>FR990044.1:4790512-7523012 GCA_905404095.1 Glaucopsyche alexis | reverse complement strand
GCGTGCCAGACAACGGAAATATATTTAATATTTTTTATACTATACAGTTTATATTTAAGATTTTATCATATAATACACATATTTAATACACATCCATGACCCAGGAACATGGAAAACTTTTTTGTTCCCTGGCGGGATTCGAACCCACGACCTCCGGCTTTAGCGCCAATGCGTTAACCACTGAGCCACAGAGGTCGTCAAATATTGAACATATTAGCTGGTACCCGCTACTTCCTTTGCGTAGAACTCACGAAAACGGAATCCAATATTATAAACGGAACCCTAAGGTTAAATAACATATGTACAACATCAGCTATCTTCCAGTAAAAGTCCGGTGAAAATTGGTCCAGCTGTTTTAAAGATTAGCCGGAACAAACAGACAGACAATTGATTGAAATTGAAAAATTGATTTTTATTGTAAGTACCAAATTATATACTTTCATATTAATAATTATATGTAATATCTATGGATGCTTCACACCACGTAAATCTGGTCCTGTGGTAAGTTCTCGAAGAACTTGTGTTACGAGTACCAGACAACGGAAATATATTTACCTAATACTTTTATTCTATACACATATTTATAGTATACAAAAATTATACTATATAAAAAACTTTTATAATTTGTGAAGTATATGGTAAATTAAAAAACAGTATTGTGAACGGAAAACTATAACATAAATGTAAAAAATATTGTTATGTTTACCATGTCAAAATGTAGTTAGCGCAAGTATTCGCATAATTAAAGCTTTCAAACTCCAGTAATTGCGCTGGGCGTCTCAATTTTCATGTTTTCAAGCATGGCAAAGAGCATCTTTATAAACTTTTAGACAAGGGTATTTTATAAGTAACATTATTTTTGGATCTAAACGGACTAATAATCTAATTTTAGTAAGGATTGATAGCAATTATTGATTCTTCAACGGTAAATAAATTAACCAAATCTAACGGGATATTATTTGCAATAATAATAAAACGTGAGCCTAGTAATGAATATAAATGTGTTTTATTACAGCGCGTTTACGTGCCTTTATTTTATTGCAAACACAGCCATTCTAAGTGATAAATTAAATTGTTTTCGATACATTTATAGTTGCGAAGTGTTTTATATTTTGTTTATTTCAATTATATGTATTTAATTAAGTAAAAAATACCTCATACAATTTTTGTGTTCCTTATTTTAATTTCATACTGGTTTATAGTTTTGAAGTGTTCGATTTCTTTAGCGGCGATGAGAGTGAGATTTTAAGATCGCGTCACGATTTTGGATATAACGCCATCTCTCGAAAGCTACTTATAATTTTAACATGAAAACTTAATTTTATAAAGTACGGCTTGAAACATAGATGAGGGTAGGTGTACAAATTAAAAAAAATCCTCGTTTGGTGTGATGTTTTTTCTTTATAAATAGATAAGAAAATATAACGTAGAATGTTATGTTTTGGAGGAAGCACATTTATAGTTTATAAAAAATTTCTTAACAGCAGTTAAGTCAGAAAACGATTTGTATTATCGACAAAAGCAGTTGCAGAAATAATTAACAACTTATAACTGGTCGCTTATAACTACATTTTAATGAAGAAAAAAAAACTATAACCTGACTACGTAAATTGTATAAATTCGTAATGATAGCCTATCCTGGTAACCAGCTATCCTTACGTATCTATTGACACCTCATTTATTTAAATAGGATCAGTAGTTTAGGCACAACAGTGAAACAAACATGCTGCATACATAACGATCTCTGTGGCTCAGTTGTTGAGCGTGTCGGTGCTGAAGCCGGGGGTCGTGGATTCGAATTCTGCCGAAGGAACAAAAATTATTAGTATATATAAAAAGCGTTCCTGGGTCATGGATATGTGTATAATATAATAAAAAAAATTAATATACGTATAATAATATAAAAGTATTAAATATATTTCCGTTGTCTGGTACCCGTAACACAAGTTCTTCGAGAACTTAACACGGGACCAGATTGACGTGGTGTGAAGCGTCCATAGATATTATTATTATAATAATATAGACCGCCAATTTCACTACCCTTTCTTTTTGTTTCGATGAAGTCGGGTTAAAACTTGTAGCAGAGGTAACGTAATTAGTGAACATACTAAATTTAAGTAAAGCATCATCCAAAAACATGGTTAACTCATCAGGTTGAGCGCTCATGGAGGAATTCCAAGCGAATATTTAATTTCACGGCGATCATTTAATATCCGAAGCTCAACCCTGAGCCTTCCCTGTATTTTGAATAATAATAGACTTTGAAAACTGATTGGTGTTAGGCGCAGACCGGCCACAAGCGACCGGAATGCAATAAACTAGCTAGGGACGCATTATACTAGCTGATGCCCGTGGCTCCACCCGCGTAAGTACAGTAACCCACGGGAACCGTATATGTCCCGCGATAAAAAGTAGCCTATGTCCCAGTGGCGAAGGCTGGTTCTTCATAGGGAAGCCGGAGCCTGTATAATAGCTAGGGATTTCTATGAAGGCTTGCAAAAGGTTAGTGACAAGGGAAGCCGATAGGAATGGAGTTATAGGAACCCTGCTATGTCCTTTCCCGTGGTCTACTTTATATCTGTGCCCAATTTCATGATAATCGGTTTAGTAGTTTTTAAGAGAAACTGTAAATAAAGTATCACATGGGAACTATACATTCCCAGCGATAAAAAGTAGCCTTTGTCCTTTCTTAGGCTCTACCAGACTATCAGTGTACCAAATTTCATTTAAATCGGTTCAGTAATTCTAGCATGAAAGACGGACAAATATACGCAATTTCCCATTTATAATATTAGTATGGATTGACTCCGCACAAATGCAGCCGGTCGCAGCAACTCGAAATGTATGACGATTGTTTAGGCCTTAGGGCAAACGGTCAGGGTGGTTTGTGGCTCGTCTACGCTTAGCCTAAGGTGGTTTTCACGAAACGTTGATAAATATCCAGTTTATAACAAATTACAAACCTTAACTCCGAAGGATTCTGATGGATTCGCTTTATAAATATTAATTAATTAAAGTTGTAAAGTATGACTTAATGCTGACGCTTTTTGATTTGATTGTTTAGGACAGTTTTATAATCTATCTTTATTTATTTATTTAATTTTTTTAAACAATTCTAAAACTTTCGTATGTACACTAGATTCTGTTTTAATAAAATACGCAATTATCTGCAATGAACATTTTAATCAGATTTATTTATTCATTTACTTTTAATGATTCATTTAAAAAAATTGGCGTGATAGACTTTCACATTTTGATTATTAAAATAACTAATTACATGTAAAATATTTTATAAATAACCGTTCTGCCTAAGTAAATTATTCTTTGCGAGTAGAGACTAAAATACATACGTTACATCAAGTTTTTTTAATTGCTACAAAAATTTTAAATGTGTTCATTTAGTTATTCACAGTGAGTTCACTCCTAATGTAACGTACAAATAAACAAAAAAAGATAAAAAGAGAACGTGAATATTTTTTATAATTACATTTACGTATAAAAGGATCTTTGGATGCATGAAAACTTTTGTATTTCTCATATCAAAATAATATGTTGAATGTGGTGTGTTTTATAATTTCATCGTCATTATTTACTTTACACAAACTAGACTTAATGATAAATCTCTCATTTACTCGTATTCCTCTTTAAGTTCTATCTTATATAACGTTCCTCTAACTGTTAGTTCATTGCGCGAGGAGACTAGCTATTCAAATTTGAATTTTTTTCACTATACAACAGTGGTGAAGGGTGGTTTTTCCGCAGAGGGAAGCCACTATGGTCTTTATGCATATTAAGCAAGTACATAGTACCTACATACCTAAAGGCTGCTTCGTGGGATTCTATCTATTTCGGTACAGAGTTAGAGTTTTGTTCTACGAGATGTACCAACCGCAGCTCACTTCATTATACAAGTAAGCACTGATATAATAAAACAGCGTCTTTCGAGAATGACAAAAGGGGGCTTTGGAAAAGCCAGTTAATGAATTCTACTCACACACTAATCTCATCACCACAATAATGTAATTTACAATCCAAATAGGTACACTACACAACTTCACAACATAAATATATACTATTTTACACTACAGTCTACACTACAAAATATTACAATTACGCATAAACAATATGCAGTCGACTGTCGTACTGTCGTATATTGTGTCGTATGCAAAAAATGGCAGAAATAATTTTCTAATGTTTGGGATTTTCAACCAATGAGAGACCATAACCGGTATCCGAGCGGCTTACTGAATGATCATTTCGACCAATGAAATTATAAAGAATATTTTGTCATTCATTTCCAAAACGTATTAAGAGCCATTAGGCCTACAGTTTAAATTTAACCTTAAAACAAACGCAATAATGACTATTGTAGAATGAAACATATAGGTATTTCATTACTGAAACGCTCAGACACCGTATTACGATTTTCAAAATTCGAACTGGTCGTCCAATAGGACGGCATATTTAAATTTCAACTATATTTCGAACGAAATAAGGTCTTTTATACAATGCGAAAAGCCCTTATTGATCGGCTTATGTAACATTGTGATGTCTGTTGCATAGATGGCGCTCGCGCGGCCCTACATCGCGCTATAGCTTGTACGATAAAAAAGGATATATAAGTCATTGCTGTAAAAAAAAAAAAAGAAAGAAAAAAAATTGATTAGTTTTCGAACTAATTTGTCATAGTTACTGAAATGTATCCAACATAAAAGGGAAGCCGATGGGAATCGGCATCTATACACGCTTCGCCACTGCTATACAAGAAGATACACATTTCATTGCAGCTCTTGCAATCAAACGTGTATCTTTTTGTCGTGTCGCGTTTCAATTGACTCTATCTAATGGAGCTATATTTAATAGTATATCCTGCATACATGGTATTTTATAATAATGCGCCTTATTTTAGTTTATTCCCTTGTATTGCATCTGTGTGTTCATGTGTGATGAAAAAATAAACGTATTCTATTCTATAATCTATTCTTATATTAAAATATCTAAACATAAGCTCACTAATAATAGTCATTACCAGTTGCCTTACGTTTCAACCATGAAAATGCCTTACTTCAATACGATATGGCCAGCTTGACCAGTCTTCCGGGAACCGTCTTGATATATATTTTTTTTTTGGCATGACGTGAGTTTGCACGTTGTACCACCGCACCGTGCCGCGGCACTGCACCGTTTCACGTTGATGACGTCGCGTCGTGACATCGAGACGTGGACATGACGTGGGCAGACGTTAGAGTTCCAAAAACCTAGAAGACTTGCAACACACCTTGTTTTTTATGTGTCAATGGTCTTATTCAGTAAATAAACCTAGCCAAGAGCGTATCAGGTCATGTCTCAGGAGGATTCCGTAACTATCAATGCGAAATACGTTTTTTTTTTCAAATTGATTTAAGATTTCTTTCAAAATAATTTTCCTAAAGAGTATTTAGCATGATCTTTAAGACTATCAGCATGGAAAATTGAAAATTTTCTAAGGGCGTTATTCTTGGTCGTTGCTTAAGAAAAGACTTAAGAATATTCTAATAAGTTCACCTTATTTGTATGAAATAATACTCAAGACGATGCTTAAGTTACGACTGTGAATCGAAATGTCACCTTAAGCATGTCTATAAGGCGAACTTAGAAATAAGAATCGACCAAGAATACCGCCCTAAGTCTCATAATTTAGAAATGCCAGGGGGGACCAACTTGTAAACAACATTAGCGGTTGATTACTCGAAAATGGTATACATTATAAAAAAGTAATGTATGAAATCTCGCCTTTTATCTATTCAACCCTGATACCCCACATGATGGAATGGAATGAAAAAAAAATCAACCGCACTTCACATGTATAGGGTGGGGAGTTACTCCCAAAATATATATTTTTATATTATGATTCTAAAACTGAGATCTATAGACAACCTATAACTTTACCAAATTTCATACATTTATATTATGCATAATTACAAAAGTAGGAAGAGTGGACAGATATACATATAGACAGACGGACTGACGGACCTTCAGTACGGTACAACTACGGTACCCTAAAAACCATCGATTTCTTATAAAATTACAAGTAACTGAACATTTTTCAGTGATGTATCACCAATGTTTCGATTAAGCTATTAAGCGCCTTTTGTATGCTCGCCCTAGTGCAACACTTAAAGTGAGCTAAGTTCACTTAAGCAATCTAAGCGCTCGCGAACTTAAGCGATATAATCCATTACCGACGCCATACTCTCACGTAACTAAATTAAGCATCGTCGAAGTATATTATATATTTTACTAACGTTGCATCGTTTGCAGTGATACATTTTCCAGAAATTTACAAAAAAGTATATTTGTACTAAACTCAAAGCTACTAGGATCCTCTTATCCATTTCATGCCATTTGAAAAGAATACAAGTTTCAATTGAGATTTAAGAAGTAGCCAAGTGTCTCAAGGTAATTAAATAAAGTAAAGGCTCCTTCTATTCAAGATTTTTTTGAAAACAGACAAATTCGTATATTTGACAACTTCTGTGGCTCAGTGGTTAGCACATCGGTGCTCAAGCTGGAGGTTGCGGGTTCAAATCCCGCCAAGAGAACAATAAAACATGACTTGTACAGAGTATACGCGGTGAAAGTGAAAAGGTAATTATAAAATTAAACTTGTATATAAGTATGTATTCAGTCATACTTTAGAAACAAAAATTGTAACGTAAGAAGTATAAGTAGGTTACGATAGATCGCGCTATATTTTAAAACGTGTCGTGACGCGTGTCTTGACATTCACTCATAATGCCGCTAGTAAGAATTTTCACTTCAAAATGTTTTCAATATTCGTGTGTCATGTGTAATATAATAATTATATATAGCATAAAAGTAGAGGAGAAGGTGGTAATCTGGCCCCTGCATGTATTTTGACCCCCTTCAATATTTTGGTTTTTAAACAGTGTCATCTAGTTAAAAGCAGGTTAATTAGTAGATAACATGTCAAAATGATCATTTGTACCCAAAGTCACCGCTAGATGGTATTTCATTTTTAGTTATTCAGGCAAGTTTTATTGAGTCCGAGCGAAAACTTTGCGTGTGCGTTTTTAAAATTCAATATTTGTATCTAAAAGTAATTCTGGATTCATCTGATGTATTAATTCAACGTGTTGGACGCCTGAGTCTTCGATTTTAAGGTAATTATCATTCAATAGTTGTTCAATAAAAAAAAATATTAGGTTGTCGCAAAATGTCTCATTTTGGTATTATGACCCCCTAATATAGTATGTAATATGACCCCGGGGGTCATATTATATGTATGATGAATTATTTTTTTAGATGCCATGAAAGACCTTGACGTCAACTTCGATTAATAAAAAATAATAATTTAAAACATTAAAAAACCCGACTGCGTAAAAAGTGAACCAAACAAGTACATAATGAAAAACTGAAAAGAAAGAAACAAGCACTTAGATGTCCGGTGGTCTAGAATTTTATAATATATAATTGAATTAATACTATTGAAGAAAATAAAATATAATCTATTAATGGAACGTAACAACTAAACAGTCAGGATCCATTGAAAAATTAAATTGGCTGTCGAATAATGGAACCCGACTGTTCAGTTGTTACATTCCATTAATAGATTATATTTTATTTTCTTCAATAGTATTAATTCAATAATATATTATAAAATTCTAGACCATCGGACATCTAAGTGCTTGTTTCTTTCTTTTCAGTTTTTCATTATGTACTTGTTTGGTTCACTTTTTACGCAGTCGGGTTTTTTAATGTTTTAAATTATTATTTTTTATTTTATACTTTTTAGTTATGAGTACCTGGCTAGCTATTTACCAGACTGGATTTCTTGTCAGCATCAAAACTACATCACAATTGCACTGGAATGTGAGAATGGTTGTTACCCAACTTTAAATCGATATAGTTCCTAAACGGTCAGTCGAATCGAAAAATGTTGAAACAAAACTAAAAATGATTTTTAAATACCTATTCAACGATACCCCACTTGGTATAGTTTGTTGACTTTCATTTTTTTCATTTTCACAATATGGCGTCCAGTAGTCGCCATATTGAATTTTCACTAACGTCATGTCTTTAGTGACACTCGCCGGACTAAGAGGAATCGATTGACGTATGAATCATAAAAATCGGTCCAGGCGTTTGGTCTGTATAGTGCTTCAAAGGAACATACATACATACATACATACATACATACATACATACATACATACATACATACATAGGCTGATAAACACATTACCACTCCTTTGCGTCGCGCAGTCGGGTAAAAAAAGGAAAACCTGAGATCCCGAAAATATGAAACAAGCAGTTCAGACCATCCGAAACAAACCCATGGGTTACAAGAAAGCCAGTCAAAGCTTTTACTGTTCCGAGGTCCACATCAAGAAACATCTTGTAAAGGATGCTGAGGAATCATTAGACTTGGCAGTGAAAAAAACCACTCGGAATCAAGTCTATCCTGCCACATAATTTAGAGAAAAGTTTATTAGACTATGTTCATGGAAGCCAAGTACATATTATGGATAGACTAGGTAAGATATTCGGCGGTCTGCATACAAATAGCCGTGAAACTGCTTACTCCAATGATCGTTGAGGTGAAGAGTGGATACAATGCCAAAGCTGCCTTCTGTGGGCTCATAGCGCTTGCGCGGGCCCTGAAGGAGAGCATTATATCTGCGACTTTTGTCTTTATTGTTTCTTACATTTAATATGGCCCCCAGGGTGCTATAATACCATCCTTATATCCAAATTCACATTTTCTCTACTTTTTCGAAAAAAACGTTTTTTATAAAAAAAATAATCGCTTTTCATTCAATACAGACCCAGACACGAATAAATAGATAAATGCCTAACATTTTAAGGTATATTGTTTATTAATAGACCTATTAAATAATTTCTTATAAGCTAAAAACAAAATGGGGGGCCACATTACCACCTTCTCCCTGTATTAAATATACTTCCTGTTGTGTGGTACCTGTAACACAAGTTCTTCGGATATTTAGCACGGAGGCAGATTGACATGGTGTGAAGCATCCATAGATATGATTCGGTATATGGCAATACCCACGGAATAAGAATATCACTAGTCGGTTTTGTTGTGTATGTTGAATCACAATTTTGTAACCGAAAAAACCTTAGTCAAAGTTAAAACCAGAAAGTCTCGAGTAAAACCGCAGGCCCGTAGTAACTGTGGGTTTTTCACAGTTCCCCGCTGGCGAACAACTGGAGTTTAAAATATGCCTCACTGGCTACTACACGTCGTTTGACCTATTTCCCCAGATAATGTCTAGACTCTAGCTAGAAATCAAGGCACAATACTCCATTGAGTTCTGAAATGAAATTTACTGCATAATATTTTTTAAGGGAACTCCGTGGCCTAGTGGGTAGACAGTTTGGTGCGCACTCGAGAGAGTGCACGTTCGAATCCCAGATTGTGGCGTGTACCGATGAGACCTTTTCAGATCTCCAGTACATTATACGAACGCTCTAACGGTGAAATAAAACATCGTGAGGAAACCCGCACATGGTTGACCCCAGACCTATTGACCAGTCATTCCTCTGGACTAGGCTGACTATATTGTGAGAATGCCGTGTGTGCTTGGGCAACCATACGATATTTAAAAACCTTATTTAAAAACCAGGCACTACAGTATTTCAAGAGTGGTTACTTCGCTCAGAGAATACTGTATAAATCATCCATTAACGGATGAAAAGGCCTAAGTTTTTTATTTTTATAAGTCATGGTATTTTTGTAATCTAGGACTAAGGAATAGGGGCAATCGTGATAATGAAAAATTTGAAGCTATTTACTATGCGATAATTTGCAAAGTATTATATTGTGTAAGGTTCACACACACACACACACACGCACAGGGTAAGTAATTATGGTTTCAAAATTGAACTTTATTCACTACATAAAAATATACACGTTTAACCTGACATTCGAACTTTTATGGTGACTCGTGTAGATACACGTTATAAATAAAGTGCAGTTTTGTTTAGCTACCTTAAAAATGCAGCGACATATTATGCATATCGTTTCGTTTCGTTGTGAATCGTGTATAGAATTGCTGTATATAATATAATTTTGTCGCTAGAACTTGATGTTACTTGCGACTCTATTTGCTTAAAAAAATCTGAGAATATAATGTTTCTAGGATTAAAAAAATCTTCTATTTTCACCCGACGCCAAAAGGAAGGGTAGTGATTTTAGCAGTCTATGTAGGTATGTGTGTCATATGTTTCATCTGCATTGTAGTGTTTTAACTACAGATCCGATTTTCCAAATCAATCCGAATGGGCGTGCCATATTTTAATATAATAATAACAATATCTATGGATGGACGCTGCACACAGCGTAAATCTGGTCCCGTGTTAAGTTCTCGAAGAACTTGCGTTACGGGTACCAGACAACGGAAATAATACTTTTATACTATACACATATTTAAGATTTTTATTAGACAGCTATTATATACATATTTAATACACATACATGACCTAGGACAACAGCAAACAGACAACGGAAATAATACTTTTATACTATACACATATTTAAGATTTTTATTACACAGCTATTATACACATTACACATATTTAATACACATTCATGACCCAGGACAACAGCAAATCGTTTGGTTCCTTCGGCGGGATTCAAACCCGCGACCCCCGACTTGAGCACCAACACGTTTAACCATTGAGCCAGAGGTCGTCGATTAAAGTTTACGTAGTCGTGTTATAGTTTTTAACTTTTGATCATATTGTTACAGATGTAAAATTTTGTGTTATCCAGTGCTATGGGACACAGCGGTAGTGCAATGCAGGTATGCACCTTGTTTGTTGTTCTGGCCATTTTGGCCATCTGGCCAAAATGAAATGAGTAAAAAGTTTTGAGTAACTCTCGCCATTGTCAAGCAGTAAGCAAGCTGATGATGATGATGAATTATAGCTTAGAAGAGTTTCGATCACGTCAGCTTACAAACAAAAAAAAAGTAGATCAAAATTGGTTCATTATTTTGGGAGCTACGGTGCCACGGACAGACACACACAAAATGACAAACACGTCGAAATTTAAAACACCCGTAGATTTCCCCGTTACCCCGTTGGGGTTAAATAGAAAAAAACATCAAAACAAATAGGAAAAATACTATAATGTATCTTCTTGTTTTTTAAATAATCTTTAAATAATATAACTATACTTGTTGTATGTATAATGTATATTATGGAAAACAATTATATGTTTGAATTGCTAAGACTTGCACTTATTTTGAATCACATAACATTTAACTTAATTACCCATAACTGGCTGTAAGCCAAGGCAAAAGCGAATAATATGCATTTTTATGTCACTTCTGGAGACGAGCTTCGCTCATCTGAATTTTTGATTACTACTTTTCTTATGCTAGTTTTTCATAGCTCCAAGTCAACAAGATATAATTAAATGAACGTAATGAAGTGTTATTTTAAATTACAGTTCTTGACACAATTTCTCTTATTTAAGAACTAGCATTAGCCCGCGGCTTCACTCGCGTGAAATTAGGTTTTAAACTTTCATCTTTTATTTTAAGCCCTTAGGGGGTGAATTTTCAAAAATCCTTAGCGCATTCTTACGTCACAACAACTATTTATATGCCAAATTTTAGCGAAATCCATTCAATAGTTTCAGCTGTGCGTTGATAAATATGTCAGTCAGGTTTGCATTTTATATATTTAGATTAAAGTTTCTACACAGATACTTTATTTGGAAATTAAAAAATATTCAATAAGGTGCTTCATCACCTAAAATACTGACAATATTACGTTACGTTATATTGACGAGGAAGGATAGACGAGCATAACATTAGGCTGTTCGTGATTATTAGATTTAAAGGACCAGGGCCTCCGTGGACCAGCCGTTCAAAACTTGGTTCTCGGCTCCAGAGGTTGTGACTTCGATCTCCGCATTGGAACATAAAATGTTGTTTTCAAGACTGGTTAGGATAATGCAGACCTGATTGTCTGACATGAATGATGATCCATGCGTCGGATGGGCGTGCGCCTGATTGCTAGTCGTGTCGTGGGTTGCGGTGTAAAAATGAAGACATAAAGTGCTGTTATGTATTACGCGCACACACGCGGACACTATAAAATAACTCCTGCGTAACTGGTCTGGTTTTAATAGAACCGGCCACCGTTACCAAAATGCTGTGGCAAATATTTAATTACATTCAAATGCATTCAATGTTTGCTAATAAAGCTCAAAAATAGACAATGAAAATTTCCACTATAAACGACGGTTCTAGGTGAAAAAGTACTTTTAGAATTATAATAATTGTATGACGTGTTGATTGAAAGTCTATTGTTTTTCTCCATAGTATTATCAATGCTAGCTCGAATAATACAATCGCGTAATAAATAATATCTGCATGGATGGACTAACAGGTTTTGCATAGTTTTCCAATGTTTACAAACTGTTATTGGGGCAGTTCGATATTGTATGGGTCCGTGATTTTCAATAGTATTAAAAACATGTTTTGATTTCACTTTTGTGTTAGTTCCCTTTGTTTTTTTCTGAATGCTGTTTTAAAATTTGTCGTCACAATTTATTTTTTCCATTTTATCTACAGTCAACATAGTTGAGTTAATTCTAAAAAAACCTCATTTCATGTGAAGGTTAACAATGAGAGAGAGAGAGAAGAAATTATTTTTTTATCAAAATTTATTCGATTATGCAGCGGTAATTAAGAAATATTAGGTAAGCAATTAAATATAAAGTACCTTCGTAACCGAGCTCTTCTCAGAGTTCTAGTATATTTTAAAATAAAAATAATTACAGAAATATTTAGCTGACCAGCGCCGATGGGAGAGTCACGCTTCGGCATGAATGAAAAGGACCAGGAACGCAAGTCGCAACACCAGAGGAGTTACAAGTGTAACTCCTCTGGTGTTGCGAGTGTCCACGGGCGGCGGTAATCGCTTACAATCAGGCGATCCGTCTGCTCGTTTCCTGGTTCATTCCGTAAAAAAATCGAACCGACCACATTCCGAATTTCCGAACTGCCTGTCTATTCTCTTTTTCAAATCTCGACAGCTGAATCCGCGGTGAGTGTCAAATTTTTATATGATATTTGACACTTGCCGCGGATTCAGCTGTCGAGATTTATGAAAATGTTCTTAGAGAATAACACTGCAGATAATACATACGCATATCAAACTGCCTATAGAATTTACTTACTAAAGGATTACTTTGTATTTTACCAGACGTACCTTCGAATGTGCATAAAAAGATTCATGTGTAATATTTTGATCTGAATTTCACATTAAACAAAGTAGTTAATAACAAGCTGGCCATTTCACATGTTTAAAACTTTATTAGCTTAGGCAAAATTTGTTAAGTGGTCGCCGCTTCACATTTCATGAGCAGATTGTGAAGTGGTCCAGTGGTCGGAATCAGCCGCAAAACCACTAAAAGTTATTATAGTTAAAGCTGGCTGTAATGAGCAGTATGCAGTTTTCAATTTAGAATGCAATACATTAATTATAGCGAATGATATGTCGAATGATATTGTGATTTATCTAATTATGTTAAAATCATTACATATAATGAATAAGTGAGGAATTTTACCAAAACATTTTTTTATAAATTATAAAAATTAGAGTAAAATAAAACAAACATGTGATTGAATTAGCAAAATATCTCTAGACATCAAAAAGTTATGGGACTTTGAATTTGCGTAATCGTGACGTCACTAAGCCCGAATGAGACAAATTACGCCCCACTTTTTCACCCCTTAGGAGTAGAATTTCAGAAATCTCTTCTTGTCTTATCCTACGTTATACAAAGAACACACCCTCCAATTTTCAGGTCTCTACGATCAGCGGCTTAGGCGATATTTGACCCGTCATGCTATGTGACGTCACAGGGTCACTAGAAATTCCCTCAACTTCAATGATCCATTTCTTAGTAATTTATTGATCGATTCCAAAAATGTTTGCAGAGATTGATTACTTTTGATGTATATTTTAATATCATTACATTGAAGATAATATTAACATCAGTAAACTTTTCCATTATCTATGCGAGACCTGACTGAAAATAAATCATTAGACGGCCATTGGTACTAACTACTAGTACTTAGTAGTAGAGTGTTTTCGGTACCAAACACTAGCAAACTGGTACGTTGCTATCGCTACGAAATGCTACGAAGTGCTACCGCATGCTATGATCGCTACGAAGCGCCGGCTACAGATGACGGCATTTTAGTAATTTAACATCAAAAATAAATTGATCGTAATAATTTCAAAAGCGTTTGAAAGTCTTTATCTATGAGATATTAGATGTAATAGAAGTGATTTAAGTAAATGGTCCTACGAGGCGGATTTTTCGCAGCATTGGGTTCCAGATCCGAGCCATTGATAACGTTAGGTAAATGGGTAACGACTTCCAGATCTAAGTGTTAATTTCGTAGCGATTTCGAAGTTTTAATAGACCTATTGGAGGAAGTTTTGATAAGTTTTACACTGGTAACTGTTCAAATTACACTTGTAAATACTTTTAATTGAGATAAGGTGAAATTTACCTTCAGGAAAAATATTTTTGAAATATTACACATAATTATTACTTTAAAAGTTTGTGTACAGTAATATTTTTGTTTATTTGTGTATAAATAATATGATGTATAATAAGCCATGATAAAATCCTACTACATCTATAGTAAAGAGAAAAAGTTTTTTTTGTTTGTTTGCATTGAATAGGCTCCTAAATTACTGGACCGTTTTTAGGGTTCCGTAATACTTAAGGAACCCTTATAGTTTCGCTCTGTCCGTCTGTCTGTCTGTCTGTCTGTCTGTCTGTCTGTCTGTCTGTCTGTCTGTCTGTCTGTCTGTCTGTCCGCGCCTCTAGCTCCTGTAATTATGAATATAAATTGATGAAATTTGGTGCAGTTATAGATTGTGTATAGACCATGGTTTCGGAATTATAAAAAAATAATAATTTTATATTTTAGGGGTGGCTCTTCATACATGTGAAGTGGGGATGAAAAATATTTTTTCACTCTACCCCATCGTGTGGGGTATCGTAGAATAGGTCTTTTAAAATAAAGGCAAGGTTTCATACGTTACTTTTTTATAAAGTTGACAATTTTCGAGTAATCGGCCTCCAAAGTAGTTGGTAAGTTGGTCCCCCCCCTAGCATTTTTAAACTATAGGAGATAGAAACTTGCAAATTTCCATGCTGATAGATCATGCTAAAAACTCTTTAGGAAAACTATTTTGAACCAAATCGGACAGTAACTTTTGGAGTAATTTAAAAATAATTAAAAAAAAAGCATATTACGCGTTTATAGTTACGGAACCCTCCTTAGACATATCCTGACATGCTCTTGGTTAGGTTATTGATAAAATTAGGCACAGATGTAGAGTAGACCACGGGGAAGGACATTCTGCGAAATTAACTTTTGCGCGCACGAAGTCGCGGGAAACATCTAGTGATAAAAAAATTATTTCAAATCTTCATAAAACTATGAAGATTTAAATAAGTTTCATTTCAAATATTTATAGTTAAATTTAACACTTAAAAGTTTCTTTTTAAATTAGTTACAGTAGGTACCTGGGAGACCGAGCTTTGGTCGGAGTTTTAGCTCTAAAATAATTAAAAAATAATAAAAAATAGAAATGAAAAGATATGTTATTGATTGTACTGTAGGTTCTTGGTGGAAATTCATGTTTCATTTCATGTTCATCATCAGATGATGACGTTGTCGAAACCGGTCGTGTAATTTATTAAAATTAATGTAAAATACTGATTAAAGTGGAAATAGTGCAAGAAGTATTGTGTATTATTACTGTGAGAAATGAAAAGGATATTAAAATAATCACAAAAGTATTAGTTTAATTGGGATTCAAATTCGTGACACCAATTTGCCAACTACGCAAAAAGTACTTATTACTCCTTATAATATCAGTTAACTGCCAGTGGAAGTCCGGTCAAAATCGGTCCGGCCGTTCAAGAGCCAGGACAAACAGACAGACAGGATTTAAAAAAAAGATTTTTGGTCACCTTATAGGTATAATGATATAATATATTATCATATGCATTTCGCGCGAAAGTGTTAATTTGAAATTACAACTTTATTAATTTGTATAAAATATTCACTCACTTCACTACATAGTAATTAATAATACAAAGTCGTTTAATTTCCACATTACGGTCGTTATAGTCGCCTATACAATAGACACCAAAGAAATAGGTATTAATTATTCTATTTTGCCCAACTACAAGTCAAAGTGTCTCGATATCTCGAAATGTTTTATTCGAATGTATTAGGTAACACATTTGCTCTCAGAGGGTTAGATAAAACATCACATTGAGCACGTTATCGCGTTGTAAAACCAAACGACGTCGTTCGTCGACGTGACTCGACATTACCAAGTTTTGGTTACGTATTCCTAAGTTTGACGATTGAAGTGATTTAATTGCCGATCATTATGTGGTGACAAAAATTATAGCGTTAGACTGAATATTTTTTGTTCAAAGATTTTGGCAACAGACAGTCGTGTAATTTTACATTAATTTTAACAGAAAATAGTTACAACTAAATCCCCACAGTGCCCAAAAATTATACATACTAAGAGAAAGAATGTTACGTGCTCAATGAAACGAGATCAAAGAATAGGTTTAATAGTTGATTAAACAGTTTAATTTAAATTAAAAAAAGAAAATTTAAATGTTTGCGAACATAATGTCTTTTTCTTAAGTACATTGTGAACTATTGATTTCTTATGTATACACGAATATGCAATATTAATAACTGTAGCTAAACATACGGATACAACAAAATAAAAGAAAACTGTTTATCTAGAATCTTTATAAAAACTATAGTTGTGTACTATGCAAATTATATAGCCTATGTCACCAGGTAATAACAGTGTTACGAATCTATTGATACCTCATTCATCAAAATCGGTTTAGGCGCTACGGTGAAAAAAACGTACATACATAGATAGACTGCCAAACTCACCCTTCCTTTTGGCTTCGCCGTAGATGAGTAAAGGTATTTTCAACTATGAAAATGGGTAAGTAATTTACCGAATCAATTTTTATGTGATTTGGTCAAAATTAATTCAGAATGTATTGAATTTCAGAGCGGCTATTTTCGAGTAAAAGCTAGTTTTCTTAACAACCAGTACAGGAAGCTTCCTCAATTTCCTAGTATCTGTTTATCTTCCCCAAAATCAACTCCCCAAAATCCGTCACAATTACAAAGTTGGAACGCCAAGGGATATTTTAATTTAAATTCCTATGTTATTAAAGTTAATTTGCAAAGTTTTATCATCTACCCCCTGATGGGGACCGCTCACAAAACATGTGTTGAAGAGCGCATTTATAATGTAATTAATGGAACCTCGGGTGCTTCAGTGGTCAGCCGTGTTTTGTGAATGTGCTAATTTAGGGAGTGTAATAAATTGCAGCTTATGTTGTAACAAGTATTTTCATTGAAAATTATATTCAAATAAAGATTTAATGTTGAGTTATACGTCAATTTAATAAAAGTACGCGGCGCTGCTGTCTCCGAGGCGTCACTGCAGTAGGTTTCGTATGTCACTTTTTGCCGCAGTTCCGGCGTTGACGCTGCAGCTCCTGCGGCGGCAGCGGCGCGGGCGGTGAAATTCATACAAAATCCAGCGGCCCGCCATAACTGCAGCGAGTGTGTAAAGGCACTAACAGAAAAACCTCTAGTTGAATTGCAACTTCATTTAATTTGCTTTTTAAAACAAATATTGTGTAAAGGTTATATGTCAACGTGAAATTGTAAAAACCGTTAGATTGTAATATTACTAGGATATTATAATATGTCGACAGATTGTCAAATAAAAATTCCTACTTACAATTGTACGCATTATTTTTCGTTATAATTGAAAAAGCAAACAAATATGGCGGCGCAGGGCACTTGCTGTTTAATCAATAGGCATGGTAAATATTACAATTTAGCGAAAAGTTACGTGTAAAATGTAAGAAGAATTTTTTATTTGACAATCTGTCGACACTTTATAATATCTATAGTAATATTACAATCTAACGGTTTTTACAATTTTACGTTGACATAATATACTTATACTGTTATAACGACATTGAAGGGATCGATTAATTTTATAAAAGCCGACAGTCATTATTACGATATTAAAGTGTTATATTGTACCATATTAGTCCTCAAAATTTTGTCGCGATCTCCGGTTCGTCATTGTAACTGATATTGAAATGGATTTCATTGTATTTACATTTTATGAAATGTGCCACGCTTAGCACAATTTTATATTATGAGAACAATGTCCAAAAAATGAGAAACTTAATAAAAGTGTAGAAAGCTGCAGGCTACAGTTGAACATAATTTTGGAGACGTCGTATATTATAGACATGACAATTTCGTCGGGAACGCGTTAAGATATGTGCAGAGAGAAAATATCTAGAACGAGAGACAATGGCGGAGTTGAGGACGCATACGACAGTGCCTACAGACTTTGTGACTGTAGAAGTGACAATGAAATAGATAATGTGAACTAAGTTTAACTTTAAAGCAATAGATACAGGTTTTTTTCCTTTTTTTCCTTTCCAGACTAGAGTGGTTCTTGTCTTTGTCATGTTTTCCTTCATCGTAAAATATGTTCAATAAAATGTTCATTTATTATGCCAAATGTAACTTATTTGCTGTCGTTTCCTGAACTTTCTTAATTTTAAAATGTAGGCATAAAGCCTTGTGATGTTTCTTGGCGGGTTATTCGCTTTTTTTATACTTAGCGAATAGCATGCTGTAATGAATACATACTCACGTTACATATATTTTAAGAATACGCAAATAAATGCTAGAGATGCACAATAATGCACGGGTAGATCTTTCTTAGATCGCTCCTAAACTTACGTAATTATTAAAACAAGATTATTTTTAAGTAACACCCAAATTGTCAGCAGTAGTGAGCAGGCTGATGATAATGAGATATCTCAGAATACTCTCGATCATGTCAGCTTTCAAACAAAAACAAAATAGGTCATAATTGACCGATTGGGAGATCAGATGCCACGGATAGACACACACACAGACAGTCACGTCAAACATATAATAGCTCTCTATTTTTTCCAGGGATTAAAAATGGTTATAATTTTAAAATAAGCTAAAAAAGTTTTCTCTCTAAAGAAAATATTTAAACTTCAAGGAACGTCTGTGTTATTCTTAAGTCTATCAGCGTACCAACTCGTGTTTTGGCGTCGTAACATCTTAATGCATCTTACCATTAAGAAAGCGAAGGAACAAAAGAAAATTGCATGCCTTCCTCACTTTTTGCCCGACAAAGATAACACCAAAGCAGTACAAAGCCACTTTGTGTTCCAATGTGCGTTATTACATTCCCGTTTTATTGCTTTTTAGATCAATAAGAAATCTAATACACTTTATTTTATAATTTCGTATCGTATATAACGAGTATTAAGACTCGACACGAAATTCACATTCGTGTCTTCACTTAGGTACATAAATCTAGTACTTGCTATTCAAAGAAATTTCATTTTTTTTCCATTAATAAAATAAAAAAGAAGTTATTATAATCAACAATTTTATGGATGACTAGCTGATACCCGCAACTTAATTTGTGCAGAAGAAACAGAAGTACGTCAGTAAACGGGACGATATTTTTAAACGGAACCCTGAAATATGCCTATGTTGGACTTTATAGCATCAGCTATCTGCCAGTGAAAGTCCCGTGAAAATTGGTCCAGCCGTTTCAGAGATTAGCCGGAACAAACAGACAGACAGACCGACAGACAGATCGACAGACAGACAGACAGACAGACGGACAGACAAAAATTTTCAAAATTGGTATTTTATTGTAAGTACCGATTATACTTCAGATTCACTATGTGAAAAGCTGTTAATTTGAAGTTACAAACAGACACTTAAATTTTATTTATCTGTATGTATAGATGTATAGATTGCTTAGGATGGCCACCTGCAAGGCTATTGTGATGTACCTACTATGTGTATCCTGACTTTAAATAGATATAGTTATTACATTGTGAAAGGATTTTTTATATATATATTTTTTTATATTATTGCTAAAAGTTGCGATATATAAACGACGGAGATAAGAACCGGCGTAAGAAACTTGCACGGGGCCCGTGCAAGTTTCTTACGCCGGTTCTTGTCGCCAGTTTAGGTCCCGAGCCGGTGGGAGGTGAACAAGTAGGACAATTTTGAAAACATTTTGTTTCATATTTATTCAGAAATAAAACTTATTGTTTCTCTGCATTTTTAAAATAGCTATTCAAAATTGAACTTTATTCTATGCACAAGAAGATACACGTTTCATTGTAAGAGTTCGAATGTCTAGTTGTACTGCGCTGCAACGTAAAAAAGCAGTTCTGCGTAGCGTCAGGTATCGTCGCCGTGTGAACTAACCCTTTCTGGCCGTGGGACATATTTTTGTCATCATATTTGCATTCATGTATCCTTGTCTGTGAATAGAAGCTTCAATATTAAAAACAACGGGTTGCACTCCGGTGCCGGCAAAAGTGAAAACTTGAACATTTTTTTTTAAATATCTATGGACGCTTCACACCACGTCAATCTGATCCCGTGGTAAGTTCTCGAAGAACTTGTGTTACGGGTACCAGACAACGGAAATATATTTAATACTTTTATACACATATTTAAAATTTTTATTATATTATACACATATTTAATATGGCCCATGTCCATGACCCAGGAACACAGAAAAACTTTTTGTTCCTTCGGCGGGATTTGAACCCGGCTTTAGCACCAACACGCTCAACCAACTGAGCCACAGAGGTCTTAAATTTAATTGGAAAAACCGCCATACGAACTAACGCGTATACTTCATGCTTGCGTAAGGGAACTAAGAAAAACCGTCATCTAGGTTAAAAGATATGAACTAAAATAGTTTCATGCTATGCACGTGTAAGTGAACTAACACAGCAAACAGTTGCAAGTTGCATCTTACGAATTTTCGATCAGGTCACGTGTCCTGACGCAAGTTTAACATTTTTTACCCATCCCAAGAAAAGTGCACAACGCCGCTAAGGAAATTTTCACTTCAAAAGTGCCTTCACTTCAAAAATGTCATATCAAGTGCCCACATAACATTATAATAATCTCAGATTGCACATAAAATAATAAGTTTTCTTGTTGATGTCACTTCGTATCTCACAGGATATTATTTTAACTGAGAGATGTCCAGTGCACGGATTGTGGCAGCGTATTATAATAAAAATATGAAATAATTCAATTTCCTCTGATGCTTTTGTCCGACATAGTATAATAAATTCAGTATTCGGTCTGAAGTGTGCCTGATTTAAAGAGTTTTGAATAATACAACAACAAATAATGCTACTGTACTACTATGCGCTCCATAAAAGATATTACTAGCTCCTACCAGCTCGTCCCTCTTGTTGCTATCAAATAAAACCCTCAAAGAGCTTTTCATAAGATTAGAAATGTATTAGACAGAAAAATGTTTCCAGATATTTCACTTTAAATTCGCAACAAAATACTTTTAAATTCTTTCCAAGTAACGTCTCACGCAACGCTGCGCGCCGTGCCTATTATAACCAAAGTTATGAAACATGAAAATATACTTTTGCAGGGAGCGAAAAAAAAATTAACTTGCTAATTAATATACTTGACATTAACTTTGGGAAACTTTTATAACAGAATCATAAAGCAAACATTCACGAAAGTTAAACTTAAAGAAAATTCCGCGAGAGTAGCAATATGGTAAATATTTAAATAAATGTTTCCCGCGAATTGCTAATGAAAATAGAGTGAAGTTAAAGTGAGTGTTTAACGAAATTGTAAGGACGGAAGCTAGTTTCGAATACTTCATTATAAACTAACAAAATACTATTAAAGTATTTGTCGACGTCTTTGAACTACGAGACTTGTCTCATTAAATCGAGAAAGCTCTGTTAAGCTGTGTTCTCACTGGTTGTCGCGAAATAGCAGGGAAAAGAGGGTCATAATATTCAGATAGACACTGGCAACAGAATTTCATACACAGCGATGCGATACTATATATAGTATAAGGCACGACATATAGAACAACGATACTTTGTTTTTATTGCGCTTATGAACTTTACCCTCCTTGAAATAATAAAAACCAAATGTGTTTAATTTTTCATTTTTTATTATTTGTATCAATATTAGGTTCATTTTTATACATACAAGCCGACGAATACATAGTGATTTTTCATTTATTATTCTCGGAGTGTCTCGTGTGTCGAACGGGATAGTTTTGTCACAACTCACGCAATTTTTAGGTGTCTTGAACGCAAATTATTGTTTTTGTTTAGTACCGTATTTAAAAAATTAATACATATTATGGATAAGTGATATTCATAAGGGAAGTCGATTTGTATGCACGCTTCGCCTGCCTCACAAAACAAAGTATTTTTGTTCTGTATGACACTTATTCGATTTCATACAAAAGTTGGTTACGCGTCCCCTAGTACGCACGTACCCTAGGAGACAACTCACTGATTCCGTTTAATTTGCCGGAGATTTTGTCCTTTCCTCAATTAGCGCGCGCCACTAAATAGTGTTGAGACGTTTCATTATTACCGGCCTCAGCAGAGAAAATAAATGTTACATACAGAGACAGATCTAAGATAGCAGGAGAAAAAGGATTTAAGGATTTTTCATTTTGAATGTGTAATTATCTATACTACCTACGAGTATATAATAAAGAGAAAAAGTTTGTTTCTTTGTATTGAATAGGTTCCGAAACTACTGGACCGATTTTGATGAAATTTGGCATAGATGTAGAGTAGACCACGGGAAAGGACATAGGCTATATTTTATTATGGATAAATGTACGGTTTCCGCAAAATTAAATTTTGCGCGCAAGAAGTCACGAGCGACATCTAATGAGTCAAATGCGTCCCTATAGAGTTCAAACAAACATAAATTTTGCATTTTATCATACCGATGACTTTGGGTACGGAACCCTAACAGAGTTTGAAGTCCACAAAAACACTGTTAGTTTATATTCAAAGTGATATATTTCCATTAGGTATAGGCACAGAATAGATATTAGTTACAACAGAAGCACCACTTCGAAGATTTATTAGAAGAAATAGGGACTCTTACTACGATACAATTAAGTTCAATTTACCTCGCGCAGCGCGTGATCGCCTACGATTATATTTACCTACAAGTTGCGTCTCTTTCTATCGCATAACTCTTATTCATATCGCATAATTGTGACGAAATCGGGGTTGTCTCCGTTTAGAAAATAATTTATTTAATTACATTTTTTTTTTCTAGTAGCTACCTACTGTACCTACTTTAGTGAACAAATTACTTTCCAAATAAACCTAAGGTAGGTGTTAATACCTAATAGTAGGTAAATATAAGTAGGTACTTATACCTAGGTCTAGGTAGGTACTTATTTGAAATGCGTTGGTTCGTCAAAAGTCTTCAGCCTAAATACCTAAATTTTGAACGTGTTGTAGGTATGTAGATAGCTTAAACAAAGTCTTTCAATTTATAGGTGTTACCTACAGAATTAATGATATATTATCAGATATGTTTTACAACATAACTATAGCGTAGTTATCTACTGTTAGTACATATGGCATAGTATATATTTCTTTATCCATTATCGGTTTTATTCTAGCGAACAGAAAAACAAACAATGGGCAGGTAGGTTTTTAAAACGAACACATCGAAATTCCTTTAATTTAGGTAGATATTTGTGAAAGATTAATAATTACACCAACTTAGTATACCTGCCTACATTCCTACTTATTTTGGTAACCCAAAGAATGATAATTTCACAATAATAATAACAATGTTAAAATTATAGATCTTACCTCTCAGCGTCGATAGGGAGCTTGAAAAAACTCAAATTTGGATCGCAATCCTTGTTTAAGCAGTTAAATACTGCACAGTATCTTTTTCTCGTTTTTTTACCGATTTTTAAAATAGTACGTTAAGTAATAATAATTACGAACGAATCTTGCGCGTACGTCACTCACAGCTCGCGCGTAAGTCCCTGCTGATTTCCCCGCTAGAGCGGGATGCCGCACGTACTTGCATTTTCTATACCTACACGGGGAGTGAGACAGGCCTGGTATAGGTATCGCTTGCGGCTCCACGTGTCGTCGGCGCTTAACGAAGATTTAGTAACACAGTAATGTCGCATGTCCAATGTCCACATCTAAATGTACGACTGTCTGTGAAGTATTTTATGTTTATAGTGAATTCAAGACTTTCGTATTTCATACCATTGCACAATACAGTGTCTTGAATTTTGCAGAATTATCACGTAAATAGTAAATACAGTATCCCCAGAAACACTGTACTTTTACTTAAAAGTAGCCTACACGTCAATTCGGAGCTTAAAATACTACCATACCAAATTTCATCAAAATTCGTTCAGTAGTTTTTGCGTGAAAGAGTTACAAACATCCACCCATTCATCCTAACGAGCTTTCACATTTTTAATAGTAGTAGGATTAGGTTTGTATGTATGGATATATGGATGTGTGGACGTTTGTTTCCACAAATCCGACGAAGTCGGTGCCAGAAAATATAAACGTGAGTTCTATAAAATATTGTAGGATATCGTTTGGGCTGGTAGCAACTTCAAAATTAAGAAGATAAATAGTTAAAATTTTATCCAAATTTAAAATGGGAATTATTTAGAAAATAAGTTTTATTTCATACTTTTTTGTGAATTTTTACTTTGGAAGTCGGTTTAATTTTTTTTATAAATAATAATTTGTTTGTTTGCTTTGAATAGGCTACGAAACCACTAGACTGATTTTGATGAAATTTGGCACAAATGTAGAGTAGACCACGGGGAAGGACATAAGCTATGTTTTATCGTGGAAAAATGTACGGTTTCTACAAAATTAACTTTTACTCACAAGAAGTCGCGAGCAACATCTAGATATATTTTAACACATCATCCATGACCCAGGAACACAGAAAACTTTTTATCCTTCGGCGGGATTCGAACCCACGACCTCTGGCACCAACGCGCTAACCACTGAGCCATAGAAGTCGTCAAAACGAACTAGTATCACGTTTACGTCTACTTAAGACTCTTAGCAGATTAAGACTGCAGAAGGATTTATTTGCAGGTACGTTTAATGCAATGAGACTTGGTAGCTGCTAAGCTATAAAGCGTCTTTTAGGTTTCATTAATTTATACACTACACATGCTCTGTGCAGGGTGGAAACTGAAATTCAAACGCTTACAATTAAATAGTAATATTTTGTTGTCAAATGAATAAAGTTCAATTTAAAATAGCAATCTTAAAAAACCTATTGGATACTCATCCCAACTTACCGTCCGGTAGTTGTGGTATAGTATACAGGTATGCGACCCCGGTTTTCCTAGCTATTACTGTCCTATCCTACGTTTCCTATTTCCCACTCTAACTTACCAACCTTTCCTTCCACACCACCTATCCTTCCCTTTCCCTATTCCTACCCTCGCCAATTCGTGGGAACGCAATGGATAATCATAAAAATAATTAAATTATCCAAAATGGCGACGATGTGGTTCGCCACCCATCACGTCTCGTTTCTCGCGGAGGCGAAAAGCGGACCATGGAGAGCCGCTTCGCTACGTTGAATGTAAGAGGAGAAATGGATGGTAAGAATGAAAGTGAACGAAGCGAAACAAGTATGTAAGGATCGTAGCAAGTGTTAAGAAGTGGCCTACCCCTACGGGAAAGAGGCGTGATTATATCATGTATGTATGTATTCTTAAAAATGCAGCGCCATGTTGCGTATCGTTTCGTTTTGGTGTGAATTGACCCTTAATTGGGGGGGGGGGGGTATTTTTGGGATACTTAATTTTTTTTATTCATCGGAACTCCGAGCAAAGCTCGGTTTTCAGGTACTTTATCTTAAAACAGTACTTAAGTAGTTAATATTAAACAAGTTCTCTACTTTGTATTCCACCTAAAAGGTGCTTTTAATAATCATGATAAATTTAGGTTACCCGTAACAGGATTTAAAGGGGCTCTTTATTAAACGAAAATCAAGACGTATGCCCAAAGCCTCTATTGGCCGGGTAAATTGTTGGTAGTTTTGGGACTTACTTATGTCTGTCTTATGCTCGGCGTAAACGGACGACCGTAGCTGTTGTACGCTATCACCACATCTATATCTATACTAATATACTAATTACCAATATTACTAATATCCTACTAGAATATTATAAATGTGAAAGTTTGCGAGGATATATGGATGGATGTTTGTTACTCTTTCACGCAAAAACTACTGAACGGATTTCAATGAAATATGGTACGGTAGTAGTTTGGGCTCTGGACTAAAACATAGGCTACTTTTTATCCCGAAAAAGTACAGTATTCCCGCGGGATACTCGATAATTTATTTACACGTGCGGAGCCGCGAAAACAGCTAGTATTATTATAAATGCGAAAGTGTGTCTGTCTATTTGTCTGTCTGTTACCTCGTCACGCTTTAACCGCTCAACCGATTTTTATGAAATTTGGTATAGACATACTTTGGACATAGGATATTTTTTATCCCGAAAAATATTGTTCCAGCGGGATAATGTATTTACGTGGGCGGAGCCGTGGGCATCAGCTAGTATTAAATAAAGACGAACAGATAAACAGCTACCTAGTTAGCTTTCGATTTGATTGCACTACTACAAGCATACGGTGTGTCCACGATTGTGTGGAAAAATAGTGGGCCGTTGTTTGGCTCTCCTGTATAGTAAGGAGTTTTCACATGTGACTTTGTTCTATGCATTAGTCAAATTATTATCGTTTCTGCCATCAATTATATCTTACTAAATTCTTTTTATAGATAGTGAAATTAAAGATGGCAGAATCAGGATAAAGGGAGTTATTTAACAAAATTATATTATGGTTCCATAAATCAAAAACTTTCGGTTATTCTGCAACGAGAGGAGTATGAAGTTTGTCCGATAAATTAATTTTTATGTAAAAAATAGCTTTTTTTAGTTGAGGAAGGTGCGAAGCAAATAAATTGAAAGTTTAATAGTTGATGGATTGCTGCGTTTTTTATTCGTGCAGCTGATAGTGGTGACATGTCAAAAATTATGAAAATATCGCTGCTTGTGGGTTTTCACAGTAATTAGTAGCTTCGTAGCAGACGTGGGTTGCCCGTTTGCGGAGACAGAGCACACGAATACTCAGATATTCTGTCTGATGATACGAGATGATCTCAATTGCTAAACATTTCAAGACCAATCTGAAATCTCGATAGTCAATACACAATACAGAACATTCCTACTAACTTACACCTTTGAGTTTGTAGTCCAATGCAAATAGATTGATTTCGCTATCTAAATCTAAAACGTAGTTAACATAACTTATTGATATCGTACTACTATTGTAAATGTAAAGGTTTGTGAAGATGGATGGATGGATGGATGGTTGTTTTTATTACTATTTCACGCAAATACTACGAATCGGCTTTTGATGAAATTTAGTATGGTAGTAGTTGGAGGTCTAAATTAATTGCAGAGCAATAGAGACAAGGATAGCTTAAGTTGCAAGTAGAAGGGTGCAAGTTTGTTCCTAGGTGGGGTATATTACTAACATAATAAAGAGCAAAAGTTTGTTTGCATCGAATAGGCTCCGAAGCTACTGGATCGATTTTGATGAAATTTGGCACTAATGTAGAGTAGACCACGGGGAAGGACATAGGCTACTTTTTATGGCGGAAAAATGTACGGTTTCTATGGAATTAACTTTTGCGCGCACGAAGTCGCGGGCAACATCTAGTCGTTGATATTATTATTTGTAGGTAGTCGGATAAAAACTACACGAGTCGCACACACTCCGGTCCAGGACCCCAATTCTCGTACTTCGAATCTCGGTTCGATTCTCGCGCTGTCTTATTCACACAGGCATAAAAACATGCGCGCGCGAGCAGGACAGGCTGACAATCGAACCGATATTCGAGGTACGAGAATCGAGGCCCAGATCAGGTAAACTTAGATCTACCTTAGCGTAGCTTTAAGAGGCATTCACTTTAACAAATAGAACCCTCGGTATCAATTTAGGTGTTGTGTACACTGGCACGCCCTTGTTGCGGGTATTGGATCTGATTAAGCCGGGAACAAACTATAGGATGCGTCCGTATATTGCTGACGGACGCGGTTTACTATTATCTGGATAAAATACTATAAAATATTATAAACTGTGCATTGTGCACATTATCTAAACTAATATAATAGGCATGTTGCCGAAAAAATTTTTTTTCGTCTATTCGATGTTAGACAACATGTTAATAAACAATCCAGAACCCATTTTTGTATATCTGAAAAAATAACGTAGATACAAACCATTGAAATTTTCAATATGAAAGAGAGCGATATATCGGCCTGTGACGTCACAACCTGCTACCGCCATACACTTGTCATCACAAAATGTATGGCGGTAGCAGGCTGTGACGTCACGAATCGTTTCGCGAGAAAGGGATGGACAATATTTTTTATTTGCTTATATTTTTAATCGCGTAAACTCTAACGGTCTTATTCATAAAAAAAGCTTATAAAACGTTTATAACGGATAATAGTTAAAATGCTCGATAGGCTTATATAACGTTCGATAAAATTATCTATTCATAACAGTTCTATAAACCTTCTATAACTAACAATTGTCTTTAAGCAAAAATGTTGCCATTATTAGGAAGTTGGACGAACATATTGAATCGATCATAGATAATATGTATAAAACTACAATAATTTGTTGTCTACGCAATACGGAACGTCAAATAATTTCAAGTTGTCAACTGTTGTCAACGATCATTAATTTATCGTATCTATTTGAATTTATTTTTGTAGTACCTAACATTATTATACAAGTAGTTTTAATGGCATTGCAATTGATCTCGACTGTTAAAAGGCAGAGAAGTGAAAACTGGTTGGAGGAAGATAAGGTTAGTACTGATACACCTAAAATTGGACCATAGTAAGGACGGACGTCCAAAGAAAACGGATCAACCGGTTCAACCCTACTTCTGTACACTTTTCTTCGACGCGTATTTCTAGTTGTTCAATGACATCAAAGATGTGTAAAGCTTGCATTATTTTATAAAATCAGAAATAATTATTTTGTTTACAAAATAACATTGACAAAATATTTGTGTCAAATGTCAGTTTTTTAGTAATCAGCTGTTAAGAGTTTGGCCATCTTGTATCTTATAGTACTGTTAAAGTAGGGTCCTGGCCTCTATAACTTTATGATAGGTTTATAGAACTCTTTGTTGATATAATGCTGTTACGAATACAATTTTTTGCCAATCTTCTTATAGTGATCTTATAGAACACTTTAGGTGTTCTATAAGTTTTTATGAATAAGAGCGTAAATCTCTATTTCTTTCAGATTGATGTATCTTTAATCAACAATTTTAAAATTTAATTTGTAAAACTGTGATATTCCACACAAGGCAACATCCCTATTAGAGATGTGATAAACGGCTTAAAATCAAAAGTTAACTTATCCGTTATTGAATATTCAAAAGCAACTTATGTTAACTGCTTATCTGCTTATCTACTTATTATCACTTATAATGTTTTTTGCGCTTATGTTACGTTATTCGATCGCTAAAACTGATTTCAATGAACTTTCCTTCGTACTTTGCAGGTTTAGGACTGTCTGAAATCTGAATAATATAATTTATTGTGTAATATAATATCGTCAACCCGCAAAGCGCAAGTAACAAAAAGTGAATAAAAATGAAAAAAGCATATGAGTTATAAGTAAAAAAAAAATAAGCCGTTTATTAAAACTTTAAATAAGTGATGAGCTACATTAAAGAATTTTCACTCTTGCGCTTTCATAAGAATTATTTTTCTTTGCTCATACCACACTTACGATGACTATAAACGATAAGTGTTAAACGCTTAAGTTTGTAAACGACTTTTCAACTTATTTATAAAAGCACGCTTTTTTAAACGCTTTTCGTTTAAACGGCTATCTCTAAATATAATAAAGATTTGTTTGTTTATTTACATTGAATAGGTTCTGAAACTACTAGACCGATTTTGATTAAATTTGGCACAGATGTAGAGTAGACCACGGGGAAGGACATAGGCTACTTTTTATCGTGGAAAAATGTATGGTTTCTGCGAAATTAACTTTACCGCGCACGACGTCGCGGGCAACATCTAGTCTGTCATAAGTTACGGACATGACCTTGAGCATACAGATCTTTTAAATTTAAAATACACTTTTATTTCACTTTTATTGAATTTGTAATGAATCGTCTTGGTATTATTAGCAAATTTTTTGAAGTTTGGACCAATCAAAATGGGTTTGACGTTGGTTTGACATTTCAAAGAATACTATTTTGCAGTTTCAAAATATCGGTACTGTAATGTAGCTGTATTATTGCAGGGATTAATAAGCAGAATCAAACCTTTTGGCTCGTCGGATATTTTTGCGTCCGCGAACTATGTAAATGGGTCGCTGGAAGCGTTCGCGGACGTTCCGAGTATCAGAAGCGAAACAACCTTTAATATAGGAATGACAGAAATCACACTGAATCGTTTGCGGACATCTCTACTAAGACTAATTTCAGAATGCGTGAAATCATACGCACGTAAGGCTGACGCGCGAGTAGAGGTACTAGACCCTCATACATACATTGCGTCCAGATGCTACGAAGTAATATTTTTACTAACGCGCGTATCTATGACATTTTATCTAGAAGCTGCATGCAATACGCGCGTAATTCTCCTTTCTGGACAAGGTCTTAGGCTGCGAACGTCACCGCGACTTATGAACGCGTCCTATATATTGTTCCCAGCTTGCTTTGTTCGCGGTGAAAGCTGGTTGTATTGATTCGGGGTATCTTTATTTGTCGTGCCCAAATACAGGCGTGATCTGGAATGTAATAATGTTATATCATTCAATTTTAATACACCAGCCCAGCACTCGATTGTCCGTAGACGCGACTGAGCTCTGTATTATGTATGTACGTAATCTGTATTATGTGGAAATAAAAATTTACGCCTTTTTTACCTACATTTACATTTTTTTTTACAAAAAAATACACCACCAATTACGGATAAGCTATTCAATGTTGCGGTTTTACGTTTTTCTTTTGGTCTTAAACGTTAGAAAAGTATTATTACTTTTCTAACGTTTAAGACCAAAAGAAAACTCCCCACACTGATTTCGGTGACGGTGGCCGGTTTCTTTGAAACCAGGCCAGTTACGCAGGAGTCATTTTATAGTGCCGAAGTTTGTGCGCAGTACCCAAGAGCACTCTCTCTTTCTTTACTCTCATAACCCAGTGGGACGGATAACCGACACGACTGGCGAGAGATCAGGCGCAGGTCCGACATTTTACATTCCGACGCATGGATCATCTTTCTTGTCAGAAAATTAGGTGATCAGCCTGCATTGACCTAACCTAACTTGAATACAAAAATTTTGTTATAATGCGGGAATCGAACCCACGACCTCCGAGTCGAGAGCAAAGCTCTAACCACTAGACCACGGATGCTGATCAAGACCACGGAGGCTGTTAAAAAGTAGTTTGTAGTTGGTAGGCCACGCTTTGGCTTGAATGGGCCGGCTTCTTTACTCTGTACACTTACAAAACAAATTGCGTTGTTATATTACGAGAATTAGGTATTCAATAAAAATTTATTGAAAAAAAAATTGGGTAAAATATTCCGTTATTCTGCGGTAACATATTATGTGTGGATAACCATTCCAATTTGGAGTGGTTGTGACGGCCTCACTTTCAAGCGTGTTGACGGCTTCTAGATGATTTCTGTATTCTGTGGTATAGCCATGGTTAAGCATCAATCCAATGTACTGACATTGGTAGACACTGGTCTAATTTAATAATTATAATTGTAGTTCGATGTGCTTTTTTAACTTCTGGGTATGGAACCCTAAAACTTATTAAACCATAGAATTTCATAATACTAAACAAGCCTATTTCCAAGAAACGTAGGTAAAATTGATAACATTAATTTAAAATTAATAAAAAACTTCCATTGCGTTATTAAATTTTCCGTTTACATAATTACATTGGTATGATCCAAGTATATTTTTTATTAATCTTTAGATTGTTTATTGAGTGCTGATAAACAGTTTAGCTATGGAGTATGCACACGCTATTTCGCTGATAATAATTAATAAGAAGAACAAACATTTTAGTAAGGTAGGCATCACAAGGCGGGCTCCTAGATGAAGATTGAAATATTTTTCCCTTCGTACAAGTATAGCTATCTAATTTTTTTACAAACCTTACTTACTTAAAACCCACCTATTTTCCAAAAATGAGGTTTTCCTAATGCCTTATATTATCTCGAGAGGAAAATAAAAAGGAAAAGCAAGACCGACGGTGTGGTGGATTGAAGGTGTTTTAAAATTCTGCTCCTGTCTACGAACAGAGATGGGATTACTTAAATCTTTGTACCAAAAGTAAAATATTTTTACAATTTTCCAAGATTTTCTTGAAGGGAATTTCGTTTTACAAACAACTGCTCTTTGGCTTTGTCTTGTATGACCTGGAATATGCAATATTGGCATATTCCTATATCCAGTACGCAATATAGTCAAAAAGGAAATAATAAATTATAAACAAAAACTATACTACTACCGCTCAGGTTCATTTTAATCGAAACGTAAACTAAAGGACATTGGAAATTTTGCTACAGGAATAATTACCCACGGCAACCAAATATTAAAATTAGGTTAGATGTAATTGTAATTGTATCTGGATTTGAAACGCATATGTTGTTTAGCATAGGTAGGGAAGTAGAGTAAATACTATGATGTTTTAACTCCATTTTATTGATAATCTAAAAATCCATTCAAATAAAAATTACGTGGTCGCGACTTTTTTAAAGCGGTAATATAACTCTCAATGTCCTTTAAATGTCAATTAATTACTGTGTACATAGGCGCTGAAACACCGTGCAATATCGAAATACAATGATACTTTATTTCGGTCGAATCGGTAGTGCCAACACGAGCCAAGTGAAGCGCAAGTACCACACCACTTTTTCTCGAAGCGTTTCGTCGATTTTTTGAACCTTCATAACTTGGGCTCGGATTGTATTAGATAAACGAAATTTTTAGAATGTGTTCCCAGTAGCAAGTTTTTTAAACATGTAAAGTTTTGATTGCATATGTATTATATTTAAGATTATATTGATATCTAAAAACCCCTGATTTTGTTACTGACTCATTGATGAACACTAAATTATAGGGTACTTAAAAAGCCTTCCAGTAGTCGCATGTGATGTGTAACATTAAAAAAAACACAATGCTTAGTACGCATAGATATATAATATTAAAAAGAGTTAGTACGATACAAAAAAACACGGAAACTTTTCATTAAGCAGTGACAGAAATCAACGTTAAAATTTAAAAAAGCTAGATATTGAAATATTTTTATCGAATATGACGGCCAACTCTACCAACGCGCGCTCATTCGTCAAATCAAATAGCACACGATTCCACTACTTCCTGTTACACACTTCTGTCCCATTTTACGTAATCACTCCCACTTGAAATTGCAAGAAAGCGAGAGGAAAGATGTTACACATATTTATTTTTCTTTATTTTAAAACATTCCTACCGTACAATCGATTGGAAGTACTTCCTTATACAGCTATTTTATTAATAGATATCATATTATTTAATCTCAGAGATATTTTCATGAATATACAGAATGTATCCCTTCCCAAAAATATTCACAATAACAAATTCCAATACATTTATTGGGATAAGAAGTTACGAAACATCTTAATATCAATTTATCCACGAAAATATCTATACAAACTGAAGTGTCTGTTTGTCATATTAAATTAGCAACATCTTAACCTCAATTCTCGTATTTAAAGTAGACTTAATTTTACTTTGTTTGGATTGAAAGTGTAGCGACATGTTACCATGAATAGATTTTATGACGTTTCCATCAATCAGAGCGCGTTTCACGTTGGTTTAACGTTCATAAAAACACCGTTTGGGAGTATAAGCGTATCGGGACTTGATTGTAATTGTATTAATGCAGGTTTTATTTAGCATAATTGCCCCTTTAATCATTTCTAATCAAACTATTTAAAAGTAATATTACATAAAAGTGACGTATACAATTAAAATTCAATGAAATAAAATTAAAATTTATGCCTCTCTAGTTGTTCTACTTAATTCTATACCGCCTGAATCGATTTTTACTGGACTTTTATTAGCAAATAGCTGAAGTTATATGGAATAATTATAGGCTAGGTGCTTTTATTTTAGAAAAAAGATCAGGAGCCTTTGAAAATTTGAGTTTCGCGCGGGCAAAGTTGCGGGGAATTGCAAGTATTTATACCTACTAGGCATTGATAAATTTGAGAATATTGAGAAATTCCGACACGGTCTTTGTTGTATTATGAATTTTGTAATTAACCAACATAGCTTGTATACACACGTTAGGTAATGTTGTTGGTATAATTAAATCTTTAGTAATCAAATTATGTATGTTATACAATGATACATGATAATGAAGGAGGCCTGTAATTCAATTATTATTATCCATTATAATAATATAGAACTTATATTCATCATGGTTGTTTTGATACTATTATATCATCATATTTATTATATTATATATTAATATATGTGTAGCAAAAATTCTTATCTCTAATCTCGAATATTATACAAACAGAGGAGTCAAAATTAAAATGTATGTTACTTAGGTATGTTATGAGGAAGGTGTGTAGAAAGCTAATATTTTTTTAAAATAATCCCTAAAAGTACTTACTTACATCAAATTAATGAAAAAAAGTTTTTAACACTACCTTAGATTATTATTAACTCACTACCATGCATTTGTACTCGTATATATGATGATGATAAGTGATCAGTAGATGTTGGTTTGGCAAAAATTTAAAATCTTTTTTCACATTCCATAGACAACATATTTTACTTATATTTTATTGCGTATCTAAGAGGCAATAGAACCGTAAAAAAGTCCAAACATAAAAATTTCAATATGGATTTTGTTCGAGTTTCGACCACTAGGTGACCACTAGTCTTAGTAAGTGGTGACCTGGAGGCGAATATATTTAATTATTCCTGTTCAATTTGTAGTAAGGCTCCAGCAGCAAGCTATGCACGATTTCAGGCATAGTATTTCGCGGGAAACACAGCATACGTTATATCTGTACTGCAAATTCAACAAAAATAATCATGCGACAATTCATTAAATTATTTGTATCACTTCTGAACCCTCGTAATTCAACTAACACTTTCTTTTTACTTTTATTGAACTAAATCATCTTGATACCATAAATGGATTTTTAGAGTTTGGACCAATCAAAACGAGTTTGACGTTGGTTTGGCGTTTATGAGAATACCATTTTGCATTTTAACATAGGTACCGAGACTGGATCGTAGCTGTATTATTGCAGGATTTAATTCGCAGAATCGACCTTCTGAGAAAAAGAGTTGCTATTTTACTGTATGTACAACATGACACTGTAGGTAGTGCATGTACATCTGGTCCTCAATTATTGAGGATATATTATACAATAGTTATTTAGTTTGGTATATTACACAATAATATATACCAAACTAAATTTCGCACAATATGTACCTAAGCCTACTTTTTCTGTTTAATATTTTTATTTTTGCTTATTGTGTGACAATATATTTTGTTCTGTTTTTCGATTTTATATTAATTTTTCTTTTCTGTTCTGTGCTTCTCTTTAAATTATTATGTTACTCTTTGTATTATTTGTAATGTAATGTCTTAATATGTCGAAAGGTAATATATACTAATATTATAAATGCGAAAGTATGTCTATCTGTCTGTTTCTTACCACTTCACGCTTTAACTGCTGAACCGATTTTTATGAAATTTGGTATAGACATACTTTGGGTGCCGGGAAAGGACATAGGATATTTTTTATCCCGAAAAAGTAGTGTTCCTGCGGGATAATGTATTTACGCGGGCAGAGCCGCGCGCGAAAGCAAGTATAATGTAATATAATATAATAAAACAATTATATTATATTATTAAATTCAGTGTAGTAGTTATAGGAAGAAGGTTAGTCCTATTTTAATAGGACTAACCTATTTTAATAGGACTAACCTTATAATACCAATATAATAAAAAATTAAAATTAAACATTTAAAAAACCCCCCGACACAAAAAATAAACTTTAAAAACGAATAAATAATATTTTTAACCTAATATAATTATTATCATCACATAATATAATATTATGTAAGTTGAAATATTTTTATTTTCCAATCGTCACCTCGTCGGGGGACCCCGACTTTAGCGGTCCCCCGACGAGGTGTTTTTAAAATTTTTAATTTTACTTTTGTTTTGTCCTTTTTAAAGTAGGTGTAAATAATGGTTACCTTACCATATTATACTTTCAATGTCATTGAAGTAACACGGCACCGAATTTCGAATCGATAGAACATATGGAAGATTATGGAAGATAGTCAGATCCCCTCATCAACTATTAAAGAACTGATAATCTTCAAACGGCTAATCAGGTCATGGTTACCTTACCATATTCTTTAAATATCTTTGAAGTAACACGGTACCAAATTTCGAATCGATCGGACATAAGAAAGTTAGTCAGATCCCCTCATCAATTAGAAAAGAGCTGATGATCTTCAAACGGCTGATCTTCCCACCACCAATTTTCTTATAAAACTGAGCTAAGAATACTCTCGATTAAGTCATCAATATTCTCTTACAGTGCGCTTTCATTTGAGACCCCACTCGAGTATATTTGCAGACATTCAATTATTCTTCCCCACTTTCACCCCCCACAACTCTTAAACGGCTCAACCGATGTTCATCAAACATGTCTAAGAACACTCGCAGATAAGTCACCTTTAAAACAAAACAAACTAAATTGAAATCGCTTCATCGGTTCGGGAGCTATGATGCCACAGACAGACAGACAGACAGACAGACAGACAGATAGACCGACAGACACGTCAAACTTATAACACCCCTCTTTTTGCGTCGGGGGTTAATAATAGGGGTAAGACTAGGGTAATTTTAAGTACAATTAAGTTCCTAATTTCTCCAACTTAAATTTAACAAAGAGATGATAATATTATACTCATTGCTTTTAATTTGTTTCAGTTATCAGCTACGTTGCTGGTTCTGCTCCACCTAACGATCCACGTCGTGGACGAAGGACAGGCAGTCAATCCAAGTAAGTTACCACATTATAATAATAAAATAATAATAATAACTCCCCACACCGATTTCGGTGACGGTGGCCGGTTTCATTGAAACCAGGGCCCCGATTCTCATGCTTCGAATATCGGTTCGAATGTCAGTCTGTCCTGCTCGTGCACGCATGATTTGACGCCTGTGTGAATGAGTCAGCACGAGAATCGAATCGAGATTCGAGGTACGAGAATTGAGGCCCAGGCCACTTACGCAGGAGTAATTTTATAGTACTCAAGTATATTGTGTGCAGTATACAAGAGCACTTTCGCTTCCTTTACTCTCATAACCCAATCGGATGGATAACCGACAAGGCTGGCGAGCGATCAGGCGCAGTTCCGACTTTTTACATGTCCATCTCCGACGCATGGATCGTCTTTCTTGTCAGACAATCGGGTGATCAGCCTGCATTGTCCTAACCAAACTTGGAATCAATATTTTTTGTTGTTCCAATGCGGGAATCGAATCCGCGATCTCCGAGTCGAGAGTCAAGCTCTAACCACTAGACCACGGAGGCTGACCACATTATACTACACCTGGGAGACCGAACTTTGTTCGGAGTTCTAGTACATAGTACCTACGGAAAATAAGTATAAACAAAAGTGAAAAAATGAAGTAGGTAACCCCAAATTGTCAAGCTTGATGACGTATTATAAGTAAGAATGTCAAACAAAAGTTTTAAACAAAAAAAGGAGATCTTCTATCAAAATCACTTCATCCGTTTGAGTTATACGATGCTTTGGTTCTGCAAATCTGATTATAAGTTTGACGTTTCTGTCTGTGCATTTGTGCGTTTTCATCGGAGGTTAAAAAAGGATTGCAGTATGTATCTATTATTGTATCTGGGTTATTTTATAAATTTTGAACCCCGAGACAACGATTCGCTAACAATGCAAAAAGTTATACATTAGCTCAACAAAAAGTGCCATTCGAATTGACATAAGTTGAGTCGAAATATAGATAGTATATTGTTTATTGAAAGAAAAAACATATGATATCTTAAAAATATGTGGTTCCCCAGAGATAAGATCTGGCTAGATAGATTTTTTCACCCCTGCACACTAAATTTCATGGAAATATCAACCCGTTTCCGATATTCTAATTGTACGAATACAAGTAATACTCATTACACATTAGTTAAAAAAAGATAATATTGTAAGCTTGACTATCTCAGGAATATTATTCTTGAAAGTCTAATATAACATCTCAGAATAGTCTAGGATCATTCGTAGAGTAATCGGAATTGAGTGCAAAGAGTATTGCAGTGCTGGTTACTGTTACTTTGCTCTACCTTATTTGCGCGCAAGTATAATCATAGATTTTAAACTCTCCTGATAGTATCAAAATACTGTGCTTTAGTCACTATTGTAGTTTGTTTCTGGGGCAGGAAAATAAAATATAATTGCCTCGAAGTATTATGTTATCGTCAATAGAAAGTTATATTATGTATAGAGTCCGACCGAAACTGGTTTTCTGGCCGAAACCGAAACTGAAACCGAATATTCGGCCGTGGCTTCAGTTTCGGCCGAAACCGAAACCGAAACCGAAACTCACGTGGTCAAGTAGAAAATTCCTTAAAATACTGAAATTTGGTGCATTTTATCCATTATTATGCATTAATTAGGACACGAAATGGAAACGGTATATTAATTTTGTTGTAGTCATTTATTTAATGTAATATTAAAAAAATATTAATTATATTTTAATTATGTTTTCAAATTCAGTTGCGTTGTCAAAACGTTGCCGCAAGAAACGAAGTTAGGCGAGCGTGCACGAAAACTTCCGAAATCAGTTTCGGTTTCGGCAAAAGTTTCGGCCACTTTTGGCCGAAACCGAAACTGCCGCCGAAACTTTGAATTATGTATACACATAATTCAAAAAAACGAGAATTACGTATACACATAATTCTCGTTTTTACGAGACTTGCGAAACGCTCCATACTAAACTTAACCTACAAGTGACGTTGGTGTATGAAGTATACGGCCGCAGGAATATATTTGTAAATATCTCCGATATTTGTACGTTTAATTTCATACTTACCATAATGAATGTTTTTGTAAATGATGTAAGTCAACTAATAATGTAGGTTTTGTTTACCAATTTCGCAAAGAAATTTTTTTTGGTACTTTTTAAATGTATTTAATTAGTAAACTACACATAAAATAATATATTTTTTTACATTTACCAAGTAGTAATGCCTCAATATTTCTGAATATATTAATGAAACTAAATATTTCAAATGTATTCTGACTTTTATTAATAGCGGAACTACTAATAATAACCGTGCAACGTCACTAAATAATTTAATTTTAATCGTATATCGTAATCATATTCGTATTTATTATGTAGATAACAGTTGTAGCTACTCGTAGATACAATATAGTGGTTTAATCGCCAAGTCGTTACTTACCACCTGTGCAGCCAGTGGCAACATGGTGGCTACACGCTACGAGCAACATCATTAATGTTAATGACGGCAGTAATTCAAAATGTTACCGACAAAACAATAAAGGGGCCTAGCAGGATCATTTAACAACGGCGTAAACGTAACGTTATCGAATGAAATTTGTGTGGGTGCCGTCATGATTTTGACAGATTTTTGTAGAATTCTTATTAGACGACATTATACATTCTTATTAGACGACATTATACGTTTTCGCCGCTGTTACGTCATGTTCCCTCAAAGGCCATAAACGTACTAAATTTTCTTTAGATTATCTATACTTCTATACTTATATAATAAAGAGGAAAGGTTTGTTTGTTTGCGTCGAATAGGCTCCGAAACTACTGGACCGATTTTTATGAAATTTGGCACAGATATCTATATCTCCTCTAGGTCTATGGTCTCCTCTAGGAGACCATCGGAAAGGATATAGGCTACTTTTTACTGCGGCAAAATATAAGGTTCCCGCGAGATTTCCTTTAGCACGCACGAAGTCGCGGGCAAGATAATAATAATAGTATAATATCTATGGACGCTTCACACCACGTCAATCTGATCCCGTGGTAGGTTCTCGAAGAACTTGTGTTACGGGTACCAGACAACGGAAATATATTTAATACTTTTATACTATACACATATTTAAGATTTTTATTATATTATACACATATTTAATACACATCCATGACCCAGGAACACAGAAAAAGTTTTTGTTCCTTCGGCGGGATTTGAACCCGCGACCTCCGGCTTGAGCACCAACACGCTCAACCAACTGAGCCACAAGGTGGTCAAAATCTATAGATCTAGAAATATTATACTAGATATAGATCTAGTATAATATTTCTACTATCTTTCTAACTTTGCAGACAGTCTAAATCCTACTACTATTATAAATGTGAAAGTTTGTGAGGATGGATGGATGTCTGTTACCCTTTTACGCAAAAACTACTGAACTGGTTTTGATGAAATTTGAAATGTCAGTAGTTTAGGCTCTGGATTACAACAAAAGCTACATTACATTTTATCCCGAAAAACTATAGTGCACCCATAGGAAACTGGTTTTACGTGGGCAAAGCCGCGGGCAAAAGCTAGTTTTTAAATATAATCTTTTTTTTTTTTTTTATGAAATAAGGGGGCAAATGAGCAAACGGGTCACCTGATGGAAAGCAACTTCCGTCGCCCATGGACACTCGCAGCATCAGAAGAGCTGCAAGTGCGTTGCCGGCCTTTTAAGAGGGAATAGGGTAATGGGGGAGGGTAGGGAAGGGAATAGGGTAGGGGATTGGGCCTCCGGTAAACTCACTCACTCGGCGAAACACAGCGCAAACTCTGTTTCACGCCGGTTTTCTGTGAGCCCGTGGTATTTCTCCGGTCGAGCCGGCCCAATTCGTGCCGAAGCATGGCTCTACCACGTACCACGTATAATCTAGAAATTACTTTACAACTTAGCTAAAATGTTTTTTTTTTATATTTAATCCATAGTACTAGGTTACCTTCCTACCTACTACTTAACTAACGCTTAATATTAAATAGTCCTATTAAAACTTTTATAGCTCTAAGCTATGAAAATTAAATGCTGACGTGAAAGTTATTTAATGAACTCGGTTCCATGGTAAACTTACTGCTTTGTAGTTTGACCGCAGGGAGTAACTGCAATGGTTCCCCATTTCAAGGCTTTATAATTTTTAAAGTAACCTACTTCGCAACTGCAAATTGGACTACAAAATGTAAAAGAGACGGCCTAACAGAAAGTTCAACTTTCTTTTATTTAAATAAGCAGGAAAAATGTTCGTTTGAAAAGCATGAAAGTGTTTTAATTTCTCTCATATGGGATTAGTTCCGTCTTTCATATTCCTTTTATTAGCGGCATTCAAACTCACGACTCAGAGTGATAATAATTAATCGCTCGAACCCACCGCTTCAGTCGTCAAAAGCGAAAAAAATTGAATAAACGCCAACTCGTGTTCGTTGAAAGATAAAATTGTGTCACACGCTCAATATTGAAAAATAAAATGAAGTTAAGTATTCAAGAGTGCAATAAAAAGTCGCGAAGTTGTTTCTCATTTTCTACTACCCTTTAGAATTTCTCGGCTACGTATAAATTTTCCTCGTGTGGAAACAGGAAAGTGTTACTATTATTATTTTATAAACGTGACACTGCATAAGAGACGTGCATCTCTCTTCAAATTGTGTTCCAAATTTATACAATATATAGGTAGATAGGTACGCGGTGTTTTCTTGGCGAAAAATCGTCCAACCCCTTAAACTTGGGGATGAAAATTTGTAACCTACACAAATTCTTACTCGAGAAGTCTGAAAATTATTGTAGGGATCCGTGTTATAAATAGTAACAATGATATATAAAAGGTATTAAAATATTGTCATAACAACTTTCAGAAATAAGTGAAATCCCACCAAAAACATTTTCATGTGTAAAATGATGCTAAGACGCTACCATATGACTCGCACTGTCAAAAAGCTATCAGATCTCATGTAAAACCAAGCTTCTGACTCTACACGCCCTAACTCTACAAGCCTAACTTTACAAACTGTAGCCTTATTCAAGTTATGTGGCTTGGACGTATCGTCCCTACAAGAATAGTTTAACAGAAAAACAGTCCGTAAATTTTTCACCTAACGCTCAAGCGAATGTAGCAAAATGGCCAGGCCACATAAATTGACTACAGTGTAGAGTTTGTGAAGTTAGGATTGTAGAGTTAAGCCGTGTAGAGTCAGAAGCTTGGTTTCACATGAGATCTAATAACTTTTTGACAGTGCGAGTCATATGGTATCGTCTTGGCATCACTTTACACATGAAAATGTTTTTGTGGGATTATTATATTCAACGAATACTAACTTTTTGGTCTACTAGCAGACTTCCTGCTGCTTTATGTTTAAGCTGTGGATTATTTTAGCCTTATTTTAAGAAATCAAATTTTAGTGATCCAATCTTTCCTACATACATAAATACATATTATCACGCCTTTTACAGTAGGGGTAGGCAGAGTCCGCCTCTTTTCCGTAGGGGTAGGCAGAGACCACTTCTTTCCACTTGCTACGATTCTTACATACTTGTTTCGCTTCGTCCACTTTCATTCTTACCATCCATTCTTCCTCTTACATTCAACGTAGCGAAGCAGCTCTCCATGGGCCACTTTCCAAGCTTACCTAGTTACCAATAAATATAGGTCAAAAACAAAATACATTTGTGTTTCAATTTTCTTATTTTATGTTTTTTATTTATAATATATACTTTAGTCATGTAATGGGGGGAGTTACACGGGTCAATTTTTGCCGTCTAACTAGACTGCAGCTAGTTGCTTCACAAATCACCTCATCCTTTTTGGTAAAAAAAAAATGCTTTGTAAATTGCGGCTTCACCGAATGGTCATTTAGTAACGTTCGTCAAAAATTGTGCGGCGAAAATCGATACGAGTAAATCCTCCATTAGGGCTATTTGCAAGGTGCTTTCTTAATAGATAATAGTTTTATGTATTTGGGATAGTTGGTAAAATTGGTCCTTTGAATGAACCTTAATTTGACAGGAAAATGGTTAGAGACAGTTAGATCAAATAGTCGATATCACAGTACATTGTTTAGCAGACAACTATTAAAACTTTCCACAAATTCTTAAGTTCAATAGAAGCAAAATGCAATATAAATGTTTTCGTGCAAAACTAAGCTAAATTAAATTCCACGAAATTCAACTTCGACAACTAAATATTGCTTTTCACCATTTACTGTTTAGAAAGTATGAGATTAGATAAAAGAGTCAGCTAGATATTAATTTAGATGGAGTTAGAAACAGTAGTTAGAAAACACTTTCAACTTTTACGATTAAACTTAAACCATTTACTAGCCACGTGCCTAGTTACCTTCGTTTAGCTAAACGCTACAATAGTAGTTATGGTAACTTACAAGTAAGGGTCAACGAAACGATACGATGCGGTGCTGCATTTTTAAGTCAGCTATTCAAAATTGAACCATATTCATCACACAGGAAGATACATGTTTCTTTATAAGAGTTCGAATGCCTGATGTATGACTGATGTTATAAACGTCTCCGAAAATCAAAAACGGATATTTCAGGCACATGACCCACTGCTTATGTAAAGACGTTTAGGCAAAAAAATATTGTCTTACTCAAAGTAAAAAATCATCTCATGTATGGGTGACTCTCCGTAAAACGCAAACTCGCCTATATAAAGAAAACAATTTTTTTTTGAGTATGACAATTATTTTTCTGCTTAAACATCTTCACTTAAGCAGTAGACCATATGCCCAAAATATCCGTAATTGATTTTACCGAACCTTATATGTAACATGTATATTTTTGTGTAGTAAAAAACTATCTTAAAATACAGCGGTGCGTAGCTTCGCGTATTGTCTAAGGGTCATGTACAGTGTAAATGACCCTTAGGGTCTGACTGGCCACAAGCGACACGCTTTTTAAAGACTTTCAAAAATGAGGTATAGTATACATTCTTAGATATGTTTTTACATTTTATATGGTCTCGCCTCACACGTTTAGCCGGCAATGGAGATTTGCTACTTAATACGCAGTAGTCTGAGGTGATAACGCTTCCAACTACTGTCAAGCTCCTCCAAATCCCGTGCTTTCGATGAACAATACAATTATTTTACACTAGATTTTTCCCGCGACTTCGAGCGCGCAAAAGTTAATTTCGCACCTTCCCCGTGCTCTATTCTACACCTGTACCAAATTTCATCAAAATTGGTCCAGTAGTTTCGGAGCCTATTCGATGCAAACTAACAAACAAAAAATAATAATAATAATATCTGTGGACGCTTCACACCACGTCAATCTGGCCCCATGCTAAGTACCGGAAGAACTTGTGTTACAGGTACCAGATAACGGTAAGTATATTTAATACTTTTATACTATACATATATTTAAGATTTTTATTATATTATACACATATTTAATACACATCCATGACCCAGGAACACTGTAACACTTTTTGTTCCTTCGGCGGGATTCGAACCCGCGACCCCTGGCTTGAGCACCAACGCGCTGAACCACTGAGCCACAGAGGTCGTCAAAAATCTTTTCCTCTTTATTATATTAGTATAGATATCTGCTTTTGCAAAATCTTGGTATGGATTGGAATAAAGGTAGTCGCTTGTCACTGCCTTTTTTACAAAAGTCGTAGTCACATATCTACTATCGGATGCGGTCGCTTGCAGCCCGTCTGTGCTAACCCTTACTGTCTAGAGAATTAATTATACACGTTAACCGGGTTAGTTAAATGACCAAAGTGGGTAACGTCTTAATTGCGAAGCACCGAAGTTGTATCGTTTAACCCTAAACACGATATGGGCGTACGAGATCCCATAAGTGTAGCTTTGTTATGAGTTGTGTCGTTATACTTATACTCTCATCATTATAAACGAAATTCCTCATTATTAAGTCATTTTGGGACTGATTAATTCAATATTTTTACTTACTAGATTGTGCTCTGAAATCACGTGGGAACTGTACGTTTTGTCGCAATAAAAAGTAACCTATGTAAAGACACAAATTTCATCAAAATCGTCCCAGTAGTTTTGGATACTATTCAATGCAAACAAACAAACAATCTCTCCTCTTTACAATATCATTGTAGTTTTATACATTATGAAAGGGATAGAAAATTTGATTCTATATGTTTACACAAAAGCTACTAGCAGTAGGTTAGCACACAGGTTAGTGAAATACAACTGCATTGTGGCTTGGCCGTTTTGTTCCTATAAGAATAGGTACAACTTAACTTTTAACAGAAATCTTACGCCCGAGTGACATTTTTTTAAATGCAATGCGTTATGACTCGCACCTTAAAAAGTTACGAGAAGTCATCATGAAAATTTTCTGTTACATTTTCAAAATGTCTAGGTAAACTTCTTCGAGGCTTCTCACATAATATAGGTGAAGATTTTGTGATGTTAGGCCTATAGAGTTAGGGTGTGTAGACGTAGAATCAGAAGCTTGGTTTTACATGAGATCTGATATAACTTTTTGAGAATTCGAATCACATGATATCGTCTTAGCATGATTTTACATGGAAATATTTCTTTATATAATTTTGTTTTACATTTTGGAAATATTTACTATTCTGTACGGAGTCGTGCGTTTGTAATATTATCGTGCTATGAGATACAGCTGTCGGAATACTAACACGAGCACGTAGACAAATCTCAGGCCTCTCGACCTCCTTCGACTGTCGTACGCCTCCACTTGTACGCCAGGGATATACAACTGTTGGCTTAAAATATTTATTAGGTTTAAAGTTGAATAGTTGATGGTATTTGTTTCAGTGAATCACTTGTTGCTATTCTTAAGTATTTAAAATATTTTCTTATTTATTATCTTGTTTTTGCGAAAGCAAATTTATTAAATACTTGATGTTGCCCGCGACTTCCGTGCGCGCAAGTTAATCTTGCGGGAATCGTACATTTTTCCGCGATAAAAATGTAGCCTATGTCCTTCCCCGTGGTTCTACTCTATGTCTCTGCTTTCATCAAAATCAGTCAAGTAGTTTCGGAGCCTATATAATGCTAACATACAAACAAACTTTTCCGCTTTATAATGTTATATGAGTAAATAAGCAATTAGTATAGGTATGAGCTGTAAAGAGTTGAGAATATTGTACCTACCTACGTTCTTATATTACGACAATTGAAATATGTTATTTCACTGTATCCATCTATCCATCCGAATATATGTATTTGAATTAAGGTAAGGTTTCATACACAACTTTCTTAGTAAGTGAACCATTTTCGAATAATGGGCATTCGAAATGTTTTACAAGTTGCCTCTGACATTTCTAAACTATAAGAGATAGAAACATGTAACTTTTTATTTTAATAGGTTCTGCTAATTACTCTTTAGGAAAATTATTTTGGACAAAATCGTACAACCTATGAAACTTGATTCTTGATATGCTCTTGGTTAAGTTTATTAGTGATCTTACTGACCAAGCAGTACGATTGTAATATTTGCCGTATATTTTTTGATATCTTGAGACATATCTCAAGTCCGTTAATCATACAGTGAAGTTAGTTGGCACTGGGTCTTGGCCCTTAGGCACAACGCCAATAATATTCAGCGTTTCGGGCAAAAATTGAGACGCACTTCGATAATATCATAATATGAAAGTTTTCAAGTGGTAGCAGCACACAAGTGACTTCCCTAGCATTGTGATATCCGCATCAAGTTATCCGTCTGCTCATTTCCTACTACTATTATGAATGTTAAAATTAGTGATGATAGATGGATGTATGTTTGCGACTCTTTCTTATTTTATTTAACCCGAAAAGTGGTGCCCTGTGGGATATTATATTTACTCGAGCGGAAAAACGAGCAAAAACTAGTACTTCATATTACCACAGAAGTTTGTACCACTTTAATATTATAGTTATATTAGAGACGATATACCTTAAAAATTGCCGAAACACAAATAATCAAATAATAATAATAATTGAATCTATTTTAAAAAAGCATAAAAGTCTCCTCAAAATTAACGTAGGAAAAGAACTGTGAGAGAGCCACGATTCGACACAAATGGGCCTGCACTGCACCGGATAAATACCACAACAATACAGAAAACCGGCGTGAAATAACTCTTGCATTGTGTTTTGCCGAGTGAGTGAGATTACCGGAGGGGGGATTGGGGATCTTAAGAACCAGGAAATGCAAGTCGCAACACTATAGGAGTTACCAGTATAACTCCCCTGGTGTTGCAAGTGCCCATGGGCGGCGGTAACCGCTTACCATCACGCGATACGTCTACTCATTTCCTGGTTCATCTACACTAATATTATAAAGAGGAAAACTTTGTTTGTATGTTTGTTTGTTTGTTTGTTTGTTTGTAATGAATAGGCTCAAAAAGTACTGGACCGATTTCAAAAATTCTTTCACCATTCGAAAGCTACATTATCCACGAGTAACATAGGCTAAATTTTATTTTGGAAAAAAATAGGGTTCCGTAAGATATTTGGGTTTTTCGGACACAAGGTGTAAAAAATCAACCAGAAAAGTTACTTATTTTGCGTACGCTGCCTAAACTATAAAAGATAGAACCATAAAATGTTCTAATTAATTGTAGATCTTATAAATATCTACAAAAAAGTCCGCGACACACTATACCTATCTATGTCGAGTGAGGCACAACAACCATTTTTTTATTTAGAAATCTTGAATTTTTTTTGGACTACATTTAAACGCGTTTATTTTACTCATATTATTAATCCTTATCAAAATAAATTATTTCATCACTAAGTACAGTTTATGTAGATAATATTTGGTCTTTGAATGATTAAAATTGGACGTTTGGTTTTGAAGTTATGGCGAAATTAAAATATTACGATTTTTGCTGCACGGCCCGTTGCGAAGTGGGCGTCACCAAGGCGGGGTGCGCGTGCGGGTTAATGTTTAGTTTAGTTTAGTTAAATAGTTTAGTTATTTTATAAACATCAAATTGATAATATCTTAAAATATAACACATTATAATATCTATACAGAATACAGTTAAATACAATTTAAGTGTCTGTTTGTAACTTCAAATTAACAGCTTTTTACATAATGAATCTGAAAGTATATTCGGTACTTACAATAAAATACATTTTTTTTTTAATTTTTGTCTGTCCGTCTGTCTGTCTGTCAGTCGGTCTGTCTGTCTGTTTGTTCCGACTAATCTCTGAAACGGCTGGACCGATTTTCACAGGACTTTCACTAGCAGATAGCTGATGTTATAGGGTACATAGGATTCCGCTATCGTTAGTCATAAATAAAGTCGCGGGTAAATTTCAGCGATATCCCAAAGTATTTTTCCACGCGGACGAAGTCGCGGGCAAAAGCTAGTTTTATATAAAAAAACGTGTTTTGCTATTACATATGAATCCTAATGCGTGGCAATAGCGTTTCAGGATTTATTGCAGCACAAAACATTATGGTATCTACAGACACACGAATTTGGTCCTCGAACCATGTCCGCGGACCGAATCCGGTGTCGCTACACACACACGGATTTGGTACGGCGGATCGAATTCAAAGCTCGACACTCGTGTATTCGATTTTATGCTCTATTACATTAGCACAGAGTTCTATTTACAGTGCTGTTTTTCGACGACGACGATGATTCCCGCAATTCATTGATAAGGTGCACGGATACCAATTCACAAAAATATTTCTCCCCAAACTTTACCCCTGATTAGCTAAACCGTTGACAGTTCTAAGAGATAATAAGCTAGAAAGAAAGGGTATGTGTTTAACATAAAAACTTACGCGTGAATAACATAAAACTAAATGAATAAACTCAATATAATTATGTTTGCCGGACTGCTCTACACACGCTCGGATTTGGTACGGAGCAGACCAAATCCGCTGTATGCTCCGTACCAAATACGTGCGTATGTAGACACTATTACTAAAGAAATGTCAGTCCGTAATTCCGTACGAGGCCGCTGTCAAACACCACATTCTGTAGACGCGCCCTTAACCACAGATTGCAAGCCCCGATTTCACCAAACTTAAAACGCGCTTAACGGATTCTTTCTACCTCTCTCGTTCTATATTAGAACGGGGCAAACAGATCTTAAACCGTAGCTCAGCCCTAAGCGTCGGTTTAACGCGTTAGTGAAATTGGGTCTAAATAAATAGTTACTACGTAACTACAACCATAATCCAGAAAATAAAGAAGTGCTTCTAATTCCAAAGCGAAAACAATCTTATTTCTCATACAAATTTAAATTATTCGATAGGAAGTTCCCGATTAAATTTGAATCGAGTTGAATAACTGGTAACTGAATAGTTACCAACATCGATACTAAGCTTGTTTGTGCGAAACCAGCGGTAATGAAGTTTTACCTTTGTTAGCTGTTTCTAAGTTATTCTCTCTGTTTCCTATTCCGAAATAGATAGTAAACGTGACCTGAGAACATTGAGGGTTTGTTTACCTATAGGTGAGAAGCTACCTAGCTTAGTTATCTATACTCTATAGGTAAGCTGATAGTCTTTGTACTGTATAGCTATTGTCTTAGGCTTTAACTCGAGTAAACGTAAAAATCCAGCCAAGTGCGAGTCGGTCGATTCATGAGATACAGCGTTACAAACAGACTAACGGACAGACGGACGGATATAGTCTTAGTAATGAGGTCCCGTTTTTACTCTTTGCGGACGGAACCTCAAAATTAAGAAAATAGTATAATTTATGAAACTTACGAAAAACGTCATAGTTTTACGTACCTATTGTATTTATATTTTATTGTATACAAGTTTTACGTATTGTATACGAGTACAAGTATTTCATTATTATTTTATATAACCTCCAAAAGCCTCCTTGCTTCCCTTCAGGCGATCCATTTGCTTGCTTATTTCATAGTAAAACCGCCTTCGTGGTCCAGCTTGGAATAGAACAACAAAAAATTATCTGACAAGAAAGATGATCCATCCGTCCCACTAGGTTTTGAGAGTAAAGAAAAGGACTGCTCTTGGGTACCACACACACTTGGGCATTATGAAATATGATGATGGCCTGGTAGATGGCCTGGTTTCAATGAAACCGGCCACGGTGTGAGAAGCTATTATAGTAGAATATCTTTCAATCACGTACTTCTCATTCCAGGTTGCTCCTGCATCCGCTTCTCCTCGACCCACGGGAAGGAACGCGGCACCTTCAGCAGTCCAGACTTTCCGCAGCCTTACCCGCGGAATATCTGCCTCTTGTACACGTTCTTAGCTTCTGAGCATCAGATCGTGGAGCTGATGTTCACGGACTTCGACGTGTACAAGGAACATCTTGAGTAAGTTTTTTTTTCTGGAGCCAGTTTAATGGAAAACGTCGTTAAATTAGCAATGTGTAGTGTTGCAGCGTCACAACAGCAAATAATATTATATAAATGCTGCCTGCCGCTCCGCCCGCGTAAGTCTAGTAACCCACGGGAACCAAAAGTAGCCTATGTTCTTCCTCATAGTCTACTTTATTTGAATTATATCTGTGCCAAATTTCATGATAATCAGTTTAGTAGTTTTTACGTGAAAATATAAATAAAGTATCCCACGGGAAATGTATATTATCCCGCGATAAAAAGTATCCTGTCCTTTCTCAAGCTCTAGAGTCTAGACTATCTGTGCACCAAATTTCATTTAAATCGGTTCAGTAGTTTTGGCGTGAAAGACGGAGAAACATACACACTTTCCTATTTATAATATTAGTATGGATTAGTTGTGTACAATTCATACCCGCTAGTTTGTGCTGTGGGACAATTCTCAGATACAGGGCGCCAAAGGTATTTCAATTGTTATTATAAATGCTACATTTACGGCCGAATACTGAAATGCTATCAAAATAAGGAGCCCTCCTATTCACAGGCTGACGCTGTCTCTGCTAGCCGAAATGACAAGGACAGCATGTGACTTGAGCGTCACTTAATTAACTATCGTCCCAGTATTCGGTCGTACTTGTAACTAATTCAGCATTAAATTATAGCCGACATAAAACGTTTTAACATTGCTACAATAACGACGTTTTCCATTACAGTGGCATTAGACTTATTAGATTTTGTGACATAAACGAACTATATCAATGTCATACTTATTTTTAACCGACGAAAAAACCGAAGAAGGTTCTCAAGTCAACGCGTATATTTTATTTTCTTTAAATTTTCACGACTACTAAAGTGTCTAATACAATGATTTGACTGTGTGGAATCTAGTGTAATAATTTTCAGTTTGTAATGTAATGAAATTAGGTTATTAAGGCAATGGCATTTCCAACAACTAGTAACAAATTTTTACTGATTTCTGTAATATAAACAAAGATTTCAAAACTCAATATATCGCACCTTTAGAATTGAAGTGGCTTAATCCAAAATTCTTGATTTTTGGTAAACGCCTAAAAAGTAATTGGAGAATAGACTATTTTTTGGTTTTTTGACTATAATAGTAAGTGTGAGCCTTATGTAGTTACAGTTTTTGTTATTTGCCGTAGGTGAATAGTTGTTTTAGTGATTTGTTATTAAAAATATGAGTTTAATTATTTAGAATCTTTGTTAATTAATAATTAAAAAAAAGATGTCACTTTATTTCCAAAATATCTAAAATTTAATTGACTTATTTAGCTTTGTGTCTATTTTTTACTAAAGCATTAAAAAATAAAACGTAACTATTTTAAAAATAGGCTATTTATTTCTAATGTAAAATTTATTTTTGGTGACTAATTTTGGAATATGCTAGTTGAATTTTAAAATTAAAGGTAAATTAGAATAGAGAAAACTGAAAAAATATTTTATTTTACGCATAATAAAGCTAAACTTAGTTTGTATTAGGTCCCTTATATTTTTATGTATTTACCGTGTGCATAAAATATAAGATAATTAAGTTACCGTGGCGTCTTCCTATCAAATAATGTTTATTATACAGGAAAAGGAAAAGCTATTTAAATAAGCAATAATTAAATAAGCCTTTCAATATCAGAGGTCAATGTTAATTATTATCGATGAGAAATTTCATCATCATCAGCCTACGGACATATGGATAGCCCACTGCTTAACGTAGGCCTCCACTAATGAGCGCCAACCATCCCGATCTCGGACAGCCCTCATCCATCTGCTGCCAGCCAACTTTAAATCGGTCCATTGTGCCTCAGGTCGTCCTACACTACGTTTGCCTAAGCGTGGTCTCCACTCTAACACTTGTCTGCACCATCAACCGTCTGTCCGTCTGCAAACATGGCCGGCTCACTTCCAATTCAGCGTGCTAATTCTATGAGCAATGTCAGTGACTTTAATTCTCTATCGAATCACATCGTAGCAAGTTTTATTATCCACTAGAGATACCCTCAACATTGCACTTTCCATCACAGGCTGAACAACCTTGAACTTGTCAATCAGCAGAGTTCGCTGCCGTGTTTCTTTACTGATAGAACGGATTGATTAAAGACCCTAGACCTTTAGTCAAGAACATTCGTTAATTTCGACAGCGAATTTCGAAATTAAAAATGTATCGGATTTGACATAAGTAATCGTTGTGACTTGTTGCTTGCGATGTCTTATGTCAAATCCTCATTTTGTTTCTGAACTTCGCCGTGGAAATTATCGAATGCATCTTGACTAAAGGTGATTGTGATTGTGGTATCGATGATTCAAAGTTTGCCCAAGATATACGTATTCTTGCTTCTTAATTTCAAGACTAGTGCCATTTACGATGACAGGTCCTGGAAGAACATGTTCAATACTTAACAAAACCAAAATTATTTGCACAAATTGCAAGTGTGAGATGTACTGGCCGTTTATGTTCAGTCTCAGGCCCCGGAAGTTCCAATCAAGCGACTTGAAAACGTCCATCGACGCGTTAGTAAACAGTTTTGGAGAGATAACATCTACCTGTCTCAGTCCTTGAATAAGTTGGATCAGAGATCACTAGAACTTCTTAACACCTCAATATATTATCGACAGTCAACAAGGCATTTCTGCATGAATTCCAGCACAGACCAGAACCTCAATTCTCGTATTTCAATTAGACTTTCATTTTACTTTGATTGGATTGAAAGTGAAGCGACATGTTACCATGAACGGATTTTATGACGTTTCGACCAATCAGATCGCGTTTCACGTTAGTTTAACGTTTATAAAATACCCGTTTGAGAGTTTTAGCGTATAGGGACTTGATTGTAATAATTGTATTAATGCAAGTTTTATTTAGCAGAATTGCCCCTCAGGGGGCCAAAAATGGCCACTTTAGGTGAATATTAGATGAATCATATGCAATTCATTATGTGCGCCATTTTACGCATTTTTATTGAAAACTGTCAAAGTATATGAAACATTATATGAAACACCTAAAGTAGCCTTTTTAGACCCCCAGGTCTCGACGATATCGAAGGCTTTCTCATAGTGCACATACGCTAGGCAGAGAGGCTACACTGGCTGAAAGTCGTTCAACTTCTGGGACCCTCAGACCCTCAGATAACCCTCAATAATAGCTAATACACGAGGCTCAGGAGCGGAATGGGTCGTTAGTTTCAAGTCCCGTGTTATCATCTATTTAAAAAAATAAAACCACCATGCTCCTGCTACATGCTTCCGGGGATAGCTAGTGCCAGTGTGGATGACGGAATTAAAGAGCTCAGTCAAGACAGGTATTCCTCCTGGTGCAGCTCTGTGGTTATTTCGTCATCTCCTGGTGCCTTATTATTATGAATCTGCCTGAGAGCTATTCTAATCTCACCCATGTCAATATCAGTAATCTCATCAGTAAGGTGGCGCATAAGTCTGGCTCGTGAATTATCTGCGAGCTTCGGGGTAAGCTCGTGTTTTAGTTGTATGGGGAATCCATTTCGACTTCATCGAGAATCTCCGATTTCGTGGTGACATAGTGTCTTGCAAGTTGCGGCTGAGTTTTGTCAAAATATGACAACGTGAGTCATAGAGTTTAGCAAATACCGTTGAGCCCTTTTTTCACACAATAGCTTGCTTGATGACCCAAAAATGCCCAATAGTTTTATATTTATAGAAAAAACCAAGCCTTAAATATATTTTATACGTTTAGGTTTTGCTGAACTCATCTTTTCTTGTATTGTATTTTAATTCCAGTTATATTTATATAGTGGCAAAATTTAGTCCTGTCTTTTCATTACTAGCCTCAAACTTTCATTGAAATAAAAATAAAAAGACTCAATCACAATTGAACTCGCCAATTCATATCATTCTGTAGAATATAATAGACATAATTCCGTATACGTCACTATAGTCACAAAAACGGTTTATAAAGTAAAGACATAACACATAATCAGGCTCATGTATTTATGAAATGTTTAGAAATGAAATGACACTAATACAAATATGGCGTCAAATATTATTATCATTTAGATTTAAAACGCCCGAAACCTAAAAGAGGCTGTACAAAAATAAATAACACACAAATTACTTACCTAACGTTTACAATTAAAACGACGAATTACAGTTTACGTCATTTACGGAGTAACCGCGCAGCACCCAACTTTTAGCATTATCGACTCAACACTAAAAGGGGCCCTTTAAAAGTGAAGGAACGTGTGATAAGCGGTCGATATGAAAGAGACACAACTGTACGTTTATCCTTTTCTAGCTTGAAAGTGGCTCTTTTTTTCTATTGGACTGATAGATTATATGTTTCTAAGTCGTTTTATGTATAAAACTCAATTTCTTAAATTTTTGAGTTACGCCACTTTAATTCTAAAGGTGCGATATGCTATAAATACCTACATTTGACAGAACAAATTTTCATACAAGAAAAAGTTTCGCCATCTTGGTTTTCACCATACTTCAAATGTCAAAATTGCCCCAAGATCTCAAAAATGGGTCCATTTAACTGGATACACTTTTCGCATCAACGTACTTTTTACAGAACAAATTTTCATACAAGAAAAAGTTACGCCATCTTGGTTTTCACCATACTTCAAATATCAGCCATCTTGTTTTCATCATACTTCTAATGTTAAAATTGCCCCAAAATCCCAAAAATGGGGCCATTTAACAGGAGACACTTTTTTCCTCAACATGCCTCGTCTATAAAATATGTCTATGAATATAAATTACAAGTAGTTGAAACAAAATATTTTATTCACCGAAAGAAATAAAGTGGCCATCTCATTATTTCCAACAAGATTTGAAGTTTCTTGACCTTCGGGTATATTCTAAAATTTCGTTCCAATTAACGTTTTAATAATAATAAGCTAGCAGTTTCCCGGCGTTTTATTGTTTATTTACTTAGAATCCTTCAAAATGAGATCCATGCCATCCTACTAATATTATAAATGTGAAAGTTTGTGAGGATGGATCGATGGATGGATATTTGTTACTGTTTCAATAAAAGTACTGAACTGATTTCGATGAAATTTTGTATGGTTGCAGTTTAATAGATTGGGTTTAAAATACAAAATACTTTTTTATCCCGAAAAAGTTCAGTGTTCCGTGGGATACTGGAGGTCTAAAATTTAATAGATGATATTTCATAATACGATTATTTTAATGTGGCTATTTTAGACCTGCTGTATTTACGCGGACAAGTCTCTTATAATAACAATATATTTCGTAAAAAAGTGCGATAATTTTGGGCCCAAACGCCAAAGTGCCAATCAACAAAAATCGATAACATCGTGTGTCCAAATTTGTATGTAGCGCAAATAGTCTCCTTTGTGATCCGGAATCTGGAAGGCCGAGGAAAATTCAAATCTCTGAAATAGAACTCTATGCTAATACGACAGAGCTAAAAATCGAACACACAAGTGTCGAAACAGATGTCAATATCATTTAACACTAAGTTGAGCTCAACACTCGACACTTTATTTTTAACTCAATATTATATTATATTAGCCCAGAGTTCTACTTTTAGTGAATTTTTCTCAGGTTCGCCGGATTCCGGATCATATAGTCACAGCCTTAATCTATAATTAATATATTAAAGAGGAAAAGTTTGTTTGTTTGCAGAGGGAATAGGCTTCGAAACTACTGGACCGATTTTGATGAAATTTGTCACAAATGTAGAGTAGACTACGGGAAATGACATAGGCTTCTTTTTGTCGCGGAAAAATTAACGGATTGTGCGAAATTAACTTTTGCGCGCACGAAGTCGCGGGCAACATCTAGTAATTAATATTACCGGCCTCAAAGTATCACAGGCATGAATGAATGAATGAATGAATATTCTTTATTGTGTTTATACTTACATACAATAAATAAACTTAAAATTACAAATAACTTAACTTAGTACAAACACAAAGGGCGGCTTTATTGCTATGCAGCAATTTCTTCCAAGCAACCCACAAGCAGGAAACTATTTAAATTGTAACACACAGACAAACAAAGGCATTTTAGTCTTCGAAAGGTTATCGAATATCGGAAATTTAAGATTGATATGACCATCCCTTAAAGCTATTCATAAGAAAAACAACGTCAACGACCCAAACATTTTATTAACATACTAAACAACTTTGAAGGCATCTTTATTAGGTTTTTTGAGGCCGCATAGTTTACGACAGAATTGCTTATAGTCTATGAAATTGTAGCCATCTTTTTTTATAATTGGTGCTTCATCTAGCGCGTAATCTGCCTCCTTCTCCGTGAAACGATCTCCCCAGGTCATAAGATCGTGTCTTATCCTGTAAATTATAACAAATTAATTTTTTAGGAACATCGTATTTTATTATAAACAATATATTTAAGGGTCTTTGGCTTACCGTCCAAACGGTAAGTCTTGTACTAGACAGATGAAACTTTGCATGAACGTGTATATTTAGTATTTACCATGCCAAAAAAGTGCTTAAATAAATCATGAAAAAAAATTATTTTAGTTTTATTTTCTTTCGTCTACCCCATGATGTTGGGGTATAAGATAGGTATTTAAAAAACATTGAGAGGTTGATAAGACGATTTCTTTCATTTAGATATCCGTTGCAATATATTCAACTCCTAGGCTGGGACTATATTCACCGGAATTCGGAACACCGGTGAAAATTCTGAGCATTGAAAAAAGAAATCTGCGCTAATACAATAGAGTTGAAAATGAAAGATTTGAGTGTCGAGCTACAAAGAGGGAATTTCCCGGCGTAATCGTTACGAACATAATAGAATAGATGTCCATAATATTAGGTATACCTAAAGTACCTATACAGTATTAATACTTAAAAGTTACCATCTGTTAAGATTACAAATATTTCTTCAAACCCATCTAGTGGAACTTTTCGAATAATATATTACATAATACAAACACAAGTATTCTCAGTACAATGTACAACTATTAAGGATAATAACTTAATCCTCAAATATACCAAAACATTTGTAATTATTTCGCTGAACAGATGCTCCTGAACAGATTTGCCTGAATATACAAGTTACATTACACTTGTAACTTAGGCCGCTGCTACGAATTTCACGTTTAGCGATGCGGCGTAAAGTATAGATAGACCAAGTCATTTGTGCGCGCGTCGCTATGTGTGGGTAACGTATGATGCACCACCCACACATAGCACCGCGTACGGGCAGTCAGTTTACCGTGTCACTGCCACACACATTAAAAATGTATATAATGTATCTTATTACAAGCGGATGCAAACATAGAGCCGCGCGGACAATTGAGTCGAACTATCTATAAGACTTTAATTACGTTCGCAGTTACCTTTGAAAATTATTTTATTTACTTTGTTCTAGGTCATTTATTTTACGACACTAGGTAATATATATTATAAAACATGTGGTAGTTTGTACGGATGTGTATCAAACATATTCAAATTTCATTCAAATCCATTCAGATTTGAAAGTTTGACTATTAGTTAATGTAGCTTAATTTTTCATGATACGTCTTTTTATGCCGGAAAATATACAATTCCTAAGGGCTTGACCGATTTCCTTTTTCTGTAAACTAAATCGCGGGAAACACTGCAATATATATACATCAACCGATAAAGTAAATAACTACAAATATTATATCCAAATAATTACCGTTGTTTGGGACAAAGTTTGTTGAGATTAGTCAAGTTATCCGATACCCACACTTAGACAAGTTGTTGCTTATTACTTACGTGACGATACGTTATTAATCACACAACTTAGACATAACTTTGCGACCGATCTAGACAAGCTAGCTTTTTGACTAATTTCCTAAACAATTAGCGTAATATTTACGCCTATACAAGTACCTACAAATTACAATAGGATCCCAGAAAACGTTCAAAAATTTATATTAATACATTTTAAAAAGTAGTCAAAGAAAGTTTATGTGCTAAAGCTTATTATAAAGTGAATGATTTTATTATCGATTGGTAATAAGATGCCCCCTGTAAGGTGGTCTCTATGTACTTGTGTATTTTCGACTATAGTTATATTTAATATAGATTTAAGTTTACAATGTGAAATATACGATTGGCCCGAACTCCAAAAATCAATGATATCAAAACGATGAATTTATAATCTATCTATATCTTCTAATATATAAAATTTCTATGTCACAATGTTAGTTACCGTACTCCTCCAAAACGGCTTTACCGATTTTTACCAAATTTTATATGCGTATTCAGTAGGTCTGAGAATCGGCTACTATCTATTTTCCATACAGAAATAGTTTATAAGGCAAAACAACGTTTGCCGGGTCAGCTAGTAATATATAAAAGGCAAAGTTAATTGACTGATGTATCAATGCACAGGCCGAACCCTTAAGGCTAGAAATTTGAAATTTTGCACACTTATTCCTCATAGGACGTAGGCATCCACTTCGGAAGAATTTTTAAAAATTCAACCTCCAAGGGGATGGAATTTTAAAATCTAATTTCACGCGGGCGAAGCCGCGGTCATTTCATGCTAGTTCAATATAAAATTAATATTAAAGTGTAAGTTAAATACAAGAATTGGGGTTCTGGTGGTCTTCATTCGTTTTAGGGACTATTCTTATAGGTCGCGCAATGAATTAAGATATTTCGACAAAAGTAGAGGGGGTATGCGCAGAAGTCAGGTTTTGGGTGTGTTTGGCGGTAGTGGGCTCGGGCGGGGAGGTGTGGATGCGCCGAACGCATGCCGAACGTGGCTGCCGACACGCTATTGGTACGTTAGTAATATATATTCTTTGCTATTGGTCACATGCGCGAACGACCCCCTCCACTTTCACTGAGCGCTCATAAACCGTTGCGCGACCTGTACCTATTTTGGTTTATAGAACAAATAACTGCCACCGTTTCATAGAAAGTTACCTCTCCTCGGAAATGTATCCCGTGTTGTGTGTGTCCCACCGGGATAGTGCCTCTACCAGCGTCTCCTCCGAGTCCAGCTCCAGCGTCCTGTAGCCCAGCAGGTGCACGAACGCGTCGAAGTCCAGGGGCTCTGATGCCTGGAATTCAGAAAGTCAAAATCTGTATTTGTAGATAGTAGTAGCTGTCAGCTGAATATCTACAGCTAAATAAATGAACAGATTGCGCCAATATGCCTAATTTTAGGGCGTAGGCAAAATTTGTAACTCTCTAACCGTTATTAGACATAAATATATATATATAGTCAGATAATACTATTTAATAAATAAGCTGTGTTATTCAGGCCATCATTTACCTGAATAACACAGTTTAGTTCACGAAACTAAACCCGATTAAAAAACCTATAACACGACTACGAAAATTTTAACTAGCAGTTGCCCGCGGCTCCAACCGCGTAAATACAGTATCCCTCGGGAACACTGTACTTTTTCGGGATAAAAAGTATCCTATGTCCTTTCCCAGGACTATGTCTGTACCAAATTTCATCAAAATTGGTTCAGCGGTTAAAGCGTGAAGAGGTAACAGACAGACAGACACATTTTCAGTTTGATATGATATGTTGTAAAACATTGGAACGGTACGGTTTTGTTTTGATGTATTATTTACAAATAATCAGCTAAGACTATACGACAAATATGCTTACAATAAAATATATTGGCAATCAAATTCCGTGTAATCGAATTTCGTATTTAATATTGTCTCCAGTCTCGGTGTGAAGACAGAAGTTATTTGACGTCAAGTCTCGCGCCAGCTAGGTACACCACGAAATGGCAACTTTCTATCGAATTACTAACTGTAATATACTACGTAGACAGACATGGGGACGGAAATGTAGCATTTATCGTAGAGGGTACTCTATTGGTAAACGTCGTCAACGATTATCGAAATGATAGATAAAAGACGATAATTATTGTATTAATTCAACTGAACTAGCTGTCCTAACACAAACTGTAAACCAGTGGCAAAGGCTGGTTCTTCTTCATATGAAGCCCTAGCCTGTAGACAGACATGGGGACGGAAATGTAGCATTTATCGTAGAGGGTACTCTATTGGTAAACGTCGTCAGTGATTGTCAAAAAAATTAATAGGAGACGATAATTATTGCATTAATTAAACTTAACTAGCTGTCCCGACTCCCGACACTAACTGTAAACTGAACGTACTTATAATAATTATTTGACAGTAAAGTAACAAAGTGAACACGGTGAACATTCAAGGAAAAGTTCAATCGTCATCTTCAGTATGTTCTCCACACTTGTTCCAACGTCATTCACCGTTTAAACCTTTCCCGAACTTCCACAATTATTTCAAGACCAACATTAGCCAAATTGATCCCGCCGTTGTCCGCTTTTAGCGAGACATTGGAATTACAATCCATTTCTTATTTATAAGAAGAATATTATGTACCGTTTAACGTTTGTCATTACAAAAATAAACGGTTTATCCCTTCGATCAATAATACAAAAATTGTATTGATCGAAGGTTTATCCAGTTAGTGTTTTACGATTATTGTAGTAAATTTAAGTTATAAAAATAATTTTAAAGTAAAAACGCGCTTTCTAATTCGATTAACAAATAAGGTATTATATTAGAAAGAATACACTGACGGAGTCGCGAATAAAATTATGCAGAAAATTATATATTCAAAGCGTAGGAAGAATAAGAATTTGTCTTGAAATCTACACGAAAATACAACGTCTTATCCAGAAGACAATTGTTTTTAGTGGAATCGTGCCTCAGAAGTTAAGACCCAGGTGCAATGGGATGGCGCGCTGCATACAAAGCGCGAACTAAAACAAACAGATTACGGTTTGCTACCAAAGTAATGTCCTCAACATTTTATACAGTTTCAAAAGTTGAGCTTGCACCTGTGGTATACGTAGTCACGTGACTATAGTGCCATATGCCAATAAAAAATTTATTAGAGCTGCGGTTTAAAAAAAAACAACCGACTCACGAAACGGACATTTGCTCGGGATTCTTGTAGATTAAAAAAAAGAATCACAAATACATTTATCCAACCGGCATTCGAACGCACCACATTCGGAGTTCCAAATAACACAAAAATTATACATATACGCATTTAAAACTGCCAATAGGACTGACGTAATTGAGTCGATATAATTCATATTAAATTGTTGCACGCCGAAAGAAAAAACGCTCATAAATCTGCATCAGCTAAAAAATGCGCAGTTTTGCAGGGATAAGACTTTAGGTCTATTTTTCTTCCCCAAAAACTCCTTGAACACTAAATTTCATGGTAATATTTGCAACCGTTTTCGAGATTCCGATTTTATATACACAATATTAGCTCGTTTAAAGTATACGATAGTATCATGGAGGAATCATAAATTAAACTTTTGGTACATATTCTGGGCCAGTACATACTTCTATTTTTTTTTTTTTATGAAATATGGGGGCAAACGAGCAAACGGGTCACCTGATGGAAAGCAACTTCCGTCGCCCATAGACACTCGCAGCATCAGAAGAGCTGCAAGTGCGTTGCCGGCCTTTTAAGAGGGAATAGGGTAATTGGGGAGGGTAGGGAAGGGAATAGGGTAGGGGATTGGGCCTCCGGTAAACTCACTCACTCGGCGAAACACAGCGCAAACGTTATAAATTTTACCCATCTTAATATCCATTAAGCAATTTCCTGCCAAACACCCCCGGTTCAGTAAATGAAACTTATGAGGTTAGTAATGATGATAAAACCGGCCTCACCTTGTAATCACTGATATTAACGGGCACGGTCGGAAGGTTATTAAGACATTAGCCACTCCCTCGCGCCAAAAATTATTTTTCATATTTTTCAAAATGGCCGTCAGGTGACATATTGTTTTTTTTTTCTCGACTAACGGGATTGAATTATTTGATTGAAATTATTATTAATAACTAGATAACAAACACATATTGTTGTTCTGTCCAACTACGAACTGGAATAAATAATCAACAGGTAAACTGAACGATTATTATAAATATTTGTCAGGCAAGCGACAAATTGAACACAGCCAACGGTTAGTATGGGAGAATCCAATCGTCGCTTTTAGTATTTTCCCGTAGATAAATGATTGGTCTTGGCGCTCAATAATATTAACCGCGCTATATACTCGTAATAACAACAGCTCCGTAAATGCGGCAACTCATTTTTGGAATGTGGGCTTTTAATAATATTATCAATATGCATAAGACAATTTTATAATGTGCGTGAATTCGGTACGTACATCTAACACGAATATTTTAATCACGTGCTCGGGCACGCTGACTTGGGCGTACTTTTGTTGTTGCAATTTTGAGGAACGCCAGTGATAACATGTCGAGTGCCGATACCAATCATTTATCTATGTGTTTTCTATTATTTTTTCAAAATAATTTACAACAAAATTAAGTAGAAAGAAAATACCTCTGCCATCATTTTCCTGACAGCTTCTTCGTCTATGGTCTCGCCGAGGCTCACTAAGGTTGCTCGCAGATCGTCAAAGTCTATACAGCCGTCACCGTTCATGTCGAAAAGAAGGAAAGCCTAAAATATATTTTGTTTATATATCAACAATTATTGAGAGTATAACATGGCGATGTATTCCATCGCCACGTCAGTAAGCATTGCTCAGATGATTTGTACTATAATTTCGATGTCAGATTATCTGCCAGTTTAGAGCTCGTACAGGCGAACGGCACTCCGCCATCCGAACCTCAACTGCAGCCGCTGTCGATAGTTACCGACGCCACCTGTCGCTGGTTGCCTACGGATAATTCCGTGTTTGAATCTATATCTAATCATACATAACGTCGTTATATGGAAGAGACTAACTAGATCTAGGGTATCACAGGCCGGGTTAGATATCAAGGACTCACAGAAAACCTGCGTGAAATAACGCTTGCGTTGTGTTTCCGTGAGGTTACCGGAGGCCCAAGGGGGGTTGGAGATTTTATGAATGCAAGTCGCAACACTAGAGGAGTTACAAGTGTAACTACTCTGTTGTTCATTTGCAACATTTCATTGTCAAATCAGCAGTGTTATTCTCTAAGAACATTTTCAAATATCTCGACAGCTGAATCCGCGGTGAGTGTCAAATATCATATACAAATTTGACACTCACCGCGGATTCAGCTGTCGAGATTTGAAAATGTTCTTAGAGAATAGACCGGCTGCTCGTTCATTTCATAAAAAAAAAATTAAACTGCTGTCCGACCGTCCGTCCGTCCGTCAATGATGGCGTGACGTGCTTCAAATGTTGGAGTGCCGTTTATATATCGGGTGTCCGGTAATTAATGGATAACCTTGAAATGTCTTATAGTAGAACTTATGGCCGTTCAAAAAAAAAAAATACAAAAAAAAATCTATCGTAATTAGTACCTAAAATAAGTTATTTTTAGAGAAAGGTCTATTTTTTTAGCTAATTTTTAAGTTTTTTGAACACTATGACCAGAAATTAATGAATTACATCGGTGTTTTAATGTTTTCATATTGTAGTATAACTATGCTGATAGATAGAAAATAAATAATATCACTACCTATTGCACTTTTAAAAAAAAAATGTATGCAAGTTGATTTATTTTAGAAAAAAATGCATAATTTATTTTTTCATCGAATTTTAAACTTTATGGGTATAAAAAAAATGTATGAAGGCATGAGTGACCAATAATTTTTAAATAATGCTGGTTTTAAGTAGATTTTATAATGGTACAATTCATCATTGTATCTACCATAAATAGTGAATTATTGCTATTAATGTAGAAAAGTAGAAAAAATTACTAAAGAAATGTTTAATGTAATACTAATGCAATATGTTTAAAATTGTTACTTTTAAGCGTGAAAAGAAAAGATTTATCCCTCCCCAATTTATTAGAAGAAGTGCCTGAGGAGCTGAGGGACTCTTATTGGTTACAAAATGACGGCTATCCTGCGCATTATGCTGTACCCGTTCGTGCATATTTCAATAATACGTACCTAAACAGATGGATCAGGCGTCTAGGGCCAATTTTGTAGCCTCCGCGTTCACCGGATCTAAATCCATTGGATTTTTTTATTGGGGCTGCCTCAAAGAAGAGATGTACCGTAAGCCTATACGGTCTTTGGAAGAACTACGTAGCTGTGTTAGAGCAGCCGCATCAAAAAAGTGATATAATAATAACTCCCCACCGATTTCTGTAATTACGCGCGATTCACGCAGGAGCAATTTTGTAGTACCCAAGTGTGTGCACAAGAGCACTCTCTCTTCCTTTACTCTCGTAATCCAGTGGGATGGATAACCGACACGACTGATGAGAGATGAGGCACAGGTCCGACTTTTTACATGCCCATGCAACGCATAGATTATTATCTTTCTTGTCAGACAATCAGGTGATCAACCTGCATTGTCCTAACCAGACTCAAAAAAAAAAACCATTTTTTTCTTTTCTAATGCGGGAATCGAACCCACGACCTCCGAGTCGAGAGCCAATGCTCTAACCGCTAGACCACGTAGGTTGTTACGTTGACGATATACTAGATTGCTAAGAAGACCATGTATCCGTAGATGTAGGGCTTGCATAAGAGTGGGAGGCCAACAATTTGAACATTTATTGTAAATACGTGTAAAATTAAGTACCTATTCTTAATATTAAACGATGTTTTTACTAACCCCCAATGGTCAGGTACAATTATTTTTCTTAAATTTCCCCAATTACCTACTTTCTTTCTTTAGTACATTTTTCTCCTTTTCTACATTAATAGCAATAATTCACTATTTATGGTAGATACAATGATGAATTGTACCATTATAAAATCTACTTAAAACTAGCATTATTTAAAAATGATTGGTCACTCATGCCTTCATACATTGTTTTTATACCCATAAAGTTTAAAATTCGATGAAAAAATAAATTATGCATTTTTTTCTAAAACAAATCAACTTGCATACATTTTTTTTAAAAGTGCAATAGCTAGTGATACAATTTATTTTCTATCTATCAGCATAGTTATACTACAATATGAAAACATTAAAAAACCGATGTAATTCATTAATTTCTGGTCATAGTGTTCAAAAAACTAAAAAATAAGCTAAAAAAATAGAATTTTCTCTAAAAATAACTTATCTTAGGTACTAATTATGATAGATTTTTTTTGTATTTTTTTTTTTTGAACGGCCATAAGTTCTACTGTAAGATATTTCAAGGTTATCCATTAATTACCGGACACGCTTTGTATACTCAAAGGCCGTTCGTTTGTTAGGGCTCTTTCGCTGTTTGTCCACCGCCACCGTCAATGGGACGTCAACGAGAACGAGGTCGAGATTATATTGATGGGACGGGCATGCGGTGGACAGTAGTGGCTATAGTAAATGTATAAAAAACGCTACTTCAGCGCCGTCATGTTTTTCTCGTCGACGCGACGTCCCATTGAGGATGGCGGTGGACAACCGACAAACAGCGTTAGGGTTTCACTTCACACCAAAACGAAACTATACGCGATATGGCAATGCATTTTTAAGATAGCTATACAAAATTGAACTTTATTCATTACACAACAAAGGTGCTCGTTTCACTGTAAGAGCTAGAATGTCAGGTTGCACCGCACTGCACAGCGCATCTTGTATGGTGAATAAAGTCATAGACATTCTAATATATTATAACACCGGTCAACAAAAAAAATATTTTTTTTGCGCATGGGTTTTACTTGATTTATTCTGAATATTATAAGCAAATATTTATAAAAAAGTGCGATTACAAATCGAAAATATTTGCTTTTTAAGAAGTTATAGCGATTTGACCATTTATGATTTTTGCTTCCAGTTAAAGTCGGTCTTTGCGCTCTATTCCTGGCGAAAGAGAGGTATGGTATGGGGGTTGTCTTTCTTACATCCCTCCTCGTGTTTGACGGTATGACCTCGCATATTATAAAGAAATAACGTGTTTAATATTTTTTTTCGCTGAATTAACTTGTACGAAATGGCTTCGAGAAGTTGGAAAGAAGACGGTGACTCGTTTTACTATATATTTTGTGGTGGATTTATTGAAATGAGAGAGAAAAAGTGTTATTTAACTACAGATTTAAAGATTTGCGAGGCATAACAAGCTTACTTCCATCTACCTGTTGGAAATCAAGACCAAAAATGGGCGTTTGAAATAAATATATGAATAAAATAACGAGATGATTAAGATTTTTCTCATCTTCGGCTATAGGATGTCTCTAAAGAGGCAAATGTTCCATTCTTCTTTTGATAAGTTTAAAGATAATATGGGAGCTTATTCGGAAGAACAAGGGGAAGGATTCTATCGAGATATAGTTGAATTTGAGAGACGTTCCCAAAGCCAGTATACATACTGAAAGCATGTTGAGGATTGATGGACTATATTTGGTCGTTAATAAGATAACTTCTACTGAACATGACAGGAAAAGCAAAACTGTTAATTTTTAGACATTTTAACACTATTTTAAAACCTATTTTGTAAGATTATATCATAAAATTGATACTCAGTATATTTTAATAAATCACCTCTATGTAAATTTTTCATGTATTTTCATTGATTTGAATTCTTTCATTTTTTATACTTAAAAGCAAATACAGAACTTTTTTTGTTCTTATTATTATTTCTAGGTATAGAAGCAATAAAAATAATGTATGTATAACCCGTGCGCAAAAATGCTGTCGACTATTGTAATAGACGAGGCATATTTAAGGCAAAAAGTGTCTCCGGTTAAATGACCCCAGTCTTGAGATTTTTTTGGCCATTTTGACATAATATGAAGTATGGTAAAAACAAGATGGCTGACATTTGAAGTATGGGTAAAACCAAGATGGCGTAACTTTTTACTGTATGAAAATTTGATCTGTCAAATGTATGTCATAGCCTTATTATGTATCTTGAGATTTGAAATCTTTGGAAATAAGTACAATTTTGAATAGCTATCTTAAGATGTAGCGGTGCGTTTTGTCGCGGTGTGAACTGACCCTTTATATAACTCACCTCTTTCAGCTCAAATACTTTATTCTCGTCCAACTCTGCTAGGACGTTGTCTGGTATCTGTAGTGCCTCTCTGGCTCGCGAGGCAGATCGGGATCTCGGCACCACCGGAATGGTTAGCTCATCGTTAGCATCAGACAAGATAGTTCTGGAAAAAAATGAAATAGAGTTACTAGTTTTTTATGTCTTGGGCTCAAGCCGATGATACGATCAGTTTTAATTACAAAACATTATAAACTTTATGCACAATGTTACAAGAATTTAATGAATTACATATCAAATTATAGTTTACGTAGTCGGGTTAAGAGGCATATTACATCTCGACTGTGATTTTTGCGTAAAATAGCCAATTATGGCGTTCTTGATCTCAGAAACAATTTTGACATATTGAATAGTGCAGAATAGCTATTGGCCTAGTTCGTAGCGGCCTCGCTTTTTGTAAATTTTGCTTAACTTTTTAATTAAACCCAAAATTGCAGAGAAAGATTTTCATAAAATGCGCGAAGTCCCTTTTTTGAGCTCCTGGATTGAACTACTGTTTTAAACAAATGAAATAATAAAATATGAATGTTATCTCCTATATAGTCGTATAGTTCGTAGCGGCCTTAGAATTTTAACTTAAAATAGAAAAAAATCTTATTCTTAGCCAAAAAAACTTCGAAAATAGCTTTAAGTTAATTGTGAATTACTCATATCTACGATAATATTAAGCACAATTTGATCACAACCAGAACAATTATTGTTACTTCATGAGAAATAAAGATTTTATAATTTTAAAGCATCGTATCTATTCTATACAAATAAATAAAATTCAAGTGTCTGTTTGTAATTTTAAATTAACAGCTTTTCACTTACTGTATATGAAAGTCTATATGGTACATACAGTAAAAAAACAATTTTTAACATTCTTGTCTGTCCGTCTGTCTGTATGTGTGTTTGTTTCGGCTTATCTCTGAAACGGCTAGACCGATTTTTACGGAACTTCCACTGGCAGATAGCTGATGTCATGAGGTCTAACATAGGCTATTTTTCATCATCATCATTATTGTCGTCATTATACAATAGAGGTTAAAAGTTTGTATGAAAAATAAAACTAGTTTTTGCCCGCGGCTTCGCCCGCGTGGAATAGTATTTTTCTCCTACAATATGAATGTTATATTATAATCGAATTATGTATAGAGGATATGTATAGAAACTGAATCTCACGCGAGCGAAGCCGCGGGCAAAAGCTAGTATTTCAATAAAAACGATAAATATATAACTGCAAAATTACTACAAAGTGCTCCTCGCAGAGTGCAGATTTGTAATACGGCTCTTAAGAGCATTGATCGGCGCGAGACTCAGATTTCACGAAAAACGCTACTTTTCAAATGCGTCTATATCTAACAAAAACTGGTTATTCTGATTTTTACATTTAAAAAAACACTAGAAAATATTGTATTCTAATTTTTCACTTATCATTTATTTTAAAATAATAATAAATAAATTTTTAACTAAATTAGTTTGACGAAATTTATATGAATTTTTAAAACGCTCGTGCGCCTCGATAAATACAGTAGTTTTAAAAATTCATATAAAATTCGTCAAACTAATTTAGTTAAAAATTTAAATAGCATATTAAAGATAAAAGGTTCTTCTCATAGATTATGTAAGTAAGAAACAAAAGTAGCGAGTAAAATACATAAATATCATCATTTTAAATAACTATAATTCCTGATAATTTCGCATTCTTTAAATTTTATTTTTATGAGATAGAAACGTATATAAAAATAATCTGACAAAGAGATAATCTAGAAGAGGATCCAACAAGTTTGTAAAGATTTTTTGTTTTTAAAAAATATAAGCAGTTTTAGCTATTATATGTTTTGAAATTGCCCCTGAACCTAAAGTTGTAAAAACTTCTGGTTAGTTTTGTCAGTTTTATTCAAAAGTTTGAAATTATTTTAAAATAAATGATAAGTGAAAAATTAGAGTACAATATTTTATAGTGTTTTTTTACATGTAAAAATCAGAATAACCAGTTTTTGTTAGATATAGACGCATTTGAAAAGTAGCGTTTTTCGTGAAATCTGAGTCGCGCGCCGATCAATGCTCTTAACACTAATCGGCTCGTCGCTACTTACTCAGTGTGTCTTGAGACTTGTTAGTAACATAAAGCCAGTAAGAAACATATATTGGTCGCCTTTGTAATGAAATGAACCAGGAAACGAGCAGACGGATCGCCTGATGGTAAGCGATTACCGCCGCCCGTGGACACTCGCAATACCAGAGGAGTTACACTTGTAACTCCTATGGTGTTGCATATCTTTTTAATATTTCATTTTTACTTTGATGCCAATCTCTACGCTCATATATTATACCCACTCATATTACAAATGTCAATGTAAGTTTGTTTGTTTGGTTCTTACGCTTTCACGTAAAAACTACGTAACCGATCATCATGAAATTTAGACCACGGAGAAGGATATAGGCTGCTTTTTATCGCACGAAAATATATTATGGTTTCCATGGGACACTGTATGAACGTGAGCGAAGCCGCGAGAAAAAGCTAGTTTTATTCTGTGAACGAATGTAGTATATATAAATTATTATTTTAAATAAAATAGGAGTAAGAAAATAAATCCACATAAAAGTTAAATTTAAATCTGTGGATTTTCTTTTAATCCGCGGAAATTTTAATTAAGATAAGCTTAATCTCCTAAATCTCTTTCCCGTTCGTTCGAAAAATAATCAGACTTGAATGAACTTACATGAAAAATATTTTACCGGCGGCTTCTGTGTTTTATTAAAATATCACATAATCAAAAGTGCCATATGCTTAACGTGGTGGCCAACGTTAATTAATGTTCTAAAATTTATACACTATCCTTAACGCTTTCAGAAAAATTGTAAAAATTACCAAATTTGATACCTATTGAGAAAGTGATACTGCGCAAAATATACGACAATACGCTTGAAGAGCAAAAGTTTGTATGTTTATTTGCATTGAACAGGCTCCGAAACTACTGGGGGTCTAAAAAGACCACTTTTTCGTCGTCGTTTCAGCGTGGTGACGTCCACTGCAGAACATAGGTCTCCCCCATAAATTTCCAGTGCGACCGGTCGCTTGCCTCTTTAGGTTTTTTTTATTGTTTTCATATATTTTAATAGAAAACATCAATTTTGATAGTTTTTAATGGAAATGCGTAAAATGGCGCACTTAATATGAATTGCATATGATTCATCTAATTTTCACCTAAAGTGCCTTTTTAGACCCCCTGGATCTGGATTTTGATGAAATTGGTCTCTATTATATAGAGTAGACCAAGGGGAAGGACTTAGGCTTTTTTATCGTGAAATTAACTTGTGCGCGCCCAAAGTCGCAGGCAACATCTAGTTATCAAATATAGGTCCAGAATATAAATTTATGCATGAAAACTCCTTGGTCCTAAATATGCCACAAATCCTTTAACATTCGTCATATTGCTTGGTTCCATTTCCTTTGCATGTGCTCAAACATTTAAGATAATGCATGTCTATTAATACATGGCATAGAGAAAAGTGAGATTATAATATTATGATTAATATAAAGCGTGGTTTAGTATTGTAATGGCAAAATGTCCAAAATGTTGCTATGAGTAACATACATCGTGAAAATTGTGAAATGAATATTTTGTACATTAGTATAAGTTTAAAAAAAACGTGGTCTTGTCTCTGATTGAGAAAAACGTCTTAATATTTTATGAAGAGATTATTAAGAATGTAAAAGCAAAATTTTATTTTTGAACTTCCATTCTTTAACGAAAAAAGTGCGCTTTATTTTCCAATCTCCTGTAGCAAGGCTTTAGAGGAAATTAAAATTAAAAGAACATCGTATCACGCCACGATTTAAATTTTTGCTGCGTTAGGCGTTGATAGGAACTTCCGTATTGAAAATATTTTAAGCGGTTTATAAAATATTTTTGAGGAAATTAAATATTAAATGGAAATGTTTAATAAACAAATGCTGATATATGGTGGTGGTAACGTTTGTATAGCTTATTTAAAAGTGCTTTTAATATTGTTTTTTAACAATAATAATATTTTGTATTTTTCACGTACCTAAATTGAATTTAGTCTCATTTTACTACTTTTGAGGGTTCTGTAATCGAGGAACTATTATAGTTTCACTCTGCCCATTCGTTCGTCTGTCTTTCTACTTCTATAATTAAGAATATATTAAAATTTTGGTATAGTTATAGATTTTGTAAAAGTTAAGGCTTCACGACTTTTACATACAAAATAAAATCAATCTTCAAGTAATTGGCCTGTGTGGCCAAAGTGATTAATAAGTGGCATTTCTAAACTATAAGAGATATAATCTTGTGAGTTATATCCTACATTCTACAATTTAGGCTAAAAAATAATCCTAAGCAGGGTTTCTAATCTTTTCTCTATAAAACAATTTAGGCAATTGCTATCTAAGCTGTTTAGGAAGGTGCGAAGGTAAATTTAATTTGCCTTAAGATTCGTCCCACAAAGCAACAGAGGCGTAACTAATGTGAAGGGGTACTGTAATCTACGTGAATGCCATATGAGTTTCTCATCTAAGTTAACACAACAATTCGGCATTGCATTATGTTTCGTATTCTACAAACTCCTAATAACTTGAAGGAAATTTAATTAGAATTTTTATGCCGCATTTTCTCCCGCGTACAATAAACTTGAAATGGACTGTCCCCAAGGGTTTTTCCAGACCATTGCGACTTTTTAACCATAAAACGCGCTTGCAACTCCTTCGGTGTTGCTGGTGTCCATGGGCACGATAATCACTTTCCACCAGGCGATCCATTTGCTCGTTTGCCCTTTATTTATAATCCAAAACCAGGTAGGTAGTCTAGTGCCCTTGCGCTTTGCTTAACTCGTCTTGGCGTCTTCGCTAGACGCTTCTACCGTGCCCCCAGATAAATAAGTTTTAATTTTTATTTAAGTATACATTTTGGAAACTAAAGATTCTTTGTTACTGCTTAAATGTGTCATGCAAAAAAATTAAGTGTGTCACTTATTGTCAATATAAGTATAATATTAAATTTTATATTGGTAGTAAGTACATGCAAGTCACACATTTTATTAATTAAATATTCTTACTCTCCCGTTGACACCGACTGAAGAAGATTTTCTTTGAACTGTTTGATTTCATCCTGTGCTGCATTCGAATCCCTCTTCTTTTCTGTTTTCACTTTCTAAAATATTTTGAGAAATGTCTTTAATTTTTCCATTAAAACCACTTCCACTCATATCATAAATACGGGTATATTTTGTTATATAAGAGTCGGTACAAGGGGGTTACTCGTACTTACCTAAGCTACTCTTAATTTAATTGGTATTTTTTTTTAATTTGTTAATCGATACTTAAATAGGCTACATTAAAAAAAATGGCCAGGTGCGAGACGGACTCGCGCAAGTAAAAGTTCACCCATCACGACAATCGAGTCATAGCAAAGAGTAATTAATATAACAAGTGGTCATAGTAGGGATAGTAAGTTTAAGATTATTAAAAATATTTTTATTATGATGTAACTAAAAATACGGAACCCTAATTTCGCAATGTTTCCTCTATCTGCGCTATAAGACGTTGCCCAAATTTCAAGATTCTGAGTTCACGGGAAGTACCCTGGTTTTGATTCCCTTGCGAGTGTCGAAAATTTGCAGCATAAATGGCTGTATCTTTTGATTGCGTTGGCTTAGAAGTTAGATTTTTTCATAGCTCCAAGAGAAAAAGCGTCTTGACAGACAGACGGGAAGGACAACAAAGTGATCCTATAAAGGTTCCGTTTTTTCCTTTCGAGGTACGAAACCCTAAAAAATAATCAGAGGTTAGCGCATCGGCGCTTATTATTATATTATTATTTAACTTATTCAAAAAAGAAAATATAAAAACACATACACATTGACGTTAACAAATAAAAAAACACTCACTTTAGGTCGAATGGTCAGCGAAACTTCTGGTTCCTCCATCGGATTAGCGTGTGATCGTACTACCGGTGTAAATGTGACTAAAATTCAGCTATTAATACTGGAGATTACCACGTTAATTGCAGATAAGTGTTCCTCCTAATTAAAATCCCGCTGAAGTAGGTCACTGGACGCTTCCACGTTATATACTGAATACTGGAACGTTGACGCACTTCATGTATTTTTAGGATACAGGTGTTTCCTTTATTATGAAAAATTGCTAGAATCTATACTAATATTACATTATTAAAAATGAGAAAGTGACCGTCCGTTGTCCGTCTTTCACGCCAATGCAAATATGCTTATGAACCGATTTAAATGAAATTTTTACACGGATAGTCTAGAGCCTGAGAAAGCTTAGATACTTTTTATTGCGGGGAAATGTACAGTTCCCGGGATACTTTATTTAAAGTTTCACGTAAAATAGCTATACCGATTACCATGAAATTTGGCACAGATATAAAGTAGACCACGGGAAAAGACGTACTTTTTATTGCGGGACATATACGGTTCCCGTGGGTTACTGTACTTACGCGGGTGGAGCTGCAGGCATCAGCTAGTAATTAATAAAGGTATATACATATTATATAGGTAATATTTGCTCTAAATAGTGTGGTGATTTAGCTACATCTATATTAATATTAAAAACAGGACAGATTTGTTTATTTGTTAGCATTGAATAATAATTATGCTACTCGATTGATTTTGACGAAATTTGCCACAGGGAAAGACATACGCTCCTTTTTATCGCGTAAAAAGTACGGTTCCCGCGTGACTTCCTTTTGAGCGTAACTAAAAACAAAAGAAACAAAGTTACATAATACATAAAATAACCAAGCTATATAATTCGTTTTAAAATAAGAATAGGAACGTCAATTACCTTTTTCTGTCAAATATCACTTGAAAAGTGCGGTTTGCAGAAAAACTTATTTGCATATCAATATTAATAGTCTTGCATCGAATTTAAATAAAAAACGTTAAATGGTAGTAAATTATCAAAACATAAATTTAATTACCGTAATAGTCTTAATTTGAAACAATATGGCGCTTCTATTCTCGTTTGAATCGCATTATACTAACACATTTCAACTTAGGTAAAAAATCTTCTCAAATACCAATTTGATCCTGATTTTCAGATTTTAAGCACAGCGCAAATCGCAATACAATGCAAATAGTAAAGTTGCAATTACAACGACATCCAAAATAACGGCTTCATACGACCGGAAATAACAAGCCGGATATATGACACGGATAAAATTATCCAATTTGCTCGAACGATACGCGTTTATTAAACGATTCGTTAATTAATTGTTTTATTAAAACAACACACATAAAGTTTCGTTTGTATTTCTTTTTCGTGGATTTAAGTTGTTTCAAATCTGAGATTAACCTTAAGTACGATTTGTATTTCCAAAAAAACTTCACTCCAAAAAGAAAAAGAAAAACCTGGTGGTTCTTCTCGCTGGATTAGTTTCCGAACCGATGGTAGGCATCACGAAGGGACAATTCCGTGTGTGTTATTATTTAAATACATACATACATACATACATATTATAATCACGCCTCTTTCCCGAAGGGATAGGCAGAGAGCGCCTCTTTCCCGTAGGGGTAGGCAGAGACCACTTCTTTCCACTTGCTACGATCCTTACACACTTGTTTCGCTTCGTCCACTTTCATTCTTACCATCCATTCTTCCTCTTACATTCAACGTAGCGAAGCGGCTCTCCATGGGCCACTTTTCGCCTCCGCGAGAACGAGACGTGATGGGTGGCGAACCACATGGCCGCCATTTTGGATAATTAAATTATTTTTACGATTATCAATGGATTCGCGTTCCCACGGATTGGCGGAGAGGAAAGGAGTAGGGAAAGGGAAGGATAGGTGGGTGGAAAGGAAGATTGGTAAGTTAGAGTGGGAAATAGGAAATATAGAATATTACCGCCCATGAGGGGAAGGGAAAGGACAGTAATAGCTAGGGAAGCCGGGGTCGCATACCCGTATACTATACCACAACTACCGGACAGGTAAGTTGGGATGAGTATCCCATGACATTATTTAAATAACGTGTTAAATGTTTATTTATGTATTTAATAACCTATATGGAAATAAAACTTTGAAAGGCATAGCTTCCGAAACCACCTCTGGCTCAGCGGATCCCGAAGGACCCATCAATGGCTCAAAAATAGACAGCAAAAACAGAACAGTGTGTTTTCTGATTGGGCCAACATTTATTAAATGATCAAGGCGTGAAGAATTTAGGGTAATTTCACATCGAAATGAAACGATACGCGTATGGTTTCATTCGATTGTCGATTCGATTCGATGTCATAACTCATATGCAATAAGGGTCAATCGCACCGCAACGATACGCAACGATACGCTTCACGACGCGGTACCGCATTTTTAACACGTTCGCTGCGATATAAGGTTTATACACCCGATGCATGTGCTCTCCCTCCGTGCGGGGTCGCAATACGCTGCACTCACTCTGGTGCGGAGGCTGTAATTTGAGTATTTCTATTTGTATGACAAAGACAAATATAGGTTTCATTTTACGTCATTGAGACTGATTCATACAGAAAAAATTGTATGAGGTCTTTCGGCCCGATATCGCACTGATTGATTATAATTTCGATTCCTTGCGGGAATCGGGTCTAAAAGCCTATCATAGGAGACAAGGTCATTCTACCCCTTTTCGCACTGATTTAGAGTATTGTTTTATTTACTTTCGACTAGTGCTGTGATGTCAATTACAGGCGACAAACGTGCGTTACGATAGTGCATTTACGTTTTTTAGTGCTCATAATTACATGTCATAGATAGTACTTATCCACATTTACAGTCAAAATAATAATTTTGCCTAAAGCAAATAGGCGATGTCGAAAAATCTTGGCATACAATTAATTAATATTATATTGATTTAAAGCAATTTTCCGCCAAATCATACCCACAACCTGCAAGCAAATGTGTGAGTGCATGCATAAGCGTGCGTAAAGCACCTCCCTCCTCCCACTCACTCACACATTTGCTTGCAGGTTGTGGGTATTATTTGGCGGAAAATTGCTTTAAATCATAATATTAATTGTATGATTTTTTATTATATTTTATTTTATTATATATCGTATTGTATGGATTTCCGCAAAGTAATGCCTGATTCTATTAACTATTTGAAAAATGTTGGAGTTATCGTTACTAAAATACGATTCAACTGGAAATTCTAGCGAAAAAGGCATATTGACCTTATAACACACCATATGAAAAAACTACAGCTTTGGTTTCGCAGCGAAGGTGTTAAGATGGCTTTTCAAAATTGAACATGGCCGAATATCAAGTTGCACTGCGCTGCACAGTGCATACGAAGTGTATGAGTAGTATGGCTGATGTCATGAAAACGTGTATCTTTTTGAGTAGTGAATAAAGTTCAATACTAAATAGCTATCTTAAGAATGCTGCACCGCGTCATCGTTCGTTGCGTTTCGTTGCGGTGCGAATTGACCCTTATTGCATATGAGTTATGACATACTTACTAGAAAGCCAAATTCGGGGAAATTTTCTGCCAAATTACGTGGAGTACCCTCTTTTGATCGTTGAGAAGTTTGCTAAAACCTTCTCAATGGGCCAATGCGGTAAAAATCAAATTAAATTAGGCGGGCTTGATATTGAATACACAAAATATTTACCAAAATTTCAGGGACGGAAATATTTTACGAACATCAAATAAAAGGCTTTCATGATGCCTAATAAATTATAATCAACTTCGCATTCAAAGGGTATGCTTGTTAAGGGTAAGGAGAAGTGTATTTTAATATTATTACATATTTTCATATTAGTATTATAAGCCGATTTAGGGATAGGTAATTTGATATGCTCATGTTATTTTTTTATCCAGACAGCTGATACACGACAGACGGGCCTTAATGTTTTAAAATCTAAAATTGTACATAACCTTCTGGGAACTATTATACAGGGTTATGAAACAGATGAAAAAGTATGGGATGCACAAGCGGGATTCAGAAAGGGAATGGGATGTACGGATCAGGTCTTTTCCTTGCGGTGCACAGCCGAAAAGTGTTTGGCTAAAAACAAGAAGGTCTTCGGCCGAGGAGTTGCAGGAGATGGTAACTGCGTATGTGGAGCTTTAACTAGAAAGGGAATGAAGATGAATGTAAAGAAGACGAAAGTGATGGTGTTTGAAAGAGATGAAGCAGTGACAGACTGCAATATCGTGATTGGAGATGAATAAATTGAACAGGTGAATGATTTTGTGTATCTGGGTTCAAAGTTTACAAGAGATGAAAAGTGTGAGAGTGATATTGAAAGAAGAGTGAATGCAGGAAACATGGTGAATGGAGCTTTGCACTCCTTTATGAATAGTCGGAAGGTGTCTAACAAGGCTCGTTTGGCTGTGCATGCGGGGGTGTTAGTTCCGACACGCATGTACGGAAGTGAAAGTTGGTTATGGCAGAAGAAACATGAAAGCAGAATAAATGCAGTTGAGATGAGAGCATTAAGAAGCATGATAGGAGTTAAACTGGGTGACAGGATAAGAAATAGTGAGATAAGACCAAATCGGGGACGTCTTGAAAAAAGGCCAGGTCAAGAGTACCCTAAACCGAAGAGCATGTATGAAGGGAATAATGAAAGTGGATGAAGCAAAACAAGTATGTAAGGATCGTAGCAAGTGGAAAGAAGTGGTCTCTGCCTACCCCTACGGGAATGAGGCGTGATTATATGTATGTATGTATGTATGACTCCAAGAAGGTCTCTTCAATTGTACCTTCAGAGAATTGATTGTCCAAAATCACACATTATTCGGGCACCACATTATTATGGCTACGAAATCCACAGTAACTGTGGCTTTCGTAGATGTATAATGATGACGATATACATTAACAGATTTTAACTGTGACTTTGACAAAACATAATTTGATTATTAAAGGCATCTTTGGCCAACTTACGCAGACCTGGGTTTAAGATAACCCTGGGTTAAAATATATAATATTCTCTCTAAAGAATGAGATTCTTTGTATAATTTATGAAAAAAAAAATGGCATGAAATTTAACTCTTGCTTAATTTTTGGGCCAATTCTGCTACATAAAACCTGCATTAATACTATTCCAATCAAGTCCCGATACGCTAAAACTGTCAAATGGTATTCTCGTAAACGTTAAACTAACGTGAAACGCGCTCTGATTGGTCGAAACTTCATAAAATCAGTTCATGATATGATGTCACTTCACTTACAATACAATCAGAGTAAAACAAAAGTCTATTTTAAATACAAGAATTCAGGTTTAGATCTGCATAAGTAGACTTAACTTAACCAAAGAATACTGTTAGTTAAGAATGTTTTTTTAAACGAGCATTTTAAAATCAATTCATCTTGTATTATCAGTTTAGGCCATTAAATAATCCAACATTATAATTGTTATATTCTTACACTTTTATACGATCCGATAGTTATAGTTTCGATACGTTATATTTTATTAAGTTCACAGTTATGACTTAAGACACAACAACGTCTGTAGGGTACAGCTAGTAATGTAGAGAACTCCATGTATTGTCAGATAGGGAAATGTAGACATCTTATTTTCCCCTTGATCTGGAATTAAAAATAATAGCTCTCAACACCGATGTTGGTGACGGTAGCTGGTTTCATTGAAACAAGTCCAGCCACACACTGTGCACTCTATCGTCATTTTGCTCTCGAAGCCTAGTGGGCCGGATAACCGACACGACTGGCGAGAGATAAGGCGCAGTATCGACTTTTTACCCCATCCAGCGACCACACAGCCTACGATACTTGGACTGTTTTTCTTGTCAGACAATCAGGTGATCGATCTGCATTGTCCTAAGCTCGTAACAAAATTCTGAAATAGCATTTTTTTGTTCCAACGCAGGTTTCGACCCCACAACAGTCTAGAGCCAAGCTCTAAACCACCAGACCACGGCGGTTGTCAGGAATCCTACCACTATGGATGGATGAATGGATGCTTTTTACTCTTTCATAAAAAAACTATAGTAAGGATTTTGATGAAATTTGGTATGGTAGTAGTTTAGGCTCTGGATTAAGAACATAGGCTACATTTTATCCCTAAAAAGTACAGTGTATCCGTGGGAAACTTTATATACGCGGGCGGAGCGGCGGGCAACAGCCAGAGAAAAATAAAGTAGTAAAAAAACTCATCTTGCCCCATCTAACCTTCATAATCATCATCATCAGCCTACCGCCGTCCACTGCTGAACGCAGGCCTTCCCCAATGAGCGCCAACGATCCTGATCTTGGGCAGCCCTCATCCATCCGCTGCCGGCCACCTTCTTCTGCCTAAACGTGGAGACCACTCTAATACTTGTCTGCTCCATCGATTGTCTGTCCGTCTGCAGACATGGCTGGCCCACTTCCACTTCAGCGTGCTAATTGCTCAGCGTTGAGAAATGTCGGTGACTTTAGTTCTCTGGCGAATAACGTCGTTATGTATCTTATCGACCAGAGATACCCTCAACATTGCTCTTTCCATCGCACGCTGAGCAACCTTGAACTTGTGAACCAGCCCTACGGTAAGTGTCCACGTTTCCGCTCCGTATGTCATTACCGGTGGAACGCATTGATTAAAGACCCTGGTCTTAAGGGATTGCGGAATCGACGATTCAAAGATGTCCCAGAGCTTCCCGAATGCAGCCCAGCCCAAGCGTATTCTTCTACTCGCCTCCTTCTCAAAGTTGTGCCGCCCGAGTTGAACATCTAACCTTATAGAGCCAAATTGTGTACCAGTAAGTAGTAACACGTTAACATGGTCCCAGCGCTTGCATTCGAAAAACTCGTCCAGGTCGAACTTCACCCGCAAATTTAATATAAATTACATCGAACACGTTTCACTAAACTGAATTTCCCGCTGAGTTTCTACGATAATGGAGATGAATATTTAAATATTCTAATAGAATGCGCTTGTGGAGAATTTGTTGCTATATTTCTTAGATAAATGGTTTGACGTGCACTATTTTAAAAATTTCTCCTTACGATTGTACGCATTATTTTTCGTTATAATTATTATTATGAAAAAGCAAACAAATATGGCGGCACGGGGCACTTGCCGTTTAACCAATCGGCACGGTAAACATTACAATACAACGAAAAATAATGCGTACAATCGTAAGGAGAAATTTTTATTTGATTGTCGACATTTTATAATATGTCTAGTAATATTACAATCTAACAGTTTTTTTACAATTTTACGGTGACATATATATTCTTAATAATGACAAAAAAGTACAATAACACACACTGCCGCAGATTGTTAACACGCACACACAGTATACAATTATGTTACACGTTGACGTTTGACAATCTGTCACAACATTTACATTTATTATTGTATTTAAAGTTTCTCAATAATAATTAAGGTGCCTTGGGGTAATTCCGACAGGTTTTCCATCGAGTTGACTATAGGTTTAAGTTTTGGTCTGTCATTTAAAAATAATCAATATTTGAATAAATGAATGTATTTATTGAGTTACATCATTACTTGATGGCTTATTTGTCATAATTATATTGAAATTATAAATGGTATATTTATTATTTAAATGTAGGGTTTTGTAACATTGTCATGATTTAATGATATGGGGGAAATTACGACATAATGTGGGGGAATTCCGTAATAATTGAAATCTCGACTTTACAGAACCTGTGCATTAGATATGCATTGCATATAATATCAATAAAAAACGATTAACTATAATATATAAAAACTCATATTTAATTTACTTACCAGAATTTCGAAATATACAATATTTACATGTTGGAGTTATTGCGAATCAACAAAAATGACGCAAAAAATACAAATCGAAGAAAAATTTACATAACGTATGCCTTGTCGCTGATTTTACCGGGCGGCAATTGATGCAGCCAAGACAAACAAATTGGCCGCTAAACTAATGTTCCCATTTAAATAAATTTTGCTTGTTTTAGTAGATTTTAATTAATTTCGGAATTTCCCCATTTTCGGAATTACCCCCAGGCACTATATATCAATCATTGTGGGGGAATATCGACCACAGGTTGACTTCTATTTAACTCAATTTGACAATCTTTTCCCAACATGACGCCAGAGAGGCAGTTCTACATGAGCATAAATTGCTAAGCATTCAGCGGGAATTTTTTCAACAACACAAAGGGTCACCGGGGGATTTAATATGACCGCCACGTAACGTCAAACACAATGCCTGCGTGAATTATAGCATTAGGGTCACACCGAGACGAAACGATACGCGACACGGCGCTGCATTTATAATATAACTATTCAAAATTGAACTTTATTAATTACGTAAGAAGATACACGTTTCGTTGCAAGAGTTCGAATGTCAGGTTGCACCTCACTTCACAGTACTTATACTTCAGTGCAACTGCACATGACTGATGTCATATGAAACGTGTATATATATACAAAAGGATAAATCCTTTTATGTAGAGAACAAAGTTAGATTTTGAATAGCTATATTAAGAATGCAGCGCCGCGTAGCATCGCGTATCGTCGCGATGTGAATTGACCCTTAGAGCCTCGCACTTTGCCTGTTTTTTTTGTTTCCTTTCCGAAAATAGTAATCTATACTTATAAAAGAAGCTATAGTGCACATATTTATACTGCTTTGTAAAGTATTTTAGAAAACGCGTCCTCAAATTACGCAAATCGATACTCAGCTTTTGGTATTTTATGAAAAAACTACATCATAGCTCTGAAGTAAAGTTATCTCAGTTGCTGAATAATGAAACTGTGTCGGTATGTGCTTGCTTTTTTATTTTCATTCTTCGTTTGTTTTTTATTTACGGTCAAAGTCGCGCTAAAAATCTGATGTTTGGAGGCTATTATATTTTAACCTAAATAAAATTTTAGAAATATAAGCATATACCGACCTAGATAAGTATAATAAAAATCGATATTACGCTAAAATTTGGGTCTACAATGTTTGACTTTAGAGTAAATCACCATCAGCTGCACTAATCGGTTTTTTCTCCATACAAATGGAGACAAAACCGACTAGTGCAGCCTTAAGGCTAGAATTTTGAAATTTTGCACACGTATTCCTCTTATGACGTAGGCATACACTAAGGAAGGATTTTTTTTAATTCAACCCAAAACGGGGTAAAATAGGGGATGAAAGTTTAAACCCTAATTTCACATTTGGGTCTACAATGTTTGACTTTAGAGTAAATCACCATCAGCTGCACTAATCGGTTTTTTTCTCCATACAAATGGAGACAAAACCAACTAGTGCAGCCTTAAGGCTAGAATTTTGAAAATTTGCAAACGTATTCCTCTTATGACTTAGGCATACATTAAGGAAGGATTTTTTAAAATTCAACCCTCAACGGAGTAAAACAGGGGATCAAAGAAAAAAAGATTTCACGCGGGCGAAGCCGCGGGCAATTAATGCTAGCTAATAATATGTTTGTAATCCCAAGCATTGCTTAAAATAGATAATTGTGTTGCTCGCATTGTAAGGCACGTCGGCAATATTGATATAGGATTTTGTTTGTATACTCCACAGTGTACAGCACGTAGGTCTGTTGGTTTAGCCAATGTTGACCGTACCGCGGACGATTTACTACGATTGTTTTGGTATACGAATAAACGCGAACGTTCAGAGCCAGTTGAGACTTGTACTATTTGTAAGGCTCGTAGTTAAAAAACGGCCAAGTGCAAGTCGGACTCGCACACCGAGGGTTCCGTACAAACTTGTAATATAAGATAATGTTTCACGGTTTATGCATAATAAATGTTTATGAAAATAATTGTTTGATTTTCTATATTTGAGTTGATTGAATGAAAGGTAAATAGCGGTTTACGATTTATGACGTATTAAAAAAAACTACTTACTTACTAGATCTTGTTCAAACCGATTTTCGGTGGAAGTTTGTATGGTAATGTAATTCATATATTTTTTTTTAGTTTTATAATTATCTATAGTTACAGGGGCACACATTTTACCACTTTAGAAGTGTCTCTCACGCAAACTATTCAGTTTAAAAAGAAATGATATTAGAAACCTCAATATCATTTTTGAAGACCTATCCTAGGTATATATAATATGGCAAAGAATATTTCGACAGATTTTTACGCTCTCGTTAGTTATATTACAATCTAACGGTTTTTACAATTTTACGGTGACGTACACGTCGTATGAAAAAAAAAATTGAGTTTCAGTTCTAAGTATGGGAAGTGAAAATATGAATGCGGTTCACAGGATACATCTACTTACCAAGTTTCAACAGTATAGTTCTTAGTTTCGGAAAAAAGTGGTTGTGACATACGCACAGACAGACAGACAAACAAACAGACGACAGACAGACATAACGAATCCATAAGGGTTCCGATTTTTTGTCACTTGGCTACGGAACCCTAAAAAGTACTCAAACTCAAACTCAATTTTTTTTATTTCCATATAGGTTATGAAATAACGCTTATAGAATTGACCTACATGATGCCTACCACCGGTTCGGAAACTAGCCCGGCGAGAAGAACCGGCGCACAGTGTTCAATCTCAATCAAAAATCGGACATCGTCTTTTTATCGGTTAATTCGAAAGAGTACTTAATTATAAATACCCGAGTAAAACACCCATGAAGCTCGCTTGCATAGTTTTAAAATTATCTCAAAGAGAAAATTCGTATCCCGAATTGATAAAAAAGTGAAAATACATTTTAATTAAAAATTCTTAAGGAATATCCAAAAATATGTTATACATTATTTAAAGAACATACAGAAAGCTACATTTTAAACCCTTTTCAAGTCGGCTATGACTTATGGGGGCCATAAAAACAAAGAAAATCGAATTTTAGTTTTTATTTTTTTCTGACTAATTTTCGCAAAAGTTGCACCTAGAATTGACATTAAATGGAAGCTAATGATCACCACTACCACTGGTAAAATAATCAAATTCTAAAGAGGTGGAGAATCGTGGAAAAATAGTTTTGAATAAATGCGGGATTTGCGGGATTCATCTCTAGAAAATTATATACTTTTTCGAAACAGAAACTGTTCAGAACTTGAATAAGAACAATAAAAAATTGATAATATGGATAAAAGGTCACATTTAAACCCTTATTAGCGTGTACAATAAAAACTGGTTATAAAATTTTAGTTATTATTTTTTTCTGACCAAGTTCCGCTGAAGTAGCAGCTACAACTAACATTAATATAAAGCTAATACACGCTACTACTATGTTAAGTTCGTTAAATTGAAGCAAGTGAGCTCACAAGTTGCCGTAATATAGCAACCCTTTAATGTTACACCTTTAAAAGGTGAGATGACAAAAGAAGTGAGATTTAAATAAGTGCCAAGTTCAATGGTCAGTACTGAAATTTATTTTTAACAACTTAAATATCATTTCTTCTTATAACTTAGGATAATATATTGTAGCCTAAGGTCTGACTTGACTAGTTTCCTTTAGCTAGTTTGCTAAAGGAAACTAGCTTTAGCTAGTTAGGTAGTAGATCCATTTAGATCTCACTTCCTTTGTCGTTGAAGTCAACAACCAAGGCATATCATATAATATAATATAATAATTTTGAACTTAGCTCTCATTTCACATTGTATGAAGACGTTCATACTAACTTTGTTTTTTTTTCTTCAGTTTTTTTTTTTTGAATCGTAGTCATTATAATTTTACAATATTATGTAGTAAGCAGTAAAGTAGTTGGCGTAATAGGTAGGGGTCTATTGTCCAGTGTTGCCACTCCTTTTTCAGTATCGCCTATTATTTCTTCAACAATGTTTTGATCACCAGTAATTCTTAACCTGAACATTTTCGTGCTTTTATTATTTGCGTGTATGATGGAAACACAGGACAGTCTCTTTTTTTAAATCATATTCTTTATTTGCCTTTTCATTTTGACTTGTGGGTACAAGTACTGTAGCACTACAAGACATATTATATCAAATGAAAGGGCTTAAAAAGTGTGTAACTTTATTGTATGACAAAAAATCTTTAAACCATGGGAGAAAAAAGTTAATGAGGGTTAAAGGTTAAAAAAACCCCCCGACACAAAAAAAAACTCTAAAAAATAATAAATAATATTTTAAACCTATTATAATTATATTATCACATATAATATTATGTAAGTTGAACTATTTTTATTTTCCAATCGTCGCCTCGTCGGGGGACCGATAAAGTTTATAAAGTATTTTACAACAACAGCTGATTATTACGAATTATTACGAATTACATTTAGGTATGAGCAAATTTTTTTTCGGAGTAAATTCGTTTGTTCATTCTGCGACTACACCTGTTTTTTTCACATAGCGGTCCCCCGACGAGACGACGATTGTAAAATAAAATTATTTCAACTTACATAATATTATATGTGATAATATAATTATAATAGGTTTAAAATATTATTTATTATTTTTTATAGTTTATTTTTTGTGTCAGGGGGTTTTTAAAATTTTTAATTTTACTTTTATTTTATCCTTTTTAAAGTAGGTATAAATAATGGTTACCTTACCATATACATACTTCCAACATCATTGAAGTAACATGGTACCAAATTTCGAATTGATGGGACATGTGGACGATAGTCAAATCCCCTCATCAACTAATAAAGAAAAGATGATCTTCAAACGGCTAATCAGGTCATGGTTACCTTACCATGTTCTTTAAATATCATTGAAGTAACACGGTACCAAATTTCGAATCGATCGGACATAAGAAAGTTAGTCAAATCCCCTCATCAACTAGAAAAGAGCTGATCATCTTCAAACGGCTGATCAGGTCATGGTTACCTTACCATGTTCTTTGAATATCGTTGAAGTAACACAGTACCAAATTTTGAATCGATCGGACATTGGAAAGTTAGTCAGATCCCCCCCTCATCAACTAGAAAAGAGCTGATCATCTTCAAACGGCTGATCTTCCCACTACTCATTTTTTACTACTACCACTACCAATTTTCTCATCAAAAGAAGCTACGAACACTCTCGATTAAGTCATCAATATTCTCTTTTAGTGCGCTTTCATTTGAGACCTTACTCGAGTATATTTGCACATTCGGTTTTTCTTCCCCGCTTTCACCCCCCACAACTTTTCAACGGCTCAACTGATTTTCATCAAACATGTCTAAGAACACTCGTATGTAAGTCACCTTTAATACAAAAGAAACTAAATTGAAATCGCTTCATCCGTTCGGGAGCTATGATGCCACAGACAGACAGACAGACACACCCACAGACAGACAGATAGACACGTCAAACTTATAACACCCCTCTTTTTGCGTCGGGGGTTAAAAAAGTAGAAAAATACACCCTGTATTATTGCACCATTTTATAGTGTTGCTATTAAGGAACAATTTTTGGAAAGTAATGGTATACAGCAAACGTCATAAAAGTGGTATATTTTGATAAACTGCCTCATATTTTGAAGAAATGTATGGAATAAACATAAAATGCTAAGAAAAGCTATTTCCTTAATTTTTTCGCACATAATTACTTTCCAAATATTGTTCCTTATTAGTAACACTATAAAATGGTGCAATAATACAGGTTGATTTTTTAACTTTTTTTAACCTTTAACCCTCATTAACTTTTTTCTCTCATGGTTTAGAGATTTTTCGTCATACAATAAAATTATACACTTTAAGCCCTTTCATTTGATATATGTCTTGTAGTGCTACAAGGGTGGGGACGGTTTGCCCCTTCTTCTTTTATAACCAGTTTTTATTGTACACGCTAATAAGGGTTTAAATGTGACCTTTTATCCATATTATCAATTTTTTATTGTTCTTATTCAAGTTCTGAACAGTTTCTGTTTCGAAAAAGTATATAATTTTCTAGAGATGAATCCCGCAAATCCCGCATTTTTTCAAAACTATTTTTCCACGATTCTCCACCTCTTTAGAATTTGATTATTTTACCAGTGGTAGTGGTAATTATTAGCTTCCTTTTAATGCCACTTCTAGGTGCAACTTTTGCGAAAATTAGTCAGAAAAAAAATAAAAACTAAAATTCGTTTTTCTTTGTTTTTATGGCCCCCATAAGTCATAGCCGACTTGAAAAGGGTTTAAATTGTAGCTTTTTGTATGTTCTTTAAATAATGTATAACATATTTTTGGTTATTCCTTAAGAATTTTTAATTAAAATGTATTTTCACTTTTTTATCAATGCGGGATACGAATTTTCTCTTTGAGATAATTTTAAAACTATGCAAGCGAGCTTCATGGTTGTTTTACTCGGGTATTTATAATTAATTTGTCTTTCGAATTAACCGATAAAAAGACGATGTCCGATTTTTGTTCGAGATTGAACACTGTGCGGCGTAAGAAACTCGCACGGGGCCACCTTTTAGCAAAAAGATGGGAAAATTGTTCTTTTCAAAAAAAATATTTTTACAATGTTGTAACTTAATCTATATAACATTAGTCATAAGTACATAGAGCATACTTAATTAAATAAAAGCAGCCTTGCAGGGGGCCATCATATTCCCAAGGTGTGCAATCGTTAATGAAATCACTGACTTTATAATAAGCTTCAGCACACAAACATTCTTTAACAGCTTTTTGAAATTTATTAATGGTAAGATTTTGAACGTTTTTTGGGATTCTATTATAAAGGCGTATACATGAACCTTTAAACGATTTACTTACTTTGCTTAGTCTGATCACCGGTATTTCTAACTTATTCTTATTTCTAGTATTCCTACAATGGTTGTCGCTTTTCTTTTTAAAGTTATTTAAATTCTTTCTGACATACAACACATTGTCCAAAATGTATTGAGAAGCGACGGTCAGAATACCTATTTCTTTAAACTTATCTCTTAGAGATTCAAAATATGACATCTTATAAATAGAACGTATAGCTCGCTTCTTCAGCACAAATATTGTGTTAATGTCCGCAGCGTTTCCCCATAGAAGAATGCCATATGACATTATACTATGAAAATAACTAAAATAAACTAGCCGCGCTGTGTCCTCATCGGAAATTTCTCTAATTTTTTTCACTGCATATGCTGCAGAACTAAGCCTATCAGCCAGATTTGCAATATGGGGACCCGACTGTAATTTACAATCTAGTGTTATTCCTAGGAATACAGTGGTGTCCACTAAGTTCATTTTCTCATCGTTTAATAGTACATTGGTTTGTGTCTGCCTAACATTTGGCAGGCTAAACTTTAAACATTTTGTTTTATTGGAATTTAAAAGTAAATTATTAACATTAAACCAATGTACCATTTCGAGAGAGCACTATTTACCTCGTCGTAATTTGACTGTCGTCGCTTCACATTAAAAATTAGTGAAGTTTCATCAGCAAAAAGTACTATCTCATGCTTATCTTTAACTAGATAAGGAAGGTCATTTATATAGATGAGAAAAAGAAATGGGCCTAAAATGGACCCTTGTGGCACACCTAATTCTATTTTGGTCCCATTAGACCTTGTAGAATTTACTTCTACTCTCTGCGTTCTATTTTTAAGATAAGACCTTAAGAGCTTAAGTGCCGTATCCCTTATACCATAATGGTATAATTTTTTGACCAATGTAGCATGCTCGACACAGTCGAAAGCCTTGGATAGATCACAAAAGACACCAAGTGCATCATGCGATCCCTCCCAGGCCTCAAATATGCTGCATAGAAGACTGATGCCTGCGTCTGTTGTGGACCGACCTTTAGTAAACCCGAATTGATTGCTATGTAATAAATTATTTATGTTAAAGTGAGCTAGCAATTGATTTAATATTATTTTCTCGAAAATTTTACTGAAAGTCGGTAGTATAGATATTGGTCTATAATTGGCTGGGTCAGATTTATTCCCAGCTTTGAAAAGAGGCATCACCTTGCTATGCTTCATTAGGTCAGGGAACACACCTTTCTTAATACAATTATTAAAAACTAAGGCTAGGTAGGGGGCAATGATGTCAATTATTGATTTTATAATTTTTATAGACATACCCCAGAGATCAGTAGTACTTTTAATATTGAGTAATTTGAAGGTGTTAATAATATCTCTGGAGTCAAAATCTCTAAAATTAAAATTGACATCACATTCCTTGACATTTCCTCTGAGTATTTTTTCAGCAACTGCAGGTTGCAATTTAAATTTTTTGTAGTTGAGACCGGAATGTCAGCAAAAAACTTTTCGAAGATCGTTGCAACCTCTAGGTCAGAATTGACCTTTTTATCATTGATACAAAGTTCAAATTTAGAGTTACGATTGGATCTGCCTCTTCCAGTCTCATCTGCAATTATCTTCCAAGTGGTTTTCACTTTATTTTTAGAGTTCATTATTTTTCCTTTTATGTGAAGTGCCTTCGCTGCTTGACAAACTTTTTTAAAAAAATTTGAATATTTCTTGACATATAGCATAAAAGATTCACTCCTATTAAATGTCTTTTCGTTGTACAGATCATACAATCTTTGTCTACTTACTAAAATTCCTGCAGTGGCCCAGTTTTTAAAATTACTTTTTCTATTATTTAAACTGACCGTTTTAGAAGTAAATACAGAGTTAAAGTGGGTTCTAATTATTTTAAATAGTTTATTAAATGCTTCATCTGAGTTATTTAACCCATCCAACTGTTGAATATTTGAAACTAATTTACCTCTAAATTTCTCAATACGTTTTGTATTCACAGGAATATAAACAAGCTTTTCTTGAGGTTTATTTTCACAATTAATATTAAATGAAGCAAATTGTCCACAGTGATCAGAGCTAAGCGCATTAATTATTTCTTTTTTATAAGGAGTAATATTAGTGAAAATATTATCAATACAAGTAGCTGTTGTATCAGATATTCTTGTCGGTTCATAAAACAAATTAATGAGGTTATACGATTTTAACAATGATGTGAATCTAACAGTGGTTGGAGTTAGAGTCTAATAAATTTATGTTGAAATCACCACATACAAAAATCTTTTTGTTAGATGCACATATTTTTGTCAACATATGTTCCATGATTTGTACAAAGGAATCGTATGAACCTGATGGAGGCCTGTATACGCTTACAATAATAAGGTGGCTCAACTCAATACAAGCTACCTCACATATTCGTTCAGTAGAGAGTCTTACAATATCTTTTCGTTCTTTAAATTTAAATTTTTTATTAGTCAATATTAAAGAGCCACCTCTAATGGCATTCTCTCGACTGAACGAACTAGCAACCTGGTGACCACAAAAGTTAAATATTAATTCATATTTTCTAAACCAATGTTCCGATATACACATAATATCAATGTTATATTCATCAACAAACAACTCAATCTCTTCTTTACCTACCATTCCTTGCAAATTTTGGTGCACCAGGTTTACAGTAGAATTACAATTTTTGCTAACAATTTTGGTAGGTAGGATAGGTAATTTATTTGAATAATTTATATTATTGTATAATACAGCGCTAGAGTGGGCCTCTGTTGTCTTAGAAACTAATTTAAATTATTTGGAACATATTCCAAGCTGTTAACTGTATAGTTATCAGAATAAATACACTGCTCAATAGAAGCAGTGGTCGGTTTAGCCAATTCCTTGGCTTGTCTTAAAACTAAAAAATTAAATAGCCATCTAGCTATGCGTCTAGTACAAAACTGTGATAAGAAATACTTATCATATGTTATATTATTAAATCTAAAACTTAAACTAAAACTTAACTTAAAGGGTCAGTTCACACTAAATGGAGACGAAACGCTACGCGACGCTGTATTATCACAATTGAGTTTTATTCTCTACACAAAAAGATATTAAAACTATATTAAAATATTTTGCTTTACGTATTAATATAAGGATGATGATTTTCAACGTATGTCAAGAAAAGTAGTCACAAAAATGTAAAAAATAAAGTGAATAAAAGACTTTACTATCAAGAACTACAAATGAACAAAGAAGTGCACGGATTGCGCTAAAATTAGACACGTAGAAAGTAGACAATAGGCATCGACTACGAATGGATTTTCGAAACAACAGTGCCTTGACTTAGGTATATGGAAAAACAAAATTGATTTGACGAGATCGTCCGACCGAAAACGAACAAACCGACTAACTAGCTGAAACCCGCGGCTCTACCCGCGTAGGTACAGTAACCCACGGGAACCTTATATGTCCCGCGATAAAAAGCAGCCTATGTCCTTCCCCATGGTCTACTTTATATATGTACCAAATTTTATAATAATCGGCTTAGTACTAGTTTTTACGTGAAACTGTAAATAAAGTATCCCACGGGAACCGTACATTTCCCCGCGATAAAAAGTAGCATATATGTCTTTTCTCAGGCTCTAGACTATCTGTGTACCGAATTTCATTTAATTCGGTTCAGTGGTTTTGGCGTGAAAGACGGACAAACAGACACACACACTTTCGCATTTATAATATTAGTATGGATATTGAACTAAAAATCTTCAATATAAGTTTAGTTTAATTTACTTCCCCTTGTCTGATACCTGGAACTTATTCTTTGAATACTTACCACGAGGCCAGACTGACGTGGTATAAAGCGTCCATAGATAATACTAGCTGCTGCCCGCGGCTCAGTATCCCACGGGAACACTGTATTTTTTCGGGATGAAATGTTTCCTATGTTTTAATCCAGAACATAGACCATACCAAACTTCATCGAAATCCGTTATGCAGTTTTTGCGCGAAAGAGTAACAAACATTCATCCATCCATACATCTATCCATCCATCCATCCTAACAAACTTTCACATTTAAAATATCAGTAGGATATTAGAAAGGAAAAAAGTAGGTATATAAACGGCTGAAATAGCTGAAAAGCTCCATTTGATTTTAAATTCTTCAGTTAAAAAATACCTCATTATGAAACAACCGTGGGAAGTAAATTGTGATGTTAATAAGAATAATGAAAACGCTTAAAAAACTATTTTTACTCTCTTTGTTATAGCACACTTTATTTTAGCTCTAGAAATGCATTGCGGTGTAGTTAAAGTACCTCACGGCCTAAATAGCTTAAAACTAGCTCAACGGCTCACTCTCAAAACACGTACCATTTTTCTTGTAGACTAGATTATTTACTAGAAAAAAATTTGCATCACGACTTTTTTGCATTTATAGTTGAACATTTTTAGTTTGAAATTAGAACAAAATTCTAGAAGCTACAGTTTTATGTATTGTCTAAATTCTAAACTATCTGGAAGCATAGGTGCGATAATAGGCTAGATTATTTATTTTTACTGATTTATTTCATAAATAAATAGTACTCTACAATTTAAGTAAGTTCTCAGGAAGAATAAGATTATAAAAATCTATATTTTCGAAATAACAGCGATTTGTAATACATTCGCAGGTCTCGTGAAAACGCTCCATATAAAAATCACCGAACCTATTAAACATCACGCGTTCATACATTTTCATTACATACTGGTAGAGCCATGCTTCGGCACGAATGGGCCGGCTCGACCGGAGAAATACCACGGGCTCACAGAAAACCGGCGTGAAACAGCGTTTGCGCTGTGTTTCGCCGAGTGAGTGAGTTTACCGGAGGCCCAATCCCCTACCCTATTCCCTTCCCTACCCTCCCCTATTACCCTATTCCCTCTAAAAAGGCCGGCAACGCACTTGCAGCTCTTCTGATGCTGCGAGTGTCCATGGGCGACGGAAGTTGCTTTCCATCAGGTGACCCGTTTGCTCGTTTGCCCCCATATTTCATAAAAAAAAAAAAAAAAAAAACTGTATATGCGTTACATAGGTCGCAACGACATATTATTTGCTAATGTCATCAAAATATATTATGATTTTAAGTTCATACTTACGGTAATGAATGTTTTTTATGATGTAAGTAAATAATGTAGGTTTCTTCGGTAAACTGCGAGCTCTAGGTTAACGTTCATCGGAAAACATAAAACTTACGATCATGGAGAATAGAAGTAAGGAGCACCATCTCTCTAGGGCAGAAAACCTAAAAAGTGTCCGACAAAAGTAACTAAATAATTTACATTTGCTGTAGGTAAGTAAACTAATAATGTAGGTTTCTGCAGAATACTGCAAACTCTAGGTTAACGTTCATCGGAAAACACAAAAGCATAAACGCTTTTTGCCAATTCGACAGAGAGATCTATATTCAAAAGATGTGCTCGCTCGCAGTTCGCTGACATTAATATGCATCGGGATATCGCCAGCGGCAAACTGCGCCAGTCAATACACGAACTAATTGTCGTTCTAACCGGGACACGCCATTATCCAAGTGTAATTGAAAGGGAAATACACGATATATCAATGTTATTTCACGTGATGGATTGGATTTCGATAATTCTGACGTTTCGATAGACCAGTTTCCGGAGCGTAAAAGCTCTAGGTCTCTGCGACGATTATTTTTATTGTTTTTCTATCCGTCAAAATTTCTAGCTATGAAATGTCATAGCTAGAAACTTTAATTTTTGACGGATAGAAAAACAATAAAAATAATCGTATCAATGGATAAGCATATCATTATAATAAGAGGAATTTTATATATTTGAATAAAATTGTCGTTTCGAGTTTGTTAGGGAACTCCTCTGAAACGGCTTGACGGATTTTTATTAAATTTTGTAGGTTTTAACGGAAGGTTTGAGACCATATTGTAAGTTATTTATAATATATATTTAGACAAGAATTCTTCCGCACCAAAAAATTCACTTTTTTATGATTTGGCATTGAAAAAAATAAAACACCCAAATTTTGCACTATTTGACGTCAACCACCTTTATTTAATAGCAAGAATCTATAACAATCTTCAAATCTTAATGGTCGATTAACTTGTAGGTTGTAGGGGTGAGTAGGTGTAAGTTGTAGGTATAGTTATGCAGTTGTAGATAGTATATGTAGGGGTTTGTAGATGTAGAAACTGTAGGTGTATTTGTTGGTAGATTAACAATTTGGTTCACTGGATGATTTTAAAAATTTACAAGTAAAAATTATCTATTCCCAACGAAGTGGGCATTTGGCGTATACCTATAAATAAAATGAAAGTTCTTGTTCGCTAACGCCTTGCATTAAAATGCACTAGCAGTTTCTACGCGTAATTATTCTGCTCATATTTACACGAACTTATTTCCTCCCTGTCCGAAGTTTGAACAACTTTGTAAACAGACTTTTAAAATTTTGCAAACGCGTGTTGGTGCATATTCTACGAGAGAATTTTGTGCTCTCAAATGGCTTTTGATTCATTGGCACCGAAGCATATAATATTAGAACTTCCATTTCTATAATTTATTTTCGCTTCGTACTATTTCCATCTTTTCCGACGAAGCCATTTTTAATCTAACAAAAGTTTCATTGAGTTTTCATTCCCTAGTGTCTCTGATGATATTATGATGCATTATTATTTGGTTACTTATTATTATTATTATTATTATTATTAAAAGTTATATCTATTAGTTATTTAATAATTCAAAAATGCTCGAAATAGTTACTTAATTAAAAAGAAGTACTTATCAATGCAAAATAAGTTTTAATTAAATAACTTTAAAGTTTATTGTCCAATTTCGCTGAATATAATTTTATAGAGATTATTCTTATATTATAGGTTATATGCCTATCAAAATGGAAAATTACAAATTTCTACTGATAGACAGACAGGATGGACAAATTTTGAAAGTCAATGGTCTAATACTAACTTAACTGAATAGTACCTACCCACTCAAAATATGAAATCACAAATTAAATTTCATTAACAATCAAGGCTTTAATAATTAGAAACATCAACGATCTTTGCTATCGTAAACACAAACAAACTACAGTTTAAGACCTGAAATACTTGCAGTGTTGCCAGCTGGACAGTATTAAAACAATGTTGAATTTACTATAACCGTTACCATTGTAAGGAATTTCAAAGAAGACTATAATGCACGTTTTGGCTCCACACCAACTATCAACGACACTACTGGGAAATTTTCTTAGTTGATCAGACGTTGTTGTAACTTACTGGCGGGAAAGACTGGCTTATAAAATTTTAATGAACATACATTAGGATGTAGGGATTTGGAATACCCTGCTTATTTTATCTGTATTGAGTAGAAATACATTATATATTCATGAACCGTCGAATCCAGCTCGGCTGAGCAGCGTTCGGGAAACTCAAAAATATATTCTCGTCAAAAATCCCTCATTACCTGAAGAGAAAAGTTTTTGAACAGTGTGTGTTACCGGTGATGACATAATATGGAGCCGGAACGTGGTCATTCACAATGGAACTTATCCATAAGCTTCGTGTCGCTCAAAGAGCTATGGAGAGGGCTATGCTCGGAGACTCTCTACGTGATTAGGAAATCCGTAGCAGAACTAAAGTTACCGAAAAAGCCGTAGAACCGATGCCCGCTGGAGCCGAAAGGTTCTCGAGTGGAGACCACGAACTGTACGTCTACGACGTTCGTACTTAGGACGGCCTCTCACCAAGTGGATGACCTGAGAAAAGTCGCAGGGAGTCGGTGGATACAGGACCGGTCGCACTGGAAATTTATGAGGGAGGCCTATGTCCTGCAGTGAACGTCACCTGGTAGAAACCTAGTAACATTATGTATTTATCTCCGAAATATATCCTGTTTATATTTAAATGTCGGTCGATAGAGATATGAATAGAATAGAGCTATATCCTGCCCTCTGCAGCGCGATAGACCAACGATATTTTAATCCTTGAATAAGAAAGAGATATTTTCATATTTTATGAGACCAGTATTTTTTGCTTTTCCGTTAAAGACGCAATATTTTAAAGAACATTAAAGCGAGCTCTTAAAGAAAATAAAATATCCCTTTTAAGTGCAATGTGATATCGTGCTAGTTATAGTCAAAGCATAGTTTACTACACTCCGTAAATGTTCTTTTAATGCCAGAACAGATTTTTTTTGCTAAGTTAATAAAATCTGTTGCAAAACCGACAATACTAACAAGTGTTGTCGGTAAGGACAAAAATGGGTAAAGATAGTCACTTTACTACTATATAAAAAGTATGTTCCTCATTATATTCCGGTAGGAAAAATAAAGAATCTATGGCTGTGTTCCGCGGAAAAAAGCGCTTGTTAACGCTTGCTAGCGCGAAAAAAAAAAACAGATTATCGGCCAGGACACGTTTGCTAACTTCAATACTACTAACATAATCCGCTATTTTGCTTATTTAACGCCAGCGGTCGCCATTTTGCTTACGTTTTTTTTGTTAGCGTTATTTTCCGCAGAACACAGCCAATGTCTCCCTAATCCCAACTAACTTTATTGCAAAATATAAACTAAAGTTTGTACGGCTATGAAAAACATAATTTAAAGATGTCAATATATTCATAATAGAGTTGAATCATTTCGATAATTGAAAGAATTTTGCAGATAGTTTTAATATCTAGAGGTCTATCATAATTGTAACAGAATGCACAATTTTCTGGCTCACTAAGTGTAAATGCTGAAACTATTTTCTCCAATCCGTTCTCTGTTCAGTGAACAATCGAAGTCACTGAACAGGTATTCAAAGAGATTTCCAAAGATCCATTAAGTCATTTCGACACTTAAATAATTTTACGTTACGAGCATACGAGTACATAGACTTGTATGTGGCTCAGTGCACATGTATACATTTTTAACAGCCTCCTTGGTTTAGTGGTTCGAGCTTGGCTCTTGACTCGATTCCCGCATTGGAACAACAAAAAAAAATTGTTTCCAACTTTGGTTAGGACAATGCAGGCTGATCACCTGATTGTCTGATAAAAAAGATGATCCATGCGTCAGATTGCATGTAAAAAGTTGGATCTGCGCCTTATCTCTCGACAGTCGTGTCGGTTATCCGTCCCACTGGGTTATGAGATTAAAGGAGAGAGAGTGCTCTTGTGTACTGCGCACACACTTGAGCACTATAAAATTACTCCTGCATAACCGGCCTGGTTTCAATGAAACCGGACACCGTCACCGAAATCGGTGTGGTGATTTAGTTATACATTTATAAAAAAAATTAGCAACTTATGTATCTATAATGTAATATGATAATTGCTAATGCTTAGAGAAACTGCTACAAAAACTTACATTACCTTTAAATTTTAATTTACCTGCACGGAAAGTAATTTTCCCGAAATATTTAGATACAATTAACACGAAGGAAACTTTCCAAAATATTCCCCAAACAATTTTATGATCTGAATTTGACGAAGAATCTTAAACCACAGACTATTTGTTACGCCGCGTTATTGTGTTACATGAGATAACTTTCTCATTGCCGACATTGTTAGATTGTTTGTCACGTCAAGTTTGATTGAAAATTCGCAACATTCCAGAACTCAACTAGGTATAAATTACATTTAGAATGTCAATAGGTTACACTACGAAATTGTGGTGTTAAATTAAGAGCATTAACATAGATACAAGCAACATTTTTAAAGTATAGTGCAGACGATGACGTGTAAAATGACTACAAGTAAAAAAGTAACTTAAATCCAATAAAAAAGTCAGTCGTCTTGCTTATAATTGTACACAAATATTGACATGCCATACCATTGATTGACATAATATCCTCCGCGAGTATTATGTGTTCTGTGGTTAAATGCCCCTGTTTGTTAACAAGAAAACTTAGTTTCGTTTTGTAAAATAATATTTTTCTAAGTGAACATAATCCCCCTTACTAATAAACGCTGTATAAGCTTTGAATACTTACATAGTGTTTTGTCTCCTTCTATCGAATTCAAAATGTCACATGTGTGATGTGAACAACGTATTATTATCAAGGAATTTGTAAGTATTATATACAATACTTACAATAATACTTGTATATATATATTAGGAGTACAAATAAGTTTCCGCCGTTTTATTGTAGATGGCGCGGCACGGAGTTTCGGTTAGCTTTCGCAGATGATAACCGGCTTAAAAAATAGTTTGGACATTCAAGAACAACATAACCTATTAATATTATTGATTTTATATTGGTAAAATATAATTTTTATAAGTTGAAAATGTCAAAATTTGAGCCAAGTAAGCGTCATTTGCGGGAAATATTAGTTTACTTCTTTAATTTAAAGAAATCTGCTGCTGAGGCGCATCAATTGCTCGTAGAAGCATATGGTGAGGGTGCTTTGAGTGAGAGAACGTGTCGAGAGTGGTTTCAAAAGTTTAAAAACGGTGATTTCGACGTAGAAGACAAAGATCGCAGTGGAAGGCCAAAAATTTACGAGGATGCAGAATTGGAGGAATTATTGGAGGAAGATTCATCCCAAACACAAAAAGAACTTGCTCTAACATTAGAAGTCACTCAGCAACAGGGCTTGTTAACGTTACCAAATAACACCAAAAAATTACGTTAATTAACGGTAATTTTATAAAAATACTTTGGTAACGATATTAATTTTAACGTTATTTGATACTTAACAATATTTTTAACGTTATATACTAACGTTATTTTATTTTGTAAATAACAGTATTTATGGTATATATAACGTTATAATATAGGGAGCGTCGGTAGCGCAGCGGTTTTATCCATGTTTGAGGTAGGTAGGTAGGTACAATAATATTTAAGGCCGCGTAGACCCAATTTTACATGACTTTGAATCGATAATAAACAAACAAATAGTAACTTTAAAAAGCCAAAAAAAATACACATTGTTGTTTACTTAATGTTCTTTTACAATTTGTGGTTCGAAACATAATATTGAAAACTTCACTCGATCAAAAATAATTCCGAAGAGGAGGCTAAATTTGAATATTTTTCTTTTTTTCATGAAGTTCATGATAGTTTTACTTTCAAAAATCATATCTACGAAAAGCTAATAACTTAAAAAAGAATAATTTCTGGTTACATTTTGCATGTTGGTTTAATTATTTTAACAATAAATTAATATTGAAATGCAGCGTGCGTAAGCCGCTAGAGTCGCCCCACAGTCGCCCGCTAGGCGTTGACGAGGACAGACCTATGTCAGTTTTGCTAGCGCACGCCTTACCCGCGTATTTATCGAACAATTCTTTCGTTTCTAACGCAGTGTAGGAAAGTCAGTTTTGTTTTTTTTTTATTTTTGAACTAAATTATACATATCATACACAATAACATGTTATATTTTATCGTCGCCGCGTCATTGCTTTTGCCAGATGATACGACCTCTGTGGCTCAGTGATTGAGCGTGTTGGTGCTCAAGCCGGGGGTCGCGGGTTTGAATCCCGCCGAAGGAACAAAAAGTTTCCTGGGTTCCCGGGTCATGGATATGTATAATACAATAAAAATCTAAAGGAAAGTCAGTTTGTTTTGTATTTTTTTATGTTTCTTTTTATTTTTGAACTAATTCTATACAGATAAATAAAATTGAAGTGTCTGTTTGTAACTTCAAATTAACAGCTTTTCATATAAGGAATCTAAAAGTATACTCGGTACTTATAATAAAATACCAATTTTTAAAATTTTTGACTGTCCGTCTGTCTGTCTGTCTGTCTGTTTGTTCCGGCTAATCTCTGAAACGGCTGGACCGCTTTTCACGGGACTTTCACTAGCAGATAGCTGATATTATAAGGTCTAACATAGGCTACTTTTATTTTAGGGTTCCGTTTAAAAAAATAGGGTTCCGCTTTCGTTAGATCTGCGCAAACGAAGTTGCGGGCATCAGCTAGTTATACATATTATAACCATACACAATAACATGTTACATTTTATCGTCGCCGCGTCGTTTCTTTTGCCAGATGAGACGACCTCTGTGGCTCAGTGATTGAGCGTGTTAGTGCTCAAGCCGGGGGTCGCCGGTTTGAATCCCGCCGAAGGAACAAAAAGTTTCCTGTGTTCCCGGGTCATGGACATAATATAATATACAATAAAAATCTATAGGAAAGTTTGTTTTGTATTTTTTTATGCTTCTTTTTATTTTTGAACTAAATCTATATACAGATAAATAAAAATGAAGTGTCTGTTTGTAACATCAAATTAACAGCTTTTCACATAATGCATCTGAAAGTATATTCAGTACTTACAATAAAATACAAATTTTTAAAAATGTCTGTCCGTCTGTCCGTCTGTCTGTCTGTCTGTCTGTCGGTCTGTCTGTCTGTTTGTTCCGGCTAATCTCTGAAACGGCTGGACCGATTTTCGCGGGGCTTTCACTGGCAGATAGCTGATGTCATAAGGTCTAATATAGGCTACTTTTATTTTAGGGTTCCGTTTAAAAAATAGGGTACTGCTTTCGTCAGTTAGGCGCAAACGAAGTTGCGGGCATCGGCTAGTTATAGGTACATATAACCATACACAATAACATTATCGTCGCCACGTCGTTGCTTTTGCTAGATGAGACGACCTCTGTGGCTCAGTGGTTGAGCGTGTTGGTGCTAAAGCCGGGGGTCGCGGGTTCGAATCCCGCTGAGGGAACAAAAAAAAATCTGTGTTCCTGGGTCATGAATGTGTATAATACAATAAAAATCTTAAATATGTGTATAATATAAAAATTATTAAATATATTTCTGTTGTCTGGTACCCGTAACACAAGTTCTTCGAGAACTTACCACGGGACCAGATAGACTTGGTGTGAAGCGTCCATAGATATATTATTGTGTATTATGAGAAAAAAGTAGCTGATGCGTGGAGTAGCCTTAGTACATTATTGAATAAGCCAGTAAACAGTTTTTATGAATTTGTAACATCTACCATCTTCTTTGCCGTACTTTTCGTTTCTTTTTATTTCGATTTCTGTTTTTACAATAATAATAATAAATAACTCCCCACGCCGATTTCGGTGACGGTGGCTGGTTTTATTGTAGCCTAGCCAGTTACACAGTAGTATTTTTATAGTGCCCAAGTGTGTGCGCAGTACACAAAGGCACTCTTTTTTTTTACTCTCGTAATCCAGTGGGACGGATAACCGACACGACTGACGAGAGATGAGGCGCAGGTCCGACTTTTTACCTGCCCATCCGACGCATGGATCATCTTTCTTGTCAGACAATCAGGTGATCAGCCTGCATTGTCCTAACCAAACTTGGAAACAACATTTTTTGTTGTTCCAGTGCGGGAATCGAAACTAGAACCTACGACCTCCGAGTCGAGAGCCAAGCTCTAACCACTAGACCACGGAGGCTGTTCTATTTACAATAAAATATAAGGATACGTGCTCAACATCCGTCATGCTTGCCTTTGCAGAACACACCAAGTCACTCGCAAGTAGGGGTTGCAATCCGGATACTTCGAAATTCTAAAAATTCTAAAAATCCGGATGTTTCGATTTTTTCAATCTTGGTTACTACTATGAAAATTACATATTTTAATTGTAATTAGTATGTACTCTAGACGTACAATATTTGAATAAGGGATATAATTAATCGAGTGAACAAAAAATAAGTTGGTGACTGCACGTGAGCATACTGTATTGCTGAATTTGGCAGCGAATTAATATGTTGGCGACTAAATTACCAAACTGGTGAAATCACTCAAGTGACAAAAAATACAAAAATCGGCAGATAAAAAGTAGCGAAATTTAATCCAATTAGCAACGATGAGTTGGTGACCATTATACCATGTAAGTAGCTAATGAAGATTTGATTGATAAATTAATAGCTGCTAAAAATTCAATTTGCAAGCTACGGAAAATCCCAGTTTTGGATACTATTGGAGGTTTTTTTTCTTTGGTATGGGTATCGTTTTCAAGGTTTTTGGGGGTGCAGAATAATATGAAAATAAAATCCGTTTTAAAATTCCAAAATGGCGTATATTTTTTTTTTATTAAAAATGGATGTCTTTTTTCATGTTTCATATGCTGATTATAAAATTGTCTTCCAATGAAATTGGATTTTCCAAAATGGAGACTATCCAATCTTCGTAAAATTAACATGTAGTTTGTAGAGGTGCCAGCTATGTAAGGTATAGAAACTTTTCGAAATTCAGGATTTTCAAATTTCTTTTTTTGGCATTCATGAAAAAAAATATGCGATTTCCGGGTTAAGGGGGAGGAAATTTTTATTATTTTTCCAGTAATAGTATTATTTTTCCGCTTCTAAAATAGAAGCGATTATAGAAAAAAAATATGGCAATGTTCTACTTTGACACGAACAGTGTATACAGCTATAGAAATTTTGGAAAATTCATGATTTTCAAATTTATTTTTCTTCCATCGTGAAGAAAATATGGTGTTGCGGGGTTCTTAAGGGGAGGAAATTTTCATTATTTTTTCAATAGGATGCACCGTTTCCGAGATAGAATCAATTTTATAAAAAAAAATTAAATGCTCTACATTGAGATACGAGGGATGTATAAAGCTATAGAAATGTTGGAAAATTCAGGATTTTCGAATTTCTTTTTCTCTCATCTTGAAGAAAATATATGGTTACGGAGTTATTAAGGGGGTGGTAATTTTCATTATTTTTCAAGTAGGATGCACCGTTTCTGAGATAGAAGCCATTATAGAAAAAAAATACGATAATGCTCTACTTTGAGACACGAACGGTGTAAAACGCTATAGAAAATTTGGAAAATTTAGGATTTTCAGATTTTTTTCTTCCATCATGAAGTAAATATGATGTTGCGGGGTTTCTAAGGGTGAGGTAATTTTCATTATTTTTCAAGATGCACTGTTTCTGAGATAGAAGTGATTATAGAAAAAAAATATGGCAATTCTCTACTTTGAGATATTATGAGCGATGTATAAAGCTATGGAAATTTTGGAAAATTCAGGATTTTCAAATTTCTTTTTCTTTCATCATGAAGAAAATTTGAGGTTGCGGGGTTACTAAGGAAATTTAAAATGGATGACTTTTTTGTAATCAGCACCCCTAGAAACCAACAAAGGGACAACCATATTATTTTTATAAAATTAAGTATGTCCGCCATATTGGAATTTCAAAATGAATGTCATTTTCGTATCCAGCATCCCCAAAAACCTGGTAACGACACCTATGTTAATTTTGCAAAAAAATGAATTACCGTTATTTTTAAATTTCAAAATGAATCTACACAATATCTACACCCCCCCCTAAAGTCGAGGAAAATTAAAAATTGGGAATTTTGTACGCTCCTTTGTTTTTTTATGTGCGCTGGTTTTGCTGCTTGTATGTTTTTTGAGTTACCTACATTACGGAAAATATATGTACCTATTCTTAAATTAAATGTGTACTCACAAATTGTCGCCAAGATGGTTATTTGTTCACTAATATAATATCTGTCTGCCAGTTTGGAATATTCAGTGGTATTATTTAGTCACCAGATTTGTAATTTTTTATTCCTTACATTCTTTAGCCAACATGGTAATTTAGTATTCAATATTCGGTATTTTCACATCCAAAATTTAATTGTTTTGTCGTGATTGTTTTCCGTAAGTGTTTCGTGTTGTGCGACAAAATCCGTAAGTGTTTAAAACAATGAACAATATTCGCGTAAACATAAGAAATCAATATGTTTTGTCGTGAGTTTAAATACATGCCTTTGGATAATTTGATATTATTTGTTGTCCTGTTGAAATTGTTGACACATTTTTCCATTTATTCAAGTTATTTGGTAGAACATAGTCAATCCATTAAATGGTGATGCGAGGGATGAAGATCTGCTAAAATATTATGGCCGCTATATATGTATATGTATGGACTGTTTCTAAGATACTTACCATTTTATATTTTTTCAGTAGTAGTACAGTTCAGTAATAGGTGATCCAATTTATAAAAACACTGAATATGGTTTTAGTTTCACTTGCACAAGTAGTAAGAAGTATAATAAGCAAATCCAAACCCAATTAAAGCTTTGTATTTTTATATTTATTGAATTCTTACTAACGAAAGTCGAAACATATTATTGCAATTTCAATTTCTGCAATCATAGAATGCCAAATTAATATGACAGCTTAAAAAGAAATGTAGTGGTTTAACTATATTTAATTATCTTCTAAATAATGAATATCTAAGTCCAAATACCTAAATCTTATCTCTATGATATCAGGAAGAAGTTTTGGAGTCGATAATACCTGACTGGTTGGTTTAAGATTAGAGAGAGTTTTGCCGAATGAATGAAGGTAATATTTTTTTTATTATTAAAATTAATTTGATTGAACTAAACTAACCTAAACTAACGAGTCAGTAGCAAAACTAAATGAAAATCAACGCTCCTGTTTTTGCGTAGAAATAATTATTTTTAGATAATATTTTAAAGATAAATATAGGTGTCAAAAATAGCACCAACGATTTGTGTAAACCACTGTTATTTTTTTTTAAGTAATGTAGTTTTCATCTTATAGCGGAAACTTCAAAGTGCAATGAAGAGTAAGATGTTACTGTTTATTTGTAAGTAAAATGTTAAAATAAAGATCTTACAACAGTTATAGATTTTAAATTGTGCTTAGAATTGCTTATTATACTTCTGTTAGTTTCCGAGGGAATTAAAAGCACCATTTACATGTTTAATTATTACCCAAACAGGTGGGTGGTTTTTAATTTCAATAACTCGAAAGTGGTCCAATTTCGTCCATACAAAATTATTTATCCAGCCCCATTTTTCAAATGATTTGTCTTCACTCCCCGGATCTCGATTTAAAGGATTTTCAGTTTCCTACGTTTTATTAAACTGTATTAATTTTCGTACGTTAGTACTTTCACATAGAAATGGAACTTTACGAAAACGGTAGTGGTGAACTGTGGCGTAGATATGTAAAAAAAGCGTTAAAAAGATCACAGGCTATTCCACTTTTTTATAATTCTTTCTGCTGGAACATTTAGTAAATAACAATATATACATACCTTATTTAAAATAATATACTAACTATAAAACTGAACATTGTAGGATTTGAAACGTAATCAAAAATATTTCTAAAAATGAAAAAATAAATATAATTAAGTATATAATTTTGATAAAATCTCAATATGTTTTTATTTATTCAGATTGTAATTCTAATACTTACAACTTAAAATAAGAATTTATTTAAATTAAATTATAAAAAAGTAACTCTTTTTTTTACTAATGAGTAAGTTTTGCTACAACATAGTAGTAAAATTAACATTAAAGTTTTATAAAATATGCAACAAATTTAAAAAAAATGAAAAAATCTGAATTATCCGGATAATCCGGATTTTTGGGAGAAAAATTCGGAAATCCGGATTTTCAAAAAGTCAAACGTTTGTGGAGGTTTGGATTTTGCGGCAAGTGGCAAACGTGCGGACTCGGCAGTAGGAATACATTTTTTGCAAGTGTCTGCCTAAGTAGTTACCATCAAATCGTTAGCACCTATGTACCTGATACAGTATTTTTATCTCACGAAACGACACGTACTTTAGTGACCACACGAGCTAACGATAGGTACTCGTCTCCATGCACACATCGAACACAGCGTGTTGCGTGCGCTATGTAAACGGCTCAAGTTACCCAAAAAATATGTATAAAATAATTATTCCTCTTTAAATGATGTAAAAAAATCTTTTAAGATTGACTCACTATAACCTTTTTTATGGTAATCAAATTTGGTCGAAATTAATGCATTATTGCGCCATCAGTTGACGCGGACGAAGTCGCGGGCAACAGCTAGTCCATAGTAATATTATAAATGGGAAAGTGTGTGTTTGTCCGTCTCTCACGCCAAAACTACTGAACCGATCTAAATGAAATTTGGTACACAGATATTCTAGAGCCTGAGAAAAGACATAAGCTATTTTATTATCGCGGGGAAATGTACGGTTCCCATGGGATACTTTATTTACAGTTTCACGTAAAAACCACTAAACCGATTATTATGAAATTTGGCACAGTTGAAAAGTAGACTACGGGGAAAGACAAAGGCTACTTTTTATCGCGGGGAAATGTGCGGTTCCCGTGGGATACTTTATTTACTGTTTCACGAAAAAACTACTAAACCGATCATCATGAAATTTGGCACAGACATAAAGTAGACCATAGGGAAGGGCATAGGCTACTTTTTATCGCGGGACATATACGATTCCCATGGGTTACTGTACATACGCGGGCGGAGCCGCGGGCATCAGCTAGTAATTGAATAAAATTTAAGCATTTTTTACTTAGGTACCTACCTATAATATCTATTCAAATTATGTGTGCTATGTGTTGCATTAAAACAGTTACATATGGATTTTATTATCTTTTTCAATACAAATAATAAAATAAGATGACCTACTGCCGACACGACTACACTGTAACACTTTGGGTTCATGTAAGTTCACGCCGGCGACGTAGGCGCGCGGCTCGCTTTGCGGCAATTGCGGGCAACTCTTGGAAGCGTTAAATGCCTATTTCGCTTGGTCTACCTGGTCTTAAGAATATAACAATATAATAGCCGACGCGACGAAGCTAGTGCATGTTCGTTCTGTCACTTCGAGGCGGGGCGCAGGCAGGGAAATACGTAACGTTATATAAAATAACGTTAATTAATAACAATACTTTTTCTTAACGTTACTTTCATGTACCGATAAAAATAAATTTTTTTTTCCTAACGTTAATATTTATTCCTAACGTTATTCTGTGAAACACAGGTAACGTTAACAATTTAATAACGTTAATCAAGCCCTGCTCAGCAAGCAGTCTCACATCGTTTAAAATCATTAGGAATGATTCATAAACAAGGAAATTGGGTTCCGTACGAATTAAAGCCGAGAGATATTGAACGCCGATTATGCCTAAGTGAAGTACTGCTAGCTAGACATAAAAAAAAGGGATTTTTACATCGTATCGTAACTGGTGATGAGAAGTGGATACATTATGACAATCCAAAAAGAAGAAAATCATGGGGATTACCTGGCCAGGCGTCAACATCAACAGCAAAACCGAATATTCACGGAAAAAAACTTATGCTGTGTATTTGGTGGGATCAGCTAGGTGTAGTGTATTATGAGTTGCTTAATCCGAGCGAAACAATTACTGGAGCCCTCTATCGAACACAATTGATGAGATTGAGCCGAGCTTTGAAGGAAAAACGCCCTCAATACTATTCTAGACACGAAAAAATTATTCTTCTGCATGACAATGCTCGTCCACATTTTGCGGCTCCCGTGAAAAAGTACTTGGAAACACTTGATTGGGAAGTGTTACCCCACCCGCCGTATTCACCAGACATTGCACCGTCCGATTATCACCTGTTCCGGTCCATGGCACATGCTCTGACGGCGCAGCGGTTCACATCTTATGAGGATACCAAAAATTGGGTTGATTTGTGGATAGCCTCAAAAGACAAGGAGTTCTTCAGACGTGGGATTCGAATGCTGCCTGAGAGATGGGAAAAAGTGGTTGCAACTAATGGGCAATATTTTAAATAAATTTATATTACCGTTCTTCTATAATAAATATTTAATTTGTGTTAAAAAACGGCGGAAACTTATTTGTACTCCTGAATATATAACTTGTATATAATACTTACAAATTCCTTGATTATTATTAAATAATATCGTAGCACTCACTATTTCAAACATTTTGCTTAATCGCAGCAAATAGCTTACAAATCTTTATTTTCAATACTGCGAAAGCGGAACGTGCAAGATCTCGACTCAGCATTGTTTATCTTTAGATTGTTATCTCAAATAACAAATTCAAATCATATTTTCCACTTTAGAGCCTCGTCTATTATTTTGCGATTTTATATGCTCGCATCGAGATTGTGCATGTGACTTTTATACATCATCAATAATTGTATTTCATACTAATTGTATTTTTAGTCCAAATCTTAAAAAAATAATATTGAAGCTAATAATTTCATTTTGTGTATTTTTAAGTGGCTACTTTTTAACACGGCTAAATGTACGGTTCGGGCGGAATGACGGCTTTTTTGCGCGAGCGAAATTGCGGGCAACATCTAGATGTTGTATAGGTATTCCTGCATTAATCTATACAAATAAATGAAATTGAAGTGTCTGAAAATTTAAATTAACAGCTTTTCAGTAAATACATATTATGAAAGTACTTACAAAAAAACGGTACTTACAAAAAAAAATATGCCTGTTGTTCCGCTTATCTCTAAAATGGCTGGACTAATTTTCACGTTACTTTCACTGACAGATAGCTGATGTTATAAGGAGTAACTTAGGCACTTTTATATTAAAGGATTCCTTTTGAAAATATGGGTTCCGTTTCGTTAGTTCTACGCAAACGAGTTGCGGGCACTAGCTGGTTTTAAAATAAGTATATCACAAAGCGCGACTGCAGACTTTCTCTTTGTAGCTACATACTTTAAGAGAAATGTTTATTTACAATTTATATAAAAAGCAAGTAACAAGTTACCGTTAGACCAGGCATTAGATGAAAATCGCTTTACAGTGCCCTTAAATCTCACACATACTCACTTGTAAATACGTAGTTCAAGAGTTTGTTTTAATATTTTGATGCATCTAAGAATTTTTTTTATAAACTGGCTGAGCAGAAACTTTGTCGTTGTCATTTTGTACTTCTTCGAAAATATATTGTACGAGTATATTGCCATGCTACACCTACCTGTGACTTCTAAAACAATCGAGGGTACGCAATGGGCATACAAAGGAATTAGTAGTAACAAATTTGGACGGTTACCGCAAACGACTTGGCACAGAAATGCCTAAGACAATGTTCGAGTTAACTACAACGAATGGTTTAATCAGACTTGATCACAATGGTCGGGATGAAAGATTACTGAACGCAAAACCTCCTAAGCCAGTAATGAATTTCACTTTAGGTCTCTTCGGTTGGGGGTTTCTGAAAAATTGAACTTTGACGGTTCACCACGAATTATCACCACGACTACTGCTGTGTAAGAAAAGCCTTTAGTCAAGTTGCCATCGTTAATTAAGACGACGAAATTCTAAAAAAAATTAATGGGATCTTATTTGAGCATCGCTAACATAAACACCGATATGTCACTTAATGATGTCAGAACCTCAATTCTCGTATTTAAAGTAGACTTTCATTTTACTTCATTAGTTTTGTAAATGTAGTTGCATGTTCGACCAATTAGAGCGCGTTTCACGTTGGTTTAACGTTCATAAAAACACCGTTTGGGAGTATAAGCGTATCGGGACTTGATTGTAATTGTATTAATGCAGGTTTTATTTAGCAGAATTGCCCCTCTGATCCCACATTTTTTGGAATGGGTAATAATATATGTTAAACTCACGTCAGGACACGTGACCTGATCGAAAATTCGTAAGACGGAGGGAAAGAAGATCACCGGCGCGGCGTAGGACAGGAAGTAATGTCTGATGAGATATTTATTAAAAGTCTGTGTTATTTCATCTTATGTTTTATTATTTCCACTTTAACAAAACTTACATTTTATTTTCCTAACCTTCCTTACCGGGGAACACAGAGAAAGAGAGCGATGTGTCACAGACAATAAACCAACATTACATTACAGAGTAAAAACGCCAACCTATCACAATAAACAATAAGACGTTCCATACACGGTTTATCATCATATTATAACACCGCCCCTCGATTGATGCTCATAATTTTATACAGTACAAAATCATCAATCGTTTACAACAAATAAACACATGAACTTAGCAACTACGTTACAATATTCTCTAATCCAAAAAAAAAATTTATTACTACTTTTAGATTACAGTTTTATTTATTATTAACCAATATTTAAATACTTTTTCATATAACAAAGTTTTTCACAAGATAAATTTTTAGTTAAAAGATCTGATAAATTTTCAGTAGTACTAATGTAGTAAACAACTATTTCTTTATTAATAACTAAATCCTTTAAAAAATGATTTTTGATATCTATATGTTTAGCACGCTTACTGTTCTCGAAAGATTTTGATAGCTGAATTGCACCTTTATTGTCCATGTAGAGCACACACTTAATGTCACTGTTCAGTCCATTTATATCACTAAAAAGTCCTTTCACATATAACAAATCACAAGCACTGGCGGCTGCTGCAATATACTCTGCTTCTACAGTTGATAGAGCCACACAGTTCTGTTTTCTAGAAAACCAGGATACCAGACAACGGTTGTAGAGCGTAACAGATCCAGATACACTTTTTCTATCTGTATGATTTCCTGCCCAATCTGCATCAGAGTATGTCTCTATAGAGTTATTTTCAGATTTTTCATAAATTAGTCCTTCATTAAATGTACCTTTTAAATATCTCAAAATCCTTTTTGCTTGGATCCATAGGCCTTTAGTCGGTTTATCCAAGTACTGACTTAGGTAAGATACTGCATAGGCAATGTCCGGACGAGAAATTGTAGCAACAAACATTAGTCCTCCTATAAGCTGTCGATAAGGCACATCTTGGATTATTTCTTCTGTCTCATACTGATAACCTTTTAGCATTGGTGTAGTTGTGCTGTTACATTCTGCCATTTTAAATTTTTCAAGCATTTTATTAATCTGATTTTTCTGAGTTAATTTTAAGTCATTGCCCATTCTTTCTATTTCCATTCCTAAAAATAAATTTGGAAAGCCAAAATCTTTAACTTGAAATTCTTTCTTTAAATCTTTTGTCACTTTATCTACATTCTCATCATCTCCTGTTAAAATAATATCATCGACATATATTACCATCCACACTTTAGTTTCTTTACCTGTATATAAACAAAAATCATGTTTTGACCTTATAAATCCAATTTTATCGACATAGTCATTAAATCTTTGATTCCAACACTTTGGACTTTCTCTTAAACCATATAATCCTCTATTCAGTTTTAAAACTTTATCATTATCAACTTGTATTCCTTTTGGTGGTTTTATATAAACTTCTGACTCTAGTTTTCCATTGAGAAATGCTGTGGGCACATCTAGCTGCTTTATATTCCAACCATTCTGTACTGCATGTGCCAACAAAGTTCGTACCGTTGAAGATCTTGCGACTGGAGCATAATTTTTACCAAAATCATCAGGTTCTTTTATTTGAAATCCTCTTGCTACTAAACGAGCCTTTTTCAATCCATTTTCTTTAACTTTAAAAACCCATTTTGTGTCGATAGCAATTTTATCTTTTGGCAACTCTGTTATAGTCCATGTTTCCATTTTCCTTAAAGCCTCTAATTCTATATTTATTGCTTCTGTCCAACCATTACTAACAGCATCTTCGTAGCTTTGTGGTTCCTCCTCATTATTAAGTAAACAATAAGCTTCATATAGTTCATAATCTTCTAAATGTTTTGGTTTCTTTATTATTCTCCCACTTCTTGTCATTTTTTGTTCTAATTCTTTGCTTTCTATGATCTTAGTATTATTTTCAATATTTACGTCTTTTTCAAATTTTTTCTGAGTGTCACTTGACTTCTCACTATCTGTTGTTGACTGTTCATATTCTGTTTCATTTAATGGTTGTTCTATTTGTTGACTCTGAATATCTACACCTGTTTGTTCATTAATGTATTTGACATTTTTCTCATTAAATTTTACATCTCTCGAAACGGAAATTTTATCTGTCTTTGGATCCCACACTATATATCCAGTCTTTCCATATCCTATCATTCTTACTTCTTTAGCTCTTGGGTCAAATTTGTCTCCTTTGGGTATTATAATCATCCATCCTTGGCATCCAAAAATTTTTAATTTATCTAATCTAAATTCCCTTCCGAATAAAACAGCTGGTATTTGAAAATTTATAGCTTTGGATGGACACCTGTTAATTTGGTACGTAGCTGTTAATATTGCATATCCCCATAGATATCTTGGCAAATTTGATTCTTCTAAAATTGTTCTTGCTTTGTCATATAATGTTCTATTCATTCGCTCGCTCTTTCCGTTCATTTGTGGACTATAAGGCAGGTTATATTCTAATTGTATGCCTTTACTTTTACAATAATTTTTAAAATAATTTGAAGAGTATTCCCCTCCATTATCACACCGAATCCTCTTAATTTTTACCTCTTTCTCACGCTCGATCTCTGCAACATATTTCATAATATTATCAGACGCTTCTGATTTGTTTTTTAGCAAGTATGTTACAGTAAAATGTGAATAATCATCAATTATGGTTTGAAAGTACCTGTGTCCCCCGGTAGTAGGTGTTCTGCTTGGACCAGCCACGTCCGTGTGTATAAGATCTCCTATTTTCTGAGATTGTGCATGGTCCACGGTTCGAAATGGCAATCTTGTACTTTTGTTCTGCAAACAAATATCACAAAAATCAATTTTATAAGGTAATTTCAATATTGATAATCCCTTTCTATTTAAATGACCCAACCTTTTATGCCATATGTCATCTTCACAATTATTTATATATTCCTCGCACTCAATATTATTTATTTTAGTAAATTTTAATACATATAGTTTGCCACATTTCTCACCAAAAAATGTTGTTATCTTAGTATGTATTTTTACTTGTCCATTTTTGAACACGACAATGTATCCTTTTTCTTGTAACTTATTAACAGATAGTAAATTGTGACTCAAATTTTCTACAATCATTCCTTCAATTGTAATAATTTTATTTTGATATTTTAATCTTAATATTCCTTTCTTTCTTGCAATTAATTTTTGCCCATTTGCCACATTAATAGAAACTGAATAATCTAATTCACTTACATTTTCCATAAATTCTTCATATTCTGATTTAATAAAGTTGTATGTAGCGCCTGAGTCTATTACAAATGTAATTATATTTTCTTCCATATGAAAGCAATCTTGTGTGGAAGCTATAAATGTAGCCATAAAATTATTGTCATCATTTTCAGCATAGTTACTTGAATTTTGTCTTGTCCCTCTGAATCTAACATTTCTTCCTCTTCTGAAACCTTGGCTTCTCCCTCTACTATCGTTACAATTATATGACATATGACCCTTTTTACCGCACTTGAAACAAGATATAAAACTACTTTCTACGCTTTCCACATAATTTTCATTTTTAATTTTTAATTCTGCATCTAATAGTCTTGACTTTATAAATTCTATATTTAGATCTTTGTTGTCACTCATTGTCTCTAAAGATGTGATTACTGTTTCATATTCATTCGGCAAACTCAACAATAAATGACAAATTTTATCACTTTCGTCTAATTTTGTACCACAGACTTCGAGGTCCGAAATCACAGTGTCAAATTTTAAGAAATGGTCTTGTAATTTATCTGTAAGCAAACATTTTAATGCTAATAACCTTTTCCTTAAGTAAAGTTTATTGAAAACACTTTTTCTTTCGAATATGTTGTCTAGCTGATCAAACATGTCGGCTGCAGTCGGACATTTTTTTACGTATTCAAGATATTTATCAGACAGGCATTGCACAATCACGGAACGCGCTTTTGCATCATCTTGTTTGCTTGCCGACGTTTCTTTATCTAACACACTGCATAATCCTCTTTCTTCCAACAATATTTTGACTCTAAATTTCCAATTGGAGAATCCAACGCCATCACTCAATTTAGGAAACAAAGTTGGATTACTTGCCATTTTTCTTCAATAATTTGATCAACCACGCTCTGCTGATGAGATATTTATTAAAAGTCTGTGTTATTTCATCTTATGTTTTATTATTTCCACTTTAACAAAACTTACATTTTATTTTCCTAACCTTCCTTACCGGGGAACACAGAGAAAGAGAGCGATGTGTCACAGACAATAAACCAACATTACATTACAGAGTAAAAACGCCAACCTATCACAATAAACAATAAGACGTTCCATACACGGTTTATCATCATATTATAACAATGTCCCCCTCTCTTTCTACCGCGCGGCGAAAATGTATCCCTGCTCCTGCTGTATTTCACATCTGCTGGTGCTCCTGGAGTGTAACCCGTTGTTTGTTTTTTTTTTACTTCGCCGACGTAATTAGCGATGGCAACTTGGCTAAAGGCTCAACATTGACTGCGGTGACTATACCAAAAGATGCTTTGATATGATCGCCGGGATGCTCGAAGGGCATAAGTCTGTCGTACCACATCGAAATCAATGATAAGAAATTTAGGATGTCTATACAGAATGGCAGCTATCTAGGTGAATTCTTTGTTTAGAAAATACTTTTAAGTCTCAAAAATTATAGGCCTATTTTATATATAGACTTATTTTTATTAAACCACGCGTCTGCGGTCATGACTTATTAAATTCAAAACCAAAGGTACTGGGGTCGTCCTAATTCGTTGGTATATGAAATTTAACAGGTGTATAATTGATGAAGGTTGTAATAGGCAACCAGATCCCGTACTGTAAATTTATATTATGTATTTAGTATAATTCCCCGAATTAATTATGCCAAGACTCTGTTGACTGTGGGTTAACAATTTGTATCTCTATGGTTCACTTTGACAAGTATTCTAAGAAATATACCCTTTAGCCAAGATGACCTCGTTAATTATTAGGATGACGAATTAGAAATCAATACGCATTACGTATGAGATTCATGTATTGTGTGCAATACTTAGTGAACATTATTTTTCTAAAATCGAAGATCAACATTGTAATTAATGATGGCGTTTTGGCTAAGCCATATTTATTTTACAGTAATAATAACTCCCCACATCGATGTCGGTGACGGTTGCCGGTTTTCATTTGAAACCAGGCCAGACCATAATTTTATAGTGCCCAAGTGTATGTGCAGTACACAAGAGCACTCTCTCTTCCTTTACTCTCATAATCCAGTGGGACGAATAACAGACACGATTGACGAGAGATCATTCACAGGACCGACTTTTTATATGCCCATCCAACACATGGATCATCTTTCTTATCAGACAATTAGGTGAACAGCCTGCATTGTCCTAACCAAACTTGGAAACAATATTTTTTGTTGTTGTAATCCGGGAATCGAACCCACGACCTCATAATCGAGAGCCAATACTCTAACCACGAGAACACGGAAGCTTTTTATTGTATGAAAACAGAAAAGAAGCTGAACTAAGAACTGGAAGTCATAATTTCCTTTCAACAGAATAAAACTGCAGTAAATTTATCGCAATATAAAAGTATTTATTTAGCAGTTAAGCCCTTTAAAGTCTGATGGAGCAGTACTGATTCCCGACTTTATCCCTTGTCACTGACAGGATTTACTTTAATTTTCTAACGTGAAATGTTCGCTGCGATGATTTTTAAGTTCCATTAGTGGAGCCAGTTTTTTCTAACGTGTGTTGCATTTTACGAAAGTGTTAGCTGTTAATGCATTTGACGTGTTTTGAATTGGATTTTAAAAATCTTTTTACACCTTTATTTGTTAACCTTCATTTTGAAAGCAGAGTTTATTTCATGCGATGAACTAATTGTATTTCACAATGCCTCAAAAATTAATACGTGAAGCAAAACTTTCAAGTACAATTTTACGAGGATTGTGCGTACGGATTAAAGTGAAATTTTAACTTAGAAATAAATGAAAAATCAGCAACACACACTACTCATACTAGCACACAATTGTGTCAAACCTATTGACAATTTGTTATTGATTGTACTGTAGGTTCTTGGTGGAAATTCATGTTTCACAGTAATAATACACAATACTTCTTGCACTATTTCCACTTTAATAAGTATTTTACATTAATTTTAATATATCACACGACCGGTTTCGACAACGTCATCATCAGGTGTAGGTAGATTAAAAAATTTTTAAAATTTGTAAACATTGTGCAAAGGGTTACCAGCATCACGAAATTTATACAATTTTGAGTAACGTAATTTAATTTTTTTTTTTTTTTTACATTTTTTTTTATTTATTTTTTTAATTTTTTTTTATTTTTTTTTTTTTTAATTTTTTTTTTTTTTAATTTTTATACCAAATTATTAAATATTCTACTGTATTACAGTAAAATATTTAATAATACAGTAGAATATTTAATAATTTGGTATAAAAATTTAAATTACGTTACTCAAAATTGTATAAATTTCGTGATGCTGGTAACCCTTTGCACAATGTTTACAAATTTTAAAAATTTTTTAATCTACCTACACCTGATGATGACGTTGTCGAAACCGGTCGTGTGATATATTAAAATTAATGTAAAATACTTATTAAAGTGGAAATAGTGCAAGAAGTATTGTGTATTATTACTATTGACAATTGTGTCAATAGGTTTGACACATTGTCAATGACTGTCAGTTTTATCTTTCATATTCTAAAAACGACATTTACATATTTTTATTGAGAATTTAAAGGCAAAAGAAACCTAAAGAGTTGAAAATTTAAAATTTAGACATGAAAAATTATAGTAGTGTCGTCGTGTAATTATAGCTCGTCAACACTCACTGATGCTTGAGAGACCTATGGGAAAGGAAATTTTTTGTATTTCCTGACCCCTGATCCCGCCCTGAATGCTGCTATGGTACCTGCTTCCCGTCTGTATTGTAGTCGAATTTCGGCCACAGGGCGACCTCTAGTTATTATTAATTAGCGATATCTTATCAACCACGTAAACTATCAAGTCACACTTTATATAATATTATTCTATAATATAATTTAATACCTTGATTCTTGGCTTAATAGTAAAATACTAACATTTATTCAAGACTAAACTGAAACAACTGAAATATTCTGAAAATCATCTGAGACTAACCGAGCTCTTACAAATTCACAAATCACGCCCCTAATTTGATAACGATCAATTATATCAACGTCTCAATATTTCCGATAGCATCGAGTCATCATGATTAATCGGAAAACGCTACGCTTGCTCCCTTTAATTCGTTCGGCAAGAAAACTCCACGGAATTACTTTTTTCGAAGTACTATTATCCACTCAAATTAGTTCCTCGAGGAAGTCATTAATATCAATCAACGTTAAGGCTTTGTGGGCAAACGCCGTATCGAGGAGTCAAAATTTTGTGAAGCCTTTGTTGTTTTCGGGTCCATTTTATCGTAAAGAGGTTAAGTACTTTGTTATCTTTGTACGTTTTTTGTACAGTCACGAGTACGCGGTGAATTTTGTAAAGAAATGTTAACAACAGTATTGACATCCTTGACGAATTTACATATGTGATGATAGATATAGATAGTAAATTATGTATTATATTAGAGGAGCTTGAACAAATTAAAAAAGTTGCTTTGAAACATTATTATAGTAGGATGTACCCACGTAAATATAGCCTACTTAATTGTTAAAAATATACAATAATCCATAATAGTTTAAATTGATTTAAAAACAAATAAAAAAAAAAAATTGTGCGTGTTTAATTAAAAAAGGATAACGTTCCAAGAATGCTTATCTATTTTCACCTCATTTCCCAAGAGGGGTTTACAGATAAAACCCGAGTTTTTATTAAAAATTTCTTTCTTCTTTTACTCGGACAAATCGGCTTCATCTAAATTGTTACGGACACCTGAAAAGGGTAAAGGACAATAAATTCCTCACCAGCTGAGCCACTTATATGATTTTACTTTTAATTATTTATCAAATCAACCTTTGGAGATATTATATTTTAATTAATTTAATTAACCTTTATATTATTTTAGTAATTAATATTTACATATTTTATTTTAATTAATTTCGCTAACACTTTGTCTAACGTCTATATTCATAACGTATAAACTCAAACTCAAACTCATTTTTTTTATGTCCATGTAGGTTATAATATAACGCTTATAGAATTGTCCTACATGATGCCTACCACCGGTTCGGAAACTAGCCCGGCGAGAAGAACCGGTGTAAGAAACTCGCACGGGGCCACCTTTTAGCAAAAAGATGGGAAAATTGTTCTATTCAAAAAATATTTTTACAATGTTGTAACTTAATCTATATAACATTAGTCATAAGTACATAGAACATACTTAAGTACATAAAAGCAGCCTTGCATGGGGCCATCTTATTCCCAAGGTGTGCAATCGTTAATGAAATCACTGACTTTATAATAAGCTTTAGCACACAAACGTTCTTTAACAGCTAACTTTTTAATAAATTATCACGCTATGAAATTGTGTAAAAAATTTAATTGTGTACTTACCCTAAAATAAATTCGGCTAAAATTTTAAATATTTCTCTACTCAATCTTCTTATTTTTTACGTCGGTACCAGCCCAAACAATATCCTACAATATTTTATAGAATACGTTCAATTTAGCTGGTACCGACTTCAAAATTAAGAAGATCGAGTAGAGAAATAGTTAAAATTTTGGTCGAATTTAAAAGGGGACTTATTTAGAAATAAATACCGGCTATCCGGCAACCGGAATGTTTACAACATAACTACCACCCAATGTTTTTGATTTATGAATTAAATAATTCGACCAACTGAAATTAGTTTGAAATCACACGTATGTGATTGAAGTTATTGAATTTAGTATTATCTCCACTTTGACACTGATCGTTGTATACATAAATGATATTTTCTCATGCTTATAGCATTGAAGTTGGTTTAGGTAATGCTCTAAGGTTTTTAGTATAGTTTAAGTCGTTAAATAGGCGAGATCGTATGAAGAAACTGAGTAAAAATGTATTATGTACTATGTAGTATCATGAATCCTCAAAGCAAATCCTTCTACGATGCATGAATCAATATAAAATTACGCACAACTATTTTGATCTAATAAGTTTGTCGATTAAACTATTTAAACTTCTATGCATTTTGGGAATTTTGAACTATATTAAACAAACGTTTACATTTCCAAACATTTCTCATAATTATTTGATAAACGCTAAGTGTAATGTTGATGTACATAGTTTAATTACAAAACTTTATGCTCACTCGAAGTTAAATGATTTTTAACTGGCTGAGCAAAGACAAACTTCGGTCGCTTGAGGCCACATACTGCTTAAGGGGATACTACCTGAGGCTTTCAAAATACATACCTACTCAGAACAAATAAAAAAATGAAGACAGCGCTTTGTTAAAAACTGAGGCCGGTTTTATATGTATGTAGTGCGCGTGTAGCTCCGCACTACGTACATAAAATGCCACATACTTTGACAAGTCGCCTTATGTACAAGGCTAGGCGTAGTTTCGTTACATGTGTGTGCGTTACGCTGTGTAGGTATTTATACGGCGAGGCGAGGCTTAGACCGGTCTCAAGGTATGGTCGCAGAACTCTGTATTTACTTTTTCATTTGATCTGAGCATGTAATAAATTGTTAACAATCCAATTGATGTTGGAATTTATACTAAAGTCGCAATGGGAATATTAGCTATTAATAATGCCGATCTCATTAATAATTATTCTTATCGCCAAACGCTACTAAAACTAGCTTCCCTTAATTCCTCATGTTTGTGTTGGTTTTTATTGGGATTGTTAATTTAGTTAGTCGATACGAAAGACTTGATGGAAATAAACTTTTTTATAGTAGATATTTTCTCTGATTTATAATAAATAACTGCAAAATGTTCAACATCATAATTATTTTAGACAAAATAATATCTATGGACGATTTATACCACTTCAATCTGGCCACATACGAAGTTTCAGAAGAACTTTTGTTTGTTGAACATATTTAAGATTAAAAAAAAACCGGCCAAGTGCGAGTTAAACTTGCACACGGAGGGTTCCGTAAAAACCTGTAGTGATTTTGTTACAGCTTAAAGCGTTTATTTACGCATTCATGAGGAAAGGGGTAATAAGTTTAAAAATTATTAAAAATATTTTTATTACTTTTATTAATTATTAAAAATATTAAAAATATTGATGTAACTAAAAATTTATGGTTTTCGCTATTTTTCCTTTATCTGTGCTATAAGACGTTGCTTCGGTACGAATTTTCATATAGATTTAGAAAGAATTTCAAGATTCTGAGTTTAATGGAATTACCCTGTAAGTGCCAAAAATTTCCCTTGCGAGTGTCAAAAATTTGCTGCATAAACGGCTGTATCTTTCGATTGCGTTGGTTCAGAAGTTTGATTTTTTCACAGCTGCAAGGGACAGTAGACCTGAGTATTTAATATAAATTCCAGTTTGATACCACGCGTTCCTGAGAAAAAGGGTCTTGACAGACAGACGGATGGAAAATACAGTGATCCTATAAGGGTTCCGTTTTTTCCTTTCGAGGTATAGAACCCTAAAAAGGCGATATTATAGCTAAAACCTCGGCACACTAAAATGCTTCGATGGAAAAATACTCAATAACTTACATTACATATCTGAACATAAACCAAATCAGACAACAGCAGACAAAACATTACACCAGTCTCAGGAATGTAACATGCCACTCGCGTCGCGTCAGTGGGTGCAGGCGATTGAAATATTGGTAGTCGAGGAATCCGCTTAAGCTACATTCTCTTCGCTGCTTCGGATTTCATAGATTCTTGACTCTAGGAGTATCAACAGACAATAATTATATGTCAATTTCGGTTTATATTTTACGTCAATTTCGGTTTATATTTTACTAGCTATTGCCCGCGGCTCCGCCCTCGTAAATACAGTATCCCTCGGGAACACTATACTTTTTCGGAATAAAAAGTAGCCTTTGTTTTAATCAAGAGCCCAAACTACTACCATACCAATTTTCATCAAAATCCGTTCAGTAGTTTTTGCGTGAAAGAGGAACAAACATCCATCCATCCATCCACACATCCTCACAAGCTTTCACATTTATAATATTAGTAGGATTATATAGTAGGATGAAATAAGAAGCCTCCAAATAAAGAAGAAAGATAAACCTAATCAAGAGCATGTGACATGTCTAAGGAGGGTTCCGTAACTATCAACGCGCAATATGTTTTCTTTGAATTACGTCAAAAGTAATTTTCCGATTGCGCCAAAAATAATTTTCCTAAGGAGTTTTTGGTATGTAGGTACTATTAACATGAAAACTTCTAAGTTTCTATCGCCTATAGTTTAGAAATCCCAGGGGAGGACCTACTTATAAATCACTTATAAAATACAGAAGAGGGAGAAGAAGCAGTGCGGACAGACGACAGACAGACAGATGGATGCTAAACTCGTCATCTTTAATTTCGTTGTGATTTGAAACTCAATGAAACGAAGGAACGACGATAAAGTAGGACATCCTCATTTATATCTGGGATAAAACGTGCGAGAGATTGAAGATATATATAACTAACTTTTGAGCGCGGCTCCGCCCGCGTAAATACATTATCCCACAAGAACACTACTTTTTGGGGATAAAAAATATCCTATGTCCTTTCCCGGGACCCAAAGTATGTCTATAACAAATTTCATAAACATCGATTCAGCGGTTAAAGCGTGAAGAGGCAACAGATAGACAGACAGACAGACAGATAGACACAATTTCGTATTTATAATATAAAGTAAGTATAGATTAGTATAGAGTATAGAAGTATAGATAAAGATAGATATAAATTTATCGTATAGATATCGCATTAAAATAAAAAATTGGTATTTATTCTTGCTCATAACTTACATATCCTTTATTTATTGCTTATTATTATATTTGTATTATTATATAATATTATTTATTGCCCTTTTGGTGATATCGAATAAGAATAGGACATTTTTGCAAACATTTCATTGTGGTCGACTCTGGGTCAATTTCCGACCAACACCTTTTACTTTCATAATGTGATTTTAGACACTTGTAAACAAAATCTAACATTTCAATTACACAATAGAAGAATGAGCATGAACAGTGCAATAAATATAGAAAATTGGTGGAGCAATTTTAGAAAAGCGTGGGTTGTCATAATATATGAGTTAGGTATAGCCAAGTGTTTCCAATTCGTTCTAATGTACCGAGTAGTTGTAGCATTAGTATTATCGGAAATAAATTTTTAGGTTCTGTAGTAGTTACAAGGAATTCAAGTCCTCTCCCTAGCATTTCTAAAAAAATCTAAACTTATTTAGAAACTTGTAACCTTCCTTGCTAATAGAACATGCCAAATACGCTTTGGGAAAATAATTATGAGCGAAATCGGACTCTAACTTTTGAAGTAACTTGAAAAAAATAATACTTATTTTGCCTTGACTTGTATCAAAATTTTCTATAAGCGGTGTCCTGGCACGATCTTGGTTAGATTGTAATTATTTTTCCGATAAATGTTAACTAGCTTTGTGCCGTATTTTTTTAAAGTGGTTACGTTCAATGCCAGACTTACATTCTAGGCAAGCAATTGGTCAAGCAAGTAAATCTCTTTACTTTTCGATGCCCTCCCAAGCCTCCCATCCCCATGGAACTGTGGTCATCAAGCTGCTAGCCTAGCTTGTGCTGGTGCCATGACACCAAATTGGGAAATATTTTATTCGCTCAAAATCACAAAATGTTCAAATTACATTAATTAGGGAGCTGTGGCAAGATTAAATTCCTAAAAAGCCTGCGGGGACTTGTCTTTCTTTTATTAAAATCTTCTGGCTGTTTTGTAGGTTGTTAAGAAAGTTCGGATTACAAAGGTACCTAAAACATGCTAAGGTACCGAAAGCTGTTATTTAAATTTAAGTGTATCTAAGGAGGAACACAATTTCACTTTATAGAATTGATCTATTCAGCGTCGACCGTTCTCACTGGCTTAATAATGTCCTTATTCTGAAAGGGACGAGGCACCCACATAAATTTACATGGATTCTATCAGGCCTCGTATGATTGGGAGGTGTTGAGACGTAAGGGCCACCATAAATTGGGCCCTGAGTGAGACCATCTGCGATAAAGCCCAAAGGTTATGGCGTATTGAAATCAATGGATGATATTTATTGGAGTTCCACTAAATTCGAACCCTTGGGAGTCTCATAAAAAATTGCAAGCCAAGATGACCCTTAAGTGTTTATAAAAGGGGCTCTAAGTTGAGGATGAAAAGGGCAAATGGTCCCTTATAAACAGTGACCAATAACGGTGTATGACATGAGATTAGAACCTTTGATTTGCCCGTTTTTAATTCATTCCCGAGTTTATGAAAGTGCCTTTATTTTCCGTACATTAGGTATATTTTTCAGTCCATATTTCTGCAATAAATATTACGCAATAGAATAATATTAGTTTTTTGATATTTTGAGAATAATAACTTCTTTGACATACCTACTATTATTTCATGTCTCCACAAGTTACAGAAATATAATAGGTATAATGAGGGTGTTTAATATTTTTTTTTGACAACGCACATAAAGCGTCATATCACAGCCTATGGAACTTACCTGCGAGCGAGCCCAAGCTGCCATACACTCGCTTGGGACACGTCAGCCGGGGTTGACGTTTTTAATTTGATTGTTTTAAGTGGTTTGCGACAGTGTTTCGTTTGAGTTGTATGTAGGTACATATATACAATGGTCAATTATATGAACAGCTAAAGAAGATTAATTTTAATACAAAACCATGCGCCTGTTTCCCGTCAGAATTTTTAATAAAATTGTATCTACGTATGAGAATTTACTAACTACATCGTCAAATTCAACAATCGCAATCTAAAAACTAGTAAATCCAAATGTCGAAAATATCTTTCAGTTTCGCATTTGTAGCTTTTGCAGGGTTCGTAAATATCCGATATCTATACAAATAAAAAAAATGGAAGTGTCTGTTTGTAACTTCCAATTAACAGCTTTTCACATAATGCATCTTAAAGTATATTCAGTACTTATTATAAAATACAATTTTTTAGAATTTTTGTCTGTCCGTCGGTCTGTCTGTCTGTCTGTCTGTTTGTTCCAGCTAATCTCTGAAACGGCTGGACCGATTTTCACGGGACTTTCACTAGCAGATAGCTGATGTTATAAGGTCTAACATAGGTTACTTTTATTTTAAGGTTCCGTATAAAAAATAGGGTTCCGTTTCCGTTAGTTACGGGCAAGTAAGTTATGCAAACGAAGTTGCGGGCATCAGCTAGTTTAGTTAAATATCAGATATCTTTGATATAATTATATCCGATATTTTTGATTTTTTGATATTTTTGATATTTTCAAAATTACATACAAATTTCATACTCTGATATGTTTTTTCGTAATAGTTGAATCGAAATAATTTGTATCTCCGATAATTTGAAGATAGGGAAGTAAAATTAAACTCATTTATTTATTATTGATATTCAAAGTTTTCAAATAAATTAAAAATCAACGATAGATACTTTTGAGTATCAATTTAAGTCTTAAATCCATAAAATGACTTTTGTTTATAACCAGAAGAAAAAAAAAAGTGTATTAATTTTATCAGTCGAATTAATTTGACACACGGTATACTTAAATGGTATAACAATAGTATAATAACAAACAAGGAATTTTCTTCCGAAAAACAGGGGGTCACGTGGGTGTCATAAGCCTAATGATTAGTTAATGTCGTGTCAAATAGCAAGTTTTTGATGACCTAGGCTTAAGGCTTGTGAAACTCTCGGAAAATAAGACCTGTGTATTTAGACTATGACTTGATGTAAGATTTTTTACATTTAAAACATTATTTTACATTTTTAAATATAAATATCAATTTTGATATATATCAAGCATAAATATCAATTGATATATATCCGATATAATTATATCAATTGATATATATATCATGCGAACCCTGAGCTTTTGTATACGCATTTGTATTTTTTATAAAACTCTTCATTAATACTTCTATATATTTTTTTTTGCTTTATTCCTAGTACTCTACATACACATACTACGAATACACAAAATGTAGAACAGATTATAATAAAACACATTATTGTGACAACCCTGCAGCAATGACGAATACCTACACAAAAGCGGCATTTCGCGCGACTTCAAACGCGTTGGACCACTGTATCTCTTTATTACACTGTGGTCATATTGTGGCGTAAGAGGTAGGTATCAAAAACGGTCAATAAGAATTTTCGATTCTTTTTCTGTCACCAGGCGGCGCTAGATAGCACAACGGTCCTTGTATCAAGCTGTCAGATGTCACTAATTAAAATCCCTCATTAATGCAAAAATGAAAAGTACCCTACTATGACGTACCCTACTATGTCATACGTGTATAACAGAATAAAGCCACGCAAAATCTAACAACATCTTAGTGCAGTCAATACGATTTATTTCAATATCAAACGGTAGTAATGTATGCATTTCGTTGAAAGGCAGTCTTATTGAGCGAGGTGCTTATCCGGAGTGGTCTTAAATCATACTCTATTGAATAATAGGCTTCGCAAAGATGTCGATGAAAAGGCACGGCTTTTGGCCGGTCGATTTGATTTATTCAGGGTCAGGTACGGTCAGAAAAAGTAAGTTTTACGGTTTTACGTGCCATGTTTTGGCGCGAGCGGGATAGACTGGATACATACTACGGCCTCACAGAAAACCGGCGTAAAATAACACTTTTGTTGTGTTTCGCCGAGTCGGTAAGGTTACCGGAGGCTCAAGGGGGGATTGTGGATGTTAAGGAACAAGGAAGTGGGGAAGAATTTTACGGAACAGGAGCGCAAGTGCACAGCACCAGAGGAGCCGCATATGTAAACCCTCTGATGTTTCGAACCTCATCTCATGAACCATGATAGCTAATAGACAAGAAAGCAGGATAAAGTAAAAATTTAATTTAGGCTCCCATACAACAAACGTGATTTTAGCCGTTTTGTATGGAACCGTTCGTACGCGAATCCGTTGCACTTGGCTAGTTAGGTTTCTTTTTTTGTAGATTGTATCTTCCTACTAATATGATAAATGTGAAAGTTTGTGAGGATATATGGATGGATGTTTGTTCCTCTTTCACGCAAAAACTACTGAACGGATTTTGATTAAATTTAGTATGATAGTAGTTTAGGCTCTGGATGAAAACATAGGCTACTTCTTATCCCGAAAAAATACAGTGTTCCCGAGGGACACTATATTTACGCGGGCGGAGCCGCGGGGAACAGCTAGATTATTAATAAAAAAAATAGTCAGGCTACCTTAAATATCATTTTAAATTAAATATATCAAAATACTAAAGCTTTTACTTTTTACGGACAATTTTTTCCACTTGACATTTCAAGTAGGTAACAAGAAATTATTAATATTCGTAATGAAATCATTCATATTTTTACGGGACGGATAAATGTAGCGTAATGATTAAATTTGCGCTCGAGCTACATTTACGTTCCTGATTTTACTTTTAATTAATCAGAGTAAGTCAAATGAAATTTTATAACATAGTTATTCCTTATTCTCTCCTCTAAAGCCCACACCACACTTTGTGCACGAATCGCGCACTTCACCTCAAAAGGTCTGCGAAATGAATTGAAAAACATGCGAATCGGCTCTACACGCGATACGCGCAACACTGCGAAAAATCCGCAAATGCGTAGTGTTTAGATGATTCGCACATTTTTCGCGGCTTCGAGCACTTTTCTTTCGATTTTTGTAGGTTTTTGGAAAGGACATGAACATGTCTAAGCTTCACACTCATGCGTCACTTGTGATTTGATTTGATTGTTTTTTGCATTGAATAGTCACCTAACTACTAGATCAACTTTGATGAAATTTGGCACAAATATAGAGTAGACCACGGAGAGGTATATAACTACATAGGCTACTTTTTAGTACGGCAAATGTATGGTTCCCCCTGGGTTTTGTTTTTACGCGCATGAAGCTATATATAATGGCATGATACAAACATGAAATACACATCGGACGAGCCGTTGATCCCGAATGATGACGCCGCTGTCATCTTTGAAACATGACTGTAATTTCGCCTGCAATTCTGAATTGCATTTGATTAATATTTCCGCAATGCGCACTTAAATATACACGACCGAAATGCACCGGAATATCACCTACCAAGTATCTCAGCTAAATATACTCTAAAGTCAAAATGCTATCTAAGAATATCACTATTAACGAGAATTTCATCTTCCCATCTACAATCTACATGTTGCCGAGTAATATGTTGTGATTTAGATGACATGAATTTATGTAAGCGCTTCAAATGTCTTATTATTTATTGCGTTTACAGTTTAAGTCCCATTTTATGTAGTGTCGTGACTCGTGTTAAGACAAAATAATTAATCATTACTGAGCGTAAAGGAGGATGGGCAAAAATGTATGGACGCTGGTCTACCTACCTAATAAGGACCAAGCCATATCGTTGGATGGGCGTTTTATAATTTACTAGCTGATGCGCGCAGCTCCACCCGCGTAAGTACAGTAACCCAAATATATGTCCCGCAGTAAAAAGTAGCCTATGTCCTTCCCCATGGTATACTTTATATCTGTGCCTATGAGCTACTGTGTGTTTTTTCTGTTCTTGTGTAGCTTATTTTGTTAGTTTAAGAATATCCGAAGATAGCGGATATAATCACCTTAAATTTGGTTAAAAAAGAATCCATTAATATTAAAAAAATATTGGGAAAAAACATAAAAAGTCTCTTAAAACTTTTCACGTGTTTTTCTATTGTGATTTGTGCATGAATTGTAATGCGTGTCGATAAGGTTTATTTTATTTAGTCACTGTCTGTATTTATTACATAAAACATTTCTAAAGAAGTGTCAGTCCACACTCATCTGTCGAATCAACTGACTTGTTAACATGTTTTATTGCACGTTACGTAACATTTGAATTGGTAGCATTTTAAAGTAATAGTCATTTTGTTTACGTTAAGATTAAATTGGTTCTGAATAAAGTATAGGGAAGCGTAATAACTCCATGTATAATTTAAACTTATTTCATGACATTTCAGGGCATAAATACGTCTCCAAATTTTTTTCACGTGTTTTTCTATATTTGAATTGTAATGCGTGTCGATAAGGTTTCTAGAGAAGTGTCAGTCCATACCCATCTGTCAAATCAACTGACTTCTGAATAGAGTATAGGGAAGCGTAATAACTCCATGTAGAATTTAAAATTATTTAATGATATTTCAGGGCAATATGTAGGTATAATTAGAGACTTCACTGCAGGCTTACGCAAATACAACGGGGAAGGAAATTTGCAATTCAGCAGTCCGATCGACGGCCATGAACCAACACGACTCATTGTGTGTTACAGTGAGTTTCTCTGATTTATTTTGAACTGAATTTTTATAGAAGGCTTCAGTAATAATCGTCAAAATTACTATTATTTTAGGGTTCCGTATCCAATGGATAAAAATGAGAGCATATTATTGAGGCTGTTCGTCCATGTCCATAAATCGGTCTGTCTATTACCAGCCTGTATCACGTGACCGTGATAGCTAGTTGAAATTTCCTCACAATGTATGTTGCTGCTGTAACAACAAATACCAAAAACAGAATAAAATAATTATTTAAGAGGAAATATTTATTTTTAATTAATTAGTTCCCATACAACAACATATTTTGCTTGCATTAAATAAGCTCCGTAAATACTGGGCCTATTTTGATAATTAGCATAGACTAGATAGACCACGGTAAAATACATAAGCTACCCTATAGCGGCAAAATATAATATGGTTCGCGTAGTATTTTTTCTTTGCATGGACAAGACGCAGGCAACATCAAGTTATTTAAATTCGATGGGAAACATACGTCAGTTTTTTGGCTTGATAAATATTATGTCGTCGCTACGCCACTTTACAGGATGTATTTTATCCGAATTAAATTATATTTAACCCTAAATTAGGCTACAATAATATAACGTAAGTAATAACAGTATGCATAACAAAAAAAAAATTGGTGATTAATCAAATTTCCTGAAACATCACAATACAGGTCACTCTACCGTAAAACGCGCCAGCTTTGAAGGTCTCGTACCCGCCGTGCAGTATGGCCGCGCGGCTGTGAGTCGGCGTTAAGTATTATTAATGATAATCTGGTCAAAATTTAAGGTCACGTGTGCTATACACATTTTTGGAACGAGAATCGTTTATTAATCACGCTCCTTAAATATCTATTTCTGTTATAAAAAACATCCTACTATTATAAATGACTGTGAAAGTTTGTGAGGATGGATGTTTCTTACTCTTTCATATAAAAACTACTGAAGTAATTTCCATGAAATTATGCACGGTAGTTTTGGCTCTGGATTAAAACATAGGCAATTTCATTCCAAAAGAAGTACAGTAGGTATTCCCGTGGGATATGGGATACCTTATTTAAGCGGGCGGATCTCCAGAAAAAAGCTAGTGCTGTATAAAATACCCAAAAATTACACCTGCTAGGCATCCCATTTTTTGAGGCGCACACCTGGGAAATGTAAATCAACTTCAATATTACCTTCGTGATTTAGTGAGGTTGGTGATATTTTAGACCGCATCAGTAGTGCCGAGCCCGACTGTAATTTGCCCATAAATATACCCGCACGTGGTACCGTAACGAATTGACGGCGCTTTCGCCAGTCAATACTGATATATACGAGCTGGTTATGCTGGAATGAGCTTTTCGCGTTAGGTAAATGTTATCTTAGTATGATTGTTGATGTGTTTGCTGAAATGAAACATTGAGCGGAAAAGGCACATAATTAGTAATAGATTTCGGTTAAACAAAATGATAATATCTTGATTCAAGCCCTTGGCCTTGTCTTTAGAAACATTACGAAGACACGTAAATCAGGTTTCTTTTTTGCAATATGCTAGCATAGTAACCATAGTACCAACCATGCTCCTCACAATATAGGAAATATGCTCGACAAAATTGTAATAAATGCATAATAGTTATAATATATTATAATATTATAGTAAATAATATCAGAGGTTGTGTGTGTTAATGTTATTTTCATTAATTTTAATTTTTATGTATTTCTAAGCATTATTAAAATACATTAGCTTTTTGCAAATTACAATGCCAAATTACATACGTTCGTTCGCACAGTAGGGGATCGGACTACATCTGAAATATTTAGTTTCATTAATATATTCAGAAATATTGAGGCATTACTACTTGATGAATGTACAAAAATATAATATTATTTTATATGTAGTTTAGGTACCTACTAATTAAATACATCTGAAAAGTACCAAAAAATTTTTTTGCGAAATTGGTAAACAAAACCTACATCATTAGTTTACTTACATCATATACAAAAACATTCATTATGTTAAGTATGAACTTAAAAGCACAAATATCGGTATAATAGGCTAGGCTTCATATCTACTTCGTACACTTTAACCCAAGAGTAGGCCGACTTTAGTATGGAGCGTTTTTACGAGACTTGCGAAATTGTGTATACAAATTGCTGTACCTTTGAAAATAATGACTTCTGATATACGGTTTCTTCTTAGAAGTTACTTATTTTTAAGAGTACTATTCAATTATGCAATAAAAAAAAACGTCCGCTTGCCTATTCCCGTATAACTGTACTTACCAAAAGTTTTTGCTTAACGTATTAGTATATATGATTATGTTATGTCGCATTTAATTACTTTTGCCCACTTTTGCCGATTGATCGCTAATGCTTATAGCGTGTCAAAAACTGGTGACACCGCGATAATTATGTGGGGCAGAGACGCGACTGTCGCCGATTGAGATGGGTCGCCCTTAATAACGGTGTCAGACCCAATGAAAGATATCCGATGAGATTACACTCGTGTATACCTACTTGGCTTAAGGAGGTCTCCTATATGTTCCATATTATATACTGGCTGTTTCTCGTGGCTCTGCCCGCATAAATATACTATCGAGTATCCCGCGGGAATGTATTTTCCCGGGATAAAAAAGTACCCTATGTTTTAATTCAGAGCCTTAACTACTAAGACCAAATTTTAATCGAAATGCGTCCAGTAGTTTTGCGTGAAAGAGTAACAAACATCCATCCATACATCCTCACAAAACTTTCACATTTATAGTATTAGTAGGACTATCTGTTGCCCGCGGCTCCGCTCGCGTAAATATAGTATCCCTCGGGATCACTGTAGGTACTTTTTCGGGATAAAAAGTAGCCTATATTTTTAATCCAGAGCCTAAACTATTATTATACCAAATTTCATCGAAATTCGTCGAATAACAAACATCCATCCATTCATCCTCATAAACTTTCACATTTTTAATATTAGGAATATATTAAAGAGCAAAAGATTGTTTGTGTGTTTGTTTGTTTACTACTGGACTATTTTGATGAAATTTAACACAGATGTAGAATAGACCATGGGGAAGGACATAGGCTACTTTTTAGCACGGAAAAATGTACGATTTCTGTGAAATTAACTTTTGCGCGCACGAAGTCACGAGAGACGTCTAAATTTATAATATTAGTAGGATATTATGAACCTAGATGTTGAGTATTATCAGCGAATCTAATCCTTTAGCAGGTTGATCATAATTTAGATAGTTTTAATGATATTAATGAATGATATTGATGACCTACCGTCTTGTAGGGGTTGTTGTCGTGAAGTTGTAAGTGTAGATGTAGTTGTAGATATGGGTGTAGGTTGTAGGTTTTCTTTTACTCCAGTTCATTTTTGAGATAGTTAAACGTGTGTCGGGACAACTAGTACCAAATTGCAGTCAATAGACCAACCTACGTTTCACCCTATAACAAACATGTATAATAACAGCTAATTCACATGATATCCAAAGATCCCATTTGTGTCCTTACCGATACTGTTTGCAGACTGGGCCTGTCACAAATAGCCTAGTCTAAAATAGCTTTGACCCGTGCAAATCGCCTCATAATTTTACACCAGACTTTGAAAATATCGTTCGTGAGCTTAGGGTCGATTCATACGATGATTGTGGCTCAGTGGTTAGCGCGTCGGCGCTCAAGCCGGAGGTCTCGGGTTATGTTAAAGGAGACAAACGAGTAAGTAGATGGAACCGATGGAAAGTGAAAACCTTCTCCCACGGACACTCGCAAAATAGCAGTTACAAGTGCGTTACCGGAACCGCTAATTTTAATAGTACACCAAATACCTTTACGAAGTGTCTAGTCGTCCACTGATTTTATTTTTCCACTTAGCAGATGACTAGTACCTGCCTTTAAAATATAAATACCTACCTAACTTTCTGCATTGTCTGTAAATTTAGAAAAGAGCCATAAAATCTATACTTAATAATACAAAGCTGAAGAGTTTGTTTATTTGTTTGAACGCGCTAATCTCAGGAACTACTGGTTTGAATTGAAAAATTATTTTTGTGATCCAACACAAAAATAATTTATCGAGAAATCCATTTATCGAGAAAGGTTTTACGCTGTATAACATCATGCTAATCTTAATACGAGCGGAGCACAAATCAAGAATATTTCAAAATCTTTTGCTTTTGAGAGCTTTCGCTGCGTACGCTGCGGAAACGGCTAAAGTTTCGCTAAAATGATGTATAACAGAATTGTTTCCCTTTAAAAGTTCTAAAAAAAGCCACAATACAATCGTCTATCTTTTAAGGTTGGCTCACAATAATCGTTTTATGCTAACCGAATTTGTTCAAAAATTAAGCAGTATTTGTGAGGGTGTTTTCATAAAGATGATATTAATCCTTATCCAAGTAAATACGTTATTCATTACAATTATTTAATTAAGAAGAAATTTGCCGTTACATCATTTGATTTCAATGAGTGATTTTAGAAGATATCGCAGTAATAAAATAATCAATCGCGCAATAATACGGCGCGCGGCGGGCAGTCGTGTCGTGAAAGCGCTTCTCCTTCTATGTAAATGAAGTCGCTGGTAAATTTTAGCGATTATCCCAAAGTAACTGTTCCACCCGGACGAAGTCGCATGCAAAAGCTAGTACAATATAATGATACAACAATCAAAACATACCTACTTAATAGTGAAATAGGCTTGACAGGTTTAATGTATGTAAAAGGGTATAGATTCTAATTTGAATAGAGAACACAATTTGGAATCGTGAAAACTATGTGTTGAAAATCCAAATAAAACTTTACAATTAGTTACACACAGTTAGGTTAATTACATTAGGCCTACTTAACGACATATATTTTTGCAGATGTAAAGTTATTAAAATTTATTGTGAACGCTGTCTTATGTCTGAATGTACATTATCCTGAAATAATACGAAGCTTAGATATTAATCCAGACTACGCCATTGTCCCTAATTTCGTTGTACATAAAACATACGTACTTCTATCTTTACGTGAAAAACTTACAAACTAATACATCTATTATCTACACGCTCGTCCTCAAAAACAATCGCACTCATATAATATTTGCGGAAGTAAAAACTTATTTCCGGATTTAAAAAGTTATTTGCAGAGTTCCAGGCCAGGAACCGCAGGCTACAAATTACACATGAAATAGTAATTATCTCGGCCGAATATATCTGCGATCTTAATACGTGTAATGAGCGCTTAATGCGCCAATTTGTGCACCATTATAATATGTATGACTCGTTTAATTGCATTATATTTCCTTTGTATTAGTTTATTTCTTTTGTATTAGTGATGAGTGAAAGAAATCTCTTTATATTTATTTCAAAGAGTTAGAGACACGCTTTTTAATAACTTTTTTGTCAAGTTATATTTTAATAATACAAAGTTGATAGTTGTTTTTAAAAGTTGCCTTTGTTACTTTTTTTCTAAAAGCTACCAAATTGACTTCCATGATGACAATAATTAAAAATATTGATTTTTCATTTTACAGGAAACCTTTGAAACCTTGATTATTATGAAACTTATTAAGTCCACCTGCAAGTTTCTTGCAAGAAACATACTTTGATAAGAGTAGAGAAAAATCTGCTATTTTTTCTCAAGGAACAGTAATTATGCTCGTGCCAGCGACGTTAAAATCACTATTTACTGTATAGAATACTAGACCCCTTACTAATAAAAATATTTACACAAAGGATAACTTTGACATTGCATGATATCTTGGGCTCATACGTTGAAAAAGACTCTTGACAAAAACAGCAACGTTGTATATAAGTTAACCTTTGTGTAAATATTTTTATTAATAAGAGGGTACATGTTTCCCGAGCCTTCGTATACACAAAAGACAAACCTGCGGGATCTGTAAATTTTTCTCAATAAATAGTAGCATATGTATCTGCATATTGTCTGCTTTATATCTGTGGCAAATATTCTAAAAATCCAGTAGTTTCAGAGCCTATTCAATTTAAAAAACAGACATGTAGATAAAAGGAAAATCTTTATAATATTAGTGTAGACTAGCTGTTGCTCGCAGCTCCGCCCGCGTAAATACAGTATCCCTCCGGAACACTGTATTTTTTCGGGATAAAAAGTAGCCTATGTTTTAATACAGAGCCTAAACTACTACCATACCAAATTTCATAAAAATCCGTACAGTAGTTTTTGCATGAAGAAGTAACAAACATCCATCCATACATCCATCCATCCATACATCCTCACAAACTTTCACATTTATAATATTAGTAGGATTATGTTAGTGTAAATTATGGTGCTAAACTTAGATAAATGATTGGTCTCGACGCTCGACTAGATACCGCGCTGTCTAACAACAACGGCTCCGTGAATGCTTTTTTTATTTACAGCTGCGCTCGCGGGGACTACGTCAAAGTCTACTGGGAGGTGCAAGGCCCAGGACCTCCCGGGTCCATCAACGAGCGGTCCGGCGCATCCCGGGAACTATGCGGGAGCCGGGCCGACACACCCCCGGCCTTGTACTCACCCGGCCCAGCCCTGGTGCTCGAGTTCCACACGGGACCCCAGGGCAACGCTACGGGATTCGCCGGGACATACAACTTTATTGATAGACGTGAGTAGACGTTTGCTCTATAAGGCTTATGATCCATCCAACAGCATCCGTGGTCTAGTAGTTAGAGCATTGGCTCTCGACTCGCAGATCGTGGGTTCGATTCCCGCATTGAAACAACAAAAATGTTGTTTCAAAGTTTGGTTAGGACAATGCAGGCTGATCACCTGATTGTCTGACAAGAAAGATGATGCATGCGTCGGATGGGCATGTAAAAAGTCGGACCTGCGCCTGATCTCGCGTCAGTCGTGTCGATTATCCGAGAGTAAAGGAAGAAAGAGTGCGCATGTGTACTGCGCACACACTTGGGCAGTATAAAAATTACTTCTGCGTAACTGGTCTGGTTTCAATGACCGGCCGAAAAACCAGCCACCGTCACCGATATCAGTGTGGGTTATTATTGTTATTATGATCCATTGGGAGGTTCTATGCCTGGGACCTCCCGGTTGTATGGACGAGCAGTGAAATAAAAAAAACAAAATAAGAATCGTAGCCTCGAGACGACATACACTGTCGAGATATGAAAAAAACCCTACTAGAATCTCTTACTCGACCACGACGAAGCCACAATTATTATACTCTGCGACGAAGTCAGGCCTGTCCCACTCCCCGTGTAGGTATCAAAAATGTAAGTACGTGCGGCGGCCTCCCTAAACGGGCCAATTACTAGTCATATACTATAATAGTAGTAGGATGAAGAAATGTATCGGTGTGTAGTATTAGTGTGAACAATGAACGTGTGGGTAGTGTATACCCGCTAGTTTGTGCTTGGGCCATTTTTAGGTACAAGGCAATGGGCAAGCGGGATGATTTTTTTTAATTGCATAAATGAATTACAGTACTCTTAAATATGAGTAACTTCTCAGAAGAAACCGTTTATCGAAAGTCAATATTTTCAAAGGTACAGCGATTTGTATACAAAATTTTGCGAGTCTCGTAAAAACGCTCCATACTAAACTTAACCTACAAGTGACGTCACTTGTAGGTTAAAGTGTATGAAGTATACAGCCGCAGGAATATATTTGTAAATAACTCCAATATTTGTGCGTTTAAGTTCATACTTACCATATTTAATGAATGTTTTTGTATATGATGTAAGTAAACTAATGATGTAGGTTTTTCGAAAAAAAATTTTTTTTTACTTTTTAAATGTATTTAATTTGTAAACTACACATAAAATAATATATTTTTTAAATTTACCAGGTAGTAGTGCCTCAATATTTCTGAATATATTAATAAAACTAAATATTTCAGATGTAGTCCGATCCCCTATTAAGTTGCGGAAAATTGTACTCACTTAGCTACAATGTGATAAAGTGTTATTAATCTTATTTTTTTGTTTTAGAATAATGTAAGGAACAAAACTTTTAAAAGTCCTTTTTATATGAACAGAGACATAAAGGTTAGAAGTTTAATTATTTTTATTTTTACCTGGATGATTTTCCACATTGTTTTATGTAAATTACATCAGCTTGGGATCTCAGACCATTAGACAATAAAAACAAAAGCAGCTATTTCACATGCGTATTTACAAATATAGAGTCGGATTATAAATTGAAATCCTATTTTACTATTGACTTTGCTGTAAGTTACTCTAAGGTTTAGTAATTTCTACACGGAATAGCACTTTAAGTCCTAGCTCCAATTCAACCTAAGACTAGTCTAGATTTGAGGCTATGTTTGAGTATCTAACTTTATTACTTCCCAAAGACCGTGGGTTCGTAGTTACTATTCCATTATTTATCAAAGCAATCCAGATAGGTTACTCTAGGACTCAAATTGCTTATTTATCGGAACAATAGTATAACTACGTAGAGCAAAACCTTTTAGAATTAGTTTTCCAGGATTGTACGAAATGAGGAGTATGATATTTAACATAGTTTAAGTTTATGTGAAGGATGGATGACCAACACGACTGGCGAGAGATCAGGCCGCACTGACTTTCTTGTCAGACAATCAGGTAATCCCAGGTGAGGATCCTGTATTTCTATCAAAATATGACAACATTTCTTCTTATTCCAACCGGAGAATCGAACCCACGACCTTCAGAGCAAAAGACAAACTCTAAACCTCTGAACCTCAGAGGCTTCATCACTCCTATAGTAAATACTCAAATGAAGATTTTTTTAAATGATAAATATTGGTATTTACGTGATATGATAAATATTATTAAATTCTAAATGAATTGTACTCCTAACTACTCTAAAAGTGGATATTCAAACTTTGCTATTCAAAGTTCAACATCAGAACGTAAGATACTATTCAAAAATTGTACACTGCACATGAAAAAAAACTTAACAGCTGCAACTGAAATGTATAAAAGGAATTACGTATGTATTGGCGTTATACCTATAAAGAGCCAGCGCTGGTGCCAAGTGGGCTGATGCCAGCGGAACATCAACTTGACTTGGCATCTGTTCCTTATATTCTCTTTGTGCCTTAAAAAGGACAACCTAATGGAAAGGTCGTCTGCATAATATATAACGACGCAAGATTATTTTCAGGCGTTTTTATTATGGCTCTCTTTTATCTGTGCATTTTTTTCATGAAATGGACCAGGGCCTCTAGTCAAGATGCATTTGATAATTTCGACGGTGAACTTCCAAATTAAAAATGTATGGGATTTGACATAAGCCATCGCTAAGTGACATGTCGCTTGCGATGCCTTATGTCAAATCCCATACATTTTTGTTTTCGAACTTCGCCGTCGAATATATCGAATGCATCTTGACTAGAGGCCCAGGAAACGAGCAAACGGATCGCTTGATTGTAAGCGATTACCACCGCCGAGTTACACTAATTGTAAGAACTCTGTTGTTACGCTCTTGTCCTTAAAATTCCAAATCACTTGGGCCTCCGGTAACCTCACTCTCTGAGCGAAACACAACGCAAGAGTTTCACGTCGGTTTTTGATGAAGCCGTAGTATATATCCGGTCGAGCCTTAAAATCAATACAAATTAATAAAATTTAAGTGTCTGTTTGAAAGTATATGCGGTACCTACTTACAATAAAAATTCAAATAAAAAAAATTGTCTATCCATCTGTCTGCCTGTCTGTCTCAGTTTATTGCTAATCGGTGAAATGGCTGGACCTATTTTCACGGGACTTTCACTGGCAGATAGCTGATGTTATAAGAAGTAACTAAGGTTATTTTTATCTAAGGGTGCTTTAAAAAATAGGGTATCGTTTTTGTTTGGTCTACGTCAACGAAGTTGCGGGCATCAGCTAGTGTGGATATAGGACTTAAGTGGTAGTAATATATTTATAGGTATTTTTCGTTAGTCCCTATCTGAAACTCAATAATTGATCTGTTTAGGGATATTATGCTCTGTTATTTAAAGAGATACAATCTTACTAGACGTGTCCCGCAACTTCGTAAGCGCAAAAGAAAATTCTGCGGGAACCGTACATTTTCCTGAAATAAAAAGTAACCTAAGTCCTTCCCCGTGGTCTACTCCATACCTGTTCCATATTTCATCAAATGGGTCCAGTTTTGAAACCTATTCTATGCAAAGAATAAACAAAAAAATCCCCTATATAATATAAAACAAATGTAGAAAAGACAAAACCTATAAGGTCGAGAAAATTTAACATTTTCAGCAGCAAAAACTTAACTCTTTCAGATTATGGAAACTTTAAAAATATTAACAAAAATAGTTTTACGGAAATCAGCATTATTTAATAAGGGATTTTATTAAAATTGGATTAAGTACCGATTTCCGAACACTCCCAAATGGCTTCATAACTTTTGATATTTGAATTACTCAGATGGCCTACTTTTTGAAGTTGAAAAACTTTAATTCTTGGTCCACTTCATTTCAGAAAAGATTCAGGACGTTATTATGTCAAAATTTCATTCCATATTTTATCCCTTTCAATTCTTCGGGCTTTAATATTTCCATCATCATAATTCGTCAGATTATGACCCTAATTTTTTATTTGCTTTTTGCTTAGGTATACAGAGCTTGCTCTTTATAGGAGATAATATTTTCAAGATAGATGTAAAAAAAACAACAATTTCTAATATGAAGTTAACTAAGAACCCTGTGGTCGAAATTCATCTTTAATAACTCATTAAAGGAAATTCGATTTTGAGGAGTTGACAGTTTTATGAATGCTATACGACAAAAGCCATGTCATTGTCAAAATGACATTCTTTGGATAGTTATGAAAAGAGTTATGATCTGATCCGTCATGTTTTATTTTACGTTGTGTTGCTCTCCTTGACCAAGGTTATTTAAATGTACATTGCAACGAAGTGAAATTAAACATAATAAAGTATAGGCAACGGTTACTATAATATGTAGCTATATTTACATATAGTGTACTTAGTGCTGGCCCACGCCTCATACATTTCTAGAACATCTCTTTGTTCAGTTTCAAATTTATTTGTCTCTTAGATAGAAAAGATACAACTAGGTTAATGTTGTGACAGACTGACACGTCAATGTGTAACAAAATTATATTAGCATCTATCAGCATGGCGTCAATTTACAAACGCACTGAATAATCTGAGGAAGTGTGTTTTGTTGTTACATTTATGAATTGTATGTATTTCTGATCATTATTAAAAAATATTAGTTTTCCTTTTTCCACCTTCCTCCACTTAAGCTTTAACTATGCCAAATATCACACTCCTCCATTCGCTGATTCTCGTAAAACTGTATTGAAAGTTTTTGCTGAAAGTATTACTTTTTTTTTAACTCATTGCTTACTTCTCTACAACTACTAGTAGGCATTAACGATAAAATATTAAGATAATGATGATGATGATAATCCGTAAAATTTGTTCCAATAAAAATCTCTAGAACCTTCGAAATTCTCGTAAAGTGTTCCCGTTGAGAGTAAAAGAACGATAGTTATTGCGCTATAAATCGTATCGGACAACTTAACTCATATCCGTCCTCCTGCACTTTCTGTATTTATTACTCCCTGGGTTTAATCTCTGATTTTGCGAGGTTTATTTGCGGACTTATTAATTAGTTTAAACTAGGGCAATCTGTTACTATATCATGCGGGTATAGCATGCGTGAGATTCGTATGTCACGGGAAATTTCAACATCATTATTTTATTAACACGTGAAGCTTTGATTAATTACCTCTTGTGCAACCATTTCGAATAAGAATAGAATACGTATATTTATTCACCACGCAACACATAGATAGAATACAAGGGAATAAACTCAAATTAGGCACATTATTATAAAATACCATGTATGCAGTTGTGTGTCAGAAATTGACCCTAGCTAAGCTATACGCAGCAAGCAAGCCTGCTGCACTGGTATTCTGCAAGGGCTAATGAGTGACTTCACCACATAAAACAAACAACAATTACATACAATCTATACTTTTATACTAATACTTAGTATAAATGCGAAAGTGTGTCTGTCTGTCTGTCTATCAGTCTGTTACCTCTTCACGCTTTAACAGCTGAACCGATTTTTATGAAATTTGGTATAGACATACTTTGAGTCCCGAGAAATTACATAGACAGGGATATCCGATAGTATATTTACGTGGGGGGAGCCGCGGGAAACAGCTAGTTATATATACCATGTTAATGCGAAACAATTCATACTCTAATAACATGTATCTTTTTGTGTAGTGAATAAAGTTCAATTTTGAATAGATATCTTAAAAATGCAGCGCCGCGTAGTGTCGCGTATCGTCACGGTGTGAACTGATCCTTAGTCTCAATACTTTTATAATAGATAAGATAGGAAAGCCGTGGAATTTCACGCACCAGTGCCTGATTTCATTGTCCTTTATCCAAAGCCTGTAAGACGATAAAATGTGTCAGAGCGATCTAAGATAAGCCCACTTGGTAACTTTAATATAGGACTTCTTTAGGGTTGGCTTCGCCTATGACCGACATAAACATTTATATGTCGAAAAAGTTTTACTCATTTGTCTATAAATAGAATACAATAATGATTATGTTACGCAAACTAGCTTTTGCCCGCGCTTCGTCCGCGTGGAGTTCGGTTTCCATACAAAATTATAACCCCTTTTTCACCCCATTAGGGGGTGAATTTTCAAAATTCATAGCGGATGCCTACGGCATTACAACTATATATATGCCACATTTCAACAAAATCCGTTCAGTAGTTTCGGCTGTGCGTTGATAGATGAGTCAGTCAGGTTTGCCTTTTATATATTTAGATTAGATTCTACATGTGAATTTAAACCAAAAACATTCCAGGATGCTATTTTTTTCTTATGAGAACCAGCTGTACCCAACAGACGTTGTTCTGTCTTATCTAAGATAAGAATAAATAAATAAAATATAAGTAGCAACAACACCTACTGTAGTTTAACACCAACAACTAACTGTGCCTTCAACCTACAATTACCAACACCTAGATTATTATTTAATGAAAATACAAAAAAGTCACAACGGTTAAATTGAAAAAGGATAAAATAATTGAATAATTAATTAATTTAACGAGATGTAATAAATGTAAAAAGAAGTAGAGTTAATCTCTTGTCTCGCGAGGTCGGTCGTATAAAAAATAGAGTAACAGCATTCATAGCTTATATTATTATTATAGATGTGGCAATTACATATAACAACCAAACTAAAAAACCCAAGAATTTTCGTCAAAAACCAAAACTGAAACCGAGTGATGTGTATTACTGAAACCCGCAACAAATTGGACAAGTAATTTTAGAGAGTCATGGCAACATTAAAAGCGACAAAAATCGCTCACTCCAAACGCATTTAAGGCGCTGTGAGTAGTCAACTATGAAGTATTCGAGGGGGTGAAGGAGATGAGTGGGGGACGTGCCGCCCCCGTTACTGCGGGGGGCTTCATGCGATTTACGTCAAAGTGATGTGTCCATAATGTACAAAAGCGTAATTTCGATAAAATCGCAATATGCTTCATAGCCTAGCGGTATTTTGCCCGCCTAAAGCAAAGCGTAGCGTCTAGGTTCATTATATTACAATTTAATATATTTCAAAATGTCTATTTTCTGTCTAGGTCAATTAACATAAGTCTAATTCCTAATTTTGTGCCAAATTTAGCCATTGCGATTTGAGAAAGTTAAGGTGGTTCGTTTCCTATACAAAAATACAATGGACATTAATTAGGTAATTTCATACTATTACTACATAAATTTATATGCACATCTATTTATTTTGCAATACAATTGTCGCAAAATATATTTAAAATACTTTATTTCACACAGAAGTCACATTTTTATTGAATTTTCGACAAAAAGTGACATAAGTTACAAATGTCACTTTTTGTCGAAAATTCAATAAAAATGTGACTTCTGTGTGAAATAAAGTATTTTAAATATATTTTGCGACAATTGTATTGCAAAATAAATAGATGTGCATATAAATTTATGTAGTAATAGTATGAAATTACCTAATTAATGTCCATTGTATTTTTGTATAGGAAACGAACCACCTTAAGCTTTTTAGTAAGTAGTTAAAGGGTAAAAAAATCTAAAAAAAAGCTCAATTTAGTCACTGAACTCCTAAACGGCTGGGCCGATTTTAATAAAAAAAATTGTGTATCTTCAGGTTGATTCGAGAATGGTTTAAATTTGCAATTGGTCCTGGTAGGTGGCGCTGCTGTCAGTAGTCAGTACGTCAACAAATTTAATTCTAAGGCGGTACGAAGACTACGAAGTTTCCCGGGATAGCTAGTATTATTATAATATGCGGTCGAAGTACTTTGGAATACGCACTACAACATGTAACACATTATGCTATCTACAGACACACGAATATGGTACGGAGCGTACAGCGAACCATATCCGGAGACCAAATTCGGTGTCGCTACACACGCACGAATTTGGTACGGTGCAGTGGAGCGAAACGTTCGACACTCGTGTGTTCGATTTTATGCTCTATTACATTAGCACAGAGTTCTATTTACAGTGCGGTTTTTAAACGACGACGATGATTCCCGCAATTCATTGATAACGGGCAGTGATACCAACACTTTAAAAAATATTTCTCCCCAAATTTTACCCCTGATTACTTATACCATTGACAGGTCTAAGAGATAATAAGCTAGAAAGAAAGGTTATGTGTTTAACATAAAGACTTACGCGTGAATAACATAAAACTAACTTGTCTTAATCTGATTTCACTCCCAATACATTTTCATATCCCTGGCTATATACACACATTAAAATAATTTTTATTATTACATACAAATTGATTCATAAGGAGTAAACTGTAAACATTCTGTCCTCTAGTAAACCCCGGAGATATTTTCCCTAATTTTGAGGGGGTACATCCCTAAGTTGGCAACACTGATACTGTTGTACGGCCAAACCGCCGGACTGCTCTACACACGCACGAATATGGTACGGAGCGTACCAGATCCGATGCGGACAACGGTGAACTCTTCGCCTTCTTCTTGTGTTCGCCGGACTGCCCTACACACGCTCGGATCTGGTACGGAGCGTACCAGAACCGCTGTACGCTCCGTACCAAATTTGTGTATCTGTAGACACCATTACACAATACACATTATGACATCACACACATTGACGTTTCTTCCTAGGTCGACATTTCAAAATTTTATATATTTCGCATTTTTCAGCGGTTACAAAATCTAAACTTGCTTTTGCCCGCAACTTCGTTCGCGTAGCACAAAGCTAAATTTTATCGACTGATTTTATACAATACATAAATACACAATAAAATTCAATATCAAATATTCCCATTCTACATACATGAAACTTCGGCTATCTGACAGCAAAAAAAATACAATTTCAAATACCTAGTTTCTGACATTTGTGGTTTAACCCATAGACGTATATTATAGACGAGGCATGTTGAGGCAAAAAGTGTCTCCAGTAAATTGGCCCCAATTTTTAAATTTTTGGGGCCATTTTGAAATTCGAAGTATGGTGAAAACAAAATGGCTGACATTTGTGTTATGGTGAAAACCAAGATGGCGTAACTTTTTCTTGTATGATTTTTTTTTCTGCTAAATGTACGTGATAGCCTATCTTGAGTTGAAATCTTTGGTTTAACCAAATAGTCTCTTCGGCTTCATCATATTAATTGTAAATATTGTTTTATTTAATCTATTACTAATATAATACAGAGAGAAGGTTTATTTGTTTGTATGTTTGTTTGTTTGCATTGAATAGGCTCCGAAACTACTGGAATGATTTTGATGAAATTTAGGACAGATATAGAATAGACAACGGGGAAGCACATAGGCATACTTTTTATTGCCGAAAAATGTACGGTTCCATCGAGATTTCCTTTTGCGCGCATGAAGTCGCGGGCAACACCTAGTCTAAATATATAAAAGGCAAACCTGACTGACTCATCTATCAAAGCACAACCGAAACTACTGAACAGATGTTGCTAAAATTTGGCATACAGATAGTTGTAATGACGTAGGCATCCGCTAAGAAAGGATTTTTGAAAATTCGCCCCCTACGGAAAGGGGTTAAAATTTTGTTTGGAAACCGAACTTTACGCGGACGAAGTCGCGGGCAAAAGCTAGTAAAAAATAAACGTAGATTACTGAATAAGTACATGTTCCTAATATCTGCTCATGGTGATTAGAATTAGAATTGATTATAATAATTGATATAACTTTACAAACCAACAGAATAATAATATTTAGGTATATATATTATATTTACTTATTCTATTGTCAATCAATGTTGTCAATTTTGAATCAAATATTTTTTTTCTTTCGTCGTGTAATAAATTATATCAATATTTTGGTTATTTTACGTCAGTCTGACTGGCAGCTCGGTTTGCATACCGACGTTTGAGTTTTGGTGGTGAGTTCAAATCCCGGTAAGATAAATATTAAATATTATTTTTGTGATTCTTATAATGTCTTTGTTTTTCTTTAATATTTTTTTTATTTATTTTTTATTAATTTTTATCGTTGTACTAAAACTACGACCAAAGCTCGGTCTCCCTAGTACCTACTTATAAAGAGTTTTTGTACCTCCATCTTAAAACTTTGGACTAAAAATTTGGACATTCATCGAATACAACCTTTTCATATTTTATATAATATAATCTACACTAATATTAACAACAACTTAAAGTAACTAATAATAAAATAAGTACATAATTAACCATATACTTTTATTACTGCGAAAACAAGCATCGCTCGGAGTTTTATAGTGCGACAAAAAAAAAAGAAAAAAAAATCGTCTGACCGGGATTCGAACCCGAGACCAATTGGTCGCAATAACGCAAAAAGCCAAAGGGCTACCAAGCGTCTTACATCTGATAGCGAAATTACGTATATATTATAAGTATTTCACGACGAAAGAAAAACTAATATGTAAATATTGACTTGACCCCGACTTGACCTTTATGCAGACGACATAAAGGTCCATTCGGGGGTAAAATAAATTTGAACGGACTTTCAACAATAAATTCGAATAATTTTTGAGCAGAAAAGAGGGGAAAAATTTGACATACGTCTCATTAGCAAGAGGCCTAAGCCGGTACTGTCTTATTCAATAGATATGAAAGAGAAGGAATGACAGGTCGCCATTTCGCGATGTTTCATTCGACTCGTACGAATTATTTATCATTGAAATAAATTAATACTAACAAATATCACATTCTATACGAAAAATGAAAACAACAATTCCCTTCCTTTTATTATATTTTACGAAACTGCAAATAATTTTCTCATTTCTGTTCACAAATAATACAGTTACAACTCCAAGAATTTCTATTTTAATGGTAACTTTATGATTTTTTTTTATCGAGAAATTTTTCAGATAACGTGTTTTGAAAATGAAGGTCCCCTAGCAAATATGATCAAAATTAACATATTATATTTTTTTGCTGCACTAAAATGTATCCATTCGTCTCAAAAATGTTTTGAAAGAAGCGCATTTCTAGGGTAAGAGCGCCTTAAGGGTAAAAAATTAATGTTTCATTTATTACACGCTCATAACTATAAAACTAAACAATTTGGTAATTGTTTACTTTTATAATTAGACGGTGGTACCGTAGCTTATTACACAATGGCGGAACGTAAATATTCAAATGATTCTCCTTTGTTGTGAATTATGTTTGCACTACGTTTCGTTTCAGTGGCTTCGTAAATTAGAATTAGTGGAGCTGATACTGAAATAGTTCAGCTATTCCATGATAACTTCGGATTTTAAAAAGAGAGTAATCAACGAACAAAGCGATAATTGAAAAACATCTCTAGTCTATGACGCGTTTTTTACACTCTACATTCTTATTAGCAATGAAATTATTACTTTTCGATTTCAAATTGGTTCTACGATTCTTTTGTCAATTCCAATTAAAATTTAGTGCCAATTAATACACTTAATGCGATTGTGACTGTACCTTTTACCTTCTTTACATATTTGAAACTAAAGTGTAATGTTTTTAATATCGATACCCAGCTGGGTATCGATATTAAAAATCTGGGCTGGGTGATTCATAATAACTTTTCATACAAGTGAGCTTGAAAAACTTTCCACTGCACCCGTCCATTGGGGTTTTCAATTGAAAACTTAACGTATGTGTAATGTGTTGGACTTGGATATAAATTGATAGATTGAGTAGAAACTTTGGTGTAATTTTACTTTTGTGATAGGTATTATATTTTTATACAACACTAGCTGATGCCCGCGGCTCCGCCCGCGTAAGTACAGTAACCCACGGGAACCGTATATGTCCCGCGATAAATATATTCCCAGATATGTCCCTTGGTCTACTTTATATCTGTGCCAAATTTCATGATAATCAGTTTAGTAGCTTTTAAGTAAAACTGTAAATAAAGTATCCCACGGGAATCGTACAATTTCCCAGATAAAAAGTAACCTATGTCCTTTCTTAGGCTCTAGACTATCTGTGTACCAAATTTCATTTAAATCGGTTTAGCAGTTATGGCGTGAAAGACGGACAAACGTACACACTTTCCCATTTATAATATTAGTGTGGATTACTGACTCGAGTTAGTGTCATATACAAATAGATCATATATTTACATAATATATTCATTGAAACAATAATCTAAAAAAGGAAAACACCATATTCATCGTCTTCATACAATTTTAAAAAATATTTAATATATTTTTAAATTTAAATATTTAATATTTTTAAAAATATTTGCGATTTATGACGATTGTATATATTTATGCGATTTGTATACAAAATTTCACAAGTCTCGTAAAACGCTCCATACTAAAGTCGACTTCCGAGTGACGTCACTCTTGGGTTAAAGTGTATGAAGTATGTTTTCGGCTGCAGGAACATATTATTTGTAAATATCTCCGATATTTGTGCGTTTAAGTTCATAACCATAATTAATGTTTTTGTATATTATGATGTATGCAGTGGCGTAGCTAGGTGAACAAGGGCCCCGGTGCATAAGGGAAGAATCGGGCCCTCATGCCCCACTTTCCGCGTAGCTTGAACTTATACCTTTAAAATTAGTCATAGGAATAAGAATAGGAAACAGTGAGTTAAACTTATCCCTAGTAGGTTAAATCCATACGTCGTCTCTATGAGGGGTAGAATCTCTATGTGTTAAATGGAGGAAAATGGGAATAAATAAACAACGACGCACATACATGACGATATAGAATGACTGATGAGATCATGTGTTCTTGTACGCTATTTCTCGATAGTGTTGTAATAAAAAAATGTTAAAATCCAAAGAGCCTTACGATTCCGAACATAGGGGGCATTTACCTTACTAATATCGCTACTGAACAAAGGGAGTTGATTTTAGAGTTAAGTATACATAATTCGCACCTTTAGAATTGAAGTGGCTTAATCCAAAATTCTTGATTTTTGGTAAACGCCTAAAATGTAATTGGAGAATAGGCCATTTTTTGGTTTTTTGACTATACTAGTAAGTGTGAGCCTTATGTAGTTACAGTTTTTGTTATTTGCCGTAGGTGAATAGTTGTTTTAGTGATTTGTTATTAAAAATATGAGTTTAATTATTTAGAACCCTTGTTAATTAATAATTTAAAAAAAGGTGTCACTTTATTTCCAAAATATTTGAAATTTAATTGACTTATTTAGCTTTGTGTCTATTTTTTACTAAAGCGTTCAAAAATAAAACGTAACTATTTTAAAAATAGGCTATTTATTTCTAATGTAAAATGTATTTTTGGTGACTAATTTTGGAATATGCTAGTTTATTAATGGTTGACTTTTAAAATGAAAGGTAAATTAGAATAGAGAAAATTGAAAAAATATTTTATTTTATGCGTAATAAAGCTAAACTTATACCTAATGTGTATGTATTAGGTCCCTTAAATATTTATGTATTTACCGTGTACATAAAAATATAAGATATTTAAGTTACCGTGGCATCTTCCTATCAAAATAATGTTTATTTTACAGGAAAAGGAAAAGTAATTTAAATAAGCAATAATTAAACAAGCCTTTCAATAACAGAGGTCAATATTGATTTTTATCGATGGGAAATTTCATCATCATCAGCCTACGGACATATGGATAGCCCACTGCTTAACGTAGGCCTCCACTAATGAGCGCCAACCATCCCGATCTCGGACAGCCCTCATCCATCTGCTGCCAGCCAACTTTAAATCCGTCCATTGTGCCCCAAGTCGTCCTACGCTACGTTTGCCTAAGCGTGGTCTCCACCTCTAACACTTGTCTGCGCCATCAACCATCTGTCCGTCTGCAAACCTGGCTGGCTCACTTCCAGTTCAGCGTGCCAATTCTATGAGCATTGTCAGTGACTTTAATTCTCTGTCGAATCACATCGTAGCAAGTTTTATTATCCACCAGAGATGATACCCTCAACATTGCACTTTCCATCACAGGCTGAACAATTTTGAACTTGTCAATTAGCAGAGTTCACTGCCGTGTTTCTTTACCGCATTGATCAAAAACCCTGGACCTTTAGTCAAGAACATTCGCTAATTTCGATAGCGAATTTCGAAATTAAAAATGTATCGGATTTGACATAAGTAATCATTGTGACTTGTTGCTTTCGATGCCTTATGTCAAATCCTCATTTTGTTTCCGAATTTCGCCGTGGAAATTATCGAATGCATCTTGACTAAAGGTGACTGTGATTGTGGTATCTACGATTCAAAGTTTGCCCAAGATATACGTATTCTTGATTCTTAACTTCAAGACTAGTGCCATTTACGACGACAGGTCCTGGGAGAACATGTTCAATACTTAACAAAAGGTTCATTCCGAAACCCATCCATCTTGAACAATCGCTTAGGCTGTTCAGCATCTCTTCCAGGTCCTGCAGATATGTCTGACATAATGATTATTTCATCTGCAAATTGCAAGTGTGAGATGTACTGGCCGTTTATGTTCAGTCTCAGGCCCCGGCCGATCCAATCAAGCTACTTGAAAACGTCCTCCGACGCGTTAGTAAACAGTTTTGGAGAGATAACATCTACCTGTCTCACTCCTTGACGAAGACGAATCGGCAGTCAACGAGGCATTTCAGCATGAATTCCAGCACAGACCAGAACCTCAATTCTCGTATTTAAAGTGAATTTTCATTTTAATTTGATTGGATTGAAAGTGAAGCGACATGTTACCATGAACTGATTTTATGACTTTTCAACCAATCAGAGCGCATTTCACGTTGGTTTAACGTTTATAAAATACCCGTTTGAGAGTTTTAGCGTATCGGGACTTGATTGTAATTGTATTAATTCAGATTTTATTTAGCAGAATTGCCCCTCAGGGGGTCCACTTTCGGTGAACATTTCTGAAAACTATCAATATATATGAAACATTATATGAAACACCTTAAGTGGCCTTTTTAGACCCCCAGGTCTCGACAATATCGAAGGCTTTCTCATAGTCCACATACGCTAGGCAGAGAGGCTGATTATACGTCTGCTCCACTGGCTGAAAGTCGTTCAACTTCTGGAATCCTCAGACCCTCAGATAACTCTCAATAATAGCTAATATACGTGGCTCAGGAGCGGAATGGGATGGTAGTTTGATAGTTTCAAGTCGCGTGCTATCACCTATTTTAAAAATTAAAACCACCATGCTCCTGCTGCATGCTTCCGGGGTAGTGCCAGTGTGGATGACGGAATTAAAGAGCTCAGTCAAGACAGTGTTCCTCCTGGTGCAGCTGTGTGGTTATTTTGTTATCTCCTGGCGCTTTATTATTATGAATCTGCCTGAGAGCTATTCTAATCTCACCCATGTCAATATCAGTAATCTCATCAGTAAGGTGGCGCATAAGTCTGGCTCGTGAATTATCTGCAAGATGGGTTTGAGGTGAGCTCGTGTTTTAGGTGTATGGGGAATCCATTTCGACTTCATCGAGAATTTCCGATTTCGTGGTGACAATAGTGTCTTGCAAGTTGCGGCTGAGTTTTGTCAAAATATGACAACGTGAGTCATTGAGTTTAGCAAATACCTTCGAGCCCTTGTTTCGCACTATAGCTTGCTTGATGGCCCAAAAACACCCAATATTTTTATATTTATAGAAAAACCCAAGCCCTAAATATCTTTTATATGTTTAGGTTTTGCTGAACTCATCTTTTCTCGTATTGTATTTTCATTCCAGTTATATTTTAATAGTGGCAAAATATGGTCTTGTCTTTTCATTATTAGCCTCAAACTTTCACTGAAATAAAAATAAAAAGACTCAATCACAATTGAAGTCGCCAATTCACATCATTCTGTAGAAAATAATAGACATAATTTCGTATACGTCACTGTAGTCACAAAAACGGTTTATAAAGTAAAGACATAATACATAATCAGGCTCATGCTTTTATGAAATATTTAGAAATGAAATGACACTAATACAAATATGGCGTCAAATATTATTATCATTTAGATTTAAAACGCCCGAAACCTAAAAGAGGCTATACTAAAATAAATAACACACAAATTACTTACCTTACGTTTACAATTAAAACGACGAATTACAGTTTACGTCATTTACGGAGTAACCGCTGCGCACCCAACTTTTAGTATTATCGACTCAATACTAAAAGGGGCCCTTCAAAAGTGAAGAAACGCGTGATAAGCGGTCGATATGAAAGAGACACAACTGTACGTTTATCCTTTTCTAGCTTGAAAGTGGCTGTTTATTTCTATTAGACCGATAGATTATATGTTTCTAAGTCGTTTTATGTATAAAAGTCGATTTCTTAAATTTTTGAGTTACGCCACTTTAATTCTAAAGGTGCGATTATTACATTTGTATGTTGATGCCAAAAATAAAGTTTGTTGCTAAATAATAAAATTTTTACTTTTTTCTTTAAACTTTTCATCTTTACCTATCCTTTATCTAAATTTATCTATAAATAAATTATAAACAGAATAGGGTATTTTCCAAGTTTTTGAAAAGTATGTCAAATTGTTCCTAATACCAAAATACATTATCAGTTTGAACCATTCTTTGTGAATTTCTTTATTTTCCTTGCAAATTAGCCTAAAAGTTTAAATTTATATTATAGGCGCGAAAACGCTATAATGTGTTGTCATGACGTCACATTCTTGTAACATTGTAACTGTCAAGTGTCAAGTGTCAAATTACACTGAAAATGCCATATCCCAGAATAGGTACCTACTGTTTACGTTTGTAAAAAAATGATTTAAGCCTATTAAAAATGCCTTATATATATGGTGCGTAGTGCCAAAATGCACTAATAAGTACGTCTATTAAAACACCGGGGAAAATCTCTGTAACCATACAAAAGAACACTGAAATGCGGAAAAAGTGGCTTTTACTCACTGACGCATGACGTAATGATTCTGATGCTGGCTATTCTCTATGGAAATCGGGAGGCCATTTAACAAAAAGAAGAAGTACGAGAATATGACGTCACATTCCAATCTCGTGCGTTTTTAGTCACGTGGTCAAACGTGAAAAATTCATCATTTTATTTTTGATATTTTATAAAAATCATACATATTTTTGTGTAAAAAGTTGGTTTAAGTGGTTTCAATTAATGTTTAGCGATAAAATATCAACAATCTGATGTATATTTTCATCATAGGATAATACCCTATTATCACTTTCGTTTTTTCATATTTAAAGACGTTTTGAACGCAATAAAATTTTTAGAATTCCATAGTTGGGGAGAGTTGTGACAACGGTATTTCGCGCCAGGTTTTTGTGAGGCCGTGTTACAAACTTTTACGTAAAATAGAGCTCTGCAAAGTTTTTTGACATAAAGCTATGGAAGACGAAACGTAAATGTCACAGAAACGTTAACATGGCCGAATTCCTATACAATTTTCGAAATGTTATTATATTTTTATCTCGAAAACTACGGATCTTATAATTTGGAACACTTGCGAAATTACTGTGACAATAAAAGAACTTTAAGCGGTAAAATAACCATAAACCAATTAATAGTACAAAGATATTATTCTAAAGTTTAGCCAACATATCTAGGGAAATGAAAATTTAGTATCGCAACACCGGATCACGCACACAATGCATAAAAACCGCCGTCACTTTGTTGTTCGTCTATACTTTTTATTTGGTCTGAGATAGTAGCTCATTCTTCAATTTGAACTTGAGTTTAGAAAAACGTTTTTTATTTTTCGTTGTCGATCAAGTTAAAAGTTTGAGAGTTATTATAGATTATACGAATACCGTTGTGCTGCAACCTGTATCCTGTATCATACATGTTTTGTCATCGGAATTTTTTTAGCGAAAATGAGTTCTAGCAGTATATGGTGCCAGATGGATGAATGTGCGGAATAGAAATAGTAGCATTTGCATTAGTGGCGATACTTGATGAAAGATGAAATAAGGCTGGTGCTAGTAGTAGGGAAAACGAATTGCAACGGTCAGTGACACATCTAGTCGACCTAGCGTCAACTATTATAGATTATAGTGCATCCAGACCCCAGAAAGTTGAAAACATCGCAATAAATATCATAAATGAGAACTAATGCAAGGCAAGAGGGAATGAAAACTTGACGAAAAAGTTAATATGGGTGGAGTATGGAATTGTCGAATTGATCTCACGACCGTCAAGCACGTGAGCTTATCGCTGATCCAATGTGCTACGGGCGTACTCATCCCAACTATCAAATACCAAATAACAGAAATAACGATAACAAACAACACATGCTCATCGAGGACGCTTAGCGCATGTGTTGAAAATCTAAAATCAGAAGTCTTGTAATTGTTGGTGTTCATTTAACAACATAAAAAAAATCGACCCTCGAGTTTCGAGCCTGCTCACAAGTTTTTTTTTTTTCATTTTTTCTTATATTATGCTCCTCTCTTTTCAAAGCTGAGGCTAGAGGGCCCCTTGAGCTCCGGGGCCCTGGTGCACTGCACCACCTAGCCCTACGATAGCTACGCCACTGGATGTATGTAAGCAATCTAATGATATAGGTTTTGTTTAGTAATTTTCCAAAAAAAAAATATTTTTTTTTGTACTTTTTAGATGTATCTAATTACTAAACTACACATAAAATCTAATATATAAAATTTCCATGTCACAATGTTAGTTACCGTACTCCTCCGAAACGGCTTTACCGGTTTTTACCAAATTTTATATGCGTATTCCGTAGGTCTGAGAATCGGCTACTATCTATTTTCCATACCCCTAAGTGATAAGAGTTGTTCACCCTTAATTTTTTTTTTAATTTTTGGACGAAATTTTTTGTTTTTATTTTTTATAATGTGGCATTAAAAATACATACAACCGCAAAACAACGTTTGCCGGGTCAGCTAGTAATATATATATTTTTTACATTTAAGAAGTAGTAATGCCTCAATATTTCTGAAAATATTTCAGATTTAGTCCGATAATAGGGGTATTATGTATACAAAGAGTCAACCAGCATACACAGGGGATTATGTCGGCCTGACAAGTCATCTGTCAACGTCAATATGCCACATTGGCTGGAAGTTAAAAACGCCCAAATTATCCCACTACGTCACGATCAATCTTGTCCGGATTTTCCATGTCGATGGTTTGATTTTGGAACGCAAATTCGTGACGGACAAGACGATGTCAGGATGTTGATGTCAGAACGTCAATGGAACGTCAAGCGTCGATTACATTGGTCAGCATGTAGATTACAGTGAAAGCCCTTGGCTTGTTATTGCAGAGCATTTGACGGCCTATGTGGCTTAGTAGTTGGCACGTCTGCGCTCAAGCAGGAGTTTGCGAGTTGCCACCGAGGGGAAAAAAAGTTTTCGATGTTCCTAGGTCATGGATGTCTATTAAAAACGATATATTATATAATATAGTTCCCGTTGTTTGGTCCCCGTAATACAAGTTTTTCAGATATTTACCACGGGAATGACGTGGTGTCCATAGATATTATTATTTTTTGTAGAGATATTACATATCTTTACAAATAAAAATAATATATATGTATCTACACATAGTCACATTTTTAAGATTGTCTACCGACGGTCTAAGTTATATTCTTAACACCTTACTAATAAACGCTAACTAAGCTTTGAATAGTTATACAGTGTTTTGTTCCCGTCACACAAGTGACATCTTTAATTCGATTGATAAAGACAAAACACTGTATAACTATTCAAAGCTTATACAGCGTTTATTAGTAAGGGGGTTAGTCATTTAATTTTTTAACCGATTTCCTAAAGAATTAGGCGTATACATATATTTTTTTTGTAGGTATGTTAATGTTAGATGCTGCGGGCTGCGTGTCTTCAATGACTTCTGGACTCTTCTTATGTTATATGTAGTGGATATTGTATTAGTATCTATACTAAGTATTCAAACAGGGATATTTTCATCAAAGAAAGACGTATGACATTTAAGAAGACGTCTCTTCCTAAAACTGTCAACTACGTCAAAAGTCAAGTCAAAACATCTGTCATGGCTGCCCTAAAAATTCTAGGGTTCTTGCAATAAAAAACTCTTCAAATAAACATTTTTGTACGCATGTACTCTTCTTCAAATTATTATTTCTTGTATTTTTATGAAATTCCCATATTTTTGTCCTATTTACCTATGTAGTGTACATAGAGCTGGCCCAAAATCAAACATCTCTTTTGCTGTTTGTCAGGTTTGTCAGTGACTTGCATGGGTCTTATCTATCTATATTATCTATCTTATTTATATTAAAATATGAATACCAGTACCGGACATATTTTATCTCATTAAGTACTCATTGCTAGGTCACTATTTAATATAATAAATTACAAAAATTTTAAAAATCCTCATACGGTTATAAGTTTTTATGAGTAACTAATTAAATGGACTATCTTGAATTTTAATTGGTCTCTACGACATATAACTTTTTGCAAAGGAAATACTTGGCTTTTTTCATTTAGGTAATGTTTTCGTGGGTACTCATTTCTTCTTGTATGTTACCCGAAGACCAAGGAATTTGGGGTTTTAAAGACCGTGAACGCACTTATAATTTTTCCGGTGTTGCGAGTGTCCTAATGCCATAGTAATTGCTTATTATCAGGCAGTCCATTTGCTTGTTTCTAGATCTATTACATAAATAAAATTATTACTATTATCTATATTATACAGCTATAGCTGTTGTCCGCGGCTTCGCCCGCGTACATTTTAATGCATAGCCTAAAGTGACCTAAACTACTGTCATATCAAATTTCATCGATGTTCAACGATTACTACCGCCGTCAGTGGACAGATTAAAAAAAATCTGTGATTATAGGGTACTTTTGACATCAAAGTGGTAACCTGATGATGGGATCCATGAGGAATCGAGGGAACTCCTCGTAATTTATATGGACATATAGGGTGATTTCGACTTTTTCTGAAGTAATTAAGCATATGCTACCAAAAAGTAAGATTTTGCTCCAAGGTATACCCTGGGTCCAAAAGTATCGAACAGAACTCCTGACTAAGGAGTCAGGAGTAGATACATGTTTGGGGATTTAGGCGTTGTTTAAAGAAATGCAAGCATATGCCACTATGTCAATTAGAGTAATCATCATCATCACCACCATCATAAACCATACATCATCACAATGTGATGATGTATGGTTTATTTTTTTAGGTTAATTTAAAAATGACAATAAATTGTTTTGAAGTTAGCAACGTGTCCTGGCACTCCTGGGTAGAGATGTGATAAACGGCTTAAAATCAAAAGTTAACTTATCCATTCCATTGAATATTCAAAAGCAACTTATGTTAACTACTTATCTACTTATTGCCTGCCACTTATAATGTTTTTTGCGCTTATGTTACGTTACGCCTATGTTACGTATTTCGACCGCTAAAACTGATTTCAATGAACTTTCCTTCGTACTTTGCAGGCTTAGGACTGTCTGAAATCTGAATAATATTAATATAATAATATGAACTCATAAAAATGTTTTTACATGTTGATATTATAGTATAGGTATATTATAAGTACTAACTTAAAATTAAAATTAAAAAAAACTTTAAATGTTGCATAAGATTAGTAACATTTATAGGATAATAACTTATTACAAACAATACACATCGTCACTTTTTCCACCTCATTTCAAACTAGTTCCATAAATTAATGTTCCAATTCCTACGCCTAGCTTGTAACTAATACTTATTCTGTGGCCTAGTCGTCATTCTTATATTAAACAGTACTTACGACAAAAACTTAATAAACTTAATACTAAAACACTACACAAAAGTTTAAATTACGACCTGGACCATTATTATATTTTTATTTACATTAAAAGTTCACGGTAACCACCCAACACCACTAAGTACAAAAAAATATGTAAGCTGTTTCTTAAAACTTTAAAAAAGTGATGAGCTACATTAAAGAATGTTCACTCTTATTACGCTGTCATAAGAACTATTTTTCTTTGCTCATACCACACTTATGGCATAATGACTATAAACGACTAGCTTTTGCCCGCGGCTCCGCCCGCGAGAAATGGGGTTTTTTGGCCACTTACGACTGTACTCTAAGTTAAATCTGTATCTTCCTTATCTTACGTTACTAATTGTTTGTCCGAAGCACCATCATACCATATTTCATTTCAATGGTTTAAACACTTAAGCCATGAAAGACATTAAAAAAATATACACAATAGTACCTACATTATCCCTCGGGAACAATATTATATATCTTTTTGGGATAAAAAGTAAAAATACACAAAAAAGTATGAAATAAAACTTAATCTCTAAATAATTCCCCTTTCAAATTCGGCTAAAATTTTTACTATTTCTCTACTCAATCTTATTAATTTTGAAATCGATACCAGCCCAAACAATATTCTACAATATTTTATAGAACTTACGTTCATATTTGCTGGTACCGACTTCAAAATTAATAAGATTGAGTAGAGAAATAGTAAAAATTTTAACCGAATTTGAAAGGGGAATTATTTAGATATTAAGTTTTATTTCATACTTTTTTGTGTATTTTTACTTTGGAAGTCGGTTTAATTTTTTGTTTAAAAATAATAATTTCACCCTTTTTAGAGATATATTTTCTTAAGTTATTATTAATACGTCTTAAGAACGTCTAAACTAAACGATCGAATGTATAATTGAATACGCGCCAAGCTTCCATAAAATATTGCTATTAAGATGATGATGATGATTACTGTAAGTTATAAAGTGGCATATGCTTGCAGTTCATTAAACAATACCGAAATTTCCAAACGCATATCTTTAAAGACTGAGGAGTTCTGTACAGTGCTTTTGGATCCAGGGTATATCTTGGTACAATATCTTATTTTTTGGTAGCATATGCTTGTGTTACTTCAGTAAAAGTCAAAATCACTATATGTGTGGATATAAATTTCGAGGAGTTCCCTCGATTCCTCATGGATCGCATCATCAGGTTCCCACTTTAGTGACTAAAGGACCAATTTCGAACTAAACCCTTTACAACAACAAAAGAATTTTGCAAATAGGTCCATAAACGGCAGAGTAATGTTCAAAGATATCCGTGTTAGTGTAAAATACTATGAGAAATACCTTTTATATCATCATAATCTGATGATGTATGGTGTGATAGTGGTGATGATGATGATGATTACTCTAACTGACAGGGTGGCATATGCTTGCAGTTCTTTAAACAACGCCGAAATTCCCAAACATGTATCTATAAGGAGCCAGGAGTTCTGTTCTGTACTTTTGGATCCAGGGTATACCTTGGAGCAAAATCTTACTTTTTGGTAGCATATACTTGAACTACTTCAGAAAAAGTCAAAATCACCATATGTGTCCATATAAATTTCGAGGAGTTCCCTCGATTCCTCATGGATCCCATCATCAGGTCACCACTTTGATATCAAAAGGACCAATTTGGGATTACACCCTATACATCACAGAAAAAACTATGAAAATCGGTCCACAGGCGGCGGAGTAATCGTTGAACATACAAAAAAAAAATAACCGCCTCCTTTTTTGGGAAGTCGGTTAAAAAGTACACTGCGCGTTTGTCCAAAGCATAAACCACTGCCATACCAAATTTCATTCAAATCAATTCAACCGTTTAGCAGTAAAAGACAATCAAAGTACACATAATAATAATACATTATCCCACGGGAACACCGCAAATTTTTGGGACAAAAAGTATCCTATGTCCTTTCCCAGGACTCAAAGTATCTCTGTACCAAATTTCATCAAAATCGGTTCAGCGGTTAAAGCGTGAAGAGGTAACAGACAGACAGACAGACAGACAGACAGACAGACACACTTTCGCATTTATAATATTAGTATGGATATAAGTGTTAAACGCTTACGTTTATAAACGACTTTTCAACTTATTTATAAAAGCACGCTTTTTTAAACTCTTTTCGTTTAAACGGCCATCTCTACTCCTGGGTCCTGAGTCCTGGCTGGCCAACAATAAAATTGTTTTCTTAGCACTAGTACGCACTAACAAGCGCTTTTTACTACGACACACGGCCATTACTTATGATAGTAAAACAGTACTATCGTTCAAAAATCATTTACATCGAGTATAGTCATTCATAATAACTATTATATAAAAGAACTGTATGTAAGAATATGTACAAGCGATAGCGTGATCTAGACTCGACATAACGCCATCTAGTTTCTACATAGTAAACTTTATCTAGTACTTGTGGCATGATAATATTATGTAAGTCTGAAATAATGCATGTATTATATTTAATGAGTATAAGTAATATGAAACCTAATTTGAAGAAAACACAGTGCGTTTTTGATTTCAACGTTTTCATTCTGGAAATTTTTAACTGCAGAACAAGCCCCGTAGACGGCTGGAGATCAAAGTTGGTAATGAAGAATTGAAGGCTATTGTGGAAGCGGATTCATCGCAAACCACGTCCGAGTAGCTGCAGGCTGCGGTGTTAGTGATAAATCTGTATTAATCCACTTGAAGCAAATTAGGAAGGTGAAAAAGCTTGAAAGCACAGTTGAAAGGTTCCCACCTTTCCCACCCAAATGGTAAAGTGTTGTGTCTTGTGTGAGGCCGATTAAAATTAAATTTGGTACACAGATAGTCTATAGCCTGAGAAAGGACATAGACTCTATTTACACTTTCACGTAAAAACTACTAAGCCGATCATCATGAAATTTGGCACAGATATAAAGTAGACCAGGAAGAAGGACATAGGCTACTTTTGATCGCGGGGAAATGTACGGTTCCCGTGGAATACTTTATTGACACTTTCACGTAAAAACTACTAAACCGATCATCATGAAATTTGGCACAGATATAAAGTAGACCACGAGGAAGTTATTTGTGAGTGTTTGGTGGACTAGTGCCGGTACCGTTTACTACAGCTTTATTAAATCTGGCCAGACGATTACGCCAGAAATGTCTATTGCCAGAAACTGCAAAAACAACCGAGGTTGGTCATTCGCTCTAGGCAACTGCTGCTTCAGGACAACGCTTGACCACACACTGCACAACAGACGGTTACCAAACTAGAGGAGCTTCAATTGGAATGTCTAAGACATCCACTATGCTCCCCGGACCTTGTTCCAACAGATTACTATTTATTTATTTTTCGAAATTTGGATAACTTCTTGCAAGGGAAAAACTTCAACTCCTATGGGGCTCAAAGCTCATTCAATTCCAGTCCTATGGTTTTTTTAGTAAAGGAATCAATGAACTGCCTATGAGATGGCAAAAGTACAATAATATATTTACATAATCAAAGTATATAGATAGATAACTAGAGTCTCACTAACATAATGTCGTTTTTTTTTTAAACTTATGTTTTAATTTTATGTTCTTCCTTTACAAAAAGCCAATTTCATATTATTTAATGACCTAATATTAAAATTAAGTATTGAATGTAGTCTTTTAATGTCCTATGACCCACCCTCACATGGCGACCCTACAAGTCGAGCCGCGACGGTTCACATTACAATCGCGCGTCGTGAATTCCACGTAAAGAATTATTATTTTTTTTAACAAAAAATTAAAACCAACTTCCAAAGTAAAAATGCACAAAAAAAGTATGAAATAAAACGAATTTTCTAAATAATTCCCATTTTAAATTCGGCTAAAATTTTAACTATTTCTCTACTCAATCATCATAATTTTGAAGCCGGTACCAGCAAACTTGAACGTGAGTTCTATAAAATATTGTTTTATCAGGGTGTTGTTCGGGCTTGTACCGACTTCAAAATTATGAAGATTGAGTAGATAAATAGTTAAAATTTAAGCTGAATTTTAAAGGGAAATTATTTTAAAAAATAGTTTTAATTCATAATTTTTTGCGCATTTTTACTTCGGAAGTCGGTTGTAATTTTTTGTATAAAAATATATTTTATTCTGTTTTTAGTTATAATTATCTATTATTATTATACTCGTATTATAAACACATTTTATGAAAGTTGTAAATACAAAAAAGCCCCCGTTATTCTCACTCTCTCGGCAAAACAAACTCAAGCGTTATTTCATGCCAGTTTTCTTAGAGGCCGTGGAATGCCAAACAAGCATTACCGATCTGCGATTATTAAATAATTATTTTTATCTATGTATTGTTATAGCCGGCGGCAAAAATGTAGCAATCAGTATTTAATATACTATAGCGATGATGATAATAATAATAATATCTATGGACGCTCACACCACGTCAATCTGGCCCCGTGCTAAGTATCCGAACAACTCGTTAACCAGAAAACGGGAAGTATATTTAATACTTCAAACAATAAAGTAATGACCAATGTTCAAAGATATCCGTGTCGGTGTAAAATAACGAGAAGTACCTATTATATCATCAAAATGTGATGATGTTTGGTGTGATGTTACCGTAACTGACGAGGCATATGCTTGCAGTTCAATACCGAAATCCCCAAACATGTATACATAAGGAGCCAGGAGTTCTGTTCAGTACTTTTGGATACAGGGTATACCTTGGTGCAAAATCTTACTTTTTTGTAAGTAAGCTTGGACTACTTCAGAAAAAGTCGAAATCACCATGTGTCCATATAAATTTCGAGGAGTTCCCTCGATTCCTCATGGATCCGATTTGGTGAAATCGGGACCAAGTTGGGATTATACCCGTTTTTGAAAATCGGTCCACTGTCAGCGGAATTATCAATGAACATAAAAAATATATATATATATATACACACACACACACACACACACACACACACATCTGTATATAATATATTATATATATAATCGCCGAAAATTGTAAATGCGAATTGTAATGTACATAATTTAATTTGAAAATGACATCAATAAAATGTAATAATGAAATTTATTATAAATGAATAAAAACTAGAGGAAATTAACTATAAATATAAATCAAAATAATTTTGGTAATGGGATCTAAATGCTATGTAATTATAATAGATATTGAAATGTATAATTAATATTGAAGTCTGAAGTGTTATAATATTGTAATATTCTAGTCTAGTTAATAGTTATTATAAAGTTTAGTTACCAAATAACTTATTTAAATTATAGGATTGTTTACAAATAGATTTTAACGTATGACGTAATGAAATAAAAGGCTTTTTTTTATTTTTATTTATATATAATCGCCGAATGTTTAACTGCCTCCTTTTTCGGTTAAAAATGAATGTTAAGTAAATTACACGAAAGGTCTGATAAATAATTTAAGTCTAAAATGAATCATATTTTGAGTCTAAAACTGAATTAGGTGCAGCTGAAAGGATCTAAATGTTCAGTTGGATTCAATAAACGGTGTCAGCGTGTTTAATCGTTACAAATGAAGTTAATTAAATAGCAAAAGTGTAGCAAATTATTGCTGCATGAAATCTGAACTCACTGAGTTTCACTCACCACATCCGAAACCGAGTTCCGGGTAATCCGGTGCAGCTGAGCTGTTATTTGCAGATTACATTTGCCGAACATTTTACGTTTAATCAACTTTACCTTTGATTATTGTTTTATATCTATCATCTATTTATCTATCTGTCTATCTATCTACCTTTATATCTATGTATCTATCTATCTATGATTATTTGACGATCTCTGTGGCGAGTTGCTGCCAAAGTGGCGCGTTCGAATCCCGCCAAAGGAACAAAATGTTTTCTGTGTCTGGGTCATGGATTAATATATTATACACGTCCTAATAAATACACGGACGTGTATAATATAGTCATAATCTTAAAATGTCCATCATCTGGTACCTGTAACAACTATTAATTAATCTGTGCCGTAACACAAGTTATTCGAGAACTTAGCAAATTGCCAGATTGACGCGGTGTAAAAGCGTCCGTAGATTGTGTCTCGTGTCTTTTTCATTATTCCGAGTTGTCAACCCTGGAGCAATGTAATTATTAAAATAATGTCGAAAACCATTTATGTAGCAAGTACAGCATTTTTCCTGCAAACCATTTAACAAATATGTTTTATGTTTTTGTATGTTATCTATCTTCATTCAGGCCTTTGGAAAATCACGTTTTTAAATTCAGTGTTTGTGGTTTCTCTACTATCGCCAGTTCACTTCTTTTACCTTGTTTCTGAACCCCAATTCTCGTATTGAAATTAGACTTACAATTCATATTCAATGATCTATAAATGAATCTTGATGTCAAAAATTGATTTTTAAAGTTTGCACCAATCAAAACGCGTTAAACGTTTGTTTGACGTTTATGAGAATACCATTTTGCTGTTTTAACATATCGATACCTCATCGTAACTGTATTATTGTAAGTATCTAATTACCAGAACCGGCTTCTTTAAAATCATTTTTGAAGAACAAGTTCCTCTCGAATAAATAGCCTCTTCAAAAATACATAAACATATCATATTCATATATTATTATGCTCTCTCACATATCATTTACATCTTTACAATAAACCACGCTACTATCCCAAACTTATAAGACCCGCTACAAAACCATGAGCTCTGTAAAACTCACTTTTGTCTGAGTTAATATTGTTATGGACCCTTAAATGATTAATGAGTGTCAAACCTATTGTTTCGATTATTTCCTCACCCAAATTAATGCTTTTTCATTGTAAATTAAATTCCTATTGTGTTTAGTCAAGACCTGACAAATTGTGCAAATTTGTTCGTGATGTATCTTGTTTAGCGTTATTGTTCATCAGTGGCGTGATGTTCCTATAACTCTTTTCCTATCGGCTTCACTTACCATTTACCTTATAAAGAACCCCATTAAATTCCTATCTATTCATAGGCTAGGGTTTTCTTATGAAGGAGAACCAGCCTTTGCCGCTGTTGTTTATTTTATCCTTTGTACTTTAAATTAGTTAAAATTCACCTTAATGAATATTATGATATTAAATAAAAAAATATACTTTTGAGGAGGATCTCTATCTTTGTTACTTACGGGCACGCGTAATGGTGTCTACAGACACACGAATTTGGTACGGAGCGTACAGCGGATCTGGTACGCTCCGTACCAGATCCGAGCGTGTGTAGGGCAGTCCGGCGAACATAAGAAGAAGGCGAAGAGTTCACCGTTGTCCGCATCGGATCTGGTCCGCTCCGTACCATATCCGTGCATGTGTAGAGCAGTCCGGCGGTTAGGCCGTACAACGGTATCAGTGTTGCCAACTTAGGGATGTACCCCCCAAAATTAGGAAAAATATCTACGGGGGTTTACTAGGGGACAGGATGTTTAGAGTTTACTCCTTATGAATCAATAATTTGTATGTAATAACAAAAATGATTTTAATGTGTGTATATAGCCAGGGATATGAAAATGTATTGGGAGTGAAATCAGATTCATACAAGTTAGTTTTATGTTATTCACGAGTAAGTCTTTATGTTAAACACATAACCTTTCTTTCTAGCTTATTATCTCTTAGACCTGTCAATGGTATAAGTAATCAGGGGTAAAATTTGGGGAGAAATATTTTTTAAAGTGTTGGTATCACTGCCCGTTATCAATGAATTGCGGGAATCGTCGTCGTTTAAAAACAGCACTGTAAATAGAACTATGTGCTAATGTAATAGAGCATAAAATCGAACACACGAGTGTCGAGCGTTTCGCTCCACTGCACCGTACCAAATCCGTGCGTGTGTAGCGACACCGAATTTGGTCTCCGGGTATGGTCCGCTGTACGCTCCGTACCAAATTCGTGTATGTATCTGTAGATAGTATAAGCATTCCCATTCAAACATTCCCATAGATTCCCATATTTATGACTTTTAAAGTATGTTTAAATTATAACATACATATTAATAATATTATGCTTACATTATATTTTAACTAAAGAAAAATAAAAACATAAAGTTCTTTAAATAGTATGTTTAAAAGCTTTTATTTGATATTTTAAATTTAAACGCATTAAAAATATGTCACTCTGTGTGTAGAGTATAGTTTTATAATCCCTACGGTTAGCGATATTTTCATGCTTTTATAACGAACTAGCTCCGCCCGCGTAAGTACAGTAACCCACGGGAACCATATAATATGTCCCGCGATAAAAAGTAGCCTATGTCCATTCTTGTGGTCTAATTTATGTCTTTGCCAAATTTCATGATAATCAGTTAAGTAGTTTTAACGTGAAACTGTAAATAAAGTATCCCACGGGAACCGTACATTTCACTGCGATATAAAAAGTTACACATGCTATGGTCCTTTCTCAGACTATAGACTACCTTTCTACCAAATTTCATTTCAATCGGTTCAGTAGTTTTACCGTGAAAGACAGACAAACAGACTTTCTCATTTATAATATTAGTATGGATATTGCAAATTGTAGCTTTCATAAAATTGACTAAAATATACCTGCTTTAAAATAATTTGGACTGAAGCAAAATTTTCTAAATAACGTTTATCAACAAATACAAAAAGTATAATAAAATAAACATTAAAAGGGGTCTCATGCATAAACGTGATTTTTTCCGTTTTGAACGGAACCCTTTGTCTGCGAGTCCGAGACACACTTGGCTGGTTTTCATAATTTTTAAATATTTTACATACTGTATTATTTCAATATACTACTTAACTGTCTAAGTACTTCACATCAGTCTCCCCAAAGGCCTTGAGGCTTTAACTCATTACGTGGCATTAAAGTGTTAAGGCGATTCAATATAAAAGTTCCTGAACTCATAACACCGTTCGCAGTTAACCCTATAATTACTTTGAGTTTTTAAACTTCAAAGTTAAGTTTTTGAATTGCAGTGGCTTTGCCATATTTTTACCCGATTGCCGATAAAAGGAGGGCTATTAATTAAATAACTTTAAGTCTATGTTATTGTCAAAACGCGAAGCTCTGGCGCTTTTAGGTTTGACTAGCCAATGCCCTGAGCACTTCTGACTTGACGTTTTAGTCAAAGCAAAAATTATAAAAAATCGTCTCTTTATTTCTGTATATAATAACGTACAATATCGCAAACAACATCCTACTAATATTATAAATGTGAAAGTTTATGAGGATGGATGGATGAGTGAAGGGATGTTTGTTACTCTTATGCAAAAATTATTGAACGACTAATGAAATTTGGTATTTACTATATACGCGAGCGAAGCCGCGGGAAAAAAGCTAGTTTGAAATAACCTCTTTCTTCAGCCCTGATTATATTTTAAATCGTAGCAGCCACACAACCCTTAGTAACCAAAATAAGTCAATTGTTTTCATTAATAGTCTGCTAAACGTTATCAGCTTAATACAGAAGCAGTTAAGCGCTTCGGTTGCAATAAATTTTATTTAGTACAACATTAAGATTGTCCCAACGATGGATGATGGCGAATATTTGGCTTGCTTTATTCTTCTTAATTAGGAATGTAACTGTCAAAGGCAATAGTAGTTTTTGCTCTTAGAAGAAGGGCCAAAAGACACCACAGGTGGCGCTATATATAACTTGGTTGCGCGACCTAACTGACGCTACTTGATATTATGCTCTACCTTTTTAATATGTATAGATGAAGTATATTAGTTTTTGCTCTTAGAAGAAGGGCCACCAAAAGACACCACAGGTGGCGCTATATATAACTTGGTTGCGCGACCTAACTGACGCTACGTGATATGCTCTACCTTTTTAATATGTATAGATGAAGTATAGTAGTTTTTGCTCTTAGAAGAAGGGCCACCAAAAGATACCACGGATGGCGCTATACATAACGTGTAGAGTGTAACCGTTTCTTGATTACGCAACCTAACTGACGCTACGTGGTATGCTCTACCTTCTTAATATGTATAGATGTAGAGTAGGTAGGTATACGTCTTGTTGGTAGGCAGTAGCAACCACTGGTATTCTACTAGACTCATAACCATAGAACATGTATTATATATTATAATCTAATAATATCTATGGACGCTTAACACTACGTCAATCTGGCCCGTGCTAAGTATCCGAATAACTTGTGTTACAGGTACCAGACAACGGGAAGTATATTTAATACTTTTATACTATACATATATTTAAGATTTTTATTATATTATATACATATTTAATATACATCCATGACCCAGAAACACAGAAAAACTTTTTGTTCCTTCGGCAGGATTCGAACCTGCGACCTCCGGCTTGAGCACTTAAGCGCTGAACCACTGAGCCACAGAAGTCGTCAAATAACTAAACTAAATTAAAAAGAGGTAGATATGGTATTGCGCGTAAAATGTGAAGACTCAAATTGGCCCGCTGTGGGCCAATATTTGTGTTAGTGTGCGTCAAACCGGTTGACGAGTAGCACGTATTAATATCTACGTTTACGCGTCCCTTGTCAATGTGTGCCGCGTCGCAGAAATATTGTCAGTTTTGTAAGGGTATAACGTACCTTTGTAATAATTAATCAAAGCTCCTAGCTCATAGAGACGCGAAGGCCTAATATGAAGTTATTAATATGTCGGTGGGCTTACAACGGAAAAGGAAATAATAGCGATAAAATTGGGATTAAACGTTTTTACAATGTATACCGTAGCGCCATTTTCGGCGGAAAGCCATTCTCGAGTGGTTATCTAGTAATTATCGATCATATTCACGATAAAGGTTTGCAACCCCCGGCTCACCTGTTCAAAGGTCAGTGAACTTTTTTCATATGGATCCTTACTTCTCATTATCAAAAAGGTTAAAGTTTTTATTGCGACCTTTCTTTTCCTAGAAGTTTTTAAGCTGATACCAGTGCTAGGAAAATTAATATGTTCAATCTACCTAATAAAAAAAAGTTAAATTTCACTAGCGGCGTTAAGAGTGAAATTTTAAAATTGCGTCACGTGACGATACGCGTCACGACTCACGACACGATTTTACATAGTACGCCATCCGTCGGAAGCAGCTCAAACTTCTTACATAACAACTATCTAAAGTACGGCTCAAACCATAGGTTATCGTGTTCTTATATGCACAAAGATTTGTCTATTGTTTTTTGAAGTGATATTCTTTAGGCACAGTACTTTTGGATTTTAAACTATGAGTTAAGTTTCATCTTTGCTACGCGTAGGTTCTCTGTATATAGTCATGTTATATGTGTAAGTAACCGATATAATATTAGGTATATACGTTATTGAAAACAAACTCATTTTGTTAAACTAACGAAAAATGATTGTAAAATAATATTCTCAGTATGTGCGGCACGCGATGATTAATTATTTAAACACTGGCGCTAATTCGCTACACGCTTTTAGGATTAAATTAATGTGTGAATGATCATTATTTGCCAGCAAAGATTTATATAGAGTAGTCGCATAAAAATATCCATCCGTCACCAAAGGTAATATTGGCTGGAGTCCAACGAAGGCGTGAGTACTAAATCGTAAGGAAAAAAGATAAATTATTCCACTCGTAAATGTTCCGGATCGAAATGAAAACTTCTTGGAACTTTTTCACATCCTATAATATAGTTTCTGGGTTACCTATATTTTCGTGAACAATCACTTTTATATAGGTATTCATGTATGAATTTGGTTTAGTGACATCATACAGCTATCTTACAACATAAAAATATATGTCACCGTAAAATTGTAAAAACCGTTATATTGTAATATTTGACGTGGTGGCCAGATTGACATGGTACATAGACATTATTATTAATATTATCACTTATTATTTACAACGATTTCTTATTGAATAAATAGTAAAAATAAAAAAAAAACTTACCACTTCAAAAATCACCAATCAATATTGTATAATGTAGGTCCCCATGTTTTTATTATTTTTATTCAGTCAGCTAGTCGGCAGTTATTTAGTGTCAATCGTCTGACTGACCAAAGTCATTCAGTCAGATAGGTCTCAGTCAATCGCCATCCATAATTGCATTAACGCATGATTGGCCCATTAACATATATCGATGTAACAGTATGTTAGGAGATGTTTAGTATGTTAGGTTGCATATGCGATGCATAAATCGAAGCGAATTATGCACGCAACGCAGTCATTTTGAATTGCAATACCGAGTAATATTCAAATCGCACTGGACTGCTACAAAATTAATCTCATGTTAAAATTAGACTACCTGTCAACCGCCGGATTGCTTGTATTAAATGGTAGGGTGCGTTACATATTTCGACCACGCACGGTATAGTGTATAATTTATAAAAGCTTTTGTGCGCGGCTTCGACCGCGTAAATACATTATCCCGCGGGAACACTCTTTTTCGGGATAAAAAATAACCTATGTCCTTTCCCGGGACCCAAAGTACCTATGTCTATACCAAATTTCATAAATTCGGTTTAGCGGTTAAAGCGTGATGAGGTAACAGACAGACAGACACACTTTCGTATTTATAATATTGGTATAGAAAAGTATAGATATTATGCTACCACGATTAACATATTTGTAGATTTAGTAAGTATTTACGCTTTGCTTCAGAAGGTATTTTCCATGTGAAATAGCACCGCACATTCTTGGCAATCAGCTTGTGGGTTGGATTTTATAACGAGTCGCCTGAATTTGAGGGTATTGGTGGTGTAGGGGGCTTAAGGGAGTTAGTCTTAAACCCCCGAAATAAATTTTGGCTGCCGGAGTTGCGTCTAAATATTTTTAAACAATTTTCAAAAATTCTTAAATATTAATTATGCAAAACGCAACGTAATCTTTATGCTTTAGTACAGGGGGAGTGAGCGAAGATATTTTCTTTATCGCTTCTTTAAAGAATCGCCGATCAAAATGTATGGAATTGAAATTTGGAAAAAGAAAATATTATAATCGAGGTAATTATATTTTATATATAATGTGATATAGGAAATGTATGAGAACAGTATATAATTCTTAGGTAATTAATAGCAATGTATTACTCCGAGTTGGCCCAATACGACTTCATTGGGTTAGGTTAGATGGCTAAGGCGGGAGCGTAGCGCAGCGAAGCTCGCTATAAACAATTTTTGAAAAATTCTGTTTTTTATTTTTTCTAAGGAAATCAAGTATTTCCGGCGGGTGAAAATGGTAAGGGGGGAATCCGACCCCTCCCCCCCCCCCTCCCCCCAACCACTCGCGACCCCTTAAAATGGCGACGTATTTTAAAATTTTACCCCAGCTTGTCAAGCAAGGATCCACGGATATAGGAAGGCTCGGAAAACTAAAGGATTTGCTTGCCAAACTCCTGGCCTAGCTTGTAAATTTAGCATGGAATACTGCTTTGCTTCAGTACTTTCAACTAGTTTTAGCGCCTTCAGCCTTGCACACGCTAGACAAGCAACTTAGCGACTAATAAATTATTTACTTGCCAAGCGTGGATCTGGCATTCAATAATGTCACAACGTTGTAAGAAATAATATCGTTAACTGCAATACAGTAATAGGGAAGCCCATACTGCTAATTGTGGATTTACTCAAACATCACGGAAACCTATTAGAATTGGTAAATTAGATTATATGAATACTAAATTAATCTACAGTGTTTCCACTTTTAGCGGTTTGGGAAGCGTCCATTTATTTTTAAAATTACACATAGTGTGGAGAAGGTGTAAGAAGGACAGAGATCCAAACAAAGTGAAAGGAACAGAGTGGTATGAAGAAGGAAATAATTGCTTAATCGTACTACACCCACTCTTCCTCCAGGAGAAGGCCTGTGGACTGTGGACAGACGACCTGAAAAAAGTCACAGAGTGTCGGTGGATACAAGCTGCGACCGGTCGCACTGGAAATCTATGGGGGAAGCCTATGTCCTGCAGTGGACATCACCAGGCTGAAACGACGACGAACGACAGCGACGACTGCACTATCTTATCTTAACTGACGGTTTTAATTACTTTCGTCTTACGGATATCGTCAAATTATGTTTTTTTCTATTTTCTGTATAACTCCACACATCGTTTTTATTATTTTTTTGTAATTTTGTTTCCCTTGAGCAACCTACGCTGAAATCATCAGATTAGCAAAATGGGCAGTTGTTAATAATAATTAACCCCCATATCATAATCGAACGCGCTCGAATATTTCGGATGAACGATTTTTTTACTATTCCGACGGATTCCCCTTAGCGTTAAAACTATCGTTGTTCGTTTAATCGATATTCATTTAATTATTAATCTGACGCGCTCGAGCAAACCCTAAATCCCCTCTTAAGCTCCCTAGCCACAAAGAACAGTAACTGCTACACAGAACAGAACAATAGCTGGCTGTCCATAGCACGTTTCAAACGAAATGTGATTGATGACAACAAACGATGGAACTGTTCGAACTATTGCAGTTTCCATTTCCGTACACTGTCGCCAGTTTGTACGTGTATACAGTGGGTAGATTTTACCAATTTAATAACTACAATAATAAAAATATATCTATAACTAGATGTTGCCCGCGAGTTCGTGCGCGCAAAAGTTAATTTCGCAGAAACCGTAAATTTTTCCGCGATAAAATGTAGCCTATGTCCTTCCCCGTTATCTACTCTACATCTGTGCCAAATTTCATCAAAATCGGTCCAGTAGTTACGGAGCCTATTCAATGCAAACAAACAAACTTTTTCCTCTATTATATTAGTATAGATAAAAAACTATAACAGTGGTGTAGTGGTTTAGAGCTTTGCGCTCGACTTGGAGGTCGTGGGTTCAATTCCCGCGTTGGAATAACAAAAATGTAAATTCCAAGTTTAGTTAGGACAATGCAAGCAGATCACCTGATTGTCTGACAAGAAAGATGATCCATGCGTCGGATGGGCATGTAAAAAGTCGGTCCTGCACCTGGTCTCTCGCCAGTCGTGTGACGTGTCGGTCATCCGTTCCACTGGGCTACGAGAGTAAAGGAAGACGAAAGTAACTCCTTCGTCGCTGGCCTGGTTTCAATGAAATCTGCCACCTGTAGTGTATTGACATTCATAATAATAAATATAAAGCACGCACACTATGGGGCGTGGTATCGGTGGTGTGGTGGGGGCAGGGTGAGTGGTGGGATTCCCCACGCACTCGCTGGCACTACCATTCCTTTACCGACCGCCGACCAGAGCGGGTGTGCTTTACAGCAATATACAAGTGTTTCATTTACCAACTCCTATTCTACAAATGGCGGCCCTGCCAGTGACTAAAAAAAAAAGGACGTAAAACAATTAATTACACAAATAAATTGGAGGTAAATCGACAAACGAGTCAGGTAACGAAATATTTTTTTCATGAATTAATAGCGAAATAATAATTAATACGTGATTTTAAACTATAAACTCCAATCTTTACATTTTATGGTAAAATGTAAAAGGAATGGAATTGTAAAAGTCAAAATATGTTGTTTAAATATTCTGTCTAATAAAATTAGCTACTAACTACCCAATAATACAGTGTGTTATTTGTTAAGACTCCAATTAATTTTTCCGATTTAATATTGTAATTTAGACTGTAAAAATTTAAAAAATTATATTACCCAATAGCTTTTGTTCTGAGTATCCAGATTGAATCATCCTTCCAAAAATATATTATAACATTATAAACAAGGACTTTAGATTTTGAAGTGAAGAGAAGTCCTATAAAATTAATGTTTTGAAGTCTAATTTTAGAACAGCGGCGACGACGTGACCTTCAAGCTGGTAAGGCGTATTTCAGTGCGATTGTGTCCATACATTGTGTGAGTTGTTACAAAACGATATTCATGTTATTTTTCTGTAAATTAAAGAAACTTTTAGCTATGCATTCTGCCATAACTTACGTAATATTTTGGGAAAATATAATTCGCATGAAAAACCCTCTTCAAAAAGTAGAACATCTCCGTATTATTTTTGAGTAGGTAACTAACACAAAGGCTAAGCAATCGTTAGTTAATTACCTACTTAAGTAAACTATTGTTGTTCCGATGTTTTATAGTGATATGTGTGAAAAACGCGTTTATTTGATTTAACTATATTAACTTATTATCACTAGAGGGACAAGTCGTATATGTATGTAATCAAAATATATGAACTTCACATCTAATCCAAGTTAAAGCGATAGTTTGGATGACCAAACAGTAGTGTCCGACCGAAAGTTCGGTTTCGGTTTCGGTTTCGGCCGAGTTTCGGCCAAAAATCAAGTTTCGGCGGCAGTTTCGGTTTCGGACAAAAGTGGCCGAAACTTTTGCCGAAACCGAAACTGATTTCGGAAGTTTTCGTGCACGCTCGCCTAACTTCGTTTCTTGCGGCAACGCTTTGACAACGCAACTGAATTTGAAAACATAATTAAAATCCCACCAAAAACATTCTGTAAAAAAACTAGCCAAGTCTCGATGGAGCTGCTTGTTTATCTCTAAAAAGTAATGAAATCTAGACTAAGTCGTGCCAAGTCTAAGGATCCTTACTGCGATTTATTTATTATTATAGTTAATGTTGTATGACTTGGCCCTTGAAAATTCTTTATACGTTAGAAGTCAATTTTGTTTACACGTAATGTTATATCAGATTCTGTTGTAACTACCTATGTTTGTTAAGCGAGATAATAGCCCATACTGGTATTGGTAATTGGACGCTAGTGTCTTATTTTAGGCTGTTGTTGATTGTATAACATATGTATTGGAGCAATGGTGTTATGGAGCCCCTTTTGTACCCTTGTGTACTCTTCAACGGCCAAGTCACACAACATTAACTATAATAATAAATAAATCGCAGTAAGGATCCTTAGACTTGGCACGACTTAGTCTAGATTTCATTACTTTTTAGAGATAAACAAGCAGCTCCATCGAGACTTGGCTAGTTTTTTACAGAATGTTTTTGGTGGGATTTCACTTCTTTTTGTAGAAACGTAGGAATATTGATTTATTTTACTAGATTTTAGTGTAATTTGTTTATTTAATTTGTGTAATGTTCGAGTAGAATAAAGTTAATTGTTCGACTATTTCTTGTTGTAAACTTGTAAGTATAAGCATAAAAGCCAGTCTAGTCTTATCCAGAGTTTTCCTTTAATTTTATTTTTATGCGTATTAAAAGCAGAAGGGGAGGCATTCGCCCAGCAGTGGGACGCTACCGGCTAGATTAAATTAGAAGATGTGTCCCACTTCACTGGATTTTTGCAATGACAGTCGATTTTTTTATGTACCAATAGTAGAAGGGGACATTGCCATATCTCTAATCAGCTGAGACCAGCTGAGGGTTCTTCATCAGATAATTCAGAAGTGGCCCACCAAGTTGAATATTTTTTGTAAAGGCAGTATGTCGATCTCTAATAGTTTGGTTGGGCTCTTGTGTTTTCTAATAAGGGTCACCAGGTACTCCAGATCTTCGATTATCCTAGTTTTTATAGTTTTTCCTTTATGTGGCCATTAAACCCTACCTCTTTACCAAATTTCAGCTCTCTGAGTTTATGGGAAGTACTAGTTCCATTCTTATGATCATGAGTGAGTGACTGGGTGAGTGTCATAAATGCGAAACATTGCTTTCGTTTAACTTCGGAACTAAATGACCTACAGACTTAAAATTTTGGATTTTAAGTATGTGATTATACTTTACTGGATGACGAAAATTTCTGCGTTCTGGTCTTATCCAGAGGTTCTCAAATAGGGGCCTGAAAATGCGGCGAAATGGTTCCAGTAAATAATGGTACGGCAGTGTTTGCTTCGCGCTCGACTTGGCGGGGGCACTGCCGTGCCTCCAGATCAACGTTCTGGTCTTATCCAGAGGTTCTCAAATAGAGGCCTGAAAATGCGGCGAAATGGTTCCCGTAAATAATGGTACGGCAGTGTTTGCTTCGCGCTTGACTTGGCGGGGGCACTGCCGTGCCCCCAGATCGATTATCCTAGTTTTTATAGTTTTCCCTTTATGTGGCCATTAAACCCTAACTCTGTACCAAATTTCAGCTCTCTGAGTTTATGGGAAGTACTAGTTCTATTATGATGATCATGAGTGAGTGAGTGAATGAGTGAGTGTAATAAATGCGAAACTTTGCTTTCGCTTAACTTCGGAACTAAATGACCTACAGACTTGAAATTTTGGATTTTAAGTATGTGATTATAGCTTACTGGATGACGAAAATTTCTGCGTTCTGGTCTTATCCAGAGGTCATCAAATAGGGGCCTGAAAATGCGGCGAAATGGTTCCAGTAAAGGATGGTACGGCAGTGTTTGCTTCGCGCTCGACTTGGCGGGTGCACTACCGTGCCCCCAGATAAAATTAATATTTTTTAATATTACATTAAATAAATGATTACAACAAAATTAATATACCGTGTTTCCATTTCATGTCCTAATTAATGCAGAGTAATGGATAAAATGCACCAAATTTCAGTATTTTAAGGAATTTTCTACTTGACCACGTGAGTTTCGGTTTCGGCCGAAACTGAAGCCACGGCCGAATGTTCGGTTTCGGTTTCGGTTTCGGCCGGAAAACCAGTTTCGGTCGGACTCTACCAAACAGTGCCTAGTTGATTTTTAAGTTGGTTGTAACAGTATGAATTCGGTCTCAACATGTTGAAACAGCAAACTGGTGTTTTAATAACGTCAAACCAATGTTAAACGCGGTTTGATTAGTCCAAGGTACAAAAATCTGTTTATGATATCAGGACGATTCATTTAGAATTCATTGGAAGTTAATTGAAAGTCTAAGGGCTAATTTCATCAATGGGGTTGGACGCGGTCAGTTTGTTAAACGCGTTCGATGGCATCACATTTTCGTTGTCACTACTAGCATAAATATAGTGAAACCAGTTTGATTTAAAACTAAGTGAAAACTAAGTTTTATTATTGTGAATGGTGAAATCGCACCTAAGTTAAATACGGGAATTGGGTCTCTAACGAATAAGTTAGTTCAGAGAGTACCCTACCCCACTTTTATTAAACAGGTAGTTTGATTGTAATCCGATTGGTATCACCAGAGATAATTTGGTTAGAAGCCAATTAGTACGTGCAATTACCACAGGTAGTTTGGGTTAAAATCCGAACGTTGCCTACATTAATACCAAAAGAGGTAGTTAGAAAAATTTCTAACGATACCTACGATATCAAAGAAGTTGTTTGGTTGACGTCCAAACGGAACTTAAAGATTATGGATTACAATCTTACAAACAATTTCCGAAACATTAATAAATTAAATTAATTTTGACATTAAAGTATTGATAGCGCACATCTTCGCTTTCATCTTAGTTGTTTTACAGGCGTAACTGTGAAATAACAACCATACCTGTTGGTGTAGGTATTATTTACAAATCGCGCCAGAACGTGCACATTTACTTTTTATTAAGTTTTTTATGATGAAAAGTAAGTTTAAAACATAAATAAAATTGTCAAAAAACAAATCCTAATTATTATGGAATGAATTTGAACTTAAATGTCCTAAACCGATATAATTGAAGTCATTCACCCTAATTACACTTTCTGTATTAGATAGACTATAATTTAAGACCATACGGTTCTAAATTTGAATAAAAAATAAAAGCAAGTTTCTAATGGATATATTAGTAATTGCGATGTCAGTAACCAGGAAATCACTGTAGAGTTATCAAATCAAATAGTTTAGTGCAAAGAATTTGGTATACATGATAAGGTCTTAAAAAAACAATATTTAAATACATCCTACATTCTACCATCAAATTGTAGGCGTTGTAAATGTTGTATATGCTAGGTGAGTTATTGTACAATCAAACTTGTTAAGCCACAAATTTAAAATTGAAATACCTATATAGAAACACAGTTAATATAGTTAGAGTGCAACGAGCCTTCCAAAAACAAAAAACGGTAATAGGGGATCGGACTACATTTGAAATATTTAGTTTCATTCATATATATTCAGAAATATTGAGGCACTGCTACTTGGTGAATGTATAAAAATATATTATCTTATGTGTAGTTTACTTATTAAATACATTTTAGAAGTACAAAAAAAATTTTTTTTGGGATATTGGTAAACAAATCTACATCATTAGTTTGCTTACATCATAATATACAAAAATATTCGTTTTGGTAAATATGAACTTAAACGCACGAATATCAGAGATATTTTCAAATGTATTCCTGCGGCCGTATACCTACTTCATACACCATAACCTACAAGTGACGTCACTTGTAGGTTAAGTTTAGTGAGGAGCGTTTTTGCGAGACTTGTGAAATTTTGTATACAAGTCGCTGTACCTTTGAAAGTATTGACGTTTGATGTACGGTTTCTTCTGAGAAGTTACTCATATTTAATAGTACCTACTATTCATTTATGCAAAAAAAAACAATCCGCTTGCCTATTGAATCTAAAATGCCCATACATCTTGGTCGCAGCCAAATGGAATAATGGGTAGTTGACGCTAATCGTCTGATGTATGTCTCGATAATAAAGTAGCTCAGAATATATATGTAGTATTGGACTGAATATTCCAATACAAATGTATTTGCTAGCAGTAGGCAGCGAATACTTAAGTGCTAGGGTAGAAATTACCCGAGCATCATAACACAGGCTTCTCAGGTTGAGCAAGCTGTGCAAAAAATAAAAAAAAGAAAGTACAAACAAAGTACATGTTTTGTTAACATGTATGTATTTCAAAATAGAATATCCGCAAAGACGCAAATTATGAATCTTTTCTGGCTGATTCTAGTAGTTAAAGATAACGTGTAAGTTGCTATAAAATTGCCTGGTGGCAGTGCTAATGTTTGAAGTCGTAGATAACGAACTACGAACTTTATAATGTAACAAATGTATAATTTTCCTGAGTAGGGTATTTACTTCTACCCGCAATGTATTAAACGGTGAACCTCTTATACAAGTGCCTAGTGTTTGCATTTGGATGTAATTGCAATAAAAAGAGTAATTCAAATTACAATTAATAATCAATTAATGTCTCAGCAATCTCATCTATTTATTAGTCTATCAGCAATGAAATAGTTAATGTATTTGCATAATATGTGATGAGAGACTGACTTCTGTGCTAGGGTTGACCTGTGTTACAGCCTACAGATCACCATTCACCTGTCTGCCTGGGCTATATTATTACAACTTATAGGAATTAAGTTACAATATTGTGATGCTACAAAGAAAATAACATTGTTTTATATAATTATATTATATTTAACATTACGAGTTGAAATTATATACTATGCTAGTTTTCATGGAATTATGTTGTTAATGTTATAGTAATATTGTTAATTAATTAATATACATAATTGTGATTGGAGATCAAAAGATATTAGAGAATCTGAATAAAAAAAAACTTATCGAAAACATTTTTATGGTTACCTAAGTATATGTATTATACGACGTTTGTGAAAATTAACCTTACTACTAGTACATCCTTATTTTGAAAATAGCAAAATAAATAGCTCCTTAGCTTTCATTGTCTTTTCTTTTACTATGATTGAATTGTCATAGAATTTGTCATAGATTTTAATTCTTACTCTGTAAGGTTCAATATTTGAACCTAAAAATTCTGATATATAAGTCTGCTTATTCACATTTAAGCACTCTTAGGTGCGACAATTTTCAAGCGTTCGATCTTTGATGTAAAGATGAAAAATTTACCGTCATTGTAAAGTTACATTCTGGTGACTTAAGATTATTACCTAATGGTTTAAAATATTTTAAAACTAAAGTTGGGTTATGACGTAAATTTGGCAGAAAATTTTTGAGAAGTTTTTGTCAATAAAATGTGGACAGAATAAACCAAAGACTTCTAAAGACGGAGCTATAGTTTTTGAAAGTTGGTACTATTGTTTTCGGTTGCTCTGTCTTACTAACGATGTGTCAATACGTGTGTATGAGAGAGCTTATATCGGTGTATAAACGCGTGTTTCGTGTCACGTTATGACCAGCTCAGTAGGCCATTGCAGAGCAGTAGCTCTGTGTATTTTTGTTATTTTATCAATAAAAATAAATGTGTAAAGGATTTTTTAACATTTAACAAGTAAATAAATGTTGCTCCGCTGCATATTGTGCCTCAAGAATGACGACAGAAGGTGTCAAATACTTGGAATTATCATTTTACACGTAAGGTTATAACAATGTTTTGTGAACTAAATAATGAGTATTTTTATAATATAAACAGATAATCATTAAGTTTAACGAACCCTTTTTCGTACTATATCACGCTTTAATGATGAATATTACGTAATGAGTAATAATTTGTGGAAAATAAAAGCTTTGTTTTTCTGCGTATTTTGAGTGATGTACCCTACTGACACAAGAGTTTATCGATAAAGATAATAAACTTTTACTAAACGGTTTTATTAGGTCTCGGAAATGTTCCGGAAGAAGAGGCGAATATATTGAAGCAGTTAGATGCGAGAATTAGAAGAGTGTGTCCCACCAGTGAGACAGCTTGGTGTGACGGTATTGATACGGGGAAGATATTTCTATTTTACCGGACAGTTAAGAAGAGTTACAATAATATATACTTTCTCAAACATATTTTTTTATTTAGTTTCCAATTATTTTACATTATCCGATCCGGATCGAATACGATATCGGTATCGAATGCCGACACAGTAGTCGATATTCAATAGCCATGCAAGGGCAAGTAAAATATATGAAACACATAGGTCTTTCACATTATTGGTTTGATGTCGGATCGAAAAGCACTTTTATTCCTGTAAATATGGGCCTAGCAGGAACAATTGACAGGTGCGTAAATGTAATGTTATCGAATGTCAATTGTATGAGCGCTGCCATAATTTTTATACAAATCTCTTTCGATAACGTAACGTTTACGCAATTGACAATTGTTCCTGCTAGGCCCCCAAGCAAGTGAGTAATCTGACTGACTCAGCTAATCTCTCAATGTATTTAGATGCTAATCAAAAATGCTAATACAATAGAAAGAGAGGAAATCGAACGCATTATTTTTGTGTTGTCAGATTTGACATGAGACTCGTGTGTTCGATTTTTAGCTCTATTGTATCAGTCCAGAGTTATATATTCAATACTCTGAATTTTCCCCGGCTTTCCAGATTCCTGATAGGTAGTATGTCCGTAGGGATATATTATCGGGTCGGTATTACTAAGGCTTACTTACTAATAAAGAGGAGGTTCTGTGTTCGGCTGTATATATGTCACCATAAAATTGTAAAAACCGTAAGATTGTAATATTACTAGAGATGTTATAAAATGTCGACAGATTGTCAATTAAAATTTTTTTCTTACAATTTTACACGTTATTTTTCGTTACATTGTAATATTTACCATGCCGATTAGTTAAATGGCAAGTGCCCCGCACCGCCATATTTGTTTTCTTTTTCATAATAATAATTAAAACGAAAAATAATGCGCACAATTATTGTAAGGATAATTTTTTATTTGACAATCTGTCAACATAACATAATATCTCTAGTAAAATTACAATCTAACAGTTTTTTTAAATTTTACGGCGACATATTATATATTATATAATAATATAATAATATCTATGGACGCTTCACACCACGTCAATCTGATCCCGTGGTAAGTTCTCTAAGAACTTGTGTTACGGGTACCAGACAACGGAAATATATTTAATACTTTTATACTATACACATATTTAAGATTTTTATTATATTATACACATATTTAATACACATCCTTCGGCGGGATTTGAACCCGCGACCCCCGGCTTGAGCACCAACACACTAAACCAACTGAGCCACAGAGGTCGTCAAATTATTATATACAGCCGAACACAGAACCTCCTTTTTTTAAAGTCGGCTAAAAATATTTATGAACGGTCTATTTCTATTACAATAGTGCAGAATTGTTAGGAATTGTAAACTTTCAATTGGTAGATATAGGGAGTAATTTTATTTAATGTAAATAGTTATTAATAAATCGTTTTCTCATAATATTTATTTTATAATTAAAATATGCAATTGACTGAATAGTGTGAAAGAAATATACTCCTAATTATTTCATACATTTTACTCGCCTTTGGCTATTGCGTCGATACACAATATCGATAAAGAATGCCGATGCTATCAGCATTACTAGATGTTGCCCGCGCCTTCGTGCGCGCTTAAAGAAATGCCGTGCCGCAAAAAAGTAGGACACTTCTGTCTTCTCTATATATGTGCAAATTTTCATCAAAATCGGTCAAGTACTTTCGGAGCCCATTCGATGCAAACAAACAAACTTTTCCTTTCATTAGTATATTAGTATAGAAGTATATATTATTTTTTACTCACTAATCTAAACATCTAATAAAATCTTGTTAATTTCAAATACCTATATCTTAAATTAAAAAGGTACCCAATGAGTTTTACACATTATAAATAGATGACATAAAACTTAAAATGTGTTTATAAAATAAAAATTCAGAATTATAAAAATATCTACAAACGTCGATAGGTACCACAAAAAAGTCGAGTAGTTTATCGATATTATATCGATATACGTTACATCCCTGCACGTACACTAATGCAATGCACACAAGCAGAAAAAGGACACGCGATTGCTGGCTAAAACTCTCTCTAGTGGTTATATACTCAAAGGAATAAACTGCTGAAAGCAAATAACAAAGTGTTAAAATGACAAATGTCAAACCTAACCTAACCACGTCATACCTAAACCAATTATATTACTATATTACTTATATCTACAAAACCATTATGTGTACACTTCATATACATTTTTCAAAGTGTGTAATAAAGCTGTAAATAAATAGACAACTTACAAGTGGCAATATTGTAGTGTATTTTAAGATAATAAAGGTTGTTGTTATCTAAATCAAGTACCTACGTATGAGACGGGTAAGTTGTCTCTGAACTTTCAACCAATGATTATAAGAGCCTCTAAATTAAAAAGATTTTAGTGACGGGTGAAAGATTTTACTATCTATTAAAAGCACATGAGAGCATAGTATTAATATGAGTAATAATTCAAACGATAATTTGTTATATTATTATAATTGTTTACAAAGTTAATAAATTGCTAATATATTTTGTCGACGATTGAACAATATGCAACCTTGCACGGTTGTTTCTTTGTAGTACATATTATGTTTTGTTATTTACAATATGTTCACATTGTAATTTTTCCATCTTTTTGGGAAAAGGTGGCGCCCGACCGAGTTTGTTTCGCCGGTTCTTCTCGGCGGGTTAGGGTTGAACCGGTGGTAGATTGTTCAAAATGAAAAATAATATATGTTGGTGATAAATTAAATATTCTTCTTTTTAAATTTTGTAAAAGGTAGATGTAGTGTATTGACATTTATAATAATAAATATAAAGCACGCACACTATGGGGCGTGGTATCGGTGGTGTGGTGGGGGCAGGGTGAGTGGTGGGATTCCCCACGCACTCGCTGGCACTACCATTCCTTTACCGACCGCCGACCAGAGCGGGTGTGCTTTACAGCAATTTACAAGTGTCCGAAATCGGTGTGGGAAGCTATTATAGTAGCTAACATATTAATTTTATGTATTTTATTGTTATCCACGTCATAACATAATATCTGATTAAGTTACTTCCATAGTTTACTCAATCCGATGTTTTCCGACCTCGGTACTAAATAGAGCTGAAAATAACAAACAAATCAGGAAAACTAAATCACGACAAACACCACAGTATAAGTATATCTCCTATTGAAATGCACTGAAGCCAGACATTTTCATACAAATGGTAGCAAGCGATTGTTCGATTATCATATATATGGATTGATCTTTTGCGTTCGCCCGCATTATAAAAGTAACGAAACTTTATGTCTATTTCAACTGGCGACGTTATTTTGATAGAATGTGTCAAGTATCGGAGTAAGAGACAACTACTATTACAAAAATTGAATTGTAATCTGTATGATGTAGGGCTTATACAGGTATAGGTGTACCAGAATCTCATGGCAAATAGGGAAAAAAAAAATTGTAGTGTGCAATACTGGGGAAATTGGATTAAACGATCTTGATACTGGTTAATATTTAATTATGTCTTTAGTATTATTGAACATGAATTATAATAAGACTGTATGAAGAATGTTCGGTGTATAATATAGAAAACTAGCTTTTGTCCGCGGCTTCGCCCGCGTGGAATAGTGTTCTTGGAGAAAAAACTACTTCGGCGAATAATTCTCTACCTACTTACAGCAATATACTACTGATACAATATTGAACATGTTTTTAGGTTTGCCCAATGCAAATTGTTAAAAATGGGACCCTATCACCTCGATACGACATGCGCGACCACTTGATAATATACTTACATAATAAGTACTTGAATATAAATTTTACCATAATCTTATAATATCTTAAAGACTATTAAATACTTAAAGACTATTATTTTAAAAACTCGCATCAAAATCCGTTGCGTAGTTTTAAAGATTTAAGCATACATAGGGACAGACAAAAAAGGGACTTTGTTTTATACTATGTAACATAATGATATTTCATGAAAAATAAATCAATCGTGAATTACTTTATATACTTACTAGCTTTTGCACGCGACTTCGTCCGCGTGGAATAGTTACTTTGGAATATCACTAAAATTTACCCGCGACTTCATTTACGTAGAAGGAGGAGCGCTTGCCCGCGACTCACGACTGCCCGCAGCGCGCCGCACATCATTATTGCGCGCTGATTATTTTATTACTGCGATATCTTCTAAAATACTTATTGAAATCAAATGATGTAAATGGCAAATTTCTTCTAAATTAAATGCTTGTAATGAATAACGTATTTATTTGGATAAGCATTAATATCATCTTTATGAAAACACCCTCACAAATAATGCTTAATTTTAGAACAAATTTGGTTAGCATAAAAAGGTTATTGTGAGCCAACCATAAAAGATAGATATATACTGTCGCGGACTTTTTTTTAGAACTTTTAAAGGGGAACAATTCTGTCATACATTATTTTACCGAAACTTTAACCGTTTCCGCAGCGTACGCAGCGAAAGCTCTCAAAAGGGAAAAAAACACCCCGATTTTGAAACATTATTGATTGGAGCTCCGCTCGTATTGAGCTTATCATGATGTTATATAGCCTAAAGCCTTCCTCGATAAATGGACTATCCAACACAAAAAGAATTTTTCAATTCGAACCAATAGTTCCTGAGATTAGCGCGTTCAAACAAACAAACAAACAAACAAACAAACAAACTCTTCAGCTTTATAATATTAGTATAGATTTATTACGAATAACATACAATTAAATTGGCAACAGTTTATTTAATGTTGGAATTTCCTTCCGAACTGTATAGAACTCGTTTACTTTATTCCTAATCAACTATAAATCGAAACTGTCTTATGTTGATTTTCTTTTTTCCTCCTCTCCTCCTTTTACCAGGCATGGAAAACAAACCATCATTCGATGTGCCATCAGCTACGATTCACCTTATAGTAGTACTGGAAACACATTTAAAGAAGTCACAATAATTACCTAAGAAAATATAAAAAAACTAAAAGTATCAAAACAACTCACTCTAACTTACCGGTCAACTCTACCACGAACTTTAAATTATAAGATTGAGTTCGATTTACACCTTCTTCTTTCTGTATTTTACTATAGACATAGAAAACAATATTTCTCGCTTGAGATCGAATTGCCTTTTTGGATATTTTCACAAAAACAACAAATTCCAAGAACATAATCACAAAATTTTAGCAGCGGTTGACAGATCACGTACTTTGATTTGACGGGTCATACTTGACATTGCCATATGAAAATCACATTTTTTATTTTTTTTAAAATGCCATCAGATTCTGGTAGAGCTATAATACTCTCCGAACCAGCTTCGGAACAAGCTATTATGCTTTATAGAACTTTTACTAGTATCGAAGATAGTATAGTGTAGAGTACTGTAGAGTATATTAAGTATAGGGTACAATGGGATTGACATGTCTTTAGATACAAATCCCTAAATAAAAATAGAAAAAAAAAACCGGCCAAGTGCGAGTCGGACTCGCGCACCGAGGGTTCCGTACAAACCTTTATATTTATTAAAAAATATATATTTTGTAATGTAACTAAAAATTTAAGGTTTTCGGAATTTTTCCTTTATGTGTGCTATAAAAAGTTGCTTCATGCCAAATTTCAAGATTCTAGGTCGACTGGAAGTACCCTTTAGGTTTTGATTCCCTTGCGAGTACTTGCGAGTTTCAAAATATGCAGCTTAAATTGCTGTTTCTTTTGATTGCGTTGACATAGAAGTTTGATTTTGTTACAGCTTAAAGGTATTATAGACCTGAGTATTTGGTATGAATTTCAATTTAATACCTCTACGCGTTTATGAGGAAATGGGTAGTAAGTTTAAAATTATTAAAAAAATATATATTATGTGATGTAACTAAAAATTTATGGTTTTCGTAATTTTTCCTTTATCTATGCTATAAGACGTTGCTTCGTACCAAATTTCAAGATTCTGAGTTCACGGGAAGCACCCTGTAGGTTTTGATTCCCTTGCAAGTGTCGAAAATTTGCGGCATAAACGGCTGTATCTTTTGATTGCGTTGGCTTAGAAGTTTGATTTTTTCACAGCTTCAAGGGACAGTAGACCTGAGTAATTGATATAAATTTCAGCTTCATACCTCCACGCGTTCCTGAGAAAAAAGGTCTTGACAGACGGACGGACGGACAGACGGACAACAAAGTGATCCTATAAGGGTTCCGTTTTTTCCTTTTGAGGTACGGAACCCTAAAAACTGACGACGTATCTTGTGAGAACAATGAAAAGTCTGACAACTCACTCGTAGTATCTTGTGAGAACAATGAAAAGTCTGACAACTCACTCGTACTTAGTATCTTGTGAGAACAATGAAAAGTCTGACAACTCACTCGTAGTATCTTGTGAGAACAATGAAAAGTCTGACAACTCACTCGTAGTATCTTGTGAGAACAATGAAAAGTCTGACAACTCACTCGTAGTATCTTGTGAGAACAATGAAAAGTCTGACAACTCACTCGTAGTATCTTGTGAGAACAATGAAAAGTCTGACAACTCACTCGTAGTATCTTGTGAGAACAATGAAAAGTCTGACAACTCACTCGTAGTATCTTGTGAGAACAATGAAAAGTCTGACAACTCACTCGTAGTATCTTGTGAGAACAATGAAAAGTCTGACAACTCACTCGTAGTATCTTGTGAGAACAATGAAAAGTCTGACAACTCACTGACAACACACCTCTAGTAGTAATAATAATAACTTCCCACACCGATCTCGGTGACGGTGGCTGGTTTCATTGAAAGCAGGCTAGTTACGCAGGAGTAATTTTATAGTGCCCAAGTGTGTGCGCAGTACACAAGAGCACTCTCTCTTACTCTCGTAATCCAGTGGGACGGATAATCGACACGACTGACGAGACGCCCATCCGACGCATGGATCATCTTTCTTGTCAGACAATCAGCCTGCATTGTCCTAACCAAACTTGAAAACAACATTTTACTTTATTTATGTAATGTAGTTGTGTAGTGTAATGTCCAAACTTTTTTGAATTAATGTCTTATTATTATTATTTTTTTGTTGTTCCAATGCGGGAATCGAACCCACGACCTCTTGAGTCGAGAGCCAATGCTCTAACCACAAGACCACGGAGGCTGTTAATAATAATGTTCCTCTAGTGTTGCTGCTATATATGGGTGGCAGTTCTTGCTTGCCATTAAACGACTTGTAAAATCATTTATTTAAATACCATTAAAAGGATACTTAAGTTAAAAATCTTCAAAAGCACTTCATGTTCATTTTATATCCTCGATGTCACTTTACGACCCATAGGAACAAGATACATATAAAACTTTTTACAACCGCACTTTCAAGTTGAAAAAAGTATGTGATGAAGCTATTGTGAATTCAGCTTCGTTGTTTTGTAGTTTTATGGTACCTACAGATTTACATTGAACTCTTAACTGTCTTCATAAGTTTTAGTACATGAAAATATAAAACATTTTTTGTAGGAGGCCTATGACCAAGGGGAAAGCCAAGAAAGAGAAGAGTATAACATAAACGTGCACGAATATAATAATAATAAATAATTTAATAAGTTAAAATTATTACAATAAAATAAATTTAATAAAGTAATATATAATGATAAAATTAGTAACTTTTAGTAAAACAAATTAATATTTATTGGTGCAAAAATGTATAACAAATGAATGAAATTGTACCTTCTAATATTGTGAAACTAACAATAAATATATTACATTATATTCTAATATAAAACATTTTATAAAATGCCATTGACATTAAAACGATATTTTAATAATCACAATGTCAATATTTTTTGCTCCTATCTTTAAAAAAGTTAAAGCTTGTCATGCTACTACTATTATAAATATATAAAATATGAAATGTGGTATGGTAGTAGTTTAGGCTCTGGATTACTCTGAATCATAGGCTACTTTTTATCCCAAAAAAGTAAAAACAGGGTTCCCGTGGGATACCCGATACATATGACAAATATAACAGAGAAACTCCCTCGTCTATAATATCAGAGAATGTTATCTAACTAAATTTATTATTTTCGAAACTATCTAACAAGTGTCGATGCCGATTGCCTCTAATCACCAACAAAACTTTTTCCTCCCGAAGATCTATCTCAAAATAAAACTTGCACTAGAAGGTTCTCGGACGATACTTGTACAGTGGATTTTGCGCTTTAAAAGTTTATTGATAAGGTGGTTTCTTCTGTGGCCACAGTCCTGCAGTCAATCTAGACAAATGCTTGTTGAGGACTTTCCGCACCTGTGCCCGAGCTATATATCTCTGCCAAATGATTACATTCCACCTCGGTGTACCGACACTGATCGAAGAAGACGTCGATTTGAGTTGACTTCTTCGACTGCGGATATGACGTTTGTATTTATTACGATTCCAACCTTGTAAAAAGTCTTCGCAATTGAAAAATTACTTTCTTTACAAAATGTCCCTGAACTGTAAGTTGTAAAGAGTGACTTAACATAACCAGAATGTTAAGTTGTTATAATATTTTAAGGTGTTTTATATTTAAAAAATTTGTTAATTAAATTAAATTTGCTAACTATGTAATAATTGTAACAGATCGAATCCTACTATTATTGTAAATGTGAAAGTGTGTGAGGATGGACGGATGCATTGATGGATGGATGTTTACGGCTCCTTCACGCGAAATTACTGAACGGATATTGATTAAATTTGGTATCATAGTAATTTAGGCTCTGGATTAACGACTTGGCTACTTTTTATACCAAAAAACCGTTCTCTTCTAATCTATATCTACTAATATTATAAAGAGGAAAAGTTTGTTTGTTTGTATTTTTGTTTGCATTGAGTCCACTCCGAAACTACTAGAGTAATATTGACGAAATTTGACACAGATATAGAGTAGACCACTGGGAAGGATGAAGATTAATTTTTAACGCGGAAAAATTTACGGTTTCTGCGAGATTAACTTTTGCGCGCACGAAGTCGCGGGCAACATCTTATGTTATATACTAATAAGATTATCTTAAATTACATTTTTAGCGGCATTCAATCTTTATAAACTTAACCTGAGGTACATCGAGCGAAGAACTCGTGCAAATCCTTTGAAAACCAGAAATGGACGGGACAGCTCAAGTAAGATCAAACGCGGCTTTGTAAGATGGCGCGCCAGCCTTGCATAATAAAACTACTTTCACAGCTTATCCATGCAATAATATTAGTGGAACTAAAACCGTGGAAATGCAGTACTTTTTAAAACGTGGAATCATTAAATATAGCTCAAATAGTCCGGTGCAACAGGCGAAATACCACGGCGTTGTAAAAAACCGACGTGACGATACGTTGCTCTACCAAGTTTGTTGGAGCCGAAATGAAATAGCATTCATTTCTATTCAAAAAAAAAGTATTTTCACAAAATACCTACATAATATTTTTTACATTATGTAGTTTGTCATGTCATGGGATACTCATCCCAACTTACCTGTCCGGTAGTTGTGGTATAGTATACGGGTATGCGACCCCGGCTTCCCTAGCTATTACTGTCCTATCCCTTGCCCTCCTGGACGGTAATATCCAACATTTCTTGTTTCCCACTCTAACTTACTAATCTTCCTTTCCACACCTCCTATCCTTCCCTATCCCTATTCCTACCCTCTCCACCAATCCGTGGAAACGCAATGGATAATCATAAAAATAATTTAATTATCCAAAATGGCGGCGATGTGGTTCACCACCCATCACGTCTCGTTTCTCACGGAGGTGAAAAGCGGATCATGGAGAGCCGCTTCGCTACGTTGAATGTAAGAGGAGGAATGGATGGTAAGAATGAAAGTGAACGAAGCGAAACGAGTATGTAAGGATCGTAGCAAGTGGCAAAAAGTGGTCTCTGCCTACCCCTTTACGGGAAAAAGGCGTGATTATATGTATGTATGTATGTATGTATGTATGTAGTTTGGTGAGCTAATTAGGGGAAATGCTTCTATACAGTATGACGTCAGAAATGCGGTTTACAATAAAGTTGTTGAAAGGTCAAAGTTAAGGTTACCGCAGACTACGACTGATCAGGCTAATGGCTTTTGTACAATGAAACTATTGAATCTTCACAATGGTTGAGCACAAAACACCTCGGTGAATTGACAATTTGCGAATAATGGTGATTATTTTATATCCGTCCTTTGAAGGTTTTTTTATTGATGGACAACAAAGGTATCTAAAAATACTGGCCAAGTGCATGTTGGGCCACGCATAGAATAGGGTACTCAACTTTTTATTTCGTTATTTTTATACAAAGTTTTAAGTGAGTAAGCGCATTTTACAAGTTAGGCCTCTATAACTCGTGAACTATCAAAGTTATCTAAGCCGTTATAATTTTTCTTTAAAGTTCATTACATGGACTACCATCATAATTTTTTTCAGATTTTTCGAGCCAGCTGCTTAGAGGCGCGGCGACGTCATTTACCAAAAAAAATGCGCTTTAAAGTTGAATATCTTCCAAACGGACACCTACATCAAATTATCGTCTTAGCAACCTGTCAATGTTTTTAAAAGTCCTATCGAATGATGGACTATCCCACTGGGGTAAACGTGAAAAAAAAATCATCCCCACTTTACGTGTAAAAAAACCGGCCAAGTGCGAGTCTTATTCGCGCACCGAGGGTTCCGTATAAACATGTAGTGATTTTGTTACAGTTTAAAGGTATTATAGACCTGAGTATTTGATATTAATTTCAATTTAATACCTCTACGCGTTCATGAGGTAAGGGGTAATAAGTTTAAAATTATCTATACTTCTATACTAATATAATAAAGAGGAAAAGTTTGTTTGTTGGTTTACTTGTTTGTTTGTTTGTTTGCATTGAATAGGCTCCGAAACTACTAGACCAATTTTAATGAAATTTGGCACAGATGTAGAGTAGACCACGGGAAAGGACACAAGCTACTTTTCATCGCGGAAAAATGTACGGTTTCTACGAAATTAACTTTTGCGCGCACGAAGTTGCGGGCAACATCTAGTTAAAAATATTTTTATAATATGATGCAACTAAAATGTATGGTTTTCGCAATTTTTCCTTTATCTGTGCTATAAGACGTTGCTTCGTACCAAATTTCAAGATTCTGAGTTCACGGGAAGTACCCTGTAGGTTTTGAGTCCCTTGCGAGTGTCGTAAATTTGTGGAAATTTGCGGCTTAAACGGCTGTATCTTTTGATTGCGTTGGCTTAGGAGTTTGATTTTTTGACAGCTCTAAGAGATAGTAGAGTTTTTTTATATAAATTACAGCTGTACATATTGCTGAAAAAAGGGTCTCGACAAACAGATGGGCGGACGGACAACAAGTGATCCATTATTTTCCTTTCGAGGTATCCCAAAAATTTAAAATTTAAAAACGGAATAGGTAAAAAGTTTTATTCAAACAAAAATATGAAATCAATCATTTATTTCAGCTTTTCAAAGAAATCACGCTTATAAGAATTCATTCAAATGGTTTAGTTTTTTTACAGTAATTATTTTTAAATTAAATAATCTCTATATAAATGAGTATCTTGTTAATCACTCTCATCCAGACTTACTGCTGCTGCTGTGGTTTTGCGCCTTCGATCTGAAAAAAAAATACTTTTTTGGAATCTATTTCACTTCTAGTTTATCTAATATAGATATTGCCCGCAACTTCGAGCGGTTAATTAATTTCGTAGAAACCGTAAAAAGTTAATTTCGTAGGAATCCTACATTTTCCCGCGATAAGTAGCCTATGTCCTTCCCTGTGGCCTACTCTACATCTGAGCCGAAATTCATTAAAATCGGTCCAGCAGTTTCGAAACATATTCAATACAAGAAAAGATAAAATATGCCTTGGGAATTGGACTAAACGTCAAAATTTAAATCAACAGCTTAGGCAAGGTAGTCTTTGCGTAAATATTAACAGTGCCATACAACAATTATGTTCCCCTTCACCCGGATAGAAAAAAATAAGGTCTCATACCCCAACTAACTTCACATATTATTGTCATGAAAGAAGATCATGCATTTTGGGTCTGAAGCCAAATTATTCCTTTAAAGTTAATTTGAGCATTTTTTGTTATTACAACAAATATCTAGAAGCAAAAGTTTTTATAAAACGCTGGTTGAAAGTTTCAAGTAGACTTCGTAGGCCGTAAATGCCGGAAAAGCAAAAGGTAGTCAAAGAAGTATCGAGTCCGATTTTAATAAAACAAGCACTTGATGTTGCCTATGGGCGACGGTAATCGCTTTCCATCAGGTGACCCATCTGCTCGTCTGTCTCCTATTTCATAAAAAGATCTCTATTTGAGAACCTTACCCCTTTGCTTATGCTATCGACCAACTCATTGAAGCTCTTCTTGATATTGTCCGGGTCCAATAGTACGCTGGCTTTCTCACTGATGTCCTTGCCAAGTTCTCCGAGCGAGTCCTGGATTTTCTTGAAGGCGTCTTGGGCTGCTTCACCAGCTGCTGGGGCGTCGCGTTTCACGAAGGCGTGAACCTGGTTGGCAAAATTCAATGATTTTGGTGTAACTTAGTCTTAAAGTTCACTAGTAGAGAAAGCATCGGTACATTTTTGTCCAAATTAAGTCCACTAGAAAAAGGTGAGGTAATTTTCGTCTGCTTCTTATTGGGTAGTTAATAATTTACAAGCAAACTAGATAAAATTTACATTCGTCCGGATGTAAGTTCATTAAGCAGGTCAAATTAAAAAGTTAATTTAAAGCTAAGAACACGATAAATATCATATTCTGTATCTTATTTTGGTTATCTTCAAGTAAGGTTATCTCACAGTTTTGTCAGCTGTTTAGAATAATCTATTCGCAAAATATCAAAGCATCCGATTGGTTTCAAGTTTTGATTTGTTTAGTGTTGTTGATGTTGAGAAGTTAAATGTCGTAACATGACATGATAGACATTTTGAATGCAATTTTTTTCTCACCAGTTGCAAAAGCTAAGAAAATAAAAAAATTAAATAATAAATAAATTAAATAATTTATTTATTTATTTTAATTATTTAAAATAAACATTTCTGTAAGGAATCACGACCTCTTATACCTTTGATTAGATGATTCATAATACAATTGAATAACGCTGGTACCCTGTCATAAATACATTAGGGCTAGTTGTCCCATAAAAATTTTGCAGAAAGGACATTGAGCCAGCGAGATATCATCTAACCACGTCCCGCGCGGCACAGTATCCCCGAAAATATTTATACATCATAATATTACAAACTAGATGTTGCCCCCGACTTCATGAGTGTGTGAGTGCCCGATGGAACCGCACATTTTGCCGCAATAAGAAGTAGCCTATGTTCTTCCCCGCGGTCTACTCTATATCTATGACAAATTTCATCAAAATCGGAATAGTAGTTTCGGAGCCTATTAACAACAAACAAACAAACAAACTTTTCCTCTTTATTAGTATAGAAGAAATTAACAGCCTACGTGGTCTAGTGGTTAGAGCATTGGCTCTCGACTCGGAGGTCGTGGGTTCGATTCCCGCATTGGAACAGCAAAAAAATGTTGTTTCCAAGTTTGGTTAGGGCAATGCAGGCTGATCACCTGATTGTCTGACAAGAAAGATTATCCGTGCGTCGGATGGGCATGAAAAAAGTCGGACCTGCGCCTCAGCTCTCGTTAATCGTATCGGTTATCCGTCCCACTGAATTACAAGAGTAAAGGAAGAGAGAGTGCTCTTGTTTACTGCGCACACACTTGACACTATAAAATTACTCCTGCGTAACTGGCCTGGTTTCAATGAAACCGGCCACCGTCACCGAGACCGGTGGGGAGTTATTATTATTATAGAAGAATACTTACGTAGCCAATGAGGCACACGGCCAGAAGGATGATAAGGAACTTGTTCATTTTGAATATTGATACGACGACCTCCCAAGACAACAACTTACAGCACACTGATTCGATGCTGACCCGTACCACGTATATAGGGAGATATATTTACTCGCCTTATCGGAGGACAGAGTTCAGACAGTTAACGAATTTGCCTCTTATTATCTCGTTGGTTCTATTATGAAAGACGGAAACAATTAGTGTCTTCAAAGAGACGTCTTCTTACCGAACTACAATGTTTAAAAGTAGAAACGTAGTGCATGTGCAATTATATCTGTATATGCCCGTCGGACCCAACTATCGGTAGTTTATTTTAATATTATGATATATTTTATATTTAATTTAATATTATGAATGGCGGCGATGTGGTTCGCCACCCATCACGTCTCGTTCTCGCGGAGGCGAAAAGTGGCCCATGTATTGGAAATCAGGGTGAGATAATGGAATACACGTTTTATTTAAGTTATCTAGTTTATTGATAATAATTTGTACACTGGGCGACACTGGATATTAGTTAAAATATAACCAAATGTATTTAATTTTAATACAATATGTAGTACCAACTCAATTATTACTAGTTAAATTTAAAATACCTAGGTAAGTATTATCGATGGACAGGGCCTCCTCGTATAATAGTAATTTTCTTAGAAAAAAAGAGAGCGACTCCGGCTTGTACCAGCTATTTATACCCTTGTCCATCGATAACAGACCAATGTGTTTTTGGTGTTGCTATTTTACTTTAAGCATAGACTATTTATTTATTTTTTTCTTACATAATCCAAGTCTTAATAATTAATAACAATATTATATGTAAAGAATATAAGTAATTCTAATTTCTAACATTCGGCCTTTCCTGACTTTTAGTTTGACCTCAAACTGTGTGTGTACAGTTACCTACATGATACATTTCTTTGTTTTGTACTAGATAATTAAAAACATTAATGATGCCGTTTGGCTCAACATAAACATAATAGTCTTCTTTTAACATTAACCTTTAATTAATTAATCTGCGATGGTGGTGCTCCCATCAAAATTAATATTTGCAATGGTACCTCTATTAAATTAACATTTGCAATGGTACTTCTATTAAATTAACATCTGTAATGGTACTCCCATTAAATTAACATCTGCAATGGTACTCCCATTAAATTAACATCTGCAATGGTACTCCCATTAAATTAACATCTGCAATGGTACTCCCATTAAATTAACATCTACAATGGTACTCCCATTAAATTAATATCGGCAATGGTACTCCCATTAAATTAATATTGGCAATGGTACTCCCATTAAATTAATATCGGCAATGGTACTCCCATTAAATTAATATCGGCAATGGTACTCCCATTAAATTAATAATTACGATGGTACTCCCATCAAAATTAACCTCCACGACAGTGCTCCCATTAAAATTAATAATCGATTTAAAATTACTTGTTATTGATATCTCTTACAATCAACTATTATAATATTATGTACGAGTTTCTTGTTTTGGATAACAGTTTACAATTACATATGCTACAATAATCTTTGTTGTTATACATACACATGGAAGTTAATATCATTACAATATACTATTTATTTATTTATCAAAAAGACAAAGATTACAATTTCCTACTAAAGTCAAATTATACCAGTGTTTAATTCACTAATTTCTAGATAAATTATAATTTTAGCATAAATAGCTCTATTCACTTTCAGTGGATGAAGATTCGTCAGTGGCTACACTTATCCAAGGTTTAATACGATCTGCCGCCCAAACATTACTATATTCTCGTTGTGTCAAATTTGATCCTTCAATACTTGAAACTTCGTACCTATCATTTTCTAAAACTTTTGAAATTTTGAATGGTCCGGAAAATTTTGGTAATAGTTTTTTACTTTTTCCATCATTGTGTGCAATTGGTTTTAATATTTTAACTAAATCGCCTACTTTATATATCCTAGCTTTAATTTTTGTTTTGTCGTGCCTCTCTTTTTGTTTCCTTTGATCTTTTTCGATATGTGAACTTATATTTTCCCGAATCGTTTGTATGTCCCCTAGTGATCTGGTTTCCTCAAAAATTCCTGAAAACTTATTATCTCCTTTACTTATTAATTGACAACCAAATAAAGCCTCTGATGGTGCTTTGTTTATTCCTTTGTTTAAGGTGTTATTTAGACCCCACTGTAGCTTTCCCAGTGCTTTATCCCAATTTCTTTCACCTAACTTGTCAGTATAAGCTGTAAGTCCGTCCAATATTGTTCGGTTGTATCTCTCCACTTGTCCATTTGCCCTTGGAGAAGACACCGCATTTAAAATGTGTTTTATATTACTGTTGCTACAAAAAATCTTAAATTCGCGAGATGTAAATGATGATCCTTGGTCTGAAATAAGGCGGTTCGGATACCCAAAAGTAAAAAAAATATCCTCAAGAGAGTTTATTGTAGGTTTAGACTTTAAATTTCTTAGCGGTTTTAAAATACAAAACTTAGTAAAAGAATCGACTAAAACTAGCAAATAATTGAAGCCTTTGGAGCTCTTAATAAATGGTCCTAAATGATCAATGTGAACAGTGTCAAATGGTCTGTCCACCTTGTGAATTGGGTGCAATAGGCCCTCCTTTGGTCCACTAGGTTCTTTGCTATAAGCGCACTCTATACAAGATTTCACGTATTTAGAAATGAATCTTCTCATTTTAGGAAACCAAAAATCTTTTTGAATTTTATTCAGAGTTTTTTCTACACTAAAATGACCGATATCATCATGATTAAATTTGCACAGTTGAAATCGAGCACTTTTGGGAACTACCCACTTCAGTCCACCATTCACTATCCGATATAATTTATTATTTTTTATAGTATAATTATTTTTTATTTCTAACAAGTCAGTAAATTGTTTATCATTTAGAATATCACGTATACGTTTAGTTTCGGGGTCGCTTAATTGAATACTTAAGAGCCAATCTTGTTGTGATATATTTAATATTGAAGGGAAATAGTCATTCCCTTCGTTTGTTTCACACGGCTGAGCATTTCTACTTAGTGCATCCGCGTGCGACATTGCTTGCCCTGGTTTGTATATCACATCAAAATTATATTCTTGGAGGATAATCCACCATCGTGCAATGCGGGGAATAAGATCTCGTTTTACGAAAGAAGCGCGTAATGCACTACAATCTGTAACTAAAGTAAATTTCATGCCCAAAAGATATACCCGAAACCGTTGCAGTGATGCAACTACAGCTAATGTTTCTAATTCATATGCATGATAAAATTGTTCATCACGGGTGGTTTTACGGCTAAAATATGCAATAGGCCTCAGTGGTGAGGTGTCGCTATCTGCTTGTAATAGAATACCAGCCAATCCATTTTTACTAGCATCTGTGTGTAATTGTGTTATTTTATTAGGATCAAAGATGCCTATCACGGGACGTTGAACAAGACATTCTTTAAGCTTTCTAAACGAGTTTTCCTGATCATTTCCCCAGCTCCACTCCTTGTTTTTTTGGGTTAAGTCAGTTAAGGGTCGGGCAATTAGAGCAAAGTCTTTTATAAATCTCCTAAAGTAACTAGCCAATCCGATAAATTGTCGAATTTCGTGGGGGTTTTGTGGAGTAGGAAAGTTTTCAACGGAACTTATTTTTGATTTTCCTGGTCTAATTCCACTATGGCTTATTTCGTAACCGAGATATTCTAGTTCTTCTTGGAAGAAATTACATTTCTTTATATTAAGTGTAAGTCCAGCATCTTTTAAAAGTTTAAATGTCTCCTCGACTCTAACTAGACCTTCATTAAAATTTTTACTTGGTATTAAAATATCGTCCATATATGCCAGAGCAGATTTAAACCGAGAGTTTCCTAATATTCTGTTCATTGTTCTTTGAAAGACAGATGGAGAGTTTACCAAGCCGAATGGCATTTTTTTGAATTGATAAAGCCCGTCGGGTGTTATAAAGGCTGTTAGGTACTTACTATCTGTGTGCATGGGGATCTGATAATATCCACTGGCTAGATCAAAGCTTGTGAAGAACTTGTTTCCGTTCAAGAGATCTAACTGATCATCTATTCGGGGCATAGGGAAATGGTCTTTGACAGTTTTTCTATTCAAAGCTCTAAAGTCTACACACAGTCTACTACCACCATTTTTCTTGGAAACGAGTACAATTGGACTAGCATACGAAGAGTTAGATTCTTCTATTATATCCGCACTAAGAAGTTCGTTAATCATTTCACGCACCTTTGCTCTTTCTGCATAACTAAGACGGTAGGGTCGGTAAACTACAGGTGTAACGTCTGTGAGTACAATTTCCATTTGGGTGACATTAGTGCAACCTAGTTCAAAAATATTTTGAGCAAAACAGTCCCTATATTTATTAATTAAACTAAATACCAATCTCTTTTGATTTTCTGAAAGAGAATTGTTTATTCTAATATCACTGATGGTAATGGGAAGCAGTTGTTGAGCAGACTTAGAATTTATATTGTTAATACTTAATTTATTATGTTGCACGTCAAAATCTTTCTCGGTTATTATGTGCGCTCTTGCAAAATTTTTATTCGTTTTCAAAATTAATGGATATTTAGCCATGTTCCTAACTGCAATCTGGCATACCCCTGAGTCAATTTTATAGACACCCCCAATTATTGAATAATGTTTATCTCCTATAATTCTTAAACTATCTTCTAAATAAACAGGAGATGTTATTTGTGAGTCTTCTATGCAATTGACGAATTCCATTGTATCTACGGTTGTATCAGTTTGTATTCGCAATACTATCTTTTCGGGAGGTGTGCTTTCTAGCGTGAAATCAGCTAGTTCCTTTTTAATATCATGCTTTAAAAATTTCAAACTAGAATTAGTTTTAATTACAATTAAATCATTACGTTCAGTAAAGTCCTGACCGACCAGGATTGAAGTTGCTAATAGAGAATCGTCTACTATAAACGCGCGAATAGGTGCCTGCATTTCCTCTATGTGAATTGTGAATTTAGCCGTACCTAAAGGTACATATGAACTATGTCCAAAACCTCGAATACAGGGTAAATTGCCTTTATTTTTGTCGGACGTTAACAAGTATTTATCCACGAACCCCTTTTGAATCAATGTACAATCACTACCAAAATCTATATATGCTTTAGCCGGTATGTCGTCATTGACAATTATGTTTTTAATATATTTAGAATCTGAGCTAGTAGTTTCGGTTTTCAAAATGCGTTTACCGTTTTTATCATTATTATTAGAGAAACGTTGTCGACATTCAGATGTTGAGTGTCCAGGTTGACTGCAAGTATCACACTTTAGTTGAGGTTTAAGCGTAGGACATTTTGTAGCAATATGACCTTTTTCCTTGCACTTATAACATGTTAACTCATTTTGATGACAAACGGAACTGCGGTGACCTTTCTTATTACATTTAAAACAAATTAAATTAACTAAATTGTTAGGAGTCCTATCTTTAGTCCTAGTATTATCGATATCCCTGCCTGTATCCTTAAGGAATTTTAACAAGTCCTCGGGGTCTTGGAAACGAGCTGAAGCTGCACCCGATTTAAGAATTCGATCATGAATGCCATGAATTAAACAGTCCACAGCTCGCTTACCACTAATATCACATGCATTTAACAAAATCATTTTATCGTAATAGTATTCATCTATTGATTCTCCTATCTTAGTGTGACGTTGTAACATCGTGGTTAACAATGTACCATAGTTCATGTTAGAAGGAAAAGCCTTTGTTAATTTTTCTTGCCATTCCGACCAAGTAAGCAAAATACTATCTAATCCTTGATACCATTCTTGGGCGCTGCCCCCCAATTTTGGTAAAGCGTAATGTGTAGTTTGTTCATCATTCCACTGATAAATTTTAGCACACTCGTTTACTTTAGCCAACCAATTAGTAATCTTTTGATTTTTCTTTAGTGGATCAAACACAGGTATCATGTTATTAGTCCTATCAAAATACATACTGTTATTTGGCTTAAGATTTTGTAGCAATTTAGCAAAATCATTAATATTAATAGACATACAGTTATCAGTTACCCGTACCCCTGGAGCACTATCGGGAGATATCTCGGACGCTACAGCGACATGTTCAACCGGTGGCTGCGTCGCGTTGACCAGCGGCGCCGACCCCGGCGTGTTGCCAGCTGTAGCCTGCTGCGCGCCATCCTGGAATTTGAAATTCCTAGTATCATTTCTCAATGTTGAGATTAGGGCTGAAGGATCATCTCTTGTAATAGTATAATGTAATCATAACACTATTATTACTAATAATATTAGGTATGTGTTAACTCAAAAGCTATATTTTAATCTAATATTATTATTTTGTTTATATATAGGTACATATATTTCAAGCTTTGACAGCCCAACAAATCATTAAATTTTTGTGGGACATACTTTCCAGAAAATAAATAGGTAATCTTTATGAAACTAGCCCCAAAAATAATGTTATTATCCAGAGTCCGTATTCTTTGTTTTGAAATAAGGTTGTGAATGGAGAGCACTCTGATCTCACTTAGGTACCTACATAATTTATTGTTTCGTAAAATAAATCACATCACCGCCGAGATACGTTAGTACCTACCTAATATATATTCTTTGGCCGAGTACATTAACAAAGTTATCACTACAGTAACAAATTATTGCTCCCGAATTGCGTATGTAATACCGATGCAAGTTGCAACAAGTTTTTGATCTAGGATTGTATGTTTGATATATCCTTGAGAAGTATAAAGAATTAAGCACCCATAGATTTTAGTAAAACGTACCTGTGTCTTTATAAACCCTTGAAAAAGCAAGTATTACGCATAAACGGATTAACTAAGTTAATGTTATTGGTAAGAAAAGAAAATGGCGGCCGGAGTAAATAAAAGAAAAAAAAAAAAATCTACAGCGCAAAGTGGCCAAAATAACCATTTAAGTTAATTATTAATAAATTACCTAAGTTATAGGACACTTGCCAGGAATAACGGTGCCGGTGTGCGAGCTCGTCTCCCTCTGGAGCTCCGCTTGTGGTGTGGCTTGCGCTTGCGGCTGTGATGACGCCGTTTTCCCCGATGCGCCCGCGTAGATGCATTTGACGAAGCCTCGGTGTCGGAGGCGTCCGAGCTCGTGACGTCGTTGCGATGAGCCCTTTTTCTACGCCGCGAGTCCATTTTATCCACTTCTGATATTGGAAATCAGGGTGAGATAATGGAATACACGTTTTATTTAAGTTATCTAGTTTATTGATAATAATTTGTACACTGGGCGACACTGGATATTAGTTAAAATATAACCAAATGTATTTAATTTTAATACAATATGTAGTACCAACTCAATTATTACTAGTTAAATTTAAAATACCTAGGTAAGTATTATCGATGGACAGGGCCTCCTCGTATAATAGTAATTTTCTTAGAAAAAAAGAGAGCGACTCCGGCTTGTACCAGCTATTTATACCCTTGTCCATCGATAACAGACCAATGTGTTTTTGGTGTTGCTATTTTACTTTAAGCATAGACTATTTATTTATTTTTTTCTTACATAATCCAAGTCTTAATAATTAATAACAATATTATATGTAAAGAATATAAGTAATTCTAATTTCTAACACATGGAGAGCCGCTTCGCTATGTTGAATGTAAGAGGAGGAATAGATGATAAGAATGAAAGTGGACGAAGTGAAACAAGTATGTAAGAATCGTAGCAAGTGGAAAGAAATGGTCTCATGGTGATTATATGTATGTATTGTCTTCGACTGTTTGATCTTAATTCTTATTCCTACAATAATAGTTTTTCTTACCAGTGTTATTAATGCAGAAGAGGTGTATTGCTCCATCTAAAATATATGGTTGTGCAAAATCAATTACGGATATTTTAGGAAAATATGATCTACTGCTTAAGTAAAGAAGCATAGGCAAAAAAATAATTAAATACTAAATAAAAGTTTGATGTTATTAACCTCACAGAAACAAGTGATTCAAGGAGAGCGCAAAGACTGCCTAAAAAACATTAAAATAATCAGCTGTGTGAGTGCAATGACCTTAACATCGCCGTAAAGAGCGTAATGTAATTGTTTGTCGTAGTTTAATATATACTTTTTTTTTATTTTGACATAAGCAGTAAATCATAATATTATGTTCAAAATATCCTACAAGAATATTCTTGATCGACATTAGAGGTGGGACGTATTTAACGTAACAGGTAAAAAGGAACAGGTAATTGGTACTCTGGTCATGGGGTACTCTTCCCAACTTACCTGTCCTGTAGTTGTGGTATAGTATACGGGTATGCGACCCCGGCTTCCCTAGCTATTACTGTCCTATCCCTTGCCCTCCTGGGCGGTAATATCCTACATTCCCTATTTCCCACTCTAACTTACCAATCTTCCTTTCCACACCACCTATCCTTCCCTTTCCCTATTCCTACCCTCTCCACCAATCCGTGGAAACGCATCAAAAGCGGACCATGGAGAGACGCTTGGCTACGTTGAGTGTAAGAGGAGGAATGGATGGTAAGAATGAAAGTGGATGAAGCGAAAGAAGTATGTAAGGATCGTAGCAAGTGGAAAGAAGTGGTCTCTGCCTACCCCTACGGGAAAGAGGCGGTCCTGCCTACCCCTACGGGAAAAAGGCGTGATTATATGTATGTATGTATGTAATTGGAAATAACACATAACAGTCGATATCCAGTTACTAAATTAACAGTTATTAAATAACATAACAGAATACGTCAGTTACTAGCAGCGTAATAAGTAAAAAATACCTACCCGAGTACAGCGTACGTGTTACCGATATACTATAGTCCGATCTTGTCTCTCTGTTACACATACAACGATTCCATATGCAAAAACGAAAGGCACTTAGTATTTAAATACTCTGTATGTCTCTCTTACACTTATATGCATCTACTACTTGCTAGAATGAGAAATAACTAGTATTTTTTTAGTAAAAAATTCAGGTTGTAGTCAATCAAGAACAAATCCCATATACACTACGTGCCACTACATATGGTCGTGTTATAGACAGACGTCATTTGTCACGAGTTCTGTTTTTTAACCGACTTCCCAAAAAAGGAGGCGGTTATACGTTCGGCTGTATATATTTTTTTTTATTTTTTTATTTTTTTTGTATGTTCAACGATTACTCCGCCGCCTGTGGACCGATTTCCAAAATTTTTTCTGTGATGTATAGGGTCTAATCCCAATTTGGTCCTTTTGATATCAAAATGGTGACCTGATGATGGGATCCATGAGGAATCGAAGGAACTCCTCGAAATTTATATGGACACATATGGTGATTTTAACTTTTTCTGAAGTAGTTCAAGCATATGCTACCAAAAAGTAAGATTTTGCTCCAAGGTATACCCTGGATCCAAAAGTACAGAATAGAACTCCTGACTCCTTATAGATACATGTTTGGGGATTTCAGCGTTGTTTAAAGAACTGCAAGCATATGCCACCCTGTCAGTTAGAGTAATCATCATCATCATCACCACTATCACACCATACATCATCAGATTATGATGATATAAAAGGTATTTCTCATAGTATTTTACACTAACACGGAGATCATTGAACATTACTCTGCCGTTTATGGACCTATTTGCAAAATTCTTTTGCTGTTGTAAAGGGTTTAATTCGAAATTAGTCCTTTAGTCACTAAAGTGGAAACCTGATGATGCGAGCCATGAGGAATCGAGGGAACTCCTCAAAATTTATATCCATACATATTATAGTGATTTTGACTTTTACTGAAGTAACACAATCATATACTACCAAAAAAATAAGATATTGTACCAAGGTATACCCTGGATCCAAAAGCACTGTACAGAACTCCTCAGTTCTTAAAGATATGCGTTTGGAAATTTCGGCATTATTTAAAGAACTGCAAGCATATGCCACTTTATAACTTACAGTAATCAACATCATCATCTAAATAGCAATACCTAATGGAAGCTTGGCGAGTATTTAATTATACATTCAATCGTTTAGTTTAGACGTTCTTAAGACGTATTAATAATAACATAACAAAATATACTACTAAAAAGGGTGAAATTATTATTTTTAAACAAAAAATTAAACCGACTTCCAAAGTAAAAATACACAAAAAAGTATGAAATAAAACTTAATATCTAAATAATTCCTCTTTCAAATTCGGCTAAAATTTTTACTATTTCTCTACTCAATCTTATTAATTTTGAAGTCGGTACCAGCAAATATGAACGTAAGTTCTATAAAATATTGTAGAATATTGTTTGGGCTGGTACCGATTTCAAAATTAAGAAGATTGAGTAGAGAAATAGTAAAAATTTTAGCCGAATTTGAAAGAGGAATTATTTAGATATTAAGTTTTATTTCATACTTTTTTGTGTATTTTTACTTTGGAAGTCGGTTTAATTTTTTGTTTAAAAATAATAATTTTTATACGCGTGGCGGCTTCAAACCATTTGCCAGTGTTGAGTTGAAAGAGCGGGAAATTGAATTTTCTTTAAAATTTTCAACACCGTAGTCAAGTCCAAAGTCCAAATAAATAGTCAGTGCACTTAAGTCAAGTCAGTCGATTCAGTAAAGTGGTAAAAGCTTTATTGAAAGTTCCTAGGGAGTATTGATTATTTATTCTCTTTGAACTATCAACTAATCAATTTAAAAATTCTAAAGTCAATGAAAATATATTTGTGTTTCTTTCAAAATTATTGTTATTTCGGTTGTTAATGCCTAATATTGGTAGAATATTTACCATTAGATATTCGTTGTCGTGTACAAATGTGGGCAAGTGATACAACTACAAAATGCGTGCTATTTTGGGGTTTTCCGCCAAAACTCCACAGGAAGTTTCAGTAAAGCGTCTACCACTTTACTGTGTAATCGACTGACGACTCATTGACTACCATGACTGTTTATTTGGACTTTGACTAGACTTTGGACTTGACGATTTAGAAATACGGTGATGAAAATTTGAACGAATATTCTATTTCCCGTCTTTTTAACTTGAAACTGGCAAATGGTTAGTACTGTTACTTAATTCTTTTTTGTAAATTCTGTAAAAAAAAATTAAATTAATATTGATAATATATAAATAAATCGTTTAATGCAAAGTAGTTTACAAATATTGACTATTTGTTCTATCTCCCAAACTAGGCGCAACCTGTTGTAGTATGTAATGTAGTATGTAAGTTATTGTCATATAAATAAGTACATTTCATTTAATAAAGTCAGTCGTTAACGAGTCGTCAAGTGTTTAATTTCACATATCTGGGCCCATCCTCACATGGCGACCCTGCCATGGGGTCTCAGGTTCAGGCGTCAAGTTGCGGGCGCGCGTGTGAATTGCATTTCAATAAACTGTGAATAAAATAATGCCGTGACTGTCTCCGTGACTATCCAGTGCAGTTGTACTAAACAGTGTGCAAATAAATAAAATAATATCTAAGACTTAAGTTACCATGTGCAATTCAAATTATCCAAAGAAAGAAGAAGTAATAATTAATCAAAATGGGATCGGATCAGCTCTTAGTGCCACTACAGAACAACTACAATACCATTTGTCGAGCATCAGTATCATAATGATGATTATTCTGGCCCTGCTGGTATTTATTGTTAGCAATTTACTTCGTCTTCAAGTGGTATCAAAATTGTCATCTCAACTGGATTGACAATCGAATTATTGGCCAAACATTAAGAAGATCTTTTTCTCGTCGGGACAACACTCCGAGGAGTCTGGAAGGAGCCAGGTGTGCCGACTGCGCAGAGAGAATCAAACCCATGAGCCAGGAATGAAAATTAAGAAATGGTTGTGGACAATAATTAAAGTGTGTGGAAAATTAGCTCCCAGAAAAATATGTATGTATTGAACCTTAGTTCAATTATTTATTTTATTTTATAATTACTTTAATTATATTGTATTTTGGTGGTTTGAGAAATTTCGTTAAAAATTTGTGGATGTAGCGCTACGTAAGCTAATAATGTTATAAATTTAAGTGTTTATAATTTTAACATATAATTTTAATAACAAAGGTTTGTTAGGTACCTAATATTAGGAAGTAAAATAAAATTAAGATTGAATTAAATAATGTTAGAATGTAATGGCTCAAGAACTTACTGAAATTTATGAGCAATTAAGATACATAAAAGAAAACTTAATTAAATTAAATTACGAACGGAGAACGCCCGAACGGTTAAATTATAAGCTTGAGGAGGCGAGTGTTATATATGATTGTTATAAAATATATGATTTAAATTTACAAGATCAGATAAAAAAGAATTTATTAACTACAGAAAGTCTTACGTTAATTGATAATTATTGTTCTAAGATTAGGCAATTATATTTAGAAATTAAGGAATTTTGTACTAAGTTTGGCGCAACGTCGATCGAAAATAAGTTTTCCAAGATGGATTTCGATTTAAAAACTGCATTAAGTTTATTGCCCGTCGAGACCGATGAGTCTTCGATAAGACAGTTAATTGACGGAATAGATTACTATGCATCTATTCTGACTAAAGATAGTTGTAAATTAAATTTAATAAACTTCGTTTTGAAAAGTAGACTTTCGCAAGCTTCCAAGTTAAAGTTAAAATATAGCTATGCAACTATAAAAGAATTATTACAGGATATGTCTGCCATTCTTTTGCCTAAAAAGAGTTCCGTAGCTTTGCAAAATAAATTGCAATCAGTGAGACAAGATTTTAAAACTATTAATGACTTTGGTAAGGAGTTAACGGAAATATTTATGGACCTTACTATTTCGCAAGCAGGTGGCAAAACTGAAAATCTTAAAATTTTACAGCCCTTAAATGAAAAACAAGCTATAAAACGTTTTGCTGACGGTTTACGCAATAGACGACTCAGCACAATAATAGCCGCACGAAATTTTGATTCCTTGAAGGATGCCATACAAGCCGCGGTAGACGAGGAGACCGATATGCCGTCTCAGTCATCATCATCATCAGCTGATGACTTATCACTTAATTTTTATAATAGAAAACGTGGTACTAATACTTTTTACAACAGGGGTAAATTTCATAATCGTTACAATCGCTCGTGGAGAGGACCTCCCAAATATTTTCATAGCACCAACAGCCACGCTGCTGTGGCAGGACATGCGCCACGTCATGGTCGTGGTTTTGGTCGAGGTCAGACAGCATCGCATAAAGGTAAGTCCAATAGTTATTATAATAATTTTAGGGGTCGCGGGATCCGTAGAGGAAACATACGTGTCATGAGCGAGGAGGCCGTTCAGATAGTTGATAGCAATGATGATGGTAGCGATTCGCCCACGATCCCCCGGCAGTTTTTTCGTGAATAATGAATTTATTTACGCCTCTAATAGCACGTGTTGTGTACATTTGTATCATGTTAATGAAAATAGTCATTTTCAAAGTAAATATAATATTTTGTCGTTTTTATTAGATACCGGAGCATCGATATGTGCCATAAAATATGATTATGTTAAAAAATTAAATATACCAATCCACAACGAGTGCATAACTATACAAGGAATAGGCGGTGCGATTCAAGCTATCGGATATGTTCATTTGACGCTTAGTAACATGAATGATTCTCAGGAATCTGTGTTGCAACATAAGTTTTATGTTTTCCATACTTTGCCGTGCAAAGCAAATGCTATTATAGGACAAGATTTTCTTACAAAGTTTGATGCAATTTTGAACCTTAAATGTTCGACTTTAACTTTGAACAATAAATTGAATAACAATAATATCGTAATGCCGCTTAGTTCTCAGACTGAAAGTAGTAGTAGTTATTATATTTTACCGCCTAGATCGGAATCTATACATTATATACCAACTACGTATACGGAGGAATGTCTTGTTTTTTCGTCAGAATTACAAAACGAAGTATTTATAGCGAGTATTATTGTTAGACCTTTAAATGGTATGATACCTATTTTAATTTTAAATACTAGCGAGAAGGAGATACGCCTTGAGAAAATTGATCCAAAAATAGACAAAATTAGTGATTACGAATTATGTGATTTCAGTCGATGTAAAATTTTTAAATCCGATCGTGTTAAAAAATTACTAAATTTACTTCATTTAAACCATTTAAACATAGAAGAGCAAACGATTATTGAAAACATTTGTGCCAAATTTTCGGATATATTTCTACTACCAGGTGACAAATTGACGACTACAAACATTTACAAACATCGTATTTATTTAAAAAATAACGTTCAGCCAATTTTCAGTAAACCATATAGGATACCATACTCACAAAAATCAGAGCTGAACAAACAGATTAGTGACATGTTACGCGATGGTATAATAGAACCGTGTCAGTCAGATTGGTCATCACCTTTAATATTAATTCCTAAAAAATTGGATAATTCAGGAAGTAAAAAATGGCGATTAGTCATCGATTACAGAAAGTTAAATAATAATATACAGGATGACAAATTTCCTCTTCCAAATATAACAGAAATTTTAGACTCTCTTTCAGGTTCTGTATATTTTTCTACACTAGATCTTTCAAATAGTTACTATCAATGTGACCTTGAGCCTAGTAGCCGAAAATACACTGCTTTTAATACTGGACAATTTGGAGTTATAGATTCAGTCAAAGGCAATGCTGCTTCTCTTTCAGGACAGTATCAAATGACAAGAATGCCCATGGGACTAAAAACTAGTCCCGCAGCTTTTTCAAAAATGATGACTATTGCAATGTCAGGTTTGACGTACGAAAAATGTTTAATCTATTTAGATGATTTGGTCGTATTTGGTAATTCATTAGAGAGTCATACAAAAAATCTCATAGATGTGTTCACTAGGTTACGTAAAGTAAATTTAAAACTAAACCCTCATAAATGTAACTTTTTAAGAAAAGAGATTTTATATTTAGGCCATACTATATCCCGTGAAGGTATTTTGCCCGACCCAGAAAAAATTAAAGTTTTAAGTAATTGGCCAACTCCAAATAATTTAAAAGAGTTAATAAGATTTGTAGCGTTTGCAAATTATTACCGGAAGTTTATAAAAAATTTTGCAATGATTGCATACCCTCTTACGCAGTTGACTAAGAAAAATGTTAAATTTAATTGGGATGAAAAATGTCAGTCAGCTTTCTTAACTTTAAAATCTTTAATTTCATCACCTCCCATACTTGAATATCCAAGTTTTGCACTAGATCATAAATTTATGTTACAGACAGACGCCTCACAACATTCATTGGGTGCTGTTTTGTGTAATTCGAATAGTAAGCCAATTGCATTTGCGAGTAGAAATTTAAATAAATCTGAACTTAACTATCCCACAATAGAGAAAGAACTTTTGGCAATTGTGTGGGCTGTTAAACATTTTCGTCCTTATTTGTACGGTAGGTCGTTTGTAATACAAACGGATCATAAGCCATTAATATATTTATTTGGGATGAGAGATCCATCGAGTCGACTTCTAAAATTTAGACTGTTACTCGAAGATTATAATTTTACGATAGAATACGTTAAAGGTTCCGAAAATGTTGCAGCTGATGCGATGTCACGATTACCTATCACGTCGGAAGACTTAAAAGCGATGCATGAGAGCATCATCTCGGTTATGACACGAGCACAGCATAGGAAAGCTCTACAGTCTCAGAGTTCTCCGTGTGCTATGGTTCCTACTGACGATTGGCCTGCGCAACCAAGAGTTGTAGAAATTCATAGTAGACCGGGAATATCTGTTGAACTTAAATTTATTGACTATTATAAATTAAGAGACTTACGTAAGTTAAAAGAGATAGATATTGAAAATAATGTATTTTGTTACTCGTCGAAAAGAATGTCTTTATATATAAATCCAGTTGCCCGATCACAACTGACGCCAGCCGCTTTTGTGAGGGAACTGAGAAATTTTTGTGAAAGAATATTCGTGGATGAATTAATTTTTATACGATGTAAAAGTAAAATATACGACGAGTTTATAGAAAAGTTAGCTAACGAAATAAAGATACAAAAAGATTGGACCGGTCCGCGATTATGTATTTTAAATGACGTAGAAATAATTCAAGATAAAGATGACCAAAAGGTAATATTGAATGATTTTCATCTTCTTCCAACTAGTGGCCACGCTGGAATAAGACGAATGTATAAAAATATAAAAAAATATTACTTTTGGCCTGGTCTAGAGAATGATGTTAAGAAATTTATTAGTAAGTGTGAAAAATGTCAAAAGCAAAAGCATAGTACACACTATGTAAAGGAACCAATGGTAATTACAACTACGGCTAATTCCGCTATGGAAAAAGTTTTTCTTGACGTTGTAGGACCCCTAGAGAGAGACGATTATAATTATTCATATATTTTAACTATCCAATGCGAATTAAGTAAATACGTAGAGGCGTATCTTATGACTACTAAAAGTTCAGAGGAGATAGCAAGGAATTTCGTAAATAACTTTATATTACGGTATGGGATACCAGATATAATTGCTACTGATAGGGGTAGTGAGTTTTTGTCATCAATTTTTCAAGAAACTTGTAAGTTGTTACAGATAAAACAATTAAATTCTACTGCTTATCATCATCAAAGTATAGGATCGTTAGAAAATACTCATAAAAGCTTAGGAAATTATTTAAGGATACAAACTAAAAATCATTCACGGCTATGGAGCCCTTGGTTGCCATTTTGGTGCTTTTCCTACAATACCTCCGTTCATACCTCTACAAATTTTACACCGTTTGAGTTAGTTTTTGGTAAGAAATGTAAAATACCATCTAATTTCACCCAAAACTCTGTCGATCCTCTTTACAATGATGATTACATTTCAGAATTAAAGTTTAGGCTACAAACTTCACAAAAAGAAGCACACAAAAATTTATTAAAAAGTAAAATTATTAGAAAAGAAAAATATGACAAAAATTGTAACCCTATAACTTATAAGAAAAATGACTTAATACTAATAAAAAATGAGACAGGTAATAAATTGCAGTGTGTTTATAACGGACCATATGAGGTCATCGAAGACATTGAGCCAAATGTTAAAATATTAAAAAATGGAAAAATAGATCTAGTTCATAAGAATAGGACTAAGTTATATAAGTCTTAAATCTTTTATATCGTTGTATTGTGTTAGTTACTATAAAATATTATACCTAGAAATTAATTTTTTGTTTAAATTTTGCTTAAGTGTCTTGGAAGTAAGTAATAAAATAATTGTGTACAATCAATTATTTTTTTTCCACCGGGGAAGGTGTAGTATGTAATGTAGTATGTAAGTTATTGTCATATAAATAAGTACATTTCATTTAATAAAGTCAGTCGTTAACGAGTCGTCAAGTGTTTAATTTCACATATCTGGGCCCATCCTCACACTGTCCTATGGGTGAAGAACAGGGGTTTAAATAAAATAAAAATTACTTAACATTACGATAAAATTATACTTATATTTAATTAAAAATTATAATTAAATGTACAGACTACAGTGTTATAAATTCTAACATTACACTAAATATTAAGAACAAATACATTTACAATATCAGGAATTTATGTAAGCGTTGTGGAAGGCCGTCCAAGTATACTTGAACGGCCTTCCAACCTAGTAATCGAACTGAGTACGTATACTACATACTTACTAACATGACTGTTATTTTTTAACAGGTATCCGAAACAGGTAGTTACGAATAACAGTAACAGGTATCGTATTTAACCTGTTATATCCCACCTCTAATCGACATAATATAACTTACATTTTAATTTATATCTCGATAGTATCTTTTGGGTATATCGGCAAAAAGACTTTTCTTTAATTTTTACCCTCATGAAGTCGCAGCACCTTCAAAAGTGTTATACAAACAAAATTTGTTTAATATCTACATAATATCAAGAACAATTTACATGCGACTGCAACGTCAAGTCAGCGATAATACTACATCGTGACATAATGTAGGACACGTTCGACACACGTAACTGGCTAATCCGAGGAATATTCAGAAATTATACCAAAAGCTGCATCATCTATCATTTATATAATAAAGAGGAAAAAAATATTTGTTTGCATTGAATAGGCTCCGAAACTACTGGACCGATTTTGATGAAATTTGGTATAACGCGTTTCAAATGAGAATAGGAACGTCAATGACCTTTATCTGTCAAATATCACTTGAAAAGTGTGATTTTCAGAAAAACTAATGTGCATATAAATATGAATAGTCTTGCATCGAATTTAAATAAGAATTTTAAATAGTAATCAATTATCTAAACATTAATTTAACTATCGTAACAGTCTAAATTCGAAACAATATGGCGCCGACTCGATCCTATTCTCATTTGAGCCGCACTATACAGATATAGATTCGACCACAGGAAAGGACATAGGCTAATTTTTATCGCGGTAAAATGCACGGTTACTGCGGGGTTTAATTTTGCGCGCACAAAGTCACGGGCAACATCTAGTATAAAATAATCACAAAAATACTGAATGTTTTTGGGAGAGCTTAATGCTTTGGCACTTCGGATAAATACCACAGCCTCATAGAAAACCGGCGTGAAGTAACTGGTTCGTCGTGTTAGTGAGGTTACCGGAGGCCCAAGGGGGGTTGGGTTTTTAAGGACCAGGGCCCCGATTCTCGTGCTTCGAATATCGGTTCGATTGTCAGTCTGTCCTGCTCACGCACGCATGACGCACGAGAATCGGGGCCCAGCAACGCAAGTGCATAACACCCGACGAGTTACAAGTGTACGCTCCTCTCGTGTTGCGAGTGTCCATGGGTACTCGCTTATCATCAGCCGATCCGTATGCACGCTTCCTGGTCCATTTCATACAAAAACTAAATAACTTTCTTTTTATATATAAAAGGCAAAACTGATTGACAGATGTATCAACGCACAGGCTTAAGGCTAGAAACTTGACATTTTTCACATGTATTTCTCATAAGACGTAGGCATCCACTAGGTAAGGATTTTTAAAAATTCAACCCCCTAATTTCACGTAGGCGAAACCGCAGGCAATAAATGCTAGTAAAATATAAAAAGCAACGTTAGGTACTTTTTTGGTGAAAATTTTTACAATTTTTCACCATAAAATAATTTATAAGAAAAAAACATCTAATTTATAGCCTCGAGATTGATTTTATATCCGGAGACGTTTGTAGTCGGTAGTTAATAACTTTTGTCCTTCAAAGGAAAACGGTCAGATTGCTTAGGCTTAGCATCAAACCAACGCAGATTGGGACCACCCTCAAATAGCAACACCTAAGATATATTATATTGTTTGATAGTTCTTTTCAATCGGAAAAGCAATTGTTGTGACAGCTTTGTTGTTATTACTGTCCGCTTAGAGGGTCAGCTCACTGCTCACATGGATGTGCGACCCGCAACCGAGACCGAGTCGCGCGACTCCCTGCTCAGTATTTATGTAGAGGAACAAAACAACCGCGATCCATAATCCAGATACCACCAAAACGAGACGATACGCAAGCGGCGCTGCGCATTTTAAATAAAGATTCAAAATTGAAATTTATTCAGTACACAAGAAGATACACGTTTCATTGGAAGAGCGGCGCCGCGCCGTAGAGTAGTATGTAGAGCGGTCTTGTTTGACATTCGAATTCTTGCAAATATTTTAATAAGCAAATTGCAAATACTTTAATAAGCAAAGTTATCGAACGTGATTGCGGGATTTGTTTAGTGCTCCAAATAAATACTAAGCAGTAGGTCGCGCGACTCGGTCTCGGTCGCGAGTCACGGAGGCGCGTCGCGGTCGCATATATCGGAATAACTGAGTTGTGTATAACAAACCATTCTATAATAATAATATCAATAATAATAATTTCTATGGACTCTTCCACACCACGTTAACCTGGTTCTGTGGTAAGTTCTCGAAGAACTTGTGTTACTGGTACCAGACAGACGGAATTATATTTAATGATGACTTTATATAATATTATAATATAAGTACATAGAATTAAGATTTTTTTATTATATTATACACATACCCAGACCCAGGAACACAGAAAGCTTTTTGTTCCTTCGGCAGGATTCGAACCCGCGCCCCCACACAGAGCCACAGAGTTCGTCAAACTCAGATAGATATTTTATAGATAATATTGTGTACATTTTACATAAGGCAAATATGTATGTTCAAAGCATACCATTAGCGGTTCGTTAATTATTTACGTGCTGATGTGAGCATCCTGCACTACTCCTATTTACCTATAATAATAATACTCCACTAATATATTTACGCACTTTTACCACAGATTAAAGAAAGGAATAGATAAACAGCTACATAGCTTTCGATTTGATTTCACTAATACAAGCATACGGTGTGTTCACGATTGTGTAAAAAAATTGTGGGCCGTTGAAGAGGATGTCAAAATTTTCAAATTACGATCGATCTAGTTTCTCTGTAGGTACCTAAATATACGAGTATATATTTTCTATTTCTACTCAGTGTTAAATAAAGGTCTCTAATTTCGTGTGTCATTGGCTGTGTTCCGCAGAGAAAAGTGTTTGTTAGCGTTTGCCTGCTAGCGGCAGAAATAATATAGGAAAACCCTCATTTGAAAACTTAATGACGTTACGCATTTTAAAAATATAACAAAGTTATCATTTATTTTTTCTTTGTCAATCTTTAAGAGCTAAAAAAATTTCACTTTTGTTTTCTTTGTCAATCAGAAAGCTAAAAAAATGGTTGTTTGTGAAGTCGGTTTACGGACGATAATTTTGCGTATTTAACGTATTCACAAGCCGAACGCTTAGGCCGATCTTCCTCTCTTTTACTTGTTCCGCGCTCTCGCTTGCACGCTCGACTCAAACGGAACGTAATTCAGGCGGAACGTGACATTTTTAGTGCGTGCAGTCGGTGTTCATCGATTTACAAGACATTATCACACCTCTTTTTAATTTAATATATCTATGTTATCACATCAAAAAAAAATAGCATTGGCGTTATTCAACTTACAAATCATAAGTCTAATCCCAGCTATTGAACAGTAAAATAAATATATTGTAAAGATCACCATTAGAGAATTTCCTAAATACGTCTAAATTTTATTTAGAACGTAACTTTTTGAAACAGCCAAATTCAGTTTTAAGCAAAAGATTTTAAGTTTACTATAAAAATGCCAAGGGACATTATTCAGCTAAGCGAGAGCTTATGAGCTTACAGCTAAGATAGAATAAGCTTTAGCATAAAGAACAAGTCTCGTTATAGCTGGATTACAGCATGACAAGTCCTGTTTTCTTTATTTAATTTTCTTGCTTCGATATTATTTATATAAAAGTATATTATAAAAGTCTAGTTTTGCTACCTAAAATCGTGACATCTGAAGTGATTTTTTTTAAATTCAATTGAAGCAACCGTCAAACCATTTGCTTTTATTTGAACAAATTTTACACTTAAAAAAATGAAAATGTAACAAATTAAATAACTCCATTAATATTTCTTTGACGTTGGCGCCGTTAATACATTGACCTGAAAAAGAAAACGTTTCAAGTTAAGGCAATAAATACAATTATACTTTATTTAAATATAATTATTACTATATTTTTCAAGTCAGCATTATCTTAATGAATTTTGGCTAGGTACTAAGTGCTATCCTTAACAGACCATATAGTCTAGACTCTAGTGGTTAGTCGTGTCGGTTATCTATCCCACTGGGTTATGAGAGTAAACGAAGAGAGAGTGATCTTGTGTTTTACACACACACACACACTTGGGCACTATAAAATTATTCCTGCGTAACTGGCCCGGTTTCAATGAAACCGGCCACCTTCACCGAAATCGGTGTGGAGAGTAATGCACTTTCTTTAATATCATATAAAAAATCTACTCGTTAGAACATTATGTTTCTTTGCTATTTTAAAATATTTTGTGTCTGTTTGAGAATATTGCATGTAAGTCGTAACCAAGTACTAATACAATTATTTTAATAATAATAATATAATATATGGACGCTTCACACCACCGCGTGCTAAGTATCCGAAGAACTTGTGTTACAGGTATCAGAAAACGGGAAGTATATTTAATACTTTTATACTATACATATATTTAAATTTTTCATTATATTATACACATATTTAATATTCATCCATGACCCAGTAACACAAAAAACTGTGTTCCTTCGGCGGGATTCGAACCAGCGAACCCCGGCTTGAGCACCAACGCGCTTCTGCGTTGCCACTGACCCACATAGGCCGTCGAAATTAAGCTGATAACATAATAATCAAGGAAAGTACAGTAAGTAACCTCCTCATTGGAAGTCGGTTAAATACTCACCGCTTTAGTGATCCTATTGAGATTATCGCCGACCGTCTCGAACACTGGCTGGAGGGACTGCGTGTTGACCTGGTCAACGGTCTTGGCCATCAACTGATCTAGGCACTTCCTCATCTCGTCTAAAGCATGCTGGAAGGCGTCTAATAGATCATTGCCAATCTTCTGCTTGTCTTGCTCGTTTATAACGAAGGCGTTTATCTGAGACAATCATTAGCGGTCTGAGAGACTAAAGCGGAAAAGTGTGTCAGTATTGGCGCGTCACACCACGGGTCCTAAGTATCCGAAGAACTTGTGTTACGGGTACCAGAGAACGGGAAGTATATTTAATACTTTCATACTATACATATTACATTTATTTTAAAAAATATATTCACATACTTCTATGGTCCAGGAACACAGGAAACTTTTTGTTCCCTCGGCGGGATTGGAACCCGCGACCTTCGGCTTGATAACAACTGAGCAACAGAGGTCATCGTACTTACGTTCACCTCTATTCATACAAGTGTATTGGAGATTTCTTCACAGGGTTTTCTCGCGTTGAATCTCGAGGGAACCGTACATTTTGTCGCAATAAAAAGTAGTATTTGTCCTTGTCTGTGGTCTATTCTTTCTGTGCCAAATTTCATCAAAATCGGTTCAGTAGTTTCGGACCCCACTCAATGCAAACAAATAAACAAACCTTTTTGCTTTATTATAATACAGTATTAAATTAAGACTCAAAAAATTAAGAAACAAATGCTTACGCTATTCACTATAACTAAAATACCCAAGAAGAAGCAAATTTTTGACTTCATTGCGGCTAATTACCAATTTATCGTAAAAAACTATTCGCACTGATGACAACTTACGGCTTTGCAATATTTATGAGTCTCTCTGTGTACACACGCAAGGATGTGAAGAATAAAGTAAATGTTTGTAGAAGGATGCTAATAATCTTATGAGTAAGAACTGCTAACAAAACGTAGGTACCTGAATAAATATACGAAAAAAGTTATTGTTAGAAAAGGATGTATACTATGTATGTATTAAGCCCTCGTACCCACGAGAGTTTTTTGTGGTCGCGACAAAAAAACTGCACTGTAATTAGAAATCAGATCAAATGTCAGATTTGACAACTCTACACAATTTTCAGCTCTATTGTATTAGCGCATCGCGGGTCTAAAAAGGCCACTTGCGCAATAACATCGCAATATTGCTATTTGACACTAAAGCAATTCTGCTTGTAAATCTGTCAAATGAATGTATTTCAGCCAATTTCTGCATATGAATTGTATCCAAATCATATTATGAATTGCAATTCAAGTGGCCATTTTACGATCGCTGTCATCTTTCATACAGTAACTCATAACAAGAATTGAAAATGAATTGCCAAAACGGCCTTTTTAGACCTGCAGTTCTATTTACAGTACTGTTTGTCGCGGTGCATGTCATCTCTTTCCCGATGTTCGGCTACTTTCCAGCTGTCTAGCCGTCCGGAAATAGAAAAGTACAACGCGACACAATCCGTAAGTGTTTAGTACAATTCATTGTATTAAACACTGAATATTATGAATAATAACATTCGCGTAAACATAAGAAATCAATAAAGGATGTATGTTCAAAATTAATTAATATATTAATTACAAATATAGCCGGAGACGAAGACGAGACTCTTTTGGAGCCTGAGACGGCATTGTTGTTCGATTCCCGCGTTCAAACAAAAAAAATGTTTTTGGAACGAAGTTCCTTATCGCGCGTTGTGAAAGGGGGCTAGACGGAAAAAATTCTTACGAAAAGTTGTCACGACACTTTTTTAATTACAAAAGATAATTTTATTTTTTATAAAAATTAAATATTTACGCGTATACATTTATTATATAAACGTTTTTATTTTGATAAGGTAATTAAAATAACACAAGAAACATAAAATTAACAATAAAACTAGATCCAAATAAAAAACTAAAAATTAATACCTACTAATAAAAAGAAGACATCTATAAATAATCTATCTCTAAAAAAGTCTATAAATAGAAAAACTTCCCCAGGTCGTCCCCATCTGGCAGAGTACCTAGCAAACTGATAGCATTGCCTCGTTGGATAGCAATGGCTATCCGTTGTGCCAGGTAGTTCCCGGCTCTGGGGTCTCGGGTGGCTTCAGTAAGCTTTTTGGAGATTTCTTTAAAAAGCTTATGTGCGCCCGGACCCCATGCGCCTAGGGTTTCCACCCCAAACGGTTCAAATATAAGGTCTCCGCTAAGGTTCTCATATTTGCGCCGCTTGAGATTCTCTGCTTGGTTTGCAGCCGCGCCCGCACAATTCGAAGTGCCCTGGACATGGGACGGAGCAAGAGTATCGACACAAGTAGCATCCCATACAAGAGCCCGTCCCACACTCCAAGGAACCAGGGTCATTCCATCAGGTCTCTTGCCATCATCGCGCGCTAAACCGGAGGGCTCCAGTATAGCTGGCACACCGGCGGTGACAAGAGCCCGACGAATGAGGTCATTCAGACTGTGATGCCGGGAAATGCGTCCAGCGCTTCGTGAGCAGCACAGCCCGTGGTGACCGTGACTGTCTACGTTCGCGCCGCAAACACACTGATGAGGGACGACATGGGGGGCACCAAGACGCAGGGCAGTAGCTAGCCGAAATCTATTACGGCCCAGCAATGTACCAGTATTGGCTGACGGTAGTGCTTGCAGCCAAACGCCCGACTCCCACTTCTCCACAGCCAAAAGACGAGCCCGCTCTACAGGACTGGAACACGTGTTAATAAGTCTATTCCGTACCAGTCTACAGATGGGCTCGTCCCAAAGCCTTTGGGAAAATGTGTTCTCGGGCACATTGCTGCCGGCACTAGCAATGTCCCAGGCGTCCTTGGCATCGTCCGCAAAAGGGATTACTAACGGACAGGATGAGCGCTCTAAAATTTTCAAAATTACTGCGTGGTTTGCGTGGACTGAGGACAAGAACGCTGGTAAGGCTACGTCAGACGTTTGTCGAATGCCCAGGCCACCGAATCTTACTGGAAGCGTTGCTTGAGTCCATGAGCGGTGGTCAAATTTAATATTAAGAATGGAAGAAAGCGTATGTTTTATGGTGTCGTCTAAACGTTTGAGAAGTTGGGGGAACTTCCAAAGTTGGCAACACCGCAAGACATAAGTAAATTTTGGAACAAATAAGCAATATCGGATTAAGGTAAAAGCCATGTGACAGTTAATTTGGAGAAGTCGGTCTAAAGTTCCAGTAAAATTTTGTAATTTATTGTTTATAAAATCCGGAAGGGAATCGTCTAGAATAGGGGAACCTAAGAGAAGAAGTGAACCCTTTTCGATAACTGATAATTGTGGAGCTACTTCTTTGAACCTGGATATAACGGTTTCTCTGTCCTCACAATTATCAGGGACAAAAAGTTCACATTTTCCAAAGTTTAATTCTAGGCCGATATTTTGGAACTCATGGATTAATGTACGAAAGTCAGAGAGTACAGTAGATGCATCGCTTCCAAGGGTCCCATCATCCAAATACCAAACGTTGAATTTTGAATTTAGATGTCGATGGCCGGGTGTATAGCAAGACTGAAAATTGCTGGACGTAAAGGGTCACCCTGTTGGCAGCCAACTTCTGATGGGATGAGATGATTTTTATAAATAAGCTTGGTGGGCTCCTTATAACATTGGAGCATAAAAGGCAAAATGGCAGGCGCTTTAGCTTTTATTTGAGCCAACATGGCGACCCTGTTAACTGAATTGAATGCATTTTTTACATCCACCTTTAAGAATACACTGTTATTTTGGTTTTTAATGAATGTGCGAAAAGAGTGAACGTATGCCTCACAGCCACCTTTGCAGGCAAAACCAAGTTGCTTCGGTTGGAAGTAAGAAGCTAGTGAATTAATGGACCTGCAGGCTATTTTGGCAGTGAGGCGCCGGTATGTCGAGCCGACAGCGATCGGCCGGATACCTCCATCTCTTTTACTCAAGGCGCAGAGGTTTGCTCCATACAAAATGTCAACGATATCTGATGCAACCCCCCCGCGAAGCATTAGGTTGCACAAATTCGTGACTTCCTGCAGAAGCTTTTCTCCGGCTTCCCCACAGCAACCGCTGGTGAGATCCTTCAGATGCTGAGGGGTGAGACCGTCGAGACCGCCCGCTGAACCCGGAAGAAAAGACATGATAGCACCGCGAACACTGTCAACCGACGTTTGGAGGGCTGGTTCGGTATCATCGGTGTCTAAGAAAAGATGAGGTGATAGTTGAGGAGGATGTTTATTCTGCAAGGCGGTGAAGGTTTCTGGGGAGTTGGGAGCGATCGTGTCGTTGGAAAAAAGTAGCCGCGCGGCGCCTTTAATGTCTCCCTCGCTTATTTTGTTTTCGACATTTTTATGATGTTATTTTTGGCCGATGAAGGTAAAGAAAAATTTGGGTGTAAATCGAAATCAGAAACACAGTTCTTTTTTACAAGAGACGTGAGGGAGGCATTATTGCGAGGATCCCTAGTAACGTGTAGGATGCGGTAGGGAAAAGTAAATAGATTTTCCCAGGCCTGCCTCGAGTTTTCACTTACAGTTTTGTGTACCGTCTCGGCAAGCTTCTGGGCCACAGCTACTCTTGCACCCCTAGGGATCCGCCTGAGTATGGGGACTGAATTTTTCAATTTGGAAATTTCTTGCCAAAAGGGTTGGTGTTCGGTGGAGTTTTAATCACCAGATTGACTGAAAAGAAAGATGATCCATGCGTCGGATGGGCATATGAAAATTCAGTCTGGTCAGCCCTGATCTCTTGCCAGTCGGGTCGGTTCTTCGTCCCACTAGGTTTCGAGAGTATAGGAAGATCTCTCTTCCTATACTCTCGAAACCTATTCTTGTGTACTCAGCACACACTTGGACAATATAAAATAACTCCTGCATAGCTGGCCTGATTAATGAAACCAGCCACCGTCACCGAAACTAGCGTGGGGAGCTATTATGGTATTTACTTGCATGTGCTAGTAGTGTGAAGTGCTAGTAGTTGTCGCAAGTGCAAGCTACGAAGAGCAAGTTACTGGCATATCCCTTGAACGTGATATGCTATGTCATTATTCCAAGATATCTAGAGTCATAATAAACAAACACTATTGTGTACTTTGTTAGGTCATAGTACAAATTCTAATCTTGACTACACTGGCCTCCTTATCGGTAAGCAAATAACGTCCTATTTGCTCTAGGTTCTGTTCGACAGGCATATTCACTTAAGCATTTACTTAGTAACTATTGTATAGTACTAGGCCTACCTAAGGTAAGGTAGATCATAACATAACGGGGACTGATGTAAAACATCTAAACCTAATATTAATAATAATACTATGCTAATCCTAGTATTAATAAATTTAAATGTTTGTTAGGATAGATGGATGTTTGTGACTCTTTCACACAAAAACTACTGAACGGATTTCGATGAAATTTAGCACGGTAGTAGTTTAAGCTGTGGAATAACACATAGACTACTTTTTAGTTTGAAATAGTACAGTATTCCCGTGGGATACATTATTTACGCGGGCGAAACTGCGGGCAGAAGCTATTAATACTTTAGTATCTACGGACGCTTCGCACCTCGTCAATCTGGTTCCATAGTAACAAGAACTTGTATTACAGGTACCACACAACGGAAATACCAAATATGCAACGTGTAGCACTTAAGGTATGTCAATCCGAAACCCATTAATATGGGAGGTAATTATTTTTTTCATATTTCGATATATGTTCCTTGGAGAAAGTTGTTCAGTTTCTTGAGTATACTCACTGGGTTTCAGATTGATGTACCTTATGTGTTACACGACGTTGTATTTAATACACAACCGTGACTCAGGAATACAGCAAACATTTTGTTCCCTTAGCGGAGTTTGAACCCGCGGCGGCATCAGGCTTGAGCGCCAACGCGCTTACCAAGTTACCACAGAGCCGCAGTCATTGAATGTAACTTCACAACCTTTTCTATTTTTTGAAACACTAGCTTCCTATCGTTTATGAGGCTTCAATAATTTTTGAAATATACTCGTACATGCCACACGTGTTAAAAACTTTAAACGATTTCAATGAAGTTAACACAAACAAAGCCCTGCTTTGCATCTGGCTAACAAAATTCATGCAGTTTTACTCAGAATATTTGAATATTCAACAGTTTACTATAGCCAGCCCAAACGTCTGGATTAGTTCGTGATTTTCTAAACGTTGAAAGCTTATGCGCATCAAACGTTGGCTTTAGAAGTGATGATGGTGTAAACGCTATCTTCACACCTAAACTACTAACGCCGTTCGACATGCCAGGGCATTAGTATTGATAAGTTGTTTCCCGCGCATGAGGAACCGTTCATGCCCTGATATAAAAGTAGCCTATGTCCATCCCAGTGATCTACTCTATGTCTGTGCCAAATTTTATTAAAATCGATCCAGTAGCTTCGGAGTAAACAAACAATTTTTCCTCTTTATAATATGAGCATAGACAAAACGCTTATTGACAAAACATAATAATTATATTTACTATATTTAAAACTAGAAAAACTGTTCAAAAAGTTCTTGATTCGTAAGTATCTACGCAATATTAGTAAGTGCAGTCTCTTATTATAAAGGCCACTGTAATAGCATTTTATATTAAATTATTCCCACTATTATAATAAAGATAAATAACTTATCTCTTAAGTTTTTGAGGATGTATGGATGGATGAAAGTATGTTTGTTACTATTTTACGAAAAAGCTACTGAACAGATTTTGGTGAGGTATGGTAGTAGTTTGAGCTCTGAACCTCAATTCTTGTATTTCGTATTGTATTGCAAGTGAAGCGACATGTTATTATTAGCTGATTTTATAAAGTTTCGACCAATCAAAGCACGTTTCACGTTTGTTTAACGTTTACGAGAATACCGTTTGACAGTTTTAGCGCATCGGGACTTAATTGTAATTGTATTAATGCAGGTTTTATTTAGCAGAATTTACCCTCTGGATTAACACCTTGGCTACATTTTTATCCCGAAATAGTACACAGTGTTTCTATGGATACTGAATTTACGTAGGCAAAGCCGCAGACAAAAGCTAGTATTAATAAGTAAAATAGTTTTTTTATTTTATTTTGTAATGATAGTATATAATTCTGGAATGGGAATATAGTATAAGAGGAAGGCAATAGGAATGTAGATTGTAGAAGCATAATAAAATAATTTAATTTGGTGCAACTGAAAATATTTAATTTTAAATACATTACGGATATTTAAAAAAAGGTATTAGAAACGCAATAAGAATGTTATTAAAATAATATTATTGCAAATGATAATATTTAATGTTAAATAGGTACGTCATTACGGATATTTAAAAAAACTATATTGGAAATGAAAGAGAATGTATAAGCTTAAAACAATTTAAATAATTTAGATCTAATTATTGCAAATAAAAATATTTAATTTTGAAATACATTACGGAAATGCAAAAATACAACGATATTTGTGTACATTATTCTAGAGAAATACCGTCAACAGCAAATGTAATCGATACTAATAAAATAAACAAAATATGATTTAACTCAGCAAAAGCAAGGTAAACTCAAACGGTTAAAAACATTACTACATACTATTATATAGTTGTAAGTTTTAATAAAATGCATTTGGTGGACCCTTACAAAATGTTTAACATTAATTGAACATAATGTTTTCATAGAAATTTATAAGATTGTATACCTAGTTAAATAAACTAGTTAAATGTGAAAACGACATATAAAATTATGTAAACAATTTTACGCTATTGACAATTGTAAAGATATTATATCTATGCCTGCATTATAGTAAAACGGTTGAATTAATCAATTTTATCGAGAGGGTTATCATCGGTGGGGGCTTTAGTTGTAGTTGTGATTACAACTGGAACTGGTGCTTCAGGTACTGCAACTGGTGTTGGAGGTACGTCTTCTGTAGTCGTTGATGAGACCTCGTTAGAATCGTCTGGCACCAACTGGATGATCATTTCGTCGGTACAGGTACCCTCAGAACTGTCATAGTCATCATCATCGACTTCATCACTGGAATCGAATCCAAACTGAAAACAAATTTACGATAAATTACACTAGCATTCTTAGCTTGACCAATAAAAACATGATTCGGAAGTAGAGGAGTTATGTTTTGGTACGTATGGGCTGGCTTGATCAAAGATTATAATTTGATGACAGGAACTTTTCGTAAACTTCTTAAACAAACTTAGGCCTTTGCAATGGATGATTTATATAGTATTCTCCAAACGAAGTCACCGCTCTTGAAATACTGTAGTGCCTGGGACAGTTGGTTTTTAAATGTCGTATGGTTGCCCAAGCACATACGGCATTCTCACAACATAGTCAGCCTAGTCCAGAGGAATGACTGGTCAATACGTCTGGGGCCAACTATGTGCGGGTTTCCTCACGATGTTTTCCTTCACCGTTAGAGCGTCCGTATAATGTACTTGAGATCTGAAAAGGTCTCATCGGTACACGCTACAATCTGGGATTCGAACATGAACTCTCTCGAGTGCGAACCAAACGATTCTTAAACAAGTTAATTAATAATTATATGGATAGTTTTAGAGGAATAAATAAATGTAATGAGAATATAATTAAAGAGGTGATTATAAAATAATTTAATTTTAGTGCAACAGAAAATATTTCAATTGAATATTATATTACATATTTATATTACGGAATTGTGAATCCATATAAGTACATTTGTGTACATTATTATAATCTAAAGATACAGTATAGTAAGAGAAATTGAAAATAAGATATACATTATATTTTAAGAAATGATGACCTATATACCTATAAGTATACCTTTTTCATTAAAAATAAATGTGTGTCATTTTATAAAATCCCCTTACAAAATTTAATGGGAAATGTACGGAATATACCTACAGGAGTACAGGACTTACAGGAGTTTAATTATACACTACAGAATATCATTTGTTACTGTATTTCACTTCAAAACACATTAAAATTAATTAATTTTATCATTAGTGGCATCTTCAGTTGGTGCTGTTGTACTGATGATTGTTACTAAAGTTGGTATAGAAAAAATGCCTTGCGAATCCTCTGTAATTGTTGGTAATAAAACATTATGAGAATTGTTTGCAGATGTTGGTAATGTAACATCTTTAAAAGTTTATGTAGTAGTTGAAAATGTAATATCCTCAGAATCTTCCGTAGTTATAGGCATGGTGAAGTTTACAACATTCTTTGTCTCTCAACAACAATCTTGTTGTTGAGAGACAAAGAATGAAATGAGAGACAAAAAATGAACAATTTGTTACGTGGTAGAGCCATGCTTCGGCACGAATTGGGCCGGCTCGACCGGAGAAATACCACGGGCTCACAGAAAACCGGCGTGAAACAGCGTTTGCGCTGTGTTTCGCCGAGTGAGTGAGTTTACCGGAGGCCCAATCCCCTACCCTATTCCCTTCCCTACCCTCCCCTATTACCCTATTCCCTCTTAAAAGGCCGGCAACGCACTTGCAGCTCTTCTGATGCTGCGAGTGTCCATGGGCGACGGAAGTTGCTTTCCATCAGGTGACCCGTTTGCTCGTTTGCCCCCTTATTTCATAAAAAAAAAAAAAAAAAAAAAAAAAAAAATCTTCCGAAATTTATGTACCTACTAAAAAGCAACGTCCTTAAAATCCTCTGTAGTTGTTGATAAAGTAACATCTTCAGAGTTATATATACTTGTTGGTAAAGTTACATCGTAAGAATATTCTGTAGTAATGACTTTAAAATCCTCTGTAGTTGTTAATAAAGTAGCATCTTCAGAGTTATATATACTTGTTGATAAAATAAGAATCGTGTCTATAGAATCGTCGTAAAAATATTCTGTAGTTGATAGTAATGGTACATCGTTAAAATCCTCTGTAGTTGTTGATAAAGAAGCATCTTCAGAGTTATATATACTTGTTGGTAAAGTTAGAATCGTATCTGTAGAATCTTCGTAAGAATATTCTGTAGTTGATAGTAATGGTACATCGTTAAAATCCTCTGTAGTTGTTGATAAAGAAGCATCTTCAGAGTTATATATACTTGTTGGTAAAGTTAGAATCGTATCTGTAGAATCGTCGTAAGAATATTCTGTAGTTGATAGTAATGGTACATCGTTAAAATCCTCTGTAGTTGTTGATAAAGAAGCATCTTCAGAGTTATATATACTTGTAGTTAAAGTTACGTCGTAAGTATATTCTGTAGTTGGTAGTAAAGTAACGACTTTAAAATCCTCTGCAGTTGTTGATAAAGTAACATCTTCAGAGTTATATATACTTGTTGGTAAAGTTACATCGTAAGAATATTCTGTAGTAATGACTTTAAAATCCTCTGTAGTTGTTAATAAAGAAGCATCTTCAGAGTTATATATACTTGTTGATAAAGTAAGAATCGTGTCTATAGAATCGTCGTAAGAATATTCTGTAGTTGATAGTAATGGTACATCGTTAAAATTCTCTGTAGTTGTTGATAAAGAAGCATCTTCAGAGTTATATATACTTGTTGGTAAAGTTAGAATCGTATCTGTAGAATCGTCGTAAGAATATTCTGTAGTTGATAGTAATGGTACATCGTTAAAATCCTCTGTAGTTGTTGATAAAGAAGCATCTTCAGAGTTATATATACTTGTTGGTAAAGTTAGAATCGTATCTGTAGAATCGTCGTAAGAATATTCTGTAGTTGATAGTAATGGTACATCGTTAAAATCCTCTGTAGTTGTTGATAAAGAAGCATCTTCAGAGTTATATATACTTGTAGTTAAAGTTACGTCGTAAGTATATTCTGTAGTTGGTAGTAAAGTAACGACTTTAAAATCCTCTGCAGTTGTTGATAAAGTAACATCTTCAGAGTTATATATACTTGTCGGTAAAGTTACGTCGTAAGAATATTCTGTAGTAACGACTTTAAAATCCTCTGTAGTTGTTGATAAAGTAGCATCTTCAGAGTTATATATACTTGTTGGTAAAGTTAGAATCGTATCTGTAGAATCATCGTAAGAATATTCTGTAGTTGATAGTAATGTTACATCGTTAAAATCCTCTGTAGTTGTTGATAAAGAAGCATCTTGAGAGTTATATATACTTGTTGATAAAGTTAGAATCGTATCTGCAGAATCGTTGTAAGAATATTCTGGAGTCGATAGTAATGTTACATCTTTAAAATCCTCTGTAGTAGTTGATAAAGAAACGTCTTTAGAATCATTTGTAAATGTTGGTAAAGGAAAGTCTTTAGAATTTTCTGAAGTTATTGATAAAGGAACATTCAGATTTAGGGTAACAAACACGAATACGAGTTTCGAACTATCTGTACTTGTTGGTAAAGTGTAGTCTTTAGAAATCTCTGATCCGAGTTTTGGGTTTTCTGATATCCACTGGACAGTCGTTTTATCATCATATATGTTCTCAGAACTTTCGTTATCATCAAAGGAATCATAACTGGAATCGTAATTTTCTGGTATCCACTGGGAAAACATATTATCGCCGTTAGTATCCTCCGAACTTTCGTAGACATGCCTACTGGAATAGTCATTGGAATTATCCATGGAATCGTAATTTGAATCGTCTATAGAATCATCATTAGAATCGTCATCCTCTGGCAACCACCGGGGTAACATTTCATCGCTATAGATATCCCGAGTACTTTCATAGATATGTTCGTTAGAATCTTCTATGGAATTATCATTATATTCATCTATGGAATCATTTTCTGGCAACCACTGGACAAATATATTTTTATGGTCATAGATGTCCTCAGAACTTTCGTTGACATCTTTATTGGAATTGTCATTGAAATTTAAGCCAAACTGAAATACGTTTAAGGTAAATTAGATACGTATTTTATCAACCAATAAGTTACAATATGGTAATATCTTTACCGTGCTTCGGCATGAATGGGCCGGTATGACCCAAAAAATATTTTTTTATACGTAGGTACTGCCGTGGATGACCTTCGAAATGATGATAACGAATTATAAGCTATAACGTAAGTATATCTACTTAGTCCGCACTAACATGATGATAATACAATCAGTAAACAAGAAAGTTCAATGTCAAAGGTTTGTGAACTTATTCTATTCGCGATGTGTTCTTTGTTAAGTAGTTTGTTACAAATTACTTATGCCTAGGACTCTTTTATCCTCTATTGTGATAAGAAGTTTTAAACAAAGTAGTTTGTGGTGAGAGTGCCGACGCATATTTTGTTGATCTTCGAGGTGGAGGAGTTCTGGCCGACGGGTGTGGTCTACCGGAGGTTCCGGGAGAGACTTGGCGGAACGAAGCGCGCATCACGTCTCCGTCAACACGCGATAAAGTGTAGTTTTATGTATATAATAATATGTATGTTAGTCTGTAATGAATTTGTAATGTGGGTTTTTGCCGCCCGAAAAAAACGTTATTTAATGATGGGATGAAAGTCCCGTGAAAATCGGTCCAGCCGTTTCAGAGATTAGCCGGATCAAACATATAGACAGACAGACGGTACTTACATTTTATTGTAAGTACCGAATATACTTTCATATGCATTCAGTGAAAAACCGGTAATTTTAAATAACAAACACTTCAATTTTATTTATCTGTGTGTATAGACTACAGAAGCTTGAAGGGTTCTTTTAGGCTTCCGTAGTTCTTAAGTATTACGGAACCTTACAAACGCTGTCCCTAGGTTCACCAGCGTAAAGAGCCAGGCTCTTGTAATTTCAGTCCTTCACTAAAAAAGGTTGGGTCTAAACAAAATAATTCCCACCAGTAAATGTAAAACATTTCTAACGTTTTGCCCAATTATATACCCGATGTTGTGTATTTAGTTAAGGCAAGGACCAATTCAAAAATTAAATCTTTTGCGCAGTATTATTTTCTATATTCATGTAGAAGACGGTGTTTTCAAGGTATATTTTTAACATCTTTTGAAATATTGTACAAATCACAAAAGTTTTCGGTTTAAGTTGAAATAAAATATTTATATTAATTATTTAACAAAAAAATATGTATGGAGCTGCACAAGAATTTACGTTTTAGGATATCGTGTGATTTTTATGAGGTGATTTTATGATTTTTTAAATCATATTTTTTTTAATGTGCACGGTTCAGAACCTGGTAAGGATCGTGTACTTTATCCCATATTTTTTTCCACTTCGTAATTGAACTCTGACTATGTAGAGTAGGTGGTGGGAAATTACAAAGTAGAATATGACCTCGCCTTAATCATATATATTTTGTATTGTGTACCTATGCTCGTGACTTTGTACATCCTGTCATATTAATGTATACTTAACGTCGTAATCTATGGATTATTCAGAGCGTGCCAAGTGGAGTCCTTAACAAAATCAATAGAACAAACAAAAGTGTGTCCCGGGTTTAAGCCTGTACACACAGACTCCAAAGTGTTTGCGCAAGTTGTGTGTTTAGCACTTTATCGCGGATTTAGCAGCTGTATATAATACGGGTTTGAGCATTTTATTTCACATACGACATACAATGGACCAGAATGAACTGGCTATACTTACTAATATTTTTGCTACTTTTATCTCTAGCGTTATATTTATGAGCAGGGACTATTATGAAGAGGTTTATAATTATTTTTCTAATCTTTTACATCATATATTTGTTGAAATTGTAACTAATATATTAATTTATGCTTTATCAAATATTAACTTCATCAATCGAACACACATAATGATATCTAACTAGCTTTTGCCCGCGACTTCGACGAGTTAGGTTTCCATACAACATTTTAATCACTTTTTCACCCCTTTAGGGGCCGAATTTTCAAAAATCCTTTCTTAGCGGATGCCTATGTTATTACAACTATCTGTATGCCAAATTTCAGCAAAGTCCGTTCTGTAGTTTCGGCTGTGCGTTGTTAGATGAGTCAGTCAGGTTTGCCTTTTTTATATTTTTTTTATTTGATCTTTAACTATAATAATAATAATAATATCTATGGACGCTTCACACCACGTCAATCTTGAAAGAACTTGTGTTACGGGTACCAGACAACGGAAATATATTTAATACTTTTTATACTATACACATATTTAAGATTTTTATTATATTATACACATATTTAATACACATCCATGACCCAGGAACAAAGAAAAACTTTTTGTTCCTTCAGCGGGATTTGAACCCGCGACCCCCGGCTTGAGCACCAACACGCTCAACCAACTGAGCCACAGAGGTCGTCAACCTAACTTTAGACTGAACTTTCGTTAACTGTAGACTGAACTTTCATTAAGAATTTAATATATTATTTTAAATGGGAAAGGCGTGTGTATTGTTGATTTCCCGCGCGGCGGACACAATAATTAATCACAAGTTCCCAAGATGGCGCGCGATCACTTTATTTGCCGCGCATTTCCCGCGTAAACTCTTGATCATACTTTTATATTCACCCGACTAGTTTCCCTAATGAAACCAACATCAGCATCAGCGTGTTGCCCGCAACTTCGTGCGCGCTAAAGGAAATCTCGAGGTAACCGTACGTTTTGCCGCGATATAAAGTAGCCGTATAATGCTTCCCCGTGGTCTATACGTCTGTGCCGAATTTCATCAAAATAGGTCCAGTAGTTTCGGAGCCTATTCAATGCAAACAAACAAACAAACTTCCTCTTTATTATATTAGTATAGACTAAGTATAGATTAATTGACTAACAAGAAAATTTGTGAGAAATGATGATGATATATAGCGCCGGACCTATAATACGAATAAATTGGAACTTTTCGTTAAAGATAATATATGATGCCACGGACAGACAGACATAAACGTCAAACTTATCACCGCCCTTTTTGGGCCAAGGGTTAAAAAGACTTACGAGCATATTCAGAAGCGGCCACACAGCCTCCATAGCCTTGTTGATTTCCTGCTCAAAACCTTCCATCTCTGTGATCCAGGGGGGTGACAGCTTCGACTCATGGTCGCCAGCGTTGGCCGAGGCTTCGCTGCTCTTCTTTAGAACTACTCCAGAGTTGCCAGATGGCTTGCAGTGGGCCTAAATAATTTTATTATGTGATAAGAGAAAAATGAAAGAAGAACATTTTAAAACATCAAAATGATATTCTCATAAACGTTGACCAACGTTAAGCGCGCTTTGATTAGTCCAAACTCCAAAAATCAGATATCAAGACGATTTATTTATCAAAGTCTAAGTTAATTAAATACAAGGAATGGGGCTCTGGATAAAATATAGAACTTTTCAGTTTACAAATTGGGCGTAGTTTCTCAACACGATCTAAGCCCTGGATTTATAACGTGCAACATTTCGTGGAAATCAAGTTTCGAGCACAGCCAGGCTTAGTTGTTTCGCTGACATTTGGCGCTACACTTACACCTGACGACCAGTTGGCTTAGTAAAGACGTGAGTTTTACACCTGCAGTGCAGGTTCAAATTTTGTTTATAACAGGTGCTTCCATATAGAGAATGTAACATAATTGTTAAGTTGTTGTAGTTGTTTTGAGAAAACACAATGTTATGTACATGAAATTATATATTATTACTAGCTGACCCGGCAAACGTTGTTTTGCCTTATAAATTATTTCTAGTATGTATTTTGTATGTATGTATTTTTTAATACCACATTATAAAAAAATAATAACCAAAAATTTCCTCCAAAAATTAAAAAAGAAATTTAAGGGTGAACAACCCTTATCACTTAGGGATATGTAAAATAGATAGTAGCCGATTCTCAGACCTACTGAATACGCATATAAAATTTGGTAAAAATCGGTAAAGCCGTTTCGGAGGTGTACGGTAACTAACATTATGACATGGAAATTTTATTATATATTAGAAGATTAACCAATGCTATACAACGTTAGTAAAAATATTATACCTTAGAATAATGCCGATCTTTTTTGAAAAGATCGGATTATTAATTAATAACATAACTCTATATATAATAATTACAATAATTGTTGAAGGTACGAAATAAATTTAAAATAAACTAAAAAATATGAATAACTATTTAAATACATAAAAGGCTGCAATTTTGTATAATTTTAAAACGAATTGCATTCCTAGGTCACTGGCCTAAGAAAAAAAATCGTTTAAATGTTGCTTTTTCTTTGACTGCAATATATTATAATATGCGATAATTTCTCGTTTAAACTATTAGTGAAATACCTAATTAATTAAGTAGATTTATTTATTAATTTCATTTCTTATGGTATTCGTACACAGTACAAGTTACAACATAGTGATTTATTTATTAATTCCCTGTCTTATGGCATTCGTACACGGTATAGTTGCAATATTGGCACTTAATAATCATGTTACATAGATATTGCCACTGTAAAAATTTCTCCAGCTACCCCGTAAACTAGACGTTACATTTTTCATAATTACAGTCGTAAAACAAACAAACTTACCGTACACGCGAGTGCGGCGAGCACAAAAAACAATACAGCCATGTTTAATTGAGGCAAATAGTAACCGGTACCTTGTACGGACAGTTTAAATAATATATATACTGGGAAGAACCTCCGCGGTGTCACGTTTCAGAAAAATTATCGCAGTAATCGTCTAATAAAGATACTGGATGCATGTTTAATAGTAGCTAAAATGTAACAATCGTTGGTTTTTCTCAAGGCTTTGTTTTGAAAGGACTGTTGGATCATTTATAATACATTCACAGAATACAGAACATCCAGAAACCATTAACGCGCTTGAAAGTAGCCGTCACGACTACTCCAAATTGGAGTGGCTATCCACACAATATAATATGTTGCCACTTGCCACAGAATAACGGAATATTTTACCCAACTTTTTTTCAATAATTTTTTATTGAATACCTAATTGTCGTAACATAATAACGTGATTTGTTTTGTAAGTGTAAATAATAAAGTAAAGAGCGGGCGGATGGTGTTTCGGCATAGTTTTGGTTACAGTGCGCTGCGTACAAATGTGATCAAACACTAATTCTGGATGTTCTGTATTCTGTGGATTTATTTCTATTTTCTAAGCATTATTGAAAAACGGGATCCTCTCTTTCGCATAATTTTATTTGTCATAATTTCATTTGGCATACCTCACCTAGCATAATTTTACTACGTATAATAATACTTTGGCATAATGGTTTCTTGGCATACCACATCATTAGGCATAAATATCATTTAGACTAATATTGTTTGTCCTAATTTAATGAGGCATAACTCGTAAGGCATAATTTTTCTTGTCATAATAATACTTTGGCATAATTGTTTTTCGGCATAAACTCGTTAGGCATATTTTTTGTCATAATAAATTCAAGGCATTCTGACACAAGGCACAAATATGCATAAAATGGAACGACATAATGAAAACACGGTAAAGGTAATTAAACGCATATTTATGAAACATTAAAAGCAGGTATTACACTCATATACCTAGTGTTACATGTGTAACAGTAGGTTAAGTTGCGGCGGGGTGGCTCTTGGGCCACCCGTAAGCCGCTAACATGTTTAAAATAATTAGCTCCGCATGTTCTTAGATAGCAGTTCGTGTTTTTGTCCGTGTTTATATTCGTAATCAGTCGAAAATTACAATTATAATTGTTATTTCGTCTTAACTAGCACGCCCAGTAGAATTTATCATATCATTATGCGTAAATATTATATTTATGCTTTTTAATATTATGCATAAAAATATTATTCTTAATGAGTATTATGCGAAAAAAAATTACGCTAAGAAAGTTATGACAAATGAATATTATGCGAAACTACTATAAGGTCAAATAAAATTATGCCAAGTAAAATTATGACATATGATTTTTTGCGAAAAAATAGGGAACCTTGAAAAACATATAAGCACATCTTCCTCCACATAAAGTTAAATTTACCGGACTAATTTCATACTCATCTTGCACAATAGGGGATCGGACTACATCTGAAATATTTAGTTTCATTTTATATTCAGAAATATTAGGCATTACTACTTGGTAAATGCAAAAAAAAATATTTTATGTGTAGTTTACTAATTAAATACATTTAAAAAGTACATTTTTTTTGCGAAATTGATAAACAAATCCTACATCATTAGTTTACTTACATCATATTATACAAAAACATTCATTATGTTAAGTATGAACTTAAACGCACAAATATCAGGATATTTACAAATATGTTCCTGCGGCCGTATACTTCATACCTTCTTCGTAGACTTTAACCCAAGAGTGACGTCACTTGTACACGACTTTAGTATGGAGCGTTTTAACGAGACTTGCGAAAAGAGATGTTCAAGAAATGTATGAGGCCTGGGCCAGCCCTATGTACAGTATATGTAAATATAGCTACATAATATAATAACCGTTTCTTATTCTTTATTTTGTTTAATTTCACTTCGTTTCCATGTACATTTAAATTAACTTCGTCAAGGAGAGCAACACAAAGTAAAATAAAACATGGCGGATCAGATCAGAATTAACTCAAGAATGTCATTTTGTCAATGACATGACTATTGACAAAGAAAGACGTATGACATTCAAGACGACGTCTCTTCGTAAAACTGTCTACTACGTCAAAAGTCAAGTCAAAACAACTGTCATGGCCGCGCTAAAAATAGTGTTCTCGCAATAAAAAACTCTTCAAAGAATCATTTTTGTACACATGTACCCTTCTTCAAATTATTTTTTTCGTATTTTTATGATATTCCCATATTTTTTTCCTATTTACCTATGTAGTGTACATAGAACTGGCCCAATATCAAACATCTCTTTTTGTATATTACATTTGTATACACGCTGTACAGTTTGAAAATATTGACTTTTGATATACTGTTTTTTCTGAAAAGTTACTCATATTTAAGAGTACTATTCATTTATGCAATAAAAAAAATCAGTCCGCTTGCCTATTCTCGTTAAACTGTACCAAAAGTTTTTGCTTCACGTATTAAAATAATCATTACTTCTATTTGAAAATAACCAATGCGATGAAATATTAATTCTTATTAAATCCTTGATGAGGCGTTTAAATAAAATTGAAGGCTCACGCGACGAGTCCCGACCCAGAAACTGGGGCATATCAAGCACAGGCTTAGTGTGTGATGTAAGGCGAAAACACACTGCAGTCAGCACCGCGTAAAGATGCGGGTTTTATTTATTGTGGTGAATTGAAAAGTAAGTAACATGGTGGCGCGAAATGCTTTATTTTGTATGATGTAGATTGTAGAGTGTACTTCTACATTAATAATTCGACATACCATTTTAAAACCATAAATACACACCACACGAGGTCGCAACTATATAATTAATACGTTGTATACCTATTTATGTGCGTGAGAGTTCTTATATTCCAGGCGACGCAAACTTCTAGTAAATAAATAAAAACTCGAAATAAATAATTAACTTCTTACCTAAACGAGTAGGACGTGGGTATTTTTGAAAATTCCAAATAAAACATAATTATATTTTTTTATCTGTAATAATACATACATACATACATACATAAAATCACGCCTTTTTCCCGTAAAGGGGTAGGCACAGACCACTTTTTGCCACTTGCTACGATCCTTACATACTCGTTTCGCTTCGTTCACTTTCATTCTTACCATCTATTCCTCCTCTTACATTCAACGTAGCGAAGTGGCTCTCCATGGTCCGCTTTTCACCTCCGCGAGAAACGAGACATGATGGGTGGTGAACCACATCGCCGCCATTTTGGATAATTAAAAAAAATATATTATGGAACTGATTTAATAATAGTATTATTAAATGCAAATTATATTATGGAAATGATTTAAACATACATACATACATAAAATCACGCCTTTTTCCCGTAAAGGGGTAGGCACAGACCACTTTTTGCCACTTGCTACGATCCTTACATACTCGTTTCGCTTCGTTCACTTTCATTCTTACCATCTATTCCTCCTCTTACATTCAACGTAGCGAAGTGGCTCTCCATGGTCCGCTTTTCACCTCCGCGAGAAACGAGACATGATGGGTGGTGAACCACATCGCCGCCATTTTGGATAATTAAAAAAAATATATTATGGAACTGATTTAATAATAGTATTATTAAATGCAAATTATATTATGGAAATGATTTAAACAATATGTTATGTTAAAAAATATTAAATATCATAAAATGGAACTCAATAGAGATTGACACTGCTGAATCGACATCAAATCGATGAATAGGAACGGCCAACTTGTAATCGTAATTCCTACGTAAAATCGGTAATTCCTATTATATTGTCTTGCCAACTAATTCGATATTTTTAAACAATCGATTAAATTTCGTTAGGTAATTTCACTACGAATTTTCAAATAATATCTGCCACGCATATCATCATACAACGCTATGAGCCTATGACTATAACAACACGTGCGGTAAGGCAAAATCTACGCCTTGTGCAGGGACGCATTGTCAGTGTGTTATCTGCCTTAGTATATTTAGAGTGTAGTAGTTTATTTATACTTATATCCAAGTACTGCATATAAATACGCTTCTGCTTAATATGTTTTATAAACATGCACACAAGTACCTTAAAAATGTGCATTTTTTTAAAACTGAAACAATGTTACTAATAACTCCCAACACTGATCTCGGTGACGGTGGCCGGTTTCATGGAAACCAGGCCAGTTACGCAGGAGTAATTTTTGTAGTGCCCAAATGTGTGCGCAGTACACAAGAGCACTCTCTCTTCCTGTACTTCCTTGTAATCCAGTGGGACGGATAACCGACACGACTGACGAGAGATGAGGCGCAGGTCCGACTTTTTACATGCCCATCCGACGCCCATGCCTGCATTGTCCTAACCAAACTTGGAAACAACTTTTTTTTGTTCCGATGCGGGAATCGAACCCACGATCTCCAAATCTAGAGCCAATGCTCTAACTACTAGACCACGGAGGCTGTTAACAAACCATGTTACTATAGATGAAACAGGTGCGTCCTGCACACGTAACTGCGTTCCAATCCGCGGAGGGATATGTGCGGTTTGGACTGCAGATTGACCTGTCGTGCTAATTACGACTAAATTGCGACAAAGTTGGACCACGTCTTACACATCAAAATACGTTATAGCGCGCGGCTTAAACTGTGGAACACGGACAAGCCAGATCGAAGTGTCGACCTCGTGCATTTACACGTGCGGTTCGAAGTAGGTTGGAACAGTGTGTGTATCCGCGGTCAGAACTGTACGTGTGACGGAGCCTAATCCATACTTATATTATAGATGGGAAAGTGTGTGTGTCTGTTTGTCCGTCTTTCACGTCAAAACTACGAACTGATTGAAATTAAATTTGATACACAGATAGTCTATAGCCTGAAAAAGGACGTTGGCTTTTTATCGCAGAGAAATGTACGGTTCCTGTGGGATACTTTATTAACAGTTTCACAGTTGCCAAATTTTATGATGATCGGTTTAGTAGTTTTTATACTAAACCGATCATCATAAAATTTGGCACAGATATAAAGTAGACCACGAGAAAGGACATAGGCTACTTTTAATCGCGGAAAAATGTACGATTTCCGTGGGAAACTTTATTTACAGTTTCACGTGAAAACTACTAAAACGATCATCATGAAATTTGGCACAGATATAAAGTAGACCATGGGGAAGGACATAGGCTACTTTTTATCGCGGGACATATACGGTTCATATCTTATAACGTGAACTGACCCTACTGAAACATTGAAGCAATACCCCTTCGCGTGCTGTTCAAGCAATCTACCATTGGACGCTTAGGCGAATCATTAATTTTATTTAAGTCAAAAAGTAAACGAAACAAAATTAAGTCCGTTAAAAAGCTGTTTACAACGTACACAAAACTCCCTGCAACACTAATTGTTGGCGCATACTTAGTTAATTACTATGTTTTAATTACAGCAGAATAAACATTTGCACTGATAATGACAATTTATTAACTGTATTATAATTAATTTACCAGTTTATTTATTTAATGATGCAGATATTTGAAAAATATGGTTGACTTTTACATAAACATCTACACATATAATAATATATTATGGACGATATAATTTATGCCTCAAATTTTTGGTGGACAAATGGCATTTTTTCCCATAGTTTCGTACCCCAATATTACTATATTTATATCTATAATTTATAGCATATTCATAATAATTCTGATGTACTCGTAACATGGTTACAAAATACCACATATTATGTGATCATTTTCTTAACTTAGAATGTGTTTAGTAGTTATCCTTAATAGATATGCCATCGTGGCCTTTTATTGGCCTTTAAAAGAGAAACAATCCCACCTACATTATTTTGTTTTATCTCCAACGGATTAGACAGCATTTTCGATGAAAACTCCCTGAAGATTTTCCTTTTTCCTTTTTTTTCAACACCAACAATTATGGTTTAATTAATCAATCACTACAAAACCATAACAAATTATACACTTACACCTTCCTAAATGAATTTTAATAATTCTTAATATTTAGAGACCTTTATCTGAGTTATAACAACACTCAAAAGCTATAGCTGTCTTGGTATATTATTTTTTTTACTTCTATATTTTCTGTATTATAAAACAAGTTGTAACATTCAATTTTTACCGAGCCAAATCTCTATTTACATAGTGTAGAGACATGTTTTCTCGCTTATACCTCACAAGTTTACACAGTAGCTAACATCTTCGCAAATATCAACATTGTATTGTGAAATCAAACTACGTTTTCTGTTCTACATTTCTTTTGTTTTGTTTTGCTAACTTCACAACTTACAATTTATCTTACACCTGTTTTATATGCGTGGCATTCATAGGGTATAATGAAAATTGAGGAAGTCAAAATGCAGTTATATATACACGCATCTAATTCAAGAAAATGTAAACGAAACATAGTGTCACGTATCATTACTTACGGCATATTAGCATAACTCTGTCAGCGTTAATATGTTAGTGTATGCGTTCCGTCGTGCATAGGATTACCGCATTGTGAACTTGACACTAGAACACATTATGGTGTTACTAACCTACCTTTCTCATTATCTTTGACTACTCACGGCAAGGGATTTGCACGTGGAGTACTACAAGCTAAACTTAGCTTGTAGTACTCCACGCTGGCCTTAACTGGATTAGAAGATTGAGTTTTCTATAGAACTCCGCCATAATACTGCATTTGAAATGACGTCACTGTAATTTTCGAGTTATTCTTAGCAAGCCCTTTCATTTGATTCCCATATTGTAGTAGGAGTTCATATAAAATAACTAATCTGCGATCTTGCATATGCTGCCACGTTGAATTATGAATGACATCACACAGTTAACTATGCATTTTCATTCAAACTGAATGTGTAAACAAAAATTCAGCTCAATCTGTTGAAGATATCTGCTTCAAAATTAAGCTGCAAGATTCCACTCGAACAAACATTGCAAGTTAAATAAAAGCTTTTAATATTTGGCTTCAGCCGACACATCTATTAAAGTCGGCTTAAGTGTGTCGTTTTTAATACTTTCTCTTACTTGGAGTAGCGTGCTAAAAGACCAAATATACTTATCAAAAAAGGCAATAACACCTCACCCAGAACATAATGTTTTTCCCGGTATTATACATACATTATACATACTGTATACATTATACATCACAATCTCCCAGTACTAAACACGTAATAGGCCGATCTCCGCATCAGATAAGATATGACCTGACACATTTTCTCCCAACGACATGAAAATTCGAAAGAACTATATGAATTGAATATCAAAGGCTTTACACTTTGACACGTATTTCTTTGGGAATGTGCCTACGGAACTATGCATCAAGTAGATATAAATAATTAATTGAAACTTGTAACGGCTGAATCAAAGATTTATAAACTAAAGATAGGCGATAACGTAACATTTGACAACACATCTTCACACAAGTAAAAGTTACGCCATCTTGGTTTTCACCGTAGGTACTTCAAAAATGTTAAAATGGTCAAAAACTGTAAAAAGTGATGCCATTTAAGTAGAGATAGTTTTTATCTAAACATGTCTCGTCTATAATGTATACGTCTATCAATCAATCTCAAACTCAAACTCAAAATTTTTATTTCCATGTAGGTTATAATATAACGCTTATAGAATTGTCCTACATGATGCCTACCACCGGTTCGGAAACTAGCCCGGCGAGAAGAACCGGCGTAAGAAACTCGCACGGGGCCACCTTTTAGCAAAAAGATGGGAAAATTGTTCTTTTCAAAAAATATTTTTACAATGTTGTAACTTAATCTATATAACATTAGTTATAAGTACATAAAACATACTTAAGTACATAAAAGCAGCCTCGCATGGGGCCATCTTATTCCCAAGGTGTGCAATCGTTAATGAAATCACTGACTTTATAATAACCTTTAGCACACAAACGTTCTTTAACTACTTTTTTAAATTTATTAATAGACAGACTTTGAACGTTTTCTGGGATTCTATTGTATAGGCGTATACATTGACCTTTAAAAGATTTACTAACTTTACTTAGTCTGATCACCGGAATGTCTAATTTGTGTTTATTTCTTGTGTTCATGCAATGATTATTACTTTTCGTATTGAACATATTTAAATTTTTTGTAACATACAACACATTGTCTAAAATGTATTGAGAAGCGACGGTCAGAATTCCTATTTCTTTAAACTTTTCTCTCAGAGATTCAAAGCAGGACATTTTGTAAATAGAACGTATTGCTCGCTTCTGCAGCACAAATATTGTATTGATGTCGGCGGCATTTCCCCATAAAAAAATGCCGTAAGACATTCTACTGTGAAAATAACTAAAATAAACAAGTCGCGCCGTTTCTTCGTCAGAAATTTCCCTAATTTTTCTGACTGCATATGCTGCAGAACTGAGTCTATCTGCAAGATTCGCAACATGAGGACCCCACTGTAATTTACTATCTAGTGTTATACCTAAAAATACAGTGGTGTCCACTAAGTTCATTTTCTCGTCATTTAATAGTATATTGGTTTGAACTTGCCTTACATTGGGCAAAGTAAACTTTAAACATTTTGTTTTATTTGAATTTAAAAGTAAATTATTAACATTAAACCAATGTACTATTTTAGAGAGAGCACTATTTACCTCGTCATAATTTGACTGTTGTCGCTTCACATTAAAAATGAGTGAAGTGTCATCGGCAAAAAGTACTATCTCATTATCATTATCTTTAATTAGATAAGGTAAGTCATTTATATAGACGAGAAAAAGAAATGGGCCTAAAATGGACCCCTGTGGGACACCTAATTCTATTTTGGTCCCAGTAGACCTTTTACTATTTATTTCTACCCTTTGAGTTCTATTTTTAAGGTAAGAACTCAAAAGGTCGAGTGAAGAGTCCCTTATACCATAGTGGTGCAATTTTCTGATCAATGTAGCATGCTCAACACAATCAAATGCCTTGGAAAGATCGCAAAATACACCTAATGCATCCTGCGACCCCTCCCAAGCTTCAAAGATTCTACAAAGAAGACCCATACCAGCATCCGTAGTGGATCGACCCTTGGTAAAACCGTATTGATTATTGTGTAATAAATTATTCGAATTAAAATGTACTAGTAACTGTCTTAAAATTATTCTTTCAAAAATTTTACTAAAAGTCGGTAGGATCGATATAAGCCTGTAATTTGTCGGATCAGATTTATTTCCAGCTTTGAATAAAGGTATAACCTTGCTATGCTTCATTAAGTCAGGGAAAACACCACTTTTTATACAATCATTGAAAACCATCGCTAGATAAGGAGCTACGATGTCAATTATTGATTTAATAATTTTTGTAGACATTCCCCAGAGATCAGCAGTGTTTTTAATATTCAACAACTTAAATGTGTTAATAATGTCTCTGGAGTCAATTTCTTTAAACTTAAAATTGACATCACATTCCTTTACATTGTCTCTGAGTAGTTTTTCAGCAACTGCAGGTGATGAATTTAAATTTTTTGTAGTTGAGACCGGAATGTCAGCAAAAAAATTTTCGAAGACCGTCGCAACTTCTAGGTCAGTGATTATCTTTTTATTTTCAAAAAAAAGTTCAAAATCGGAGCTACGACAGGTGACGTTTCCAGTCTCACTAGCTATCACCTTCCATGTAGTTTTAATTTTATTGTTAGAATTTTTAATCTTATTCTTTATATAAAGAGCCTTAGCGGCTTTACATACTCTTTTAAAAGTTTTTGAATAATTTCTAACATATGTTTTAAAGGTTTCACTATTGTTAATATGTTTCTGTTCATATAATTCATATAATCTTTGCCTGCTTATTATAATTCCTGCAGTTGCCCATTTAATAAAGATGCTTTTTCTATTTTTAAAACTAACAGTTTTAGAAGTAAATATCGAATCAAATTGGGTTCTTATTATCTTAAATAATTTGTTAAAAGCTTCATCTGTGCTATTTGACCCATCTAACAATTGAATCTTTGAATTTAAGTTACTTCTAAATTTCTCAATACGTTTTGTATTCACAGGAACAAACACATGCTTGTCCTTGATGTTACTGTCACAAATGACATTAAAAGAAGCTAACTGTCCTCGGTGATCAGAGCTGAGCTTATTAATTATTTCCTTTTTACTTGGAGTAATATTAGTAAATATATTATCAATACAAGTGGCCGTTGTATCACATACTCTTGTCGGTTCATGAAACAGATTAAAAAGATTATACGATTTTAACAAAGATGTGAATCTAATGGTAGTGGAGTTCAAGTCTAATAAATTAATGTTAAAATCACCACATACTATTATAACCTTTTTATTAGATGCACATATTTTTGTCAATACTTGTTCCAAAGTTTGTTCAAAGGAATCGTATAACCCTGATGGAGGCCTGTATACGCTTACAATAATAAGTTGACTCAACTCTATGCAGGCTACTTCAATTATTCGTTCGGTGGAGAGACTCACAACATCTTTACGTTCTTTGAATTTCAATTTGTTATTAATTATTATTAATGAGCCGCCCCTAATGGCATTTTCTCTACTGAACGAACTTGCTATCTGGTGCTCATTGAAATTGAAAATGAGTTCATGTTGTCTGAACCAATGTTCAGATATACAAATAATATCAATGTCAAATTCCTTTAAAAATAACTCAATTTCAAGTTCTTTACCTACCATTCCTTGTAAATTTTGATGCACCAGATTAATTACATATGATTTATTATGTAATACAATGGGATTTTTTACATTATTGGTAGGATTTTGTATTTTACATTTAAAACTTAAATTATTTCTGCAAGAGACATTCTCTATTGTCTTATTATCTAATTTAAAGAAATATTTGGAACATATTCCAATTCGTTAATACTATATTTAGTATTCTGCTCAATAAAAGCAGTAGTCGAAGAAGCCAAATTCTTGGCTTGGGAATAAAATAAAAAGTTATATAGCATACTAGCTACATGTCTTTTACAGAAATTAGATAAGAAATACTTATCTTTGTACATATTGCTTAATTTAAAACTTAAGTTATTTATGTCCACAACCTGACATTTTTGTGGTTGTGGGTCGCTTATGACTATACAATTATTGTTCACAGCACTATACAATAGGCTGTTCAACTCATTATATAAATTTTCTTTTACATTACTCTGTGGCAACATTTTTATATAAGGAAAAGTAAACAATAATATACTTTTTACATTTTCAATATTAAATAAACATTCTAATAGTTCTGTCATTTGTTTTTTGTTTAATTTTCCTCTTCTCCCAACTATAATTATTAATGTTGTATTAGGACAATATTTCTTAATTAATGCCCTATTTACTATTTCTTTGTAAGTGGCTCCGGGCATACAAAAATTAGAAAAAGATTGTCCGTTACACATTCTACTTAAATATGGACCTAATTCCTTACCTAACTCATCACTAAATATACTAATATGTGACTGGCATTCAGTATGAGCCTTCCCAGTGGAACATATATCTGGTAATCTGGTATCAATCAATCAAATCATTTATTGCATGAATGTGGTATAAGTACATAAAGATCTTACAAACTATTATATCTAAGGTTCCTCACATTCTGCCATCACAATGGCGCGCAACATGCAAGGTGTGGGATGTTATTAAACATTAATAAATCGCAATAATAATAGATTAAAATTAAATTAAATATAAACATCAGCATCACAACAAATTAAATAATCTATACTAATATTATAAAGAGGAAAACTTTGTTTGTATGTTTGTTTGTTTGTTTGTAATGAATAGGCTCAAAAAGTACTGGACCGATTTCAAAAATTCTTTCACCATTCGAAAGCTACATTATCCACGAGTAACATAGGCAAAATTTTATTTTAGAAAAAAATAGGGTTCCGTAAGATATTTGGGTTTTTCGGACACAAGGTGTAAAAAATCAACCAGAAAAGTTACTTATTTTGCGTACGCTGCCTAAACTATAAAAGATAGAACCATAAAATGTTCTAATTAATTGTAGATCTTATAAATATCTACAAAAAAGTCCGCGACACACTATACCTATCTATGTCGAGTGAGGCACAACAACCATTTTTTTATTTAGAAATCTTGAATTTTTTTGGACTACATTTAAACGCGTTTATTTTACTCATGCTATTGATTCTTATCAAAATAAATTATTTCATCACTAAGTACAGTTTATGTAGATAATATTTGGTCTTTTAATGATTAAAATTGGATGTTTGGTTTTGAAGTTATGGCGAAATTAAAATATTACGATTTCTGCTGCACGGCCCGTTGCGAAGTGGGCGTCGCGTCGTCGCCAAGGCGTGCGAGTTTAGATCTATGAGTAAATTTTTTGTTTTGTGTTCGTTGTAACTATGATGGATAGATACTTGAGTAACTATTTATTTACTGATTGTTGTATTGTTAGTTCTGAAAAGTGTAGGTATTTCATACGATAAAAGTATACCCACTTACTTATTTCATTAAGTATTAGTAGGTACCTATATTAATTTGTTTCTGTTTGTTTTGACTAAATTTCACCCGTTTTGTTAGAGGTTTAAAGACATTCTGTTATCTGTAGTATTAGTATCAGTATTGTACCCGTGCGAAGCCGGGGCGGGTCGCTAGTACATTATAAATCACATAATTTCAGTATTGGTCATAGAAATTAGTTAAATATATAATATAGTATGTCATATAATGTCATCGAATAATAATTATTAAATAAAAGTCATTGTTTATTACATAGCATAAATTCATTTAAATCATAAAAACAATTTTCCATGAGCCATAATGTCAGTTTTGTTTTGAATTTAGTAAATGGTAATTCTTTAAATTGATTGGGCAACTGATTAAATACATGTATAGCCTGTATGTATGCGTTATTTTTATATATATTTAAATTACACCAGGGGCGATAAAGTTTGAATTTATATCTTTCATTGTATTTACGCGGGCGTAGCCGCGGGCAACAGCTAGTGGTAGATATTTTTACATATTAATATTTGCCTAAAACGAAAACGTATAATATTCGGAATGTATTAAGGACTTCCATTACCTAAATGTTGTAGGTATATTCGGGATTCGCTCAGATCTTTTTACTTTGACATAAAAAATCATACACGAAATCGCAAAGAGAAAATAAAATCTTCATTCGTTGTAATAATATTTTGTCTTACATTTTTACTCGGTAATATATTTTTATATTTTTCTCAACCCATTCACAGAATTGCTAACCTTGCGACCGAATGACTAACGATTTCGGTGGCGCAGTCCGGCTAGGTCCGGAGTTATGTTATAATGTCCAAGTGTGTGCGCATTACAGAAGAGCACTCTTCCGCCTTTACTCTCATAAGTCATGTTATAATGTCCAAGTGTGTGCGCAGTACAGAATAGCACTCTTCCCCTTTACTCTCATAAGTCATAACCCATTGGGACGGATACCCGATATGACTGACGAGATATTAGGCGTTGGACCGAATTTTTACACCCATGGATAATCTTTCTTGTTAGAGTAGGGTTACACGGTCAGTCTGGCATCAGTTCAGTCCATCAGTCTGATTCAGACTGACGAAAGAATGACCGTGTAACCGTGTGATTGACGGACTGATCATTTTTTTATTATGTACTTTCCAGAATGATTGTGGCGTCAGTCTGAGACTGATGGACTGGACTGATGCCAGACTGACCGTTTAACCCTAGTCTAAGACAATCAGTGGATCGTCCTGCATTGTCCTAACCAGACTTAAAACAACAACAACAACAGCGGAAATCTACGATATCCGTCGAGAGCCAAGGTCTAAAGCCAAGCCAACTGTTATTGGCCTTATTTAAAACAATTGTAATACGTACTTTAATAACTAGATTAAGATTGATGGCTGTTGTTATTCCAAATAAAATAAAATAAACCACTGGACCACGGAAGCGTACAATGACTACGGTTTACCTGTAACGTTATATTTCAGTGATAAAATCATTGAATTTCTTCACCAACCGGATCCACCGAAGAGATACCAGGGTCTCATAGAAAACATGTGTGCATTATTGCGATGTGTTTTACCGAGTATTAGTACACAATGCTTTACAGTTTACATACACTTCTGGAGCTGTGGGTGTCCCGAGTGCGGGAGCGGTAATCGCTTACCATCAGGCTATCCATCTGATCGTCTTTTGGCCTTATTCCATAAAGAATACAATTTTAAGTTAATATTATAAATACAATATCCCACGAGAACACCAGGTGTTATTTTGGGACAAGAAGTGGTTCATGTCTTTATCCAGAGCTCCAACTATTACAGTACCAAATTTCATCAAAATCCATTTAGTATTTTTTGCGTGAAAGAGTAACAAACGTCCATCCATCCATACATCCATGCTCACAAATTTTCACATTTATAAAAACAAAACATGTTCAATACTTTCAAGTATCGATAAAATGCTGGAATGGAATGTTTTACAGTTACAATAAAACTTCCCTTAAACTTCTCACATGCGAAAAATACAAAAAAGCAGTACAATTTTTCATTATAAGTTCTATAAGGTTCCAGTATTGAAACGGAACTAATAGAAACTTATTTCGCAGTAGGTACGTATATTGTTCCTTTAGTTTTTAAGAAAATCCACAAAGCTTTGTTTTAGATTTTTTTAATCTTGTTTTTTCATGGGTAGTTTATTTTTCTGTTGAAGTTTTCTATATTCATGTACCTAATCACGTATAAGCGATGTGTATTCCAATGTCTTAAAATCAGGTGAGATCCAACTACTTTTACAAAAGTAAAGGTTTGTGAGAATGGATGGATGGATGGATTTTTATGACACTTTCACGCAAAAACTACTGAACGGATTTTGATGGGTATATCTGTAGTTTTGGCAGGCCTGTCTCACTCCCCGTGTAGGTATAGAAAATGCAAGTACGCGCGGCATCCCGCTCTGCGTGGACAATCAGTAGGGACTTACATGCGAGCAGTGAGTGACGTACGCGCGAGATTTGTTCGTAATTATTATAATTTTACGTATTATTTTAAAAGTGGGTATAATGAGTACTATAATATTATAAATATTATAGTACTTTCCCCTACCCTATTCCCTTCCCTACCCTCCCCTATTACCCTATTCCCTCTTAAAAGGCCGGCAACGCACTTGCAGCTCTTCTGATGCTGCGAGTGTCCATGGGCGACGGAAGTTGCTTTCCATCAGGTGACCCGTTTGCTCGTTTGCCCCCTTATTTCATAAAATAAAAAAAAAAAAAAAATAATAAAATAACAATATTATTATAAATATAGTTTGAGCTAATGCTATTAGTTGAGATTTTGAGAACCAATATTATGTTTTTAGGTGTTGGCTCCTGAACTACCTGTTCGCGTCATAAACTGTCATTCCGATGCAATGTGAATTGTGATACGATTTGAAAAGTAATTTGTTGACAAAAGTACCTAGAGTAATAGTAAGGCGGCGTGATTCAACATCTTTGAGTAATATCAGGCCGTAAAGGTATCGAAAACGCTTACGTTTACACTTTACGCATAACTACTTATACGTAGGTATGCGCGAATTTATTAGAGTTAAAGTACCTAACACCTACCTTAGGTTTACTTGGAAAGTAATTCGTTCACTAAAGTACAGTAGGTAGGTACTAGAAAAAAAGTTGTATTTAAATAAATTATTTTCTAAACGGAGACAACCCCGATTTCGTCACAATTATGCGATATGAATAAGAGTTATGCGATAGAAAGAGACGCAACTTGTAGGTAAATATAATCGTAGGCGATCGCGCGCTGCGCTAGCTGAATTGAACTTAATGGTATCGTTGTAAGAGTCCCTATTTCTTCTAATGAGTCCTCGAAGTGAGGCTTCTGTTGTAACTAATATCTATTCTGTGGTTTTGGCTCTACATTAAAACATAGGCTACATTAAAAAATATCCCGAGACAGTAAAATGATATGTATTTACGCGGTTGGAGCCGCGGACTTTTTTTTATAATATTTGTTAAATTATAGTCCAACATTGGTCGATTTAAACAGACGTATCCTTGAAGACAACTGGACCCAAGATCTCTTTCATAGTGGCGACATTGCGCCAAGCTGACCTTCTTGACTCTTATAAGTCACCGTACGTATATCTGCAATATCTAAGGCTTCGCAAGTGCGTTATGATCCGTTTAATGGGTGTTAATAATAAGTTCATGTCAAACACCTTATTACGACAAACTTTGAGTACTTTAATAAGATTTTGTCTGCGCGTGTACAACGTGACATAAACTTGGTCCAACTTGAGGGCACATTCTGAATTTGTTAGCGAATCTGACCCTTAGTCCCCTTTTAATTCCTTGAAGTTTTACTCTAGTCAACAACGTATGTCAGTTTACGGGTGCTTTTTAGGGTTCCGTACCCGGGTGAAAACGGGACTTATACTTTAAATGAGACAATCTTGTATATGTAACTAGTAGCATAAAATTTTGTACACAGGGAAACTCCCTGAAAAAGGAGGAAGAAAAAGGGGAGAAAAATCGATCTAGCTCAGTTTTATCCCTTTGGAAGCTGCGCATTTTTAAACTATAGGTACCTATATATTTTTTCTTTCGTCATGCAACAATAATATTGTAGTGGTCCTCCAAACCCACGACTCAGCTCGGAGGCCACTTATCTTCACTTTTCCACAGTCCACGATGTTGCAGTATCCAGCACGGCAACCAGACACTGTCCGGGGGCCACTATCTGGCCTAATACAACGCACCCTCCGTTCCAGGTACGCCGTATATTACGTTCGTGGACCGCCTCGATAGCTCTGGGGAAATTTCGATTGAAACGACCATTACACGATTGAAACCCGTTCGTTTATTTTCCCCATACAATTTTCCCGTAGCACAGTATTCACCATTCACTATACTAGCACTACTTTCACTATTACTATTCACTATTTCTTCCAGGGTTTCTTCGGGAGTCTTCTTCTTCCAGACTCGTGACTGCTTCGACACACAGTGAAGAACCCGGAATCCGGCTCTATATTTATAGCCAGAATCAAAGAGGCCCCGCGGGGTTACGAGTTCGTGACCCCCCGCGCCGCGGATCATGCTATCCCTCACCGCGAGGTGCGTCTCTTTTCCGCGCACACATATTCGCCCGCGGTGATCGGATAGGCCCCTTTGATCCTTAACAGTACAAAAAAGTGACCTAGGACCTATCGACTCGATACAATGCAAATTATATACAATATTTACATGAAGTATCGAACTTATTCTGTCGATATTATGCAAATAACTTACATACACGTATCCTAGCTTATTCTAATACATTTCAGTGATTCTTATCCTACTGAAACTGTACTATTTACAAACAAATATACAAATTAAGCCTATTTACAATAAAACTTAATTCTATCCACAACATCCTCCCCCCGGCGCAGCTTGCGTAGCCTCCTTCTTTACCAGGGTCACGAGCTTGCTCACGGGCCTCTTGAAGGTTCCAGTTCGTGTCCGCACTTCCGCGATGCGAACTCCTCCGTCTGGACCGGCGAACGTCTTCTCGATGACTCCCAGCGGCCACACGTTGCGGGGTAGCGTGTTGTCGACGACCAGCACGACGTCTCCAGGGGATACTGCCGTCGTGTCCCGCCGCGGCTCTCCTCGAGGTACCAGCGTAGGTAGGTACTCGCGGAGCCAGCGTCGCCAGAAGTGGTCGGCGAGCGCTTGGCTGGCGCGCCATGTGCGCCTGTCGTCTTCACTGCATGGACCCGTTGAGGGCAGGCCCATCGATGAACCCAACAGGAAGTGGTTGGGTGTCAGCGCCTCGGGATCGCGAGGATCAACGCTCACGTGTGTGAGTGGGCGAGCGTTGACGCTGAATTCTGCTTCTTGCAGCAGAGTCTGAAGAACTTCTTCCGTGGTGACCTTCTCTCGTAGCGTGGCGCTCAGTGCAGTTTTGATGGACCGCACGAGCCGCTCCCACGCTCCCCCCTGGTTTGGTGCTCCAGGAGGTATGAAGCGCCACTCCATGTTGTGGCGGAGACCCTCTTCTTGTAGGGCGGGTCCCCACTCCTTGTAGGCGTTGCGAAGCTCGTTGTCTGCTCCCCGGAAGTTGGTGGCGTTGTCCGAGTAGATAATCTTCGGCCATCCTCTTCTCGCCGCCATTCTTCTTAACGCCATTATCGCAGAGTCCGTCGATAGTGATGGCACCAGCTCGATGTGGACTGCTCTCGTCGTCAGGCACGTGAATAATGCACCCCATCTCTTCTCTCTTCGTCTTCCGATTTTGACGAGCATGGGCCCAAAGTAGTCCACCCCACAGTTGGAGAAGGGGCGGTGGTAGGGCTCCAGGCGAGCTCGGGGCAGGTCCCCGATGATGGGTCGGCGTGGTTGGCCCCAGCGCGCGCGACAGAACGTGCACTCACGCTCCGTTGCACGCACCGTAGGCCTCAGGTGCAGGATCCAGTACCGCTGCCGCAGGTCGTTGGTGACACGCTCCCGGTTGGCGTGTCCAGCCCTCCTGTGCTCGCGTGCCACGAGCAGCCTCACGACGTGGTGTCGCCCGTCCAGGATGACAGGCCGTTTCGCCTCCTCCGGTGCTGCCGCCGCCCCGATGCGCCCCCGCAGTCGCAGGATGCCGTCGTCCAGCATCGGGTCCAGCCTCCGGAGACGACTCGTCCTCGACAGCGGCTGCCCTCGGCGCAGGCGCCCCAGCTCGTCGGCGAAGCTCTCCGCTTGAGAGCGCCGCACAAGCAGGGCCTCAGCGCGCTCGAGGTGTGCCACGGTCATGCCTGAAGACCGTCGTCGTAGGCGATCTGTGAACACTAGAACATAGGCAATAGTGCGCACGAGTTTGTCAAAGTTCGAAAACCTAGCCGGGTCGGGCAACCAGTCGAAGTCACTTTCCTCTTCTCTGGTAACTGCCACGGTTTCTTCATCTTCCCGGTCTTCAAGTGCCCTTTCTTGGGGCCACGCCTCTTCATCACGGCGTAAGAAGTCTGGACCACAGAACCATCGGTGGTCTTCCTTCAGTGGTTCCTCTCTGAACCTTGTTGCGTCGTCTGCAACATTTTCCTCCGTTGGCAGCCATCTCCATTCTTTTCTGTCGGTGAGCTCATTTATCTCGCCGAGCCGATGTGCCACGAACGGTGTGTATCTTCGTGCGTCGTTCTTGATCCAGTGGACCACCGTTGTCGAGTCTGACCAGAAGCACGTTCTTCTCAGGTGTAGACGATGTTCTTTCTTGACACTATCGGCTAACCTAGCTCCTAGTACAGCCGCTTGCAACTCAAGCCTCGGTATGGTTTGAGTGCGACGTGGTGCCACCTTCGCCTTAGCCGCTACCAGGACCACGTCCGTTTTGTCCCCGTACATGATCCGCCAGTAAACCACTGCAGCGTAGGCCTGTTCACTCGCATCGCAGAAGACATGTTGTTCCACTTCGAAGTCCTTGCTGTCGAAGTAGCACCTTCTGATCTGTAAATTCTTTACATTTTCCAGTTGTCCAATCCAGTTGTTGAACATGTTACTTTCCTCCTCGGGAATACATTCGTCCCAAGGAATCTGCAGCCTCCATAAACTCTGCAGAATTATTTTGGCCCTGATCGTGTAGTACGACAGGAGCCCCAATGGGTCAAAGACCGACATGACTGCACTAAGTGCCTGTCTTTTCGTCGGTGCGCAGCTTCCTGTAGCCACGTCCCTTGGTACTCGGCTCATCCTGGTGTTGAAACCTAGTACATCCTTACCTGCATACCAGTAGATGCCCAGGATCTTGTTTTCCGGCTGCTTGCCCCCTAAGCTCGAGCTCGCAGCCTCCCGTAGCTCCGCAGGCACGTCGCGTAGCACATATTCCTTGTTAGAGCTCCATCCTCGTAGTGTGAAGCCTGCTACTGCATGTACCTTGCGAATTTCCTCCACGGCCATTCTGGCTTCCTGTTCGTCTTCGTAGCTCATCACCAGGTCATCTACGTAGTGCCCCTTGGTGATTGCCTCCAGAGCTCTAGGGTACTCCTCCGCATGCTTCTCCGCGTTGTAGTCCCTTACGAAGTGTGCCATGAATGGTGAACTGGCCGCCCCGAAGATCATGCTTTTCATCTTGAACTTCTGAGGTGGTCGGTTCCGTGCGGTTCCTCTCCACAGGAACTGCTGTGCTGCCTGGTCCTCCTGGATAATCTTTATCCTGAGGAACATTTCCTGGATGTCCGCTGTTACTGCCACCTGCTTCTCTCGGAACCTAAAAAGAATACCGAGCAGCGATACTAACCTGTCGGGTCCCTCCAGCAGACCGTCGTTCAGGCAGGTGCCCCCCGCTTTGGCTGCGGCGTCGAACACCAAGCGAAGCTTCCCCGGCTTATTGGGATTCTCCACTGCGAAGTGTGGCAGGAACCAGCTCCTCCTGCTATGTTCTTCTGAACCGTCACATGGAACAGCATAGCCTTTTTCAAACAGATTACTTACCTGTGCTGTGTAAGCCTCTGCAAATGTTGGATCTGCGTCCATTTTTGCCTCCATCTTCCTGAGGCGTCTGCAAGCTGCTTCGTAGCTGCAGTTACCTGGAAACACAAGATTATCGTCTTTCCATGGTAGACCTACCTCGTATCCTCCATCGGTGGGTCTGATGGTAGCCGCCACGATGTCCACTGCACGTTGGTCCTCTGGCCTTACCCGTGCCTTGGCTGCTACTCCCAATGACTCAATTGCGAAGTGCTCCTCCACCAGTTCGTGAAGTCCTTCGTCCGTCCTCGCGTGGAACACCTTTTCTGCATTCCCTCGAGGCATCGTTCTGCGCGGTATCGTCCCATGGATGACCCATCCCAGTTGGGTCCTGGACGCTGCCGGCTCATTTCGTTTTCCAGTCCTTATTTCCTGACTGATTATATACTGCCAGTGGTCGCTCCCCACCAGTAGCATCGGTTTTGCTGCTGCGTAGCAAATTTCTTCTTTCCGAAGATCCCTTAAGTGTTGACACGATGCGACGTTCAACGGTACTGCTTGCTGGTGCAAGTCCAAATTTTTGACTGTCCGCGCTCGGAGTGCGAGCGGTTTTCCTGCGAACAATCCACGAATATGTAAGTGAACCTCTCTGCTGGCATTGTCGCTCTTCTGCATGTTCACTCCACGTAACCTTAGCGGTTTTGCATCACCCTGTGCACCGACGGCTCGCGCCAACTCTTCATCGATGAGTGTGACGGTAGCTCCTTCGTCCAGGAATGCATGTGTGGTGTACTCCCCCCGTGGTCCGGACACGATCACCGGGCACATCTTCAGGAGTACCTTCTCAGCTGAAGCTGTTTGTGTCGACATCGCAACCTCCTCTTGCGATTGTCGCTGCCACTGCTGCTGCGGTTGCTGCTGTGGCTCCGTTGGCTGCTGCTGCTGTTGCTGCTCCCCCCGTTCCGCATGAAGCGACGGATGATGAGGCCTGTTGCAGCCGTTCACGTTGCAGCCCTTTGCCTTGCATTTATCTTTTCGGTGCTTCTCATCGATGCACTTGAAGCAAAGCTTTTCCTTTTTCACGAGTTCCCACCTGGCACTTACACTCATGCCCTTATATTTCTGGCAGGTGCTCAATTTGTGTGGTCCCTTCTTACAGCACGGACAGGTACTTGCGGCCTCGGTAGTGCTGTAGACCACGTTCTTTTTCTTCGGTCCGGCTGCTCCAACTGGCTGCCTCACTTCCTTCTTGGCAGACGCTGCACTGCCTTGCGGTGCATAGGAGTATCGGAGCGCTCGGTCCGCTTCCTTCATCAGAAATCGTGACAGAAGTACGATTTCGGGTTGCACACTTCCCTCTTGTTCGTGTGCGTAGTCGCACCACCTTGACTTGAGGTGTGGACTCAACTTCTCCAGGACCTCCCTGGTTAACATGGGGTTGTAGAGGTAACCTCGTCGATTGTCAACACTCTGCAACACACAAACAATATTTTGCACCTTTATGGCAAAATTATTTAACTCACCCGCCGCCGACGTGGGCCGTTGTAACCTCTTGAGGTCTTCCATTGCCTTATCGATTATCACTTCTGGACGTCCGAAGCATTGTTCCAGTGTCTTCATGATCACCTCCGGATCCGTCGCAGTACTCAGAAGTGCCGATACGGCTTCCCTTGCGTCGCCTTTCAGGCAGGTTCGCAATCGTTGCATGTTTTCTGCTGCTGGGACTTGGTACATACTTGTACTTTCATTGTAGGCCGCCTTAAATGGAAGCCATTCCGTAATTAGTCCCGAAAAGGTAGGTAGATCCATCCTATGAGTTCGCGGCCGTGCCATTTTCTCGATGGCCTCTGCCAGCCGTTGAATGTCTCCCTTGTCCGTTGGGCCTTGCTGCACTGGTTGGGGCTGCTCCACTTGAACAGCTTCCTCCCTTGGCTCTGCCTCGGTAGACTTCAACCATTCTGTCACCCTTGTGTGACTGTTGCGATCCTCATCGTGGATGCTAACCTCGTCTTGAATGGCAGATACTTCGGCCTCCAATCGCTTCTGCACCAATTGTTTTTCCAGCTCGAGTTCCTTCTTTTTGATCTCGGCTAGTTTTTCTGCAGCTTTCAATTCAGCCATCTTCACACGAGTGACGGCGCTCATTGTGGACACATGTGATCCCGTTGTAGAACGAACCCTTGGCCGTTCTTGCATGAGCAGCTGCGATGTGCCTGCTTCCGTAGGCTCCGTAGTGTATGCCTTTGTGCGTACAGACGGGGATGCTGGCGGATCATGAAACCGTAGACGTTCCATTTCGGTACGATTCCTTTCAACTATCTCTGGTGCGTCAGCTTGGCTTCTGGTTACTACCATTGTCAAGACTTAACCTAATATTTACACAACAAAACAAAAAACAAAAAACAAGCAACAATATGTACAGATTAAATTTAAAATTAAAATTTAAAATGTAAAGACAATTAAAGAATAATTCACAAAATATTTACGAGAAATAATTCGAAATTCAAATTTAAAATTAATTTAAACTTAAATTTTTGTTCCCTCAACAGTTGGGAACGCCTTCCCTATTGTGAAGGCAAAAATGCACAAATGAGAAATTGCTATTAAATTTCTACAGGCATTTAATAACCCCTGTCTTTGCTCGAAGGCAAAAACACAAATGAAATATTGCTATTAAATTTTTCGCAGGCACTTAATTGGCCTGACCTTACATTAATATATACAGGGGTTTACTAAAACTAAGTACTTAAAGAGTCTTTAAACACTTAATGTTCACAAAACACTTTACACTTTCACTGAGTATGAAAAAGTTCAGTGACTCACGGTACTGTCCGTACGTAGCGACGACGTGCGCGCGACGTACTTGTCCGACGTGAAGACACGACGACCCGATGATACGACCTTCCCCGGTGACTCGATGCACGCGGCGGAAGCTTGCAGACCCACTTGGCCCACCTGGAGACGATTCCACTCGACGTACCACGGCGAAGGTTCACGACGAACACGTAGACGTAGGCTCCTCCACTTCCCGAGTTCGTTGGACCCGATACCCCTTCTGGGCCGAGACTCCAACACGCACTGAACCGGGAGCCGATCGGGCAGGGTAGGAACACACAGCACTTTTTCACCCACACGGTACTCACGATCCGACCGTGGGGCCAACACGTTGGACCAGAATACTGTCACTGGCAAGACAGCGTATCCGGCCGAGAAGGACCAGCAATGTAGTGGTCCTCCAAACCCACGACTCAGCTCGGAGGCCACTTATCTTCACTTTTCCACAGTCCACGATGTTGCAGTATCCAGCACGGCAACCAGACACTGTCCGGGGGCCACTATCTGGCCTAATACAACGCACCCTCCGTTCCAGGTACGCCGTATATTACGTTCGTGGACCGCCTCGATAGCTCTGGGGAAATTTCGATTGAAACGACCATTACACGATTGAAACCCGTTCGTTTATTTTCCCCATACAATTTTCCCGTAGCACAGTATTCACCATTCACTATACTAGCACTACTTTCACTATTACTATTCACTATTTCTTCCAGGGTTTCTTCGGGAGTCTTCTTCTTCCAGACTCGTGACTGCTTCGACACACAGTGAAGAACCCGGAATCCGGCTCTATATTTATAGCCAGAATCAAAGAGGCCCCGCGGGGTTACGAGTTCGTGACCCCCCGCGCCGCGGATCATGCTATCCCTCACCGCGAGGTGCGTCTCTTTTCCGCGCACACATATTCGCCCGCGGTGATCGGATAGGCCCCTTTGATCCTTAACAGTACAAAAAAGTGACCTAGGACCTATCGACTCGATACAATGCAAATTATATACAATATTTACATGAAGTATCGAACTTATTCTGTCGATATTATGCAAATAACTTACATACACGTATCCTAGCTTATTCTAATACATTTCAGTGATTCTTATCCTACTGAAACTGTACTATTTACAAACAAATATACAAATTAAGCCTATTTACAATAAAACTTAATTCTATCCACAACAAATATATTAATAATAATTTCAATTCAATTATATCAGTTCGATTGGCAGTTTGGTATGCGTAATATGTATAATTTTTGCTTTGTTCGATAATTTGAAATGTCTGGTTCGAATCCCGGTCAGATAAATATTTTTGTGTTTTTTTTTAATTTATCAGACCTTCAGGCAAAGTTTGGTTACCCAATTACTTATTTTTATAAGTCCTTGATGTCAATAACTAATGCCTATCGATATACATAGTTTATGTTTCTAAGAGAAATCTATTTTAAAACTATCTTTTTAGGTTTGTCACTTTGTTCTAGGTAAGTTAAATTCCAGTGTGCAAAATTATTTCGACATATAGGCGAATATAATTTTGGATGAAATGATTATATTACCGTTGTTAATAATTCACAAACTTTTCCGAACCCATCGTCGTGACTGCTCAGAAGCTATTTAATTAATAATTTTCGATTGAGCTGCCGGCCCTCAATTACGAAATGGATAAGTTGATTGGATATTTAACATGTAACGGTTTATGAAAATATGATTTACATCTTCATAAATTGATAAAAATGTTTTTATCTATTTACTAACTATCCAACAGGAACACTGTACTTTTCGAGATAAAAAGTCCGTGAGTTAATCCAGAGGTCAAACTACTAGGTAGCAATTTCATCAAAATCTATTCAGGGCCTCTTGTCAAGATGCATTCGATAATTTCGGCAGCGAACTTCGAAATCAAAAATGTATGGGATTTGACATACGTCATCGATTAGTGACATATCGCTTGCGGTGCCTTATGTCAAATCCCATAAATTTAATGGTCGAACTTTGTCGTCAAAATTATCGAATGCAACTTGACTACAGGCCCAGTAGTTTTTGTGTGAAAGATTAACATACATCCATCCATCCATCCATTCTCACAAACATTCACATTTATTATACAACAAGTAGCTCTAGCCTGCGGCTATGCCCGCGTAAATACAGTATCCCACGGGAACCGCTATTTCTCGCGATAAAAAGTAGACTATATCTTTCCCCATGGTCTACTCTATATCCGTCCCAAATTTCATGATAATCGGCTAAGTAGTTTTTATGTAAAAGTTTAACAAACAAACAAACAAATTTACATACCTACATTTATAATATTAGTAAGGATAATATTAGAATTGATGAAATAATAACATATATTGTGCCTCCTTGTAGTTTAAGGGCTACACTTTTGTGGTGAAACTTCTTCATTTTCCTCTATAAATTGCTTAGTTCTGTCCCTTCCTCCCTTCTGTCTTAGGATTCTGAGCCAGTGGTAATCGTAATCCTTTTTAGATTACTCAAGGAACCCTTATAGTATCACTCTGTCCGTCTGTCTGTCTGTCTGTCCGCCCTTCATGCTTCTGTAATCTATAGTAATATAAGGTAAAAGAGGAAAGGTTTGTTTATTTGCTTGCATTGATCTAAAACTACTGGACCGATTTTGATGAAATTTGGCAAAGATATATAATAAACCTTTCCCGAAAGGACACAGGCTATTTTTTACTGCGGCAAATGTACGGTTCCCTTGCGATTTCGTTTCGTGCACGAAGTCGCGGGTAACATATAGTTATCCATTTAACTGTCGCTGGTAATAATAAACGTACTCCACCGGCGTGGGGTCCCTATAACTCCATTCTTATCGGCTTCACTTACCACTGACCTTCTGAAGACCCCTCATTCAATTCCCTACCTATTATACAGGCTAGGGCTTCCGTATGAAGAAGAACAGGCCTTCACCACTGCCGTACCCCTACGCACATTAACATCTTATCTTGCACAGGTGTGATGCAATAACAGCACGAACACTGTGCAGTGATAAGACTATTCAATGCCATTTCAATGTATTGTTCCGCTCTGAATTGTAAAATTGCATTGCAAATAAAACATAGACGTATATATAATTATAGACGAGGCATGTTGAGGCAAAAAGTCTCTCCAGTTAAACGGCCCCACTTGGGGCGATTTTTGGGATTTTTGGGGCGATTTCGACATTTGAAGTATAGTAAACAAGATAGCTGACATTTGAATTATGGTAAAAACCAAGATGGCGTAACTTTTTCTGGTATGAAGATTTGTTCTGTCAAATGTACGTCATAGCCTATCTTGAGTTTTGAAATGTTTTACATTTAAAAGAAGTTGTGCTCATTGATCTCACTCCTGGTGATAATAGTTTGAATTTAATTATACTCATGGACCCTTACTAATAAAAATATTTAAACAGTGGATAAGCAATACCATGTTTTGTCCATATCTGATACGTGGGAAAAGTCGCTTGACAGGCTAAGACAAAATATTGTATTTGCTTATACATTGTGTAAATATTTTTATTAGTTAGTGGGATAGATTATATGCTCCTCGCTTTGGATAATGTAACATATTTACACAACCACGTTTTTAATGTCTTTCTAGTATCGTTATTTTTCATACATCGTCCCACGTCTGTCGTTTCCATAGAAAAACTGATAATATGATTCTGGCTCATAACTTCTATATTCGGCGTTTTTCGGGATTGCTCTTTTGGTGAAAACATATATGATTTAAAGTGAAAAGGTTGGCAACCATTTCATTGATGACTCTGGGTCAATTTCTGACCATTACATTTACCAAGATTTCAACGATCTGCAAAAATCAAAACACTTATTTCGCTAGTACCTTTACCAAGATTTCAAAGATCTGCAAAAGTCAAAACACTTATTTCGTTAGTACCTTTACCAAGATTTCAACGATCTGCAAAAGTCAAAACACTTATTTCGTTAGTACATTTACCAAGATTTCAACGATCTGCAAAAGTCAAAACACTTATTTCGTTAGTACCTACCTTTACCAAGATTTCAAAGATCTGCAAAAGTCAAAACAATTAATTCGTTAGTAACAAAATTTCTAATGTATTGCCTTTCAAAATATAGTAAAACTAGTTTTTGCGCAAAATATAGTATCCCACTAGAATACTGTACTTTTTCGGAATAAAAAGTAGCCTATGTGTTAATTCAAAGCTTAAACTACTACCATACCAAATTTCATCAAGATCCGTTTTTGCGTGAAATAATAACAATCATCCATCCATCCTCACAAACTTTCACATTAATAATACATAGTAGCAGGATAAAATATCAATTCATCGGTCGACCGAATCCAAAAACGGTACAGATAGATTTAGAAAAACAATATATGCGTACGAAATAGTTTTCCAATATCACAGTTTTGATCGGTGAGGGGGAGTTTTCATTAGTTTTTCAATAAAGCCAGCCCCAGCGGGATCTGAAATAGAATTAATGTGGCTTCAATAGTCAGAAAAACTTTGTTTCAAAACTCGTCAGTCTGATTCAGATGTTAACTAGAGACTTGATTTATTCATCAGATGAATTGACCCATTTTCTTGGCCACTCTTATATTGAAAACTTGATTAGTGATTCAAGTACATTAATAAAAAAACCGGCCGAGTGTGAGTCGGACTCACGCACCGAGGGTTCCGTACAAACCTGTAGTGATTTTGTTGCAGCTTAAAGGTATTTTAGACCTGAGTATTTTATATGAATTTCAATTTAATACCTCTACGCGTTCATGAGGAAAGGGGTAGTAAGTTTAAAATTATTAAACATATTTTTATTATATGATGTAACAAAAAAAATACGGTTTTCGTAAATTTTCCTTTATCTGTGCTATAAGATGTTGCTTATTGCCAAATTTCAGGATTCTGAGTTCACGGGAAGTACCCTGTAGGTTTTGAGTCTGCGAGTGTCGAAAATTTGCGGCATTAACGGCTGTATCTTTTGATTGCGTTGGCTTAGAAGTTTGATTTTTTCACAGCTCCAAGGAACAGTAGACCTGAGTATTTGATATAAATTCCAGCTTGACACCTCCACGCGTCCCTGAGAAAAAGGGTCTTGATAGACATTCGGACGGACAACAAAGTGATCCTATAAGGGTTTCGTTTTTCCTTTCGAGGTACGGAACCCCAAAAATTCATATAACTACATAGGTGGATTGGAAACTTCGGTAAGTTAATAGTACCCACCAAGGTATATTTTTGAAATACTGTCAATTAATCACTGCGTCAATATCTTATTCGAAAATTAATCGAACAATTATTGTATTATATTATAATTATACAATCAGAATTTTGGATGAACTGTAAGTATTTCCATGAAATTTAATATGCAGGGGATTTTACATTTAAGAGATATAGAGAATACATTTTAAGGTCAATAAGGTTTTTTTCTTTCGTCGTAAACAAAATAACAATATTTTTAAATATTATATTGTTTTTTCTATTTATGTCAGTCCGAATGGGAGTTTGGTGTATTTTACTTCTTTGATAGGTTCGCATTATATTTTTGCATGGTTGTACGGTTTCTGCGAAATTAACTTTTGCGCGCACGAACATCGTGGGCAACATCTAGTCTTTTTTTTTTTTTATGAAATATGGGGGCAAACGAGCAAACGGGTCACCTGATGGAAAGCAACTTCCGTCGCCCATGGACACTCGCAGCATCAGAAGAGCTGCAAGTGCGTTGCCGGCCTTTTAAGAGGGAATAGGGTAATAGGGGAGGGTAGGGAAGGGAATAGGGTAGGGGATTGGGCCTCCGGTAAACTCACTCACTCGGCGAAACACAGCGCAAACGCTGTTTCACGCCGGTTTTCTGTGAGCCCGTGGTATTTCTCCGGTCGAGCCGGCCCATTCGTGCCGAAGCATGGCTCTACCACGTGGAAAACGTTCTTCTAAATATATAAAAGGCAAACCTGACTGACTCATCTATCACCGCACAGCCGAAACTACTGAACGAATTTTCGGCATACAGATAGTTGTAATGACGTAGGCATCCGCTAAGAAAGGATTTTTGAAAATTCGCCCCCTATGGGGGTGAAAATGTGGTTAAAATTTCGTATAGAAACCGAACTCCATGCGGACAAAGTCGCGCGCAAAAGCTAGTAATATAATAAAAAGGAAAATTTGTTTGTTTGCGTTGAAAAGACTCCAAAAATACGGGAATATGGGAAAGGACATAGGCTACTTTTTATCACGAAAAATGAACGGTTTCTGCGAAATTAACTTTTGCACACACGAATTCACATCTAGTGTTTGTAGTCCGGTCAAATTAGACCAAAAAATAAGAGTAAAGTTACATAAATTCCCACCAAGCTGAAAATAGGTAAGATTGTTTGAAATATCATTAAAAACAAAATTTGAAAGTTCCCCATCTTTCCCCTGTAAGGAAAAAATTTTATTCAAGGTCAAAGGTAAAAAAAATGACTTTTTCGCGATTTTCACCAAAACGGTAAGTTTTATCATAAAAATATCTCAGACAAAAATTGTAGATCATAAAATTATCTACAAAAAATTAATTAATACTTTTTTTTCTACGAGCCACCGTTTTTGAGATATAACGATTCAAAAAGTTGTAAAAGTTGTAATCGTCATAATGTGCATGAGCACGCCACGTATATATACATCTCTATAGTTGTAATATATGTTAAAATATTTTTCTATCGGTTATTGTAACTTACACTACTAATATAAAATATACATAAGTTATAACTATAAGAATGTCAGGTAAAATGATGGCTGATGGCTATAATGATTGCACGAGAAATATCAAAGCTGCAGAACAGCGTCGTCGAACTTTAGCAAAATCTTCATCAATTGATATTTTATTTGATGAAAATATGACAGTTCCAACCAGCCAACAAAAATTTCTATCTAATCTAACTCACAACAAGTCTCGGTTCATTTCAATGTTGAAAGAAAGATTTACTAAGGAAAATATATTGGTAAGACAAGCTAATAATGATGCTGATGTATTGATAATTGAAACAGCAATTGAGCAATTCAATTTGACAAATACATCTATTGTTGTTGGTGAAGATATAGACTTACTCGTATTACTGACTGCTCGAACTCCAACTGAAAAAAACTATTTTCTTCTTAGAACCAGGAAAAGCTTAACATCAATCGGAAATGTATTTATCAAAAAGTTTATCTACTTTTGCAAAGTGTCAAAATCATGTACTATTTTTACACGCAATAACTGGCTGTGATACGACATCTGCATTTTACAGGAGGGGTAAAATAACAGTCTTCAAATAATTTGAGAAACAAAATTTAATTGAATGTGCTGAAGTTTTTAAAAATAGTAATTCTACTCGACAAGAAATTATTACTAACGGCATTCGCTTTCTTCTTTCTATGTACGGAGCTCCTAAAAAAACTACCTGCTTAGATAAGTATAGATATGCATGTTTCGTTACCAAAGGTAAAAAACAAGTACAATTAGCTTGTCTTCCTCCAACCTCAGTTGCTGCTCATCAACATCTTTTTAGGGTATATTATCAAGTTCAAGTGTGGCTTAGTTATCAGCTAGACCCTACAGACTGGGGTTGGAAGTTGGTCAACAATTTATTAGAACCAGTGCACACTTTACTTCCACCTGCGCCGGAAAAACTGCTGAACTGGATTTTTTGCAACTGCAAAAAGGGATGCAGTGCTAAATGTGGTTGCAAAAAAGTCGGACTGTTCTGTTCTCCGGCATGTCAAGGCCGGTTGTGCTCTAATATTGAATCACCAACAGTAGAGGATCCGTTTGATTCCAACGAGGCAACATGCGATACATCGCTATTAACGCAGTTTACATGCACTCAGGATGAAGATGAAGAAGAACAAGAAGAACAAGAACAAGAAGATCAAGAAGAAGATTTTGAAAGTTACGACTCGGACGATTAAATTTCACTACTTTTTTTTAACTTAAATTGCTTTTATCTTTTCAATCTCTGCTAATATCCATTATTTTTCAATAGTTTCAAATTAAACAGGATCAAAACTGACCCGTGGAATAGGCATACTGGGGAAACCACAAAAAAAAAAACGCGCTAAGTACACTACATCATAGGTGGGGAGGAAACGTGTGCATATTATGACGATTACAACTTTTACAACTTTTTGAATCGTTATATCTTAAAAACGGTGGCTCGTAGAAAAAAAGTACTAATTAATTTTTTGTAGATAATTTTATGATCTACAATTTTTGTTTGAAATATTTTTATGATAAAACTTACCGTTTTGGTGAAAATCGCGAAAAACTCATTTTTTTTAACTTTGACCTTGAATATTTTTTTTTCCTTACAGGGGAAAGATGGGGAACTTTCAAATTTTGTTTTTAATGATATTTTACACAATCTTACCGATTTTCAGCTTAAGATACACATTTCATTGCAGTAGCTTAGATATCATAAGATAAGTTTTAAGTAAAAATTATTTTGAGCGAAATCGGACAATCGGACAATAACTTTTGAAATAATTAGAAAATAACCTAATCAAGTGCTGTATCAAGACAATGTCTAAGAAGGATTCCGTAACTATTACCGCGATTTTTTTTTATTACTTCAAAGGTTACTGTCCGATTTCGTTCAAAATATTTTTTCTAAAGAGTTTTTAGTGTAATCTATCAGCATGGAAAGTTAGAAGTTTCTATCTCTTATAGCTGCTTAAAAGTTCTAGGGGGGGCCGATCAACTTAAAACCACTTTGGAGGACGATTACTCGAAAATGGTCGACTTCATAAAAAGTCATGTATGAAACCTTGCCTTTATCTCAAGACCTGTTCAACGATGTGTGGGGTACACAATGGGGTAGAAGGAAAAAAAAAATTATCCCCACCATCCACATATTACGTCACGCAAAATTTCGACTTTTTGAACCCCCCCCCCCCCCCCCTATGTCATGCTTTTTAGTATCTCTGTACCTGTATTTAACATGTACTGTCCCATTTAGTATGACCCCCCCCCCTCCCCCTGCGGTGTGACGTGGATGGACCCTTATATGTGCGGAGAGCCAACCCTAAAATATGAAATTATCATTATTTTATGAAGCCAAAACCGAAATCTACACACAATCTATGACTATACGATATTTCATCCATTTATGTTTATAATTACAGAAGCTAGAAGCGCGGACAAACAGAAAGACGGACAGACCGAAACTAGGGTTCCTTATTTATCACTATACTCTTAAAAAACAGCTGCGCGTTGATAGTTACGAAACCCTCCTTAGACATGTCCTGACATGCTCTTGGACTATTTTTCTTTTGCTTTTGGAGTGTATTGTTATTCTTGATCCCAAGGTATTAAAATAAACTCTACTTTTAAACGAACAAAATGGCGGTCAACGGTATTGTATCACTAAAATAAAATGGAAACAAAACGAAGGAATTAATCGTACCTACTCTTCATAGAGGTTGGAAACGGGCGATTAAGGGCCCATTACGGCAATCGAGGGTCGGGAATATAACAGAATTATACAGAAAAAGATACTCCACAACCTTGAAAAAAATCACACGGCTAGTCAATGAATGTTACTAGCCGCTGAAACATTCGAATTTAAGATAATATTTATGGATACGTGTAAAAAAAAACTGAATATCACTGAAAACGTGTAAATCGCACTTTCGTATTATAACAACTGAGTCGTAATTATCAAGAATTATTAAACTAATTTTATCAAATAATAAAGTTAAAACTATAAAGAAGTAGATGAAATTTTCATTTCTTAGTAAATATATTCTTATTTTGTGTTAAGAAATCACAAACTTGCCCAATTTTTTCGCTCAAATTCTTCATACAAATTACTATGAACTGGCGAGTTTCCACAAATACGTGTGCGAGCGCTCGCGGCGGTCAGTACCAGGGGTGGTCGACTTTGTATGAATGACCTTGGACCAAAAAGGGGGCAGTTCTGTGCGACAAGAATGGTTATATTTCAATATATCGCTCTCTGTCTTACATGGTTAATATTACATAAAAGTTACTTAAAAACCACAACAGATGGCGCACAACAGACACTATGCCGCTTCTAGATCGCGCTATCGAAAACACTAGACGTATGTATTTAAGGGCTCACGAACATTCTGCGACGTATAGTTATGATTTGTGCGTGGAGGTGGTCGCTCGGTTTTGTTGGAATGCAAAATTTAGCTCTTAAGAGAAATTTAACGTTAACTTAAACTTTAATTACGTATCTTCAATTTCCCGCCATATTCATATAATCAAATATTTAGTCCTCCTTTGTTGGAAGACGGTTAAAAGTTTGAGGGGGCAGCTCACTAGAGGCCAGGGGTGGTCGACTCTGTATGAATGACCTTGGACCAAAAAGGGGGCAGTTCGGTGCGACAAGAATGGTTATATTTCAATATATCGCTCTCTGTCTTACATGGTTAATATTACATAAAAGTTACTTAAAAACCACAACAGATGGCGCGTAACAGACACTATGCCGCTTCTAGATCGCGCTAGCGAAAACACTAGACGTATGTATATAAGGGCTCACGAACGGTTTGTAACGTAGTGACTATTTGGACGTGGAGGTGGTTGCTCGGTTTTGTTGAAACGTAAAATTTAACTCTAAAGAGAAATTTCACGCTAAATTAAACTTTAATTACGTATCTTCAATTTCCCGCCATATTCATATAATCAAATATATAGTCCTCCTTTGTTGGTAGGCGGTTAAAAGTTTGAGGGGGCAGCTCACTAGAGGCGCTAATTTGGTCCCAATTTTTTTGTATGAAGTCGACCTTCTTCTCCGCGAGTAATAGTGTTCTGTGCTAGAGGCGCTAATTTGGTCCCAATTTTTTGTATGAAGTCGACCTTCTTCTCCGCGAGTAATAGTGTTCTGTGGTCAGTACTATATCTGTATTATCTATGGTCAGTACGCCACGCAACTCCGAAGAGAGAGCACGTCTCTTTACGCCGCATCCACAGATCGCGATCGAACCACAGTATAAAATATAATAGTAGGTACAAGTGTTCTGTTGAGCAAGTATATTTCTTTTGGAACGAAGTTCCTTATCGCGCGTTGCGAAAAGGCTAGACGGAAAAAATTAAGACCAAAAGTTGTAACGAAGCTTTTTGATGTAGTCGTAAGCCGAGCGACGTGTCTCTCTCTCTCTCTCTCTCTCATCAACCAAACCCAACAACCCTCCACCCCAAAAACCACCCCCACCCCCTTTACTTCGTCGATGGTACCTGAAGGTTTACCGGTTCTGCTAAGGAGCAGCAGGCTTAGCTTGTCGTTGAGAAACAATCTTTCTTTTCTTCCCGAATTTTCTTTTTCTTTTCTCACAGAAGATTTCCCGACAGCCATTTAAAAAAATATACATATGTCTGTTTAGAAATGTTGATTTCTATTGACAACCTTGTCGCCATGGATTAAGAACTATTTTGCAACTCACTATTTGGATAGAATATTTCTTCCTTAAATTTATTTCTTCGGATCGCCATGCTAAGCCCGCTGGCTGGTGTTCTTGAAAATTATTATACGAGGTGTGTGCATGCGTGCGGAATTGCGGATACCGAAACGTGGCACGTTTGTATGCAGATGGTTTACTGTTCTTTATACTGTGGCGCGAGGCTCGATCGTTGTGAGAGTAGCGCTAAAAACCTAAACTTCGCGCGGCGCGTCTCCGTATACGGCCCTTAAAATACATACCAGCTTGTATTGGTATTGTTTTGAATATCTATAATGTCCTAATTTTTACTCGACTTCGACGAATCCAAAAGGAAGAGTAATGATTTTGGCTGTCTATGTATGTATATTTATTCCATTGTAACTCCTAAACTACGTATCCGATTTTAATGAATGAGAAGTCAATAGGTTTCTATAAATATCCCGGGTAACATAGGCTATATAATTTATGTTGGGTCATATTATTTTGTAAAAAAAAGATTACCTCCAATATTTTTCAATAACCACTTTGATGTGAAATATATCGGAGAAATCGCATTTTTTAAAATTTTTACGTGGTAGAGCCATGCTTCGGCACGAATGGGCCGGCTCGACCGGAGAAATACCACGGGCTCACAGAAAACCGGCGTGAAACAGCGTTTGCGCTGTGTTTCGCCGAGTGAGTGAGTTTACCGGAGGCCCAATCCCCTACCCTATTCCCTTCCCTACCCTCCCCTATTACCCTATTCCCTCTTAAAAGGCCGGCAACGCACTTGCAGCTCTTCTGATGCTGCGAGTGTCCATGGGCGACGGAAGTTGCTTTCCATCAGGTGACCCGTTTGCTCGGTTGCCCCCATATTTCATTAAAAAAAAAAAAAGATGACGCAATAGACGATTGGGTCATGCCTCGTGTCTATTTCTATAAAAAAATATCGCGTAAAAATGTTATTAGCTAGATATAACCATAAAGTACATAATGTTTTATAATGTTCTCCTAGGTATATACATTATAATGTTCTCCTATACCTATTAAACATATAAAGTGTTTAATAGGTATAGGAGAACATTATGATGTCTAGTTACTCATAGTAAGTTTTGTCAGTAGTCATTATTAGATAAAGAACTAAGAAAAGCAACAAAAACCAATAAAATGGCTGCTCAATATCTGCAAGATCAAACTGTAATAATTTCGGATAGAAGCAGCGAAATCACTTGTGAAACCGAAGTTCCGAAGTACGAAGTTGGACGGAACTGTTATTTACCTATTTATGGAACTTCTGTCCAATCAAGGGGAGAATAAACTTTTATTTCTCCGCGAAGTTTGCGCGGATTTTCTCTCTATAAATTCATTATCTACTGTTATTTATACAGGACAAGTCCTTATTATTTACTTTGTTGCGGATATTTACTTAATATAGAGTTATTACTTTATGCTTTTAACCCTTTTACATTCAAAAGTAATTGCACATTTTTTTAATAATTGGTTAGTTTTAAAGAGTTATATAACTTTTGTAGGATTCCGTAGTGACTACAAAGAATCTTCTATCCGTCCGTCTATCTGTCCCTCTTCCCTTGCTAACTTTGGTAACTATAAATATAAATAGACGAAGTTCTTTTAAAGTTACTTAAAATTTGAAACTAATATAGGCAGGTATATCTTATCGACTATTTTGTGATATTCTGCGATTTATGTGTTTCTAATTATGAAAAACTAGCTTTTTCCCGCGACTTCGTCCGCGTGGAACAGGTACTTAGGGATATCGCTAAAATTTACCCGCGACTTCATTTACGTAGAAGGAGAAGCGCTTCCAACTCACGACTGCCCGCGCGCGCCCCACATCATTTTTGCGCGCTGATTATTTTATTACTGCCATATCTTCTAAAATAGTCATTGAAATCAAATAATGTAAACGGCAAATTTCTTCTAAATTAAATGCTTGTAATGAATAACGTATTAATTTGGATAAGGATTATTATCATCTTTATGAAAACACCCTCACAAATAATGCTTACTTTTAGAACAAATTTGGTTAGCTTAAAAAGGTTATTGTGCTTTAGGTTATTGAGCCAACCTTAAAAGATAGACATATACAGTCGCGGACTTTTTTGTAGAACTTTTAAAGGGGAACAATTCTGTCATACATCATTTTAGCGAAACTTTAACCGTTACCGCAGCGTACGCAGCGAAAGCTCTCAAAAGGAAAAAAAAATCCCCCGATTTTGTAAAATTCTTGATTGGTGCTCCGCTCGTATTGAACTTATCATGATGTTATATAGCCTAAAGCCTTCCTCAATAAGTGGAATATCAAACACAAAAAGAATTTTTCAATTCGTACCAGTAGTTCCTGAGATTAGCGCGTTCAAACAAACAAACAAACAAACAAACTCTTCAGCTTTATAATATTTTATGAAAAACTAGCTTTTGCCCGCGACTTCGTTCGCGGGGAACAGTTACTTTGGGAATTGGGATATATCGCTAAAATATACCTACCGGCGACTTCATTTACGTTGAAGGAGAAGCGCTTCCCTGCCCGCGACTGCCCGCCGCGCGCCCCATTATTTTATTACTGCGATATCTTCTAAAATACTCATTGAAATCAAATGATGTAAACGGCAAATTTCTTCTAAATTAAATGCTTGTAATGAATAACGTATTAACTCGGATAAGGATTAATATCATCTTTATGAAAACACCCTCACAAATAATGCTTAATTTTGGAACAAATTTGGTTAGCATAAAAAGGTTATTGTGAGCCAACCTTAAAAGATAGACATGTACTGTCGCGGACTTTTGTTTAGAACTTTTAAAGGGGAACAATTTTGTCATACATAATTTTAGCGAAACTTTAACCGTTTCCGCAGCGTACGCAGCGAAAGCTCTCAAAAGGAAAAAATAACCCCCGATTTTGAAACATTCTTGGTTGGTGCTCCGCTCGTATTGAGCTTAGCATGATGTTATATAGCCTAAAGCCTTCCTCGATAAATGGACTATCCAACACAAAAAGAATTTTTCAATTCGAACCAGTAGTTCCTGAGATTAGCGCGTTCAAACAAACAAACAAACTCTTCAGCTTTATAATATTAGTATAGATTTATAATTATTTCTTAGTTCGTCTCCATAATATCTTTATCATTAATAAGCTGGCCTTTACAGGCAAATCTCCGCGCAATGAGGAGAGATCTAAGTACTAGTTATGTACTTATAACGTTAATAATAATGATGAATATTGTTCCAGGTCTATTCGAGACGGAGGGCGTCCGTATACCAGGCACGACCTGCGACTACCAGTTCGGGAGATCGGGGAACCGACCGACCCACGGCCGGCTGTACAGCCCGCGGTACCCCTCCGCGTATCCTAGCAACGTGCGCTGCTCCTATTTCTTCCATGCCAGGTAATGCAACGAGCGGTATAATCGCCTGATGGTAAGCAATTATCACTGCCTGTTTTACATTTGCAATGCCAGAATAAAAGGCTGACGTTTTTTTTCCTACTTAATCCTCCGGAACTTATATATACAACGCTTATATATAGGAACGCTTATATATAAAGATATTTTACTAAATCCTCAAAAGTAGGATTATTTTTACGAGATGTGCCGAAAAAAGCTAAAAGCGAAGTAATTTTGTTTAATTCTCCAAATCACTTAAGTTTTGATTAAAAATTAGATTACATTAAAATGCCAAAAAAATTAATAAAATTTTAATAATATGAAAGCGTATAATAACACAATTTTCTTACATTTCAGGCCGAAGGATCGAATCAAAGTGGTTTTTGAGGAAATTTCATTACAGAAAGGGGATATAAGGTAATTTATGTAATAATATTTTTTCCTTTTATTACTTTTCCACTGCCAATCCTACTACTATTATAAATATGAAAGTTTGTGAGCATAGATGGATGGATGAATGTTAGTAACTCTTTAACGTAAAAACTACTGAACGGATTTTGATGAAATTCGGTATGGTTAGGCTCTGGATCTGGGGGCACGGCAGTGCCCCCGCCAAGTCGAGCGCGAAGCAAACACTGCCGTACCATCCTTTACTGGAACCATTTCGCCGCATTTTCAGGCCCCTATTTGAGAACCTCTGGATAAGACCAGAACGCAGAAATTTTTGTCATCCAATAAGCTATAATCACATACTTAAAATCCAAAATTTAAAGTCTGTAGGTCATTTAGTTCCGAAGTTAAGCGAAAGCAAAGTTTCGCATTTTCGACACTCACTCACTCACTCATGATCATCAAAATAGAACTAGTACTTCCCATAAACTTAGAGAGCTGAAATTTGGTACAGAGTTGGGGTTTAATGGCCACATAAAGGGAAAACTATAAAAACTAGGATAATCGATCTGGGGGCACGGCAGTGCCCCTGCCAAGTCGAGTGCGAAGCAAACACTGCCGTACCATTCTTTACTGGAACCATTTCGCCGCATTTTCAGGCCCCTATTTGAGAACCTCTAGATAAAACCAGAACGTCCATCTGGGGGCACGGCAGTGCCCCCGCCAAGTCGAGCGCGAAGCAAACACTGCCGTACCATTCTTTACTGGAACCATTTCGCCGCATTTTCAGGCCCCTATTTGAGAACCTCTAGATAAGACCAGAACGTCGATCTGGGGGCACGGCAGTGCCCCCGCCAAGTCGAGCGCGAAGCAAACACTGCCGTACCATTCTTTACTGGAACCATTTCGCCGCATTTTCAGGCCCCTATTTGAGAACCTCTAGATAAGACCAGAACGTCGATCTGGGGGCACGGCAGTGCCCCTGCCAAGTCGAGCGCGAAGCAAACACTGCCGTACCATTCTTTACTGGAACCATTTCGCCGCATTTTCAGGCCCCTATTTGAGAACCTCTCGATAAGACCAGAACGTCGATCTGGGGGCACGGCAGTGCCCCCGCCAAGTCGAGCGCGAAGCAAACACTGCCGTACCATTATTTACTAGAACCATTTTGCCGCATTTTCAGGCCCCTTTATTCTACTCGAACTTTATTCTACTCGAACATTACACAAATTAAATAAACAAATTACACTAAAATCTAGGAAAATAAATCAATATGCCCACGTTTCTACAAAAAGAAGTGAAATCCCACCAAAAACATTCTGTAAAAAACTAGCCAAGTCTCGATGGAGCTGCTTGTTTATCTCTAAAAAGTAATGAAATCTAGACAAAATCGTGCCAAGTCTAAGGTTCCTTACTGCGGTTTCTTTATTATTATAGTTAATGTTGTGTGACTTGGCCGTTGAAGGGCACACAAGGGTACAAAACGGGCTCCATGACACCATTGCTCCGTGTGTTGTACAATAAACAACAGCCTAAAATGAGACACTAGCGTCCAATTACCAATACCAGTATGGGCTATTATCTCGCTTAACAAACATAGGTAGTTACAAATGTAAACAAAATTGACTTGTACCCACTAAAGTATAAAGAATGTTCAACGGCCAAGTCACTCAACATTAACTATAATAATAAAGAAACCGCAGTAAGGAACCTTAGACTTGGCACGATTTTGTCTAGATTTCATTACTTTTTAGAGATAAACAAGCAGCTCCATCGAGACTTGGCTAGTTTTTTACAGAATGTTTTTGGTGGGATTATCATATACGCTACTTTTTATACCGAAAAAGCACATGTGGGAAAAATGAAGTATGTTGAATTGTCTTTTTTGTCCAAAGGGCTGAACAGGTTCGAATGAAAATTGTTGAGGTAGGTTTTGGATTTCAACATAAGCTACTTTTTATCGCAGCAAAATGTCCGGTTACGAACAACATCTAAATTCTAGTTGGTCATAATAACAATGAGTTTACTTTATGATTTTACAGCACAATGCAAGTTTGTTAGCGAAAAATAAACAAGTAAAATATTTTATGGCATCAAATCAACGGTTGTTTACGTTGTTAACTATATACCGCAATAAGGTTACTAAAAATATACTGCACTGGAAAATTTCGCGCTACATTGTCAACCGGGACACAAATTGGATTCCAGGTTTTGATACGTTTGTGCGGCCTACGTTTGTAGGGTTCTGTATGATTACTTCGGAATTTATTTTATGACATAGGGGACAAAAATAGGGGATATAGGGGACAAACGAGTAGACAGGTGTTCTGATGGAAAGCGACAACCGTCGCCTATCGATGCCATCAACCCCAGACCCCGACAAGTGCGATGCCGGCCGATTGCCGATTATAATGTACTTAGTGTCTCAAATTTGATTTCATATGTTTGAAGAAACCAGTTTCGCTTAGACTGGGGACTATATGATCCGGAATCCTGCGGGCCCGGAAAAATTCAGAGTACTGAAAATAGAACTATATAGCTAATACAATAGAGCTGAAAATCGAATACATGATTTTTAGCTCTATTGTATTAGTGTAGAGTTATATTTTCAGTGCTATGAATTTTCCTCGGCCTACGGATTCCGGATAATGAAATCTAATCCTAGACTTAGTCATCACCAGCAAAGGAGATGTTCTAGAAATGTATGAGGCGTGTGCCAGCACTATCTACACTATATGTAAATATAGCTACATAATATAGTAACCGTTTTCTATTCTTTATTTTATTTAATTTCACATCGTTTTAATGTACATTTAAATTAACTCGTCAAGGAGAGCAACACAATGAAAAATAAAACATGGCGGATCAGATCATAATTAACCAAATAATGTCATTTTGACAATGACATGGCTTTTGTCGTATGACATTCAAGAAAGTCTCTTCCTAAAACTGTCAACTACCTACGTCAAAAGTCATGTCCAAATAACTATCATGGCCACTCTAAAAATAGGGTTATCGCATTTTTTTTTAAATAATCATTTTAGTACGCATGAACGCATTACATGTTATGTAGTACGCATTTTTCAAAATATTTTTTTTGGTATTTTTATAGAATCCCCACATTTTTTTTCTATTTAACTATTTGGTGTACATAGAGCTGGCCCAAAATCAAACATCTCCTTTTCTCGATTCCAAAAGTTAACTGTACTATCGGGAAATCTTATTCATAAGTATGTTGACTATTGTCATAATTTGTTCGTATTATGACGTTATTAATATTATGATGTACCTATTAGGATTGCATGTCACTATTATAATACAAATAAATTACGAGAATACTCTATCTGCTTATTAATTAGATTTCCCGATAGTAGTTTAAGCAATTACAAGAAGGCTGAAAAGTGTATATTTATGTAAGTGTATGTTTCCGTTAAATACGGAATCCAGATCAGTTCGTGGCACGACACACGCTGTTTTTAGACGATTTCTGTTTGTGCTTCCTAAAATATTTTCGGAAGAATAGGATGTGAAGGCTACATTTTCTCTGAGTATTTTTTCCCATCGAGCTGGTTGTACTTTTGTTTTCATTGTGGTTTTGGATGGGTTTGTAAACAATCGGGTTATATGGAAACAATATAATAGCACATGCGCTAATATAGAGACGTGAAAATGAATATCAAAATGTACATAGGTAATCATTTTGTAAACGATCTTGTAATCATTTTTTGGAAATAGTACGGAAAAGTTGAAAAAAATTACGTCTTATCTTGTAATACAAAATATCATGAGGAACACATATAGATGACTTACCTCAATATTGTATAATTTTTTTATTAGGGTCAGTTCATATTGAAACGAGATGATTCGCCACGCGGTGCTGCACTTTTAACCGACTTCCCAAAAAAGAGGCGGTTATACATTCGGCTGTATGTTATGTTCAACGTATGTTTGTATGTTCAACGATTACTCCGCCGTCTGTAGACCGATTTTCAAAATTATTTTCTGTATAGGGTATAATCCGAAATTAGTCCATTTGACATCAAAGTGTTGACCTGATCATGGGATCCATGAGGAATTGAGAAATTGAACTCCTCGAAATTTATACAGACAGATATGGTGATTTCAACTTACCAAAAAGTAAGATTTTCCCCAAAATATACCCTGGGTCCAAAAGTAATGAACAGAACTCCTGACTCCTTATAGATACATGTTTGGGGATTTCGGCGTTGTTTAAAGAACTGTGAGCATATCTATGTTAATTAGGGTATTCATCATCATCACCACCATCATCACACCATACATCATCACCTTATGATGATATAAAGGTATGACTCGGGTATATTTGAACATTACTCTGCTGTTTGTGAATAGTGTTGCCCAAATCAGTCTTAGTCTTGGTCTTGCAGCAAGAGTCTCGCAAGAGTCTCGCAAGTCTCGCAATTACCTTTTAGCCTATTGCTATTTATTAAACGTTATTTTAGATATTAGAACAACTTAATATAACAACGTAACGTAATACCTACTCTATAACGTTGTTCTGAGATCTAAAATAACGTTTAATGAATAGCAATAGGCTAAAAGGTAATTGCGAGACTTGCGAGACTCTTGCGAGACTCTTGCTGCAAGACCAAGACCAAGACTGATTTGGGCAACACTATTTGTGAACCTATCTCCAAAATTCTTTTATCCTTTTAAGGGGTATAATTCGACATTGGTCATTTAGTCACTAAAGTGGAAACATGTTGACGGAATCCATGAGAAATCGAGGGAACTCCTCGAAATTTAAATGGACACATATAGTGATTTTAACTTATTCTGAAGTAACACAAGCATATTCTACCAGAAAATAAGATTTTGTACCAAGGTATACCCAGCTGGATTCAAAAGCACTGAACAGAACTCCTCAGTCTTTAAAGATAGGTACGCATTTGGAAATTTCGGCATTGTTTAAAGAACTGCAAACATATGCCACTATGTAACATCATCATCTTATTTACAATACGTAATGAAAGCTTGACGCGTCTGCAATTATACATTCGGTCGTTTATTTTAAACGTTATTTAGATGTATTAATTAACAAATATCACTATATAAATGACGGATATTTTGGGTATATGATCTACTCCTTATTATAAAGACGTTTATGTAAAAAAAATGTCAAAAAATATGTCAAAGCAAAAAAATCATCTCATGTAGGTATGGGATAATGTCCGCTTAACGCAAACTATATAAAGTAAGATTTTTTTTTCGAGTATGACAATATTTTTTCTGCCTAAATGTCTATACATAAGTAATAGATCATATAGCCAAACTATTCGTAATTGATTTTATCGAACCTTATAATTAGTATGCCTAGGTAGTAGATACGTATGTATCCAGATAATATACTGTCAAATCAAAATATGTTAACTACAGAAATAACGTAACAAATAATATTAAAAGTTAACACTCTAAAGAAATTTTTAGTAACAAATAGTATTAAAAGTTAACACTCTAAAGTCTAGCACTTAGCACTATAAAACTGAGCCTCAGCTCAATTTCAATTTAAACTTGTATAGTTCGCAAATGAAGATTGACGAATTTCTGCTCCGAGATATTTCCGACTAAAAGTTGGAGCGTTCAGTGACAATTTCAAACATAGTCCAACTTCTTTGGGAATTATTTACTGAAATGGTTTTTGGTTTCCTGATTAAATGCACTGGGATCAATGTCTCACGATCTTATGATCTTATAATAGGTTCTATAAAGTATAAGTACCTACCTGGGTAACCGAGCTTTGCGCGGAGTTCTGATTAGATTTTAAAAAAATCACAAAAATATTGATCTGACTGGGATTCGAACCCACCACATTCCGAATTTTCGAACAAAGCAAAAAAATCGTATACCAAACTGCCAATCCAACTGACATACCTAATGGAGTCGAAATTATTGGTTAATATAATATTGTTGTACGATGGACGAAAAAACATGTATAGCCTAAAATACGCAATATTCCAGGAACAAGACCTGGCTAGATCGATTTTTATCCCTCAAACTCCCTGCATACTAAATTTTATGGTAATACTTGTAGCTCTATTTTCGAGAAACTGATTATATATACAACATTGACACGTTTAAAGTGTAAGATTAAATGAAAACTATAACCCTCGAACATCTATAATAATTTCCGAGATATTTTCAAAAAATTATACCCCCTTTTTGTTTTTTACTAAATTGTTTATAAATTTTGCATTTTTTTGTACCCCTCTTGAAAATTTTCAAAAAGTTTCTAGAGGTCATTCCAAATCGAATGAGCCCTAGATCATCATTTTCGGTGCCCTTGGACAGAAATTCACATTTTACTGAAATGTATCTTGTGACTCAGACTAATAGGCTATAATATTCTTTACGTAATCGGGTTATAGTTTACATTTAATCTTATACTTATATTGACACCTTATTGATTAAATTGGCATCAATAGTTTAGCCTTTAGGCGTTACGATCGATCAAACATACATATACATACATAGACTGTTAAAATCATTACATTTCTTTTTAACTTCGCCGTAATCGGGTAAAAAACATTTAAGGGAAAAGCTTTTCTTAATTTCAAATGGAATTTAATTTCAAATCGAATCTGTAGTTACAGAGATTAAACGGGCTTTGCTTGCACTTTGTAATATTCGCAAAGATCATCATTATTTTTTTACAACCTACACCAAACCATTCGTTCCGGACCAGCAACCTCGACGTAATACCATAATGAACTCACGATCGATACTGTATCTGGTAATTAAATGACGAGCAGTGCCGTGTTTAATTAATGAGCTGTAGTAACGCCTGATTAACTCGCGCATTTAGTGCTATATTTTAGGAATCAACTCGTAGTAGGCTGCCGTAGTACAGTACCTACAGCACAGAATAGATATTAAGCCTACGGTAAAATTGTATAAGGTTCAAATCAATTGACCCATAGACTGGGAATATATGATCCGGAATCCGGAAATCCGGAGAAAGTTTAGAGCTTTAAGAATAGAACTCTGCGCTGATACAATAAAGCTGATACATTAAAATCGTCGTTTAAAAGTGTCGAGTGTCAAACTTACACATAATATGACATTGACATTTGACTCGACACTTTGTGTGTTCAATTTTGAACTCTATTGTATTAGCACATAGTTCATTTTTCAATGCTCTGAACTTTCCCCGGCCCGCCGGATTTCGGTTCATATGGTCCCAGCCTAACCTTACCGCAGAGTCTAAGCTCAGCGAAGCGAGTTCTGAAAACATAATGTATCGAATTCACACATTGAGCTGCGCTTATGTAGGTGCAGATTTTATAGTGGATTGTGTCAAACTCCGAATAAAAATATTCTGATAAAACCTGCGTCTGAGAAAAGTAGCCTTCAAAAGTCCATGTCAAATTGAGGAAAAACCCTAGCTGGATTGGTCGGTAATGATGATGATGTGTATAAGAACTTGTTAATAGAATCAGACGTTACTTTGCGGAAATCCATAGCATACAATTTAATTAACATTGTATAATATAGCAATATCTGACGAAAAATATCCTCAACCTGCAAGCAAATGTCTTTGTTATTGAGTCTTTCGGGAATATGGCTACATATAATAATAATAATAAAATTATAAAAACTTGGTAAACAAATGGTTGTTGTTTTTGTTCTTGCTATAATCCTGTCAAGTTACGGTCCGTTTTAGCAAAACATTTTTAGACGTATAACGGAGACGAAGTGTATTATAAATTAAACTAAATATTTTACATGTGGTCGTCTCCCCAATTATACAGAGTTATATAGAGAACTATGAACTTTATAATTACTGAACTGAACTTTATAATAAGTTAGCTTTAATTCACACGAAGTTTTGTCTAACGAAACATCGCCGACTGGGAAACTGTCGAGCTAACATTACTGTTAAAACGGTTAATTGAGATAAACGTTAGTATACGTAAGTCATTTATTTATGGTACTATAAGTTTGGAGAAACGAAAGCAAAATGTAAACGTGTGTATAAATTTCACATAAGCAGTGAAATAAGTTTTTGAAACGGAGTTCCTCTCCTCCTTCCGGCTCCATTATCAGACCATGCATACTTTATAGATACAAACAACATGTTAAGACTTAAGACCAATCATACGATACCCAAACTCGATGAGATGCCTCGTTTTATGTGGAGTTCCTATGGCAACCTTCCAGTTCCAGCATCTGATCAGATCCATATCATTATAATCGCGAGATGATACAACATTAACACGTGACATGTGTACACAATGTGCGTGCAAAATTCCAGCTTAATCGGAAATCGGGGCAACTTGCAAGAATTAGTTAAACACAAAGGGACAGGTGAAACTAAATAAAAGCTTTTAAGGAAAGGAACAACGTACTTATATATTTTATGTTACTACTTTGAATCTGCTAATATTATTTAAATGAAAGCATAAATTTCAACACATAAGGGTATTTGTTTAGATCTGCTTAAAACAGAATGTACATTCCATAACGTTGCAAAGTTTTTTGAACATACGTTCGAATGTTTTTGAATGTTGCTGTACCCAGTAGACGTTGTTTTGTCGTAACTACGAACTGGAATAAATTAATAACTACCAACAACTACACCTTCAACCTACACCTACTACCAACTACCAACACTCACAACCTATTTCCTACAAATGCAACTAAAACCTACTGCGTACACCTACACCTACTTACTACCTGGTTTAGGTTGTAGGTGTTGGTAGTAGTATTTATTTACAGTTCATAGTTGAGACAGTACGTCTGTACGTTGTACTGTACGGGTACGTTGGTTTGGCTTTTATGAGAATACTAATTGTGCAGTTTTAATGTTAAAACTGCACAATTGTATCGGGATTGGATCGTAAATGAATCGACCTTCACGTAATAAGTAAATTATTAATCACTTACAAGTTACAATTATTAATAATTGTAATAACTTAATAAGATACCTACATACCTATTAATATTATTTAATGTATGAATGTAACCTAGTAAATTGAATTTATGTTATTATATTTCGAACCCTAAACACCGCAAAATTGTTTTAGAGTATTATTTAATTATAATTATGACCAGAACAATAGTTTATTTTAATTAAATTAAATGGCCCAGTAGACCACAACCGCTGATTTTAGTGGATTTTAGTATTTTATATGTAGGTAATTGATAAAATACATTATGTTAATTAGAATGTATTAGACATGTATCTAATTATTCACTATTTGTCCGCTAGTGAGTTTAATATAAATTAAACTCACTAGCGACACGCCCGGCTTCGCACGGGTGCAATGTATTATACATAGGTATAAACCTTTCTCTTGGAACACTATCTAAAAAACTGCATTAAAATCCGTTCAGTAGTTTGAAAGATCTAAGCGAACAGGAAAGAAAGCGACTCCATTTTATACTATGTAGGTAAAGATGATAATTAAAAAATATATTCATCAAATCCAAACTTGTTGCAAATACGCATTGACTACACACTTTAACTATTCTAAGTAAAATAATATTGCATTATTTTCAGAGGTTTACGAAAACCATAATATGTTAATTCACTTTTTACACAAACAACTGATAGATAGGTCACCTAGTGGGTAGCTATGCCGCCCATCTATAACATCTGAGGGTCAAATCTGCTAAATAAAACCTGCAATAACACAATTACAATCAAGTCCCGATGCGCTAAACTGCAAAACGGTATTCACGTAAACGTTAACCAACGTGAAAGGCGTTCTCATTGGTTCAAACTTCACAAAATCAGTTCATGATAAAATGTCGCTTTACTTATGCAATCAAAGTAAAATTAAAGTCTTCTTTAAATACTATAATTGAGGTTCAGGTCTTTAAAGAAACCGGCCAAGTGCGAAACGGATTCACGCATGAAGAGTTCCGAACAAAATGGCAAAAATCACGTTTTGAGATACAGCCTGGTGACAGACAGACGGACTGACAGCAAAGTATACTCCGTATCGTGGGGTATGCATTACCCATGTTAAAGAAAGGTCATGAATGTGTAATAAATATTATGTGTATTATATAATAGAAATCTTAAAAAATAATATGTACACTATAAAAGTATTAAATATATTTCCATTGTCTGCTACCCCTAACACAAGTTACTACTTGACCAGATTGACGTGGTATGAAAGTGTCCCTAGATATTATTTTAATTAAACAATTATTAACAAAGGTGCTGCAATTAAAGAGCAGCAAGAAAAAAGCCGTTAGTGAATCCACTTCCATATTCTTACAACTTTCAAGCTTTTTTCTTCAATTCCAGTTGCCTGCGGCGGGCGGACATCATCAAAGTGTTCGACGGCAGGGACGCGACGGCGCCGGCCATCGCCATGCTCTGTAATGAGCTTACAGGTGAGCTTTGAGCTTTGAGCTTTTGTAGCTGGGGATGAGCTCAATAGAGACGCGTTAATTTCCTTTTTCCTTCATATGCGTAGACTCTGTGCCTCACATACCTAGTTATTTTAAAATTGCGTATATAAAAGTATTATTTTGTGAAGTACTATTTTGTGATTATTATAAAAAGGAAATACTTGTTTGTTTGTATGATTGTTTGTTTGCATTGCATAGACTCCGAAACAACTGTACCGATTTTGATGAAATTTGGCACAGATATAGATGAGGCTACGAGCAAGGACAAAGCCTTTTTATTGCGGTAAAATGTACGGTTCCTGGGTCATTTCTTTTCGCGCGCACGAAGTTGCGGGCAACGTCTAAATAGTAAGTTAATAAAGTGGAAAGATTTGTTTGTTTGCATTGAACCGGCTCCGAAACAACTGTGAAAATTTTGATGAAATTTGGTACAGATATAGAATAGACAACGGGGAAGGAGAGAGGCTACTTTTTATACCGAAAAAGTACAGTGTTCCCGTGGTGTAAAATACTGTATAATTAGGCGTCTTAAACTTTCTTTTGAAACACAAAATTATCATTTTCCGTGTACGGAATTGTATTTTTGATAGAAATATCTACCTCGTACCAGTACACGTCACTCTCTGCTATTTTTTTAAGATTCTTGACACCACGATTTTGTTTTATATTTCCAGGCTACGAAGTGCTGTCGACAGGTCCCTCCCTGATGCTGCAGTTCACAGCCAACTCCGCCACTCCGGGGCAGGGGTTTGCCGCGACCTACCACTTCCAACCACCACCGGATTCCACTGCTGCAGGTATTGAGTTGGTTGTGAGGGTTTAAAACCTTTGGTTATCTACCGTTGGCCGTGAAAATGAAGACTCCGAAAAGTTTAAGTTGTCTTCATTTGAGTATAACAGCTGACAGTTGACAGAGTTTTTAATGGTAAAAAAACATATCTGGAAAAACACAATATAGAATCTGAAATATATTGACTCGTTGACTATATTTTTGACTTAACAGTATGACTACTAATAATACTGCTTCACTAAATTACGTACCTATACAGAGCATTTAGCAAAATTTATGATGGGATTTGACAAAAGCATCACTAAGTAACATAGCATTGCCCGATGCCTTTATGCTGCTTAGCAATGCTTTTGTCAAATCCCATTTGATTTCTAACTTTATCATCTAAATTAGCGCTGGCAGTTTGGCTAAAGATTCTGTCCTTGGTAATATACCTACACATGCTCGGGTGACAATAATATTTGCTGCACCGAATAAATTATGAATAGGAATGCTGGCAGGCCTCCAACCCCCGAGTTAGTCATTCTAATAGCTTATAACTCGCAGTGAGCTATGCCGACTTCATATACAGGGGCTTAGTAAGAAGTTTAATAAATAAACTGCTTGTTGGGGTAGGCTATGACGGGTGATAATTTAGCTTACACTGTTGGAAATATTCATTTGTCAACCAGTTCATATAGGTATTTTTAATTTCGAAGATCATCATTGTAATTAACGATTGCATGTTGGCGACATTTGGTTATTATAATATTGCGTAACTGCTTAGGAAGGAACTAAGGGTTATGCACTAACAATTGACAAGTGCGTATTGAGTATTCGTATTTCGTAACGATAGCGAATAGACGCTATCTTAATTTTCACACAGTTCTAGGTAAGTACCTGCTACAGTGTGGATAAATTAGGATTTAAAACACTGTAGCAGGTAGATACCTAGGTAGGTAACGTAAACTTAAGGCTGTAGCAAACCAATTTAAAGGCATTTTATTCCTTGAAGCTATATAAAAGTAATTATCATTAACTAACATAGAAAGTTTAATAATTATTAAACAAATATTATTATAATTAATTTATTACTTATTTCATTTTTTTACAAGTATAAAGTGCCATCTATGAGGCTAATAGACAAACCTTAAACGTAATAAGTCCTATATCGCACGAAGTAGTTCTACATAAAGACACAAGATGGTGTTTAAACAATACTTCCTTTTCCTATTTTCAAATTTTCATTATTGCTTGCTCAAAATTTAATAATTATTCTAAGAAACTTTAATTTATTATCTTTTTTTATTTACATTATATGTATTGGTTTTAAGAATGTCTTCGAACATCATATACCTAATATCATTTTTTCGATACAAATAAATGTTTGTGAAAATTTTTAAAAGCGCCATCTATGGGACTTGAGTTAAAATATTCTAATGACCCAACATAAAGATGAAGTCGTTTTTACACCACTAGATGGCGCTAACACGTTATTTACTTTACAGACTCCGATCGCCTGCTGAAGTTAAGCTTCGGGAAAGCCTTCGAATCCCTCGGTCCAGAAGTGAGCGCAACAAGTAAGTGGGCTTAAAGTATTTTATTCTACTTTATCGGTATCGGAAATGGAAATGTCCAGACTTATAAAGAAACTTTTGATGATTTACAGGTTTACAGGAGTAGATTATAGCGACTGACTTTTATTTAAAGCTTAAATATTTCAGATATTTAAATTACAAAAAGAAATTACAAAATATATTAAATGTATTTGATTTCATATTACACTATTATTTTGCAATATTAATATGTCTACCTACATAATCTAAAACACAATGAAAATAAAATAAAATGATAATATCGCCCGGTGTTTATTTAATAACTTACATCTTTTGGATGCGTAAATTACTTTTGATCTAAACAGGTACTTCTGGGATGCGTGGGAATTGGGATGGTATTACAGTATTTATTATAAAGACCACAGCTGTATTCAGAGAATTTCTTTCCAAACGGATAACAAACGAAAAACTTGACATAACACTTTACTATTAATAGCGTGTAATAGATAATAGATATTTATATGAAGCAAAGCAAGCTGCAAGCGTGAAGCAGAAAATTTCAATACAGTTTTACGAGAATTGTGCAACCGGTGGGGTATAAAATTTATGTGAATGTATCATGAAGGTGTACAGAAAGCTTAAAAATACATAAAGTAATAAAAGTAAGTATAAAAGTTAGCCAGACTTGTTGAAAAAGTATACATTATTTTAAATAAGTTTTTTCATTTACAATAACTTGTAGTAATTTAGTTACCAAATAAAAATGCCGGAGTTTTATGCCGTGCACACTGCACACTAAAACTTTGGAATGGACTGTCGCCAGCGATAATTTAGACCACTACGATCCTCAAACTTTCAAGTAAAGGGCGTATTCTATTTAAAAGGCCGGCAATGCACTTGTGGCCTCACCGGTGTCCATAGGCGACGGTAATCGTTATCCATCAGGCGATCCGTTGGTTCCTTTGAACCACATTTTATATAAACATTTTCGTCTTTTCTCATCGACAGCCAGAGTATCTGTTAGAACAAAGTTAAATCATGTTACAGCTATCGATGATGATGATGAATGGGCTCTAATGTAGGGTAGATTCAATTCCGCAACAGCTGTTCGAGGTTAAACGACGAATTGACATACACTGATAAGGCACATTAATTAAAATGTATATACAATGGTATTAAAATTACTATAGATCGATAAACTTGAATAGATAGGTCAACAGTAAAATTTGTTTGTTTTAAATGAAAACTAGATACATACATATTACATACATATAATCACGCCTCTTTCCCGTAGGGGTAGGTAGAGACTTCTTCTTTCCACTTGCTACAATCTTTACATACTTGTTTCGCTTCGTCCACTTTCATACTTACCATCCATTCTTTCTCTTACATTCAACGTAGCGAAGTGGCTCTTCATGAGCCACTTTTCGCCTACGCGAGAAACGAGACGTGATGGATGGCGAACCACATCGCCGCCATTTTGGATAATTAAATTATTTTTACGATTATCCATTGCGTTCCCACGGATTAGCAGAGATTGTAGGGATAGGGAAAGGGAAGAATAGGTGGTGTGAAAAGGAAGATTGGTAAGTTAGAGTGGGAAATAGGAAATGTAGAATATTACCGCCCAGGAGGGCAAGGGATAGGACAGTAATAGCTAGGGAAGCTGTGGTCGCATACCCGTATACTATACCACAATTACTGGACAGGTAAGTTGGGATGAATATTTCATGACAGAAATAGATAGTCTATAGAAACTCTTTATTTGCACACACTGATAATAAAACACACAACAGGAAAACCTAAACTACAAAATTATAGTATAGGTTGATACTAAATCATTGAAATCGATGTGCAATATCGACAAAGTTCCTGCTCGACCGGTTTCTCCTTCGCTCTAGGACTCAAAATATTTAAACATGAAAGAAATGAGCGCAACGACTGCAAACGTGGTTGAACTACGTATTTATTATTTTCACGTGAGTACGTGTGCGTGCGCACGATTCAACGGCACTCTAAAGCGATTTTTATCTAATGCCTTGTCCAGTTGTTCGATTATACATAGTAGCTACCTACTCCTTTTACAAAAATATCGAATGTAGCTGATAGCATTGCTGGTATGGTGGTGTATGTTTGGAAAGACAACAGATTATTATTATTAATTATCTCACGCAAACATTTCCATATTCCCCTTCTTCTGCCGAAAGTTCTCATATTTCTTACTCCTCCGTTAGCATAATTTTCGTAGAAAATGGTAAGGAGTTTTCGCATTATTTATATTATATATGATTTATTTTCCTTTTATTTACCAAAAGGGCATAATATGGTACTTTTTTAACTTACGACTTAAAAATTGTACAAACGTTACTAAACTTTGCTTCTTATTTATTTATTATTGTATTATTATATTTTTTTATTTGTGCGTTGCTTCTTATATAATTATTTTGTGCAATGTACAATATTTTTTCATAAAGTACAGCATATTATGTGTACAAAATGAAACGTGAAATCACATACCTACTTGAAAACTGTGTCGCCGTAACATGTCCGAGGCAAAGGGTCGAAATACAATACTACTTCCTTTCGGGTTTCCTTTGTAAACTCTACAAGTTATTTGCTATTTACAGCGACTATTTTACTCGTGTAATGTTAGATATATTTAAGATACGGCAGCGCCAAAATGTTATGCAGCGGTTTTTAATTCAGCTACCTACCAAATAATCAAATCATCAATATTAAACTGTTTTAACGTAAAATAAGTTGAGCAAATAGACACAATACAAGGTCTGGTAAAACGTTGATTTATAAAACTTTTATAGAAAAAGTACCTAAGCACTACGTAGCTTAGGTACCTGAAAATTTAAGGTATTAAACGCAAATGCCTTTTAGTTTTGGGCTTGCGATTTAGTTTTGCAAATAACATACCTAAGAGTCAGTTCGCACCGTTTTTATGATCTAGGTATTCAAAATTGAACTATAATTCAACACAAAAATAAACACGTTTCATATGAGACATAATTGTCATGTCTGTAAATTTCGTAGGTCTACAAATGATCACAGTCGATATCCGGAGCAGTTCATTAAATCCTGCGGCGAACATATTTTACGTTCGCTGGACTGACATTTCATTTTAGTCCAGTTTTAAACTATAAATGACTTTTTGTTGTTATGCCAAAGTTAATTATAGATTCCAGTCAAATTAGAATTTTGATTACGCTCTAATGTTGAAGTGGAGAAATAACTTTAACAGCGAATATCCTAATTTCAAATGATTTAATAAGCCTTTATTTTGTAACGTCACAAAACATTCCTAAAATGTAGGATCAATAAAGAAAAATCACTAAAGGTCGCACTGATAGTTAACTTATGGAGCTACTTAATAGAGATTTTGACAGCAAATATATTAAAATATTTGTGTCAAAATCTCAACTAAATATCTTCATAAGTAAACATTGAATATATCTGAGTGCTGCTGTTGATATTCCAAAAACTGTTATATAATATCTTTAATATAACAATGGTAAAAGTGATATATAAAATGATTTCTGCGAAATAAAAACCTATAAAAACGGCTTTAAAATTGACGTAACATAAAACAAACTCTCATAAAAGCATATTTTAAAATCCGATCCGAAAAATATCGCGAAAGCGGATAAATATTAATAGGTTTAGCACGAGAAGCCTCGGATGACCGTGCTATCTCGCTCACTCATGCACAAAGGTCACAGGGAATACTTGATCAGCTGTTATTAACTCTGCCCACTCAACTATTAAATTTTAATTTTATTTCCCCTATGTGACAAAACCCTTATGACGTGGACAGGGATGTGTATAAAGGGGTTTTAGGGGCTAATCCTTTACCCCATCAGGTTATAGGACTAGTCTCTTTAATGTGAAAAATGTAACCATTAATAAAATATATTAAGGACTTTCATAAATGTAAGGGAAATAAAAAAGTTGAAAGTTTGTATAAAAAATATTTAAAATCTGCTCCGATTTTCATATAATTTAATATACGTACGAGCTAATAATATAATATACTAATTATTAAGTACTTATTTTTTATTTTTTGAAATTTGTACCCTAAAGGGGTGAAATGAGGCCAAGAATTATATAGTTATTAACGTCTGGTCGGAATAAGTTGAATTTTGTCACGGAGCCAGTTATTATGACGCAGAAATCCGTTAAAAAATGTTTTTTGAAATACATACCCCACGGGGCTGCAATGGGATTCCCATGGGGTGTGGCGACGCGGACGAAGTTGCGCGAAAAATTCTAATAATTAATCTATTTTTAATATAAAGAATTAGAAGAATACTAATTACTATCTACCCATAAGATATCACATGGGTGTAATCGCTTACCATACGGTGGTAAACGAGCGCGTTTGCCGGTTATTTTACGATTTGTGCTAGCTGTACATGTCATAAATAGGTCATTTTGATTTGGGTACAGTCTGTGGACAGAGAATTGTTTAGTGTCGTCATATCTTACATCTACACCTATTGTGTAACTCCCACGTATCTAATGGGTCCCTGGTACCTCTTGTAACAAGACCGTCGCTATCTATAAAATTATAACACTGATAACAATTTAATAAGGGTTCCGTACCTTATTGTGGTTGTATCTTGTAAACTTGTTTGAGTGTTCAGTACAACAATAATAGGTAACAACAAAATCCTTAAAGGGTCGTTCTGTTCTATTAGTTGTAAGTACATTTTTGATGTCTATTTAGCTATCATACATACATACATATACTCGAAAAATATAACCCTCCTAACAGCGCCAGAGCGCAGTCGGGTAATTCCCTACAATTAAAAAGTATTTTCACTTTTGCCAAAAATTCAAATGAAGCTACTAAGGTACTAGATGTTGTCCGCGACTTCGTGCGCGTGAAAAAAAATCTCTCGGGAACCGTACGTTTAATAAAAACAAACAAACAATTAATCTGTCCTCTTTATTTTATTAGTGTTGATAAAGGCCACTTAAACACGTTTTTAAAGTAATTAACGCAAAATAAACATGAAAATAAAATAAGCTAATGCAAAATAAACATAAAAATAAAATAAACCCGTGAAAATGTGTTTCTCGTCCGTAAATAACTAATAGAGGCTGCAGCTGCATTATACAGCAGGCAGAGGTGATTTTTGTGAGGAAATTATTTTATGAACACATTTTACATATTTAGAAGTGTGTCGATTTTGAAACAAGATTTGCAGAAGGTTGAAATTGTTGGTAGCATAATTTTTAGTAAAAATCGTGCATCTACTTTATGCCTCACAAGTTGGTCGTTTTCGTCATAGCAAGAATGTTTAGGCTGGTAGTTTATTACTTTTCATCAGGTTAGGTCGTGTGCCCTATACGCCACAAAATAATATTACGTAGCACATTCGTAGCCTATCGCTACGAATATTTAAATACGACTTTCGTAGCAGATCGCTACGAATGTGCTACTGATTTAGCTACGACTATACTTTTATATATTTTATAGATGGTCACGTCTATAACATTACTGAGGTATTTTATTATTCGAAGTATCTAATCATCTACAAAGCGGATTTTTATCGCTACGAATATTTAAATACGACTTTCGTAGAAGATCGCTACGAATGTGCTACGGATTTAACTACGACTATGATTTTATATTTATAAACGGTCACTTCTATAACATTACTAAGGTATTTTATTATTCTAATTATCTAGTCTTCCACTATGCGGATTAAATTGTTACATCGAATCATGTATCAATTTAATTAATGATTCGAATCCGAGACCAATTTGTAAACAACCCAAAAATATCAATTTGCCATCCAGGCTGACAATTATAAAGTCGAAATTATTAAAGTCATATTGTACGCTGAAAGAAAAACATATTAAAATAACTAAAAAGTGAGCGTTTTCCCAGGGATATTACCTAGCTACATGCATTTACTCTCCCTCAAAATATATACAAGATTTTCTCGTTTAAAGTATAAGATTTTATTTCCCCACTTAGCGTACGATTAGCACAATCCACTAATTTTATTTGTCCGTTTAGTGGACAAATAGTATAAGTTTGCAGTCAAAACTCAAACTCAAAATTTTTATTTCCATGTAGGTTATACCAAATAACTCTTAGATTGTCTTACATGATGCCTACTGTAGAATAGGGGTGGGTAATAGAAACACTTGTATAATACCTGTATAAACAGACCTACTCTAGCCGGTGGTCAGTGATGGACTGCCTGGTCTGCGAACTTGCTGCTTGAGCCCCCAACCCAGTCCACAACTAGTTACCACCCACTCCACAAGTGTGCGTGTTTTATACTTATTATTATTATGTCAATACACTACACCTACCACCATCAATTCTTATTCGATAACGTGACGAATACGTTGCTGTCAATTATTCGTGCTGTATACTGAGCGAAGTATACTAGAACTTTCATTAAGCCAAGACACTATATATTTTGTAAACAGCAATCAACGAACGTCAAGAGCTATTCAGTGAGAATGAGAATTCGTACAAAAGCAGTGAGCTCTTGAAATTGGAGACTTTATATATCTAATTAACGAAACAGTACTGAGCTCTTAATAATGTGGACTTTCTTAAAACACTGAGAAGATAAATTTCAGTAAGGACTTTTATAAGTGTGGAAATTGTCATAATCGTTAATAGAATTTGAGTGGAATTTAGCATGATAGTGATTTTTGTTGCCCGCGGCTCCACCCGCGTGAATACAGTATCCCACGGGAATACTATACGTTTTCGGGGTAAAAAGTAGCTTATGTTGTAATCCAGAGCCTAAACTACTACCATACCTAACATCATCGAAATCCGTTCAGTTATTTTTGCTTGAAAGAGTAACAAATATTCATCCATCCATCCTAACAAATTTTCATATATTTTATAATAGTGGTAGGATAAGTTCAGTAATACCATCATTTTCCTTACTTTATACCGATGTATAAACTAGCTTATGCACTAGAGAAAAGATAGCTTTAGTTTATGCGACGTTATTTTTGGATTTTAAATATTACAAGGAAAAATAGTTTTAAAAATCAAACAAAATAAGAATAATTAAATACAATATTCACTACTTTTACAGAATTCGAATATCGAATTCAAAGAATAACAATACACTTTGCTTCGTTCACAATTAAATACAACAAAGTATTGAGTGAATTTTTGAGAGAAATGTAGGTAGAACATTTTGCTGGAAATGTTATTGTGTAGCTGTATGTCCGCACGTGAAATTGAAGCCACTTATATCGCTACGAACTTCAGTAATAAGACGGTTGCTTGTTTCAGAAAATAATGGGACGAAATAAAACTATTGTGATATTTTGTTTCAATTTCAAAATATATGGAGAACTCGTACGAAATATTCTATGACTAGCTCTTGCCCGCGGCTGCGCTCGCATATCCAACTGAAAAATGCACTTTTAAGATAAAATGTGGCCTTTGTTCCAGAGCCTAAGCTTCTACCATACACAATTTCATCAAAAATTCAGTAGTTTTTGCGTGAAATAGTAACAAACGTCCACTCATATATATATCCATCCATCCTCACGAATTTTACTCTCTCTCTACTATATACTATATTATATAGTATACTCTCGAAGGGTTCACGGACGGATATAAAAAAGACAACCAGGCGTGTGCCGGACGAGAGCATGCCACTAACCGGCAAAAATGCTTGTTTAGGATCATTTTCAACGGTGTTTCAGGCTGAGATCTTCACTGTTATTGGTTGTTCCATAGAGAGCCTTCTGCCTAGAGATTAGAGGTGCGCAAAATGTGTCACTAAAAAGAAAACATATCTTTATATCTTTTGATCACGGCGAACTATACTCTTTTAGTTCTGTTATTCAATAGGCAATCGGACTATTTTTTTTTATTCCATAAATAAATAGTACTCTTAAATATGAGTAACTTCTCAGAAGAAACCGTATATCAAAAGTCAATATTTTCCAAGGTACAGCGATTTGTATAAAAAATTTCGCGAGCCTCCTAAAAACGCTCCATACTAAAGTCGACCTACAAATGACGTCACTTGTAGGTTATAGTATATGAAGTATATGGCCGCTGGAATATATTTGTAAATATCTCCCATATTTGTGCGTTTAAGTTCATACTTACCATAATGAATGTTTTTGTATATGACTAGCTTTTTCCCGCAGCTTCGCTCGCGTCAGAGGGAAAGCTTGTTCGGGAAAATACCAATACCAAAATTGAATACGTAATGGTGTAGGCACTGCACAGCCGTATCAGTTGTATTTTATTTGAATGTTTCCTGCGACTTCGTAGGTACGCTCAAGAAATCTACCGAGAACTGTACCATAAATAAAATTTAATAAGCTGCAAAAAGTATTCTGTGTTAATTCTGCTTAACCTACTACGGACTACCATACCTGATTTCATCAAAATTCTTTACGTGTTTTCTTTACTTTACTTTATTGCATGTAAAACTAAACATATTATTATGTACCTACATACAAACTTTCGCGTTTAGGTATAATATTAAGTAAGGATTTCTTTGTAGCCGATAATTAGTATTTTAACGATTTCGAAAATCTTTTCAATGGGAAGACGTTGTGGACTTTGAACTTAATAAAAATAATTTGGATTGTGATCGTCCATCCTAGTTGGGACCACGACAAAGTTTGAGAGAGAGATGAGTTAGCAGTACGACCACGAAGCCATCTAGCTTCTCACTTATTCCTCATATAATAATCATGATTAGGATTAACCTAGGTAAAGTTTTAACCAATTCAAATATCTGGTTATTTTATAGCATTTTATACTACGTTATTTTTTAGATTGATAAAACTTTTTGTAGGTATGAACCGATTGAATTGAAATATACACAAAATTATAAGCAGAGCTATCCTAATGAGCCTAATTCCTATCCGCGTGGAACCCGTAGGTAGTTAGGTACCCAAAAATTTTCCGCGATAAAAAGCGAGTCCTATGTATTTATCCAAGGGCTAAACTACTACGGTAACAAATTTTATAAAAATCCGTTCCGTAGTTTCTGAGATTAGCGCGCACAAACGTACAGATCAAAATTCTGGGTTAAAAACTAAAAACTTATGTATTAAACACTGATAAATGAAGCACAAATAAATTAAATATTACATACAACAAAAGAGAAAGAAATATAATACTACACTCAAAATATTCTACTGAAATCATAGATATATAATATTAAAAAGAGGACTGAAATAGTATGTAATATAATAAGTATTATGAATAAGTATAATAAATAAAAAGGTCAATTCTGACCTAGAGGTTGCGACGATCTTCAAAAAGTTTTTTGCTGACATTCCGGTCTCAACTACAAAAAATTTAAATTCTTCACCTGCAGTTGCTGAAAAAATACTCAGAGAAAATGTCAAGGAATGTGATGTCAATTTTAATTTTAGAGAAATTGACTCCAGAGATATTATTAACACCTTCAAATTACTCAATATTAAAAGTACTACTGATCTCTGGGGTATGTCTATAAAAATTATAAAATCAATAATTGACATCATTGCCCCCTACCTAGCCTTAGTTTTTAATAATTGTATTAAGAAAGGTGTGTTCCCTGACCTAATGAAGCATAGCAAGGTGATGCCTCTTTTCAAGGCTGGGAATAAATCTGACCCAGCCAATTATAGACCAATATCTATACTACCGACTTTCAGTAAAATTTTCGAGAAAATAATATTAAATCAATTGCTAGCTCATTTTAACATAAATAATTTATTACATAGCAATCAATTCGGGTTTACTAAAGGTCGGTCCACAACAGACGCAGGCATCAGTCTTCTATGCAGCATATTTGAGGCCTGGGAGGGATCGCATGATGCACTTGGTGTCTTTTGTGATCTATCCAAGGCTTTCGACTGTGTCGAGCATGCTACGTTGGTCAAAAAATTATACCATTATGGTATAAGGGATACGGCACTTAAGCTCTTAAGCTCTTATCTTAAAAATAGAACGCAGAGAGTAGAAGTAAATTCTACAAGGTCTAATGGGACCAAAATAGAATTAGGTGTGCCACAAGGGTCCATTTTAGGCCCATTTCTTTTTCTCATCTATATAAATGACCTTCCTTATCTAGTTAAAGATAAGCACGAGATAGTACTTTTTGCTGATGACACTTCACTAATTTTTAATGTGAAGCGACGACAGTCAAATTACGACGAGGTAAATAGTGCTCTCTCGAAAATGGTGCACTGGTTTAATGTTAATAATTTACTTTTAAATTCCAATAAAACAAAATGTTTAAAGTTTAGCCTGTCAAATGTTAGGCAGACACAAACCAATGTACTATTAAACGATGAGAAAATGAACCTAGTGGACACCACTGTATTTCTAGGAATAACACTAGATTGTAAATTACAGTGGGGTCCCCATATTGCAAATCTGGCTGATAGGCTTAGTTCTGCAGCATATGCAGTGAAAAAAATTAGAGAAATTTCCGATGAGGACACAGCGCGGCTAGTTTATTTTAGTTATTTTCATAGTATAATGTCATATGGCATTCTTCTATGGGGAAACGCTGCGGACATTAACACAATATTTGTGCTGCAGAAGCGAGCTATACGTTCTATTTATAAGATGTCATATTTTGAATCTCTAAGAGATAAGTTTAAAGAAATAGGTATTCTGACCGTCGCTTCTCAATACATTTTGGACAATGTGTTGTATGTCAGAAAGAATTTAAATAACTTTAAAAAGAAAAGCGACAACCATTGTAGGAATACTAGAAATCAGAACAAGTTAGAAATACCGGTGATCAGACTAAGCAAAGTAAGTAAATCGTTTAAAGGTTCACGTATACGCCTTTACAATATAATCCCAGAAAACGTTCAAAATCTTACCATTAATAAATTGCTTTTATTTACTTAAGTACGTACTTATGACTAATGTTATATAGATTAAGTTACAACATTGTAAAAATATTTTTTTGAAAAGAACAATTTTCCCATCTTTTTGCTAAAAGGTGGCCCCGTGCGAGTTTCTTACGCCGGTTCTTCTCGCCGGGCTAGTTTCCGAACCGGTGGTAGGCATCATGTAGGACAATTCTATAAGTGTTATTTCATAACCTATATGGAAATAAAAATTTTGAGTTTGAGTTTGAGTTTAATATAGCAATCGCAAATATTTAGGTGCCTAGTTTTTCAAAGAGATTTTCATCAAATTTAAGTTTGGCATTCTTGTCAGATTTATTTTTCAACATGATGACAATATATTATGTCAAAATAAAAATAAAGCTTCCCACTCACGGGCTATCGATTGCTTCGATCAAATTGGAAAATAATTCGTATTTGAAAGTAAGTTGCTAACGACAAACTATTACACAAAATGATTAGTGTAAGACCTACCAGCTAGTGGAACAAAATTTACGCGTATATATACGAGTTTCATATAAAAAGTATATTACACCTTACGGTGGTCCTAGGATCTCAGACTATATTTAATTTTTATCTAAACCGATTTACTTGCAACTACGAACCCAGTAAATGTTTAAATTGTAAAGACCAAATCGATCGATCGCTTGTGTGTGGGGAGCTTTATATCAAAAGCACTAAGGAGTATTTATATCAACTTAAAAGCAAATCGCTCCCAAGCAACTTTCTTTCCCTTTTTATTCCCGTTAGTGGACGAATTTCAATAAACTATGATACACGAATTCCATCAATTCTGTTACATAATGTTTGTGCAAAATATGAAGTAGATTGGACCAAGGAATCACGTTGCCCCATACAAACCGTTTTACCCCTTTTCACCCCCTTAGGATTTTATCGGATCCCTACGCATTACAAAGAGCAAGCCCTGCAAGTTTCAGGTCTCTACGATCAGCGGTTTAGGCTGTGCGTTGATCCGTCAGTCATTCAGGACAAAGTATTTTATATGTATAAATGTGAGTAAACTAATGATGTAGGTTTTGTTTACAAATTTAGCAAACAAATTTTTTGGTACTATTTAAATGTATTTTATTAGTAAACTACACATAAAATAATATATTTTTTTACATTTACCAAGTAGTAATGCCTCAATATTTCTGAATATATTAATGAAACTAAATATTTCAGACGTAGTCCGATCACCTATTACTAGATCACTGGACATTATTTTCAACGGGCAACAGCTCAAGTCATATCTCACTATTTTCTTCCTAAAAATTGTTTTTATTGGTTTTCATCGTTCATTTAACAATATGTTTATTGTTTAACTTGCTTCGAATGAGTTTATATCGTTTTCTGCATTATCAGGCGTGCAGGTTGGGCAATAAAAATATGTCTCTATTAGAACGGAATGAATGAACGATATGCCGCAAGTAAACTAGTGTAACGTTGCAAATTTTTTGCATTTCAATTTTTTACCCTAGTCGTGTTTTTTTTTTTCCTATGGCAATTTCCGAAAGCACACATCAATGTTATTACCTGTCATTGTGTCAATGTGACATTAAAGTGACATTTGACAAGTGACAGTAGGATTTTGTAGCTGGTGGAGATTGAGGAATTGCGAAAAGGCAGTGGTGTCAACCTCGGGGGTTTCCCCCTAAATCTAGGGGGAAAAGTTTTAAAAAGGGGTAATTTTAGGGGCAGAAAACCTTCAGGGTTTTTTTTAGGGGTCTTCAATTCAAACTAAACCTGTATTAATTAAAATTATCAAAATCCTATGCCCTGTGCGTAGAACGGAACGCACGATACAAATTGAACGAAGTGGGGCTCTTTCTTATAACAAGCTCAGTTATGAAATAGGAGTAATAGTGTTCTGTGGTTATGAAACTGTCGTCTGTCTTACTTGATCTGAGGTCTTAACAGATAACTGTGTTGTGGGATAGGACATCTCACTCATTCATACATCGTTAAATAATTCACCTTTTAAATTTAGCTATTTCTCTACTTAATCTTCTTAATTTTGAAGTCGATACCAGCCCAAACGATATTCGACTTTTATTTTTATTATATTTATTATATTATATATAATATTCGATATATTTTTACCAACTTCCAAAAAAAGGAGGCGGTTATACGTTCGGCTGTATATTTTTTTTTTTGTATGTAAATTCTTTTTTTTGATGTAGAAGGTATAATCCGAAGTTGGTCCCATTTTCAGAAAATTGGTGACCTGATGATGGGATCCAAGAGGAAACGAGGGAACTTCTCAAAATTTATATGGATACATATGGTGATATCGACTTTTTTTGAAGTAGTCCAAGCATATGCTACCAAAAAGTAAGATTTTGCTCCAAGGTATACCCTGGATCCAAAAGTACAGAACAGAACTCAGACTCCTTATAGATACATGTTTGGGGATTTTTGGGTTGTTTAAAGAACTGCAAGCATATGCCACTTTGTCAATTAGAGTAATCATCATCATCACCACCACTATCACAGCATACATCATCACATTATGATGATGATGATGACGACCTCTGTGGCTCAGTGGTTCAGCGCTTTGGTGCTCAAGCCGGAGGTCGCAGGTTCGAATCCTGCCGACGGAACAAAAAAGTTTTTCTGTGTTCCTGGGTCATGGATGTGTATTAAATATGTGTATAATGTAATAAAAATCTTAAATATATGTATAGTATAAAAGTATTAAATATACTTCCCGTTATCTGGTACCTGTAACACAAGTTCTTCGGATACTTAGCACGGGGCCAGATTGACGTGGTGTGAAGCGTCCATAGATATTATTATTATTATGATGATAAAGAAGGTACTTCTCATAGTATTTTACACTAATACGGAGATCTTTGAACATTACTCTGCCGTTTATGGACCTATTTACAAAATTCCTTTGTTGTTGTGAAGGGTTTAATTCGAAATTGGTCCTTTAGTCACTAAAGTGGAAACGTGATGATGCGATCCATGAGGAATCGAGAGAACTCTTCGAAATTTATATCGACACATATAGTGATTTTGACTTTTTCTGAAGTAACACAAGCATGTGCTACCAAAGAATAAGACCCTTGAAGCAAAATCTTGCTTTTTGGTAGTATATACTTGAACTACTTCAGAAAAAGTCAAAATCACCATATGTGTGCATATAAATTTCGAGGAGTTCCCTCGATTCCTCATGGATCCCATCATCAGATCTCCACTTTGATATCAAAAGGACCAATTTGGGATTACACCCTATACATCACAGAAAAAAATTGAAAATCGGTCCACATGCGGTACAGTAATCGTCGAACATACAAAAAAAAAATAAAAAAAATATATACAGCCGAACGTATAACCGCCTCCTTTTTTGGTAGTCGGTAAAAAAATATCAGCAAAAGTATATCAAATCCTGGGAGACAGATCCCGTACTGAAAGGTTGTAAATGAGAGTGAAAGGGGCGACATGATATTATGAAGTTCTAATTTCAGAGTAGCACTTCAGGGTAAATGCATGTGTATTAAATAAAAATTGCAAATTCAATAAAAAAATATTTATTTATGAGTTGCGAATAACTTGGACAACAAGTAAAATATCACATAAAAATATGTTATTAAAGCCTATATTTAGGGGTTTTCAGGGGTATTTAAAATAAAACATGGGGGTAAAATTTGGGACAGGTTGGCAACACTGCGAAAAGGGGAACTCTTCAGATAAATGCAAAGACAGTAAATCGCACTTGCTATTTGAAATATTATGTCAATTACATCAAAATAAATAATAGCGGGATGAGGCGGGTTGTCACGGTGGAAATGGTTTAAAGTCCTTTAAAACTCAAATGATGTTGTAGCAGCCGCCGTGATGGGTTATTACTATTATTATCATTGTTTCTCTTGACTATATTGTAGCAACGTGTGATAAAGCAAGTCCGTTATTAGACAAGCTTCTTGACTGTTTTGGAAGTCACAGTATTTGGTTCGATGAAACTCATTCCGATGTCCGAGTAAAGAGTTGCTTAGAAGGAAATAAGGTACAGCCCTCCGTATCATCACTACACATCAATCCAGGTCAGTGTCATCAAGGTCCTGAGCTGGGGCTGAGGGATCTGCCCAGTGGACGCTCAGACCGATACCCATGGTTTCTCTCTGAGCCGCCACTGTGCAGATGGATGACTGTTCGAGCATCAGGACTGGATGTGTTATTTAGTTATAACTTAGTGGTACAAAAGTTCTTAAATCTTAATAAATGGGTAAAGTAAAGTTGATCAAGACACGCGAACTAGTAACGCGACCCTGAGAGTAAGGTTATTCTTTGTTATCTCCAATAAGGATTATGGTAGATAGGCCTTAAGCTTAATGTGAAATTTATATCTATAAAACATATATAAAATAACTTTCATGTGTGTAGAATAACTTACTGTATAAATAATTTGCAATATTAGGTTTTTAAATGTCTGAATTATATTGTACACAACAAATAAATATAAAATATATATTGTGGTGAGATCATGTTGGCATTTTTATTCCTTTCCGGCACTATACACATGAGGTTGGTAAAAATATAAGTTTTCACTAGTCCAAATTGAACGACTCATTCGCGAACTACACACGTCTACTACAGATGGCCCTAGTCCGCAAAAACATCCTTATCTTCTCTAAAGTGCCATATTTTCCATTTGGCGGAAAATTGTTTCAAATCAATAGTTTGCAAGTTAAATTAATAGATGATATCGTAACCATTACCTAACCCTCTACTAATGAGCCATCGAGCGGTCGTGACAGCGGTCCGCAGATTAATACTCAATGCCTCAAACTTTATTGAGACGGAAATTTACATACAATTTCAAGAGAGACGTTGGACTTTATGCAGGGATACACGTACGTGTATACAACTTCACGTGGCATTCCGTGTTTCTTTTATCAATATAAGAATGCGCATAGAAATCGCACAAATGAAATACAAAATTCACGTAAATAATTTTGACAAAGAATCACTTTGATCCCCAAGGTGAGCGTGTACTATAACACTCGTACACGTGTCAAATTGTGCGGCATACATTCACCTTGGAAGCCAAGTAAGATTTTTTATGTGGATTGGCTCTCTGAATTCCGAATTATCCGTAGCCAAACTCGAAATCTACGTAGGGGAAGGTGGGGCAGATTCATACAAGGGGCACCTTCATACACTAGATATATCTGACGTTAGGCGCATATCAACAGAATGACTTATATGTGTATGCGTAGCTGTATTATGCGTGTGGTTGCTGACGGAGTTTAAAAGCAATCGGTACAAAACGCGCGGCGGTGTGCCACAGAAACTGATTCGGCCAGGCGTAAGTAATTTTATGACCTCACTTTTAATGTATTTTTTTTACTAAAAACTGCTCGCTAGATTATTCAGTTCTATTTTATTTAAAAGATAATAGGGTCAAGTTTCTGAATTAACAATAATTATATATACTTATGTTTGACTTTTTTCTAGCAATATTTTAATTTAATTTTCTTGTGATGGGGTAGGTTCATACAGTAGTGTACGGGGCACATTCATACTGTATGAATTTTAGTTTGTAAAATTGATATTATACTATAATTTTGCTTTGCAGAAAGATTATGGTCAGAAATCACAAGAAAAGGGAACTAGGAGTTGAGAGGCGGACGAAGAGGCAACGTTTAAAGCTATCGATGAAGTTTTGGAAAAACAAACTCTTTTCGGTTTTAATGCATAAAAACTACAAAGCCGTATGAAAAAATTACGCTAAACACAAGATTCTAGTAGCGAAACTCGTGTATTCGAATCTAAATTTGCATCGCAGCAAGTTTTTACAAAAACAGAAGATGATCTTTTGAATAAATATATTTAAAGTGTTCTAAGATGCAGTACGGACTGACATGTGTCCAAGTTAAATTGTTGATTATTGATGATAGTACCTACTTACTACTAAATAAGAATTAAGCTATAGGATTAGATATTTGAATATTGATGTGACTGATCAGAAAGACTGTCGGTTAAGTTAGTTTTCTAGGTGTCATAAAAAAAACTAACTATACAATATATTTGTTACTTTTTATAATATGATTATGTAAGTTTTATATGGTCGTTTTGATAAACATTTCATGCACAACTTGTGTATTTTTTCACATGTATGAATCTGCCCCATAGCCTGTATGAAAGTGCCCCGCATGTGGGGTACATTCATACATTTTTTATTTTTTCTTAAAAGTGTTACAAAAAGTCGTAGATCTGTATTTACACAAATTTCATGTTTTTAATATCAAGTTAGATAGTAAGACTATCGATTTTTGATGAATTGATATTGATATCAATACCATAAAGCATGCTACAAGACGAAATATAAAAACTGTACGAATCTGCCCCACCTTCCCCTACAATCTATAATTTTACAAAATTTCATCAATTCATATTCCTTAGTTCTACGAAACCCTATCCCCTAATTATTCAATCATAATTATGTTGACTAAAATAATGGAATATTAACTCAAATTAGAGAAATCCTTATTCAAATAATCAATGCTAATCTTTATTTACTTTTAATTAAGGTATGATCTATCATTTTGTAAAATAATTAAGTGGAATATAAACGATGTGACGTTCTTAAGGCTAGCCTTATAGTTATACAATAATTATAAAGTCTGTAACGATTGGTACAAAAAAATTACAAATAAAAGATATACATATTTCTAAATATATATCTCTTTAAAAAAGCAACTGGTGTATTTTAATAAACTTGCATTAGAAAGGACAGAATTAATATGTGAACCTCAGAGTCTATCGCCCACAAAGTTGACAGTTGCGGTGTTTGCTATGTAAATAAAATTGTTCTGAGGTGCCCCGGTGCAATATCGGTCTACAATAGTGCTTCTAAACCGCACTGTTGTTTACAATTTACATACCTGGTACAAGGATAGGCCACGAATTGAAGAAGAAATGTCAATATCATGAAAATGAAAACAAATTGTGAAAAGAATATATAGACAAAAATATGGAAAACTTTCGATAAGTAAGGTTATCTTACACTACACTTGATTGTAGTGTTCGTAAATCTAATTATAGTTTTCTTTAAAAATTAAGAATATATAATAGCTAGGGAGCCCATGATGCTAACTATGTGTGACCTCAGTAGCGTGGGGTTCCTATAACTCCATTCCTATCGGCTTTACTTACCACTTTCTTCACTTACACCTTTTGAAATCGCTCATCCAAATACCTACCTATTGATAGGTTATGGATTCCCTATGAAGGAGAACCAGCCTTCGCCACTGCTAGACATTTATGCTGAATCTTATATAAAGTAAAAGGCAAAGCTGATTGACTGATGTATAAACGCACAGACTAAAAATTTGAAATTTTGCACACGTATTCCTTATATGACGTAGGTACTAAATAAGTTTTCTAAATTTTAACCCCCAAGGGGATAAAATAAATAAATATGAAAGCTTAAAACCTTATTTCGCGCAGGCGAAATCGCGAGCAAATAATGCTAGTCTAATATAAAATACTAGCTATGTATAAGCCTTTTCCATACATAAAGATAAGCCTTTTGTACCAAAAGTACAGATAAATCGATTGACGATACGGGATCTGAGAAGCTCTATTATTATAATACTATATTATAAATTAAATTTTTAACAAGCTTATGCTACATTAAAATCTTCTGTACTTAAACTTTGCTTCTTATTAATTAAATATTGTATGTTTTTGTACATGTACGTTGCTTCTTATATAATCCTTTTTTCATAAAGTTCAGCATATTATGTGTACAAAATGAAACGTGAAATCGCATACCTACTTGAAAACTGTGTCGCAGTAACATGTCCGAGGCAAAGGGTCGAAACACAATACTACTTCCTTTCGGGTTTCCTTTGTAAACTCTAGAAGTTATTTGCTATTTACAGGGACTATTTTACTCGTGTAATGTTAGATAAATTTAAGATGCGGCAGCGCCAAAATGTTATGCAGCAGTTTTTAATTCAGCTACCTACCAAATAATCAAATCATCAATATATAACTATTTTAACGTAAAATAAGTTGAGCAAATAGACACAATAATATAATGTCTGGTAAAACGTGGATTTATAAAAACTTTTATATAAAATTACCCAAGCACTACGTAGGTACCTGAAAATTAAAGGTATTATACGCAAATGCCTTTTAGTTTTGGGCTTGCGATTTAGTTTTGCGGTGCGAACTGACTTTTAGGTATGTTACATAAGAGTCAGTTCGCACCGTTTTTATGATCTAGGTATTCAAAATTGAACTATAATTCAACACAAAAATAAACACGTTTCATATGAGACATAATTGTCATGTCTGTAAATTTCGTAGGTCTACAAATGATCACAGTCGATATCCGGAGCAGTTCATTAAATCCTGCGGCGAACATATTTTACGTTCGCCGGACTGACATTTCATTTTAGTCCAGTTTTAAACTATAAATGACTTTTTGTTGTTATGCCAAAGTTAATTATAAATTCCAGTCAAATTAGAATTTTGATTACGCTCTAATATTGAAGTGCAGAAATAACTTTAACAGCGAATATCCTAATTTCAAATGATTTAATAAGCCTTTATTTTGTAACGTCACAAAACATACCTAAAATGTAGGATCAAATAAAGAAAAATCACTAAAGGTCGCACTGATAGTTAATTTGTTGTAATAAACATTTGTTGTTATGCCAAAGTTAATTATAAATTCCAGTCAAATTAGAATTTTGATAACGCTCTAATATTGAAGTGGAAAAATAACTTTAACACCGAATATCCTAATTTCAAACGATTTAATAAGCCTTTATTTTGTAACGTCACAAAACATTCTTAAAATGTAGGATCAAATAAAGAAAAATCACTAAAGGTCGCATTGATAGTTAACTTATGGAGCTACTTACTAGAGATTTTACAGCAAATATATTAAAATATTTGTGTCAAAATCTCAACTAAATATATTCATAAGTAAACATTAAATATATCTGAGTGCGGCTGTTGATATTCCAAAAACTGTTATATATCTTTAACATCACAATGGTAAAAGTGATATATAAAATGATTTCTGCGAAATAAAAACCTATAAAACGGCTTTAAAATTGACGTAACATAAAACAAACTCTCATAAAAGCATATTTTAAAAGCCGATCCGAAAAATATCGCGAAAGCAGATAAATATTAATAGGTTTAGCACGAGAAGCCTCGGATGACCATGCTGTCTCGCTCACTCATGCACAAAGGTCACAGGGAATACTTGATCAGCTGTTATTAACTCTGCCCACTCAACTATTAAATTTTAATTTTATTTCCCCTATGTGACAAAACCCTTATGACGTGGACAGGGATGTGTCCTTTTTCGTTGTTCGTGAAAGGGGTTTTAGGGGCTAATCCTTTACCCTATCAGGCTATAGGACTAGTCTCTTTAATGTGAAAAATGTAAACTTTAATAATATATCCTAAGGACTTTCATAAATGTAAGGAAAATGAAAAAGTTGAAAGTTTGTATAAAAAATATTTAAAATCTGCTCCGATTTTCATATAATTTAATATACGTACGAGCTAATAATATAATATACTAATTATTAAGTACTTATTTTTTTATTTTTTGAAATTTGTACCCTAAAGGGGTGAAATGAGGCCAAGAACTATATAGTTATTAACATCTGGTCGGAATAAGTTGAATTTTGTCACGGAGCCAGTTATTATGACGCAGAAATCCGTTAAAAAATGTTTTTTGAAATACATACCCCACGGGGCTGCAATGGGACTCCCATGGGGTGTGGCGACGCGGACGAAGTTGCGCGAAAAATTCTAATAATTAATCTATTTTTAATATAAATAATTAGAAGAATACTAATTACGATCTACCCATAAGATATCACATGGGTGTAATCGCTTACCATCAGGTGGTAAACGAGCGCGTTTGCCGGTTATTTTACGATTTGTTTTAGCCGTACATGTCATAAATAGGTCATTTTGATTTGGGTACAGTCTGTGGACAGAGAATTGTTTATTGTCGTCACATCTTACATCTACACCTATTGTGTAACTCCCACGTATCTAATGGGTCCCTGGTACCTCTTGTAACAAGACCGTCGCTATCTATAAAATTATAACACTGATAACAATTTAATAAGGGTTCCGTACCTTATTGTAGTTGTATCTTGTAAACTTGTTTGAGTGTTCAGTACAACAATAATAGGTAACAACAAAATCCTTAAAGGGTCGTTCTGTTCTATTAGTTGTAAGTACATTTTTGATGTCTATTTAGCTGTCATATATACATACATATACTCGAAAAATATAACCCTCCTAACAGCGCCAGAGCGCAGTCGGGTAATTCCCTAAAATTAAATAAAAAATAATAATTTAAAAAATTTAAAAACCCGACTGCGTAAAAAGTGAAGCAAACTAAGTAGTACACAATGAAAAACTGAAAAGAAAAAAACAAGCACTTAGATGTCCGGTGGTCTAGAATTCTATAGTATATTATTGAATGAATACTATTGAAGAAAATAAAATATAATCTATTATTGGAACATAACAACTAAACAGTCAGGATCCATTGAAAAATTAGATTGGCTGTCGAATAATGGATCCCGACTGTTCAGTTGTTATGTTCCAATAATAGATTATATTTTATTTTCTTCAATAGTATTCATTCAATAATATACTATAGAATTCTAGACCACCGGACATCTAAGTGCTTGTTTTTTTCTTTTCAGTTTTTCATTGTGTACTACTTAGTTCACTTTTTACGCAGTCGGGTTTTTAATTTTTTTAAATTATTATTTTTTATTTTATACTTTTTAGTTATGAGTACCTAGCTAGCTATTCACCAGGCTGGATTTCCTATCAGCATCAATACTATATCACAATTGCACTGGAATGTGAAAATGGTTGTTACGCAACTTTAAATCGATATAGATCCTAAACGGTCAGTCAAATCGAAAAATGGTGAGAGAAAACTAAAAATGATTTTTAAATACCTATTCAACGATACCCCACTTGATATAGTTTGTTGACTTTCATTTTTTTCATTTTCACAATATGGCGTCCAGTAGTCGCCATATTGAATTTTCACTAACGTCATGTCTTTAGTGACACTCCCCGGACTAAGAGGAATCGATTGACGTGTGAATCATTAAAATCGGCCCAGGCGTTTGGTCTCTATAGTGCTTCAAAGGAACATACATACATACATACATACATACATAGGCTGATAAACACATTACCACTCCTTTGCGTTGCGCAGTCGGGTAAAAAGTATTTTCACTTTTGCCAAAAATTCAAATGAAGCTACTAAGGTACTAGATGTTGTCTGCGAATTCGTGCGCGCGAAAAAAATCTCTCGGGAACCCGTACGTTTAATAAAAACAAACAATTAATCTGTCCTCTTTATTTTATTAGTGTTGATAAAGGCCACTTAAACACGTTTTTAAACTAAAGTAACGCAAAATAAACATGAAAATAAAATAAGCTAATGCAAAATAAACATAAAAATAAAATAAACCCGTGAAAATGTGTTTCTCGTCCGTAAATAACTAATAGAGGCTGCAGCTGCATTATACAGCGGGCAGAGGTGATTTTTGTGAGGAAATTATTTTATGAACACATTTTACATATTTAGAAGTGTGTCGATTGCAAAAAGATTTTTGAAGGTTGAAATTGTTGGTAGCATAATATTTCAGTAAAAATCGTGCATCTACTTTATACATCACAAGTTGGTCGTTTTTGTCATAGCAATATTCCTAAGAATATTTAGGCTGGTAGTTAATCACTTTTCATTAGGTAAGGTCGTTTGCCTTATATACGCCACAAAATAATATTACGTAGCACATTCGTAGCATATCGTTACGAATATATAAATACGACTTTCGTAGCAGATCGCTACGAACGTGCTACGGATTTAGCTACGACTATAATTTTATATTTATAGACGGTCACTTCTTTAACATTACTAAGGTATTTTATTATTCGAAGTATCTAGAAGTATCTAGTCGTCCACTATGTGGATTTTTTAACTGTTACATCGAAACAGTAATCAATTTAATTAATGATTCGAATTAATTTCATTAATGATTCGAACCCGAGACCAATTTGTAAACAACCCAAAAATATCAATTTTCCATCCAGACTGACAATTATAAAGTCGAAATTATTAAAGTCATATTGTACGCTAAAAGAAAAACATATTAAAATAACTAAAAAGTGAGCGTTTTCCCAGGGCTATTACCTAGGATATTACCTAGCTACATGCATTTTTTCTCTATTTCAAAACCAAAATATACAAGATTTACTCGTTTAAAGTATAATATTTTATTTTTATACTTAGCTCGACGACTAGCACGGTCAACTACATTTATTTTATTTGTCCGTTCAGTGGACGAATAGTATATAATATTTGCTACAGCACCCACACAGCCTAATTTGCTAGATATGTTATTGATTGTACTGTTGGTTCTTGGTGGAAATTCATGTTTCACAGTAATAATACACAATACTTCTTGCACTATTTCCACTTTAATAAGTATTTTACATTAATTTTAATATATTATACCCGGTTTCGACAACGTGATGATGACGTCGTCGAAACCGGTCGTGTAATATATTAAAATTAATGTAAAATACTTATTAAAGTGGAAATAGTGCAAGAAGTATTGTGTATTATTACTGTGCCTAATTTGCTGTCACGGTTTTTATACAATTCTAATTCGATAACGTTACGAATACGTTACTGTCAATTATTCGTGCTGTATACTGAGCGAAGTATACTAGAACTTTCATTAAGCCAAGACACTATATATTTTGTAAACAGCAATCAAAGAACGTCAAGAGCTATTCAGTGAGAATGAGAATTCGTACAAAAGCAGTGAGCTTTTGAAATTGGAGACTTTATATATCTAATTAACGAAACAGTACTGAGCTCTTAATAATGTGGACTTTCTTAAAACAGTGAGAAGATAAATTTCAGTACGGACTTTTATAAGTGTGCAAATTGTCATAATCGTTAATAGGATTTGAGTGAAATTGAGCATGAAGTTGTATATAGCCTGATTTATAGTAGTTCTAGTTTTTCCCGAGGTTCCGCCCGCTTAAATACAGTATGCCACGGGAATATTGTACTTTTTGGGGTAAAAAGTAGCGTATGTTGTAATCCAGAGCCTAAACTACTACCATACCAAACTTCATTGAAATCCGTTCAGTACTTTTGCGTGAAAGAGTAACAAATATCCATCCATCCATCCTAACAAATTTTCATATATTTTATAATAGTGGTAGGATAAGTTCAATAATACCATCATTTGCCTTATCTAATACCGATGTAAAAACTAGCCTATGAACTAGAGAAAAGATAGCTTTAGTTTATGCAACGTTATTTTTGGATTATAAAATGACCATACATATATCCATCCATCCTCACAAACTTTCATATGTATAATATTAGAAGAATTATATAATATCAATACGATTAGTCGTTTCAAATTAGCTGGTATACTATCGATGGGTTCACGGACGGATACAGAAAAGACAACCAGGCGGGTGCCGGACTTTACGAGAGCATGCCACTATCCGGCAAATATGCTTGTTTAGGAGAATTTTCAACAGTGTTTCAGGCAGATCTTCACTATTATTGGTTTTTCACTAGAGAGCCTACTGCCTAGAGATTAGAGGTGCTCAAAATGTGTCACTAAAAAGAAAACATATCTTTATATATTTTGGTCACGCCGAACTATACATTTCTTTTAGTTCAGTTATTCAGTTACTAGATCACTGGACATTATTTTCAATGGGCAACAGCGCAAGTCATATCTCACTATTCCCTTCCTGAAAATAGATAATTTTTGTTTGTTTTCATCGTTCATTTAACAATATGTTTAACTTGCTGCAAATGAGTTTATATCGTTTTGTGCATTGTCAAGCGTGCAGGTTGGGCAATAAAAATATTTCTATTAGAATGGAATGAATGAACGACATGTCGCAAGTGAACTAGTCAAATTAAACGGCTCATTCGCGAACTACACACGTCTACGAGAGATGGCCCTAGTCCACAAAAACATCCTAATCTTATCTAAAGTACGATAATTCCCATGTTGATGTATATTTTACAATTTTTTTTGCCCTTGCGGAAAATTGTTTCAAATCAATAGTTTGCAAGTTAAATTAATAGATGATATCGTAACCATTACCTAACTCTCTACTAATGAGCTATCGAGCGGTCGTGACAGCGGTCTGCAGATTAATAATAATCAATCCCTCAAACTTTATTGAGACGGAAATTTACATACAATTTCAAGAGAGACGTTGGACTTTATCCAGGGATACACAACTTCACGTGGCATTCCGTGTTTTTTTTTTATCAATATAAGAATGCGCGTAGAAATCGCACAAATGAAATACAAAATTCACGTAAATAATTTCGTCAAAGCATCACTTTGATCCCCAAGGTGAGCGTGTGCTATACCTAACACTCGTACACGTGTCAAATTGTACGGCATACATTCACCTCGGAAGCCAAGTAAGATTTTTTATGTGGATTGGCTCTCTGAATTCCGAATTATCCGTAGCCAAACTCGAAATCTACGTACAATCTATAGTTATACCAAATTTCATTAATTCATATTCCTTAGTTCTACGAAACCCTATCCCCTAATTATTCAATCATATGTTGACTAAAATATTGGAATACTAACTCAAATTAGAGAAATCCTTATTCAAATAATCAATGCTAATATTTGTTCACTTTTAATTAAGGTATGATCTATCAATTTGTAAAATAAGTGGAATATAAACGATGTAACGTTCTTAAGGCTAGCCTTATAGTTATACAATAATTATAAAGTCTGTAACGATTGGTACAAAAAATAACAAATAAAAGATATACATATTTCTAAATATAATTATTATAGGGTGACACGCCCAATTGCTAGCACTGTACCAAATTATCAGTACCCCGAACAAATAGTAGAATTATAAGCTTCTCACTTATTAATATTTGTTTCCACTTAATAAAAACAAAAATATAATGTTTCTGGAATCTACTGCCGGCGACACCTCACTTTTCGACTTAAAAACAGCGACATATAAGTAAATGAGTGTTGGTGTCCTACAGTTTGAATTTTTTTGACAGATTCCTTGTAATCGACTGTAAGCTCAGGTATTTTCATATTACGCAATTATTGACGTTTTCCATATTTTTTACTCAAACTTTTGGTCTGTCTCATAACTGAGATGTTTTATGAGGCTTATCTAGTAAAAGAGAGTTAAAGTTATAGCAAAATTAATGATAAAACATATGGTGCTGACATCTGGGTCCAATATTTTGTAAATTCCAATTTATCAGCACTAGTGGTCTACTATGGAACAAATAAATGTTATATCAACGTTTATACTCTTTTAAGTTGCATAGTATTTTTTATAGAGTTTAAGCTTAAGTTTCCTTTACATGGGGACTTAAGAGTGCGCTAGTCAACAGTTCGAACTCAGTGCGGCGCGTGGGGAAAATGCTTGTTATTTCACATAATATCGGCGAAAAAAAGATATAGCCATAAAATAGTTATCTATACTTATATGAGAAGCTATTGTGCACACATTTATATTGCTTTGTAAAGTATTTTAGAAAAGGTGTCCTCAGATTACGCAAATCAACACTCAGCTGTTGGTGTTTTATGAACAAACTACCTATATAATATTTATGTCTGAAGTAAAGTTATCTCAATTTCGGAATAATAAAACTGTGTCGGTATGTGCTTGTTTTTTTATTTTCATTCTTCGTTTGTTTTTTTTATTTACGGTCAAAGTTGCGCTAAAAATCCGATGTTTGGAGGCTATTAAAATTTTAGAAATATAAGCACATGCCGACCTAGATAAGTGTAATAAAAATCGATATCACACAAAAATTTGGGTCCTTTGTATGGAGATAAAACCGACTAACGCAGCCTTAAGTAAAAAAACAAATAGGTACGTGTCTTGAGTTTTAGCAGGTAAATTAGTACTTATTTTGACTGATATCCGGTTAGTTGTTGCAAATTCTTTAACCTAGATAAACTATACGTCTTTCAATACCACTTATTAGGGTTCCATAGCCAAATGGCAAAAAACGGAACCCTTATGGATTCATGTCTGTCTGTTTGTCTGTATGTCCGTCCGTATGTCACAGCCACTTATTTCCGAAACTATAAGAACTATAGTATTGTTGAAATTTGGTAAGTAGATGTATTCTATGAACCGCATTAAGATTTTCACACAAAAATAGAAAAAAAAATTTTTGGGGGATCCCCATACTTAGAATTGAAACTCAAAATTTTTTTCACGTGTGGGGTATTTATGGATAGGTCTTAAAAAATTTAGGTTTCTAATATCATTTTTTTTCCTAAACTGAATAGTTTGCGCGAGAGACACTTCCAAAGTGATAAAATGTATGTCCCCCCCCTGTAACTTCTAAAATAAGAGAATGATAATACTAAAAAAAATATATGATGTACATTAGTATGCAAACTTCCACCGAAAATTGGTTTGAACGAGATCTAGTAAGAAGTTTTTTAATACGTCATAAATCGTAAACTGCAATTTACCTTTCATTCAATCAACTCTCTACAAGAACTTTTATGTTATGTTACTTGCTGCTACGGAATCCTTCACGGGCGAGTCTGACTCGCACTTGGCCGCTTTGAATTATTATATATTATAGGATACATATTATATATAAAATAAGGGGAAAATACAAAAGGGGGGATCAAGTCTCTCTAGTTTCCTGTACTATAAACTATATCTCAATAGTAATTTTACCATAGTCATTTACTAATTTATTTTGATGCTTCATTAAGACTTAAGAATATTAGTGGAATAAAAATTATATTAAAAATACTTAAACTTGGAATAACTATATACTAAAGTTAATGAGAAAGACTTGACTAATTAATAAGAATTAATGTGATTTTTTTAAAGACAAATTTTTATGAAACTGATTACAATAGTCGACAGCATTTTTGCGCACGGGTTATACATACATTATTTTTATTGCTTTTATACCTAGAAATAATAATAGGAATAAAAAATAGTTCTGTATTTGCTTTTAAGTGTAAAAAATGAAAAAATTCAAATCAATGAAAATACATGAAAAAATTACATAGAGGTGATTTATTAAAAGATACTGAGCATCAATTTAATGATATAATCTTACAAAATAAGTTTGAAAATAGTGTTAAAATGTGTAAAAATTAACAGTTTTGCTTTTTATGTCATGTTCAGTAGAAGTTATCTTATTAACCACCAAATATAGTCCCTCAATCCTCAACATGCTTTCAGTATGTATACTGGCCTTGGGAACGTCTCTCAAATTCCAACTATATCTCGATGGAATCCTTCCCCTTGTTCTTCCGAATAAGCTCCCATATTATCTTTAAACTTATCAAAATGAGAATGGAACATTTGCCTCTTTAGAGACATCCTATAGCCGACGATGAAAAAATCTTAATCATCTCGTTATTTTATTCATACATTTATTTCATAAGCCCATTTTTGGTCTTGATCTGTAACAGGTAGATGGAAGTAAGCTTGTTATGCCTCGCAAATCTTTAAATCTGTAGTTAAATAACACTTTTTTTCTCTCACTTTAATAAATCCAGTACAAATATAGCAATGTCATTATAGTAATGTCATTGTTAGGCACTGATAAGTTTCCATTTGGAATTAGTTTTTTAAAGAGGTCTTGCGTTTGACATTGATTTTGATAGTTAAGCTGGTCTTCTAATTTCATGATGTGCTCCTCCGCATTATTCAGTTTGATTTGGAGGGCAGCCGAGTTCTTGAGTGTGCTCTCATACTCCTCCCTACACTGGTCAAAACTATCAACAATGTTTTGTAATTCCAAATTTTGTTTACAAGTGTCCTCGTAGTCCCGACTTAATCTATTCAATTCTGACTTAAGATCTGTATTTTTTTGTAGTATATTTAACATTTCTTTTTCATTGTCATCTCTTTCCTGTAGTAGTGTTTTTTTTTTTTTTTTTTTTTTTTTTCATCCCCCTAACATTATCAGGGCTGTTTCTTTTCTTTTTATCTTTTCTTTCATTTTTTAAATTTTCTTTCTTTATTCTTTTTTGATAATTACATACAATTTTGTTTTTTCTTACAATATTATCTTACATTTCTTGTTTTTATTTTACATTTACATTTTTCGTTTTTTACAGTTTCCGGTATAGTATACATAATATTTACTAATTTTCAACTTTGGTACCACACATTATGGCACTGTCAATACAGTAATTTCAATTTAGTAATTGTCATAAAAACGATAATACTAATAATATGATTCCAAAATAATGCTTCAGTAAAAATAATAATTCCAATGTAATAATTCAATAAAATAAATCCAATAATAATAATACAATTTAAAATGTCAAAAGTAAAACAACGGCACAAACAGAGACTATCCTAATATCACAGCTAACCTATAGAACCTAACTAATATCACATAATATATCACAATTTCTCTTACAAACTACACCCACGATCTTCCTGCAAAACGCTAGGAAAAGATCCCGTTTCTTTCCCCCCAGGATGGAAGGCAGATTCTCACCCGTCATGGATGTGCCCAATTTCTGCTCAATATCGTATCTATTGCTAGCAAAAATTGGGCACTCCAGCAACAGGTGAGGAACCGTCTCCTCAACTCCCGGCTGACACAGACACGACGGATCCTCCTTCAGCTTGAATCTGTTCAAGTAGAAGGCGAACCCGCCGTGTCCAGTCAGAATCTGTGTGGTGTAGTGTGTAATGTCTATCTTTTTGACTATTTTGTATGCAGCAGCAGCGCTTGGGAAAAAGAGCTTCGTAACTCCGGCCGTCCCTCCCACTTCGTATCTCCTGTCCCATTCCTCAATCGTATCCTCTCTTAAGATACGCTTGACGAATGAAACAGGACACAGATCGTAGTCGGGTTTCCTTTTCGATCTCAGCGCGGCCTCCTTGGCTAATTCGTCAACCCTCTCATTCCCTCTCAATCCTGCGTGCGCCTTAATCCAAAACAGGGAGACCTCCCGCCTCTGCAATGCAGTTTTTCGGAGGGCCGCCCTTGTTTGCACTGCCAGGGGATGAGGGGAACTAAAGGTGACTGCCTGGAGGGCCGATCTGGAATCGCTAAGGATACCGACCTTCGCCATTCCACTCTTGCAGGCTATACTTACTGCTCTCTGGAGCGCTAGAAGCTCGGCTTGGTAGACGGTGCAATACGGTGGCAATGCAAGCTTCACGGCTTTCGTCTCGGCCTCACCCTCCCATAAGGAGAGTGCGGCTCCGACGCGACCCTCAATCTTGCTGCCGTCCGTATAGATCCTATGGACGTGGCTGTTAACCACGTCTGCATACGAGTCCTCGTCTACCAACCCGAACCTCAGCTCTTCCTGCTCTGCCGGATGTGGGTCCTCAATCGCTGGAGCCATTCGCTCCACCTCCCTGTCTCTCAACACCGGGTGTGACACCCCCTTCTTGATCTCATAAAGCCTCGAAGCTTCGAGGATTCTGAGATCAAGGGGGAGTATCCCAGCCAACAGCATCGCAGAGTTCAGGGAGACGGTTCGATATGCTCTGCAGATCTTTTGGGCGAAACACCGTTGGACGGTGTTAAGCCTTTTTTGGACCCCCATCTTTTCCACGGTGGGTGCCCACGCTGCTGATGCATACAGAACAGTCGGTTCTATCACAGCGGTATATATAATTTTAACTACTTGGGGGTTAAGCCCCCAACCTACTCTCGCTGCTCTGGCTAGCTGCTTGTAGCGCGTGATAGCTTTCTTGCACACGTCTCCAACGTGTTCGTTGAAGGTTAGGCCGCTGTCTATAGTAAGCCCAAGAATTTTCAGTGATTCGGAATACTTAATTTCGACACCCCCCATCGAGAGTCGAGGCGCGTCATATTTTAATTTTCTTGTCGAAATTATTGCACTTGTTTTGTGAGGAGCAAATTTAAGTTTATTTGTTTTACCCCATTCTGTTATCCTGTCCAGTACCCTGTTAGTTTTTTGCTCTATCTCCAGAGCCGTGTGACCATCCATCACAATCACTACGTCGTCGGCAAACGCTTGGCTAAAAACATCCATCTCATCTAACATCCATAGCAGGGGGTCCAACAAGAGGTCCCACAAGATCGGTCCACCTATGGACCCCTGCACGCACCCCTTGTTGGTCTCCCTACTCACTTCCTTACCACCATACCTTACATTAACTCTCCTTTCACTCAGGTAGCTGCTGATCACCCGCCTCAGGTTCCCCGGACACCCAACCTCAGCCAATCTAACCTTTATGGCCGGCCACCAGGCACTGTCGAAGGCCCCCTCTATGTCCAGCGATACCACAACAGAAATTTTCTTCTCCTCCCTACACTTTCTGATGTGGTTCACCAACCTATAGAGGGCGTCTTCGGTGCTTCTTTGGGGCATGAAGCCATATTGGTTAGGGCTAATCCTGGGCAACAGGTAGAACCTGAGTCGGGCGACCAGCATCTTCTCGAAGATTTTGCCGAGAACAGGTAGAAGGCCGATCGGTCGATAGGCTTTTGGTACCCGATACGATTCCTTGCCCGGCTTCCTTAGCACCACCACGGTCGCCTGCTTCCACTGTTTGGGGAAGCAGGCGACAGTGAGGCACCTGTTCAGCAGTGCAAGGAACCATTCCGGGTTACATTCCACAGCGTGTTGGCAGATGTCCGACGTGAGTCCGTCCGCCCCGGGGGCCTTTTTGGGGTTGAAGGACCTTACGGCTCTCTTCAACTCCTCCATGATGAAAGGAGGGTCGTCCGGACCCGCCGGCGGTTCAGTGTCCAAGGACTCCGCCCGCCGGCGCGTCCGCCGATGTTCCTCACTTTCACCATTTTCCTGGTCCTCGGGGTAGAAAGTCTCCGCCAGCCATTCTGCGGAGCTCCGGGCGTCGAGGGTTTCACCGTCCCTCGTAAGGGGCAGATCCTCCTCCCTCCCTGTAGCTCTGCTCAACACCCTGTAGATGCCTTCCCAGACCCCCTCCCTATCCTGCTTCCGGCAAAATTCCTTCCAGCTCTCCACTTGCGCATCCTTTACTGCTTTTTCATACATCTCCTTTTGTTCCAGGTATAGTAGTAGTGTTCCTGTAGTAGTGTTTGGCACTGGTCTTTGTGAGCCTTTAGTTCATTAAGAGCCACCTGAAGTTGTTCTTCGGTACGGCGAGCCAAGGCTGAACGGGTCATCATATTCCTTTTATTGCTCGCAGTCACAGCTGAAAATGATATAGAAATTGAGCTACTACTTAATGAGTGAGTGTCTCCTATCTGCTTTTGCAGTTAAGTCAGCCTTAAATTAGTTTTGCACGGTTAACAGTAATATTGGAAAAAAATCTATAGGAAAGAGATCAAAGAACAGTAAGTGAAATTGAATAAAGTTAAAAGTTATTAGGACAGATAAGCAGAGGACAGTATAAACAGATTGAAGTATTACTCTAAAACCTGCATATAACTGCACAATTTATATTTACAGATGAAATTTTGTAATAGCAAAAATATTATGAAATTTGAGGTTGCCTTTGTACTAGTGTAATGAATGTAAAGAATTTTGGTGTTATGTATGTCTGGGCAGGTGTTTTTATCCTCAACTTCGCTTCCACAGTAGGTCAAGCCAAGAGAGATGTTAACTTTTGCCAAATGTAATTCTTGGACGTGGCTCACAAGAGTGAGCGGTGTTTAGTGAATTTGTAGGTATGTGTTTTGAGCAGATGGTGACTCTCAAAGGTAGTAAATAAACACAATACTCCCCGGGATAGCAGAATAAATCCAGCTCCAATTTGAATTAGTCCAGTCGTTACTTGACAGTTTGCACTTGGCTCGACGTCGGCTCGGAAAATATGATTATCACTATTTCTGGCAAACACTACTACTTCACAATAATTATACACTTATATTTTTCTGTTCTTAGTAATTTACAATGTAAATAAACGTTTAAAAATAATTAAACTTAATTAAATAGTCGGGAGGTTACAATTTCACGTTTTGTTCCGAATGTTGCCACAGCAAAAAAAAGTAACAAATATCCATCCATCCATACATGTATCCATCCATCCTCATAAACACTCACATTTATAATATTAGTAGAATTAACTACCGAATTTCATCACCACTATCACAGGGCTGATAATTTGGTACCCCAGTGCTGATAATTGGTGACGAGGGGGCTAATAATTGGCGACAGGGTAATTTTTTAGTTATGATTATTTTTATAAAATGTGGATGAAGGTAAACTATATTATGAAATAAAAATCAGTCATTTATTAAATAATGGACCCAGAAAACTCATCATTGTGGGTAAAAAAGAATTTTCCTCTGTAATAATCGGGGTTAAATTTGAACTATCTCTTAAAGTGCTGATAATTGGTACGTTCACCCTATCTCTTTAAAAAAGCAAGTGTGTGCATTGGACTGTGCGCTGATTGGTCCGCCACAGTATTATAATAAACTTGCATTAAAAAAGGACAGAATTAATATGTGAACCTCAGAGTCTATCGCCCACAAAGTTGACAGTTGCGGTGTTTGCTATGTAAATAAAATTGTTCTGAGGTGCCCCGGTGCAATATCGGTCTACAATAGTGCTTCTAAACCGCACTGTTGTTTACAATTTACATACCTGGTACAAGGATAGGCCACGAATTGAAGAAGAAATGTCAATATCATGAAAATGAAAACAAATTGTGAAAAGAATATGTAGACAAAAATATGGAAAACTTTCGATAAGTAAGGTTATCTTACACTACACTTGATTGTAGTGTTCGTAAACCTAATTATAGTTTTCTTTAAAAATTAAGAATATATAATAGCTAGGGAGCCCATGATGCTAACTATGTGTGACCTCAGTAGCGTGGGGTTCCTATAACTCCATTCCTATCGGCTTTACTTACCACTTTCTTCACGTACACCTTTTGAAATCGCTCATCCAAATACCTACCTATTAATAGGTTATTGATTCCCTATGAAGGAGAACCAGCCTTCGCCACTGCTAGACATTTATGCTGAATCTTATATAAAGTAAAAGGCAAAGCTGATTGACTGATGTATAAACGCACAGACTAAAAATTTGAAATTTTGCACACGTATTCCTTATATGACGTAGGTACTAAAGAAGTTTTCTAAATTTTAACCCCCAAGGGGATAAAATAAATAAATATGAAAGCTTAAAACCTTATTTCGCGCAGGCGAAATCGCGAGCAAATAATGCTAGTCTAATATAAAATACTAGCTATGTATAAGCCTTTTCCATACATAAAGATAAGCCTTTTGTACCAAAAGTACAGATAAATCGATTGACGATACGGGATCTGAGAAGCTCTATTATTATAATACTATATTATAAATTAAATTTTTAACAAGCTTATGCTACATTAAAATCTTCTGTACTTTAAGTTGGAGTTTCTTTAACATCGATCAATAATATAACTTCTTTGAGACCAAATTAACATCCATTATCTTAATCAAAGGAGTCCGTAAGTAGTAAGTAGTAAGTAAAAAAGTATCAAAATTTTATAATTTTGATACTTTGTTAACGCCCCAAACTAATAAACTGATTTTCATACCTTGGTTACGAGAGACATGTGGGACACCTACACTATCTTAATCTAACGCGCTCTAGTTATTACAAGAATCTCTTACTAGGGCTCCCCTAATAAGAACTCTTCTTACATAAATACTAGCTTCTCCCTTTGGATCACATCCAGCGAAGGGCGACTCGAATTGTCGACTGCCAAAGTGTTTCAAATCGACTCGACTCCTTTTATTTGCACTACGAAGAGATGTAGCCTCGCTCTGCATTTTCTATCGGTAATACAACTGATAGTGCTCGTCGGAATTGCTCTGACTTAGGCTTCCCAGCCCGGGCTTCCCGGCCCTCCAGATTCCGGATCATATAGTCCCCTATATGATCCGGAATCTGGAGGGCCGGGGAAAATTCAGAGACTTGCAAAAAGAACTCTGCACTAATACAGTAGAGTTCAAAATGGAAGTGTCAATTGTCGATCTGTCATATATGACATTGACATTTGACACGACACTTTTATTTTCAGCTCTATTGTACTAGCGCAAAGTTCTATTTTCAATTCTCTGAACTTTCCCCGGCTTTCCGGGTCCGTATGTTTGCTATCCACCAGGTGATCCGTCTGCTCTAAGGCAAAGTTATAATAATAAAATATAGTTTTGCATAATAATAGGGACTCGAGTATACTAATAATAATAAGATTTTAAATAAATCAGTTACAATAACTTGTAACGACTTTGCAGGGAAACAAATTGACAAAGTAAATATTATTTACAGAGCCGTCTCAAGTGTCCCGTTGCAAAGTAAGATGTTTTATTTGATATTCTTAGCTTTGTAAATGAAATATCTTATCTGTGTCACTTTACATTGAACAGAACCCCAATTTTCGAAAGTAACTTATACTTTAATTTTACTATCATTGAATTATAAATGAATCGTCTTGATATCATATACTGATTATGGATTTTGAACCGGTAAATATACATTGTATAAAAGTAATAAATATACTTCTCGTTTTCTAGTACCTGTAGCACAAGATTTTCGCAAACACAGCACGGGGCCAGATGACATGATGTGAAGCGTCCATAGATATAATATTATTATCATTTCGAATTATCCGCTAATTTCGGATAAAGATATATGATTTTTAAAACATTTCAAAAGTAAAATACAAAATGGTCCTTTATTCGAAATTATCCGAAAGTTTCTGATTCGGTGTTCGAATTCGGTCCATAAACTGATGGATTGTACAGAGTCGTCGTGTTAATAAAATACAGTAGGTATACAGGCAAAAGAAAATAACGAAAAAGGACTAACAAATTCTTGAATAGCCTATTCAAGATTATTTGCGACATGTCGAAAGTATTTTATATATCGAAAGTACCGAGAATTCTCTGTAAACATTTATATCGATGAATCACATTCGCATTTAAAGTATTACGTTCCGAGTATATTTGGTTGGAGTTCAAATTCTTTTCAGGAATTACGCAACTGTATTTCAAGATTAAATATTTTAAAAAGATAATTGAATATGACGTTTTAAGAAAATTATAGTTTCCATAGATATATTGCATACATTTATGCTTAAAAATTTCGTCATACTGTTGAGAATCGATCATATTATGACGCAAGCGATCGAACTAAGGCCTGTAATACTTCCGTTACCTGTGATAAAATGCTTTATTAATTTTAAAAGTATTCTGGAATATCTTATGTACTTTAATTACTACAATTTATATTATTTCTTCTCGCCTTGCTAGTTCCCGAACCGATGGTAAATATGTATACTGACGACGTTCAGAAAGTGTGTAAAATACCAACTTTGAATAAAAAATTGTGAGTGACTTTTGACTACAGAGCCTTATCTGCTGTCCCACGGAACCCTTTTTCACGGCGAAAGGTACCTATGCCGTGAAATGCGCATTTACCTACGCGCCTACAGTACTGCGTGAACAATTACAGAACCAATGAGTTGGACTACTTTCGCACTGCTGATTGAACAAAGTAATGGTTTAAAGGTTACCCAGGGGCGTAGCTACAGAATAAGCCTAGCGTAGTACAGAAAACCTTTCGGTACCTAGCCCTACTACCGGTTCGGAAACTAGCCCGGTGAGAAGAAACGGCGGGCCATGCTTAAGAAGGTGAGAAAATTGTTTTTTTTTTTTTTCAAAAATATTTTTACACACTAGTAACTTATATACTCGTATAATATAACAAAATTGAAGATATGTACAAGTATCTTAAGTATATGTAAATGCAGCCTTGTAGGTAGCCATGGTGAGCAATCGTTAGTAAAATCATTGACCCTTTAATAAGCTTTAGCATATAAACATTCTTTAATAACGTTTTAAAATGTATAAATGGAAAGATTTTGAATGTTTTCTGAGATTTTATTGTATCTAGGGTATACGTTGAACGTCTAAAAGATGTACTTACTTTGCTAAGTTTAATCACCACTATATTTAACTTGTTCTTATTTCTAGTGTTCCTACAAATATTGTAATTTTTTTCCTAACAGTGAATAACATAAGATATAATTTTTCTAATTAACTTGACTAGATCACAGACCACAGTGTTTAGAAAAAAAACTGTGTATATTATTTTGAATATCAGCCAGCTTGATGCCCTGAGCAGCATTTTTATTTTTCAAATCTCAAACAGATTTAGATTTAATCACCGTAATCGTGCTCGATATTTCTTAAGCATCTTCGCTATTAAAGCTTTTCTGTTTTACACAACCCTACCCTACTATTATAAGTGTGAAAGTTTGTGAGGTTGAATGGATGGATGGATGGATGGATGGATGGATGGATGGATGGATGGATGGATGTTACTCTTTAGGCAAAACTACTGAACAGGTTTTGATGAAATTTGGTATACTAGTAGTTTATGCCCTTGATTCAAACATTGGCTACTTTTTATCCCGAAAATGTATAATATTCCCGTTGAATACTTTATCTACGCGGACGGAGCCGCGGGAAAAAGCTAGTAGTAGATATTTATGAAACTGTAAAGATACTTAGATTGAGTACCAATTTCACCACCGCCTAAAGTTAATCATATAATGTTAATCCTTGATTAAGTATTGTGTTATCTCTCTCATTCTTCGTATTGATGAAAAAGCAGGCATGATAGTAGTATCATGCCTGCTTTTTAATCGTAAGCGTAAGTGAAATTGGGACTTAGTAACGAAGGAATTACAATAAACAGACCCTTCAGTCATTCCATCCTTCCACGTGAAATATTTTGCATAGATCAACATTAGAACATTCTGGATGATTCTAGAACATGTGCACTAACGTCGGTCTTTGATATATTTGCTAATTACTCGATTGCTGTTTACAGAGCCGTTTGTAAAGCACACATCCATGTTTATCGACATAGAGCTTGAAAAATAGATAAGACACAATACAAATCTTTAGGTCGGTACTATTTAGCTCTACATAAATGATGTCATAATACTTTCTGTAGCTTAAAATTAATTTTTTTTCTATAAATTCTCGTCTTTTTCTCTGACCAGAAGGTCGATTCTGCTTAAATCCTGCAATTAACATAGTTATAATCCAGTCCCATAACAGCCTGCGTGGTCCAGTGGTTTAGAGCTAGGCTCTCGATTCAGAGATCAGAGGTTCGATTCCCGCATTGGAACAACAAAAAATGTTGTTTCCTAGTTTGGTTAGGACAATGCAGGTTGATCACCTGATTGTCTGAAAAGGAAGATTATCTATGCGTCGGATGGGTATGTAAAAAGTCGGACCTGCACCTGATCTCTCGCCAGTCGTGTCGATCTGTCCGTCCCACTGGGTTTCGAGAGTAAAGGAAGAGAGAGTGCTCTTGTGTACTGCGCACACACTTGGGCACGGTAAATTACTCCTGCGTAGCTGGCCTGGTTTCAATGAAACTGACCACCGTCACCGAAATCGGTGTGAGGAGCTGTAATCCATTCCCGATATGTTAAGACTTCAGAATGGTATTCTCATAAACGTCAAACCAACGTGAAACCCGTTTCGATTGGACCAAATTCCAAAAATTTGTTGATCATATTAAGACAATTCATTTATAATACTCATTAAAAGTAAAATAAAAGTGTGAGTTAATTACGAGAATTGGGCTTTTTTCAATATTATGAGTTTCAGGTTAGTCGACGCAAAGTAAATTAAAACATACTTTAACACTTGCCAAATATATCAATATCTAATAATCAGTGTCTTAATATCGCATGCCATATCTAAGATTTCTCCGGTGTAAAATCTATCTGAATTACGGCTTACGTAAACGCGTTGATAGTCTTGTTATTTTAACAGATATTATTTAGTCTCATCTCAGTGCGGTATTCGAGATTAATGGATCATAATCAACAGACTTTACTAAATGAACTATTTATCACTATGGAGAAAATTTTTTTTAGGATTCATTTGTGTATTTGAAGGTCTCATTCACCAAGAGCATTTACCTATATTTTATCGAGATGGAATTTCTTGTATTTGTAAAGAGAGTATTACAGTTTTAAACAAAGCTTACTTTTCAGTTTTCAGTTACAGTAAATCTACCAATGACAATGAGGTATGTTCATAGGTATGTAAAATCACTTGAAAATTCATTACAGTAAAGCTTTTATATATACAAATACACTAGTTTTTGTTTTATTTAAAAATACCTAGTAGTTTCAATTTTACAATCATCCAAAGTTCGCGTAAATTTGTTGCCCCGCTGGAAGTCACTGAACAGCCGATGACGTCATTTTTTACCGCTCCGTGCCGTCCCCGCCTGGCTGTAGCAGTGTATAAGGTCCCGCGCAGTGTTTACTATTCTTTCTTCACGTAAACAATATCCCAAACAATATCCTACAATATTTTATAGAACTCACGTTCATATTTGCTGGTACCGACATCAAAATTAAGAAGATTGAGTAGAGAAATAATTAAAATTTTAGCCGAATTTAAAAGGAGAATTATTTAGAGAATAAGTTTTATTTCATACTTTTTTGTGTATTTTTACTTTGGAAGTCGGTTTAATTTTTTGTTCAAAAATAATAATTATACCCTTTTTAGTGATATTTGTTAATTTATTCTTAACTAGCTGTTGCCCGCGGCTCCGCCCGCGTAAATATAATGGCCCTTTGGAAACACTGTATTTTTTTTCGGGATAAAAAGTACTACCTATGTTTTATTCCAGAGCCTAAACTACTACCATATCAAATTTCATCAAAATCCGTTCAGTAGTTTTTACGTGAAGGGGTAACAAACATCCATCCATACATCCTCACAAACTTTCATATTTATAATATTGGTAGGATACATCTTAAGAACGTTTATAATAAACGATCGAATGTATAATTGAAGACGCGCCAAGCTTCCTTTAGGTATTGTAAATAAGATGATGATGATGATTACTGTAAGTTACATAGTGGCATATGCTTGTAGTTCTTTAAACTATGCCTAAATTTCCAAACGCGTATCTTTAAAGACTGAGGAGTTCTGTTCAGTGCTTTTGGACCCAGGGTATACTACTACTTCAGAAAAAGTCTAATTCACCATATGTGTCCTTATAAATTTCGAGGAGTTCCCTCGATTCCTCATGGATCCCATCATCAGGTTGGTTGACCACTGCCCCCCCCCCCCCCCCCCCCCCAACAGATCTTTTGTATGTATCTTTTGTATGTGTCTATAGGTTCATAAGGATCTATAGAGAGAATAGCAACCAGTTTTAACTTCATAATCAATGGGATTTGGAAATGAAAAAAATAAATAGTTAAAAAAATATTTTATTTATTTTTATAAAAATTCGTCACTAATCGCACCGTAGGAAGTTGTGCGCACATAATAACACAGCACAACTCCCAAACTAGGCACAGCACAGGCTTTGCCTTCTAAATGGGATTAGATGACTGTGTGTGAGATGTCCCGGTTATTTATTTATTTATTGTATGGTATATGGAGTTAGGGCGACATATTGATTTCAATGCACCGGCAATCAAAGTCTCTTATTAGAACGCAGTACAGCACAGAATATTGTAAAAATCATACTATTAAGAGCTTGGGTTACTTTTATTATTTTAAAATACAAAAATAATTAGTTAATTAGCCAATATTAATCAGCACCTATTATAATGCTATTAAGCATTTCCGCTGGAGGATAAAAAAATTGCTGACTGACTGAAGTTAGTAATAGGGTTTTTACCCATTGAGTATGGAACCCAAAAATCAATCGGTAATACAAAATAGCTCTATCGATTCCAAGATAATATTATTTATTAATAATAATGTCCTCTTCAAATGTCAGTTAAACCACAGAATAAATATTAGTACAAGTAGTTAAACTAAGTGTAAGTACCTATGTATAAACACAGCGAAATAAAGATTCTGATACCAAAGGTTTTGCACCTCTGACCTGATTCTATGTTTGTCTATATAAATATATAGACAAACATAGAATGGTAAACCACCAAGTAAATGAAAATTAAAAATATAGCTGATAATGTCTACATAAAAGTATACTATACTTACGTCAAAATGATCTTCACAACAATAAACCATTCTTTTTTCGCTAATGGGATCTAACCTCTTCATGGCATTTAGGTAACCATTTTCGTATTTTTAAGTCCGTTGGAACTAGGAACTTTTCCGGCGTCTTGATAGTAGTACTTGTACATTTTGGCACAACACAGGATTTTTCGAGAATTAGGATTGGACATATCCAAAGATTTTTAGGGAAACGTAAGGCAGCGGTACGGAAGAGCTCGAACGGACTAAGTGAGTGTTACAATATGACGTCACGCGGCAGGAGCGTGGCCCAGCGCTCACGAGCTCACTTTAAATTTTATAACTTGGAAATTAATTGACGTATCAAAATAATTCTTTCACAATATGTATTTTTTTTTTTTTTGATAGCGAATGTTTAAGCTAAAATTCAAAATTAGTGAACATTCTTCATAATCAGTCTCGACCTGAGACGCATAAGGTCGAATGTCGAGATCGGATAAAATAACTTTATTAGTCAGCTGAAACCAGTATCTCGCGCTCTTTCTAAGCATATAAGAATCATAATTCTGTCTCTTTTAGTTCTTATAATTATAGGAATGCATAAGGTCGTATGTGTCGAATTTTTAAATTTATGTCGTGAAATAAGGCTTTATAGCAACTACAGCATTTATGCTTAAAATTTTGGTTTAATTAAGAGGTCGAACGTTGACTTCAGCTTTTATGCTTGTAAATTATTTTACGCGTAATAAAGGGACTATTTTGTCATTCGACTTTATTCTACAAGGATTGTTGGTAAAAGTAAAAAGTATATGTCTATCTTGAGATATAGTGTTATGCCTCGAAAAAATTATTTGTTTGGTTAAGGTCTACAAACACAATTAGTCCTTATGCCTTTAAAAAGTGCTACTTTATCGTTGTACAGAAATGCCTATGTGAAGAAGAAACAGTATTCCATTGACTTTGTGACCGCACACCAGCGCGATAAAATTACATCGGACATTATCGCCGGTCACTCGACCGTTTTCGGCGCGACGGTGGCTTGACCTATCAACGGTCGTGAGCTGAAACCTTCATATACGTGTAAAGAAGAAGAGGCATTTTTGTATGGAGCCTGTCCCTACTACTGTAGTACTATCTTACTAATATTATAAAAGTGAAAGTTTGTGAGGATGTATGGATAGATGGATGGATGTTTGTTCCTCTTTCACGCTACTACGCAAAACTACTGAACGGATTTCGATGAAATTTGGTACGGTAGTAGTTTAGGCTTTGGATTACAACATAAGCTTCTTTTTATCCCGGAAAAGTACAGTGTTCCCGCGGGATACCCGATATTATATTTACGCGGGCGGAGCCGCGGGAAACAGCTAGTAAGACATATAATATCAAATGAAAGGGCTTAAAAGGTGTGTAATTTTATTGTATGACGAAAAATCTCTAAATCTGAGGAGAAAAAAGTTAATAAGAGTTAAAGGATAAAAAAGGTGTAAAAAAATAATTCTGTATTATTGCACCATTTTATAGTGTTTATATAATAAGGAACAATTTTTGGGAAGTAATGGTATAGCATTTTATTATTACTCCATACATTTCTTCAAAATATGAGGCAGTTTATGAAAATGTAACACTTTTATGAAGTTTGCTGTATACCATTACTTCCCAATAATAATTGTTTCTTATTAGCAACACTATGAAATTATGCAATAATAAAAGATTATTTTTTAAACTTTTTTTTAACCTTTTACCCTCATTAACTTTTTTCTCCAATGGCTTAGAGATTTTTCGTCATACAATAAAATGACACACTTTTTAAGACATTTTATTTGATATTTGTCTTGTAGTGCTATAGTAGTGGGGACGGGCTCCATATAAAAATGCCCCTTATTATTTAAATGCTTATTGACACTGAACCAAATGGAAAAACAAAATTAAACAAATTAAGTTACACAATTAACTAAAACCGTACATTTTTCCGCGATAAACAGTAGCCTATATCCTTCCTCATGGTCTACTTTACATCAGTGCCAATTTTCATCAAAATCGGTCCAGTAGTTTCGGAGCCTATTCAATGCAAACAAACAAACTTTTCTTGTTTATTATATTAGTATAGAAGTATAGATAGTATAGATTAATTTTAATAATGTTTCCATTCTTTTAGTTTAAAACATAAGTTTTAAAGTCATAATGTTTGAGTCTTTATTATTTTTTAAATTTTATTTTATTAACTACGACCTTATATTATGTACTTAATAATAATTAATTTAAATGCCTCATAAATAGATCGGACGTAACAAAATTTCTAGTTTTGGTCAAACATAATGTTACATGTTTTAAAAAAGCTTACAATACGCATTGAATTTACCAAAAAATTGCAGGCATAAAGTTGGATCAGTAAATAGAATTAAAAACATTCCTCGTTTAATAACTCTGTACAAGCATAAGATTCGATGTCACCAAAAAAGTAGTTTTTGATTAATAAAATATTATTATTTAACTGTGACTGGTTTTATTACTGTACTGATACAAAGGTACACGACTTATCTAAAACATTATACTATTTTTGTTAGCCTATTCGATAATAAACAAAAGTTTTTACCCGATTTTGACAATATCTTTCTTTTGGCTCTCCTCTAAACTTATGATATTCCACATCAGACCTAATGCGTCTCAGGTCGAGATCTATACAAATAAATAAAATTGAAGTAGGTATGTGCTTGTAATTTTAAATAAACATCTTTTCACTAAATGCATACTGGAAGTACCTGAATATGTTATACGGTGCAATAATAAATAACGTAACCAAGAGTATGTCAGGACATGTCTAAGGAGGGTTCCGTAACTATAAACGCGAAATATCCTTTTTTTTTAATTACTCCAAAAGTTATTGTCCGATTTGGTTCACAATAATTTTCCTAAAGAGTTTTTAGCATGATCTATCAGCATGGAAATTTGCAAGTTTCTATCCCCTATAGTTTAAAAATGCTAGGGGGGGACCAACTTACAAACTACTTTGGAGGCCGATTACTCGAAAATGGCCAACTTTATAAAAGAGTAACGTATGAAACCTTGCCTTTATTTTAAAAGACCTATTCTACGATATCCCACACGATGGGGTAGAGTAAAAAAAATATTTTTCATCCCCATTTCACATGTATGGCGAGCCACCCCTAAAATATAAAATTATTATTTTTTTATGATCCCGAAACCGTGATCTATATACAATCTATAACTGCACCAAATTTCATCAATTTATATTCATAATTACAGGAGCTAGAGGCGCGGACAGACAGACAGACAGCCGGACAGAGCGAAACTATAAGGGTTCCTTAAGTATTACGGAACCCTAATAAAAAAGACGGGCTGCACTCCGGGAGTGCCGGTAAAAACTTTAATATTGTTACGTGTTGGTTCGAAGGATTTGGAGAAAAAAAGACCTGCTGACTCTTTTGAAGACTTTATTCCCTAGCACTAGGTCCAACACAAAGCACTAGGTCTAACACTAAACACTAAGTCCAAACACTAAGCACTAAGTCCAAACACTAAGCACTTACAGTGTCCTTAAGTCGTAGCCAAGTCGCGGGTTTCACTGGTATTAATCACTGGTATCACTTTTACTTATCGCCTGTTTCGCCTCGAAATCGCCCGAAGGTAGCTCGAAACTGAACTCCTGATTACTAATTTTCGCTGGTATCGCCCGTATCGCTTCGATGGAAGCTCAAAACTGAACTCAACTCGCTCGCATTCTTCCGACGTATTTATACCGGTCGATACGAGTCCCAGACGATTCCAGAAGGTTCCCAAGTCGCGCGACCGTGTTGGATTTATTCTGGAACGTTTGCACAGTAGCGCCATCTAGTACTGAGTAGGGGGCCCCACGCTGTCCCTGTTCACACCAAGTGGTTTCATTAGTTGACGCTAGATGGCGCTATTCTCTGTGTTCGTAACACTACTCCCCTCTTAGAGATGCTCGTCCCGAGCATCGCTGCCACTGCCATGGTACCGCACTAGACGATCTATGTGCACCACTTTGAATGACCCTCTTGATACCCAGATGACCTTCTGATACGCCATCATGCATTTCACGGAGAACATCTGGCACTCTCGTTTTTGGGACAATTATCTGAATTATATCTCTGCCGTTATTTCCGGTAGGGTATTCCGTTTATCAGACTGTCCCATTGCGCCCAGTACGCCTTAGTGATAGCGCCAGTGGGTGCAACCTCACTCCAGATTAGTTTTACGTCGCCCCGTTTCTTGCACGTGACGATGTGTCGAAGGTCGTCATCTCTTTCTCGAGCCTCTCTCATAGCATCATCCTCCCTGAGACCCAAAGGACTTAAGCAGGCGGGGCCCGGTGGGCGGGGCTTGGCCCACAGCGGGCGGAGTCTGAGGGGCGTGGTCAGTGGGCGGGGCATAGTAGGCGTGGCCAGTGGGCGGAGCTTGGTCCCCAGTGGGTGTGGCCTCCGCCAGGGGTCGCTCCTCAGGACTCCAGAAGGTTCCCAAGTCGCGCGACCATGTTGGATTTATTCTGGAACGTTTGCACAGTAGCGCCATCTAGTACTGAGTAGGGGGCCCCACGCAGTCCCTGTTCACACCAAGTGGTTTCATTAGTTGACGCTAGATGGCGCTATTCTGTGTTCGTAACAATATTAACGTTGTGAACTTTTGATATTTTGGAATGGTTAGGGAATAATTTTGCACGAATTACGAAATAGGTATTTCGTGGTGGACGATTGGAGGTAAAGGTCAATGTGATGGGGATGGTTGGGGTCAAAGGTCAAGGTCAAATGTCAAAGGTGATGAAAATGTCAAATGGGTTGGGAAGGTTGGGGTCAAAAGTCAATACGAACTAAAATAATTTCATGCTCGCGTAAACCAAGACACCAAACAATTGCAAGTCGAATCTTACACATTTTCGATCAGGACACGTGACCTGTCGCGCGAGTTTAACAGTTTTACCTATCCCAAGAAAAGTGTACAGCGCCGCTAAAGAAGTATTTACTCAAAAAAATTTTATTTGTCTATCGACAGTGAGTCTAACTACTGGACCGATTTTCACGGTACTTTCAATGTAAAAAAATAGGGTTCCGTTTCCGTTAGTTCTACGTGAAAGAAGTTGCGGGTACCAGCTAGTATATTTCTAAAAAAAGATATCTAGACTTAACCGACATCGGTCCTTTAGAAAATTGATTTTCCTTTTCGCAATCGGATAAAAACTATTTGTTTCATAATTCAGTCGGGCGTCGGTGGCATCCATTTCTGTCCCACAATAAATCCTGAACATAAATTCCATCACCTTCGTGTGGGTGAAATATAACTGGGTCGACGTGATCTTGACTTTGAGATTACGATTGAAAGCACTTACTATCAGCTCCTTGTACCAAAAGCTATAATACTTCCTACTCCTCCTACCTCTCTTCTAATTGATTTCGTTGCGGGTCTCAAGATGGATTTAGCATGTTCCTTCGGCCACCCATGACATCATATCAAATAGTTTTGTGATCGGTTACCATTGTATATCCTGGCTGCACAGGAGTTGCGTGTGTAGTGACTGGTGGACCATTTGCCCATTAAAAAAGTAGCTAGTAGTCTACACGTATTACCTAAACATAAAAATAAGTATTATAATACTTAGGCCTTTACGTTCGTTAATGGATGATTTATACAGTATTCTCCGAGCGAAGTAACCGCTCTTGAAATACTGCAGTGCCTGGAAAAGTCGGTTTTTAAATGTCGTATGGTTTGCCCAAGCACATACGGCATAGTCCAGAGGAATGAACTGGTCAATACGTCTGGGGCCAACTATGTGCGGGTTTCCTCACGATGTTTTCCTTCACCGTTAGAGCGTCCGTATAATGTATTTGAGATCTGAAAAAGTCTCATTGGTACACGCCACAACCTGGGATTTGAACCTACACTCTCTCGAGTGCGAACCAAACGGTCTACCCACTAGGCCACGGAGCTCTTTTTCCGTGTAAACTAACCCTAAAAATCATAAAGCCGTATTAAATGAGAATAAATTCTTATTTTGAGTTTTGACAGCTGTTCAATTTATCATGTGCAAGTTATCTCGTGGAGTTTACCTTAACTTTATCGATTTAAGCTTTATTCGTAATACAAATGGCCGGATTAAATGCAGTAAATAATCTTCCCGGAGCACTATAGTTTGTAACCTGTTTCTAACCTTGCCGAGCTAACTTATTTCGTTGGATTTATCGAAGAGTAAATCGTGAACGGAATAACTTTTCCGTTTAAACACTTTTAATTGCATTTTTATTTACTGGTTTAGGTTAAGGGTTATTAAATGTTTCTAATGTTACATTATGTGAAAACTGAAAGTGTGTAGATTATGTCATAGACCATATTTATACCGAAAAATTAACGATTCTCGTGGGATACTTAAGCCGATTTCCTTCTTTCGCAAACTTAAGTCTTGGGTATCATTCAACATAACAACGTAACATAAGAAGTCTACAATAAAAAAATAATAATAATTATGTACTTCTAAATATATAAATCTAATAATGTAAAAAAATTATAAAGAGAAAATATTTGTTTCTTTGCATTGAATAGGCTACGAAACTACTGGAACGATTTAATAAAAATTTGGCAAAGATATAAAGTAGACCAGGGGGAAGGAATAGGCCACTTTTTATAGCATCAAAAGGTATGGTTCCGTCGAGATTTCCTTTTTTGCGCACGATATCGTGAGCAATATCTAGTAAAATATAAGAGCAAAAATCTATTACTAAATCATAAGATGAGAAAATATTTCAGCTATTAATGTTACTAAACTATTGATTTAGTTAGGTAATAACAGTTCCGTTATCAATATTACGGAGATACTAATGGGCATATGGACAGTTTAGGGGTATCGCAGTGGAATACTACTAATTAGTAATATCAGACGGCTGCAGCGCTGTTACATTAATTATACATATCTGGGAGCGGGCGAATATCCAGAAAAGCGAATTCACGAATCACCTTTGTTTGCGACTGTACGTTTTTACATTTTTAATTTCATTTCGATATGCGAGTACAAACGGTACACTTGCGCATGAAAAGTGTGAAAAAAATAGACACAGTTTGAATTTTAAAGTTTGTAAACTGTTTGTGTTTTAATTTTTGGCTTTGGAAATTTTGTTTTTAGTTTCATTAAAGTTTGTCTCTCAATTAATAAATGTATATTTTATTAAAATGCTACACAAACTCTACATTATAGCTTCAGATAGCAATTAAAACAAACCAAGAGACCATTATTACATCAAGACAAAATATAATAGCTATACTGCATTACCATGTATTTTTATATAATTCAATTCTGCTCCTTTGGTTTTTATCTATACTAATAGGTATTAGAAAGAGTTGTTTGTATATATAAAACAAACATTTGTTTGCATTGAATGTGCTCCAAAACTTCTGGACCGGTGCTAAAAAGAGTTTAAAAATTTGAAAAAAAAATATAGGTACCATCCAGTGGCGTAGCTATCGTAGGGCTAGGCGGTGCAGTGCACCAGGGCCCCGGAGCTCAAGGGGCCCTCTAGCCTCAGCTTTGAAAAGAGAGGAGCATATAAGAAAAAAGGAAAAAAAAATCTTGTGAGCAGGCTCGAGACTCGAATTTTTTTTTAATGTTGTTAAATGAACACCAACAATTACAAGACTCTGATTTAAAATTTTCAACACATGCGCTAAGCGTCCTCGATGAGCATGTGCTGTTTGTTATCGTTATTTCAGTTATTTGTTTATTGTCGCAGTAATTTCACAAGTTTTCAAAATTATAAGATCCGTAGTTTTCGAGATAAAAATATAATAACATTTCGAAAATTGTATAGGAATTCGGCCATGTTAACGTTTCTGTGACAATTATGTTTCGTTTTCCTTTGCTGCGTTTTGCGTTTTCCTTTGCTTTATGTCAAAAAACTTTGCAAAGCTCTATTTTACGTAAAAGTTGTAACACGGCCTCACAAAAACCTGGCGCGAAATAACGTTGTCACAACTCTCCCCAACTATGGAATTCTAAAAATGGGTTACATTAGAACATTTTTATTGCGTTCAAAACGTCTTTAAATATGAAAAAACAGAAAGTGATAATTCTGTTTATTATTTATTTATAGATAAATTTAGATAAAGGATAGGTAAAGATGAACAGTTAAAAAAAAGGAATAATTTTATTATTTAGTAACAAACTTTATTTTTGGCATCAACATACAAAATATGTAATATGTAGGTAGGTACACTTAACTCTAAAATCAACTCCCTTTGTTCAGTAGCGATATTAGTAAGGTAAATGCCCCCTATGTTCGTAATCGTAAGGCTCTTCGGATTTTAACATTTTTTTATTACAACACTATCGAGAAATAGCGTCCAAGAACTCATTAATTAAAACGCGCAAGAGATTGTGAATTGGACGGGGAATTCTATTAAAAATCGTTTTTTCCCTTTATTGATCTCATCAGTCATCTGTATAATATATATTCTATGTCGTCATATATTATGTGCGTCGTTGTTTATTTATTCCCATTTTCCTTCATTTAAAATGTTTTAATGGGGTGTAATCACAATGCAAGTAATCACCTTCTGCCCAAATCAAGATTTGTCAGCCCCAAATATTGTTTCAGTTGCACAGTAATTACACAGGAATAGATAGAAATATAAGTAGCAAAATGAAGAAATGAAAAGAAAGTAATATAAATACTGGAAATGAACAACTATAAAATAGACAAAAAAGACAGAATAGACATAATATAGTAGTGACAGAAATCTGTGTATACTGTACTTATAAATAATATTAGGTTATGTCCTGTAAAAATAATAAAAAATTAACAATTAACAATTTTGAGTATGACAGGGTTTAGTATATTATATTGTTATATTATGTGAATGTTACGCTGTAGGCTAGTGTTTTCTATCATCTAATTTTAGCTTTAACAACAGTCAAGCCAAGAGAGTAATATAAAATTAAGAATTTGTATTAAGAATGTAGGTAGGTATATAATGATGATAATTAAGTTAAATGTTTCTACTTAGAGTGAGTATAATTAAAATATATTAGTATTTATTAGTAGGCTTGTACAAATTCATCATCTTATTAGCTTCCACTAACGTTAAGCCAAGAGAGAACTCAAACAAAGCCAAAGTATAAATTCTGTTAGTGTCTCACTGGGATGAGCTTTGTATAGAGTTATTTGGATCTTATATTGAGCAGTAGGTGATGTAGTATGTAAATAAACACTATACTCCCCGGGTTTCTCGCAGTATATCAGGAACAAAACTTAAACCCACTTTGATTTTGCAAAGTTCGTTATACGTCGTTGGCTGTCACTTTACAATTAAGTTGTAAGTCTGCTTAAAAGTCCACTAGCTAATAAAACTATTTGTTTTTCTTGAATTTTACACAAATAATACTAGGTTGAAGGTTCACGAACTTTATTAACATAAATTATCAATGTAAATATTTTTTAACAATTTTAAAATCGGGAGATACAATTTTAAGTATCAAAAAATAAAAAAATTAAATAAAATAAAAATCTTTTTATTCAGAATAAAAAAACAAGGTTTTGTTTTCCGAACGTCAAACAAAAAAAAAATAGAAGAATTACAATTACCACAAATTACAATTTACAACAAATTACATCGTTACAAGTGTTGCCACACGAGACATTGTTCAAGATTGTTATAAGTTCAAGCTACGCGGATGAGGGGCATGAGGGCCCGATTCTTCCCTTTTGCACCGGGGCCCTTGTCCACCTAGCTACGCCACTGGTACCATCGACAAAGCTCGACCAGTATCTAAATATTCACCTTTGTACTAGGATGCCTCAAAATATATAAACGCAAAGGAAGTAACCGCAACGACTACAGACGAGGTTGAACTACATATTTACACGTGAGTATGTTTGCGAGCCCACTATTCAACGGCGCTGTTGAGCGATTTTCATCTTATGCCTGGTCGAGCCGCAACTTTGCGTATAGTACCTACTTTATAAAATTACATTACGCTCTTTACGGCGCTGTTAATGTCATTGACTTTACACAAAGTTTGTAAAGTTTTTGCTTCCTCTTTAAATCACCTGTTTCTGTGAGGCTATTGACCTCAGCGTCTTAGAGAGCGCAGCTATTTTTTTTTTGAATTTATATTCCTGCCTAATCGTCTTTACTTATGCAGCAGATAATATGCCCAAAATATCCGTAATTTATTTTGAAAAACCTTATATTACGGGTCTTAAGAAATAAAACCACCCTTACCTTTTTATGTGCTTGTAATTCTTACTATATAATATGTAAAAGCAGGACCTCTAGTCAGGATGCATTCGATATTTTCGACGGCGAAGTTCGAAAACAAAAATGTATCGGATTTGACATAAGTCATCGCAAGCGACGTTGTCTGAAATACTAAATAATAAAGATTTATTAATCTAAAGCAAGCGTCACTCAATTTGTTTATTGTCATACTTTGAAAAGATATTCAGCTTCATTTTAAAGATATTATAAAGCTTTGAAATGTAATTATAATATTTTATTTAAATGTACACCCGTTACTAAATATCTCGTGAGATTTATTCACCGTGGTACACCCCGGCACATGGCAGTGACGTATTCTCCCTGTAGCTGTACGGCAATATTCATATTTATAGTCCGCCATCTTTATTTTACATTCAAATGAAATAGCTAGTAGTATTGTCCGTTCAGGTCTAATCTATGTCTATACTAATATAATATAGATAGATTCAAAACTGCGACCGTTTTATTAACTGCAGCGTCAAAATTAAACCGCGTTACATATCTAAAATTAGCCATTGTAAATGACCAAATTGAATGCTAAAATGTTATTAATAATTCGCTAATTATGTTATGGAGCATTGTATTGAAATGCCACGTATTACCCTGGGTCTGTATATTAAACCGTATATAATAGACTTAAAATCCATAATCAACGGGATCATTATGGATTTTAAGTCTAAAATGGCTAGTTTAATTAATGTACGTTTATTACATCACCATATTTTGAGTACCTATACTTTTTATGCATTTCATAAGTTGTATATTGTGAGCACCTCTCTGTTACTCGAGCACAATGATATAGTTTCAAGTCATGAGCAATAAAATACCATCTTATACTTCAAACGAGACGATCTTTATATATATCATCAGTTTCTCGAAAACGGCTGCAAGTATTACCATGGAATTTAGTATGCAGAGAGTTTAAGGGGAGAAAAATCAATCTATACAGGTATTATCTCCGGGAAACTGCGCATTTTATGCGATAATATAATATTATTTATTTTATTTCGTAGAGCAAAAAATATATCAATAATTTAGAATCTATTATGTCAGTCTGATTGGCAGTTTGGTAAATGTACATTATTACATTTTTATATAAGCCATACTGTCATACAAACGATTTATATTATATATTTTATGTTATTGATATTTTATAACACTAGAATGGCCTGCAGCTCCGCTCGCGTAAATACAGTATCCCTCGGGAATACTGTATTTTTCGGGATAAAAAGTAGCCCATGTGTTAATTAAATTTCATCAAAATCCGTACCTACAGTAGTTTTTACATGAAAGAGTAACAAACTCTTAAACTCGTAACTCGTAAAATTAGATTATAGAACATCTTTCCTAATCTATCAATATACATTTTAGAGAAAGTTAGACATATATTATGTTAGAGCTCAATTAAATTTTCAATGGATGAAATACAAGAAAAGTTTTGACGAAACTACTGATAATAATATTATGTAACAAATCCTAATTATATTATAAATATGAAAGTTTGTGAGGATGGATGGATGTATGGATGGATGTTTGTTACTCCTTTACGCAAAAACTACTGAACGGATTTTTATGAAATTTGGTATGCTAGTAGTTTAGGCTCTGGGCTACTTTTTATCCCGAAAAAATAGTTTTCCCGAGGGTATTTACGCGAGCGGATCCGTGGGCAACGGCTAGTTAGGTATAAAGGTTTCTAGAAAATTCGTAGCATGTCTAGGAGCAACATCAAATACAATCTGCAAACTTTAACTAGATCGGGCTCGTTATGCGTCTGCCTCACATATTCTTATTACCTCTCAGCTGATAAGATTACATTTGTTAAGTCGGAAGACGGATGTATAAGAGTTAAGACAATTTACTGCCTCAACTTTGATGTAAACTTAAAAAAATATATTATAAAATTTGAACTAGTACACGGACGGTGCATGTAGTAATTCCGTAGTAACTACAAGTCATAGAGCATGTGAGCACTATGACTTGTAGTTACTACGGAACCTTAAAAACCTGTGCAAACTCAACATAACATAACTTTTTACACAACTTTCACAACCATTTGATTCATCAGGAGTGAGGACTGTGACGTATTGCACTCAATGATGGTAAAGAATATATATTACTAACGTAAAGAACCGTCATTCAATACACTGTGTCAATGTGTGCGTGGCTAGACGTATGCCGGGGGTGCGCGCTGCAAGCAGGGCGTGAGTTTTTTCCAGCCAGGTCTTTCGTTCACAGGGCTGGCCGCTGGTCGTTTCGTGCTTTATTAAAACTTCATAATATCTATAATAGATTTGTCTGACGCGACGTTTAACATTATTTCAGTGTCAACCTTGGACTTACGTCAACATGGCTAACATTTCGAGCTGTCATTTGCAGAGGGTGATAACGTTACAACTTTCGTTTCAAATTATTCTTCAGAAATCACTTCAAATCAATTTAGAATACTAAAACTACCCTTACTCTTTTTTACCGACTACAATCCTATTGTAGTGGGTTCAAAGGTAATAAAATATTTGTACAATCCTTTACGAATTTCTTTATGCTTTAATTCAAAGAACAATGGGCCGATAGAAATACAATAAACTGTAACAAAACCTTTTTATTTTGAAAGCTTTGTAAAGCTAACCCAAGTCAATATTAAATTGTATAAGCCTATTTGATACTGATAAATAAAAAGAGAAGAGAAAACACTGTTTTACTAGGATAGGTTGCGATAAAGGCAAATCTATATTATGTGACAATTAACAGAGATTGTCAAAATTGTCAATGTCAAAACGCAGCTCAAATCACTCAACGAATTGCAATTCGTTCAGTGTAGCAATAGAGTGCACTCTATTTTGGGTTTCTCCGATAACATAATTATTTCAGCATTTCTACAGGGATGAAAAGTTTTTCGTCGCTGTACCCCTTTACAGAGTTACAATGGACCCAAAATTGTAGTATTATTATGTTATGAATAATTATCTAACTGTAAAATTATTTCTGAAGCTATGCCAATACATTTAAGCTACGCTTAAAGGTACGTGCACATTATGTCGGACTGCAGCGGTCCGCATCGCAAAAAAACACTTCATGCATTTTATATTATGAGCTATCGCACACTTTGCCGGAGCGCAGGGGGCCTGCTCACTCCTCGATTTTGGTTATTGCGATGCGGGCCGATTGCTAATAGAAAGCAGCAGCAATATGTGGTATTCATAGACGTATATAATAAAGACGAGGCGTGTTGAGGCAAAAAGTGTATCCAGTTAAATAGCCCACTTTTGTGATTTTGGGGTCATTTTGACATTAATATATAATTGATGTATGGTAAAAACCAGATGGCTGACATTTAAAGTATGATAAAACCAAAATGGCGTAACTTTTTAATGTAAGAAGATTTGGTCTTTGGTGGTTTAATTAAGAATCAGACGAACATTAAGACGAAATTACTATAAAAGCATTTTCGTAGAAGTGGTTCATTATGTTCTTGTATCAGCAAGCAAAAAATATTATTTTTCGTCGAAGCTATCTAAGTACCTATCTAAGTATAACGTACACTAGACGGACTTCGACTCGGTTGATCCTAAAGTGCTAAGTACGCCATTTTGCGCTGTGATACATCATACGGAACACTGCGATTCGAAATAATGTGCGCCTACCTTTAGACGTATTGTTTAGTCTATATAACTTTTGATTAATGAGCGAATAAATCAACAGACTAGAGCTATTTGTCCCGATTTATTTATTCACAAACTTATTAATTATAAATGAAGTCTGCAAGGGCAGGTCCCGACAATAAAGACAGCAGTCATCTTTTAAATATTCGAGTTTTTATACTAGAAGACTTTTGGCAAAGTACAAAATTCGCCGACAAATATTTAATGTTTGTACATAAAATGTACGGAGACTTCGTATTTTTTCCTTTTGGAGAAAATCCTTGACGAAAAAAGCGAGGTATATCAAGAGGTAAAATATTTGAGATGTGATAAAAATTAAAAAAAAAATTAAATGAAAAATAGCTCAACTGTTTTTTATCGTCGGTGGTAAATAAGAATTAAAAGTAGAACGCGAAGAATAAAACCAAAAATTTATCAGTAATGCAAATCTTGATACTTTAGTGTAAAAAAATACCATGGCGAAGTTAAACTATTTACATGGTCTCGCTTTTTAGAGTGATTATTTTTATGTGCTTTTAAACTCTGATTGCAATTAAAATTTGTTTGTGCTGCTGTTTCAGGTTAATATTTATCTTGTGGAGTTGTACTTCCTCTAACATGGGTAAATTCGTTTGAGGTTTTTTTTACCATTTTCTTTGGTGTGAATGTAATGAATTTCTGGAAAACGCTACATTCGTTTTACGTTGCAATATACGATACGATACGTCTTGATATTTGTTGTTCAGAAAGCTTTAATTATTATACTTACCTAATGTATCGTGTAAATTTAAAATAGTCTGATTTATAATTTCCGTTAGTGGAACGATTTTCTTAATGCATGACTTAGGTTTAAGATATTACAATAGGGTACTTGTCTGTAATTTTTATTACATAAATAAATAGTGTTCTGAAAATTAAATTAGTTTGCAAAAAGAATAATACAGTTAAAATCAATATTAAAAAAAACTACTGATTGTTTGAAGTACTTTTGTGAGTCTTCCTTTCCTTTATTCGTCACTAATGCCCGCTACACACAACATATACTATAACGGCAGACCACACAGTAGATGTATACAGTACTACATCTTCATATACCTACTGAACTAGAATACGTCTACTGTAACCGAAATGTGCAGTTTTGTCGTTGTGGTCTATAGAGGGCATTAGTCGGGACAGAACTAATATGTTTCGACTGTTCTTTTACTGACTGAGAGTAAAAATCAGAGAGTCAATTCTGCTTAATAAAACCTGCAATAATACAATTACAATCAAGTCCCGATACGCTAAAACTGCCAAACCAGTATTCTCGTAAACATTAAACAAACGTAAAGCACGTTCTGATTGGTCCAAACTTCACAAAATCAGTTATGATAACAAGTCCATTCACTTATAATACAATCAAAGTAAAATGAAGGTCTACTTTAAATACGGGAATTGAGGTTCAGATTAGATAATAATAATTGATATAGTCGAGAACATCGCAGTAGTTTGATGTTGACGATAATCTAGAAGCACGTAACTTCGCATCAAAGGATTTGTAGTTTTAGCAATTTCGTATAGCTTAAACATTAATTAAAAGTTTTTGTACAATATTGTACATAATATTATGTACTAAAAATGCTAGTAAAATAAAACACCTTTCCATTTTTAACCCCCGGCGAAAATAGAGGGGTTAGTTATATGTTTGACGTGTCCGTCTCTCTGTGTGTGTAAACTGATTTGATCTTATTTTTTTTTTTTGAAAGCTGGCATGGTCGAGAGTATTCTTAGCTAATTTATTACCATCAGCTCGCCCACTGCTTGACATTTCGGGGGTTACTTAATTTTTTTATTTTTTTTTAATTAATCGATATTAATATGATTTTTATTATGATTGTGTTAGAAAGTCGCGTTGTTACTAGTACCTACCTATAACTTTGAAACGTAATATTATAGAGCAATCTACTAATTTTGAGTTTTATCTACAAAATATTAAGACTAAAGATCCTATGCTATTAACACCTAATTTATTAAAATCAAATCACTAGTTTAGGCACTACGGTGGAACAAACAGACTTCCTTTTGGCTTCGCCGTAGTCAGGTAAAAGCTAAATTTTAAAGAAGTTTCCATTCTATTCGTTTTTTTTTTCACGTAACAAAAGGTTAAGGTTGGAAAATATATTATACCAGTGTGACAAGTCTGCGGAAAGCAGGGGCAATAAATTTAATTATGCGCAAACAAACTGTGGCCTGCTACACAGAACAGCGTTTAGGTACGAGTATATCATTTAGGTACGTATACAATACAGTAAAATAATCACAAAATCCGAAATCCGCATGAAATGGACCTATGGAATAATTATAATTTGTGCTTAAAATAACATTTTGGTATTTGTACGGTACAACGCGGTTAAGTTTTTGATGCGTATGGGTCAATACACACCGAAAAGTAAGGATAGATACGCGATATAGCGCTGTATTTTCAAAATTAAACTATATACGTTACACAATTCGTTTGAAGTGGTCACGAGGCAACAATGAGATGCCTTGACGCCTGGCTTTTCAATTTGGTTCTGGAATATGTCCTTAAAGAAGTGATTGTACTAGACGTTGGACTACAACTAAATGTGAAGCACAAGTTGATAGGGTACGCCGACGATCTGACCTTGGAAACGGTGAAATTTCAGAAGAAGTGGCCAGCACCGCTGCAGTCTTGGAAACCGAAGCGTGAGGCCTATGTATTAACCGCGAGAAAACAGAATACCTCCACATAAAACGCTTTAAAAACGCGCAAAACGAGAAAAGCTGAATGTGGGAGGTACTGTTTATAAAGGGACGGACAAATTCAAATACTTAGGCTGCACCATTACCGATACCAATACGAGACAGGAGGAGATAAACATCCGCATCTAAAACACCTTACGATGCAGCGCGGCACCTCACGTTCTATAAAAAGTAAGATCGCCCTTTACAAGACAGTAATTTACTTTCGTCTTGTTCTGTGTATAGTTTATATTTGTATATGTGTGTGTAACTGCTGATTGTGTGTGCAAGTATATTTTCATTATTTTCATTAATTAGGCCGATACTAATGTACGGATGGGAGACTTGGACACTGACACTCGAAGAAGAGAATAAACTCCTGGTAGCCGAAAGGAAAATCCTCCGCAAGATTTTGGGTCTGGTGAAGACACCAGAGGAAGAAACTAGAGTCCGAACAAACGCCGAAGTCGAAAACCTCATTGCTGAGCTTAACATTATCGGTATAACGAAAGCCCAACGACTCCGATGGCTTGGCCATGTCGCAAGAATGGGAGAAGATCGTGCCGCTAAAAAGGCATTCGAGGAGCGACCGGTCAGGCGACGAGCTATCGTTCGTCTACGGTATCGCTGGAGCGATGTCGTAGAGTCTGACCTGCGCGATATTTAAGGCGCTCTTACCCTAGAAATACGCTTCTTTCAAAAATTTTTTGAGACGAATGGATACATTTTAGTGCAGCAAAAAAATATATGTTAATTTTGATCATATTTGCAAGGGGACCTTTGTTTTCAAAACACGTTATCTGAAAAATTTCTCGATAAAAAAAAATCATAAAGTAACCATTAAAATAGAAATTCTTGGAGTTGTAACTGTATTATTTGTGAACAGAAATGAGAAAATTATTTGCAGTTTCGTAAAACATAATAAAAGGAAGGGAATTGTTGTTTTGATTTTTCGTATAGAATGTGATATTTGTTAGTATTCATTTATTTCAATGATAAATAATTCGTACGAGTCGAATGAAACATCGCGAAATGGCGACCTGTCATTCCTTCTCTTTCATATCTATTGAATAAGACAGTACCGGCTTAGGCCTCTTGCTAATGAGACGTATGTCAAATTTTTCCCCTCTTTTCTGCTCAAAAATTATTCGAATTTATTGTAGAAAGTCCGTTCAAATTTATTTTACCCCCGAATGGACCTTTATGTCGTCTGTATAAAGGTCAAGTCGGGGGTAAATATTAGTTTTTCTTTCGTCGTGTAATACTTATAATATATACGTAATTTCGCTATCTGACGTAAGACGCTTGGTAGCCCTTTGGCTTTTTGCGTTGTTGCGACCAATTGGTCTCGGGTTCGAATCCCGGTCAGACGATTTTTTTTTCTTTTTTTTGTCGCACTATAAAACTCCGAGCGATGCTTGTTTTCCCAGTAATAGAAGTATATGGTTAATTATGTACTTATTTATTATTAGTTACTTTAAGTTGTTGTTAATATTAGTGTAGATTATATTATATAAAATATGAAAAGATTGTATTCGATGAATGTCCAAATTTTTAGTTCAAAGTTTTAAGATGGAGGTACAAAAACTCTTTATAAGTAGGTACTAGGGAGACCGAGCTTTGGTCGTAGTTTTAGTACAACGATAAAAATTAATAAAAAATAAATAAAAAAATATTAAAGAATCACAAAAATAATATTTATCTTACCGGGATTTGAACTCACCACCAAAAATCAAACGGTACGCAAACCGAGCTGCCAGTCAGACTGACGTAAAACAACCGAAATTATTGATATAATTTATTACACGACGAAAGAAAAACATATTTGATTCAAAATTGACAACATTGATTGACAACAGAATAAGTAAATATAATATATATACCTAAATATTATTATTCTGTTGGTTTGTAAAGTTTATACATATAATTATATCAATTATTATAATCAATTCTAATTCTAATCACCATGAGCAGATATTAGGAACATGTACTTATTCAGTAATCTACGTTTATTTTTTACTAGATTTTGCCCGCGACTTCGTCCGCGTAAAGTTCGGTTTCCATACAAAATTTTAACCCCTTTGTTACACCCGTAGGGGGCGAATTTTCAAAAATCCTTTCTTAGCGGATGCCTACGTCATTACAACTATCTGTATGCCAAATTATAGCAACATCTGTTCAGTAGTTTCGGTTGTGCTTTGATAGATGAGTCAGTCAGTCAGGTTTGCCTTTTATATATTTAGACTAGGTGTTGCCCGCGACTTCATGCGAGCAAAAGGAAATCTCGATGGAACCGTACATTTTTCGGCAATAAAAAGTATGCCTATGTGCTTCCCCGTTGTCTATTCTATATCTGTCCTAAATTTCATCAAAATCATTCCAGTAGTTTCGGAGCCTATTCAATGCAAACAAACAATCATACAAACAAATAAACCTTCTCTCTGTATTATATTAGTAATAGATTAAATAAAACAATATTTACAATTAATATGATGAAGCCGAAGAGACTATTTGGTTAAACCACAAATGTCAGAAACTAGGTATTTGAAATTGTATTTTTTTTTTTGCTGTCAGTGCAAGTTTCATGTACCTATGTAGAAGGGGAATATTTGATATTGAATTTTATTGTGTATTTATGTATTGTATAAAATCAGTCGACAAAAATTAGCTTTGTGCTACGCGAACAAAGTTGCGGGCAAAAGCAAGTTTAGATTTTGTAACCGCTGAAAAATGCGAATTAAATAAAATTTTGAAATGTCGTTCTAGGAAGAAACGTCAATGTGTGTAATGTCATAATGTGTATCCCACCAAAAACATTCTGTAAAAAACTAGCCAAGTCTCGATGGAGCTGCTTGTTTATCTCTAAAAAGTAATGAAATCTAGACAAAGTCGTGCCAAGTCTAAGGTTCCTTACTGTGATTTCTTTATTATTATAGTTAATAAGTATTGTGTGACTTGGCCGTTGAACATCATTTATACGTTAGTGGGTACAAGTCAATTTTGTTTACACGTTATATCTGTTATATCTGTTGTAACTACCTATGTTTGTTATGCGAGATAATAGCCCATACTGGTATTGGTAATTGGACGCTAGTGTCTCGTTTTCGGCTGTTGTTGATTGTACAACACATGTATTGGAGCAATGGTGTCATGGAGCCCCTTTTGTACCCTTCAACGGCCAAGTCACACAACATTAACTATAATAATAAAGCGACCTATGCGTAGAACAAAGTCTGATGTGATCATAGAGCAAAAGTGCGTTTTTTGGATAAATGAAATAAGGAATCAAAGCTCTACAGACTGACATTTTAAAAAATGTTTTATCTGGCTTATTTTCGGAAATACAGAATCGTACAACGTCTTATTTGATGTAAGCTCCATGATAAAATGCACGTAGTGTTCATAGGACGGAGAAATTGATGCGCGCACGGCGCGGGCGCCTCGCACGAACTTCACTTCAGGCGTTATCGAGCGGAAAGAAGGGTTTTTTGCGTCATGTGTGTGATTTTTTTTCGGTTTGACGAAAATTATAATTTTACTAATTATTGCGTACTAAATGTATTTCTGAGATGTCATGCTTGCGGATAATGCTGGATATGCTTTAAGAAGAGAAGATATATAGAATAGTTGAGATTATAAGTAATATTAGAACTATGTAAGACTAATACTTTAGAATTTCTAAAAGTTTCATGTAACTATAGGACGTTTTTTTACGGAATCACAGAATAGTTACAATACAATTTGTCAGTTCGATATGCAGATGGGACGTTATAGCCTGAATAATGACATCAGTTAGGACGTTGTTCTTTTAAAAATATCGTTAAATATAAATATATTTCATATTAAATAAATAAAAATAGTTTAAAGCTGCGTTACCTTACAATATATACACATTTGTAGGGTCTTCGGCGAATCATATAACATTATGATCGACAGTTTTTAGTTCTGTACTGCGATGTTCATTAAACCTTGTATATTCAAACTTTTTTTAATAGCTTTGTACAAATGTTATTAATTTGTATTAAAATGTTTTCAAGTTATATATATATCATACATAATATTATTTTTAATATATTATGGTGCAGTGTAGTAATACAATTTTTAACATTTCAGTTGTTGACAACAATGTGCAGAAGAAATAAGTCAGCCACTAGATGATTTTTGAAATAAAATTGACGCACCTCCTAATCGATGGATTCTCTCATTAGTAGATGAATAATGAGAGAATTTATGGCCTTCGACCATCAATACTTTCTTTAAAAGCTACTCCTAGTTTCGAAAAATCACCTTTAATACAACTTAAAGACTTAGAAAATTCTGACCATAGGTTCTGATCATCAGTTGATCAAGAAATGTCGGTACTAACTCCTATGCAGTCTCCTGCTGATAGTCATTCCACCTATGACAGCGTTTTCAGGTACAATTAAGTAGATAGTAGTATAGAATTTAATTAATATTATATCTAGCAATATCTCGAAAGTATAATCTAGAAAAATATCCAAAACCTGCAAGCAAATGTGTGAGTTTTCCTTTTTACCATGCATAATGCAAGTCTATTGTTGCTCTTTTATTTAATTATTTCTAATAATTATTCCAGCACGCTCGGTCAAAAGCCTTTGACCACTATGTAAAAGGTGTTTTGCAAAATGTGATCATATGTAACTCTGAAACGGGGTACAAAGTTTGACTCAAACTGGACGTAACTTTGAGAATCGGTACAAAGTTTGACTCAAACTGGACGTAAATTTAAGACTCGGTACAAAGAATACATCGCGTCTTATAGAAATGGTTATCGTGATAAATCACATACTGCTAAACACCTTTTAGATATGTTAAATCACTATAGTGTAAGTACCTGAGACCATTCCTATAAGGTGTTACAGAAAATATGATAATGTATACATAGATATTATACACTACCTCATTCAGGATAATCGATTTTATAGACTTATAGACACTTGATTGATACTTTAAATCAATCCGAACCTTATTATGACAAAATTGATTTTTTATGTATTATTTCTCCTGAATGCGACATGGTTATTATAACGGGATTATGGCCATTACAATATTATGGTTATTTTTCATTATTTTGGATAAACGTGCAGATACCTCCCCCCCATGTAGGTTAAACTGAACTTGTACCTATCTAATTACATTATACAACATAGCTAGAAAGCTTAGATACAGTACCAAAGCAGTTTAATTTATAACTACGTTTTAGAAAGGGTTAGGTGTTAACATATCGAGCGAGGTCAGTTCCGATATCATCTGGAGGGCAAGGCCAAGTTAGCCTCCAAGAAGCTTGGTGTTCTGAACAGGTCAAAGCAGTATTTCAGTCCGGTCCAACGCCTACAACTCTATAAGGCGCAGGTTCGGCCTCACATGGAATACTGTTCTCATCTTTGGGCAGGGGCGCCAAAGTACCAGCTTCTCCCTCTAGATCGTATCCAACGTAGAGCCGCTCGAATTGTCGACTGCCATAGTATTTCAAACAGACTTGACTATGTAGCATCACTCTGCATCCTCTATCGGTTATATTACGGGGAGTGCTCCAAGGAATTGTTCGGACTTATACCTGCTGCAACTTTTCGCCACCGTTCCAAGCGACAAAATATTTATCATCTTCATCACCTTGATGATTGATCACCCGAAGCTTTCTGCCGCGCACTGTAAAACTCTGGAATGAACTGTCGCCAGCAGTATCCGGACCATTACGACCTGCAAACCTTCAAGAAGGGAGCATATTCCCTCCTAAAAGACCGGCAACGCACTTGCAACTTCTCTGATGTTATCACTTATGGTAACGGTACGGTACCGTAAGCACTACGGTAATCGCTTTCCATCAGGTGATCCGTTTACTAATTTGCCCCCTAGTTTAGTAAAAAAAAAGTTTTAACTGTTTATAAGTTTAAATTTTGTCTTGGGCTTGATGTAAAATGGGCTTGATGTATTTTTTGAAACAATATTTATTTTTATGGGCATATCTTAGAGATTTTAATTTTTTGTAGGTTTTAGACTATGGTAACTAGTCTTTTAATTTAATTTTAAGTAAGTCCCTAGTACTGACTATGGATTAATTATAGTTCAAAACACCACCTTTTTGAGATTTTTTAATGTAAATAAACGATTTTAAAAAATAATTATGTATTATAATTCATTTATACGTAGTGTGGATAGTGCTATATCAAAATAATAGATTATGATTATTCACATAGGACTTAAAAATGTCGGATAACTCCAACAAAAAACGATTCATATGAATATAGAACCGCGTTTCATTCAAATGTCTCCGTAAAACAACGTAATATGATCACTACGAACTCTCGCTTCTCCGCTGTAAAACGTCCTAGGTTGATATAGAACTCGTTATCTCAGTAAATATAATAATTAGTAATAAACAGTATAAAGTGGTTAACTAGACTAGGATGTCATAATAACATACCAAAATTTCAAAAATAAAAGTCTCACCGTTTATAAGTTATTCAAGTTTTTCAATTCGCAAAACTTGTTTTGCCTCTACTGAAAAGTAGCAATTTTTCAAATCGGACTTTGTTCTACGCATAGGTCGAAAGAAATCGCAGTAAGGAACCTTAGACTTGGCACGACTTTGTCTAGATTTCATTACTTTTTAGAGATAAACAAGCAGCTCCATCGAGACTTGGCTAGTTTTTTACAGAATGTTTTTGGTGGGATTTCACTTCTTTTTGTAGAAACGTGGGCTTATTGATTTATGTTACTAGATTTTAGTGTAATTTGTTTATTTATTGTTCGAGTAGAATAAAGTTAATCGTTCGACTATTTCTTCTTGTAAACTTGTATAAGTATAAAAGACAGTTTAGTCTTATCCAGAGTTTTCCTTTAATTTTATTTATATGCGTATTAAAAGCAGAAGGGGAGGCATTCGCCCAGTAGTGGGGCGCTACGGGCTAGATTAAATTAGAAGATGTGTCCCACTTCGCTGGATTTTTGCAATGACAGTTGATTTTTTATGTACCAATAGTAGAAGGGGGCATTACCATAATAACTCTAAATCAGTTGAGACCAGCTGAGGGTTCTTCATCAGATAATTCAGACCTTCGATTTTTGACATCAAATGAAGTGGCCCACCAAGTTGAATATTTTTTGTAAAGGCGGTATGTCGATCTCTAATAGTTTGGTTGGGATCTTGTGTTTTCTAATCAGGGTCACCAGGTACTCTAGATCTTCGATTATCCTAGTTTTTATAGTTTTCCCTTAATGTGGCCATTAAACCCTAACTCTGTACCAAATTTCAGCTCGCTGAGTTTATGGGAAGTACTAGTTCTATTCTGATGATCATGAGTGAGTGACTGAGTGAGTGAGTGTCATAAATGCGAAACTTTGCTTTCGCTTAACTTTGGAGCAAAATTTTGGATTTTAAGTATGTGATTATAGTTTACTAGATGACGAAAATTTTTGCGTTCTGGTTTTATCCAGAGGTTCTCAAATAGAGGCCTGAAAATGCGGCGAAATGGTTCCAGTAAAGAATGGTACGGCAGTGTTTGCTTCGCGCTCGACTTGGCGGGGGCACTGCCGTGCCCCCAGATTGTGTAATGTGTTACATGTTGTAGTGCGTATTCCGCAGTACTTCGACCGCATATTATAATAGTACTAGCTATCCCGGGAAACTTCGTAGTCTTCGTACCGCCTTAGAATTAAATTTGTTGACGTAGTGACTACTGACAGCAGCGCCACCTACCAGGTCCAATTGCAAATTTAAACCATTCTCGAATCAACCTGAAGACACATACATTTTTTTATTAAAATCGGTCCAGCCGTTTAGGAGTTCAGTGACTAAATTGAGCTTTTTTTTAGTTTTTTTTTACCCTTTAACTACTTACTAAAAAGCTTAACTTTCTCAAATCGCAATGGCTAAATTTGGCACAAAATTAGGAATTAGACTTATTATAATTGACCTAGACAGAAAATAGACATTTTGAGATTATTGTAATGAGATTTGAACCTAGACGCTACGCTTTGCTTTAGGCGGGCAAAATACCGCTAGGCTATGAAGCACATTACGGTTTTATCGAAATTACGCTTTTGTACATTATAGACACATCACTTTGACGTAAATCGCATGAAGCCCCCCGCAGTAACGGGGGCGGCACGTCCCCCACTCATCTCCTTCACCCCCTCGAATACTTCATAGTTGACTACTCACAGCGCCTTAAGCCACAGAATGGCGAGAAACGGCGCTATACCGGGACAAATGGCGCAAAATTATGCCAAGATCCACTTTGGGTCGCTGAGCCATCGCAGTAATGGCCACGCTTCACCACACGCTGTAAGAATTCGAATGTCAGGTTGCACAGTACTGCAAAGCGCATATGCAGTGTATGACTGATGTCTTATGAAACGTGTAACATCTCTTTGTGTAGTGAATAAAGTCCAATTTTAAATAGCTATCTTAAAAATGCAGCATCGCATATTGTCGCAGTGTAAATTGACTTATCCTCTCGGTTTCTTGGGTCTGTAAGAGAAATTATTACTACCTTATAACAAATTTCTGAAAAATAAACGTATTATATAACGAAAAACATATTATCAAATAAGACGTAAAAAATACAACTTGCATTCAATGTACCTGCAAGTACCTATTTTACAACTATTTTGTAAATTAAAGTATCAAGACGCTCGTTCCTCGTAAATTCTCGTCTAATTTGGCGCAGTACGGAGACAGAGTGAGCTCAGTTCATCTATTTTAAAGCTATTAGCGTTAATATTATAATGAGCTCGTTAATATCCATGAAAACCTTGGTGAAAGTCGGTCTAACTAGCAAATACTAAGTATCTACTAAGCCTAAAAATTTCTTTTGTTAGTTATAAATGAGTAACACTCAAGGTTAGTCGAGCTCACTACTACATACTTACCCCCTTACTACAAAAATATTTACACAACAGATAATTTACACAACGTTGCTGTCTTTGTCTGCCAAGTGAATTTTCCAACGAATCAGACAAAGATATCGACGTTAAATAAGTTATCCGTTGTGTAAATTTGTATAAGTAAGGGGGTTAGTGTCAAAAATAATTGAAAAATTAGAGTGTAGAAGGTATAGTTAGATAAAAAGGGTCGGTATTAGATTTACCTTTTTAATGCAAAAATACTAACTTGTTCTGAATGACCCAGAAAGTCTTGACCTTGCTTAAATTTTGTAAAAGTATAGTATGAGTTGTATACAAAAGCGTTTCATTAAAAGTTCTAATTCTATTATACATCCTTGAAATCAGCAAAATTAATTAAGGTAATGTTTTAGTAATTCCAACTTTATAAACCAAGTATCGCAAGAAAATATAGGCCTCAAAATTAATTCTAAAAGTAAATCTTAGTATTTAAGTCGCTAATAGTTTCATGTTCATAAAAATATAAACCAAAAACATTGAAAATGCCAAAGTCTCTAAAAGCTTCCTATAATGTTCTATCTAATAATTCTATATAATTACTAGCATGATCCCGATAGACGTTGTTCTACACAAAACTACCTACCGTACACCTACTACTTACACCTAATACCTGCACCTACGTCTACTACCTACACCTACAACTTATACCTACCCCTGCAACCTACAGACAATGTGTGAAAGAATACACATTTTAACAGTTATAATTGAGGGTTGGAGATAACAGTACCAAAATCGCTATTAAACAATAACGGTTGGTGTTAGAAAGGTGAAATTTAAAAGTTAAATGTATGCCAAAATTTTTATTGCCAATCATACAAGTATGAAACAAAAAATGAGAAATATATTTTTTTTTATTTGGGGTGGTTAGGTTAGGGTGGTAATACCGTTATGTGATACCACCCTAAGTCATAAGGGTGGTATCACTTAGGGGTATGAAAAATAGCTTACAACATATTTCATACATACCAAACACACCTGCAAAATTTAGCCTTTTCAGAGGTGTTCTGTAACAAACACTGACACGAGAATTTTATATACAAGATTTATATTTAACCACAAGATTTTATTTTAATAAATATTTTTAATTTTCATCATTAAAAATATAAATATATTTCGGCAATAAGCCGTCCTGCCCTGCGCAGCGTTTTCCCTCGCAAACGGGTTGCGCTCAGTCGTGTTTCACCGCTCGAGTGCTCCACTACTTTACAATGGTGTGAACTTCCAACATGATCAAAGAAACATTCCAATGGATATTCCTCAGCTACATCTCCCTGTCCCTCTGCTGTCAGCTCACCGAGACCCTGGCGAAGAGCGCCAACAGGTATATAGGTAAGTTTGCCCGTTTAACTGTTTCGCCTGACGATAGTTTGATTTTGTGACTTTAAACGTGTTTTAAATTTAGCGCCAATAGAGATACATTACTATTAGGTATATTTAGGTAGGAAACTTACCAAAATTACCTACCTGTCTCCACCCGTATCGCGTTACATAGGATAGTTTGTTTTGATTTATATTTTAAACTTTAAGTTCGCGTGTGTAATGACATTAAATTTAAATAATTGTTATTAATTTGGATTTTTGGGTGTCCTACATTTTTTATAAATTTATTAGTTTGTACTTAAAATGCGACCTAATATTTTTAAACCGGCAGTAAAATTGTTAATTATTCGGGCCATACGGAAAAAAACTTGAAAATTTTCATCTCAGGCTTTGTTCAATGCAGTTTTAATGATAAACAAACTTATAACGTGCGTCTTATTATCTACTCGACCTAGACCTTAAATTTAAGACATACAACGTCTATTGTTCAGTAGATTAGTTTTAAAAAATCTTATAATTTTAACGTGCAAATATTGCATACACAAGAATATTATACTCGTAATCAGAATCTACGGATTACGGATACGAATCAAAAACGGACGGAAGTGTTTCCATGAAATTTAGTATGCTTAAAAAAAATTTGAGGCGAGAAAAAACGGTCTTATCCCTGAGAACCGCATATTTTTAAGTTGTACAAGTTTTTTTTATCGTGAAACAATATATTATCAATATTTTTGACTGGCAGTTTGGTATGCGTATGTACAATTTTTGCGTTGTCGGAAAATTGGTGTCTCGGATTCAAATCCAGGTCATACAAATATTTTTGTGATTATTATTATTTTTTATTCTATTACAACTCCAAATAAAGCTCGGTTACCTAGGTACTAGAGTTTTATTCACAAACATCCAAATATGAAGCAAACAAATATTCAGCCCATTTTAATATCAAAGCAATCCATATTTCATTTTAAACTAATTCCAAATAGTCATTCAAACAATGTCATACTGCATACAACTAATTTTTAGTGAAATTTATTGACTGCATAAAATATTCGTTCAATTTAGTTTTTCATATTGAACGACTTAAAGTTTGATTTCAACTTTTGTGATTTAGATTATCTACCCATTATGCGCTATAAGTATCTCAAAATTTTCGGAAAAAAAGGTTCTGGTTAAATAACCAAGTGGAAATTCATATTACTACCCGGCTGCGCCAGAAGGAGAGTAAGGTTTATAATTATTGTATGTATGTTACATATTTCTTTGGCACGCTCTAGACTCTATAGCCTAAGCGGCTTGTCGCATTTGAGCTTGAAAAGTATCATGAGATTCGTCTTAGTTGTGCCATTGGTAGTATTTTCTTTTAAATTAACATTATAATTTATTTCTTTAAATAAATATAGTATTATACAATACGAATACACATATTTTAAAAGGTTTTTGATCAAAATTTTAGTGCGGAGGCTCATTCAAGTTCTGAAATACCTTCTAAAGTAATCATAAAGAGAAATCATAAAATTTTGAAAACTCTTGTTTTTTTACAGAATCTTGTAAATAAAAAAGCAATTAATTTTAATAAGTATCATTATCTGTTACATATCAAAAGGCGAGACGTCCCTTGGGCCCTCAAAAGACTTTCGGTGGCCCATTTTCATGTGTATGGACCTTAATTACTGAGCTACTTTAAAGGTTTCATATCGCATACGAAACGCCTTACATTTATCTACCTTTAGTATTCCTTAGCTTAAGTTTGTACTTTTTGCACGATGTACTCGTAATATGAAACTTTCATAAACTTATGTAAAATGTAAAACATAAGTTTTACATCTATACAGATAAATAAAATTGAAGTGTCTGTTTGTTATTTCAAATTAACAGCTTTTCACTTAATGCATATGGAAGTATATTGGATACTAACAATAAAATATCAATTTTTAAAATTTTTGTCTGTCCGTCTGTCTGTCTGTCGGTCTGTCTGTCTGTTTGTTCCGGCTAATCTCCGAAACGGCTGGACCGATTTTCGCGGGACTTTCACTGGCAGATAGCTTATGTTATAAGGCTACTTTTATTTTGGGGTTCCGTATAAAAAAAGGGTTCCCTTTCCGTTAGTTGCGGGCAACGAGGTTATGCAAACGAAGTTGCGGGCATCAGCTAGTTTTACATAAGTTTATGAAAGTATGTAATAACCTAACCAAGAGTACGTAAGGGTATGTATCAGAAGGAACCCGTAACTATAAACACGCAATACGGTTTTCTTTTAATAAATTCAAATTATAAACCACTTTGGAGGCTGATTACTCAAAAATAGTCAACTTACCTTCGACCATACTCCGATAGGGTAGAATGAAGCATATTTTTCATCTCCCACTTCACATGTAGGAGATCTACCCTATAACATAAAATAATTATTGATTTATGATGCCAAAACCGAAATAAATACACAATCTATAACTATAACAAAAGAGATGTTCAAGAAATGTATGAGGCCTGGGCCAGCCCTATGTACAGTATATGTAAATATAGCTACATAATATAGTAACCGTTTCCTATTCTTTATTTTGTTTAGTTTCACTTCGTTTCCATGTACATTTAAATTAACTTCGTCAAGGAGAGCAACACAAAGTAAAATAAAACATGGCGGATCAGATCAGAATTAACTAAAGAATGACATTTTGTCAATGAAATGACTTTTGACAAAGAAAGACGTATGACATTCAAGACGACGCCTCTTCGTAAAACTGTCTACTACGTCAAAAGTCAAGTTAAAACAACTGTCATGGCCGCCCTAAAAATAGTGTCCTCGCAATAAAAAACTCTTTAAATAATCATTTTTGTACGCATGTACCCTTCTTCAAATTAATTTTTTCGTATTTTTATGATATTCCTATATTTTTTTCCTATTCACCTATGTAGTGTACATGGAACTGGCCCAAAATCAAACATCTCTTTTCATCCATAATTGTTTTTTAGAATTAGATTCATAATTGCAGAAGTTTCAAGACAGACGAACGGACGGAGCGAAAGGGTTCCTTGTGTATTACGGAAACCTAAAAATTTAACAACACATTAATTTAGTAGTTATTCAATGTACCTACATTGAATAACGTAACGTCAGGTAACGTTATGGCATCTACAGACACACGACTTTGGTATTGTACGGAGCGTACAGCGGAAATGGTACGCTCCGTACCAAATCCGAGCATGTGTAGAGCAGTACAACGGTGTCAGTGTTGCCAACTTAGGGATTTACCCTCCAAAATTAGGAAAAATATATACGGGGGCTTACTAGGGGAAAGGATGTTTAGAGTTTACTCCTTATGAATTAATTTGTATGAAATAATAAAAAATATTTTAATGTTGTATATAGCCAGGGATATGAAAATGTATTGGGAGTGAAATCAGATTAAGACAAGTTAGTTTTATACTTTTCACGCGTAAGTCTTTATGTTAAACACATAACCTTTCTTTCTAGCTTATTATCTCTTAGACCTGTCAGTGGTATAATTATCAGGGGTAAAGTTTGGGGAGAAATATTTTTGAGAGTTGGTATCACTGTCTCTTATCAATGAATTGCGGGAATCATAGGTGCTATATGCAATAGAGCAATGCAAAATCGAACACACGAGCGTCGAGCTTTTCGGTCCACTGCACCGTACCAAATCCGTGCGTGTGTAGCGACACCGGATTCAGTCCGCGGATATGGTCCGCTGTACGCTCCGTACCAAATTCGTGTGTCTGTAGATGCCATTACGTAGTAACTATTTATTAATCTGTAATAACGTAACCTTCTTATTCGAAGTTTAGATTAGGGTAAAGTTAAAGACTTGTTGCACAATTTACGACTTAACATTTCACATGTTACGTATCACCAAATAAAATATTTTCGTTTTCATATAAAATCATAAACGTACATTTTATAGACAAGGCATATCGAGACAAAATCTGTCCACCAATGGCCACTTTTGGATGTTTGGGGCCATTTTGACATTTGAGGTATGGTGAAATCGAGATTTCGTCACTTTTTCTCGTATGAAGATTTGTTCTGTGAAATGTACGTCATATCCGATCTTTAGTTTTAAATCTTTGCATAAAATTATTTTTCAGAAAATGCTGAAAGAGAAAATTTTCAACACACGAAAAGCGAAATGTTAAAAACATTCGCTCATTATAATGAATTTTGCTGCATGGCCATGCACCGAATTGCGCCATACATTTGTGGCATTACAAAAAATAAATGTTTATTGGATAGACTTGATTTACGTCTGAAAAAACTAGCCAGTGAGTGCACACTAAAATAAAACCATCTATTGAAGTTTTAAATCTACATAAAATAATAATATCGATTTTCTAAAATTCCTAGTTCCAACTTGCTTGCATGCTATTTGTTTATTTTTAACCGACTTCCAAAAAAGGAGGCGGTTATCGTTCGGCTGTATATATATTATTATTTTTTTTGTATGTTCGCGGATAACTCTGCCGTCAGTTGGCCGATTTTCAAAATTCTTTTTTTGATGTATAAGGTATAATCCGAAGTTGGTCCCATTTACAGAAAATTGGTGACCTGATGATGGGATCCATGAGGAAACGAGGGAACTCCTCAAAATTTATATGGACACACATGGTGATTTCGACTTTTTCTGAAGTAGTCCTAGCGTATGCTATCAAAAAGTAAAATTTTGCTCCAAGGTATACCCTGGATCCGAAAGTACAGAACAGAACTCCTGACTCCTTATAGATACATGTTTGGGGATTTTGGCTTTGTTTAAAGAACTGCAAGCATATGCCACTTTGTCAATTAGAGTAATCATCATCATCACCACCACTATCACAGCATACATCATCACATTATGATGATAAAGAAGGTACTTCTCATAGTATTTTACACTAACACGGAGATCTTTGAACATTACTCTACCGTTTATGGACCTATTTGCAAAATTCTTTTGTTGTTGTAAAGGGTTTAATTCGAAATTGGTCCTTTAGTCACTAAAGTGGAAACGTGATGATGCGATCCATGAGGAATCGAGGGAACTCCTCGAAATTCATATCGACACATATAGTGATTTTGACTTTTACTGAAGTAACACAAGCATATGCTACCAAAGAATAAGACGTTGTACCAAGGTATACCCTGAATCCAAAAGCACTGAACAGAACTCCTCAGTCTTTAAAGATATGCGTTAGGAAATTTCGGAATTGTTTAAGGCGGTTCACCGAGGCGCAAGCGAGCGAAACCGTTATACTTTATATAATGGTTTATGTATTTACAAATAAGGAAAACCCTTTAAAAAAATAGTCAATTTAACTAACGATATTGCCTAGATAACTTACTACATTGTTACGCGATTAGATGTTTTTCACTCGATTAAATAAGTTCCCGAAAACAGCCCAAAATAAAAGTCTTAATCCTATATCTTCATAGGAAAATACTATTTTTACAAGATAATTCTTACATGTAATGATTTATCTTGAAGTACTCAATATAACTTAGTAATTTATTAAATCCTATAGGGTCATATATTTCATAAATTGATGGTTATTCCAAAATGCTTTAAAATTGTCCAGCGTATTAGGACCTACCTTGAACCTCGCCTGCCCGATAGTCAGTCGATGGCGCCTGCCAGCGTCGGACCTGTGCTAGGTTTTTCAGCGTGCTTTAGAAAGTTGGTAAGTTTAAAATGGGCAATAAAATAAATAAAACGAAGAAGAAATCACTATCAAAAACTAAAAAAAGAACAGGAAAAGAGAACTACATGAGAAGGTATGTAAATAACATCACTTTTTGTATTTTAGAATAGCAATAGTCGTGACCTTTAATACATGACATAATTACTCGATGACACAGTCTAGTTATAAAAAGTATCAATTGTGGTGGTAAGTTTTTATATAATTTATTATTATCGGCAAAGACTTCATTATCGGACACTCACTAAAGGGCCATACTCACGGCGCTTCCAGCAAATCCAGCACCGGTACTAATAGCCGTCATTAGTGTCAATATTGTCAATCATTTAAAAATTTTGCCTTCAAATCCGCGGCCTTGAGCTTGCAGGCTGGATAGTCAGTATGGCCCTTTAGTGTTATACTTTTTGAGCGTATGTGTGTAGGTATGTGATTTGTATGTGGGTATATGTATGTATGTTTTTGGCATGTCTTACAGCTTAAACGGCTCGATGGACCCACTACCTAACTTTACAACCTGTAGGTTAACACTCATACTTGTAACTTTCTCTACACAAATCTTATCCAGATAACAATCAAGAATTATAAACAAATTATTTACCTTTACCTATAATCTGGTGATGTCAATTGGAAGGTATTTACTTTTACTTATATTAGAACTTTCTGATCCCGACAGACGTTGTTCTGTCTTAACTATGAAGTGGGATAAATAAATAACTACCAACAACTACATTTACAACTACGCCTACAACAACATGTACACCTACTTCCTACAACTGCACCTACACCTATAACCTACCCCTACTAGGTAGTAAGAGAAGTTGTAGGTACTCTAGTAATACTAGGGGTAGATAACTGCACCTACGACTACATCTACACCTACTTCCTAAATCTGCACATACTACATATATCAACACTTAAAACTACACGTACTATCTACACCAACATACACCCACTACCTACTACTACAACCTAACCTATACTTGTACCTTTTTCTACACAAAATTTGGTCAGATAATAAAATAATATATTTATATAATTTGGTGCTGTCGATCGGAAGGAATTTACTTATACTTATATTAGAACAGTCTGATACCGACAGACTTGTTCTGTCTGAACTATTAGCGGGTCAAAATTAATAAATACAAACAACTACACCTACATCTACAACTATATCTACACCTACTACCACTAACTACTACCTACACCGACTTCCTTCAACTACTAGGTATTAGGTGTAGTTGTAGGTACTCTAGTAGTTCTAAGAATAGGTTACTACACCTACAACTACATCTACACCTACTATGTAGGTGACTACTGTAATGACGACTAAACAAACGATTTTTTCTTTGTTTTTAGCACTCCAAGAGGAAGTGAAAGATTGTTCTAAAACCGGGAGGCCGCGTAATAGAAATATCCACACTGTTACGTTCTGTGTCGTGACGATGCGATAGCAATTCGACAAGTTTCTTCCACAGGACGACGACAAAAAATAAATTTAAAAACAAAATAATATTACTTTATTTAACATTTCAATTTTATCAATGTGTTGCTTGTTTAGCTGTGTGAAACTTAAGAGTTTTCTGTGTTAAACTTATAGAAACCAAAGTCTATCTGTCCATCCATCCGGATGTCCGCCAATATCTGTTGGTATGTCAACAATACAACCATCAAACAACATTCTTCTTTCAGAACACGCTTTCGATGCCTTTAGAATGTTTAAGACTATACTGCATTTTTCATTACAGAAATGTTTTACCAAAATTAATAACAGAACAAAAACTAAATAAATAAAATTATTTATAAGATTTTATTCAACGTTAGGAAGCAACCAAAACTAAATATGTTCGAATTTCGATTGCTTGTAAATCAGCGGGATGACGGTAGCGACTCGCTACCCACAGTGTTCAATCTCGATCAAAAATCGGACATCGTCTTTTTATCGGTTAATTCGAAAGAGTGCTTAGTTATAAATACCCGAGTAAAACACCCATGAAGCTCGCTTGCATAGTTATAATTATCTCAAAGTAAAAAATTCGTATCCCGCATTGATAAAAAAGTGAAAAAACGTTTTAATTAAAAATTCTTAAGGAATAGCCAAAAATATGTTATACATTATTTAAATAACATACAGAAAGCTACATTTTGAACCCTTTTCAAGTCGGCTATGACTTATGGGGGCCATAAAAACAAAGAAAATCGAATTTTAGTTTTTATTTTTTTCTGACTAATTTTCGCAAAAGTCGCACCTAGAATTTACATTAAAAGGAAGCTAGTGATTACCACTACCACTGATAAAATAATCAAATTCTAAAGAGGTGGAGAATCGTAGAAAAATGGTTTTGAAAAGATGCGGGATTCGCGGGATTCATCTTTAGAAAATTATATACTTTTTCGATACAGAAACTTCTTTTGGACTGTTCAGAACTTGAATAAGAACAATAAAAAATAGATAAAATGTCACATTTCAACCCATTTTAGCGTGTACAATAAAAACTGGTTATACAATTTTAGTTATTATTTTTTTCCGAGCGTTCCGCTGAAGTAGCAGCTTCAACTAACATTGATATAAATCCAATACACGCCGCTACTATGCTAAGTTCTTTAAATTGGAGCAAGTGAGCTCACAAGTTGCCGTAATATCTTAAAATACTACCATTGCCTTGTCAGTATATTTTTGAAATGTGTGTTTTTGTATATAAAAATATAGATCGCTTCTTTACTTAAAAGTGTAGCTTAGCTATTAAAAGAGATGAACATAAGCTAGTTATTCCTTACCAAAGAATTAACATCTTTAGCAGAAATGCGTACTGTATGGCCGTTCGCATCTTTAACAAACTACCTTACTATTTTAAAGGACTAACAACACAAAGATATATAAGTGAACTAAACACCTGGCTCCTCATCAAAATGTATTATTGAATTAATAAATTCTTCGACGACAAAAATATTGAATTATAAACATAATGTAATTTTTCCATTGATAATAATCATATCACTTGTACCTAACTATTGTATATTAAATGTAATGTGACATTGTAATTATTCTGTTTTGAAATTTGACATTATATAGACCATAATATTATTTTCCTGACTTAAATGCATTGATTCTATTTTGTTTCTGATTGTTAAACAAATGTTTGTATCCATTGTCTGTAATGTATTAATTATTGAATTGTAATCGTTATGTATTGACATTTGTTACTTTTTTTTTTCTTGACAATTCTATATTATTAGCTTATCACTTAAAATTCATGACTAATTAAAATAAATAACATTTACCTATTTGCACACTATGCATGTAGTAGAATATGTGGAAATGTAAATTGCCTTATTGTACCATATTCCTAGCAAATAAATGATTTGGTTGATTGATTGATGACACCGTTAAAAGGTGTAAAACGTTGAAATTGATTTTCCACAAAAGCATTTTCTGAAAATAATACTTTTTTTTTGCATGCGATTCTTTCCTGTATTGCCTTACAAAACGTTACAGGCTATTCATTCATATAACAATGTTTTGATCACCACTAACTCTTAAATCAGGTTAAGAGTTAGTGGTGATCAAAACATGTTCAGACATTTTCGCGCTTTTAATATTTGCGTGTATGATGGAAACACAGGACAGTCTCTGTTTTTTCATCATATTCTATACTTGCCTTTTCACCAAATGTCGTGAAAAAACATTTTGTTTTGTACAAGAATAAAATAAAAAGCCAAAAACTTGGTTATTTGAATATTTCACATAAATTTTGAGGTTATGTGAAAAGAGTGTAAACACAAAAGTATAACTTATTATTACCTACAACTTTGCTATTTACCTTTTTCCATATGACTTGTAGTTTTGCCGGAAATCAAGATAATCCGTTTTCTACCCTTAAAAACTCACCCCCTTCACTTCCCGACCTCAAATCGCCCGTAAATTATTTTTCATTTTATGTTTGTTATATTCTCTTCCTTTTACAATGGTTTGTATCCTACTATAAATTTATTTTACTTTTAACCATTTTTAGAGGTAAAAGCACTAGTCTATATGTAGCCGCTGTGTATGAGTGAAATACTATTATTGTTAACTAAGATTGATTACTAAGTTAATTACTATTGATTAATTACTAAGATTGTTTATATTGCATAAACAATCTTACTAATATCATAATTGCGAAAGTTTGTAAGTTTGTTTGTTTGTATGTTTATTTATTTGCATGTTTGGCTTAAGCAGCTGAACGGAATTGAACTAAATTTGGCACACAGGTAGACTGTAGCCCGTATGTATACAAAGGCTAGTGGCTACTTTTTATGCAAAAATATATTATGTAATATATTTTTGTGCAAACAAAGTTGCGGGAAACATCTAGTATGACATATTTATGAAAATGTTAAGAAAAAGTTTCAAAATGATTTACATAACCAATGACTATCACAAGCAGTTAGCGAAATAGGTAGAAGACTATTTTGACAGCTGCTCCTCCTCTCACCTATTATTTCTTCTGCACCCACAAGTATAAATGGAAGAGCAAATAAATAATTTTACGATTTTAAGAAAGAGGCTGTCTTGTGTTTCCATCATAAACGAATATATTGAAAGCACGAAAATGTTCAGGTTAAGAGTTGGCGATGATCAGAAAATTGTAATATGGATGAATAACCCATGCCTGTAACGTTTTGTAGGGCACTTCACATCCAATATTATAATATAGGATTTAGAGGAATGGTTGCAAGATAGGATGACCAATTTGTTAGTTATTAATAAGTTATGGCATGTATTTAAACTTGCGACAAAACAATTAAATTTTGGATGTGAAAATACCCATTATTGAATACTAAATTACCAAGTTGGCGACAGAATGTAAGGAACAAAAAAATTACAAATCTGGTGACTAAATAATACCACTGAATTTTCCAAACTGGCAGACAGATTATATTTTAGCGAACAAATAACCATCTTGGCGACAATTTGTGAGAACACATTTAATTTAAGAATAGGCACATATATTTTCCCTGATGTAGGTAACTCAAAAACCATACAAGCAGCAAAACGAGCGCACACAAAAAAAACATAAAGGAGCGTACAAAATTCCCAATTTTTAATTTTTCTCGGTTTAAGGGGGGTGTAGATTACTGTGTAGATTAATTTTGAAATTTAAAAATGGCGGATATTTATTTTTAGTAAAATTGATATGGGTGTCGTTTACCAGGTTTTTGGGAGTGCTGGATACGAAAATGACATTTGTTTCGAAATTCCAATATGACATACTTAACATACTTAATTTTATGAAAATAATATGGGTGTCCTTTTATTGGTTTCTGGGGTCGATTACAAAAAAGTCATCCATTTTAAAATTCCTTAGTAACCCCGCAACCTCATATTTTCGTCATGATGTGAGAAAAAGAAATTTGAAAATCCTGAATTTTCCAACATTTCTATAGCTTTATACATTCCTAGTATCTCAATGTAGAGCATTTACTTCTTTTTTATAAAATTGATTCTATCTCGGAAACGGTGCATCCTATTGAAAAAATAATGAAAATTTCGTCCCCCTTAGAAACCCCGTAACATCATATTTTCTTCATGATGGGAGAAAAAAAAATCGAAAATCCTGAATTTTCCAACATTCCTATAGCTATAAACATCCGTCGTATCTCAATGTACATCATTTACTTCTTTTTTTTATAAAATTGATTCTATCTCGGAAACGGTGCATCCTATTGAAAAAATAATGAAAATTTCGTCCCCCTTAGGAACTCCGCAACATCATATTTTCTTCATGATGGGAGAAAAAAAATTTCAAAAATCCTGAATTTTCCAACATTCCTATAGCTATAAACATCCGTCGTATCTCAATGTACAGCATTTACTTCTTTTTTTTACAAAATTGATTCTATCTCGGAAACGGTGCATCCTATTGAAAAAAATAATGAAAATTTCATCCCCCTTTAGGAATCCCGCAACATCATAATTTCTTCATGACGGGAGAAAAAAAAATCGAAAATCTTGAATTTTCCAACATTTTTATAGATTGATACACCCCTCGTATCTCAGTACAGCATTGCCATATTTTTTTCTATAGTCGCTTCTATCTCAGAAACGGTGCATCCTACTGCAAAAATAATGAAAATTTCCTCCCCCTTATTAACCTAGAAATCGCATATTTTCTTCATGAATGGCAGAAAAATTCATGAATCCTGAATTTTGAAAAAATTCTATAGCTGGTACCTTGAACTACATAACATACTGTAATAATAATCATCAATTAGCATCCCCAAGATCTTTTAAATTAATATTCATATTCATTTTACGAAGATTGAATATTCTCCATTTTGGAAAATGAAATTGGAAGACAATTTTGTAATCAGAACCCCCAGAAACCTGTAAAAGGACATCCTTATTAATTTCAATAACAAAGATGTACGCCATTGTGGAATTTCAAAACAGATTTTATTTTCATATTATTCTGCACCCCCAGAAACCTAGAAAATGACACCCATGCCAAAGAAAAACATACTCCAACAGTATCCAAAAATAGGCTTTCCCGTAGCCTGCAAATTGAATTTTTAGCAGCCATTAATTTATCAACCGAATCTGGTTTTATAGCTGCTTATATGGTATAATGGTCACCAACTCAGAAATTAAGTCACCAACTTATAAATGTCGGTGCTAATTTGGATTAAATTTCGCCTCTTTTAATCTGCCGACTTTTGAATTTTTTGTCAATCGAGTGTTTTCGCCAGTTTAGTAATTTAGTCGCCAACATATTAATTCGCTGCCAAATTCAGTAATACAGTATGCTCACGTGCAGCCGCCAACTTATTTTTTGTTCGCTCGATTAATTATATCCCATAAGTTATTAAGAAGTTGTTACGTATAATTATTTTTCCTGGGAGTTCGACAGGATTAGTAGTCAGTCACTCTATACATGCAATTGCACATACAATACAACAAGGAAACTATCTGAAAAAGTAACATAGAGGTAAAAAAAACCTAGGCCGTTATTTTTTTATTACGACAACCTCCCGTCTAACATTATGCTTGATAGATGGCAAAGTTTTCAATGTTATCACAAACACAAACTCACAATTAAGATGCCCAATTTGTGATGTGACAGCTTCACACTTTAACAACCTTGAACTAGTTGCATCCAGGAAATGCGATCAAGGCACCCTTAAATATGGGATCACAACACCTCTCCACTGCTGAATCAGAGTTTTAGAGTTTTTTCTGCATCTTTTCTACAAGAAAGACGTTCAAACTTGGAGAGTTCGGAAAAACTCTGCAGAAGGAGAACTCGTCCAAGCTAAAAAAACCGAGATCCAAAGAAAAATTAGGCAACAACTAGGATTGTTAGTCGATGTCGTCAAGGTCAATGCGGGAACGACCAATGACCGTAATACTGCACGGATCCTTCTCAGTGATAAGAACCGTCACAAGGTTTCCCAAATTTTAGGATTAGAAGAATGGTTGCTAGATGGGATGCACAATTTGTTAGTTGCTCTCAGTTGTGACTTACATCAATAAGTATATATCAATATATACGTACTAAGTTTGGCAGTTACTGCACACAAATTGCAGAAAAATATGTAAGTACTTATGGATTGCAACACATAAGAGTCACCATACAAAAGATACTGATTCGTGAGAAAGACATTATTGAAAATTCAGCTTTACCTGTCAGCATGCTCTCGGAACAAACTGCGGAATAAGTTTTGGCGCAGTGACCGAGAGCGGAGAGCACCATACTAGAAAGATGACCAGGCGAAAGAGAATTAGAGATTTGTTTACCCGAGCTTTGCAGTCATCTGATCCTGTTTTGGCTGAAATTCGCCTAAATCACCGACAAAATTATATTAAACGCATACATATTCGACAACAGTTCAGGGATATGCTTATCCTTGATACTCCCGACATAATCACAGGCGAAAATGAAAGCGAAACTGAAGACGAAGCTGAATTTGCAGAAGAAAATCTGACGCAGGTACAGAACATAAGTCTTTCTCGGGAATCGGGATATAAATATTTTTGAAGACGAGAATGAATGAATCGCAAGGAATTTGCCCACTTACGTTCATACTCACTTTGTTTTTTTTTTCTTCAGTTTTTTCGGTGGTATTTTTTTTAATCACTGTCATTATAATTGTATAATATTTTGTGGTAAGCAGTAAAGCAGTTGGCGAAATAGGGCCTATTGTACCCTCCTGCTCCAGTGTCGCCTATTATTTCTTCAGTACCCACAAGTGAAAATGAAAAGGTAAATAAAGAATATGATTTAAAAAAGAGACTGTCCTGTGTTTCCATCATACACGCAAATATTAAAAGCACGAAAATGTTCAGGTTAAGAGTTAGTGGTGATCAAAACATCGTTATATGCATGAATTGTTCGTTTTATAATATCTATACTAAAATAACATGCGAGTAAGACTTCTTTATAGAACCGTATATATTTTCCAATGTCATTACAAGGTGATAGAAATCATAACCAACTTTATATTATTGTTTTGTGCCAAGGAGCAAGCAAGGAGACTTGATGTAATATTTATTTCTCAATATGAATAGCCTGTAACGTTTTGTAAGGCACTTCACATCCAATATAGGACAGAATCACATGCAAAATAAGTTTTTTTTTTTTTAGAAAATGTTTATGTGGAAAATTAATTTCAACGTTTTACACCTTTTAACGGTGTAACATTAAGGAGTTACTATATTACGGCAACTTGTGACCTCACTTGCTCCAATTTAACGAACTTAACATAGTAGTGGGGAGTATGAGCGTTATATTAATGTTAGTTAAAGCTGCTACTTCAGCGGAACTTGCTCAGAAAAAAAGAATAACTAAAATTATATAACCAGTTTTTATTTTACACGCTAAAAAGGGTTTAAATGTGACCTTTTATCTATATTATCCATTTTTATTGTTCTTATTTAAGTTCTGAACAGTCCAAAAGAAGTTTCTGTATCTAAAAAGTATATAATTTTCTAAATATGAATCCCGCGCATCCCGCATTTTTTCAAAACCATTTTCCTACGATTCTCCACCTCTTTAGAATTTGATTATTTTATCAGTGGTGATCACTAGCTTTCTTTTAATGTAAATTGTAGGTGCGACTTTTGCGAAAATTTGTCAGAAAAAAATAAAAAATAAAATTCGATTTTCTTTGTTTTTATGGCCCCATAAGTCTTAGCCGACTTGAAAAGGGTTCAAAATGTAGCTTTCTGTATGTTCTTTAAATAATGTATATTTATGGCTATTCCTTAAAAATTTTTAATTAAAACGTTTTTTCACTTTTTTATAAATGCGGGATACAATTTTCACTTTGAGATAATTTTAAAACTATGCAAGTAACCTTCATGGGTGTTTTACTCGGGTATTTATAAGTAAGTACTCTTTCGAAATAACCGATAAAAAGACGTGCGACCCCTAAAAGGAAGTGTTTTGCCGATAAATTTTCACTTAGTATCTGCTTGTAAAATCCTAATCTCGAGACTTTACACACTATACAGTGTATTTCGTCTCGAGGTTTAGATATTTTAGTAGCATATAAAAGGTTTAATTTCATCGAAAAAATATCCCTTTTGGGGAGTGCAATCCGCACCCCTCCGAGCTACAAGCAAATATTAATAATTACAAATATTTTATGTTTTGCGTTCTTCTTGTTGCGTTGAATAAACCTGAATAAATAATTTTATGTATTACATAATATATCAAAAGATCCTCATTTTATTCTCCTCATAATACTTTCAACAGCTGATTGTCGGTAGAAGGAGCAAACTTTTGATGTTGTATTTTACGTCATATTGTAGGCAGACGGGTTAGATAAATAACAATTTACAAGATAAGAAAAAAATGGCAGAAAAAAAATTTGATTCAAATTTTTTTAGTTTTTAAAATTAAATATATTATCTGCTGTTATGCACATAATATATTTAATTTTATTAATCTCGAGTATATAATAAAATAATATCTTAATCTCGAGAAGAAACACATTATATTATACTACTCAATTACGCTAGTTTATAATTATAAATAATACTCGGTCATCTGCTTTTGTTTCTTATTACAATAATATTATTTCACATGTTATAGGTAATGAAAACAAATCAAAAATGAACTACTTAAATATATTTTGTACTGTGGCGTAGCGATAATGTCGCAAGACAGTGATCGCGGCGAGAGCGGGCGAGCGGACAGTTCCCCCGCGCGTCTCAGATTCGCATTGCCGGCGCCCCACACCTCACCCCCTGAAATCTTGTTTCGTGTCGAAATTACCCGCCTTAAAGAACTGCAAGCATATGCCACTTTGTAACTTACAGTAATCATCATCATCATCTTAATAAAAATACCTAATGGAAGCTGGGAGCGTATTCAGTTGTTATACATTCGATCGTTTATTTTAGACATGTTTAAGACGTATTAATAATAACTTAACAAGATATACGTATCACTAAAAAGGGTGAAATTATTATTTTTAAACAAAAAATTAAACCGACTTCCAAAATACACAAAAAAGTATGAAATAAAACTTATTTTATAAATAATTCCCCTTTTAAATTTGTCTATTTCTCTACTTAATCTTCTTAATTTTGAAGTCGGTACCAGCAAATATGAACGTGAGTTGTATAAAATATTGTAGGATATCGTATGGGCTGGTAGCGACTTCAAAATTAAGAAGATTAAGTAGAGAAATAGACAAATTTAAAAGGGGAATTATTTATAAAATAAGTTTTATTTCATACTTTTTTGTGTATTTTTACTTTGGAAGTCGGTTTAATTTTTTTTTTTAAATAATAATCTTTCTTATAATTTATACAAGTGCAAGTATTTCCATGAGTACGCGAGGGGTTTTGAAGGAGATCTAGCTTGTTCTTATAGATGTCTATGAAACTACGCATTTTAAAGTTAAACAAGCTTTTTATTTCATTGTGAAACATATCAATGTTTTTGATAGATTCATCATGTCAGTCCGATTAGCAGTTTGGTATGTGTTTGTATAATTGGGTACACGACTACATCTAAAGTATTTAGTTTTATTAATGTACTCAGAAATTTTGAGGCATTACTACTCCATAAATGTAAAAAATTATAATATTTTATTTATAGTTTATTAATTAGATACATCTAAAAAGTACAAAAAAAATATTTTCTTGTTAAATTAGTAAACAAAAATTACATCATTGGTTTACTTACATCATATACAAAAACTTTTATAATAGTATGTATGAACTTAAACGCACAAATATCGGAGATATTTACAAATATTTTCCTGCGGCCGTATACTTCTTACACTTTAACATGGACGTGACGTCATAGCTACGTACGACTTTAGTATGGAGCGTTTTCACGGGACTTTCGAAATTTTGTAAACAAATCGCTGTACCTTTAAAAATATTGACTTTTGATATACAGTTTCTTCTGAGAAGTTACTCATATTTAAGAGTACTATTCATTTATGCAATAAAAAAATTCAGTCGTCTAGCCTATTATAACGTTGTAGGAAAATTGGTGGTAGGATCGAATCCCGGCCAGATAAATATTTTTGTGATTTTTTAAATTTACTAGAACTCGACCAAAGCGCGGTTACCCGTGAAGGCGAGAACTAATATAATAATTCGTGCAACTATTGCAATTCTGAGTGTGAACTGTACCTTTTGCGTGTCATCAAATCGAAATAACACCGTAACTAAATAATAATTCACTTCAAAATCTAATGCAAGTGACTTCTGTGGCTCAATGGTTAAGGGCGTTGGTGTTAAAACCGGGGGTCGCGGGTTCGAATCCCGACGAAGAATAGGAAGGATAATGTAATCAAAATCTTACATAATATACAAGTATATGTATAATATAGATGCATTAATTATACTTACCGCTGTCCCTGTAACACAAGTTCTTCGAATACTTAACACGGCGCCAGATTGACGTGGTATGAAGTGTCCATAGATATTATATATTGTCATTATTCGGACTAGAAGCCTCTCACTATGGCTATCATAAGTTTACTATATTTGTTACTAGCTTTTCCCCGCGGCTCCGCCCGCGTAAATACAGTATCCCACAGCAACACGGTACTTTTTCGGGATTATATGTAGCCTATGTTTTAATCTACAGCCTAAACTACTACTATATCAAATTTAATCAATATCCGTTCAGTAGTTTTTTCGTGAAAGAGTAATAACAAACATCCATCCATCCTCACAAACTTTCACATTTATAATATTATAAAAGTTATAACTTGTTATAACACATCATCTTTCGTTAGATTCTAATAGGTATATCGCAAAGAATCTTTCGACATTCTAATTTTGTACAATCTCGCTAGTTATATTACAATGTAACGGTTTTCACAATTTTACGGTGACACATATAAAGCTAAAGCTCAAGGGGAAATCAATCTATAACCCGTTCGTGTATTTACATAATCGACATGGCACTATGAATCACTCGGAGATCGACTCAATGTTTAATACTGTTATCAATACTGAATGGAAGACTTCGCCCAAATTGAGCTTGAAGAGCAGATGAACTAGTCATAGAGGCTACGCACAAATTCTGTTGTTGATTTAAATGTACAATCACGGAATTTAATACATGAGTAGTGTTCTTATAATTTAATTGTAGTAGTTTGTAGAAAGGGCATGCATTCACAATACAATTATTGTCAATGACGTGTCAGTTTAATATCACATTAATAAAATAATATGATCAATTTATGACATCAACCTGCTTATGAATTACATTCCCTGATAGTACAATTATAGGATTCGTTGTGTAACAAATATTACAATCTTCAAATAAGTTCAGATAAGCTTATTTGCATATTTGTCTCTGTTGCTATGAAAATATATGAAAGTGAAAATAAAGGAAACCTTATCTATCCCACGAGAACCGTACCTTTTTTATGAAATCGACTAGGAAATGAGCGGATATAGATCACCTGTTAGCAATCACCATCACCCATGGACACTCGCCTGTTTAAATTTATGTAACTACTACTGTAGCTAGCCCACTCCTCCGCTCGCGTAAATAAAGTATCTCACGAGAAGACTCTTCGTTTTTGGGATGAAAAGTAGCCTATATTTTAATCCATAGCCTAGCCTTCTACCATACATCGAAATCTGTTCAATAGTTTTTGCGTGAAAGAGTAACAAAAATCCATTCATTCATCCATCCATACATCTATCCCCACAAACATTTATAATAGTAGCAGGGCATTAAGTCTTACTTTGAATGAAGAATAAACTATTTACATAGAAGCATTCTGGTGATGATGATGAAGGATTTAAGCTCCACTTGTACCGTTTTATCCCGAACATAAGCTCACCACTAAAAGAAACAAATTTCCCGTAAAATCCGGTATTTTCTAAGGCTTACGTACAAAATACGTGTATTTGTGATGTTTCAGTTCGCTAAAACATTGGAATATTTTTTGTTTGCTGGTCAAATAGTGAACTGTAAGAGATTGGTTTTCCATCATCGTATTGAGAATGAACATGTTTACTTTAATAGTTTTTATTTAACACAACTTGTTGCCTGCAACATCACTCGCGTTTTCAATTTTCCTATAGGAGAAGCAAATAGGCTAGATGACAGATTTTTAATGCTTAATTGAATATAATTCTTAAATATGAGTAACTTGTCAGAAGAAACATTACACTTTTAATCAATAATTTCATAGGTACAGCGATTTTTTTACAAAATTTCGCAAGTCTCGTGAAAACGCTCCATACAAAAGTCGTACCTGTATAGCTGTGAAGTCACTATTAGGTAAAAGTGTAGGTATGAAAAATAAGGCTGTAGGCACATTAAATACGAGACTCAAGATGTTAAAAAGCGATACCAAAGACAACACTAAATTACTAACGTAAAGAACCGTCATTCAATAGGCTTACATTATAGCTCGTGCTTTATATGCGTGGCTAGACTTATGCGGGGGGTGCGCGCGATGAGCGCGACGTAAGTTTTTTCAAGCCAGTACTTTCGTTTACGGGGTTGACCGCTGGTAGTTTCTTGCTTTGACATAAGTTATAAAATAACTTTATAATATATATTTTATAATAGCTTTGTCTTACACGACGATTAAAATTTTCGATGTCAATATTAGGTTAATGTTAACATAGCAGATATTCGCCGGTACTCGAGCTGTCATTTGTAGACAGTGTCGCCCCTGTGGCGATACGTTTGACAAAACCTCAAAGGCTTTACTTTTTCGCAATTATCTCGTCGAATTTTAGACTGTCACGCGTTCGACTCTAAAACAAGTATTTATTTTTATTTAAAAGTCATTAACATTTTTTTCATTTCAAAACTACATGTAAGTACATTAGTATACTACTTTTTGCGAGGGAGAAATAGGGTACCGGTAGTTAAAAATAACACTACAATCGAGATTCGAGGTAGAGCTGACGTCGGTTTTCTTCCCCTAATGAGTATATTGTTCGTTAGAAGTAATTATTTCAATTAATTACTTTCAAAAGGAACTAGTTCTGTGGTAGTGTGGAATTTCTTAAATATTTTTACTTAAAACTTGTTAAATAATGGAGTTAAATAATAAAAAAATGGTCGCCTATTTTAAAAATTTTACACTCGAAGGAAGCGTCTTTAGTATATATTTTCATTATCTTGCTGTATATTAATTTAAAAAAAACCTCTTTGTATCTAAAACATCAATATTTTTAGTAAAATCATTATTATTTTAAAAGCTTCGATGTCACTTATAAGCTCATAATTAATATGTAAAAAGCTGGAATTTAGAAAAGTTCAGTGTGCTGTGAAACGTTCAGAAATTGAAAGCAAAGCAAACGTTCGGTCCTCGATCTCAAGATTGAACGTTGGATTATAAACACGCCACTTCGACATACTAAAGCTCCGAAGCTTCGTCGAAAGCTCAATCCAAAAAGTGGGATGGGGCCTATACAAATACGAGAAGCGATAAGCTTTTAAAGCTACGATCTTAGAAGTTAATATAAAAGTAGAAAAGAATTCTTGGGGTCAGCTCACATCGAAACGTGACGCGACACGGCGTTGTATTTTTAAGATAGCGATTGAAAAATAAACTTTATTTACTACACAATAAGATACACGTTTCATTGCAAGAGCGGCGCCCGATGCAGCTAAATTTTGTATCGTTATCTTAAAAATGCATCACCGCAATAGGGAATCGGACTACATCTGAAATATGTAGTTTCGTTAATATATTCAGAAATATTGAGGCATTACTACTTGGTAAATGTAAAAAAATATATTATTTTATATGTAGTTTACTAATTAAATACATTTAGAAAGTACCAAAAAAAATTTTTTTTTGCGAAATTGGTAAACAAAACCTACATCATTAGTTTACTCACATCATATACAAAAACGTTCATCATGGTAAGTATGAACTTAAACGCACAAATATGGGAGATATTTACAAATATATTCCGGCGGCCATATACTTCATATACTACTTCGTGGTCTAGTGGTTCGAGCATTGGCTCTCGACTCGGAGGTCGTGGGTTCGATTCCCACAAGGGAACAACAAAAAATGTTGTTTCCGAGTTTGGTTAGGACAATGCAGGCTGATCACCTGATTGTCTGACAAGAAAGATGATCCATGCGTCGGATGTGCATGTAAAAAGTCGGTCCTGCGCCTGATCTCTCACCAGTCGTGTCGGTCATCCGTCCCACTGGGTTACGAGAGTAAAAGGAAGAGAGATCTCTCTTGTGTACTGCGCACACATTTGGGCACTATAAAATTACTCCTGCGTAACTGGCCTAGTTTCAATGAAACCGGCCACCGTCACCGAGATCGGTGTGGGGAGTTATTATTAATTCATATATAAAAGTACTATTCATTTATGCAATAAAAAAAAATTAGTCCGATTGCCTATTGTCGAGTATCGTCTCGGTGTGAACGCTTACTTTTCATTATTATTAATATGTATTATACGTACGAAAGTAACTATCTGTCTGTTACGAAACCACGCACAAACTACTAAACGGATTTCGATGAAATTTGATACAGGGATAGATTATGTTTTGAGGTAGGTTTTATAGGATACTTTTCATCGCTGCAAAATAAACTGTTCCTCGAATTTGTTTGCAACATTTCGTAGTAAAATACATAACATTTTAATTTACCACCGTTAAAGTTTTTACGTATTTTGCCTTTTATTAAGTAAGTTTCCATTTAAATTTATGATTTAACTTTCGTGCCATTAATTAATATGATCCAGACACGTTCCTGTAATTGAAATGCCGAATATTATATGGCAAATAATAAATAATTTTATTACGTAAAATTAAATATCAATTAATAATTTAATTTAATGCAGTTATAAGTATCAACTTTTCGCTTGCCAGAATTAAGCTTGTAGTTTATTTTCTACCAAAATGAACTCTCCCCTTTTATTATAGTGGTTTAAAAAACTTATTTACAGTCGTGGGTCCACTAGATAGACACACATTTCACCACACATCCTACTACTATTATAAATGAGAAGGTTTGTGAGGTTGAATGGATGAATAGATGGATGGATGGATGTTTGTTACTCTTTCACGCAAAAACTACTTAATATATGTTAATAAAATTCGCTATGGTAGTAGTTTAAGCTCTGACGGCCAATTCTGCTAAATAAAACCTGCAATAATACAATTACAATCAAGTCACATTGGGACTTGATTGTAACTGACGTATTGACGCTAAAACTGTCGAACGGTATTCTTGTAATCGTTAAACCAACGTGAAACGCGTTCTGATTGGTCCAAACTTCACAAAATCAACTTATGATAACATATAATAATATTATAGGTATGTGAAGCGACATGTTAGCGCATTGGGACCTGATTGTAATTGTATTATTATATTATTATCAAAGTAAAATTAAATCATATTTTAAATACGAGAATTGAGGTTCTGAATGTAACACAAAGGCTTTTCTTTTTACTTGAAAAAGTACAGTGTTCCCACTTTTCATGAGATACTGAATTTACGCGTGTAAAAGCTAGTCTTAAAATTAAAATTAAACTAATATCATATTTGCATTCCTTAAGTTTTAAGTTCTTTTTTATGTTAGTGTCCATATTATTCAATGTTAATTTACTATTTTATTTTCTCTTTTGCAAATGGCGTAGAATATTTTAAACTATTTTCGTAATGTGCAGGATACTTAGCGCTCAAGGGAGCAGTCGCCGTTAAGGCTGATAACATCAAACCCAATTCAAAGAGAAAGTTTAAAATTTTACTTGAAAAAATAACATTTTCCAGCTCATTAGGGCTGCGTCTTTGAGACTAAAGTTCTTATCTTTTTTATCTTTCTAAAAATTATGTGTGTAAATGACACCATAATGCATTTGCTTCAAACGTTTAACGAAAATTCTCCAAAGCTTGAGTGAGGTATTGAGTGACTTGAGAGCATTTAAATTCATATATTTTGATTGTTTGATTTTTGGCAATACGCACGTATTTTTTTAATTTAATTTGTATAAGGAATCGGACGTCGGACGCAAAATAGTTTTCATGAAGCGTTAAGCTAGATCAAACTTCGCGAACGTGTGGAGGAGTTTTTAGTTTGGGTTTAGACCTTATCCAGTAAGACCAAATTCGCCGCGAAAGGGTACATACGTAATACGCGCGAGTATACGTGTGAGTCCCTTGACTCACACGTATACTCGCGCGATACTAGGGCCAAAAAATATAATAGGTATATTACTAGAAACGTAAGGAAATCTAATTCAAGAGACTATACACGAATGACAGCTCCCATCTGGCTCACATTGATTGCGTGGCTAGACTTATGCGGGGGGTGCGCGCGGCGAACGCGACGGAAGATTTTTCAAGCCAAGACTTTTGTTCACGAGGCTGGCTGCTGGTCGTTTTTTGCTTTGACATAATTGACAATATAACTTCATAATATTTAGTACTATATTTAATTATACTTAATAATAGATTTATCTGACAAGACGTTTAAAATATTTCGGTGTCAACCTTAAGCTTAAGTCAACATGGCTGACATTCGCCAGTACTCGAGCTGTTATTTGTAGAGAGTGTCGCACATATACTAGGGCGCAATACATTGGCTGTGTTCCGCGGAAAAAAGCGCTTGTTAGCGCTTACCAGCGCTAAAAAAAACTTATCGGCCAGGACACGTTTGCTAACTTCAATACTCCTAACTAATGTTGCTTATTTAACGCCAGCGGTCGCCATTATGCTTACGTTTTTTGTAAGCGCTATTTTCCAGGGAACACAGCCATTGCATCTACGGCGCTACGCGCATAAATTGCAGCGAAGTCACCCATTCTACGCGCGTAGCACGAGCCTTCTCTTGGAAAATACTTGTGCCATGACGTATTTCAAACCTGCGCTATATTTAAGACAGTAGACGACACGCCTTCACAATACAACTAGACCTTTTTATTTCATAAAGTTACTCTTAAACTTTGTCACGTACTTATTTTTTATATTATTACTAAGGTAAGAGTTAAAGTTTAGAATATCGTTAAGGTAAACACAAGCTTATAACCAACTTTATTTGTATAGTGTATTTCACGAGTTCAACGAGTTGAGGCTGCAGAGTAAAGTTCTTTTGTTTGTTAAGGTCAGATGTTGCGACTTTATTTGATAGAAGATACTCCTAGAGATAAAAGATATTTCGTGTACCACTTTATGTTTTAAATGGAAATTCAATGGGCAAAACGAAGTAGGATTAGAAATAATCTGTGTAGAATTTTGGTACAAATTTTAAATACATTTTCTTCGACGTTTATCCGCTCCCAAGAACACTCGTCATTAGCGCGAGAGACTCGAGAAGGTGTCGAAATACAGAACTTGTGATGACTTTTTTTGGCCTATGAATTTGCTGAATTTACAGACCAATTCAAAGTAACTTTACCTCTGACAGAACCTATAATCCAACAGCATAAGAATTGAAACTTCGAGTTAAAAATAAGACTGATAGGATTATACCTAATTTGAAAGTTTGTGAGGATGGATGAATGGATATTTGTTACTCGTTCACGCAAAACTACTGAACGGATTATTGATGAATTTCAGTATGGTAGTAGTTTAAGCTCTGGAATAGCACATAGGCTACTTTTCCTCACGAAAAAGTGCAGTATCACCGTGGAATACTGTATTTACGCGGGTGGAGCTGCAGTAAAAGGTAGTCCTACTAATATAATTACCTATAAATGTTAAAGTTTGTGAGGATGGATAGATGGATGTTTTTTACTCTTTCACGCAAAAACTACTGAACGGATTTTTGATGAATTTTGGTATGGTAGTAGTTTAAGCTCTGGAATAGCGCATAGGCTACTTTTTATCCCGAAAAAGTACAGTATTCCCCTGGGATACTGTATTTACGCGGGTGGAACTGCAGGAAAAGCTAGTATCTACTTTTATAACATTGACCTGAAGGACATTTGCACTCACTCGGCATTTCACAACTGAAGTTGGTCGTGAACTATCTTCAGGAAATCATTTAAACCGATGGACTTCAGAAACTTTCTAAATAGCTGCTCCTTATCGTTGAGGAGGTTTCGAAAACTTTTACGTACCTAAGTTTACGAGAAGATATTAACATAGGTTATATCAAATAAACAAATAAAAGAACATCATCTAAAATAATTTTCTCGGAGTAAGAATTCCAACCAAGATTTTACAAGAAATTCAAGATTTCAAACCTATAGTTGAAATTTTGAACTTCTGTATAAGGATATAAGATTATACAATCGAAAATGTATTCTTTTATCATCAACCCTTATCCTACGGTTACTTTATGTACGCGGAATTCGCACATAACTCTAACCACATTCCCGCATTAAATTTAACTGGTTCCCTAATTTGTATACGTAACATTGTTACATTAGTTGCCTTACTAATTTCTACGTAAGTGCTCTTACCTTAACGATCTGCAAATAGAATATTGTTTAATGGATAATATATTATTACTTGTAACACTTCAAACCCATTTATCACTTAGATTACTTAATTAATCATTTTTGTGATAATGTTTAGTTCATGAGAAAGAACTAGGTATATGTTATGAACAGAGCTTCGGATACAAAACGCAAAAAAAAACATTTAGGATTGATATAATCCGTTTACCGTTCCGAGTTCTGACGCGAGTTAAAAATAGTCCAATATAATTAAATATTAACGGCAAAATATACTTGTAGAAACTCTACTAAGTATCTAATTGAAAAAAAAAGCTGATGATAATTTGAATAGATATAGGTAGAACATTAATTTTTACGTTTATATACGACTATCTTTTGCCCGCGGCACCACTCGCATAAATAAAATGTGCCACAGGTACACTGCTATTTTTCGGAATAAAAAGTAGCCTATGTAAACCAGAGTAAACGACTACTGTACCAAAGTTCAGTAATTTTTGCGTGAAAAAACAAACATCCATCCATCTATCCTCACAAACTTTCACATTTATAATATACTAGCTGTCGCCCGCGGCTCTGCCCTCGGGAACACTCTACTTTTTCGAGATATAAAGCAGCCTATTTTTCAATCCTGAGCCTAAACCAAATTTCATCGAAATCCGTTTAGCAGTTTTTGCGTGTAGCGTTTACATCCCTTCATCCATCCTCACAATCTTTCACACTTTATAGTACGACAATTCCTCTTGATAAATGTATATCCGTTCTATTGGTTTAAACTACAACAGCATATTACACAGTTTGATTAGTTTATTAGTAATTTCGACCGCATTACGTTATTGTAAGTCCGCAGTTTACAGGCCCTCAGTTATTCACTGCCGAGCTAGTTAATTATGACGGGATCCCGGAGGAGGCGGTTAGGTTCTGAATTTTCAATTGTTCCAGAGTTTGCTTTAACTAGAGCCAGTAGGACACGGGCAACTTTATGTTGTGGTTATGTTTTGGTTTTTGGGTTGGTCGTTAAAGGACACAGTCAAAAATCCGTAGTAAAATACCCAGAGTTGACAGACAATGCGTTAGACACTGGGTTCAGATGAAATTATTTGTCACGGCGAGCGAATCCCGACTAGTATTACAAGGAACCCTTATAGTTTCGCTATGTTCGTCCGTCTATCTGTCCGCCCAGCTTCTGCAACAGGGAATAAAATAGAAGAAATTTGCTGAAGGTATAGATTTAGGGGTAGTAAATTAGAAATATTTTTTCATTCTACCCCATCGTGTGGGGATATCTTCTTAAATAAAGGCAAGGTTTCATACATGATTTTTTCATAAAAAGAACCGTTTTCGATTATTCGGCCTCTAAAGAGAGTTAGACATTGCCCCTGATATTTCTAAGCTACAACAGTTAGAAACTTTTAATTTTACATGCGTAGGTCATGTTAAAAATACTCATAAGGAAAATTATTTAAAGTAAAATTGGACACCAAGTTTTTAAGTAATTTCAAAAAACCTACTGCACGTTGATGGTTACAGAACCCTCCCTAGGTATCCTGCCATACTCTTGATTAGGTTATTTAATATTATAATAATAATTTATAATATACACAAGTTGATGCCGCATCGCAAAACAATTTGGAACATTCAGCAGTCTTTTTAATCAAATGAATTTAACTTGTACGGCAGCTTTATGGGAGACACCTGTAATACGAAGTGACCTGAAATTACTCCAACTTTATTGCTTTATGGCCCAACTTCGCCTTTGTGACCCGAAGTTGAATCATTCCACATGCATCAGAAACTAGAATTATGCATGCAACTTCACTGTTTTCACTTCAATCCCATGCATCAGTGAATAAAGTTCTAATCTGTTGCAAACATCCTACTTATCCTACAGAAACAGATTTAATTCAAGTTATAAACTATTGAAAAACTAAAGAAAACAAGAAAACCTGTCGATGGGAGAAATGTTATGAAGAATACCATGAACAACATTCTAATCCCTGAAAGAATAATATAATGGAAGGAACACTAAAGTCAACAGTTGTACTTTTAAAAAAAGTTGACGATAAAATCATAATATATGTGCTCGTATCTATTAATTGATACCAGCGTTCAAAGACGGCTCGTTTTTTTTTTTTTTGGTAAAAATGATATAATTATATTTTTTGATATTGCCCATTTGCTATCCGATCCGACGGTTTTTCTGTTTGTATAAATACACATAATAATTGCTTTTTTAATGTGGGAAAATATTACTTTCAATTTATTATACAAATTGCATGCAAAAGAATTCAACAAAGTAGTTCTCAAAGTTCAAAATGAAGTGTCTCCTTCGTATCTTTAATCTACAGAGAACTTCTATATTTTGTTCACTTTGACTTCCTTTATTTTACTCTTAATTTGCCCCTCGAGGAGAAACACTTTGGCGCTCCAGGCGAGTCTCTACAGAGACTGTTTTAAAAAATATATATCGCCTGTTTGTCTCGCAGTAATGAAGACAAAGAAGTACCCTTTTTGTCGTGTTTAGTTTTATTGACGACCTCTTTGGCTCAGTGGTTAGCGCGTCGGCGCTTAAGCCGTAAATTTAGATTTTCTGTTAAATAGTATACAATAGCTGAAACTGAAAGTATTTATATTTGTTTTATTGATTTATTAATGTGTTCAATAATCTAAAAGAATCGATTATTCTCGTTTTCGTGCTACATAAATGAAGACGTGAGGATTAAGTATATTTTGTAATATTTTATTCACGGCATCTGTGGCTCAGTGGCTAGCGCGTCGGCGCTCAAGCCGGAGGTCGCGGCTTCGAATCCCGCCGAAGGGTAAAAAGTTCCTGGGTCTTGGATGTGATTCTTGATATCAATAACTTGACACATTCAGATAATATCGACTTTATGTTCTTTAAAACATAATATTATATAAGGTCTCCAAAAATCTACTACGGATACTTCAGGCACATGATCCCCTGTTTATATAAAGACGTTTAGGCAGAAAAATAATTGTCATACTAAACTAAAAAAATCATCTCATGTATGGGTGACACTCCGCAAAACGCAAACTCGTCCATATAAAGTAAAACATTTTTTTCCAGTATCATAATTATTTTTCTGCTTAAACGTCTTTACATAAGTAGTAGATCATATGCCCGAAGTATCCGTAATTGATTTTACCAAATCGTATATGTACTTATAATAAAATTAAAATAAATATATAAGGGAGGTTCCCATACCAAAAAAAATATGTTTTCGCTTTTTTTGCTCGATATTAATACGAGCGCTCGATATTAATACATATAGTTCTATTGATAATGGTACGGAACCCTAGTGCGCGTGTAACTCACACTTGACCGGTTTTTATTATTCTTGGGTCTTAAAATTAAGCATTGCATTTGCAATTTAAAATACACTTCAAAATAAACAATAAAAAAAAAGTAATTCTGTTTTAATAAAATATACGAATAGTAATAACAGACATTAAATGAAATATTGCAAATAAAACAACTTTAGCCTCACGTCTTTACTTAAGTAGGCATTTTTGTGCTAGTTTAATCTATTCATTTCACGGATTTTGTTATGGATTTAACTGCTACCAGAAAATATATTAACAAATATTAATTCATAATTAAAATTAAAAACGTTTTATTTTGGGTTAATAATAACACTTACGGAATCACTACGTGATGCCTACCACCGGTTCGGGAACTAACCCGGCGAGAAGAACCGGCGCAAAATAGTTTCAGTCTCAGCTTATGTAAAAATCAAGACATACTGTTTGTACAGAAGAACCAAAGATTTCAGAAGTAAAGATAGGCTATGACGTACAGTACATTTGACAGAACAAAATATATCCATACAAAAGTTACGCCATCTTGGTTATCACCATACCTCAAATGTCAGCCATTTTTATTTCACCATACCTACTTCAAATGTAATAACCTAACCAAGAGCATGTCAGGACATGTCTAAGGAGGGTTCCGTAACTAAAAACGCGTAATATGCTTTTTATTTAATTACTCCAAAAGTTACTGTCCCATTTGGTTCAAAATAATTTTCCTAAAGAGTTTTTAGCATGATCTATCAGCATGGAAATTTGCAAGTTTCTATCTCCTATAGTTTAAAAATGCTAGGGGGGGACCAACTTACAAACTACTTTGGAGGCCGATTACTCGAAAATGGTCAACTTTATAAAAAAGTAACGTATAAAACCTTGCCTTTATTTTAAAAGACCTATTCTACGATACCCCACACGATGGGGTAGAGTGAAAAAATATTTTTCATCCCCACTTCACATGTATGGAGAGCCACCCCTAAAATATAAAATTATATTTTTTTTATGATCCCGAAACTGTGATCTATACACAATCTATAAGTGTACCAAATTTCATCAATTTATATTCATAATTACGGGAGCTAGAGGCGCGGACAGACAGACAGACAGACAGACAGACGGACAGAGCGAAACTATAAGGGTTCCTTAAGTATTACGGAACCCTAAAAATGGCCCCAAAAACTGCGAAAGCAGGGCTATTTAAGTGAAGACAGTTTTTATGCCTCGTCTATATACATACGTCTACGAGAAAAACTAATCCGGGGAATACCTATTTTCCGCCAAGTCTAGCGGCCATTTCCCGAGCTACGTGACTGCAAGTTTAGTGCCAGCTTGAATGATATTTTTCAGCTTGTTACGTGCGATAGTCTGTTTCATTAGCCGAAATTAAAAATAAAACAATATATGCAAAAAAAACTAATATTCTTTGCTTACTTTTGTCTGTTTACATTAATAATAATACACAGAACTTCTTGTACTGTTTCCGATTTTCCGAAAAGTATTTTACATAAATTTTCACATTTCAATTTTACATTAATTGTAATATATTACACGACCGGTTTCAAAAAAGTTTCGTGTGTTGTGTTTTGTCTATTTAGTTAAATATATACTTTATATTACAAAGAGCCCGAAGAGGAAAGGTTTCTTTTCCATTGAATAGGCTCCAAAAGTACTGGACCAATTTTGATTTTGATGAGATAACTGATTATTATTATCTCATAAGTAATGTATATCGAGTATATAATGTAATCTAGTATCGAGTATCCAACGGGAATACTGTATTTTTTCGGGATAAATAGTAGCCTACAGTGGCGAGGGGTTCCTATAACTCCATTCCTATCGGCTTCCCCTTACCGCTTACCTTTTGAAGACCCTGATCCTAATCCCTACCTATTATATAGGCTACGGCTTCCCTATGAAGAAGAACCAGCCTTCGCCACTGGTAGCCTATGTTTTAATGTTGAGCCTGAACTACTACCATACCAAATTTCATCGAAGTCAGTTCAGTAGCTTTTGCATGAAAGAGTAACAAACATACATCCGGCATCCATCCACCCTCACAAACTTTCGCATTTATAATAGTAGCAGGATCTAGGAAGTAGTAGAATAGCACTACATTACGTTTGCTGAAACAGTTTATTGTGTAGTGTTTTAGTGTTGAAATTGATTTGAATTAAACATTAGACAATATTGATACACCTGTTACTACTCAGTGTACAGACAACAGCACATTATTATTCTCTGAACCTTAGTCAAATACTTTTATAAACATATTTAATGTTAAAATAATCCCTAGTGGTTTGCTTATCAATATGGAAAATAAATTGGGATATTAGTATAATGAAGTTTGAATTTCTCAAAAAAAAAAAATATTTTTCAGAATTTTTCAAAAAAAACATCTAAATAAATATTACGACACAATTTTTTCGTTTTTAGGGTTCCATAGTTCAAACCTTGGAACTCTTATAGTTTTGTCGTGTCCGTCCGTCCATCCGTCCAATCATCATAGGTATACCTTCCAAACGGTTAGTGGACTTTACTATCACAACGGTCGATCTTTAGATGCTAGAACAGATGTAGTCTATTAGAAACACATGTAAAACCTTATCTTATTACTTATTAAAACTTCATCTTGCCCCACCTTTCCCTATAAGTAAATATGCTATTTTAGTAAAAACTGCTTCAAACGAAACGAAAGTTTTTGCTTGAAACGAAAGTTCCTGAGACGCTACAGTAAAATTTTCAAAATTTAACACCAACATGAATTAAACTGATAGTAACACGAAACGTTTTAGCTGGTGACCACTGTTATCATAGTACATTCAGTTTTTATTATTATATATTTCTATTTTCATTCGCTTTTGTTGCTTACCATACCTTCTAGTTAGTGCTTAATCGCAGGTACCATTAGGGATACAATGTGTCGATAATGTATATAGAGTATACGAGTATACTGTAGGTATAGTTTATATTGCGAATTGTGATACATGATATTATGATTAAATTATGAACTAACTACAATATTATCAGTTCTGCGATTTCTACCAAACATCAATCAGAAAATAGTGAAACGGGTCTTATTCCTACTTATTAGTCCAAGAAATTAGGCTCTGAAATACGAATTTTAGTTAAAACTTGAATTTTTGATATAAGTTACTTTGAGGAATTTAAAAACGAACTGTATAAGTTTTTTTTAAAATTCACCCCCGAGAAGGGGTGAAAAAAAATAAAGAAAGATTTTATTTATTATTTTGGGAAAACGGCAAGTGCTAGAAAAAAAATCTTGAAATAAAAGTTATAGAGCGTCAAATTTTACATAAAAATGTTCTAATAACTTTTTTCCTAAAATTGAAATTATAACTCCCCGCACCGATTTCGGTGACGGTGGCCGGTTTCATTGAAACCAGGCCAGTTACGCAGGAGTAATTTTATAGTGCCCAAGTGTGTGCGCAGTACACAAGAGCACTCTCTCTTCCTTTTACTCTCATAATTCAGTGGGACGGATAACCGACACGACTGACGAGAGATCAGGCGCAGGTCCGACTTTTTACATGCCCATCCGACGCATGGATCATCTTTCTTGTCAGACAATCAGGTGATCAGCCTGCATTGTCCTAACCAAACTTGGAAACAACATTTTTTGTTGTTCCAATGCGGGAATCGAACCCACGACCTCCGAGTCGAGAGCCAATGCTCGAACCACTAGACCACGGAGGCTTTTAACTGAGATAGGGTAGCTAGAAGCTAGAGTACGATTTTTTTAAATTCCTGTCAGCATACTCTAGCTTCTAGCTACCCTATCTCAGTTAATTTCAATTTTAGGAAAAAAAGTTATTAGAACATTTTTATGTAAAATTTTACGCTCTGCAACTTTTATTTGTAGATTTTTTTTCTAGCACTTGCCGTTTTCCCAAAATAAAAAAACAAAAACTTTCTTTATATTTTTTCACCCCTTCTCGGGGGTGAATTTTAAAAAAAACTTACACAGTTCGTTTTTAAATTCTTCAAAGTAACTTATATCAAAAATTCAAGTTTTAACTCAACATTCGTATTTCAGAGCCTATTTTCTTGGACTATTATCTATCTATCTATACTAATATAATAAAGAGGAAATGTTTGTTTGTTTGCATCGTAATTTTGATTGACATCGTAATCGTGATTGACTGATGTATCAACGCACAGGCCAAACCCAAGCTAGAAATTTGTGCATTTTGCACACGTATAACGTATTATATTCTCATATTATGACTAAGACATTCACACTAAGAAAGGATTTTTCAGAATTCAACCCCCCAGTGGGTAAAATAGGGAATGAAATTTTAAAACCTAATTTGACGTGGGCGAAGCCGCGGGCAATTAATGCTAGTATAATATAACTAGCTTTTGCTCACAGCTCCGCCCGCATAAATACATTATCCACGGTAACACTGTACTTTTTCGGGATAAAAAGTAGCCTAAGTATTAGCCCAGAGCTCAAACTACTACCTACCGTACTAAATTTCATCAAAATCCGTTCAGTAGTTTCTCTGTGAAAAAGTAACAAACCATCCATCCTCACAAACTTTCACATTTATACCTAAAAGCCAAATATCATACTCCGTTCGCACATTAATTCTCGTGAAACGTTTTTGCTTCGACTTATACTTTAAACGAGCTAATCTTGTATATATTTAAACATAATCTCTAGAACGGCTGCAAGAATTACCAAGGAATTTGGTATTTTGGGAGAGAATAATTGATCTAGATAGGTCTATTCCCTTGGAAACTGCGCATTTTTAAGTTATATAATATATGCTTTTTTGACTCTATTATTTTAGTCTGATTGGCAGTTTGTTATGCATATGTGTAATTTTTGCGTTGTTCGAAAATTTGGAATGTGGTGGGTTTGAGTCCCGGTCAGTATCGTATGTGGATTGTGGACTTTATCTCTCAGTCGTCTTATGAACAGTTGAAATTACGTATAAAATAATAAACGTTCCACTTTAAGCGGTTTTCCACTTAAGCAGGTGAATTTTAAAGCAATAATAAAGCGGTGGATATAATGAGCTGATGCCGCTCATTGGCGCTCATTGGAGCTCACTGGAACTCATTGGAACTCATTATGCAAAACAAACCGACGGAAAATCGATACCCAAACCGATGCTCGATTGTTTCAACCGATGCGTGTTACCTGTTTAAATGCTTTGCTGGATATATTTCGCGGTTGGGCCATTAAAAATTAACGAAAACACAACCGAATATTTCCTACTAAGAAATTTTGAGAGCATCTTTTCGCTAACTTACATCAAAAATGATGTGCGAATATCTTTATTTTTCGCTTGATGTCATTTGCGAGAGTGATTTGTGAATTTGGACGGAAATTAGTAACATTTCCTGTGCGATGGTAAAGTTGGTAGAATTGTCTTCTATAGCAGTGTTGTTTTATATCAAAATTCAAAGGCGTTAGAAATGCAAATAGTTTATAAACGTTTATTTTAATACAAAGACTTGCATACAAAAATCACAAAAATAGGACATAAAATCAACATAATATGGATACATAAATAAAAATATAACTCAGACATAAAAATATTACGTACCATGAGTACTGTATGCAAGATACGTATTTGATTTGACCGACCAATGATTTCAAAACTAATGATGGGCTGTGAGTATGACGTACATTTGACAGAAAAGTCTATAAGTATATGAATAAATTACGCCATCATGATTACAGATGATTTTTTTATTTTATTTTATGGGGACTAATTATACCGCGCCGACGCCATACATAAATAAAAAAGATGTCAACATTACAAATGCAAACCTGTTTTGGGTCCGACACACGTAAATCTCGGGCCGCGGGTCGAACTGCGTTCCAAAACGCGGAAGCATATGTGCGGTTTGGACTGCGGATCGAACTGGCGTACTAATTACGCCTCAAAATGTGTCATAGTTTGGATTGCCGGCGTTAAGATGCCTAATTCGTCAGTGGAAAATGCAACTGTCCCAAAAAACCCCAAAAGTGGGGCAATTTAAGTGTAGTCATTTTGGCCTCGATATGCCTTGTCTATATATTATATAATATCGCTCTTATTCATAAAAACTTATAGAACACCTAAAGTGTTCTATAAGATCACTATAAGAAGATTGGCAAAAAATTGTATTCATAACAGCATTATATCAACAAAGAGTTCTATAAACCTATCATAAAGTTATAGAGGCCAGGCCCCTACTTTAACAGTACTATAAGATACAAGATGGCCAAACTCTTAACAGCTGATTACTAAAAAACTGACATTTGACACAAATATTTTGTCAATGTTATTTTGTAAACAAAATAATTATTTCTGATTTTATAAAATAATGCAAGCTTTACACATCTTTGATGTCATTGAACAACTAGAAATACGCGTCGAAGAAAAGTGTACAGAAGTAGGGTTGAACCGGTTGATCCGTTTTCTTTGGACGTCCGTCCTTACTATGGTCCAATTTTAGGTGTATCAGTACTAACCTTATCTTCCTCCAACCAGTTTTCACTTCTCTGCCTTTTAACAGTCGAGATCAATTGCAATGCCATTAAAACTACTTGTATAATAATGTTAGGTACTACAAAAATAAATTCAAATAGATACGATAAATTATTGATCGTTGACAACAGTTGACAACTTGAAATTATTTGACGTTCCGTATTGCGTAGACAACAAATTATTGTAGTTTTATACATAATATTATCTATGATCGATTCAATATGTTCGTCCAACTTCCTAATAATGGCAACATTTTTGCTTAAAGACAATTGTTAGTTATAGAAGGTTTATAGAACTGTTATGAATAGACAATTTTATCGAACGTTATATAAGCCTATCGAGCATTTTAACTATTATCCGTTATAAACGTTTTATAAGCTTTTTTTATGAATAAGACCGTATGTCTATATCTCGACAAAGAAAGAGGTAAAAATTCACCCCCCACACCTAGTGCGAATCGAAAAGACACTTTAAAAGCTTACGGGGATTTCCATAAAATTCAGCTTACAAACCTTTTAATAACTGTTTTTAGGGCAAGCCGAGTGTTCTCTAAATAACGAAAATGAAAGTTATTTTTTGTTTACTTGCTTGAGCTCTTGGCATTTTCTACAAAATATACTAGAAATTTAACTAAAATACTAGACGGAGCATTATTTTACATTTTATGAAACCAAAAGTGTTTTAGGCACTTATGCTTGGTAACAAAACTAACAAATCAATTTAGTCAGTGAATTAACATAATTATCAAAATGGAGTACTTTAATTGGTAAAATTCAGACATTTGTACCATGATTCACTGACTTCTTAATGCGAATAAGGGGTTGCTTATTGGAGTTAAGTGACAAGAATGTAACATGTATATTCACCTAGCAACTACTAGTTAAATAGTTTCAAAACTTATGAAATATGTTTGAAATTTTGAATATTGATAGCAGTTCATGAACGTTTTACTGATCGCGATCGTATTATAAAGACTTTAAAGTTGGAGAGACCACAGACCTATGAAGGTAGTAGATATATCAGTTAATATACCTATTCATTATATTATTTATAATTTATATTAAGACTTTATGACGATGTAAAAATGAAACATTTGAAATAATAAATTTAAAGTGTTATTATTTTGGTTAATTTTAAAATATATTTTTATTGTATAATTATTTATCGTTAACTTTGCAGAACCGCAAACAATGACTTATGAGAAAACCTAATATTTTGAAGACTATTATACTTCTGTTCATTATCGATTAAGTATATCTTCTTGCGAATACGTCCTCTTGAGATTACGTCTAGTTGCTACTGTATCCAGTTGCAATAATAAGCATAGAAAATTTACACTAAAGCCCATGATTTTTTAAATACAATTTGAAAATGTTGTATACCTATATACCTACCTATTTCTTTAACGGTCGGTTTCAATAGCCTAGATAGGTTATTGACCTAGATACATAGAACGTCAAATTTGGTATCATTCGACGATTTGTTGCGATACCAAATTGACGTTTTTAACAAATATTTCTTCATAGATAGGTTATCGAAACGGGCATATAATTGTCGGATACTTTAGAATCAGAAAATTAGAGAAGAGTATGCTAGTGAATAGTGAAATACCTCTCCATGACTGCATGCGAAAATCGCCAAATTTATCAACTTCAAAAACAATTTTAATAATGCCTTTATCAATACTACTTTCAAAGTTTGGACTTTGTCATAATATCTTAGTCCGTTTGACCTAGTTGTGAAATGCAAACGACTGCAATTGGAGTCCGATACGGCTGACTTCATTTGCGAAGCTGATCTGTCTGGACTCCGGGGAAAAGGTATTGGGACGATTTTTAACTGGCTTTTTAAAGTTTTCTGACAAATAACGATTATTGGATTCTGAAGTATGTAAGTACTTAAGTATGTAAGTAGTAGTTTGAGTAAGTAAGACTAGGCGGCCCTACTCTCTTTTCTCGAAATTCACGTCTTCTTCGTGATTGATTTTTTCCTTAATTAGTTAATAATATAGCATTGCAATTTGTTAGTAAGGAACATACAGTAATTTTAATAAATTCGTGGCCTAGTGGGTGACCGTTTGATTCGCACTCGAGAGAGTGCAGGTTCGATTCCCAGGTTGTGGCGTGTACCAATAAGACTTTTACAGGTCTCAGGTACATTGTACGGACGCTGTAACGGTGAATGAAAACATCGTGAGGAAACCCTCACATAGTTGGCCCCAGACGTATTGACCAGTCACTGCTCTGGACTAGGCTGACTTCGCTTCTTCGCTCGGAGAATACTGTATAAATCATCCTATAACGGATGGAAAGGCCTAAGTAGAATTCAAATATGTCGCTGAATTATCGGATACGTTGGAAAAATCTCTTGATCATATATTTATAACGCCGTAGCTTACAGATATTGCGCGCAAAAGTTAGTTTCAAAGAAACCGTACATTTTTTCGCGTTAAAAAGTAGCCTATGCCCTTCCCCGTGGTCTACAGCTCTTTATCTGTGCTAAACATCAAAATCGGTCAAGTAGTTTCGGAGCCTATTTAATGCAAACAAATAAACTTTTCCTCTTTATTGTATTAGTATAGATATTAGTAGGTATAGATAATTATTGTACGCACTTGACACTTGACAGACAAAGACAGCAACATTGAATAGCTAATCATTCGTGTAAATATTTATTATTAATAGAGAGGTGTTTATCTATAAAATTATTTTCACCTCTATATCGGACAATTTTAACTTATAAAACTTTTTTTTAAGTAACCCCCAAATTGTCAAGCAGTAAGCGAGCTGATGATGATGAATTATAGCTAAGATCACTCTCAGACGAGTCAGCTTTCAAACAAAAACTAGATCAAAATCGGTTTATCCGTTTGGGAACTACGATGCCATGGACAGACACACAGACAGACAGACAGACGGACAAGTCAAACTTATAACACCCATCTTTTTGCGAGGGTTAGAAATATATAGATTGATAAACATTAAATTATTTAATAATGAAATCTTAATCATATAATTTTATTGCAAAGTACGTGAAACTTTCCTACCACACTTCTACTTTTTATTTGCCCCTAACTTAATCGCTTTTGCCAGTCAAAAATGCAGTCTCTCAAACGAATTACAGACTTTGTAGTTTGTACTACCCGCAGCGATGTATCTTCGGGCGGTAAACATTTTTTGCAACAAGAGCTAACCACGTCCGGGCTACGAACAAAATTGAACCAATAAAATTAGACGATTTGTCCGTGCGGCTAGGGTTGTCGCATGAAGCTATCAGGCTTTTTGGTTTTGTCTAGAATTGAACACGCTGAACTGGCTTTTGTAAGGTTTTTTAAATACAAAAGATGGAACATACACGTCAGATAGCGACAAAAGTTCCTGCTCGATTAGTTTGTAAATATTTTCCTTTGCACTAGAAGTTAAAACGCCTCAAAATATTTAATTTAAATACAAAGTGACCGTATCGACTGCAGACGTCGTTGAAGTCCATATTAAAAAGTAAGTATGTGAAAGGCAAAGAGACCTCCATTGAAAGTGTAACCTAAATACAGACTTTCCACTCCCTCAGATAATTAACTTTTTTATGCCTTTAACTCGAGTCCGCCAATCGCCTCTAAGATAGCCTAAGCCAGTCTTTCCGAAAGTGGGCGATAACGCCCCCTTGTGGGCGCTAGAGGCCTAAAGGTAAAGGTAAAGTACCTTTACTTTAGTACTAAAAAACGGTAAAGGGCCCAGAAAAAATTGGGGGACGCTGATGTGAGTAGTATTATTATTGTTCAATTTTGAAAAGACCATCCTTAAGTGACTTTGAAGATACTCTCCAACCGAGACATATGTTATTGAGGCTTTTAAGGTGAAAAAAAATAGGGGGTGCTACAAAATAACTGATTAGCTACGAAATGACTAAACCTCTGGCCTAAGCAAAGTCCGAAAAAAATAGGTTCATATTTTATTTACTTTCGACCTTCGGCTCAAAAGATAGGCACTTTAAGGTTTGACTAAAAATATTTTTTCTTATTGTGTAAATTTTTGGCCCGCACAGCCAAAGATCGTTCAACTTTTTTAATTTAATGGCCGATACTAAACGACCTGAAGCAAAGAATATATTATATTACTAAGGTACCTGAAGTCTATTCGCGTTATCAAGACAGTAAATGTTAATAAATCACGCGTACAATGTATATAGTATATACCTATTATATCAAAATGGCTTACTGCAGTTGGATAATGTAAACACAACTTAATTATGCGTCATTGGTCAATTTTGAATTATTTCTTTGACATTTCACTGTTTTCTTAACGGAAATAGACTAATAGACTATCTAGTTTCTCAGTTTTCTGGCATGAATCAGCCCTGAGTGCAACGCGGTAATCTGATTGGTCCAATTTATTCGGTTCTCAAAGCTTTTAAAATAATAAATCAATTATTGCAACGAGATTCTGCAATTATTTCAACCGACAACTTTCATTAGAAGATTTTTTAATTAATTTAAGTACAAGCTTAGAAACGGAATTCAATATTATTTCTTTTAGAAAGAGTTTTGTAAGAAACTAGATTTTACGATAGTGAGACGCTAATAATTAATAAAAATAATTTAACTATCCAAAATGGCGGCGATGTGGTTCGCCACCAATCACGTCTCGTTTCTCGCGGTGGCGAAAAGTGGACCATGGAGAGCCGCTTCGCTACGTTGAATGTTAAAGGAGGAATGGATGGTAAGAATGAAAGTGGACGAAGCGAAACAAGTATGTTAAGATCGTAGCAAGTGGAAAAAGGGGTCTTTGCCTACCCCTACGGGGAAGAGGCGTGATTATATGTATGTTTGTATGTATGAGACGTTCATAATATAGGTAACTTACTCGAAACTTTTTATGCAACTTTGTATACATAATAATAATAATATTCTATGTACGTTTAGTTATATTTTAGAGTTCCATAGTTCACATCTCAGAATCATTATGGTTTCGTCATGTCCGTCGGTCCGTCTCCGGCTTACCGTCCAAACGAACCAGTGCTAGGGAAATCAAACGTTATCGAGATAAAGTGCTAAAATTAAGTAATGAAAAATATTTTTTGGTGTATCTCTAATCTATTGATGATACGAATATTTAAAAAACCGGCCAAGTGCGAGCTAGACTCGTGCACGGATACCTTAGTCAAAAAATTGTCTTAGAAACCTCTCAATGTTTTTGAAAGACATCTAACGATACTCCCACACTATGGGATAGATCATAGACGCGAAAAAAATAAACATCCCTACTTTACCTGTACGGGACACGTAGGTAGGTTTCTAAGACGAATTTTTGACTAAGGTATCCCTGCACGAGTGTGGCTCGCACTTGGCCGGTTTTTTAAATATTCATATCAATAGACGGGAAGGTCCTAAATGCTAATAGAATAGTGCATTGTTCTATTTTGCTTGTCGGTAAGCCTATAACTATCGCATACTTTAGGGATCAGCAAATTTTTATGATCATTTGCTAACTCCATTGTACCATTTTTTTTCTTAAATTCCAATACTTTCTTATATTTTTAAACAATCGTTTATGGCTTTTTGTTAATTTTTCTTGTAAAATTGTAATGCCAAAAACAATCAATGGTCATTTCTATTTTCCAGTGACTTCGCTGTTGTGTCACAACGAAAATGTGTGTTTTACACGAAAATTATAAATACAAGGTTGATTTTATTAACTTAAATACTGCGTTTATGTATATCATTGTAATAACAAAAAATGTCACAAATAACATAAGGATTTTAACAGTAATTTTCGTTTTGTGATCAAAGCAAAAAAATCGTATTTTTTTAACCCTCTAACTTTTTAATTTAGCACTAATTACCTACTGTACTTTTTCGGTCCATATTTATGTTGCCTTTCGGAAAATATAAGAATTTTGCTGATTTAAAACAAATGCATCTTCTCTATTGAACTTTTTTCAAATAATTGCAAGAGTTCAAATGTCAAAGTGCACCGCTCTGTATGCCCGGCGCCGCTCTTGCAATGAAACGTGTAGGTACTGAATCTTCTTGTGTACTGAATTAAGCTCAATTTTGAATTACTACTTTAATAAAGTATTGTATCGTTTCAGTGTGAGCTGACCCTAAGTAGAAATACTCAAAATCTTTTGTGAATTTTAAAAATATTCATTTTCCTATTAACCTTCTTGTATACGAAAGAGCTTTATTGTTCCAATTTGTACTTATTATTACTGAAATTCTCTCACAGTCAACACAAAATTAATTCCCCAATAATAAAATTACGCAGCGCGGCGCTTTTTAATATTAACTTACACAAACTGTATAATGAATATTAAAGAGAAACGCTTCAAGCAATATGCAAAAAAGTAGTAGAGAAGTATTAAACAAAGATATTTTATATTGGACTTTAAAGCTGTACAGCAGTGGCGTGGGTTCGTATATCTTCACTCCTACAGCTTCACATACCACTCCCTTATGAAGACCCTCATGCAAATCCCTACCTATTATACAGACTACAGCTTGCTGTTCCCGTGGTAATTCCCCTTTTAATTTTTTGTCATTACAATGTTTGCTGTCTTTCGCTTTGCTTGGGGATACTGGAATACTTCCTACTCCTGCTACAATCTTCTGATTAATTTCTTTGCGGGTCTCAAGTCAGACATACCATGTCCCTCGGGCACCCCTGAGATCATATCAAAGGGTTTTTGTGGTTGCAGGCTACCACTATAGATTCTGGCTACAGTTACACAGGAGTTGCAGTGGCGGGTAAGTATGGTGGGCCAATTGCCCGTTTTTTTAGGCTACGCCTTCCCTATGAAGGAGAACAAGCCTATGCCACCGCTGTACAACCAATAACTTTTCTTAGATTTGAAAGCTACATCTTAATTTTTACTTTCACTTGCATATTAACTTATCAAAATAGTTTAGCTAGTTCTGGACTTTGGGCACATTATCCCCCTTACTAATAAACGCTGTATATAGCTTTGAATAAGTTATACAGTGTTTTGTTCACTTCACACAAGTTACATTTTTAATTCGATTGAAGTAGACAAAACACTGTGTAACACACTGTTTTCGGTGACGTTACATTACGATTAGCTAGTTCTGGACTTTGGGCACATTATCTCCCTTACTAATAAACGCTGTTAGCTTTGAATAAGTTATACAGTGTTTTGTTCACGTCACACAAGTTACATGTTTAATTCGATTGAAGAAGACAAAACACCGTGTAACACACCGTTTTCGGTGACGTTACATTACGATTTACGTCGTTACATCGAATTAAAAATGTAACTTGTAACGTCATATTATTGTAACGTACAAGTACGCTTCTCTAACCGCGTAAATACAGTACATGAGTATACCACGTTAACGTTCATTTTCCTACAATAATAGTAGCAGTAGTAAAATAAAAGTAGCCTATAAGGGGCTATCCATAAATTACGTCACACGTTAAGGGGGAGGGAGGGGTCAACGAAGTGTGACATTGTATGACAAGGGGGTAGGAGGGGCCCTAATTTTACATTTCAAAATCTATTTTAATCTAAATGTCTTAACATTTCTATTACTATATCTATTACTTATAATAGAGGCATACTTGTTTAAGAGATCATTTTGCATCGGTTGTCTATATTTTACATTATACAAGACCACTAATCAACACATGCAATTACATAAGAAACAACAAGAAGTTTTGCCCATCGTTAAGATTCGACCTCAAAAAATATGCTACTTGACCATGTTTTTATTTATGTCCTAAACGCTTCATAACTGTTTCATTACACAAAAAAAATAAAATATAACATTATTTTGAAACCTAAAAACCTTCAAAAAATACTTTGAAAGTACACTTTTAAAAACCACCGAAAACAAGATTCGCCATATTGGTTGATAGATTATTATCTGTACTGTCATGTCATACTAATACTATATTTTGTAATCTGCGCTATAAGTTCGTAGTAGTAAAATAGCGGTGTGACCTTCCGTTTGACGTTTTGAAATAAATAAATAAAAAGTTAATAATTTTAGAACAAACATGGAAAAGAACACAGGAAAACTATTTTGAGCTAATTCAATATAGCACGGAATTAGAGGAAACAAAATACATAATAATTATTTCATAAGATGTCAATTAATTTACAGAAATACGTTCCGTTTCACTATTACGTATGTGTTTACTGTGTTTGTGTCGTCACAATCTTTCCGAAAGTTGGTTCGAAGTGTTTTCATCAGTAGAAATTAGAAGACAAAAATACATATTTTTATATCAACTTTATTTATGAATCTGAAGTTATTAAGGTATGATATCGCTAGAATACGCTTTTTTTTTTAAATTAAATATGAGTCAAGTAACCTATTGCTGCTAAACGTGCCAGAGATATTCTTTATTTGGACCATAACAAGATGTTGTATAGTTTGACAGCCACCGTGGTCTAGTGATTTAGAGCTTGGCTCTCCGCTCGGAGGTCGTGGGTTGGATTCGCGCATTGCATGCAGGCTGATCACCTGATTGTCTTTCAAGAAAGATGATCCATGCATCGAACCTGCGCCTGATCTCTCGCCAGTCGTGTGGTCATCCGTCCCACCAATTGAAATTAAACAAATTTCGGAACTGCTATTTTAATCTTATAATTACTTCTAGATGTAAAATGTGACGTCACACTAGGGAGGGAGGGTGTCACACAAATGTGACCAACTGTGAAAAGGACGGGGGAGGGGGTCAAAAATCATGAAATAAGTGTGACGTAATTTATGGATGGCCCCTAACCTTCCCAGTGGTCTACTCTATAACTGTGCTAAGTCATGATGATCGATTAAATAGTTTTTACGCGAAAGCGTAACAACAAAACAAACTCACATTCACACATTTTATATACTTAATAGGTACATAGCTTTTGCACGCGGCTCTGCCCGCTACACCGAACACTACTTTTCGGGATCGGGATAAAAAATATCCTATGTCCTTTCCCGGGACCCAAAGTATGTCTCTACCAAATTTCATAAAAATCGGTTCAGCGGTTAAAGCGTGAAGAGGTAACAGACAAACCAGACAAACACACTCGCATTCTTTTTGTTTTTTCAAATTCGAATTCTAATAAACACATATAATAACATACAATAGAATAAACATGTAATATACATCACATCAATCTAATCCCATGCTAAGTTAATACTTGTGTAGACAACGGATACACATTTAAAAATTCTATACTATGGTATACGAGTATTATTACAAACATATAGACTCACACTACACAAACACGCTAAAATAGTTTATCACGTAGTAGGTATTGTCTTTTTCGGCGATGTGATGCGCGCTTCGTCTTCCCCGGAAGACTACCCATAATACTAGTATAGATATAGACTAGCTGTTGCCCGCGGTCTCACCCACGTTAATAAAGTATCCCTCAGGAACACTGTACTTTTTCGGGATAAAAAGTATCCTATGTCCTTTCCCAGGACTTCATCAAAATTGGTTCAGCGGTTAAAGCATGAAGAGGTAACAGACAGACACACTTTCGCATTTATAATATTAGTAGGTATACATAGTAAGTACCTTAGGATAGTAGGATTCACAAAACGATAATTTCCCTGGCTGTACTCTGTAGGTACATAAATATATCCTTTACTATGATTTAATGTTAGGAACACTAAATCATAAATCGAAACTATCGAACGAACTTAGTTTCCCGCAGCTTCCTTTCGCCATGGTAGGTATTGCACTAAACTTGGTACAAGTCTACGGTTGTGATTTGCGTCTAGTTTATGGATTGTTTCAAACTTTCATGACAGAAACGTGTAATTGGAACCGCATCCTTGATATTATGGACTTGCATTTACTATTCATAAGCTCAATTCACCAAATTATTTATACATATTAAAATCGCATTATAGTTCCTGTTTTAACGCATGCTGTCGCACTCACACGCGTATCAAATAATAATAATAATAATAATAATAATAATCTTTTATTGTTTCAAAGGTTACATAAAATCCTTAATTATACCTCTGGTCTCCACACTAGGATTCCCTGTGTCGTGGAGACCAGTCTCTTTCATCATGTACAATATAAAGAAAAAAAGTAACAAGATAAGAGTGTAGACAATTAGTATAACAACAGTTTACAATATGTATGGCTGCTATCTTAGTGTAAAAACAAGCTGTATGACAACATTTTAAAGTATTTATGCCTGCTATATACAATATAACCAAAACAAATATAATACAACCACCAGTACAATATAACCTATTTACCGCAGTAAACACAGGGTAATATAGCGATATGAGTAAAGGTAGTAGTAGTAATATGCGTAAGCATATATGTGAATTGCCGTGTGGGTGTAAAATGCCCAAAGGCCCTACATACGAAAGCGCAGGGTTCAGTACCTATAATTGTATGTACTGCTAAGTTGTGTGTGTGTGTGTGTGTGTTTGTTTGAGTGTGTGAGTGTGGAGGGTGTATGTTTAGCATAGGTATGTATGTGTGTATGTGCTCCCTAGCCCTACGACAGTGTCTTGGGTTCAGTAACTAGGTACTGCTAGGATGCGTGTGTGTGTGGATAATGTTAGTGTGAGCGCATGTTTGTGTTCTATGAGTGAGCACCCTAGCCCTACGACGACGTCTTGGGTTCAGTAGCTAGGTACTGCTAGGGTGCGCGTGTGTGGATAAGTAATATGTATGTATGGTGAGTGAAAAAAAAAAAAATCAATTTTGAGTAATGATTTGTTCTGTGTCATGATAATTTTTACTTAAGAGCCAATCGTGTACAAGTTTTTTACAGGATGACTTCGTCATCTGGATTATGTTTAAGGATTTATTTAATTTACTATACAATGATGGCCCTATGTATGCAAAGGATTTGCTGCCTAACTAAATCGAGCGAACACGAGAGCGATAGTATGCTCTGACACTGGAACTGCAAATTGAATAGAAATATTACGTGAATTGCAACCCTGAACGGCAACAAAAACATTTACGAACCCCTGTTATTATATTTAGAACCCTACATACTAAGATCCAAATTCAATTGTACAGTGAAATTGTACTTGAATAACAATGTTACTACCTGCTTACAAAAGATTGCGATCCCCGAGTTATGTAGAAAGAGACAAAAGTCAAAATACAAAAAACTTTACCTGTTCCCACTAGTATCAGTACAAAAGAATCCGCTTAAGCAGCTGGCAATCATACCATTTAGTGCATTCGCTATAGGCAGATGTAAGAACTTAACTTAGTATTGAGACAAATTAGTGATAGTAAAAGCAAATGTTCAACCAAAGATTTAATATTAACACATAAATAAAGTGCGTAATATAAGTGTTAAGTGTGTAAGTAAACAATTTGTGCTGAAAGTGTCATTTATAAGCAAGAAAAAGCATAACAGACTATCAGTTGAAAATAATTCAACTTCCTGTTTCAAAATGAAACCATCAAAGTCCGTAACTTTAGACTATACGAAAGAAGAGAGGGCTCGTTGCAGCGAAAAATTTATAGAAAATCTGACAATAGTACTTAAAGCCTTGGAAATCGATCCAAATGAGGAAAGCGAGGACCATGATCTTAATTCCGAATGTGTGAACGAAGAAGATGAAAATGAGCTAGATGAATTTGTAGAACATCAACCTACTAACACGATGATTGCACGTCGAGATTGTTTGGTAAAAAACGTAGAAAAAGAAAACAGTGAAGCAGCTGAACATGATAAAAGAAAACCTGCTGCCGTTTACCTTGTTAATACAGAAGAGTGGGAGAGTCTTCGTCGTCAAATGGCAGAAGATAAAATAACTTATACTTCAGCTAAAGAAAAACGAGGTGAAATAGAAATTAGAGTATCAGATAAACGTGAGCATGGTATTCTAACCTGTTACTTGATGTGGAAAGGTATTGTACACAAAACATTTTTAACCCGACATGCCGGAGAATTACCAGAATATATACAGGAGCTGCGTCGGAGAAAAAACAAAGCCAAGCGTGTTTGTCAAAAATATCCGTCGCGAGAAAATAAACGCCTAACCAATTCCCTCACTCGAAGTTTCAGGCAGGAATTAGCGGATCATAGATTTAATGAATATGAAAATTATAAATGCATGATTCTTCACTTCAAAGTTTTGGAACGAAAGCTTGCGGAGTTGCGGATCCTCCATAGCTGCGGAGGAGTACCCTAGTCGGCAAAAAACGTCCGTAATTAAAAGAAGCGTAAGATTTTTATATATTCTGATATTCTGACAGTTCGAAAGACCCATTAAGAAGCAAAATCCGTCATTTCAGTTAACGTCCGATATGGTCTCGTGGCTAGGATACCTGGCTCTCACCCAGGACGTTCGGGTTCGATTCCCAGTATCCGAATTATCTATTTGCATTTTTATGTATTTATAAATCATTGTAAATCAATTTAAGGTGTTAAGATAATTTTGTAAAGTACTTTTTTTATTTTTATCGATTAAAAATTGATAATAAAAAATGTAAAGGTACCCGAATAATTATTTTCTTTATACCTCAAATAGAAGGAACTTCGTTCCTATCTGGTGTCCCACGCCACCACGCGGCTTTTTTATAAAAACAAATTGTAAAAGCAAAACTGCAAAATATTTTGCCCGATTAAAGGAAACAAAATGACCCCAATAAAAAACTAAATGTGAATCGTTACAAAAAGTATTATTATAATCTTCACAGAAAAATATAGGTACTTACATAAACGACAATACTAGATGTTATATTTCCAAACGGATAACACAGGTCAGGTAAATAACTGATGTATAAAGGTATATGGAAGCTAAAAATGATAAGCCACTTCCTTCCTTGGCTGGTTTCTGGTTTTATTATCGCCTCGGCACTAAAAAGAAGGCATGAAATCATAACCCAAGGTTACCTATAACCCACGTCTGTTGCAAGTGGACCTAAGTATTTTAGAAATATAATGGAATCTTAGCGATTATACATTCGATTGTTTATTTTAACCGTTCTTAAAATGTTTTAATAATAATTTAACAAATATCATTAAAAAGGGTAAAATTATTTTTTTAACAATGAAATGGAACTTTTTTTCTAAATAAGTCCTCTTTTAAATTCAGCTTAAATTTTAACTATTTCTCTACTATCTTCTTAATTTTGAAGCTTTGAGCGTAAGTTCTATAAAATATTGTAGGATATTGTTTGGGCTGGTAGCGACTTCAAAATTAAGTAGATTGAGTAGAGAAATACTTAAAATTTTAGCCAAATTTAAAAGGGGAATTATTTAGAAAATAAGTTTTATTTCATACTTTTTTATGTATTTTTACTTTGGAAGTCGGTTTAATTTTTTATTTATTAAAAGTCTATAATTACATACATTTTATATTAAAATACCTACTGTAAATAAATAATGAACTCCTTTGGAATACCCATATAGATTTTTAGATAAACTTTTATAACAGTTACGTAAAATAATGTAAACTTAATTTTATCTATTATACGTTTTCAGGGTTCCGTAATACTTGAGGAACCCATAAGGGACAGAGTGAAACTATAAAGTTTCACTCTGTCCGTCCGTCTGTCTGTCCGCGCTTCTAGCGTCGGTAATTATGAATATTAATGGATGAAATTTGGTATAGTCATGAAATGTGTATTGATCTCGGATTTGGCATCATAAAATAATAATAATTTTATATTCTAGGGGTGGCTCTCTATACATGTGAAGTGGGGATGAAACATTTTTTTCTTTCTATCCCATATTCCCATCGTGTGGGATGTATTATTATTATTATAATTATTATACCTATTCGTCTGTATCGTTGAATAGGTATTTTAAAATAAAGGCAAGGTTTCATACATAACTTTTTAAGAAAGTCAACTATTTTCGAGTAATCAGCCTCCAAAGTGATTTATAAGTTGGTCTCCCCCACTGGCATTTCTAAACTATAAGACTTAGAAACTTGCAATTATGTATGCTGATGATTATAAAACACTTCAGGAAATTATTTTGAAATCGGACAGTAACTTTTGAAGTAATTAAAAAAAACATATTACGCGTTTATAGTTACGGAACCCTCCTAAGACAAACTAACCAAGAGCATGTCAGGACGTGACATGCTCTTGGTTAGGTTTTTTTAAAGTCCTTTTAAGACTAATTTTGTGAGAGTTTACTTAAAATATGGTAAAAATAAAGGTGCATTTTATCTAAAAGCGATGTTATTTTCAAAGAAGTTTCAATATTCAGCCTCTTTCAATTTTCTAATTAGACATCAAATTACTTGTCGACTCTTGCAAGTTTTTAATTATATGATTACTTTATTACACAAGGTTCCATCTAATTTGCCAACTGTAACGTGAAGGCAACTTTTTCTCTCCAATTTTAATACTCAAATGTATCTAATAGGTATCTTGTACTTTATATTAAACTAGCATTATATTTTGGTTCCCTATTTTTTCGCATAAAATCATATGTCATAATTTTACTTGGCATAATTTCATTTGACATAATAGTAGTTTCGCATAATATTCATCTGTCATAACTTTCTTAGCATATTTTTTTTTCGCATAATTACTAAAAGCATAATAATTGTTAGGCATACTTATTGTAAGGCATACATTTTTTACGCATAATATTAATTAAGAATAATATTTTTACGCATAATATTAAAAAGCATAAATATATTTACGCATAATGACTTTTAAGCATACTATTATATTTACGCATACTTCTTTGTAGATTTTTTTTTTTCACATACTAGTGAATGATAAATTCTACTGGGTGTGCGAGTTAAGACGAAATAACAATTATATTTGTAATTTTCAACTGATTACGAAATTAAACTCGGACAAGCGACACGAACTGCTATCTAAGAACATGCCGAGCCATAACCACGAGCCCAGTGTACTTAACGATAAATAAAGTTTTGTTGTTGTACCTTTCGTATTAGTTAATTTAAACATGTTAGCGGCTTGCGGGTGGCCCAAGGGCCACCCCGCCGCAACTTAACCTACTGTTACACATGTTACACTAGGTATAATGAGTATAATACCTGCTTTTAATGTTTCATAAATATGCGTTTAATTACCTTAACCGTGTTTTCATTATGTCCTTCCATTTTATGCATATTTGTGCCTTATGACAGAATGCCTTGAATTTATTATGACAAAAAATATGCCTAACGAGTTTATGCCAAAAAACAATTATGCCAAATTATTATTATGACAAGAAAAATTATGCCTTACGAGTTATGCCTCATTAAATTAGGACAAAAAAGATTAGTCTAAATGATATTTATGCCTAATGATGTAGTATGCCAAGAAACCATTATGCTAAAGTAATATTATGCTTATCAAAATTATGCCAAGTGAGGTATGCCAAATGAAATTATGACAAATAAAATTATGCGAAAAGAAGGGATCCCTTATATTTTATCCGCGGCTTTGCCCGCGTGAAATTAGGTTTTAAACTTTCATCCCTTTTTACCCCCTTGGTTGAATTTTGAAAAATTCTTTCTTAGCGGATGCCAACGTCCATTACAACTATTTATAGGCCAAATTTTAGCGAAATCCGTTCAGTAGTTTCGGCTGTGCGTTGACAGATGAGTCAGTCAGGTTTTCCTTATATATGTTTAGATCCCATGTTCAAAACACCAAGGACACGTTCTTTAATAACCTAACCAAGAGCATGTCAGGACATGTCTAAGGAGGGTTCCGTAACTATAAACGCGTAATATGCTTTTTTTTAATTACTCCAAAAGTTACTGTCCGATTTGGTTCAAAATAGTTTTCCTAAAGAGTTTTTAGCATGATCTATCAGCATGGAAATTTGCAAGTTTCTATCTCCTATAGTTTAAAAATGCTAGGGGGGGGGACCAACTTACAAACTACTTTGGAGGCTGATTACTCGAAAATGGTCAACTTTATAAAAAAGTAACGTATGAAACCTTACCTTTATTTTAAAAGACCTATTCTACGATACCCCACACGATGGGGTAGAGTGAAAAAATATTTTTCATCCCCACTTTACATGTATGGAGAGCCACCCCTAAAATATAAAATTATTATTTTTTATGATCCCGAAACCGTGATCTATACACAATCTATAACTGCACTAAATTTCATTAATTTATATTCATAATTACAGAAGCTAGAGGCGCGGACAGACAGACAGACAGACAGACAGACGGACGGACAGAGCGAAACTATAAGGGTTCCTTAAGTATTACGGAACCCTAAAAATTACCTTATATAAGTAAATCTATTACACTCGTTCCACTTCTTGTCTTCTACTAATAATAAAGAGGAAAAGTTTGATTGTTTGTTTGTATATATGTTTGGATGTTAGTTTGCATTGAATAGCCTCCGAAACTACTGGACCGATTTTGATGAAATTTGGCACAGATGTAGAGTAGACTACGGGGAAGGACATAGGCTACTTTTTATCGCGGAAAAATGTACGGTTACTACGAAATTAACTTTTGCGCGCACGAAGTCGCAGGTAACATCTAATAAGTAATTAATAAATTTAATATTTATAGTTGGTATAATATATTTTTTCCTATCACTAAAACCCCTAAGTATATTATCCTTCGTATAATATAAATATAACCGGTGTCTTACTTAGAATTTCCTAAAGTTGTTTACCTGTTTACCATACAATTTGTCCCTAAACAAATTTGCCTCAGCTGGAGCCTGTAGGGCAGAGTAACCTTATCACGGACCGTGATAGAAGTTTAAAGTGACATTTATTGGATGTATATCCTACGACCTACTACTATTATAAGTGGGAAATTTTGTAAGGATGGATGGATGGGGATATTACTCTTTCACGCAAAAACTACTGAACAGATTTAAATAAAATTTTGTATGGCTTGAGCCTTGCTCTATATTAAAATACTAGATGTTTCATACATTATTTTTCGTTAGATTACAAATTTATAGTTTTTAATCTTTCGACATATTTTAACAATCTCGTTAGTTATTTTACAATCTAACGGTTTTTACAATTTTACGGTGACACATATAAACAATCAAACTTTTCCTCTTTATTATTAGTGTAGGTATAAAGATAGATATATAATAGATATATAAGATAGAATATTTTTATCTCGTAAAAGTACAGTGTTCCCGTGGGATACTATATACACGCGGGCTGTGCCGCGGGCAACAGCTACATATTATAAAATAAATGCATTGGTATTCATATTATTATTAGAACTTGAAGAAATCAATCAAAGAGCAAATAAATACAGCAAAAGTTATACTTCTTAGCAAGATGAGCTAATAATATGAAATAAGTAGTTTTTCTTCAAAAGTGTATGTCTACTAGGCACTAGCTTTTACCCGCGGCTCCGCCCGCATAAATACAGTATCCCACCGCCCACATGAAAAATATATTGCCGGGAAAAAAATTGGCCTATATTTTAATCCGAGAGATTGTTCAGACTTATACCTGCTGCAACTTTTGGTCAATGCGTTCCAAGCGACAAAATATTTATCATCCTCATTGATGAGTGGCAGTCCTCCACCGTGCGCTTTACCCGAAGCTTACTGCTGCGCACAGTAAACTCTGGAATGAACTGTCGCCAGCAGTATTTCCGGACCATTACGACCTGCAAACCTTCAAGAAGGGAGCGTATTCCCTCCTAAAAGGCTGGCAACGCACTTGCAACTCGTCTGATGTTGCGGGTGTCCATGGGCGACGGTAATCGCTTTACATCAGGTGATCCGTTTGCTCGTTTGCCCCCTAGTTTAAAAAAATCCAGAGCCTAAATTACTAACATACCCAAATTTCGTTGAAATCCGTTCAATCGTTTTTGCGTGAAAGAGTAATAAACATCCATCCATCCCCACAAATTTTCACATTTATATCTAAGTAGATGATGCCGGCAATGATGATGACAATGATGACTTCGTGCGCGCAAGAGGGAATACCGTGGTAACCGTAAATTTTCCGCAATTAAAAGTAGCTTGTCCTTCCCCGTGGTTTATTCTACATCTGTGCCAAATTTCATCAAAATGGTTCAGTAGTTGCGGAGCATATTCAATGCAAACAAACAAACTTTTCCTCTTTATTATATATCTAGATGATAGTAGGATGTTTTGCACGCAATGTGATGCAAGGGGGGTTATAAAGAAAATTCTATAGTAAAATATCTTTAGGGATGGGCGTTGAATGAACGAACTGTTTTATTAAACTGTTTATTTGTCATGAACGGGTAAACTAGTTTAGCGCCTACTGATAAACTAGTCTATGCGTGAACGGTTGCCATATGCCGGAACGGTGCGTGCGACAGAGACCGTTCGTCGCGACGCGACGACACGATCGACGGACGGGCGCGGGGCACGACGACTCGGCACGAGCAATACGTCTATCTCTGTTCTTTACAACCGACGACGTGCTCTAGTCTATGTAATAATTACATTCGTTGAGTGGGCGGTGTTTTAATATAAAAACCCCCCCGACACAAAAAATAAACTCTAAAAAATAATAAATAATATTTTAAAACTATTATAATTATATTATCACATAATATTATGTAAGTTGAAATAATTTTAGCTTATATACATACTTCCAACATCATTGAAGTAACATGATACCAAATTTCGAATCGATAGGACATGTGGACGATCATCAACTAATAAGGAAAAGATGATTTTCAAACGGCTAATCAGGTCATGGTTACCTTACCATGTTCTTTAAATCGTTGACGTAACACGGTACCAAATTTCGAATCGATTGGACATAAGATAGTTAGTAAGATCCCCTCATCAAGTAGAAAAGAGCTGATCATCTTCAAACGGCTGATCAGGTCATGGTTACCTTACCATGTTCTTTGAATATCGTTGATGTAACACGGTACCAAATTTTGAATAGATCGGACATTGGAAAGTTAGTCAGATCCCCTCATCAACTAGAAAAGAGCTGATCATCTTCAAACGGCTATCTTCCCACCACCAGTTTTCTCATCGAATGAAGCTACGAACACTCTCGATTAAGTCATTAATATTCTCTTTCAGTGCGCTTTCATTTGAGACCCCACTCTAGTATATTTGCACATTCCGTTATTCTTTCCCGCTTTCACCCCCAACAAGTTTTAAACGGCTCAACCGATTTTCATCAAACATGTCTAAGAATACTCGCATGTAAGTCACCTTTAATACAAAAAAAACTAAATCGAAATCGCTCATCCGTTCGGGAGCTATGATGCCACAGACAGACAGACAGACACACACACAGACAGACAGACAGACAGACACGTCAAACTTATAACACCCCTCTTTTTGCGTCGGGGGTTAAAATGAACTTTAAAGTAAGCTAACAATTTCCACCGCTCACAGATTAAACCGTCTCGTCGTTCGTCGTCATCACTAGTCGCGTCGATCAACAAACGACAACAAGTTTGTCAAAACAGTTAATGCTGAAAGTCGTTCATTCAACAAAACTACTTTGTTTGTCATAGTTTATTGCTCAGTTCAGTATTCGTCGAACACGTAAACTAGTCGAAAAAAAAAACTGTTTTTTCAACTAGTTTACGATGAACGATAAACGGTCTCGTTTCGTTGATCGAAAAAGCGTCGACGACCCACCACTAAATATCTTTGACTATACAGATCGTCAAATGTACCTATTTGTTATCAGTAGCAAATACAAAAACACGTCAAACAACCATATTTTGCGTCGATGGTTAAAAAGGTTTTGTTCAAGTAATATTTACATGAAAATAGAAGATATTAAAACTTTCCGTATCCTTGAAGATACACAGGGGGATTGGCGCAGTGTAAATAATAGAATAAGACCCAATTTACATACGGAGCAAATGCGGGACTGACTTCTCCGAGCAAATATGAGCGTAGGTACTGTAGGTAACGTTTACGGTTTGCGAGAGATAAGTTATTCTAGGTTATTTTGGAATTTATTGAAAGACCTGGCCAAAGAGCTGGCCCGACATACGTTGTTTTAAACGGAACCCTAAAATAAAGTAGCCTATGTTACGCTTTGTAACAGCAGCTATCTGCCTGTGAAAGTCCTGTCAAAATCGGCGCAGCCATTTCAGAGATTAGACAGACGCACAGACAAAAATTTTAAAAATTGATTTTTTATGTAAGTACTGTATATATACTTCCTATTATTTATGTAGTATGTGAAAAGCTATTAATTTAAATTAGAAATAGATACTTCAATTTTATTTATTTGTAAAGATATATGTAAAAGTTCTCTTTTACATATATCTTTACAAATAAATAAAATAGCAATACACTAGCATCATAACCTCTCGAATGATTATTTGAATGAATATTCAAAGCTTACTAAAACAGACATTATATATTTTCCAGAAAAGTAAATGATACAGGGTTTAAGTAAACAATATTTCACCTATTTGCTTACGAAATTGTGTAATTTACATATTTTAAGTAGTTTATAACCTTAGGTTATAAATTATAATATAACAACTTCTTTTTATTAATTTAATATAATATTATCTACATTTATCGCTGAAAGTGAGCCCCCGTGGCCTAGTGGGTAGACCGTTGGATTCGCATTCGAGAGAGTGCAGGTTCGAATCCCAGGTGTGGCGTGTATCAATGAGACTTTACCTCTTACTGTGAAAGAAAACATCGTGAGGAAACCCGCACATGGTTGGCCCCAGACGTATTGACCAGTCATTCCTCTGGACTAAGCTGACTATGTTGTGAGAATGCCGTATGTGCTTGGGCAACCATACGACATTTAAATAACCTAACCTAACCTAACCAAGAGCATGTCAGGACATGTCTAAGGAGGGTTCCGTAACTATAAACGCGTAATATGCTTTTTTTTAATTACTCCAAAAGTTACTGTCCGATTTGTTTCAAAATAATTTTCCTAAAGAGTTTTAGCATGATCTATCAGCATGGAAATTTGCAAGTTTCTATCTCCTATAGTTTAAAAATGCTAGGGGGGGGACCAACTTACAAACTACTTTGGAGGCCGATTACTCGAAAATGGTCAACTTGATAAAAAAGTAACGTATGAAACCTTGCCTGTATTTTAAAAGACCTATTCTACGATACCCCACACGATGGGGTAGAGTGAAAAAATATTTTTCATCCCCACTTCACATGTATGGAGAGCCACCCCTAAAATATAAAATTATTATTTTTTTATGATCCCGAAACCGTGATCTATACACAATCTATAACTGCACCAAATTTCATCAATTTATATTCATAATTACAGGAGCTAGAGGCGCGGACAGACAGACAGACAGACAGACGGACAGAGCGAAACTATAAGGGTTCCTTAAGTATTACGGAACCCTAAAAACCGACTGTCACAGGCATTACAGTATTTCAAGAGTGGTCACTTCGCTCGGAGAATACTGTATAAATCTCCCATCAACGAATGTAAAGGCCAATTTTTTATCACTGAAAGAGAGATATCTTCTCTAATAATAATCTATACCTACATCTACACAGATATCTGTTTGTAATTTCATATAAATAGCTTTTTACTTAATGCATATGAATGTATGATTATACGGTATTATTAACAATAAAACTCTATTTTTATTTCAAATTTTGCCTGTCCGTCTGTCTGTTTGTCCTGTATTCTGTCTTTCTGTTTGTTCCGGTTAATCTCTGGAGCGGCTGGACCGATTTTCACAGGACTTTCACTGGCAGATAGCTGATGTTATAAGGCGTAACTTTTAATACTTTTTTATCATCATCATCATCAAAATATTATGTTTAACGCCCAACGAAGTGGTCACGGGTCAACTAGTTACCTAAATAAAAACTATCTGACATACGATAGTACATAGGCACCAACAAAATGTGCAAGTGAAACACTCATTTACTATAATTTTAAATGAAAATTGAAAGGTGAATTAATTACGCACTCATTGGATCAACTATCAAAGCCTTAGCAAACGAAATTGGCGTAATCGAAAGTTCTTTCACTATTTTTTTACCTTTAACAGCGCCAATTTATTCGCAAATAGCTTTCGAATATTGAAAACTTAAATTATTCAAAGGTTAAGGAAAGCACTCTTAAAAAATATCGACCTCCTTAAACCTACTTTCGTAGCAAATAACACATTCAAACGAATTTAAATGATTCTGAAAAATATATATGCAGCCTAATGTATAACCGCTTCCTTTTTTGAAAGTAGGTTAAAAAATATGATGTGGCAGGAGTGAAACTTTATTCAAATCTGGCGGGTATACAAAGTACAAACGTTAATTGTACATGTCACCGTAAAAACCGTAAGATTGTAAAATAACTAACGAGATTGTAAAAATATGTCGAAAGATCTTTCACATAACATACAGCAACGGGTTAAGATTAAACTGAAATACTTAAAAAATAAAACAGATAAGTATCCGTTGCTATAAGTATAGCAACGGCATAAGGTAAGAGTTAAGACTGAAATATTTCTGAAGTTATAACTACAAATGTTTGAATTATATGTCACCGTAAAATTATAAAAACCGATAGATTGTAATATTACTAGAGATATTATAAAATGTCGACAGATTGTCAAATAAAAATTTCTTCTTACAATTTTACACGTTATTTTTCCTTATATTGTAATACTAGCGATCCGCCCCGGCTTCGCACGGGTACAATACTGATACTAATACTACAGAATGTCTTTAAACCTCTACCAAATGGGCGAAATTTAGTCAAAAGTTCAAAACAAACAGAAACAAATTAATATAGGTACCTACTAAAACTCAATGAAATAAGTAGGTGGGTATACTTTTATCCTATGAAATACCTATACTCTACAGGACTAACAATACAACAAACACTAAATAAATAGGTATTCAAGTAACTATCCATCATAGTTACAACGAACACAAAACAAAAAAAAATACCCAATAATCTAAACTCCGCACGCGCACCCCCGCCTTGGTGACGCCCACTTCGCAACGGGCCATGCAGCAGAAATCGTAATATTTTAATTTCGCCATAACTTTAAAACCAAACATCCAATTTTAATCATTCAAAGACCAAATATTATCTACATAAACTGTACTTAGTGACGAAATAATTTATTTTGATAAGGATTAATAGCATAAGTAAAATAAACGCGTTTAAATATAGTCCAAAAAATAATTCAAGATTTCTAAATAAAAAAATGGTTGTTGTGCTTCACTCGACATAGATAGGTATAGACTATAGTGTGTCGCGAACTTTTTTGTAGATATTTATAAGATCTACAATTAATTAGAACATTTTATGGTTCTATCTTTTATAGTTTAGGCAGCGTACGCAAAATAAGTAACTTTCCTGGTTGATTTTTTACACCTTGTGTCCGAAAAACCCAAATATCTTACGGAACCCTATTTTTTTCCAAAATAAAATTTAGCATATGTTACTCGTGGATAATGTAGCTTTCGAATGGTGAAAGAATTTTTGAAATCGGTCCAGTACTTTTTGAGCCTATTCATTACAAATAAACAAACAAACAAACAAACAAACAAACATACAAACAAAGTTTTCCTCTTTATAATATTAGTGTAGATTTACCGTGCCGATTGGTTAAACGGCAAGAGCCCCGTGCCGCTATATTTGTTTGGTTTTTCATAATAATAATAATAATAACGAAAATAATGCGTATAATTGTAAAGAGAAATTTTTATTTGACAATCTGTCAACATATTATAATATCTCTAGTAATATTACAATCTAACGGTTTTATATATATAATTTATAATTTCAATCATGTCATATATGTTAAGGTTTTTGAATAGCAGTAGGAATCGAAATAATATAATTATGTATTAAAAGAAAAATTAGTATCGAAGCATAAAATTTACTTTATCAAACGTATTTATAGGTAAATTATAGTCTACAATAAACCATATTATACCGAGCATTTAATGAAACTTGATGATTTATCTCAAAAATTTCAAAAGTCCATTAAAAACCAATTCGAAATATAATAAAGTGTTATATTTTATTGAAAACAGTAAAATAGGTGACACATTTCCTTAAGCAATCTGCGTCATGGTCTTAATTAACTCAAAAGTAATATAATGTGCCTGAAGCATTAACTTATACTGCCGTAAGGATAGGCCCTGTCTCTAAGGGTCATGGGGTACTCACGCCAACGCAACGTAAATGAGAACATTTAAATTAGTAGCATTATAGTGTTAATGTTTACAACAAATAAATTGGAACTTAACAGTGTGCTTAGTGCGAGTTTTTATCACTACTCGACATGAAAAGTAAACTACAATTTGTATGGTATCGAAACAACGCCCCTAGTCGCAAAAATGGGAAACATAATTAGCGAGTGTGAGTTTTGTGGATTTTAACTAACTAAACGCTCGCGTCGTCTCACACTCACGTTTGAATGTGGGTGTTTCGCTTTGATTGGTTGTTTCAAAAGTCTTGCGAGTGCCAGTTGCACATTTTGACATTCGAATAGTAAATTTGTGTTAACGACGTCGAAAAGTTGTCACCCCGTGTTCACTTCCAATTTCTCAGTGATTAGGTAGTGAATTGCGGTGAAAGCATTTATAAAAGAACATTTTAGCAATTAATTTGCTATGGCAGGACGTTTTTTTTTCGCGTGGAGGATGTTTGCGGCTGCTCAAGCTCAAGACGACCGCAATTTAATGAATATTATACATTGTTTTGTCTATATGGATAAAATAAGCTCATCTTGTTTACCGATTGTCACACTTACTGTTCCATGAATGTTATTAAAGTATCAAACTGAGAAAAACTTGTTTTCATCATTTTTAAGTTTAAATACAATTTATTATAAACGAAATGTAAAATACTTTGCAAATAAAATTCAAAATTTCGGCGACTTATGTCAGTGTCACAAACAATAACACACGATATAACCCGTCACAATCTTGATGACAGCAGCTTCATAACAAAATAATACAGTGAAAATGACATTCAATTTGGTCGGTTAATCTCACAGTGAAGTCGTGCTACCAATATAACAAAAATAATAAAGCGTGCTTTCGGTGAGGATACGCGTTCGATTAGTTAGATTGGATAATGACTCGCACACCCATACTTTTAATTTTCGATTCGATTTGCGCTAACTCGATTTACAAAGTAGTAAAGTAATCGAAAAAATTGTGGGACTCGCACTCAGCACACAGAGCATATTTTATCATTATGGTCCACGTGAGACTCGAGAATGCTCGCAAATCGAAATATATACCAACGAGACTAAGTCTAATTTATTTAAATATTAGCTAATGCCCGCAACTTCGTTTGCAATAGAACTTACTGAAATGGAACCCAATATTTTTAAACGGAACCCTAAGATAAAGTAGTCTATGTTACATCTTATGACATCAGCTATCTGCCAGTGATAGTCTCGTGAAAAGAGGGTCCAGCTGTTTCAGAGATTGGCCGGAACAAAGTACAAACAGACAGACAGGCAGATAGAGAAATTAAAATTAAAGGAAATATATTGTAAGTATCGTATATATGTCACCGTAAAATTGTAAAAACCGTTAGATTGTAAAATAACTAACGAGATCGTAAAATTGTGTTGAAGAATTTATAACTATATATAATATTTATAATCTAAAGAAAATTATTTTCTTAAATTATTGGCAGAATATTCGCGTCGGAAGTCTATCAACATTTTACTAGTTTTATTACAATCTAACGGTATTTACAATCTTACGGTGACATATATACTTTAATATGCACTTAAATTTTAAACATTTCAATTTCATATAATTAAATAGAATAGAACATAATGATTTATTGTGGCATGTTTATACGAAATGTTCGTAGGGGCTCATTCTTACTTTCAAATTGTATGCCGGAAGTAATCAACACCACGCTGAGACGAGCAATTTTGTTCATCTATTAAATTGTGTCAGGTGAGGAGATATTTTATGACAATTTGCTCGTACCTACCTGTATTTGGCTGCGTCGAAGTAAGCTCGATATTTTATTGAGGGATTAAATCCTGCTGTTGGATTAAAATTTCAGTATTTCAAATATTACCTTTATTTTTAGGGTTCCGAACCTCGAAAGGAAAAAACGGAACCCTTATTGGATCACTTTGTTGTCCGTCCGTCCATCTGTCTGTACCTTTTTTCTCTGACCCTTTTTCTCAGTAACGCGTGGAGGTATCAAGCTGGAAACCTGAGTATTGTATATCAAATACTCAGGTCTACTGTCCCTTAGAGCTGTGAAAAAATCAAACTTCTAAGACAACGCAATCAAAAGATATAGCCGTGTATGCCGCAAATTTTCGCACTCGCAAGGAAATCGAAACCTACAGGGTATTTTCCATGAACTCAGAATCTTTTAATTTGGTACGAAGCAATTTCTTATAATACAAATAAAGGAAAAATTGCGAAAACCGTAAATTTTTATTCACATCATATAATAAAAATAATTTTAATAATTTTAAACTTACTAACCCAAGCCTCATGAACTCGTAGAAGTATTAAATTGAAATTCATATTAAATACTCAGGTCTATAATACCTTTTAATCTGTAACAAAATCACTGTAGGTTTGTACGTAACCCTCGGTGCGCAAGTCCAACTCGCACTTGGCCGGTTTTTTTTAAAACTTAACACACAATTTTTGATTTTCTGTCTGCTAATCTCTGGCCCACGATGTCGTACGCGAGAGGAACTTGCTCCGTATATTTTGCTGCAATATTAGCATATTATGTGTCTTACCCGTATTTTCTTTTCTCCGCCTTTGGTTTTTTTTTTCTTTTCATATCTGTTTTCATTTTCACTAGGTATATGACAATAAACAAACAACTTTGTCTAATTTTCTGAAATTATAAACATTAAACTGCTCTCCCGAACAATTTGGTTTTTGACGCTTATTACATTTTTACCATCGATATGTAGTAACTACATATAAATCAAAATGCTTTTTTTAATGGGTGGTCTACTTTAATGACATTTAAGTCGCTTTAACTTAGTGGTAGGTGGTAATTTTTACTAGGTACTTATACTACTACTACTAGGTACTAGGTATACCTTTGTTGGGATTTAAACCGATGATAAACTACCATTAAACCATATTATATGCATTGTAAATAAGAATTAACCTCAATGGTTGACTCCTAGTTGTTTTTCAGAGGTATAAACTATGATTTATTATAACATTCGGTTATGATATATTATAACATTCGGGCGAGATGTCCCCTAACAATTTTTCAGAGAGGACACCTTGGCCAAAGACGCGATTCCGACCAGGCGAGAACCGCCTAAAGCTGGGCCTATAAATTTGCTTCAGAATCCGGAAAGCCGGAGAAAATTCTGAGCATTGAAATAGAACTCGGCGCCACTGGCATAGCTGTATCAGCCCCCGGCAAATTTTTACTTACCACTAGGACGGGGGGCCCCCAAAACTATTTTTGATACGGGGCCTCCTAAGGCTGGCTACGATACTGCTCAGCGCTAATACAAAAGAGCTGAAAATCAACACTCAAGATTCGAGTCAAATGTCAACACTTGACTCTTGACATTCTACACTTGATACATACATAATATAATCACGCCTCTTTCCCGCAGGCAGACACCACTTCTTTCCACTTGCTACGATCCTTACATACCTACTTGTTTCGCTTCGTCCACTTTTGAATATAAGTGGAGGAATGGATGGTAAGAACCATCCATTCCTCCACTTATATTCAACGTAGTGAAGCGGCTCTCCACGGGCCACTTGATACTTCGAATAAGTTAAACTCTATTGTAATAGTGTAAACAGGGGCGGATCGTGAATTTGTGGGGCCCTGGGCTGTAACTACTTAGGGGCCTATCTAAGTACTCATAATGATATTATTACATAATCTTTATTGCACAAAAAACATAAATATTACTTAAATCTACGCAAGTAATCTATACATATAAAATCCTTTGTCCTGAATGACTGACGGATCAACGCACAGCCTAAACCGCTGATCGTAGAGACCTGAAACTTGCAGGGCTTGCTCTTTGTAATGCGTAGGCATCCGATAAGAAGGGATTTTTCGAAATTCGACTCCTAAGGGGGTGAAAAAAGGGGAAAAAGTTTGTACGGGGCAACGTGATTCCTTGGTTCAATCTACTTCATATTTTGCACAAACATTATTTAACAGAATTGATGGAATTCGTGTATCACAGTTTATTGAAATTCATCCCCTAACTGGGTTAAAAAAGGGAAAGAAAGTTGTTTGGGAGCGATTTGCTTCAAAGTTGATATTAATACTCCTTAGTGCTTTTGATTAAAAGCTCCCACTCACAAGCGATCGATCGATTTAGTCTTTACAATTTAAACATTAACTGGATTGGTAGTTGCAAGTAAATCGGTTTAGATAAAAATTTAATAGAGCCTGAGATCCTTGGACCGCCTTACTACACTTTTTATATGAAACTCGTATATATACGCGTAAATTTTGTTCCAACTTTTGACCCCCACCGCAAAAACTAGCTGGTAGGTCTTACACTAATCATTTTGTGTAATAGTTTGTCGTTAGCAATTTACTTTCAAATACGAATTAATTTCCAATTTGATCGAAGCAATCGATAGCCCGTGAGTGGGGAGCTTTATTTTTATTTTGACATAATATATTGTCATCATGTTGAAAAATAAATATCTGACAAGAATGCGAAAGTTAAATCTGATGAAAATGTCTTTGAAAAACTAGGCACCTAAATATTTGCGATTGCTGCATTAATTATATTCACAATACTTATTATATTACATACCCTCTTTTTAATATTATATATCTATGTTACATACTATTTCAGTAGAATATTTTGAGTGTAGGTATAATTAATTTTTTTTTTTGTAATATTTAATTTATTTGTGCTTGATTTATCAGTGTTTAATACATAGGTTTTTACAAAGGGTTTTTAGTTTTTAACCCACAACAATGACTCTTAAGATTTTCTTAACATATTTTTGATCTATACGTTTGTGCGCGCTAATCTCAGAAACTACGGAACGGATTTTTATAAAAGTTACTGTAGTAGTTTAGCCCTTGGATAAATACAGAGGACTCGCTTTTTATCGCGGACATTTTTTGGGTACCTTACCTACGGGTTCCACGTTGATAGGAATTAGGATAGCTCTGCTTATAATTTTGTGTAGGTATTTCAATTCAATCGGTTCGTACCTATAAAAAGTTTTATCAATCGAAAAAGTAATGTAGTATAAAATGCTATAAAATAACCAGATATTTGAATTGGTTAAAACTTTACCTAGGTTAACCCTAATCATTAATGTGTATGATTATTATATGAGGAATAAGTGAGAAGCTAGATGGCTTCGTGGTCGTACTGCTAACTCATGTATCTCTCAAACTCTGTCGTGGTCCCAACTAGGATGGGCGATCACAAACCAAATTATTTTATCGAAATCGTTAAAATACTAATTATCGGCTACAAAGAAATCCTTACTTAATATTATACCTAAACGGGAAAGTTTGTATGTACAATAATAATATGTTTAGTTTTTCATGCAATAAAGTAAAGTAAAGAAAACACGTAAAGAATTTTAATGCAATCAGGTATGGTAGTAGGTTAAGCAGAATTAACACAGAATACTTTTTCAGCTTATTAAATTTTATTTATGGTATAGTTCTCGGTAGATTTCTTGAGTGTATCTACGAAGTGCAGTGCCTACACCATTATGTATTCAATTTTGGTATTGGTATTTTCCCGAACAAGCTTTCCCTCTGACGCAAGCGAAGCTGCGGGCAAAAGCTAGTAGTTGTACAAAAGGCGACCTTATTGCTGTGGTAGCAATCTCTTCCAGGCAACCTTTGGGTGAGAGAGAAACCAAAATAGTGATATTTATATGCTTATAAAAAACAATAAAATAATTTTATTTATTTATTATGAATTAGTAAAAGAATTGACAGGTTATGTGTGTGACAGTTATGTTATATTACTATTAAAATTTAATCGGAATGAAAATACAATACGAGAAAAGATGATTTCAGCAAAACCTAAACGTATAAAAGATATTTAAGGTTTGGGTTTTTCTATAAATATAAAAATATTGGGCATTTAGGGCCATCAAGTAAACTATGCTTGCGTGCGAAACAAGGGTTCGAAGGTATTTGCTAAACTCAATGACTCATGTTATCATTTTTGACAAAACGCAGCCGTAACTTGCAAGACACTATTGTCACCACGAAATCACAGATTCTTGATGAAGTCGAAATGGGGTACACCTAAAACACGAGCCCACCCTAAACCCATCTTGCAGATGATTCACGAGCCAGACTTATGAGCCATCTTACAGATTAGATTCCTGATATTGACATGGGTGAGATTAGAATAGCTCTCAGGCAGCTTCATAATAATAAAGCACCAGGAGATGATAAAATAAACACAGAGCTGCTTAAGGCAGGAGGAACACCTGTCTTGACTGAGCTCCTTAATTCCGTCATTCACACTGGCACTACCCCGGAAGTATGGAGCAGGAACATGATGGTTTCATTTTTAAAATAGGCGATAACACGCGACTTGAAACTACCGTCCCATTCCGCTCCTGAGCCACGATTATTAGCTATTATCGAAGGTTATCTCGAATCATCCTTCCTAGAAGTTCAACGACTTTCAGATCAGCCTCTCTGCTTAGCGTATGTGGACTATGAGAAAGCCTTCGATACCGTCAAGACCTGAGAGGCAATTCTGCTAAATAAAACCTGCATTAATACAATTACAATCAAGTCTCAATACGCTAATCTCAAACGGTGTTTTTATAAACGTTAAACCAACGTTAAACGCGCTCTGATTGGTCGAAACGTCACAAAGTAAAATTAAATTCTACTTTAAATACGAGAATTGAGGTTCGGGTCTGTGCTAGAATTCATGAAGAAATGCCTCGTTGACTGTCGATAATATTTCGAGTCCTGTCTGAGTCCTGAGTGTCTGAGTTCTGAGTCCTGAGTCTGATCAAGGCCGCAACGATTACCGTCCAAGTAAAAGAACAGACCATATAACCGATCCAACTTCGTCAAGGAATGAGACAGGTAGATGTTATCTCTCCGAAACTGTTTACTAACGCGTCGTAGGACGTTTTCAAGTCGCTTGATTGGAACGGCCTGAGACAACATAAACGGCCAATACATCTCACACTTGCAATTTGCCGATGAAATAATCATTATGTCAGAATATCTGCAGGACCTGGAAGAGATGCTGAATAGCTTAAGCGATTGTTCAAGACGGGTGCGTCTCGGGATGAACCTTAACAAAACCAAAATTATGCATATTGAACATATTCTCCAAGGAACGGTACTAGTCTTGAAGTTAAGAAGCAAGAATACGTATATCTTGGGTAAACTCTTATTCAACTAGGGCGGCATAACTTTGAGAACTAGGCAAATAGAAGAATAAGCTTGGGCTGGGCTGCATTCGGGAAGCTCCGGGACAACTACTACGAATTACAGTCACTGACATTGCTCATAGAATAAGCACGCTGAACTGGAAGTGAGCCGGCCATGTTTGCAGACGGACAGACAAGCGTTAGAGTTGGAGACTACGCTTAGGCAAACGTAGTGTAGGACGACCTGTGGCACAATGGACCGATGAATTAAAGTTGGCTGGCAGCAGATGGATGAGGGCTGTCCGAGATCGGGATGGTTGGCGCTCATTAGTGGAGGCCTACGTTAAGCAGTGGGCTATTCATATATCCGTAGGCTGATGATGATGAAATTTCCCCGTCGATAATAATTAATATTGACCTCTGATATAGCATTTATTTTCCTGCATAATAAACATTATTTTGATAGGAAGACGCCACGGTAACTTATGTACCTTTTTTTATGTAACATACAGTAAATACATAAAAATATAAGGTACCTAATACATACAAATTAGGTATAAGTTTAACTTTATTACCACAAAATAAAAGTTTTTTTCAGTGTCCTCTATTCTAATTTACCTTTAATTTTAAAAGTCAAGTTAGTAAACTAGCATATTCCAAAATTAGTCACCAAAAATAAATTTTCCATTAGAAATAAATAGCCTATTTTTAAAATAGTTACGTTTTATTTTTGAATGCTTTAGTAAAATATAAACAGAAAGTTAAATAAGCCCATTAAATTTTAAAACTTTTGGGAAAATAGTGTCATTTTTTTATGATTAATTAACAAAGGTTCTAATTAATTAAACTCATATTTTTAGTAAGAAATCACTAAAACAACTATTCACCTACGGCAAACAACAAAAACCAAAAAATTGCCTATTCTCCAATTACATTTTAGGCGTTTACCAAAAATCAAGAATTTTGGATTAAGCCACTTCAATTCTGAAGGTGCGATATGTATAAAATAATCAAATAGTTTCAATAAATAATATTAATTTTAATACTCTAAAAAAATTTAAGAAAATCAGCATCAAAACATCCTTTCACACGTATTTTCCGCCTTAACTCAATTCATATAAGTATGCAATTTTTTTACAATGTTTTCTTATGACAATATCACGTAAAAATATCGCCCGTAAACTGACTTTACAGACAACCATTTTTTAAATTCAAATTATCGCCTATTGTTTTTAGCGGGGTCTGGGGGCCCCTTGTAACCCCGGGGCCCTATTTCCGACATTCGACATTCGACACAGTCAGAGGATATCCCGACATTCGACACAGTCAGAGGGGGGAAAAGGTACTCCAGTTACGTGGATGTGACAGCGTGCTCCGACGATCTGCTGAACCGAGTGGGCGACTGGAGAGTAGAGGAGGGTCTCACGAGCTCGGACCACAACGGCATATCCTTCGGCATCAGACAACAGAAATCCACAGGCACGAACATAATACGAACCACACGCATATTTAACACACAGAAGGCAAACTGGACTCAGTTTCGTGAGAAACTGATCCAGCTGATGTCGGACAGACAATTGACTGTACAAGACATGGATACAATACACAGCACACAACAAGTAGAGGACGCAATAGACAGATACACACAAGCTATCACACAGACATGCAGAGACACAATGCCGACCAAAAAACACACGCAAAAATTCACCTTGTCGTGGTGGAATGATGAGCTCGCGCAGATGAAGAAGCTGGTTGCCACGAGGAAACGCAGGATCCGGAACGCAGCACCTGATCGCAGAGACCGCGTCGTTGGGTTGTACCTGGAACAAAAGGAGATGTATGAAAAAGCAGTAAAGGATGCGCAAGTGGAGAGCTGGAAGGAATTTTGCCGGAAACAGGATAGGGAGGGGGTCTGGGAAGGCATCTACAGGGTGCTGAGCAGAGCTACAGGGAGGGAGGAGGATCTGCCCCTTACGAGGGACGGTGAAACCCTCGACGCCCGGAGCTCCGCAGAATGGCTGGCGGAGACTTTCTACCCCGAGGACCGGGAAAATGGTGAAAGTGAGGAACATCGGCGGACGCGCCGGCGGGCGGAGTCCTTGGACACTGAACCGCCGGCGGGTCCGGACGACCCTCCTTTCATCATGGAGGAGTTGAAGAGAGCCGTAAGGTCCTTCAACCCCAAAAAGGCCCCCGGGGCGGACGGACTCACGTCGGACATCTGCCAGCACGCTGTGGAATGTAACCCGGAATGGTTCCTTGCGCTGCTGAACAGGTGCCTCACTGTCGCCTGCTTCCCCAAACAGTGGAAGCAGGCGACCGTGGTGGTGCTAAGGAAGCCGGGCAAGGAATCGTATCGGGTACCAAAAGCCTATCGACCGATCGGCCTTCTACCTGTTCTCGGCAAAGTCTTCGAGAAGATGCTGGTCGCCCGACTCAGGTTCTACCTGTTGCCCAGGATTAGCCCTAACCAATATGGCTTCATGCCCCAAAGGAGCACCGAAGACGCCCTCTATAGGTTGGTGAACCACATCAGAAAGTGTAGGGAGGAGAAGAAAATTTCTGTTGTGGTATCACTGGACATAGAGGGGGCCTTCGACAGTGCCTGGTGGCCGGCCATAAAGGTTAGACTGGCTGAGGTTGGGTGTCCGGGGAACCTGAGGCGGGTGATCAGCAGCTACCTGAGTGAAAGGAGAGTGAATGTAAGGTATGCTGGTAAGGAAGTGAGTAGGGAGACCAACAAGGGGTGCGTACAGGGGTCCATAGGTGGACCGATCCTGTGGGACCTCTTGTTGGACCCCCTGCTATGGATGCTAGATGAGATGAATGTGTTTGGCCAGGCATTCGCCGACGACTTAGTGTTAGTTTTTGAGGGGGACACCGCTCTCGAAATAGAGTTAAAGGCTAACGGGGTTTTAGAGAAAATAAACGAGTGGGGGGAGATGAACAAGTTGAAGTTCGCCCCCCACAAAACATGCGCTCTACTAGTTACGCGTAGACTAAAATTTGATATGCCGCGGCTCGCCATGGGGGGAGTTGATCTCCAGTATTATGGGGAAATAAAGATACTGGGCTTAACAATTGACAGCGGCCTCACCTTTAATGCCCATGTAGGCAATATATGCAAAAAAGCGATAAACAGGTACAAACAGCTAGCCAAAGCGGCCAGAGTAGGATGGGGGCTTAACCCCCAGATAGTTAGAACCATATATATGGCCGTGATAGAGCCGACTATTCTGTATGCATCAGCAGCGTGGGCACCCACCGTGGAAAAGATGGGGGTCCAAAAAAGGCTTAACACCGTCCAACGGGGTTTCGCCCAAAAGATCTGCAGAGCATATCGAACCGTCTCCCTGAACTCTGCGATGCTGTTGGCTGGGATACTCCCCCTTGATCTCAGAATCCTCGAAGCTTCGAGGCTTTATGAGATCAAGAAGGGGGTGTCACACCCGGTGTTGAAAGACAGGGAGGTGGAGCGAATGGCTCCAGCGATTGAGGACCCACATCCGGCAGAGCAGGAAGAGCTGAGGTTCGGGTTGGTAGACGAGGACTCGTATGCAGACGTGGTTAACAGCCACGTCCATAGGATCTATACGGACGGCAGCAAGATTGAGGGTCGAGTCGGAGCCGCACTCTCCTTATGGGAGGGTGAGGCCGAGACGAAGGCCGTCAAGCTTGCTTTGCCGCCGTATTGCACCGTCTACCAAGCCGAGCTTCTAGCGCTCCAGAGAGCAGTAAGTATAGCCTGCAAGAGTGGAAGGGCGAAGGTCGGTATCCTTAGCGACTCCAGATCGGCTCTCCAGGCAGTCACCCTTAGTTCCCCTCATCCCCTGGCAGTGCAAACACGGGCGGCCCTCCGAAAAGCTGCATTGCAGAGGCGGGAGGTCTCCCTGTTTTGGATTAAGGCGCACGCAGGGTTGAAGGGGAATGAGAGGGTTGACGAATTAGCCAAGGAGGCTGCGCTGGGATTGAAAAGGAAACCCGACTACGATCTGTGTCCTGTTTCATTCGTCAAGCGTATCTTAAGAGAGGATACGATTGAGGAATGGGACAGGAGATACGAAGTGGGAGGGACGGCCGGAGTCACGAAGCTCTTTTTCCCAAGCGCTGCTGCTGCATACAAAATAGTCAAAAAGATAGACATCACACACTACACCACACAGATTCTGACCGGACACGGCGGGTTCGCCTTCTACTTGAACAGATTCAAGCTGAAGGAGGATCCGTCATGTCTGTGTCAGCCGGGAGTTGAGGAGACGGTTCCTCACCTGTTGCTGGAGTGCCCAATTTTTGCTAGCAATAGATACGATATTGAGCAGAAATTGGGCACATCCATAACGGGTGAGAATCTGTTTCCATCCTGGGGGGAAAATCGAGGGATATCTTCCTCGAGTTTTGCAAGAAGATTGTGGTTGCAGTATGCAAAAGAAACTGTGATATCTTAGTGTGATTTTAGTTAGGCTCTATTTTTATTATGTTTCTTGTGATATTAGGCTAGTCTTTTACCTTGTGTTGTCGTTTTTTATTGTGATATTTTAAAAGGCTGTGATTATTTTACTGAATTTTATTATTTTATTTGTATTGTATTTTATTGAAGTAATATTTAAATATTTTAATTGATTAATTTTTTTGTGATTTTTCTAATGTGGAAGAATTTAATTTGTATTGTATTAATCTAGATGTTTTATATTATTGTATCATGAATGTTCATTTGACAAGTACATTGTACTGTACTATATAGATATAAGATAATTTTAAAAATTGTAATAGAAGTAAGAAGAAAAGAATAAAAGATAAACAAAAAGCCCTGATCATGTTAGGGGGACGAATAAAAAAAAAAAAAAAAAAAAAAAAAAAAAAAAAAAAAAAAAAAAAAAAAAAACCCGGGGCCCTGGGCTGCAGCCCAAGTAGCCCTTAGGTAGATCCGGCCCTGAGTGTAAAGTTCTATTTTCAATGTTTTGAATTTTTTACGGCCTTCCTGATTCCGGATCATAATAATTATAATCCCAACTCCCAGCCGATTTCGACCGGGTGAGACAAAATATTTTGGTGCATATGTATCGAGTATCGACCTATTACGAAATAGATGTAACCTCATAATATGTATTTTAGTTCTCACTTGAAACTGACGTGATAAAGTGTACTTGAGTAAGCAAAAGGCCTGTGAAATAGAATTTTCTAGAAACCATTTACCCAGTTTATTTACACTTACCGAAATTTTGGTTGATTGGATTTTTATTATGTATCTCAAGATCGTCTGGGGCGAGTTTTAACTTTTAAGTTCTTGGAATTGAAATTTTCTTGAAGCTTAAAACCTTTTAATAATAGGTTAATAGTTATTTGAAAGTTTGATAACTCGAATTTGAGGTTTGAGAAAAACTTATGATTAGTTTCAAATGATTTTCCAGTAAGGTATTATTTTTCATACTGTACTCAAAATCAATCTTTAATTCAACAAATTGTTTTGTTGAAGCCACAGTACAGTAATTTTGTAATAGGTATAGTAGATGTTGTCCGCGACTTCATGCGCGTGCGAAGGAAATCTCGTGGGAACCGTACATTTTGCCGCAACAAAAAGTAGCCTATGTTCTTCCACGCGGTCAACTCTATATCTCGGCCAAATTTAATGCAAATTCGTCCAGTAGTTTCAGAGCCATGTTCAATACAAACAAACAAATGTTTCATCTTTATTACATAAGTATTTAGTTAAAAATTATAGATAAACACGTGAAGCTAAAACTTTGCACCCCTTTTTCGAAAAGTAAGCGAACGGAGGAGTACGAAATTTGTCGGAGTTGAGAAATCAGAAAAGTCCCCAACACGCACGGTATTGAACCCGCACCTCGATCGCTCATGCGTTCTATTATTTATGCTACTCTCACTAAAACAAAGAGCTTTTAATTAAAAATTTTAACGTAAGGGGAAGTTTGAAATGACTTGCTACACACTATGTAATGTGTAGTGGGGAATTACCGAATACCGAGTGACGATAGGCGCGGGTAGTTACGCCGCGCGCCGGACACGCATCCATCACATAATCAAGGCGAAAATATATCATTTGTATAGAAAATTGACTCTCAATAACATTGGCAAAAGAGAAATTTCAATGCATTGCAATTTACATATAATACTCGTATTTACCTATTATATACAGGAAAAATAAGTTTTAGTGGTTTTTTTGCTTGTTCTGTAAAGTAGGCTTTTACGACCTTTCTACCTCAAGGTATCGATTTATTTAATTATTTTACATTTCTTGATTTTATCCTAGACTGTTATTTTTTTTCTCTTTTATTTAGAAGCTTTACTACAGTGGCTGTAGTATGTAATATAATGTATGCAAGAGCGTATTTACCATTATTTACATGCTTTCGGTTTTTTTCCAACCCCTATTTTTATTAGGCGGCAGCCCTAGTAGAAACCTTATTTTACGGTTAATTTTGACGACCAAACCTGTGTCAATGCCATTAAATATTTGTATCAATCTAGCGAGTCGTGAATTGTTGGTCGGGAATAACTTCACACCAATATACTGTGGTCTGAGTGCAGTCTACAGCAGTGGCGAAAGCTGGTTCTCCTTCATAGTCAAGCCCTAGCCTGTATAATAGGTAGGGATTTGGACGAGGGTCTTCGAAAGGTAAGTAAATGAAGAGAAAAAGTAAACCCTTTCACTAGCCATAACGTGTGGTAGTGCTACGTGTGGAGTTCGGGACGGGCTCCATACCAAAACGCCTATTGTTCTTTCATTTCATGACACATTTAAACTGGCACGCACTTTACTCATTCACTCTCACTCACAAACTCATTTTACTCATTACAAAATTAACTTATCTCGTCCACGAATGAAACTGTTTTGAACTCAAATCTGCAGAACTGTATGCTATGTGCTAGTTTTGACACTGCTGCGCCGTGAAGAAGTTAACTATAATAATATTATAGTTAACTTCTTCACGGTAATATGGCGTCGATACAACGCCCCTAGTGTACTAACTAGTACCCTTTCGTTATATTGTAATATTTACCGTGCCGATTGGTTAATCGGCAAGTGGCCCGCGCCGTCATATATGCTTTTTCATAATAATAATTATAACGAAAAGTAATGCGTACAATTGTAAGGAGAAATTTTTATTTGACAATCTGTCGACATATTATAATATCTCTATTAATATTACAATCTAACGGTTTTTACAATTTTACGGTGACATATATTCACCTCATAACCTTAAAATAAAAACATCTAATATCAAAATGTTAACCTGTTTTCTGCACAACTGAAAAGTGTAATCAGTATTTACCCCGCGCGGTCGAAATTCGCATCATATGCACGTTCCCTAAATAAAACCACGGGTTAAAAAATTGGTGAGGCAAGCCAAATCCGGTGCCAACTAGCCGGGGTAATCCAATTTGAAGTTGTCGTAGATCGTAATTAACAGGGGACGGTCTATGAATAACTGACGCGTCATACTCCAAATGTTGACACGTGAGTTTTTAGGGTCCCGTAGTAATAATGAGCCCTTATAGTTTCGCTCCGTCCGTCTGTCATCCCCTGATAAATTCGGTTAATAAGAATATAAATAGACGAAATTTAGTATAGTTATGGATTGCGTATAGATTTCACTTTTGGCATAAAAAATAATTATTATTATTTAATATTATTTTTTGATAATTAATTTAATAAGTATTTAATGGGGTGAAGTGAAATGGGGGTGATTTTTTATTCTACTCTATCGTGTGGAGTATCCATGAATATGTCTTTCTTTTTAAACAAAATTTACTATATTTAGTATCGGCCTCTAAAGGTGGCATTTCTAAACTTTAAGAGATAAAAACTTCTAAGTTGTATGCTGGTAGGTCATGTCAAGTACTCTTTCGAAAAATTATTTTGATTGGAATCGGACAGTTTATTTTCAAGAAATTTTAAAAAACAAAACTTATTGCCCGATGATGTGCTACGGAACCCATAATAAGCCGCGTGACACGCTCTTGATTAGGTTAAGGTTAATGAAGGCTTGTGTAGTCACTTTTTATAAAAGTATTAATCATATTAGTGTCCCTGCTACTGAGGCAAAGTGCAAAGGTCGCTCCACAATACTAGGATTAGTCTGCAGGTAGTCATCAGGTTTGCTAAGTTACTAAAGCACTGCTTCCATACCACGTCAACCTGGTCCTGGATAAATTATTCGAAGATATTGTATCGCAGGTAACAGACAACGCATTTTTATTCTCTATACTTACATACAATTAATACACATCTAAGAACCAGGAACAATGAAAAACTTTTTGCTCCTTCGGGGGATTCGAACCCGTAACCTCTAACTGAGTGAGCTGAACCACAGAGGTTTTTTTATTATTAAATTAGGGGGCAAACTAGCAAACGGATCACCTGATAGAAAGCGATGACCATCGCAAATGGACACACGAAACATCAGAGGAGTTGCAAGTGTGTTGCCGGCCTTTTAGGAGGAAATACGTCTTCTTGAAAGTTTGCAGGTCGTAATAATCCGGAAATACCTCTGGTGACAGTTCATTCCAGAGTTTTACAGTGCGCGGCAGAAAGCTTCGTGTAAAGCGCACGGTGGAGGACTGCCACTCATCAAAGTGATGAGAATGATAAATATTTTGTCGCTTGGAACGGTCGCGAAAAACTGCAGCAGGTATAAGTCCGAACAATTCCTCGGTGCACCCCTTTTATATTATCCGATAGAGCAGCGGTTCTCAAACTTTTTGGTGACGGAACCCTTTTGGAAGGTGAAATACTTGACGGAACCCTACAATGAAACAATTATTTTTATAAATGTGGCGGTATAGTAAAATTGTACCTACTGTTGTGATTGGCGACTCTGCGCCTCATGATACGACGCGTAAAAACGTTCGACCAGAGAGAGATGTTTTGTTGTTTTTTTTTCTAAATTCTCGTGGAACCCCTCAGGGGCTTCGCGGAACCCCAGGGTTCCGCGGAACACACTTTGAGTATGGCTGCGATAGAGCATGTAGAGCGATGCTACATCTCTACATAGCATCCCTACTAGTCCTTCCATTCCCTGCAGAATGTAAAATTTAAAAACTAAACATTTTAAAGAACGTGCCGAATGTTGTACATTTTAGACATGTGAAACATATCTCCAATTCTAATAGTGGTCTGGTTAAATTTTATACCGCCTCTACCACACATCGTAAATAAGACATGTATCTCTCGGATTTCCCTTTAAATATTTGATCCAAAAGCTACAGCCGAAATTTTTCTCTCTGGTTCAAAATAAAATATTCTTTCTGGTACCTGGGATATCCTAAAAGGTTTTACTGTGCACTATTTGTTTTGTTACCCTTCATATTTATTTGACGACTACTGTGGCTCATTGCTTAGCGCATTGGCGCTCAAGCTGGAGGTCGCGAATTCGAATCCCGGCAAGGAACAAAAAGTTTTCAGTGCTCCTGTGTAAGGATGTATATTAAATATTTGCACCTATTATAAAATAAAAATCTTAAATATATGATATGTATTATTATGATGTATAAGTAAAAAAACTATTTAAATATACTTTCAGTTGTCCGGGTAGGTACGGAGTACCCGTAACTTGTGTTACGGATATCAGTTCTTCGAGAACTTACCACGGGAACAGATTGACGTTGTTTGAAAGCGTCCATAGCTTATATTATTATCCATCCATCCATCCATCCATCTATTCTCAAAAACTTTCACATTTATAATGGTAGCAGGATTATAGCGTGTTATTAGTTTATCCTACCCAACGTTAAAAATAAATAATAATGTCTTTGTGCATAATTCCATAGAATTTTAGTGCATTGCATGGTATGCTCTTAAGTGCAAAGCTTGATAGAGTTAAGTCCTAGTGGGTTGGTGTATATCATAACTTCATAAGAGTCCTACTGGCTCCCAGTTCCCACAAATTATATTCGAAGGCAACCGGTCCACAAATAACGATTAGACAAGCCAGTAAATCAGGATACAAACAATTTCAAACGGAACGCTGCGCTCTGCAGAAGCCACAGTGGTCGTCATATAGGTACAGAGATAGATAGATGGATGTTTGTTACTCTTTCACGCAAAAACTACTGAACAGATTTTGATGAAATTTAGTATGGTAGTAGTATATAAACTCTGGATTTACACAAGCATAACCAATACGTAAGGTTTAAAAGTCATACAGCAAATCTGTCAGCGAACGTACGTAATAAGTTTTAACAAATTACAAACAGTATTCCCCACTAACTAAAAACTACTCAATTTTTCACTAATTTTGTAACTTTATCGCTCATTCTGTGCTCGTTTAATTTTTGCATTCGCGTAGTTCAAAATTTAATTAGAGCTAACTTTCTAAGCTGATGAAGCGCAATTTTTAATTTTATAATGTTTGGCCTGCTATGCGCGGAGCCGACAATCCGATCAGACAAGTCGATGATAGCGTATTTTCCAGTTCAAATCGCGCGCTACAGGCCTACTACGTAGTTTAACGTATTATGTGAGATGCCGACCGTGACGTGACGTTTTGTCGTAATTAGCACGATAGTTCGATCCGCAGTCCAAACCGCACAGATCCTTCCGCGGTACGTGTGCAGGGCGCGATTATATGTAAACCGCGACTGTCCAAACCGTAACACATTTTAGTCATGATTAGTACGACAGTTCGATCCGCAGTCCAATTCCAAACAGATTCTCCCGCGGTTTGAAACGCAGTCCGATCCGAACGTGCGCAGAACGCTAATAATAATCACAAATAGTAAGCATTTGCAGCAATAAATAATAGTTTGGCGCTTCTCGTACCAGCTCAAAATTAAAAATATATGTAATAGTACATATATGTAATAGTACCTGGATAACCGAGCTTTGCTCGGGGTTCTAGTAAATTTAAAATAAAAAAAATCACAAAAATGTTAATCTGACCGGTATTCAAACCCACCACATACCAAATTTGCGAACAAAGCAAAAATTATATACATAGGTACGCATACCTAACTGCCAATCAGACTTAATAGAGTCGAAATTATTGATATATTTTTTTTTAGTTTTAGTTGCACGACGAAAGAAAAAAACCTATATAGTGAGCAGTTTTTCAGATTTTTCTCCCCCAAAACTCCCTGTATACAAAATTTCGTGGAGACTTGAAGACGTTGCCGAGATTCCGAATATATTTATACAAGATTGTCTCGTTTAAAGTATAAGATACCTAATATATTGTGTCCTGTTCGGTCGTCGTACATTCGTAGGTAGGTGTACATTTTCGTGTGTACAGTCGAAAGCACAAAGCAGATGAATCTGCTTGACCTACATAAATGCCAGGAAATTGTGTAAGCCGAGCTGGAGTCAAATCCGACTGCCGCTGGTTCCTCAAAGGGAAATAATAACCCGACTCTGGCAAAGGGACAGAATCTAAATCTTTGTTGAGTTTGTGCCTATGCTATCCTGTTAAGCTTGTGAAGATTGAAGAAACTAAGAGATATGGCCTTCACCGTTAATTGAAGTTTTACAGCTTTAAAACCAATTTAAAACATATTTTTTTTTAAAAGATGGAATGTCCTATGCGATATACCAATTGAAATTCATGACATAATATATATGTACATAAGGTATCTTAACTTTTTACATTTTTTTGTAAGTAAAGCTTTTCCGTTTAAGTTTTTCTTACCGCATTCATGGATGGTAATTCTCGTAATAAATAATTAATAATAAATAAATAAAATACATACATACATACTTATAATTACGCCTCTTTCCTGTAGGGGTAGGTAGATACCACTTCATTCCACTTGCTACGATCCTTATATACTTGTTTCGCTTGGTCCACTTCCATTCTTACCATCCATTCCTCCTCTTACATTCAACGTAGCGAAGCGGCTCTCCATGGGCCACTTTTCGCCTCCGCGAAAACGAGACGTGATGGGTGGCGAACCGCATAAATAAAATAATCGGTTAAGTCTCGTTTGCTTTTTCAGACTGTCCTGCTCGCGCGCGCACGTTTTGAATTTGACGCGTATGCGAATCAGTCAGCGTGTTGACCGAACCAAGATTATATCGAAAATAGGAGAATTCGGCTTCTGGATAAAACTCTCAAAGTTCATTTGTCGTTTGGATGTATTGGGTTTATAGTATTCTATGTTTCCTGCGACAACACAATAAAAATTAATATCTCTATGTAATATAAAATTACTGGAGCACATCTACACGTTTTCTCGATCTATGGCAGCTGCAACAAGCACAAATTACACCCATATCATTAGTTGTTACCTCGAGATTTCCTCCACTCGACTCAACCTCAATCCACGAAAGTTGTATCATTAGTTCAACAAAATTCCCTCGACTTGAGGAATTTCCTTACGCGAGTCGAGGAATCAACTGTCAAGCTTAAGGTACCTCAGGACGTACCTTGAGGCTCCCTCGAGCGTCTATTTCTGACATTTATATCAATTATTTTTACAAACAGAGTGGAATTATTTGAAGCCATTACGCGATTATAGAGGAATACTTATTTAAAGATAAGCATGGTGGATTTTTTGGATGACCTTTACTTTACGAAAATCTGTATAATTTATACAGCGCATACATATTCATCATTCTGTAAAATTTAGATCGAGTTTTAATGGTTACTATTGGTGTTAACATAAAAAATATATTTTTCCATGATTATTTATGATGTCATACCCTCACTCAACCTTACTGGAGGAGCAAACAGCTGAGGTAGAAATTATGTTTAAGAATACCAAACTCGAGGAACTTCTCAAGGATACCTCAGATGAGGTTGAGTCGAGGCGGATCTGAGGAAACAACTAATGATACGGGTGTTAATTATTAAGCTCACAAGCCAGATAGCCTCTTAGTATTTGGAGGCTGTGAATGTTTAAAACAGCATAGTGCGGGCGAAACGTGTCCGTCTGAATTTTAGAGCTTATTTAGAACGACCCAGTAGGTACGTGTTTTATAGTGTTGTAGGGTTTATTGTGGGTTTATAGCGACGAGAATGTTACAAATTTATTTTATGTATAATTGGAAGCCGTGATTGGTTTTGCACATGGAGCAAATATGATGAATGCTTTTGTATCACTCCATGGCTTTGTATCAATAATTAATAACTGCCCACACCGATTTCCTTGTTACTTGTCCACTCCGAAACCAGGAAAGTTACGCAAGAGTATTTATTTAGTGCCCAAGTGTGCACAGTATACAAGAGCTCCCTCTTCTTTCTTTACTCTCATAACCCAGTGGGACGACTGGCGAGAGATCAGGCGCGGGTCCGACTTTTTACATGCGTATCCGAGCCATGGATCGTCATTCTTGTTAGACAATCAGGTAATCAGCCTGCATTGTCCTAACCAAACTTAGAAACAACATTTTTTTTGTTGTTCCAATGCGGGAATCGAACCCACGACCTCCGAGTCAAGAGCCAATGCTCTAAACACTAGACCACGGAGGCTGTTGCAGATATAATGAATGCTTTTGTATCAATAATTAATAACTCACCACACCGATTTCTGTGACGGTGGCCGGTTTCTTTAAACCAGGCCAGTTACACAGAAGTATTTTTTATAGTGCCCAAGTGTGTGCACAGTACACAAGAGCACTCTCTCTTCTTTCTTTGCTCTCGCAACCCAGTGGGACGGATAACCGATACGACTGGCGAGAGATCAGGCGCAGGCCCGACTTTTTACATGCCCATCCGACGCATGAATCGTTATTCTTGTCAGGCAATCAGGTATCAGGCAATCAGCCTGCATTGTCCTAACCAAACTTGGAAACAGTTTTTTTTTTGTTCCAAAGCGGGAATCGAATTCACGACCTCGAGAGTCAATCTCTAAACTACTGGACCACGGAGGCTGTTATAATATTAACCGTGAATCACCGTGAGGATGGGACTATAATATGAAGCATTGAAAATAGAACCCTCGCCTTAAACAATAGAGCTGAAAATCAAACACAAGTATCGAGTCAAATATCAGAAGAGTTCGATGCTCAACACTTCGATTTTCAACTCTTTTGTATTAGCGCAGAGTTCTATTTTCAGTGATCTGAATTTTCCCCGGTCTGCCGCATTCCGGATCACATTATAGTACCAGCCTGATAGAGCGTTATTCCGGCTGAACCGGAGAAGTACCTTGCAATAAACCGACTTGAAGTAGCAGAGTGTGTATACCAAAGGCCCAAAGGGATATTGCAGTAGTAAAGACCAGAAACGCACTTTTCTATTTTCATTTTTCGACTTAAATCCTAATTCGGTCCACGTGCTGACTCATTCCCGGGACAGCCTGAAAATCCAAATCCAAAAAAATATTACCTGTCTAATTTCATAAAAACGCAAAATCGGATAAATGTATGGTTGGATGGATGCTTATAACTCTTTCACGCAAAAACTACCAAACTGATTTCGATGAAATTTGGTATAGTAGTTAGTAGCTCTAGATTAAGGCATAGGATACTTTTTATCCCGAAAAAAGTACTATATGTACGCGGACGGAGCCGTGGGCAACAGCTAGTAGCAATATAAATGTTAGTTTTTGAGGATGGATTCATGTTTGTGACTCTTTCACGCAAAAACTACTGAACGGATTTTGATGTATTTTCGTATAGAAGTAGTTTAGAATGAATGAATTTACACAGACTGCTTTTTATCGCAGCAAAATGTACGGATCTCGCTTTTTACGCGTACGGAGTCGCAGGCAACACCTAGTTATTCTTAACGTGAACGTATACCGAAAGACCTTATTAACCTACTTTTATATTTTCATACTTCAGTCTTCACTGCAATGACGCTCTTGTATTTTAATTAAACCTGTTGCTTCCCAAAACTCAGCTAAATGTCAAGGTCAAATCGCTCAATTGCTTTCATTATTAGGTTATAGGTTTAGTTTTAAAAACGTAATTTAGATTTTTCGTATGGTGCAGCATTTGCTCGCTTTCTCAGTTTGAACGCATTTACGCACGTTAATATAAACACATAATACGTACATGTAGTAATGAGGCGTCAAAATATGTTACTTGGACCTGGGGCGCAAAATTTCTAATTACGCCTTTGTATATGAGTCAGATCTCTGTATAATTGTATATATCCCATTTCGGGGGGGTTTGAACCCCCAAAACCCCCCCTGGCTTCGCCCATGATGAAGTGACGCTATGCGGAGCAGTGTTCCCGTGGGATACTGCATTTACCTACTCGGGCGAATCCGCAGGCAAAAGCTAGAAAGAGAAAAAAAATCTTTATTAATTTCTCCCATCTCAATAAAATACATACAAAAAAAAATAACGATGTAGTTACAGAAAAAGCAGAAGATATGGTAGGAGACTGGAGGAGAGAGAATATTTTTGTTTCGAAACGAAACGATACGTGAAATGGCGCTGTATTTTAGAGATAGCTAATTAAAATTCAACTGTTTTCAAGTGTGTGTGAGTGCGAGTGACGTAGTAGTGACGAGCTCTGAAATTACATGAGTAGGTACAATATGCACAAAATACGGGATCCTCTTCTTTCGCATAATTTTATTTGTCATAATTTCATTTGGCATACATCACTTGGCATAATTTTAGTACGCATAATAATACTTTGGCATAATGGTTTTTTGGCATACTACATCATTAGGCATAAATATCATTTAGACTAATATTGTTTGTCCTAATTTAATGAGGCATAACTCGTAAGGCATAATTTTTCTTGTCATAATAATACTTTGGCATAATTGTTTTTTGGCATAAACTCGTTAGGCATATTTTTTTGTCATAATAAATTCAAAGCATTCTGTCACAAGGCACAAATATACATAAAATGGAACGACATAATAAAAACACGGTTAAGGTAATTAAACGCATATTAATAAAATATTAAAAGCAGGTATTAAACTCATATACCTGTGTAACATGTGTAACAGTAGGTTTAGTTGCGGCGGGGTGGCCCTTGGGCCACCCGTAAGCCGCTAACATGTTTAAAATAATTAGCTCGGCATGTTCTTAGATAGCAGTTCGTGTTTTTGTCCGACTTTATTTCGTAATCAGTCGTAAAATTACAATTATAATTGTTATTTCGTCTTAACTCGCACACCCAGTAGAATTTATCATTCATATCATGTGAAAAAAAATGCTACAAATATCATTATGCGTAAATATATTTATGCTTTTTAATATTATGCAAAAAAATATTATTCTTAATGAACGTTATGCGTAAAAAAATATATGCCTTACAATAAGTATGCCTAACAATTATTATGCTTTTAGTAATTATGCGAAAAAAAATTATGCTAAGAAAGTTATGACAAATGAATATTATGCGAAACTACTATTAGGTCAAATGAAATTATGCCAAGTAAAATTATGACATATGATTTTATGCGAAAAAATAGGGAACCACAAAATACAAATTATTATGTTAATATTTATAAAGATATATTTGATAATAATAATTCGATGTTGGCGCCATCTATTACACATCTTCCGAACTTAAGGTTTATTACGTTATCTTACGTTAACGTAATTTTCATACGGATAAAACAACCCCAGTATAGTTTCTATAAACAAACCAAAATAGGTGCTCTAAAGCATTACCCACGATATCAGAAACAGAAGGTGTTGTCGAAAGGTCTCGCGACGCTTTAGTTGGTTAAGAGATGGCGTTAGTAATACAATTTCCAACTTTGAATAAAATAAAATAATGGCAAATAGTATAAAATGTATATTTAAATATTTTCATAATTCATCGCTGAATATTATACTGTCACATATTGATTGTATTTTTACATTACATTAATTGAAAACAAGATCTCAAAAAATATGACGGTAAATAAATTAACTTGTTGTGTATTTAGATGTTATAAGTCACAGACTTGCCATAAAGTTAATTGTATCATTATGTAGGGTAAAGAAATGAGAACTATATCATATTGCAACTTGAAAAAGTAGCCTTGAAAAGCTGTACTCAGTAAAATATAGCAGTTGGAAAAAAAAACCGTGAGTAGCGCTAGCGGCGGCGGTATGGAATGATTATAGAAATTAGTGACAAGCTGAAGTTTGCACCAAGATAATGGAATATGATTTTTTCGTAAACTGATAGAGTAGTTAGTAAACATGCAACTTGTAAAACGTTTTTTAGATTACATAGTCCAAAACATCTTTAACTCTGTTGCTACTGTGGCGCTATCCTAATTTACAGCATTTCAATTTTCAATGACACTTGTTACATACAGAACAGTTCTCCTTTCTCTACCCTTCAAATTTAACACACAACAATTCAAACAAGCGTAAATACGTATCGATATCGCATATAGATACGTATTTTGTGATATGATTACATTACATTATCAAGAATTCATAGTTATCGATGAAAGTAGTGCGTTATTTCTAGAAATTAAAACACTTATAACTGCCAAGTATACAATTTCGATCAAGCAACAATATTTAACATAACTAAAATACATTTAACAACATAACATCACAAGTTTTACGGTAGTAGAACTACAGCATAATACTTTGGATTTATCAACTGAATAGAATTTATACTTTCATTCAACCAAGTCTTACTGACATGTCTAACAGTATCGGGCACTTTTCTTCTTAACTTTAGCATTTGTTTAAATTCTATAGTATCTTCATTATGAACTACAAAATCAACATCCATATGTTTTATAGACTTCACTACTTCACCACCGTAAGCTATCCAATGTCTTTCAAAATGATTTCCTTCTTCTTCTGGTATACTAATAAAATCGGGATAGAAACCTAATCTCTTGTCTTTAAATGCATCTGGTAGCGGATTTTCTGGTTCAGAATAATCTTCTTCGTTTACTATTTCTGGTATTATTTCTTTTGATTCAGCCTTTGTTTTAATTTTCCTCTCTCGTTTAACTTTTGTATGACTATCGATTTTAGGCAAATCTTCTTCGTCTATAACTTCTGTTTTTATTTCCTTCTCATGTTTTATTTTCTTTTCCACTTTTGGAGATTCTTTCTTGGGTGAGTATTCCAATTCCTTTTTAATAATTGTTTCACATGAATCATCAATTATTGTATCGTCACTGTCAGTAGATTCCTTTCTCTTTAATCTCTTGTTGCTTGTAGAATATTCTAACTTGGAACTTGAAGATTCTTTAATCGTTTTACTGCATGATGGACTAGCTACCTCCTTTTTAATTACCTTTGTTTCTTTTGTATCCATCTCATTATCTGAATCAGAAGCAAATGTTTTTCTTTTCCTTTTCTTTTCACTGGAATTATCTTTATTCTGTGCCTTTTGACCTTTAGGACTTTTTTCATCTTTTACAAGAAACTTATCTAAAGTACTAGCTTTTGTCGGACTCGCTCGAATTTTCTTTGTAGGAGGATCATCATCTTCTGCAGCTGTCTCAGCTAATTTATTCAAAAGCGATACATCTGTCTTTTCTTTAGATGTTTTATACAAATGTCTAAGTTCATCTAGGTTTGTAGCAGTTTCCCAATCTTTGTCATCCCTTATTCTTGTTACCCTGGGAAACCTTACTGATATTCCATCTCCAGTATGCAAGTTTGCTTTCGTGAGCTCAGTTCCTGGAAAATACAATAATATATGATCAAACAAAAAACTTCACTAAAGATTGCCAGAAATTATCTAAATATGTTTTTAGCCTGACTTTGTACATAATAAACATTTTAGGGTTCTGTACTCAACGGGTACCAAGGTAAGGCAAGACCATATTACTAAATCTCCAATGTCCATTCGCCTGTCTGTCTGCTCATTAAGCTAGACAATTGAAATTTTCACAGATAATGTATTTCTGTTGCCGCTATAACAACAAATACTAAATTGAATATTTAAGTGGGGCTCGTAAACAACAAACATGTTTTTTTGTACCAACCGGTAAAAAACAATTAAACCGTAAAAACCGTACCAACAGGACACTCCATATGCGAGTCCGACTCGCACTGCAGCAGTTTTTCTAAATGTAGAAACACAATGATGTTAAGTAAAAATAGCCACTTACCAGTTATTTCCCACACAGGTTGCTTTTTAGGATCCGCAGCAACGAAGTCAGGCACCATGCCTTTATTGCAGTCCAGCCAGTGTGGTACTTTTGCATATTCTCCTGATATTTTTATCATTTTTGGCCCTAATTCTTTTTGTAACCTTTCTAAAGTTTTATCATCATGACCTGTATGTACTTTAGTAACTGTCACCCATTTATTTCTCCTTGTATCCAAACAGCCCATCAAAAACACAGACATCATTCCACCTTTTTTCCCAGTGCCTAAAAATTATTATAATATGTTACCAATTAGTAAAAAACTAAAACCACTTTACCGCTCAGCTCTCACTGCTAAGTAAAATTAAAAAGGTTCCAGAAACTTTAAATACATTTTTTATATTTTTAAACCTACATAGTTTTTAAGTATTTTAATAAAAAGTATCTTAAATAATATCTTTCTATTTTTCTATACCTGCATAAAAGTCTTCACATAAGCAGTAATTCATGAGCCCGAAGGCTTCTTAGTTAGTTTTAGAATTGTTATTTTATAGATATCAATATCAATTTATAAAGTACATTAAAATATACTTGAATAAAATAATCTTACCAAACCAAGCCCCTAGAACTACAAGATCAGCAGTGTCTGCCATTGCACCATCAAATAAATAGTCCTTCTTAACTTTTAACCAATGCCTTTTTCCGGGCTCATATATTGACTCCAAGTCTTTGAGTACTAGCCCTTCAAGACCCAGTTGTAAAACCTGGAACACCATTTAAGTATTTTTTTAAATATGATATAATAATAAACAAACTTAAAAATTTAAGTAGCTCTGTGAGCGAGATGATGATGATGAACTATAGACAAAAACACTCTCGAGTATGGCAGTTTTCAAACAAAAAACTTGATCAAAATCGGTTCATCCATTTGGGAGCTATGATGCCATGCACAGACATACAAAACTTAACACCCCTGTTTTTGTTGGGGTTTAAAAATATTAAATTAGGTAACTTTTTAAGCATAAAACTGAAATACTTAAAGAATCCAAATTTAATATTTAATATTTATAGCTGTTGTCTGTTGAATAATTTAATTTGATAAATATACAAAATTATTGGGAAGAAGACATTAAAATGAGCTGTTATGATATTGTTACACAGTACAGTGATAAATTACATAAATAAACTAACATTTACCTTAGCTATCATATTTGCCAGATCAGCCGGTTTTCTTATTAGCTGTTGTTCAGAAAACATAACATGATTCTTTATTTCTACCATGATTTCATGTAATATTTGCCGTCGTTTCTTAATTGGTTTGTCTATTAATACATCTCCATTGTAGTAAAGACAATCAAACACATACAGACACACTGATGCGTCTTTGAATTCCGACTGCTTGTGAATGCCTAAAGTGCCAAACGGCAGTGGTTTACTAGTAGTTACATCCACCATCAAAACTTCCGCATCTAATATGAGATCATCACCTTTGGGGAAGGCTTGAGGTAAATAATCTTTGAAATGGCTTACTTTATGTGCCATTACAGGTTTCAGAGCTCGAGAGAAATATTTAAACTCCTTTCCTTTTTTATGAACTTGTACTCGTTCTCCGTCATATTTGATTTCAGAAAACATGCCATTAGGACATTTTTTCATAGCCATCTCAACGGATTTACAAGCTTCAGCCAACATGGGTAGTACTGGAGTCATGAGACTAAGTTTGGCTTGAACATTTTTCTGTATTAGATCTTTATGTTTCACTCCACTATTTTGTGGCAGAACTCTGTCTAGCACCATCGTTAGATCTCTGCAGGTTTGAAATGCAGTATAAGCATCTGGATGAACACCTTCTAATATGTGTTTTGGACCTGCATTGATACGTAAATCACCTTTTATCAATCTGATTAACATTTTCATATCGTTCAAATTACATTTTTTAACAATTTTCTTGAAATGATATATTTGTTCTTCTTCTTTAGTCAATTTAGATAAATATTCAAGGAAATCTTCAATTTCTTGTATGGATAATGTACTGTCTGATGCTGGCTGAATAGATTTGCTTTTGGAAAAGAAATGTTGTATAGTATCAGCTACGTCCCCTTGTTCTAAGTGAGTTAGCATGTCATCTTGGTCTATATTGAATATTCTGGAAAATAACTTTACTAATTGCTTACTTTTTAAATTATATACTCTTTTACAGGCCTGAGGTAGTAACAATTTGCACCAGAGATAAATATCGCCCTCAAAAGTTCCATTCATGCCTTTTGTGAAGAAATTATTAACTACCGCGGTTTTTTCAGTGTATGCATCAACTTTTGCAACCTTTTGGCAAATTGTATGAAATGTAGAGAACTTTTTGTCTTCTGTATCTTCTACTTTTGCATCTTCTACCCTTTGTGTCGGTTTTAGGGGTGCAACAGACTCATTTTTTATAACTTTCGCAGTGTATTTGGCATTATTCTTTTGCTCGTAAAGTTTCTCCATTTCATTAATCTTTTTCAACACAAACTCCTGATCATCTTTGCTGATGTTCTCCCAATTCCCAATGTCGTCTATAGAATCTATTCTTTTGGTGGTAGGACGTTGCTTTAGAAGAACATTCATCAAGCAATCTATGTGGTGCCATGATTTCATTTGCTGGTTTTCACCATATGGACTGTAAACTAATTTCGCCAGACGGAGCTCACCAGATGGGCAGTTTCCTTTACAACCTTTACATGATGCTCTACCACCTTTAGCTCGGTCAATAAAGAAAGGCGTCGAATCCGACATGGTTTTGAGGTTATTCTAGCTGTAAGATGTCTGAAAAAGTACACATTTAAACATTACTTAATTTTACCCGTTAAACAATTTCACAGTTTTTGTTTATATATAAGCTTTTCATACACATTTACAATATGTTATAAGAAATCACGGAATTTAAACATACGGCCAAAATAAACAAAACAAAGTCCGGCGAGAATGTGTCATTGTCACTGTCACACTGACAAAAACATCCCCACAGATTAAAAATGATAGATTTTTTTTTAACAAGTAGCTGTATAAAGGCAAAAATACGATCTATTTATTTTGGATGTGTTATTTATTATTTAATAGTTTATAAACTAAAACAATATGAAAGTGTTTTTCAACCGTATTGATTTCCATTTTCAAGTATCAACTGATTGACGCATGCGCCTTATTACTGTAACTAAATAAATACAAAACGTAGGTACCAGATCATAGTTGCGACGCGACGTCGACATGCGACATGCTGCCATTACCGATTTTGTAATACATAATAATATAATAATTTTAGTCTAACTCATAGATGTATTATATTAAAAAGAGTCAGTTTTCATAACAAGGACGTTTAAAAATATACCGCCGTGTTTCTGCAAAAAAAATATACCTAGATCTACTGCAATAAGAAACAGTGGCGGTTTTAACTAATGCAACTTTGCAAGGCTTTGGGCAACATTTCTGCCATGGCTATATAAATAATTATATTTTTAGATTTGAAAGAACCTAAATATCTAAAAGTTAACATACAAACCGCCTACAGAATAAATTTTACGGAAACAGCAAACATTAGATTGAAGTCACTTAAATATTTTTCTGTTGTTTCAGCTTCATCATGTCATCAAGAGTTCAACAGCGATGGCTCAAAGCATGGAACACTGATATCCCCGCACTATCCTCTGGCTTACCCGCCGAACACGCATTGTCACTACGAGTTCTTCGGTAGAGGAAAAGAGAGAGTTAGACTAATATTTCAAGACTTCTTTCTATATAAATCACCAGAAGGTTCTCATGAGTAAGTATTTAAAGTGATTTGCTCAATATACTATTATATTATGCTTATATTTTATGGTTCAATGAGCTGTATACTTAAACGTAAAGGCGATTACTCAAACTTGTACGAGTTATTTAGTACCTTAGGTCATAAGTAATATGGTCATAATTAACACACTTTTGTTCATAGATTACACTATTTAAAAAAGTGATGCGAATTGTGCGGATTTTCTCTTCTATTTTTAAATATTAAGTCATGACTATACAAAGCTTGTTATGATCTCAATTCATCTTAGTACATAGCCATCTATAAAAGTACTAGGGGACTAGGTATATTGTATGATTATTTACACTAAGTATATGCACCAAAATTTAACTTTTTCGATTAATAATTGCAGATTAAAAAATGTTGATGCTATAAAATACATAACTAATCCTGTCAATTTCGGCAAACTTTATTGCCATTTACGATTCTCAATGTATGTTACTGTTTCATTTCAGATGCGGGAATGTGGATTCACTTCAAGCATTTATAAATGTGGATGGTCGACTGGAAAATGTCAAGACTTTTTGCGGGGTTGACCTTCCCAATCCGATCATGTCGAATGGGCCCAAACTAATGCTCGAATTCAGAGGAACGCAATCCTCGAGACATGCAAGAGGCTTCAAGATTTCCTATTCATTTGTAGAAAGTAAGACTTTTTTTAAATACCTACTGCTAAAATAAAAATGAAATATAAATATTTTCAGCAGGTTTATCAGACAAAAGACAAATAAGAAGGTTGCGGCCAATAACAACATAATGACACAACTCTAAAACAAATATCAATTAGGTGGAAGTGGCAACGTGCAAACTATTAGGCGCAAGCATAAAATTAGAATATCTAATGAATGCCTCCACAGTCCACACAGTAGCAAACAAACAAATAGCGTATTGTGCAATGCATAAAAAGATTTTAATATGCATGGGACATGGCGAAACCACATAACATAACGTGCGTTAATTTGCATTTTGAGTAATAAGTGGCTAATGATAATAGCTGATATGTTAATTCAATTAATTAATATTACTACCACAATTATTCTTGAATAGTTAAGCTACACGTGTATTCACAAAGTCCTGATCTGTAAATAGCAAAAATGCCCTTACTCTTAGTGAGACCAGTTGCAGTAGTGTCTCAATCAATAATTGTCAATGGCACATGGTGATGGGAGCGTGAGCGTTTGTCCCGTATGGTTATTTGTTGCTTACCTCATGTTAGCTTGGTATCGCCACACTATCAATTATTATACAATCAGTCCTAGCACACGTAACATACCCATTACCCACCGTAGAAATGCGGTTTGCTACACAAGAATAGACATACTGTTAACTGACAGACTGCATGGACAAATAGACATATTTCCTTTAAAATCTGTCATTTTGTCTATTATTTCGTAGTAAGAAACGATTTCTACGGTAGTCATCAGTCATTCTACGGGTGTTGGACTGCTGCAGCTGGTGGCCTAATGAATGAGACAAAACCCTCACTATCTTGAATCTTCTCTTATACATAAAAATAAACTACAGTTTATTTGTCTCGCTAAAACTTAATAGGCTAGACGCTACTCATGTGGCTAATTTTGATTTTAAAATAATTGTGAAAGTTCAGGGAAGGTGTAAACAGTGAGGAATGTTAAAAAAATTGTGAGGAAAATTCTAAAATCGAGGGTTGAATTTTCCCATACTAACAGTTCATATCTGTCTAACATTTGACGTTCGTCTCGTCGCGCGTTGGTAGCGTAAATGTGGGTTCCAATGTCACTTTAACTCATCTGTTTGGTTGACCTGTAAAACAGTTCTATTTAAGAAATTATTGTTATTAATTACAGGGTATAGATTATAGAATATAGATGTTGGTTGTAGTTTTAGGTGTAGATGTTGGTATAGCCTATAGGTTGTAGGTGTAGTAATTTATTTATTCCAGTTTATATTTAAGACAGGACAGCTTGTGTCGGGTCCACTAGTACTTGATATATAAAAAGTAATAAGCATATAAAAATCTATGACGTCACATTCCAGATTTTGGCATAACTACGGGTCGGCAGCTAAAGGAGTTCCCCTGCGCGTTTGTATATAACAGTAGTGAGGCGCGGAATGGGACTATCGCGTCCCCTAACTCCCCCGGACCCTACCCCCGGGACACGGAGTGCTCGTACTTCTTCCACGGAGGCCAGTCGGAGAAGGTTTATTTGCACTTCACCCACTTTGAAGTTGAGGGGGTTTTGCCGTAAGTATAATTTTATTGCTTATAAATTAAACATGAAATGGTTATTTAATAACAATTTTCATGTTCATGAATTTTTAACGCAAAATATTTAAAAACTATAAAAGCAGCTCAAAAATTCTGGAAGTAAATTTGTTATTTATTTTAATTTTAATTTACCTCTTTCAATTACCTACCAACAATTATCTTAAAATTATCTATTAAATTTTATTCACGAAAGAATTTTATTCGTTTACCGCAATCATTAAGAATTGAAAAGATTATAATTACGGACAATTTAAGACTATTTTTATAGTAGGAGGCACGCTGGCCTTGCATGGTTTGCCTACAAATATTTTTGACCTTGCACAGACACTGCATTGATGTATTAGCATGCTGTAGTGTAATAAAATAACAATCAATTCTATAGATAATTATTTTGGATATTGAAATAATTATTAGCTTTGATAAAAATATCAGATTAAATCAGAGCTAAAAAGCTCTGATTTAATCTGGTAGGTAGCAACAATTCATTACGGTTGTCTCTATTGTAGCTGCAGTAAAGACACACAAACTACATGATACATGATATATTATTAAGTTAATCGAATCTTCCTTATATTTTCAGATGTGAAGCAGTCTCGGCTAGCGACTACGTAGAGTTTTCAAATTATATGACTGAGGACAATAAGTACGGTAGATACTGCGGACGGATGAAAGACTTCCACGTGGAATCCGAACGGAATTTCTTCAAAGTGACGTTCCGATCGAATGATCGATTGGATGGAACAGGTTTCAAAGCGATGTATCAATTTTTAGAAGCGACCGACGAGTACAAGGCGCCGATTTACGATAAGGCTTCTAAAACATCGTGTAAGTACTTTAGTTTTAACGGTACATCATAACACTATTGAAGATGTCCGTAAAATATACTTATACGGAGTTATACCGTCGACATCATATTTTTAAATCGAAGAGAAGTACCTAGATGTTTTGGCTTATTTCTTATTGACCTACTTATAATTTGTTTTGAAAGAAGAATAGAGATATCAAATAACTGAAGATATTATTATCAAGGCGCATAATTTGTATGTTTATGGTGGCCTTTGCCTACATTTTTGTAATAATCATGCTAAAAAAATATTTATGTTGTGTGGATAAGTATGATAAAAGATGGCCCAGCGCGAGCTTATTACGCCGGTTTTTTCTCGTCAGGCTAGTTCCCGAACCGGTGGTAGGCATCATGTGGACTGACGTTCAGAAAGTGTATGAAAATTGACTTTGACAAGGACCATCGTTCGAGTGCAGCACGCTTTGTATGACTATTGTGCACTGTAGAAATGGTTTCTTTCTATGGAAGGCTATAAAATTACAGACATAATTATAAAGAAATTTGGCATTTGCCATTTTATCTATAAAAACTGTCAGTCTGTCTATTAAGTATAGAATCCATGTAGCATGATTCGTATAGATTACTGATTACTGGCTACCACAAACAAAAAGTCTGAATATACTTACATAATTTGGGTGATTCTTTATAAGCTCTATGTAAAAATTCTTGTTTTCCAGGTGTGGTGTGGATGTTGATCCTGCTGGTATCCGTGGCGCAGCTCCATCAGTTATATCATTGAAGTGATACTAGAATAATTATAGGCGTATAATCCTGTACATATTTTGTACTATAGTCTGTGCCATACACTGTAATTAAAATGTAGATGCGATATTTTCTATAAAAAATATGTTTCCTCTAACTATATGCAAACTTAAGCAAATAACACGATACAATTTTATTCACGCAGGCACGTAAATATACAAATAAATATTATATTGTAAAAGGTATTTTTATTTTAGTACCCCTTAAAATAAGTTTCTAGTTTTCTACTGCTAATAGGTTTATAGTTCGAGATAACTATCAAGACATCATTAACCTACACTGGCAGCCGTGGTTGGTCTGTGGCTTTCTATGTACCATTACCCAGATGTATATTACAGCGTCCTGGGGCAAAATAATAAGTGTGAAATACTAAAATAGCAAAATCACTCCTAAATCTAACGGTTCCACATAATATTGTTATTTAACACTTTCAAAACAACCTATTACCTATATAAATAAGATTATATAGTATTTATATAATTAAATTTATATTGACAAAATGTATATATTGGTGCTAGAGCATGATATGGGCAACTGCCCATATCATGCCCAGGGAATGTTAATATTCGACAAATATTACTATTCGAATAATTCAGTAAGTATAGCAATCATGGGTGATAGATCGATACTAACGTATTTTAATGTCCACACCTCAACCCGATTAATTGAGTTAGTTATTAATTAAGTAAGCGGTTCTATTCCTCATAAATCATTTAAAATATCTATTTCTGAACTAAGGGACTTCGAAACTTAAAATTTTCAATATTGGTAGATCATGCTAAATTCTCTTTAGGAAAATTTTGAACGTAATCTAACAGTAACCTTTTAAGAAATTATAAATAAAAAACGTATTACGCGTTTATAGTTACGGAACCCTCCTTAGACACGTCCTCCATGGTCTTGGTTTGGTTACTTAACATTACGTGTGAGCGTGGCGTCCTTTGGGCCGGGCCACACGGCGCGGCGCCGCACCGCACCGCAATACTCCGCACCGCACTGGCGGCCACACGATCAATGCGGCGTCGCCCTGTGTGCACCCCTCCCCGCCTCATCTGTCTCGCCCCGCCTCGCGCCGCTGTCCGGTGCGCCTGCGGTGCGGCGCCGGAGCGGCGCCGGACGCGTCGTGTGGCATACCATACATTTTTATATGTAAAAGACCCGTTGCGATACCGCTCAGGCGCCGCGCCGCAGCCGTACCGCACCGTGTGGCCTGGCCCTTTCGCTGTCGTCTGTACAAAGTATGCACTTTAATTTTGTTATTTTATTTAAAACTAGCTTTTGCCCGCGACTTCGTTAGCGTGGAACAGTTACTTTGAGAATTGGGATATCGCTAAAATATACCGGCGCCTTCATTTACGTTGAAGGAGAAGCAATCCCTGCGCGCGACTGCCCGCCGCACGCCTTATTATTTTATTACTGCGTAATTTTAGCGAAACTTTAACCGTTTTCGCAGCGTATGCAGCGAAAGCTCTCAAAAAGAAAAAATAACCCCCGATTTTGAAACATTCTTGGTTGGTGCTCCGCTCGTATTGAGCTTAGCATGATATTTTATAGCTTAAAGCCTTCCTCGATAAATGGACTATCCAACACAAAAATATTTTTTCAATTCGAACCAATAGTTCCTGAGATTAGCGCGTTCAAACAAACAAACAAACTCTTCAGCTTTATAATATTAGTATAGATGAGATTTAGGTATATTTTTCACACACAGTATCGTAAAATCAGTTTTAGGATGTCATTGACGACAATATTAATAATACCTAAATAATAATAATAATGTATTAAATAACGTAATTTTTCCGCTTTATGCAAGTTTTTTTACTGTTATTAACATATTTTTGAAAAATAAATAATTATAATAATAATTATTAATTGTATTATTCGAATAATTATCCCAGTCAGATTTGAATAATAAATTGACGAATATTCGAATAATACCTATTCCCTAATCATGCCGTAGCACCGCCACTGGTATAAAACTTGTGAAAATAATTTTTTATCAAGGCCGAAGTTAAATGGAAGGTGTTCATGTTGCTTCAATGCCGGCAGACCTCAAGATATTTTTATACATTTCAAACTAATAATAATAATTAATCTGTGGTACATTAATTTTGAGCTGATTTTATTTAATACTAGCTGTTGCCCGCGACTTCGTCCGCGTCAAGTGATGGCGCAATAATGCATTAATTTCGATCAAATTTGATTAGGTACCATAAAAAAGGTTATAGTAAGTCAATCTTAAAGATTTTTTAGTTCATTCATAGAGGAATAATTTTTTCATACATATTTTTTGAGTAACTTGAGCCGTTTACGCAGCACACGTAACGGAAGCCCTCAAATAAAGCTCAAATATGAATAAATTTCCCTGTTTTTGCAACATTTTCAAATTGTACTATAGTTATCATGTTACTATTGTTATCATAATTGTATGTTTTTGTGGTGTGCAATTAAGATTATTATTATTATTATTTTCACTGATGTTTCGCTCCTAAATATATAGTTTAAAGCCTTTCTCGGCAAATGGACTATCCAACACAAAAATAATTTTTCTATTCGATTTAGCAGTTCCTGAGATCAGCGCGTTCAAACAAACAACGTAAGCCCCCGAAGATAAATAATTTTCTCCGTTTTTTTCACATTTTCTACTGATTCTTCGCTCCTATTGGTCGCAGCGTGATGTTATATAGCTTAAAGCCTTCCTCAAAAAATGGACTATCCAACACAAACATATTTTTAATTCGACCTAGTAGTTCCTGAGGTCAGCGCGCTCAAACAAACAACGTAAGCCATCAAAGATGAATAATTTTCCCCGTTTTTTCCACATTTTCCACTGATTCTTCACTCCTATTGGTCGCAGCGTGATGCTATATAGCCTAAATCCTTCATATATAAATAGACTATCCAACACAAAAATAATTTTTCAATGCGAACCAGTAGTTCCTGAGATTAGCGCGTTCAAACAAAAAAAACTCTTCAGCTTTATAATATTAAGTATAGATAGCTGATGCCCGCCGTACCTGTCCCGCGGTACGGCGGGACATATACAACCGTATATGTCCCGCGATAAAAAGTAGCCTATGTTCTTCCTCGTGGTCTACTTTATATCTGTGGCAAATTTCATGATGATAGCTTTAGTAGTTTTTACATAAACTGTAAATAAAGTATCCCACAGGAACCGTACATTTCCCTGCGATAAAAAGTAGTATATCCTTTCTCAGGCTCTCTTTTTGGCGTGGAAGAAGGACAAACAGACACACACTTTCCCATTTATAATATTAGTATGGATGTATTATGAATATATTTATAATATTAAATGCAGCTTTCGCAAATATTTAAGTGCCTACTTTTTCAAGAGTAAGATTTTCATCAAATTTAAGTTTAGAATTCTTGTCAGATTTATTTTTCAATAATATGATGACAATATATTATGTCAAAATAAAAATAAAGCTCCCCACTCACGGGCTATCGATTGCTTTTATCAAATTGGAAATTAATTCGTATTTGAAAGTAAATTGCTAACGACAAACTATTATACAAAATGATTAGTGTAAGACCTACCAGCAAGTTTTTGCGGTGGGGGTCAAAAGTTGAAACAAAATTTACGCGTATATATACGAGTTTCATATAAAAAGTATAGTAAGGTGGTCCTAGGATCTCCGACTATATTCAATTTTTATCTAAACCAATTTACTTGCAACTACGAATCCAGTAAATGTTAAAATTGTAAAGACTAAATCGATCGATCGCTTGTGAATGGGAGCTTTAAATCAAAAGCACTAAGGAGTATTTATATTAACTTTAAAGCAAATCGCTCCCAAACAACTTTCTTTCCCTTTTTTAACCCCGTTAGGGGACGAATTTCAATAAACTATGATACAAGAATTCCATCAATTCTGTTACATAATGTTTGTGCAAAATATGAAGTAGATTGGACCAAGGAATCACGTTGCTCCATACAAACTGTTTTCCCTCTTTTCACCCCCTTAGGAGTCGAATTTCGAAAAATCCCTTCTTATCGGATCCCTACGCATTACAAAGAGCAAGCCCTGCAAGTTTCAGGTCTCTACGATCAGCGGTTTAGGCTGTGCGTTGATCCGTCAGTCATTCAGGACAAAGGATTTTATATGTATAGATTTAGTTTTGAAATCTTTGAATAGTTATAATATTGAAATATTATTATGATATTATAAATTATACCTCAATTTTAATTCCATGTTTTATGTAAAAAATAAGTAGCTAAGTATGTTTAAAAAAATACGCACTTTTTATTATGTACTAAAAAGTCTCAAATTTAAGCAAATAACTTATAATAATTATGCAGCCGGATGCACTAAACTACCGCTACCTCTTTTCCTCACATTACATAGTTATAAGTACTCTCTTGCACACAGCCCACAGGATTGCAGGAACAGGTGTGATGGCGTTGCTTGTGTATAGAGCTTTCTCGCTCGCACACTCTCTCCATTTCACACCGCCTGGCGAGTGCCGTCTCGACTCGAGTCTGGCGTGAACTGTGACGTCAGTCCGGTTGCGATCGCCGTTCACTTTGGAGCGCGTTTGGATTTATTTTGTTTCGTTTCGCGAACTTTTTGATAAGTGAATTAAGTTTAATTGACTTTGATTTGTTGTTGAACTTAGTGATAACTTTATAGTTTAAAGTACGGTGGTGTGTTTGAGTACTGTGTTGTGTGATAGCAGGTGTAACATTCCAGTTTGGACGCCGTAAAAGCCTCCATAAAGTGTGCCCTATTTATAGTAGGTACTAAGTACTTACTAGGCAGAGTTTATCAGGAGCTTACTTAAATTTCTCCTTTTATTATGTAAGTAAACTTTACTATACACTCATACTGAGAAAATTAAGAATAATTTAAAATAATAAAAAATTGGCAACATCTAGAGTTCTAGACTCTAGTTAGATAATGCTAAAGACGTGGAATTTGTGAGGATTTTATTGCCTATTGGACATATCCAATATAACTAATCCTCACAAAATCCACACAAGAGTAACACATTACTCTTTTCTCCAAAACCCATTAAATACTGCTAAAATGATTTGAATGAGATTTGGCGCCATTTAAAAAGTAGGTACCTACCTACTAGGTAATAAAGCTTTAGCCTGTATTTTAACTAGGTAGGTAGGTACCTATTTAGCCTGTACCTATTTAAAGGGTGAATCAAGTAGGTACCTAAACTTTTAAAAGTAAAATTAGGTATTACGTTTTTTTATCTGTAGTTAGTATGTAATTACTATTCTTTACAGTGGACTAATATTTTTAATACCTTTTAAAAATGTTAGTACCTACTACCTACCTACCTACCTACTCCCGCGGAATACCTTTTTTCCTGTTCGAAGGAAGTCTCATCCTTATAGGTACACTAGCGACCCGCCCCGGCTTCGCACGGGTACAATGTATATATCTGTATAATCTATGGGTACAATACTGATACTAATACTGCGGCTACCTCATAGATCTAAACTCCCATCCCGCACGCACACCCCCGCCTTGGTGACGCCTACTTCGCAACGGGCCGTGGAGCAGAAATCGTAATATTTAAATTTCGCCATAACTTCAAAACCAAACGTCCAATTTTAATCATTCAAAGACCAAATATTATATACATAAACTGTACTTAGTGATCAAATAATTTATTTTGATAAGGATTAATAGCATGAGTAAAATAAACGCGTTTAAATGTAGTCCAAAAAAAAATCAAGATTTCTAAATAAAAAAATTGTTGTTGTGCCTCACTCGACATAGATAGGTATAGTGTGTCGCGGACTTTTTTGTAGATATTTATAAGTAGAGATGGCCGTTATAACGTAAAGCGTTTAAAATAGCGTGCTTTTATAAATAAGTTGTAAAGTCGTTTAAAAATTTAAGCGTTTATCACTTATAATTATCGTTCATATCGTTTATAGTCATAAAGCCATAAGTGTGGTATGAGCAAAGAAAAATAGTTCTTATGACAGCGCAATAAGAGTGAAAATTCTTTAATGTAGCTCATCACTTATTTAAACGGGTTATTTTTTGTACTTATAACTATTAAGCTTTTTCGTGTTTATTCACTTTTTGTTAGTTGCGCTTTGCGGGTTGACGAAAACACGTTATATTACGTTACGCAATAATTCGTATTTTAATCGTAATAGTGGTGCTTTGGTGGCTTACCGTGAAGTTTTAATGTAAATAATAAATATAATAATGGTCCATATGGACGTAATATAAACTTTTCGTGTAGTGTTTTAGTATTAAGTTTATTAAGTTTTTGTCGTAAGATGACGAATAAACGACGTGAATTGGAACAGTAATTTATGGAACTACTTTGAAAGAAATGAGGTGGAAAAAGTGGCGATGTTTGTTATCCTATAAATCAACTATTACTAATGATAAGCAACATTTAAGATTAATGCATATTATCAACATGTAAAAACATTTTTATGAGTTCATATTATTATATTAATAATTATTCAGATTTCAGACAGTCCTAAGCCTGCAAAGTACGAAGGAAAGTTAATTTAAATCAGTTTAAGCGATCGAAAAACGTAACATAAGCGCAAAAAATATTATAACTTATAAGTGGCAATAAGTAGATAATCAAATAAGCAACTAAGCAACTAAGCAGTTAAAAAAAGCTGCTATTGAATATTTAATAACGGATAAGTTAACTTTTAATTTTAAGCCGTTTATCACATCTCTATTAAATAAGATCTACAATTAATTAGAACATTTTATGGTTCTATCTTTTATAGTTTAGGCAGCGTACGCAAAATAAGTAACTTTTCTGGTTATTTTTTACACCTTGTATCCGAAAACCCCAAATATCTTACGGAACCCTATTTTTTTCCAAAATAAAATTTAGCCTATGTTACTCGTGGATAATGTAGCTTTCGAATGGTGAAAGAATTTTTGAAATCGCTCCAGTACTTTTTGAGCCTATTCAATACAACCAAACAAACAAACATACAAACAAAGTTTTCCTCTTTATAATATTAGTGTAGATAATATTATGTACAAATTACAATATGTACAATTATTGTATTGTACAATACAATAATTGTATATGTCACCGTAAAATTGTGAAAAACCGTTAGATTGTAAAAATATGTCGAAAGATTAAAAACTACTTACTTACTTAAGTCATGACTTAAGTATATGTAAGTAGGTAGGTATATATTTTATAATCTAACGAAAAATAATGTGTTGAATAAATAGGCAGCATATTCGCGTCGGAAGTCTATCAACATTTTACAATTTCACTAGTTTTATTACAATCTAACGGTTTTTACAATTTTACGGTGACATATAAGTATATTATGTATTAGTACAACAGCCTCCGTGGTCTGGTGGTTACAGCATTGGCTCTCGACTCAGAGGTCGTGGGTTCGATTCCCGCATTGGAACAACAAAAAAATGTTGTTTCCAAGTTTGGTTAGGACAATGCAGGCTGATCACCTGATTGTCTGACAAGAAAGATGATCCATGCGTCGGATGGGCATGTAAAAGTCGGACCGGCGCCTGATCTCTCGTCAGTCGTGTCGGTTATCCGTCCCACTGGATTATGAGTGTAAAGGAAGAGAGAGTGCTCTTGTGTACTGCGCACACACTTGGGCACTATAAAAAATTACTCCTGCGTAACTGGCCTGGGCCACCGTCACCGAAATCGGTGTGGGGAGTTATTTATTATGTATTAATAATAATAAAGCATTATTATCTAATATTAAATTTTAAATGCATACGTATTTTCAACGGAACTTAGGTACTCAGATCAATTTTATGGCAGTGTAATTTTATACTAAAATTGAAGCAAAATCTGTAGTCGTGACCACGTTATTTTACAAAACTTGTTTTATGTGGTCAAAAATGACCCAGATTATTTTCAAAACGTGTTCGAAGTTCGCGATGAAGCCAATCGTATCGCTTTTCACTACTGGTTTTCGTAATACTGGCGTTTTAACATAAATATAGGTACCAATCCATACTAATATTATAAATGGGAAAGTGTGTGTCTGTTTGTCCGTCTTTCACGGCAAAACTACTGAACCGATGGAAATTAAATTTGGTACACACTACCTTTTTATTTGGTCTGAGCACACTACACAGATAGTACCGAGAAAGGACATAGGCTACTTTTGTAGGTTCCTGTGGGATACTTACTTTATTTACAGTTTCACGTGAAAACTACTAAACTGATTAGGTATCATGAAATTTGGCACAGATATAAAGTAAACCACGAGGAAGAACAGCCTCCCTTTTATCGCGGGACATACACGGTTCCCGTGGGTTACTGTACTGTTTTGAAAAAGTTGCGTCTCGCACTTCCCATCTTCCTTGTCTCTTATATGAGTAAAATTTTATGTGATGGTAACGCGAAGGCCTCTGAAGAGCTATGCATTGCCATGAATGGGCCGGTTCAACACCTGATAATAGTAGGTGTTTGCCGGTTCCACAGTATAAATATTGAATACCACGGTCTCAAAGAAAACCCGCGCTTTAGGCGACCTTAATGCTCGTTTACCGGTCTTCGTCCAAGGTTAGTTTCAATTTTACATTGGAGCTACAGCTGCAGGTGTAGCACTAATGTCTAATGTAGAAAAAATATTTACCTGAGCAGTGACCACTTTTTAACTTTAAAGTTACTTTCAATGTCTAAACTCAATAACCTTCTAATACATGTGTATTAGAAGGTCATTGTCTAAACTCCAAAATCAGTTTATAATCTCAAGACGATAAATAAATCGTCTTGAGATATTAACTGATTTTGGAGTTTAAATCAATCAAAACGTGTTAACGTTGGTTTGACGTTTATGAGAATACTATTTTGCTGTTGTAACATATCGAGACTGCATCGAAACTGTATTGAAATGTAAGATTGAAGTATCAGAATCGACCTAAGTACCTACCTGTGACCACGTTTAACTAAATCCGCAAAACGTCAATAATTTCCCTTTCAAAATACATTCACATTTCCGATATAAATCTGGTATTAACTAAAGAAACCCGCCGCTAAAATCATAAACCACAAATATGAGGCTTCTATGCTAATTGGATGATGAGACGAACAGGTCACAGAGCAGGTTTTAATAATGTTTTTCTATTTATTTAAAAGCTACGAGGTTTATAATCATGTTAATGTGTTTGAAATTAACGAGTTTTTGATTTCAATCTGTTTTGCGGCAAAATTATAATAATCCGACAATTCGATTGATTTTTGGTAACTTGAATGTTTCAAAATGTTTGGAAACTTTCATGAAAGTCGGTAAAGTTTATTTAAAGGTAAATTGACGTCCATAGATTATTATATGAAAAAACTACAATATGTATATTATTTAGATACTATATAATATTATGGTAAGTATAACCTAAATAATTGCGTTGCTAATTCAACAATAACTCTCAAGTCTCAAAGTTTGTTAAACTCAGGTGGCTTGTACATGAATTAATATGTTAATCAACTATTGAGACCTAGCACCTACGTCGGTTATTTGGAGCAAGGACGGTTATCGATACAAGATTGTATTGATGTGAATGTGATACGCGAAGGAGACACTTGAGGTCGTCGTGTGCTAGTTGTGAACCCTCAAACACTTGTTGAGGCTGGGACTCTATTACGCTCCGGAACGCCGGTGAAAATTCAGAGCATTTAAAATAGAACTTTGTGCTAATACAATATAGCTGAGAATCTATGGAAGGTAGAGATAAAGAGTACCATCTCCATACATGAAAAGTGTCCGTAAAAAGCGTTAAATACGGGGGCGCTGAAGACTTAACAGGGTATAAAGCGGCAAAATTTAAACAGATAACTAAATCTTAGCATCTTCTTCGGTTATGTTTATAAAAATATATTCGACTACGCGAGTAAGTAGAATATTCATGATTTACGGATTACTTAACTAGGTACTTTTAGTTTACTAAAGTCGTCAAAAATTTTAAATAATTAAACTCAACTCACTTCACTCCATCTCTTATTCCTAACTTCGTACCATACCCTTCTTGTACAGTAGCGCCATTGTGGAAGATTTTTGAACTGTTATTTATAGCATACAGCTGGACACTTTTTCAACTTTTCTCCCATAAGAGATGTTTCTCCTTATCTCTACCCTCCATATGAGAATCGAACACACAAGTGTCGAGTCAAATGTCAATGTCATTTATGACAGCTCGACACATGGCACTTCGATTTTCAACTCTATTTTATTAGCACAGAGTTCTATTTTCAGTGTTGTGAATTTTATCGGGACCGCTGGATTCCGGAGCATATGTCCCAGCCTAGGAGGCTCCAGGCCTTGTCATTTTCTGCCCAGTGACAGAGTCTGGTAAACGAAAGTTCTGGGTTAGGTATTTGCAAACTTTGGTTTATACGACATTCAAAGTCAATTTAGCAAACCAAAATTTGAGTTAAATGGTTGATAGTAAATTGTTTGGTAATGGTAATGGTTGGTAATTTTTTTATGTACCTAATTGGTTTTTGCTTGAAAGAGTTCTTTTACTCTTCATTTAGGTATTACTCATTATTCATGTTAGTACTAAGTATCTAGGTAATTAATAAATTATCAAGGAATTCGTTGGGTTATGTGATTTTTTTTATAGGAATTAGAATGTTGGCAGTTTTGCATAGAATAGGCTCCAAAAGTACTGGACCGATTTTGATCAAATTTGACACAGAATTTTTTTTTATTATTATAGCATAGAATAGACCACGGGGAAGGACATAGGCTACTTCTTATCGTGGAAAAATGTACGGTTCCCGCGGGATTCCCTCTTGCTCGTTCGAAATTGCGGGCAACATCTAAGTAGGTATTTAAAGAAATGTAAGCAACTGAAAACCGTTCGCTTTAGTTTGACCTTTTACATTTAAAGTAAGTACCTAAAAACGAATTTAAAAAATGCGTCCTTCTTTGTTACAAGCAATTCTTATTGTGTGTGCCATTTTACGCATTACCATTGTAAACTGCCAAAATTTAAACTGTTAGAAGCAGACTACAGTAAGAGCAACATCAAAAGTTGACGTTTCAGAGTAGGATTAAATGAAAATGGTCATTTTAGACCTGGGATGGTTTTCTTCTGCTTAATATCAGTAGAGTACTAACTACCATCATAAGTAAAGACTTTAATAACATCATTTAAATAAGTCTTTAATTGCGTAATGATAGTGATACTTAAAATGCAAATTAAGTGTGATTAGCTTTAGCACATAAACCATGATGATTTTTCACATCGCCATTGATAGAAATGAGAGAGAGATACTGAGTTAATTAATCCTTACAATTAAAATTCATAATAAACAATATTATGCACAGGTTAATAGCTCTACATCAGTGGTCCCCAACCTTTTTTTTACGTGGGCCACAAACCCGTTGTACTCCTGGTGTCGCGGGCCGCAACCAAAATTTTTTAGGGGCAAAAAAATACCTATGTTGTTTAAATTTAACGATTTATTAATAGAATAACACAAGGTAGTTAAAAGAGTGAAACTAAACATTTAAGATGAGATAACGGCACAAAATAAAATAACAGATATGTAGGTATTATAATAATTATGTTCACTCAGTGAGATTTTTGGAATTGTGAACGCTTTTTCACAACTTTATCTAACGCGGTTACAGATTTCACGAGGGCCGCAGATAAAGGCCCGGCGGGCCGCATGCGGCCCGCGGGCCGCGGGTTGGGGATAGCGGCTTTACATAATTATCTTTAGATGTAATTCAAAAATTAAGACATAAAATTCTGCACCATATTAAAGCTTTTATTTTAGACTGATATGTGTGAAGATACGTACATGCAATTAATTTTCACTATAATTTATCCAAAAGAGCACACTTGTGAAGTTTTTCTGTCACCAAAATTAATAGTAATTAATATGGCATGCTATGTAAAGGTCCCACGCACTAGGTATAACTACGCGGCATCAAAACTACGCAACACGTCACGGCCAAATATTATTTGTATGAAATTGTATCTACAGTAATATTATAAAGAGGAAAACTTTGTTTGTATGTTTGTTTGTTTGTTTGTTTGTAATGAATAGGCTCAAAAAGTACTGGACCGATTTCAAAAATTCCTTCACCATTCGAAAGCTACATTATCCACGAGTAACATAGGCTATATTTTATTTAAAAAAAAAAATAGTGTTCCGTAAAATATTTGGGTTTTTCGGACACAAGGTGTAAAAAATCAACCAGAAAAGTTACTTATTTTGCGTACGCTGCCTAAACTATAAAAGATAGAACCATAAAATGTTCTAATTAATTGTAGATCTTATACTTAAATATCTACAAAAAAGTCCGCGACACACTATACCTATCTATGTCGAGTGAGGCACAACAACCATTTTTTTATTTAGAAATCTTGAATTTTTTTTGGACTACATTTAAACGCGTTTATTTTACTCATGCTATTAATCCTTATCAAAATAAATTAATTCATCACTAAGTACAGTTTATGTAGATAATATTTGGTCTTTGAATGATTGAAATTGGACGTGTGGTTTTGAAGTTATGGCGAAATTAAAATATTACGATTTCTGCTGCACGGCCCGTTGCGAAGTAGGCGTCACCAAGGCGCGTGCGGGGGGAGTTTAGATCTATGGTATTTCATACGATAAAAGTATACCCACCTACTTATTTCATTGAGTTTTAGTAGGTACCTATATTAATTTGTTTCTGTTTGTTTTGACTAGATTTCGCCCGTTTTGTTAGAGGTTTAAAGACATTCTGTAGTATTAGTATCAGTATTGTACCCGTGCGAAGCTGGGGCGGGTCGCTAGTATACAATATAACGCGGCAGCGGAACCACGCGTCGCGGCACTCCATTGCAGTATTATTAGTAGGGTAGTGTCGCGTCGCGGCGCTCCGCTGCCGCTTAGTGCGGTCTTACCTTAATAGTTAATACCCTCACCCCCTTACTAATAAACGCTGTATAAGCTTTGAATAGATATACTGTGTTTTGTCTCCTTCTATCGAATTAAAAATGTCACTTGTGTGACGAGAACAAAACACGGTATAACTATTCAAAGCTTATACAACGTTTATTAGTAAGGGGGTCAGAGTAATAAAAAGTGAAGACAGACGTTTGTCAAACAACATGCAGTACATGCAGCTACATAAAAACACCACACTGCGACAGCTCGCCTTATAATGTAAAGCGTAGTTTAGTCACATGTGTGTGCGTGACGCTCTGTTATTACACGGCGAGGCGTAGTTTAGACCTGCCTCAGTGCGTGGTTGTTATGCACAGAACTCTTCACTTTTTTATTTGGTTTGTACCATACCCTGACTTAGACTAGGTTCAGTGACCGTGGTCAGTCTGGCATCAGTTCAGTCCATCAGTCTCAGACTGAAGCCAGAATGATGGCCGGAAAGTACATAAGAAAAAAAATATCAGTCCGTCAATCACACGGTTACACGATCATTCTTTCGTCAGTCTGGATCAGGCTGATGGACTGAACTGATGCCAGACTGACCGTGTAACCCTAGTCTTACGGCTGAATACTTGAACGCATCTAAAATTAAAAGATTCCCAAGTCACATACCTACTGCCATTTTCAATCTGGCATGCAGAGACAGTGACAGTTTAATTAAGGAGCTCCTAACTTTAAGAACCGTTTGAGAATGCGCCCGTTGTAATCTTATTGTAATTTAATATAAAGGTGCTCCCTCACATGGAGCATTCGCGTGTAATGTTAGTTGTAACGTTAAGACTCGACTTTGAGCATTACATTACAATACCACCTCCCTGACTGACGAGCATTTGCGTGTAATGTACAATACGGCCGATGTATCTTGGCGAGTCTGAACTTCGCGCAGAAGGTTGCGCATTAGCTGTTTCTAAGTGTTTTCGTATTTATTTTATTTGTATTAATTGGTCAACTGTATTAGGGAAATTTTATTAGTACATAGGTATATAAAAATAATACAATAACAGTTTTCTTCACGAGTTGTACATGCGCTAAAGTTCGCAGAGCCTATGTTCAGACCCGTCAAGATACAGCGGCCGTAGTGTAACGTTATAGATTCGACTTTGAGCGCCGAGCGGACGGGATCATTACAAGATGCGAATTGTAATGCTCAGTAATCCTTCTACACTTTTGTATTGTTCGGATATAACGTTACATTACACGCGAATGCTCCAGGTGAGGAGCACCTTTAAAGCAGTTTTAGTTTAAGAGACAAGTAACGTAGAATTAAGAAACAGGACCATTTTAACCAAAGATAGTAAGTATACTGTTAATTAAAAAAAGGGTTAATTTTTTAACCACAGTCCACAATACAACTGAAGTTGTATCAGATTCAGTATTCAAAAGGTATGCCGGCTAAGCTCGAGTCGGAGTGACAACGCCTTGCTTGCGTCATATCAAAGGATTAATATTGCCAAGTATGGGTGATTTAATAAAACCTTTCAGCACTCGGTGTATTTGGTAAAATCAAATTATGTTTGACCACGATTTTAGTTTGCATAGTCATAATCTAACTGTGTCAGAAATGTGGGTTTTGGACCTTTTAAGAATGGTATAATACCTTATTATAAGTATCATAACTGGATTTGCTTAGTTGGATATAATTTGTGAAAATCACCATGTTGCCCGTATATTTAGCTGCGATATAAAGTAGCCTATGTGTTAATCCAGAGTCTAAACTACTACCCATACAAAATTTCATCAAAATCCGTTCAGTTTTTATTGCGTGAAAGAGTAACAAACATCCATACATGTAACACGTTTTAATTTCAACGTGCTTGCCCGGTCGACCTGATAAATACCACGGTCTTACAGAAAATCGGCGTAAATTAATGCTTGTTGTGTTTTGTCCAGTGAGTGAGGTTACCGGAGGCGTACGTGTAACTTGTACTAAGTGGGTAAGGATTTTGCTTCATTATGGCCGAAACTTTAATGATTTTGTTTAGCAGATAAATTAAAGTCACTTTCTTAAGTGACCTATAAAGCTTAAATTACTATTACCTACCTAAAATAAGTAGACGTAGAAGTAGAGTTAAACATAGACTTTAATATTAATCCCAGCAAAACTGTAAGAAGCGCCAACCATTAGTAACGAGCCTAAGTTATTCAATATTAATATTAGGTACGTTGTATTAACAAAAGCCTTCATAATTTATGAGATGTTATCAAAAAGCAGCGACTCCACAAATCTCCATTTGCGTCTTTAGTTTGTACCCTAAGCAAAGATACCATCGAAATGCCTAGCTTGGCAAAAAGAAGCCCTTTTGACTTGAGGCTAAATGGAAAAAGCATCTCGCTTCTAAACACCGCCTCATGTTTTAGATAATAAGGTTCCTATCGCTCTGTTTTTGTTTATAGTTTTTTGTTTATTAACCGATGCATACTGCGTTGGATGTTTCAGCCATATCATTTTATTAAATAATGTGTTATTAGTGTCCGGCTAAGTAAAATATTTTGATGTGTTGTTTAAATGGAATGCTGACTTGTTTTGTTAAACAATAGTCAAACAATTTTTGTTGACATGAAAACATCTTAACTATTTGATCGATTTGTCTTTTCAATGCGATTGTTTTAATTGTCCACGTCATTGTATGACTCTACAATGCTGCAATGTTGAAATTCGCACATAATAATTCATATATTTTATTAAACTTTAAACTTAATAAAATGTATAATTGTTTCTTAGATATAGAAGGTTCCAAACAAATGTAAATTTGGTGACAAGATTGGCAAACGTCAACGCGTAACAAAATTGTATCTATCAAACGCAACGTAGTTTGTGTTCTTATTAATTTTATTCTTTTTTTTATATGTATTTCTAAGCATTTTAATAAGAAAATATACGCTTTCTGCACACCTTCCTCCAAATCAACTCCAATTGTGCAAAATTATCAATTAAATAATACCTACTCCTTTCGTTCGCACAATTGTCGTAAAACTATACTTAAAATTTTTGCGACACGTATAAGTAATATACCTAAATATGTATATGTATATTTTCGCCATTGGCCAGAAAATTAATACGCGCAGAATAATCTTTACTAATATAATAAAGAGGAAAAGTTTGTATGTTTGTTTGTATCGAATAGGCTCCGAAACTAATGGACCGATTTTGATGAAATTTGGCATAGATGTAGACCACGGGGAAGTACATAGGCTACTTTTTATAGAAAAATTTACGGTTTCTGCGAAATTAACGTTTACTCGCACAAAGTCGCGGGCAACATCTGGTTAATAATAACTTTAAAGTAACTTGTAAAAAGATGACACTAGAAACCTTCGCGTACATAGTTAGTTCCTAGTTACCTAACTGTAAATCTATTTTCTTAGGCCTTAAGAAAGCCCAAGTGTATCCATAATTAATTTAGTACATTATATTAATGCACTGCCAAGCTTGGATGAATAATGAAGAAGATGTTAATAGTATGAACTATTTGCGTAATATGTTGGTAGGTAGTTTATCATGGCATATTAATTATATTACAGCATTGTGTTTGCTTAGGTGTCTTATTTAGGGGAATAATGTACGTTTTCGAAAGAAAAGTATTATATGTGTTAACCCAGAGCCTAACCTAATCTACGCTATATTAACATACCAAATTGAATCAAAATCCGTTCAGTAGATACGTCAAAATCCTTTTAGTACTTTTGATAAAGGAAGTCTTAATTTATGAATTCTAAATAAAGTACCTACTCTCTCTATAAGTTTCTGTTAAAATATAGCATTGAATATAATGATAATTCCACACTGCGATGATACGAGACTATTTAACTATTAAAAAGGAGATAAAAATAAGAGGTGTTGCCACAAAAACTTCAAAATTCAATACCTACCTAATTAGATTTCAACAGGTCGCATTCAAAGGACCTTCAAGGGCCTATTTATAATGCGACATGAGAAAGGTTTTATGCGGTTAGGGCACGTCGGGATGACAAATTAGGCAATTAGTTGTAATCACGACGAGTTGCCTAATGAACTGGTTTAGATGCAATGACGATTCTTTGTCAGGTTTAGTGTTCATTTCAAGGGAATCTTTTTTGGTCATATTCGAAGTCATCGAGAATTAAGATACAAACCGTGCAATGATTCGTAAGAATATTATATACATTACTAACGTAAAGAACCGTCAACCAATAGAGTTCCACGAATGACAGCTCGCGGCTGTGTGGCTATGGCGGTGCGGGGGTGCGCGCGGCAAGCGGGACGTGATTTTTTCAAGCCAGGACTTTCGTTCACGGGGCTGGCCGTCGGTAATTTCGTGCTTGGACATAATTGACAATATAATTCGATAATATTTCTGATAGATTGGTCTGATGCGACGTTTATAATTATTTCGGTATCGAGTGTAAACCTGGGCTTACCTACGTCAACATGGAAGACATTCGCTGGTGCTCGAGCTGACATTTATAGAGAGTGTCGCCCCTGTGACGATGTCAAAATGTGCGACCAAAGAGTTGCGATAAATAGTAATGTCATAGAATAGCTATTAGGAGGTACTAAATACTAATAGCTTTATACTTAAGTTAAAGTTAAACTACTCTATTATTATTCCCTTACAGTAGCCACAGACTTGTTTGTAATTTGATTAAACAGGGTTATGTTAAACCAGCATTATCGTCACAAATATAATTATCTAATACTATAAAGAGGAAAGATTTGTTTGTTTCTTTGTTTGTTTGCATTGAATCGACTCCGAAGTTTGGCACAGATAGAGTAGAGCACGAGGAAGGACATACTCTACTTTTTATCCCGGGCAACGTCTACTTTCAGGATATAACATTTCGTTCTATGCAACAGAAACGCATTGTGAAGTGAAAAGGCGTACACTAATTATTTAAGTCCCGCAAGTCCTTACACAATGTACGGGCAAATTGTCTAACCTTTAATTCAGGGCGTGCAAACTGCCTCTTATTACATAGGTGAGATGGAATGCGCGGCGATAGTTGTCGGCCTTATAGAGGCATCTGATAGGACACTCTTACTTGATCCTTTTTGTTTCGACTATCGATTTTGTTGCTCGCGGAGTTATCGTGGTTTTATTTATCATGGTTTAAACTTGGTAACTTTAAACTAAGTATATAAAACTTAATACGAACAAATTTTATATAGGAATACTACTTTGAATTGTTTATTGGCTTGGTAAATTGGATAATTAAAATTTCAAAGTTACCCACGAATTATTAGTGAGCGAGCTGATAATAATCTATATTCTATACTATAATATTATAAATTCGAAAGTGTGTCTGTCTGTCTGTCTGTCTGTTACCTCTTCACGCTTTAACCGCAGAACCAATTTTGATGAAATTTGGTATAGACATACTTTGAGTCCTGGGGAAGGACATAGGATACTTTTTATCCCGAAAAAATACAACGTTCCCGTGGGATACTGTATTTACGCGGGTGGAGCCACGGGCAACAGCTAGTCTACACTATCTACATCTACACTTCTACACTAATATTATAAAGAGGAAAACTTTGTTTGTATGTTTGTAATGAATAGGCTCAAAAAGTACTGGGCCGATTTCAAAAATTCTTTCACCATTCGAAAGCTACATTATCCACGAGTAACATAGGCTATATTTTATTTTGGAAAAAAAATAGGGTTCCGTAAAATATTTGAGATTTTCGGACACAAGGTGTAAAAAATCAACCAGAAAAGTTACTTATTTTGCGTACGCTGCCTTAACTATAAAAGATAGAACCATAAAATGTTCTAATTAATTGTAGATCTTATAAATATCTACAAAAAAGTCCGCGACACACTATACCTATCTATGTCCAGTGAGGCACAACAACCATTTTTTTATTTAGAAATCTTGATTTTTTTTGGACTACATTTAAACGCGTTTATTTTACTCATGCTATTAATCCTTATCAAAATAAATTATTTCATCACTAAGTACAGTTTATGTAGATAATATTTGGTCTTTGAATGATTGAAATTGGACGTGTGGTTTTGAAGTTATGGCGTAATTAAAATATTACGATTTCTGCTGCACGGCCCGTTGCGAAGTGGGCGTCACCAATGCGGGGGTGCGCGTGCGGGGGGAGTTTAGATCTATGGTATTTCATACGATAAAAGTATACCCACCTACTTATTTCATTGAGTTTTAGTAGGTACCTATATTAATTTGTTTCTGTTTGTTTTGACTAGATTTCGCCCGTTTTGTTAGAGGTTCAAAGACATTCTTTAGTATTAGTATCAGTATTGTACCCGTGCGAAGCTGGGGCGGGTCGCTAGTGAGTTATATAGCTAATAACACTATCGATCACGTCCGCATTCAAATGAAGAAACTAGACCAAAATCGATTCATCCGTTTGGGAGTTATAACACGGACAGACACACAGACACGTCAAACTTATAACACCCCTCTATTTTCGTTGGGTGTTAAAAATACTTTTACGTAGTCACGCGAACTAATCTCATATTTTAAATTGATTATTATCAAACGGCGGATTTTTCAAACGCGTTTTAAGGTAAAGACACATCGCTCTTAACTTTGAGAAGCGTTTGATTTTCGTTTGTATCGCTTTGCCAGTTTTATAAATCATATTCAAATGTATTCGCATTTTAGTTTTAACTACTGACAGCACTCTGCCATTCCTCGGTCGTGAGTGTTCTGTCCTTGTCTGCTGCTGTTTGATGGCTTGACAAATGAATTGACTATTTAACAGTCACTCCAAAGTCCAACGTTCTCTGTTTTGCTTCCTCGAGTGAAAGGGACGTAATCATCATCATAAGTAACTCCGTACTCGTCATTGAATAATAAAATGAAATCAAGAATAGCTTCATTTTTTTGAACCTGCTATAGGTAGGAACTAGCAAGTACCTACTATCGAAAAGTTGACGCTCGCCAAAAATCGCTTAACAGCGCGGCGCCGCATGTACATACAAGTGAGTAACGTGTAAATACGTGGTTCAACCACGTCTGCAGTCGTTGCGGTCACTTCCTCTGTGTTTAAACATTTTGATGTGTCCTAATGTTTAGAAAACGTTCAGAATCTGGTCGGGCAGGAACTGTCGATATTGTGTATCTGTAAGTGTCACTTGAAATAAAATCTACATTTACTTACATAGTCTTAAAATAGGCAGATTATACGAGTACCTAAGTCAAAGGTAAATTAGTAAGATTTTTTTTTTCATGTAAGTATTAGGTAAGTACTTAATTGATTTTAAATGAAATATAAAAATTGTGTTGCTGGCACACGCTAAAAGAGCGATTCCTATTTAGTTGACCGTTCTCATGGACTCATGGTACGCAACTACTCATACCTTGGAGTTTAACCTAGCATTTTAGATGTAAAATTATATCAACAAGTAACCCCTGAATTGTCCAGCAATGATCGCTCATTGCTGATGATGATGAATTATAGCTAAGAACACTCTCGATCGTGTCAGCTAACAGAAAAATTTGAACAAAATCGGTTTATCCATTTGGGAACTACGATGCCACGGACAGACTGACTCCTCTCTGTTTTCGTCGTGGTTTAAAAATGAACGTAGGTACACTACGGCCGCTGTATCTTGACGGGTCTGAACATAGGCTCTTCGAACTTTATCGCGTGTACAACTCGTGAAGAAAACTGTTATTGTATTATTTTTATACACCTATGTACTAATAAAATTTCCCTAATACAGTTGACCAATTAAGTAGTACAAATAAAATAAATATGAAAACACTTAGAAACAGATATTGCGCAACCTTCTGCGCGAAGTTCAGACTTGAAAATACATCGGCCGTATTGTACTCTCTATTCAACTCAGTTAGTTACTTAGGCCTTTACATCCTTATTGGACGATATATACTACTCCCCGAGCGAAGTGACCATTCTTGAAATAATGTAGTGCCTGGGACTGTCGGTTTTTAAATGTCGTATGGCAAGCACATACGGCATTCTCACAACATAATCAGCGTAGTCCAGAGGACTGACTGGTCAATACGTCTGGGGCCAACCATGTGCGGGGTTCGTCACGATGTTTTCCTTCACCGTTAGAGCGTCCGTATAATGTAATTGAGATCGGAAAGTGTCATTGGTACACGCCACAACCTTGGATTTGAACCTGCACTCTCTCAAGTGCGAATCAAACGGTCTACCCACTAGGCCACGCAGCTCTCAGTTACTTAAGTACCTAGTAAAGACTTAAGTACCTAGATAGGTTTCAAAGCTTATCCACTAAAGTCAGCTTGATTTAAAATTATCTGTTTTCATTAGGTCTCTTGTACGACTTGGCCTTAGTCGTTAAACCTAAGTACAGTCGCTGTAGTTCGACCATAAAAGGTAAAAAGATGTTCAATTAAAATGCGTTAATGTTCCGAGTAAGATAGACAATTACATTTTAACGTATCCGGTTTAACGTTGGTTAAGAATCTTAAAATGAGCAATTGGGAATTTGCGAAAAATTCGCCTGTTGCTTGACAAAATTTCACAATCTATCTAGAGCTGCATTACCCGCGACGTGCAAAAGGAAATCCCATGGGAACATACATTTTGCTGCGATAAAAATCTATATCATAGTCTATGTCCTTCCCCTTAGTCAACTCTATATCTGTGCCAAATTTCATCAAAATTGGTTAAGTAGTTTTGGAGTTTTTTCAATGCAAACAAACATAATTATAAACTTATCTTTCCTCCTTAGTATAGATTTTTCTTTTGAATTTGATTCGCCACTGTCATTATCCTGCAAGGCGAGGCATATAATGACAGTAGTCTACAGATTTTTGCCAAAAATTGCGTGAGTCCCATAAGATGAGATCCCACTCAAATTCTAAGAACGAGTCTCGTGAATCATAAGACGTGACTATTGTATGACTTTGATTCACCTTAAGTTTTTTGTTCACAAATCCATGTAACGATGTGGATATCTCATACAATTAAAGTTTTTATTTTGGCAAATACAAAAATCCAATCGAGTATTAATCTACTGCATTATTTGTCTTGTTATTTTATCTGGATATAAAAATGCTAGCCTTTTTTTCGCGGCTCCGCCCGCGTAAATATAGTATCCGCGGTATCCAACGGGAATACTGTATTTTTTCGGGATAAAAAGTAGTCTATGTATATGTATCCAGAGCCTAAACTACTACCGCACCGTACCAAAGTTAATAGAAATGCTTTCAGTAGTTTTTGCTTGAAAGAGTAACAAACATCCATCCATCCATACATCCATCTATCCATCCTCACAAACTTTCACACTTCTATATATATTAAAGTAGAATTAACATTTTAATCACATCTCACTCTTAGAGAGTTCTGTAGGTACTCGTTATGTGTAGAGATAATAGATAGGTAGATATCTACTTTAAATTAATATTAACTCGTAGAGTGCGGTCGCGGAGGACGTAGAATTTTGTACATTGACTCATCGCCTACGATGGATACGTAAATTTGATATGGTTGCAGTTTAGGTTCTAAACTTGCACTTGAATACTTGAACGTGGTAGAGCCACACTTCGGCACGAATGGGCCGATTCGAACGTATAAATATCACGGCCTCACAGAGAATCGGCGTGAATAACGCTTTCCCAATGGATTAAGGACTTTAAGGTCCAGGGATGAAAGTGTGCTACACAAGATGAGTTACAAGTGTAACTCTTGGTGTTGCGAGTTTCCATGGGCGGCGGTATCAGCTTACCATCAGGCGATCCGTCTGCTCGTTACCTGTTCCATTCCATAAAAGCAGTCCCATCGTATTACAGTTTTACATGCGTGTGACTCGTTGGGAACAAAACAAGTCTCAACTGCGAGCCGTGCGTACGGGCCCTAATTATCTCTATAATGTCCTACGGCATTCTTTGTTCTGTTCCCGTTCGCAATATAATGATGTATCTGTCTGCCATCATCCTGTCTGCAATCTGCATGCTATTATATTTAGAAATATTCTGCATTTAAGTTATTTGTAGTAAGTACAACTAGGTACCAACACGTAAAATAAGTAGGATAACATTTGCTCAACTAACTTTTAAAACAACATAAGGTTGTAAATGAGCATATTGTATGTCTGTCTGGTTGGACCTAACTACCTCACATAGGTACTCATCGACCTATGTCTGACGCTCCGGAATCCGGAACGCCGTAGAAAATTCAGAGCATTGAAAATAGAACTCTGCGCTAATACAATAGAGCTGACAATTGAACATGCTAGTGTCGAGTCAAATGTCAATGTCATATATGACAGCTCGACAGAATTCTACTTTCAGTGCTCTAAATTTTCTCGAGCCCGCCGGATTCTGGATAATATATTTATTTATTATAACCTATTATGCACGTAATGTACAAAGGCGGGCTTAATGCCTTGTGGCATTCTCTACCACTATATAGTCTCAGCCTTACAATTTAATTTCAAGTTTAAATTTAAGTTAAATTAGTTAGTTTAGTAATTACCTAGTATAATTTAACAAGTTGCTGATCTTCCAAGGTGCACTATTTTTGGTTAGTCCCTCATTATGTGACGACCTCTGTGGCTCAGTGGTTGAGCGCGTCAGTGCTGAAGCCGGAGGTCGCGGGTTCGAATCCTGCCAAAGGAACAAAAAACTTTTCTGTTTCTAAGTCACGGATGTGTATCAAATATATACATATATAATATGTTAAAATTCATAAATATATGTATAATTTATATGTATTTAATATATTTCCACACCAGATTAACATGGTGTGAAGCATCTTAAGATATTATTATTATTATCTACATAGGTGTGTGATATGTGTTAGTGGATGTTTCATCCGAATCGGTCAAACCATAACATGATTAACCGTAACAGACAGACAGACTAAATCGTGTTAGATATAATCGCGTAACATTGAGACTTGCACCCGTTGATGTCTAATGTATCGTCCGCTCGATAAACTCTTAAACTTGTTTGTAGCGTGTCATAGCATTAGTAAGGTTATTAAAAATAGCCAGTTAAATTAAGAATCAGTTTTTTATAACAGGTGCCACATGTGTAAGCTTTACCTACATTATTTAATAAAGCTTTATCGCTATAAATAACACAGTCACTGAATTGAAATGATAATTTGTAATTATTCTGTTTCCACAAACTACCAAATTAGGAAAGGGAGGATGCCTAGAAATATAATTTACTGACTGACATAAATCAGAGTAGGTATAATATGACGTCACGATGACTAATAATCTGACTCCACAGCAGAAGGTTGCGTGTTCAGATCACGTCAGGGTCACCAATATGGGAATAGTGGAAGTCCCAATGGAGATCTCCGACCGAGCGAGGTGGTATGCTCGGTCAGGCCGAAGCTCCTTGTAGTAGTTATCAGATGGATCTACTGCAATGGCTAGCACTAAGCGTTCCCAATAGGTATGTTTGGCAGAGGCGTCCTCCCGATTTGTTCGTATAAGAACCAACTTATTGAAATACGCGCCCATTGTAAGAACAATCCAAATACTTAACAAAGTAGGTACACAAAAAATTGGATTTATTCGTATGAGCGAGTTTACAAAAGTGACACTAAGCGTCATATGTGTCTTTTTTAATTATATTTTTTATCAGTTAAGTATTATTATTTAAATTGGAAATAGCATATGTATTATATAAAATATGAATTTGCTTTCCTACGCTATCGAATTGGATTTTGTCTGTAATGATAGTTGTATGCGTGTTAAATAAATAAATAAATAATTGTTGTATATAAGTATATATAGCGTCGACCTTAGAAAACTTCCATAGCGTGATTCAGGATTGCGGCGTTAATTGGTCCGCCACATCAAAGCTTTTACCGTCCATCTTTTGGCCAGCCGTGTATTAGGAACATACAATAGCTGTATATTGCATAATTCGTCATCGCCGGGCATTTGTATAAGAAACACCATCACGTTATGTAACGTGAAACGATTTCCGCGTTACGTGTCGGGATAATTCGCGGGCTGTTTTGCGGTCGTAATGTCACTTTGTAGGCTCGGTCGCTTTGTCGATTTGTCGACCTTATTACTACGGGGATAAAGTTCACATGTAGTAACCTACAATGACGTCCGTACGTGCCCTAATGCGCTAATGGTGACGGTATTTCACAGCCTTCATAATTCTGGGATGTAGAAACCTATGCTACTGCCTACTTAATTTTTCACGAAACAGTGCGGGAATACTAAATGAAAACCATGCATTTTACCAGGGATTAAATTTTGCCCAAATGTCTAATAGTTATTTAGATATTGATTTCTTATGTTTACACGAATATTGTTACGGATTGTGTCGCGGTGCACTTTTCTTTTGTTGCGAAGGTCGCGGGTTCGAATCCAACGACCTCCTTCTTGAGCATCATAGACGCGCTCAAAAACTGAGCCCCACCTGTTATACCTACTTACCTGTAAATTGTAACAGGTACTTCTAACACCACACCTACCTTTTGCTGCAATGTTTTCGAAAGAGAATTGTATTTGAAAATCATGATAGCGCCTATTATTATTATAGATAGATTTATTCAACATTCGATAACGTTACGAATACGTTATTGTCAATTGTTCGTGCTGTCCCCTGATGTTCAAACAAAGAAGAAGCAATTACTATTCGCGTCAGCTATTCAAGCATGACAGAAAAGTGAACGCGAACATACGCAATACCCAACTTAATTATACGACCAATTTATATACTTAATTACTTAAACATTTTACAATACTTTCTATTCGATATTATTCGGCGAGGTGTAAATTCGTTGCCCAATAGTATAATTAATTGTCACCGATTTAGTTCATTAAACGTTCAGCGTTCGGAAAATTGGTGGAACTATACCGGTTCGGAAGTGGGGCAGAAATATTATTGGCGTTAATTCAATAACTTAAAGGTAAAAGTCCCTTCTTATATAATTTCGTTATGGCCTAGTGACTTATCAACAGCTCAAATCATTGTACAAAATAAGATTAATTACACTCAGACTGTTATTATGACCTAGATATCAAAAGGAAAAGTTTTCGGAGTTACCTTAAACTTACGGGATCGTAACTTCCTTAGGATGGGACTACCTATATGATCCGAAATCATCAGAGCACTGAAAATAGAACTCTGCGCTAATACAAAAGAGCTGAAAATCGAACACACGAGTGTCATGTCAAATCTGACAACACTCACGCGTTCGATTTTCAACAAAACCCACTCAGAAAGCAGAGTTTTCGTCACCACACTCTGACATTGGCGAATCACTATGGAGCCATTTTAAAAAAGAAACAGAAGAAGAATGTAGAGTTCTATTTTCAATGCTCTGAATTTTCTCCGGCTTTCCGTATTCCGGACAATATAGTCCCAGCCTAAGTTTGTACTTACATGGAAGCAGAATTTAACACAAGGAACGAATAAAATAAACATAACCTACTTATAAAACGTTGCATGACCATCGGAAGCATAAAAAACGTGTTCCGATAATCAGGGTAGTTCCGTCCGCGCCGACCATATCTCGGCGTCTTTGACTGCGCTCGCGCACCGTATCTGTACCCCCCTCTGTACCCCCTGTGTCCCCTCGCTTGAACCCCCTTGTGTCCTCCGCTTTTGTACCCCCGAGTTCCCCTGTCTCTCGGAACCACGGCGGATCTTTTGTTTGTTGAACGCACAACAAGCCCAGCACGTATACGGAATAAGGTTTTTTCAATACCTTAATTTGAACAACGATTAGAGAAGTAAGGTCATGCGTATGTTTGGTAGCGGGTTCTTTTTAGCTTTTTTTAAAATTACCTATCCGGTTTTGTAGGTATATGTAAATAGTGTATGCAACAGTATTTATACTAGTAGATACGATATTAAATCATATTTTATATATATTTGATTCGTAATTGAGGTTGTATGAGATCATCTTCATATTTTTTATCAAAGCTAATTATAGCGGCGAACGCGAATGGTGAATGAGTGAATAAAATTAATCATTACAACATGACGTTGACAACAAATGTATTTTAATGAAATACTAGTTGGTATGCAGACTAGTGACTAAATTACAAGTTTTATTAACTTTGAGCTTCTATCCTTTATTAAGTAGTTATAGTTTAAAGCTCAGTTAAAAGTATGAACTTGCATTAACAGTTTTGTTTGCATTTTATATTGCCACTAGCTTTTGCCTGCGACTTCGTCCGCGTGGAGTTAGGTTTCCATACAAAATTTTAACTCCTTTTTCATCCCTTTAGGGCCGAGTTTCCAAAAATCTTTTCTTAGCGGACACCTACGTCATTACAACTATCTGTAGACCAAACTTTAGCGAAATCCGTTCTGTAGTTTCGGCTGTGCGTTGATAGATGAGTCAGTCAGGTTTGCCTTTTATATATTTAGAATCAAATAAATTCTTTGTGTATAGTGCGATGTATTATTATCGGTGTATTTGTGTGAGTTTGGCGACAACTCAAGAATTAACAACCATAACAATTAACAACACATAATAACTTTGAGTATCCAACTATATAGTTGGATACTCAAAGCATAATAATCACACATCCACTTGTATTCTGTTACTGTAATTGCTGCCTTTTCCCGTTAAATATTTACTATTGTCCTAAGTGTGTGCGGTACTTAATAGGTAAAAGGTACAAGGTACTGTGTGTGCATTATGTGTCTGCGTGTGTGTGTAAGACAGGTATTGTGTTGATACAGTTGTTCTCCATTTTCGGCGTGAATAGCTTAAGAGGATAATAGATTCATGCATGCATATTTAAACATGCATGCTTTATGCTTTAGTTCGTCTATAATAGGTAGTTGAAATACCTTACGTTGTAACATTTTGACTGCTAAAAATACTTACAGAGAGTATCTTGTCTCAATGTCTTGAAAGTTCAGTATAATTTGCATCGACATAAAAAGCCTTTTGAGAATACTGATGTGAAATAAATGCCATTGTAGGTACAGTCGATTAAAATAAGTGTTTGATAGCTAGATGTTCTTCATAATTTTTTTGGGGTTACATGGCGCCGCCGCATGCCGGCGTGTCGGGAAGTAGTGACATATCACTTAACTAATTTCAGAGGGCTTAGCGGGAACAATTGACAGCAACGTATTCGTAACGTTATCCAAAGTTTGTAAAGGCGCTGTCAATATGTTTTTCATACAAATCTCATTCGATAACGTCCTGTCAATGTTTCCTGCTTACACACGACAGTCTATAACATTAACAGTACAATCGCTGGCTAGTTTAATTTGCACTTAAACCAAGTTTATACCCAGCTTACCTTTTTATTGAGACTTGAGAGTAGTAACCGTGGGTTAACTAGGCCATTGCCCAGTAAATAAAAGAGCTAACCCTTGGGTTAAGACTATGGTCTCATAGGCCGTAAAGGTGGGCGGTGAGATATATGGATATATGAATTATTGCCCCGATCCCTATCATTACCTGACGCATGGCTCCCGGCCAGTTTCTTTCAATATTTTGATTGTTTTATTACCTACGTTTGCGTGAGAAAGCACAATGTAAGTACGCTTACACACGCGGCGCCGCTGCACCAGGATTTGTGTGTGATTTTTTTTTGCCGCAGTGCCGGAGCTGCTACGCGTGTGTAAGATTTAAACGGATTTGTTTTTATTTATTCAAACTAGATAATTATAGTTCGACGACCTCTGTGTTCAGCGCGTTGGTGCTCAAGCCCGGGGGTCGCGGGTTTGAATCCCGCCGAAGGAACAAAAAGTTTTTCTGTGTTCCTGGGTCATGGATGTGTATTAAATATGTGTATAATATAATAAAATCTTAAATAAATGTATAGTATGAAAGTATTAAATATTTAATATACTTCCCGTTTTCTGGTACCTGTAACACAAGTTCTTCGGATCCTTAGCACGGGGCCAGATTGACGTGGGGTGAAGCGTCCATAGATTTTATTATCTATTATTATTATAGTTAGTAAGTAGACCTACACTATTAGAAAAGTGAAAGAACAATTCTCGACAATTTTCTTACTCAAGAGTAAAGTTTGAACTGCTAACATTCCTGACACAATGATATAATATGTTAACTAATAAAATAGAGTTGAAAATCGAACACACGAGTGTCAAGTCGAATGTCAATGACATAATATATGACGGTTCGACATCCGACATTTTGATTTTCAACTCTATTGTATATTGCACAGAGTTCTATATTCAGTGCTCTGAATTTTCCCGGGTCTGCCGGATTCCGGATCACAAAGTCCCAGCCTAAGTTCGAAAAAATGTATACCGGATCTCTCAGGGACCTTACGTTATTATCTATCAAAGTTTTATTGCAAGAAAGAGATGAAACCCTGTATCAAAGTTACGCTTGAGCTGGATCGTCCCTGGCTTTCTCGTGTAGTGAACCGCATCTGGCATACGAGCCTCCGGATGTGGCCGATGGTATCGAGTGGCGAACCTGTTCACACACCTGCCTGCGACAATAGGGCTACGTCTCCACGAGAGTCTGTAGTCGCTACAGAAAAAACTGCAGTGTAAATAGAACTCTGGCCTAATACAATAGAGATGAAAATCGTGTAGAGCTGTCAAAACTTTAACACTTGACACTTAGATTTTCAGCATTAATGTACTAGCGCAGAGTTATACAATTATATGATGTTTAATTTAGTTGTCTTTTATACTTGTAGCCTATATCAGGAGTTTGGCCAAGAGGAAACACCCCTTAGAAACATTAAAACGACTAACAGCCCTTTTCAATAATCTATCTATTCGTAACGAGGTATTTGTTAAAAACGTCGTCATTCAATCATTTGCCGGTTTTTCGCGATGCAAATTTGACGTTTCTAACAAATATTTATAGATGGATAGGTTATTGAAACAGGCCGTTAGACAGCTTCCTCAAAGATCTAAGACAATAGTTCTGTGGCCGGTTTCATTGAATCCAGACCAGCAACGCGGGAGTTATTTTATAGTGCTCAAGTGTATGTGCAATATGTACACAAGAACACTTCTTTACTCTCGTCACCCAGTCGGTCGGTTGACCGACACGACTGGCAAGAGATCAGGTGCAGGACCGACTTTTACATGCCTATCTGATGCTAGGACCATTTTTCTTGTCAGACAATCAGGTGATAAACTTGTGTTGTCCTAACCAGACTTTAAAATAATATTTTTCCAATGCGGGTATCGGGCCCAGGACCTTAAATCTCCCTACGAGAGCTTAGCTCTAAACCACTGTACCTATTACGGAGGCGTCAAACTAACAGACGTATTATGAGAGTGTAAAACGTAAAGGTAAGCTCTTGGATTATAAAACAATCCATATGAGCTAGCTAAAGTGTAAATTATTTTGTGTGATAACATTTTAATAAAGTGAAAATAATTCGTCGTCATTTGTATTGTACCCGTTTGCAGGTGCAAAAGTCAAGGTCTACAACTTGAGAGTTGAAGGTGGCATACGTTAAAATATATTTCGTTTCATTAACACATTAGTATTTTTCGTTTTCTGTTTAAAAAGCTTATGAGCTTAATTTTGTTCTCTAAATTAAGTAAGTATTTTTTTCGTTTCCTGTAAAAAATTTATCCACTCGAGTCGAGTCGTAGCCCTTCGCATACATAAACAAAAAATGTAGCTTTTTAAACTTTAAAAGCGAAAACAGATGTCGCATGTTTATTTTATCAAGGTTTTAACTTTCAAGTTAACGGTAAAATTACCTACGTCTTAACGCATTTCCTATAATTTCATAACCACTTGATTCCGTTTAACGACAAAAACAAACAGCTTAAGGCCCGTTTGAATTTGCAACGCAAAACGATGGCAAAATGCTTTGTTCTATTGAAGTGGGAGCTGTCTCGTGGGAGAGGAAATGTGGAGCATGTGAACATTGTTAGAATAAAGCATCGAGTCGTGCTAATAAATGAGATGCTATTAGCTACGATGTTGTTATTCTACTACTATTATAAATGTGATGATCGGTGGATTTTTGTTACTCTTTCACGCAAAAACACTGAATTGATTTTGTTGAAATTTGCTTTTGTAGGTAGTAATTTGAGCTATAAGCTGCGAGTCGGGAATTATTTTGAATCCTTAGGCTGAGACTATATTATGATCCGGAATCTGGCGGGCTCGGGAAAATTTTACTGAAAATAGAACTCTGCCCTAATACAATAGAGTTGAAAATCGAAGTGTCGAGCTGTCATATATTATATTAGATGTTGCCCGCGACTTCGTGCGCGCAAAAGGAATTCCCGCGGGAACGTACATTTTGCCGCGTCAAAAAGTAGCCTATATAGTAAGTACTAAATTTCACCAAAATCAGTCCTGTAGTTTCGGAGCCTATTCAATGCAAACAAACTTTTCCTCTTTATAATATTTGTATAGATGACATTGACATTTGATTTGACAGATTCTATTTTCAATACTCCTAAGTTTTCCCAGGCCTACCTTATTCCGGACACGTTATTAAAGGTGTTTTTAAATGAACCTCAAACTCGAAACAAATTACACGTCACGCATTTAGGTCTGTAAAACTATCAATCTTCTATGAATAGGTACTATAATCATATGCGTTGACCAGTGACCACTAACGGTGCTAGTTAATGGGTGAACGTGCAAAAACGTACAACCGTTGAGGTTATCTCGTGATTCATTTACGCCTGACATTCCTGTGAATGTATAATCGCTACCTTTACTACTAGTTATATACTATGATTTATATTAGTATGGACTGCGATCCCTTTATTGATGGATATGACCATAAGACTATTTGATATAAAGAACATTTTAATCAGTAAGAATATAAGGGTAGTCTGACGTGCATGGGATCTCAGTCCAGTTGTTAGTGTACTCCGTTCAGGTCCTAATAAAGTTCGATTTAGAATAGCTTTATTAAAAATACTGCGCCGCGTCTTGTGTCGATATAAAGTGACCCAAATTTAAAAAGACAACCAAAAGTAACGCAGCTTTCAGAACCTACTTTAAAGATGGTGTACTGCAGGGTTATAACTTATGACCCCAGTTTTAGTAGGTAGGTAATATTGAATAGGCTTTCGCAATACCTTTAGCATACCACCGAGTATTGTAATAACGGTGCTAATGTCACGATCGTGTGAAGCGATTACGACATCGATTATCGTTTTTATCAATAACACCTTGCATTCTCAGCATTTGACTTTTGTTCGCTAGCGGAGATAGCACTAACCTGCTATCCCATAGAGATATCGTAGGCTTGTGTTTGTGGTGCTAAAAAGTACCTTCGGTGGGATTCGAACCCGCGACCTCCGGCTTAATCGCCGACTGCTCCACAGGGTTCGTCAATATTAAACTTAACAATGCCATGTGAAGATTATTAATTATTCTAGCTATTATTACAGTTGCTATTAAAAACAATGTAAGAGTAAAAGCATCCATTTGTGTTTTATTTTCACGCGGTCAAAGTTGTGATTTATCTTACTTTCACTCAAAGTACTTTCACCTTTGCCTTTTATCATTTTTAAGTAAACGCAATTTAAGTCCTTTTATCAGTTAGCAAGTTATCGAGAACTTTCTATTAACTGTAAAACAATTTGTAATAAGCAAGCATTTGAGTATCGCTTTTGGGTGTTTTTAGGGTTCCGTACCTCGAAAGGAAAAAACTGATCCCTTATAGGATCATTTTGTTGTCCGTCCGTTTGTCAAGACCCTTTTTCTCAGGAACGCGTATCAAGCTGGAATTTATTTATATCAAATACTACGTCTACGTCTACTGTCCCTTGGAGCTGTGAAAAAATCAAACTTCTAAGCCAATGCAATCAAAAGATACAGCCGTTTATGCCGCAAATTTTCGACACTCGCAAGGGAATCAAAACCTACAGAGTACCTACTTACCTACTTCCCGTGAACTCAGAATCTTGAAATTTGGTACGAAGCAACGTCTTATAGCACAAATAAAGGAAATATTGCGAAAACCGTAAATTTTTAGTTACATCGTATAAGAAAGATTTTAATAATTTTAAACTTACTACCCCTTTCCTCATGAACGCGTATAGGTATTAAATTGAAATTCATATCAAATACTCAGGTCTATAAAACCTCTGTGCTGTAACAAAATCACTACAGGTTTGTACGGAACCTTCGGTGCGCAAATCGCAATTATGTGTCGGAGCCCTTACTGCGAATCTATTGACACTTAATAATTAAAATCAGACCAGTATTTTAGGCGATTCGATGGAACAAACATACCTACATGTACATACGTAGGTACATAGACTGCCAAAATAAATACCCTTCCGTTTGGATTCGCCGTAGCCGTTAAAACATTAGAAAATAGAAGAGGAAAAATGCTCAGGCATCTTATAGGACATTAAGTAAATGTTGATAAAAACCATATGAGAAAATAGAAGGCGAAGGAAGACCGAGGAAAATTATATTAGTCAAGTAATAGAAAATATCTTATAGGGAGCTGCAGGTTCTTACAGAAGACAGAGTGAAATGGCGGAAGCTCGAAGGCAAATACCTAAGCAACGCACTAAAAAGACCGAAACAAAATTGAGAAAACAGACTACACTATGAGCTGAAAGCCTAAGTGACATAATTGTCGATACAAGGAACAACATCTTAAATCAAGAAGAAGACGAAGAAAAGCCTAAATATTAACAAGAAAACCCATAAACTTTAACAACTGTTATGCACTGTTAAAAATGGTTCAATCAAGATATCCGAACTAACCCTATTCTCTTCCGCGTCGGGCGCCATTACGTTTGTTACCTCCGGCTAAACCTAGTTTACTGTTACTTGGTCTGGCTACTGGAAAATTACTTTATTTGTGTATTTAATTGCTTATAAGGTACAAGGCAAAATATTTTGCAAAGCTGTTTTTAGCTTTTATAGTTATGATACCTGGGGGCAATTTTCGTAATTAGTGTCGTTTGGATTTTCAGACGCGTATGCGAATGAGTTAGCATGTTGGTCGAACCGAGATTATATCGAAAACTGTTGTGAATTGCTTCTTGTAAAAAAATCTAATATTTTGCTAATGTAGGTAAGCAAATATGTTATTACTTACTGTAGTTGTAGGTAACAGCTATTATAACGCGTTTCAAATGAGAATAGGAACGTCAATGACCTTTTTCTGTCAAATATCACTTGAAAAGTGCGATTTTCAGAAAAACTTAAGTGCTTATAAATAATAATAGTGTTGCATCGAATTTATATAAAAACGTTAAATAGTAATCAATTATCTAAACATAAATTTAACCATCATAACAGTCTAAATTCGAAACAATATGGCGCCGACTTGATCCTATTCTCATTTGAGTCGCACTATATTATATAAATTCGGTACTAGAAGTTGCCCGAAACTTCCTACGCACAAAAATAACTCTTGCATTAACCGTACTTTTTGATGCGATGATAAGTAGCCTATTTCCTTCTCCGTGGTCTACTCATCTGCGCCTTTCATAAAAATCGGTCCAGTAGATCGGAGCCTATTGTAATTTGTAGCGTGGCAAACAAATTAATTTTTCTTCTTTATAATATTAGTATAGATGGCCTAATATAAATTATGGGATAATCTTGTACAATGTATGTACCTACATATCGATAACGAGTATGTAGTTAGGTATGACTTACTAGTTATTTAGGATTTAAAACTTTATTAATATGTTTATACTTTTGTTTCAGGTATGTATAGGTACAGAGTAGTTCTCAACTTGTTTATTCAACCAACCTATCGAACTTTGATAGCGCATAGTGGCTAACCTGGTAAAGGTAAATAAATGCATGTAACGGAATATCCGTTCTTCCGTCTACTTGTATGCATTTATTCCTCCTCACTAAATTCAGACGTCTTTATTAGGATCCTAAAAAGAAGTTTAATTAGAATTCAGAGTCAGAAGCCACACTTTTGCCGATTAAGGATGCTAATTAGGATCCTAACTTCCTAAATGCTATTTCACTCGACAAAGTTTAGTAAATTAATCATTTAGGAAGTTAGAATTTAGTCAGGTGAAATACGCGCTTAAATCACATTTAATAGTATTTTTTAAAGTAAAAGCACAGATTACTAAATAGTTACTATGCAAGTAAAATTTTCTCTTATCTATCTGCTAAACAAACTAACTTGGTAAAGTTGACACATTTTATCTCCCAGGGTGCAGTTATTCATTAGCTTGTCGTGTTATTAATCCAGTGCCAAGGCAAACGACTGCTTTCTGCTAAAAGGTCATAATAACCTCAATACTGCTGTAGGTGGAATATAATCACCTTCCTCGTCAACAACACCTAGAGCTGTCCAGTCTTAAAAACGATATCGTTAGAGAGCGTTTTAGAGCAGAGGTTCCGAAACTTATTCCGTGTAACGCCCACTTCGAAAATCAGTTATTTTGTAGCGCTCCCCATTTTTTTTTCACCTTAAAAACATGAATAACATATTAGTCTCGCCTGGAGACTGGAGAGTATCTTTTGTCTATTCAAAATTAACCAATAATAATCAACATTCAGCAATAATAATACTACTCACATCAGCGCTCCTCAATTTTTCTGGGCCCCTTACCACCCCCCTCTAGGCCTCTAGTGTCACAAGGGGGCGTTATCGCCCACTTTGGGAAATACTGTTTTAGAGAATGATCGCTGTTCAAAGACCAATGTCGCACTTGTATATTCTCAGGCGATCCGTCTGTTTCCTTGCTGGTCTATGGCTAGGACTACATTGTCCGGAATCCGGAAGGCCGGAGAAAATTCGGAGTATTTAAAATATAAACTTGGGACTAATAAAATAGAGTTGAAAAGAGAACTCATGAGTTATCAGATTTGACATTGACTTGACACTCGTGTGTTCCATTGTCAGCTATATTGTTTTAGCGCAGAGATTTCTATTTTCAGTGCTCTGAATTTTTTCCGGGCTTACAGAATCCAGACAATATAGTCCGAGCCTTAGATGGCAAAAATCAAAGACAAGTGAAGCCTACAGACTCGCTAGTGGATGCCAAAAACGAAACGGAATTGATGAAATGCAACTTAACCATCAGGTAATAAAGTTCATATTTGCGTGCACGTGCCTGTACAATCAAAAGTCACAGTCGACTTACCCACAAATTCCAACTAAATGTCTACATTTACCTGATTCCGGTCGTAACTATTGATTACTAAATCTAGTTTATTAAGGTAATTATCGCCCGCGTTCTAAGTTTACGTAAATATTTATTCAATACTCCATCGATATAAAAAGAAAGACTATTTAAAAATAAATTACAGATTGGGAAATAGTTGTCATAACGTAGTAATTAAGTGAGAGGAATTTTATAATGGCCATAAAATCGTCATTATAAGTAATTTAGTAATAAACAAAATTAAAAATTTTCAGTAAACCTCGAATGTGAGCTGATGATGAAGAATTATAGGTAAGAATCTCTATCAAGTCAGCTTGTAAACAAAAAAAACCGCATCTACATCGGGCCTTCTTTAAGATCTGTGATAATGGCAACATAAATCTACACTAATATATATTATTATATTATTAATATTATAAAGAGGAAAACTTTGTATGTATGTTTGTTTGTTTGTTTGTTTGTTTGTTTGTTTGTTTGTTTGTTTGTTTGTTTGTTTGTTTGTAATGAATAGGCTCAAAAAGTACTGGACCGATTTCAAAAATTCTTTCACCATTCGAAAGCTACATTATCCACGAGTAACATAGGCTAAATTTTATTCTGGAAAAAAATAGGGTTCCGTAAGATATTTGGGTTTTTCGGACACAAGGTGTAAAAAATCAACCAGAAAAGTTACTTATTTTGCGTACGCTGCCTAAACTATAAAAGATAGAACCATAAAATGTTCTAATGAATTGTAGATCTTATAAATATCTACAAAAAAGTCCGCGACACACTATACCTATCTATGTCGAGTGAGGCACAACAACCATTTTTTTATTTAGAAATCTTGAATTTTTTTTGGACTACATTTAAACGCGTTTATTTTACTCATGTTATTAATCCTTATCAAAATAAATTATTTCATCACTAAGTACAGTTTATGTAGATAATATTTGGTCTTTGAATGATTAAAATTGGACGTTTGGTTTTGAAGTTATGGCGAAATTAAAATATTACGATTTCTGCTGCACGGCCCGTTGTGAAGTGGGCGTCACCAAGGCGGGGTGCGCGTGCGGGTTTAATGTTTAGTTTAGTTTAGTTTAGTTAAATAGTTTAGTTATTTTATAAACATCAAATTGATAATATCTTAAAATATAATACATTATAATATCTATACATCTATACAGTTAAATACAATTTAAGTGTCTGTTTGTAACTTCAAATTAACAGCTTTTTACATAATGAATCTGAAAGTATATTCGGTACTTACAATAAAATACATTTTTTTTTAAATTTTTGGTCTGTCCGTCTGTCTGTCTGTCAGTCGGTCTGTCCGTCTGTTTGTTCCGACTAATCTCTGAAACGGCTGGACCGATTTTCACGGGACTTTCACTAGCAGATAGCTGATGTTATAGGGTCTAACATAGGCTACTTTTATTTTAGGGTTCCGTTTAAAAAAATAGGATTCCGCTTTCGTTAGTCATAAATAAAGTCGCGGGTAAATTTCAGCGATATCCCAAAGTATTGTTCCACGCGGACGAAGTCGCGGGCAAAAGCTATATGTAATAAAACGGTTTTAAAGCAGAAACGACCAACTTAACTGTGATTTTTCTTGATGTATCTCTTACAGAGTGCAATGGGCTCCTCGCGCGCAAAAGCTAGTACCTACATCATATTATGTGAAAATTTCAACTGTCCAGAGGGTCAATTCTGCTAAATAAAACCTGCATTAATACAATTATTACAATCAAGTCCCGATACGCTAAAACTGCCAAACGGTATTATCGTAAACGTTAAACCAACTCGAAACGCGCTCTGAATGGTCGAAACTTCATAAATCAGTTTATGATAACAATTCGCTTCACTTACAATACAATCAAAGAAAAATGACAGTTTACTTTAAATACGAGAATTGAGGTTTAGTTATCACGGTTAAGGAGTTACAGCCAATGGACGGACATGCAAACGGACGGACAGACAGCGAAGTCTCAGTAAAAAAGTCCCATTTTTACCCTTCGATTACGGAACCCTAAAAAGTATTTAGTACTTACAATAATAGTACACGATCCGAAACCCCTACTTTACTATTTGTTCACTTTTATTCTCTTTTGCATGCCGCGAAGTATCAATGTCACAATAAATAACGTTGATGCGTATCCTGCGGGCTCCAGGCGAGGCGGACGAGTAAAAAACCCGCGCCATTCATATGTCAATGGCAAGCTGTGCAAAACGCTTTATCTAGATAATATTCTACATCCATACATTTATAGAACTGGTAAAAATGAATTTTATAGAATGACAAGCTGATGCCCGCGGCTCCGCCCGCATAAGTACAGTAACTCACGGGAACCCTTTATTATGTCCCGCGATAAAAAGTAGCCTATGTCCTTTCCCGTGGTTATGACTGTGCCAAATTTCATGACAATCGGTTTAGTAGTTTTTACGTGAAATTGTAAATAAAGTATCCCATAGAAACCGTACATTTCCCCGCAATAAAAAGTAGATAAAAACAATCATTGATGCGGATTATATATCATGCTAAAATTTCAGCTCGATCGGTGCAGAACTTTTTGAGTTTTTGAAGCGTACACAAACCAACATAACATTTTTATATATAAGAAATAGCTGCTGGGCAATGCACTTTTATGCGTTCATTTGGGAAATCCCAAGCCTTTGGTAACATAATATGACAGACGAACTGGCAACAATTGGATAAGCAGAAAGAAATCTGTGAATCATCAAGAACCTTTTCTACTAGGTAGGTATAAAATACGTCAAAGGTACATAATCAATATATTAATCAAGGTCACTAGCTATGTGTTAAAGAATACTACTACGGGTATTATTATAAATGTGGAAGTGTGTGAGATCGGATGGAAGGATGTTTATGACTTTTACATGCAAAAACTACTTGGATTTTGATGATATTTGGTATGGCATAGGTATTACTCAAAGATTTCAACTCAAGATAGGCTATCACGTACATTTAGCAGAAAAAAAATCATACAAGAAAAAGTTACGCCATCTTGGTTTTCACCATAACTCAAATGTCAGCCATATTGTTTTCACCATACTTCGAATTTCAAAATGACCCCAAAAAGAGCTATGGCAGATTTTTAGTTAAAAGCTTTTAAAGCGTCTTAGGAACGCATAGCAACCAAAGAATAAGAGATATTCGTAAAGCAAGGATAACATTGATCTAAAGCAAGGATAAAAAGATAATATTTAAAAATAGCCAAAGTGATTTCCTTTTCCAAAATGGCCATTTTCTTCCATCCGATGTTGCCAGACTAAATAATTATTTTTTCCAATTTAAAATCAAAAAAGTTTTCTATTTGTAATCATATTTATAGTGTTTATAATTATGATTAATGTAATTTATTCCATTATTTGTATATTTTTATGTAGATTTTATATGAAGTTCAGTATTATAATCTCTTTTTGACAATAAAAACAGAATTAGGCGCCGGCTAAAAGTCTTTCATCCAGAGCTGTCAACTATAAAAAAAAAACAATACATGACGTTTTATTTTGTTTGTTTCACAACACTCACAGCTAGCTTGCGCCCGCGCTTGTTTGTGTTCTGTGTGTTTTCGCTGCTTTTCTCCTATTCTCTGTGTTGTTTTGACCCGGCTTGCCTTTGGACTCTTGTTACGCTTCTATTTATACGACTCGGACTGTTTATGGACTGTGATATTGCCTCTCTGTGACTTTTGCGTGCTCTAAGGATTCCGATTCTGCCCTGTTTTTTGGATATTGTTGTGTACCCGGTTCAAAATGAGTGATGTCTCTATATCTTCCCTCAACATCCATATTTCTCCCTCTCACTATTCGTAAAGTTCAAGTTATTAATAAAGTTATCACCAATCTAAGTGGGATCCACATCCCAGGTTGCTTAACTTGTGTTTTCATTAATTATTTTGCCTAGCAATCGTAACCTTCATTTCCCCATCAGTTTCTTGGATGTTAAAGAATAATTAATACATTATTGTTTCATGGTACATGCATTCATTATTAAGCTAAATAAATTACATAACCTTCAAAACTTCTAAGTATGATAACTCAAAAACCTGGCCATCTAAAATCACGATTTTTTTTTCTTAAGAATCAGTAATAAATGCTCTTTAAAACAAGGTATATTTTATTCATAGACGCTTACTTTATTTATGAACTAAATTCGTCTATGGGAAGCTGCCCTAACTCTTTAAAAATTTGGGGCCATTTTACTGGAGACACTTTTTGCCTCAACATGCCTCGTCTATAATATACGTCTATGATAATATTATTATAATATAGTATCTACTTTAGGCTCCAGACTGTGACACATAGGCTATTTTTATACAAAAAAATACAAATGGACGAAAAAAAATCAGTATATTGCAGTATCTACCTAGTACCTATAGGTAGAGTTATTTGTTTAAGATTTTTTAATATTCCACGCCGATAGAGCCGCGGCCTTAAGCTAGCTTTTACATAAAACATGTCAAAAATTCTTGCTTGTCTTTTAACACAGATTACATTAAAATCGAATCAGCAATTAAGGCATGTTGCAGTAATGTCGCATTCATACTCAGAATTATGCGGTTTTCGTTATTGTTATTAAATACATCGATATTGCTGTGTCGCGTTAATCAAACCGTAACTCGACTCGATTTACATTCGATTGTGAAATCGGGAAGCCAGAAAAGGCATTATCACAGCCTTAAGTCTACACAGTTCCTTCTTGCTTTAAGATAGCGTGTGTAATAAGTATCTGTGGTATCTAAGCGACTTTTCGATTGTAAAAAAGCTTACCTGAGTCACAGTCCACAGAGTAGAAAATATGTACGTCACCGTAAAATTGTAAATACCGTTAGATTGTAATAAAACTAGTGAAATTGTAAAATGTTGAGAGACTTCCGACGCGAATATGCTGCATTATTTTTCGTTACATTATAAATATACCTATAGTTTTTAATCTTTCGACATATTTTAACAATCTCGTTAGTTATTTTACAATCTAACGGGTTTTACAATTTTAAGGTAACATATATATAGGTAAGACGTAAAGAGAAACAGCTTTCATAGAACGATCCAAATCGATCCAAATTTGAAAATTGATACAATTTTTCCACACAATCGTGGACACACCGTACGTTTGTAGTAGTGAAATCAAATCGAAAGCTAACTATCTAGCTATTTATCTATTCTTTTTTCTTTAATCTGTACCGTGGAACTTGCATTTAGGTTTAACCCACTAGCAGTGGCGTAGGGTTCCTATAACTCCATTCCCATCGGCTTCCCTTGTCACTTACCTTTTGCAAACCTTCATAGAAATCCCTACCTATTATATAGGCTCCGGCTACCCTATGAAGGAGGAGCAGCCTTCGCCACTGCCCACTAGGTATATCTACTTACTTTATCTTACAATTAGTTTTTAAACAGGTCTGGTTTTACAACACTTGTCCAAGTTAGTCGGGATAAAATTACCGAAAGGATCGAAGAAGGTAAAATTGTTTTTATAGTATCTGGGGGCACGGCAGTGCCCCCGCCAAGTCGAGCGCGAAGCAAACACTGCCGTACCATCCTTTACTGGAACCATTTCGCCGCATTTTCAGGCCCCTATTTGAGAACCTCTAGATAAGACCAGAACGCAGAAATTTTCGTCATCCAATAAGCTATAATCACGTACTTAAAATCCAAAATTTCAAGTCTGTAGGTCATTTAGTTCCGAAGTTAAGCGAAAGCAAAGTTTCGCATTTTCGACACTCACTCACTCACTCGCTCACTCATGATCATCAAAATAGAACTAGTACTTCCCATAAACGTAGAGAGCTGAAATTTGGTACAGAGTTGGGGTTTAATGGCCACATAAAGGGAAAACTATAAAAACTAGGATAATCGATCTGGGGGCACGGCAGTGCCCCTGCCAAGTCGAGCGCGAAGCAAACACTGCCGTACCATTCTTTACTGGAACCATTTCGCCGCATTTTCAGGCCCCTATTTGAGAACCTCTAGATAAGACCAGAACGTCGATCTGGGGGCACGGCAGTGCCCCCGCCAAGTCGAGCGCGAAGCAAACACTGCCGTACCATTCTTTACTAGAACCATTTTGCCGCATTTTCAGGCCCCTTTATTCTACTCGAACTTTATTCTACTCGAACATTACACAAATTAAATAAACAAATTACACTAAAATCTAGGAAAATAAATATGCCCACGTTTCCACAAAAAGAAGTGAAATCCCACCAAAAACATTCTGTAAAAAACTAGCCAAGTCTCGATGGAGCTGCTTGTTTTTATCTAAAAAGTAATGAAATCTAGACAAAATCGTGCCAAGTCTAAGGTTCCTTCCCAAAAGTAATGAAATCTAGACAAAATCGTGCCAAGTCTAAGGTTCCTTACTGCGGTTTCTTTATTATTATAGTTAATGTTGTGTGACTTGGCCGTTGAAGGGCACACAAGGGTACAAAAGGGGCTCCATGACACCATTGCTCCAATATGTGTGTTGTACAATCAACAACAGCCTAAAATGAGACACTAGCGTCCAATTACCAATACCAGTATGGGCTATTATCTCGCTTAACAAACATAGGTAGTTACAAATGTAAACAAAATTGACTTGTACCCACTAAAGTATAAAGAATGTTCAACGGCCAAGTCACTCAACATTAACTATAATAATAAAGAAATCGCAGTAAGGAACCTTAGACTTGGCACGATTTTGTCTAGATTTCATTACTTTTTAGAGAAAAACAAGCAGCTCCATCGAGACTTGGCTAGTTTTTTACAGAATGTTTTTGGTGGGATCAGGTAATACAGTTTAAATCTTAACCCTCCATACAGAATACCCACCTTTGGTGTTGTGTTTCCGTAGGTACCTTTTTAAATTCCTAATCTATTATTTAGATAGTGTCTACCATAAATAAAATTAGTTTCTTATTCAGGCAATGTCTAATTATTTTCTGGAAGTGCAGCATCAATTCCTAAGATACACCATCAGCATTAGTTATTAGAATTATTATTACATAGCATTAAATCCACAAATCAGGAAGTCTTCTATTAAAACTAATTCAAAGGCTGCAACGAAATTGCCTGGTTTTATGGTTTCATTACACTAGGAAACGTAACACGTATAATATGCAGAGCCAATAGGCAATTTATTGAAGACGTGTCTGAATGCTTACTCTTTAAGGTCTGTGGTCAAAACTTGAAGCAATAATATCTCATGAGAACAGACTGAAGCCATAGGAAGGTCATGAAAATATCATAAACTCGTAAATATAAAAAATGGATGAGTGAGTATTTGTTACTTTTTCACTCCTAAATTGTTGAACAAATTTGAATGATGTTAGGCACACAGTAATTACTTGGAACTGGAATATAGGCCACCTTTGAAGTTAGAAAAATAATAATTATAACAACAAATAAAGAAAAAAAATACATTTTCTATGAAAAACAGCATTTTCGCTTTACCTTTTGTTACAGATTTCGTCTACCAGGTCCAGGTACCAGTGGCGAAGGCTGGTTCTCCTCAATAGGGAAGCCGAAGGCTGGTTCTCCTTCATAGGAAAGCCGTAGCCTGTATAATAGGTAGGGATTTGAATGAGGGTCGTCAAAAGGTAAGCGGTAAGGGAAGCCGATAGGAATGGTGTTATAGGAACCCCTCGCCACTGCCAGGTACAGTCGCGTGCACTAATATAGACACATTGACAAATTTGCAATAATATGTCAACGTATCATACTTCAAAAACATGGATACCATGTTGTATTCATAATGATGTAACCTACAAACTGTTTCAAAATTATGAACACAATTTTTTCATAATAAAGTAAACAACAGTTTGTCAATGAATACTAAACACCCCCAAAGCTAAAATGATGTATACGTGACAATGTCAATAACATGTAAACATTGTTTTTTCAATATAATGTAAACATAAATTTTGTGTATCCGAAAATGTAAAACACAATTTCATTACAATGTAAACAATAATTATGTCATTAATATGTATACACTCATAAAAGTTTAGCACCTTTTACTTTTCTGCCAATATGTTTATAATTGTCAAAAAAATGTAATCATTGTAGGTTGCAAAACAATGTATACATTCTTTTTTTAAGGATAAGGGTTCCTTGAGTATTACGGAACCCTGAAAATGAAACCTACACCTACGACATACATGATAATTACAATTGACTTCTCAGATTAAAAAAAAACAATGCGTTGTTTTGGTTCGGTTTTTATTATCTACCCTCAACTTTCTTAATGTTATAAACTAGAATGACAGTCGCAGCGGAGTTCATCATTCGCACTAATATTTCGGTGATTGCATGTGGTGTTCGTTTGAAATTTGGAAATTATGGATAGAATGCAGAACATTCCTTATAGAATATCTTCCTACGAAAAACTTAAAATTATAGTTTTAAAAGAGCAGTGGTCCTCTCTTACTAATAATATAGCAAACGAAATCGTACCCCACAGTGAGTATTATTCCTTAATATTTATTACTAATTTATGTTACTCAATATTGTAGTATTGTCTGCAACAAACCCAATCAGTATAATTGGGTTTGTTGCAGACTGTGTTGATTATTACATTTTTTTTGTTAGATAGATTATTATCGTTTCTATTTAAGATTTTTCAACATTGTTATAACTTAGGTATTAATTTTTGTTTTCAGACAAATATGGGTCAGTTTCAGAGGCAGTTTGAGAGTGGAGATTATAGATCATGAGATCAGGAGATTATAGATTATAGATCATGAGAAAGTATTCAGCAAATATAAGAACGATTATGAAGCAATGGCGAACAACCTTAGGAAAAATTATTGGGAGAAAGATTTAATGGAGAGTCGAGAGAGAGACAAAAGGAGAAAAATAAAACAAGGAAAATTATGATAATATTTTGAGTTTAGTTAAGTTATTTTTAATTATTTTTTATATACGAGGAGTCGAGTATTAATTTACCATTTTAATTTTGTTAATATTTAATTTTATTTAAGAATATAGTTATGAGTTTAGATTGAAAGGACTAGTTATAGAACTAGGTCCTTTGGCGGGGAGAATGTTTAAAACGAGATTTTATACAACCTTTTTATATTTATTTTACTATAGATTTTAAATTGTGACAAATTTTAAGTTGACGTTTTACATAAAAAAATATTGTTATGTAGAGTTTAGAGTCTGAGAAAATATAGGATTATAAGGATGATAATATATGAGTTTTAATAAAATATATACATATAAGATCTGAGCTCATTTTGTTCACTGGGTTTTAAGCGATATCTTTATAATAATTTAAAACTTTCATCTATTATTTTACCCTCCTAGGGGCTGAATTTTTGAAAATTCTGAAATACGTTTAACTCTTTTTAATATTATATATCTATGCGTTTAACTCATTATTTTTTCCGTACTCAATTCACTCAAATATGTCCAAGGAATAAAAAGTTTAATACAAACTTTTATCTCCTATTTTACCCCCTTTGGGAGTTGAATTTTGGAATATATTTTAACTAGCTGACGCTTCTTAAACAGAAATACCTACCTATATGTAACTACCTACTTACACATACCAATAGCCTTCAGCACCGCTTACAAGCGGTATTAAATTTACGTATCTATAAATTTGACTAAGGGAGTGAGTACTATTCATTGATACACTCTTGTTTACGTTATTATGACAAAAATGTTTCCATATTTTTGACTCATATCGTAGTATACATAATATTGAACACAAGATGAGAAACATACTATTGAAATTTAGAATGTTTACATATTTTTGGAAATTTGTCAATGTGTCTATATTAGTGCACGCGACTTTGACGCTTATTACGTCAATATCAACCTCTGTGGCTCAGTGGTTCAAGCCGGGGGTCGCAGGTTCGAATCCTGCCGAAGGAACAAAATGTTTTTTTGTGTTCCTGGGTCATGGATGTGTATTAAATGTGTGTATTATATAATAAAAATCTCAAATATATGTATAGTATAAAGTATTAAATATAGGTACCTACTTCCCGTTTTCTGGTACCTGTAACACAAGTTCTTCGGATACTTAGCACGGGGCCAGATTGAAGCGTCCATAGATATTATTATTATATCTATCACCGTACAGTTGTAAAAACCGTTAGATTGTAAAATAACTAACGAGATTGTAAAAATATGTCAAACGATTTATAACTATATATTTATAATCTAACTAAAATTATGTTGTTAAATTTTGGGCGGAATATTCGTGTCGGAAGTCTATCAACATTTTACAATTTCACTAGTTAAAACTAAATAATAAATATAATAAAACTAAGTAATAAATTACAATCTAACGGTTTTTACAATTTTACGGTGACATATCTATTGTTGCTCAAATAAGCGACCTAGACAACTATAATCAGTAGTCATATCACGTGTATTGTACATTGTGATGCATACCACAACTCGCACGGTCTGTAGTGACAGTTTTTATTACTTTCGATACAGCTATTTAAATATCTATGATTTATTATGTGTATCGAACGGATAGAGCATTTAAATGAAATATTATGTAGTATTTATAGAATAAATGATGTAACTTCGATTGATCTGAAATTTTGTCAGCAGATAAAAAATGGCGACATTAAGTGAATCTTACTATGAAATATCATCAATTGGTACCAGCCCAAATACTCGCCTCCTTTTTTTGGAAATCGGTTAAAAAGACTAAAGAGCGCCAGTGTCATACAAAAATTGGTTTCTCTTGACCCAGAAAGAAAATTAAAATACTCTTTGCCCCAATAGGTACTAACTATATTATGTCCCGTAACATATTTTTGAGAATTTAACACGTTCTACGCACAGAATTCAAAACATGCAGAATGAGTGTTCAATCACATTTGTATGCAGCGCATTGTGTCCAAAACCATGGCGAAATACCGCCCCGCCCGCACTTTTTAATTTTTATTCTTTACACTTACAAAACAAATCGCGTTGTTATATTACGACAATTAAGTATTCAATAAAAATTAATCCAAAAAAGTTGCGTAAAATATTCCGTTATTCTGTGGCAACATATTATGTGTGGATAACCATTCCAATTTGGAGTGGTTGTGACGGCCTCACTTTCAAGCGTGTTGACGGCTTCTGGATGATTTCTGTATTCTGTGGTTCTATGTAATCAATCGTTATTTCAGTGTGAGTTTTATTCAATACTAGATGTTGCCTGCGACTTAAACAGTACATTTTTCTGCGATAAAAAGTAGCCTATGTCCTTCCTCGCGGTCTACTCTAGATCTGTGCTAAATTTCATTAAAATTCTTTCAGTAGTTTCGGAGCCTATTCAATGCAAACAAACAAACTTTTACTCTTTATTATATTAGTATCGATTAAATAATTTTATTGCTTTAGACAATTCAGAATAAATACTCTTTATAGATGTAATTTTTTTATGACAATGCCAATTGAGGTTAGTTCCAACTCTCAACAAATCATGGTCTGATGGACACCCTATCCTCATTAAGGATATTAGTTTGTAAAATGTTGACAACGATAAAAAATACTCATTAAAATTATTTACACAGGTTTTTAATAAAATATTATTATACTAATGTAGAAAAATTTGATTGCTACGAACTGTATGTTCGTTGATGTCTTTTAAACTCAAATTTTCTTCATATATATTTGACGGTATCTATTCAGGAAACAAACAGCCGTTTACATCTTTCTTAAACTATAAATATCGAAACACTTACAGACTAACAGTTCCATAGACTTCTAAATTCGATCTAGGTAATAAGTATATACAGACACTTTGTTTTTAACAGACTAAGTAATAGGTGCCTATTACCGAAAATAATTATGTTGTTAATATTAAGATTAATTGCCTACTACATCAGAAATGTAAGATAGGTTATTTTTCTACCTCCTACCTACTTAAAGTGGCTTTGAACATTAACTTAGAATATTTAAAAAACATCATACATTTATAACGCTTACCTACTTGTAGGTAATAATGATGAATAATGAAACTATTATGTTAATATGAACGTTACCACATGGGAATTTAATCTTTATTAATGACATAGCTCTTAAGTATCTATATTACAAGATTTCATATGTGAGATTTTCATCATATTATTTATTTTAAGATATGATTTATTAAAGTTCAATAAAACCCTTATTAATTGCTTTATAAAGAAGACTAAATGCTACTATTTAGTACCTACTTTATGCTTATGTCGACGTAGAGATAATACTGGGTGCGTTGGGCGTAGGATGACCAAGTTCCAATCTTATATTGGTGCAAATAATTTTAACCACAGGGTTACATGTTGTTTAAATAATTTCACTTCACACGCATTTTAAACCTTCGCCTTTTCGTGGCTAATTTTCTACGTCATCGCCAAGGGGCCATCCACACATTACGTTACGCAAATTTTTGACTTTTTGAAACCTTTCCTCCCTAGGTCACGCTTTTTTAGTATCCCTGTACCTGTACTTAACATGTATATTAATTTTTCACTGATGCTTCGCTGCTATTGGTCGCAGCGTAATGTTATATAACTTAAAGCCTTCCTCGACTACTGGACTATCCAATGCAAAAATAATTTTTCAATTCGATTTAGCAGTTCCTGAGATCAGCGCGTTCAAACAAACAACGGAAACCCTCAAAGATGAATAACTTTCCCCGTTTTTTCCACATTTTCCCATGATTCTTCGCTCCTATTGGTCGCAGCGTGATGTTATATAGCCTAAAGCCTTCCTCGATAAATGGACTATCCAACACAAAAAGATTTTTCAATTCGAACCAGTAGTTCCAAACAAACAAAAAGTAGTTCCAAAAAAACAAACTCTTTAGATTTATAATATTAAGTATAGATGACCCCCCATCCACCATGCGCTGTGGCGTAATATGTGGATGGACCCCAATTCAACGACGCTTTTCCTAATACCTTAGTATGACATTAGGAAGTTTACAAAGTCGTGGCCAACAGCTAGTAATGATATTTAGCACGCTCGTTACTCTCCCAGGTCAAGTGGGTCGATAACAATAAGTTCCATTTCTCACGGAGAGGTCAGGAAGATGGCATAACGCTATACACAAAAATAACCCGTGAGTAATTGCATGTAGGTGAATGGGCTAGTAAAAGTGAGATAGTTATTGCCTAAACTAAATTTTATAGAAATGTAAAAAATCTGAATACTGTAGGTATCCAATGGGATCTTTTTAGGGATTAAAAGTAGCATATCTGTCGTTAATCCAGAGCTCAAACTACTACCTCTCATCAAAATCCGTTCAGTAGTTTTTGCGTGAAAGACCAACAATCCTCCATCCATACTTACAAACTTTCACCATAATAGTAAGTAGTACCTAATCGTCTTGATACCAGAAACTGAGTGTTTTAAGCCAATCGAACGGGTTTGGCGTTGGTTTGACGTTTATGAGAATACCATTTTTCAGTTTTAACATATTGAGCCTGGATCGTAAGTGGATTCAGGATTTCATTAGCAGATTCGACCTGGATGAGAAATATGTTGCCCGTTTCGCCTTTGAAGCCCTACCGTCTGTAGAGTACCTACAGTACCGTCTGTAGGTACCTACCTAAAGACTCAATGAAATAAATCAGTCTTTATTGAACGCCGGTTTTCTGTGAGCCAAGGTATGCCTGCTTTCTAGCTACCCCATTCTTGCTGAAGCACACAAGTCAATTAAAAACCAAAGTTTAGGTGTTCTTACTTCTTATCAGCCATGCTACCTAAAATAAAAACAAAACAGCCATGCATACCGCCGTTAGCGTAGCCTTGAAAAATACTCGTGGGTCATGACTTCTTGGAAATCGGCAAAAGATAGCTAGCAAAAGCTAATCATATTTTTCTCTCTTCAATGACCTCATTATGACAATCCATGGCTAGTACGAACTACAATGCTTCGTGCAATAATTAATGAAATACACATACCGCGTTCGGGTCACTGCCCGTGAACTGAACTTCCTCTATATGGTTAATATTTGGGGCGTGACATGCCTAAATCTAACTGGGCCCACCTGGACCCTAGTGGCCTTGGTGGTAAATGGTGCTTAGCTAAAATTTGCAAAAAGGGAGTTGTTCATACTTTTGTAGAAACTAAGATGGCGTGTTCTTTAGTTAGACGATAAATTCCAAATAAATTATGAAAAAAAATCATGATGGTAGTCTAAGATGATCTTAGAAGGAAAATTATAACGGCGTATATAATTTTGTTAGTTCAGTAGTTATAGAGGCCTAAATTATAAAATGTCTAGGTACTTGGAAAACTTCGTGCAAAAATAACGAAATAATAAGTAAACATAAAACATGTGAAATATTGGTATAACGTATATATATGTCACTGTAAAATTGTAAAAACCGTTAGATTGCAAAATAACTAACGAGATTGTAAAAATATGTCGAAAGATTCATTACTGTATGTTTATACATAATTACATATACATATAATCTAACGAAAAATAATGTGTTAAATTATAGGCAGAATATTCGCGTCGGAAGTCTATAAACATCATACAATTTCACTAGTTATATTACAATCTAACGGTTTTTACAATTTTACGGTGACATATACATACATAATAATTGGTATTATGGAATCCTTCGTGTGCAAATCTGACTCACACTTGGTCCGTTTTTACTTATGATGACTCCTTATTTTTTTTACCCGACTGCGCGACGCAAAGGAGTGGTAATGTGTTTATCAGCCTATGTACAATACGGCCGATGTATCTTGGCGAGTCTGAACTTCGCGCAGAAGGTTGCGCAATAACTGTTTTTAAGTGTTTTCGTATTTATTTTATTTGTACTAATAGGTCAACTGTATAAGGGAAATAATATTAGTACATAGGTATATAAAAATAATACAATAACAGTTTTCTTCACGAGTTGTACATGCGCTAAAGTTCGCAGAGCCTATGTTCAGACCCGTCAAGATACAGCGGCCGTAGTGTATGTATGTATGTATGTATGTTCCTTTGAAGCACTATACAGACCAAACGCCTGGACCGATTTTTATGATTCGCATGTCAATCGATTCCTCTTAGTCCGGCGAGTGTCACTAAAGACATGACGTTAGTGAAAATTCAATATGGCGACTACTGGACGCCATATTGTGAAAATGAAAAAAATGAAAGTCAACAAACTATGTCAAGTGGGGTATCGTTGAATAGGTATTTAAAAATCATTTTTAGTTTTCTTTCAACATTTTTCAATTCGACTGACCGTTTAGGATCTATATCGATTTAAAGTTGCGTAACAACCATTCTCACGTATCTTAATCTCTCTTAATCACTCTTAATGTTCGTATCATCGTATATTTGCTTTAAATCGACCAAACGTGAGTTGGTTAAACTAAAAAATCTAAAATAAAATAAATAATTAAAAAAATAAAAAACCCGACTGCAAAAAAATCTGGTAAAAATAGGTATCTGTCTTTTTTTGCAGTCGGGTTTTTTTTTAATTTTTTTAATTATTTTCCAATACGTACCTAGTACCTACTACAGGTGTGAGATTCAGAATTATAAATATAACTCCGTGCTGTGAACGGTCTTATATCATCAAGCACTTTATCTCAACAATCAACGGCACATTTATAAATCAAATAGAAAGTGTATTTCACAGCGAAACGTATCAAGCGAAGACTTTATCTCCGCCCTGTCTTGTTCATCTTAATGAGTATTTATCGCGGAATTAATATACAATTATAATTTATTGTTGCGTAGGTAATCCGAGATTTAATAGATAAACTAAAAATATAAATATAAGGATTTAGAAAAAAAATGCGCAAACCCAAGGGTCTTGACAGACATTCGGACGGACAACAAAGTGGGGGTCCTAAGGAAGTCCTATAAGAGTTTCGTTTTTTCCTTTCGAGGTGCGGAACCCTAAAAAGGATAGTATATTTGTATCAGATTGCTTTTTTTACTCAATATCTTTTACAAAATAGTCGTTATATTTAATTATTAAACTTATAATATGTTTCTACTTACTACATATCTTTTTGGATCTTTTTACCCGCGACGGAACGGAGACGGTATATGCGTTTAGCATGAGATGGTGTTTTAGACTCAACCCTACAAATACCCAAATAATTATTAAATTTTTTAACAAACACTCCTCTTGTTAAATGTTTCAATATTAATTCTAATAGGTACACTACATCGCTTTATGTTCTGTTGGTTACATAATTCCAAAAGTAATTACGTATTTATTTTACGCAATCAAACTTTAGTTTGTTTATGTTATTAAATATTGCATTAAAATAACTAGCTAATAGTTTAGACTTAAGAGTATGTAATAAAGTTTGTTAATGAATAGATAATTCCATTATCGAAAATAATTATAGATAATCGGGTTTTGTAATTAAAGACAGGCTATGATATTTCCTTTTCAAATTAATATCTTAAACATTTTAACCATATTAGGTAACCATATTATGTTTTTTAAGATGGAGGCCAAATAAAAACGGAAATTATAGAAAATCACTTCCAATAATGGAGGTTTTAACTTTGATCACTAAGTACTTAAGTATATATTGTTCAAAAACCAACTCTCACTAATAAGTAAAGTGTTCAAAAGAATCTACTGTACGAGTATAAAGGCATACAATACATTAAATGAATTGACCTTTAATAACAAATGAGGGTAATTTGTAAATTTTGAACAATATGGCCGCTCATTACAGAAAGTAAAAGCGTTTGACAGTCCGCCATCTTGGATCGGCCATTTTGAATGTCAGAGGTCAGTTTCACCAAGTGATTCGCACGCGATCGTTAGATACCCCGTATACGTAAATGAGAGATCTTCAATTGAGTAATAAACCAAACCATACAAACGTCTTTTAAATTGACATTTTCCATTTTACGCAAGTTTTTGCTTCTTAGATTTAAGCTATCATTATGCTGGTTACGCCGCGCCGGTAAATTGTTTTACCGAGTTAGTGATTTTATTACGTAAAACGTCTCTTCTTATGATTTATGGACAACGAAATAAAACATTTTTTATATTCTTACATACATTTATAACGTTAACATTTTTATGCTAATTAAATTAATAATTGTATGCTCTAATCTTTAGTTGTTTAGATATTAGAATGCGGATAAAAACTAATTAAGCATAACATACTAATTTGTAGGTTTTTAGGTTTACAAATCAATAAAATTAACTCCGGAAACATACAATTTGTTACAAAAAATCGGCGGAAGTTAAATTTGGATCATTAGTCAGAGCGGAAATCAATGGAACGTATCAAATCCATTTAATAGGAAATATTTAACGTATGTAATAGATAACGTGCATGAAACTAAGTAAATACGTAACCTCGAAACCAGTGCAGTCTGCAGTGTTAGCACATTGAAAAGTTTTGAGCCTAAGGTTGACATTTAAATTCAAAAGAAAAAATAATACTGGCATACCTAATTATATTTAAAAAAGAAATGGCTATTTTTCTTTTCAAAATTATAATCTGCTGCCTTTTGTTTTTTTCTGTCAAAATTTCAAAATTTGTGATCGATTTAACAAACGAAGTTTGCAGTTTCCGTAGAAATGAATAAAATTGAGCACCGTTCCGTCATAAGTTTTTTTTAAGGTCGGACTCAGAACTTTTCAATGTGCTATTGTGTGTAAAATTTGTTACACCCACTGCTATATTTCCCTTTTAATTACATGCCGAAAGTCCATGTTTGGACTTTCGATGGAATAAAGTTTTAAAAGATGTTTTTTATACTTTTAACAAGCTAATCTTTTAACAAGCTAATATTGTCACCTTAAAATTGTAAAAACCGTTAGATTGTAAAATAACTAACGAGATGGTAAAAATATGTCGAAAGGTTTATAACTATATATTTATAATGTAACGAAAATTATTGTGTTAAATTATAGGCAGAATATTCGCGTTGGAACATTTTACAATTTCACTAGTTTCATTACACTCTAACGGTATTTTATAATTTTATGGTGACATATACAGTCGAAGTCTCAGAAACGGCTGCAAGTATTACCATGAAATTTTGTGTGTAGGGAGTTTTAGGGTAGCAAAATCAATCTAGCTATACTTATCCCTGGAATTTTTAAGGCTTTGAAACTCGGTCAGATGAATCCCACCAAAAACATTCTGTAAAAAACTAGCCAAGTCTCGATGGAGCTGCTTGTTTATCTCTAAAAAGTAATGAAATCTAGACAAAGTCGTGCCAAGTCTAAGGATCCTTACTGCGATTTATTTATTATTATAGTTAATGTTGTGTGACTTGGCCGTTGAAAATTCTTTATACGTTAGTGGGTACAAGTCAATTTTGTTTACACGTAATGTTATATCAGATTCTGTTGTAACTACCTATGTTTGTTAAGCGAGATAATAGCCCATACTGGTATTGGTAATTGGACGCTAGTGTCTTATTTTAGGCGTTGTTGATTGTATAACACATGTATTGGAGCAATGGTGTCATGGAGCCCCTTTTGTACCCTTGTGTACTCTTCAACGGCCAAGTCACACAACATTAACTATAATAATAAATAAATCGCAGTAAGGATCCTTAGACTTGGCACGACTTTGTCTAGATTTCATTACTTTTTAGAGATAAACAAGCAGCTCCATCGAGACTTGGCTAGTTTTTTACAGAATGTTTTTGGTGGGATTTCACTTCTTTTTGTAGAAACGTAGGAATATTGATTTATTTTACTAGATTTTAGTGTAATTTGTTTATTTAATTTGTGTAATGTTCGAGTAGAATAAAGTTAATTGTTCGACTATTTCTTCTTGTAAACTTGTAAGTATAAGTATAAAAGCCAGTCCAGTCTTAACCAGAGTTTTCCTTTAATTTCATTTATATGCGTATTAAAAGCAGAAGGGGAGGCATTCGCCCAGCAGTGGGACGCTAGGGCTAGATTAAATTAAAAGATGTGTCCTACTTCACTGGATTTTTGCAATGACAGTCGATTTTTTTATGTACCAATAGTAGAAGGGGGCATTACCATATCTCTAATCAGCTGAGACCAGCTGAGGGTTCTTCATCAGATACTTCAGACCTTCGATTTTTGACATCAAATGAAGTGGCCCACCAAGTTGAATATTTTTTGTAAAGGCAGTATGTCGATCTCTAATAGTTTGGTTGGGCTCTTGTGTTTTCTAATAAGGGTCACCAGGTACTCCAGATCTTCGATTATCCTAGTTTTTACAGTTTTCCCTTTATGTGGCCATTAAACCTTACCTCTGTACCAAATTTCAGCTCTCTGAGTTTATGGGAAGTACTAGTTCTATTCTGATGATCATGAGTGAGTGACTGGGTGAGTGTCATAAATGCGAAACTTTGCTGTCGTTTAACTTCGGAACTAAATGACCTACAGACTTAAAATTTTGGATTTTAAGTATGTGATTATACTTTACTGGATGACGAAAATTTCTGCGTTCTGGTCTTATCCAGAGGTTCTCAAATAAGGGCCTGAAAATGCGGCGAAATGGTTCCAGTAAATAATGGTACGGCAGTGTTTGCTTCGCGCTCGACTTGACGGGGGCACTGCCGTGCCCCCAGATCGACGTTCTGGTCTTATCCAGAGGTTCTCAAATAGAGGCCTGATAATGCGGCGAAATGGTTCCCGTAAATAATGGTACGGCAGTGTTTGCTTCGCGCTTGACTTGGCGGGGGCACTGCCGTGCCCCCAGATCGATTTTCCTAGTTTTTATAGTTTTCCCTTTATGTGGCCATTAAACCCTAACTCTGTACCAAATTTCAGCTCTCTGAGTTTATGGGAAGTACTAGTTCTATTTTGATGATCATGAGTGAGTGTATAAGTGAGTGAGTGAGTGTCGTAAATGCGAAACTTTGCTTTCGCTTAACTTCGGAACTAAATGACCTACAGACTTGAAATTTTGGATTTTAAGTATGTGATTATAGCTTACTGGATGACGAAAATTTCTGCGTTCTGGTCTTATCCAGAGGTTCTTAAATAGGGGCCTGAAAATGCGGCGAAATGGTTCCAGTAAAGGATGGTACGGCAGTGTTTGCTTCGCGCTCGACTTTGGCGGGTGCACTGCCGTGCCCCCAGATACTTTTTTTTAAAATTGTTTTATCGTTCTACTAAAACTGAACAAAGCTCGGTATCCCAGGTACTAATTGTTAATTTGAGACCTTAAATGTAACATCAGTACCTACGTATAGACAGACGGAGATTACAACTTATGGGATGCATTTTGAATAACTTGCGAGTTGCGACACATTTCGGATTTCAACACTTACAATGTCAGCTATATCTTTGTCTTTCATTGATAGATACCGTCGGAGTAGAATTACAAATGGCCCAGATTGTGAGGCAGATAGTGTAAATGAAAATATTATACCATGGTGTCGAATGCTGCCCAAATATATCAAGTCTTTGGCAGCTTCGATTTCGAAACGTCTTACCTACGCGATGTATTTGCATTCAGCAAATGGTATCATTTAAAAAGTAAAACTGAAAAGTCTGAATGGTTCTTGTTTTAAACACTGTTTGTATCAAAGTATTATACTAAAATGGTTATTTATGTATTGACCGTCTTATGTCTAACGCCCGAAATTAATAACGTATCTATTAATAAAGGTAAATTTTAGATTGACTTCAATCTTAGATTCTCAAACAACAATTGGCGTGAAGTTAATCCGAGGATCGTTGAAATGTAATGAAATGTTAATCTAAGATTGATTATTAATTTCGGGCATTAGTTTGTTCTATTTAATAGGTACTCGTATGCGAGAAAAACTAATTATATATAGTATTTTGTCATCCTGATCATAAAAGATCCTGGATTCCGTGAACCAAACTGTCATTGGTGAACATTAATTGGGACCTTTCCATCCCACCCTTTCATTCATACCACAAGGTATGAAAATCTGGTATAGCATCGAAAAGCTATGCACCTTGATCATGGCGTCCTTAATGAAAATATCAGCAACACACACTACCTCACTAATAAGTAATAATAGCAATTTTGTTTAAATTACAGTAGGTTTAACATAATTGCAAATAAGTGACAATTATCTTTCACATTCCATTAACAACTATAATTATTTTTATTGCGTATAATTAAGAAATAAAAACATGAACATGAAATTATGGGCGAATTTCGGAATATATATATATATATATATATATATTAGGTTGGGGAAAAAGTTTCTTCGCATTTTATATAAAAATTCAAAAGGTTTTTTTATAAAGTTTATTTACAAGTGACTAAAGTATATAGGTGCCATTTTGTTCGATAACTTTTTGCCATCTTGTTGGTAGGTACATGATCCCATTGCTATAAAATTTTTGGGGCTTCTGATGACAAAGAAAACGAAGATGAAAACTGCGACAAGTGGTTTTGGCAGTCCTCTTGTGATGTCAACCTGATACTGCCTAAGGAATTCTGCAGCGACCGAAACAGGTGGAAATCTGAAGGTGCAAGGTCAGGACTATACGGCGGATGCATTAACACCTCCCAGCCAAACTCCCGTAATTTTTTCTGAGTGGCTAAAGATGTGTGAGGTCTAGCGTTATCATGGTGAAAAACCACACCCCTTCTGTTGATTAATTCCGGCCGCTTTTTCTCAACTTCTTGCTTTAATCTCATCAGTTGTTCGCAGTACAGTTCAGAATTGATGGTCCTGCCTGGCGGTAACAGCGCATAATGAATAATGCCCTTCCAATCCCACCACACACACAGCATCACCTTATTGCGAGTTAACCCGGGTTTCGCCACAGTCTGTGAAGCCTGACCGGCCTTTGACCACGATCTTTTTCACACGTTCTTGTCGTACGTGATCCAATTTTCATCACCAGTTATCAGCTTCTTCAAAAATGGTTCGGTTTCATTACGTCGTAATAAAGAATCACAAATGAGTACACGGTTCATTAGGTTTCTTTCAGTGAGCCATGAGGCACCCAAATATCGAGCTTTTTTGTGTACCCAGCTTTTTTCAAATGCGCCAAAACCGTTTTGTGGTCAATCCCCAGTTCTTCAGCTACATCGTAACTACTAATATGCCGATCTTGCTCCACTTTTTCAAAAATGGCAACAGTTTTGTCCGTAACTGGGCGACCAGAGCGACGTGCATCTTTGATATCAAAATTTCCGGATTGAAAACGCTTAAACCAAATTTGCGCTACTCTCACAGATACTGCATTAGGTCCATAAACATCACAAATTTTTTTCGCGGCTTGTGTTACATTTTTACCTTTTTTGTAATAAAATTTTAAAATGTATCGAAATTCTTCATAAGAATCACTCATTTTAACAATAAGAAAAACAAATGAAAATCTCAAATTTACCTAATTTGAATTTGGAATTGTCTTCTGTAAAATTAAAACTTTTTAATGATACCAAAATCAGCCAGATACAATTGGTATAGCCCAAGATATTTTATGACAAGTTCATACATACTATAATGCGAAAAGACTTTTTCCCCAACCTATTATATATATATATATATATGTTACAGCCAAAGTAATAAATCCGGATATTATATATACTATCCAGCCATTATTTATAATGTCTACTCACTTTAGACAAAGTGATAAATGACACAGAATTAATCACATTGACTGGCCATTTTATATAATATCTTCGAAGAATTGGATAAAGTAATAAAAAAGTAGGTACAGGTAAAGATTATAAAATTGTATTTCAATCTGCCTTTATATAATAATAATTATAATGTTTATTATAATTATTATAATAACATTGTCATAGATACAATTTTATTGTGATCTATATAAAGTAATTTAACTTTATGAAATATTTTTTTTATAATAATTTTACCCTTTTTAGGGTTCCGTAATACTTAAGTAACCCTTATAGTTTTGCTCTGTCCGTCTGTCTGTGTGTCTGTCTGTCCGCGCCTCTAGCTCCTGTAATTATGAATATAAATTGATGAAATTTTGTGCAGTTATAGATTGTGTATAGATCACAGTTTCGGGATCATAAAAAAATAATAATTTTATATTTTAGGGGTGGCTCTCCATACATGTGAAGTGGGGATGAAAAATATTTTTTCACTCTACCCCATCGTGTGGGGTATCGTAGAATAGGTCTTTTAAAATAAAGGCAAGTTTTCATACGTTACTTTTTTATAAAGTTGACCATTTTCGAGTAATCGGCCTCCAAACTAGTTTGTAAGTTGGTCCCCCCCTAGCATTTTTAAACTATAGGAGATAGAAACTTGCAAATTTTCATGCTGATAGATCATGCTAAAAACTCTTTAGGAAAATTATTGTGATCCAAATCGGACAGGAACTTTTGGACTAATTAAAAAAAAGCATATTACGCATTTATAGTTACGGAACCCTCCTTACACATGTCCTGACAAGCATGTCATTAATACCCGAGAGCACTTGGTAAGGATTTAGTGATATATGTTAAATTATTAACTAACGTTTTAAATAAACAATCGAATATAATATAATTATTGAATACGCGCCAAGCTTCCATTAGGTATTGTATAGTTGTAAAAATAAGATGACGATGATGATTACTGTAAGTTACATAGTGGCATATTATGCTTGCAGTTCTTTGAACTCAGTTCTTAAGTTTGAGTTTGAGTTTGAATGCCGAAATTTTCAAACGCGTATATTTAAAGACTGAGGAGTTCTGATCAAAGCTTATGGTGATCATCAGGTCACCACTTTAGTGAAAACGGGACCAACCTCGGATTATAATCCGAGGTTGGTCCCGTTTTCCCGAAACGAAAGTGAAAAGACATGCAGAACTTCCGCGGAAGCGGAAGCAGAAGCAGAGTTCTGTTGCATCACTAAGTTGAATCGTGTTTATTACTTTAGCTAACTTTGGCCCGCTATTATGAATAATATCCGGACAAAGTGATTAATTTATCACATTATCTAGACAATATAGTTATTATATATAATGACCAGTCATTATGTATAATAGCTATTTAATCACATTGACTGTAACATATATATATGAATTTGTAACATAATATGTATGCCTGTCATTTCCGTTGTGTGTTGTAATACCTTTTGAGAGGAATCTCAGTAGAGTATGACGCGGCTTCATTTGTATCTTTCTTAGAATTTAAAAATCCATTTGCACCAGTGATTTGCAAATTGTTTGTATTCAAAATTCATAAAACACTATTACTCATCGAAAAAAATCCTTTATACAACTGCTGTATGGTACAATGAATATCTATTTTAACATCGTGAGACATAAATTGAGTTCAAATGGTGCAGTAATAATGCATGTAAGTATGGTTATTCTGCAACTGCGATTCATCACACGTATTGGCTCCGATTCAAATATTTTCCTTGGGTCGTTGGCTTTTTAGATCGAGAAGATATGCTCGTAAGGTCTATTGATGTTTAAGATAAACAATCTCTTGTTTTTGTATGTTGTTACATGAGACATCCTTGTTGAGTCAAAGTCTTCCTAATTTCTGGAGAATATTTTTGGGTACTTACTCAAGTCAGAAATTTAGAATGATTGGACAACAACAGGAATGCATAGTTCTTACAAACCAATGCGATCTTAATAATTTTGTATTTTGTAAGTTGCCTTAGGATATTTTCTCAGAAAAGAACTCAAAAGTTCTTAGTGCCAAATAATCAAATATTTTATAACTAACTAGATGTTGCCCGCGACTTTGTTAATTTAGCAGTAACCCGTAAACCGTACATTTTACCGCGATACAAAATAGTCTATATCCTTCTCCGTGGTCTACTCTACATCTGTGCCAAATTTCATCAAAATCGATCCAGTAGTTTCGGACCCTATTCAATGCAACCAAACAAGCAAACAAACTTTTCCTCTTTATTTTATTAATATAGAATTTCTATTCAGTAAATTAGGTAATGTCATGATAGTAAATGTTTCAATCGTAACCTGTAGATCAGTGATGGCAAAAAGCCGTATCATTTTTCATTGAGTTCAATCATCAAAACCACATTCCTTTATTCGGCCTGCTGGCTGGTAGCTTAGACAATTGAAGATTTAGAGATAAAAGCGTTTTAGCCGTGCGCTTGAGTTTTCTTGCCTAATACGTATCATGAGAACACGAGAACTAAAATTTCGAAACCATTGTTTGAGTAGTGAACTAGTGACATTGATTAAATAGTGTTTTAATGGAATTTTATCTTTTAACCCCCTTACTAATAAAAAGAATATCCAGGTGATGAGCATTTTTTTGATTAAATATCTTTATATATGAGCAGGAGATCATACGAATATACCCAAAATATCCGTAGTTGATTTTAGCAAACCTTATACATTCTGCAACATTGCAAGTTGCATCGTGTGCCTTCGATTACGTTTAATCTATCGACCATTATCTCAGCACAACACTATGAAAGAGATTAACGCGGCACGATGAGTTATACGAGCCCGGATGCTGTAGATAAATCATCGGTGCATCTTAGATCTTAAATATCAAACTGGAGTCAGGAAAGTTTCAGGGTACGGGTACACCTTCCTGTTATAAGTATTTAGTAGGTACCTGAGTAACCAAGCTTTGCTCGGAGTTCTTAAAAATTTATAAAATAACTAGATCATAGATGTTGCCCGCGGCTTCGTGCTCGCTAAAAGAAATCTCGCGGAAGCCACGAAATGCACGACGAAAAAAAAACATATAGCTTAAAAATGCGCAGTTTCTCAGGGATAAGAACTAGTTGGATCGTTTTTTTCTCCCCCAAAACACATACAGACAGACGGACACTTTAAACTTATAACACCCCTACGTTTTCGTCGGGTTAAATTATACACTAAAAAATAACAATTTATCGCCTAAGTAACGTGCCATATTATTTCAATTCAAAGTGATCACAAAAACTACTTCAGAAGGCCCGTTATACGCGTAATATGGTGCCGCTTATATCGAATATCGATATGAAGCAAAAACCTCACTATCATAGTGCTGGGATTGACGTCGAATAGGCGTCATATTGACAGCGCAGTACAATCTGATGTCTACTGCTCCTTGTTTTTGTTCCTTAGTGTTGTGTCTTTCATATTTTCTTCTTCTAACTATTCAATATCGCATCGGTAGCGGTCGCCGATACGATATCGGCCATCAGGGAAAAGAAAATTTTTGAATATTAAATACTAGCAAAAGCCCGCGACCGCGTGAAACAGTTACTTTGGGATATCGCTAAAACATACCCGCGACTTCATTTACGTAAAAGGAGAAGCGTTTCCCCCTCATGACTGCCCGACGCGTGCCGTACATTATTATTGCGCGCTTGATTATTTTATTACTGCGATATCTTCTAAAATACTCATTGAAATCAAATGATGTAAACGGCAAATTTCTTCTAAATTAAAAGCTTGTTATGATTATCTATTTAAGTAGGTACTTGGATAAAGATTTGTTACACCTCACAAATAATGCTTAATTTTAGAACAAATTTGGCTAGCATAAAAAGGTTATTGTGGCCAACCTTAAAACCTTAAAAGATAGACATATACAGTCGCGGATTTTTTTTAGATCTTTTAAAGGGAAACAATTCTGTCACACAGAATTTTGGCGAATCTTTAACCATTTCCGCAGCGTACGCAGCGAAAGCTCTCAAAAGGAAAAAATCCCCCGATTTTGAAACATTCTTGATTGGTGCTCCGCTCGTATTGAGCTTAGCATGATGTTATATAGCCTAAAGCCTTCCTAGATAAATGGACTCTCCAACACAAAAATAATTTTTCATTTCGAACCAGTAGTTAGCGCGTTCAAACAAACAAACAAACTCTTCAGCTTTATAATATTAGTATAGATTAATATGTGGGATAGGTAATGTGAAAGGTAGTCTCGGTCTCCGATAGACCCGGCTTATCACATCTTATCACTATGGCAATAAGGTCCAAAAGTTCTCCGGCTATGCCTACTTATCCCAATATCGTATCGGTTATACGTCGAATCTTTTGTATCGAAGGTTTTGTATCGAATCTGATATTGTGAAAACGCTCGTATGGTGTGGCCAGGAAATTATTCATACATTAATGCGTACGCGCAGGTATAAATATTTATAACAGTTTAAGATAGAGCATCCTTAGTCCTTACCGTGTAGTAGAATGTTTATTAGAATACCACATTTGAATAATACATACAATCTAGGTGAGCATAAAATTTACAATTATGCGTAGATTATGTATATCTAATTTATTTTATATTATTGAAGTCAAACGGCTTTAGCGGCGTTGAGAGTGAAATTTCAAGAGACACGCGCCACGAGGCGTATAACATAACGCCGTCGATATATCGCCATCTGTCGGAAGCTTCTACTTCTTACCAAACAACGGAACTTTCTAAATTACGGCTCAATACACATTTTTTTATTTTTCTATTTTTTTTTTAAGTGAAGTCCTTTAGGCACGAGGGGAGTATTTTTGGATTTTAAATGATGAATGAAGTTTTGAAGAGAAAACGTTATGTGTATCGGTGAAATGACCTAAGACCTGATTTCGCATTTCAAAATACAAAGATATCAGTTACAAACATTTTCATCACCAAAGGGACTTTTAATCAGTCTTGAAAGCTAAGAATGTACCACAAAAACATAGACGCTGAAAAATCCCTCCTACATCACATGGTCCTTTGAAATTCACAATTACTCAAGAGCGACAAGCACTATCTCGAGACATGGTTCCTCGTACCTGGCTATGTGTACAGTCACTGATGAACCCGGTGTAGTACATTTCGACCTTATTCCTATAGTAATAAGATCGATGAGGTATAACACCGGGGTTGGCGGTTACTGTGTTTGCTGTTAGGAACAACACAGTACATGCCAGTTCACGCATAGGCCTTAAGAAGGCTTTGTTCGGGATATTAATGAGAATAGCTCAAAAGGCCAACACACGAGTAGGGTTTTCCTTTCTAAACGTAAGACAAATATTCCTAATATTTTAGTGACTAGAGGACCAATGAACTTTTTGTGAAAAATAAAAATTTCTGATTATAATTGCCTATTTGTACATTTTAGTAAAATATTTTCAATAAAACAGTAGGTAGATAGGTAATCATGTATCTTCAGGCTCAGACCAAATAAAAAAGTGGAGACAGTGTCACGCACACACGTGTAACGAAACTACGCCTTATCTTGTATGGCGAGCTGTCGCGGTGTGTGGTTTTTCGTGTATGTAGTTCACGAACATCGCTGGTAAAATGTAAAACATTTTTAAACTATAATTTTGCTTATTTTAAGTAGGCTAGTGCCCATATATTGATGTCATAATAATTTACCTATACCAGCCATTAGAAAGACAATTACGCAATATGGACACCACAAAAAGTTATAAAGGAAATAATCATTATGTCTTTAGGCGGTAAATGACTCTACATTAGAAAATAGAGTTTGTATTGTGTATTAAAATAACTTAAAAGGAGAGTTACGTCATTCTCACGTAAGAACAATTTTAGTAGTTATGTTTAAAAGACTTGCAGTTACATAATATTAGGAATATTTATGTTTTATGTCTCTACATAAACACAATAATAAACGCATATCATTTTAAAAGAAATTTGGAAATTGGTAATACGTGACCAGCCATACGTTATTCAATACAATAGGCATCTATTATTAAAACGTTCTTTACATTCATGACGTATTTTTGTAACGATTACACGTAAATATTCAGTATGTAGTAAGAGTTATTTTAGTAAACCTACTTTATATTGTAATTTGTATTTATTATAAAAAATAGGGAAAGAAAATATAACAGTTTTCAAAGGCCCGTGATTTTTGCCTACCTGCAAAATGCTAAAGGACCATACTGACGCCCAGTCTGCAAATCCGATCCGATTGTCAGTTGGCTGTCAATAGTGATAATAATTTTTATTTTTGCTTGTAGTTCGCTTAAATTTGACACTATTGACAGGCTGAATTTTTTGATTTGCAGGCTCGACCGTGCCTTAACTCTTATACTATCTCATCATCCTCACTCAAATTAAAACTCATTATTTAAAAAACAACTAATTTGAAAGTGGAAACAAAACAACTAATTTCAAATTTGAGTTTCTCAAAAGTCGTAACTATGATTTCTTCATACAAAGTAAACAATAGATAAAAAAGTTACATAACTCAGTTATAAAACAGCAGTACAAAATCAAGTCTGAAGTCTAGACATTGTCATGGGAAGAAATAATTTCTCACAGCAAAATTATACGCGAAAAGATTATTAAACCGGCCAAGTGCGAGTCGGACTCTCGCACCTTGGGTTCCGTACTAAAACGTTTGTTGTACAGGTACTAGGAGCCTAGTGTTTTTAGGTATTTTTTGTTAAAGCGGCAACAGAAATACCTCTAATGTGTGAAAAATATTACAATACCTGTCTAGCTATCACTAAACATAATATTATGTGAGTTCCTGAGATACAGCCTTGTGACACACAGACAGACGGATAGTGAAGTCATTTTTTATTAAATGGACCAGGAAACGAGCAAATGTCGCCTGATAGTAAGCGATTACCGCCGCCCATGGACAGTCGCAACACCAGAGGTGTTACACTTGTAACTCCTCTGGTGTTGAACACTTGCGTTCCTGGTCCTAAAATCGGGATCCTCTTCTTTCGCATAATTTTATTTGTCATAATTTCATTTGGCATACCTCACTTGGCATAATTTTACTACGCATAACAATACTTTGGCATAATGGTTTCTTGGCATACCACATCATTAGGCATAAATATCATTTAGAATAATATTGTTTGTCCTAATTTAATGAGGCATAACTCGTAAGGCATAATTTTTCTTGTCATAATAATACTTTGGCATAATTGTTTTTCGGCATAAAGTCGTTAGGCATATTTTTTGTCATAATAAATTCAAGGCATTTTGTCACAAGGCACAAATATGCATAAAATGGAACGACATAATGAAAACACGGTTGAGGTAATTAAACGCATATTTATATAACATTAAAAGCAGGTATTACACTCATATACCTAGTTTAACATATGTAACAGTAGGTTAAGTTGCGGCGGGGTGGCCCTTGGGCCACCCGTAAGCCGCTAACATGTTTAAAATAATTATCTCAGCATGTTCTTAGATAGCAGTTCGTGTTTTTTATCCGAGTTTAATTTCGTAATCAGTCGAAAATTACAATTATAATCGTTATTTCGTCTTAACTCGCACACCCAGTAGAATTTATCATTCATTAGTATGTGAAAAAATGCTACAAAGATGTATGCGTAAATATAATAGTATGCTTAAATATCATTATGCGTAAATATATTTATGCTTTTTAATATTATGCATAAAAATATTATTCTTAATGACTATTATGCGTAAAAAAATATATGCCTTACAATAAGTATGCCTAACAATTATTATGCTTTTAGTAATTATGCGAAAAAAAATTATGCTAAGAAAGTTATGACAAATGAATATTATGCGAAACTACTATTAGGTCAAATGAAATTATGCCAAGTAAAATTATGACAAATGATTTTATGCGAAAAAATAGGGAACCCCTAAAATCCCCAACCCCCTTGGGTCTCCGGTAACCTCACTCATTTGGCCAATCGGCCGTGGTATTTATTCGGTCGAGCACATTCGTGCCGAAGCACGGATCTCCCACGTTATAGTAATAGAATCCCGTTATTAACGTTTGTGGATGGAACCCTAAAAACCTGATCCCGACAAAACAGAAGCTGCCGAGATTCTTATGGAGATAACTTCAAATAAGACATTACCTTAAAATGTAGCATTAGTTTTTATATGAATTGTCTGTTGTAAAATCTGACATTTCTTGGTATTTTATGTGCATTAAGATCTAAGCTTTAAAATCCTTGAATTTTTATGGTATAAGCAGCAATCACGTTTTCAGTTTCACAGAAAGGCTTCAAATTAGTTTTTGCTATATATCTGCAAATGTTTCAATACGTATGACGTACATTTGAAAGAAAGTAATGTTCATACAAGAAAAAGTTACGCCATCTTGATTTCACCATACGTCAAATGTCAAAATGGCCCCAAAAACCCCAAAAGTGGGGCCACTTAAGTGGGGACAGTTTTTGCCTCGACAATCGACATGCCTGGTCTATAAAATATACGTCTATATTGTATTGTCTGTATTTACAGACTCACGAAAGAAAGATTTATAATTGTGTCTCGAGTGTCAAACCAACACGTTGCTTTTATACAAACGCATGTTGTCTGAGGTAGAATGTGTAACGTTGTTTTTATTAATCCACATAATCTTTATCTGTACAAAACTTCATAGTCCTTCGTTTGTAAAAGTTTTCGTAAAAAGGGGTAAGAAGTTATCGCTTCACGTATTAATGATTAATAGAAAAACACTTGACTGTCAGTGTTAACTGTTTACAAGGCTCTATGATCCTTTTCTATTTGTTTAATGGCTGTACCTTTATGTCTGTTTGTAATCGCAATTCTCAGAATCAATATTATAGACACAAGAACAAAATTGCAATATTGTTTCTTTTATTCGCCTTCACTTTCAAGATCGTACGTTTTACTTTCGAATTTATTGCTTCGCGCCGGTTCTTTTTTATGGCTTTACATTAAAAGTGTATGTGTTTTTAATTATATAATTATTATTATCAATAATACTTGTGATTCGACCGACCACTGTTTCTTTCTGTAATTGTTTTTTAATGTCAGACTAGATGTTGCCCGCGGCTTCGTGCGCGCAGAAGTTAATCTTGCTGAAGTTATACATTTTCCGCGATAAAAAGTAGCTTATGTCCTTCCCCGTGGTTGGTCCAGTAGTTTCGGAGTCCAAACAAACAAACTTTTTAACCGACTTCCAAGAAAAGGACCTAGTGGTCCTTTTTTTATTATATAATTTCATTATAGTTAATAACCACATGCAGTCACTAAATTTTAATAACTAATAATTAGGGTAGGGACAACCTAAATTAGACTTGGTTTCTACGATATCTCAAAACTTTTTACGTCAAAAAGACTTGGCTCTTTTCCATTGAGGTAATGATTTTTGTGGGATAATGTAAATGTTATAATATTGTTTTTACTAGTGTAGTGTAAATAAATATGTCTGTTACAGGTAAGTTTTGCTGGTCTCAACATTTCTAAAGTTATAATTGGTAAGGACTAGAAGATATTTTCGAACCTTTTGTAAGTGAAAAAAAAGTTTAATCCAAAACAGAACGTAAAACTGCAAAACTGCGCAGCTGACATTCTTTACACATTTAAAAACTTGGCCAAAACGAAAAAGTTGTCATTCAACTACGGATAAGATGAAAATCACTTTACAGCGCCGTTGAATAGTAATCGATTTCGATATACTATACATAGTTCAACCTCGTCTGCAGTCCTTGCGGTCACTACTTTTGTTAAAATGTTTAAATATTTTAATGCGTCCTAGTGCAAAGGAAAATATTGTTTACAAGTTGGTCGAGAAGGAACTTTGTCGACCTTTGTTTGTGCACGTGATTGTACTGGGTATAATCGCGTTCATTCTGCAATACCTACTTCTATCGCTGTATAACGTGCTAATAATAATGATGATACTATTTATGTAAATTCGCCTCTCAGTGCCCTACACTATTGCCAGCCCCGGGCAAATTTTTCGCCGTTCCCAAGCCGTTATTTTATATCATTAAACCATTATTACTCCAGCATCAGCATAAAGTACCGCGGAGAATATTCGACATTTTATTTAAGTAATTTATAATGACAAGTATATCTGTTTGACAAGCAACGTTCAAGCGTGGCATTCGTGCGGAGAGGGCTTAAGTGATAATCGTATTGTTGGGATTTGAATTTTAACGTGTCGGAAATAGAGATGGGTTTGTAATGTGTGGGCGTCGAGATGGGTCATTCTGCGGCGCCGCGCGGTCCCGTTATACGCTCACCTGCGCCCGCGCTTCTCTAGTTATGCTAATAGTTGAACCCGACAGAGATCCACATTCACTGGATCACTTCGGGATTTTTACCCGATGGCTAAGCCAAAAGGAAGGGTAATGATTTTGGCAGTCTATGTGTGTATATATGTATGTTCCTCTGGAGCATCTAAAATATTGATCCGATTTTAACGAATAAGGTCTCACAATAGATTCGTAATAACTGCCGGGTAACATAGGCTATATAAATTTCGTAGTCGGGTTATAGTTTTTATAAATATAATATTGTAGTAATAACTCATATACTGTGGCTAAGTTTATGTTAAAGTACGTTTTTACCGCGTCTCGTCGTCCAAACATGAGTAGACTTTAGACTTTAGTTACGTTAACGTGTGCCATGTAACATGTTAGACGATTTGTGCTAGTAGCAGTTTAAACTTTTATTTCGTTAGTGATTGGATGTTTCGTTTTATAATGATAAAAAAATTATTGCTAAATAGCAGACTTAGGTCTTTCAGTGTCGATTTGCCATACTCATATAAGTTTTATGGGCGCTTGTTTATTCTATTTTTTTTAATTTTGTAGGTCTAGGCACAAGTTGCTGCTTAACGTGCGCACTCACACATACTAACTTCTACCATGTCTGCAGTCGATGCGACTTTTGTATTTTGAGACGTCCTAGTGCAACGGAAATGTTTAGAAAATGGTCGATGAGGAAGTTTTCTAGTCGATATTGTACAATTTTAATATATTGTACAATTTTAACTTGAATAATACTCCTACAAAAATATAACCTAAAAACTTTCTTACATCCATGTTACAGAAGACATCCTCGCTACGATAGAACCGTGGGTGGATAGAGAAATACGACGAATTCTTCGGGGTTAAGGGTGTCGAGATTAAGATGTCCGACAACCGAGACTGAATTAAACATGTTAATTACCACGTTTAACTTAAACATTTAAGTAAATTATTTAACTAAATTCTCGTAATAGAACTGTGAACACAATTTGCACTATGGCTTTATATTATACTAGCTTTTGACCGCGGCTCACTGCTTTTCGGGATAAAAAATAGCCTATATGTTAATCCAGAGCTTAAACTACTACCATACAAAATTTCACTAAAATCCGTTCAGTGGATTTTGATTGAAATAGTAACAAATATCCATCCATCAGATTTATAATAATAGTAGGATTCGTGTTAAGAATGCAATGATTTATCAGTACAAATGTTATAATTGACTAATGACCGCTTAAGCAGTGTTCACATTCACCAATAGAAGTAAGCCAATATGATTTATGACATTTGGACTGATGTCTCATTTTCTTTCATCTCACGCACACACATCAAAACGTGTGTGCGCGAGAGATATTCACGCTAATCGTGTGTGTGTGTGTGTTTTAATTACGAGAATTGGTCTGCAGTAAAAAACCTGAGAAATCAAACTCAATAAAAAGTAGGCGCTTTCGAAGTAAAAAGTGTGGGATCTAGGATTTAAAAGTCCAATAACATTTAACACTTCATAATTCATAACTGACGTACGTGATAAGATTTCGATAAGTGCCGCTGTCAAAGTGACAGCTCTTATCAGAAACATTAATATGAATCAATTTACAGCCATCGCTTTAGAATAGGCCCTCAGAACTATTTCTTTGTAATACGATAACATTTATGTTTTTATCGCGTCAGCATTCTCGTTCAGTGTTCTCCACACCTACTCAAACTGATTTTTTTTGCGATACTAGCATTAATTGCCCTCGTGAAATTAGGTTTTAAACTTTCATCCCCTATTTTACCCCCTAGGAGAATTTTGAAAAAGCTTAATCATATGACAAATACGTGTACAACCTACAACTTTACTACCTTTTCCATTATTAAAAAGAAAGGTCCAAAAACCTATACCTATATTTAAATACGATACTAACGTCACTTAATTGTTTTGCCTTCCTGAAACCTCACCACTAATACTTGGATTTTATGGTATGGTATTAAAGTTCAAATTGACTTTTCGTAAGTATTATTACGAATCGTTTGTATGGAAGTATAGAAAAGTGTTGTTTTCAGACTTTTTCAGGCAATTTTTTAAATTTGTCTCTCCGTAAGGACCGTCCTCGTACTTCAAGGAATCTCCAAAAATAATTAGCGAAATCGATAAGCTGTCAAAACGCGCCACAGCCCACACTTCCCGCTCTGTCTGCTTCACGTTTTTCTAATGTTTGCTAAGGAAGCATGCAGGTAGGGAACCTAATATCTGCACTCCTGCCAAAATGTCAAATGGTATCACCATATAAAATTCCACATTTCACATTGAAAAGATGAATGTAGTTACTAACACAGTCACTGCAAACAGAAAAACTTCATAGATATTTACTTTATTCCTTGCAGTAAAAGTTTCTAAACTAACACAGTCATTGCGAACAGACAAACTTCACAGATATTTACTTTATTCCTTGCAGTAAGTTTCTAAACTAACACAGTCATTGCGAACAGACAAACTTCATAGATAAACTTTATTCCTTGCAGTAAGAGTTTCTAAACTAACACAGTCATTGCGAACAGACAAACTTCATAGATAAACTTTATTCCTTGCAGTAAGAGTTTCTAAACTAACACAGTCATTGCGAACAGACAAACTTCATAGATATTTACTTTATTCCTTGCAGTAAGAGTTTCTAAACTAACACAGTCATTGCGAACAGACAAACTTCATAGATAAACTTTATTCCTTGCAGTAAGAGTTTCTAAACTAACACAGTCATTGCGAACAGACAAACTTCATAGATAAACTTTATTCCTTGCAGTAACAGTTTCTAAACACAGTCATTGCGAACAGACAAACTTCATAGATATTTACTTTATTCCTTGCAGTAAGAGTTTCTAAGTTCAGCCATCAGCGTGCTTGTCGTGAAGCGTGCTAGATTTCATTATTACAGAACCACGAACGTTACAAATTCGTTCCGTTCTGGTCACATATTGTTATGTCTTAAGTAACTGCAATATTGACTTACCATTCTCTTTACATTATGGTGTTGCATGTTGGCATTTTATTAGCGCTCTTGACGATTGGGTGAGAATGCGGACGAATCTAGTATACCACTTTTGAACCTTATTGGCAAGTATTAAGGTCGAAAAGTTGCCCACCTGATGTGTGGATTGGATTGGATGTGGATTCGGATATACATCCGAATTCCGTATGATGTGAGGGAGATTTGACGGCTTGTATTGATGTGGAACGTATGATGAGGCGGTTCAGACTTCAGATAACATCAGACGGCTGATACAACGTATTGTATAGAACTAACGTATAGCCACTTCTTTGACGATCCTCTGGCTTAGTGGTTGAGCGTATGTTTAGTATAAAAAAAGTAAAGTATTAATTTATATATTTCCGTTGTCTGGTACTCGCATAACAAAGTTCTTCGAGAACTTACCACGGGACCAGATTAACACCGCTGTACGTGTCCCGGCTGCATTGGTCCACGACGGTCGAGCAGGTCGTGGACTACATCAGGAGCAGAACCAACTTCGCCTTGAGGGTCGAGCGGTTGGAATCTCGTCATAGAGTGAATTTTAGTTCTTTTGTGGTGAGAGTTCCAACCCATCATTTACCGACCTTCGAGAAGGAGGAGTTCTGGCCGATTGGAGACGCCTACAGAAGATTCAGAGGACGACTCCCGAACACTTCGCGCCCCACGTCGCAGACAATACGTGTTTAGTGGTTAGTGTTAGTTATATAATACAATATAGTAATATGTATGTTAGTCTATACGGTATTTATAATATGGGCCTATGCAGCCCGAAATAAATGGTATTTAATTTAATTTTTAATTTTAACGTTTCGCTCGCGACTTCGTGCGCGCAAAAGTTAATTTTGCAGAAACCGTACATTTTTCCGCGATAAAAAGTAGCCTACGTCCTTCCCGGTGGTCTACTCTACATCTGTGCCAAATTTAATCAAAATCGGACTAGTAGTTTCGGAGCCTATTCGATGCAAACAAATAAACAAACTTTTTCTCTTTATTATACGAGTATTAGTATAGATAATATTATAATTTGCAAATTACCAAGCGAGATAACAAGAGTTAAAGTTATTATACGCTTGGCTAATAATATGATTAACATCCACGTAATGAAAACATAATTTAATTAGAATAATGTAATGCACATACAAACATGTTAATGCAAAATAATTCATATCTCACAGTACTATATTATTTTCATTAACATTGTAATTTACATAAAAGTAAAAACAATTTTTTTATTATTATGTAAGATTTTTTTTATTTTCTCATAAAGTGTTTTGTAATTTTATTTGTTATTTGGCCATGACCTCATTTAAACAATAGATTACCTAGTTTTATTAACATTTTATTTCAAAAGTTATTAAAATATGGTTAAACCAGAAGCGTTCCCATGACTAAAATTCACCGAATATCGCTCGAACAGGCAAAAAGGTTTTTGTAAGAAGTTGGTAAAGTAATCTAATGAAGTAGATTAATTAAGAAGTTGGATTTGTGATGGGTCAAGGCCAACTGTTCAAATCCTTTGCATCGCGCAATCGGGTAAAAAGCTGGTAAGTACGTTTGTTATCCGGTGACCGGTACCTAATTCCAATTCGTCCAGGCCAATAAATGAATAATTTGCTTGCATCAAACATTTTCAATTACAAGCAAAGGGCTTCAATTCTTCTTATTCTATAGCGATTGAACTGTATTTTAAAGGTTTCAAAGCAGGAGCTTTTATAATTTGAATACCGGTCGTGTCTCCTCTGCGGGTTCCGCTAGTCGATGGCTGATTGTTCGAACATGCAACTGTCCAGCCAATAAGGAATCTAGGGTACCTGTTCCAGAAAATTTAACCGCCATGACTGCTGTTGGATTTCCATTTCAAAATAAAAACAGCTGCAAAAATACAAAACATAGCAGCAAACTTAATTTAGGTTAAACTATTGTCCCTGTGTCTAAAACCCATTTGGTATAGGTAATTATATATGTGCTTAAAAGCCGTGTATAATTACATATTATGTGCGTAAGCCGGTTTATCATAGGCATTGTCCATAGGGGTAGGCACTAAGCAGAGACCACAGAAGCCCAATTTTCGTAACTACTTGTAATCATAATCCTGGTTCATACTGGGCGCTGTCTACTCATTCACGCGCAATAGACGCATTTGCGAATGCGACACCGCGAAGATTGAAACAGAATTATGATCACAAATAGTTTTCAGAATTGATATTCTTACCTCCATTTCATCCTGATTCTATCGTCTTAATCTACATTCATCACTCTATTCATACACGTATGTTATTATTGGTGTTACGTAAAGGAGGCCATTTATTTTTTTCGTCATCCGGCTACTTGATTTCTGGGCCAAACTGGTATGGAGCCTAACATGGTCTCCTTTATGTAGCTTTGTTACTGCATATTTTGATTGGTATTAATTAGGATATACAAAATTTACGAATTCTATCTCACCATATCAGTGGCATTTAATAAATTAAGTACAAAGACCACGTAGGTGAATGGTATTAGCACAGAATACTTAATTGGTAGTAGAGATAAAACATTTATGATCTGCTAATTGTAATTAAAAACTCATTGCAATTATTGACATTAATAGGTGACATAACTTGTCAATTATTTCACAATGATTTAATATATGTAAAAGGAAGTTATAAATCAAGAACCATTGCTATAGTTGTCCAATTAAGCTGTAACAATATTGAGATAGCTCAGGTTTTTACGATTTACTTTTATAGATGATCTCTTCTAACATAAATAATTACGGATATAGTGGATAGATCACATATTTATGGGCCGTACACGATTACATACGATTTCCTGATGTTATTTCAAATCATTAAAGTGATATTTAGAATACGGAAAATTTAAAGCTACTAGATTTCTGAACTACTAGATTCGATACCAGGGAATTGAGCCCGGACTAGAGCACGGGACTAGAAATAGAGTAAAACCTCTTCATTGGGATTCCATTAATGATTAAATAAAAGGTGCTTGTTTGGTGTTCCGTTCAGTGGTTCCGTTATCGTAAAAGCTTATGAACCCCTAAGCATTAGACTTCATCACACTAAACATCATTAACACCATAGATGTATAATATTAAAAAGAGGATTAACACCTAGAAATTTAAATGGATCCAAATATCTAACACCGTTGCATTTTTGCGAAGGATCCATACAATTCCTGCAGTTATGGCATATCCGCATAATAACGGCTTAACGATATCGGGCGTCAATCGTTTTTGGGCGGAAAATTACCAACGCATGACATAATAACTGACAAAAAATAGCAATTATTACGTTACCGTTTTTTGACATTGTGTCCGCTACGTCAAATGACGCTCGTGACTAGATGTAGATGTCGTGAGTGCGGCCCACCCATTGGGTTATTATTGAAGGCCTTGAAAAAGCGTAGAAATGTCAAGATGGCGGCCAAGCTTAGACTATTATAATAGCAGGTACCATCGTCTACTCGAACCTTGATATTCACCTTACTTTTTTTTCCAAATTTCTGTAACGGTAACAAAATAATAGGTTATGGCATCCACATACATGATGCTTGTAGAGGATATAGGTAAATACCTTCCCGCACCGATTTCGGCGATGGAGGCCGTTTACATTGAAACCAAACCAGCTACGCAGGAGTTTAAGTGCTCAAGTGGAATTGTATGTGCAATAGACAAGATCATTGTCTCTTCCTTTACTCTCGTAATCCAGTAGCACGGATAACTGCGATGACGGGAGAAATCATGCGCAGGACTTGCAGGACTTGCATGTCCATTCGACGTATGGACCATATTTTTTGCCAAAAAACGGTGATCAGCCTGTATTGTCCTTGAAAACAACATTTTTGTTGTTTTAATGCGTGGATCAAACCTACGACCTCCGGAGTCGAGAGCCAAGCTCTAAATGACTGGACTACGGAGGCGATATTTTTTAACGGATGTAAGATGGATATGCGGCATATCTTGTAGTTTTTACTCTCTGGTCATAACAGTATTAGATTCCATCCCTCAGAACAAGTACTAGATTCCGTTAGCACGTGCCAATTATTTCTCGAAATGTTCGCAATAACATCGATCTATTGAAAGAAAATGGAATCAATATGACAGATGGGGATTAGTTTCGCCGGTTCGCGTCTTCATGGCTAATTAATCAAGTGTTTTGTTCGCCACCTGTCATCACTTGCGTTGAATACCTATTGATGATATAGTCAATAGATGATTTGCAAAAATGTCAAGTCATACATAATTTGTTCCTCATAATGTTGAACCGACCATGATGATGATGATCATAATGACGATAAAAAGGTGAAAAGGTTTGTAGGTCAGGAAATTCACAATTCGCAAAAAGTACGGCTATCGCATTATCATATTTTGACCTTGTAGTAGAGATGAGACACGGCCGATGACCGATGTCGATAAAAAATTCATTCATATTCTTTCATTCTGCGTCGAAACATAAATGGAATATTACGGAATATCTGGCATATCGGATAAGTTATCTTCAGGATATTAATCTTAATAAAAGATGACTATCTTATTCAACACTAAAACATCGTTAACTTAAAACGGGACTCGGTTCACGTGGTGTGTGAATCATAAATTATTTATTCGATTATAAATATTAAACAGCTAAATACAAGGCCTACTAAAACGGGAGCTGGACAGGACTGAATTTGTAATAAGTCTGAGACTGGTACAGCGTTTCCTATACCATGTTTACAGATTACTTACTTGTTCTTAGATTTCATTTGCATAAGCAAGGACTGGCTTATTAAAAGCGACTATTATAAGCTTAATGATTCATCCCGGTGTGTATTTCTATATTGGCTTGCATTCATTAGGAAGCTATATAGCTATGTAAAAGTTATTAGTAATTTCATTACGAAATGAATGTTTAAAGGCAATTACTTTCTGCCACCTTTGAATTTTACTCTCAAAGTTGTCGAGGTACTGTTTTCGAAATAGTAAAAAATGTTGAAGAAACCTATTTTATAAAATCAACAATAGTGTTGTAAGTAACGTGACGAATCTCCCGGGAAATCGGTTATGGTGTTTCTGCGTCACGTCCATAGAAACGGGGCCGGCGAACCGGTCCTAACGAGAACAAAACGAAGATCCGGAACTGACAGGACACACTAGATTTTTTCTTAGATGCACAGAGTCAACGAAACTCAAAAATCATACCTCATAATAATATACAAAGTGCATATTTTGTTCAGATCCAATTTTTCTAATAGTTCAATTGGAACTACGTTAGTAATATAATATATTCTTTGCCAGAACAGAGTATGTATGTAGCAAAACTTTCTTTAGAAAGCCTTTGAGACAAAAGAACAATTATTGTTTTTTCATATGCATTAGGTATAAAAAATCTTTAATAAACTTGACATTCTTTTTGTGAAAATCATCCATCATTCATAAGCAAAAACTACATCAAAAAGCAAATTTAGCTGTTATCGATATCGAATCGATGACATCAATAACAACCTTATAATTCGCATCACTAATTCGAAATTTAAAATATTGCTATTGAGACGTAACTTGAGCAAAAACAGTCGGAAATTCAAAACACGATTAGCGTCAGTTCCTAGTGAACTTCACACCGAGGTGCGACGCGGCATTTTAAATTACCGATTCAAAATTGAACTATAATATATATTATATATATTATTTTCCTCCTATTATAACAACCTCCGTGGTCTAGTGGTTATAGCTTGGCTCTCGACCCGGAGGTCATGGGTTCGAATCCCGCATTGGAACAACAATTTTTTTTTCCAAGTTTGGTTAGGACAATGCAGGCTGATCACCTGATTGTCTGACAAGAAAGATGATCTCCGTCGGATGGGCATATAAAATGTCGGACCTGCGCCTGATCTCTCGTCAGTCGTGTCGGTTATCCGTCCCACTGGGTTATGAGAGTAAAGAAATAGTGCTCTTGTGTACCGCGCACATACTTGGACACTATAAAATTACTCCTGCGTAACTGGCCAGGTTTTAAATAAAACCACCGTCACCAAAATCGGTGTGGGGGAGTTATTATAATTATTCACTACACAAGAAGAATAAGTTTTATTGGAAGAGCAGCACTGCGCAGCTGGTGTTGCTCGAAATTAGAAACGCTATCTTAAAAACGCCGCGCCGTGTTACGTCTTTGTGTGAACGGACCCTTAGCTTCGTTTATCAATCGCACTTGCGATAGCACAAATTCGAAGCGCAGCGAAGCGAAATTCTTGAATTTAATAAAGCAAATTCACCCTTATGTCCACAACTTAGACGTACTTAATGTAATGCACATATTCCTTCTGAGATATAAATAATTTCAGATACCACGCGATTCTGCACGAGCAACACTTTTTTAATTTCAGAAATATATATGTCACCGTTAAATTGTAAAAACCGTTAGATTGTAATATTACTAGAGATATTATAAAATGTCGACAGATTGTCAAATAAAAATTTTTCCTTACAATTGTACGCATTATTTTTCGTTATATTGTAATATTTACCGTGCCGATTGGTTAAACGGCAAGCGCCGCCATATTTGTTTCCTTTTTCATTTATCGAAAAATAATGCGTACAATTGTAAGGAGAAATTTTTATATGACAATCTGTGAACATTTTATAATATCTCTAGTAATATTACAATCTAACGGTTTTTTAAATTTTACGGTGACATATAAATGTATTACTGATGTCATTTAGATGTCATGGGATACTCATCCCAACTTACCTGTCCGGTAGTTGTGGTGTAGTATACGGGTACGCGACCCCGGCTTCCCTAGCTATTATTGTCCTATCCCTTGCCCTCCTGGGCGGTAATATCCTACATTTCCTATTTCCCACTCTAACTTACCAATCTTCCTTTCCACACCACCTATCCTTCCCTTTTCCTATTCCTATCCTCTCCACAAATCCGTGGGAACGCAATGGATAATTATAAAAATAATTTAATTATCCAAAATGGCGGCGATGTGGTTCGCCACCCATCACGTCTCGTTCTCGCGGAGGCGAAAAGTGGCCCATGGAGAGCCGCTTCGCTAGGTTGAATGTAAGAGGAGGAATGGATGGTAAGAATGAAAGTGGAAGAAGCGAAACAAGTATGTAAGGATCGTAGCAAGTGGAAAGAAGTGGTCTCTGCCTACCCCTACGGGAAAGAGGCGGACTCTGCCCACCCCTACGGGAAAGAGGCGTGATTATATGTATGTATGTATAAATGTATTACGTTGTGGACATAATTTAATTAAGAAAAAATAAAGAAAATAAGAGTGAAGATGCTACCTATATTAAGATTTTCATTTCAGTGCGCTTCGACTCTCGCTAGTATGAATTGTCCCTAAGCATTTTGCCCGAGAGATGTGCCAATGACCCACAACAACTTTTTGTGCGTCTAACGGAACGGAACTGTTGATTTCTTATTGACACTGCTTAATGGTCTTCGAGTATGGTTTTCTATTGGCACATGAACAATTACTGCCAAATTACTTTTTAAATGATTCCAGATAAGTCTGTTTTCTAGATCATAACGGTGACATCGGTTTGCTAACGACAGTACTTAATTTCCTAGACAGAATCTATTGAAAATATATTTTCAAACGTTTCAATCGCAGAAACGTACCAATAAGCAATCGGACTGATTTTTTATTTTTAAATATTAATAACTTCTCAGAAGAAACCGTATATCAAAAGTCAATATTTTCAAAGGTACAGCGATTTGTATAAAAAATTTCGCGTGTCTCCTAAAAACGCTCCATACTAAAGTCGACCTACAAGTGACGTCACTTGTAGGTTATAGTATATGAAGTATATGGCCGCCGGAATATATTTGTAAATATCTCCGATATTCGTGCGTTTAAGTTCATGCTTACCTTATTGAATGTTTTTAAGTATAGGTATGATGTGAGTAAACTAATGATGTAGGTTTTGTTTACCAATTTCGCAAAAAAAATAATTTTTTTTTGGTACTTTTTAAATATATGTAAACGACACATAAAATAATATATTTTTTTTCATTTACCAAGTAGTAATGCCTCAATATTTCTGAATATATTAATAAAACTAAATATTTCAGATGTAGTTCGATCCCCTATTGTATAATCTCTACCGTCTATACGTGATGAGTATTATTTGGAAATTTTGTACGTCGATACAGAATTTCCAAATTCTTGGATAAAGTTCAAACCTTGCTGCAGATGTAGACGAGACTTGAAATCAAAGTAATCTGCAGTATCGTTTAAAGTCATAGTTGGGTGTCAATTTACAGTTTTTGCAGTTATTCTGGTGTGGTCGTTACCCTGAGACCATTAGCAAGTGTCGTTGACTTAAATATTGAATTAGCGGATCAGCCTATCGCTTCCGTGGGATATTAATTAGTTGTTGGTTAATTGATTTTTAATTATTTCTGCTATTCACGGAACATCTACAAGACTAGTCGTTCGCCGCAATATGGTTTTTTTACTTTTGTTGGGCAGTTTATTGATATTTATAGATCACTCTTGACTAACCACTAACTTCCTTATTGTTACAAGCGCCTCTCCTCAATGTGATAACCAATAAGACGTCTGTTAGGTCGACGATACTAGAACTATCTAGAAAAAAAAAAAGATTTTAGTAATAAGGACGAATGAAAAGTATAGTTTTATTCCCTCTCACGTCTTACACGCTTCAAGAGAGAGATGTAGATATATCAACTTATCTCGATTGTGATTATATCTTTTTGGTCAAGTTTTTTTTGCGCAATATCGCAGAACACCTGGCAGATTTGATAAACGGCTTCGAAGCCACTGTCGTCATCCAAAAAGTCAACAAATCGATACTTTCTAATTGATTTTCGAGATTTATGGCCATACTCACAATTTTCGACAGCCTATTCCCATTGAAGTCAAATTATTTATAATAAAATATCATTTCTAGTATTATATAAACGAGTTTTAGATTTAGTTTTCTGTGAATGTAGATTTCCCTTTTAATAATCTGTCAATTTTCGACTATTATGATTTGTTACGCTCGTCGGAGTAATTCGTCTGTCAGCAGTTATGTTGTAATTATGTCTATGTTATCAAAATATCGATCTCTTTTGTTTTCTTAACTTTCTTAATTTACCGTTTTCAGGGTTCCGTACCCAAAAGGTAAAAACGGGACCGTATTACTAAGACTTTACTGTCTGTCCGTTCGTATATCCTGTCTGCATGGTGACCATGCTATATCTAACCGTGATAGCTAGACTGTTGAAAATTTCACAGATATTACACAGATAGTTATATTTCTGTTGCCGCTATAACAACAAATGCTAAAAACAAAATAAAAGAAATAGAGATAGGGCTCCGATCCAACTGACGTGATTTTTATCCGTTTTGAACGGGTTCGACTTGCGCTTGGCCGGTTTTTCAATTTTTTGTCAAAGTTTTTGTTTTAAACTACATAATTGGTGTCCGTTAACTTGTTGACATACATATTCTTCTAATAATAATATTGATTATTATTTTTTTAATATTAACTTTTTAAGATTTGAGTTTTGTGCGACGCGATGGCATTATTTATTACCCGACTGCGGCAGGAGGAGGGTTATGTTTTCGAGTGTATTGATGAATGTATATGTAGCTATTATATTTCTTTGGCACGCTCATAGAACGACTTGACTCATTTCAGTTTGAGAGGTATCATTAGATCCTTCTTAGTCGTGAGAGTGGATACATCAACATTTTTTGACGCAGTCGCGTTTTTAGTTTTTTAAATAATTATGGTTAATGTTATTACCATTTTATGTTTGAGTTTTGTGCGATGTTTACTTTTGTCCCTTTCTAGCTAAGCTGCCTGCAGACTGCATTCATTTTAAATTATGATTGTTTCACCACCAAAGCGCCATAAACATTCCACCCAGTATCTGATACGTCGGTATAAATTTTACTCTAAGCCTGATTGCTGATAATTTCGCTTTTCATCGGCTGCAATTGTTATACAATTAATTTAATAGTGCCGTTTTGTCCTTATCAACTATTTACGTCAAATCGTTATAAATTTTTGCTCTAACCGTTAAACAATTAATAGAATCGGGCAATTAATTACAACGCATTTTATCAATTTGCCTTAAACTTGTTATAGTAATTTATAGATTATAATTTTGTGCTGTATTAACCGAATCCTTATCAGGGTTTAGTTTAATAATATCTAAGGCTGGGATATGATTCGAAATCCGGCAGGCGGGGGAAAATTCAGAGCATTAAAAAAGAAGTTTGGACTAATACAATAGAGCTGAAAATCGAACTCACAAGTATCGAGTCAAATGTCAATGTCATATATGACAGTTCGGCACTCGTCACTTCGATTTACAACTCTATTGTATTAGCTCACAGTTCTATTTTCAGTGCTCTGAATTTTCCCGGGCCCGCCGGATTCAGGATCATAATATAGTCCCAGCCTAACTCCATTTAACGCGAACTCTACGTAACTTACAACACTTTGTATCAACGCTGAAATTGCAACGATTCGCAAAACAATAAACTTGTGTGGTTCGTACTTTGAATATTGCACAAGGTGTCATCTTTGGTGTATGTAAGCGAAATTGTCACAATCGACTTCTCGAGAAGTCTTCGAGTGTTGTATTTCTTTGAACATCACACTGCTAAGACTGCAATAAACTTTACACAGGCAATTTACGCAGGTTTCAAAATTATTGTTTGTATGTAAATTGTAAGTTCAAGGTATACAGAATGTCTTCAAAACAAAAATATATATTCAAGGAGCGTTTTCAGTAGGTATTCGATTCTCGTTCCAAAACTATATGACCTTAAATTTTGACCAGGTTGTCATAGGACAATTTTAAAGAAAATACTTAAATTCGATTCATAATCGCGCGGTCTACACAGCGGGTGTGGACAATACGAGGGTGTCCATACGTGAGAGTTATCAGGCAATGTTATGTGATTTTTCAGTAAATTACGCAATTTTTTTGTTATGTTAACTGTTATTACTTACATAATATTGTAGCGTAATGTTGGGTTGAATAATAATTAATTCGGATAAAATACATCCCGTATACTTAAATTTGCATAATTTATAAACGCGTGGTACCAAAATCTGAAAACGCAAACAACGGTAGTCACTGGTTGCTTTTCTTCAAGCGATCCGTCGCTCGTTTTTCTTCTAGGCATATTATTTTTTTTACGTTTCATATACTACTTATATTATTAATGTTAATTAACGTTACATCAAAATACGTTCAGTATTCTCTAGCGTTTGAGTAAAAAATTCAAATCCATCCATCTTTACAAACTTTAACATTAATAATATATTTAGGCTCTGGATTAACACATATACTAGGCTACTTCTATCCCAAAAAGTACAGTGTTCCCGTGGGATACCTACTGTATTTACGCGTAAAGCTAGTTAGAAATTAAAATCAGCTCCGTGCAGTGCAGTGTCTTCTTTGTCTAGAAGTTTTGGAGTACCTTAGCACTAGCTTAGTACCTATCTGATATTTGTAAGTTCTCAGGGTTTGTTAGTAGTAAGTTAGTAATCGTGAAACAGTAAGCTCAGATAAGCGATAGGGCGTGGATCCTGGTCACCTCAGATTCGCGCTATCTACACACTAGTGTGTAGTTAGCCTTATCTTACATGTGCTTGTGAAAATTTAAAGCTGGTAGAAATCGTTAGAAAACGGTAGAAAACATAATGTAGCCTGTATGTATTTAAAGTACCTTAGGGCTTTTACATGCATACTTCATCACCGAATATTCCCACTGCTGGGTCTCGAGACTCTACTCTCGATACAATGTTAGAAGTAATTAGATTTATACTAAGAAAGCATAACCTTATATTATAGAAGAGACATGTCGATTGTCGAGGCATACAGTATCCACACTGAAACTCATCTACTTTTGGGGTTGTTTGGGGCCGTCAAGGTTCGACATTTTCACGTTTGCTTTCCGTATAGACGACAAAGTTCTGAAATCAAGATGGCGTACTTTTTCTTGTATGAAGATTTTTTCTGTCAAATGTAGGTACAACATCATAACCCATCCTTGGTTTTGAAATCATTTCTTAGAGAACTTTATTATTTAGAACTATATATAGGTATATTATTTTATCCTTTCAGATCCAACTAAAGCATATTTCTTTTTATGATAGGCTATGACGTATATTTGACAGAACAAATCTTCATACAAGAAAAAGTTAGGTACCATACTTCAAATGTCAGCCATCTTGTTTTCACCATACTTCAAGTGTAAAAAATTTGTTACCGCTAACGCCATCAGATGACGCTTTGTGTAAGTAGGGTCTGCCCCTTAACGGCAGAAAAACATCAAAAAACCCTAATTTGTATAAAATTTATAAAAATAAAGTTACTGTGCTACCTATTGCGATGTGTTTTTATCAATGCATTTGATCGTTTCTCTCAGGAAACTAAAAACTAACAATCTCTCAAGCTAATCTAAAAAATCTACGTTCGTTAGTGCAATGCAGAATAGGTGCACGATCGATGTTTAAATTTTATAGATTCCATCTTACATTAACTCTATATGCGGATAGGCATACTTTTTACAACCTCTACTCCTACCTATAAATCTAGGTACTTACAAATTATTTATCAACACATTTATCTTACACCTACTTAATATCTACCTTAAATAAATTTCTACTGTGTGTTATATTCAACATGCATTGTATCAGTAGTTTAGACTCTAGAATCTCTTTTTATCCCAGACTAGCAACCCGTCCCAGCTTCGCACGGGTACAATACTGATACTAATACTACAGAATGTCTTTAAACCTCTAACAAAACGGGCGAAATCTAGTCAAAACAAACAGAAACAAATTAATATAGGTACCTACTAAAAATCAATGAAATAAGTAGGTGGGTATACTTTTATCGTATGAAATACCATAGATCTAAACTCCCCCCGCACGCGCACCCCCGTCTTGGTGACATAAATTTCTACTGTGTGTTATATTCAACATGCATTGTATAAGTAGTTTAGACTCTAGAATCTCTTTTTATCCCAGACTAGCAACCCGCCCCAGCTTCGCACGGGTACAATACTGATACTAATACTACAGAATGTCTTTAAACCTCTAACAAAACGGGCGAAATCTAGTCAAAACAAACAGAAACAAATTAATATAGGTACCTACTAAAAATCAATGAAATAAGTAGGTGGGTATACTTTTATCGTATGAAATACCATAGATCTAAACTCCCCCCGCACGCGCACCCCCGTCTTGGTGACGCCCACTTCTCAACGGGTCGTGCAGCAGAAATCGTAATATTTAAATTTCGCCATAACTTCAAAACCACACGTCCAATTTCAATCATTCAAAGACCAAATATTATCTACATAAACTGTACTTAGTGATGAAATAATTAATTTTGATAAGGATTAATAGCATGAGTAAAATAAACACGTTTAAATGTAGTCCAAAAAAAATTCAAGATTTCTAAATAAAATAACCTAACCAAGAGTATGTCAGGACATGTCTAAGGAGGGTTCCGTAAATGTTGAATGTTGATTAATAATCAAAATATATATAAGTGAATAGTAACCAGATGTTCTTTAAGAATAAGTTTTATTCGATTTCTATTTAATATTCGCATTTCGCTAATCACATAACATTTGAGCATATTATTTTAGTCTATTACGATACCGCCTATCACAATCAAAGAAAATATTTACTCTAGCGTACTCTAGCGAGACCTCAAAGTAGGTACGAAGAATACAACCAGATACTTATAAAAATGTTAAAGCGCGACACCTGAGAGGTTATACATATCAGCGAGGTTTTCGATAGCGTGATACAGAATTTAAATCCAATAACACAGCGACATCTAGTATTATTTTTCAAAAACAATTCACGATTTAAACAGGAGACTAGCGCCATATATGCTATACCTAGTTTTCGTAAAGTTACTAGCAAATTGAAGCTTTTAATATTAAAGGTAGGTATTAAATTATAATAAAAAACAATAATATTATGGTAATTGATAACATAATTATATTCATGTGTTTTTAGTGTTATTAAATTATTGTAATAATTGGTAAAAGAGGCACATATTCGTAAAATTAATTATTAATTAAAATTTTACGTGTTTCAAAACTTAGCTCTGATTCTGGTAAAGAAACGTAAATTCGCAATAATCACTATAATTACTGTAGCTTAGTTAATCATAGTGTTTGTCCTTGGATGTAGGTTCAAACCCGACAGCATGTTTTATTTATTATTAATTTAAGTTATTTTTATTAATTGTTAATTTCAGTTTTTTTTTAATTTTGCAACCAGTTTTGAAACATTATTTTAAATGATAATTTCACATGATGTATAATTATTCTGATTTGCCTTAATATGTTAATTTGTTTTTCTATAATTGCTCTAGAAATAGAAATTATGATGCGATTTCGTTCAAAATAGTTTTCCTAAAGAGTTTTAAGCATGATCTATCAGCATGGAAATTTGCAAGTTTCTATCTCCTATAGTTTAAAAATGCTAGGGGGGGACCAACTTACAAACTACTTTGGAGGCCGATTACTCGAAAATGGTCAACTTTATAAAAAAGTAACGTATGAAACCATGCCTTTATTTTAAAAGACCTATTCTACGATACCCCACACGATGGGGTAGAGTGAAAAAATATTTTTCATCCCCACTTCACATGTATGGAGAGCTACTCCTAAAATGTAAAATTATTATTTTTTTATGATCCCGAAACCGTGATCTATACACAATCTATAACTGCACCAAATTTCATAAATTTATATTCATAATTACAGGAGCTAGATGCGCGGACAGACAGACAGACAGACAGACAGACAGACAGACGGACAGAGCGAAACTATAAGGGTTCCTTAAGTATTACGGAACCCTAAAAATGGTTGTTGTGCCTCACTCGACATAGATAGGTATAGCACAGTGTAATAAAGAGATACAGTGGTCCAACGCGTTTGAAGTCGCGCGAAATGCCGCTTTTGTGTAGGTATTCGTCATTGCTGCAGGGTTGTCACAATAATGTGTTTTATTATAATCTGTTCTACATTTTGCTTAGATCTTATACTACGGGATACGCCTTACATGAGCTTTCCCCTCTGCCAAGGTATAAGATTTTTGAATCTAATGCGTTCATAAAAACTATTTGCGTAATCGATTTTAACCATTATGTGCATCGGTATAGCATCGAAAGGACGTCCGAAATGCTCCGCTAAAAATGCCGATTTGTGCTCTTATGTCCTGTAAAAACTAGTCCAACACGTCGAATCTTAAAAAAGATGGAATAACCTTTCATTTGTGAGTATTTTTTTATTTAATTATTGTATATTTCTATTTAAATGTAATTTCGTAAAAATCGACGATGTATCGAATAGCAGTGTACACGAGACAGATAATCGTAGAATATTCGATTGTAGCGTACTCCCCACGAGACACGCACTCCCCACGAGACTATTGTTGTTAGATATAGAACTTTAGTCTTTATTCCCTATGTAATAGATTCGAATTTTATTATGGCACTTAATTCTCGAAACATGGCGGAATTTTTTTATTACTTTTTGAGTGACGTGACAATCACTAGAATAACGATGTCGATAGAAATTATTTTTTTTCTTGGTATACTAATTTTATATTTTGTGATGTAAAAATATTGGATTGCTTTTACACTTTATACGACAGACCAAGCAAGGAGTATAAAGTGTGCATGTATGTACGTGATGTTTATTATTTACCCCACCGCAACTTTGAAACTTGAAAGGCTGAACAGGTTATTTGGATGTTTGAAATATCGACTAGAGTATCGTTATAAAATCAAGATGTTCCCAGCCAGAGGGACACAAGTATTCTTCGTTTGAAGCACAGTTCATTTTTAGGGTTCCGTAATACTTGATGAACGCTCATAGTTTCGCTGTGTCCGTCCGTCTGTCTGTCTGTCCGCGCTTCTACCGTTAGCCTAAGTAATACTTAGTAAGTATGAATATAAATGGATGAAATTTGGTACAGTCATAAATCACAGATTAGTAATAGGTAGCTAGATCATAGATTGTGTATAGATCTCGGATTTGGCATCATAAAATAATAATAATTTTAGTACCTGGGCGACTGATTATTGTAATATGGTGGGTGGTGTTTAGGTGATAATCTACATAAACTTATAAAGTAAAATGTGAACTGACAATTATTATTATTTACAATCGATTTCTGTGTAGATCAGGTGTTTGATCTCAAACATTAACTACATTTTTTTAAACTTGTCTAAAAACAATAAAAAATAAAAAAATATATTTATATAAACTTGAACATATAAAAAAAAAACAAAAGTAAGGCACCGAGCAGGTTTCGAACCCGTAACACTCGTTTCTTGCCTTTCGCGTCTTAACCCGCTGGACCAAACCTCAGATCAAATAATAAACCAAGATAGCGCATGGCGTTTCTTTGAACTGAAGTAAAAAACTACGCTACTTCAAGTAAACAAATGCGCTCACACACACACAAGCAAAAAAGTACGCTACTTTTCGACAGTATCGAATGAGTCGTCGCGACGACTAATCTATACTGACAAAAAGTAAAGTACTTTTTTGCTTGTGTGTTCGTGAGCGCGTGTGTAAACTTGAAGTAGCGTAGTTTTTTAGGCCTCACTTCAAACAAACGTCATGCGCTATCTTGGTTTTTTATTTGATCTGAGGACCAAACGAACAGCGGCCGGCAGGACGAAATTAGCGACCATATTCTGCGTGGAAAGAAAAACGCATTAAAACACGAACACGCATTTTCACAAACATAAGACTAATCTAGATAGATTGTGTACCCCCGAAAACCCCTATATACCAAATTTCAGCGAAATCGTTAGAGCCGTTTCCAAGATCCGGGTTATATACATATAAATTAATATACAAGAATTGCTCGTTTAAACGTATAAGATATTCTAGGTGTGGCTCTCCATGCATGTGAAGTGGGGATGAACTTTTTTTTTCTTTCTATCCCATCGTGTGGGGTATCGTTTAATAGGTATTTTAAAATAAAGGCAAGGTTTCATACATAACTTTTTTATAAAGTCAACCATTTTCGAGTAATCGGCCTCCAAAGTGATTTATAAGTTGGTCCCCCCTAGCATTTCTAAACTATAAGACTTAAAAACTTACAATTTTCTATGCTGATAGATTATGCTAATAACTCTTTAGGAAAAATATTTTGAACCAAATCAGACAGTAACTTTTGAAGTAATTTGAAAAAATATTACGCGTTTATAGTTACGGAACCCTCCTTAGACGTGTCCTGATATATTCTTGGTTAGGTTAGGTTTTTTTTTTTGCTTTGATGTTTGCAAAAAAGGAGAGTTGTATGTTTAGTGTTCATAATAATATCTACGTATGTGAGTATTAGCGTATGTATGTGCGTATATGCAGTCTATAGTATACGTAGAAGCTACGGCGGTTTTAAAAAGCTTCACATAGATACACTTATCTACTTACCACTGTAAATACAGCCTATAGGTACGCGTTAAGTTTGCAGTGAGTCATCAGTGCAAATGTCTAGAAAGCAATGACGCTTAGCTCGTGTTCACGTTTGACAATAAAGGTAAGCCATTTTAACATTTGTAAATTGTACTGACGACTCACTGCAAACTTAACGTGAATAGACTGTATTTACTACTTATGTATGTGAAGTTTTCTATGGCTGCCATAACTTTTACGTGTAATATGATATAATATGTATATCGGAATTATTCGGAATGATTTTATTTCAACAAAATACATTATTTTCAAATGACGAAGATGTGACCAATACAAATTCATATCGACAATATATCGATATAATTTGTATTGGTAACATCACTTAGCATGCCAGTGTATTAGTGTGTACGCTACACTGTTATATTAGCGCGAGTCTTATTTGTGTGATATAAATAAGCTAGTGTTGCAGTTTTATAAATGTGTGAGTTTGTAACGATTACAATATTTGTGTAAATGTGTGATTTTGTTTTCATTGTGGGAGTTACCCTCCCCGCACCAAAATTGGCAGAAAGTTTTGTTTGAAAATTTCCCCGCGTGCCTTATCTTGTAGTATATAATCTAAGACATTTTGTGTAGGTATTTGTAGTATGTGTATGTAGAGTACTAGGAATAAAACAAAAAATATATATATATAGAAGTATTAATGAAGTTTTATTATAAAAAATACAAATGCGTATACAAAAGCTCAGGGTTAGCATGATATATATCAATTGATATATATCGTATATATATCATGACATATATCAATTGATATTTATGCTTGATATATTATATCAAAATTGATATTTATATTTAAAAATGTAAAAGAATGTTTTAAATGTAAAAAATCTTACATCAACACAGGTCTTATTTTCCGAGAGTTTCACAAGCCTAGGTCATCAAAAACTTGCTATTTGAATTTTGACACGACATTAACTAATCATAGTCGTCGACGCGGCTTGTAACGGCATATGACACCTACGTGACCCCTTGTTTTTCGGAAGAAAATTCCTTGTTTGTTATTATACTATTGTTATACCATTTATACCATGTGTCAAATTAATTCGACTGATACAATACACTTTTTTTTCATAATTCATAATTCATAATTTATTTATTCACAAGAATGCAGTACAAAGGATAGTATTTAAACATTACAAAGGATCTGTACATTCTACCATAACAAAATGGTGTGTGAAATTTTTTAAACATGCAATTGATTAAAACTAATACTTGAGAAAATAATAATAATATGAAGATAAGATTTACAAATTCATATTGTTTTCAATGTCGAAGTTTTAGTCAAATAATAATCATAACATAATATAATAATCAATAGGTTTAAAATCTATAACACATTACACATTAAACAAATTATTTATCCATCGTCTCTTTATTCTAACCTACTTAATAATTAAATTTTACATCTTAATAACTATTTTTGTGCATAAAGTATTCATTTATATTATAAAAACATTTTTCTGCAAGCCATATTGTCAAAATCCTTTTAAATACGTTAAAGGGTAAATCTTTAAACTCGTCCGGTAAAACATTATATATTTTTATAATTTGTACAAATGCATTGTCTTTATAAATATTTAAATTACAAAGCGGGAAATAGATTTTATATTTATGCCTTTCATTTTTCCGTCCTAAATCCGATTTGAGTCGAAAGTACTCGGGGTGTAATTTTACAAAAGTACAGGCTTCTTTTATATACATGCAAGTAAGGGGCAGTATCTTAAATTTTTTAAACAATGGTTTGCAACTGTCTAAGAACCATGCTCCAGCTATAGCTCTAACGCACTTTTTTTGCAAACGAAACGCCTTATCGATATCTGTAGAATTTCCCCACAGTATCAGCCCATATGATGAAACCGATGACACGTATCCGTGGTAGGCACTCAGTGCGGCTTCAGTGCTTACTGTTTGTCGTATTCTCTTAATAGCGTAGACGAATCGATCTAATTTTGTACGTATATATTCTATTTGGTCTTTCCAGTTACAATATTTGTCTAAGATAACGCCTAGAAATTTTGAAGAATTCACTTCTTTGATTTTAATGTCCTTATAATAAATATTTAGGTCAATCTTTTGTCTTTTGTAGTTTTGAAATTGTATTAGTTGAGTTTTGCTTAGATTTATTTTTAAATTATTATTAGTTAGCCAGGTCAATACTTTGTCAAGATTTTCATTAATACTCCTCTCAATTTTTTTTAAATCTTCACATTTAATTATAAGTGTCGTGTCATCTACAAATAAAATCGTTTTTTGTGTAGTTACATGTGGAAGGTCATTAATGTAGAGCAGAAAAAGATATGGGCCCAAGACACTTCCTTGTGGTACACCACATTCGTTAAGCTTGAAGTTTGACCGGTTCGTAATTTTCTTACCATTATAGATTTTACTTATTTCTATACATTGATACCGGTCAGATAAATAGCTTTTTATCCAGTCATTGACTACTCCCCTTATCCCATATTTTTGTAGCTTGTAAAGAAGTAGGGCGTGATATACATGATCAAAAGCTTTTGACATATCTAGAAATATAGCAGTAACTGGAATTCTATTATTAAGGGACTCAGTGATTGATTTGATTAAGTCAAAACAAGCTACAGTAGTGTTACATTTTTTTTCTAAAGCCAAACTGAGTTTGCGTAAGAATGTTTTGTGTTGATACGTAATTAGTAAGTCTATCTAGCATTGCTCTCTCAAATATTTTTGAAATAACCGGTATTAGTGTTATTGGACGATAATTATTCATATCCGTCACGTCACCTTTTTTAAATATTGGTTTTACAATAGACTTTTTGAGTTTTTTGGGAAAAATTCCTTCTTGAAAAGATAGGTTTATAATAAAGCTCAACGGTTGACATATGTATTGAGCTGAAAGCTTAAGTATTTTCGTATTTATGTCATCTATACCGACAGACTTCGTATTATTAAGAGTATGTATCAGTTTGTATATTTCTATTGGAGATGTAGGCTTTAGGTACATGGAATTACTATAATTATTATATTGCATTGTAGAATTAATGTCATTTTTATTAAATTGAAAATTACTATTATTTGTCTGATTTATGTAAAAGTCATTGAATAATTCACTAATGTCCAAGGGTGTCGTATACGATTGATTATTGTAATATATTTTTTCTATGTCTCTGTTTAAAGTTATGTCTTTAATATTATCATTTATAATGTCCCATACAGCTTTACATTTGTTTTTATTAATTTGTAAGTATTTTAGATTATTTAGTTGTTTAGATTTGTGAATGCACAGTTTCAGTATCTTAGAGTATTTTTTGTATATTTTCTTGTAGTTATTTTTATTAGAAGCTATAAATTTATGTTTCAAATAGAGTATTCTTTTTTTTACAGCACATTTTTTTAAACCTTTTGTTAACCACGATCCCCTTCTATGAGTTTTATTACCTTTTTGTACCAGACAGAAGGGAAAACATAAGTTGAAAAATAGTAAATATAAATTATGAAACTCCTCAAAGGAATCATTCAAGTTCTGTTTTTCATAGACGTCTGAGAATGAAAGAGCCGACATACAGTTACAGAACTTTTGAATGTTTTCTTCGCTAAAGTCTCTAACTATCTCATTCCACTTACACATCTTACGTTTTTTATTACATGTGACTGTTAAAGTTTGACCTGTTTCATGATCAGAAAGACCTAGATAGTGAACATTCGATTCAATTTCTTTAACGTTGCTTGAGATCTGATCAAGACAAGCTTGTAATCTAGTCGCTGTGTTAATATGGGTCTTTAAATTGAAATTTTTAAAAAGGCTTATAAGCTCTAAACAGTGCTTATTAGGTTTAAGAAAGTCTAAATTCCAGTCTCCACATAAAATAACTGATTTTCTTCGTTTTAATATTCTTAACAATAATTGCTCCATTTTGTGTAGGAACACATTTGGATTACTAGATGGCGTCCTATATACACATATTATAATAATTTTTTGTACAGTTAACTCTAAACCACAGCATTCGAAATCAAAATCACTAGAAAATTCTGATAACCATGATAGTTTTTTGCAGAGTAGAGTTTTCTTCACTAGGATACAAGAGCCGCCCCTGTTAGAGTTTCGCGAGTAAGATGATATTAAATTATACATCGGTAATTTAAACAAATTTTCTGTTCCCTTTTTTATAAAAGTTTCAGTAAGGCAAATTATATCAATTTCTACAGTCTTTGACAATTCGGTTACAGCCATAAAAAGTTCCTCACTCTTATTTATCGCACCTGCTATGTTTTGATGTAAGATAGTTAAGCGAGAATCATAGTTAGGAACGAAAAAAATTACAATTAGGAGATTTAGTATCTGATGGTTTTTGTTTGTTATCATTCATTTTACAAAAATAATATGGTATAGTACCTTTTTTTAGAACATTTGAACTATTTCCAGAAAATGAATTAGGTTTATTCACAATTTTATTATCATACTTACTATTTTTAAAGTAGAAAGGTATCGTCCCTTTCATGGGATTACATGATTTCCTAGTAGAGCTTGACTTATTACATGCTAAATGTTTTGATATTATTTTAGGATTGAGGAAATTTTAGCATAATCGTTAGCGAAATTCGCAATCAATAGCGAAATTAATCGATTTACAAATAGATGTTATAGTAAAGTTTTTACAATCTATAAATTCACAATTTTTGTATTTGTTACATAGAATAAAATTGAGTCCTTATTAAGCTTTCTAACATCTAAGTACATATTAGAATTAACACTTAAAACTAAAATTTTATTGCTTGTAAAGCTATGAAATATATATTTTAGGTTTGTTAAAACAGTTTTGATATCCGTGTCATTTTCTCCTATACATAATATTATAACATCATCATTATTAAGAGTTAAATTTCTGCAGGTTTTCGTAACCTGATAAGACCTCGCATAGGCTTTAATCTCCCCATAGAATGCATACTTATCGTAATTTGTCATGAATCTAGAGTTAAGTAGAGACGTAGTCAAGCCGGTGCATTGTTGAGTACCAAAAACATAAATTGTCTTTTCGTCTTTCTTCTTTTTAAGGCTTAGATGTTGTGTTCCTGGTATTATTTTCTTGTTTGGTGAATGTTTTTTAATTTTTATTTCAGAAGAATTTGTGCAGTTGAGGTAAGCAATTTGTTGAAGGGGGCTACTTTCCTGTTTAGAGTTTAGCTCATTATTGTTTATGTTGTAATCCACACACGTGTTATTTAAAGCAATTGGTGAGAATGAAGGTATGCTCCTGACTACTAAAGAACGTCGCTTTATTTTGCGATCAGTTCTAGGGCTTTTCGACTCTATCGGTGACTGACATAGATTTTTTAAGAAATTATTTTCTGTCTTCAGTTTATTTATTAGTTTGTTAAGGTTATTATTTTCCAGAATCAGATTTTCAAGTTCATTTTGTGTACTTTCAAGTGTACTAGTGAGCTGTTCAATCGTGTCCTTCATTTCTAGTATATTAGTAATTTCATTAGGCGTCATTCCCTCCAAGCTGCGTGATAATATATTAGGAGTAGAGTATGAGGCATCGTCAGATAAACTTAGATTGCTGCGTAAATCTGAAGCACAGGAATTATAAGAAGTATTTGGATTCGGGGTTTGCGGTGATGCAGTGCCTTGAGTAGTCTCTTCTACCAGTGTTTGCTGGCCTAACTTAAAATGCTGCTTTCTTGTAGTATTTTTTGTAGTTATTTTATTGCTTTCTTTGTCCTTTTCAATACATACTTTGCATCGCCAAGTTTTCTTTTCTTGTTGGTTTAACAATTTATACACCGTTAGTGGAAAGCCTATGCATTCGAATTCAAAATTATTTTTGCATATATAGCAGAATGCAGTTTTCCTCGACTCTACAATTTTCTTACATTTTCTTCTGGTTATAAACAAAAGTCATTTTATGGTTTTATGGTTTATTTAAATTGATACTCAAAAGTATCTATCGTTGATTTTTAATTGATTTAAAAACTTTTAATATCAATAATAAATAAATGAGTTTAATTTTACTTCCCTATCTTCAAATTATCAGACATACAAATTATTTCGATTCAACTATTACGAAAAAACATATCAGAGTACCTATGAGATTTGTATGTAATTTTGAAAATATCAAAAAATCAAAAATATCGGATATATATAATCAAAGATATCTGATATTTTGATATTTATTATAAATATCGGATATTTACGAACCCTGCAAAAGCTACAAATGCGAAACTGAAAGGTATTTTCGACATTTGGATTTACTAGTTTTTAGATTGCGATTGTTGAATTTGACGATGTAGTTAGTAAATTCTCATACGTAGATACAATTTTACTAAAAATTCTGACGGGAAACAGGCGCATGGTTTTGTATTAAAATTAATCTTCTTTAGCTGTTCATATAATTGACCATTGTAAATAAGTACCTACATACAACTCAAACGAAACACTGTCGCAAACCACTTAAAACAATCAAATTAAAAAGCGTCAACCCCGGCTGACGTGTCCCAAGCGAGTGTATGGCAGCTTGGGCTCGCTACCGCCCCTCTCTCACCCCGCACGCCCCGCACGATTGCTCTGTCTAGACGTGTCCGTTGGACGACTGTAGGTAATAGTTCTATAGGCTGTGGGTATAGTGTGTCGCGGACTTTTTTATAGATATTTATAAGATCAACAATTAATTACAACATTTTATGGTTCTATCTTTTATAGTTTAGGCAGCGTACGCAAAATAAGTAACTTATCTGGTTGATTTTTTACACCTTGTGTCCGAAAAACCCAAATATTTTACGGAACCCTATTTTTTTCCAAAATAAAATATAGCCTTTGTTACTCGTGGATAATGTAGCTTTCGAATGGTGAAAGAATTTTTGAAATCGGTCCAGTACTTTTTGAGCCTATTCATTACAAACAAACAAACAAACAAACAAACAAACAAACAAACATACAAACAAAGTTTTCCTCTTTATAATATTAGTGTAGAAAAATATACGGTTCCCACGGTATTTCTTATTGCGAGTACGCTAGTAGGTAATGTCACCTAGATACCCATTATTATATACCCACTATTAAGTTTTCCAGTTTGGGTAGCCAAAATCGAGTGCTCGTGACTACCCTCTAACTTCTAGGTAGCTATTACCTAACAATAGCGACGTGTGCATATCCTACTTCCTACTAATATTATAAATTTGAAAGTTTGTGAGGATGGATGTTTGTTCCTCTTTCACGCAAAAACTACTGAACGGATTTCGATGAAATTTGGTATTGTAGTTGTCAAGGCTCTGAATTTTCACACAGGCTATTTTTTATCCCGAAAAAGTAGTGTTCCCGAGGGATACTATATTTACGCGGGCGGAGCCGCGGGCAACAGCTAGTAACCAAATATAACATGATTTACACCGGCTTCACGTATAATTAAGATGCAATAATTTGTACTTATTTATTTATCATGAATACCTATTTATACTTATTTATTCATCATGAATACCTATTTGTACTTATTTATGACTCTACATTTTTTTTGTCCGCGGTACTTTTCATTAGATATGTGTCAAAATAAGTTCTGCAACTGATCTTGCATCTACAGGCTTTCCTTTGATGGAGAACCAGACTTCACTACTGTTACCTAAGTCTAAATCTCTTTCTCTATGTAAATACAAATCGTAGCATAGCAACTAGGCGCTAGGCGTAACAAAGCACTACTGTGGTCCTTTATGAATTGAATCTGATAGAGGGTCGCGTGTGCGCAGGCCCTAACCGAGTTCGTGCTTTACAACTATTTAGAAAAGCGATAAAATTAACGATTAACATAATAAGTCGGTTGCCTCAGCTCTTAGCTTATCTGCGTTGCGAAAATCCTAATGGTTTATGAGATGGTAATTTTAGGTTCGCAGTTTTCGTGATATTCGCTTGGATAGGTATAAAGCAGTGGTTTATTTTGTTTTCATTTCGTGACAGGATTGCCTCCTATAAGGGTCTTCACACAGTGACGATACGCGGCGCTGCATTTTAAAGATAGCTATTGAAAATTGAACTTAATTAATTACACGAAAAGTATATATAATATTTTTCATATGATATCAGTCATACACTGCTCAAGCGCGGTGCAACCAGAACCTCAATTCTCGTATTTAATGTAGACTTTCATTTTGCTTTGATAGGATTTTAAGTGAAGCGACATGTTACCGTGAACGGATTTTAGGACGTCTCGACCAATCAGAGCGCGTTTCACGTTCGTTTAACGTTAATAAAAACACCGTTTGAGAGTTTTAGCGTATCGAGACTTGATTGTAATTATTGTATTAATGCAGGTTTTATTTAGCAGAATACTATATATTACTAGATACTACTATAATACTAGAATAGTAATAATTCTGACTTTCGAACTCTTGAAAAGAAACGTGTATCAGCTTCTTGTATAAAGACTAATGAGTGAAGTTCAATTTTAAATAGTTAGCGCCATGTCGCGTATCGTTTCGTTTCGGTGTGAATTGAGCCTAATAATAGGTAGTGATTTAGTTAGAGATTTCTTTCAAGTGGTAAGTTTCATTGTAAGAGTTCAGATGTCAAGATGCACCGCACTGCAAAGCGCATTTTTTTTTTTTTTTATAAAATAGGGGGGCAAACGAGCAAACGGGTCACCTGATGGAAAGCAACTACCGTCGCCCATGGACACTCGCAACATCAGAAGAGCTGCAGGTGCGTTGCCGGCCTTTTAAGAGGGAATACGCTCTCTTCTTGAAGGTTTGTAGGTCGTATAGGTCCGGAAATACTGCTGGTGACAGTTCGTTCCAGAGTTTTACAGTGCGCGGCAGAAAGTTACGCGAGAAACGCACGGTGGAAGACTGCCACTCATCAAGGTGATGAGGATGGAATATTTTTCGCGTGGGACGATGGCGAAAAGTTGCAGGTGGTATGATTCCGAACAATTCCTCAGAGCACTCCCCGTGATACAACCGATAGAGAATGCAGAGTGAAGCTACATCTCGGCGTAATTCCAAGGGGTCCAAGCTGTTTGAAACACAATGACAGTCAACAACTCGAGCGGCCCTTCGTTGGATACGATCCAGAGGGAGCAGTTGGTATTTTGGTGCTCCTGCCCAGAGATGAGAACAATATTCCATATGAGGCCGAACCTGCGCCTCATGTGGAGTGTGTGACTGATGTCATATGAAACGTGTAGCTTTTTCTGTAGTGAGTAGTGTAAGTTAAATTTTGAATTGCTATTTTAAAAATGCATCGCCACGTCTCCGCGAACTGACTCTAAAAGGATTTTGATACGAAGGGCTTAATATTATGGCCAATTATTGAGTTTTCGAAAAGTAAAAAAACCGGCCAAGTGCGAGTCGGACTCGCGCACCGAGGGTTCCGTACAAACCCGAATTGATTTTGTTATATCTTAAAGGTATTATAGACCTGTGTAATAACTCTACGCGTTCTAGAGGAATGGGGCAATAAGTTTAAAATTATTAAGTAAAAATATTTTTTTTATATGATATAACAAAAAATTTACGGTTTTCGCAATTTCTCCTTTATCTGTATAAACGGCTGTATCTTTTGATTGCGTAGACTTAGAAGTTTGATTTTTTCACAGCTCCAAGGGATAGTAGACCAGAGTATTTGATATGAATTCCAGCTTGATACCTCCACGCGTTCCTGAGAAAAAGGGTCTTAACAGACAGACGGACGGACAACAAAGTGATCCTATAAGAATTCCGTTTTTTCCTTTCGAGGTACGGAACCCTAAAAATATAATTTTCTATTGAAATAGTGAATCACAAAGAAGGTATAGTTTTATTTTACAAAAATCAATAGTACATTGAATTATAGCTGTCTCAGTTGTTGCGCCACCACCCCCACTTGCGCCAATCCGGGTTAAAGTTAACCTTGGGTTGAAATATCATGCTTTCTCTTTCACAAATACGAAGAACGAGAGAGATAACATGATTTTTAACCCAGGGTTAACTTTAACCCGGATTGGCGCAAGTGGGCCTCATAGAGTTGGTTTTATTACGAAGTAACCTGTGTGGTCGGAAACATAATGTTAGCACTTCGAACAGACACTGCTCACATCGTGTTATTGAACTGACCGACAATAATACTGTTTTGAATGTAAAATTCACTTGTATAGGTAGGTATCAATATTATTAGGTAGTAATATTCAAGTGCCCATAGAGGCACTCGATTTTTAGTGTTGTGCAACGAAAAAGGCAACGAAATTATGACTAACGAGTAAAAAAGTTACGGATATATAAAGGTAAGTTATCAGTAAATCAAAATTAAAGCCTGTTATCACAGGTTACGGAAGCCATTACAAGCCTTAGTTCGATCGCTTACATCTTCGTAGGATTGACTCTCAAATCAATTGGGAATGATTACAACAAATTGACAAACCAGTCGGTTATTTTCTACTAATGTTCACATAAACAGAATATATTTAATATAACATAATCAGTCACTTATCAGAACTTAATCACCGTTCCCCTATTGTTCAGAGTTTGTATATTAATTATATTTTTACACAATTCATCATGCATCCCATCAGCATAATAGTACGTCTTGATTGATTTGATTAATAGTCGTGAGCTTGTACATGATAGAATATGGATATTGCGACGGCACAACGCTAAAATCAAAATGTAGGTACAGTTCGTTCGTTCGTAATGTCTTTCATGACTCGTCGTTTACTAAATAGATCGGTCCAGTTACTCCGCGACCACCGCGCCGATCGGTTCACGCGTTATCGCACTCCGACGTAACGGCTCGCCTATTAGATATCGTAACTACCTAAACAATTATTATCGCGGGTGCTCCTGCCTGCAGGGGCACCTTTATTCGTTATGGAGAATATAACAAGTACCCCTACTGTAAGTTATGCCAACGTTACCTCTAAAATAATGTACCCAAAGAAAGACCAAGCGATCGTAATTGATTCTATTGACGGATTAATGTTAAGAGATTATTTACTGGCACTCTCGACTGTGACAAAATCATCGAATATTCGATTTATTTCCCGGATCGCAAATTCAAGAATATGTGTTTACTTGGATTCCAAAGAAACTGTAAATGAACTTGTTGATGTAACTAGAAAAATCAAGATTAAAGATCACATCCTAGAAATTCGACCATTGATTTCAAGAAATAAACGTATCGTTTTATCGAATGTTTGCCCGATTATTCCGCATGAGGTCTTAATAGAAAAATTCAATGAAATAAATATTAAAATCTTAAGTCCGATTACCTTTATGAAAGTTGGAATACCTGATGTTGGTTTCTCCCACATTATGAGTTTTAGACGTCAATTGTATGTTTCGCCTGAGGACGAAAAAAAACTTCCTGAATCGTTACAAATCCAATATGAAGACACCAACTACTGGATTTATATATCAAATGAGTCAATGAAATGTTTTGTTTGTAATACTATGGGACATTTGGCTAAAACTTGCCCCCAAAGTAAAACTACCTCTAAAAACGTTAAAGATACACTAGAACCTATTGAAAACCTTAAATTCGTTTTAAAAGAAAATTCAAACCCTCAATCGCGAGTAAATAATTTATCCTTAAATGAATATGAAAACAACAAGGGCATTAAACGAATCCACTCAAATACCACCTCAGAACCTTCGCAATCAGACATGAATCAAAACAAAGATCTTACCATGGAAGAAATCGTACCATTGAGTGATTATACTAATGACACCGACAGCAATTTTTCATTAGAAGAAGAAGCACCTAATAAGAAAAATCTAAAAAAGAAAAAGAAAACATTAGATAGTAGATCGGAAGAACAAGTATGGACTGATGTTAGAAATGAAATTAAAGAATTAATAAATACAAACTCCTTACCACACTTCCCCTTAACTTTGGACCAATTTAGCAATCTCCTAGACGAAACGCGCAACAAGCAAAATATCCAAGACATAATACAAGACTACACAGAAAACATCGCTGATTTAATTAATATGTGCCTATTTCTCCATCCGAAGCTCAATAGAAATTTAAAAAACAGATGTTCGAGATTTACAAGAAAACTACAAGAACTTAATTTAAGAAAAGATAAGTGATTATTCTTTTTCCTTATTCTATTTGTTATATTATATAAGTATACTAATTGTATTGTTAAGAAAGTTAATATGAGAATTTTGCAGTGGAACGCAAATGGTTTTCATGTAAGATTAGAAAACATAAAATTACTTTTGAATGATGTTGATCCTTTATGTTTTTGTGTACAAGAAACAAATTTTAAAGATAGTTATTTTGCTAAATTAAAAAATTATGAATGTTTTAATAAAAACCGCACACATAGCAGTATTGCTAGTGGTGGTGTGGCTACTTATGTCAAGCCTCATTTACTACCTGAACCGATAAGTATTATTAGTGGTCTTGAAGTCGTTGCAATAAGAATAAAATTTCCTCTAGAAATAACTATTTGTAATGTTTACCTACCTAATAGCTGTTCTTTTAATGTTACTGAGATTAATAATTTAGTCAATCAGCTTCCGACACCGTTTCTTCTATTAGGAGATTTCAATTGTCATCATTTTTATTGGGGCTCAAATCATTGCGATCAAAGGGGGAAAATAATATCCGAATGGTTAGATCTAAATGACAATATAATTTTGCTTAACAAAAATAAACCAACACATTTTAATGCTAGTAACGGTCATACAAGTAATATTGATTTATCTTTTGCTTCTCAAAATATATCGAGCTATTTTGATTGGAATGCATTGGACTACCTTTATGACAGTGACCATTTTCCTATTATAATATCTGCAGAAATTAATTTAAGTCCTTACATACAAACTGTGTCTAAGTATTGGAAATATTCTAATGCTGATTGGATTAATTTTTATAATGACATTAAAAACCAGATTAAACAATTAGAAAAATTAAATCTTACTTCGCGTATTTGTATAAATAAAACTGTTGATGAATTCAACCAAATAATTGTTAACTCAGCTGAAAAAAATATACCTAAAACTAGTGGAAAGCAAAAAAATAATCAGGTACCATGGTGGAATGAGGAGTGTTCTAAATCATTAAAAGAAACGAAAAGGGCCTATAGAAAATATATAAAAATAAAAAAAGAAAATCTAAATAAGCAAATTAGACAAGTATATAACCAAGATGATACACGTAGGGAAGAATTATTAAAGATAGAATATCGTAAAATTAGATCTAAGACTAGAAGAATTTTTAAAGAAAGTAGAAAAGTAAATTGGGAAAGATATATTTCATCAATTAATAGTCAAACACCCTTAAGAACTGTATGGCAAAGAATAAATTCTATAAATGATAAAAGAAGGAATAAAGTAGAAATAATTTTAAAGAATAATGAAGGTGAACTCTCTAGTGACCCTAAAATTAATGCTGATTTATTAGTAAGAGGTTTTGCTGCAAATTCTAGCTCGAATAATTATAGACAAGAATTTTTAAATTATAAAGAAGAAAAAGAAGAAAGTCATATAGGTTTTGATAATCATGATAATAATCATCCTATTAATAATAATATAACTATGGATGAACTAAACTTAATTATACAAAAATTAGGAAACTCCAGCCCTGGTCCTGATAAAATATCAAACACAATAATTAAAAAACTTCCCTTATTGGCTCTCGAACGTCTTTTAGATATTTATAATTACATTTGGGTAAATCAAGTTTTTCCTGATCTTTGGAGAGAGGCCATTGTTATACCAATCTTAAAACCAGGTAAACTATCTACACTAACATCAAGCTACAGACCAATATCACTCACATGTAACCTGTGTAAAATTTTGGAAAAAATTGTGAGCAATAGAATTAGATGGTATTTGGAGCAAAATCAATATTTAGCGTCTTGTCAGTTTGGATTTAGACAGTTTAAATCAACTTTAGACCATTTATGCCTTTTAGAAGATGAAATTCTCAAGTCCTTTGCGAACAAGAATAAAGTAGTATTAATTGCCCTTGATTTGGAAAAAGCTTACGAAATGGTATGGAAACACCGAGTTGTATTACTTCTGCAACAGTTTAACCTAAAAGGTAATGTCCTAGCTTTTGTTATAAATTTTTTATCTGATAGAATTGTAAGGGTTAAAATTAATGACATTCTTTCAAATCCTCTTTGCACTGAAAATGGACTTCCACAGGGTTCTGTTTTGAGTGTGATTTTATTTTTAATATCAATTAATAATGTCCTAGAGATTATAAAACCGCCTGTTAAAGGGTATTTATTTGCAGACGATTTAACAATTTTATGTAGTGGTAGTGATCTAAAAATTATTGAAAAAAATTTACAAATCACCTTAGACAATTTAAGTAAATGGAGTCTAGAAACTGGCTTTAAGTTTTCTGAAACCAAAACGGAACTCATGATAATGTCAAAAAATAAAAACAGAGATAAATTAAATGTATTTATTAATAACTGTAAAATAAATGAAGTGAATGAAACAAAAATATTGGGACTTACCTTTGATCCTAGAATGAATTGGGTTTCACACATTAAAAAACTTAAATCTGATTGTTATATTAGAATGAATATTATAAAAAAATTGTCGTCAAATAGTTGGGGATCTGATAGTAAGTGTTTAAAAAATACCTACATAGCCTTAATTAGGCAAAAAATTGATTACGGCGCAGTCTTGTACGACTCAGCTTCAAATAATATTTTAAAAATTTTAGATAGTATTCATAATACGTGTCTAAGGTTAAGTTTGGGAGCTTTTCGAACAAGTCCAGTTGACAGTATTCTTGTTGAGTCTGATGAAATGCCTTTAACATATCGAAGGATGGAGTTATGCCTTACGTATGCAGCCAAACATATTGTTAATAATATAGATTCTCTTTTTTCAAAACCAGCATTACTATCTGATATAGAATACAGCTTACGACCATCTCTTTCTGTTCCTCTTAGAGTCAGAGTTAAAAACTATTTGAAAGAAATTAAATTTGATCTACCTCCTTTATTTTGTCGTAATCTTCCTAATAAGCTCCAACCTTGGAATAAAATTAAATATAAAATAAATATAGATATAGCTAATAAATATCCCCGAGAATCTACTCCTGATTATATTTATAGGAATTATTATTATGAACTTACAGACGAATATTCGGATTATACTTTGTATTTTACTGATGGGTCTATTTGCAATGGTAGAACGGGTTGTGCAATTGTTTCGGAAAATTATAGTGGCAAGTACAGACTACCTGACTATACATCTATATTTACATGCGAGGCTATAGCCATTTGGAAATGTTTGGAGATCATTAAAAATAATCCAACGACTGCAAAAAAGTACATTATTTTTTCTGATTCACTATCATGTTTGACTGCTTTATCGAATAATAAAAATATTGACCCCCTAATTAATATTATAAAAGAATACCTAACAAATCTAATTGATAATAACTTTTCTATTGAAATTATTTGGATTCCTAGTCACCAAGGCATCCCAGGAAATGAAAAAGCAGATATTCAAGCAAAGGAAGCTACAAATTTAAATGAATGTAATTTGATGATTGCTAATATTTCTGATCTTAAAAAGCACCTAAAGTTAAGTATTAAAAAACTATGGAACAGCTATTGGGCCAGGAATAATAAGAGTTCATTGTATGATATTAGGAAATCAATTTTTGAAAAATGTAATATTAAATTTAACAACAGAAGAGATGAAATAGTTATAAATAGACTTAGAATAGGTCACTGTAATGTCACACACATTCACTTAATTACCAAAGCACCTAAAAACAAATGTTCTAGATGTGATTGTGACTTGTCTGTGAAACATTTATTAATAGATTGCCCTATGTTTAATACAGAAAGAAGTAATGTTAAGCTTCATAACACACTAAAATATTGTTTAACTGATTATAAAAACACTGTAATTTTTTTAAGATTAACTAACTATTATTCTTTGATTTGATATGTTATTATGTTAACTGTTACAATAAGTGGTCGCTAATGACCATAGATGTTAAAAGCGACCTTAAATAAATAAAAAAAAAAAAAAAAAAAAAAAAAATAGATCGGTCTTCATAGATCGTTTGTCACTTCAATAAAAAACGATAATTACCAACGGACATTAAAATGTAGTTGTACTGTAGTCTGTATTTATACACAGTGGGTAACGTCACGTTTACAAATGTCAAATGTTCCTGTTAGTCCCAACTAACATAGCTTAATGTTTCTCGGCAACCTTCAGCTGTTAGGTAAAAAATTGCAAAATTTCGTGATCATTCTTAGCGTTTTTCACAGTTTTTATTAATATTTCCTATTGCGTGTGAAACAAGGGTGAAAACAATTTCGAATGATCAACGAAAATAACGAAAATTTAGTTTCTAGCATCGAATGAAACGCAGGTTGAATCCTAATCATTGTACAAACAAACAGTATCAGGTTAAGTGAAAGTACTATTAAACGAAAAACAATTATAATAGCGAGATTAAATGAGGCAAGCTGTACCGTTGTCTGTTCAGTATCATTATAAATTATAATTATTGTAAACGCGAAATTCAGTAGTCTACTTGTTCCCGTAACGAACTGAGACACAAATAGATCTTGTAGATAAAGTCGCGCTGGAAATTCCGACTAGGTTTTTAATAAGCGAACCATTTACCTGATACAGATAGTACCTGTATATTTCAACTATCTTACCTTTGAAATTTTACGACCTCTTTGGCTCAGTCGCTAGCGCGTTGGCGATCAAGCAGGAGGTCGCGGGTACGAATCTCGCCAGGAAACAAAAAGTCGTCGTTTAACTAACACAATCTTCTGCTCGTATGAAGATAGTAATCTTCTGAAGAAAAGATAGGGTAAGCACCCTTTAAAAAGGGTTCAAAAAGGGACAAATATTATAAAAAGTTCTAAGGTCAGAAAAGGACAGAAAACCCGGATTTGTGGCCATCTAATCATATACCTGCATTTAAATTCTCAACATTCATCTGACAACCTGTTGCATTTTTCCTCGTATTAACAACCACGGGAATGCCGCAGTGTTCAACAACTCTATTAGCATTTGTCATTCACAACCAGTAACCACAGATTGTGGTTGTGTAGGTACAGGTGGACAACCATCAACATCCTTTATTAGAAGTTCCTTATAGTGGTTTACTAGCTTATCTATTATCATCATTTAGTTGCGCAAAATGCAATTAAAGTAATTTTAGAGCAATTGGTACAAGAACGAATCATTTTGTAAAATAAAGAATAAAGTCTGTACTGAAATTAATTTATAAGATTTTATTTAGTTTCACCTGTCCCTTTGTATGTAACCAAATCTTGCAAGTTAAATTTGACCCACTTCCCGATTTTCGATTGAGCTGAAATTTTGCACGCATATGCAACATTATGGTTACATGGACCTGATCTGCTGCTGTAGCTGGAAGGCCTCAATAGAAACTCTGCAGTAAAACGATGCAACCCCATCGAGTTTCGGCTCGTAAGATTGGTCTTGATCGAGTATTTAGGATCTGATGACAAAAAGGCTTGTTTTTTTTAGTTTTTTTTAAATCCTGATTTATTTATCATAAGACGTTAATCATAAAATCGTAAGTGTTCCGAAAATAAAAGGATAATGTCTGTGGAAAAACCTTTCAGACTCTATTTGGACATAAGAGTAAAGTTTGCACCTTCACTGCTAACATCCAGTAATTGGTAAGATCTTCGATTAGAAGAACAAGATGTACCTAAAATAGATTTGACTGTCTTCGAGAATTAAGATATCGCACAGTAATATTTGTAGTCTTAAACTCGTGCTCTCTCATAAAGTAAACATTTCGATAGCGCGAAATCCCGTTTTAATCTCGCCACACGCTTTCTCTCGACTTATGGTATAATTTTCTTAACAAATGTCGCAAGCAACAGGAAGAAAATTGAGTTAGCTGACGAATGTGCAACGTGAGGCAACTAAATGCTCGGCCTTCGTGATATTGTTATTATAATTCTGGGACAGCCCGCCCGTGGTTTGTGGTTTTATCGGGTTATAATTATTAAAAAAATAATATGATACTAGACTGAAAAATAAAGAAAATGGCGAGAAAAAATTCAATATCTGTTGATAAATGAGCAAGATATGAGCGGTCAAAGTTTTAAATCTATCTCTTTCTAGCAAAACGAAATTTAGTATGAACTTTCTATGAACATCGTGTTATGAGACATCGTTACACATCCGATGTCTCTAATAGACTACTTTAAACGTTCATATCTTTGTTATTTTTAATTATATTCAAAAACTGATTTTATCTTATGGTTTACCAAACAAGATATTATATGTATATAAAAAAAAATACGTGCATATTCCCTATTCTTGTATTTATTTAGACTTTAATTATGCTTTTATTGAATCACAAATTAATCATCTTGATATGATAAACTGATTTTTGGAGCTGGACCAATAAAAACGTCGACATTGGTTTAATGTTTATGATAATACCATTTTGCTGTTTTAACATGTATCGGGATTCGGGACTGAATTTTAACTGTATTATTGCAGGATTTAATTAGCAGAATCGACCTGAGGGACAATTCTACTAAATAAAGTCTGCATTAATACAATTACAATCAAGTCCCGATACGCTTAGACTCCCAATAGGTGTTTTTATGAACGTTAAATCAACGTGAAACGCGCTCTGATTGGTCAAAACGTCATAAAATCTGTTCACGGTAACATGACGCTACACTTTCAATCCAAACAAAGTGAAATTGACTGTTTAAATTGTCTACTTTAAATACGAGAATTCAGGTTCTGGTCTGCAAATAAACATTATTTTTAAATCTTCTTGAGTAGTGAATAGAGTTCAATTTTGAATCGCTATCTTATAAATGCTGCGCCGCGTCGTCGATATGAGCTGACCCTAAGCGTCAAATCCTTACAAAAAGTCGACAGAAATTATCATTAGTTATCACTAATCGTACATCACTAGGCACTAAGTGTGTAACTTGTAAGTAAAATCCGGAATTAAAACACTTTATCGCATTAGTGTTGCCGCTACTAATGCATTTTTATCGATAGAGGCGTCATAACACTAGTTAAGTAGTAACTTAAAGATATTCGATGACATATTAATATTATCGAACTTTAGAAAATACTTAATCAATGTCTTGAGAGTAACAGGTGCCTTGGCTTACAACTTTGTGTTATTTTAAGTTTAATAAAAAATGGTAATTTTAATTGCAATTTCTACTTTCTTAGAACTTTATTGAAATTACATCCGTCTGTCTGGTGTTTCTTGTATATTCTACGTATTTGATGGGTTTCAGTGCATCATATTTCAAGGCTACCCGCTGTCCGCTGACGTTTACGCCCCGCCGCGCACGGACACACCGCAAAACTCTTTATTATATACGTGTCTACCCTTAATATAGGGGGGTCAATTAGATATATTTAAAAACTAGTATTTATTGACACTTAGCCATAGACCTTACTCTAGACGAGAGCCCACACTTAACATATTAGGTACTTAACGGACTTTTGGGGTTTTATTTGGGGCAGTCGAGGTTTGAAGTTAATGTCATGTTGACATTTTGACATTAATTGCTTTCCGCAATGATGAACATCTGCATCATCACTCTAACGTTGGCAACTCCCATTACAGGGCTATGCTATGCCAAAAGAAGAAGTCCTCATTTAATAGGCAATCGGACTATTTTTTTTTTATTGCATACCTAAATGAATAGTACTCTTAAATATTAGTAACTTCTCAGAAGCAAGCGTATATCAAAAGTCAATATTTTTAAAGGTACAGCGATTTGTATAAAAATATCGCGAGCCTCCTAAAAACGCTCCATACTAAAGTCGACCTACAAATGACGTCACTTGTAGGTTATAGTATATGAAGTAGTATATGAAGTATATGGCCGCCGGAATATATTTGTAAATATCTCCCATATTTGTGCGTTTAAGTTCATACTTACCATAATGAATGTTTTTGTATATGATGTGAGTAAACTAATGATGTAGATTTTGTTTACCAATTTCCCAAAAAAAAATTTTTTTTGGTACTTTTTAAATGTATTTTATTAGTAAACTACACATAAAATAATATATTTTTTTTACATTTACCAAGTAGTAATGCCTCAATATTTCTGAATATATTAACGAAACTACATATTTCAGATGCAGTCCGATCCCCTATTGACAAAATCTTCTAAAGTCAAGATGGCGTAACTTTCTTTTATAGACATTTTTTCTGTCAAATGTACGTCATAACTCGTAGCCCATCTAATAGTTCTGAAATAACTGCCCTTATCAAATTATAATGTGTATATTTACTGCAAATAATCGCATTTCATCGATTTCATTTCTCACTAGTCTAGTCCTCGGAGGCGTATGGTAGAAAAGGCATCAGAAAATCGAACTATCACCAAACGTTCGTCTAGCTAGCTAGCCACCCTAAGTTTTTGGCATCAGTCATCAAACCATCAGTGATGTGGGGTACCTATAACTTCATTCCTATCGGCTTCGCTTACCGCTTACCTTTTTAAGACCCTCATCCAAATCCGTACCTATTATAGGCAAGGCAATCCCTATGAAGGAGAGCCAGCCTTCGCCACAGCTAGGTATGACTAACTAAACAGTTGATAGCAAGCGATATCCATCACACGTAATACCGCCCAGTTTAGCCATACGATTGTTTACATTAAGTTGCGTTAGGCACGTACATACGCTCACGAAGGCACGATCAAGATCATAGTTTTGCAAATGGCCGCGCCCGGTAACCGAATGATAACATATCTCTACCGTTTTTAGTTTGAATATCTATCTGAACAGCTGTGTTCACTTTTGCATAAAACATTGGTGCCATCTGCGCGATTGTAAACACTTATTTGGAATCAACATAATATGTTTTATATATTGACGACCTCTGTGGCTCAGTGGTTAGTGCGTCGGCGCGGCTGGAGGTCGCGAGTTCCTATCCCACCGAAGGGACAAAACAGTCGGTGTCTGACGTTTTTGTGTCTTCCTGTGTTTCGAATGTGTATCAGTATAATAAAAATCTAAAGTATATAATATTTTGTTTGTAGTTAAATAATGCTCAAAAAAAGGTATATTTTTACGTTATTTAAAAAAAATGCGATACGTACTTCAAAAGAACATAAAATATTTTTTTTTTACTACAAACATTAGTACCTATCGTTTGTAGTTAAAGTATTAAAAAAAATGATTTTTTTCAAGTCGGGTCCCAGCGTGACGGAGCTTAGTTAAGCTCTGGATTAACACATACTCGTAGGGTACTTTTTATCCCGAAAAGGTACAGTATTCCCGAGGAACTCTATATTTACGCGGGCGGAGCCGCGGGGAACAGCTAGTCTTACACATAAAAATGATATAGTTTTTTATTTATTCAATTTTATTACAGGTATCATAATATTATGTTCTGGCAAAGATTTCAAAACTAAAGTAGGTATACGTATTACGTATATGGTTTTAGTTTAGGCAATTCAACAGACCCGAATGCAATGGCTCTATAAAAGCTTCATCATTTGGTAGAGTTAATGTCACTGTACGATGATCATGATGAATGATTACGTTAAACTACGTGCAGTTATTGTATATAACGTCCGTTTGACTTTGGGTGAGGTCAATTAAGGAATTCTTAACGTCACGTGCAACAATTTACTGAGTGTCGCTTAAAAATAAATATTATAGTAAAGAAAATAATAATTACTTTATATTTAGTGTTGTGTAGTGATGAAAATGTTGGATTGAATATCAATAAAAATTGTTGGTAAGTAGAGCACTGAACAATATAGATTTAGTATTAATAAAGAAAATGGAATTCTGGTGTGCCGACAGAAGTGGAATTTTTGGAAAAAAAGGGGCCAACACGTAAATTAGATTCCAACTAAAAAAAAAAAGTTTTTTTTATAGATTAAAGAGGAAACTCATAAGATTAGGTACCATGTATTTTAAGTCCTATTTACAATGTACATGTTTTATATCAGAAATTTATGGTCATAATATAAATAGAGTACCTACATAATTTCATACCATTCAGTTTTCAATAAGTCACAATAATTCGCTTTCATCTTGTAATAATTCGATCGATCCAATAAACGTATCATGTACGCACGTATTCTATTTTGCAGTTTCATTAGAATCTCGGATTCACATCTAAATTAGGGCTGAGCGATAATATCGATGACTGGAACTTCTTTCGATACATGATCATTGGATATCGATATATTTTAATCTCTGAAGCAAAAAAAAATAAGTGTGACAATTCGATACTTGATTTTTGGATATTGATATTATTTTTTTAACCGCAAAAACAGGTGTGTTATAAGGCTGTCTGTCTATCTGTCTGTATGTGGCATTAGGCATCGTACCTCCCAAACGGATGAACCGATTTGGGTTTAGTTTTATTCGTTTAAAAGCTAACACGATCAAAAGTGTTCTTAGCTATAATTCATAATCATCAGCTCGCTCACTTCTTGACGATGCGCTGGACGATGCGGAGGTTACTTAAGATTTTAAATTTAATTATAGATTAAAATATTTTATGTTGGCCCAGAACTTTTAAGTAACTTAAATAAAAATAATACTAAATTAATGTAGGTTTCATGCTTTTTTGAGACTTGAAACTTGTTTCATGTTTGAGCTTCTGAATTTTGCATTTTATTAGGTGGAAGACCAATGCTTGCTTTTGCAGTCCATTACGACACACGTCTACTGTTAGGTTAAATATACCTTATACTACTTGTCTTGGTACTTGTCAAGGATTTATTGCTAACTAAGTTTCAACAATACCCAAAATTCATACTTCCTAATTCATAAATGCGTATGAAATATCGATGCGAATCGCCCATCCCTAATCTAAATTGCGGGATTTATCGATATCAAGCTATAAATTCAGGTACAGCAGATTGTGCAGCGATTTGAATAGTACAATTACTTACGTGCAGGAATTTAGCAGATTGTAGATTGCCCTTATAAAGTTCTCAGTAGAATCATAGCATGTGAATGACATTTCTGAGTGAATCATCTTATATGGCTTATTATTTTTATCTGATCCAAGGTACAATATCGGCAAAGTTCCTGCTTGACCATTTTCTAAACATTTTCCTTTGCACTTGAAATATTTAAACACAAAGTAAGTGACCGTATCGACTGTAGACATGGTTGACTTTATTTACACGTGATTCACCGACGCTGTTAAGCTATTTTTTAATTGATGGCTGGTCCCGAGGCAACTAAAATACATGTTATAGAAAATGTAAAGATATTTCCGGGTTAAAAAGTAGCATATGTGTTAATTCAGAGATTAAACTACTAAAATACTAAATTTCATCAAAATTGGTTAAGTAGTTTTTGAGTGACAGAGTAACAAACATCCATCCATCCATTCTCACAGACTTTCTTATAATACTCGTAGGATCACCCCAAACGTAACGATCGTACCTAGGTGGGACCTATAATATTATGACATCTTCTTCATTCAATGTTTTTGTATGCAAAGTGTTCACGTTTATTCAGTCTTTGATTCTTTAATATTGCAGGACCAAGATAAGACCAACGAATCTATACTTATTATTCCTTTGTCCACAGATTTCAATATGCGGTTATGAGGAAAAGTGAAAATTTAGGTGAGTATTAGAAAATTTGCATAATCTTATTAAGGCTCTATTTTATAGCTTATCTTCAATCTGTTATACAAAGGATCGTTAGTGAAAGGTGTGGCTTGTAGACCATAGAAATGGCAAGATATGGCAGAACTAGATCAAGTAATATAACTGTGTTGCAGTATTTAGATTCTCAACACTCATTATGAAAACTAATTATCAAATGGAAGGTAAATGGAGTGACGTAAGTCAGCGGAGTCGTCGATTAAAAATGTTAATTATTCTAATGACATTAGGTTAAAACACACACATATATATTCAAATAATAAAGTGAAAGCAGAGTTCTGCAAACTACACGGTGAGGCCGTTGTAAACAACACACACATGTAACGAAACTACGCCTTACTTTGTAAGGCGTTTTTGTAAGGCTTTGAAGGGCTAGCATGTTTTTATGCATTAACAAGCGTAGCCACACGCGCACGATATACACATAAAAAACCGGTCATAGTTTTTGTTTGACAAGCTCTGTCATTACTTTTATGTTTCGTCCTTTATTATTTTAAGGATTTCTCCTGTTAAAAATATCAATTTTTATTAATAATATTTTTATTGATAAGTCGGATATCCGGATAATTATAGAAATATAGTCACCAGGGCCGCAATTCTCGTACCTCGGTTAATTACGGTTCGGTTGTCAGTCTGTCCCGCTCGTACGCGCATGATTTGACGCCTATGCGAATGAGTCAGCGCGATAATTGAACCGAGATTAGGTACGAGAATCGGGTCCCTGTTGTTAAATATCCAGTGAGCAAGTATGGCCAGTAAGTACAGCTTCGTGGCGCAGATTAATAAATAGTTACTATGTTCGTGGGCTGTGGGCAGTGTGCATATCTATTTGTTTTCTAGGTCTATAACTGTTTAGCCTGGCTATTCTGCCTACGCATAGGTAATATAATTATTATTTGAATATTTTGAATCCAATGATTTATGTTATCCTTTTAAGTACTAGTAAGGAAATGGTGATGATGCAGATATGCACGATGCAATAGCTAGCTTTTTACAATAGATTTTAAAGAAGTATATAAAATTCCTATTGATTTAATGATTCATTGCATTTCAATTATTCCCGAATCCCGATCCCTTCCATAAAAAATATTTTCACAAACCTACCTAAGGTTACAACTTGCGATGATGCAAGATAATGTACCATCAGGGAATCTAATTCATAAGCAGTTGGAGTGTTCTCGTAATTCATTTGTATTATAATAACGCCATGCTGTCACGATACAATTGTCAATGATATACTCAGTTTGATATCATATTATTATTACGAATTACGAACAGATTATGACAACAATCAACTACTTATGAATTAGATTCCCTGATACCTGTATGAACGTGACCGACTTGAATTTCGCTATTCATGCAACAGGCAAACTGTTGAGTCTGAGTTGTTTGCGTCACATTACTCACTATTCCACGCCAGCAAATTTCACATCACGTATTGATCACGAAATTGTTGGGAAAATAACGTTTTCTCAATAAATCCACATAATGTGTTGTGTCGTTAGAAACGTTTTCTAGAAAGAACTATTATCATTAATACTGTTTACTTAATCATAGAAACTATTCTTCTTTGGAGTACATGGCTAAAAATATTGTAGTGTATATTATTTTTAATAAGTAATAAAAGACGGACAGATCCACACCCTTTTTAACCGACTTCCAAAAAAAGGAGGCGGTTATACGTTCGGCTGTATATATTTTGTTTTTTTTTTTTTTTTTTTTTGTATGTTCGCGGATAACTCCGCCGTCTGTTGGCCGATTTTCAAAATTCTTTTTTTGATGTAAAAGGTATAATCCGAAGTTGGTCCCATTTTCAGAAAATTGGTGACCTGACGATGGGATCCATGAGGAAACGAGGGAACTCCTCAAAATTTATATGGACACATATGGTGATTTCGACTTTTTCTGAAGTAGTCCTAGTATATGCTACCAAAAAGTAAGATTTTGCTCCAAGGTATACCCTGGATCCAAAAGTACAGAACAGATCTCCTGACTCCTTATAGATACATGCTTGGGGATTTTGGCGTTGTTTAAAGAACTGCAAGCATATGCCACTTTGTCAATTAGAGTAATCATCATCATCACCACCACTATCACAGCATACATGATGATAAAGAAGGTACTAAGGTAGTATTTTACACTAACACGGAGATCTTTGAACATTACTCTGCCGTTTATGGACCTATTTGCAAAATTGTTTTGTTGTTGTAAAGGGTTTAATTCGAAATTGGTCCTTTAGTCACTAAAGTGGAAACATGATGATGCGATCCATGAGGAATCGAGGGAACTCCTAGAAATTTATATCGACACATAGTGATTTTGACTTTTACTAAAGTAACACAAGCATATGCTACCAAAGAATAAGATGCTGTACCAAGGTATACCCTGAATCCAAAAGCACTGAACAGAACTCCTCAGTATTTAAAGATATGCGTTAGGAAATTTCGGAACTGTTTAAAGAACTGCAAGCATATGCCACTTTGTAACTTACAGTCATCATCATCATCATCTTAATAACAATACCTAATGGAAGCTTGGCGCGTATTCAGTTCTACATTCGATCGTTTATTTTAGACGATTTTAAGACGTATTAATAATAATTTAACAAGATATACTTATCACTAAAAAGGGTGAAATTATTATTTTTAAACAAAAAATTAAACCGACTTCCAAAGTAAAAATGCACAAAAAAGTATGAAATAAAACTTATTTTATAAATAATTCCCCTTTTAAATTTGGCTATTTCTCTACTTAATCTTCTTAATTTTGAAGTCGGTACCAGCAAATATGAACGTGAGTAATTCCTTAAAATACTGTAGGATATCGTTTGGGCTGGTAACGACTTCAAAATTAAGAAGATTAAGTAGAGAAATAGCCAAATTTAAAAGGGGAATTATTTATAAAATAAGTTTTATTTCATACTTTTTTGTGCATTTTTACTTTGGAAGTCGGTTTAATTTTTTGTTTAAAAATAATAATATATATGTATTTCGCAGTATGAATGTGTATTGTCAGCTCATTTGATTAAAACAATATGTATGTCTATGTGTTAATATGTACCTAAGTATGAGGACAGACGACTCTCCTGAGTCCTGCGAAGTACGAGAGCCAGTCGTCTGCCTACCACCACCCAACCAGGGTGTCTCAGTAAAGTATGAAGCCGTAACAAGTAGTATTTTATTAGAAGACCCAGCCAATGCATCTTTAGCATATTCGGCTAGTGTCATCTTTTTAGAGCGTTTTCTTTTACGTACAAGATACGTACGTAAACGGCCCGAGAGTAGAAACCTTTTAAATATTTTCTACTAGTTTTTGCCCGCCCGCGGCCTGCGTAAATACAGAATCCGAAACGCTGTACTTTTTCGGGATAAAAAGGAGCCGATGTGTAGTTTTTGCGTGAAAGAGTAATTAACAAACTTTCACATTTTTAAAAGTAAGTAGGATGTGAAAGTTTGTGAGGATGGATGAACGTTTGTTACTCTTTCACGTAAATAATAGCTAATGTTACCCGGGTTATTATTACATACTCATACATAGATTTCCAAAATCATTACCCTTACTTTTGTCTTCGCCGTAGTCGGGTAAATAGACTTAAATCGCTGCTTGTTAAATACAATCAGAAGATTCTCCATTATCCTCTAAGCGTATAAGAAGTCGTTACATACATTTACATTTAACTGTTTGTTTTATAAGTAAATTTTTTACTGGGCGAACTTTGACCGTTATTTCAACATTTCCTTAGGCACTTAACCTATGCAAAATGTAAATAGAAAAGTGGGCTGAGATGCGCAAATAAATAATTAGCAAGTGGAATGTAGGTTGTGGTGACATTTCAAAGGTTCAGCTATGTTTGCGAGAGGATGTGATTCTAGGTTAATTATTATGTGGTGATTTGGAAGTTGCGCATCGTAACCATAATCTTATACTTTAAACGAGATATTCTCGTATATATATATAAAATCGGTTTCTCGAAAATGGCTTACTGCCATGTAAAAAAAAATTACTATCATGAATTTTGGTATGCACTATGCAGGGAGTTTTAGGGGACAAAAATCGATCTAGCTATCTAGGTCTTATCCCTAGGAAACTGCGCATTTTTAAGTTATGTATGTTTTTTTTTCGTCGAGCAGCAGTCAAATTTTCTGTTTGGTATGCGTATGTGTGGTTCTTAAGTTTTTGAATGTGGTGGGTTCGAACGTTGGTAAATTTATTTATGTTTATTTTTAATTTTAAGTCTTCTAGAGCTATTAGCGAAACTCGCTGCTCGGTTACCCAGGTACTTTAAATTATTTAGGCATTTCCTCACCTAATCTTGTCTGGTTTTTAGTAAGTGTTTCAATAAGGATAATATATTGTTGTGCATCGGACCACTAATTTCACAACTAAAATATTTGTTATTCTTGTAATCATGGAACAAATGTTACTAACCTAACCTGTTGTTAACAAAAACTTCGTCATTTAATTTCGTGTTTTATTTCCTTATGACTCTTTAGAATTTTCCATTCTACCTTAGATATATTTTATTCACGCCAACGTCGCCAACCTAAGTTTTTACTGGACCTTAATATCTCTTTGCCTCTCGATTATAAAAACGCTATCTCATTCGAATGTAAATATACCGTATTTAAATCACCCCATTGACTACCAAATGTCGACCACACATCGCCAGTAAATCTTGCAGGACACGGCCCTTGCCGCTAATAAGGTCTTTAACACGCGCCTTCGATATGCGGAACACGTATTTTATCACCCCAATACTATATTATACTCGATATCCTGACTTCATTAAATCCATACTAACATTTTAAAGAGGAAAGTTTTTTTGTATGCATTGAATCGACTTCGAAACTACTGGACCGATTTTCATGTTTGGCACAAATGTAGAGTAGACCAGGGGAAGAACATATACTACTTTTTATTCGAGAACGGACAACATTTGGTGTGATATTAAAGCATTTTTCTGCGGCTCCGCCCTGGAATACAATCCTGTACTTTTTTGGGATAAAAAGGAGAATATGTTTTAATCTAGAACTTAATCGGGTATTCCACGGGAATCCTGTACTTTATTAGTATAAAAAAAGTAGAATATGTTTTAATCTAGAGCCTAATCGGGTATTCCACGGGAATCCTGTACTTTATTAGTATTAAAAGTAGAATATGTTTTAATCTAGAGCCTAATCGGGTATTCCACGGGAATCCTGTACTTTAATAGTATAAAAAAGTAGAATATGTTTTAATCTTGAGCCTAATCGGGTATTTCACGGGAATCCTGTACTTTTTTGGAATAAAAAAGTAGAATATGTTTTAATCTAGAGCCTAAACTACTGCCTTATCAAATTTTATCGAAATCCTTTCAGTAGTTTTTGCGTGAAAGAGTAACAAACATCCATCCATCCTCACAGACTTTTACATTTATAATAGTAGTAGGATAAGGCGGTACATGGAGAAGTGGGCCCTTAGTCAGAGTAATAATTACAGCATAGTCTATACCTTTTTTTTTTGTTTCCGGGGGGGAAAATACATTACGCATACCACCCAGGCGCAGGGGGCATCCGAGTGGTGATGTGGGACTCCCGTATAGGCTCATGAGACCCACGGTATACCCACTAAAAACCACCCCCCACCTTCCTCCACGCCGCCCTGTGAGGGGGCCACGGGAACGGTAAACACATCCGCGACCCCGCCGGCGGCAGCCGCACACATGCGGCTCCATCCACGGCCCGAAGGCCCCAGGCGCACCACACCTCGGTCGCAGAGGATAGGGCAAGCGGCGCACCGTAATACCAACTTGCCTCTTCCTCTGCGGCCCCACCAATGCCGTTAACCGTACGGAACGGCCCCGCCAGCTCGCAGGGGGGTAGGGAGAGTGGCACAACACCACCACGCCTCTCCCCCTGCGATCCCTCCACGGCCACAGAAGATAGGGAGTACGGCGCACCGTAATACCGGCACTCCTCTTCTTCTGGTTGCCTCTTCGCTTCACCGTGGGTGTCCAATCCACGGTTACTAAGCCCCACCGCCACGACAAGGCGTGCAACCATCGGGGGGAGCATAGTCTATACCTGGCTAGCTATTAGTAAGAGAAGAAACATATTATATCGGTCCTTATTCCACATGCTAACACTTATTATGAGTCCCATAAAGTCCTAATACTTACGTCGTAAAAATAGACTCCAAAGTATCACCAGCGCAGAGACAAAAGGTTTGTGCCATTGATATTTTGTGGGATAGCTTACGACTTCAGTTTTACTACTCCTTCTATTTTTAACCGACTACCAAAAAAAGGAGGCGGTTATTTATTCATCTTCCTAGAGCAGCCACATATTTGCTGGGTTGCCTCTGCCTACCCCTACCTATGGGGCTCGATGGTGGTAATGTAAGATGGTATTATCTTATATGTGCTTGTGCGTTATAATATTACGGTGGAATGTATCAAGATTGTTTTGCTTGCATTCTTCAAAGCGAGTTTTTGTTTATTAATTTACTATTACCTATATCTACAGTGCAAAGCACAGTAGCGCGTAGGCTTCGATTTTGTTTTTTCATAATTCAAAAACATTCTGAATGGAATGGGGCTTTAGGATATATGCTAAGCAAATATCATCCGATTGCAATAATTATAATAACGTCAATATTGCTTAAAACATCGTCGTTAGCAGCGTCTCAAGTTCCACACGAGTCATAACTTATGGTTTCCTTAACAGCATTAGAATGCTCGTGCGCGGTGTACTTAACGGTATGGCGACCTAGTTCATAGTGATAATGCCTGCGCAAACGTTTGATTAGATGTTTCGGGTCATTACATGATGAATATGGTCATATACAATTGTATTGGTTTGTGCCAGCAAGGTGTATTTGATGTGACATGGGACATCAAAAAGTTTATAGGATAAATGACAACAATGGAGATACTTTATTTTCCTCTCCGGGTCAAAAGGAGCATACCTAAGGAGCATACTGTATGGTACTGTCAACCCATAGAGCATAGACAATCTTGGCCCAACTGTCAATATATAATGAAAATAAGCTAAACTCACGGTCCAGTCTGCGATCCAGTGCCGCGACATTGTGACACCGTGACTCGTGAGCGACCTTGAAGCGGAGTTGTAGACTAACGGTCTTATTCATAAAAAAAGCTTATAAAACGTTTATAACGGATAATAGTTAAAATGCTCGATAGGCTTATATAACGTTCGATAAAATTGTCTATTCATAACAGTTCTATAAACCTTCTATAACAATAATTGTCTTTAAGCAAAAATGTTGCCATTATTAGGAAGTTGGCTAACAAGTTGGACGAACATATTGAATCGATCATAGGTAATATGTATAAAACTAGAATTTGTTGTATACGCAATACGGAACGTCAAATACTTTCAAGTTGTCAACTGTTGTCAACGATCAATTTAAATCGTATCTATTTGAATTTATTTTTGTAGTACCTAACATTAACTCGCACCTCCCCTGCGGGCTAAGACAAAGGGGGAGGAAGAGAGCCGCAAGGCCACAGAGAGCCGCAAGGCTACGGAAAGCCGCAAGGCTGAGCCTCCTCGATTTGGCAAGGACGAGAGCAGGAGGTGCGATGAGGAGGGCTTCACACTGGTGGAGAGAAAAAAGAAGAAGAAGCCCGCCGCCCGCAACCACCGCGGCACCGCACCCTACGTACCCGAGCTGCGCCTGCGGTGTGAAGTACCCGCGACGCCGCTGTACGTCTCCCGCCTGCACTGGTCGATGGAGGTCGAGGACGTCGTAGACTACATCCGTAAGAAGACGTCCCTCGCCTTAAGGGTCGAGCGTCTGGAGTCTCGCCACAAGGTCAACTTCAGTTCCTTTGTGGTGAGAGTACTGACGCATCTAATATTGACCTTCGAGTTGGAGGATTTCTGGCCGACGGGTGTGGTTTACCGGAGGTTCCGGGGGAGGCTCCGGAACGAAGCGCGCATCACGTCGCTGTCTTTACGTGACAAAGTGTAGTTTTTAAGTATATAAATAATATGTATGTTAGTCTGTAAGGTATTTATAGTATGGGCCTATGCAGCCTGAAATAAAGGTTATTTATTTATTTATTTATTATAAAAGTAGTTTTAATGGCATTGCAATTGACCTCGACTGTTAAAAGGCAGATAAGTGAAAACTGGTTGGAGGAAGATAAGGTTAGTACTGATACACCTAAAATTGGACCAAGTATTTTATAAGGACGGACGTCCAAAGAAAACGGATCAACTCTACTTCTGTGCACTTTTCTTCGACGCGTATTTCTAGTTGTTCAATGACATCAAAGATGTGTAAAGCTTGCATTAGTTTATAAAATCAGAAATAATTATTTTGTTTACAAAATAACATTGACAAAATATTTGTGTCAAATGTCAGTTTTTTAGTAATCAGCTGTTATGAGTTTGGCCATCTTGTATCTTATAGTACTGTTAAAGTAGGGTCCTGGCCTCTATAACTTTATGATAGGTTTATAGAACTCTTTGTTGATATAATGCTGTTATGAATACAATTTTTTGCCAATCTTCTTATAGTGATCTTATAGAACACTTTAGGTGTTCTATAAGTTTTTATGAATAAGAGCGTAAAATTAAAAATTTACCAGCTGCTGGATTTGCAGGTTGGACTTGGAGTATGACGCTTAACTCTCGCAAGAGGTTGGCTGTCAACCCAGGTATATCATGAAGTGTAGAGTTTTGTACCGAGCTCATCCCTTGAAAAGTTTTTTTTACGAGTCTATAACGTGTATTTTAACTTTTAAGTGAGCACTTGTATCTACTATGCAATTTGCCACTCGATCAGCATAAGATCCAAAATCGCTTAACAGAGCCGATGAATCGTGCGCATGCACACATACCCAAGTGCAAATACGTAGTTCAACCACGTCTGCAGTTGATGCGGTCACTTCCTCTGTGTTTAAATATAAGGCGCCCTAGTGGAAAGGAAAATGTTTAGTAACTGGTTGAGTAGGAATTTTGTCGTACACGTACCAATAAATTTGCCAATCCTGACATGACTGGAGCTCCCCATCTCATGTTAAGTTTACTATAAGTTGTGGGCGTCCATACTAACGTACGAGTTACATTCAATAAATGGTTACGGTGTACATGTGCGCTGTGTCATGAAGTGTCATGTAACAGGTATGTCGTGTAATAAGAAAGTGTAGTTGATGTTTCTATTAGTTTGCTTGGGTGTGTATTAAATTGAAAGCTTATGACGTTAATGTCATGGGATACTCTTCCCAACTTACCTGTCCGGTAGTTGTGGTATAGTATACGGTTATGCGACCCCGGCTTCCCTAGCTATTACTGTCCTATCCCTTGCCCTCCTGGGCAGTAATATCCTACATACCCTATTTCCCACTGTAACTTACCAATCTTCCTTTCCACACCACCTATCCTTCCCTTTCCCTATTCCTACCCTCTCCACCAATCCGTGGAAACGCAATGGATAATCAAAAATAATTTAATTATCCAAAATGGCGGCGATGTGGTTCGCCACCCATCACGTCTCGTTCTCGCGGAGGCGAAAAGCGGACCATGGAGAGACGCTTGGCTACGTTGAATGTAAGAGGAGGAATGGATGGTAAGAATGAAAGTGGACGAAGCGAAAGAAGTATGTAAGGATCGTAGCAAGTGGAAAGAAGTGGTCTCTGCCTACCCCTACGGGAAAGTGGCGGTCCTGCCTACCCCTACGGGAAAAAGGCGTGATTATATGTATGTATATGTATGACGTTGAAGGGAGCAAGTGTGTACTTTTTAAATTGATCTATAGTTCATCATCATCATGGTGGAATCATCTAGTGCCTTCAGCAATATGCCCTTCATTGCTTTACTCAATTTCTACTTTTCATATTCAAAAATTGTCAGTTCACACGGAGGCGGGATGCGACTTTTTATTGCAAGAGTCTATTATTGATTGCACCGCTCTTGCTATGAAACGTGTATCTTGTGTAGTGAATAAAGTTCAATTTTAAATCGCTAGCTTAAATAAATAATAAATAAAATTAAAAAACCCGACTGCAAAAAAAGACTTTTTTTGCAGTCGGGTTTTTTAATTTTATTTATTATTTATTTTATTTTAGATTTTTTAGTTTAACCAACACACGTTTAGTCGATTTAAAGCAAAACAAACGATGATACGAACACTAACATATAGGCATAATGTGAGAATGGGTGTTATGCAACTTTAAATCGATATAGATCCTAAACGGTCAGTCGAATCGAAAAATGTTGAGAGAAAACTAAAAATGATTTTTAAATACCTATTCAACGATACCCCACTTGACATAGTTTGTTGACTTTGATTTTTTTCATTTTCACAATATGGCGTCCAGTAGTCGCCATATTGAATTTTCACTAACGTCATGTCTTTAGTGACACTCGCCGGACTAAGAGGAATCGATTGACATGCGAATCATAAAAATCGGCCCAGGCGTTTGGTCTGTATAGTGCTTCAAAGGAACATACATACATACATACATACATACATACATAGGCTGATAAACACATTACCACTCCTTTGCGTCGCGCAGTCGGGTAAAAATGCCGCGTCGCGTAGTGTGTGAGCTGACCATAAATGTTTGATATCAAGCTGTACCTAGTGATGTAGAAATGACATTATCGATGTGTACTAATTTTTAATCTTTTTGTCATTAAATATTTATTTTCTTCGAAGTTACCTTTTCAATCAGTTTTCGAAGTTGCTGTAAACTTCGCAAGTCTTCAGTGACACTAAATGCCTCAATTAGTGGCGATAGCGATATCGCGCTGAATCGTGGCGATTTCAGATAACTTGTACCGTTGAGGACTAAGTTATGGCTCACGTTTCGCTACTGGCGCCATTTTTGTTACGGTATAGCTTGACAAGTGACGTTAATGACTGTGGTGATTTGCTGAAAGGTGGTAAATTGCTGTGAATGCCGATATCTATTTTCTTATCATATATCTAATCTCTTTATATTAAGTATATTAAAATGGATTGCAAAACCTGTGACTCGCCGAAACTCGAGAGCTGCTAGCTGGACGAATTTGGCTAGTTTTGATCTTGAAATAATCGTGGAAATCCAGAGAAGTTTAAAAAGTGAGAAATATTAAAAACATAGCGAGGAAAGTACTAAAAACGACGATTAAATTTTCCCATACTAATTACTCTGTTCAATTTGTCACTTCACTGTCAAATATTAATCGGTGCGTTCAGTTTACCTGTTTGGGGTATTTATTTATTCCAGTTCATAGTTAAGACATAACAACATGTGTCGGGATGTCGGGAACATTAAATTAACACTCCTAAATATTATCCAATAGTTTATATCTTTAGTAGAATATCGAGTCATATTGAAACATAACGGGCGCTGAACCACGGACACTAAAGGATCTGACCATTAAACGTTATGAAACTGGTCATAGTGTTGTGATTACTTATCGATAGATTCCAGGGGTGCTCGTTAATGTTGTGCCAACACCGTTACAGCGCCGCATTGTATTTGTCGATAGTTGTAATAAATCTAAAGTAATAACACCATTATTCTATTGTTGGTCCCGGCAACGGTTGACGTTAATTTCGTGCAATGAAATATCGTGTAGAACATTGCTAGTGATGGGCCCTTTATAGCTGGATGACAAGTCCTATAATGCTGTTGACACAATTGTCTTTGTGGCTTAATAAATAGACAGAAATGGTCTATTCGTGCCATGGAATAATAGTCTATCGACAAATTGTAAGCCATGTACATTCCTACGTTATATTATGTCCGAGTATTTTATACGTGACGTAAACGTGACCTTACAATAGAAGAACACGTTGAGCTTTATCGCATACGAGTTCAAAAATGTTATCAACTTATCACATAAAAGTTTTTATTTCATTAAAAATTTACGACCACTGTGGCTCAGTTGAGCGTGTTGGTGCCCAAGCCGGGGGTCGCGGGTTCGAATCCCGCCGACGGAACAAAAAGTTTTTCTGTATTCCTGGGTTATGGATGTGTATTAAATTAAAACTAGATGTTGGCCGCAACTTTGTGCGTGTAAAAGTTAATTTCGCATACATTTTTCCGCGATAAAAAGTAGCCTATGTCCTTCCCCGTGATCCACTCTACATCTGTGCCAAATTTCATCAAAATCTGTCCAGTAGTTTCGGAGCCTACATACATACATATAATCACACCTCTTTCCCGTAGGGGTAGGCAGAGACCACTTCTATCCAGTTCCTACGATCCTTACATACTTGTTTGGCTTCGTCCACTTTCATTATTCCCTTCATACATGCTCTTCGGAGCCTATTCAATGCAAACGAACAAAAAAACTTCTCTTTATTATATTAGTATAGAGTATAGATATAATAAAAAAAATTAAATTAGTGTAGAGTATAAAAGTATTAAATATATTTCAGTAATATATAAAGCCAGTGTATTTATTAAAAAGCCAAATACGTTCCCTGATATGCCATTGCGCAGTCTTGGATTAGTGATAGATTAGAAAATAACGAATCCTATAACGTATAGCTAAAACCTCGTTTGCGGCACATTGAAATGGTAATCGCGTGGTGTCGGCGCTTTATTATTTATTTATTACGACTTCTGAAGCCTACTTTAAACCTAGACGTGTTGCGTAAATGAAAAGTTTCACTTCTAATTTTATGTTCTAAAATTATCTTCACATATAAAATTCCTAAAGTAACTAAAAAACCAGCCAAGTGCGAGTCGGACTCGCTCATAAACGGTTTCGGTTAAGGAGATACAGCCTGGTGACAGACGGACGGCGAATTTTCAGTAATAGGATCCCGTTTTCCCTTTAAGTCCAAATCCAAATTCTCGCCGTAAAGCCTCGAGTAACGTGAACGTTCCTCGCACTTTTCACTGGATAGAAGAATTCTTGTAAGACTTCGCCGTAATTCTAGATATCATTTTAAAATAAAAAATTACAGAAATTATGGCTTCGATATCGATTTCATGTCATGATTTCGCAGGTATTTGAGCAGGTCTTGAAAGTGTAATAGTAATATTATATTGCCTTAAGTGGGCAATTTCAATAGGGCAGAATAAACAGACAACGAAATAGACAGTTTAGGTAGACATGATATTCATTAATTAAATGATGTAGTAATTTATCGATGCTTGTTCTCATACAGCTGTCATAGCTAAAGCAATGGCTAACCGCTAACCAGATAATACCAGGCAGTAGGCTATATGCCTAGACAAATAGCTTATAGGCATTTGAAAGCGAAGGTATCTAAACGTTAATAAGGAAGGACGGTATCTAAAATTATCCCCTTTACTAATAAAAATATACATTGTATAAGCTTTACAATGTTTTGTCCTTATCTGTCAAGCGACTTTTCCAACGTATAAGACGTATAACTGTATGGCTTATATCACCTGATTATCTGACAAGAAAGATGATCCATGCGTCGGATGAGCATGTAAAAGTTGGACCTGCGCGGTGCGCTTGATCTCTCGCCAGTCATGTTGGTCATCCGTCCCCACTGGTTTACGAGCGTAAAGGAAGAGAGAGTGCTCTAATCTATAGTACAACCTATTGCGCACACACTTTAGCACTATAAAACTACTCTTGCATAGCTGGTCTGGTTTCAATGAAACCTGCCACCTTCACCGAAATCGGTGTGGGGAGCTATTAAAAAAGTTACCGTTCCTCGACTCTAGTCATAGCAGTATTTCGTAGTCTAGTCGCGCTATCACTGTCGTCGTATGACGTCACTAACTAGCGTCAACTAGCGTGGTATACGGTTATGCGGTTTGCGTGTATATGGTAATTCCCCGATATCGTGTACCGCTTACCATATCTCAATATCGGTTCCTGGTGGCCCTATTAGGTAATTACTATTAATGTTGTACAGATGTTTTCGATTCGATCTGGATTGATCGATTATGGTCTGGTTCTATTTGGTTATATGTTCTCACTTCTATAATGTTCTGTTGATAATGTTTGATGTTGTTAATGACTTGTTTGATAGTGATTTGCATCAATTTGTTGACCAGCAAAGCCCCTTTCCAAATAACCACTTTCATTTGTAAAATATAAATAACCTCATATCAGTGGCGTGGGGTTCCTATAACTCCATTCCTATCGGCTTACCTTTTGAAAACCCTCATCCGAATCCTTACCTTTTATGTAGGCTAGGGCTCCCCTATGATCCAGCCGTTTTTTTCTACGCGCGGGGCGAATCGCTTGACAAAAACCCTTGTCATTTTTGTTGGGAAAATGTCCTTGCGACCTAGCCTTGTCATTAAGGGTAAGCTCACACCGAAACGTCACGCGACGCGGCTCTGCAATTTTAAGATAGCGATTATAAATTTTACCGGTGCAGCTCGAAATTAGAACTTGCAGTGAAACGTGTTTATTCTTCTCCTTTTTAAAAATGGCTCCTTAGTGAATCGCCAATGGCATGTGAACGTGTTTCTTCTTGTGTAGTGAATAAAGTTAAAATTTTAATCGCTAAATAAGCGCTTTGCCTCACTCCATACAACCAAGCTAGCCTACTGTTGCTAGGCAAACGATTCGCAAATTGATTAATAGTGATCATAGTAATATTTAGATATTAATACAAACAAGACCTTTCCAACATCACTATTGCTAGTTGCTCTCCTAAAATAGAGCTTTTAATTTACAAGTTAAATCTTACATGATAATAAAGCATTTGACGTTTGAAATACAAATAAATTTGAATTGAACAAACATGACTTTCTATGAGTTCATTTGTATAACCAGTAGTCCATTGTATAATGTACAGTCACTAACAGATCCGGTGTACCACTTTAAGACTTTATTACTTAGCAATAAGGTTCAAAAGTGGTGAAACCGATATTTCGGCTACTGTACGTGTACAGATGACACCTTCGAATTTATACAATTAAACAGGTTCCTATAGAAACCCGACGTCAAATGAATCAGGCACGAAATCAGCTATTTCATCCCAGTTAACTATTCGCTCCATAGTCCGTGCGCAGTGAAATGTTGTGGCGTTTACTTCGCATTTCATGACTAGTCATGACTTATGTCTGTTTCAATTTTCAAAAAAAACGCTAAGCGAATAATCAAAAACACAACTAAAAAAACCGGCCAAGTGCGAGTCGGATTCGCGCACCTAGGGTTCTGTACAAACCGATATTATAGACCTGAGTATTTGATATGAATTTCAATTTAATACATCTACGCGTTCATAAGAAAAGGGGTAGTAAGTTTAAAATTATTAAAAATATTTTACTTTATGATGTAACTACAAATTTACGGTTTTCGCAATTTTTCCTTTATCGGTGCTATAAGACGTTGCTTCGTACCAAATTTCAAGATTCTGAATTCACGGGTACACTGTAGGTTTTCATTCCCTTGCGAGTGTCGAAAATTTGCGGAGATTTGCGGCATAAACGGCTGTATCTTTTGATTGCGTTGGCTTAGAGGTTTGATTTTTTCACAGCTCCAAGGGACAGTAGACCTGAGTATTTGATATAAATTCCAGCTTGATACCGTGGAGATATCAAGCTGGAATTTATATCAACCGTTCCTGACAAAAAAGGTCTTGACAGACAGACGGACGGACAACAAAGTGATCCTGTAAGGGTTCCGTTTTTTTCTTTTGAGGTACGGAACCCTAAAAATTGACATTGCCAGATTATGGTATTAAAGTCTTAATCTAACAGGCTTAAATGCTGCTAAGAGTGTTTAAACTCGAGCTAGGGAAGTGTACTGACGCGCCCGTTCAAATGAACCGTTGTGAAGACCCGCCAGGAAGATACTTGAGCTACAAAGCACCGCCTACGTTAACTCGCCTATATAAATTGCGATTCGCTATGCAGAGCGACGAGCAGGCAGGTGGCCTTATTAAGTGCCGTGCACACTAGAGAGTGAGGACGCGATGGGACGGAGCGAGGTAGCAATTATTATATTATCGCCCACTAGAGGGGCACATTATCGACCCCATTAGTTATTGGTATTTGGTAACATTCTAATTCCTTACATTCATCTCAATGTGAGGAATTAGAATGATGATATGTAACATATCATATCTCAGGCTGGCAGATTTATTGGCATTTGAAGAATTAAAAATGTAGCACCCCATCTCGTATCGTTTCGTTTACGTGTAAATGAACACTTATTGTGAATTTTTGAATGGAAAATCTATTAATTCATAAAATCCCAGGATAGCAGCACCCTTTTCTTTGCGGCTACAGTGATCATCGATTGCGCTACGGACACTCCTTGTACGTGATATATTGTGTAACGTAATACACAGTAGCGGAACTAAGTGTTGCAACACTAATCCATGTAATTTAATTGTTCTTATCAGACGCTGCGTTGTTTTGTCTAATGCGCAACCACCTTTAAGCTCTGTGTAGTGGAATTCGCTTGTTGGTTTTTACACCATGTCTAGAGCGAAGGAATTTATTGAATGTTGGTGGTAAAAAGTGAATGTGTCAATGGGCCCGTTGACATTTTTATGCAATTTCAAGCGGATCCGTTATTGGGTCGGGTATTTTATGCGGGTCTAAATCGAAAAAAAAAAACTTCGTTGTCGAATTAGGTTAACCGTTTCACTATCCTCTCTGTCAAACACTGCCTATTGTGCTAATCTATCCTTGCCGAATTGTGAGGATGGATGGATGTTTGTTAGTCTTTCACGAAAAAACTACTGAACGGATTTTGATGAAATTTGATATGGTAGTATTTTAGCCTCTGGATTAACACATGCTTTTCACCCCGAAAAAGTACAGTGATCCCGTGGGATCCTAAATTTACGCGGGAGGAGCCGCGAGAAAACACTGTATAATTATTATTCACATGTTTGAAATGATATTGTGCGAGTAGTATTGCACTTATATTATTGGTTAAAAATCCGGTCTTTATAGGAATCCGGGCGGAGTCTGGTCAATATCCCTAAAATCCGGTCTAGACCGACTTTATCCGGTCAGATGGTAACCCTATACGCAACGCAATGCAGCGGGTGAACACTGAACTGTGAAGCATTTTATGCAATTTTATCCAAAACCGCAACAAAGTCATTTTTATGCAATTTTCATGAAAACCACAGTGGATCTGTTCCTACAGCTTCATTTAGTCCATCGTACCTCAACCGTGTAATTAGGTGTTATAAAATGATTCAGATTAATCTAGGTGCCAAAAAAGTAAAAACCTACATTGAAATATTAGATGATTAGTTCGTTTGCACAATTTTATCTCCAGGATTGAAACCTTGATGAATGAAGATGAATTATTCAACTGGATCTAGGATGAACCAGTCAGTATTAATAAGCAGGTGACGAAAGATACAATCCATCTTTATTATACCAATAAAATATGGTGACGCTTTGATATGACCGTAGTTACATAACATGATGTAAGAATCTCGACCAAAAAACTTAACTGACACTTGAATGCGAACTCCCAACAAAAACTGCGCGTTGTCAGGCGTGGTCAGGCGATCCTATTCGAATGAAATAATATGACGCCGGTTTATTTATTGGGCTGTTAGCGGAATGGAAACCAGCGGATTCAATGTACAATCGGATATAAATATTATATTTATTACTATTTCTTGTGTAGGTGTATTCACACGGTGGTGTCATTTACTATCGTCAGGTTAAAGTAGATCAGCTATGAAGCCGATTTCTATGCCTTTCTACCTGATATGTAGCTGACGCTCCATTATATTTTCGTATCATAAATATTAATGCCTTTCCTCGTTTATTTTGCTCGCTAGCTCTTGTCAACTTTGCGATTTCAACGCGAATGTGGAAGGCTTTTGCGTCATTTTTTGAGGCTTGCAAATCGTGATTTTACGCCGTTTACGGTCTACTTTTATGTACAACTGACGAAGCTAAGTTGAATAGTGATGGTCACAAAAATTTACTCTGTGGCTCAAGTGGTTAGCGCGCTGGCGGTCGCGAGTTTGAATCCCGCCAGGGAACAATAAAGTTTTCTGTGTTTCTAAGTCATGGATGCCTATTATACCTATAATAAAAATCTTAAATACATTTAAATAAGTATGAAAGTATTAAACATATTTCCGTTGTGTGGTACCCGTAACACAAGTTCTTTGAGAACTGACCCCGGGACCAGATTGACGTGGTGTGAAAATGTCCATAATAAATGATTTATCACAAAGACAAAAATGTACCAACTTATAATTTGTGTTAGGAGGCTGCGGTTTTGCCAAAATATTTCAGTACCTACCGACATTTTGTTTCTATGTTTGGTAGATCTCTTCTATTCTATTCAACTTTATGTACGCGAGCACATGAACTTAGAGCAGTTATTTAGAAGTTATTTAGTAAGCTACTAGTGGTGAAAGCTGGTTCTCCTTCATAGGGAAGCCCTAGCCTGTATAATAGGTAGGGATTCAAAAGGTAAGTGGTTACCGAAGTACCTACTGTACCTACTGTAAGCTACTAACAAAGTTTTATCCTCTATCTATTCGATTGCCTTATCGATTGTGTACCACACATGTCCCGTGTTAGTTCGTTAGCGGATTGTGCAACTGTCCCTGTTCAGGGTAATTTATATTAATTATACCTTTAACAGCGATTAATTCAATTACAACTGGTTTGGATATGTCACATACAAAGGTAGGCTTTAGAAATCGAATAAATCTTCGGGGAAATGTATCTAATGATTGAGAAATGAAGGTTCTTTAAGATGTTGGAATGTTCGGTTCCATTGACTGAATAACCGGGAATAGTAGATTGTTAGCCTAGGGTTGAAAGGAATCAATTCCCGAGGTAGTTAGACTATAGTCCGAGTAGGAATTCATTCTTTTACCCGTGGCATACACTCTACTTTTCATTTAGAATATGAGGAAAATAAAACTAGTTGTTTATCTAAACTTTTTATTGATAATAATATATTAGTAAATTAGTATCCCGGCAATTTGTGTTGACTTTTTAATTTTTAAAAATGGAACTTGCCGCTCGCCGCTGCTTATTCCGCTCAAAGAAGTTTGCGCTAAATTCACACTGGCTGTTTAGAAAGTCATGTAATTTTTAATAGTTTTTTTTTTTACATATAACTCTTCACAGCTGACAGCAGTTCTATTTTTGAAGTTTTGAAGATATATATATGTTACCGGCCAAACCCGATTTCAGGACAAACTAGTTTTGCCTAGGCTAAACTGGTTCTTCCTATACGCGATAGGATTAACTAGTATATCCTAGTCCAAACTAATTTGTCCTAAGCCCGATAGGACAAACCAGTTTAGCCTAGGCCAAACTAGTTGATCCTGATATTAATACGCACACTCTAGGACAAATAACTATAGGAATAACGTTTAGGACTGCAGCTACGAAACATTCAGTTGGATCAGGCTAAGGTTTCGTGAGATGCAGCTGCATCAAAAACTGTTCCACAAACAGATGCAAGTGCAAGAAGGCAATGATACTCTGCAATTCTAAGTGCCACCAAAGCACACCATGTAAAAATAAATAACAATTTTAATTATTGAGATATGATTATTGCTTTTATTTAAAAAACACTTATTATTTGTTATTGTTTGTATAACCAATAAATATCCATAGCTTTTAACGACGAATAATTATCGTTTTAATAACTTATTTTTTCCAATTACGGAGTATTTTATTCAGTTTATATAATATATTTAGACTTTTTAGATATACCATAATGTTTAGACTAGGCCGTACTAGTTTATCCTGGAGTATTAATATCAGGATCAACTAGTTTGGCCTAGGCTAAACTGGTTTATCCTATCGGGCTTAGGACAAATTAGTTTGGACTAGGATATACTAGTTAATCCTATCGCGTATACGAAGAACCAGTTTAGCCTAGGCAAAACTAGTTTGTCCTAAAATCGGGTTTGGCCGGTAACATAATATACAAATTCATTCCGGCCCGAGGGCCGCAATGAATTTGTATGAGTTTTTCCCTCCCTATGAAAGGAAAGTAGCGTTTTCCACCCAATAATCAGATCAAAACAACACACTATTTTCCGAGTATGAGAAATGAAAAATATATTACTGCAGTACTTTATTGGTGAATATTGGATGTTTGTTTCCTCTTAATGTTACATGTTAAACATCTGCTTTGATTTATCCTATATTTCTATACTAGCTGTTGCCCGCGGCTCCGCCAGCGTAAATTCAATAGCCCACGCGAACACTGGATTTTTTTGCGATAAAAACTAGCCTATGTTTTAATCCAGAGCCTAAACTACTACCATACCAAATTTCATCGAAATCCGTTCAGTAGTTTTTGCGTGAAAGAGCAAAAAACATCCATCCATCTATTCTCACAAACTTTCACATTTATAACATTAGTAGGACAATTAATAAGTTTTAAAGTCATATTGCTTATTGCAAATAACAGTTGAACTCTCTCCATAATTCACCCTGAAAAGGTATCGTTTTCGGTTTCGTTTCATTCAAAAAAACGAGCCTAAACGGGCGAGGTCAGATGACGAAAGTCACGATCGAGACACACTAAAGAAAAATATTCAAATCGCCGATTAACTCTGACGAAATTATAATCGTTGCGTTAGAAATCGAGTTTTTAGTCTAGACTTGACGAAATACTTTGTGCCTAAATAGTAAATACCTACTAAATAGCATTATCATAATGCAACTATGGCTGATGAAATGAGCAAAGTTTTTGCAAAATGGGTTAAAAATACACTTATGACGATAGATTTATAGAGTGTTCATGTTTGCTGGTACCGACTTTAAAATAATGAAGATTGTGTAGAAAAATAGTTTGAATTTCAGCCGAATTCAAAAGGAGAATTATTTAGAAAATAAGAATTTTACTTTGGAAGCATTGAGTTATAAGTACTACGTACGTAGTACTTATAACTCAATGTTTGGAAGTCGGTTTTTATTAGGGTTCCGTAATATTTAAGGAACCCTTATAGTTTCGCTCTGTCTGTCTGTCTGTCTGTCTATCCGCGCCTCTAGCTCCTGTAATTATGAATATAAATTGATGAAATTTGGTGCAGTTATAGATTGTGTATAGATCACGGTTTTGGGATCTTAAAAAAATAATAATTTTATATTTTAGGGGTGGCTCTCCATACATGTGAAGTGGGGATGAAAAATATTTTTTCACTCTACCCCATTGTGTGGGGTATCGTAGAATAGGTCTTTTAAAATAAAGGCAAGGTTTCATACGTTACTTTTTTATAAAGTTGACCATTTTCGAGTAATCGGCCTTCAAAGTAGTTTGTAAGTTGGTCCCCCCCCCCCTAGCATTTTTAAAACTATAGGAGATAGAAACTTGCAAATTTCCATGCTGATAGATCATGCTAAAAACTCTTTAGGAAAATTATTGTGAACAAAATTGGACAGTAACTTTTGGAGTAATTTAAAAAAGCATATTACAAGTTTATAGTTACGGAACCCTCCTTAGACATGTCCTGACATGCTCTTGGTTAGGTTATTATTTTTAACGTAGCGATTCACAATTGAACGCACCGTGCCGTTTCCTATGGACGACGTCATAACATGACGTGGAGAAGTGGACACTGGTCAGGCCCTTATTATGCAGTTATTTATGTGCATTTGGCAGACGTTACTCCATTAAAGAATACATTTTTTAAACGTTTTTTTAATACGTTAAAATAGTCCATTGTAGTATATTTACAAAAATACTTAAGAAATAATAACAAATCGTTATCACAACTACTGCTAAGAGTGCCAAGTCGTGTTTAAAGAAAGCACTTTAGTTTAGAGTAGGTGGAGAAGGGACTGCTTTTAACAAAATACAGTAAGTACCTAGTTATAGACTACTAAGTTATTTTATACCTACAGAGCTACAATGGCCACCCCGCCGCAACTTTACCTACTGTTACACATGTTACACTAGGTATAATGAGTGTAATACTTACCTGCTTTTAATGTTTCATAAATATGCGTTTAATTACCTTAACCGTGTTTTCATATTATTGTCCTTCCATTTTATGCATACTTGTGCCTTGTAACAAAATGCCTTGAATTTATTATGACAAAAAATAAGCCTAACGAGTTTATGCCAAAAAGCAATTATGCCAAAGTATTATTATGACAAGAAAAATTATGCCTTACGAGTTATGCTTCATTAAATTAGAACAAAAAATATTAGTCTTAATGATATTTATGCCTAATGATGTAGTATGTCAAGAAACCATTATGCCAAAGTAATATTATGCGTGATAAAATTATGCCAAGTGAGGTATGCCAAATGAAATTATGACAAATAAAATTATGCGAAAAAAGAGGATCCCTTTTTAAATGCCTACGTAAGTACACATTGCCCAATGATTACTCGTATGTACCTACATCTAATGAGTAAGACAGTGAAATAGTACCTACCTATAAGGGTATGTTTCACAATCTATTGATTAGCATAAGATAGCTTATTTGCATGTTTTTTCTCTGTCGCTCGAAATAAAGATAGCAGCAACAAAAGATCTGAACAAAATATCTTTCGGTTACTAAACGATTGTGGAACAGGCCCTCAGTGTATTTTGATAAAATACTCGTATGTAGGTAAACTACGTTCTATCAGGAAATCTAATTCTCAAGCAGATTGACCGTTGTCACATTTTATTCGTATTATAATAATATTAAACTGATGTCATTGACAATTGTATTGTGATTTGTGACAGCATGTTGTCATTACAATAGGCACAAATAAATTATGAGAACACTACTCGCTTATGAATTAGATTCCCTGATAATATTTTAAAGTTGTTTCATGCTGATCTTTTAGTGCAAAAATTATTTACATTTATTTAAATTGCATAACCGCCTAAGCTGCTGCTCCCGTAGGGAAAACGCGTATTTCCATATTTTGAGATTTTAATCATGATCATTCTCACGATAAGCACTAAACAATAAGATGCCATAAATAATTCAAAACTGAATTATTGAAATAATATTTTGCAGTAAGCACCTCCGTCATTGAATATTTGACTGAACTTTCCGTACATGCTGATCTGATAGCCGAATAGAGTCAGATAGAAATCTTATTCAAATGAAATGTATAATATTAAAATTCATTAATCGTGATGTGGTAAGTCAGCCGTGCTAGTTCTTTTGCAATATTTTTGAAAGCATAATTGTCAGTTCACATCGCGATAATACGCGACGGTACATAGCGTTGCACTTTAAGCTATACAAATTTGAACTTTATTCACTACACAAAAAGATACACATTTCATATGACATCAGTTAGGGGCCATCCACATATTACGTCACGCAAAATTTCGACTTTTTGAACCCCTAAACCCCCCTCCCCCCATTTCACGCTTTGTAGTATTTATAAAGTACCTGTATTTAACATTTACTGTCACACTTTGTATGCCCCCCCCCCCCCTCCCCCATCAGGTGTGACGTAATATGTGGATGGACCTTACACACTGCACATGCGCTGAGCAGCGCGGTGGAACTTGACATTCGAACTCTTACAATGAAGAGTGTATCTTTTACTGGCCCTAAGGCTAAGGGTTTGCTTTTGGCGAAATAAAAAGCAAGCCTTCCAATTCAATGCGGCCTATTTCTGACAAAGCACAGCCCTACCAAGTATCGACTAATGTGTAATACGTACATTATATTATTATGTAAATTTCAAATGAGAATAGGAACGTCAATGACCTTTTTCTGTCAAATATCACTTGAAAAGTGCGATTTTCAGAAAAACTTATCTACACTAATATTATAAAGAGGAAAACTTTGTTTGTATGTTTGTTTGTTTGTTTGTTTGTAATGAATAGGCTCAAAAAGTACTGGACCGATTTCAAAAATTCTTTCACCGTTCGAAAGCTACATTATCCACGAGTAACATAGGCTACATTTTATTTTGGAAAAAATAGGGTTCCGTAAGATATTTGGGTTTTTCGGACACAAGGTGTAAAAAATCAACCAGAAAAGTTACTTATTTTGCGTACGCTGCCTAAACTATAAAAGATAGAACCATATAATACATACATACATATAATCACGCCTTTTTCCCGTAGGGGTAGGCAGAGACCACTTCTTTCCACTTGCTACGATCCTTACATACTTCTTTCGCTTCGTCCACTTTCATTCTTATCATCCATTCCTCCTCTTACATTCAACGTAGCCATGCGTCTCTCCATGGTCCGCTTTTCGCCTCCGCGAGAAACGAGACGTGATGGGTGGCGAACCACATCGCCGCCATTTTGGATAATTAAATTATTTTTGATTATCCATTGCGTTTCCACGGATTGGTGGAGAGGGTAGGAATAGGGAAAGGGAAGGATAGGTGGTGTGGAAAGGAAGATTGGTAAGTTAGAGTGGGAAATAGGGAATGTAGGATATTACCACCCAGGAGGGCAAGGGATAGGACAGTAATAGCTAGGGAAGCCGGGGTCGCATACCCGTATACTATACCACAACTACCGGACAGGTAAGTTGGGATGAGTATCCCATGATTATTTTGTTATAATGTTCTAATTAATTGTAGATATTATAAATATCTACAAAAAAGTCCGCGACACACTATACCTATCTATGTCGAGTGAGGCACAACAACCATTTTTTTATTTAGAAATCTTGAATTTTTTTTGGACTACATTTTAACGCGTTTATTTTACTCATGCTATTAATCCTTATCAAAATAAATTATTTCATCACTAAGTACAGTTTATGTAGATAATATTTGGTCTTTGAATGATTAAAATTGGACGTTTGGTTTCGAAGTTATGGCGAAATTAAAATATTACGATTTCTGATGCACGGCCCGTTGCGAAGTGGGCGACATTCTGTAGTATCAGTATTGTACCCGTGCGAAGCCGGGGCGGGTCATTTTAAATATAATGCTATATCTAAATAAAAAAAAAACAAATATTTTGTAGCTTAATATCGAGTGTAAAAATCAAATCTAAGATCGACAATTTACCTTTATGCGCCCTCTTAATATAATTATATGTATATCAAGTGGTCGCGTGACGCGTCTTTATGATAGGGTCCTGTTTTTACCCATTCGGTACGAAACCCTAAAAACATTTTCAATATTGTATACAGAAGTATACAGCAGTGAGTAGTTATTTGCTGAAGAAGTTTTTCTCCAAGAACACTATTCCACGCGGACGAAGCCGCGGGCAAAAGCTAGTTAATATTAATAGTCTTGCATCGAATTTAAATAAAAACGTTAAATAGTAATCAGTTATCAAAACGTAAATTTAAGTATCATAATTCAGTCTAAATTCAAAACAATATGACGCCGACTCGTCACTCGATCCTATTCTCATTTGAATCGCACTATACTCACTACTCGTACTTACCTACCTACCTCCGCAAATATAGGGTATACAGGTTCCATTCGCTTTTTGTCGAGCAAAACTGTTGTAAGGTCCGTTTAATCTCAATATTTCCCTGAGGGTTTCGTGACGTCACGATCCTGAGACCTTGAGCTGAACTCCGGACCCGTGACTCACAAGACCTATCTGAGATTACTTTCCCTGATGTCGAGATAGCCGCGCCAAATTGCTCTAAAAGTATTGGTTTCTGTGCTATGCAGTAAGGTCACGGTACTACCGGTAAGTAGTACAGAATAATGATAATATAGTACACGGTAAATAGATTAAGTACTATAACTAGTAAATTATTAGGTAGGTAGGTAGTGTTATTAGGAGTTGTACGAGTATATATTTTTTAACGTACGTACAAAAGAATTTTGCTGATTTAAAACAAAAATGCGTGTATTGGTTTTATCCATCCTAGATTACTTTGCGGGAAAAACTTAGATTAATGAGGTGTGTACTGCGTCGGTATGTTTAAGTTTTCCCCACTTGTGCAAGCATCATTAGGTATTAGCTAAAGTATGTGCTAATGGGAGTAAATTTTTCTGAGAACAAATAATAATATCTATGGACGCTTTCACACCACATCAATCTTGTCTTGTATTAAGTTTCCGAAGAACTTGTGTTACGGGCACCAGCCAAAGGAAATATATTTATTACTTTTGTATTGTCCCCCTTATTAATAAAAATATTTCACGCATTGGATAAGCTTTACAATGTTCAAGCGACTTTTCCAACATATCAGATTAGGACAAAACACTGAATAGCTTGACTGAGTAAATATTTTTATTAGTAATGGATAAAACATAATAGAATTGGTATAGGTATTTAAGATTTTTATTACATAATATATACCATGGTCCTGGAACACTTAGAAACCCAGGAACACACACTCCGGCTTGAGCGCCAAGCCAAGGCGCTAACCACTGAGCCTTACCTACCTTACTTACCTAGTCATTTATTTCTAAAATTATTAAAGATATGTTGAAACTCATATTGCGGAAAATGCTAAAGAAATACTGGCAACTTAGCCTTTGATTCGATTGATATTTCTATTGTAAATTGAAACAGCCATTAAAGTTTAATAGGATAGTTTAGAGCCTTTACTCATATCTATTTGAAAACCGGCCAAGTGCGCGTCGAGTCACGCAAAGTGTAGAGTTCCGCAGATTTATTTCTGTTCTTTATGAAGACTTGCATTATTTTTAAGATGTGTATTATCTCGTATTTTTCCATAGTCTCTTACTAGTGAAAATGTACTTATATACAAGTTGGACTTATAGGTTAGGTTTGTAAAAAAAAATATCTATTAGTTTCATTCAAACGTTTACCAATAATAGGTATATCTAAGGTTGTTCAAAATCAATTACGGATATTTTTTGGCATATGATCTACCGCTTATATCAAGCCGTTTATTATGAAAAATAAATTATAAAAATTTCGAAAAAAACTAAATAAAACTACATAATACACTCTTAACGGATCTGTCATTGACCTCACGCAGCTGATTGTATTGATGTTATTTAGGCAAATTATTTGCTTTCTCTTTAAATCAACTATTTTTATGACATTTTCGAAATATTTAATTACTAGCTGTTTGCCGCAGCTTTGCCCGCCTAAATATAACATCTGGTATGCCACGGGATTATCTACTGTACTTTTTCGGGATAAAAATTAGCATATGTTTTAATCCAGAACCTAAACTAATACGATACCAAATTTCGTCAAAATCAGTTCAGAAGTTTTTGCGTGAAAGAGTAACAAACATCCATCTATCCATCCATCTATCCTCACAAACTTTCACATTTATAATATTAGTAGGATTTTTCCGCCTAAACGTCTTTACATAAGCAGTAGACCATAGACCACATGCATATAAGTCTCGGAAACTAAACCTCCCACGGAATCCTAACACAACTTGATGGAAACATTTTGTTCGAAAGATTTATTGCTTGTTACATTGTTAAATGCTTTATAAATGTTTATGATATGAAAATACATCCAAGTAGGGATACGCTAGATTTATTGAACGCATTCGAAGATGGCCCGGCGAAGGCTTCAAATGTCAGTGGGTCTCGACTTAACCTCGGGTTATCAGACGACATTTACTGTATGGTATTGGAAAAACAATGGAAATATTGTCAACATTTTTTAGATGTTCGGGTACGTGGGAAGTTTGCGTGCTCCTGTCTGCTTCTGTGTTCCTGGTACTTTTTTGATAGATTAGTTATTGCCCGCGACTTCGTGCGCGCAAAAGGAAATCCCACGGGAACAATACATTTTGACGCTCTAAACAACAACAGTAGTTTAGTAGTTTAGGGCGTGGCTCGCGACTCCGGAGGTCGTGGGTTTGAACCCCGCGTTGAAGCAACAAAATGTGTTGTCTTCAAGTCAGCAAAGGACAAGCAATCACCTGATTGTCTGACAAGAAAGATGATTTTTGCGTCTGATGTTCATATCAGTCCTGCGCCTAATCTCTCGCCAGGCGTGTCGTATATCCGTCCCACTGGGTTATCAGAGTAAAGGAAGAGAGAATGCCCTTGTCTTCTGCGCACACACTAAGGCAATATAAAATAACTATTGCCTATCTGGACTGGTTTCAACGATAGCAGCCACCGAAATAGGTTTGGGAGGAGCTATTACTTTTCATAATAATGTTAACATTTACATCGCGTCGTCGTATAAAACAAGGTCGTTGAAATCTTTTGTATGCTTAGACCTTATAAACGATTTAATTGGATTTATAGCGGTTTTATCAATTTACGTGTAATTATCTGCGTAGAAAAATTCAACGCAATCTGTTCAGTAGTTGATATTACACTATACAAATAAATAAATAAATAATTATAAAGTACGTGTTCAATAATAATTTGTGTTTATTACCTGGATGTTAAATTTAATGGAAATTGGAACATCTTAAATATGTTTCATGCAAACTTTAGTAATAATAATAATAATATCATACAAACTTTCAACTCCCCTTTTTACATCCCCAGAGGGTGGATTCTAATAAACTCTGAAACACGTATTAATTTAAATGTATTTAAGAGCATGAATCTCAATTTTCCATACAATCTTTCAACCGCTTCTTGAAAAGTGGATTTTTTCTAAATTCCTTCTTAGTATGCCTTTCCATTCTAAATTAAAACTACTGTCGAAATTTCAGTCAGTCAGTGAGGACATTTCTTTTCATATAGTTGTCTAATATTAAGGAGAAAAATAATTTAAAAAAAACATGCTCGCAATTTTCTATTTACATCTTAAATAATGTCATATTTAAAAACGTATAAATCTATCCATTTAGTACAACTTATATCAAACTCTTGCGCCTGAGTGGACACTTAAAAGTTATCAAATCAACAGCTAATATGTTCGTAATCTGGGGGCACGGCAGTGCCCCCGCCAAGTCGAGCGCGAAGCAAACACTGCCGTACCATCCTTTACTGGAACCATTTCGCCGCATTTTCAGGCCCCTATTTGAGAACCTCTAGATAAGACCAGAACGCAGAAATTTTCGTCATCCAATAAGCTATAATCACGTACTTAAAATCCAAAATTTCAAGTCTGTAGGTCATTTAGTTCCGAAGTTAAGCGAAAGCAAAGTTTCGCATTTTCGACACTCACTCACTCACTCACTCACTCACTCATGATCATCAAAATAGAACTAGTACTTCCCATAAACTTAGAGAGCTGAAATTTGGTACAGAGTTGGGGTTTAATGGCCACATAAAGGGAAAACTATAAAAACTAGGATAATCGATTTGGGGGCACGGCAGTGCCCCTGCCAAATCGAGCGCGAAGCAAACACTGCCGTACCATTCTTTACTGGAACCATTTCGCCGCATTTTCAGGCCCCTATTTGAGAACCTCTAGATAAGACCAGAACGTCGATCTGGGGGCACGGCAGTGCCCCCGCCAAGTCGAGCGCGAAGCAAACACTGCCGTACCATTCTTTACTGGAACCATTTCGCCGCATTTTCAGGCCCCTATTTGAGAACCTCTAGATAAGACCAGAACGTCGATCTGGGGGCACGGCAGTGCCCCCGCCAAGTCGAGCGCGAAACAAACACTGCCGTACCATTCTTTACTAGAACTATTTTGCCGCATTTTCAGGCCCCTTTATTCTACTCGAACTTTATTCTACTCGAACATTATACAAATTAAATAAACAAATTACACTAAAATCTAGGAAAATAAATCAATATGCCCACGTTTCTACAAAAAGAAGTGAAATCCCACCAAAAACATTCTGTAAAAAACTAGCCAAGTCTCGATGGAGCTGCTTGTTTTTCTCTAAAAAGTAATGAAATCTAGACAAAATCGTGCCAAGTCTAAGGTTCCTTACTGCGGTTTCTTTATTATTATAGTTAATTTTGTGTGACTTGGCCGTTGAAGGGCACACAAGGGTACAAAAGGGGCTCCATGACACCATTGCTCCAATACGTGTGTTGTACAATCAACAACAGCCTAAAATGAGACACTAGCGTCCAATTACCTATGTTTGTTAAGCGAGATAATACCAGTATGGGTTATTATCTCGCTTAACCAGCGGCGTGCACACGGTTATGACACTGGGTATGCGGCGGAGTAGTCGGTCACAAAAACGTTTTCTTTTATAGATTTTTAGCAATTAGCCATAGATAATACAGATATATATTAGTATAGATGCGCAACTCTAAAATTGAAACTGAGTCTTACAAAAGTTTCGGAATGTCGTTTTTAGATGGCGTTGTACCGTTTTAGTTACTATCAAACCCGCTAGATGGAAGTAATACCGCCTGATAATTTTTATTGAACTGAATTATGGACAGAAATTAAGTTTTATCGAATGTCGTAGACACAACAACGACCAAGTTCCTCTTTAATAGTGGGATATGGTTGCTGCATAGTAAAATGTTCGCGAGCCCTTATACTGTATACGCCTTGTGTTACCGATAGCGCGATGTAGAAGTCGCTTAGTGGCATCTGTTGTGACTATCCGAAAACTTTCAAACTGTTAGTACCGGATATTCATTTTTAGATGTCTCTGTTCTCTGTTAATTTGTGCATGTATGAGAGTTTCACCCCCCTGCAATTAGCATAGCCACAGCCAAGCGACGGATTTCTAAATCGGAAACCATGCCAACAGAACTAACAGAACTTCATAACTTTTAAAATGAAACTTTCGAGTTACATTCCCTTTTTGCTGATTTAATTATTGTAACTCGGATACACACCTACCTTTAGTAAACACAATTTGAATCTTTTTACTGAATGACAATTGTGAGAACTTATTATCACTCAAATCAATTAAAAAGCAAATCACTACCTACAATTTTTATAGAACTTCAGTAATAAACTGTTAAATGTACACACTTTCAAATGTTAAAATGAAAAATCTTTTAAGAAAACTATAAATATTAAATATAATGGCAACCGAAAAATAACAATGCGTTTTCACATGAAAAAATGGCTTCCTTGAATCTGATATTTAAACAAATAAAACCTTACTAAAACAAAAATGCATCATGTGCGTAGTGAGTAATTAGATTTTACGTCAATTATAATTACTCGCATTATAGGCCACCGTGCCACGAATATACCCGATTACTTCCGTGTCCCGACAACTGCCGAACTTCGCCGAAGTCTATAAGCATGCCGTAGGAGTTGGACGAGTCGCGCCTTGGGATATTCATAGGTGTGTGCGTTTGCGAACTGTGTACGGACACTAAAATTACTACACACATGCGAACAAATCTACTGCTACACGACAAGGCAGGAGTCGCATCACCAACATGTCGCTAAACGCCTGCCAAACATAATGTACTTGTAAATAGGTGCTATTATAAAATATTAGGCGTTTTTAAGTTATTATATTTTGTTTATTCATTTATTTACTATTAATTAAAGTCATATAAAACGTCCGAACGTTTTATTAAAATATCTGTGAATGGTAAGTAAGTAAAGCACTGCATTTCTGCCTTTATGGAGCGCACGCCACTGCGCTTAACAAACATAGGTAGTTACAAATGTAAAGAAAATTGACTTGTACCTACTAAAGTATAAAGAATGTTCAACGGCCAAGTCACTCAACATTAACTATAATAATAAAGAAACCGCAGTAAGGAACCTTAGACTTGGCACGATTTTGTCTAGATTTCATTACTTTTTAGAGAAAAACAAGCAGCTCCATCGAGACTTGGCTAGTTTTTTACAGAATGTTTTTGGTGGGATTACTTTTAATTGCTGTCGGTAATGCCTGCCACTTCAAAGTGACAGCAAAAACTTAAAAGTTAACGGAGTATGCCTCGAGCTACGCACGATTAATTTATAATACCTACCTAGTTTAAAGTTTGATTTATTTTAATGTACCTTATTAAGTGGTGATGAGTGATTATATTTTTATGCCTCTTGTCGTCGAAACTATGGGTCCGGGGGGCCTGAGTGGCAAGCTCTGTATGAAACTGAAATAAAATAAAAATAGCCTTTATTTACTTACTACTTAAACTATTTTAGCAAACGTACACATTATATTATTTTTAGACTTTATTTTCTAAACAGGATTTTATTAATGTGATTGTTTTTTTCGTTTGTATTCTTATAATGTAGAGTCCTTATGCTGGTAGTAGTGGCCTCTACGGCGAAGGCCTCTTCTAAATCTTTCCAGACAATTCTACTTCTAGCTGATTGCATCCAGCCTCTGGTTGAAGATATCTCTCCATCTTTTACAAGTTCTCTTTTTTCTTTTTTCTGTTCCTTGGTACCCACTCTGTTAAGCGTTTTGTCCATCTATTATCCATCCTACAAATATGCCCTGCCCATTATCTTTGTATGAAACTTAGTTCATGTAAAATCTGCAGAAACCGAGCATAAGTCCATTCTCAGAAAAACTAGTCAGTTCATTGATGCGATAACGCGTGAACTGCGGTCATCCGTAAAGTCGTCAGCGACACCTTGCATGAATTATGTCACCTCTTGACATTAATCCTACATTCTAGATTGTTCCATGTCGGTTACAGATTTAAAAGATATAAGAAGAAACGCCTAATTGTTGTCAGAGAATCTTTTTCATGTAGGTGATTTGGTCATATCTATATATATAAAAATGTTATGTTGGTTTGTGTACGCTTCAAAAAGTCAAAAAGTTTTGCACCGATCGAGGATCGCATCAAGAATTGTTTTTATCTATTTTTTGCATCAGTCACATATCCGCGACCGCGAAAAAACTATATTTACGCGGGCGGAGCCGCGGGCAACATATAGTTATAATAATACTTTTTGAACAATTGTATTGTGACTGCATGCCGTCGTTATAATACGAATAAATTATGAGAACACTCGAGAACACCCAACACTGCGTTGCGACGACGCATCGCCAAAAACGACGTCACATTTCAATACAATGAGCGTGTTTGATATTTTTTCTGCAGTTAGGGGGCAGATCCAACGCACACAAAGCGTCATAACCGCGGTCAATTAGAATTTTCGATTTTTTTTCTGTCACCAGGCGGCGCTTGGTAGCCCGACGGTCTTGTCGTGTCAAAAATCTGTCAGATGTCACGAATTTAAAAACCCTCAGTTACAAGAATTGAACGTCATTTTTGCAATGCGTCGTTGCAAATTAGTGTTGTGGCCTCGCACTATGTTTTCTAAACTTTTATAGATTTTGCTTCGCATTGAGAGTGGGCACTAGGTACCAACCAACATAAGTCATAAAGCTGAGTCCTAATGAAACTAACTGAACTTTTATCGCGTTTATGTGTTTATGGACTCGCTAACTACACGTCCGGATTCGAACACTCGCTGTCATAAAATTAATTTTCAACCTCGGGAGTCGGGACCAGTCCTCCTTAGAAAACTATTGCATTATTGTGACTGGGAAATGTAAATGGTTGAACATAAATGTTTTATTTGCTCCAACTACGCATATAGGAATCAAACAAAATAAAACTGTGTAGAGTAGGGATCATATAAAATAGGGAACTAGCTTTTGCACGCGGCTCAGCCCGCGTAATTGCAGTAGGTATCCCAGGGGAACACTGCACTTTTTCAGGATAAAAAGTAACCTATGTGTTAATCCAGAGCTCAAACTACTACCATACATAAATTTAATCAAAATCTGTTTGTAACAAACATCCATCCATCCTCTTAAATTTTCACATTTAAAATAGTATTAGGAAATAGCAAAGTTATTGTTAATGCTATATATTATGCTACTACTCGTATAAGCTAGCCGGAAACTCTACAATAGTTGGACGCTGATAAGCAATAATGTGTCAACCTACTAGATCGTCATTTTGAGAAAATCGTGTATAATTAAATTTATTTTCATAGAATTTCAACTATGTGTCAAAAGTTTGTATTAGTTTTTCAGTATGAGAATGATTTAATTAATTTAACATTATTTTGAAAATTATAATTTATCGCCAGAGAAAGCGATTAGTATCAACATCTTGATTTTACTAATTTTGTGGGTTGACACATTATTGCTTATCAGCATCCAGTTGTAAAGATGGTGGCTCTAAGGGCGCGTTTATATGACTGCGCGACTTCCGCCCGGTGAATGCAAGAAGCCGTAGCCGAGCACCTGTTTTCATTCATAGCAAATTCACCTTTAATGACTAGGGCACATAGTAGACATTCCTAACAACAACCCAACCGTGCGGTCAGCCACGCGGCCGTCGTGCGGTTGTGTAATTGTTATTAGTTTGTTCGTTTTGGCCTAGTCGATAAAGTTCAATTTGCTGCAATCTGTGTATTGAACCGTAACAGCCTCCGTGGTCTAGTATAGGCATGTAAAATGTCGGACCTGTGCCTGATCTCTCGTCAGTCGTGTCGGTTATCCGTGGATTATGACAGCAAAGGAAAAGAGAGTGCTCTTGTGTACTGCGCACACACTTGGGCACTATAAAATTACTCCTGCGTAACTGGCATAGTTTGAATAAAACCGGCCACCGTCACTGAGATCGGTGTGGGGAGTTATTAGTTATTATTGAACCGTACTATAGATAGTTATGTTATTATACGGTAAGAAGTAGAATTTCACTGTCAACGCCGCTTAAGAAGTTAAACAAAAGTTAAAATTGTAACCATTTCAACATAGATCCTGTCCTTTAATTGATTACTCCACAGCTCTATATCTGCTCCATGCCCCACAGGCTTCAATTATTCACGAGCCATATTGTCTGCTTGCACAAGCCGCCATTTTGCCAACCTGTTCTTTTGGGTGTCGCCCACCGCCCACGCGACGAAAGTGGACTAATGTATCATGTTTATTTAGAATTAGCATTATAATATTAATCAATAGTTCCGTTAGGCTGGTCTTAAAGCACAAAGCTAAAGAACGGCTTTGATTGAAGAATCTTGTCATAGACCACTAACCATTATTGGGGCGAGCTGCGACGCGTCGAAAAAATCTTTAACACATTGGGGAAGAGACATTTGCGACCTGGAAAGTCCTTAGGTACTAATAGGAATAGGATTGTAATCCATCGAGTTATTTTACCGCAGGTTGGCAACCTATCTTTTTATTGTGATCTATTACTAACGATTATTCGTTCCATCTATGTATTTAGCTGTACCTTAAAAAGTTAAGTTGTTATGTAAGAAGTATAAGTAGCTTCCGACAGATAGGGTTATAGCTATCTAAAATCGTGGCGTTGTATCCAAAATCGAGTCGTGACGCGTGCCGTGACGCGACCTTAAAATTTCGCTCTCAAAACCGCTAAAGCAGTTTCACATCAAAAAAGAATGCAGTGCTGTCACTATTACCGATAGGAACGGACACGTAAATAATTTAATGAGACAATAAATCCTGTAAATCATTAAGTGGAGTTTCAATAGCGTAAATACAGATCGTAGAGTTAACTCTACAGTTAATAAATTCCGAATTCTGTATTTATAGCCATTATTGACCCACTGGATAATTTTATTAGGCATCCACTATGTAAACAAAATGTGCGAAATTATTATTGGTACTGCAAAAACTCTGATGTGGGCGGGCGCCTCAAGTCCATTGAACGAAAAGCCGAACATTACTCAATTCATTCATGAATACATCGTACAACCGCTGACATACTCGGTGTAATGTGATTATTTATTTCGACCTTATTATTAGGGTAATAAGGTTCAATAGTTGTAAGTTGTACAAACGCACTGGTGTCTGTATTTACGAGTACCATACCGGCGGCACCGCCTACCGGTCGATTGCTCCAGATCATTGTTCTAAGCTAATGTCACTTGTATGATTAAACGCTGCCTTGTCTACACTAATATACTTAATAAAGAGGAAAGATTTGTTTGTATTAACTAGTTGCCCGCGACTTCGTGCGCGTAAAAGAAAATCCTGCAGGGACCGTAGTTTGTCGCGATAAAAATAGCAAATGTCCATCCCCATAGTCTACTCTATATCTATCCCAAATTTCATCAAAATCGGTCAAATACACTCGGAGCCTATTCAATGCAAACTAACAAATCTTTCCTCTTTATAATATTACCAGCCCTTACGAATAAAAATGTTTACACAATGGATAAGCTATACAATGTTTTGTATTTGTCTGATACGTTGGAAAAGTCTTTAGATAGACAAGGATAAAGTTTTGTTTTTGTATGATACGTTGGAAATGTCTTTAGATAGACAAGGACAAAACGCTGTATAGTTTATCCATTTTGTAAATATTTTCATTAGTGTAGATGTTATAATTATTTATATCTGTCACCGTATAATTGCAAAAACCGATAGATTGCAATATTACTAGAGATGTTGTAATAAGTCGACAGATTGTCAAATAAAAATTTCTCCTTGCAATCTCCTTAAAATGTACGCATTATTTTTCGTTATCATTAGTAATATGAAGAAGAAAAAAATATGGCGGCGCGGGACACTTGCCGTTTAACCAATCGGCACGGTAAATATTACAATATAACGCAAAATAAATTGTAACAAGAAATTTTTATTTGACAATATGTCGACTTATTACAATATCTATAGTAATATTACAATCTATCAGTTTTTGCAATTTTACGGTGACATATCCAAGTTTAAGCACATTTTCTACAATAACTACTCAAGTACTCAGGTACCAGTTAATGTAAACCGTCGTTACCATTACCCGATCTGCGATAAATTAAACCAGAACTAATAAATACTCCTACATTGACTCTATTCGAGATATTTATTGCCCTAGTTTTGTATGTTGATTTTTATCTCTTGTATGATTAGCAAATGCTAATATTACTAAATTCGGCTAACCGTGCCATTGATTGTAGCGATAAGCTGTTTTATAATGAGTTCTTTGTAATATACGACCTCTGTGGCTTAGTGGTTGAGTGTGTATCAAGCCGGAGGTCGCGTGTTTGAATCAGTGGACCTATATTGATAAATTTTGGCACAGATATAGAGTAGACTACGGACTAAGGACATATGGGCATCCTAATATAAAAAGTATTTTATGACGCCAAAATACACAGTTCCCGCTGAATTATTTTTTTCCGCACACGAAGTCGCGGCCAAAATCTAGTATAATAAATATTTGTTGATGTCTTCGCCTCAACTACACTTAGGTTTGTTGAGGTCATCTCCACAACTACATCTCCAATTTGACCTTTTACAATAAAAAAGTCACGTTATGTAAATTGTTTAATTAAGTAAGCGGAACTGACCACCGTCATGATGGGTGTGACTCACCAGAACCAGTTGCTTCACCCATTCACCCACGCACTTTCATAAGTGATCGCGGTGTAAGTGATTCTGCCGGGAAGCTGCAGTTGACGGAGTGGCTTATAATTGGTAGTGTACGATATATGGCGAAGGCTTTCTCAGAGGTTCTCTTTCATGGTGAAGCCCTAGCCTGTATAATAGGTAGGGATTTCGATGAGGGTCTTCAAAAGGTAAGTGGTAAGTGAAGCCGATAGGAATGAAGTTATAGGAACCTCATGCCACTGTAGGTGCTGTTACAAATGCGCAACGCCTGAAAAATAATATTATAGTGTAGATAGACAGTGTGGGATATGTCAGGAAGTAAAAAATACGGTAATTTCCTGTAATTGATTTATAACATAAATAAATAGTCCATGAATACTAAGACAGTTTAAAAAGAAATACTATCCTAAAAATCAATATATTTTTCATAGAAACTGCTTTTTTTTGTAGCACTTTTGTGATTTTTGACTCACCATACAAAAGTAGTACAAGCAGGTGACGTCACACGCTTGTAAGTTGCTACAAAATACATGCACAAAATTTCAGAATCACTAACTACGCGAAAATACACGAAAAGAAATATAGTTCTTACTATCAGGGAATCAAATTCATAAGCAAGTTGACTTTTGTTATAATTTGTTCGTATTTTGTTATTATTATCAAACTTACATGACAGTGACTGCATGTCGTTATTACAATACAAATTAATTATGTAAACACTCTAACTGCTTTTGAATTAGATTCCCTGACGGCCGAATACTATAACGATAGTTAAATTAAGTGACGCTCACGTCACATGCTGTCCTTGTTATTTCGTATAGCAGAGACAGTGACAGACCTGTGTATAGGAGGGCTCTTAATTTTTATTAGCCTTTCAGGAGTCGGCCGAGATGGTACATAATTATACAGCGTGTCCCGACACCTATATCGGAGCCTTAAGTGGTAAAAAATATGGAATTTTTTATCGACAAATTGCCCCTCAAATTTTATTTTTCTCTCACGTTTGTAAAATGGCAGCCATTTTATTTTTTGGTTACCAAGATTCAGGCTCTCGTACTAATTCGACCACCACTACTCATGTAAATGTCCTAGGAACATAAAAAAGGTCTCATTTGATAACCTAACATGTGGACAATAATTCACAGTTAAAATGTTTTAATTTTCTTTGAAGAAAAAAACAAAAAAAGGTAATTTAAAAAAATATATAATTTTTTTTCGGTGAATTTTTTCAATTATTTGCTTTTTATGAAAAATCTAGGCCATTAACCTGCTAGTTTTTTGTTCTAAAACGATAGAAGAGGACGTTTGCTAAAATAAAATACAAACCCCTTTACTCTCAGCGCAATAGTTTAGAAGTTATAACAATTTGTTGGTATCATCTCAGACAGGGGGCCAGCCAGTCGTCTTATTCAAATTGTTATAACTACTTATTATTTGTTCTACAACGATAGAAGAAGACGTTTGCTAAAATAAAATACGAAACTCCTTTACTCTCAGTGCAATAGTTTAGTAGTTATAACAATTTGAAAAAGACGACTGGCTGGCCCCTTGCCTGAGATGATACCAACAAATTGTTATAACTTCTAAACTATTGCACTGAGAGTAAAGGGGTTTGTATTTTATTTTAGCAAACGTCCTCTTCTATCGTTTTAGAACAAAAAACAAGCAGGTCAATGGCCTAGATTTTTCACAAAAAGCAAATAATTTAAAAAATTCACCGAAAAAAAAAAAAATATTTTTTTAAATTACCTTTTTTTATTTTTTTCTTCAAAGAAAATTAAAACATTTTAACTGTGAATTATTGTCCACATGTTAAGTTATCAAATGAGACCTTTTTTATGTTCCGAGGACATTTTCATAAGTAGTGGTGGTCGAATTAGTACGAGAGCCCGAATCTTGGTAACCAAAAAATAAAATGGCTGCCATTTTACAAACGTAAGAGAAAAATAAAATTTGAGGGGGCAATTTGTCGATAAAAAATTCTATATTTTTTACCACTCAAGGCTCCGATATAGGTGTCGGGACACGCTGTATATCTTAGCTACATAACACGTAGAAAGTTACATATTATGTTTTATATCATATGGGTTTTTATAGTCAGTTAATCCGAACATAATGACACCTCATGCATCAAAATCTGTCAATTCGTTTTTGGTTTTGGTTGATGGTTTTACTAAGTTTATAAATCTAACTCCCGTCAAAAATACAAAGTCGGTAACAACTATTATGGTCTTAAAAGACCACATAAGTTACTTTGGCGTCCCTAAAGTTTGTGTGCGGTGTGCCTTTCACACAATTAGAAGCATCTACCTACATACACGCCGTTTGTTATCGTAACGTTAATTTTTATAATAAATTACTATGGCCCACTTGCGCCAATCCGGGTTAAAGTTAACTCTGGGTTAAAAATCATGTTATCTCCCTCGTTCTTCGTATTTGTGAAAGAGAAAGCATGATATTTTAATCCAAGTATAACTTTAACCCGCGTTGGCGCAAGTGGGCCTAAGTGTATTACTTAATGAACATAACTTGTTCTATTGATTTATATTGTTATAGTTTGCAGTAATCGGTCTTAATATGTTTACAATTGATTATTATTCTAATGATTAATGTTTTAATATTCAAAACGGCAATGTAACTGTTAGTAATTGAGATGTTATAAAATATGGCTCTAATTTTTATGTTTATCTATACTAATGCGAAGAGGAAATATTTGTTTGTTTCTTTTCATTGATGATTTAATAGGCTCCGAAACTACAGGGCCGATTTTGATGCAATTTGGCGCAGATGTAGAATAAACCACGGGGTAGGACATAGGCTACTTTTTATCCGGAAAATGTATATATTCTCGTGGGATACGTTATAATATAAATTGTTTCGAGATTCTGATTATATAATAATATACAAAATTGCTCTTTTAAAATATAAGATTACTTTTATAATTACAAAATGTACATAATTGCTGAGCGGGAAATAATTCTTGGAGGAGGTTAAATTTCTTCGGACAATGCACAAGGATAGCATTCCTTAATGTTTTGAATTTCATACGTTTATTTGTTTAGCTAATCAATGGAAAACAATAAGAGGGGTTTGCTAATTGTGCATTGTTTTCGCCATTGTGGGAGACAATGTTGGGAGCTGAGTGCTGACCTCAGATAAGATGTTTGTTGCACTGAAGCAAGTTGCATCGTTTTATTTTCAAACTCAACTGAACGTTGCGCGCTGTACCAAAAAGGTGCTATGTTATGTGTTTTAACACTACAACAACAAATAATTATTTGAAAAATGTAGTCAAAAAAATACTGACTTGCGACGGATAATACTATGTTATTTGCATATAATATATTTATTTAGATTTTTATACTATTTAAGAAAATAAGAAAATTGGCTATGAACTTACGTATTAACTATTAAGTGAGTCGAAAAAATATGTTAATATTAGAAATTAGATGTTGCCCTACGTACGTACGCGCAAAAGGAAATCCTGCAGGAACCGTACATTTTGCAGCTATAAAGATTAGCCTCTGTGTAAATCCACAACTCACAACTACTACCATACCCATTAAAATCCGTTATTGCGTTAAAGAGTAACAAACATCCGGCAATACAAACTTTCGCGTTTACATAATGTCTACAGAAATCAATTAGGTACGGATACTTCGGGTACATGATCCACTACTTATGTAAAGACGTTTAGGTAAAAAAATAATTGTCATACTCAAAGTAAAAAATCATCTCTTGTATGGGTGACTCTCCGCAAAACGCAAACTCGTCCCTATTAAGGAATTTTTTTTCTAGTATGATGATTAATTTTCTGTTTAAACGTCTTTACATAAGCAATACCTAGACCATATGCCCAAAATATCCATAATTGATTTTACCAACCTTAGGTAAGAATAAGGATGTCAATGTTAGGCTACAATTACAATAATATCTACTAACATAATAAAAAACTACAGTACATAATGTATGTGGACATTGTTACAGATGGAGTACACAGACAGGTGATATGAGGAATGCGAAAACATCGGAGTAACAACTGCTGAGTGAGTATTTTTTTATTTACCTTGTATATGTCACCGTAAAATTGTAAAAACCGTTAGATTGTAAAATAACTAACGAGATTGTAAAAATATGTCGAAATATTAAAAACTATATATTTATAATCTCACGAAAAATAATGTGTTAAATTATAGGCAGCATGTTCGCGTCGGAAGTTTATCAACATTTTACAATTTCACTAGTTTTATTACAATCTAACGGTTTTTACCATTTTACGGTGATATATACGCAGCTATACAAAGTGTAAAGTATGATCATCTTGTTAATGTCTTTCGGTAATCTTGGTTTTTCTATAAAAGTCACAGATGATGTACGGTCTATTAAAAAACGAAAGTAAAAATTTTAAGTAACCCGCGAATTGTCAAGCTGTGAGCGAGTTGATGATGCTAAGTTATAGCTAAGAAAACTCTCGATGATGTTAGCTTAGTATAGCTTTCAACCAAAAAAATACTAGATGCATATCGGCTATTTATATATTTTTTATATATCAGAACTCCGATTAAAGCTCGGTTAGGTATATAATAAACTATGCAAGTACTGAAGCAACTTAAAATTCAATTACTTACTATTTAAATACTTAAGTGACATTTAATTAACTATTTAATATGCCTGCATAATTCAGTTGAATTGTATGCATTTTATTCAGCATATTAAGCATCAAACACCATCATTTATAATTATTAAGGTATAATTAAGATAAGATTAAAATTAAAAGACTCATCTTTATCTTGTTAGATGTCTCCTGTTTAGTTAAATATTGTTTTAATGTCTTCATAGCTTGTATCATATTGATAGGAATTTATTACTTACATCTACATGGGTTATTTATTACTGCGGTATCGTGTTCAAATCAGTTTCTTCTGGAAGCTAAAGATATACATATTTTGTAAAAAAAGATTCCTTACAGAATCAATTTGAACGTTACGTAGCTTAGGTATATCACTCAGATCTCTTCCCGTAAGGTATATGTCACCGTAAAATTGTAAAAACCGTTAGATTGTAAAATAACTAACAAGATTATAAAAATGTCAAAAAATTAAAAACTATACCTATATTTATAATCTAACGAAAAATAATGTGTTAAATTATAGCCAGCATATTCGCGTCGGAAGTCTATCAACATTTTACAATTTCACTAGTTTTATTACAATCTAACGGTTTTTAGGTACAATTTTACGGTGACATACAAAAAATAAAAATTAAGTAACCGCCAATTTGTCAAGCATGAGCGAGATGATGATGATGAATTATAGCTAAGAATACTCTCGGTCATGTCAGCTTCCAAACGAAACAATAGATCAAAATCGGTTAATGCATTTGGGAGCTACGATGCCATGGACAGACACACAGACAGACAGACACTTCAAACTTGTAAGTGCTATAACACCCTGCTTTCTGCGTCGGGGAAATAATAAGAATTCATTACGCTAATTGAGAACTGTGTTTTTCGTGCATCGGTGAAGTTCTGCCATTTTAAAAGTCAGTTTATTGCGATTCTAAGAATTTTTTAGATTTTTATACGCACATTAGTACTTATACGGACCTAAATAAATACGGACCCAATTCACTCATCTCAGAACTTATACATACTGATGAAATTCTAACCGACACACCACTGTTTTAAATGCGGTTTTTAATGCTGCGGCTTAGAACAATGGAAGATTCACATGGTTCTGCGGTCACGGGTACTCTTACATAATAAAGTCACACAGTATAGAGTTACTGGGGAAGGGAGACTGTGAGAAATATGTTTTATGTGTAGGGAGATAGAACTTTGATGTATTAATTGTTCGCGCTAAGCCTGCTGATGGTCACATAGGGCTACAATCTTGACACTTTTTCAAAAAACACGAGGTCCCTGCTTCGATACGCTCTCTAGTCTAGTGCTAGGCATAAGATATAATAAAAATGTCCGCATCTTTATTTTTATAATAAATAAATTTTGCGAAAACCGTACATTTTTTTGCGATATAAAAAGTAGTCTCCGTCCTTCCCCCTGATCTACTCTATATATCTGTGCCAAATTTCATCAAAATCGGTCCAGTAGTTTCGTAGCCTATTTAATACAAACAAACAAACCAACTTTTCTTTTTTTTATAATAATAGACATTACATTATATATTCTAATATTATATTTACAAGGTGTAAAAAGAAAGTGGCTTACTTTCCTATTCGCTTAGATCCTTTAAACTATTGAACAGATTTTAAAGCAGTTTTCCGCAATAGAAATAAATTAAGAAGAAAAAGGTTTATTTGTATGATACATAGCACCCGTGCGAAGCCGGGGCGTGTCGCTAGTAAAACATAAACCGATAAAGGTTTATTATAGAATTTTAACCGTCGGGTCTGTATTTTACATTACCACGGTTAGTTAAGACGTTAAACTAAAAGGTATTTTTAGAATGTTCTTTTTGTACACCTCCGTATTATTTCTATAAAAGGGATGAATAAAGTCGACACATTATGCATACAATAAAATACAGAAACGAGATTGTTAAATGAAATTTTATGTCGATAAATATCGGCGCAGATAAACAGTTAGTGCTTTAAGCGTTTTAAAAGGCTTCGTAGTATTTTTACTCGGTTAATTTTTAGGATTCCGTACCCACAGGGTAAAAACAGGACCAAGTGTCTGTAATAGAGTCATGTTTTTACCCTGTGGCGAAGTCTGCGATGTCGCTGTCTGTGTGTCGGTCTGTGCGTCCGTCCGTCCGTCTGTTATTAGACTGTACGTTGTGAACCGTGTTATAGCTAACACACAGACAGTTGGAATTTAATAGATGATGTATTTCTGTTGCGGATATAATAACAAATAAAAATATTTGAGTGGGGCTCCCATACAAGTTACAAGAAACGTGAGTTTTTGCTGTTTTGTACGGAACCCGTCGTGCACGAGTCGGGTTTTTAGGGTTCCGTAATACTTAAGGAACCCTTATAGTTTCGCTCTGTCCGTCTGTCTGTCTGTCTGTCTGTCTGTCTGTCTGTCTGTCTGTCCGCGCCTCTAGCTCCTGTAATTATGAATATAAATTGATGAAATTTGGTGCAGTTATAGATTGTGTATAGATCACGGTTTCGGGATCATAAAAAAATTATAATTTTATATTATAGGGGTGGCTCTCCATACATGTGAAGTGGGGGTGAAAAATATTTTTTCACTCTACCCCATCGTGTGGGGTATCGTAGAATAGATCTTTTAAATAAGGGCAAGGTTTCATACGTTAATTTTTTATAAAGTTGACCATTTTCGAGTAATCGGCCTCTAAAGTAGTTTGTAAGTTGGTCCCCCCCCTAGCATTTTTAAACTATAGGAGATAGAAACTTGCAAATTTCCATGCTGATAGATCATGCTAAAAACTCTTTAGGAAAACTATTTTGAACCAAATCGGACAGTAACTTTTGGAGTAATTAAAATAAAAGCATATTACGCGTTTATAGTTACGGAACCCTCCTTAGACATGTCCTGACATGCTCTTGGTTAGGTTATTTATACCTTTTATTACACCTACCTAGTCTTTAATGCGGGGATTGTGATAGGACAGTTATCATCGCATTCATGACCGCCAGAGCATAAGCTGCCTTAAGTCTTAACCATATTTTGATATATTCAAAGCTTCCACAAAACGCTCGTCTGGTGTCTTACAACAAAATGGCGATCTTATTTTCATCAGAACACATAAAGTTTAACCGACCGGTTACAAAATGACACCGATAACTCCACACTAAGTGGGCTTATAACCAGTTTTATTGTAAATTGATTATGTTTTACTTATTTAATAGGGAAAGGCTTTCAATCGAAAGTTTACGGATTATCGGCGTAATGAGCGTATTATCATATTGTAGCCATTGGCTGTAGGTATATAATGTGTATTAGATTACGGGTAATATTCGTTTAAGCGCCGATTATAATAGGTATACATTCTAAGCGCCTGTTCACAATCAATAATATAATCAATCATAATATATCAAATATAGCTTAGTTACATGTTTTATCTCTGTCGCTTGATTAAAGTAAGTAGCGACAAAACTTTCAAATGGCCAAATAAATTAAAATATATGGTTTTGAAATATAAGTGATAAAAATCTTTAAGTGCGTTGAGAGTTTTTTTTTTATTAAATTTCACTTCTCTCACGTGCACTCTGTAGTCTATACATGTTTTTTTTCTTTCCTACACCTATCACGTTCATATACAGGTAGGTAAACGTTATCTATAAGTTTCAGTACAATTAGATTGACATATAAGTTAACCCAAGATTCTCATGTGCGTGCCTTTTTTAGGGTTCCGTAATACTTAAGGAACCCTTATAGTTTCGCTCTGTCCGTCTGTCTGTCTGTCTGTCTGTCTGTCTGTCTGTCTGTCTGTCTGTCTGTCTGTCTGTCCGCGCCTCTAGCTCCTGTAATTATGAATATAAATTGATGAAATTTGGTGCAGTTATAGATTATGTATAGATCACGGTTTTGGGATCATAAAAAAATAATAATTTTATATTTTAGGGGTGGCTCTCCATACATGTGAAGTGGGGATGAAAAATATTTTTTCACTCTAGCCCATCTTGTGGGGTATCGTAGAATAGGTCTTTTAAAATAAAGGCAAGGTTTCATACGTTACTTTTTTATAAAGTTGACCATTTTCGTGTAATCGGCCTCCAAAGTAGTTTGTAAGTTGGTCCCCCCCTAGCATTTTTAAACTATAGGAGATAGAAACTTGCAAATATTCATGCTAATAGATCATGCTAAAAACTCTTTAGGAAAACTATTGTGAACCAAATCGGACAGTAACTTTTGGAGTAATTAAAAAAAAGCATATTACGCGTTTATAGTTACGGAACCCTCCTTAGACATGTCCTGACATGCTCTTGGTTAGGTTTTTTAAATCAGTTTCTGCGAGTAGAAGATAAACGACCTTACCCGATACGTTTTTAAAATAAGGCAGTAAGATTATTAGATAGTAGATTCCTGATTTTTATTACTAGTAAAACGGAATGTAATAATGTTAAACATTAATCGATAACCTATTTTATCGTAACTACTAACTAGTAACTAGTAATACAAGTAGAAATACTTTAGTTATCAAATTACACACCAAAAACATTCCTACTTAAAATATTCATATTGCGTTATGCATATCTTAATACCCAATAACCGTATTTTATATTGTTTAGTACATTCGATATATCAAACAGCGAGAGTCGAGACCACAGATCTACAAATATAAGAGATGTGTCATGTGACAAGCCAGGTAACTAAGTACCTATGTCCTCTTTTAAGTAGCCCAAGCAGGAACAGTTGACAACTGCGTAATCATCATCATAAACATTATCGAATTATATAGTCGCTGCCATACAATTCTCTTTCGTTAATTTACGAATACGTAGTTGTCAATTGTTCCTGCTAACCCCACAGATCGTATTTAATCTATACCTACGTAAAAAAATACTTAGTCATTGTCAAGTAGTAAGCGAGCTGATTATGATGAATTATAGTTATAGAATACTCAATCACGTCAGTTTTTAAACGAATTCGTTTGAGAGCTTCGACGCCACACACGCACAGACACACACACGCATGCACACACACGCACGTCAGACAGGCACGTCAAACTTATAACACCCCTTTGTTTTCGTGGGGCTTTAAAATATTAAACTCGACCTACGTATATACATGTATACTTCTTTTGTCTTTTGTTCTTTGCATTAAGCCTCATTTACACAAGGAGAGTTTCTCGAACGGGTGCAGGCGACAATGTCAGGCGAGAATATTCTTGCATAGTGTAAACAACCTTTGCAGGCGAAAATCGTATGGTGAGTATCGTATACGAGAATATGATACGATATTGTCGCCCAAATCGTACGATAAACTCTCCTTGTGTAAATCAGGACTTAGTGTCTTTTTGTATACGTTTGGATTTAATAGAATCTGAACAGTCAACAGAGTACCTATAATAATCTATATAATATATGCAGTTGTGTCGTCACTCGTCAATAAAAGTCACGCACACATCAATGCACTCGGGGAATCTCATTTCAAATTCCGTGCCCGTGTGTGCGTTTACCAGCTTGTGTTCGCACGGCGCGTGTCCTCTTCTATAGTGTTCTATGGTCGATACACTGTAAGGTCGCATTGATGTGCAATAAACTAGATAGGGCATCGTAAATTAGAGTGGTTTTGTATAATATCAGTGTTGCTTTTAGATAACTCATAACGGTAACGGTAGTTATGGTTTGAAGCGTTTAGGGTTTTGTTAATGTGAGATACCGAAATCATTATGAATATGTATCGGTATTTCAGTCTACATCTGCCTAATGACAGTATTTTTTCCTTATTATTATTAATTACTACTAACTGTCCCAAAATACGTTGTTCTGTCTCTTCGCGCAATTTTTCCAATATTTCGCACCCTTTAAACCATGTCTAAATTTGCAAAATTAAGTATTTCAAGGCCAAAATTAGCTAAATCGGCTGTTCTTGAGTTTTAGCGAGACACAGCTTTTGCAATTCACTTTTATATATAAGAATCTACATGGATACGTGAAGTAAAAACTTTCAATAGTTTCACGAGAACTGTGCAATCGGAGCAATATGGAATTTTGTCATGAGAGGCAGGAGAATGGTGTGCGGAAAGATTGTAGGTAAATGAATTGTTGTGACGTTAACGTGTAAAAATTGCATCTATTAAACGCATGGCAGTGTGTTAAATATTAATCTGAGGTAGTGTGTTGTTATTTTTTTTAATTTTATGTACTTACTTTTAAGCTGTATATTCAAAAACGATGTTCGACACATAAAACGTTAAACCAACAAAAAGCTATGTTCAACGAGCCAACCATAATTCATTAAAGCTATGCAACTAAAAAGAGAATAGATTTCGCTCTCTTCCTTATTTTCATAGCTATTTGCTATACTTCACCCTAGCAGTCTTTTCTCTTTAGACAAACAAAACGCCTTTACTATCCGTCTTTGTATCTGTTTCTCTCAATGTTTAACCGGGCGGAGCATAATTCATAGTTATGCAACTAAAGTAAAAAGTAAACACCTGTTCGGTAGGTGGGCTCGACGGGTGGCGCGAAGGAAATATTAGTTTTATTATATTACCGCATTATTATGCAATTAATATTTCTAGATATTATTTATCGATGGTATATGGTAATTTAGAAATTAATTTTATTGTGCGAGTTTTAAACAAACGTTATATTTATCAGTCGTCGGGAATGAACTAGGTACTCACACTATATTTAGGCAGCAAAAATTTGTTGTTTAATTTCCAAGAATCGTCAAAAAAAAAAGACGGATTGCACTCCGGGGGTGCCGGCGAAGTAAGTTTCGTGGGGGGACAATTGGAGGTACAGGTCAATGTAAATGTCAAAGGTCATTGTGATGGGGATGGGTGGGGTCAAAACTCTAAAAGTCAATACTATACGAACTATAATAGTTTCATGCTCGCGTAAACCAAGACAGCAAACAATTGCAAGTTGCATCTTACGCATTTTTGATCAGGACACGTGACCTGTCGCGAGTTTAACAAGTTTTACCCATCCCAAGAAAAGTGCACAGCGCCGCTAAAGTAGTATTTACTTCAAAAAATATGTTGTTACGTCGTTAAACAGTATACAGTTGAATTACACTGAGTTATACAAACTTCACAAGAATTCGTTCTAATACATTCATCATCGTATTAGACAAAATGTAATTTCTCGTGAGGTATTTAAATGTAATTTCTATTTAGTTCACACCCACCGATATGCTATTGTTCAAAGTTTGGTCACAAATAGCGAAACATGTATTTGATTGAACAGAAATTCTATTGAAATAGTTAATAGTATAGGTCATGTCACAAATACTAGTATCGATATAGTGAATATGTAATATTTGATTGACTAGAAGTGGTAGAAATAATGTTAGGTTACTACCTAGAACATGTTCAGTTTGTATAATTTGATCGAATATAATAGCGAACATGTAGTACATAGGAGTCAGGACATTCCAGCGAGGGCCGTTTCGACATAGCCACATTCCAGCTCAAGGTAGTGCTAATACCGAGCTAAATGCCGGAAGAGTGAATTATACGCTTGGCTGGGAAATTGTGAAGAGCTTGTCTTCCTTAGGCCGGACTATATTGTCCGCAATCCCTAAGGCCGAGGAAAATTCAGGATACTGAAAATAGGTCTCTGGGCTTATACAATAGAGTTGAAAATCGTACACGCGAGCGTTAAGTCAAATGTCAAGACTGATAACTTGACACACATTTGTTCGATTTTCAACTCTGTTGTATTATTGCTGAGTTCTATTTTCAATGCTCTGGATTTTTTTCCGACCTTCCGGATTTCGGACAATCTTTTCCCTGCCTAAAGTTGTTTAAAATAATGTATGCAGCCAGGATTGAAAAGCCTATTAAAAATACTTCGCAAATTCAGACAAAATGACTGCATTCAAAAGAAGCCATTCCAATAAATTAAATTATTAAAGGACTTTAATGATTTCAAAGTCACATAAATAATTATTAGCAGACAAGCACGCAACGTAACCGGTAGTTATTAATATTTTCTTACAGTATTAAATTCAATCTACTATCATGTAAAGTAATTAATTTAACTTTTCATTTAAAATCTAACGTGTACCGCCTCCGGTTATATTTTAATCACGCTATCTTTAGAACGTAGCCTTCAGTGGGAACTTTAATGATTATTTTTAAGGTATAAAAATAAAATTATCTCATATCTATAATAATATAATAAGGAAAAAAAGTTTGTTTGTTTGCATTGTATAGACTACGAAACTACCGGGCCGATTTTGTTGAAATTTGGCACAGATGTAGAGTAGACCACGGGGAAGGACATAGGCTACTTTTTATCGCGGAAAATGTACGGTTTCTGCTAAATTAACTTTTGCGCGAATGAAGTCGTGGGCACCATCTATTATATTATATACAGGGGTCCAAGAAGTATGGTCAAGCCGAGTTTTCATGTATAGAGCGCCTTTTATTTAAGGATAAAAAACAAAATTATAATTTTTAAGTATGTAACCCCCGTAACGTCAAGCTGTGAGTGAGCTGATGATGATGATAATAATGAATTACCTATAGCTAATCGATCACATCAGCTTTCAAACCAAAAAACTAGATCAAAATCGGTTCTTTCGTTTAGTAGCTACGATGCCACGGACATACACACACAGACACGTCGAACTTAAGCACCCCTCTATATACGTCGGAGGTTAAAAAAGAGACAGTACAACTACGAATTTACGAAATACGCAATAGGCAATCGGACTAATTTTTTTATTGTATAAATGAATAGTACTCTTAAATATGAGTAACTACTTAGAAGAAACCGGTATATCAAAAGTCAATATTTTCAAAGGTACAGCGATTTGTATAAAAAAATTCGCGAGTCTCGTAAAAACGCTCCATACTAAACTTAACCTACAAGTGACGTCACTTGTAGGTTAAGGTGTATGAAGTATACGGTCGCAGGAATATTTTTGTAAATATCTCCGATATTTGGCGTTTAAGTTCATACTTACCATAATGAATGTTTTTATATGATGTAAGTAAACTAATGATGTAAGTAAACTAATGATGTAGGTTTTGTTTACCAATTTCGCAAAAAAAAATGTACTTTTTAAATGTATTTAGGTAATTGGTTAAACTACACAAAAAATAATATATATTTTTACATTTACCAAGCAGTAATAATGCCTCAATATTTCTGAATATATTAATAAAACTAAATATTTCAGATGTAGTCCGATCCCTATTCAAATGAAATTTTGTTGTATCGGCATAATGATTGCAATGTCCATTACTGAAAACAAAAGTTTAATTGGAGCACAGATCGATTTCATTGAAACCGATTACAAGCACTTACAAATGGGAGTCTTGAGGCACGTTTGACCCAGACCCTGATGGTTTTTCATCAGACCCTCATTACCATCTTGATTGGATGCGGAGTTCTGATAATCTTAATAGAGTTTATAACTTACAAATAGTTGAGTACTTTTAACCTTTTGAGGTTTTAAATTTATAATATACCTATAAATAAAGTTAAATATTTTTACCCGACTGCGCGACGCAAAGGAGTGGTAATGTGTTTATCAGCCTATGTATGTATGTATGTATGTATGTATGTATGTATGTATGTATGTATGTTCCTTTGAAGCACTGTACAGACCAAACGCCTGGGCCGATTTTTATGATTCACACGTCAATCGATTCCTCTTAGTCCGGCGAGTGTCACTAAAGACATGACGTTAGTGAAAATTCAATATGGCGACTACTGGACGCCATATTGTGAAAATGAAAAAAATGAAAGTCAACAAACTATATCAAGTGGGGTATCGTTGAATAGGTATTTAAAAATCATTGTTAGTTTTCTCTCAACATTTTTCGATTCGACTGACCGTTTAGGATCTATATCGATTTAAAGTTGCGTAACAACCATTCTCACATTCCAGTGATGTAGTACTGATGCTGATAGGAAATCCAGTCTGGTAAATAGCTAGCTAGGTACTCATAACTAAAAAGTATAAAATAAAAAATTATAATTTAAAAAATTTAAAAACCCGACTGCGTAAAAAGTGAACTAAACTAAGTAGGTACAGAATTAAAACTGAAAAGAAAAAAACAAGCACTTAGATATCCGGTGGTCTAGAATTCTATAATATATTATTGAATTAATACTATTGGAACATAACAACTGAACAGTCGGGAGCCATTATTCGACAGCCAATCTAATTTTTCAATGGATCCTGACTGTTTAGTTGTTATGTTCCAATAGTATTAATTCAATAATATATTATAGAATTCTAGACCACCGGATATCTAAGTGCTTGTTTTTTTCTTTTCAGTTTTAATTATGTACCTACTTAGTTTAGTTCACTTTTTACGCAGTCGGGTTTTTAAATTTTTTAAATTATAATTTGCCATACGATTGTACCTATTTATTATGTACTATGTAATAGGTACGTACGTTATGCATAGTTTTCGAGATAGAGTTTGTTACTTAGTAATAATAATATTCATTTATATAAATACGTGAAGCCGAAACTTTGTATGACTTTTTACGAAAATTACGCGGACAGAGGAGTATGAAATTTGGCACAGTTAAATTTTATATGAAGGCGGTATGACTTGCATTAAATTAATAAGTTAACATTATTTTTCATAAATTAACAATTAATAAAAATTACGTTATACACTACATTACACCTCAGATTATTAATTCACACTGCCATGCCTTTGATACAATCGATACCGTGAACGTTTGTCTATCTGTCTTTCACATCCAATAGACAATTTCTTTTCTAAGATGCAAAAGGACTCTATATAAACTTATAAAATTCATAAGGTTTTTGCTTCACGTAACCATAGTCCATACTAATCTTATAACGAGGAAAAATTTGTTTGCATTTAATAGGCTCAAAACTACTGGACCTTTTTAATAAAATTTGGCACAGATATAGAATGGAAGGACATATACTACTTTTTATCGTGGAAAAATCTACGTTTTGCGCGGGATTACCTTTTGCGCGCACGAATTCGCGGGCAACATCTAGTTTTTAATAAAAACTATTTAATTAATATAAAGCAATTTTCCGCCAAATATTTGGCGGATTGCTTTAAATCATAATATTAATTAATTCTATGCTATGGATTTCCGCAATGTAACGCCTGATTCTTTTAACTATTTAAAAACTATTTTTCTAAACTTTATTAAAGCTATCATATAACCCTATGATATCAAGTCATGGGTGAAACTATTCCCGCCTGCTACAGGCTATACTTATCCCGATTAGATAACGGGATAGGAACAAAGTTGCGGGATATCGCCGTAGATTAAATTACAGACTTAGTTTCCTTTACGTTTTGATTATTCCCTTTTAACTACTATTGCATGTCTCGGCTTACCTCATTTGAGTGATTTCTTGTGAGTAACCTATTCAAATATCAATAGATTTAAAGGTGTTGGTCCAACATTGAGCTAGAGTCGACAGCAATGAAATGGTTGCCAATGTGTTCATCTTAAATCATATTAGATGTCACCAAAAAGGCAATCCCGAACAACGCCGGGTATAGAAGTAATACCCTGCGTTTTTTAAAATTTAAATATATTTTTAGACCACCGTTTAGTGATTTACCATTCAATTTCCGTTCAGTCTATCCGTTCAGGCCGATTTGAACGAATCGCTTCAGTCCATCCGGCCAAATTGCACGCAGACGATACGATTTTGCTTCCGTTCAGTCCGAACTGAAGGTAGACCGGACCGTATATGGTAGCCTTTATGATGCTTCTGTACGCGTACTTTTCCCTACAGACCCTTCAGTAGGTAACTACAATCACGCATCAGTTAATTATTTTAAACGCTGCAGTTAAATATTTCTCAGGTCCCACGTAAAGCTCTCATGATACACTGGCATATTTTTCTGTTCTCACGGAAGAAGTTCTTTGTTTTTTGTTTAAATGGTAAGTTTTGTTTTAAATTTATATAATCATCTTAATATCTTAAATTACTAAACTGCATGATGTATGTTGAATCATTTTTTATAACTAATAAGTAATAAGTTACTTTTAACGAGTGTCTTTAGGTATCTAGGAAATAAAAAGAGAGTGTCAGCAAAATACCAATTACCATGCAGCTAAAATCAATCAAGACTCTAAAAAAACTATCTTTTCTTCTGCTGCAATGTGAATGTCTCGTTAAAACTGGAGAATGGCTGGATTGATTTGGCTATTTTTGGTCTTAAAATAATCGTTCAGGGAAGGTTTAAACGGTGAGAAACTTTGGAAAAATGCGGGGAAAATATTAACATAATATTTATAGGTGCGACAGAAAATACGTGTGTCGGGACAGCTAGTACTCGTATACATTAAAATACTCCGCGATAGTTGTCTTATAAGTTATAACGTAAGGCGTAGTTTCGTTACATGTGCTTGCGTGACACTGCATAATTATACGGTAAGGCGTAGTTTAGATCGGCCTCACTGTGTGGTTCGCAGAACTCTGTCTTAATTTTTTTATTTGGTCAGGTCCATACATGCATTAATTCTTTATAATATATTGATATTTAATTAAAATCTTTTAGTGGGTGGCTAATCTCATCTAAATCTACCGTTAACCATACATTATGGTTGAAATGAAAAGTATCTTCCTAGAAGAATCGCGTGTATTGGGGTTATCATTAACCACGCCTCTAGAAAGTTCAAACATCCGCTTCATTCGGCTATGTTTACTGTTGCAATTGTTATGACTAAGTTCACAGCGTCCACACGTAAAGTTCGGACCGTGATCGGACTGCGTTCCAAACCGCGGAAGGATCTGCGTATCGAACTGTCGTGGTAATTGCGACTATATCCTAACCTAACTAAGAGCATATCAGGAGGGTTCCGTAACTATCAACACGTAATAGGTTTCATTAAAATAACTTCAAAAGTTTTAAAGTCACAGTCCGATTTTGTTCAAAATAATTTCCCTATAGGTACAGTATTTATTATGATCTATCGGCATGGAAAATTGCAAGTTTCTAAGTCTCATATAAAATTATTATTATTTTATGATGCCAAAACCTCTAGAGATCTATACACGTACACTAGCTCATTATACAATTTAAAAAAAAAAAACATCCATTTATATTCATAACTAGCTTTAGCCCGCGACTTCGTCTGCGTGGAGTTCGGTTCCCATACAAAATTTTAACCCCTTTTTCACCCCCTTAGAGGGCGAATTTCCAAAAATCCTTTCTTAGCGGATGCCTACGTCATTACAACAGCTATCTGTATGACTTTCAGCAAAATCTGTTCAATAGTTTTGGCTGTGCATTGATAGATGAGTCAGTCAGGTTTGTTTTTTATATATTTAGATTACAGAAGTTAGAAGAGCGGACATACACAGTTCCTTGAGTATTGCGGAACCCTAAAACCTCAAACTTATAGCCACAAAGTTACAAATTACATTATATCAAATACCAATACACAACATTATGTAAACCGAATGTTTATAGGAAGCCACATCATTACTTTATATGTTCGTAACAAATCTGAACTAACAGTAGGTATGTTGTAATATTTTCCTTTATAACTCCATACAAATGTCTTGTATTGCATAAATAAATACGTTTTAACTTATAAATCAAACGCCTTTCACTTGGGAATATGGAAGTTAAGCTCATCTTTTGTTTTACTACCTATTAAATCTAACCGCAGTATCAGTTACTGTTTTAGAAGACCTTTTGTTAGATATTTAGTACTATGGAGTAGGTTCAAGTTTTATGCAATCGTTCAAGAATTCTTTATGCATCACTTTTAAGAGTATGATATGCGTGAGACCCAGTTACTTTATTTCATGATCATCATCATCATCCAATCGCCGTCAAATACTCAACATTGAGTTTACCCAAATTACCCAATGAGCACCAACCATTCCGATCTTAGATAGCCCTCATCCATCCGCTGCAGTCACCTTCTTCAAATCGTCTGTCCATCGTACCACAGGACGTCCTACACTACGTTTACCTAAGCGTGGTCTCCACTCTAACACTTGTCTGCTCCATCGACCGTCTGTCTGTCTGCAGACATGGCCGGCCCACTTCCACACACATGTTCACGGCACGATGCATTGACGTAACGTACAAACTCACGACGCCTTAAAATTGCACTGAAAGCCATGCCATATAAAATTCCGGTGTTGTTCTGCGGCGAGTGGCGACGTTGCTGTGCCCTGAAAATTCACGACGCGGCAACGCATCGTGCCACGACGCCGCGCGCCGCCGTGACACGTCGCGCCGTTTCACGTCGTCGACGTCGTGACGTGAACATGTAGACATGCCCTTATTGTTACAATTAGAAGACAAATTTAGTTTCGAACTTTAATTTCCCAGCATCATAAACTGAATTTTAGTTACGCAATCGCGTAGGTCTCGAAGACTTTTTTTAATGACACTATTAATATACGTTCATATCTTAATAGTGTTGTTACAATGCGATCTCAGATATATCGATAAATCTTTAAGTGATGTAACGACATAATTGATAGTTTTCACTTGTATTTGGGTTTGTTTGTGGGCGACAAACTCATTAGTTTGTGGCCCGAGGCGACAGACGTCAAGCGGGCATTGGTTAGAGAACGTTAAAATTTTAAAGTCTAATTCAATATTATTTGGTAGCGTAGTCTTTAATTAGGGAGTTACTTTGTGAAATTGAAAGTAATAACTTTATTTTTACAAAGTTAATGGAAAGTCGGAGAATACAATAGAGCCATTTGCTGTGGAATTGTAGGAGTGAACTAGCATGCTTGGCATGATCACAGTATGAATACGTTTTGTCTACACAAGAAGAGACATACTGACAAATAATATTGACAAAATGACTGCATAGGAAAATTTTCAATCTGTCATTTAGTCTATTCTTCCGTAGAAAGCATTTCTACGGTGGTGGTTCTACGCGTGCAGGTGCCGCACCTTCCCGTGTTGCACATATTTTAAACTCACCCGCGGCTTCGCCCGCGTAAATAGAGTATCCTACGAGAACACAGTAGGTACTTTTTCGGACCGTAACATCCAGAGCTTAAACTACTTACAAATATACTTATAATTTTTGCTGTATTTTCTTTCATTACATGAAAATGTGCTATAATTTCATGTAATGAAATTGTAGCTGTAAATGCTGTAAATTGTAAATGCTGTTATGGCCTCGGAAGGCCAAGTCTGCACGATTGGGCCGGCTCGACCGTTTAAATACCACGGCCTCACAGAAAACCGGCGTGAAATAACGCTTGCGTTATGTTTTGCCGAGTGTTTGAGGTTACCGTAGGCCCTAGAGGAGTTGGGAACTGGGGACTAACGACCCTTGGACCTTGTGTTATAAATAAAGGTCTGGAATACCAGAAGAGTTGAAGGTGTAACTCCTCTGGTGTTGCGAGTGTCCATGGGCGGCGGTCGATTACCATCAGGCGATCCGTCGGCTTCCTGGTCTATTTCATAAAATAAAATAAAAAAATACTATTAGCTTGGCTTAACAATTAGGGTTACATCCGTGTGATAAAATAAATATTCAAATGCCATTGTAGGCCTTTTCATCCGGATGGATGATTTATACAGTATTCTCCGAGCGAAGTAACCACTCTTGAAATACTGTAAGTGCCTGGGACAGTTGGTTTGTAAATGTCGTATGGTTGCCTAAGCACATACGGCATTCTCACAACACCGTCAGCCTAGTCCAGAGGAATGAACTGGTCAATACGTCTGGGGCCAACCACGTGCGGGTTTCCTCACGATGTTTTCCTTCACCGTAAGAGCGTCCGTATAATGTACTTGAGATCTGAAAAATTCTCATTGGTACACGCCACACCTGGGATTCGAACCTGCACTCTCTCGAGTGCGAACCAAACGGTCTACCCACTAGGCCACAGAGCTCTATCAAATGCCATTAATGTGAGAGATAAACTACACATCGTAAACGTATGGTATACAATTTACGTTCACATATAAATGTTTCGATGCCAATGTATGTTATTAGTTCATTTCTTGTCGTGGTTTAATTTTATTTCTTTAACTGTTATATTTTATGAAACAATAATGATCGAGGAAATTAGACCCAAAAGTTTTTGGGTGAATAAGCTTCATACTTACACGAGTTCATTTTCATTGTCTACGTTGATATTTTTCATATACCATAATATTTATTGGACAACATTAATTTATGGTTTTAAATTTTTATGGATTAAAATGTTTACCACCTCTATCTTCTAGAAAAAAAAACGAATTCAATACGTCTACAATATTACGATATATGGTCTTTACGATATATGGTCTAAATGTACGTACTAATAATTTTAAATTATAAAGAGAAAAGATTCGTTTGTTTGTTTGCATTAAATAGGCTCCGAAACTACTGGACTGATTTTGATGAAATTTGGCACTGACAATAATATATAGTAGGCCACGGGCAAAATGTACTGTTCTTACGCGATTTTCAATTGTGCACACGAAGTCGCAGGCTACATTTAGTTTTTTATTAACGAAGGTTGCAATAAAATTGATCAAAGCCTGTATTTTATCATCTAGTTTTTACCACCATAATTTAAAAATGTATGCAGTTTCCTTTTATTTAATATTCATTAGGAGTAGCCCTGCTGAGCTTTCAATACGGAAATCATGAGTAATCACATATACCCAGCATGACACTATTTACTATGGAACATTGAACGAATTAGTGCAAATAGCTCTTTAATACGATAGTTTTTGTATATGGTGTAGGTACAGTAAGCATAAACACATTTTCAAGCAATATAATATATTATCTTTGTATTACTTTATGATAATGAGAACGTCTTGAAGACACTTAACCTTATACTACCAAAAGTTACATAGCACGCACTTGTATAGTTACAAATTTTTGATGCCACTGGACTGGAACTATGACTGCTGGTTGTTTTGGTGGGAAGACGATGAGGGAGTTTGACCCCCTCCTACATCATTCCAGTCCCCACTGCGGGTGATGTACAAACCGGACATTGGGAATAGCTACGGTTGAGCTATTGTTAGGTGTGGGGGGCTTGTACCCCTGCTATATAACTTCTTCACGGCGAACAGTGAAAAAACAGTCAAGATAAACCTAGTTTATATCCGACGCTTTTTTGTTTCCGAACCCCGTTATCGAACAAATAGCGCTAATGAATAAGTAGTTAGTAGATAAACTACCGATAAATTCACCTCAGAAACCGGACATAAGTCTCCTTAGGCTGGCGCTGGGACAATATTATGTACCGGAATTCGGCGGGCCCGGGAAAATTTAGAACACTGAAAATAGAACTGTGCGCTTATACAAGAGAGTTGAAAGTCGAAGTGTCGAGTATTGAGCTGTCGTACATGCTGTTTATATAATATCTACTATCTTGAGCTCTATTGTATTAAGAGGAAACACCAGGACCACGAAATGTAGGGAAAAACATACAAACGTAGTCCCCTGTTTCCTCCCTGGATTATGCCGGTAGAGTAACATTTTTTTTTCTGAATATATGGATACTATTACCATGTCCCTTTGATTTCCTTTTTTTTCATAAATTAATTATTAAAAGAGATATGGACGTTCAAAAACTTAAAAAAATTGCCAGATTTTCCGCTATGTACAAACATCCAGAAAAAAAAATTGACTAAATTTATATATAAAAATGAAAACATAGGAACATAATTCAAGTCTTTTTTTATTTTTGATGAAAAAAGTACTTAAATCGGTTGAGTTTTGGAGAAGGAATCAGGAGACTACGAATAATTTTACGATTTTAATAGGTATTTTCAGTTCAAGTTGTAGTTGTCTCTATCGCACTCGCACACATTGATCGCGACACTGCGGGACAGCAACAGATTTTACAAATACCTATTTTTCATTTCTCTAACCCAGTCTTTCCCTTGTGGGCGCTGGAAGCCTAGAGGGGGCGGTAAGGGGCCCAGAAAAAAATTAGGGGGCACTGATGTAAGCAGTATTATAATTATTGCTCAATGTTGATTATTGGTTAATTTTGAAGAGATAAAAAGTACTCTTCAGGTGAAACTAATATGTTATTGAGGTTTTATAGTGAAAGAAGATGGAGGGCGCTACACAAGAACTGATTTTCAACGTTTTTATTTTGTTACTATTTGCTAGCGGTTGGTAACTAAAACTTACCAATGTTCCTTTCTACACCACCTATCCTTCCCTTTCCCTATTCCTACCCTCTCCGCAAATCCGTGGGAACGCAATGGATAATCATAAAAATAATTTTATTATCCAAAATGGCGGCGATGTGGTTCACCACCCATCACGTCTCGTTCTCGCGGAGGCGAAAAGTGGCCCATGGAGAGCCGCTTCGCTACGTTGAATGTAAGAGGAGGAATGGATGATAAGAATGAAAGTGGACGAACGAAACAAGTGTGTAAAGATCGTAGCAAGTGGAAAGAAGTGGTCTCTGCCTACCCTAATGGGAAAGAGGCGGTCTCTGCCTACCCCTACGGGAAAGAGGCGTGATTATATGTATGTATGTATGCTAGCGGTTATACTGTACTCTTAGTGTGGTTACTACAAATTGAGATACCTTGAGCTGTAAACAAAGGCAGCTGTGACACAGTTCATACTAGTACGGCTGCTAATGTTTCCCTTATTATCAGTGTACTTTGTATAAATACATATTGTGTTCCTCTGATTGTGAAAAATTGTAATGAAATTGAATAATAAATAAAAAAATAAATAAAAAGTGAGCGTTAGACGGAATAAGTTTGGGAACCTCTGCTCTAACCCTTGGTGTTTCCTCTTAACGTAGAGTTCTATTTACAGTGCTCGGATTTTTTCCGGTCTTCCGGATTCCGGATCATATATTCCCAGCCTTATCTTTTCTGACCGTACCGGGATTTGCCCATAATCACCCCGCTGAGCGGATAACTGATGGCCCCATTTGTCACTGAGTGATTAAACTTGTTTGTCACTTATACTGTGGTTGCTATTAAGTAACCACTAACCAGTCATTAACCCGTATACCAGTGTAATAAGTCCATGTACATTTTACTTGATGTTGCCTGGCCGTTCGCGCAATAAAATAAGCTAACCCGCTCAAACTCTACATTTTCTGGAGAAAAATATAGTATAATAAAATATAGTATCTGATATTTTTAATGATGGTAATAGCTTAAGCTCTGGAATCTGGATTAAGACATAGGCTACTTTTTATCCCGATAAAGTGTTCCCGTGTGACACTTTATTTATGCAAGCGGACCCGCGGGCGAAAACGAGTTAATAAACAATACAAACTAATCTGTGCGTTTCTTATTCAAATACGTTTAGCTGAGTTTAGCGGAACCATCGAGGTGCATTTTTTTGGCTAGTGTATTATTGTTTTATTTTACTTAAAAAGAAGTAAATTAAGCAGGATCTTTAGTAGGTATTCGTGTTGACTCTAAGTGAAGTTTCTAACAATATTCTAGTCACTCGTAAACAAAATTGCCTTCTTCCCTTCACTAACCACTATAAACGTTGCCATAAAAGAACTACACAAGAAACGGTTTACAAGGTACTAGACCTAATAAATACGCGGTATACTTAAAACCTAAACCATTACTAGTTAGGTGAGGTGTAAAGTAAGGAACATACAAAATTACCATCGAATACGCCATAGAATGTATAATTGTACACTAACAGGTGATAAAAATTCATCTCTTTACCGAACACGTTGTCACCGCGTTTCCGCATGTAAACTTATAAGGGCCGCTACACAGTAGTTCGATTTGAAGAAAGGTTTGTAATCGTTTAATGTTTTAAACGAAAGGTATTTAAAATCTAATATTAATTGCAGGTGCTCGCAACTTCGTTTGCAAAGAAGTACCGGAAATAGAACCTTATACCTTATAACATCAGCTACATACCAGTGAAAGTCCCGTGAAAATCAGTCCAACCGTATCGGAGATGGAAAAAATAGACGGACAGACAAAAATTTAAATTCTTAATCTAATGCGACGTCATAAATTTTATTTGTCTTAATTTTAATCTCAACAATCGCTTGAACCGAAATAACTTTTCTTTTGTTTGGATGTGTTTGTCTATTCAACAATAATTAATATTAATATAAAAAAATATTAAGCTAAAATTAATAGAGACATAAAAAACCACAATCGCGACATTATGTCAACGGATTAGGATGCGGTCGTTAAGGTCAAGAAATGTCAAAATATGATCATAAACATGTCTCGTGAAAAACTTGATGCCTTATTATGAATCCTACTTCTGTTATAAATGTTAAAGTTTGTGTGTTATGTATGTTTGTACTCTTTCACGCAAAAAATACTGAACTGATTTTGATGAAATTTGGTATGGTAGTAGTTTACGATCTAGATTAAAACATGGGCTACTATTTATCCCGCGGGATACTGTATTTACGCGGCCGAGCCACGGGCAAAAACTAATTTTAAATAGGAGAGAATAGAATTTAATTAAGTAAACTCCTTTTAGTAGGTACCATTTTTTCTCCAATTTTTTTATATTTTTCAACCCCAAATGATAAAATTACGGAATGATTTTTGCCTGTCATTTTACTGAAGAACAGAATATGCACTGAATATGTACAGAAATTTTTCATTATCGTTGTGTTCGCGATTTATCTTACTATACTTAGAACCTAACCATAGCGCTAGTAATGGGACATATTAAAAAAGCGTGACATATGAGGGGTGGGGTTCAAAAAGTCGAAATTTTGTGTGACGTAACATGTGGACGGCCCCGTATTACAATTCACAAGTCTGCACCATGTGTGCTTCCCTTTATAGTTGTCCTTTCGAGGATGATTCGATTATCGATACGCGTAGGAGCAGAATATATTGCGTCTGCGACCACGTTGACGCTAATGTCCGTATAAATACCGTATAAGATCGGATCATTTGTAATGCTCGGAATTGCGTTCATCATCATCTGCAGCCCGGCTTCTGAAAATTTTATATAAACTCTAGATAAACTTAGTTCAAGTGGCGCAGAGTTTACGAATCCCATCATAATATATCAAGTGGTCACTAGATGAATCTTTTTTAAATTCGAGGATAAAGATACTTTGTTCTAATATTTCGGCAATGTAACTAATTTTATGAAAATCATAAAATAAGAAATTTTGGGCGTGAAATAGGGCTTTAAACTACTATTACCACAGACTATCACTAAGAAATTGATCAGTGGAAATTTCAAGTGTCTACCTATTACGGATGGACAGCGAAGTCTCAGTAATAGAGTTCAGTTTTTGGATACAGAACCCTAAAAAGATGGGAAGTAATAAAAAACCGCCCTAGTTAAACTTGTAACGAGATATATACAGGTTTGCAAGATGGATGATGTTTCCGAACCCGCTTGGTTAGAAGTTATGTGAATGGATATTTATGGGAACGTCTGGAATCAACTACTTGTATGCTAAATTGCTATCGTGCTTGTTATGTGTTTTGCGATTTTGTCAAAATGATTTGTGTCCTTAGATGTATGTGCCCATGTTTTCTGTTCCGTATATACGAGTATAAGGGTCCTAATCCTATCTGCACTAATACAATACATACCTATTGAAAATGGAAGTATCGAGTGTCGATCTGTCATAACGTCATGGGATACTCATGCCAACTTACCTATCCGGTAGTTGTGGTATAGTATACGGGTATGCGACCCCGGCTTCCCTAGCTATTACTGTCCTATCCCTTACCCTCCTGGGCGGTAATATCCTACATTTCCATTTCCCACTCTAACTTACCAATCTTCCCTTCCACACCACCTATCCTTCCCTTTCCCTATTCCTACCCTCCCCACCAATCCGTGGAAACGCAACGGATAATCATAAAAATAATTCAATTATCCAAAATGGCGGCGATGTGGTTCACCACCCATCACGTCTCGTTTCTTGCGGACGTGAAAAGCGGACCATGGAGAGCCGCTTCGCTACGTTGAATGTAAGAGGAGGAATGGATGGTAAGAATGAAAGTGAACGAAGCGAAACGAGCATGTAAGGATCGTAGCAAGTGGCAAAAACTGGTCTCTGCTTACCCCTTTACGGGAAAAAGGCGTGATTATATGTATGTATGTATCTGTCATAATAATATAATATGACATTGACATTTGACTCGACACTTTTCTATTTTATCAGCGCAGAGTTCCATTTCCAATGCTCTGAATTTTACCCGGCATTCCGGATTCCGGATCATATAGGTAGTCCCAACTCCCAACCTTAGGAGCCATTATTGGCTGTGAAATAAAAATAATGTTTTGCACAAATTATAGCTGTACGTTTTTTGGTCCGTCTTTTCATAAAATATATCTCTTTTTCATGTTAATATTTGTATAACTAGCCCATATCTATCATTAATGAAGTAATTTATAATATCTCACACAATTTTAGACCAGATGCGATATATATTTGGACATAATCGTGCATTTATGTAAATCGAGGAACTGGAAATGGAGTAGACAAATTATTTGTTGCTTATTTTTTTTTTTTTTAACAATAAAGCATATCTTTTCTAGTATATTTTGAATAGAAAGTCTGATAAAATATTATTTTTTATTAATACCGCATTATTTAGTAACATTTTTTATATATCCAAGACAAAATATTACACGACTTCTGTAATATTTTGTTCCACCATCTTAAATAGGCAATCGGACTAATTTTTTTTTATTGCATAAATGAATAGTACTCTTAAATATGAGTAACTTCTCAGAAGAAACCGTATATCAAAAGTCAATATTTTCAAAGGTACAGCGATTTGTATAAAAAATTTCGCGAGCCTCCTAAAAACGCTCCATACTAAAGTCGACCTAAAAATGACGTCACTTGTATATGAAGTAGTATGAAGTAGTATATGAAGTATATGGCCGCAGGAATATATCTGTAAATATCTCCGATATTTGTGCGTTTAAGTTCATACTTACCATAATGAATGTTTTTGTATATGATGTGAGTAAACTAATGATGTAGGTTTTGTTTACCAATTTCGCAAAAAAAAAAAAATTTTTTTTGGTATAAAGACTCGCGAAATTTTGTATACAAATCGCTGTACCTTTGAAAATATTGACTTTTGATATACGGTTTCTTCTGAGAAGTTACTCATATTTAAGAGTACTATTCATTTATGCAATAAAAAAAAATCAGTCCGCTTGCCTATTGGATATAACTTTTTTCAACTTAGTTGTATCCAAATCTTAATACAGTGTTACTTTGTTACTGTAATTTAATTATAAGTTTATAAGGTAAACTTAAAATTATTTAGTAATAAAGGAATGTGAACTAGATTTTTATTAACTTTTTTTTATTGCGTCGTGGGCACTCCTTAATATTGTGTAATAAAAATAACGAATACATTAACATTATGTCTGCAATTTTTCTAGTAAGAGATGGGTGTATTAATTCCGATAGTCCTAAATTTTTATTGCCTAACCGAAACAACTATTACCTAATAACTATTTATTTGCCTTCTTTTTATATGTCAAGGAAAAAAATGTGTACCAGCTATTACTAAGAATCCGCTATCCATCCGCATGTCTGTCTGTCACTGTAGCTCATGAATCGTGATAGCTAGAGAGTTGAAATTTTCACAGATTATGTATTCCTGTTGCTGTTATGACAACAAAAATAAAATAAATATTTAAGTGGGCTCCCATACCACAAACGTGACTTTAGCCGTCTTGTACGGAACCCGAAAGCGTGAGTTCGACTCGCACTTGACCGGGTTTTAGTACCTACTTTATACATACAATTTAAATAAATTCCATTCCAATTGCATACCAATACTTGCACCTGTTGTGGCGACGGATCACCAAGGACCTAGGTCCTAGACCCAGACAAACCTAGGTCGTCGACCGAAGCTGAGGAATGACCGCGCACCCGACATTGTCTGTTATTTATGTACAATTGTAGTGACGGAAACAAATATTAGCTTATGTCCCGTACTCAGATTTACAATATCCATAAATTTGAAAAAGTGACTGCCTTGATGTTCCAGCAGTTTGATTTGGTTTGAGATTCCTATTGTGTTTTAGGGGCCATCCACATATTACGTCACGCAAAATTTCGACTTTTTGAACCCCTACCCCCCCATGTCACGCTTTTTAGTATCCCTGTACCTGTATTTAACATGTACTGTCACACTTTGTATGACCCCCCCCCCCCCCCCTCCCCCATCAGGTGTGACGTAATATGTGGATGGCTTATTGCTGTTAGTTTTGTGCCTAGGTCGTAAGTTGTACCTATAGTAGAAAACTCTTTCGATCCCGGGTAAAATGTTACAACAAAACCTGTAAATTCCCTGGGAATAGTGAGTTTGCCGGGATAAAAAGTACCTAGTCATAGTCAAGTAGAATAATATATCTTATTTCTGTTGTCTGGTATCCGTAACACAAGTACAGGTCGCGCAACGAAGATCTTTCGACAAAAGTAGAGGGGGTATGCGCAGAAGTCATTTTTGGGTGTGTTTGGCGGTAGCGGGCTCAGGGGAGGTGTGGATGCGCCGAACGCATGCCGAACGTGGCTGCCGACACGCTATTGGTACGTTAGTAATATATATTCTTTGCTATTGGTCACATGCGCGAACGATCCCCTCCACTTTCACTGAGCGCTCATAAACCGTTGCGCGACCTACACTTCGGATACTGTTCACGACGAACGTTTAGAAGGTAGCGAATTAGTTATAAAGCCATGTAAATAGTTAATTTTAAAAAACATTGTAATTCGTTGTAACTTAAAGCTTACAATTTAAAGTAAAAATAGTAGAAACTCGTTACGTAATACATAACAAATAACAATAGTACATGTAAAATCTTATTAGATACCATTGTCTCTCAAAAGCCATTGTTTTAACATTCTTATTAGACTCATACTTATGATTATATAACTTTGCCCATTGTTCTCAATTCATTGTGATAGTAATTAGCGAAATATTGTTAAAATTGATAAAATAAGACCTAGTTTAATGTAAGGGTATTAGCTATGCGGGGGTTGAGTGAGTTATCTTGAAAGAAAGACCATAGTTGCAAATTTTTTCTACTAGGGAGCGCCTCGGTCTCGAGAGAGACTTACTATTAGACAGGGACGGAGCGAACGTCCGTTAAGTCAGGGGAGGACGAGGCAATATAAATACTGGAAAAACCTATTTTCCTCGCTCACTCAATTCCCGACAGTTTTCCAAGTTTTATTCATATTAAAAAGTTGTAAATATGTATTAGAATATTAAGAAGAATGTATTTCATGTAAATATTGTTATCTTAATGTTGAATAAACGATATTTCGAGCTGAGGGGGTGAGGAATGGAATGTTCTAGAAGGTTGATTGCCAGACTAGTATAAAGATAGGGCCAATCGCCATACAAATCGTACTTCGCTCCGACAAGTCGACAAGTCAACAAGGAATCCCTGCCTCACCACAGCTCGAAGTAATTGGTAATCCTTTGCATTTTCCTTTCACTTTTCCTTTCTTTTTTATTGTATTTCCTACCTGTTATTTCCGTGTATTTTCCTGTGTATTTTCCCGTGTCTTTTTCCAGCTTTCTCTTCTACCTCTTACCTATCCCCTCATTCCTACGTACCAGATTTCGATCCCTTCCTTTGCCCTAGGTAATCTAGGCTTTGTCCCCCTCATTTCATGGTCCTTAACGAGCCGGATAGAAAATCCACGTAAGTATAAAATCCAGCGCGGGCAATCAAGATGCCGAAATCCGGTACATCGAGCATCGTCGACGCGGCAGAGCGGGCGTACCACCAACAAGGAGTGCTGACGCGGAGCGGCGCACAAGCGACACGTCTCGCGCCACCACCACCACCGGCAGAAGAGGCTGCTGAAGGGCCCACCACGGCATCCACCATGATAACGACAGATCAGACGACCACAGCGACGTCCACCAGCGGGGAAACGGCGAGACACGAGGAGGACACGATTATAGAGAAGCGTGCGCCTCGTGCAAGGAAATACAAGAGGATAGCGGAGGCCGAAGAAAAGCTGGCGGAACTGAAGCTGCAGGAAGTCCGGGCGGCCCTCGTCCTGGCCCGTGCAAGGCTGGCCAAGGAGCGGGCGCTGGCTGCTGACGAAGATGGGGACAGTCAGTCTGGTGAAGAGGAAGACCAGGCTAGCCGGGTGGAAGAATGGCTGGAAGGGCAGAAAACAAGCCCGCCGGCCGACGTACGACATAACAAGGAAAAGCTTCAGGAAAATGAAGAGAAGCTGAAGGACAACGAAGGAAAACCCAAGGAAAATGGGGAAAACCTTCCGGAAAAATGGCCGCAAGGGCGGAATCTAGGTCCGCCGGCCGACGTACGACATAACGAGGAAAAGCTTCAGGAAAATAAGCGGAAGCTCGAAGAAAATGGGAAAATGCCGACAGGAGACATCGCCTCGCTGGCAGCGGCCCTCACACAGGCTGTGCGCATGTCCAGGGATGCTCCGAGGTTCCTGCAAGAGTTGCCCCTGTTCGCCGGACATTCTACAGGTTGGCTCGGCTTCAGGGCGGCGTACGAAGAAACGGAAAGCATGTTTTCAAGCACGGAAAACATTACGAGGCTTAGAAGAAGCCTTAAAGGTGCGGCCTTAGAAGCGGTCAATAGCCTACTAATTAGCCAGCCGGAGCCGCGAACTATTCTTCAAGCATTGGAGCGAAGATTTGGCCGCCCGGACACACTGGCAATGAACGAGATACAAAAAATTAAGGCGCTACACAGACTTAACGACAGTCCGCGCGAATTGTGCGTGTTCGCAAACAAGATTGCGAATGTTGTAGCCACAATCGAAGCATTAAAAAAGGTGCACTACTTGTTCAACCCGGAGTTGGTTAAGAACATTGTAGAGAAGCTGCCACCTATATTGAAAAATAAGTGGTATGATTTTGCAGCGAAAAATCAAGATGATACGTCAGACCTGAAAAAGATGACGTCATTCCTCAATGAAGAGGCGGATAAATGCGGCGCCTACGCGCTACCCGAAGAAATAAACGAGGAAAAGCCCCGCCAGAAAAGATTCGAACGTACGTACTCAACCGCGATTGTAAATAAAAAATCTTGTCCAGTTTGTCAACAGGAACACTACCTCGCCGACTGCAGACGCTTCACCAACACATCCGTAAAGGAGCGCTGGGAGGTGGCGAAGAAGAACCGCATCTGCTACCAGTGTCTGCGGAGCACACACCGCCGCGGCAGCTGCAACGCGAAGAGGTGCGGCCAAGAAGGATGCAGCATGGCACATCACCGCCTGCTACACCACCCCAGGCCGCAAGCAGCGCCGACAGCACCAGCAGCGTCACCACCAGCCAGTCCAACGGAGGAAGTGGCGTCAACGGTCGAGGTGGTAAGTATAGCCAGCCACATCAAGGACAAGCAAGCCTTCCTGAAGGTCGCTCCAGTCACCGTCACAGGTAAAAACAGCACCAGGGTGGATACCTACGCCCTCCTGGACGACGGCAGCACGGTGACGCTGATCGACGAGCGGCTTGCTGACCTGCTGGACCTCGACGGCCCACGCGACAACATGTGGGTGAAAGGCGTCAGCGAGACTGTCAAGTATGAGGACAGCAAAAAGGTAGACGTCAGGATCAAAGGACGAGACAGCGGCAACGAGTACGTCATGAAAGGGGCGCGAACGGTCAACAAGCTGACGTTCGCCAGTCAAACGGTCGAAAAGAAGGACCTCAAGGACTGCGTACACCTGAGGGATATAGAAGACCAGCTGCTGTACCAGGATGCCCGCCCCAGGATACTCATCGGGCAGGACAACTGGGAGATGCTGGTAGCCCTCGAGGTAAGGACAGGAAGAAAGAACCAGCCGGTCGCCTCCTGCACACGGCTGGGCTGGGTGCTGCACGGATATCGCACGTCCTACGACAAGCCAGTAGCGTTCTGCGGTCACACCGTCGCGGCAAGTGAGGAACAAGGTATGGAGAACATGATGAAGAGGTTCTTCGACTTGGAAAGCCTAGGAATAGAGCCACGCAAGCCCAGAAACGATCCTGAGGAGCGGGCCCTAGAAATCCTGAGAAAAAACAGCAAAAGGACTCCTGACGGCCGCTTCGAGACATCTCTCCTATGGAAAAATGAAGAGGAAGAGATCCCGAGCAACTACCATGATGCTGTGAAGCGACTGAAGTCCCTGGAGAAAAAGCTGGACCGTGACAGCGAATTGAAAGGTAAATATGAAGAAAGGATAGAAAACCTGCTGAAGTCGGGGTATGCTGTGCCGGCGCCTGGAGCCCCGAAGTCCGGACGCACCTGGTACCTGCCTCACTTCCCGGTATGTAACCCGGCGAAACCAAAGATTCGTCTGGTACACGACGCTGCCGCCAGATCCCATGGCCGCAGCCTCAACGACATGCTGCTGTCCGGTCCAGACCTCCTGCAGTCGCTGCCGGGAGTAATTATGCGGTTCAGGAGGTACCCAGTAGCCGTAACAGCGGACATAAAGGAAATGTTCATGAGGATCAAAATACGCGAAGAGGACCGCGATGCGCTACGATTCCTGTGGAGAGGCAACGAAAGGGAAAAAAGGCCTCAAGAATATCAAATGACATCGCTGGTTTTTGGTGCTACGTCGTCGCCGTGCACCGCGCTCTATATTAAGAACCGAAATGCCGAAGATTTCGTTGAAGAGTACCCGAGGGCCGCGGAGGAGGTAAAGAAAAGCCACTATATGGATGACTATATAACTAGCTTTACAGACGAGGAGGAGGCACTAGAGGTGTCTAAGGGCGTGGACCGCATTCACCGCCGCGCCGGCTTCGAGCTACGAGGATGGGTGTCTAACAAGGAGGCACTACAACGGCACTTCGCGAGTGAAAATGAAGGCGCAGTCGTCCCTCTCGGAGAAGCCGGCGCCGAGAAAACCTTAGGAATAACGTGGGAGGTCCGGGAGGACAATTTAAGCTTCAAAATAAACCGCGACAAGGTACCCACATTTATTATAAATAACGAGCGAGTCCCGTCTAAAAGAGAAGCCCTCAGTGTTATTATGTCCCTCTTCGATCCTCTCGGCTTGCTGGCACCGGTTACGATGCCGGCAAAGAAATTTATGCAGGAAACCTGGAGGTACGGTACCGCGTGGGACGAGCCGATACCGGAGGAGCTCGCCCCGAGATGGACCACGTGGACAAAAACGCTGGCCGCAGTTGAAAAAATTAAGGTACCGCGCTGCTACGACACAAACCCGTCTATCGCTACGAGGGAGCTGCACACTTTCGTAGACGCCAGCGAAGAGGCTTACGCCGCGGCGGTTTACGTTAGAAGCCAGCGCTACGACGGTGCGGTCAACATCGCACTTGTGGCGGCCAAAAGCCGCGTAGCCCCTCTAAAACCGATTTCTATCCCCAGGTTGGAACTTCAAGCGGCTTTATTAGGAGCGCGCCTAGCGAAAACCGTAGAAAACGAACACGAGTGGAAATTCGTAAGAAAAACTTATTGGAGCGACTCGAGAACCGTACTGGCCTGGATCAGAGCTGAGCCTCGGGCCTACAAGACGTTCGTCGCGCACCGCCTCGCCGAAATTGAGGACGTAACAAAGGTGAGTGAGTGGCGGTGGGTGCCTACAAAGGAAAACGTAGCCGACGACGCGACCCGAGCGACGCCGGCCGACTTCAACGGGGAACACAGATGGTTTCACGGGCCTGCGTTCCTGAAAAACGAAGAGGAACACTGGCCGACCGAGGAGAAAAGTGAAAAGGTAATTACCGGCGAAGAAAGGTGCCACGCGACGCATACGGAGGTGCGACGCGACTATTTGCCCGACATAACGCGTATACAAAAATGGCAAGTATTGTTGCGCGCCACCGGCCGAGTGTTACAATTTATAGATTTGTGTCGGCCGAGAAAACACATCGCTGCCGCTACGAGAAAACGCACGCTGAAAACTAAGGAGCGCGACGCGACATGGGATCCTCGGCGCAAAAAACAAGGTAAAGAAAATAGTGCAATCCCTAAACGCAGCGAAAAAAGATACATATGTCTTGACGCGGCGTACCTAGACCGCGCCGAGACGCTTTGGCTTCAAAAAATGCAAGCAGACTGCTATCAAGCAGAGAAGAAAAGAATAGAAGACCATCGCACCCCACCGGCAGGAGATCGTCTCGCTTCGCTGAGTGTGAAGGTGAAAAACAACTTAATCAAGCTCCGAGGAAGAGTCGCGGCCGCGCAAAATGTAAGTAAAGAGGCCGTCTGCCCGATCATTATGGACGGCGGCCACGCATACACAAAGAAATACATACAACACGTGCACGAGCAGCTACTACACGGCGGCGTCGAGGCGACGGTGAACGAGCTACGACAGCGGTTTTGGGTAACCCGTATTCGCCCCACTGTTAAAGGTGTCATCCGTGCCTGCCAAGTCTGCCGCCTGAGAAAGGCGAAACCGATCAGCCCAGCCACGGGCGATCTACCAGCGGCGCGCCTCACACACCATGCGCGCCCTTTCTCCTTCACCGGGCTCGACTACTTCGGGCCGGTCGAGGTGACCGTCGGCCGCCACCGAGAGAAGCGGTGGGTGGCCCTATTCACCTGCCTCACCGTGCGAGCCGTCCACCTGGAGGTGGTGACCTCCCTCAGCGCAGACTCAGCCATAGCCGCGCTGCGGAGGTTCATCGCAAGAAGAGGACAACCGACGGAGCTCTGGACGGACAACGCAACGTGCTTCAAGGCGGCAGAAAAGGAGCTGAAAGAAGCCTGGCGAACGTTAGAAGAAGAGGTCAACGCCCGCCGCATCAACTGGCGGTTCATTCCCCCCGCCGCTCCCTTCATGGGCGGCGCCTGGGAACGACTGGTGCGGAGCGTCAAAGAAGGCCTACGAATCACGCTGCACGAAAAACATCCCAGCGACGAGACCCTCCACACCCTACTAGTGGAGGTCGAAAACGTCGTGAACTCGCGGCCCCTCACTCATGTGGCCGTGAGTCCCGAAGATCAAGAGGCACTGACCCCAAACCACATCCTTTTGGGGTCCAACTGCCACGTCCCGGCGCCTGTACGATCAGAAGACGACGGCATCACTGCGCGCCAGCTGTGGAAGCGCGCGCAGCACCTGGCGGACGAGTTCTGGCGGCGGTGGGTCAAGGAGTACCTGCCCCTGCTCCAACACCGGCGGGAGCCTCATTCCATTGGCTCCGCCCCCGAAGTCGGCGAGGTCGTGATAGTGTGCGACCCCAACCTGCCCCGCAACGTGTGGCCGAGAGGCCGCATTAAGAAGACGTATCCGGGACAAGACGGCGTGGTACGAGTAGTGGACATCGAGACCAGCAACGGCCACGTGCTCCGGCGGCCCTGCAAGAAGATCGTCGTGCTGCCAGGAGTAGTGTCGCCTGCGCGACCGGCGGGAGAAATGTTCACGACGAACGTTTAGAAGGTAGCGAATTAGTTATAAAGCCATGTAAATAGTTAATTTTAAAAAACATTGTAATTCGTTGTAACTTAAAGCTTACAATTTAAAGTAAAAATAGTAGAAACTCGTTACGTAATACATAACAAATAACAATAGTACATGTAAAATCTTATTAGATACCATTGTCTCTCAAAAGCCATTGTTTTAACATTCTTATTAGACTCATACTTATGATTATATAACTTTGCCCATTGTTCTCAATTCATTGTGATAGTAATTAGCGAAATATTGTTAAAATTGATAAAATAAGACCTAGTTTAATGTAAGGGTATTAGCTATGCGGGGGTTGAGTGAGTTATCTTGAAAGAAAGACCATAGTTGCAAATTTTTTCTACTAGGGAGCGCCTCGGTCTCGAGAGAGACTTACTATTAGACAGGGACGGAGCGAACGTCCGTTAAGTCAGGGGAGGACGAGGCAATATAAATACTGGAAAAACCTATTTTCCTCGCTCACTCAATTCCCGACAGTTTTCCAAGTTTTATTCATATTAAAATAAGTTGTAAATATGTATTAGAATATTAAGAAGAATGTATTTCATGTAAATATTGTTATCTTAATGTTGAATAAACGATATTTCGAGCTGAGGGGGTGAGGAATGGAATGTTCTAGAAGGTTGATTGCCAGACTAGTATAAAGATAGGGCCAATCGCCATACAAATCGTACTTCGCTCCGACAAGTCGACAAGTCAACAAGGAATCCCTGCCTCACCACAGCTCGAAGTAATTGGTAATCCTTTGCATTTTCCTTTCACTTTTCCTTTCTTTTTTATTGTATTTCCTACCTGTTATTTCCGTGTATTTTCCTGTGTATTTTCCCGTGTCTTTTTCCAGCTTTCTCTTCTACCTCTTACCTATCCCCTCATTCCTACGTACCAGATTTCGATCCCTTCCTTTGCCCTAGGTAATCTAGGCTTTGTCCCCCTCAGATACTTACCACAGGGCCATACTGACGTAGTGTGAAGCGTCCATAGATATAACTATAATTATAATTTGTTCTATTTGCTATAATAGAAAATAGAACAAATGTCAATTTAATAACCGACAATTTGTCACTCATGTGTTCGATTGTAGCGCAGAGTTCTATTTTATATTCCGGATCACACAGTTCCGGTCTAAGATGTCAAGTCAGAGCATTAACTAGTCAAACCAAGGAGCGCCGGAGCTTCGAGTTTTGACTATAATATACATTGTACAGCCTAACATACCTAATTAAGTAGTTAACTCCAATAACAATTAAATATAATTGAACAAACATAATATTTTGATGGTGAAGTACTACACGCCCAATGCCCCAATCTAATCAATGTTCCGTTAAGCTACTATGAATTAAGATTATATCTCAATATGCACAATCCAAGAATCTTATACCGTTGTATATTTAAGCATTGCTACTTACAGGTTAAATCTAAAGTCAGGTTCAGAAGCGCATTTATTTGGATGGCAGAGTTCTTGAACTCATCGTTTGGTTTTCGCAATATACACACAATTATAGTAATAATAATACTCGCATCCATACTGCTTATTTTTTTGTCTCGGAAATCGGCCATTTTGTGAAAAAAAGAACGTGACGTGTTTTTGTAAAGTGGCAGAAGTGAAACTTCATTCATCATTTAAAATCTAAAAATATCGTGCCTATCTAGATCATCACTTCAAAAAAGAATACAACAATCGAAATATGTACGAACACCTAGCGCTATCTTTGTATTGAGCTGCACTTAAAAAGTTGTTATGTAAGACTTATAAGTAGCTTTCGACAGATAGCTTTATATCCATTGCATTATATCCAAGTTGTGTCGTAACATGACACGTCCGTCAAATTCCACTCACTCCGCTAAAGCAGTTTCACTTCAAAGGCTCTTGCAACTTTTATTTTGCTCTCCTCTGCCAGTAATTTTTGGGAACCTTAAAAAAATGAAGCATATTTTATACTGCTGCCCTAAAAATTCACAATGCTTAAAATTGCAGGTGTGTTACTGGCCATAAACCGAACACGCATCGTATGGTCAAGGCCTAAGCATTGCTATTATAAGCGTACACACGAGGCATTTGTTCGTAGATCGGGATCAGAAACAGGTCCTAACAAATTATACAGCTTTAGGCCTAGACGTCTTCCGATAAATTATAGGCTTTCTAAAACTTAGATTTAATAATAGATAAGATATGACAACATGTTTGTTAAGTTTTACCCGACTACGAAGAAGCATGTGAAAGTTTGTGAGGATGGATGGATGGATGTTTGTTACTCTTTCACGCAAAAAGTACTGAACGGATTTCAAAAACCTTTAAATGTCAATAGATTCGTAATAATAGCCTGGGCAACATTGATATAAAATATACCTAGCCGGGATATAGTTTAAAAATATAGTTGTCTGTATGTTTATCAACTTAGTTTTGAAACCATTTCAAAATCGAAAGTAGGAAGCTACAAAACTAGAGTTGATAAAATAATATTTTTACTTTTTAACATAATTCGCTTTGATGCCAGTTTTTGGATGAATACTTTAGCCAGTTACCATTAGAGACAGTAAAAAGATGTAAAAGCAACCTTTTCTCGCGTAAAATACGCATTACATTAGAATTTAGGCCATAAATTTGCTAACTAATGCGTAATTACAGGAAGACCTGTTATCATTATATAATCTGTATAAGGTGAATCTCCATACATTTTATAGGAGCATACGTCATGAAGGCTTGGTGTCGGAGTGAAATTACTACCTGCTTAGGGTTGTCACTTGTCAGGCCTACAGGGACAAGCCTTAAAACCGAAAAACCGGATTGTTTAGCCAAAAAGTGCTGAAAGCTGGACTAAATGTCTGTCGGTCTGTCTGTTACCTAGGCTTTTTACGGCCCGGTTCAATAACATATCTATCTATCTATAACCGCTCGGGCGTCGCGCGGCACATAAATACAAATAAAAACCACCAGGATGGGCGTCGGCCGGCACATTTGCCCATTTTTATTGCTATATTTTCTGTTTATTCTCATTTGTAAATATCTGGATTTTTATCTGTGATTGAAATTTATTTACTTAGTACAGGGATAAAACAAAGCTGTTATAGTTTTTTGTCTTTGCTGTTGTACTCAATAATAAAATAAATAATTGTTTGTCTCAGAGTAAAGAAATTTGACACCAATTTCACTCCACTCCACTAATCATTGATGTTTGGTTAATTTTGTGCACAAATCACGAATTTTTTTATATATATCGTTATTTGAACACGTATTTATTTAATTAAATAAAAACTTTCGTATGCGTGTGATATAAATTTTCGCCATAATTTAGCTTCAAAAACCAACATTAAAAAATTCATTTCCAGTGAAATCATGTTTGATATTTTGCATTATGTAGTTTATATTGCTTTTAATTTATTTTTTCATTGTGTAGAACGATTCTTCTAATTTCTAAAAATGTATAATGTGCCAAGGTTTTACTAACAATTCAATAATAAAAATCGAAAAAACAAGCGCGGGTGCCTTCTGGCGTATAATACCGCGTAACGCTCAAGGGGGGTCATGGATTTTTTTTTTACATTGGCCTGTTTTGTTATTAAATAATATGAACAATATATCCACAGAATGTAATTAACGCAAAATCAAATTAAAAATGTTTTTTGTTGAGTTTAAAAACTAAGAATTGGGAAAAAAAAAACAATTCTTTTGTGTTCACATCATGATTGCTTTTATTCGTTAAGTTTTTTTTAAATTCCAGTTACATCATCATATAAGGAATTTATTCTATTTTCTAAATATATATAACATGCAATAGTTTTAAAATCAATTGATTAATATAATCTTGAAAAACCGGAACCGGAGAAACCGCGCGAACGCCTTCAGTGCCGGACGCCGGACCCGCTGACACCACCCGCTTTTGAAATTTTAACAGTCCGACGCCCGAGAGGATAACTATTTCTTAAAAACATCGTCATTCAATCATTTTCCGGGTTTTCGCGATACAACAAATTTGAGTTAAAGATAGATAGGTTATTGAAACGGGCCGTTAATTGACTATAGGGACAATTAACTTATTACTATCGAGCACTAGATATTACCGTAGACCACATATTATGCGGAAACGGCGGCAGGTGTCTAATTTTTGAAAATTCTCAACTCGCGCTCGACGGGTTTCGTACAGTTATTACGGAGCCCTCTGTGCGTGAGTCAGACTCGCATTTGACCGGTTTTCTTAACCTGAGTGGGTTCATGTTTTATAGGGCTCTCGACAACCCTAAGCTCTATGGGATAATGAGCGAGCTAACTGGGGCTCTCTGTGGAATGCTCTTGTGAAGACAAAATCTATTGGCTATTAAATTGAATGCAACGCTATCGGGTAGGCAATCTTTGCGGTGCACAATTAATTCAATGAATGAATATTTCAAATGTTCTGATGGTAATTGAGCGGGAGTGTATGTAAGTGTTTTAAATGTAAATAGGTACCAAGGTCATTAAATAGCGAGTTATATTCGAAGCATGAAATTGGTTTAGTCTTGTGGTTAAGTAGGAAAAGGCACTTGACAGACAAATACTGAAGACAGTAATGTATAATAATAATAATAACTCCCCACACCGATTTCGGAGACGGTGGCCAGTTTCATTGAAACCAGGCTAGTTACGCAGGAGTGATTTTATAGTGCTCAAGTGTGTGCGCAGTACACAAGAGCACTCTCTCTACCTTTATTCTCATAATCTAGTGGGACGGATAACTGACACGACTGACGAGAGATCAGATCCGACATTTTACATGCCCATCCGACGCATGGATCATCTTTCTTGTCAGACAGTCAGGTGATCAGCCTGCATTGTCCTAACCAAATTTGGAAGCAACATTTTTTGTTGTTCCAATGCGGGAATCGAATCTACGACCTCCGAGTCGAGAGCCGATGCTCGAACTAGACCACGGAGGCTGTTCGTAACGTATGTTACTAGTTTATCAGTGAGACGTTTTGTAACGTTATGTAAATATTTTATTAGTAAGTAAATATAATATGTATAGTAGATATTATTAATAAAAAAATCGGAGTGTGACTGTGTCATGGATACGTACGTATTTTGTAGATAAGTAAATAGTGAATACGTTTACAATTCTAGACAGTCATAATTATATATAGGCAAAATGTTGTAGAATCTAGCAATTTAAAATCTACTTATATCTAAACCAATATCCATTCACCCATCACAAGCTGAGGTGCATCGTATAAATATTTATGTAATCTGCAATCTGTAGAATGACGCTTAATACCATAATATTTAATGGCAAATCTCCGTGCAGTTTTACTATTAGATTATACGTCTCGACGGCAAATGTTAATAGTTTATTTCCTTAACCGTCGTCAGATCGGATACTTCTCCTGGCAGGACAATCGTAAATATTCGTCAATTACACGTAAGATTTTCGATCGATCGAAATTTAATTCGTATGCATAATACATCTGTTTCTGTTGGATTGTTTGTAAATTTCATATCGGCATCGGACATTTTCACTTGCGGTATGCTAATGTATGATCTAACGGTTACATAATGTCAGGGAAATGAATTAGCAGTTCGTTCGTCCACGTAGGTAATATTTTGTTTTGAGTCAATACTATACTCAACGCTCGTTTATCGTATTAGGGTAATTTCACACCGAAACGAAATGATACACGACATGGCGCTTCATTTTTAGGGTTCCGTAATACTTAAGGAACCCTTATAGTTTCGCTCTGTCCGTCTGTCTGTCTGTCTGTCTGTCTGTCTGTCTGTCTGTCTGTCTGTCTGTCTGTCTGTCTGTCTGTCCGCGCCTCTAGCTCCTGTAATTATGAATATAAATTGATGAAATTTGGTGCAGTTATAGATTGTGTATAGATCACGGTTTCGGGATCATAAAAAAATAATAATTTTATATTTTAGGGGTGGCTCTCCATACATGTGAAGTGGGGATGTAAAATAATTTTTCACTCTACCCCATCGTGTGGGGTATCGTAGAATAGGTATTTTAAAATAAAGGCAAGGTTTCATACGTTACTTTTTTATAAAGTTGACCATTTTCGAGTAATCGGCCTCCAAAGTAGTTTGTAAGTTGGGCCCCCTCCCCTAGCATTTTTAAACTATAGGAGATAGAAACTTGCAAATTTCCATGCTGATAGATCATGCTAAAAACTCATTAGGAAAATTATTTTGAACTAAATCGGACAGTAACTTTTAGAGTAATTAAAAAAAAGGCATATTACGCGTTTATAGTTACGGAACCCTCCTTAGACATGTCCTGACATGCTCTTGGTTAGGTTATTAAGATAGGTATTCAAAATTGAACACTATTCATTACACAACAAGATACACGTTTCATTGTGAGTCATGTCTAGTTGTACCGCGCTGCACAGCATGAGCATAGGGGATCGGACTACATCTGAAATATTTGGTTTCCTTAATATATTCAGAAATATTGAAGCATTACTACTTGGTAAATGTAAAAAAATATGTTATGTGTAGTTTACTAATAAAATACATTTAAAAAGTACCAAAAAATTTTTTTATTTTTTTTGCGAAATTGGCAAACAAAACCTACATCATTAGTTTACTCACATCATATACAAAAACATTCATTATGGTTAGTATGAACTTAAATGCACAAATATGGGAGATATTTACAAATATATTCCGGCGGCCATATACTTCATATACTACTTCATATACTTGAAGATTAGACCTACAAGTGGCGTCATTTGTAGGTCGACTTTAGTATGGAACGTTTTTAGGAGGCTCGCGAAATTTTTTATACAAATCGCGGTACCTTTGAAAATATTGACTTTTGATATACGGTTTTATCTGAGAAGTCACTCATATTTAAGAGTCCTATTCATTTATGCAATAAAAAATAGTCCGATTGCCTATTGTATGACTATTGATTATTGACTGATGTCATATGAATGATGGTACTGATTCTTACGTGACGTATTGGCGTCAGTCGCTTCGGTCGGAAAAGAAGATGACCAATTTAAGAGTCTAAATAATCTATACTAATATTATAAAGAGGAAAACTTTGTTTGTATGTTTGTTTGTTTGTTTGTTTGTTTGTTTGTTTGTTTGTTTGTTTGTAATGAATAGGCTCAAAAAGTACTAGACCGATTTCAAAAATTCTTTCACCATTCGAAAGCTACATTATCTACGAGTAACATAGGCTAAATTTTATTTTGGAAAAAAATAGGGTTCCGTAAGATATTAGGGTTTTTCGGACACAAGGTGTAAAAAATCAACCAGAAAAGTTACTTATTTTGCGTACGCTGCCTAAACTATAAAAGATAGAACCATAAAATGTTCTAATTAATTGTACATCTTATAAATATCTACAAAAAAGTCCGCGACGCACTATACCTATCTATGTCGAGTGAGGCACAACAACCATTTTTTTATTTAGAAATCTTGATTTTTTTTTGGACTACATTTAAACGCGTTTATTTTACTCATGCTATTAATCCTTATCAAAATAAATTATTTCATCACTAAGTACAGTTTATGTAGATAATATTTGGTCTTTTAATTATTAAAATTGGATGTTTGGTTTTGAAGTTATGGCGAAATTAAAATATTACGATTTCTGCTGCACGGCCCGTTGCGAAGTGGGCGTCGCGTCGTCGCCAAGGCGTGCGAGTTTAGATCTATGAGTAAATTTTTTGTTTTGTGTTCGTTGTAACTATGATGGATAGATACTTGAGTAACTATTTATTTAGTGATTGTTGTATTGTTAGTTCTGAAAAGTGTAGGTATTTCATACGATAAAAGTATACCCACTTACTTATTTCATTAAGTATTAGTAGGTACCTATATTAATTTGTTTCTGTTTGTTTTGACTAAATTTCACCCGTTTTGTTAGAGGTTTAAAGACATTCTGTTATCTGTAGTATTAGTATCAGTATTGTACCCGTGCGAAGCCGGGGCGGGTCGCTAGTATATAATATAATAGTAATATCTATGGACGCTTCACACCACGTCAATCAAGTTAATCGGGGCCAATCTGGCCCCGTGCTAAGTATCTAGTAGTAATATGTCAAGAGCCTCCGTGGTCTAGTGGTTAGAGCATGGGCTCTCGACTCGGAGGTTGTGGGTTCGATTCCCGCATTGGAACAACAAAAAATGTTGTTTCCAAGTTTGGTTAGGACAATGCAGGCTGATCACCTGAAGAAAGATGATCTATGCGTCGGATTGGCATGTAAAAAGTCGGACCTGCGCCTGATCTCGTCAGTCGTGTCGGTAATCCGTCCCACTGGATTACGAGAGTAAAGGAAGAGAGAGTGCTCTTGTGTACTGCGCACACACTTGGGCACTATAAAATTACTCCTGCGTAACGTATATATGTCTACACTAGCATTTAGTTTACTTGGGATATCCGAGTTCCTACTAACTCCTACTAATGAAATAATAAGAAGGTCCGAAGGATCTCACCAAAGAAAAATTACTTGAGGGTTTTACTATTTTAAAGGCTTCTATTTTATCCCCAGAAATAAACGAGTTTAGTAACATATTATCTAAACTACTTTTATCTACTTTTTATCGCGGCAAAATGTACAGTTTTTTTTTCGCGAGACCGTGGCGGGAAATTACTTTTTTAACTATCGTCACTTACACAATAATAAACTGTTGTAATAAATGTCAATAGCCCATAAAAAACGTATAAAAAAGTTATTACTTTCGCCGCCTGTAAGTTATGAAAAAATTACGTCTATTACGTAGTAAACATAACCAATCACGAGTCATAATGCCGTGAAATTGTGGAGGGAATTAATAACGTTAAGTAACAAGCAACGCGACGGTTGATTTTCCGGGACAATAGTTGTAGTTAAGGGCTCCCATATACGGTCCGGTCTACCTTCAGTTCGGCCTGAACGGATGCAAAATTGTATCGTCTGTGTGCAATTTCGGCCTTGAGCCTAGGGGGTCAATTCTGCTAAATAAAACCTTAAATAATACAATAGTATTATTTAGTATTAGTATAGTATTAGTATATAGTAGTATATATTAGTATATAGTAGTATTAGTATAGTATTATTTAAGGTTTTATTTAGCAGAATTATTTAATTGTAATAACAATCAAGTCCCGATACGCTAAAACTGCCAAACAGTATTCTCGTAAACGTTAAACCAACATGAAACGTGTGCTGATTGGTCCAAACTTCATAAAATTAGTTTATGATAACATGTTGCTCACTTACCATACAGTCAAAGGAAAATGAAAGTCTACTTTAAATAGGAGAATTGAGGGTCAGATCGCATCAGTCGGCCGGATGGATTAGCTATAGGTCGCGGCAAACCAGAGATGAAGAGATATTTCCGTGTAGGTATGCGCTCGGATGTCTCGGACCCGTTTAGACCGAACTGACATCAGTTCTACCTGATTCGGCCGGCCTCCCCATAGGTATATAACAGCGGCGTGTAGTTCCTATAACTCCATTCCTATCGGATTCACTTACCACTTTTGGAAACAATCTAAATCCCTACCTATTATATAGGCTTGGGCTTCCCTATGAAGGAGAACCAGCCTTAGCCATTGGTATATAACATACATGTATAGACCCATAATACGTGATCACTTTATTATCATTTTTTACCCTCGCCCACGGTGACCATATTTATGGTCCTGGAGTCAGGTGCTTTAGATATTTTGGGCTTTGTGTCCCCTTATTAATAAAATATTTACACAACGGACAACTTATACATATACATACTGTCTTTATCAAATAAGTCACTTTGCAAAAAAAAGGCAAAAACGTTGTATTAGATGTCCATTGTGTAAATATTTTTATTAGTAAGGGGGATAAAGTCCAAATCTAAAGCACCTACAATCTAATAGCACCAAGACACACTCCAAGAGACTTTACTGGGTAGACTCTAGGAGCAAGAAACTTAGCTAGCAAGGCCTAGGCCTAATGATTTATGATGTTTTATCCACAGCCAGTTATCAGCGGTTAACGTTTATTACAGTTTATCTGTAGTTAACTACAGAATGCCGTATCGAACCTCGGTAATTGAATGTCAGGTGGAACGTAAATACTGGATATAATTCTAGTATCGTCGCTACGCCCGCGCCAGGGTATAGTTATAAGACTTGTTTTATGGAAATGCTAGATGTTGCCCGCGACTTCGTACACGCAAAAAGGGTCTCGTGGGAACCGTACATTTTAAGCGTGGAGTCTAAACTACTACTATACCAAATTTCATCGAAATCCGTTCAATAGTTTTTCCATCCATCCATCACAAAATTTCACATTTATAATAGAAGTAGGATTGTTATTAATCTGTGGCGTCCCGGTGGCAATGACCGATAGTATATTCACCTAAATGGAGTAGCTTACCTTCTTTGATTCTTGGCTTTGCAACATTGTATAATATGAAGCGAAGATTCCACTGACGGATAGGCATACGTAGATTCAACTATAGATTCTCAACTCCTTGAACTTGAAGTAATGTGCGATCCGGCGTTCCGGTGGCGATGGCCGATAGCATCGCGTGCCGATCGCATCGCCGTAATGAGGCGCGGTGTATCGCCGACACTTGAAGCGTCTTTGTAATTTAAAGTCGGCCGAGCTTCGCCAGGTTCTTCTCTTTTGCTTTATTATTGAGCTCGATCTACTGCTATTGCTAGCGTCCGGATACTGGGTGATTTTTGGAGTTCACTTCATAAGAAACGATTTTCAATAATCAGCCCGGGGTATGAAAATCTATGGGAGAAAAACAGAATTCACGATGTCATACCTTACGGTGTCACTAGTCACACGACGTTAGCCGAAGATGTGTCGGTCGCTTTACATTGCACATCAAGTTTTACTTTTTAGAGTAAACTCACCCTACCGTGCCTACAGCAGAAACAGCGCCATGTTTTGTATCAAAAATAGAATCCATATACAAAAACAAAACTCAAGTAGGCAAAATCTTAAAATATCATGAATTTAGGTCACTACCTGAGTACCTGCTACCAAACATAACGTCAATTATTAAACTTTGGCTCTCGGCTAGGGTTGCCATCCGTCCGGGTTTCCCCGGATTTGTCCTAGTTTAAAGGGCGTCCGGGGAGCGTCCGGGCTGGATTTTATTTGCTATCCGGGTTTTTGTAGGCAGAATTAGGAAGGCCTAAGTTTTTTTATTTGCAGCAATAATAAATCTTCCATTCTTTTTGACATTGCCGTAGTCGGGTAAAAACTGTTCTATGTCTGGGTTTCGTACTCCAAAATCCGGGGTTTTCATGCGTCTTGTCCGGGGAGTCATATGTAAGAGATGGCAACCCTACTCTCGGCTCATAGTGTAGTCTGTTTTCTCAATCTCGTTTCGGTCTTTTTAATGCGTTGCTTTTTTAAACGTTTTTTAAACATTTTACACTAATATTGTAAAAAAGTATTCAAATTTTTTATGCCTTACAAATTCATCTAATTACAAATCTAAAGTTAAAATTTTAATTATTTTGTACTTGTTTAACCAACTTGCAATAAGGAGGCGGTTTATCAAGTTGTAATACCTAATTATTTCTGAATGTTTAATGAAACTAAATTTTTATATGAAGGAAAATAACCAATTACATATCTGCTCTATAATGAGTACCCTCGCCAAAGATGTTTTATACTAGTCCAGGCATTTTTATTGCGGTTATCTAAGGAGGAAGGACTGTAGTTTATTGCCTCTACAGAGTTATGAGTATCATCAGGTGGTTCTCCTTTATGTGATGTAATGAACATATACATGTGTTGCCAATTACCGTTCACCACAAGATTATGATACATAAATCGTGTTAACAAGAAAATTATGCTGAATATTTACTTTTTTTAAACTTTAACCCGATTACGTAAAGTATATAATAGGTTGGGGAAAAAGTCTTTTCGCATTATAGTATGTATGAACTTGTCATCAAATATCTTGGGCTATACCAATTGTATCTGGCTGATTTTGATATCATTAAAAAAATTTAATTTTACAAAAGACAATTCCAAATTCAAATTAGGTAAATTTGAGATTTTCATTTGTTTTTCTTATTGTTAAAATGAGTGATTCTTATGAAGAATTTCGATACATTTTAAATTGTTATTACAAAAAAGGTAAAAATGCAACACAAGCCGCGAAAAAAATTTGTGATGTTTATGGACCTAATGCAGTATCTGTGAGAGTAGCGCAAATTTGGTTTAAGCGTTTTCAATCCGGAAATTTTGATATCAAAGATGCACGTCGCTCTGGTCGCCCTGTTACGGACAAAACTGTTGCCATTTTTGAAAAAGTGGAGCAAGATCGGCATATTAGTAGTTACGATGTAGCTGAAGAACTGGGGATTGACCACAAAACGGTTTTGGCGCAATTGAAAAAAGCTGGGTACACAAAAAAGCTCGATATTTGGGTGCCTCATGAGCTCACTGAAAGAAACCTAATGAACCGTGTACTCATTTGTGATTCTTTATTACGACGTAATGAAACCGAACCATTTTTGAAGAAGCTGATAACTGGTGATGAAAAGTGGATCACGTACGACAAGAACGTGCGAAAAAGATCGTGGTCAAAGGCCGGTCAGGCTTCACAGACTGTGGCGAAACCCGGGTTAACTCGCAACAAGGTGATGCTGTGTGTGTGGTGGGATTGGAAGGGTATTATTCATTATGAGCTGTTACCGCCAGGCAGGACCATCAATTCTGAACTGTACTGCGAACAACTGATGAGATTAAAGCAAGAAGTTGAGAGAAAGCGGCCGGAATTAATCAACAGAAGGGGTGTGGTTTTTCACCATGATAACGCTAGACCTCACACATCTTTAGCCACTCAGAAAAAATTACGGGAGTTTGGCTGGGAGGTGTTAATGCATCCGCCGTATAGTCCTGACCTTGCACCTTCAGATTTCCACCTGTTTCGGTCGCTGCAGAATTCCTTAGGCAGTGTCAGGTTGACATCACAACAGGACTGCCAAAACCTCTTGTCGCAGTTTTTTCATCAGAAGCCCCAAAAATTTTATAGCAATGGGATCATGTACCTACCAACAAGATGGCAAAAAGTTATCGAACAAAATGGCACCTATATACTTTAGTCACTTGAAAATAAACTTTATAAAAAAACCTTTTGAATTTTTATATAAAATGCGAAGAAACTTTTTCCCCAACCTAATAATATAGCCATCGTCATTATCATCATCATCAGTTTTACCGTAGCGTTAAACTACTGATCCGATTTTAATAAATGAGGTATCAATAATTCGTAATAATAGCCTGGGTAACATAGGCTGTATAATTTACATACAAAGTTATAGTTTTTTTTAAATAAAAAATGTAGTTATTTTGCACAAATTTGACGTGGCGATCGTCACATCGCCACGCCGCCATCACGTCAACTGGGTTGCATTACGATGTTTCACATCAAAAACAACCTGTTAATGTTGCCAGACAAGTGTACGACCTTTGCGGCTCACGACCAGCTGCGAGGCTGACCCCTGATCTCTTACGTCAGCGAGAGGATTCACCCCGACTTTCTACTGTACATTTTATTGGCGAAATAAGGTGTATACCGACGGCTGTGACTCAATGGTTGAGCGCGTTGGGGTTAAGCCGGGGGTCGCGGGTTCTAATCCCATCGAAGCAAAAAAATACGGAATATTTTTCAGTGACAGAAATCAACGTCAAAATTTAAAAAAGCTTAATCCTAATAATGTTATAAATGTGAAAGTTTGTGAGGATGGATGGATGGATGGCTGGATGTTTGTTACTCTTTCACGCAGAAACGAATGAACGGATTTTGATGAAATTTGGTATGGTAATAGTTTAGGCTCTGGATTAAAACAGGCTAATTTTTATCCCGCGCGCTTTGCACGATAGTATATTTACGCGGGCGGAGCCGCAGGAAACAGCTAGTACTGAAATATTTTATTCGAATCTGACGGCCAACTCTACCATCGCGCGTTAATTCGTCAATTCAAATAGCGCGCGCTTCCGCGACTTCCTGTTACACACTATCGTCCCATTTTACGAAATCACTCCCACAAATTGCAAGAAAGCGAGAAGAAAGATGTTACACATAAAAAAATATACCCTGTTCAGATCCACTTCAAACGTAAATAAAAAAACAATGGTACACGCTAAAGTTACGAATTTAAATGCCATTCACTTACCGTGCAGTAAAGATATAGGTACAATGACACATTTCGAATTTAATATTAAACGTTAGTTTTACATTTGATTTAAAGGAGTAGTTTTTATTATGTTTTAAATTTATTTAGTTACTAAATAACAAAATCAAGACTTTTCTTGAGATACGAGTACCTATGTACTGTCATACTTTTTTCATATCCTGTCACGCGGCATGTCTAAATCATTTCTACGTAAACTGTTTCCAGTTTTTACTATGCATTACTTGCGTAGCGCGTTGTGACGAAACCACGGGCTAATAAGGCGGCTGTGCTCTACCATTAAGTGCAATTCAATATCACCTTTACCCCACCAAGATAGAGCGCAATTTTCAATGAAGCAACATTCCACCTGTTACAAAGGATCAGAGATATTTAACGCAAAAAGGAGTTGCCACAGTATTGAGGTATTAAGGCGTTGTCGTGGTAAATTAATGAGATCGAAAATAAATCTAAATGCCACAGAATTCGATCGACATTTCCACCGAAATCACGACTGTAACAACATCGTTTAGCGATCGTATTAATTTTGTAGATTACTATAATGTTATAATAATTGAAAATTGTGGTTGATTATTCACCTTTAAAGTGTTCAAATTAAAATCAATTCTATCTTTTTAGTAAACGTCAGTTTACACTGGGTGCGTCGCTGTGCGGCATTTTTAAGATGTCAATTGAAAATTTATCTTTTAAACAGTTAATAGAATCAGGTATTACCTTGCGGAAATCCATAGCATAGGTACAATTTAATTAATATTTAATTATTTAGCAATTTCCCGCGTAAAGCGATCTTGCCTCTGAGTGTACGTATAAGCAGTGTGGGAGGAGGAGTGTGCTTTACCGCATGCTTATGCGTGCACTCGCACATTTGCTTGCAGGTTGTGGGTATTTTTTCGCGGAAAATTGCTAAATAATTAAATATTAATTAAATATAATTTTTAATCTTAAAAATGCCGGGCCGTGCCGCGTTTTAGTGTAAGCTGACTAATAATATAGAGAGAATTCACTTACTAAATACTAGTAATATTATTGTGAATGTACAATAACTTTGTATGTTACGCTATCACGTCTAAACTACTGTATGGATTTTGTTAGGTACAGGAATAGACTAGAACTGGTACGAAAATGATAGGCGATATCTTTATACTAATAGGGATACGGGCTACTTTTTATCCCAGCAAAATTAATGGTTCCCACAGATATACGGCTTTCCCTACAAAGTTGCGGACATCAATTGTAACAATCTATATATTGTTTTATAAAGGCTATTGTAGAGAAAGGAAGATATTAGCGCCCATCACACGTACATACAGTTCGGACCGAACTGTCGTGCTAATTACAACGTTAAATGCATCCACGGTTTAAACTGCTGCCGTCTTACATTACGTCATAGCGCCCGGTTAAACATGCGGAAAATGCGCTAGCATTGACATGCCAGATCGGATTTACACGTTCGTTGACAAAAAAATTGGATTGGAATGGTGCGTGCTATTTCCCGCGGTCCGAACTGTACGTGTGACGAGCACTAATATACATGACCTGAGATGTTCGCATTAAATCTTTATTAATCTCGACCAGAGCTGTACATGACAGCTAAAGCTTTCAAACGAACATCTAATGTGTTACGAAATGTAAATGTAGGTTAGTTGTAAACTTCTAACATCTCGGAGATAACAAGAATCGTTATCACATAAAATATGTTTCCTGCTTTCATGCTTATGTTCAAGTGTGAATTGTTATAGGACTTTAACTGTAAATTGTAATAAAATTAAAGATATTATAGCTTTTTAAAAGCGACTTTACAATCTTTAAAATCACTACTTGTACTCGGAATAACTGTCTGTATGTGTCTTTCCTTAAATTTCTAGGTTTTTAGGGGTTCTGATTACAAAAACGTAATTCATTTAGACTTTTTAAGGTTGTGATTTTAATTCTATTGTTTCTAGTGACAGAAGATATTATTTAATAACCTTGTCAAAGCCTATCTTGTAGCCTTAAGGGTTTGGCCTGTGCGTTGATACATCAGTCAGTCAGCTTTGCCTTTTATACATAAAGATAGAAGATAGATAAATAAAAAATAAGACTTAAGATGAAATTAGTTTAAAGCCGTGTTGCATAGTATAATGGAAGATTGCCACAGATAATAATAGCTATAATTAAATACCACATCATATAGATAATATTAAGAATGGCGGCAGAAAGCGATCAATGCTATACATTCACTTGATATTGTGAGGTCGCTACTTGAACCCTCAACATTTGAGCGAACCAAATAGTTTAGGCGTATCTGATTTACTTAAGGTAACGTGACCACTTTTTTACAAATTTTGAAGCTTCCCCCCCTCGGTGACCAGCAGTATATATGCCGTGAGTAAAGACCTCCCCTTCGCGTTGTAGTTCATAACTATGCAGTTTTAAAAAACAGAAATAAAATAATTTAAAAAATCAAAAACCCGACTGTGTAAAAACTAAAAAGTGAACCAAACTGCGTACATAATAAAAAAAAACTGAAAAGAAAAAAACAAGCATTTAGATGTCCGGTGGTCTAGAATTCTATAATATTATTGAATGAATACTATTGAAGAAAATGAAATATATTGTAATAATGGAACATAACAACTGAACAGTCGGGGTCCGTTGAAAAATTAGATCGGCTGTCGAATATTAATGGATCCCGACCGTTCAGTTGTTATGTTCCATTATAACTTCTGTAAAGAATAAAGTTCAATTCTGAATAGCTATCCTAAAAATGCGGCGCCGCTTCCCGTATCGTTTCGTTTCACTGTGTATTGACCCTAAGGCTGAGCTTAATCTTTCTGTTGTTTTTACCGTCTATTTTCTAAAGCCTAGGCATTAGGATTTTATAGTCAACATGAAACTGAGCTAACTATTCGAATTCACCGTTGCAATTTACTACTTTAACAGAAATCATTAGTACTTTAACCCAATTTATATTTTATTGGAATTATACAGTTACCACACAATTGTGACGTGGCTGAAGTGTTGGTCTTTAAACTAATTAATTTAAAGATCATAAAATAATGAACTTGCCAGATAGACAAGACGTACGACAGACCGCACGGGCACGTGACGCGGCGAGCACTTTTTAAGAAAGCGATTCTAAATTTAACTTTAGTCACTACCTCCAAAAAATATACATACACGTTTCATTACAAGAGCAGCGCGATGTATCATGTAGCTGGCAATTCGAACTTTGGTACCACAAAACGTAGGTACCACGTATCTTTTTGTGTAGTGAATAAAGTTCAATTTTGAATAGCTATCTTAAAAGTGCGCGCCGCGTCGTGTCTCTTTGTGACGCTTCTATAAGCGTCACAAAGAGACACGACGCGGCTAAGATTCACTATTGAATAACACTATCTATACCAATTACTAATATAATAAAGAGGAACATTTTGTTTGTTTGTTTGTTTGCATTGAATAGGCTACTGACTGACTGGATACTGAACCTATTGGACCGATTTCGATGAAATTTAGCACAGATGTAGAGTATACCACGGGGAAGGACATAGGCTACATTTTATCACGGAAAAATGTACGGTTTCTGCGAAATTAACTTTTGCGTGTACGAAGTCACGGGCAACATCTAGTTATATTATAAATGCGAAAGTTTGTATGTATGTCTAAATGTTTTGACGCAAAAATGCACGAAGGTTTTTGATGGATTTTGTTGTTGAATTGTGCTCTGGAATATCATAGGATATTTTTTTATAATAGGGTAAACAAACGGAACCAAGTTGCGGCAACATCTTTATATAAAAATTTACAGGTAATCAAAAAAATGTCGATACAAATAGTTAAACTAGGTAAGTTGAAGTGTCCGTTTGTAACATAAAACTAGTAGCTTTATAATAAACGCATATGAAAGTATATAGGTATTATATTATTATGTACGGTGCTTAAATAAAAAATCACATTTGTTTTAATTTTTGTCTGTCTGTCCGTCTGTCTGTTTGTTCCGACTAATCTTTGAAACAGCTCGACCGATTTTGAAAGGACTTTCACTGACAGGTGGCTGATGTTATAAGAAGTAACTTAGGCTACTTTTCATCCTTATTATCGTCATCACAAGTAAAAATGTTTAATGCCCAACGTAGTGGTTAGGCACAATTAGTTAATACAGCTGTTAGTCCAAAATAAAATTTAAAAATATGTAAAAGTTGTAAAGTAAAAGCTTTTTAAGGTTCCGTACCCAATGACTAAAGACTACTCATGAACCGTGATAGCTAGACAGTTGAAATATTTATAGATTACGTATATTATATCTGTTACCGCTATAACAACGAATACTAAAATAACCTAACCAAAAGCATTCAGGACATGTGTAGGTTATTTCAAATTACTTCAAAAGTTACAGTCCGATTTCGTTCGAAATAATTTTCCTAAAGAGTTTCTTGCTTCATCCATCTGCATGGAAACTTACAATTTTCTATCTCCAACAGTTTAGAAATGCTATAGAGGGGGGGGGGGGGATAAACTGACAAACCATTTTTTTTGGAAGCCGATTACTCGAAAATGTTTGTCTTTGTAAAAAAGTAATGTATAAAACCTTGTAGTAGCATTACAGTTTATACATTATATTAGTTAAATTTTGAAAGTTGTAATAAGTTTTTTTTAGGCATAGGTAAAGATAAATAATAAAGGCTTTTTATTTATTTATCTATTTATAAAACCTTGTCTTTATTTTAAAAGATGTATTCAACACGAAGGGTGTACCTACAATGAAAAATATTTTTCATCCCCACTTCACATGTATGAGAGCTACCCCTAAAATATAAAATTATTATCATTTTATATCGCCAAAACCGAGATCAATACGTATCTATTTATATTCATTATTCTTACAGAAGCTAGAGGCGCGGACAGACAAACAGACAGACAGACGGACGGACAGAGCGAAACTATAAGGGTTCCTTGAGTATTACGGAACCCTAAAGAGAATAAAATAAATATTTAATTACATATTCCCATACAACAAACGTGTTTTTTGCCATTTTGTACAGAAACCATCGTTCGCGAGTCCCACTCACAATTGGCCGGGTTTTTTAAATAAAAATTGTCATTACTTGCCATTTCGAACATGATTTAAACAAAGTACCTTGACATTTTGTAGAGCACTTATTATTCTGGAATAAAAAGTTACTTCTCTTTAAATTACATCCAAGATTTGTGGACCATTTCCAATTTATATTTCTTGTAAACTAAATTCATTTGCAATCAAATCCTACTTATTTTTGTCGCGAGTTTATAATCTGCAAGAACTACTATACTAATACTACACTTTAAAAAAAATTGCAGAACTAAGTATATTCGTTAAAGATTGACTGATGTAACGCACAGGCCAAACCCTTAAAGCTAGAAATTTGAAATTTTGCACGTATTTCTCATATGACGCAGGCATCCACTAGGGTAGGATTTTTTAAAATTCAACCCCAAAGAGGTAAAATAGGGGAAGCTGCGGGAATTGAATGCTAGTATAATATATGGCTGATGGTATAGACTAAAGCCTACTGTTTTTATTCTGGTCCGATTTTAATGAATAAGATATCAATAGATTTCGTAATAACTGCCCGGGTAACATAGGTAAGTATATAATTTACGTGGTCGGGTTATTAGTATTAAAAAATATAGTTATAAACATTTTGCTGCACGAAGGCAATGCCTAAGATGCCTAAGAGTTCATTAAAAGTTTCTTTCCCATGTATTTACTTTATAAATCGTAGGCAATCTTTCACTCTCGTTAACCTGAAGATTATACGTATGCTTATAATTTCCTTACCGCATGATTATTACGATCCAACTTGTACAGTGTAGTCGTAATCTTTTACTTTCGTTTGAATCTTATTATTATGGCGATAAGGTTCTAAAGTGGTCTACACTTGTACACCATTAAACCTAGTGCAAGGAATAGTTCTAACAAATTGCGATGAATGTGCATATCATAGGGTCCTTTATTGCATATCCATTTTATTGTATAAGGCGCTAGGAAAGCTCGTTCGCTTTTATGACAGCGCTGGGGAGCTAGATCCTGGTCCTTCTAGGACCCAGTATGCAAATGGGGGACAAATTAATGTTATGGGCCACCTAGCGTATGTTACCAGCGACGAACATTGTGATGACTATCGAATAAATTTACAGATCCTAGGCGCCGGGCCCTGCTTGAGTTAATGTATAGATTGGCAGTTATTGCTTGTAAGTGTTGGCCTTTAGACAGATATTTACAGTGGCTCATCCTACTATACTACATAAATTATAAAATGTTAAAGTCTGTGAGGATAGATGGATGTTTGTTACTCTCAACTACTGAACGGATTTTTATGAAATTTGGTATGGTAGTAGTTTAGGCTGTGAATTAAAATATTGCTAGGCTACTTCTTATCCTGGAAAAGTACAGTGTTTCCGCGGGATACTCGATAATATATTTACGTAAAAAATATATTTTGAGGACGAAGTAATCATAAGATTTCCTAAAGCTTACACTTTATGATGTACTAGCTTTTGCCCGCGACTTCGTCCGCGTGGAACAATACTTTGGGATATCGCTGAAATTTACCCGCGACTTTATTTATGACTAACGAAAGCGGAATCCTATTTTTTTAAACGGAACCCTAAAATAAAAGTAGCCTATGTTAGACCCTATAACATCAGCTATCTGCTAGTGAAAGTCCCGTGAAAATCGGTCCAGCCGTTTCAGAGATTAGTCGGAACAAACAGACAGACAGACCGACTGACAGACAGACAGACGGACAGACCAAAAATTAAAAAAAAAATGTATTTTATTGTAAGTACCGAATATACTTTCAGATTCATTATGTAAAAAGCTGTTAATTTGAAGTTACAAACAGACACTTAAATTGTATTTAACTGTATAGATGTATAGATATTATAATGTATTATATTTTAAGATATTATCAATTTGATGTTTATAAAATAACTAAACTATTTAACTAAACTAAACTAAACATTAACCCGCACGCGCACCCCGCCTTGGTGACGCCCACTTCACAACGGGCCGTGCAGCAGAAATCGTAATATTTTAATTTCGCCATAACTTCAAAACCAAACGTCCAATTTTAATCATTCAAAAACCAAATATTATCTACATAAACTGTACTTAGTGATGAAATAATTTATTTTGATAAGGATTAATAACATGAGTAAAATAAACGCGTTTAAATGTAGTCCAAAAAAAATTCAAGATTTCTAAATAAAAAAATGGTTGTTGTGCCTCACTCGACATAGATAGGTATAGTGTGTCGCGGACTTTTTTGTAGATATTTATAAGATCTACAATTAATTAGAACATTTTATGGTTCTATCTTTTATAGTTTAGGCAGCGTACGCAAAATAAGTAACTTTTCTGGTTGATTTTTTACACCTTGTGTCCGAAAAACCCAAATATCTTACGGAACCCTATTTTTTTCCAAAATAAAATTTAGCCTATGTTACTCGTGGATAATGTAGCTTTCGAATGGTGAAAGAATTTTTGAAATCGGTCCAGTACTTTTTGAGCCTATTCATTACAAACAAACAAACAAACAAACAAACAAACATACAAACAAAGTTTTCCTCTTTATAATATTAGTGTAGATAACCTCCCATAAAGCTTTAACATGACCGCCTCTGTGGCTCAGTGGTTAACGCGTCGACGCTCAAGCTGGAAGTCGCATTCGAAATAATATATTAAAAAAAAAAATGAGTTCTTCAGATACTTACCATGGAGCTAGATTAACGTAGTGTGAAGCATCCATAGATGTCTATTACCCTGATAGCTCTTTGCTAAAATGATTCACCGACTAGACATTCTAAGCTCAGAGAAAACAAACAAAAAAGAAAAAGCAATTACAATTCTCCAACGCTTAGAAGCTATTAGCCACCAACATCAATCTATTGATTAGTTTCAATTAATATTTTATCACCTGACAACTATTTTAATAGATTTTTCTACTAGGACAAGTTCATGCGGTACTCATGACTTTACTGTTTTAATTGGCTTAATACTTTACGAGGTGCTTAGCCTCTCTTCCGAGGATATTAAATTATATTCAAGTAGAGTTTATGATAAAATACTGTCATGTTATATGTTGGGAATTTCTAGATGCTGAAAAGTATGTTGTTGACGTCCGAAATACGACGGAAGATTCTTAAATTCTTAAATTGTGTACCTACGAAATACGAATAGATACAGTGTAATTAAAATTTTCATTTTGTACAGATTAGATACCCGTTTACGTCGAAGCCTAAAGAATGGACGATGATTTTGGCAGTCTATGTACATATGTATGTCCCACCGTAGCGCTTAAACTATTGGTCCGATTTAATAAATAAGGCGTCAAAAGATTCATAATAATAGCGCGGGTAACATAGGCTATTTATAATATAGCCTATGTTACCCCCGCTATTACTCCCGCAGTAGTCGGTCTATAGTTTTTTTTTTTTTTCAAAAAATATAGTTATTTTATGCGCGCTGCAGCGTCGGCGGCGCCGCGGCGTCGGATTTTGTATGGATTTTCACCCCTATCTATAAAATAATAAAACATCAATTTGGCACTTTACAAATCAATATCGACTCTATATCCACGCGAGAAATGAATTTATAAATCAAAAACATAATAATTAAAAATGCAATGTAACACCTTATTCGAGTAATAAATTACATAGAGATGTCGAAAAATTGAAATCATGCATCAGTTAAAACAATTTGTAATGTGTTCACATAATTATAATTGTGTATTTATCGACAACTCCGCCCCTTCATAACAAGTATAGTCAGCAAAACATCTATATCTTAGACCAGGTACACATGGGGCGTTTTGAAATGCGCGCTTTGCTAACGCGCGCTTTGAGAACCAGGGTCTCTAGTCAAGATGCATTCTATAATTTCGACGGCGAAGTTCGAAAACAAAATGTATGGGATTTGAAATAACGTATCGCAAGCGACAAATCATTTAACGATGAGTAATGTCAAATCCCATACATTTTTGTTTTCGAAATTCGCCATTGAAATTATCGAATGCATCTTGACTGAGGCCCTGGAGTTCTATTGAAGTGTACACATGCAAGCGCGCCGCTAATACATATTCGCTTGTTCTCAAAACGTGCGTTAGCAAAGCGCGCGTTTCAAAACGCCCGTTAGCAAAGCGCGCGTTTCAAAACGCCCAATATGTAGCTGCTCTTCGCCTTCCAACGTATCACTAAAACTCAAGAACAGCTGGGTCAATAGGCAATCGGACAATTTTTTTTTATTGCATAAATGAATAGTACTCTTAAATATGAGTAACTTCTCAGAAGAAACCGTATATCAAAAGTCAATATTTTCAAAGGTACAGCGATTTTTATACAACATTTCGCGAGCCTCCTAAAAACGCTCCATACTAAAATCGCCACACAAATGACGTCACTATTGGATTAAATAATAATAATAATAATATCTATGGACGCTTCACACCACGTCAGTCTGGCCCCGTGGTAAGTATCCGAAGAACTTGTGTTACGGGTACCAGACAACGGAAATATATTTAATACTTTTTTATTATATTATACATATATTTAATACACATCCATGACCCAGGAACACAGAAAACTTTTTTGTTCCCTGGCGGGATTCGAACCCGCGACCTCCGGCTTAAGCGCCACTGCGCTCACCACTGAGCCACGGAGGTCGTCATTAAAGTGTATTAAGTAGGTATAAAGTATACGGCCGCAGGAATATATTTGTAAATATCTCCGATATTTGTGCGTTTAAGTTCATACTTACCATAATGAATGTTTTTGTATATGATGTGAGTAAACTAATGATGTAGGTTTTGTTTACCAATTTCGCAAAAAAAAAAAATTTTTTTTTTGGTATAAAGACTCGCGAAATTTTGTATACAAATCGCTGTACCTTTGAAAATATTGACTTTTGATATACGGTTTCTTCTGAGAAGTTACTCATATTTAAGAGTACTATTCATTTATGAAATAAAAAAAAATCAGTCCGCTTGCCTATTGAACTAATTTTGGCCTTGAAATAATTGTGGAAGTTCATGTAAGGTTTAAATGGTGAACAATATTGGAAAATTGCGGGAGAAAATACTAAAAACGGCGATTGGATTTTCCCTTATTAACTCTACTGAACTATTCACTGTGTTCGATTTGTCACTTGACTGTAAAATAAGTTCGTTCAGTTTTACCTGTTTGGTTTATTTTATAAAGACGGCCCGTCCCAATAGGTGTAGACTGTAGATGTAGGTGTAGTTGTAGGTGATCTGTGTGTTGTGTGATGAAAAATAAAAGTATTTTATTATGTTTATATTTATTTATTCCAGACAGAATAACGTAAAATAAATAAAAATCTTAAAAATGTTGAAAGGTTATTTGAAAAAATACCACCAAAGACTCGCTAACATTAGTCATTAAAAAAGTCGCACAAGAAATTCGTATTTTATTTTAAAAAGAATATTAAGGTTTGCGATTAATAATATTGTATTTTATCCTGCCACTTGCCACCTGAATGGCTGGCAATCCAGACATGATTAATAGAACGATAGAAGGTACCTTTTTTCTGACGCTACAAAGCGTTAATTTTACCCTTTCCTATGATTTACTAGTCTAGATAATATAGGTGATCCAGCAAGGGCTACTTTTTGCACCGCTTTCAACATACGAAGAGATTGTCGACAGTCGATATTATAAGTTGAAATACGAGTTTGTCGATATCGTTTTTTGTAGGATTGGAAAACGTTTTATCGATATCGATATTTTTCTTTTTATCGTTTAAACGTAGATAAATGGCGTTAGATTATTCAGCAAAATAATTAACAGGATGTTGTAAGATGTTCCTCGTATCCTCCTGATAAATCTTGGTACGGTCTGCATACAAAATAGGGATCTGTCACAGATCCCACCATATTCCAAGGGTTTAATTAAATAGCTATAACTTGCAAGTTATGTGTTGGGAGAATAAGACGTAAGGAAAGTGCAAACTGTCTTCAAAGATAGAAATCTACAAGAGTACACTACATAAAATACGTAAGGAAAAATATTTACTTAAAATTAGTTATAATAAATGAAGGCTTCCAATTTTATTTAACGTTTCAATGCTAACAGATATTAAGTGGGAGGTACAAGGTATACCATTAATAATAATGATAATATAATAAACAGTATTTGAAAACGTCAGCTTTATGCCTACTATTGCAACAATAATATGCCTATTGGGTCATTGGTCGGTTTTATGGTATAAACACCAAGTAAACAAAGTTGGATGAAGCGGAATTGATGTTAGTTATTTATTTGTGCAGCAAGCACCGCGGGATTTCAATGGCTGTAAATTGCATTACAGTGTAAATGGATTACTGATAGAAATATGTTTCGTTAGCATATTATTCACATTCAATTTGACCTACATTAACACTGAATAAGTTGTATTGAGGAAGTGATATTTATAAGATACTTTAAATATTCTACGAGTTTCAACAATCTATTTATCGATAAATTTTTAACACAATTGACAACACTATATTCTGTTCATCTTCAACATCGTCACAGACTTAGGTACTATCGAACAAGTTGCCGCTCGATCAGGTATAAAATCAAATTCGCTTGACAGCGCCGATGAATCGTGCCCACGCATACTTACGTGTAAATACGGACTTCAACCACGTCTGCAGTCATTGCGGTCCCTTCTTTTGTGTCCTATAGTGCAAGGAAAATGTTTAGAAATTGGTCGAGCAGGATCTTTGTCGATATTGTACACACTGACCGCTGGGGCTAGGGTCTCCTCAAGGTGAGGATTTACAGAATTTAGTCCACCGACCACCACGCTAGCATATTACAGGTTCTTTTAAATGTGAAAGTTAGTTAGGATGGATGGATGTATGTTACTCTTTCACGTAAAAACTGCTTAACGGATTTTGATGAAATTTGGTATGGTAGTAGTTTGAACTTTGAATTAACACATAGGCTACTTTTTATCCCGAAAAAGTACAGTGTTCCCGTGGGGATTACTGTATTTACTGTAAAGCTAGTTATGAATTATGATGATAATAATGTGTGTTTTTTGTTGTTTCAGTGAGATGGCGCGGTGGTGCGCGCTGATCCAATACACGACTATCTGGTTCCTAGTCGGTCTCCTCACTACAGTATGGGCTGCACCAGGTTAGTACTTCCCAGTTGCGAACGCTAATTCTCCTTTATAGGGAAGCCCTAGCCTGTATAGCAGGTAGGGATTTGGAATTTGGATGAGAGACTTCAAAAGGTAAGTGGTAAGTGAAGTCGATAGGAATGCAGTTAATAGGAACCCCACGCCACTGGTACTTACTAAACTTTATACTCGAGCTCGGGCGGAGCCGCGTGAAATAGCTAGTCTACTATAATATTATAAAAAGGAGATTTTGATGAGATTTATAGAGTACTGAGTAGACCACGGAAAAGGAAATGTTCCCGTATTTGCCGAAAGTATGCGCAGAAGTTTAGTACACGTAAAGTTCTTTTTTTTCCTAAAGAATGCACCCAATATTTTTAATCAAACAGTTTGATCTAACATCGACAGCAAAGGCAGGCAAGCATAACCCAGACAGTTGCCCGCAAAACCAATAGATAACAATATAAAATTATTTGCCAAGAATGTTTATTATAATATGCGATATCGAGATCGAAAGGTAATCTCTATCGATTATCAAGGTCAACTATTTTACTAACAGATTTTATAGTCGCTACAAAACAATAGTGTTGTTTATTCAATTCGATTCAATAACAAATAACGATGAAATCGATTTTATCAGATCATCACGCTTGTGAAAGTTTAAATAGAAACCTAAACTAAATGTTATCACCAGGGTAACCAAAGGGTACTAGGACTGCTGAGTACTAGGACTATATTTTTTCCGGAATCCGGTAGGCCGGGGAAAATACACAGCATTGAAACAAGAACTCTACGCTAATACAATAGAGCTGAAAATAGAAGTGTCAAGTGTCAAGCTGTCATATATGACATTGACATTTGACTCGACACGTCATATGTGTTCGGCTAGAGACTCAAAATCAAATCAAAATCAAAAAAGTTTTATTTCCATATGGGTTACAAAGTAACGCTTAAAGAATTGTCCCTACTTGATGCCTACCACCGGTTCGGGAACTAACCCGGCGAGAAGAACCGGCGTAAGAAACTCGCACGGGGCCATCTTTTAGCAAAAAGATGGAAAATTGTTCCTTTAAAAAAAAATTAAGTTGTTTACAATGTGAAAACTTAGGTCTATATAATATTGACAAACGTCAGATACATATTATAGCACATAGAAGTAGCCTTGCAGGTGGTCATCCTATTCCCAAGGTGTGCGGTCGTCAATAAAATCATTGACCTTATAATAGGCTTTTGCACACAAACGTTCTTTAACTACTTTTTTAAATTTATTAATGGAAAGATTTTGAACGTTTTCTGGGATTCTATTGTATAGGCGTATACATTGACCTTTAAATGATTTGCTTACTTTACTTAGTCTGATCACCGGTATATCTAGCTTGTGCTTATTTCTAGTGTTTCTACAGTGATTGTCGCTTTTAGTTTTAAAATTACTAATATTCTTTCTAACATATAATAATAGGTTGGGGAAAAAGTCTTTTCGCATTATAGTATGTATGAACTTGTCATAAAATATCTTGGGCTATACCAATTGTATCTGGCTGATTTTGGTATCATTAAAAAGTTTTAATTTTACAGAAGACAATTCCAAATTCAAATTAGGTAAATTTGAGATTTTCATTTGTTTTTCTTATTGTTAAAATGAGTGATTCTTATGAAGAATTTCGATACATTTTAAAATTTTATTACAAAAAAGGTAAAAATGCAACACAAGCCGCGAAAAAAAATTGTGATGTTTATGGACCTAATGCAGTATCTGTGAGAGTAGCGCAAATTTGGTTTAAGCGTTTTCAATCCGGAAATTTTGATATCAAAGATGCACGTCGCTCTGGTCGCCCTGTTACGGACAAAACTGTTGCCATTTTTGAAAAAGTGGAGCAAGATCGGCATATTAGTAGTTACGATGTAGCTGAAGAACTGGGGATTGACCACAAAACGGTTTTGGCGCATTTGAAAAAAGCTGGGTACACAAAAAAGCTCGATATTTGGGTGCCTCATGAGCTCACTGAAAGAAACCTAATGAACCGTGTACTCATTTGTGATTCTTTATTACGACGTAATGAAACCGAACCATTTTTGAAGAAGCTGATAACTGGTGATGAAAAGTGGATCACGTACGACAAGAACGTGCGAAAAAGATCGTGGTCAAAGGCCGGTCAGGCTTCACAGACTGTGGCGAAACCCGGGTTAACTCGCAAAAAGGTGATGCTGTGTGTGTGGTGGGATTGGAAGGGCATTATTCATTATGAGCTGTTACCGCCAGGCAGGACCATCAATTCTGAACTGTACTGCGAACAACTGATGAGATTAAAGCAAGAAGTTGAGAGAAAGCGGCCGGAATTAATCAACAAAAGGGGTGTGGTTTTTCACCATGATAACGCTAGACCTCACACATCTTTAGCCACTCAGAAAAAATTACGGGAGTTTGGCTGGGAGGTGTTAATGCATCCGCCGTATAGTCCTGACCTTGCACCTTCAGATTTCCACTTGTTTCGGTCGCTGCAGAATTCCTTAGGCAGTGTCAGGTTGACATCACAAGAGGACTGCCAAAACCACTTGTCGCATTTTTTTCATCAGAAGCCCCAAAAATTTTATAGCAATGGGATCATGTACCTACCAACAAGATGGCAAAAAGTTATCGAACAAAATGGCACCTATATACTTTAGTCACTTGTAAATAAACTTTATAAAAAAACCTTTTGAATTTTTATATAAAATGCGAAGAAACTTTTTCCCCAACCTAATACATTATCCAAAATGTATTGAGAAGCGACGGTCAGAATACCTATTTCTTTAAACTTTTCTCTCAGAGATTCAAAGGGGGACATTTTGTAAATTGAACGTATTGCTCGCTTCTGCAGCACAAATATCGTATTAATGTCTGCGGCACTTCCCCATAAAAGGATGCCGTAAGACATTCTACTATGAAAGTAACTAAAGTAAACAAGTCGCGCCGTGTCTTCGTCAGAAATTTCTCTAATTTTTCTGACTGCATATGCTGCAGAACTGAGCCTATCTGCAAGATTAGCAATATGAGGACCCCACTGTAATTTGTTAGACATACTGTCGCTAACTTTTTTATATGCTCAAGCTCTAAAACTTTCCTCTAGATTCTAGAACTCAATCACATGTATTAACAGCCTCCGTGGTGTGTAGCTTAGCGCTCGACTCGAAGGTCGTGGGTTCGATTCCCACATTGGAACAACAAAAAACATGCAGGCTGATCACCTGATTGTCTGACAAGAAAGATGATCCATGCGACGGATGGGCATGTACAAATCTGCGCCTGATCTTTCGCCAGTCGTTTCGGTTACACGGTACACCCGTCCCACTGGTTTATGAGAGTAAAGGAAGAGAGAGTGCTATTGTGTACTGCGCACACACTTGGGCACTATAAATTACTACTGCGTGACTGGCCTGGTTTTTAATGATGGTGGCCGGTACCTTATAAATTATAATATAATGTTATAAGACATATTTCTGACAGCATGAACTTAATTTTTTTTTTTATTATTATTATTTTTCTCTTCACATTTAAATAGTATTAACTTAAATCTATTTAAAATATTTACAAACTATAAAAGTAGGTAAGTACTAAAAAATAATAATAACTACTCCAAAACTTAAAATGATACAAAAAAAAGAAATCTCCCAGGTCTTCCCCACCAGGCAGCGTACCTAGAAGGCTCAAAGAATTCCCTCGCTGGATTGCGATACTTATTCTCTGGGCCAGGTAGGTGCCGGCTCTAATTGGTTTAATATCTAAGACATATTAGATATTCAATTATAATACATGATTGCCAGACTTAGAGTATCCAACCAACATCCAACAACCAAATTAGTTTTAGTTTCATTCTCTTAGTTGCCAGATAAAAATTGACTCCAGACGTGCTCTTGGTTAGATATTATCAGATGACTCGTTATAAACAAAACAAATATTTACATCAACCAGAAATTAATTTCCATACCAAGCAATGTTCAGTAAATTGAGGAAGTGTATGACATTCGGTTTGCGGTTGCAGATTGCACGTCATGGAACATTTCCGCAAACCGCCTTCTGTTCTTGTCGGCATTTAATTTTCAATTACTTTGAACTCGAATTAAAATAGATTTACAATATTAATAAACAGTTTCTCTATGTCTACAGTCTATACTTTTATAAAAATTATAAACTAGCTGACCTTCGTTGGGACTTGGGTATGGTTGGATACTCAAAGGACTTGGGTGTTAAATAATTTTACTTGTGATGATGATGATGCTAAAAGTATCCTAAGTTTCCCCTTATAATACGAGTATATCAGATATCTGCCAGTAACACTCAGCTCCGGTTAAAATCGGTCCAGTCGTTTCAGAGATATACAGACAGACAAAAAAAAGGTTTTTTTGGAGTACCTACCTGTTACTTACTAGGTACTTACCATTGGATATTAAAAATACAACAAACGCGTTTTTTTTGCTGTTTTACTATCGACAGATCGGATCGGTAGACGCTTGAAATATTCACTGAATTATCGAGATGTATACCTATTCTCTTTTAAAAATACATATAGATATAATAGTTCTCGTGCGCAAGTCCGGCGCGCACACTTCATTGAAAGATTTACGCTTACGATTTTGAGCGATATCTATTTCCATGTCTATGAAATACTTGGATGTTGCAAGATCATAACAAATGATAATGTTCTTATGGGATCTTAATTATAATTAACTTCACAGTGAATTATAATTTGAAACATTCCATTTTGCAGACGGAAAAGATAAATTTATCAATTAGCCGGTAATAGATACAGATTGCACGTAAACGCAACCTGTTCAGTTCATGAGAAAGTGCCCGCGTAGAATGTCGTATCTGACTAATTAATTATCTGGCTAACGACCAGCTACAAATTGTGTACCTACAACACGCTTACGGAAACATGCCCTGGCCATAAAGAAAAACTTTAATGACTACAATTTTTATAAAAAAAAACGTAACCCGACTACACAAATTACGTATATATACATACCTATATATAGCGAAGTTACCCAAGCTATTATCACGAAGCTATATGACACCTAACTTATTAAAATCGGACCAGTAGCTTAGGCGCTACGGTGAAACAAACATACAAATAGCCATTTAAAAAACTAGCCAAGTGCGAGTCAGACTCGCGCACAAAGGGTTCCGTACAAAACGGCAAAAAATCACGTTTGTTGCATGGGAGCCCTTGTTATTTATTTTATTTGTTGTTATAGCGGCAACAGAAATACCTTATTTGTGAAAATTTTCAACTGTCTAGCTATCGTGGTTCTTGAGATACAGCCTGGTGACAGACAGACCGACGTACAGACGGACAGACAGCGAAGTCTTAGTAATAGGGTCTGGTACGGAACCCAAATAAAAATACTTCTGCGGAACTACGCCATAACAAGACTACATTACTTAAACTTACCCATTGATTTTTTTTTGGAACTAAAAAGGTAAATGAAAATAATAAACGTCCAATTAGGAGTAAGATATGTGGATACTGGATATTAATATTGAGTTAAAACTATTTAGTATTTGACATTTACTTATATGGATATTAATGTCTCGCGTGTGCAATGTGAACGTAACGTGCAGTTGAAGTTTAATCGTCAATTAGTTCAAAAATAAACAAAATACGAAAAAAAATATTTGTATCTGAGGTATAATATTTACGACACTTGAAGCACCCGTCAATATAATAATTTTTTGTTCTTTATTTTTGTGATAATTATACACCTAAGGCTATCTGCTAGAAGTTATCGTCTGAGATAAGAATTTTAGAATTTTCTTTCTCACATTGGTAGAAGAGTCTGCGTCACTTAAACAAAAAACAAAATAGGCTAGACGACTGATTTTTTTATTGCACGAATGATAAAAAATAAATATAAGTAACCTGTCAGAAGAAACAGTAAACTAAAAATCAACATTTTCAAAGGTACAGCGATTTGCTTACAAATGTTTAGTACCTAAAGCTCGTGAAAACGATCCTTAAAACAGTCGTTCCTGACTGTGACGTCACGATTAGGTAAAAATATAATATGAAAAGTTTTAAGTTACTGTAAGTAATGAATTGAATTTTTATTTTTATTATATTTTTTATTTTATTTATTTTAAATTTCATTCTTACTGTAATGAATGTTTTTATTTATATTATATGACGTAAGTAAACTAATGATGTTCAATATAAAAATATTAAACATCAGCAACGAATTTAGCAAAAAAAAAATTAGATGCTATAATAATTACTAAAATACGCATAAAATTTAATATTTTTTGCGTTTATTAAGTCGTAATACCTTAATATTTCTGAGATATGAATTGAACTAAATATGTGACGTCACTCCAATTGGCCGTAAAAACGCGTATCTGCACAATCCACGTAATAAATTAAAAGTCAGCCACTCCCTAACTTGCATTCTGTCCGGTGGATTTATTATATCACTTTCAACGATTTATTCCGAACGTCGTTACTATGTTAACTAATAGCAACAAGTCGTCGACGGGAATATAGGATATTCTCATAATAACCATTTATTTGCACGGTTCCTGTACTATAAATCATATAAATGATGTTTTGTACGATATTAAGATACCAGCTATTAGGTACGTGACATAATAACGTTGGTACTTCATGGTAAATAAAATCCAAACCCAAGTTATGAGGGTTAAAAGATCGACGAAACGCTTCAAGAAAAGGTGACCGGGTAGTGCCTTCGCTAATCGCTTGGCTCGTCTTGGCGGGACTACCGTGCCTCCAGCAGTTGACATTTTTCGGACAGGTATCAGGGAATCTAATTCATAAGCTCGGATAATTATGTTCTCACAATTTGCATTATAATGACGGCATGTACTCTCAATACAATAATAAGTAAACATTATTATTTTATATGACACCAATCAACTGCTTATGGATTTGATTCCCTGATAGTACAAAAAATTGCAAATTTTTGATCAGAGCTTACCTACCGCCAAATCTGTAAGTCAAAGATATGATTCAGGAAATAGAAAAAAAATGTCACAAAACTCAAAGTTTATCAGCCAATACATTTAGCATAACATTACGTTGATGAAGCAAATAAGTAGATCTAAATCTCCATTGAATTCAACAATTTCATACGAGTAAAGTGAATATTTATGAAACAAGAAATCAATTTGGATCGTTGTGCCGCTGTGTAATTAAAATAAATTGGAACTGCACAGGCTATAAAGGCTATAAAAGCTCTCGCCAGCCTCAATTAGTGGAGACTGTTCGTAAATGTTTGTTATTCGATTGTATTATTATATCCGCATATTACGACTTTCTTATTAGTTGGTGCTTTAAAGATGAAGTGCTTAGAAAATATAACAATCAATTTTTATGTTTCAACCAGATGTTTTCTTTAATGTGGACACGCAAAAGAAAATCCCGTGGGAAGCGTACACTTTCCCGCGATTAAAAGTAGATTTTGAGCCTTCCCCATGGTCATATTAAATATACTGAACTAGATGTTTCTCGCAAATTCGCGCGCGCAATAGTTAATTTCGCAGAAACCGTACACTTTTCCGCGATAAAAGTAGCCTATGTCCTTCTCCGTGGTCTACTCTACTTCTATGCCAAATTTCATCAAAATCGGTCCAGTAATTTCGGAGCTTATTCAATGCAAACAAACAACCAAACAAACTTTTCCTGTTTATTATATTATAGATAAATTTCAATTTTGAATCACAACTTTGAGAATGCAGCGTCGCGTCCCGTGTCGTCTCCTTTCTATGTGAGCTGACCCTAAGGCCATATGACCTAATACCAAAATCGCCTGAATCTTGTATTGTTATATTAAATTACAATATGACTGACTATTAGAGCAAGGAAGTTTACATATTTTAATATTAGTTTTGCAAAATTAACGAGATGATTTTTGTTTTGTTCACAGGACCATGCGAAGTCGAGACAGGCCAGTCCAGTATAATAGTTGATATTGAAGAAAGCAGGGGAGAACGTAAGTGTTGATTTAATAAGGCTATAAACTTATAATTAACGACCACTAATTATTAATGGTTTTTTTTTAAATTAGAGAGATCATTTTGTGTCTAAATGGGTAGTTTAGTTAACCTGATAGTGGTTCGTATTAAAAATTTAAAGTACACAAGTTAACCTTTGACCTAAGACGAAACTCCATAAAAAATAAAACTTACCCGAAACTTTTTTTTTTTCAGAGACGAACCAGACGACAACACCATTAATACTGCCGATAGTCGGGGAGCCAGATGTTGATATTGTTCTGTCCACAGTCTTCCCCAAAGGTCCGACTTTGTTCGAGCTCGATGGGAAGAGGCTACAACTCCTCCAACCCCTCGATAGGGATGCTGATAACTTGTCACACATGGTATTTCAGGTAAGCTAGATATATAGTATACAATTAGCATTTTTGAAATATGGGGACTTAGTACAGAATAGGGACACCAACTTGCGCTAAACCGCTTGTCGCATTTAAGCTTGTGAGTATCATTAGATTCGTTGTTGCTGGGAGTATATTTTCCGGAATCTGGAATGCTGGTGAAAATTCAGAGCAGTGAAATTAGAACTCTGGACTAATAAAATAGAGTATAAAATCGAACACATGAGTCGAGTCTAGTGTTCAAAATCGAAGTATGTTAAAAAAAATAAACACACTTCGATTTTCAACTCTCTTGTACACTAACGCAGAGTTCTATTTTCAGAGCTCTGAATTTTTCCCGGCCTTATAGATTCCGGATCATATATAGTCCAAGCCTTAGTCGTGACAGTAACACTGGGTACATCAAAATTCTTTGACGCAGTCGGGTCTTTTGCTTTTTTAATTACCAGTATAATTTTTACGCTTTAGTTACGGAACCTTAGGGTTCCGTTCAATTTTAGAACAATACAATTACAATCAAGTCCCGACGCACTAAAACTCTCAAAAGGTGTTTTTATGAACGTTAAACCAACGTGAAACTTGCTCTGATTGGTCGAAACGTTATAAAATCCGTTCATGGTAACATGTCGCTACACTTTCAATCCTCACAAAGTAAAATGAAGTCTACTTTAAATACGAGAATTGAGGTTCTGATTCAATTAAACAACACCAAACCGTTAATTGATAGGAAGTATTTGCTCGATACCAAAACTCGATTCAAATATAAATTATCATATCGCCTACACGTTATTGTGACCTGTGACCTTTTAATCCGTTCCCAGAAGAGAATGTTCACCGGGCTCTTGTACTATAATCGATTAAACTTAGAATTATGCCTTGTTACTTGATTATAATGCATCTTGGGTGCCTTTTACGAAAGCTTCTACTCGTACATTCATCGTGTATGCGATTTAATATATTCATAGGGTAATCTTAATAGTTCATGCTGTAAATTTGAGAAGCGGTTAGATGTGCCATAGTTTGTAATGCTTATTGATTTTTTATGCTAAATTATTTTACTGTTAATATTTTAAATGTTACTTTTGATAAAACTAGGCGTAAAATGATTAGTTGTAAAATAAAATATGTACAGTATTCTTTTTAAGCATATTAACCTATCAAGTTTTTAAGAGTTTACTTCTTAGGGACTTTAACCATAATACGTGGGTTTTGTCACGTAATCAACAGCCCTAGCAAAATCTCGCGCGACGGTCCTTAGCAGATGGTCACCCTTGGGGGAGGGGGATAAAAATGTTTAAAAGGTCCCTTTTGTAAATTTGCTAAATTTGTATGTTGTAAATCATATGCCTAAGTTTTTATTACATTAAATTTTTGAACACGCCATCATATTATAAAGTATTTTCAAGACTTAGCTTTCAAGATTTGAATACCGTTTACACTTAGGTTTACCTAGTAACTATTTAGTAATCTGTGCTTAGGTCTTAAGGATTAAGACAAGATTGGCAACTAATGATTACACCATAGGCACTAAACGTGTTAGATCATATCTTGACTAATTATAATATGGTCTATTGCAGCTGGTGTGCCAGGTAAAAGCGACAAAGAAGCGGCGCACCATACCCGTTATAGTGAGAGTGTCTGACGTCAACGACAATGCGCCCGTGTTCCAGGGGGTTCCGTATGAAACCAATGTGTCTGAGGTAAGAAAGAGAATAAACAAATCATATTGAGCTTCAGGGCTTGACCCTGAGCTATCGCTGTGAAAACTCACGACAAAGTTGTGTTCGTGAAAATTGATTTGTTCCTTATTTTGGGTAAATTGCTGAGCTGAGTTGAGCCAAGTTGCTCCTTCCTCGAAGAAGGTGAAGTGTAAGTAAATTATATTGTATTTGAGGGTCTGTTTTACAATCGCCTATTAATAGTAACGAATAGCTTATCCGGAGGTTTTGTCGAATTGTCGCTGCTTACTTTATTTACACTAACCGACAGAAAAAACTTGAGACACATGCCCAAACTTTCGTGTTTTTAAAGACAATTAAACTGAAGTGCCGCATAACAGAACATCATTCATATTACCAGTCTCCAAGCCAGTTCACAGAACTTCACAACTAGGCGATAGTCAAACCACCACCGTTCCATGTATGAAATATGAGAAAATACAAAGCGAGCAGTGATAGTAATTCTTGATGTATATATAATAAAATATATAATATATTCCTGTAATTTATCACAGAAATATCTAACATTTCCGATTATTATCGACGATGGCTGTCAATTGGAGACCGCGAACGTCGATGCGTAGGACGGCCTCACACCGAGCGGTCATACGACCTGAAAAACAGGGAACCGATTATAAATTGGTATGAGGGAGATCTATCAGTGGCAGGAACGAACGAATGAATCGATATTTCTTTTCATAACTTATTGCAAATCATGAATGCAATCGCAATCAAACACGCTAGTCATTCTCTATAGTCAAACTCCTAAGCAAATCATTCCAGAGCATGCTATGTAATCAAAGGTGGTCTCTGTGGATTGAGGTCTCTTTTAATATTTTCTTATGTTATCATGCTCAGTGTCTGAGGTAAATTTGTTTATTTATAAGCGCTATTGGCTCGATCTCTAGAGTAATAATAGCTATACCATAGAGACCCGGCTATTAGAGAAGAAACATTTCGTTCCTTATCCCACACTCTAATACTTATTATGAGTGCCAGAAAGTCGTAATAAACGTTGGAGTCTTAACAATGGGCTCCAAAGGATCGCCAACGCTGAGACAACCTTAGAAAAAAATTAAAAGTCATGGATTTGTTTGTTTTGTCCATTGACACGTTTTTGCCATTGATATTTTGTGAAACATGCTGCTTACGGCTTCGATTTAAGTACTCCTTCTATGTTTTTCTCCTTCTTCCTAGGGTTCTATAATTTGTTTCTGAACAAAAAAGTGACAATATATCTTCCTCTTATAAGTCTGTGCAATATATAAACTTACTTATAAGCCTAGTCATTACATCGAAGCTTTTTTTGCAGCTGGTACCAATAGGCACCACTATATTCGACGGCATACGCGCCAAAGACATAGACACGGGCGTGAACGGTCTAGCGGAGTACTTCGTGGTACCAGGGGACAATAAGACCCTGGAGGCTGCGAACGCGGCGGACGGCTATGAGTACTTCACCATACCGCTACCTCACCAAGGCCAGGTCGCAGTGAATAGGAGTTTAGACTACGAGAGAAATCAGAAGTATCTAGTCACTATCGTGGCTTCTGTGAGTATTTATGTTTTTATTATGGTGGAGGCAACATGTAAAGGTGTCCCCCCCTATTAGGAGTTAATTTAAAAAAATTGTATTTCGGATTTCACACATTATCTTATACTATAAACTAAATAGAATATGTCAAAAACGGCTGCAAGTATTAATTGCCTAAGCTGGACGTTACAAAGGTGATTGATTGTCCGCGCTATCAACATATTTTGACGCCAACATCCTTTTTGGTCAGACAGATTTCTGTCGAATCTTACGCCTTAAATAAATAAATAACCTTTTTTTTACTGAATGAATATATCTATGATCTTTATTGAATAAAATAATAGAAAATGTTTTTTTAAGATTCTGCGATATTTAACTTACTTTGAATTTATTATTTCCAGGACCGAGCTCGTGACACCAAGAACCGCCTGTCGAGTACCACAACATTAACTGTGAATGTGTTAGATGACGATGACCAGGATCCGTCCTTCATCTACCAGGGCTGCACGATGCATGAGGGGGCTTGCATCAACCCGGAGTATACCAGCTATGTAAGTACCTAGTATTCATGTAGTAGTTTGATTCGTATGCTAGACAACGCCATCTGTTGTCGAGATACAATTTTTTTTTTAGTAAAATGAACCAGGAAACGAGCAGATGGATCGCCTGATGGTAAGCGATACCACCGTCCATGGACACTCGTAACACCAGAGGAGTTAATTGGTAACTATCCTCTGGTGTTGCGAATTACGTTCCCAGTCCTAAAATAAAAGGATTTTAGGTTGTGTATGAACACAACGCAAGCGTTATTTAACGCCGGTTTTCTGCGAGGCCGTGGTATTTACGCGGTCGACCAAGCCCGTTCTTGCCGAAGCGTGAAGTAATATTACAATTTTGAAATTAATACAATAGTGCCATTACAATTTTTATGGTCAATTCACACCGAAACGAAACGATACGCGACTTAGCGCTGCATTTTTAAAGTAGCCATTCAAAATTGAACTTTATTTATTACACAAGAAGTTACACGTTTCACTGTAAGAGTTCTAATATCATGATGCACTGCACTACGCATGTGCAGTGTATGAATGATGTCATATGAAATGCAGTATGACCTGACCAGCGGGTCTAAAAAGGCCACTTGCGCAATATCATCGCAATATTGCTATTTGACACTAAAGCAATTCTGCTTGTAAATCTGTCAAATGAATGCATTTCAGCCAATTTCTGCATATGAATTGTATCCAAATCATATTATGAATTGCAATTCAAGTGGCCATTTTACGATCGCTGTCATCTTTCATACAGTAATTCATAACAAGAATTGAAAATGAATTGCCAAAACGGCCTTTTTAGACCTGCTGTGTAGTTTGAATTTAAGTTTAAACTTTTCATAACTTTTTCATTCTATTTCTATAAACTTACAATTATTAGTGTGGCAATACAATTCAAAATATTATGTTTTCCTTTTATACCCTTCCAGGTTAACGGTGGAGTACTAGCCGGTATACTAACCATAGAGCCGGAGAGGATACAAGCAGTAGACATGGACACGCTCAACACCCGTATAAAGTTCAGCATAGAGAGCGGGGAGCCGGACAGCTGGGCGACATATTTCGACATAGACGCGAACACCGGCGCCGTGAGGCAACTCCAGCCCGTCGACACGGGCATCGCGAAGAAGTTCAATCTGATCATAAAAGTGGGTAGAAATATGTTCCCTATGAAATAATTTTCATCATGTTTCTGTAATCAGTATTTATATTAATTTGATTATATATCACTAGCTTTTGCCCGCAGCTTCGCTCGCGTCAGAGGGAAAGCTTGTTCGGGAAAATACCAATACCAAAATTGAATACATAATGGTGTAGGCACTGCACTTCGTAGGTACACTCAAGAAATCTACCGAGAACTGTACCATAAATAAAATTTAATAAGCCGCAAAAAGTATTCTGTGTTAATTCTGCTTAACCTACTACCATACCTGATTGCATTAAAATTCTTTACGTGTTTTCTTTACTTTACTTTATTGCATGAAAAACTAAACATATTATTATGTACATACAAACTTTCGCGTTTAGGTATAATATTAAGTAAGGTTTTCTTTGTAGCCGATAATAATTAGTATTTTAACGATTTCGAAAATCTTTTGAATGGGAAGACGCGTTGTGGACTTTGAACTTAAAAAATAATTTGGATTGTGATCGCCCATCTTAGTTGGGACCACGACAAAGTTTGAGAGAGAGATGAGTTAGCAGTACAGTACGACCACGAAGCCATCTAGCTTCTCACTTATTCCTTATATAATAATCATACACATTAATGATCAGGATTAACCTAGGTAAAGCTTTAACCAATTCAAATATCTGGTTATTTTATAGCATTTTATACTACGTAATTTTTTCGATTGATAAATTTCTTTTAGGTATGAACCGATTGAATTGAAATACCTACACAAAATTATAAGCAGAGCTATCCTAATTCCTATCCGCGTGGAACCCGTAGGTAAGGTACCCAAAAATTTTCCGCGATAAAAAGCGAGTCCTATGTGTTTATCCAAGGGCTAAACTACTACAGTAACAAATTTTATAAAAATCCGTTCCGTAGTTTCTGAGATTAGCGCGCACAAACGTACAGATCAAAAATCTTTTAAGAAAATCTTAAGAGTCATTGTTGTGGGTTAAAAACTAAAAACCCTTTGTAAAAACCTATGTATTAAGTAAACACTGATAAATCAAGCACAAATAAATTAAATATTACATATAACAACAAAAGAAAAAGAAATTTAATTATACTTACACTCAAAATATTCTACTGAAGTAGTATGTAATATAATAAGTATTATGAATATAATTAATGCAGCAATCGCAAATATTTAGGTGCCTGGTTTTTCAAAGACATTTTCATCAGATTTAACTTTCGCATTCTTGTCAGATATTATTTTTTAACATGATGACAATATTATATTATGTCAAAATAAAAATAAAGCTCCCCACTCACGGGCTATCGATTGCTTCGATCAAATTGGAAATTAATTCGTATTTGAAAGTAAATTTCTAATGACAAACTATTACACAAAATGATTAGTGTAAGACCTACCAGCTAGTTTTTGCGGTGGGGGTCAAAAGTTGGAACAAAATTTACGCGTATATATAGGAGTTTCATATAAAAAGTATAGTAAGGTGGTCCTAGGATCTCAGACTATATTCAATTTTAATCTAAACCGATTTACATGTAACTACGAATCCAGTAAATGTTTAAATTGTAAAAACTAAATCGATCGATTCCTTGTGAGTGGGAGCTTTAAATCAAAAGCACTAAGGAGTATTTATATCAACTTCAAAGCAAATCGCTCCCAAACAACTTTCTTTCCCTTTTTATTCCCATTAAGGGACGAATTTCAATAAACTATGATACACGAATTCCATTAATTCTGTTACATAATGTTTGTGCAAAATATGAAGTAGATTGGACCAAGGAATCACGTTGCCCCATACAAACTGTTTTCCCCCTTTTCACCCCCTTAGGAGTCGAATTTCGAAAAATCCCTTCTTATCGGATCCCTACGCATTACTAAGAGCAAGCCCTGCAAGTTTCAGGTCTCTACGATCAGCGGTTTAGGCTGTGCGTTGATCCGTCAGTCATTCAGGACAAAGGATTTTATATGTATAGACTAGCTTTTGCCCGCAGCTTCGCTCGCGTCAGAGGGAAAGCTTGTTCGGGAAAATACCAATACCAAAATTGATACATAATGGTGTAGGCACTGCACAGCTGTATCAGTTGTATTTTATTTGAATGTTTCCTGTGTAGGTACACTCAAGAAATCTACCGAGAACTGTACCGTAAATAAAATTTAATAAGCTGCAAAAAGTATTTTGTGTTAATTCTGCTTAACATACTACCATACCTGATTTCGTCAAAATTCTTTACGTGTTTTCTTTACTTTACTTTATTGCATGAAAAACTAAACATATTATTATGTACTTACATACAAACTTTCGCGTTTAGGTATATTAAGTGGGGATTTCTTTGTAGCCGATAATGAGTATTTTAACGATTTCGAAAATCTTTTTAATGGGAAGACGTTGTGGACTTTGAACTTAATAAAAATAATTTGGATTGTGATCGCCCATCCTAGTTGGGACCACGACAGAGTTTGAGAGAGAGATGAGTTAGCAGTACGACCACGAAGCCATCTAGCTTCTCACTTATTCCTCATATAATAATCATACACATTAATGTTTAGGTAATACCTAGGTAAAGTTTTAACCAATTCAAATATCTGGTTATTTTATAGCATTTTATACTACGTTATTTTTTAGACTGATAAAACTTTTTGTAGGTATGAACCGATTGAATTGAAATATCTACACAAAATTATAAGCAGAGCTATCCTAATTCCTATCCGCGTGGACCCGTAGGTAGTTAGGTAGGTACCCAAAAATTTTCCGCGATTAATAGCGAGTCCTATGTGTTTATCCAAGGGCTAAACTACTACGGTAACAAATTTTATAAAAACCCGTTCCGTAGTTTCTGAGATTAGCGCGCACAAAACGTACAGATCAGAAATCTTTTAAGAAAATTTTAAAAGTTATTGTTTTGGGTTGAAAACTAAAAACCTATGTATTAAACACTGATAAATCAAGCACAAATAAATTAAATATTACATATAACAACAAAAGAGAAAGAAATTTAATTATACCTACACTCAAAATATTCTACTGAAATAGTATTATGAATATAATTTTAATGCAGCAATCGCAATTATCTAGGTGCCTAGTTTTTCAAAGACATTTTCATCAAAATATTTAACTTTCGCATTCTTGTCAGATTTATTTTTCAACATGATGACAATATATTATGTCAAAATAAAAATAAAGCACCCCACTCACGGGCTATCGATTGCTTCGATCAAATTGGAAATTAATTCGTATTTGAAAGTAAATTGCTAACGACAAACTATTACACAAAATGATTAGTGTAAGACCTACCAGCTCGTTTTTGCGGTGGGGGTCAAAAGTTGGAACAAAATTTACGCGTATATATACGTGTTTCATATAAAAAGTATAGTAAATGGTCCTAGGATCTCAGACTATATTTAATTTTTATCTAAACCGATTTACTTGCAACTACGAATCCAGTAAATGTTTAAACTGTAAAAACTAAATCGATCGATCGCTTGTGAGTGGGAGCTTTAAATCAAAAGCACTAAGGAGTATTTATATCAACTTTAAAGCAAATCGCTCCCAAACAACTTTCTTTCCCTTTTTATTCCCGTTAGGGAACGAATTTCAATAAACTATGATACACGAATTCCATCAATTCTGTTACATAATGTTTGTGCAAAGTATGAAGTAGATTGGACCAAGGAATCACGTTGCTCCATACAAACTGTTTTCGCCCTTTTCACCCTCTTAGGAGTCGAATTTCAAAAAATCCCTTCTTATCGGATCCCTACGCATTATAAAGAGCAAGCCTTGCAAGTTTCAGGTCTCTACGATCAGCGGTTTAGGCTGTGCGTTGATCCGTCAGTCATTCAGGACAAAGGATTTTATATGTATAGATTACTGTAATAAGTATGGTTTTTATAAATTTAATTAATATGTGATGTTAGTCCTTACGAGTAAAATGGCGCTGAATTCATTACATAGAATAATAGGTACATTATGTGGGAGGTGTTTTAGGGGTCACCACGCCCAGCTACAATCAATTGAATAGTTTTTAATCTAGCCCGTTTGCCTCAAAATTATGTAATTACTGTGGTTTGGGTTCGATAATACATCCACTATACAGTAAAACCATGTCACTAATGGCTCTCGGCAATCTTCGATTTTCTAAAGAAATGACTGACGAGTGACGATGTATGAAATACTACGATTGCCGAAAGACTCAGGTCGTGGTCTTACTGTAACTGACACTTAGATAAAAAATCGGTGTAGTAGTAAACTACCTTTATACAATGGATAAGCTATTTAAATTTTTGTCCTTGTCTATACTTTCCAGGCGGAGGAAACTTCAGAGGCCAAGCGCTTTACCACCGCCAAGCTCACCATCACAGTGAGGCCGGTAGACGCGAACCCGCCGATGGTCACCGCCACAGCTGATGAAGGGAGAGTAGAAGAGAACTCTCCTAAGGGCACCAAAGTGTTGGACAACAGTGGACACCCTATACGACTAAGCGTTAGTGATAGTGATCTGGTAAGTGGAAAAGTCACAAAATGTAGAAGTTGCTGAAATCGCTAACACTTTGAAAATATTCAAGGATTTTTTTTAACTTTTCGTAAATTGGTCAACGAAGTACCGGCTGGTTAGGTAAATAAATAAAGCTATTTGTTTTGTAAGAGATATGGAGTGATTTAAAAAAATGGGGCAACTATCCTGTTTTTCTCCGGAACCTCAATAATCGTATTTAAAGAAGACTTTCATTTTACTTGTATTATAAGTGAAGGGACATGTTATCATAAACTGATTTTGTGAAGTTTGAACCAATCAGAACGCGTTTCACGTATACGAGAATACCGTTTGATAGTTTAAGTGTATCGGGACTTGATTGTAATCGTATTATTGCCTGTTTTATTTATCAGAATTGACCCTCAATATCAAATTTTTAATTTTCAGGGACCAGGCGATCCAATACCGAAATACACATTTGAACTGACGAACAGCTTCTTCGACATAGACAAAGATGGCTACTTAGTGGTTAGCAATGAAAATCTAGATCGGGAAGCGCCAAACAGTGGCAAATTTAGAATCCAAGTAAGTACCTACTTTTTTCATGGGGAAATGTTTTATGCATCCCCGGTGGACTGGGAATACGTTGGCCGAGGTGTGTGGGACTCACCCGGTTACGAAGTGAGGGCGCTCCCGGGGTTAGGCTGAAACTATGCTCAGGTATCCGAAAGGCCTTAGAAAATTCTGAGCATTGACAATAGAACTCTGCGCTAATGCAATAGAGTTGAAAATATATAATAGCAGTGCAAAAAAGCAGTGGCGAAGGCTGGTTCTCCTTCATAGGGAAGGCCTAGCCTGTAATATAAGCCTATAGGTAGGGATTTGGATGAGGGTCTTCAAAAGGTAAGTGGTAAGTGAAACCGATAGGAATGGAGTTATAACACTATGCCACTGAGTCCTAGCCTTACCCCTTTCCATAGTGCTCCTCTTCCCGCTATTGTGCGGAGTCACCGAAAACATGTAACAACAACAAGACGCGTTGCTGCATTTTGGAGATTATACATCACTTTATTCATTTCACAATAAGACACATTTTATTGTGAAATGAATAAAGTTTTGAATGTCAATGACAAGAGTTTGAATGTCAAGTTGCACCCCGCTGCACATGTGAAACGTGTATCCTTTTGTGTAGTGAATAAAGTTTAATTTTGAATAGCTATCTTAGAAATGCAGGGCCGCGTCGCGTTGTGACACTGACCCGTTTATTTCGTATTGTTATATATGCGTGTGAGATTAATAAATATTTTTTTAAATTTCAGCTCGTAGCCCGCGAAGTTAACGGCGGGGCCGCGTCAGCGCCGTACTCACTGACAGTTAATTTACTGGACGTCAATGACAACGCGCCCGTCATACCCAAAACACAGCCGATCACTGTGCCCGCGAGTTTGGAACCCACTGCTGTTTATAGGGTGAGCACCTCGGTTGTTTAATTGAAACCGCTTTAAGCGTGCTAAGAGTAAATTTACTGGAACGACTAACGACTGGCAAGAGTTCAGGCGCAGGTCCGACGCTTTACATGCCCATCCGACGCATGGATCAATTTTCTTGTCAGACAATCAGGTCAACCTGCATTGTCCTAATCAAACTTGGAAACAACTTTTTTTTTGTTGTTCCAAAGCAGGAATCGTACCGTCGTCGTCGTCGTAGTAGGTAATATCGTCAGGCGCCATTAGCAAACCAGTCAGTGTATACACCGGTACAGCCTATATGTATATCCGTAAAATCTATGGGCACAGCACTACGAATCTCTCATGGAGAATAGAAATAATGAGGACCATCTCTCTAGGGCAGAAAAGCTAAAAAGTGTCCGACAAAAGTAACCAAATAATAGTTCCAAAACTGGCCATAATGGCGCTAGAGTCAGAAGAGAGTATGATATGAAGATAGCAGAGATGGAGTGAAGTTATTTGAAAGTTAGTTATTGGTTAGTTACTCTAATAATTTGTGTCCATTTTGTGGCGCTCTTTTTAAAATTCTTCTATATGCTACTATAGCGCCATCTTATATTGCTCCCTTTCAACGGACACTTTTTAATACACGAGATGGTTCTCCTTACCTCTATTCTCCATGCTTGAAGCGTACGCGCAACTCACAGATTGACATTAACACTTGATAACTGACATCTGACAGTCCTTCTTCTTTTTATAAATGCGCAAACCTATCATAGAGACATATTTATAATCTCTAACAAATACATATGTCTTTACTCCAGGTGGAAGCGACAGACGCGGACGAGGGCGAGAACGCCCGCATCCTCTACAGCCTGTACCACGTGTCCAACAACGGCGGTAACAAGTTCACTATTGACCCCGTCACCGGCGTGATCTGTAAGCACTGGCACCTTGCACCTCTGTATTAATATTTTAGAACATTTACGCTGTTTGTCCTCACCATCAACGGGACGTCAACGAGAAAGCCATGACGGCGCTGAAGTAGCGATACAAACATTTACTATAGCCGTCTGTCTACCGCACGCCCGTCCCGTCAATATAATGTCGACCAGAAATAATCTCGTTCTACGTTGGCGGTACATTAACGGCGTTAGTCTGGCAGTGGACTTACCACATACAATTGACAACAACGTATTCGTAACGTTATCAAATGAGAATTTTAATAATACAATTTTCATTCGTTAACCTGGTTGACAATTGCTAAGCCCATTGGTTTTCGTGCTAAGCCAATGGTTTAATAGACGTGTAGATGTGTTGATATCAGGGGGCCTAGCAGGAACATTGACAGCGGCAAATGAAATTTAGCGAATTCGACAGATTTTCATACAATTCTCTTTTGATAACGTTACGTTTACGCCGCTGTAAAATGTTCATGCTAGGCCCACTGGTTTGTCGTGTATACGTCGCCGAATCTATCTCGCGTCTATAAATGTTGGGCATATTTTAGCGTTGAGTTTGAATTTTACTATTCATATTTTTTATTTAGGTTTGAAAAGAAAAATGAATAATTCAAACTACGTACAGGTATATAATAATGAAGTAATGAATTACACAAGTTTTAAGTTTTTTGGCACATTTGGTTTTGGATGAATTGAACATGAAATTATCTAGCGAATATGATACAACGCAAAAACATTCACGTACTTTAAACTGGGGGGCTATTCTCGTAAATATTATCGGTTAAATCTCGTTTGAATCTGACTAGCATGCGAATGAGTCAACGCGTTGACCGAACCGAGATTATATCGAATATAGTTAAGAGAATTGAGCTTCTGAATTGAAGTTAACACTTTTTTATACAACCATCGCACGATTTTTCTAAAATAACATCACAAGTGTTACAGCAGTTTAAACACAATATACTATCAAAATAATAAAATGTCAAATTTCCAACCCACAGGTAATAAAAATTCTAACTTTACAGCAAGTACGGGTCGACTAGTAGCGGGCGAACAGTACAGTGTGACCGTCCGAGCGACCGACGCGGTGGGGCTCAGCTCTCAGGGCATTGTCGAGTTGGCGGTTGCCCCGGGCCCTAACACGAGGCCCCCGCAGTTCTCAGCCAGAGACTACTTTGCCCCTGTCTCAGAGGGCGCCGCTATCAACTCTACTGTCACTACAGTCACCGTAAGTCCTAATTCTTGAACGAGACGTGATGGGTGGCGAACCACATCGCCGCCATTTTGGATAATTAAATTATGCTTATGATTATCCATTGCGTTCCCACGGATTGGCGGAGAGGGTAGGAATAGGGAAAGGGAAGGATAGGTGGTGTGGAAAGGAAGATTTGTAGGTTAGAGTGGGAAATAGGAAATGTAGGATATTAACGCCCAGGAGGGCAAGGGATAGGACAGTAATAGCTAGGGAAGCCGGGGTCGCATACCCGTATACTACACCACAACTACCGGACAGGTAAGTTGGGATGAGTATCCCATGACTATTATATAATGTATATTAGGGAATTTAATGGTCTTCAAAAGATAAGTGATAAGTGAAGCTGATAGGAATGGGGTTAGAGGAACCCCACGCCACCGGTAGTCAGACCAAATCACGTATTTATAGAAGCTTCATTTATCATTTATCATTATTTTCCAGGCCAAAGACCCAGAAAACGAGCCGGTAACCTACTCCATTGTATCCGGGAACGATCTCCGGCAGTTCGCCATAGGTTCCAACACTGGTATCATCACCGTCATACGCGGCCTGGATAGAGAAGTGCTGACTAGATACCAGCTGGTAAGTGCAGAGGAAAATGTACCTTAAGCAAATAGAAAATAAGACTAAAATCTAATGGATCCAATTTTGACTAAGGGCATCACAATCGTCTAATAAGTGTCAAATAGCTTATCCGGATGTTTGCTTACTTTATACTGAGCGACAGAGACAAAATATTTAAATTAGCTATACGAAACTTATTATTAGATTGTGAAACAAGCCCTAAATTACTTTAAAATTTTGCGTAATTTTCAGATTCAGTGGTGTTATTGAATTTTATATTGATAGTTCTTAAGAGTGGTACTCGTATTACATCTATCAAAGATCTTTGCCCATTGGGGCAGTCGATCATATTTATAGTTCTAAGAACTAGCAGACGAACACACATCCGGTGTAAAATTTTTCGACTTTGTAACTTGGCAATAAGGATCAAAAGCGGTAGAGCGGATCTGCCGTCAACTGTACAACATTTCGAGAAGTTGGACATACTTTGTGTAGGATCTTGGGTATCCAATATTTTATCAAATTTATTGTCTTGTGGCGAACCAATCAGCGCAGTTCTGAATCGCGCTATCGAAGTTTTCTAAGATCGGCGATATATATACGACATCTGAAATCCACTACAGTGGGCTTCGGCCTGACCGAGCATACCATCTCGCTCGGTCGGAGATCTCCCTTTGGGGCTGCCACCACGTTCCCACAGTCTCTTTCTCTTTCGTTTGTATCTGTATCTCCTTTCCCTATTGACAAATATATTTACATGAAGTCATCTAATTTCTTTGATTAAATTCGTATTAGACAAAGATCTTTGACATAATAATATAATACCAGCCTAATACAATCAGTAATTCATTTTCCTTTACAGATGGTGAGGGCTGAGGATCCAGGGAAGCTGTCGACCACAGCGACGGTCAACATCAAAGTCACGGACATTAACGACAACAACCCCAAATTCGACGAGGAATCATACAACTTTAGCGTGAAAGAAGGTTTGTAAAATAATAATATCTATTATTATCTATATGTTTGTCTTTAAATTCCACAAGTTCCTTGATCATTTAAAATACGAATTCTTAGCATACTTTGTTACTCAGGTCGTTTAAGCGCGTCTATATCATAGGATAATAAAATTTGTGATAATTATTTGTTACTCAGGTCGTTTTAGTGCATACGTAGCTCACGTGCAAAATCTGCAAATCGATATTGAAACAATATTTAAATCATTTGTTACTCAGGTCTTTCCAGCGAGTCTGTAGGCTACGTCCACGCGACGGATATCGACGAAGGCGTCAATGCGATAGTGAGCTACACTATCCCACAGCATTTACCGTTTAACATCGATAACGCGACTGGGCACATCACTACAAACACAAAACTGGATTATGAAGATACTAAGGTAAGATTTACCACCACGAAAAATTGAAATATTAAGGCCTTATATGAATTGAGTTTCCTTTAAATTATGAATTTGTAAATAATTACTTATTGTTTCTATTGAATATTGAATGTAAATTTACTATCGTTTGAATGGAGTAGATATTTTAAACAGTACGTTAAACAGTATTTTAAAGAGTCAAATAACATACTAACTTTAAATCGAAGTCACAATAAAAAACGATGTGATTCAAATTTCCCTAATATGCGCTAGCGTTGAAATCTAAACTCATATACTATAATCTAAAGAAACCATTTGAAATTGTATCTAACAATATTCTGCTTAACCGTTTCAGGAGTACGCGTTTGTGGTAACCGCAACGGACGGCGCCATAGACAAGCGGCTCGGTACCGCGTCCGTAACCGTATCCGTAATCGACGTCCCGGACGAACCGCCGACATTCCCTCAGGCAGTTTACTCCGTACACGTACCAGAGAACGCACCAAACTACCCCGTGGTGAAAGTTCATGTGAGTGAGATAGCAATATTAATTAGTAGTAGAGATAAAGAGGTAGATGTTTCGCACCGCGTCCGTAACCATATCCGTACTCGACGTCCCGGACGAACCGCCAGAGGACGCGACTAACTACCCCGTGGTGCAAATTAATGTGAGTGAGATAGCAATATTAATTAGTAGTAGAGAGAAAGAGGTAGATGTTTCGCACCGCGTCCGTAACCATATCCGTACTCGACGTCCCGGACGAAACGCCAGAGTACGCGACTAACTACCCCGTGGTTGGTACCTACTTTAATTTGTTACTTAAATTCTTATGTAGTTTAAGTAACAGGACCGACATGTAATTTTTATAAAGGTCCTTAAACAAAAAAGAATGAAAAAAAAAAACGACTCCGTGGTGCAAGTTAATGTGAGTGAGATAGCAATATTAATTAGTAGTAGAGAGAAAGAGGTAGATGTTTGGCACCGCGTCCCTAACCGTATCCGTATTCGACGTCCCGGACGAACCACCGACGTTCCCGTAAACAGTTTATTAGGTGCATATACCTGAGAACGCACATAACTACCCCGTGAGGAAAGTCCATGAGAGTGAGATAGCAATATTAATTAATGGAGAAGAGAGGAGGAGACAGATGTATGTATGCTGTATCGGCCCCGCGTCCATAATCGATTCCATACTCGATGCTTCGTGCACGTAAGAACGCACCTATCTACCCCGTGGTTAAAGTCCATGTGAGTGAGATAGCTAAATTAATCAGTAGTTGATAGTGAGAGATAGACGTATCGGCACCGCGTCCGTAACCGTAGTTTTACTTGACTTGCCGGCGATGTTTGCAAAGCAGCATTTGGTTTTCCAGCTCAAAAGTAAAATTGTGTGTTATAGTTTGATTTCTATAGTTTCTTTTTTTGCTTGAATTTTCTAATTAAAACTTTTATCACAGGCTGAAGATCGCGACACAATGCCAGAGGTAACCTACACGATACTCAAAGGCGACACAGAGCTGTTCTCTATTGACCGCAAGTCGGGTCTGATAAGAACGTTACGCGCGTTGGACAGGGAAACCAGCGCTAGGCATGAGTTGATAGTGGGCACTGAGGAAAACGCTGAGGAGACCAAAGGATCTACTACTACCGTGGAAGTTTTGGTAGATGTGAGTATACAATACGCATATTTATTGTCTAAAAAATATTTTTGTCTATTTTCAATAATACAAGTATGTAGCGAATAATTGTTTTTAATTTTATTCTAATAGCACTTTTTATTATTCAACCCCCCTTACTAATCAAAATATTTACATAGTGGATAAGCTGTACAATGCTTTGTCCTTGTCTGTCAAGCGACTTTTCCAACGTATCAGACAATGATAAAATATTTCATAGCTTATTCAGTGTATAAATATTTGTAAATATTTTATTAGTAAGAGGGATAGTATATAATATGTAGTTAGATTATTATAATAATAACTAGAATAATAATATCTTGGACGCTTTCACACCACGTCCATCTGGTCTTCGAAGTAAGTTCTCGATTCGAAGTAAGTTTTACAGATACCAGACAACGGAAATATATTTAATACTTAAAACTATACCATATATTTAAGATTTTATTATATGTATAATACACATATTAAATACACATCGACGACCCAGGAACACAGAAAACTTATTGTTCCCTGGCGGGATTCGAACTCGCGACCTCCGGCTTTTGCGCAAACGCGCTCACAACTGAGCCACAGAGGTCGTCAAAATATTATACTTCATTAACCGTATTAAATTGAAATTCCAGGACAAAAACGACAATGCACCAGTGTTCACGTCCGCGATACGTCCAGTGACCATAGAGGACACCGCACCTATCGGCTCGCTGGTACAAACCGTAACCGCCGTCGACGCGGACGCACTCCCCCCGCACAACCGCGTCCGGTACGCACTGGCGGGCAGGGGAAAAGCGTCCATTTACTTCCACGTCGAGCCCGATACCGGCGATATAAGAGTGCGGGACGATTTGAGGAAGGAAACCGATAGTGAATATACGGTTAGTATCTGATATTAAGATTATTCACCTTTTATTACGTCCGAGAAACTTGAATAATTACTATCGACTAGTTAACCCGATACACGTTGTTCTATCTTAACGTTTTTCACCGTTTAAACTTTCCCTGAACATCCACAATTATTTCAATACCAAAATGAGGGGTAGCCGAAGCCATAAGGAAGGGTAACGATTTTGGCATTTTATGTATGTAATATGTATGTGTGTTTGTTCCGTCGTAGCGCATAAACTACTGGCGGGTTTTAATGAATGAGGTGTCAAGATACGTAATAATAGCCCGGGTAATATAGGCTATTTAATTTATTTAGTCCAGTTAATATTTTTTACAAAAATGTTCCATTTCTAACGTGTTTTTTTTATTTCAGGTGGACGTTCAAGCATACGACCAGGGCGAGCCGGTAATGTCTTCCGTCATCAGTCTCACCATATATGTCAGTCACTCCGCCACTGTGCCTCCTGATGTATGTATACATTTACCCCCATACCAATAAAATATTTACACAATGGATAAACTATACAATGTTTTGTCTTAGTCTGTCAAGCGACATTTCCAACGTATCAGACAAGGACAAAACATTGTTTAGCTTATCCGTTGTGCAAATATTTTTATTGGTAAGGGGGTAACAGTACCGTATTTAGGTGATAGTACTATCATAATATTCATAAGCAGGTTATTATTGATATCATAATTTGTTCGTATTATGTTATTTAAGTAAAAACTACTTTAGCGGCGTTGTGCATTTTTTTGGGATGGGTAAAAAATGGTTAATTCGTGTCAGGACACTTGACACATGACCTGATCGAAAACTCGTAAGACGGAGAAAGAGTAGACCGCCATTCATTTCTTTTAAAGTAGCAGCTGGCTATAGCTATAAAATATTGTTTATTTCCTATTTGCTATGCATTACCTTGCAATGTTTCTAACTAGAGAACGGTTAGACCGTTCCTTTATTAAAGTTTTAAATAATATTTCTTAGACTTTCATTTATGCCGGAAAATCCCGTGAGATTAAAGACTTCAAACTTTTTTTTTAAATTTGATTCCCGATAACGAACCTCGTGATTTTATACTCTACAATATATATTTCTTTATTAATTCATTTATTATCATTTGCAGGTTCGCCTCGGTTTCCCTGATACATCTTACACAGAACATGTAGCGGAAAATTCTCCTAATGGCACGCTCATAAGGACGTTACCGATTTGGAACAAGAACAAACACTCTAAGGACACACCACTAAAGTGCTTACTTACTGAGACATCGCAGAAAGGTATTGTTTAATGTTTATTATTTATAACATAAATTATTTTTGTTGTTTTACACACACAGTAAAGCACTTTTGAAGCCTGTAAATGTAAAAGTATTTTACTTGCTCAGAAATATTTTCACCTTAACATGACGTATTTATATTTAAGCTTTAATTTTATATTAAAAGGTTGTTTCAAAATCAATTACGGATATTTTTAGACATGCACTAGATCGTAATATATCTACTACATTAGTAAAGACGCTTTGGCAGAAAAATAATTAAAATTTTCGAAAATAAAATATACTAAATAAAATTGTAATACTGCGCTCTCCAATGCGTTGGTGTCATTTACTTCATAGAAAAAGGTGATTTAAAAATGGAGCAACGACTTAGCCTAAATAACATTAATACATCAGCATTGTGTGGTACTTAAATGATCTTAGCAGCGATGTAAATAGAGTAATGTAATTATATTTAGTTTTTTCTTTCGTAATTTTCGAATAAATGAAAGTTGAAACTTAAAAATTAAAACATGAATAATTATGGTCAAATTTCACCCTCTAGTAAAAATGGAAATTGTAATTTCAGGAGTGTTCTACGTGAAGTTAACAGAAGAAAGAGACTGCGCGATCTACCTAAATGGCTCTTTAGACTATGAAACCCTAACTGAATATACATTAGAAGTCCAGCTAGAGTCCATCCAAGGTCTGATCAACCCGGACCAACATAAGGCGAAGATCAAAGTCCATGTTACCGACGTGAATGATAACGCGCCCGTGTTTGTGTTCCCCGACCAGTCAACTATAATGGCAGCTAAGGGCAAATACTTCGCGATTGCTACCAAAGATATGCCTTTGGGCACCAACGTGTTGCAAGTGAAGGTACGTATTAATTTAGTAATGTGGGAAGAGAAAGGGAGATCTCCGACTGAGCGAGATGGTATGCTCGGTCAGGCGGAAGCTCCACTGTAGTAGTAGCCAGATGTTGTATTTTATATAGCAAAGTCCTTCGAATACTTCGACAGCGCGATTCAGGATTGTGGCGCTAATTGCTCCGGTACAGTAATATCAAGCTGGGAGAGAGCCATGACGTATTAGCCGGAGTGATGCCACGGACTTACAGAAAACTGGCGTAAAATACCGCTTGCGTTGTTTCGCCCAGTGAGTGACAATGAAAAGTACAAAGGGTTGGAAAGTCCGGAAACGCTTTGGTGTTCCATGTGTCCACGGTGGTATTTACTTAGCATCAGCCGTTCCGTCTGCCTCCGGTTAAGTTTCATTTAAAACAAATCTTAGACTTACTGAAAACCCATATCATTTTTTGTTGATCTACACGATAATAATATTATAAAGAGGAAATATTTGTTTGTTTTTTCGCATTGAATGGGCTCCGAAAGTACTTGACCAATTTTGATAAAATTTGGCACAGATATAAAGTAGTTTACGGGGAAGGACATATACTACTTTTTATCTCGGAATGGGGTACGATCCCCGCGGATTTTCCTTTCGCTTTCTAGTATATTAAATAAACTTATTTTTTTCAGGCGAAAGACAAAGACAGTGGTGACTATGGTAAAATAGAATACAAGAAGAATTCATGGACGAAAGCAGCTGAGGAGTATTTCAGTTTGGACTCTGATACTGGCGTCATAACGAACATCAAAACGTTCGAGAGTGTTCCACACGATTATTTGCCGTTCAAATTCAATGTAATGGCCAGGGACAATCCTAAAGAAGAGTTTTATAAGACTGCCAGAGCTTCTGTTGTGGTAAGTAAAACATTAGAATTTGTCTGTCATGCTTATATATAATTAAAAAAAAAAAAACGAAAACCAGACTTGTCGATAACTGGACACCTCTCAAGCTCATATGCGATAAGCCTTTTGGGCCCTAGAGTGTGCCAAAGAAATATACACACGTATAGGTATACGTTTGAAAATACAACCCTCTTTCTGGCGCAGTTAGGTAAAAAATTGTTCCGTAGTAGGGATATAATTTTTTACTGCCATAAAAAGTTTTAATAATTCGCAGTAAAATAACCTTTAAATAGCGGTACTTCTCTTGTACCGTGAGCGATGCGTCACAACTCACAGCCCACAATCCTCATTTAGCGCCATTATTTTTTTTCATAACTTTAATACTATTTTTTTTTTTCAGATTAATCTTCTACAAAAAGAGAACCAATTTATCATCGAAATTGGAGACGTAGGTTCCGATGTTATGACGACAGTTCAAGCTAGGAACTTACTGAACGTCGTCGAGGAGAAGAGTGGCTTAGTGGCTGGACTAGAGAAAGTCACTCCTAGGTTCTATTTAGGAGAAAATGGGACCTTGGAAAGTGATACTAAGGGAACGGACGTATGGCTGTACCTTCTAGATCCCAATACGGGTGACATATTGATAAGAGAATCTGAGACTGTTAAAAAGTAAGTTTGTGTTTTTTATGGAATGAAACGAGTATTGCCTGATTACCGCTCATTAACTCCAGAGGATTTCATTACAAGTGCATTTAACTCTAACCTTCCACAGGTACTGATATCCTCTCGAACTTAACGAAATACAACGCAAGCGTTATTTCCAATCGGCTATCTGTGAGCCCGTGGCATAGCTCTGTTCGAATCGGACTATTCGTGCCGGAGCATGGCTCTTTCTCGATATCAAATGTGAAATTAATATTCAATTTATGGACTGGAACTGTCCACGATGTAAATAAAGTATCAAAATCTTTTATTACATACTTCAAACTAGCAAATCTTGTATTTGTAATCGGAATCTTGGAAACGGCTGCAAGATGATTAATTCGACTTATCGTCCAATCCGGTTGGCGGCTTGGTTAGCGGACTTTTTGCGTCGTTGGCAAATTGGTGTCTCGGTTTCGAAACCCGGTCAGATGAATATGCCAAATTGGCATAGACGTAAAATATACCATGGGGAAGGTTACTTTTAATTGCGTAAAAATTAATGGTTCCTGTGAGAGTTTTATCGTTCTATTAAAGCTCCGAGCTCCATTTATCTATGGACTTTATTATGTCAGGGCCGTGTCAGCGGGCTTGGGCGTACGAGCGCCGCCAGTAGCGGGCAGTGGCGTGCGACGCATCGCCACGGCATCCGCACCGCTAGCGAGCGCGCTGCCCGCTGCTCTGCTAGCGCTAGCAGCGCTGGTGCTAGTAGCCGCCGCTAGTGCTACCGTGTATATCTGCGCATCATGGAACAGGTAAAGTGAAAGAGATGGATAGATAGAGAGGGACAAGTACGAATGGTGTGTCTGCACTTCTAGTGCTACTAGTTATTACTGAAAACATGCATTCTTATCTATACAAATAACTAAAACTGAAGTGTCTGTTTGTAATTTTAAATTAACAGCTTATAGCAAATATCAGTTTTTAAATTTTTGTCCGTCTGTTAGTCCCGGCTCATATTTAAAACTGCTGGACCTATTTTGACCAGAATTTCACTAGTAGATGATGTTATAAGAAGTACCTTAGCTCCAGCTATCTACCAGTGAGATATAATATTTATTAGGCTACTTTTATCTTAGGGTTCCATAAAAAAATAGGTTTCCGTTTCCATTAATACTCCGCGCAAACGAAGAAGAAGGCGTTTAAGTAGATACCATAAAACCAGTTTAAAATACTATTTTTTCCTCTTCCAGATACAAGAAACACAAAGAGCAAGCTCTGCAGCAACAGTACGGTACGCTCAGTATGAGCATGCCGCCGCCGCGCCCGTCGTCCGGCTACGAGTCCAGCGAGGACGAGCCCGCGCCGCGATACGAGACGCAGGTACAATGCCCTCTCACTCGCCCGCTGCACCTATCTCTGTCTGTCGCGGTACGCTCAGTATGAACATGCCGCCGCCGCGCCCGTCGTCCGGCTACGAGTCCAGCGAGGACGAGCCCGCGCCGCGATACGAGACGCAGGTACAATGCCCTCTCACTCGCCCGCTGCACCTATCTCTGTCTGTCGCGGTACGCTCAGTATGAACATGCCGCCGCCGCGCCCGTCGTCCGGCTACGAGTCCAGCGAGGACGAGCCCGCGCCGCGATACGAGACGCAGGTACAGTGCCCTCTCACTCGCCCGCTGCACCTATCTCTATCTGTCGCGGTACGCTCAGTATGAGCATGCCGCCGCCGCGCCCGTCGTCCGGCTACGAGTCCAGCGAGGACGAGCCCGCGCCGCGATACGAGACGCAGGTATATAGTGTCCTCTCACTCGCACGCTACAGCTGTCTCTGTCTCTCGCGGTACGCTCAGTATGAGCATGCCGCCGCCGCGCCCGTCGTCCGGCTACGAGTCCAGCGAGGACGAGCCCGCGCCGCGATACGAGACGCAGGTACAGTGCCCTCTCACTCGCCCGCTGCACCTATCTCTGTCTGTCGCGGTACGCTCAGTATGAGCTTGCCGCCGCCGCGCCCGTCGTCCGGCTACGAGTCCAGCGAGGACGAGCCCGCGCCGCGATACGAGACGCAGGTATATAGTGTCCTCTCACTCGCACGCTACAGCTGTCTCTGTCTCTCGCGGTACGCTCAGTATGAACATGCCGCCGCCGCGCCCGCCGTCCGGCTACGAGTCCAGCGAGGACGAGCCCGCGCCGCGATACGAGACGCAGGTATATAGTGTCCTCTCACTCGCCCGCTACAGCTGTCTCTGTCTCTCGTGGTACGCTCAGTATGAGCATGCCGCCGCCGCGCCCGTCGTCCGGCTACGAGTCCAGCGAGGACGAGCCCGCGCCGCGATACGAGACGCAGGTACAGTGCCCTCTCACTCGCCCGCTGCACCTATCTCTGTCTGTCGCGGTACGCTCAGTATGAGCATGCCGCCGCCGCGCCCGTCGTCCGGCTACGAGTCCAGCGAGGACGAGCCCGCGCCGCGATACGAGACGCAGGTATATAGTGTCCTCTCACTCGCACGCTACAGCTGTCTCTGTCTCTCGCGGTACGCTCAGTATGAACATGCCGCCGCCGCGCCCGCCGTCCGGCTACGAGTCCAGCGAGGACGAGCCCGCGCCGCGATACGAGACGCAGGTATATAGTGTCCTCTCACTTGCCCGCTACAGCTGTCTCTGTCTCTCGCGGTACGCTCAGTATGAGCATGCCGCCGCCGCGCCCGTCGTCCGGCTACGAGTCCAGCGAGGACGAGCCCGCGCCGCGATACGAGACGCAGGTATATAGTGTCCTCTCACTCGCCCGCTACAGCTGTCTCTGTCTCTCGCGGTACGCTCAGTATGAGCATGCCGCCGCCGCGCCCGTCGTCCGGCTACGAGTCCAGCGAGGACGAGCCCGCGCCGCGATACGAGACGCAGGTACAGTGCCCTCTCACTCGCACACTGCAGCTGTCTCTATCTCTTGAGGTACAACATCGAACGGAACAGCCCGTCTAAATAAAATATTATTACTGTCATGCTTCTGGAATTAAAAACAATACACAAAATTACTAAAATTGTGAAACTAACTAGTCTGTTATAACAGGTCCTCAATATGGCGGTAGACGATGCAGACCTTCAGCTGGACTTCAGTCCGAACAACCATGCGTTCAATATACACAATGTGCAATATCTATCCAAAGACAACGGTACGTTTATATCTATTTTATATAATATTTTACTTGTAGCCTGAGCAATCGAGCCTCGCAATGTCAACTGACCCTCAAGTTAGGTGACATTGCGACGATACATAGCGCTGCATTTTAAGATAGCTGTTCAAAATTGAACTTTATTCACGATACAAAAAGTTATTACACGTTTCATAACATGTCATACACTGTACATGCGGAAGTATGGAAGTAAGCGCCATCTATCGACTAAGCATGACAAACAATACTAGATATATTTTGTCGTGTTTGACAAAAGATGGCGCTTTTAAATAACCGTGTCTTCTGTTATCTAAAATCTAAATTACGAAAATATGATTATCAGTGGCAAAGCGTGAGATCTGCAGAATGTTAAGCCGCGTCGTAGCCGATAAAGATATATTATTTTTATTGCACTTAGCGCCATCTATTAAGTAATATTCATAAGGAAAACCAATATTATGTCGAGATGTTTATGTCACCGTAAAATTGTAAAAACCGTTAGATTGTAAAATAACTAACGAATTTAAAAAAATATGTTGAAAGATTATAAACTATATATTTATAAATTATAATCTAACGAAAAATAATGTGTTAATTTATAGGCAGCATATTCGCGTCCGAAGTCTATAAACATTTTACAATTTCACTAGTTATATTACAATCCTACGGTTTTTACAATTTTACGGTGACATATACTACACCTCGCTATTGTGTTACGGGTGTAGTTAAAAAGAGAAACACTAGATATGGTAACAAATTAAAATATATTTAAAAATTAAAATGACTAGATAAAGGGGCGTGGGTCGGTTAGCCGGCAAAGTCTGGTTCAGCCCTGGGCGGTGGAGGTGTAGTATGGGGATAATTGGCACACGGCACTTAGCTAGTCGAAGACAGTCAGGGGTATCCCACGGTCTGCGAGGTCCAGTGACGAGGGTCCGACAACTCTACGGCCAAGCTCAGACCGACAGTCCTGGGTATGCTGTGTGGCTTGGGGTTGTCCAGACCGGAACGATGGTATCTGGTCGGATCAGGTGTAGTCCATACAGGAACTGTTCCAGCCGGAACTCAGAACCCTGGAACGGTAGGTCCACATATGCAGAGCTTGCTTAAGGTACCGTGGCCTTGATCTCGAATCCTCGAAATCAGGGCCCTGGTCCCTTACAGTTTAAAATGAAAGGTACTAAGAGTACGTTTTAAAAAATAAAAGGTTTACAAAGCAAACTTAAATGATGTAAAAAAAATTTGACAGCTTAAAATTTACAACACGCATAAACATAAAAATATAAAACTAGGCGAAATTACAAGAATGCGTGTTGATAAAACAGGCCCACCATGATATTAGCATCTAATAAGTTAAACGGGGAACCTCCACGTGTTCCATAAATCAATTTTGACAATTACCTACAATTTGATATAAAATTAATTTGGAAAAGAACAATATAACAAACTACACAATTATAAGAGTTACACGACACAGATACACAGACTCACCGTGAAGACGGGTTTAAAATATATAAAATAACTACTTGAACTTAGAAACGTGGAATTTTAAAGCAACCACACTCAATTTTAGATGTCCAAAAAAAGAGTTATGAAAAAGGCTATGACAATCGCGCGTCAGGCTTATATACCCGACCAAAAAAAAACTTTTTTTTAAATTACATTGACTACACAGCTAAGACTTTTTGCCACAGTAGAAATATATTGAGTTATTTAGAATGATAACCTAATAACGCAAAACTGGTGTATTTAAGTTGTTTAAAAAAAGATTATGATGTTTAGATTTAAAAAGAATTAGATTCAAATCGATAAGTCGATAACTATTGAATTCATAACCGTAGTTACCACCATATACCATAGATGGCGTTGAGAATGTCGACTTGAACCCATAGCCGTAGTTACCACCACATACCATAGATGGCGTTGGGTGTATCGTTTTCAACGAAATTTAATTAAATAAAATGTAACTACGTTACATATCTCCCCCTGTTACCGAAGGATTTTTGCCTGCTGCCAGGAAAAAATCCTGAAACAACTACAAAACAGACAAAAGAAAAGAAAATATTGGTTGGGGTAAAAAAAACTTAAAAAAAAAGAAGGTTTAAAGAAAAAATTACGACAGTGGAAGTTAAATGCTAGTCTTGTGTCAACGCGCAACAACCGACAACCTTTCATACATCGTTCACACTATATTCATACATCACATACATACATCCACTTGCATTTTGCAACTCGGACACAACATAATGATCCGAGACGCCCTAACATACGAGTATTGTATTCCATAAAGAGGAAAAAACAACACCAGTCTAAGATATTAAAGTTCTTAGCTATATCGTTATTATAAAAGGATAACGAACAGCGTCTGAGTAAAGCGCGAATCTACTAGCCTTCCTACAACAGCTGACCCATTATTTTGATAAGATGGGAAGCTTAAGGTCCTTCAAATGCCAGGCACCAAGGTCTTTACCTTGCATGTCTTGCAGGACATAAACTAAAGGAGAACGTTTACCTACAATTTTACATTTTATAAATTTAGGAGCCAACTTTTTGCTAAAATGTTTCTCCTTATCACTTAGAAAGTAAGTTCTCTTAAAAACGACATCACCAACGTTAAATTCCGCAGGCTTACGTCTCAGATTATATTGAGCAGTGCTCTTAACATGAGCTTGCCAGAGACGCATCTGAACGCTATCGAAAATAGATGACATACACCCTAAATTTTCCGCGTAGGCGTCACGAGGCGAAAACACAAGGTCTTTAATACTATCTGTATCTAAGTAGTGAGTACCGCAAGACACTAGTTCCCTACCATACACCAAGAAAGATGGTGTAAAGCCGGTTGCCTCATTCACCGAGTTGTTGATGGCGAATTGTATTTCGGGTATATGTACATCCCATGACCTATGGTCTTCTTCTACGTAGGTCGAAATACAAGTGATAATGGTCCTATTGTAGCGTTCGACCGTATTCACCTGGGGGGTATAACGCGGTGTTAAATAAACTTTAGGTATATTATATTTTTTGAAAAGACTATTGGTCTCGTTACTAATGAACTGAGGACCGTTATCCATTAAAATAGTTTGTGGAACACCGTGCACTAAGAAAACACTATCTTCTAAAATTTTAATTATAATATCGGATGTAGCACGTTTCATAGGAAAAATAAGACAAAATTTAGAAAAACAACAAGTCACAACTAAAATAAAATTATTACGTTTTCTAGTAGTAGGTAAAGGTCCCATAATATCAACCGAGATGACTTGAAATGGTCGTGAACAGTCTTTAGGACGACCCATTTCACCTAAAACTTTATGATTTTGAGACTTATATTGTAGGCATTTAGAACATTTAGAAATGTAAGTGACGACATCGCGATACATATTAGGCCAAAAGTAATTAAGTGCGAGCCGCCTATAAGTTTTAAAAATTCCCATGTGACCAGCAGTGGGCTCATCATGGTTAGCGCGAATAATTTCCTCACGATAATCTTTAGGAACTACCTCTTTCCAAGAAAATTCAGAAGTTAAATTATGTTTATTTTTAGAAAGCCTAAATAATCTACTGTCTTTAATAGTAAAATTTGGAAAAGAAGATGGCGTATTATGGCAACCGTTAAAAATATTAAGATACCAGGTATCAGCGCCGGTATAGTTTGTCCAACTACAAATTGCGTTCACGTTAACCGCACGAGATAAAGCGTCCGGTATAACGTTGTCACAGCCCTTCCTATGTTTAATTTCAAAATTAAACTCGGATAGTCTGACACACCAGCGAGCTAACCTACCAGTGGGGTTGGACAAAGACAGGAACCACTTAAGCGCGCTGTGATCGGTATAAACCGTAAACTTTTTACCGTTCTCAAGGTAACAACGCCAGTGTTCTAAAGCAACCAAAACTGCTAACGTCTCACGCTCAGTAATCCCGTAGACTTTCTCCTGTTTAGTCAAGGAGCGACTCATGTACGCGACAGGATGTTCTTTCCCTTCGAACTTCTGGGTGAGCATGGCCCCAATACCATAGCTACTGGCATCCGTATGAACCTCGAAGGGTTCATTGTAGTCGGGACAGCGCAGTACTGGCGCGGAGACCAAACTCTCCTTCAGTTTGTTGAACGCCGAGTCCGCCTCTGAAGTCCACTCAAAAGGAGGGGCATTCTTACGTGTAGACGTCAACTTATTTAAAGGGCCTGCCAGAGTACTGAAATTAGGCACAAACCTTCTGTACCAGGTGGCAGTGCCAAGAAAGCGTTTAACACTTTTCCTACAAGTAGGCGTGGGAAAATTTACAATCGCGGCTACCTTATCAGGATCAGTACGGAGACCGTTACCGTCGATTAAATAACCTAAATATTTAAGTTGAGGTCGAAAAAATTTACACTTTTCAAACTTAACAGTTAAATTTGCCTCTTTGAGGACTTGAAGAACCCTCAAAAGAGTAGCTACATGTTCGTTAAAATCCTCACTAATAATAACAATATCATCCAAATAGCAAAAAGTTTTATGACCAAAATTACCAAATAAAGCATCTACTAAACGCTGCTGCGTAGCAGGTGCGTTCGTCAAACCGAAAGCCATACGCTTAAAACGAAACATTCCGCGACCAGGAACATAAAAAGCAGTCTTATCACGATCAGACTCGTTAATAGCTGTCTGCCAAAAGCTGTTAGAAAGGTCGATAGTACTTAAATAACGAGCGTCGTGTAAGCTGTCCAAAATCTCGGAAATGTACGGTAAACTATAAGCGTCTTTTTTAGTTACAGAATTTAATTTACGACTATCCAAACAAAATCTAAATTCACCTGTTTTCTTCTTGGGCACAACCAATACAGGAGAGCTCCAAGCAGATTGGCACGGCTCGATGACGTCCATAGACAACATTTCGTCAACCTGTTCAACTAAAATACGTTGTTTTTCCGGCGACATCCTATAATAACGTTGACGTATAGGTAACGCATCGCCCGTATCAATTTTATGAGTAATAAGTGAAGTTAAACCTAAACCTTTCTCTTCAAAAGAAATAGAACGAAATTGTTTAACTATATCATCGGCTATTGAGCGCTCAGACGAACTTAAATGTTCGTAGCCGTTAATAGCCGGCTGGGTCACCTGATGAGAAGTGATTGGATCGCTAGCCGTACTAGAATTAATTGAATTTAAATATTTAGGACAAAGTTTGAAAATACGCCAAAAGTCAATACCTAAAATGAGGTCATAAGTAACCTGAGGTACTATGTATACTTTTAAAATATGAAATTGATCTTCAAAATGAATTGGTAAATTTATATAGCCTATAGACTTTAAACATTGACCGCCCGCAGCAAAAATTGAAATATTATTATCGTCATTATTGAGAGGATAACCTAACTCAATAATATTTAAATGAGAATTATTACCTAACAAAGAAACGCAAGAACCAGAGTCTAAAAGACCGCGCATGCTAAAAGAGTCTATATGTATATTGACATAAGGTCGAGAATCTAAGTTATTGTTATCAATACATCGGACCGTATTAATTGTATAGAATTTGAAAAAAGTACCTACGGTTTTAACCCATTGTTTCCGATCCTCAAGGTCGGTATGGTTAGGTATAACACGATCCGATATAACTAGTTTTTTGAATGAGTAGGTTTACTACGACAGCGGGTGCAGTCTGGCCTTCGTACGCCAGGGTTGCCGCAGCCGAAACAAAATATCTTGGATTTATCAGCTGTGCACTCATAGTAGCTGTGCGAGTTAACCCTACAACGTAAACAAAATTTAGGATTATTTGTTTGCAAACTATTAACCTGATTATGGGATTGTTTATAAGCGAAGTTATTATTATTATTAGAATTATTATTAGAAAAATTATTATTATTGGAAAAATTATTATTACGAAAAGGCCTAAAAGTTTTATTAAAATTTTGTTTGTTAACAGATTTATCTTTATTAAAATTATAAGCTAAGTCAGGCGCTAAGGTATCCGACGTTACCTTAGGCGGTTCGTGATATAAGGTCAGTCGAGACTGAATGTCCTCATAATTTTTGCAAAGAGACTTAAGTTGCTCAATAGTGACAACCGTAGGTGAAGAAGCTAAGATGTTTGCATAGCAAGGTTTAATGTTATGTAATAAGATTTCTATTTTCTCACTCTCTGGGACAGGCTTAACAAGACGGTTGAACATTCCTTCCATAATAGCAACGTAAATGGTAATGGTCTCCTTTTCGCCCTGAGTCCTATTACGAATCTCTGACATGAACCTATAATCAAAACTCGGTTTGTCGAAGTCACTATATAAAAGATTTAAAAGTTCCGACCAACTGTTAATATTTTGATGAATGCTTCTGTACCAGTGTAAAGCATCACCAGTAAAAAGGTCAAAAGCATGAGAAAGAATCTTTGAATCACTAATGTTATGCTGTGTGCAATACTCATTCACCCTGGTTATAAACGCGCGGACACAAGACTTGCCATCAAACTTAATTTTATGTAAATCAGCCAAATTATTTTTTTCACACTGTACCGTAATATTTAAAGGAGGTATAGGTGCTGCAGCAGGAGCTGGCAACACAGAATTACTACTAGACCCCTTCAATTGGTGTAATAAACCTAAATAATTTTGAAGTTTTTGTAAACAAGAATTATATTGTTCGGCAAAAGGTTCAATATTATCGGATGAAATTCTATTAATTCTATACTCGATGTGGTTTAAGTTATTTTCAGCTCTAAGCAACGAGTTACCGTCAGAGTGAGAATCCAACTGTGATTTAACTTTTGTCAGGGTTTCCTCAATTCCTAACAAATCATCTTTTACGGGAAGACAGGAGTCTAAGATGTCCTCCGACGGGTAAAGCTCAACTAATTTTAGTATTTGTTTTCTTAATTCCACAACGGTAGAAGCTGGTATTTCATTCCTAACTAAGACCTCATATTCCAATTCTGCCTTTTGAAGAGAAATAAATTTTATTTTTCCAGGCATATTAAAAAACTTTTTGAAAAAAGTTAAGATTTGAAAAAAAAAGTTTAAAATTTGAAAAGACAGTAAAGTTTTTCCAAAGTAGGTTAGGTGAGTAGTCAACTGTAATGTTTATTAAGTTAAGTTACTAAATAAATTTGAGTTTAAAAAAGGAAATTAAGTTTTCTCAGTATAAGTCAATAGCGGGTTTATCAAAAGTTAAATTCTATTTTAAAAGTTAAATTACCAATTAAATTCAAGAATTTTTTTTCCACAATCCTAAAGGTGAGTATATCTGTGTCGAGAAAATACAAATATAATGAGATGTATTCTCCAAAAATACAAAAAAAAGTATATGATTTACAAATCAGTAAGATATAAGAACTAACTACAAAATGAGTTCTACAGATAATGCAGTACTAAGTATACAGTCTACAAAAAAAAATGAGCAGTATAGAGTTTATTACAATATATATAAACGCTACACCAAGATAATAAGGTACTAATAACTACCTAAGTATATCCAACCCTAAAAGTAAGTTAAAGTTAAAAGTGAAATTTGAGTCTACAAGTAAAATTATAAGTTTATAGCAAAGAATTTGGAATATATTTAAGAATTTAAGGTTATAATTATTTATGTTAACAAGAATTAAAAAGTTAAATTAAAAAATTAAATGAAATTAAAAAAGGTTAAGGCCAAAATCACATAAACATCATTGAAGATGATGTTGCTGTGTTTAAATGTATAGTGTAAGTGTGTGTGAGTGTGTGTATGTAAAAATGAGTTATAATATAAATAATTTATAAAAATAATATAATTAAAATAATAAATACAATATTTGCCCTGCCAAAAGACAGAACAGGATATATTTAATAAGGAATAAATATAATACTTTTATAAATTTAATATTGTGTCCGCTGAGAAAAAAAAAAAAAAAATTACCGAGGGTATGTAAAAAAAAAAAAAAAAAAGTATATATATATATATATATATGTATATATATATAGCGGGTGTGTGCTTGTAACCTTACCTGACTTCTACACGTGCCGGTTACAATGGCTTAGGGAACATTCTAACCCCAGCCCTAAATGGGGAATATACTGTGAGAGTTGGATATATGGAGACGGCACGACACACACACAGGTTGGGACCAGACCCTGGAATCACCCTATGCCGAACCAGACTAAACACGTTGGGCGCCAGTTGTTACGGGTGTAGTTAAAAAGAGAAACACTAGATATGGTAACAAATTAAAATATATTTAAAAATTAAAATGACTAGATAAAGGGGCGTGGGTCGGTTAGCCGGCAAAGTCTGGTTCAGCCCTGGGCGGTGGAGGTGTAGTATGGGGATAATTGGCACACGGCACTTAGCTAGTCGAAGACAGTCAGGGGTATCCCACGGTCTGCGAGGTCCAGTGACGAGGGTCCGACAACTCTACGGCCAAGCTCAGACCGACAGTCCTGGGTATGCTGTGTGGCTTGGGGTTGTCCAGACCGGAACGATGGTATCTGGTCGGATCAGGTGTAGTCCATACAGGAACTGTTCCAGCCGGAACTCAGAACCCTGGAACGGTAGGTCCACATATGCAGAGCTTGCTTAAGGTACCGTGGCCTTGATCTCGAATCCTCGAAATCAGGGCCCTGGTCCCTTACAGTTTAAAATGAAAGGTACTAAGAGTACGTTTTAAAAAATAAAAGGTTTACAAAGCAAACTTAAATGATGTAAAAAAAATTTGACAGCTTAAAATTTACAACACGCATAAACATAAAAATATAAAACTAGGCGAAATTACAAGAATGCGTGTTGATAAAACAGGCCCACCATGATATTAGCATCTAATAAGTTAAACGGGGAACCTCCACGTGTTCCATAAATCAATTTTGACAATTACCTACAATTTGATATAAAATTAATTTGGAAAAGAACAATATAACAAACTACACAATTATAAGAGTTACACGACACAGATACACAGACTCACCGTGAAGACGGGTTTAAAATATATAAAATAACTACTTGAACTTAGAAACGTGGAATTTTAAAGCAACCACACTCAATTTTAGATGTCCAAAAAAAGAGTTATGAAAAAGGCTATGACAATCGCGCGTCAGGCTTATATACCCGACCAAAAAAAAACTTTTTTTTAAATTACATTGACTACACAGCTAAGACTTTTTGCCACAGTAGAAATATATTGAGTTATTTAGAATGATAACCTAATAACGCAAAACTGGTGTATTTAAGTTGTTTAAAAAAAGATTATGATGTTTAGATTTAAAAAGAATTAGATTCAAATCGATAAGTCGATAACTATTGAATTCATAACCGTAGTTACCACCATATACCATAGATGGCGTTGAGAATGTCGACTTGAACCCATAGCCGTAGTTACCACCACATACCATAGATGGCGTTGGGTGTATCGTTTTCAACGAAATTTAATTAAATAAAATGTAACTACGTTACAATTGCATGACATTACCAGTTAGAATAACGGCTTTTTTTTTTCAGGAGAACGAAGTCCGACTATATCAGAATCCGCCACAACAGCTCGGGCGTCGAGCGTCAACGAAAACGGCGGTACACTGAACAAGATACAGAACCAAAACTTCGACACTATCGCCAACAACGCGACCATTGCACGCAACACACAGACTCTAAACCGACGAGTGCCTAACAACCACGCATTGAACAACGCGCTGGGTACTTTGCCGCGGGTAAACAATAACGTCGGCGGAGGCCTCCTTGCCACGACGTTAGGGAGGAAAATAAATGGAAACAATCACAAGAAAAAAGCGACGCAGCCGATTATGGCGTACGACGAAATACCTGGCTTACAAAGGTAATTTTATTCCTTGTATAAAATGTATAAATGTTACTCGGGAGGTGATAATAACAATAAATGTTGATTCGGCTACACACAGGGTTTAGGGGTAGCAAAAAAAAAGAGGCCGCTACCTCAAAATTCGCGATGATCAGCGCGACAACGGCGTGTGAAATTCGAGGTAACGGCCTTAGAGCGAGGCCATAACACTGCGTTGCGACGACGCATACCCAAATACGACGTTGCATTGCAATAAAATTTACAACAATTGTACGACGTCGTTTCTGGGATGCGTCGTCACAACGCAGTGTTATGGCTTGGTCCTAAGGCCGTTGCCTCGCCCTCGCTCTTATTGCTACATATATTATACATATACATATTATAATTATAATTGAATAAAACAACAGCTTAATAAGCAACTTTTTGACTTGGTGGTTTGATGTTTTTGACTTGGAAGAAAAAAATAGGTATATGGAAGGAGAACTAAAATCAAAGCCGTAATATAAAACAGCTATCTGTCTCGCAAAACATCAATGGAAAAAACCTATTACAGTGAAAGAGAAAGCAAAAGATTTCCTTTTTTTTATAAGGTTGTCATACCTTTGGTGGACTTTTGGTGTACTTTTTACGATGTTGGCATAACGACTTTATAGCACTCATAATAAATAAGCAATTGGAATAAGGAACGAATTTTTATGTTTCTTCTCTTACGGCCCGTTTCAATAACCTATCTACCAATAACTATTTGTTAAAAACGCCAAATTCGTATCGCAAAAAACCGATAAATTATTGAATGACGACTTTTTTAACAAAATATAGTTATTGGTAGATAGGTTATTAAAACGGGCCGGTATATAGCGCGGTCTCTATTTATTACTCTAAGATTTTAGACGAATATGAAATGGAATGTTTTTTTTTTTTTCAGAGCAACAGACAATGATAACGTAACATTCGGCAAGAGGAATTTTAGCGGGTTTTCGTACGATCAGTCCCCAGTAGAAACAACTACTGAGCTATAGTGTCATAAATTCATAATTAAGTGTCAAAAACTCCTATTTTCGACAAAAACACCATAATTATAGATGAGTCCGTCCTATTATGAAAGATTTTTCTTTCAGTGCTAACAAAGAATCTCGTTTTAAAAATGCAGCCATATTTAAAAGGCCTACTCGGCCTTGTGATGTAATTTGTCACCGTAAAATTATAAAAACCGTTAGATTGTAAAATAACTAACGAGATTGTAAAAATATGTCGAAAGATTTGTAACTGTATAATATTTATAATCTAACGAAAATTATTATGTTAAATTATAGGCAGAATATTCGCGGAAGCCTATCAACATTTTACAATTTCACTAGTTTTATTACAATCTAACGCTTTTTACAATTTTACGGTGACATATTCAATTATTCATATCAACGATAAACGACTGAAAATATGTTTCAATGTAGTTAGAGAAACAAATTATTAGATAAAAACGAGGGAGCTTTCAATGAGTTACTTTTGAAAAGTTCGTGTGAAATCTAACTTAATAACTAATTCGTGTTTAATGAACGCCCTACCAGACTTGGAGCAAGATAATACTTAATTTTTCAAGAGGTACATTTGTTTGTCAAAGTGTCAATCTTATGCCCAGTTTCTGAAGATTTTAGGCACATCCCAAACTAGCGTCTTTCAAACGTCGTCGTCGTGTCAGCGTCGATGACGCGGCGACGCGACTCCGCAAAGCGTTGACACCGCGGCGACGCGACGCCAGCGCTGGCCGCCTGCCGAACGCCCCGGGCTTACGCGGCGCCAGCAATGTGTTCGGTAGCCGGCCAGTGCCGGCGTGGCGTCGACGCTGTGTGGACCACGAGTAATAGTGTTCTGTGGTGTGGACGCTGGTACGACGAAGACGCTCGAAAAACGCTAGTGTTACACACACCCTTTTTTTTTACATACTTCTTTATCTGGTCCCAAAATATCCATCTAGTGGTCACCAAATGAATCATTTTCAAAGTCGAGAATAAAGAATTTTGTTTTGCTATAATTCGGCAAAGTAACTAGTTTTAAGGAAAAACATTTGTTACTTTTTGAGTATAATGGAGTTTTAATCTATTATAACTAACATAATATAATAATCATTGTCTGTAAAGTATTTTAATTCCTTTCTGTGTCAGCGTCATCTAGATCAATTACGAGTTATGAAATAGATAAACGGTTAACGGACCTAGTTGGTCCAGTTATCATAGCGCTAATGAATACCTAAAAATATACTTACCTAAAATCGGGTATTAGGCCACAGACTATCTTGCCCCAACTGGCTGTATTTTTTAATAGCTAGAAAAAAAGGTAAGTAACTCATAGAAACTTCGTGTGTTACTTAGCGAAGGCTAGTCCTATTAAACAAATTGTTAATGTATATAGTGGCATTACGAAAGTACTTATAATATATTACTTAGTATATAGTTAAACGTACCTAATGGTTTCATGGTACACAAGTTTTGTATAGTAGTTATAGGAGATAGCCATAAAAGAGTTTTAGCAGTCGACAAAATAAATGTTGAGGTAATGGAGCCCGTATTTTGACAAAAATTAAGAATATTTTGTTTTTTGTAACGCTTAGTACCTTCAACAGTTTTTAATTTGTATTTAATTTTTTTGATAAAACAAAATATAGCCTAGAAACTTGCCATATGCCTTCTTTCTTGTATGCTAAATGTTGTATTTTTTAATGTTTTAAAAAAAGTTATAGCCATTTAACTAAATGGCTAAATTATTTTCAAACTTAACACTAGTAAAGTTAAAAAACGTACACAGGTCAGAAAAGTAACCTGATCTTTTCATATTGAAAATAAAATGCTGAATCATAGTTTTATAATAAAAAATATGTCATTGTTACTTTGTTATACATATTGAGGAATTTCCTTACTTTGAGTGCCCTATTGGCACTCGAGTTTTATATTTAACAATATACATGTCAGTGTTGCGCTGTAAAAGGCTGCGATATTTAAGCGAGTAAAAAAGGTTGACGAGAATTAATATACATGCAGGTAGAGTAATATCAGTTGCTGTGATTAAAGTACGTAAGGTATTTCATAATACTTTTCACAATAAAGATTCTAAACAGATTGCGACACTTTCCTTATACGAAGAAAATTTCAGGCTTAATAAATGCATTAATCTGTCATTATGTATCTTTCTTTAAACAATAAATTGTAAAACTTACCAAGTATCGGGGAAGTCAACATATTTTATCCCATAAATATTATATTATTATTTTCTTTTAAGTAGTGTTGTATTATTATGACAGTGTATTCTTTTAACACCGTTTTTTGGTTACTGATTAAAACGTTAACTGCATTAGAGAATAAAAAGAGAAAACATTTAAAGACAATAAATGAGTGTCTAATAGTTTGAAAAATGTTTTCACTCTAAAACCTTAAATAAATTATTCCAAATTACAAAAAATACCTTATTATAATTTATTAAGCAAAAGGAAAACTTTCTAATTATGAAGTTTTCGTCACCTTGTTCCAACTTAAAAGAATAATAGGTAATATCAATTATTAGGAAAAAACAAATAAAGAACACATAATTCAGTCTAAAAGATATTAAAACTTAAAAGCATTATCATCAGATGACTGTCTCACATTTTTTGTTAAAATATCCTGTTATAAGTAGGTATTTTAATTTTATTAGCCATTCTAAAAATATATAATATTACTGTGGTCTATTCGCGTAACGAAGGTAGTAATGTCAATTATAGTGCCTACAGTCAAAATGGCTTTCTGCCGAATACTGCAAGGCTAATCAAAATTAAGAGCCCTCCTATTCACAGGCTGTCGCTGTCTCTGCTAGCCGAAAAGACAAGGACAGCATGTGACTTGAGCGTCACTAAATAATCGGTCGTAACTTTATTTGAATGAAGTGAACGTCTTATAGGTCATTGATCAATGTTTTTTGATACATTTTACTGTCTTCTTAATGCGAATAGAGTATAGACTAAATTGTCTTTGTCTACGTAAAACAATAATATGTGTGAATACAGTGCCAGTTATAAATGAGTGTTTCAGGAGTATACTTTTTACCCGACTGCCGAAGGGGGAGTAATGATTGTACTATGCTCACACGAAGGTGTTGTGCCAAACTTAAATATTTATTGGTTCCGCATGTACCATGTATAGTCTTATGTATTATAATGTATAGAAATGTGAAAATGTGTGTACTTAATGTACGGTCAATAATGTTTAATAAATTTTGTAATTAGTAAATATTTTTATTAGATTTTTAAACGGTATTTTTATTTACTATTCCTATTTTACGTTTGAAATAATAACCTTATAATATTTGAAGTCGTTTAGGTACATCTATACTACATTTATTTGATACAGAGGAAAGTTTTTTCTGTTGTATATTTGTTTTTTGCATTGAATAGGCTTCGAAACTATTGGACTAATTTTGGAGTATCTGGAAATAGAAATAGAAATAATATTTATTTGTGAAATGCAGGTATATACAATGTTACAAATGTTACAGGTGTTAAAACTTAATAATAAATAGTTCCATTACATTTCCACCTTCGTCAAGGTATACAAATATTTAATAATGTACATATTTAGGCTTATTAGTGATACACATGTCAAAAGAAACAAAAAACTGGATCTGTTTATCTGAATGCAAAAACCAAAAACGATTCCATTAATAAAATATTTTTTGGTATTGGTTCTTAAGAAAAATATATTTAAAAAACCGGACAGGACCGAGTAGACACTCGTCCACTGAGGAAATTTTGAAATTTCACCTAAAAAATTCGAACCCCTATTAGACGTTAGACTATTTTTTATGATTTAATTAGAAATGTACAGTTTCAGATTATTCTTTTATTTTAATTCTTTCAGATTATTCTTTTATTTTAAATAAATTAAAGTAAATAAAAGAAAAATGACGATGTAAAATAAATAACGATGTAACTTTTGTGCCAAATTTCATAGTTAAAGGTCAACGGGAAGTACCCTATAAATTTTGATTCCCTTGAGAATGTCGAAATGTTTAAGATATAAATAATAAACGACCGTAAATTCTTTTCAACTTAGAAGTCTGATTTTTTAACAACTTCATGGGATTTGAGTATACGGTTTTAATTTCGACTCGATACCTCCGCGCGTTACCGCAATAAAAGGTTTTGACAGACAGACAAACAGACGGACAACAAAGTCATCTTATATGGGTCCCGTTTTTTCCTTTTGAGGAAACGCTACCTTACGGAAGAGTAGAGATTAGCTTCGCAAGCAAAGTGTAACAAATCCGTTTAAACTGACATTGGGAAGAGCGCAATATTGGATGATTTGAAATTCAATGTTTTTTCAAACAAACCGACAGCAATTTCGCCTGCGTACATTTTTAAATTTAATATCTCTTTGTCCCGCGGCGTCCGAGGTCGGTTACAACCGCTAATAGTAATAAAAAATTCTATTCTCTCCTTTTTATTTCGATTATTAATGATAAGCCGCATATCTGCAGGAGCCAGGAAGTAAGGTAAATAATGTGATAATAAAACTGTCTTCAACGAATGTAATATGGTTAAAAATTTACTGGTTTTATATCCACTTCTCCATGGATCTGAATAAAAAATGTACAAAAAATATATTTTTTGTTAGTGCTTCTCTTCCTCATGGGGTATGCATTATGGATCAATCACATGTAAATGAAAATTGTATATTAAAATATTTTCTTGGTTTCTGGTCGCTATTTTTTTAAATAGCCGCTAAAAAAACGGTCAAATACGTCTTTTAAAAATAATAGGATATTCGTCGTCGTCGGATTAGTAGTTTAGGCGCTACGATGGAACATACATGGTACGTACGTATGTTCCATCGTACATAAATAGACTAGCAAAATATTAACCCATCCTTTTGGCTTCGCCGAAGTCTGGTAAAAACCCAATTAAAAATCATTTAAAAATTCTACAACAATCATACTACCTCGTATCCTTTTTGTGAAAGATTTTAGAGACTGACTAATTTTGTAGATACCTAGGCACATTGTTAATTCTACTAATATGACAAATGTGTCTACTAATATGAAAGTTTGTGAGGAATGAGGATGGATCAGTGGTCGTATGGATGGATGTTTGTTGCTATTACACGCAAAAACTGCTGAACCGATTTCAATGAAATTTGGTATGGTAGTAGTTTAAGGTCTGGATTAAAACATAGGATATTTTTATTCCGAAAAAGTACAGTGTTCCCGTAGGATACCACATTACGCAGGTGGAGCCGCAGGCAACATCTACTTAAATTATATTTTGTAATGTTTTCAACGATGTAATTTAATATGTTTAGAACAAAGTTCTGACACGGTTGGTAGTTCTCACTTAAATATTTCACCTTGGAAATACAATCCCCGTTACATTAATTAAAAGAAAGGGTCAGAATCGGACCCCTAAAAGGTCTCTCTTAAAGGCTGTTAAGGTTTAAATGTAACATTTGATAGCCGATCCGAGGGGAAACCTCACCATAAATTATTCTGACAAACTACAACAGTATTACAAAACACTATCCGAAAATTCTAATCGATTAAAAACCTTTTCAAAATGCCAAGACGAGATCGTTGTATGACTCGCACTGTCAAAAAGTAATCGCATTCTCATTTAGAACCAATCTTTTGACTCTATACGCCCTAAATTCACTCAACACCTTAGTCAAAATATTTGGCACTTCTTTCCACAACATTGCTCGACGCTTATCTTAGATACCCTAAGATAAGAAACTTAGGCCTTTTTCATCCGATAATGGATGATTTATACAGTATTCTCCAAGCGAAGTAATCACTCTTGAAATACTGTAGTGCCTGGGATAGTTGGTATTTTAAATGTCGTATGGTTGCCCAAGCACATACCTACGGCATTCTCACAACACAGTCAGCCTAGTCCAAAGGAATGACTGGTCAATACGTCTGGGGGCCAACCATGTGCGGTTTCCTCACGATGTTTTCCTTTACCGTTAGAGCGTCCGTATAATGTACTTGAGATCTGAAAAAGTCATGAGCTCCGTGGTCTAATGGGTAGACCGTTTGGTTCGCACTCGAGAGAGTGCAGGTTCGAATCTCAGGTTGTGGCGTGTAACAATGAGACTTTTTTTTAAGATAAGAGAAAGTAACCTAAGTTGCTCCTTATAACATCATCTGCCAGTGAAAGGCCGGTCAAAGTCGGAGATTAGCCGGAACCTGGACAGACAGAAAACAGTTTTTTTGTTGGTTTAGCTACTGTATATATAATAATAATAATTATATTTATACATACTATCATTATGCATTTAGTGAAAAGTGTCTGTTTGTAAATTTAAAATAACAATTTTAAATTACAAACGGACACTTCAATTTTAGGTATTTATTTGTATGTATTGCTTATAAGACAATACTTTTTATTATTTTTTCTGCCTAAGGTTAACTATGTTGTCCAGATTCCGGTAGGCCGGGGAAAATTCAGGGGGGCAATTCTGCTATAGGCAAACCGTTTAACTCAGTCTTCGCCCGCGCGGTACAGGAGTGCGGGGGTATGGCGACTACGGGGGTGCGAGGGGTGCGGGCGGGCCGCCCGCACCCCTCGCACCCCGAGCGAGTTAAACGGTTTGCCTATAAATAAAACTTGCAATACAATTACAATTAAGTCCCGACAATGGACCTAGTATAACAACAGGACCGAGTACTGTGAGCAAAAAAACGAGCCGAGCGAGAGGTTGGAAGAGAGGCCGTGTGTCCCTTTCTAGTAGGGTGACAATAATATTTTCTGCTGTGGCAAACAGCAAAGCTGTGTGAGACAAATTGTGAAACACTGAATAACATACAGCTGAGGCTTTAAAAGTCGACTAGATTGAATAGTGTAAAATCAAGAAGGTTTGAAGTGACGGCTGCATTAATATGTAACAGATTTTTATGTAATTCTCTGCCTTACTTAAACACTATTGAGCCATTTTTGTCGCATTTCTTCATTGTTGGGAAATCTATAAAAACTGTATTATATTGCCATTAAAGGCCTTACTCGACTTCACACGTTTTTTTTTCTCAGTACTTACTACGATTCTAGGCGAGTCGCTACTGAATAGTTTATAACAAAACGTAGTACAATTATAACTCTTAATAACGTCAGTTGTTTTTATGTTAACACTTTTATACTAGAATAACTAGATTAACATTAACAATTAACTTACTAATGTTACTAATAAAAACAAGAAATATTGCAACCAGCATAACTTTCACTTCGATAAGAATATACACAACATTTTTTAACCATTTTGACTGTTAAATCATCAAATAAATAATAAAAACATAGTTACGGAGATACATGAAGTAAGAAATAAAAACTATTTTCAATTTTAATATTATCCGTTGTTCAGCATAAAATATGTGTAATGGCGTATCTATTGTTTAGCGAATGATACCATCTAATAAAAAAAGAAGGAAAAGGATTTAATGTAAACTGCATTTTTATTTAGTATTATATGACTATCTCTAACTTTTTTAATTAGAATATGATATAGTTATAAACATTTGTTAAAATAATAATAAAGTACACTCGTTTTATCTAAGATTTTTCAAGTTAATTTTTAAAAATACCAACATTTTTCTGGTTGGCAACATGCAAGAACGAGACACACGGCCTCCCTTCTGGCTATCTCGCTCGGCTCGGATTTGCCTCTATAATAATAATAATAATAAATACATTTATTTCAGGCTGCATAGGCCCATATTATAAATACCTTAAAGACTAACATACATATTACTATAATATATACCTAAACTAACACTAACACTAAACACGTATTGTCTGCGACGTGGGGCGCAAATTGTTCGGGAGTCGTCCTCTAAATCTTCTGTAGACGACTCCAATCGGCCAGAACTCCTCCTTCTCGAAGGTCGGTAAATGATGGGTTGGAACTCTCACCACAAAGGAATTAAAATTCACTTTATGATGAGATTCCAACCGCTCGACCCTCAAGGCGAAGTTAGTTCTGCTTCTTATGTAGTCCACGACCTGCTCGACCGTCGTAGACCAATGCAGCCGGGACACGTACAGCGGTGTCGCGGGAGTCTCACACCGCAACAGCTGCTCGGGTCCTCCGGGTGCGGTGCCGCGATGGTTGCGGACGACGGGTTTCTTCTTCTTCCTCTCGACCTTGATGAACCCGTCATCATCGCACGTTCGGTCCTTTTTTGAAAGAGGACGTTCTGCAGGGGCCTCCTTCTTCCCTTTGTTTTTCGAACGCGGGGGAGGTGGCGGGGGGACGCAAGCGGCGACATTTGCGTAACTCGGCACCGGCTCCTGCGCGGGCGGGGAGCGGGCAGCGGGGGCGGCGACGATGTTCGTTGACCCGTCGGATAATGCTGACGGGCTAAACGTGACCGCCTGCGCGCCTCGACGACGAGTGACGTTTGCTGCATCAGGTGACCTACATATTGAATTAACACTTTTTAGCTGTGATAATTCACTACGTAGATCACTTATGGTAGACTCTGATGCCTGCAATCTACCTCGAACTCCGGCCAGTTCTTCCTTCAGGAACTTGATGTCCTTTAGTAGACTGACGACGTCGACGTGGTCCAGTGTCACTGGCGGCAGCTTATGTAGTTCTTTCGCTACAAAAGCTGGCACTTCATCCGGATCCGTCTGCTTCAGCAGGGAGATGATGTCCTGCACGCTTTTTTCGGTTCCATCTCTCCGTCGCGATGGCATGTTCGCGCTCTGGCCAAGCGTCTCGTACAGCAAATGCTTGCCTTTGCAAATCTCCTCACTGGTGAAAGAAGACTTGCAGATCTGCATTATGCTGACCTCGTCCATGGTGTCGATGGCATGCTGGATAAACGCCAGCAACTCATTGGCCACGAGCGCCATGATCACGTGCAGCGGCAATCAGCCGCGCGATTCGCAATAATATTAATTAAATAATTAATATTTGCTGCATGTGTATAACGCGGAGCGGCGTCCGTTTGCTAGCTCGACACATTACACACGATCGTTCGATCGAGTTCGATCGATCTATGATACGTGCATTGTGAAATACACTCTATTGCCAGGTAATACAGTTCTTTTTAGCAATTACAAAATTCGGAGTCTCCATAGGTACTATATCCATGGTACCGACACGCTTACACTTTCAAAAGGTGTTTTTGTGAACGTTAAACCAACGTGAAACGCGCTCTGATTGGTCGAAACGGCATAAAATCCGTTCACGGTAACATGTCACTACATTTACAAAACTAATGAAGTAAAATGAAAGTGTACTTAAATACGCGAATTGAGGCTCAGAGCACTGAATTTAGAACTTGCGCTAATACAATAAAGCTGAAAATCGTACACACAAATATCGAGTCAGATGTCCATCGAGTATCTCGCGGGAACACTGTACTTTTCCGGGATAAAAAGTAGCCTATGTTTTAATCTCGAGCCTAAACTATTACCATACTAAATTTCATCAAAATCTGTTCAGTACTTTTTGCGTGAAAGAGTAACAAACATCCATCCATCCTCACAAACTTTCGCATTTTTATAATATTAGTAAGATGACAGCTCGAAACCTCGAACTCTTTTGTATAAGCGCAGAGTTCTTTTTCAGCGCTCTGAATTTTCCCGGGTCGACCGGATTCCGGTTTATAGTATAAACCGGAATCCGGTAATAAACTTTATACACGTAACCCAGACTAAATAAATCGTCTATATATAATCAGTAGATACTAGATCATAATTATTATAATAATATTAAGCCCAAAATATCCGTAATTGATTTTGCTCTACGTTAGATAAGATTCCTATCAAACATGATATTCTCGGGCGACTGGCTTGGCATTGGTGAATCAGATCCGGGATAAAATGCCAGGATATCCCGGGGTAACCAGAATGCCGGGATATCTCGGAATCCCGGGCATTTACTTTAAAAATCCCGGATTTATTTCCACTTTTCAGTGTCATGTTAGGTCTCAAGTATTCGATACTTTCTCTTGCGGATTTAATTTTCTGCAAATGCTTTGTTATCGAGAGAAAATAAGATTTGGTTTTGTAAGTGGAAAATATTTGAAACTTTGCAGGTCTATTTGGCAGCTCTGGGAATAGGTTGTAAACTATATTTTTATACTCCTGAGTGATAAGTGATAAGGGTGGCAAAACCAAAGATTTCAAAATTCATGATATGTTATGACGTACCTACATTTCACAGAACAAATCTTCATACATTAAAAAGTTTCGCCATCTTGGTTTTCACCATACTTCAAAGTTCAAGTATCAGCCATCTGGTTTTCACCATACTTCAAATGTCAAAATAGTCCCAAAAATTTCAAACGGCCCCACGTTTAACTGGAGACTCTTTTTGCCTCAATATGCCTCGTCTTTATTAATTTATATCTATGGGCAAACCCCATTTTTTTAATTAAAAAATACATTTAACATTAAGGGTCAAATCACACTGAAACGAAACGATAAACAACGCGGCGCTGCATATTTTAAGATTGTTATTCAAAATTAAACTTTATTTATTACAAAAAAAAGATACACATTGCACTGTAACAGTGTTACTTATAAAAAATATATATCCTTAGGATATTCCATGCTTAAATTAGGAATAGTTATATTCAGTACAAATTAAGAATAACCTTAGATTATTTTTTAACTCATAAACTCGGTATAAGGTTGTCATAACTCTTCCACCGCTATTCCCGATGCACAAGACGGCAACGCCGCAAATCATAGACAATACTATGAAAAAAAAAGTAAAAAGTCGGTTTTTGTCTATGAATTCTGTGATCTGTCACTTATAAATCAACAGATTTTTGATAATTGCATCCGTTCAAACCAAATTAAAACTAATTGTTGATACGTGCTAGTTTCTGTTCATTATACTAAAATGGCAACAGTTAAAAGAGAACGCAGTACCAACTGGGAAAATTGTCCACTAGGCCCTTGTACTTTAGGTATTCTAATGTGAGTGCAGTCTATAGCACCAATAACAGTTTTGAAACCTGCTAAAGTCTCAAATTCTTGTATGGTTTTTAACTGTTCATTTATGGAGTTTGGCATTTTAATATAATCAAATCTTTTATCTAATATAGCTTTTGCTACTCTTTTGCATATTCTGCTAATGGACTGTTGAGATAAACCATGAATATCTGCAGCATCATCTTGTATCTGAGAAAAAAGTAAAAACACTACAATATTGCTGTATCTACTTATAAATAAGTTTTATACTTTGATATTTAAGTATAGTAGGTACTCAATATCATCTTACTTACTTGGTTACGGCCCCAATATATGAGAGCTATTAATATCTGAAGCATAGGTGATAAACCACCTCCCCGCTTATCCATTGCTATTGCACTACCAAATAGTCGATTAAAAAGTTGACACCATGCTTAGAAAAGCGATATTTCAAACGAAACTCTTAATCACTATACAAATGAAAAGGATTTTTTCTTGTTTTAAATGTTCTTCTGTTTCTTAGAGAATGTCGTACATGTTGTATTTGTATGATATTAATAACATTTTCCACTTCTTGTATTGATCTGAAGGGCATATTTAATGCTTACTTTATTATTATTGATACCTATGTATTTTGTTATCTACTCTAAAACTTATTCGGACTACAAATTATAATAAAAGCTTTAATTTAATTTAAGGTTATGTTATGAAATATCACTAGTCAAAATAAGTTACACCGATGTTAAACTAGGGCGGGGGTTGGTATAACGTTGGTATAGAGTTCCTACGGAGTTTATACCTACTTTATGCTAGGTTTAAGTTATACCGAGTTTATGAGTCGTGATTCTGCTTATTCCAAGTTTAATCTGAACATAAGTTTACTCGATTTATAAGTAACACTGTAGAGTTTGAATGTCGCGTTTCACCGTGTTGCACCGCGCATGTGCAGTGTATGACGGTTGTCATATAAGGGTGCTTCCTCACCTAGAGCATTCGCGTGTAATGTAACGTTATAGATTCGACTTTGAGCATTACATTACAATACTACCTCCCTGACTGACGGTAATTCGCGTGTAATGTAACGTTATAGATTCAACTTTGAGCATTACATTACAATACTACCTCCCTGACTAACGGTCATCCGCGTGTAATATAACGTTATAGATTCAACTTTGAGCATTACATTACAATACTACCTCCCTGACTGACGGTAATTCGCGTGTAATGTAACGTTTTTGAGCGCCGAGTGGACGGGAATGATACAAGGTGCGCATTGTAATGCTCGGTTATCCTCCCATACTTATGTAATGTTCGGATATGTAAGTTGTAACGTTACATTACACGCGAAAACTCCAGGAGCATCTTGAAACTTGTGTCTTTTTGACTAGTGAATAAAGTTCTATATAGATATTATATTGTTAAATGCGCGAAGATTACCTACGTATTTATTTGCAGAAAATTGATTCCTTTTAATAATAATAAATTTATGATCACTTAAGAATCAATTAATGATATTTTTAAGGACATTTCGTAATAATAAAATTAATAACATAATATTTAAAAACTTTATTACCCATTTAAAATTATAATTTTATGCCGATATTGTTGATTCGGTGTACCGTGGACGGTGGTTCATCAGATCCATGAATTTCTGAAAAAACAAAAAATATAATAATTTTAACTTATTCAAATCGGCTAGAATAACCGGATATAGGTACACAATAGTCTCTCTGAAAACTGGCATGAAACATAGTGTGATTTTTTATACTGTTTCGAGAGAAACAGGGCATGTTTTGTAACAAAAATAGAATATTTTTTGGTGTCATTGGTGTCAAAGTCACAGAATAAATAATAGGCCGAGCGCCTGTACGCTTAAGGGGCAGCGCAGACGACAGACTATCCGTGGCGTATTTTTTAGTCTGTGAAAATAGAACCTATGAAATCATAATGATAATGACTCCCCACCGATCTCGGTGACGGTGGCCGGTTCCATTGAAACCAGGCCAGTTACGCAGGAGTAATTTTATAGTGCCCAAGTGTGTGCGCAGTACACAAGAGCACTCTCTCTTCCTTTACTCTCGTGATCCAGTGGGACGGATAACCGACACGACTGACGAGAGATAAGGCGCAGGTCCGACTTTTTACATGCCCATCCGACGCATGGATCATCTTTCTTGTCAGACAATCAGGTGATCAGCCTGCATTGTCCTAACCAAACTTGGAAACAAAATTTTTTGTTGTTCCAATGCGGGAATCGAACCCACGACCTCCGAGTCGAGAGCCAAGGCTCTAACCACTAGACCACGGAGGCTGTTACTAGACCACGGAGGCTGTTTATATATATATATATGAAATCATATGCAGTAACGCATACGATGCGCAAAAAGTCCGGCGCACAAAAAATTCATGTAATTCGGGCAGACCGCGTCGCGCCGCGCCGCACAAAATGTGTGCGAAAAAAACGTTTGCTTCAACGTGCGCTAACGCACACGGCGTACACTTTATTCTGCATTTGTTAGGGATGGATGTAACGTATTACGTATGCGATATAATATTATGGTGGCAGAGATCGATGTAACGATGTTGATACAAGAAATACAAAACAGACCAGCATAGTAGCTCAAAAAATGTAGAAACAGACATTTTATAAAATTTGAAAAATTTATCCGGATGTTGTTTCAGAATTGAATGTTTAATAGTAACTGTCGTTTCAGAAATCTTTCAGTAATACTTCAAGTATAAAATAATACATCCCGCGATCTCTGCGCGTTTTCCATAGTGTGAACTGTTTTGCCGACAGAATGATCGAAGATATGCGTCGCGTGCTTTGAGTCTGTGAAAAATCCGCGAATGACTTTGTGCGCGCCATGTAGACTTTCTGTGCGCCGCAGACTCGATCGCACAAAAAGTGTGTCGTCTGCGCTGCAACGTCATTGAGGTCAACAAGTATCAAAAGGGTGACAAATATTTGTAATTTTAATACATGTATCAAATAAAAGTACTTTTTTAAATTTATGGAATATTAGTAAACAATTATTTTAAATTATTAGTGCGACGCGGACGTTGTAAAACAAATTTTCACCAGGTTAGGAAAAAAAGAAAAGTAAACTAAGTACCTACTCTATACTATCATGTAATATTAGGTATACCGTGTTTTTCGAAACGAAATAAAAAATCACTCATTATAATATTTGCATTGTCTTTTGCCTAGGTGAGTGGTGACTGAGGTTAAGTAAACGACAATCAGTGGCGGTTTTACCATTACCAGCGCCCTGGGCGACATTTCTAACGGCGCGGCGGCGGCGCTTTTTCACCCACGAAATATCGTTGGAGAACATTTAAAACGTTCTAGATTCAAAAAATGCATGACTAATGACGTCAATGGTCCCAAACGCAGTTGAAAATGTATGCAATTTATAAATATTTTGTATTTATTAACTGCTGTATTTATATTTATATACTTATGTTTAAAGAAAAATCTCACAAGTGTTTGAAACTTTAAACGCTTATTTTCGTTTTTGAATGTCTTCTTAGTCGTTTTTTTGGTCCTGTTACTTTTTAATTTGACGACCTCTGTCTCAGTGATTCAGCGCTTTGGTGCTCAAGCCGGGGGTCGCAGGTTCGAAAGCTGTCGAAGGTACAAAAGTTTTTCTGTGTTCCTGGGTCATGGATGTGTGTTAAATTTGTGTATAATATAATAAAAATCATAAATATATGTATAGTATAAAATTATTAAATATACTTCACGTTTTCTAGTACCTGTAACACAAGTTCTTGGGATAATTAACATGGCACCAGATTGACGTGGTGTGAAGCGTCCATAGATATTATATTATTATTAATTCAGCAACTGTACTTTTAGATTAATATTTATGTTTCCTTTCGGTAATTATACGACTTATCTGATTTAAAACAAATGCATATTCCCTATTTACCTTCTTTGACGTTATTTGTCTACAATATTGAGTATACTTACAGTCACACTTCTCTTCACGCACACAGACTCCGGCGCTGTTTCTGAGATATCCGCCCACACACACGCAGGCAGGGCTGTAGCAGCCGGGGGCGAGTTGGGGACAGGCCGGGGGGATCTTCAGGTCGCGGCAGTTTTTGTAACACACCTCCAGATTACATTTGGAGTATTGTTCGTTTGCTGGACAATCTGAAAAACAAAATAAAGAATAAATGTTAAAGAAAATGTGTGTGTCAGCTCCGGTCTCCGACGCACGACTGGAGTTTACTCTGTGTGTGCCGGATTCATCTGCGCTGTTATGCGATTTTGACGCTTTTTAACCGACTTCCAAAAAAAGGAGGCGGTTATACGTTCGGCTGTATATACAGAGTGTAACAAAAATAAGTGATAATATTTTAGGGTGTGTACGTGTTCCTTATAGAGAGTTCACTGTGAAAGTAGCAGCGCTGAAAGAGCAAAATTTTTTTTGCGATTTGTATGGGAAAGCGCTCCAGTGTCGCGAGTTTCCCCATACAAAAGTGAAAAAAAAAATTGCTCATTCAGCGCTGCTACTTTCACAGTGAACTCTCTATAAGGAACACAAACACACCCTTAAGTATTATTACTTTTTTTTTGTTACACCTTGTATTTATATATTTTTTTTGTATGTTAGACCACAATTCCACCGTCTGTAGATCGATTTTCACAATTCTTTTTTTGATGTAAAGGGTATATTTCCAAGTTAGTCCCGTTTTGAAAAAAGTGGTGACCTGATGATGGGATCCATGAGGAATCGAGGGAACTCCTCGAAATTTATATGGATACATATGATGATTTCAACTTTTTCTGAAGTAGTCCAAGCATATGCTACCAAAAAGTAAGATTTTGCTACAAGGTATACCCTGGATCCAAAAGTACAGAACAGAACTCCTGACTCCTTATAGATACATGTTTAAAGATTTCGGCGTTGTTTAAAGAACTAAAAGCATATGCCACCATGTCGATTAGAGTAATCATCATCATCACCACCACCATCACACCATACATCATCATATATAAAAGGTACTTATAGTATTTTACACCAACACGGTGATTTTTTAACATTACTCTCCGTATATAGACCTATTTGCAAAATTCTTTTGTTGTTGTATTTCGAAATTGTAATTCGAAATTGGTCTTTTAGTCAAAACTTGATGGTGGGATCCATGAGGAATCGAGAGAACTCCTTGAAATTTATATGGACACATAGTGATTTAGACTTTTCCTGAAGTAACATGAGCATATGCTACCAAAAAATAAGATTTTGCACCAAAGTATACCCTGGATCCAAAAGCACTGTACAGAACACCTCAGTCCTTAAATATACGCGTTTGGAAATTTCAGAATTGTTCAAAGAACTACAAGCATATGCTACTAACTTACAGTAATCATCGTCATCATCTTCTTTACAATACCTAATGGAATCTTAGCGCGTATTCAAGAATTATCCATTCGTTCGTTTATTTCAAACATTCTTAAGATATATTAATAATAATTTAATAAAATATATAATTTTGAAGTCGGTACCATCAAATTTGAACGTGAGTTCTATAAAATGTTGTTTGTGCTGGAAGACTGAGTAGAGCAATGGTTAAAATTTTAGCCGAATTTAAAAGGGGACTTATTTAGAAAATAAGTTTTATTTCATAATTTTTGTGTATTTTACTTTGGAAGTCGGTTCAATTTTTTATTTAATTATTTTTAAACAAAAAATTAAACCGACTTCCAAAGTAAAAATACACAAAAAAGTATGAAATAAAACTTAATCTCTAAATAATTCCCCTTACAAATTCGGCTAAAATTTTTACTATTTCTCTACTCAATCTTCTTAATTTTGAAATCGGCACCAGCCCAAACAATATTCTACAATATTTTATACAACTTACGTTCATAATTGCTGGTACCGACTTCAAAATTAATAAGATTGAGTAGAGAAATAGTAAAAGATTTAGCCGAATTTGAAAGGGGAATTATTTAGAGATTAAGTTTTATTTCATACTTTTTTGTGTATTTTTACTTTGGAAGTCGGTTTAATTTTTTGTTTAAAAATAATAATTTCACCCTTTTTAGTGATATATTTTGTTAAGTTATTATTAATACGTCTTAAGAACGTCTAAACTAAATGATCGAATGTATTATTAAATACTCGCCAAGCTTCCATTAGGTATTGTTATTAAGATCATGATGATGATTACTGTAAGTTATAAAGTGGCATATGCTTGCAGTTCTTTAAACAATGCCGAAATTTCCAAACGCATATCTTTAAAGACTGAGGAGTTCTGTACTGTGCTTTTGGATCCAGGGTATACCTTGGTACAATATCTTATTTTTTTGGTAGTATATGCTTGTGTTACTTCAGTAAAAGTCAAAATCACTATATGTGTGGATTTAAATGTTGAGGAGTTCCCTCGATTCCTCATGGCTCGCATCATCAGGTTTCCACTTTAATGATTAAAGGACTAATTTCGAATTAAACCCTTTACAACAACAAAAGAATTTTGCAAATAGGTCCATAAACGGCAGAGTAATGTTCAATGATCTCCGTGTTAGTGTAAAATACTATGAGAAATACCTTTTATATCATCATAATCTGATGATGTATGGTGTGATAGTGGTGATGATGATGATGATTACTCTAACTGACAAGGTGGCATATGCTTGCAGTTCTTTAAACAACGCCGAAATCCCCAAACATGTATCATATAAGGAGTCAGGAGTTCTATTCTGTACTTTTGGATCCAGGGTATACCTTGGAGCAAAATCTTACTTTTTGGTAGCATATGCTTGAATTACTTCAGAAAAAGTCAAAATCACCATATGTGTCCATATAAATTTCGAGGAGTTCCCTCGATTCCTCATGGATCCCATCATTAGGTCACCACTTTGATATCAAAAGGACCAATTTGGGATTACACCCTATTCATCACAGAAAAACATTTGAAATTCGGTCCACAGGCGGTGGAGTAATCGTTGAACATACAAAAAAAATAAAAAATATATATATATACAGCCGAACGTATAACCGCCTCCTTTTTTGGGAAGTCGGTTAAAAATTATAATCCCTATTCAAATCGTATTATGGAAAGACAAGCTTATACAAATACAGCTTACACTATAATATAAACTATAGTTTTGTAAACTGTAGGAGAACATAACAAAACTTTAAGCCAATATCAAATAAAAAACACACATTTTTACCCCCCCTACCCAAATTACAGTGGGGTGTTACATTATAAGTTTACCTGTCTGTGATCTGTGTGTCTGGTTAGTGGCATTTTAAGTCCCAAACGGATAAACCGATTTTGATCTACTTTTTTTTTTGTTTGACTGCTGACGTGTTCATCAGCTCGCTTAGCAGTTAGCACTTGTCGGGGGAATTTGTGTTACTTCTTATTAGTATGTAATAGGGATGTTGCCTAGTGTGGATTTGTGGAATATCACAGGGTAAAAATTTAGGACCATTCCCCCTTATTTAGGGGCGGAGGGGTGGTGAGGGTGGTAGGGGGGAGAGGGGCGACTCCCCCCGTACCACTCTCCCCTCTAGGAGACCCCCTGTTTTGAATTTATTAATGGTTAAAGTTTGAAGTTATGTCTATGTTTAAGAGGTGTTATTTCACGCCGGGATTTTGTGAGGCCGTGTTACCACTCCGAAGACGTTTTGAACAAGATAAAAAAGTTCTAACCTAACTAACCTAACCCAAAACTACACAGACGTTATTTTTCGCCGGGTTTTTGTGAGACCGCGTTATCATAAAAATCTTTCTTATTCAAAATATTAATATCAAACTAATATTTAGAAGAACTTTCTGCCGTAAAATTACCATAAACCTACTAATAGAATAAATGTGGGGCATGACTCTAAATACTAGTCTATCACAGTTTTACAAATTAAATTTTAAAATTGTTGAATAAATATACATAAATCTGAAAGAAATAGGTATTTAGAGTGACGCGATTAAAAATATAAGCAAATAAAAAATATTGTCCATCCCTTTCTAGCAAAACGATTCGTGACGTCACAACCTGCTACCGCCATACATTTTGTAATGACAAATGTATGGCGGTAGCAGGTTGTGACGTCACAGGCCGATATATCGCTCTCTTTAATATTGTAAACTAGCTGACCCGGAAAACTTTGTTCTACCTTAGAGGCAATAAATGAGCAGATTTTGGATTTTATTAAGTGCAATTTTTCATTAGGATAATAGGTAGATATAATAAAAAGAAATCAATTATTTTAATGATTGTTAAAATGGGCCATGTATTTTGGTGCATGGGTTGCAATCTTCAGTAAAGCATCTTGTAATAGACGACATTTTTTGTTTTATTATCAGGCGCAAGAATAAATAACGCAGATGGTCTTCCGATCCGTGAATATGCCACATATAATTGACCAGGTGAAAAAAATGGATTTTGTCTACAAAACTTCCTCACCTTCGAATTTTCCTTTGAGTATCGTCGCGTAAATCACATTATTTGTAAATCCCTAAATCCCCTATTTACTAAATCCCCAAACATATTTTTCTGCGATAAATAGTAGCCTTTGCTCTTCCTCGTAGTCTACTCTATGTCTGTGACAATTTTCATGATGATCGTTTAAGTAGTTTTACGTAAAAGTGTAAATACAGTTGTCCACAGGAACCGTACATTTCCCGCGATAAAAAGTAGCCTATTTCCTTCCCAGTGGTCTACTTTATATCTGTACCAAATTTCATGATGATCGGTTAAGTAGTTTTTACGTAAAAGCGTAAATACAGTATTCCACGGGAACCGTACATTTTCTGCAATAAAAAGTAGCCTATGTCCTTTCCCGTGCTCTACTTTATATCTGTGCAAAATTTCATGATGATCGGGTAAGTAGTTATGTAAAAGCGTAAATACAGTATTCCACGGGAACCGTACATTTTTATGCAATAAAGAGTAACCTATGTTCTTCCTCGTAGTCTACTTTATATCAGCGCCAAATTTCATGATGATCGGTTAAGTAGTTTTTACGTTAAAGCGTAAATACAGTATTCCACGGGAACCGTACATTTTCTGCAATAAAAAGTAGTCTATGTCCTTTCCCGTGCTCTACTTTATAACTGTGCAAAATTTCATGATGATCGGGTAAGTAGTTACGTAAAAGCGTAAATACAGTATTTCACGGGAACCGTACATTTTTATGCAATAAAGAGTAACCTATGTTCTTCCTCGTAGTCTACTTTATATCCGTGCCAAATTTCATGATGATCGGTTAAGTAGTTTTTACGTAAAAGCGTAAATACAGTATTCCACGGGAACCGCACATTTTACCGCGATAAATAGTATCCTATGTCCTATTCCTGGTCCTAAGCTACCTCCCTACCAATTTTCAGCCAAATCGGTTCAGCCGTTCTTGAGTTATAAATGGTGTAACTAACACGACTTTCTTTTATATATATAGATTTCAATGGTTTGTATCTACGTTATTTTTTCAGATATACAAAAATGGGTTTATTAACATGTTGTCTAATATCGAATAGACGAATTTCTTTTTTCGGCAACATGCCTATTGTATTACTTAATACTATGTAATTGATAATTTTTTCCTAGCCACATCAACAAAACTTACCGAACGGTTTCTCCTCGACCGGCGACGGCGCCACGTAAGCTATGACGGCCAAGACGACAAAAACAAATACCAGTTTAGTATCCATGTTGACTGTTCAGTGTTCACTGTTGGTTCGACATTGACTAAACAGTAAACAATGACCAGTTTTCCTTATTTATAGCTAACTGACCACTGACCAGTCATCCAGCTATCTATAGGTTACTATTTATAGGTAGATAAGTGATGTTTATGTTTATATTTTACTGTGTAAAACAATTTTTGTTAATTGCGTTTTTTATTCCATGATATTTAAGAGTCCAGTCCTGTTTATTAAACGTTACAAATTGTTAATTGTAGTTGTAGATAAACAAAAAATTAAACCGACTTCCAAAATAAAAATACACAAAAAGTATGAAATAAATTTTCTAAATAATACCCATTTTTAAATTTAGCTATTTCTCTACTTAATCTTTTTAATTTTGAAGTCCCTACCAGCCCAAATGATATCCTACAATATTTTATAGAACTAACGTTCATCTTTGCTGGTACCGACTTCAAAATTAAGAAGATTAATTAGAGAAATAGCCAAATTTAAAATGAGAATTATTTAGAAAATTTATTTCATACTTTTTTTGTTTATTTTTACTTTGGAAGTCGGTATAATTTTTTGTTTAAAAATAATATTTTCACCCTTTTTAGTATATATTTTATTAAGTTAATAACCCGTATTAAGAACGTCTAAAATAAACGATCGAATGTATAATTGAATACGCGCCAAGCTTCCATTAGGTATTGTTATTAAGATGATGATGATGATTACTGTAAGTTACAAAGTGGGATGTGCTTGCAGTTCTTTAAACAATGCCGAAATTTCCAAACGCATATCTTTAAAGACTGAGGAGTTCTGTTCAGTGCCTTTGGATCCAGGGTACACCTTGGTACAACATCTATCTTATTTTTTGGTAACATATGCATGTGTTACTTCAGTAAAAGTCAAAATCACTATATGTGCCGATATAAATTTCGAGGAGTTCCCTCGATTCCTCATGGATCGCATCATCAGGTTTCCACTTTAGTGACTAAAGGACCAATTTTGTTTATCGCTGGTTTGCTGAATTTCAACGTGGACGTGTCAAGCTCATTGATGATCCCCGTCAAGGTTGTCCAAAAACTGCAGTCACCCAAGAAAACATTGATGCTGTGCGTAAGCTGATTGAGGAAGATTGACATGTGACATACCGCGAAATTCAGACAACTTTAGACATTGGCATGAGTTAAATACAAATAATCTTGCATGAACAATTCGGTGTAAAAACGTTGTTTTCCCAATGGATACCGCATTTGCTCTTTGAAGAGCAATAACCTAACCAATAGCATGTCAGGACATGTCTAAGGAGGGTTCCGTAACTATAAACGCGTAATATGTTTTTTTTTTTAATTACTCCAAAAGTTACTGTCCGATTTGGTTCACAATAGTTTTCCTAAAGAGTTTTTAGCATGATCTATCAGCATGGAAATTTGCAAGTTTCTATCTCCTATAGTTTAAAAATGCTAGGGGGGGGGACCAACTTACAAACTACTTTGGAGGCCGATTACTCGAAAATGGTCAACTTTATAAAAAAGTAACGTATGAAACCTTGCCTTTATTTTAAAAGACCTATTCTACGATACCCCACACGATGGGGTAGAGTGAAAAAATATTTTTCATCCCCACTTCACATGTATGGAGAGCCACCCCTAAAATATAAAATTATAATTTTTTTATAATCCCGAAACCGTGATCTATACACAGTCTATAACTGTACCAAATTTCATCAATTTATATTCATAATTACAGGAGCTAGAGGCGCGGACAGACAGACAGACAGACAGACAGACAGACAGACAGACGGACAGACAGACAGACGGACAGAGCGAAACTATAAGGGTTCCTTAAGTATTACGGAACCCTAAAAAGCGGCTCGCGTTACTTGGTGCGTCAGAACTCTCGAAAGATTCCACGCAGGATCCTCAAATGCTGTACACAAGATCGTATCAGGTGACTAATCCTGGATATATACGTACGAACCCGAAACAAAAAACCAGTCACGAGTTTGGGTGTTCGAAAATGAGTTAAAGCCAACAAAAATTGTTCGTTCACGGAGTGTTGCAAAAAAAATGGTAGCCACGTTTGTCTCCAAAACCGGCCATGTTGCGACTATTCCTCTTGAGGGACAAAGAACGGTTAATGCAGAATATTATGCTAACATTTGTTTGCCACAGGTCGTTTCTGAACTCCGTAAAGAGAACTGCAACCGCCGCATCATCCTCCATCACGACAATGCGAGTTCTCACACCGCGCACAGAACAAAAGAGTTTTTAGAGCAAGAAATCATAGAATTATTAGACCATCCGCCGTACAGCCCCAACCTAGGCCCTAATGATTTCTATACTTTCCCTAAAATAAATAATAAATTGCGTGGTCAGAGATTTTCATCACCTGAAGAAGCTGTGGATGCCTACAAAACGGCCATTTTGGAGACCCCAACTTCCGAATGGAATGGTTGCTTCAATGATTGGTTCCATCGTATGGAAAAATGTGTCAAATTTCGCGGAGAATACTTCGAAAAGCAATAAATACATTTTTAAATAGATATAGACTTCGTCCGCGTCAACTGATGGCGCAATAATGCATTCATTTCGACCAAATTTACATACATACGAGGGCGGCACTGAAAATTTCGGGAATCAAGGAAGGACACAACATTACTATCTACGATATCACTTGCTACGATCCTTTTTTTTTTCTCGAGGGGAAATGCGTTCTGCATACCACACGACCCAGGGGAGGGTCGCAAGGTTATGTTGGACTCTCATGCACCGGCTTACCAACTAAAACCCCCCGATGTCCTTCTTCACGCTTTATGGCGGGGCCATGGGAACTATTGTGACTACCACAACCCCGCTGACGTTTTGCCTCATCGGGCATCATCTCATTATAGATGACGGCGATGCTGCCGACTTCCTTCGCTATGGGTTCCCCGGACATAAGGGAACCCTACATCTCCTGATCCTTCAGTAGGCGGCAACCCCCCAGATGCCGTCTACGGATCAATTTTATGGCGCATTTAGGTGCGCTAAACGCCGCCGACCATGTCGTCTACGACGCATCGGGTGCGATTCTGCCGAAGCCTCACGCTCTCGCTCCGCCGCTTCCTTTTGCACCATGACTACGGTGCAAACAGTAGCAGCTGCGTCCCAAACCTCCTTGCTCCGTGTCATAGCGGCAACTAGAGCAGGGAACGATAAATCCGCGCCAATGCGTGCAGACATAGCTGCGCCCAAGCTGGACACACCTCCCGCGTATGTAGTGCCTTCGGCTCCACTTCCGCAGTGATGGCAGACTGCTGCCGGCTCCCTTTTGACCACTTTACACAGGTACTCACCAAAGCACCCGTGCCCTGTGAGCACCTGTGTAAGGTGATAATCTGGGAAGCTGTGTTCACACTCGACCCATTCTCGTAGAATAGGTCGTACTGCAGCCACCAGCTGTCTGCTTACATTTTTGGAAGAGGTCCTCGCGGGCCTCATCTCGCCAACGGACGACCTCTATTGGGTTTGGGTGGATACCTCCTTCAATCGCCTCTGTGCGTCGCCTGTAGACCGCTGCAAGAACTTGGGCCTCTAATTCCCATGGCGGGCTACCGGCAATGATGCACGCCGCAGTATATGACACGGTCCTATAAGCCCGAGCTGCCCTAAGCGCCATGGCCCGCTGCGGACGCCTCAGTAGTGCTCGATTATAGCTATTTAGCGAGTCTACCCATATGGGCGCACCATATAATGCCATCAAGCGCACCACACCTATATATAATTGGCGGCATTTTCTTCCAGGGCCCCCGATATTCGGAAGGACTCTCGCTAGCGCTCCGGCAGTTTTTATTAGTTTTGGGGCCAATCTCTTGAAGTGTTCGCGGAAACCACTTGCTACGATCCTTACATACACGTTTCGCTTCGTCCACTTTAATTCTTACTTTCCATTTCTCATCTTACATTCAACGTAGCGAAGCGGCTCTCCATGGGCCACTTTTCGCCTCCGCGAGAACGAGACGTGATGGGTGGCGAACCACATCGCCGCCATTTCGGATGATTAAGTTCCAAATTTAATTACCATAAAAAATGTTATTGTGAGTAAATTTGAAAAGATAGACATATACTGTCGCGGACATTTTTTAAGATCATTTAAAGAGGAAATAATTCTTTTATACACATTTTTTGGGTAACGAACTGTTTATGCAACGCAAGCAAAGGAAGCCCTCAAATATTTACTTTTCCCCGTTTTTGCAACATTTTTCATTGATGCTTTGCTCCTATTGGTCGCAGTGTAATGTTAAATAGCTTAGAGCTTTCCTCGAAAAATGGACTATCTAACACAAAAATCATTTTTCAATTCCATCTCAGTTCCTGAGATCAGCGCGTTCAAACAAACAACGGAAGTCTTCAAAGACGAATAATTTTCCCCGTTTTTTCCACATTTCCCACTGATTCTTCGTTCCTATTGGTCATAGTGTGATATTATATAGCTTAAAGCCTTCCTCAACAAATTGACTATCCAACATAAAAATAATTTTTCAACTCGATCTAGCAGTTCCTGAGATCAGCGCGTTCAAACAAACAACGGAAGCCCTCAAAGATGAATAATGTTCCCCGTTTTTTAACCCCCGACGCAAAAAGAGGGGTGTTATAAGTTTGACGTGTCTGTTTGTCGGTCTGTCTGTCTGTGGCATCATAGCTCCCGAACGGATGAAGCGATTTCAATTTGGTTTCTTTTGTATTAAAGGTGAGTTACATACGAGTGTTCTTAGACATGTTTGATGAAAATCGGTTGAGCCGTTTAAAAGTTGTGGGGGGTGAAAGCGGGGAAGATTAACCGAATGTGCAAATATACTCGAGTAAGGTCTCAATTGAAAGCGCACTGAAAGAGAATATTGATGACTTAATCGAGAGTGTTCGTAGCTTCGTTTGATGAGAAAATTGGTGGTGGAAAGATCAGCCGTTTGAAGATGATGAGCTCTTTTCTAGTTTATGAGGGGATCTGACTAACTTTCCAATGTCCGATCGATTCGAAATTTGGTACCGTGTTACTTCAACGATATTCAAAGAACATGGTAAGGTAACCATGACCTGATCAGCCGTTTGAAGATGATCAGCTCTTTTCTAGTTGATGACTATCGTCCACATGTCCTATCGATTCGAAATTTGGTACCATGTTACTTCAATGATGTTGAAAGTATGTATAATATGGTTAGGTAACCATTATTTATACCTACTTTAAAAAGGATAAAATATAAATAAAATTTTAAATCTTAAAAACCAAAAAAAATAAAACAAAAATAAAAAATAAATAAAAAATAAATAAACTCTAAAAAATAATAAACAATATTTTAAACCTATTATAATTATCTTATATTATCACATATACATAATATTATGTAAGTTGAAACAATTTTATTTTCCAATCGTCGTCTCGTCGGGGGACCGATATGTAAAAAAAACAGGTGTAGTCGCAGAATGAACTCTTTTTTTAGATGAAACTGAATTTACTCCGAAAAAAATTTACTCATATCTAAATGTAATTCGTAATAATTAATTAACTGTTGTTGTAAAAATACTTTATAAACTTTAGCGGTCCCCCGATGAGGTGACGATTGGAAAATAAAAATATTTCAAGTTACATAATATTATATGTGATAATATAATTATAATAGGTTTAAAATATTATTTATTATTTTTTAGGTTTTTAAAATTTTTAATTTTACTTTTTCCACATTTTCTCCCCATTCTTCGTTCCTATTGGTCGCAACGTGATGCCTTAGCCTTCCTCGATAAATGGACTATCCAACACAAAAATAATTTTTCAATTCGAACCAGTAGTTCCTGAGATTAGCGCGTTCAAACAAACAAAAAAACTCTTCAGCTTTATAATATTAAGTATAGATGTAAAATCCAACTAAATTATAAATGTGAAACTTTGCGAGGATGGATGGATGGATGTTTGTTACGCAAAAACTACTGAACAGATTTTGATAAAATTTTAGTAAGATAGTATTTCAAGCTCTGGAATAAAACATCGGCTACCTTTTATCCCGGAAAAGTACAGTGTTCCCGCGGGATACTCGATAGTACATTTACGTGGGCGGAGCCGCGGGAAACAGCTAGTATTGACATATATTATAATTTACTAGTTTCAAAGAAAGCTGATAAAACTTGTAATAATAATTTAGAAAAGTTTTAAATTCTAAAAGATTTGTAGTTACTTTTGCAGGCCAGTGTAATACCATACTCCATTGTGATAATCAACTCAACTAGATAATAGGTTTTTTGTTGTAATATTTAGGTACCTCTTTCCGTTTTTAGGATTCCGTAATACTCAAGGAACCTTTATAGTTTCACTCTGTCTGTCCATCTATCTGTCTGTCTTTCTGTCCGCTCTGTAGCTATAGTATAGTATATTGCGTCTAGAATCTAAATGTCGGTTTCGGTATCATAAAAAAATGTATGATACCGAAACGGACATCTGGTAATCTGGTAGCTCTCCATACAGATGAAATATATATTCCGAACTATAAGACCTAGAAACTAGAGGTGGGACGTATTTAACAAAACAGGTAAAAAGAAACAGGTATTGGGAAATAACTGTGGTTAAAAACACGTGTAACTTGTTGTCCACCACGCGCAAACCACTGCATCACGGAGGCTATTACCTCCATAGTAACCATACTAAGTACTAACATTTGACTGTTATTTTTAACAGGTATCCGAAACAGGTACTTACGTATAACAGGTATCGTCTTTAACCTGTTATAACCTTAGATTATATACTACAAGATAAGGCACGCGAGGAAATTTTCAAACAAAACTTTCTGCCAATTTTGGTGCGGGGAGGGTAACTCCCACAATGAAAACAAAATCACACATTCACAAAAATATTGTAATCGTTACAAACTCACACATTTATAAAACTGCAACACTAGCTTATTTATTTCACACAAATAAGACTCGCGCTAATATAACAGTGTAGCGTACGCACTAATACACTGACATGTTAAGTGATGTTACCAATACAAATTATATCGATATATTGTCGATATGAATTTGTATTGGTCACATCTTCGTTATTTGAAAATAATGTATTTTGTTGAAATAAAACCATTCCGAATAATTCCGATATACATATTATATTATATTACACGTAAAAGTTATGGCAGCAATAGAAAACTTCACATACATAAGTAGTAAATACAGTCTATTCACGTTAAGTTTGCAATGAGTCGTCAGTACAAATTACAAATGTTAAACTGGCTTACCTTTATTGTCAAAAGTGAACACGAGCTAAGCGTCATTGCTTTCTAGACATTTGCACTGATGACTCACTGCAAACTTAACGCGTACCTATAGGCTGTATTTACCACTTATCTATGTGAAGCTTTTTAAAACCGCCATAGCTTCTGCGTATACTATAGACTGCATATACGCACATACATACGCTAATACTCACATACGTAGATATTATTATGAACACTAAACATACAACTCTCCTTTTTTGCAAACATCAAAGAAAAAATAACCTAACCTAATCAAGAATATATCAGGACACGTCTAAGGAGGGTTCCGTAACTATAAACGAGTAATATTTTGTCAAATTACTTCAAAAGTTACTGTCTGATTTGGTTCAAAATATTTTTCCTAGAGAGTTATTAGCATAATCTATCAGCATAGAAAATTGTAAGTTTTTAAGTCTTATAGTTTAGAAATGCTAGGGGGGACCAACTTATAAATCACTTTGGAGGCCGATTACTCGAAAATGGTTGACTTTATAAAAAAGTTATGTATGAAACCTTGCCTTTATTTTAAAATACCTATTAAACGATACCCCACACGATGGGATAGAAATAAAAAAAAGTTCATCCCCACACCTAGAATATCTTATACGTTTAAACGAGCAATTCTTGTATATTTATGTATGTGTATATAACCATGATCTTGGAAACGGCTCTTAACGATTTCGCTGAAATTTGGTATATGGGGGTTTTCGGGGGTAAACAATCGATCTAGATTAGTCTTATGTTTGGGAAAATGCGTGTTCGTGTGTTAATGCGTTTTTCTTTCCACGCAGAATATGGTCGCTAATTTCGTCCTGCCGGCCACTGTCCGTTTGGTCCAGCGGGTTAAGACTCGAATGGCAAGAAACGAGTGTTACGGGTTCGAAACCTGCTCGGTGCCTTACTTTTGTTTTTTTTATATGTTCAAGTATATAATTATATTTTTTTTATTTTTTATAGTTTTTATAGTTTTTAGACAAGTTTAAAAAAATGTAGTTAATGTTTGAGATTAAACACCTAATCTACACAGAAATCGATTGTAAATAATAATAATTATCAGTTCACATTTTACTTTTTAAGTTTATGTAGATTATCACCTAAACACCACCCACCATATTACAATAAATAGTCACCCAGGTACTAAAATTATTATTATTTTATGATGCCAAATCCGAGATCTATACACAATCTATGATCTAGCTACATAATACTAATCTGTGATCTATGACTGTACCAAATTTCATCCGTTTATATTCATAATTAGGCTAACGGTAGAAGCGCGGACAGACAGACAGACGGATGGACAAAGCGAAACTATAAGCGTTCCTCAAGTATTACGGAACCCTAAAAATGAACTGCGCTTCAAACAAGGAAAACTTGTGTCCCTCTGGCTGGGAACATCTTGATTTTATAACGATACCCCATAGTCCATATTTCAAACATCCAAATAAACTGTTCAGCCTTTCAAGTTTCAAAGTTGCGGTAGGGTAAATAATAAACATCACATACATACATGCACACTTTATACTCCTTGCTTGATCTGTCGTATAAAGTGTAAAAGCAATCCAATATTTTTACATCACAAAATATAAAATTAGTTTACCAAGAAAAAAAATAATTTTTATCGACATCGTTATTCTAGTGATTGTCACGTCACTCAAAAAGTAATAAAAAAGTTCCGCCATGTTTCGAGAATTAAGTGCCATAGTAAAATTCGAATCTATTGCATAGGAAATAAAGACTAAAATTCTATATCTAACAACAATAGTCTCGTGGGGAGTACGATCGAATATTCTACGATTATCTGTCTCGTGTACACCGCTATTCGATACATCGTCGATTTTTACGAAATTACATTTAAATAGAAATATACAATAATTAAATAAAAAAATACTCATAAATGAAAGGTTATTCCATCTTTTTTAAGATTCGACGTGTTGGACTTGTTTTTACAGGACATAAGAGCACAAATCGGCATTTTTAGCGGAGCATTTCGGACGTCCTTTCGATGCTATACCGATGCACATAATGATTAAAATCGATTACGCAAATAGTTTTTATGAACGCATTAGATTCAAAAATCTTATACCTCGGCAGAGGGGAAAGCTCATGTAAGGCGTATCCCGTAGTATAAGATCTAAGGTTATAACTTATAACCCACCTGTATTAGAACTTACAATTTTCCATGCTTGTAGATCATGCTGACTTCTGTTTAGGAAAATTATTTTGAACGTAATGGAACAGTAACAAGATATTTGAAAATATAAAACGTATTACGCGTTAATAGTTACAGAACCCTCCTTATCATTGTCGTAGTTAGGAATTTTGTCTAGGGGGGCAGCAGTCCGTGGCGTGGGGGGGGGGGGGGGGGGGGGTTATTTAAGTTAGTAATTCATTAACACTGTCTAGGGTCTAGGGTGGGCAAAGAAGTTTCTAGGGTGGGCGTTGCCCCCCCCCCCCCCCCCCCTGCTACGCCTATGCTCCTTATACACGTCCTGACATGCTCTTGGGTTAGGTTATTTTATCATTGCGTATGAGTGTGGCGTATGCAAGTTTTTTACTATTATTAACATATTTTTGAAAAATAATTGACGAACATTCGAATCATATTCCCTACCCTACACGTGCTATATATATATATATATATATATATATATATATATATATATATATATATATATATATATATATATATATATATATATATATATATATATATATATTATGAGTTATATGCCTGTACTGACCATTATCTAAGAGTAGGTATAATAATTATAAAACGAAGACCATTAAATAATTACTAACATTTTATATCTAAAAATATAAAATGTTAGTAATTATTAATTACTAACTTAACATTATTGTAATTACATTTCTACAGATGTTAATTGTTCAGTTTCGAAATAATAATTATTTTTGTTATTAGGACAATAAAAATATTACTAATTACTATCCCACCAAAAATTTGCCCTTGTACTATTTAACCACTTGAATGACAGGAAATAATAGCACAAGCTTCAGATTAATGCAGTAACTTTGTAAGCAAACACGTTAGACCAGTCATTTTAAGAAGAAAATGTACAAGCGATAGCGTGATCCAGACTCGACCCACCGCCATCTAGTTTTCTATAAAGTAAACTTTCTCTAGTACGACAACAACATTATTTAGAGAATTTTCTTTATTTCATGAGTCTCTTTTACGGTTCTTCTTGGCGGGGTTGAGTCGAATCAGGGTCTCTAGTCAAAATGCATTCGATTATTTCGACGACGAAGTTTGATAGTAAAATGTATGGGATTTGACCTAACATACCTAAGGCATCGCAAGCGACATGTCACATAACGATGACTTATGTCAAATCCCATACATTTTTGATTTCGAAGTTCGCTGTCGAAATTATCGAATGCGTCTTGACTAGAGGCCCAATGGTAAATTAACAATACAGTAGCTTTTAGTTGATATTTTAAAAAACTAGATGTTGATCGCGAGGCCGCGTCTCCGCCTGCGTAAATACAGTATCACATGGTAACAAGAGCCAAGGCCCAAGGGGGGGATTGGGGATTTTAAGGACCAGGAACGCAAGTCGCAACACCAGAGGAGTTACAAGTGTAACTCCTCTGGTGTTGCGAGTGTCCATGGGCGGCGGTAATCGCTTACCATCAGGCGATTCGTCTGCTCGTTTCCTGATTCATTACATAAAAAAAAACCATATTTTTTGGGATACAAAGTACCCTATGTGTTAAGTTAAGAGCCTAGACTATTATCATGCCAAATTTTATTAACATCCGTTTAGTAATTTTTGCGTGAAAGAGTAACATAAATCCATAATGTCATGAACATGTCATGAACTACTCACGCATAACCGGTTCTTCTCGCCGTTGCCTCGGGTTAGTCCCCGAACTCGTAGTAGACATCACGTTAGGGTCTAGGGCATATACTAATGATTGGTCTCGCTGGGCGCTCTACTAGACCGAGCCGACGTGCTTGTCAAATACACACTAAATACTAAACCGAGGTCGGCTTACACGAGCCAGTCATATTGAAAGCTTTATGACAGTTGTTTACGTGGTAGAGCCATGCTTCGGCACGAATGGGCCGGCTCGACCGGAAAAATACCACGGGCTCACAGAAAACCGGCGTGAAACAGCGTTTGCGCTGTGTTTCGCCGAGTGAGTGAGTTTACCGGAGGCCCAATCCCCTACCCTATTCCCTTCCCTACCCTCCCCTATTACCCTATTTCCTCTTAAAAGGCCGGCAACGTACTTGCAGCTCTTCTGATGCTGCGAGTGTCCATGGGCGACGGAAGTTGCTTTCTATCAGGTGACCCGTTTGCTCGTTTGCCCCCATATTTCATAAAAAAAAAAAAAGTTGTGCATCCCGAATATTTTATTACATTTTAGTTAAAATTGGAAACAAAATGCCATGTTGTGTAGTGAAACTATGTAAAAACAATTCAACAAGAAATAAGAAGGACACTGGGATCACATATCATCAGTTATTATCGTATAAATTCGAAATTTCAACATAAAATTACGTAAACTCAAAAAGCCATTCAGTGTTGCCGCGTATTGCAAGAATCAAGTTCCCCGTAGCTAGTTGATAACACTGGGCAACAAAATTTGAACTTTGTTGCGCCACACGGACTTCACTTATATTTTTTACTCTCATGGGTGACTGTTAGTGAAAATATGTAATTAAAAAAAATCTATTAGTCACGAATTTAATTTATTGATGTAGCTAAAATATTAAAAGAAATGTGAATTTCTGATACAAAAAAATCAAAAAGTAAATTATAATGAATTTCCAAACTAAGATTTTCTGGCATATTTAGCTTCTGGTTGGACCCTTTTTATCATCAAGCAGTAATCGGCTAACATCTTTGGGTTCCACTTGCTTTTAAAGCGTTTTTCCATCTGTCAAATGTCCAGATGGAACCTATCTCTGTGCTCATCGCTCAGGAACCTAAATTCACAGAAAAAAAGCTAGGTATGAGTCTAAAAGATTAATCTTGAGTGACATGTTGCAACCTAATGCTTGATAAGCCAATAACAGCTCGCTAACAAACTCTCTGTAGTTGTTACTCTTATGTTTCCCTAGAAAATTTAAAACAACTGTCTTAAAAGATATCCATGCTCGTTTTTAAAACATCATTCACTTTTTTATTCAAACACTGGATCTTTTACTAACTCCCCGATTTGAGGTCCAATGAAAATACCCATTTTTGTCTTCGCATCACTTATTTTAAAAAAATCTTGTAAATACAAAAATCCATTCCAATTTCAAGTTTCAAGATTTTTTAATAAGGCCTAATTTAATAATTACTGGTGGAAGAAGTTTTTCAAACGGCTCTACAAGGGGTAAATATTTCAAATTTTTCTGTCCAGGTGTTAAAGTGGCTCGCTTAGGCCATACTTTTTTATTATAATGGGTTTTTTTGTCCCGACTGTCCCCTTCGTAGAGAAAGCAGTACATTTTGGTATTGCCCAGCTGAAGTACAAGTAAATAGGGCAACAACTTTCGAATCCCCATATATTTTGAAAGAATATATACTAAATATGATTTTTTCGAGTAACAAACTCGTTTTCATAAGTTTATTTCAAATTAAAAGCATGGGCCAGAGGTACAGAAGGAAGAACATTATCAACACATCACAAAAAATCTGAGGCCAATCGAAACAAAAGTACTGCAATTTATTAATAGGGGTAGGTGGCTAAAACAGTATTAGCTATCAGAGTTCGTGTGGCATAACTAGTGTTGACCAGTGTAATTTAATGACGTGATTTTATAATCGTCATTGTATTTATTATAATCTAATAAGATACAATGAAATAAATTATATACTTGGTATTTCATTTACCTAACTTATTTATTGTGATTCTTCAGGATTCTTCCCATGAAACTAAATAACTATTCGAAAAATACAGATCAAAAATACGAAAAAAAATTAAAACGTCACAGTCTAATATTAAAAATGTAAAAGTTTGTGAGGATGTATGGATGTATGTTTGTTACTCTTTTACGCAAAAACTACTGAACGGATTTTGATGAAATTTGGTATGGTAGTAGTTTTGGCTCTGGATTTTTATGCCGAAAACCTACAGTGTTCCCGCGGGATATTCGATAGTATATTTATGCGGGCGGAACCGCGGGTAACAGCTAGTTAAATATTATATTATTACGTGCAACAGCACGCGACTTCGTACGCGCAAATGGTTATCCCGTTGTAACCGTACATTTTGCCGCGATAAAAAGTGGTGGAAATGCTTCCCCGTGGTCTAATCTATAATATCTGTACCAAATTTTATCACAATCGGTCCAGTAGTTTCGGAGCCTATTCAATGCAAACAAACAAACAAACTTTTCCTCTTTATTATATTAGTATAGATGTGTAATATTATTATCGTACTATCTGCCTCGACGCACGTTATTCTGTCTTGATTAATAAATAAATAAAAATTGGACCTAATCATTTGTTTACATTATTTACATATAACCTACCATTTTTCTAAAGAAGAATTCGGGTGGAACCGCTTCAAAAGCTAGTTTTAACTTACCTGAATTTATAACCAATAACTTAAATAATAGACTAGAGCATAAGATATTTTTCCCGTCAAATCAGGCAAAAGTTTAGTAGCTGGCATCACAATTTTTCACGCACACTAGAATTTGTCACATGTAAGTCAATTGTCACTTTACACACTATAATAATTTGTGGCCGCATTGACAAGGTGTCATCTCAAGTCATTCTATGTGAGTGCTCTATCTAGTTGAGCGCCCAGCGAGACTAATCATTCATCTATGGTCTAGGGATAATTCCATGAGTGTTATTTAATAACCTATATTAAGGAAATATTTTTTTATGTGATTTGATAGGATTTTATTTCGTACCTACTGTATACATAGTAAGGATATTATAAACATTAAACATTGGATTTAATTTAATTTTTTGATTGCGTTTTCCAAATCCATATTATTTATTATACTCACCTCTATCAAATTATTTTCAAATCAATTCAACTAATACCTAAGTTTAGTCGTTTCCCGATAAAGACAACATGAAAAGAAAGTAATGGTGTCTCCTGAAATCTCAAGGCTTTCGGTGAGATAACAAATTCACAAAGATAAGACGTAACAAAATAATTTGGACCCGCTTTGATTAGTTAGCGAAACGAAAATTCTACAAATTGAACCAAATAATTAATCAATTTCACAGTGAAAAGAAACGGACTGAAGATATCAACACCTTTTCAAATTCTTATTCTCAAAAGTAAATAGGTTGTCATACGCTGCCCTGGGGTTTAAAACTTAGATCATATACTAGTTATATAATATGATCGTAGTATATGATCTAAGGTTTAAAAATGCCACTTTAGGTATTTCATAGTATTATGTTTCATATATTTTTATCCATGCAAAAATCGTGAAATGGTAATAAGGATTCATGATTTATCTGATTTCATCATATTATAAAACATCGATTTTGACAGTTTTCAATAGAAATGCGTAAAATGGCGCACATAGTATTATGACTTGAAAAAATATATGAAAGTAAATATATAGGTACTATCCTTCGGGAACACTTACTTTTTCGGGATAAAAAGTAGCCTATGTTTTAATCCAGAGCCTAAACTACTACTATACCACATTTCATCAAAATTCGTTTAGTAGTTTTTGCGTTTGCGGTAATTTCACATTTATAATATTACTACTAAACTGCCTCAACATACTGGACTCTTTCTGAAAGTAAACTTGAAGATATCACCTACCAAATCACCTGTACTTAACCTCCTTACAGAAGTTAGTAAATTGACTCATCTGGGAACAAAACTTTTGACCATTCTCGTTCATCCCACTATATATGTTCACGGGCGAATCACAGTGTTGCTACTCAATACTAGGGCTCTCGAGTTTGAGAGTTAAGACTACTCGCTGGTATTTGGGGTTTCAGATTTGCTTAAGCAAGTATTCTTTTCACTGTTCTGTCAGTAAACTCTCTTCGGGTCTGAAGAAGCTGTTGCTGAAGTAAACTGCATTTAAACTGACGATTTTTAACAAATACTAGCGACCCGCCCCGGCTTCGCACGGGTACAATACTGATACTAATACTACAGAATGTCTTTAAACCTCTAACAAAACGGGCGAAATTTAGTCAAAACAAACAGAAACAAATTAATATAGGTACCTACTAAAACTCAATGAAATAAGTAGGTGGGTATACTTTTATCGTATGAAATACCTATACTCTTCAGGACTAACAATACAACAAATACTAAATAAATAAATATATATAATACCTATACTCTTCAGGATTAACAATACAACAAATACTAAATAAATAAATAGGTATTCAAGTATCTTTCCATCATAGTTACAACGAACACAAAACAAAAAATTTACTCATAGAAGTCATAGATCTAAACTCCGCACGCGCACCCCCGCCTTGGTGACGCCCACTTCGCAACGGGCCGTGCAGCAGAAATCTTAATATTTTAATTTCGCCATAACTTCAAAACCAAACGTCCAATTTTAATCATTCAAAGACCAAATATTATCTACATAAACTGTACTTAGTGATGAAATAATTTATTTTGATAAGGATTAATAGCATGAGTAAAATAAACGCGTTTAAATGTAGTCCAAAAAAATTCAAGATTTCTAAATAAAAAAATGGTTGTTGTGCCTCACTCGACATAGATAGGTATAGTGTGTCGCGGACTTTTTTATTGATATTTGTAAGATCTACAATTAATTAGAACATTTTATAGTTCTATCTTTTATAGTTTAGGCAGCGTACACAAAATTAGTAACTTTTCTGGTTGATTTTTTACACCTTGTGTCCAAAAAACCCAAATATCTTACGGAACCCTATTTTTTTCCAAAATAAAATTTAGCCTATGTTACTCGTGGATAATGTAGCTTTCGAATGGTGAAAGAATTATTGAAATCGGTCCAGTACTTTTTGAGCCTATTCATTACAAACAAACAAACAAACAATCAAACATACAAACAAAGTTTTCCTCTTTATAATATTAGTGTAGATAAACAATTTAATATTTTTCTCGGGTGCTAGACGCTAGTACTCTTGGGTCTACCATTACAGTCTTATCAGATGTTTTTCAGTATTTTCGTGTCTTTGCGTCATCTTCTGAACGGTTCATAACACCACACCAGAGGGGCAATTCTGCTAAATAAAACCTGCATTAATACAATTACAATCAAGTCCCGATATGCCTCTACTCCCAAATGGTGTTTTTATGAACGTTAAACCAACGTGAAATGCGCTCTCATTGGTCGAAACGTCATAAAATCCATTCACGGTAACATGTTGCTACACTTACAATCCAAACTAAGTAAAATTGACTCTTTAAATGTCTACTTTAAATACGAGATATGAGATTCAGTATGTACCAGTTGACCAGTATGCGTCGTACTGCAATATGAGGTTCTCGCGGTACGAGTTACGACGCATACTGGTGCCTAGTTCCAGAAAAATCGTCCGCACATTTTTCAGATCACATGGTTATGATATTTTTTCTTTTTTGTCTTTTGCTGCTTGCTTTATTCTTACGTAGATTTTTAATAAGACTCATCGATCAAGAAAAAAAATTGAAAACAACAAAAACTACGGTTATATTGAAACATAAGAAATCTCTTAAATTATAATAATCTGTGCTTCTCTACTATGTTATGCATGTTATTGTATATATCACCGTAAAATTGTAAAAATCGTTAGAGTTAGTTAGTAAAGTAACTAACAAGATTGTAAAAATATGTCGATATATTAAAAACTATATATTTATAATCTAATGAAAAATAATATATTTAAATAATAGCAGCATATTCGCGTCGGAAGTCTATCAACATTTTACAATTTCACTAGTTTTATTACAATCTAACGGTGTTTACAATTTTACGGTGACATATTACACATAAACCTTCCAGATGAATAACTGTATCAATTAAAAAACTGCGTCAAATCCGTTGCGTAGTTTTAAAGACCTAAGCATACATAGGGAATTAGGGACAGACAAAAATTTAAAAACCCGACTGCGTAAAAAGTGAACCAAACTAAGTAGGTACATAATTAAAACTAAAAACTAAAAAAAAAAACCTACTTAGTTTGGTTCACTTTTTACGCAGTCGGGTTTTTAAATTTTTTAAATTATTATTTTTTATTTTATACTTTTTAGTTGTGAGTACCTAGCTAGCTATTTATGAGACTGGATTTCCTATCAGCATCAGTCCTACATCACAATTGCGCTGGAATGTGAGAATGGTTGTTACGCAACTTTAAATCGATATAGATCCTAAACGGTCAGTCGAATCGAAAAATGTTGAGAGAAAACTAACAATGATTTTTAAATACCTATTCAACGATACCCCACTTGATATAGTTTGTTTACTTTCATTTTTTTCATTTTCACAATATGGCGTCCAGTAGTCGCCATATTGAATTTTCACTAACGTCATGTCTTTAGTGACACTCGCCGGACTAAGAGGAATCGATTGACGTGTGAATCATAAAAATCGGCCCAGGCGTTTGGTCTGTATAGTGCTTCAAAGGAACATACATACATACATACATACATAGGCTGATAAACACATTACCACTCCTTTGCGTCGCGCAGTCGGGTAAAAAAGGGACTTTGTTTTATACTATGTAATGATAATGATGATGTTCTAACAATAGTGAAATTAGTGTATGTAGATTGTGGTATTCCCATTAATGATGATTGGTATGACGTCACAATATTATCATCTCAGCTATATCATATAACTAGATAACGCCCCCAACTTCGTGCGCGCAAAAGAAAATACCGTAAAAATCGTACATTTTGCTGCAACAAAAAGTAGCCTATGCCCTTCCCCGTGGTTTATTATATATCTGTACCAAACTTCATAAAAATCGGTCGAGTAGTTTCGGAGCCTATTCGATGCAAACAAACAAACAAATCTATCCTCTTTATTGTGATACTAGCGACCCGCCCCGGCTTCGCACGGGTACAATACTGATACTAATACTACAGAATGTCACCCACTTCGCAACGGGCCGTGCAGCAGAAATCGTAATATTTTAATTTCGCCATAACTTCAAAACCAAACGTCCAATTTTAATTATTCAAAGACCAAATATTATCTACATAAACTGTACTTAGTGATGAAATTATTTATTTTGATAAGGATTAATAGCATAAGTAAACTAAACACGTTTAAATGTAGTCCAAAAAAAAACAAAATTTCTAAATAAAAAAATGGTTGTTGGGCCTCACTCGACATAGATAGGTATAGTGTGTCGCGGACTTTTTTGTAGATATTTATAAGATCTACAATTAATTAGAACATTATATGGTTCTATCTTTTATAGTTTAGGCAGCGTACGCAAAATAAGTAACTTTTCTGGTTGATTTTTTACACCTTGTGTCCGAAAAACCCAAATATCTTACGGAACCCTATTTTTTTCCAAAATAAAATTTAGCCTATGTTACTCGTGGATAATGTAGCTTTCGAATGGTGAAAGAATTTTTGAAATCGGTCCAGTACTTTTTGAGCCTATTCATTACAAACAAACAAACAAACAAACAAACAAAGTTTTCCTCTTTATAATATTAGTATAGATTATATCATAATTATATACCTACGTATGCTCTAATCAATTTTATGCCCTTGAAGTCGGTTTTGCATAGATAATAATAAATAATCACGGAACAGAAATTCATTTAATTATATAGACGTACTCTGTGGCTCAGTGGTTGAGCGTGTTGGTGCTCAAGCCGGGGGTTGCGGGCTCGAATACCGCTGAATGAACAAAAAGTTGTCTGTGTTCATGGGTCATGGATGTATATTAAATATGTACATGTCACCGTGAAATTGTAAAAACCGTTAGATTGTAAAATAACTAACGAGATTGTGAATATATGTCAAAAGATTAAAAGCTGTATATTTATTTATAATTATGTAGGCAGTGTTCAGGCATATGCGATGACCGCTGATGATGATAATGATGAGGTGGTCATACAAGGTTTAGAGGACAGCAACCAATCACAGCAGCTTAAAATCACGCCATAATATACGTCATCATTACTAACCAATAATATTGTGCCAACCTTACCCCTTCCTCACTATCGCCCTCACCTATAAGCATGTACATTTTGTTACTAATGGCTAAACTCTCGCATTAAAAATTACTAATGCCCATTTGCACTAAACTTAAGGATCGCCTAAGTTCTTTCCTAACTTGTTTAGGCTGCTCCTAGCAAAAATACTATTGCACTAACCTTAGGCCATTCCTAAGTCCACTTAGGATATTCTTAACTTTATGAGCCCGATTAGGAAGTGCGTAAGCGTAGGCAACACATACTTAAGTCGGGAGTTTTATCTAGTCCTGTAGATTATTTGTAACTATTGATATAGTTTTATTGATATACTATTGTCAGAGATCTAGACTAAGATGTATTGCAATAAAAAGAGGTATATTTTTAGCAGATTTTTTATTACAGTGGTTTTAAAAATTCAAAGCTTAAAATAGTCAGATCGCAATCACTATGGCAGGGGATTTATTTTCTAAACATTCTTCATAAAATTTCCTTGAATTTGTAGAAGTCGATTTTCATAATGAACGACACGCGAGAACTAGAATAACAAGATCACGACCAAACTGCTTCCAAAATTTCGATGAAATCGACTTCTTCAAGCGGTATAGGATGTGCAAAAGACTTATGCCCATTTGCACTAAACTTAAGGATCGCCTAAGTTCTTTCCTAACTTGTTTAGGCTGCTCCTAGCAAAAAATATTATTGCACTAACCTTAGGCCGTTCCTAAGTCCACTTAGGATATTCTTAACTTTATGAGCCCGATTAGGAACTGCGTAAGCGTAGGCAACACATAAGTCGGGAGTTTTATCTAGTCTTGTAGATTATTTGTAACTATTGATATAGTTTTATTGATATACTTCCCTTTTGACGACCTCCGTGGCTCAGTGGTGAGCGCAGTGGCGCTATAGCCGGAGGTCGCGGGTTCGAATCCCGCCAGGGAACAAAAAAAAAAGTTTTCTGTGTTCCTGGGTCATGGATGTGTATTAAATATGTGTATAATATAATAAAAATCTTATATATAAGTATAGTATAAAAAGTATTAAATATATTTCCGTTGTCTGGTACCCGTAACACAAGTTCTTCGGATACTTACCACGGGGCCAGACTGACGTGGTGTGAAGCGTCCATAGATATTATTATATTATATTATACTATTGTCAGAGATCTAGCCTTAGATGTATTACAATAAAAAGAGGTATATTTTTAGCAGATTTTTTATTACAGTGGTTTTAAAAATTCAAAGCTTAAAATAGTCAGATCGCAATCACCATGGCAGGGGATTTAATATTTATTGAATTTCCTTGAATTTGTGCGATTGTTGTGCGACGAAGGCCCGTGCATCCTATCGAAAGTTACTTCTCACGATGCCACGACGAATAAAGAGAAATAATTCTTTTGCACATCTTAGATTGCTTGAAGAAGTCGATTTCATCGAAATTTTGGAAGCAGTTTGGTCGTGATCTTGTTATTCCAGTTCTCGCGTGTCGTTCATTATGAAAATCGACTTGGTTCTACAAATTCAAGGAAATTCAATAAATATTAAATCCCCTGCCATGGTGATTGCGATCTGACTATTTTAAGCTTTGAATTTTTAAAACCACTGTAATAAAAAATCTGCTAAAAAATATACCTCTTTTTATTGTAATACATCTAAGGCTAGATCTCTGACAATAGTATATCAATAAAACTATATCAACAGTTACAAATAATCTACAAGACTAGATAAAACTCCCGACTTAGACTATGTCCAGAAACTGCGTATTCTTACGCACGCAAGGTCTACGCACGTAGTCGAGGTACTAGGGCCCCATACATTGCGTCCAGGAGCTACGTGCGTATTATTTTAGCTATGCGCGTATTGTACAAAATTGACCTATTAAACCGCTTTGGTTGATTCAGGCACGGATCCAGCTCTCAAAAGAAGATGTGGCCCGACAATTTTGATTTTATTATTTCCTTCATAACATGGTTATTAGAATTTAAAAAAATAATTGTATTAATTTCTTTATGATATTATGTTAATTAAAAGCTATCGCGCGGAGTGAGTGAGAAAGCTTTTCGCTTATTTAGCAAAAAATTAATTTTATGTTTGGTAAAAAAAATAAGCTTTCAATATAGGTACCTTAAACAAATTAACATCAACTAAGATTATAAATTAATTAAATAAAAAATATATGCATATATAGTATAGAAACATACACAAATTATAGATTATATAACATCGGCAGGAGTAATTCCTATCGGTTCAATCAAAGTATTATTTTTTCTTAAATCTGTTGGTTAGTAAATAAAAAAGGGCTGAAAATTTATGGAGAGGTGATAAATTTTGCGCTTTCTTCAATCCACCTGACTAAAGGTCCGCTTAACACTAAATCCACTGCTATAAATATGTATTTTAACAATAATGTAAGTATGACTAGCAGGTAAAAAGCACCAGATAAGACTCAAAAGGTTAACAATACCAATACAACTATCCACTGAACCTATTTTGATTATAAATTAATAGACCTTGAAAGTATGCACTCAGAAGGCTGTTGGGATTGTGGGTATGCCCATACTACACGTATAGTTGCTCCGCTCCTGACTCAAATAGGAGCAGCAATTACGCAGTAATACGCAGCATACCTCGAGTACGCGCGAGACACAAAGTGAAAGAAAAATGTTTTTCTCGCTCCGATTGTATGATTCAGAGTGAGACAGAAGTATTCAGTTCATTCGTTACACAGCATTCAGATCGGTTGACACTGTTGGCATTTTGCTTTACAGAGTGTTCCGAAATTTTGTGCTGTCAATGTTTTGTCAAAAACCAATTATTTCTGAAGACACTTTATATTAAAACCTTCAACACACAATTGATATCGATTTAAAATAGTCAAAAGTGTCATCCCCTGTATTTTGGAGTGCAATGAAAGCGTAGTAAGATCGAGTTGCCAAGTTTCAAAAAATATTTCTCCCTAAAACAAATAGTACGGTTCCCGTGGATTTTACCTAGCATGCGAATACTCTCAAATATAATTATTAAAGTACTCATGCCTCATCGAAACTTCATAAAGTTACATAATACGATAAAATATATAGGTACCGTTAAAAATCAAAAAAGTTACATACCAAATATGTAAGTATTACCTTTTTAGAAAAACATACCTATAAAGATACTTTATACAGTAAAACTACTTTGCTAATATCTTTCGGAAGTCCCACACATGCTTTCCAACATCCGTCATTTCCGTAGAAAAAAACGATGATTGCCGAAGGCATTAATAAATTAGTTGCACTGTACGCAGCACATTGAATGACGCGGTCGCGTCCTATCCGTGTCATATAAAGTCTATACTTTAGCCTATTCACGTTATGAAGGCAGTGAATCATGCGTATCTACATACTATTGACGACCTCTGTGGCTCAGTTGGTTGAGCATGTTGGTGCTCAAGCCGGAGGACGCGGGTTCAAATCCCGCCGAAGGAACAAAAAAGTTTTTCTGTGTTCCTGGGTCATGGATGTGTATTAAATATGTGTATAATATAATAAAAATCTTAAATATGTGTATAGTATAAAAGTATTAAACATATTTCCGTTGTCTGGTACCCGTAACACAAGTTCTTCGAGAACTTACCACGGGATCAGATTGACGTGGTGTGAAGCGTCCATATATATTATATTATTATAATTATTATATTATATGTCAAAATGGCTTACTTTAATAGGTAAATTAATGTAATCACAGCTAATGCGTCAATTTTGACATTTGTATGCATGATTCACTGCTTTTTTTAACACTTACAGACTATAAGTTATTTCGTAGATATCTAGAGGGTAAAAACTGTATGTCTGTCACCAGGCTATGTCTCATGAGATCATAATCCTTGATAGCTAGACAGTTAAAATTTTTAGATAACCTTTACTAAAAATAGTCGATTTCGTAATAAAAAGGAACTCTTATAGTTTTGCTCTGTCCCTCCGTCTGTCTGTCTGTCCACGCCTCTAGCTTCTGTAATTATGAATATAAATGGATGAAATTTGGTATAGTTTTTTGTATATTATATTATCTCGGATTTAGCATCGTAAAATAATAATAATTTTATATTTTGAGGGTGGCTCTCCATACATAAGAAGTGGGGATGAAAAATATTTTTTCATTGTACCCCGTTGTATTGCATATCGTTGAATAGCGCTTTAAAATAGAGTCAAGATTTCATACATGACATTTTTTCAAAATTTTCGAGTAGTTGTAGAGTAGTTTTCTAAATTATAGGTTAAACTTGTAAGTTTCCATGCTGATATATAATGCTTAAAACTAAGGGAAAATTATTTTGAACCAAACCGGACTGTGACTTTTGAAGTAATTTGAAAAACCTATTACGCGTTGATAGTAAAGGACTTAGACTTAGACTTCCTTAGACACAACAAACGTGAATTTTTTGACGTTTTTGGCGTGATTCTTTAATGGCAAGTTGGCAACAGGTAGACGCTTGCAATAAGAATTTTGGTTTTTTATACAATACATTTTTATACCAATAAGTGATAGGTGAGCTGTAATTAAATAATAATAGTATATTATATAACTTATCCTCAAGCAAATCAATTGCATATTTAAATAAAACAAGCATAAAACCCCCCCTAATAACCCCTTCAGATACCTTTTCTCCCTAAATTTAGGGAAAAAGTCCCAAGTTGGCATCACAGATAGACCGGCAGAAATTTTGTTGTGATAAGATAAGAATCTCTACGTGCGTAGGTTTACGCAGGCTTACGCACTTTCTGGACAGAGTCTAAGTGTTGCCTACGCTTACGCACTACCTAATCGGGCTCATAAAGTTAAGAATATCCTAAGTGGACTTAGGAATGGCCTAAGGTTAGTGCAATAGTATTTTTTGCTAGGAGCAGCCTAAACAAGTTAGGAAAGAACTTAGGCGATCCTTAATTTTAGTGCAAATGGGCATTAGAGTCACAATCGGTTTTTTAATCATATCTTTTGCAAATTCATGTTAGGGAATTTTAGTCAGTTTCCCAACAGGCAGCATATTCGCGTCAGAATTCTATCAACATTTTACAATTTCACTAGTTTTATTACAATCTAACGGTTTTTACAATTTTACGGTGACATATATAATATAATAAAAATCTTAAATATGTGTATAATATGAAGTATTAAATATTACATTTCCGTTGTCTTGTACCCGTAATACAAGACCTTCGAGAACTTATCACGGGATCAGATTGACGTGGTGTGAAGCGTCCACAGATATTATTATTATTATTATTCTGATATCATAGTGTCTGTTACTTCTCTATCTCGTGTCATAATAGGACTCCGCTATTATTGACCGATTTTTAGAGTTCCATAATACTTAATAAACCCTTATAGTCTTTGATTTACTTCAAAAGTTGTTGTCCGATTTTGCTAACGATAATTTTACTAAAGAGATTTTAACATGATCTATCAGAATGAAATGATATATCAAAATGAAAACTTATGAGTTTCTACCTCCTATAGTTTAGAAATACAGGGGGGAGGCAACTTACAAACCACTTTGGGGGCCGATTACTCAAAAATGGTTGACTTTGTAAAAAAGTCATGTACGCCTTTATTTTAAATTAAAAAAATACCTATTTAACGTTACCCCACATGAATTTACGAGGTGGGGTAGAATAAAAATAAATGTTTCATCCCCATTTCACATGTATAGAGAGCCACCCTTAAAATGTAAAATTATTATTATTTTATGGTGACAAAACCGAGATCTATACACAGTCTTTAACAATACCAAAATTCCTATGAATTGTTATAATATTATATTAATATCTATGAATTGTTACAGAAGCGAGACGCGACAGACAGACATGCATACGGACAGAGCGTAACTATAAGGGTTCCTCAAGTATTACGGAACCCTAAAAACTTACGCGTTGACTTCTGCGGTTTTTTCGTCCGTTAAAAACGTGATTAGCTACTATGGGTTTACCTAGGAACAATGTATAAAAATAATCATCAGTTATAAATACGGAAAACCGGTAAGTTGTTTAGTCATTGTCTAACCAACAGTCAACATGGATACTAAGCTGGTATTTGTTTTTGTCGTCTTAGCCGTTGCTTATGTGGCAACATCGCCGGTCGAGGAGAAACCGTTCGGTAAGTTTTATTTTTTATTTTAAATTGTCTTAGATGAAGAAAGGAGATGTTTAATTTTACGTTGTGGGTTGCTCTCCTTGACGAAGTTAATTTGAATGTACATTGAAACGCAGTGAAATAAAATAAAATAAAGAATAGGAAATAGTCGCTATATTATGTAGCTATATTAACATATACATATACATATTACATAGTGCTGGCTCATGTCTCATACATTTCTAGAACATCTCTTTTTAAAAGCCTACACCATTGTCACGTTAGTAATATATATTCTTTGCCATTGTACAAATGCGAGTATGTGGCATACATCCGAATACTGAATCGATGTTAAATGTCGCTCAAGTAACATGCTGTCCTTGTTATTTCGGTTAGCGGAGACTGCGACTGCCTGTGAATCACCAGTCACCCCCTTTCTAAAAAATCATATTCATACAATGGATAAGCGATACAATTTTTGTCCTTGTCTAATACGTTGAAAAAGGCGCTTCACAGACAAGGATTAAACATTGCACAGCTTACTTACGCCATTTTTATCCGTTACTAGCTGTTGCCCGCGACTTCGTCCGCGTCAACTGATGGCGCAATAATGCATCAATTTCGATCAAATTTGATTACCATAAAAAAGATTACCAAGTTAAGTCAATCTTAAAAGATTTTTTTAGATCATAGAAAAAGAGGAATAATTCTTTCATACATATTTTTTGTAACTTGAGCCGTTTACGCAGCGCACGCAACGGAAGCCCTCAAATAAAGCTCAAATGTGAATAATTTTCCCCGTTTTTGCAACATTCTCACTGATGCTTCGCTCCTATTAGTCGCAGCGTATATAACGTATATAGCTGAAAGCCTTCCTCGACAAATGTACTATCCAACACAAAAATAATTTTTCAATTCGATTTAGCAGTTCCTGAGATCAGCGCGTTCAAACAAACAACGTAAGCCCTCAAAGATGAATAATTTTCCCCGTTTTTTCCACATTTTCCACTGATTCTTCGCTCCTATTGGTCGCAGCGTAATGTTATATAGCTTAAAGCCTTTCTCAACAGAAGGACTAACTATCTAACACAAAAATAATTTTTCAATTCGATTAAGTAGTTCCTGAGATCAGCGCGTTCAATCAAACAACGTAAGCCCTCAAATATGAATAATTTTCCCCGTTTTTCCCACATTTTCCACTGATTCTTCGCTCCTATTGGTTACAGCGTAATGTTATATAGCTTAAAGCCTTTCTCAGCAGAAGGACTAACTATCTAACACAAAAATAATTTTTCAATTCGATTTAGTAGTTCCTGAGATCAGCGCGTTCAATCAAACAACGTAAGCCCTCAAATATGAATAATTTTCCCTGTTTTTCCCACATTTTCCACTGATTCTTCACTCCTATTGGTCGCATCGTGATGCTATAATTATAACCTAAATCCTTCCTCTATAAATGGATTTTTCAATTCGAACCAGTAGTTCCTGATAGCTACTATAGATTAGCGCGTTCAAACAAAAAAACTCTTCAGCTTTATAATATTAGTATAAATAGCTGATGCCCGCGGCTCGTCCCGCGTATGTATAGTAACCCACGGGAACCGTATACGTACCGCGATAAAAAGTAGCCTATGTTCTTCCTCGTGGTCTACTTTATATCTGTGGCAAATTTCATGATAATAGGTTTAGTAGTTTTTATGTGAAAGTGTAAATAAATTTTCCTACGGGAACCGTATATTTTTCCGAGATAAAAAGTAGCCGATGTCCTTCTCTCTTGGTCTCCTTTATATCTGTGCCAAATTTCATGATAATCGGTTTAGTAGTTTTTACGTGAAACTGTAAATAAAGTATCCCATAGGAACAATACATTTCCCTGTGATAAAAAGTAGCCTATATCCTTTTTCAGGCTATACTCTCGGTATTCGTGTACCAAATTTCGTTTCAATCGGTTCAGTAGTTTTGACGTGGAAGACGGACAAACAGATACACACTTTCCCATTTATAATATAGCATTCGCAAATATTTAAGATTTTCATCAAATTTAACTTACGCATTCTTGTCAGATTTATTTTTCAACATGATGACAATATATTATTATGTCAAAATAAAAATAAAGCTCCCCACTCACGGGCTATCGATTGCTTCGATCAAATTGGAAATTAATTCGTATTTGAAAGTAAATTGCTTACGACAAACTATTACATAAAATGATTAGTGTAAGACCTACCAGCTAGTTTTTGCGGTGGGGGTCAAAAGTTGGAACAAAATTTACGCATATATATACGAATTTCATATAAAAAGTATAGTAAGGTGGTCCTAGGATCTCAGACTGTATTCAATTTTTATCTAAACCGATTTACTTACAACTACGAATCCAGTAAATGTTTAAATTGTAAAGACTAAATCGATCGATCGCTTGTGAGTGGGAGCTTTAAATCAAAAGCACTAAGGAGTATTTATATCAACTTTAAAGCAAATCGCTCCCAAACAACTTTCTTTCTCTTTTTATTCCCGTTAGGGGACGAATTTCAATAAACTATGATACACGAATTCCATCAATTCTGTTACATAATGTTTGTGCAAAATATGAAGTAGATTGGACCAAGGAATCACGTTGTCCCATACAAACTGTTTTCCCCCTTTTCACCCCCTTAGGAGTCGAATTTCGAAAAATCCCTTCTTATCGGATCCCTACGCATTACAAAGAGCAAGCCCTGCAAGTTTCAGGTCTCTACGATCAGCGGTTTAGGCTGTGCGTTGATCCGTCAGTCATTCAGGACAAAGGATTTTATATGTATAGATTGGATGATTTATATAGTATTCTAATGGTCTACCGGCTACTTATAAATCAATGTAGCTAATTTTTATAGCTTATCCATTGTGTTAATATTTTTATTAGTAAGTGGGCTAGACTTATAAACTTTCATATTGAAAGCCAAAATCTGAAATTCGCAGACGTTGGCTTGCCATTATATTGTCTACCAACTGTTTTTGGAAAAATAGGTATATTATAATTCGTTTGGACTTAATATTATAAAATGTAGAGAGTTTAATGATTACACGTACGCGATTAAGAATTAAGATGAATAGAGTTGTTGATTTCGACATTCTTCATTCATTCTTATTTTAACACTCATTCGACATTTTTTACCCGACTGCGAAAGAAGTTAAGTTTTTCGAGAGTATGTATGTATGTATGTATGTATGTATGTATGTATGTATGTATGTATGTATGTATGTATGTATGTATGTATGTATGTATGTATGTATGTATGTATGTATGTATAATTGTTTGGCATGCTCTGCGGCGTGAACGGCTCGATGGATTTTAGCTCTCTAGCTAAAATCCATCGAGCCGTTAATAATAATGTAACGACACCTCTCTAGGTGTCGTTAGACTCATATTTACTGTGAGAGTGACACTGGATACATACATTATTATTTTTATATTTGACGAAGTCGGTTTTTTTTACAATAATACCACAGTGTAATAAAGAGATACAGTGGTCCAACGCGTTTGAAGTCGCGCGAAATGCCGCTTTTGTGTAGGTATTCGTCATTGCTGCAGGGTTGTCACAATAATGTGTTTTATTATAATCTGTTCTACATTTTGTGTAGGTATTCGTAGTATGTGTATGTAGAGTACTAGGAATAAAACAAAAAAAAAATATATAGAAGTATTAATGAAGGGTTTTATTATAAAAAATACAAATGCGTATACAAAAGCTCAGGGTTAGCATGATATATATCAATTGATATATATCGTATATATATCATGATATATATCAATTGATATTTATGCTTGATATATTATATCAAAATTGATATTTATATTTAAAAATGTAAAAGAATGTTTTAAATGTAAAAAATCTTACATCAACACAGGTCTTATTTTCCGAGAGTTTCACAAGCCTAGGTCATCAAAAACTTGCTATTTGACACGACATTAACTAATCATAGCCGTCGACGCGGCTTGTGACGGCATATGACACCCACGTGACCCCCTTTTTTTCGGAAGAAAATTCCTTGTTTTTTTTTGTTATACCATTTATACCATGTGTCAAATTAATTCGACTGATAAAATTAATACACTTTTTTTTTCTGGTTATAAACAAAAGTCATTTTATGGTTTTATGGTTTATTTAAATTGATACTCAAAAGTATCTATCGTTGATTTTTAATTGATTTGAAAACTTTTAATATCAATAATAAATAAATGAGTTTAATTTTACTTCCCTATCTTCAAATTATCAGACATACAAATTATTTCCATTCAACTATTACGAAAAAACATATCAGAGTACCTATGAGATTTGTATGTAATTTTGAAAATATCAAAAAATCAAAAATATCGGATATATATCAAAGATATCTGATATTTTGATATTTGTTATAAATATCGGATATTTACGAACCCTGCAAAAGCTACAAATGCGAAACTGAAAGGTATTTTCGACATTTGGATTTACTAGTTTTTAGATTGCGATTGTTGAATTTGACGATGTAGTTAGTAAATTCTCATACGTAGATACAATTTTATTAAAAATTCTGTCGGGAAACAGGCGCATGGTTTTGTATTAAAATTAATCTTCTTTAGCTGTTCATATAATTGACCATTGTAAATAAGTACCTACATACAACTCAAACGAAACACTGTCGCAAACCACTTAAAACAATCAAATTAAAAAGCGTCAACCCCGGCTGACGTGTCCCAAGCGAGTGTATGGCAGCTTGGGCTCGCTACCGCCCCTCTCTCACCCCGCACGCCCCGCACGATTGCTCTGTCTAGACGTGTCCGTTGGACGACTGTAGGTAATAGTTCTATAGGCTGTGATAATACTACTTTTATTTTGTATTCCAGATTGTCCACCAAACGAGAATTACTACAAGTGCAATCTGGAAGTGTGCCAAAAGACCTGTAAGGATCTGGAGACCCCCCCGCCCTGCCCTGGCATCTCCTCCGACTGTTACCACCCTGCCTGCGAGTGTGTGCGTGGGCATCTCCGAAACAGCGCCGGCGTCTGTGTACCTGTTGATGAGTGCAGCTGTGAGTACACTTAATGGAAACAAGCAGGCAGTTGGTGGTAATTGGTAACCACTTACAAGTTACCACCCACCATGTAACCACTTACAAAGACACTGACCATCCATTTCATCCGACTGTTACCTGGCTGTGAGTGTGTGGACGGATATATCCGTCAAATGACGAAATATTATATTTTGTTCTATTTCTTTTTACCCGACTGCCGGGAGGGTTATGTGTTTGGCGCGTATCTTGTATGTATGTATGTATGTATGTAATATTCTTTATTACCTTGTATCTTCAGAACCGCTAAACGGATTTTCACATTTGAGATATCGTTAGATTCGTCTTAATAGCCTAAAAGTGTTCTTAGATAGGTGACATTAAAAAAAAACAAAATGGCGGATGTTTGACGCCATATTGTAAGGTAAAAAAAAAATATCTACCAAGTATATCGAGTGGGGTATCAAAATGAAGGATTTTAAACACTGATTCTAAATATGTATATAACTTGCAGTTTTATATTAAATATAACGATAAATAATAATAATAAAAACAAAAACCCGCCTGCATTATACTACAATAACAATAACTACGATAACTACAATTCAAAAGCAACTGAAAAGACTGAAATAAAATAAATAATTAAAAAAATAAAAAAACCCGACTGCAAAAAATACATATACATAAGCAACGCACTAAAAAGACCAAAACAAGTTTGAGAAAACTGACTACACTGTGAGCTGAAACCCTAAGTGAAATAATTGACGTTATGTTTGTTAGCAGGCGGGGCCCATATATTTTTGTACGATTTATAATTTGCGAATGGGTCCCGCCTGCTACCAAACATAACGTCAATTATTTCACTTAGGGTTTCAGCTCACAGTGTAGTCAGTTTTCTCAAACTTGTTTCGGTCTTTTTAGTGCGTTGCTTAGGTATATGTATTTTTTGCAGTCGGGTTTTTTTATTTTTTTAATTATTTATTTTATTAATACAAAAGATGAAATATATTTCTTGTCAATTCTTAAAGAGACTATAGTTGTTTATTCGATCAAACTGGCCAATTTAGATAAGTTACCTAACTAACTTAACTAAAATTTTATTTTGTTTTTGCAGAACTTCATGCGCCTGATTACATCACCTGATACACCCTCCACAAGATCGACATTAAATAATTATCAATAGACCGTAATAAAGTTGTTATATGTAATTAATTATTAAGAATGTTTCCAAACATAAAAAAAATATTCTCGAGTGACCGCAGTCACAGAAATTAAATGAAATAAACTGAAAGTAAAGATTATAAATTATTACGAATAAATTTATGCAAGTAAAGATTATTAATTATTACGAATAAAGTTAACTAAAGAACGTTCATGACTTGGAGCACAACTGAGAGAATGCAGGTAAAGAATAGATATATATTACTAACGTAATGCAGGTTCGATTCTGGGTGTTGCAAATGAGACATTTCTCTAGTATAGGACATATCTACGCTCAAACGGTGAAGGAAAACAAGTGTGGAACGATAGTACCCGAGAAGACCAACATTCTTCAAAGACCCTTGAAGTCTGTAAACCTATTGCTTTTAAAACTTTAAAGCCAGAGTGGGGGATTGATCTTCCTAATATTGAAGAGAGACACTAGCTTGCAGTGGATATACACTATGTACAATACCAATAAGTCTTCTAATACTCCGGTAAATTTAGACATAAAAATAGTGGTCAAATAACAAAAATTCCGACAGCCAAATTTTGGTGGAGATCTTGGGTTTATCCTAAAATATAAAAATTAAAAAGTCCCCATGAATCCCATGTGAGCTAATAAAGTTATGCGGGGTCAAAGGTCAACATTTCAGGTTTTTGATTTTTTTCAAAAACGGTAAGTTTTATCAAAAAAATACTGCAGACTTAAATTGTAGATCTCAAAATTCTCTACAAAAATGGTTTATATGATTTTTTCTCTAAGTATCACCGTTCCTGAGATATCGTGATTGTAAGTGTCACGTTCTATATAATATGCACATATTTGATACATACCTACTATATACATACTAGCTCTCCCGGCGAACTTAGTACCGCCTTAGAATTGAATTTGATGACGTATTGACAGCAGCGCCACCTACCGGGTCCAATTGCAAATCTAAACCATTCTCGAGTCCACTTGAACAAACACAAAAAAATATCATTAAAATCTGTCCAATATGAATAATTTTCCCCGTTTTTGCAAAATGTTTTCACTCATGCTTCGTTCCTATTTGTTGCACGTTAATGTTATATAGCTTAAAGCCTTCCTCGACAAATGGACTATCCAACACAAAAATAATTTTTAAATTCAAACCAGTATTTCCTGAGATTCGCGCGTTCAAACAGCAAAAAGACAACGCGAGGATGAACAAGCCAATACCTCAAAAGTAAGTTCATCTCGCGCTAGAGCGCACTTATAGATATCTCAGAAATGGTGATAATTAGGGACAAAAAGATAAGAATCATTTTTGTAGATAATTTTGAGATCTACAACTTTGGTCTGAAATAATAATTGATAAAACTTACCGTTTTCGAGAAAAACCAAAAAGAAAACTGAAATGTTGACCTTTGACCCCGCATAACTTTGTAAGCTCACATGGGATTGATGGGGACTTTTATATTTCAATTTATTAGGGCAAAACCAAGGTCTCCACCAATATTTTGTTCTGTCTGTTCATGTAATATGTAATTATTATTGTGCATAAAATTTTCATAATCACGTCATAATATGGGTACATAGTATCAAAATAATTGAATTAATTATGCTGACGTGTCAAACATATTCGTAATACAAGTCAATTATATTAAGCATCCCATTTCGCATTAAATTATCTTGCCGTCGACTCCATGATTTAAATTCAGACTTAGGGTCCTTGCTCACTGACAGTCAAGACATTATGATGAGGCCACCGAAGTTATTTTGCCGGTGACGAATTGGTGGCACCACCCACCCTGGTGTTTGTACTCCAGATGAGTTACTTAGGTCTTTTCATCCGTTAATGGATGATTTATACAGTTTTCTCCGAGCGAAGTAACCACTCTTGAAATACCGTAGTGCCTGGGAAAGTTGGTTTTTAATTGTCGTATGGTTGCCCAAGCACATACGACATTCTCACAACACAGTCAGCCTAGTATTGGAAATCAGGGTGAGATAATGGAATACACGCTTTATTTAAGTTATCTAGTTTATTGATACTTAATTTGTACACTGGTCGACACTGGGTATTAGTTACAATTTTTATAATTTAGTACCAACTCAATTATTACCAGTTAAATTTAAAATACCTAGGTAAGTATAGAAATTATCGATGGACAGAGCCTCCTCGTATAATAGTAATTTTCGTAGGAAAAAAGAGAGCGACTCCGGCTTGTACCAGCTATTTATACCCTTGTCCATCGATAACAGACCAATGTGTTTTTGGTGTTGCTATTTTACTCTAAGCATAGACTAATTATTTATTTATTATCCAAGTCTTAACAATTAATAACAATATTATATGTAAAGAATATAAGTAATTCTAATTTCTAACACTAGTCTAGAGGAATGACTGGTCAATACGTCTGGAGCCAACCATGTACGGGTTTCCTCATGATGTTTTCCCTCACCGTAAGAACGTCCATATAATGTACTTGAGATCTGAAAAGTCTCATCGGTACACGTTACAACCTGGGATTCGAACCGGCACTCTCTCGAGTCCACCAAACGGTCTACCCACTAGGCCACGGAGCTCCAGATGAGTGACTCACCACCGTATAATAAATCCCACTCAAACCCTGGTAGTGGCGCCATGCAGCCTGAGGAACTCACCTTGTTTATTCTGGTGTCACGGGTCACCAATTACCAACAATTTGACACCAAGCTTACCTTACGCATGAAGGAACAAATTTTTATGCGGTGCGTACACATTAGTTCTTTTTAGGGAAGTTTAGACAAATTTAGTTCATGGTAATCTATACTAATATTATAAATGCGAAAGTGTGTCTGTCTGTCTGTTACCTCTTCACGCTTTAACCGCTGAACCGAGTTTTATGAAATTTGGTATAGACATACTTTGGGTCCCGGGAAAGGACATAGGAAAATTTTTATCCCGAAAAGGTAGTGTTCCCGCGGGATAATGTATTTACGGGGGCGGAGCCGCGCGCAAAAGCTAGTATAGTTAATACATGTGGACTTGCTTGTTGGAGTTGTACTAAATACAAAGCTGTAAGGTCGTCATACTACTTTGTCTACTTTTGACAGAAACGACCAATTATTTACAGAATTGTTTTTTTACAGACTATTTGTCTTTTAGGAATAAACTTTTCAGATCGTAGTTATCAAAAGTAGACAATAAATGGCTGTTCATGTTTGATCGTTCGATCTTGCCGCCTTACAATAAGAACTATTTCGATACGAACTGTGCTAATGTTTCTACAATCTGCCATTTTCTCTTTTCTTGCGTGGACTAGACTCCTTTCTAGGCTGGTCATGTTAAGCCTCCTGTGACAGGAGGCCTTTCCCATGTCACTGGTGGTGCCCCCGTAACTTTTAGTGAACAAGGGCCGTTAAGGGTCCATTATCAAAATTGTTTCATCTTTATCCTACATTTTGAGCCTATTGCATTGTTTTTGGCTCGACATTGTATTTAAACTTTCACAATTTTACTTAATTCTATTTTAAGATTCTTGAAGAATTGATAATGAAGAAAATGTAAAAAGTAGCTTTTGCCTGCGGCTTCGCCCAAGTAAATCCAGTATCCCACGAGAACCCTGTACTTTTTCGAGATAAAAAATAGCCTATGTGTTAATCCAGAGCTTAAGCTACTAAGATACAAAATTATATTAAAATCCGTTCAGTATTTTTTGCGTGAAGAGAAACAAGCATCAATTCATCCATCCATCCTCACAAATTTTCACATTTATAATGGATTTGGGACTACATGTATATACACATGTTTATGATGTTCAGGTACCAGCCACCAGGTGGTCAATAAATAAATAAATTAACGTTCTAATCGTATTTATAAGATATCATGTTTTGAATCTATGAGAGGTAAATTTAGTAGTTTAGTAGTAATATTCTGACCGTTAATGTTTCTCAATACATTTTGGACAATGTGCTGTATGTCAGAAAGAATCTAAATAATTTCAAGAAGAAAAGCGACAACCATTGTAGGAATTGAATACTAGAAATAAGAACAAGTTAAAAATATCAGTGATCAGACATAGCAAAGTAAGTAAATTTTTTATAGGTCAATCTATTCGCCTTTACAATAGAATCTCAGAAAAACGTTCAAAATCTTGCCATTAATAAATTTAAAAAGTTGTATAGAACGTTTGTCTGCTAAAGCTTATTATAAAGTTGATGATTTTATTAACGATGGCTCACCTTGGGAATAAGATGCCCCCCTGCAAGGCTGCTTTTAGGTTCTTAACTATGTTCTATGTTACATACCTAAGACTATTCTTCGAGATCTTACCACGGGACCATAAAGCCACATTTTCACTAGGGGACATATTTTGTCTCGCGACCTTGTTGCCCGACACGAAATGTACGTGTCCCGCGACATGTCGCCCGACGTCGCAACGACATTTACGGGTTGCGAGACTTGTCGCTAGTTACATGCTGTTCACCACTGATTAGTGTGAACAAGTCATATGTCGAGGGACAAAGTTGCAGGGACAAACTACGTGAATGTCGGACGACTTGCCTTCGCGACATGTCCCCTAGTGAAAACGCGGCTTTAAGCCACATTTTCACTAGGGGACATTTGTCTCGCGACCTTGTCGCCCGACACGAAATGTACGTGTCCCGCGACATGTCGCCCGACGTCGCAGCGACATTTACGGGTTGCGAGACTTGTCGCTAGTTACATACTGTTCACCACTGACTAGTGTGAACAAGTCATATGTCGAGGGGCAAAGTTGCAGGGACAAACTACGTGAATGTCGGACGACTTGCCTTCGCGACATGTCCCCTAGTGAAAACGCGGCTTAAAGCCACATTTTCACTAGGGGACATTTGTCTCGCAACCTTGTCGACCGACACGAAATGTACGAGTCCCGCGACATGTCGCCCGACGTCGCAGCTAGGCTTGTTGAAAAAATATCGATATATCGATATTTTGTGTTCGATATATCGATATTTTTAGCCGACATTTTTTGATCCGATATATCGATACATCGATACAAAAAAACAAATATCGAAATTCGTATCAAAATAGATATTTTTTTTTATTTATCATCTCATGACGATCTAATTTAATTCGCTAGAATTCAAAGTCGTAAAAATATTGAAGAAAAAAGTTATTGTTGTGCAGAATTCCGTTAATCTAATCTGTGGTAGTGAGTGCGTAACTAACTGCCCTGTCGGCTGATTGGATCTAGTAACTATGGATAGAAGACTCCGAATTTTATAATTGCTAAAAAGAACTGTATTACCTTGGTAATAGAGTGTATTTCACAATGCACGTATCATAGAGGCAAACCCGAGCCGAGCGAGATAGCCAGAACGGCCACACGGCCTCCCCATGTGTCTCGTTCTTGCATGTTGCCAACCAGAAAAATGTTGGTATTTATAAAAAATAACTTGAAAAATCTTAGATAAAACGAGTGTTTTCTTAACATTTATTATTTTAACAAATATTTATAACTATATTAAATTCTAATTAAAATAGTTAGAAATAGTCATTTAATACTAAATAAAAATGCAGTTTACATTAAATCCTTTCCCTTCTTTTTTATTAAATGATATCATTCGCAAGACAATAGATACGCAATTACACATATTTAATGCTAAACACCGGGTAATATTAAAATTGAAAATAGTTTTTATTTATTACTTCATGTATCTCCGTAACTATGTTTTTATTATTTATTTTATGCTTTTACAGTCAAAATGGTAAAAATTTTTGTATATATTCTTGTTGAGGTGAAAGTTTTTTTTTTTTTAATGTAATGTACCAGGAAACGAGCAAACGGATCACCTGATGGTAAGCGATTTCCGCCGCCCATGGACACTCGCAACACCAGAGGAGTTACACTTGTAACTCCTCTGGTGCTGCGACTTGCGTTCCTGGTCCTTCAAATCCCCAATCCCCCCCATAGGCCTCCGGTAACCTCACTCACTCGGCGAAACACAACGCAAGAGTAATTTCACGCCGGTTTTCTGTGAGGTCGTGGTATTTATCCGGTCGAGCCGGCCCATTCATGCCGAAGCGTGGCTCTCCCACAGTTAAAATAAGTTATGCTGGTTGCAATATTTCGTTTATTAGTAACATTAGTAAGTTAAATGTAATGTTAGTCTAGATATTCTAGTATAAAAGTGTTAACATTAAAGCAACTGACGTTATTAAGAGTTATAATTGTACTACGTTTTGTTATAAACTAATCAGTAGCGACTCGCCTAGAATCGTAGTAAGTACTGAGAAAAAACGTGTGTAGTCTAGTATGATAATATTATAAGTACAGTTTTTATAAATTTCTCAACAATGAAGAAATGCGACAAAAATGGCTCAATAATGTTTAAGTAAGGCATAGAATTACATAAAAATCGGTTGCAAATTGGTCGAAAAATTTGACCGATATATCGATATATCGATATTTTTTTCGCGATATATCGAGACCGATATTGATATTTTTTCAAATATCGATGTATCGATATATCGATATTTTCTTTCATTTTCGACATCCCTAGTCGCAGCGACATTTACGGGTTGGAGACTTGTCGCTAGTTACATACTGTTCACCACTGACTAGTGTGAACAAGTCATATGTCGAGGGTCAAAGTTGCAGTGACAAACTACGTAAATGTCGGACGACTTGCCTCTGCGACATGTCCCCTAGTGAAAACGCGGCTTAATTGACTCAGGGTCTCAGCGCGTTGGCGCTCAAGCCGGGGGTCGCGGGTTCGAATCCCGCCGAAGGAACAAAAAGTTTTTTGTGTATTAAATATGTGTATAATATAATAAAAATCTTAAATATATGTATAGTATAAAAGTATTAAATATACTTCCCGTTTTCAGGCACCGGTAAGACATGTTCTTCGGATACTTAGCACGGGGCCAGACTGACGTGGTGTGAAGCGTCCATAGATATTTTTATTATTATTATAATGGTTTGGCATGAAAGCGTCCATAAATATTGTTATGTTTTAAAATCAAACTTTAGAGGAGGTTTGGTACAATGCTGAAATCCTTTTTCGTCATAAAAGAACGCGAAGTGCGAACAAAACTACACCGTCCCCGTTGACACCTAAATCACACAACGTGAAATATGATCATATTTATTCGGCGACAGCTCGACAAAAGGACACCCGCGGGGTTTCGCCGACATGTGTACGGACGTAAATGCTCCATTAGTGAAATGATATTCCCCTTAATGTGTCCACCGAGTCAGGGGAGACACTGGATGTGACGAAAGCCTTCGAAATGAGAATATTCAGAATCTTGACACATAATTTAAGGGACTCGAGTAAAACAGTGGCGTAGTGGGGGGGGGGGGGGGGTTAATTTCCTTTATTTGGATACCCTACTCGATAGGTTTGGTTAAAAAAAATTGAACTACTTACAATTTTAAAATTTGGCGCCAAAACCCGCCATTTTGTATTTTTTATTTGAACTAGGTAGGTATCTAAGGACACTTGGGTTATTTAGATAAATCAAACCTTAATTGTCGAAATTCATCCAGCCGTTTGGAAGATACGTGGTAATAAAGGAATTTACAAACATACATGCATGCATACATACATAATTATATACATACATACAAGATACGCGCGAAAAATATAACCCTTCTTGACAGTCGGGTAAAAATATACTTTGCTCTTATAAAAAGTAGACGTATTTTTAATTAAAGACGAAAGTTTGGTTTTACTTCTTAGCTACTTACTTATATTTTTTTCAATAAAGTGTTCATTAAAATTTATTTGTTGAATTGTCATCTAAATGGTTGAAGTATTATTTATATTTAAAATCTAACCTGTATAATGCAAAATAACAATGACAGTTCATGCCGATGATGATGTGATGTATGTACGATGTGATGTATTGTATACGAAAAACCTAAATAAGGGGGCGGCAAATCCTAAGTAAGGGACGGCAAAATTGTCATCCGCCCCGGGCGGCAGTCACCCACGCTACGCCACTGTCCCGCGAGATACCTAATAGTATATTTACGCGGGCGGAGCCGCGAGAAACAGCTAGTAACTTATAACCGGTGACATGTACCTAAAAAAAAGCAAAGTAAAACCACATATTTCACACATCATTTTCATTTTCATAGAAAATCGAAGATTGCCGAGGGCCATTAGCTACGTAGGCGTACTGTACCTTAGTATTTTTTCGAATACTCGCAACGAAATAGTATAATCGAATATTTTGCTTTACAACACAAATTGTGTACTTTAACACTGTGATATGAAAAGTGAAAGATGTGAGTCAAGGATGACTAAAAGATTTCTAATAGTGTTACGTTTTTTACAGATGCAATATTTTTAGCACTAGACATACTCGTGGGACATTCGTATGTCTTATTAGCACCATATTACATGCGCCGTCGCAGCCAGTTTTGACATCAATTAGAGTATTCTGCATTTAAAATGCCGCGGCGCGCGAGTGTTAAGCACAGTTCAGAAGTTGACTTCAGCAGCTATACGTACAGACATTCAAAATCTGCCCATATTAAACATGCAGAAAATAGTAAGTTACACATTTCTTTTTTAAGTTAGAAATTTATCTCAAAAATTAAAAACTCGTTGACGTCAAAAAAAAATCGTTGTAGTATCAGGAAATCTAATTCATAAGCGTTAATAGAATTTCATTGTTTTATAATGACGGCATACAGTTACAATACAATTATAAATTATTATCAAACAGCCTCCGTGGTCTAGTGGTTAGAGCATTGGCTCTCGACTCGGAGTCCGTGGGTTCGATTCCCGCATTGGAACAACAAAAATTTTGTTTCCAAATTTGGTTAGGACAATGCAGGCTGATCACCTGTCTGACAAGAAAGATGATCCATACGTCGGATGGACATGTAAAAAGTCGGACCAGCGCATGATCTCTCACCAGTCGTGTCGGTTATCTGTCCCACTGGATTATGAGAGTAAAGGAAGAGAGAGTGCTCTTGTGTACTACGCACACACTTGGGCACTATAAAATTACTCCTGCGTAACTGGCCAGCTTTCAATAAAACCGGTCACCGTCACCGAAATCGGTATGGGGAGTTATTATTATTATGTAGGTATTGTCAGTGAAAAGTTTGATATCATTTAAATAACATAATAATATTACGAACAAATTATGACAATTACAGTCAACCTGCTGCTTATGAATTAGGTTCCTAGACAGTATATATTTTTACTAGTATTGTAGTAAATCTTATTTGTATTAATTTGGAATTAACATTTTTCTAATAACATATTATTTTTAGGTATTTTGTACTTTGGCACTCATCGCTATCGCCGCAGCGGCTCCTCAAGAACAAAACCCAACTTACATATTGAAACAAGAATCTAATGTCAGTCCCGACGGCTATCATTTTGAGTAAGTGCCTACTTTATTTATTCACTAGCTGGTGCCCGCGGCTCCGCCCGTGCAAATATAGCTTCCCTCGGGAACACTGTATTTTTTCAGCATAAAAAGTATCCTATGTATTAATCCAGAGGCTAAACTACTATCATACCAAATTTCATCGAAATCCGTTCTGTAGTTTTTGCGTGAAAGAGTAACAAACATCCATCCATCCTCACAAACTTTCGCATTTATAATATTAGTACGATAATATGTCACTTTTCTTCGCGTCTATGTTCACATACAGCACTAACATAAATTTCCGACATTTTCAGCCTCCTGAGCGTCGATTACGAAGATGAATATTAGTTGGTTAACGAGGGGACGTTTTTCGACCAACGTAATCGAGATCGGAAATTTTACTAATCAAAAATCCCCTCGTAATAATGAAAATTTTATTCCACAGTTTCGAGACGAGCGACGGCATATCGCGGCAAGAGCAAGGCACGTTGAAGCAGATCAGCGAGGACCACAGGGCCATCGCGGTCCAGGGCACATACAAGTACACCGCACCGAACGGGCTCGTGTACACCATCACGTACGTCGCCGACGAGCACGGCTTCCAGCCGCAGGAGCACGTCGAGCATCCCGGACAACAGTAGATCACTATCAAATTTTTTGTTATATTCAGGGTTGTCAACCGTCACTTTTATTTACCTGTATATTTGACAAACCTGAATATAAAAAATAATGAGAATACGTATTGCAAACAAAAATACTTTTTGTATGTGTCACCGTAAAATCGTAAAAACCAGTAGATTGTAAAATAACTAACGAGGTTGTAAAAATATATCGAAAGATTAAAAACTATATATAAGATCTCCAAAAATCAATCACGGATACTTCAGGCACGTGATTCACTGCTTAAGTAAAGACGTTTAGGCAGAGAAATAATTGTCATACTCAAACTAAAATAATCATCTAATGTATGGGCGACTCTCCGCAAAACGCAAACTCGCCCTTATAAAGACAAAAATTTTTTTTCGAGTATGACAATTTTTTTTTATGACAATTTATTTTTCTTCTTAAATGTCTTTACTTAAGCAGCAGATCACATGCCCGAAGTATCCATAATTCATTTTACCAAACCTTATATTTATAATCCAACGAAAAATTATGGAAAATAATTATAGGCAGCATATTCACGTCGGAAGTCTATTAACATTTTACAATTTCACTAGTTTTATTACGATATAACGGTTTTTACAATTTTACGGTGACATATGCATCAACGTAACATTTTTACTATTGTACTAAGCCATAATGTTGCTGTTTTACATAATAAATATGGATCTTGTTTTTGTAACACATGTTACGCTACGACCATTGTCTTGTCAATTAGTCGCTTATCGTTAAATAATATTGATTATTGATGATTGAAGCCACTTGGCGATACTTGAGACTTGAGAGTTGTTATCGTAATTTACTATTTTTGTATTGTTTTTAATTGATTTTGAATAAATAATGTTAAAAATATTTTATTAGTTTCCTGAAACACAACTTACCTTTTAACTTAACTAAACATAAGAATTGAAGTATGTATAGATGTTATAAGAAATTTCAACCTCGTCATTACAATGAAAGCATTGCCTGTAGAGTGCAAAAAATTACCTCAAATATTAAGAGCAGGAGAGACTGTTCGCCGTCCCGCTCTCGCAGGAGTATGTTCGGCCCACAGCGCACGGCGAACTCCGCGAGGCGGCGAGACTCAGCAGCAGCGAGCCCGCCAGTGGCTTCATCGAGTTGCGCCCGCTGGTGCCTGCGATGTCCGCCAGGCACACGCAGATTAACTTTATTATTGTCTCTGTTACAAACATCACGAAATTCTATTGTTTATTAAAATTTATTTGTTGAAATGTCATCTAAATGGTTGAAGTAAAATAATTTAGATTAGCTTAGATAATTTTTTATATTAATTAAAATCTAACCCGTATAATGCAGAATAACGATGACTATTCTTGCCGAAAATTTCTCTAGAATTAATGTATGTAGTAGTATTGTATGTATATAAAAAAAACCTTAATAAGAGGGCGGCAAAATCTAGGTAAAGGGGCGGCAAAATTGTCATCCGCCCCGGGCGGCAGACACCCACGCTACGCCACTGGAGTGAAATTAGTAATTTCTCTCTTAGCTAAAGTACAATGATAAAGTACATAACCTACATCCATAGATGTACTATATTAAAAGCCTTCATCACTATCGACCCGTTTCAAAAACCTATCTACCAATAATATTTGTTATAAACGTCACATTTGTAGCATAAGAAAACGGCAAATGATTGAATGACAACGTTTTTAACAAATAGTTATTGGTCGATAAGTTATTGAAACTGGCCGTAAATCGGCTCGACTTACTAGTCAGATGTGACAGTTATGTCGCCAACAAAACCCACCGTCACAAAGATCCTTTTGGGGTCCCATGAAACCCGTTTTAGGGTTCCGTAGGAACTATAAAGAACCTTTATAGTATCGCCCTGTCCGTCCATATGTCCGTCTGTCTATCCGTCCTCCCTGGCTAACTTAAAATTCGTATAGATTGCTAAGCTTTATTTTTGGCATCATAAAATAATTTAAGAGCCACCTCCTTCCTTATATGTGTGAAACGGTGATGAAATATTTTTTCTATAATGTAAACCATTTTCAAGTAATCGACCTGCAATATAAGAGGTAGAAACTTGTAACTTTCATTCTAAATACGCTTTAGGAAAATTTGATTGAGTGAAATCTAAATATATAAAAGACAAACTCGACTGACTCATCTATCAACGTACAGCTGAAACTACTAAACGGATTTTGCTGAAATTAGTCAAAAGGATTTTTGAGAATTCGTCCCCTAAGGGGTGAAAACGGGGTTAAAATTTTGTATGGAAACCGAACTCCACTCAGACGAAGTCGCGGGCTAAAGCTAGTCGGATAATAACTTTTGAAGTATTTGAAATAACCTATTGCGCGTTGATAGTTATCTACCTTACATGTCCGGCCGTTCTCTTGGCTAGGTTATTCTGAGATAGAGACAGTCCTGACAAAAATAAAGTTTTATAAATAATATAACTGTTTAATCTTGCAGGTCTTGGGTACTTAATCTTTGGTAAAGCTAAACGTCTGTTTACCGGTAGGTACATCTGTGATAATTATAACTTTGTAGCAAGTTAAATTTTCATATTCACAAAACTTTTCTCTTTAACTTATTCAACAAGTCGAGAAACAAAATTTAGTCAGTGTTAAGATTTAATAGTCGTATTGTTTTCGTACATTTCAGTGTTTCAAAGCATAATTATTTTAATTGAGATTGACTTTGTATAAATTGCTGGATTTTTTTTTGTAACAAACTGGAAGTTAGAATGTTTATTTGGAGTCGCTTTCGAGATTTTTTTTTAATAATTAGAACTTTTGTGAGTTGTATGGGTTACTTTGGGTAACACGAAGACCTTAGAAGGTCGATTCTGCTAAATAAATCCTGAAATAAAACATCTTAACAATCCAATCCCGATAATATTATGTTAAAAGTGAAAAATGCTATTCTCATAAACATCAAACCGTTTCGATTGGTCCAGACAGCAAAAATCAGTTTATCAGATAATATAATCAATCAAATCAAAAATCAGATATAATCAATCTAGACGATTCATTTATAATTCGATACAAGAAAAAAGTATAAGTTTATTATGAGAATTAGGGTTCAGGTGTCTAGTTCAAACTAAAAGTTTTGTTTCGAAGCTACCTAGAGCTTAGGTGCTAATTTTTTTCACAGCTTTTTATGCTTATGTTACCTAAAAACTTACAACCGCACAATAATCTCATCTAGTTCCCAATAGAGCACAGAATAATTAATATTAGTACAAGTAATAGGGTAAGGCAGGGACCACCGAGGCCCATAGGGTATGGAGAGGCCAAAGCCCACTTCTCGCCGCGCGCGGGAACCCGGGCGCGTTTATATGACCACAAGAATCACAATGCGTTCACCGCAAGTTGAGCTTTATCGACTAGGCCACTAAAGTACATATTATTTAACAACCCCCATCCGCGATTGCCATTAGGTTGTACTTTGTGACCTAGTCAATAAGGGTCAATTCACACCGCGACAATACGCGATGCGACGCCGCGCTGCATTTTTAAGATAACTATTCACAATTAAACTTTATTTCAAGCAGATTCGCGTGACGTCTCGTTGCGATGAACAGACCCAAAAGCTCAAATCGCGGGTCGCGTCAGTATCAGTTCACATCGAAACAAGATATGCGACGTTGCATTTTTAAGACAGTTATTCAAAATTGGACTTTATTCGCTACATAAAAAGATACACGTTTAGTTGCAATAGTTTAAATGTCAAATAAGTTCGAATGTCGCATAGAACGGCGTCGCTCTTGCAATGAAAAGTGTAGGTATTCTTGTGGCCTACAGAATAAAGTTAAATTTTGAATTACTGCTTTTAAAATTCGCGTCGCGTATCGTCTCGTTTCCGTGTAAGCTGATCCTGGGCGCTTATACTGTCACGACTCATGGGACAAACCACGTCGCGGTCGCCGTTATTAATGAAGTTAATAAAAATTCGAATTTCACAAAAAACTTACCAAAATAAGCAGACAATTCCAGTAGAAATTATAAATATACCTGTCGTAGGTCGTAAGTTCATAACGAACAATGGTAATGGATTTGAAACAGGAATCAGGTGATACAATTATTGTTATTACGAGACTTCCACTTCGCTTGATTACATCTATAGCGCCGTCAAGAAATTATATTAAATTCGGAGTTCGGACACGCTTAGATGAAATACTCGTCGACAAGAAAATATGATGTGTAATGCAGTGCAAACGGGCTACTAAAGATCGCGATCTTCGGACCGGATACAATACAGAACCTGCATAGTTTTTTTTATTGGCTTTTCGTTTCGGTGTGATTTGACCCTTAGGCCCTACTTAGCTTTAATATTACAGTTATTTTTCTTTTATATAGCTATATGGAAATAAATATTTATTTATAGATTTGATTTTTTTGTACTGATTGACTCAAAACCTTCGTTTACGCACGTAATAAGTATACCACGCTTCTCCCTGCTTAATTTATGATGAATTTTCTCTTGAAGCGTCACAGGAGTGGCTCAGGAGATAACCGACCAATTCATACACTGGCATTTGTCTGTATTTCACCCGGGAATTTATGGTCCCACTATAATAGAGCACCTACTAACGTAGGGTTACCACACGTCCAGATAAAGCTGGACTCGGACTCTTTGAGACCGGACAAAGCTGTCCGGTCCGTCTCAAATTTCATAGGCGTTTTAATTACGCCATTTTTTTTACATAGTTTTTTCTTACTTTTGTTCAGTCAGCTCAACTCGGATTTTGTACAAAATATCTGGCTAAGCAAGTTTGATTTTTTTTCAGGTTTGGCAACCCTAAGAGAGTGAAAGAGATTTGTCTCCGGTCATAACTCATAGCGAATCCAAACTGCACACAAATAGCGGGGATTAGACGAACAAATGAACTCGACTTTTTCAGAAAAACTGCCTCACGTCATAATTCATTTTAGGTTTTAAAGGATTTAAATGATAAGTTACAAAGACTGCCACCCGCAGGATTATTTAACTATATTAGCGAGAGAAGAATAGGAATGAATCCATTAGATACTCTCAGGGAATTTAAGCCTTTAGCAGGTTGACCATTCTCGTAATTTGTTCGTTTAATAATATTATATTTATCTTTGACATGTAATGTTGCTTACACGTACCGATTTCGTTTAGAGCAGACCATTATGACAGCAGTCAGCACGACACTCGTGTGTTTGATTTCATCACTATTGTATTAGCAGAGTCAAAGGGGATCCCCTTTTCTCGCATAATTTTATTTGTCATTGAGCTCCGTGGCCTAGTGGGTAGACCGTTTAGTTCGCACTCGAGAGAGTGCAGGTTCAAATCCCAGGTGGTGGCGTGTACCAATGAGACATTTTCAGATCTCAAGTACATTATACGGACGCTCTAACGGTGAAGGAAAACATCGTGAGGAAACCCGCACATAGTTGGCCCCAGACGTATTGACCAGTTCATTCCTCTGGACTAGGCTGACTATGTTGTGAGAATGCCGTATGTGCTTGGGCAACCATACGACATTCAAAAAACCAACTGTCCCAGGCACTACAGTATTTCAAGAGTGGTTACTTCGCTCGGAGAATACTGTATAAATCATCCATTAACGGATGTAAAGGCCTGAGTTATTTGTCATTATTTCATTTGGCATAACTTATAAATTTATTACGCATAATAATACTTTGGCATAATGGTTTCTTGGAATACTACATCATTGGGCATAAAAATCATTTAAACTAATATTGTTTGTCTAAATTAAATGGGACATAACTCGAAAGACAATTTTATTGTCATAATAATACTTTGGGATAATTGTTTTTTGGAATTAACTTGTTAGGCATATTTTTATATCATAATAAATTCAAGGCATTCTGTTATGTCACACAAGGCGAAAATATGCATAAAATGGAAGGACATAATAAAAACATGGTAAAGGTAATGATATCACGCATATTTATGAAATATAATTATTTTTAAACAAAAATTTAAACCGACTTTAGAAGTAAAAATACACAACAAAAGTATGAAATAAAACAAATTTTCTAAATAGTTCCTATTTTAAATTTGGCAAAAGTTATGCCAAATGAGTATAAAGTGTTATGCGAAACTTAGTAGTTTCGCATAACACTTTATACGCATTTAGGGCAAATGAAATTATGCCAAGTAAAACTATGACATAATAGGTATGATTTTATGCGAAAAAATAGGGAACCGAGTCAAAGAATATATATTACTAACCTAAAGAATCGTCATTCCATCGATTTACACGAAAAACAGCTCGCGCCTGTGTGTGCGTGGCTGGACAAATGTGGAGGTAGGAGGAGGGTGAGGAGGGTGTGAGTTTTTTCCAGTCTAGTCTTTCGTTCACGGGACTGGCCGCTAATCGTTTTGTATTTTGACATAATTGACAACATTATTTCATAATATTTAAGATATTGTCTGACACGATGATTATTATTATTTCGGTGTCAACCATAATAGTGTCTACAGACACACGAATTTGGTACTGAGCGTACAGCGGACCATACCGGAGACCAAATCCGGTTTCGCTACACACGCACGGATTTGGTACGGTGCAGGGGACCGTAAAGCTCGACACTCATATTGTGTTCGATTTTATGTTCTATTACATTAGCACAGAGTTCTATTTATAGTGCTGTTTTTAAACGACGACGATGATTCCCGCAATTCATTGATAACGGGTAGTAATACCAAAACTAAAAAATATTTCTCCCCAAATTTTACCCCTGATTACTTATACCATTGACAGGTCTAAGAGATAATAAGCTAGAAAAAAAGGTTATATGTTTAACATAAAGACTTACGCGTGAATAACATAAAACTAACTTGTGTTAATCTATATATATAATAATTTCACTCCCAATACATTTTTATATTCCTGGCTATATACAAATATTAAAATAATTTTTATTATTACATACAAATTGATTCATAAGGAGTAAACTCTAAACATCCTGTCCCCTAGTAAGCCCCCGTAGATATTTTCCCCTTATTTTGGGGGGGACATCCCTAAGTTGGCAACACTGATACCGTTGTACGGCCTAACCGCCGGACTGCTCTACACACGCACGGATATGGTACGGAGCAGACCAGATCCGATGCGGACAACGGCGAACTCTTCGCCTTCTTCTTATGTTCGCCGGACTGCCCTACACACGCTCGAATCTGGTACGGAGCGTAACAGATCCGCTGTACGCTCCGTACCAAATTCGTGTGTCTGTAGACACCATAATGCTATCTACAGACACACGAATTTGGTACGGAGCGTACAGCGGACCATATCCGCAGACCGAATCCGGTGTCGCTACACACGCACGGATTTGGTACGGTGCAGTGGACCGTAAAGCTCGACACTCACGTGTTCGATTTTATGCTCTATTACATTATCACAGAGTTCTATTTACAGTGCTGTTTTTAAACGACGACGATGATTCCCGCAATTCATTGATAACGGGCAGTGATACCATACAAATTGATTCATAAGGAGTAAACTCTAAACACCCTGCCCCCTAGTAAACCCCCGTAGATATTTTCCCTAATTTTGGGGGGTATATCCCTAAGTTGGCAACACTGATACTGTTGTACGGCCTAACCACCGGACTGCTCTACCCACGCACGGATTTGATACGGAGCGGACCAGATCCGATGCGGACAACGGCAAACTCTTCGCCTTCTTCTTATGTTCGCCGGACTGCCCTATACACGCCCGGATTTGAACCGGAGCATACCAGATCCGCTGTACGCTCCGTACCAAATTCGGGTGTCTGTAGATACCATTACAACTCTCAATAAATACTTCTTCCGAAACTTAAATAAGCTGGTTAATCTGATAAAATTAACAGTAAATAATGTTCTGTAATAATATTCTGTCTTTTAATACATTAAAATATATTTCCAATAAATAATTTTCTACAGGTTGACTTTTCAAATCGCTTATTTATTTATTTTATTTAACATTACAGCTGAACATTATACGAGTAACATTTCATGGCACAAACATAAGTTTATGCTTGTCGATGTTATATTGATCAATAGCTTAATTTACTAAAACAAGAAAATAAAAACCTCTAAAAATAACCTACAAAAGCCTTCCCCCAATAGAGGCTTTTTTCCCTAATTTTAGGGGGAAACCCCTAAGTTGGCAACCAAATCCGTAGTTTGCTCCGGACCAAATCCGAACGTGTGTTATACTTTATTGATGTTCATAATGTGACTGCAGATGTCGGTCGTTATTATAATACGTGCAAATTATGAGAGCAATTTACTTGCTAAAAGGATCAAATTCCCTGATTATACTACGGACTTTAATAGCCAATTTTACTAAACGCCCATTACACAGTCAAACGTAGGATTTGCAGTCAGGTTTTCGTTAGGCAAACGTCATTTACCACAATTCGAATGACCATCTAACGTCGCGCGTCGCCCTAACGTTAAACATTTTAGCTTTTATGAATATTAACATTTAACGCTGGGACTATATGATCCGGAATCCGGAAGGTCAGGACAATTCAGAGCATTGGAACTAGAACTCTGCTCTGATACAATAGAGCTAAAAATCGAACACACAAGTGTCACTCAACACAAATGTCAATGTCATATTATATGTCAGCTCGACACTCGACCAGAGTTCTATTTTCAGTGTCCTGAATTTGTACGGATCTGCTGGATCATATAATTTTAGTCTTCAAAGAAAAGTGCCAAATATATGTGATGTTGTGATCAGTTTAACTTTATTATAATAATCATTTAGTTTTTCTTAATTCCCTTAGCACCACACCGTTTTTTTAGTATTAATATACATCTTTAATCTACTCCGTAATATAAAATATCGTAAACGGGAAGCAGTTAATTAAACGAGAAAGTGGCGTTTTTCTCCCGTTTTTAAATAAAGTTGTTAGTGACGTGTTGGGTCCCGCGACCTCCTTTGTTATTTCTGACTTAGCGCCTGTCGCACAATCTACTTCGATTAATATTTCGATTAGGGGATAGTTTTAGAGAAATGAGCATGCTATTTTATATAGTTATTTCGTACACATCTTTTTCTTATAATATTCAATTACGCATAACAAATTATTTGAATTAAACGAAATACACTTAAACAAGGACTCGTTTTAAATTCATACACATCTATACTTAATATTTTAAAGATGAAGAGTTTGTTTGATTGTTTTAACGCGCTAATCTCAGGAAGTACTATATATAACATCACGCTGCGACCAATAGGAGCGAAGAAGCAGTGAAAAATGTTGCAAAAACGGGGAAAATTATTCATATTTTTGAGGGCTTCCGTTGCGTGCGTTATTCCTCTTTAAATGATCTAAAGAAATGACAGCGATAGTATATGTCTATCTTTTAAGATTGACTCACTATAACCTTTTTTATGGTAATCAAATTTGGCCGAAATTAATGCACTATTGAACCATCAGTTGACGCGGACGAAGTCGCGGACAACAGCTAGTCTTAAGTGTAGGTTCAAAATAACTGTTAAAACCAAGTAAAAACTTTCAAAATAAATTGTTTTGCAGCAGAAATCATTTATTATCAACCATTTAAAAATACCCAGATCTGACAGATGTACATTGTACATCCTTTAGAAAGTTAGCGAGTATCGTATACTACCGATATATGTAGCCACTGTAAGACTAGATATTGCCTATCCAGGCTCCGTAAATTCAATGTTCTAAGTCACTCGTAAGGATCAAGTGTCCCTCTTTTTTACTTAAAATTAGCGGGCACTTTAAGCTTTAAGTTAATAATAACTTCTCCCTTCCCGTTCTATACACTCTAACGACCGGTTTCAATAATCTATCTACTAATTACTATTTGTTAAAAATGTCACTTTTGGTATCACTTTCCGATTTTTTGCGTTTCAATCTTTGGTTTCAATCTTTGATTATTTATTACATAGATACGTTATATCCTTACAAAACTGACAATATTTTTGTGCCACGACACACATTGACATGGGACGCGTGTCAATGTGTCAACGTCGCATAGTAACACAAAACACGCTATTACTCGCGGAGCACACTAACCAAAACTGGCCAATCGAGTCTTCATTTTTACGCGTTTATAACATATCTACCTCTTTTTAATATTATATATCTATGGTTTCAATACTTAGGTAGAGGAATCTTTGTCTGTGACAGCGAGATCGCTGACAGTGATACAAAATGTGACGTTTTTAACAAATAGTAGTTATCGGTAGATAAGTTATTGAAACAGGCCGTAAGTAAATTACTGCTTCTCTCATCCCGTACTCTGAGCTTTAAGGGTCAATTCACACCGGAACGAAACGATACGTAAGCGCTACATTTTTAAAGAAGTTATTCAAAGTTGAGCTCAATTCATTACACATGAATATACACGTTTCATTGTAAGACTTCGAATGTCAAGTTGCACCACGCTGCATAGCGCATGTGCAGTGTATGACTAATGTTATATGAAACGTGTATCTTATTGTGTAGTGAATAGAGTTCAATTTTGAAAAGCTCTCTTAAGAATGCTGCGTCGCGTATTGTCGCGATGTTAACTGACCGTTAGTACCCAAATAATTGCTGATCCTAAGAAAAGGCTTTGAAACGTTATTAATTGTAGTGTAAGGGATCTATGGTAGTATGGTATAGTATCTACATAACAGAGATTATAACTATTGTAATAACGTTATTTATTACCTTAAAATGGTGAACCCGAACTAGGATTTTGGTATAGATAATGTTTATTAAGATTTTGCTCGCATAAATTATAAACACTACGAATTTTGTATAGTGTCTTTAATCTGTCTTAAACAATCCTTAGTTAGGCAAATAAATAAGTGATATTATTATCTTGATGCGCCACCAGGTATGGCCTTTCTTTTTTACTGACTTCCAAAAAAGCAGACGTGCTTATACGTTCAGCTGTATTTTTTTATTTTATTAAGGTTAGTTAGGGCATGAGGATATGCTATTTTTATCCATAGACTAATTTGCTCCATGTATATATGAAATAATATAATTATGTTTCCGAACCCAAAGTTGCGAGTTTCTTACGCCGGTTGCGAGTTTCTTACGCCGGTTCTTCTCGCCGGGCTAGTTTCCGAACCGGTGGTAGGCATCATGTAGGACAATTCTATAAGCGTTATATTATAACCTACATGAAAATAAAAATTTTGGGTTTGTGTTTGAAAAGGGTACAAATGGGATCCTACTACGAAGACTTTGCCGTCCGTCTGTCTGTCTGTCATCAGGCTGTGGCTCATGAATCGTGATAGCTAGACAGTTGAAATATTCACAGATTACTACTACAATACCAAAGTTTGTGAGGATGGATATATGGATAGATGGATAGATGAATGGATGCTTGTGACTCTTTCACTCGAAAACTACTGAACGGATTTTAATGAAATTTGGTATGATAATAGGTTAGGTTCTGGATTAAAACTTACGCTACATTTTATCCCGAAAAAGTACAGTGTTCCCGTGGGATACTGTATTTACAAGGGCCGAGCCGCGGGCAATAGCTAGTGTAACATGTTTTATTCCTGTGGTCAGTTAAAATGCAAAAGTTTCACGAATTCACAAGCAGGTTTGTTGATCCCGTATTGACACTGCTCCTAGTGTTAGTACACATCCTAAATAAACAGAAAAGCCTAATTTTACCAAGTATGGAAATAATTCGCATGGAAAAGACCAAGTACAAACACAGAAGGGCAGCGCAAATATGACCCCAGTATCACAAGGGTCCATTGTACGTACTATTTACATGTGAAAGTTTGGGGCTAAGATTTAATCTCTTTATATTTTTTAATAGTTTTCTTTGTGGTTTTTAGTTGAAAAAAAAAAATAATCAGATTTATTTTCAGACTTCCATAGAAACTGTTATTTGTACATTAGATCAAAATACATTGTTAAAATACATACTTACTACTTTTTCTAATCCATACTAATATTATAAATAGGAAAGTGTGTGTGTCTGTCTGTTTGTCCGTCTTTCATGCCAAAAATACTGAACTAATTAAAATGAATTTTGTACACAGATAGTCTAGAGCCTGAGAAAGGACATTCGCTACTTTTTATCGCGGGACGTTACTGTACTTACGCGGGCGGAGCCGCAGGCATCAGGTGGTCGTGGCATTATTAGCAATAATGCTAATATTGACAATAATATTTCTTGTGTGCGGCCTATTGTCGTTTTTTTGTATGTGTTGACTAGTATTGACAAATTAATTCTGTCAATAATAATACACATGTGCGGGTAGCCTATCACCCTAGCGACCTACAAATTACAATAGTCATGTGCTTGTATTTTATGACCTCTTTTTCGTGTTGATGTTGACTACACTGCTCTGAAACCACCAATCAAACCTCACAACAACCTTGAACATATCTGGTGCAACAAAACCTAAGTATTATAAGTATGAACGTAATCTACTATTGGTGATGATATGCATCATCACCACCATCAATTGTAAGTATGTACCTACAGTAGCAATAGTAGCAATACAGTCAAATATTTAGAATATACTATTATAAATGTGAAAGTTTGTGAGGATAGATGGATGTTTGTTACTCTTTCACGTAAAAACGATAAAATATACCTAGTATTATTAAAGTTTATGCTCTAGATTATAACATTATAAATGTAAAAGTTTGTGAGAATGGATGGACGTTTGTTAGGTTTTCACGCAAAAAAATACTGAACATAATATTATATTGATGAAATTTGATATGGTAGTAGTTTAGGCTCAGAATTAAAACATATGTTAGTCTTTTTATTCTCAAAAAGTACCGTGTTCCCATGGGATACTTTACTAATGCGAGTGGAACCGCGGGCAAAAGCTAGTTATAATAATATCTATGGACGCTAGCCTCGTGCTGAATTCTCAAAGGAACGGAACAGGTTACGGGTATCAGTCAACGGATATATATATATTTTAATGCTATTATACTATAAACATAATATATACTATAAACATATACATATACATAGATACACATCAATGACCGAGGAACACTAACAAAACAGTTTTCTGTGTTACACAGTGAACTGTTTTGTTCCCTGGCGGCATTCGAACCCGCGATATCCGGCTTACGCGCCAAGAAGTTAACCACTTAACAACAGAGGTCGTCAAGACAAGACATCAGACAATTATAAAATAAAACAACTTCTTAATCGCCACCAAATTTTAAACAATCATAAAATCGTTCTTAATTAATTTTAATTGCCACAAAACAAACGTGAACCATTGTTAAAGGTAAATTAAACAGAAATCAATGTATTTGCCGGTATTTAGTGAAGGTAAAATACAGGGCAGGATATTAGATTCTGTAATTTATTTTGCGTCCGTTTTATTGGAATAATAAATTCCAACTGGGTCCCACTTTGAACAATATATGGGGTGTGAGTTCTAGTTTCATTTACACGGACACCGGACTCTACAATGGCTGTGTAGTGTTTGTTCTTCCATAGAGCCATTACTTTGTGGTTAGTTTATAATTTCTTTGTTGTTATTGATTGTCAGTTTTTATGTCCTCAGTAAAGAACAAATTTGTCCGTCAATTTCTGTGTCATAGTCTACCATGATACCGTGATGGACTTCGTAAAATGAATTTAATGTTGACATTATTTGTATATCTGAACATTGGTTCAGGCAACATGAACACATTTTCAATTTTAATGATCACCAGTTAGCAAGTTCGTTCAGTAGAGAAAATGCCATTAGAGGTGGCTCTTTAATATTAATTAGAAAAAATTTGAAATTCAAGGAACGCAAAGATGTCGTGAGCCTCTCAACTGAGCGAATTATTGAAGTGGCTTGCATAGAGTTGAGTCAACTTATTATTGTAAGCGTATACAGGCCTCCATCAGGGTTATACGATTCATTTGAACAAACTATGGAACGAGTATTGTCAAAAATATGTGCATCTAACAAAAAAGTTATTATATGTGGCAATTTTAATATAAATTTATTATATTAGTTAGATTCACATCTTTGTTTAAATCGTATAACCTCTTTAATTTATTTCTTGAACGGACAAGAGTGTGTGACACAACTGCTACTTGTATCGATAACATTTTCACGAATATTACTCCATGTAAAAAAGAAATAATTAATAAGCTCAGTTCTGATCACTGTGGACAGTTAGCTTCTTTTAATATTAATTATGACCGTAACCAAGAGGAAGAGTTTGTGTTTATTCCTGTGAATACAAAACGTATTGAGAAATTTAGAAATAATTTAAGTACAAATATTCAATTATTGGATGGGTCAAATAGCTCAGATGAAGCTTTTAGTAAATTGTTTAAGGTAATAAGATCCCAATTTAATTCAGTATTCACAACTAAAACGGTTAGAAATTGTAAGGAAAAAAGTAACTTTATTGAATGGGCAACTGCAGGAATTAAAATAAGCAGGCAAAGACTATACGAATTATATGCTGAAAAAAGTATTAATAATAATGAAACATTTAAAACATATGTTAAAAACTATTCAAAAACCTTCAAAAAAGTATGTAAAGCTGCTAAGGCTCTTTATATAAAGAATAAAATTAAATATTCTAAAAATAAAATTAAAACTACATGGAAGGTAATAGCTGGTGAGACTGGAAACGTCACCTGTCGTAGCTCTGAATTTGAACTTTATTTTGAAAATAAAAAAATTACTACTGATTTGGAAGTTGCGACGGTCTTTGAAAAGTTTTTTGCTGACATTCCGGTCTCAACTACAAAAAATTTAAATTCCTCACCTGCAGCTGCTGAAAAACTACTCAGAGATAATGTAAAGGAATGTGATGTCAATTTTAAGTTTAAAGAAATTGACTCCAGCAGGCTTAGCATGGCGATCCATAGAAATACATTTTAAGTAGAAATATTCTATCCAAAACAGGTCATTGCAAAATAGTTCTTAATCCATGATAACAAGGTCGTCAATAGAAGTCAACATTTCTAAACCGCCATATTTTTAAAATGGTTGCCGGGAAATCTTCTGTCAAAAACGAACAAATATTCAAGTATATGACTCAACGTAAAGAAACTTTTTGTCTAGGTCCGCCATGATGTGGAGTGGTTGACATTACTGTGGGACTTTTTGACATTAAATTAAGAAAACTTTTCTACTTTAGCTGTCAAAACAGGCCATTTTGTGCGCTCATGCTCGGGAAGAAAAGAAACGTTATTTCTCATAACGATGATACATCGACCTTGCTACCTTATAATAAGACCTATTTTGCTCCGAATGGTATTAATGTTTCTTCAATCTGTCATATTTTCTATTCGTCGTTGTTTCTTCTAAGCGCATGCTAAGCCTGCAGAGATATTATTAACACATTTAAATTGTTGAATATTAAAAATACTGCTGATCTCTGGGGCATGTCTACAAAAGTTATTAAATCAATAATTGACATCGTAGCTCCTTATCTAGCGACAATATTCAATGAATGTATAAAAAGTGGTGTATTCCCTGATTTAATGAAGCATAGCAAGGTAATACCCTTATTCAAAGCAGGAAATAAATCTGATCCGAAAAACTACAGGCCTATATCAATTCTACCGACTCTTAGTAAAATATTTGAAAAAATTATTTTAAGACAGTTATTAGTGCATTTTAATTTAAACAAATTATTACATAATAATCAATACGGTTTTACTAAGGGTCGATCCACAACGGATGCTGGTATAGGTCTTCTTTGTAGTATCTTTGAAGCTTGGGAGGAGTTACAGGATGCATTAGGTGTATTTTGCGATCTCTCCAAGGCCTTTGATTGTGTTGAGCATGCTACATTGATCAGAAAATTGCACCACTATGGCATTCGGGACTCTGCACTCAAACTTTTGAGTTCTTACCTTAACAATAGAACTCAAAGGGTGGAGATAAATAGTAAAAAGTCCACTGGGACCAAAATAGAATTAGGTGTCCCACAGGGATCTATTTTGGGCCCGTTTCTTTTTCTCATCTATATAAATGATTTACCTTATCTTGTTAAAGATAATGATAACGAGATAGTACTTTTTGCCGATGACACTTCACTAATTTTTAATGTGAAGCGACAGCAGTCAGACTACGACGAGGTAAATAGTGCTCTTTCAAAAATAGTACATTGGTTTAATGTTAATAACTTACTTTTAAATTCCAAAAAAACAAAATGTTTAAAGTTTACATTGCCCAATGTTAGGCAAGTTCAAACCAATATACTATTAAATGGTGAGAAAATAAATCTTGTGGACACCACTGTATTTCTAGGTATAACACTAGATAGTAAATTACAGTGGGGTCCTCATATTGCTAATCTTGCAGATAGGCTCAGTTCTGCAGCATATGCAGTCAGAAAAATTAGAGAAATTTCTGACGAAGACACGGCGCGACTTGTTTACTTTAGTTACTTTCATAGTAGAATGTCTTACGGCATCCTTTTATGGGGAAGTGCCGCAGACATTAATACGATATTTGTGCTGCAGAAGCGAGCAATACGTTCAATTTACAAAATGTCCCCCTTTGAATCTCTGAGAGAAAAGTTTAAAGAAATAGGTATTCTAACCGTCGCTTCTCAATACATTTTGGATAATGTATTATATGTTAGAAAGAATATTAGTAATTTTAAAACTAAAAGCGACAATCACTGTAGAAACACTAGAAATAAGCACAAGCTAGATATACCGGTGATCAGACTAAGTAAAGTAAGCAAATCATTTAAAGGTCAATGTATATGCCTATACAATAGAATCCCAGAAAACGTTCAAAATTTTTCCATTAATAAATTTAAAAAAGTAGTTAATGAACGTTTGTGTGCAAAAGCCTATTATAAGGTCAATGATTTTATTGACGATCGCACACCTTGGGAATAGGATGACCACCTGCAAGGCTACTTCTATGTACTACAATATGTATCTGACTTTTGTCAATATTATATACCTAGACCTAAGTTTTCAAATTGTAAACAACTTCATTTTTTTTAAAAAGAACAATTTTCCATCTTTTTGCTAAAAGATGGCCCCGTGCGAGTTTCTTACGCCGGTTCTTCTCGCCGGGTTAGTTCCCGAACCGGTGGTAGGCATCAAGTAGGGACAATTCTTTAAGCGTTACTTTGTAACCCATATGGAAATAAAACTTTTTTGATTTGATTTTGATTTTGAATTATATATTATTGTAAAACAATCGTAGGAAAATTATATGATAATTGTAATATGTGAATAACAAGGTATGGGCATTAAGCCTCTAGTTTGTTTTTATCCATAAAGCAGTGTCCTGACACGCTCTTGTTGTTTTATTAAAAAAAAAAACATATGGCACCTAGCCCATCTATAAACCGTGTCCTGGCACGCTCTTGGTTAGGTTATATGAGCATATTTTCGCAATCAAAATTAAATTAATAATTATCCTATGCATTATTCAAGGATTAGGTTCACATCACGTACATACTTGTTACGGAATAAGCCAGAGTTAAGCGACGCTCAACACGATTGTTATACTTAACAAAATTATGTTTAATAAAAATAACTCGTTGTTAAAATTTAATGTTTAAAAATGTTAATGAGAATCGGTTTCCGGGAACTCCGTTAATGATTTCAATAAAGTTTAATTTTTAATTTTCTTTATATTAAGTCTTCAATTTTGACTTATGGGACTTGGACATTTGACTTTGCTAAGCATATTAAGAAGCCTTTAAAACTGGACTGGAGTGGAAGTGGACACTTTACACCACTAAGTATCCGAAGAACTTGTGTTACGGGGCCTCTGTGACTGTGTGTACAATATAAAAGTATGTTTCCATTGTCTGGAACCCGCAACACAAGTTCTTTGAGAATTTACCACGGGACCAGATTGACATGGTGCAAGCGTCCACAGATATTATATCATTATTACTATTTAAAAACCTGTTTCAACTTAAATATAAAGATATCTAAATTAAAATAAAAACTAAGTACCTACCCTAAGCTTTTAAACAAATCCTCTAAGAAATTTTCCGCTGTACATTTTTGTAGATCATCTTTCATTGTCGTAGTTAGTCGAGCACTTACCCTAAGAGACAATTTAATTTCGTAAACACGTCGACCCGTTGTAACGAGAGATATTTAAAGACGAATCTAAGACAAAATGAGAAAAGGGCATTTTCTGTCATCTTTTTTAATTTTATGGCCGAGAAAATTTTCAATATTGTCTTTCGGAAAATTAGAAAGTGGAAGTCTTTAACAATTTATACCTAATGGCTGTTTTATTTATAAGGGTTATGCCTATTTCAATATTCATCTACCCCAGATAATAGATATTAGTACCAGCGATCGATAACTTTGAATTATATATTTATTAGTTCTGCCAAAGTATATATTATAGTACTAGCCGTTGCCCGCGGCTCCGCCCGCGTAATTACAGTATCTCTCAGGAACACTGTGCTTTTTCGGGATAAAAAGTAGCCTATGTTTTATATATATGCCAGAGCCTAAACTACAAAGATACCAAATTTCATCGAAATCTGTTCAGTAGTTTTTGCGTGAAAGAGTAACAAACATCCATCCATCCATACATCCTCACAAACTTTCACATTTATAATATTAATAGGATAATTATTACGTAAAGAACCGTCATTCAACGATTTACACGAAATATTATGACAGCTCGCGCCTACGAGTAAGACGAGTGCGGGGGGCGCGGGACGTGGAGTTTTTCAAGCCAGGACTTTCGTTCACAGGGCTAGCGACTGGTCGTTTCATTTGACATATTTGACACTAAAATTCCTTTTTTCGACGTTTGAAATTATTTTGACATCAACCTTAGGCATGCAGGCAGGCAACATGGCTGACATTCGCCGGTGCTCGAGCTGTCATTACAGAGTATCACCCCTGTGGCTCTACTCCATTAATAATAATTTAGATTTAAATAGAACACTGTTACAGAACAGACCACAACGATAAATCTACACAGTTCGATCGCAGTATACATATTTAGAATACTGTGATTTTTCGGGATAAAAAGTAGACTATGTGCTAATTCTAACTACTACCTGTTGTGTCCTTGTAATTATGCTATAATGTCTTGGTTGAATAAATACACTTTTTACATTCCGACGTCCAGTGCTCACAGTGTCTGCCAATCGAGTGATCCGAATGACCTCCAACAGTGTTGCCATTCGGACCCCGCTCGCACTGGGTTGCCGCCTTTATTAATTCATACCACAGATTATATTGTAGTAACAAGGATCTAGTACGCTACACTACCATACCAAATTTCATCAAAATCCGCTCAGTAGTTTTCGCGTGAAGGAGTCACAAACATCCATTCATCCATCCATATATCTATCCACGCAAGATGTGGGCGTGCGCCAAATTGGGCAGTCTATTAGTATGTAAGTATATCACAGAGTGGAAAATATAATATAAACCTACGTACAGAGAAACAGCTTTCATAGAACGATCCAAATTGATCCTTTGAAAATGTTGACGTCTCTTTCAACGGCCAACAATCCTTCCAAATAATCGCGGACACACCGTATGCTTGTAGTGGTGCAATCAAATCAACGCTTACCATGTAGCTATTTATCTGTCAAATATTTATAGGTGCGTCCAGCTTAGCCAAACATAGCTTTAAAAAAACGGATTTTATCGGAAGCTAATGTAGTGGAGTTTTTTATTTGTTTTATCGAAACCGATACGGCAGAAATAAAGTATGTAAAGGGTCGCTCCGCATTTAGCTCCATGCCAGCTGGCCGATTCTGTATTGTACATTTTGTGAGTTAATCACTGAGTTAGTAACGAAACGGAGGAGTGAGTAACGGAAAGTCTCACTTTTGTATTCAGTATACTACAAAAGTGAGACTTTCCGTTACTCACTCCTCCGTTTCGTTACTAACTCAGTGATTAACTCACAAAATGTATGATACAGAATCGGTCAGCAGATTGCATGTATCTCAGATACTTTCGATTTTAATTTATCGGAACCGAAATCAGAGGGATAATTCTCGCAAATTCTGCTCGTGCGCGCACTGTTATAACCCTTACTAGTATGCAGAGTCGCTGACACACAGCAAACAAAGCAGTATTCATTGGTATAAGTACACAAGCGCGTGGGCCCCCAGCTCAGTTGGTTTTTCGCTCTCGTTCCGGGTTGTTGGGTCTCTATCGTTATTTCTAAGTTTACTAGTTCCACTGTTTCTATGTTGAAGTTTAATTAAATCTTTAGGTAAAATAAAGTTTTTTTTTAAAAAGACCCTAAGACGATCCGGGATAACATTGGTGGCAGCGGTGGGATGCGAAAATCCCCGGAAAAACCCAAATACGCCCCGAATCAACTCATAAACTCTCTATATAAATTATAAACTATCAGTGAGTGCAATAAAAATCTATCTATATCAAAGTGCAAAATCAAAAGAAAGAGAAGCAAAATTAAAAGTGTGATAGTTTCGGGAAAGTGAAAAGTGAAAATCATTATCATCATCGGCAACTGCAACGGCGTGTGATTACCATCACAACCCTCACGACACAAGTTGTGTCAATCATCATCTCGTCATGCTCCGAGCGGCAGTGTTCCTGTTCCTGATTTTCCAGTTTTCCATGTGAGTGAAAACCCTCTAAGAACACACAATAAATAAACTCTCTCCAAACCCTCTACTTAGAACTCGAACTCAGAATCCACTCTACGCAACATTGTAATACCCATTGTTCTTTGTTCCAACGCTAAACGCGTTGTTTATGTAACAACACTATAATTCTTTGTGCCTTTATTCTTTCAAAGTATCAATATCAAGCAACTATTAGTAATAACATAGCATTCATTGTTCATATTATATACTAAGCAATTGTTACAACAACAGATCCATTATTATTGTACTTACGTTCAAATAAGAATCCGCTGTATCCGTGTCACTTAGATTTAAATCAAGATGACAGACAAATAAACCAATGTATCCAACGCAACAAAAGAGGCTAGTACCTCCAATACGACAAAAGAAGCTAGTGCCTCAAAACCAATAGCCGATGAAAAGTTAGACTTAAACATAATACTAAAATTCATTAAATCCTACGATGGGTCTCGTGAAAGTTTAAATGCTTTCATAACAAACTGCCAAAACGCTTATAATTTGGCAGATAAAAGCCAAAAACCAGTCGTATTTAAATACATATTAAGTCAATTAGAAGGAAGGGCACAGTCAACGTGCAGTATTAAAGAATTCGACAATTTCGAACAATTCATAGAATTCACAAAGCAACAGTTCGGAGAAAGAAAACATTACGCGCATCTACTTAATGATCTACAAGACTCTAAATAAACCCAGGGCGAGCCCGTTAGCCAATTCGCCCTCCGCATAGAAGAAAACCTGTCAAAACTCATTACGGAAATAAATATATCAACTAAAGTTAAAACTGAAACACGTGGTAGGATAGCCGGGGTACAAGACCTCGCTATGCACGCATTCATAACAGGGCTACATCCGAGATTGTCACAGATAGTTCGCTGTCGGAACCCATCAACATTAAACTCAGCGATCAGCTTTGCCACAGCCGAGGAAAAAATCCTAGCTAGTACCGCTAGGCAATTCAGCCATCTCGAAAAACCAAAACAATATCCCCGTCGTGATCAAACACAACAGCCAAGTCCCTCGTACAATCGAAATTTCAATCGCGACAATGCTAGAAAAATCAACGCTAATAACGTTATAATCTGTCGTTATTGCAAAAACCTAGGACACTCAATCGAGCAGTGTCGCAAACGACAATATAACAATAATAGGAATAGGTTCGACAGTAACCAACAATTTAGGAGGAATGCAAACGACAACCCTAACCAATCGGGTCCAAAACCTATCCTAGCCATTACTGAAAATGACGACGAAAACAACTCCTATTTAAACGAATAAAATTTCCTAGCGGATATCGCCTGGGAAATTACCCTGAATCAAAAGCCGATATCAATAAATCCACTGTATCCACTGTATCTACTAAACCTCGTGATGAATTTTCAAAGCCCACTGTATCCACTGCATCCACTGAATCTCGCTATAAGCCTACTAAATCCACTGTATCCACTGCATCCACTGAATCTCATCACAAGACTACTAAATCCACTGTATCCACTGCATCCACTGAATCTCGTCACAAGCCCACTGAATCCACCGTATCCACTAAATCCACTGAACCGTATCCTAAACACACTGAATCCACTGGGTCTAACCTAAAATATACTAAATCCACCGAATCCACTGAAATTCATCCTAACCCTACTAAATCAATAGAATCATATTCTAACCATACTGAATACACTTTATCCCATAGAAATTCGCAACAAAAACTTCCTATACTACACGATAGTCCTGTAATCATGAAATCTGAAATCCTGAAAACACAAAATCTTTCTACAAAATCCAAATTCAATTTCGTAAAAATCCATCCCAATAGAAACTCAGACGAAAACTCACCACAGGGTCACGAACACACCTCCACGTCAAACCTGGAAAATAAAAAAGAAAATACTAAAATCTATAAAATAAACAATAATTTAGAAAAACGTAGCTTACCTTACATCAAACTGCAAACCTCAGTAGCATCTCGTAAACTTACTTTCCTTGTAGACACAGGCTCCTCTGTCTCCCTAATTAAATTAGGATCACTATTTAAAATCCCAAAACTTAGTGACAACATTATCATTTTAAAAGGAATCGATGTCGGAAATGACACAACCTCCACGTTAGGTAGTTTTTATATGCAAACGGGTACTAAGTTCAATAAGCCATACCTTCATGAATTCCATGTAGTAAAAGACATTAGCCTAAAACACGACGACATTATTGGCAATGATTTATTAGAAGAATTAGAATGCCAAATAGACTATAGCCAAGGTTTATTGCGAATGGGGGACGAAATCATGAACCTAATATTTTCTAAACCCCTATATACGATAGCTCCTAGAACCGAGACCGTAATAGAATGCACTGTGAAAAACCCAGACCTGACAGAGGGAATTATTGTAGATCAACACGTTTCGAATTCATTATTAATAGCGAATTGCGTCGTTAAAGTAAAACAAAACGGCCGAATAAACATCACTGTAGCCAACTCTTCGGAGAATCCAGTCACTATCGACTCAAACCTAGAACTCGACCTAGAGCCATATGAAGTTTACCCACAAACACATATTCCTATTTCGACTATTCATCAAAGGGCGTCGACTCGAACACAAGAAGTCCTTAAACAACTCAGGACTTCACACCTAAATGACGAAGAAAAACAAGCACTGTTTCAAATCTGCACTGACTATTCCGACATATTCCATCTTCCAGGCGACCAACTCACACATACTACAGCTATAAAACACAATATACAAACAAACACAGATGTCCCAATTCATACTAAATCATATAGATTCCCGGAGTGCCACAAAAAGGAAGTAGAATCCCAAATAAATAAAATGCTAGAGCAAAACATTATATCTCCTTCTAATTCACCTTGGTCCTCACCTATCTGGATCGTACCTAAAAAACAAGACGCCTCGGGCCAGCATAAATGGCGAATCGTAATCGATTACCGAAAGCTCAACGACATCACTATAGGAGAGACATATCCTATTCCTCAAATAACAGAAATACTAGACCAATTGGGTAAAAGCCAGTATTTCACCACACTAGATTTAGCATCGGGTTTTTATCAAATTTTAGTTTCCCCTGAAGATGCAGCTTAAACTGCATTTTCAGTACCACAGGGACATTTCCAGTTCGCTAGAATGCCTTTTGGCCTCAAAAACGCTCCAGCCACCTTCCAAAAACTAATAAATACGTGCCTATCCGGTCTTCAAGGATCTCGATGTTTTGTTTACTTAGACGATATAGTTTCATATTCCGCGGACCTACCTACTCATGTGAAGAACCTTATTTCTATTTTCGACAGACTCAGAACTTTTAATCTAAAATTACAACCCGACAAATGCGAATTCATGTGCAAAGAAGTAGCATACTTAGGACACTTGATAAATAGCGAAGGAGTAAAACCCAATCCTGAAAAGATAAAGGCCGTCTCACAATTTCCAATTCCAAAATCTCCTAAAGATATCAAAAGCTTTCTAGGTCTCGTTTCATACTATAGGCGTTTCATCCCTGACTTCTCAAAACTAGCCAAACCATTAACAACACTCCTCAAAAAGGACATTCCTTTCGCCTGGAATAACCAACAACAACTCGCGTTTGAAACACTACAAAACAGACTCACAACAGCCCCGGTTTTAGCATATCCGGACTTTTCTAAACCATTTATACTCACTTGCGACGCTTCAAACTTCGCCGTATCTGCTATCTTATCTCAAGGACCCATTGGCAAGGACCGCCCGATAGCCTTTTCATCTCGCACATTAAATAAAGCTGAAATTAACTATAGTGTAACGGAAAAAGAATGCCTCGCAATCGTCTTTGGGACAAAAGCTTTCCGCCCTTACCTCTATGGACACCAGTTTACAATTGTAACTGATCACAAACCTCTTCAATGGTTATTTAATTGCAAGGATCCTAGCTCTAGATTAGTCCGATGGCGCCTAAAACTAGAGGAATTTGAATATAATATAGTCTATAAAAAAGGAAAGAATAACACAAACGCCGACGCACTATCTCGATTTCCTGTCAATCCAATAGAAAACAATACACCGAATCCTCTGGACCCAGAAACCCAAAACTCAGACAGCGAATCCTTTAATCCTTTAGAGGATCCTTTAATGGACCTCCCTCCTCATATCCCGTTCTCATTCGATGCAGAAGATTTCCTAAGCCCCAATATAATTCCTACTAACCCTCATACAACAAACCCTATACCAAACAAGGAACTCCAACCTTCGCAACCTTCTTCTCCTGACCTCATTAACTTAGAAGATCTTGGAATTTTCGATGGAAGTCACAAAAGCACCGATCTCAACACCGATTTTGAATTATTACAAACCCCTTCTCCTGAAAACAATCAACCAAAAACAAATGATAGCGATTACTCCAAATTCCTGAAAGAAAACTTTATAAGAATATTGTATACAACACTATACTAAAAGAACATAACGAAAATTTGTTGAAAACTCCTTTTAAATTCCTGCTAATTCCTACATCAATAGACTTGGATGAATCAAATCCATACATAACAGAAATATTGTCGAACATCAACAACAAAGAAGAAATCATTAACTCTGAAAAGGAGTTATATTCATTTACCAAGATTACATACAACAAAGACAAAATTATATATCTACTATACACTAAGGTACATTACTTTGATGAATCATCCTATACAAATTTATACACGACTATAAAACGAATAAGAAACGAAATTCTAGTAACAGAAAATTGCCAAGACATTGCCATATCTGATTTTAAGAACCCTTTCGATAATCATTCATATACCAAAATTTACAATATGATTACATATCTATTCCATAACACGAAGATCAACGTACATGTTTACCTTAACAAAATAATTTACCCTAACTTAAGTGAGAGAAATAAAATTCTTCGCGAAAATCACGACATCCCTATTGCAGGACATTTAGGATCCACACGCATGTACAATCGTATACAGGAACAATATTACTGGAAGGGAATGAAAAGCGACATAGAGACCTACGTAAAAAATTGTAAACTCTGTCAAGAGAATAAAGCTTTGCGTAAAATAAATAAAGCTCCAATGGAAATAACAACTACTGCAACTTCACCCTTTCAACAATTTTAGACATTGTCGGACCCCTTCCGGAATCAGGTCCAGCAAAACTTAAATATATATTAACCCTGCAAGACGATCTCACTAAATACTCCGTAGCCTATCCCATACGCAGCACTACAGCAGAGGAAACTAGCAACTGTCTCATTCATTTTATATCTCTGTTCGGTATTCCTAAATCTATATTAAGCGATCAAGGCACTAACTTCACTTCCGATCTTTTTAAGACTACTTGCCAATTCCTCAAAATCAAACAACTTTGGTCATCACCATACCACCCTCAAACACAAGGAGCTTTAGAACGTAGTCACTCCACACTAAAAGAATACCTTAAATCTTTTATAAACGAAAACTAAGATAACTGGCCAACCTATGTATACACTGCTATGTTAACATACAACACCACTACCCATACAACTACCAAGTTCTCTCCATATGAATTAGTATTTGGAAATAAACCTCACTTCCCAAACTCCCTTTACGAAACTACAACAAACACAACATACTCGGATTACATTAGGAAATTACAACATAAACTCAAGTATAGCCAAGAAAAAGCGTTGGAAAATATAGTTAAGTCGAAGGAAAATTCTAAATTATACTACGATAATAGCGCTAAAACACCACCCCGATACAAACCGGGAGACTTTGTGTATATTAAAAACCATTTGAGACTTAGGAAAGCTTTATCACCGGTATGGAAAGGACCGTACAAAATTATAAGAGTCAATAATAATCACACAGCTACCCTTCTTATAAATAGACGTCATATTACTCACCACTTTGATCAAATGAAACCAGCTGAAGTAACACAACACTGCTATCTCAATTAAACAAAATAATAATAATAATACAATATTACATACATAATTCTATAAACAACATCTATACTCACCTCCTACATTTACCTATTCAATTTCATGGTATCTAACAATTACTCACCTTATTTCAGCATCTCAACCGGTGCACAGCCGGATATTGTGCAGCCGCTTAATACCAACACAGGAATCTACTTTGATGGCCTGGGAAAACTTAAAGTAATAAATGGACAATTAAATGTAATTAGTTACATAGACATATCTTACATAAATCCTCAGCTTATTAACCAGAAAGATATTATTAACTCAGTTAAACTTATTTGTAGACAATCACTTCTCCAACAATGCTTAAACGCCCTATCTCCTTTGATCACGAGATATGACGATCTATCTCGAGACTACGAATCTATATCTCACTTACTTTCTAAACGCAATAAACGCTCAACCTGGTTCGGTATCGTAGGAATGGCGTTTAAACACATCTTTGGAATGTTAAATGAAGATGATGCCCTTAGGTATGACGCAGCTATTAATTCTATTCAAAACGATGAAAAGAATCTTGCTCAATTAATGAAAGAAAACATTTTAATTACCAATACCACGTTACAATCGTTCAGAAACGTCATCGATAAGTTAAACTCCAATCAAAAATATCTGGAAACAGAAATAACAAGATTACTAAATATAACAAATAAATTATCTAACAATTTAAATACGGTAGAAATTTAAGTACAAACCTTATCGTTACTAAACATCCTCGAAAGTTCACTGATGACAATGTCCTTCCAACTAGAAGACTTGATAAATGCTATTATGTTAACTAAGCAAAATATACTCCATCCGAGTATTTTGACACCTAACCAACTCTATCAAGAATTGTCTAACAACATTCAACATCTTCCAAGAGGCACTAGAGTCCCTTTACTTGTAAATCTAGATAATATACATTTAATCATAAGTACTTCTAATGTTGCATGTTACTATTTTAAGAAAAATTTAGTGTTTAGAATACAAATTCCATTAATTACTAATGATGAATTTAACCTGTACCATAGTTTTCCTTTACCAACTCCTAACGGATTGGACGATTCAAATGTATACAAAATGATACAACCAACTAGTCCATATATTGCTATTTCTTATGATAAAATTAATTATATAAACTTAGATAATTTAGAAATATGTAAGAAAATGGGTTCTGAGTTCATATGCCAAGTGTCCCTGATTAAAATCGTGAATTAAAATCCAACCTGTGAAAGCGAACTTTTAACTAAAGCCACAGATAATCTTCCGAACCAGTGTTCTGTAAAGACAATTGTTGGAGAATTGAATATTTGGCAATTAATCACGAATAATCGATGGTTGTATATACAACCCCGACCAACCAAAGTGTATGTGGACTGCGATAACGCAGAAGTGCGCGAAATAATAGTGACGGGTACTGGTGTACTGAATACACCGGAAAAGTGCGTTGTATAAACAGGAAAAACAAAACTAATAGTGCCAACACAAAACATTCAAAATATAAGTGTGCCATTAAGTTTTAGTTTAGTCAATGTATCTTGCTGTAAAACTAATGATAACAATGTGTTAGATTTATACAACCAATCCCATATTTTACCAAACCATAACTTTAATTTAGAAGATTTGAAATTAAATGGAGAACAAGATAAAATAATTTCAAAATTGAATGATATAATCAGTAAAAACCAGTTTTGGTAAAATACGGAACCCACTATCTCGCTATTAGTTCATTTATAATTATAGTTTTGATTATAATTGTATGTCTCATTGTTTTAAGAATTTATAATATAGATTGTAAGAAATCTATTAATTTTAATTTTAATACAGCAACCCAGAACGAGAATCTAGAATTAAAAGAAGTCGTGAGTGTCACTGAAAATTCACCACTTCCTGAACCGCGCATTAAAGGGACCTTCTGAATTTCACTTTCATCCCTGAAATTCAGTCTTATGGGGGGGGGGGGGTTATTATAACTCTTACTAGTATGCAGAGTCGCTGACACACAGCAAACAAAGCAGTATTCATTGGTATAAGTACACAAGCGCGTGGGCCCCCAGCTCAGTTGGTTTTTCGCTCTCGTTCCGGGTTGTTGGGTCTCTATCGTTATTTCTAAGTTTACTAGTTCCACTGTTTCTATGTTGAAGTTTAATTTAATCTTTAGGTAAAATAAAGTTTTTTTTTAAAAAGACCCTAAGACGATCCGGGATAACAGCACGTATAGACGCATACGGGATGATCCATAGGGTGGACTGAAACGAGATTTTATCGAAAATAGTTAAGGCTGCACTAGTCGGTTTTATCTCCATACAAACGCTGTTGGTGATTTACTCTAAAGTCAAACATTGTAGACCCAAATTTTTTGTGTAATATCTATTTTTATTACTCTTATCTAGATCGCTATAATTTATATTTCTAAAATTAAAATTAGCCTAGAAAATAATAGTCTCTAAACATTGAATTTTTGGCACAACTTTGAACATAAATAAAAAATAAATCAAGAATGAAAATAAAAAAGCAAGCACATACCGACACAGTTTTATTGTTCAGCAACTGAGATGACTTCGAAAAAAATACTATCTAGATTTTTTATAAAATACCAACAGCTGAGTATCGATTTGCGTAATTTGATAAGGTCTTTTCTAAAATACTTTACAAACCAGTATAAATGTGTGCACTATAGCTTCTCATATAAGTATAGATAACTATTTTATGGGTAAGTATATACTTTTTTCTCCGGTATTAGGTGAAATAACAAGCATTTTCCCCGCGCGCCGCATAGAGTTCGAGCCGTTGACTAGCCACTCTGAGAAAGGCTTCGAATCATATCAATCGGAAGTTCCGACTTTCGGAATTGGAATAAAACCTCCGTAACATCTCTGCTTATAACAATCAAAGATCGTTCCTGAGACCACCGACAAACCGAAAAACATTGATTGCTATCATGAGGTGATCACAGGAATAACTCCGCTATCGTTTGATTTTGTGCGAAAAACAAATGCGTTCATTAAAATTTATCGCATCGTTTGCGCGACAAAGACGTCGTCTTTGATTATTGAAAGTGTTTGAATAATTTCAAACGCGAATCGAACAAATTCGAATCAGTTGAATGAATGTTTCGATTTGTATCAATGAGTTTTTTTTAATGAGAAAGGTGGGAGTTTCGTATGTCATTAATGCTTTAAAACAACACCAGTTGTTTGGTGAAAACTAATGATGAGGTGCAATGAAAAAACAAACAATTTCATCAATTTAGGCTCATCATATTACAGAAGCTAGAAGGACGGACACATGGACAGACAGACAGACGGACAGAGTAAAACTATGAGGTTCTCTTGTAGCACTACGGAACCCTAATTTTTTTTATTTTTATATAAAACAAGGGGGCTAACGAGCAAACGGATCACCTGATGGAAAGCGATTACCGTCGCCCATGGACACCCGCAACATCAGAGAAGTTGCAAGTGCGTTGCCGGCCTTTTAGGAGGGAATACGCTCCCTTCTTGAAGGTTTGCAGGTCGTAGTGGTCCGGAAATACTGCTGGCGACAGTTCATTCCAGAGTTTTACAGTGCGCGGCAGAAAGCTTCGGGTAAAGCGCACGGTGGAGGACTGCCACTCATCAAGGTGATGAGGATGATAAATATTATGTCGCATGGAACGGTGGCGAAAAGTTGCAGCAGGTATAAGTCCTAACAATTCCTCGGGGGATTTTGGAAAATAATTATGTAGCAAGTATTGCCAGCAATAATTATGTGATTATTATAAATGGCTCGATCTGTGCATTAAATCTACCTACTTATTTATTTTATTAGACTAATTTAATTAGTCAGAAAATTAGCCATTTGTATTTCTGTAGAAAAATACGATAATCTTTAATAATGTGTAAGAGAAATACGTCTCCAAATATCATAAAATTGTAGATAAAATGTTATACGACCGTCCAAACTAGGTGGTACAAACTTAGTAGCTCTTTAGCCCCTCATGGGTTAAATGGGGCAAATATTATTGCAAGTTGTAACCCACTTTTGTAACGAGTAGTAAACAGGTATGTTTATGGGATGTACAATTCAATTACGAAGCTATTTCAGGGTTAAAAGGAAACATTGAAATAAATTGTAGGGGTGTTTATTTGATAAGTCGGAAAAATGTTGTACTTAAAATTTTAATGGACCTAATAAAAAGACTTGGTTGGGAACTTTGATTAATTATTACATAGATACGTTATATCCTTATGCTATCTACAGACACACGAATTTGGGACGGAGCGTACAGCAAACCATATCCGGCGACCAAATTCGGTGTCGCTACACACGCACGGATTTGGTACGGTGCAGTGAAGCGAAACGCTCGATACTCGTGTGTTCGATTTTACGTTCTATTACATTAGCACAGAGTTCTATTTACAGTGCTGTTTTTAAACGACGACGATGATTCCCGCAATTCATTGATTACGGGTAGTGATACCAACACTTTAAAAAATATTTCTCCTCAAATTTTACCCCTGATTACTTATACCATTGACAGGTCTAAGAGATAATAAGCTAGAAAGAAAGGTTATGTGTTTAACATAAAGACTTACGCGTGAATAACACAAAACTAACTTGTCTTTATCTGATTTCACTCCCAATACATTTTCATATCCCTGGCTATATACACACATTAAAATAATTTTTAGTATTACATACAAATTGATTCATAAGGAGTAAACTCTAAACATTCTGTCCCCTAGTAAACCCCCGTAGACATTTTCCCTAATTTTGGGGGGTACATCCCTAAGTTGGCAACACTGATACCGTTGTAGAGATTGTCTAAACTGAAATGACGCGCCCCACTACTTAATTACTTTGTTTATGCACTTATTCCACTTCACTAAGTTTAGACGTCTAATTAGTATCCTAAAAAGAAGGCTAATTAGAAGCTAGCTATTCCACTTGTCTTATTTAGTTACTGATTCAGTTGCGAACGCACGGCGAATTCGGTGGTACGTTTTCGTAATGGCTCCAGTCCTGTCAATGCAACAGAAAATTGGTCTTCTCGTAGGCTAATAGGTCGTTTTATTAATAAAACATCAAAAAACATTAATAAAATTATAACTTTGTAGGTGGTTTTATTTCTCAAAAAGTAATTTTCCTAACAATAATATTGATCTCATTTGAAGAGCGTCATATAATATCCTAAATTGTATTTTTATATAATTAAAAATATTCCCGGATATATCATATATAACATAATTCAATAAATATTGCTCATCACTTCTTTTTCTTTTGCCGCCGACATCGCGCATTCCAACTGATATAAAATTTGCGCATAAGTACCTACTCCGTCCTCACGCGGTGACGGATGCGGTGTGACTGAAACGTCTAAACGCTATTCCACCTTCCTAAATAGCTTTCTAATTAGGATGCTAAACGATTTAGTCAGTTAGAAGCCCCACTTCCTCCGATTTAGAAGGCTAATTAGGAGACTAACTTACTAAATGCTATTTCACTTGACTAAATTTAGTAACTAAATCATTTAGAACTTCTAAATTTAGTCTAGTGGAATAAGTGCTTTATATGTGTGAGTGCGAATATTAAAAACGGCACTGTATCTGTGTGGAAGTGTCATTATTCGGTGAAGTATGATTTGTATGTGCACATGACGGCCGACTAGTCGGGTGATAATTCCGACAACGCTCGCTCTATGGAGCAGCGCCGTCATATTGTATAGAACAAGACGTCCTCTCCTGTCGCAAATTCACGATCTACTAAACTAGTTGAACAACAAATCCGAGAACGATGCGTGCTCCTACGTTTGATAGCTGGCAACTGAACGAGCAATAATAATTGCATTTTATGTGTATTTTGAAATTTGCTTGTGTGAGTAAATGTGGAGGTGGGGCGCGTCATTTCAGCTTAGACGATCTCTACGGCCTAACCGTCGGACTGCTCTACACACGCACGAATTTGGTACGGAGCGGACCAGATCCGATGCGGACAGCGGCGAACTCTTCGCCTTCTTCTTATGTTCGCCGGACTGCCCTACACACGCTCGGATCTGGTACGGAGCGTACCAGATCCGCTGTACGCTCCGTACCAAATTCGTGTGTCTGTAGACACCATTATAAAACTGACAATATTTCTGTGCCACGACCCACATTGACATGGGACGCGCGTCAATATGTCAACGTCGCATATTAACACAAAACACGCTATTACTCGCGGAGCACACTAACCAAAATTGGCCCGACTCGGGACAATTCGAGTCTTCATTTTTACGCGTTTATAACATATCTACCTCTTTTTAATATTATATATCTATGGTTGGGACTATATTATTATTATCTGGAATCCGGAAGGCCGGGGAAAATTCAGAACTCTGCGCTAACACAATAGAGCTGAAAATGGAACACAAAAGTGTTGAGTCAAATGTCAATGAATAATACAAATATATTATGACAGCTCAACACTTGACACACTTCGATTTTCAACTCTACAATAACTGATAACTCAGAATTTTTCAGGACCCGTCGGTTTTCGCAATTTTTCCTTTGTCTATGCTATAAGACGTTGCTTCGTACCAAATTTCAAGATTCTGAGTTTACGGGAAGTACCCTGTAGGTTTCGAGTTTGCGAGTGTCGAAAAGGGTCTAGCAGGATAAGGTAGGGTCAACGGCCCCAAAGAGGTATTTCCAAAATAAATTATGGTATTACATCAGTGAGATGTATTATTACTGTTAACGCGAATTCAGCCTTCCATCTCACTGCGGTACGGAGATAATTGACTAAATAGACACTAGAGCAGGTATTTTTCAAAATTATTTTTTTCAAAAACTATTGTAGCTACACTAATAAAACCAAAACGGTTTGTTAGAGGAGGAATTGCTCTACATTATGTATTTTTTTTTGATTTTTTTTACCTTATTTACTATTTAAAAAAAATAGAAATATTTTTTTTTTATTGTTTTATTCATAGTTTACAAAGGGGTACAATCACAGAAAAAATATATAATATAGTTCACAACGTCTAGTATTACCACCAAAAAGTGCATCAATATCAAATGGGTGCAACACTTCCAAAAAAAATTAAAACTTTCCATGACCATCTTGGCTCGTGAGAAATTATTGTCTGTCTTTTAAATAAATGTCCTTGTAAATATATACACTACCATAATATATTTACTATTGAAAAAATATTAGTTAGTGGTCAAAAATGAAAATAGGTTATTACCATTGCTGCTGTTTTGGGTCTACAACATGAACAATACATATCAGAATTTTTCGATGAGGTCGTAAAAGGTTTCGAGAGAGATATTTTACTTCCGTTTGGTACGTAATCAATGATAAGTTTTATTATTTACCTGTCTTGATCTGACTTCCAGTTTTAATATGTTGGGCGCGGTTTTTACAAACTGTAACGTAAGGTTTGATTGTTCGTCCATTATCTCCGCTAAATATGACACAGCCTGTGAGAGTTGATAGGAGCCAGTGAAAAGTATAACAAGTTGTTGACTGTTCAACTGTGGGAAATCTAGAATTTGAGATGATTTAAGCTGCTGGAAAGCCGATTTTTGACGATTCCATTTTTTTTTTATGACTTCTTCACTTAGAGTATTTACAACACTTATTCTGCTCTCCATGTATTCAAGCACCTCATCATTTTTATCACCATCAGAATCAAATCTCTGGCCATATTTGTTCTTACAAAGTAAGTTGTTTTTACAAAGAACTTTCAACTTCGGTATGAACTTGTTATCCAAAGAATTATGTAAAAGATGATATTTTTGAGCTATTGCTCCATGAACTGCTTCCACGACCCATCTCAATTTTGTGACTCTTCTTGATTCGTTAGCCTCTTTCGTTGTTAATTGCGACCTGCTTCCTTTTAAAGCAGGCATAAGGACTGTATAACCTTTACTTTGTAAGAGATCAATTGAATCACGAAAACCACGGTCTAAAATAAAAATATCATTTGGTGATAGTAATGATTGTAAACCAGTAGAGTCTTCTAAAACAAGTTTCAGTATTGAAGCGTCGTTTTGAGTGCCGTAAAAAGGTCCTGCAATGTCTATGATATAACCGTTTGTCGTGCAGATGGTGAACGGTTTGCAAAGATGCTTTTTTTTCTGCCCAGAGAAAGATTTTCTTTGATAAAAATTATTTTGACTCTTTTGATGTCGCACATAAGTACCATCGCAAATAATAACAAGTTGATTTCCAGATAGATTTAACAATTTCTTGGCTGTGCTGGAGGTATTAGATATAAGATCTTGACGTGTAATAGCGCTATAGCTAAAATATTTTGGTAAAATATCTCTCTCGAAACCTTTTACGACCTCATCGAAAAATTCTGATATGTATTGTTCATGTTGTAGACCCAAAACAGCAGCAATGGTAATAACCTATTTTCATTTTTGACCACTAACTAATATTTTTTTCAATAGTAAATATATTATGGTAGTGTATATATTTACAAGGACATTTATTTAAAAGACAGACAATAATTCCTCACGAGCCAAGATGGTCATGGAAAGTTTTAATTTTTTTTGGAAGTGTTGCACCCATTTGATATTGATGCACTTTTTGGTGGTAATACTAGACGTTGTGAACTATATTATATATTTTTTCTGTGATTGTACCTCTTTGTAAACTATGAATAAAAAAATAAAAATAAATATTTCTATTTTTTTTTAAATAGTAAATAAGGTAAAAAAATTCTAAAAAAATACATAATGTAGAGCAATTCCTCCTCTAACAAACCGTTTTGGTTTTATTAGTGTAGCTACAATAGTTTTTGAAAAAAATAATTTTGAAAAATACCTGCTCTAGTGTCTATTTAGTCAATTATCTCCGTACCGCAGTGAGATGGAAGGCTGAATTCGCGTTAACAGTAATAATACATCTCACTGATGTAATACCATAATTTATTTTGGAAATACCTCTTTGGGGCCGTTGACCCTACCTTATCCTGCTAGACCCTTTGCGGAAATTTGCGGCATAAACGGCTGTATCTTTTGATTGCGTTGGCTTAGAATTTTAATTTTTACGGCTCCAAGAGACAGTTGACTTGAGTATTTGATATAAATTCCAGCTTGATACCTCTACGCGTTCCTGAGAAAAAGGGTCTTGACAGACAGACGGACGGACAACAAAGCGATCTTATAAGGTTTTTTCCTTTCTAGGTACGGAACCCTAAAAATCGCAATAACAATCACTTTACAGCAGGTATGCTGTCGGTCCATTTTCATATAACAAATACAATTTTCTTTCACATACCTGTCGCTTAGATTTGCAGCGTGTACATTTTTCGTTTTCATTTGAATTTCGTTTAGTTTCGAGTATTCGGGATTCGAATCGTTTTTCGTTTTTGTATGCTTTTGTGAAACACTGTTTGTAATTTAATTACTTTTACCAAATGGATTTTGGAAAATCTACGTATAGCTGCGTTAAACTAGTAGTAAAATCTGACGACCACTGTGGCTCAGCGGTTGAGCATGTCAGGTCCCGGGTTCGAATCCCACCAATAAAGTTTCCTACGTTCTTGTGTAATGGATGTATATTAAATATATTGTGTATAATATACTTAATAAAAATATTAAAAATGTGTATAGTATAAAAGACTTAAATATTTGATTATTTTGTACACATATTTAATACTAGACGTTGCCCGTGACTTCGTGCGCGCAAAAGTTAATTTCGAAGAAACCGTACATTTTCCGCGATAAAAAGTAGTAGGTACATGTCCTTCCCCGTATTCTACTATACATTTGTTCCAAATTTCAACAAAATCAGTCCTGTATTTTCGGAGCCTATTCGATGCAAACAAACAAATAAACTTTTCTTCTTTATTATATTAGTACATCATATAACCAAGGAACACAGAAAAACTTTTTCTTCCTTTGGCGTGATTCAGCCTTTGAGCACAGCACCGATGTCGTCAGATGCACCTATATAGATGAATAGATGATTAACTGAATAAACAGAATTTCATTTTTATTTTATTATTAGCTTTTGCCCACGGCTCCGCCCGCATAAATACATTATCCCGAGGGAACACTACTTTTTCGGGGTAAAAAATATTCTATGTCCTTTCCCGGGACCCAAAGTATGTCCATTCCATATTTCATAAAAATTGGTTCAGCGCTTAAAGCGTGAAGAGGTAACAGACAGACAGACTGACACACTTTCGTATTTATAATATTACTAGTAAAGATAACAGCACAGCAACAGCATATAATTCTGTCCGCAAGGTACATAGATATTTTACTCTTAGAAAATCTCGCGCTAATCGCATCTTCGTGCTCCTTAATTTGTAAGTTATAAAGCGTTAGATTCAATGACATAGCGTTATTAAGTTGGCGTAATTGTAGCAATTTATTTCATGGCATATAGCCAGGCGTCAGAACTTTTTTAATAAAATCTCCCTTTCACCACCCCGACTCTTGAAGTATAAATTAGGATACAAAATGCTCGGCACAAAAAAAACAGCCGTTTGCAAATTTTCAACGCTTCAACAAATTTTAAATAAAATTTCAATTTTTACTGCTGACTGCTGACCGCTTAGTTTATTTTAAGCCTCTGTGTACACGGGAAGCCCGTGGATGATTTGTGGTTGAAATATTAATTCATGTTTTGGAGATGTACCTATTTGTAAGCCTCCGTGGTCCAGTGGTTTAGAAATTGGCTCTCGACTCGTCGTGGGTTCGATTTTCGCGTTGGTGCAACAAAAATGTATTCAAGTTTGGTTAGGACAATGCAGGTTGATCACCTGATTGTCTGACAAGAAAGCAGCTCCATGCGTCGGATGGGCATGTAAAAAGTCGGACCTGCGCCTGATCTCTCGTCATCGTGTCGGTTATCCGTCCCACTAGATCATGAGAGAGTGCTCTTGTGTAGCGCGCACACACTTTGGCATTATAACATTTGCTATCCTGGTTTCAATGAAACCAGCCACCGTCACCGAAATCGGTGTGGGAAGCTATTATTATTTGTAAGCACACGAATTTCCTATCCACATTGATGTATTGCTAAAATGTTATAATAAGAAAATGTTATTTCTGAGTGCTGAGTGCGAATTTTTGTCACTAATACAACACTGAGTTAACTACACATGGGCGAAGCCAGGTTTTAGTTTCAAGTTTCAAGAAAATAAAACGACTACAAGTACAATAAATAACCAGGGCCGTCTTTAACTTATTAGAGGCCCTGGGCACATTAGAATATTTTTTTTTCGTTTTTATCTGTTTAAGCTTTAAACCCTGAGAGACTGTGTAATTCGAAAAAATAGAAATAGGTATAATATATAGTCTAAAACTAAACGTCAGTACTAACTTTTATAATACGTTTTTTAAGCCAAAAACGAGCCAGCGAAGCGAGCGAGTAAATTTTTTTCCTATTTTATAGGTTCAAACGTTCAAATCTGTTTAAATGTTTAACTAATATATTAACACTGAATAACGGTAAACTTCGGAAATATACCATAAAATCAACCGGCTAAAACAGAACATCGATAATAAATAATATAATGCCCATTATGTTAATCGCGAGCGAGCGAAGCGAGCGAGCAAATTTTTTCCTATTTAATAGGTTAAATCTGTTCAAACTTTAAACCCTACAAGACTGTGGAAATAGTATTATTTTATAATATTATGTATACCTATTGGGCGCGTAGAATAATGGGCGCCCAGTTTTTATCCGTTTTTACCTGTTTCAGGGTTTATTTTGAAAGACTGTGTAATTCGAAAAATACAAATATCAAAAGCCTAAAACTGAACGTCGGTACTTAATTTTATAGTAATATGTTCTGTATGCTAAACACGAGTGAGCGAAGCGAGCGAGCAAAATTGTTTTCCCATTCTATAGGTTAAAATCTATTCAATCGTTAAACTTAAACACTGAATAATGGTGAACTTCGAAAAAATATCATAAAATGAACTGGCTAAAACAGAACATCGCTACCAAATAATATAATATGTTCCTTATGTTAAACGCGAGTGAGCGAAGCGAGCGAGCAAAATTTTTTTCCTATTTAATAGGTTAAATATGTTTTCACTTCAAATTTTAAACCCTAAATAAATTTTAAACCTCAATTTTCACTTAAAATTTTAAACCCTAAGACCCTCACAGGGTTTTAGGGTTTAAAATTTGAAATGAAAATAGGATAATTTTATAATTCAAATTAAAGTAAAATTAGTGTCGTTTCTGATATTGCAAAATAGATGACAAATAACTCGTTATGCTAGGTTTGTCATATACCTAATACGTATTTCACACTTTTTTCGTAGTACATAATTACAAAATTTTGTGATCAGTGACGTGCCTAAAATATTGTGTCGCATGCTATACGTTCGAGGATTCGATGGCATAGGTTCGCGAACCCTGTTTTAGGCTATTGATTGTATTGTTTTTTTAAAGTACAACATTCTTTCAGGGCTTTAAAAGTATAAAAAGTATAAAAGATTTTAACAGGTTAAAGCGTAAAAACATTCGCTCGCTTTCTTATATCAGTTTGAAGGCATTTAACATAAACACATACATATAGATAAAGTTAGCATTAAAGTTCTGTTTTAGGCTGTCGATTTTTTTTTTCTAAAATAACTTTAAAAAAATCATCTTTCAGATAGAGTTATTGGGGCGGCAAAATATTTTAATTGGCCTGGACCAGCCGGCCCATTTCGGGGGGGGGGGGGGTTTGAACCCCCTAAACCCCTCCCTGGCTACGCCCATGTAACTACAATTTGTATAGATGTTACAGTCATTGTGATTAAATAGCTATTGTACATAATGACTAGGTAATGTGATAAATTAATCACTTTGTCCGGATATTATTCATAATAGCGGGCCAAAGTTAGCTAAAGTAATAAACACGATTCAACTGCGTTGTTACCTCTCCCGCTCTTCATCCCGTCGCCTATTATATTAGTACATATTAAGGTTCCCACAGACGAGAGGCCGATATTTTCAGTTAGAATTGACGTCAGTTCAGCCTGAACAGATTCGAGCACACACACGGAAAAAAAAAGCATCCGACCAAACTAGGGTTGCCACCCGCCGTTCCGTCGAAACGGCGTTGGTGGGGCTGCAGAGGAAGAGGCATGTCGGTATTGCGGTGCGCCGCTTGCCCTATTCTCTGCGACCGAGGTGTGGTCGGTGGCAGAATCACAGACCTGATCTGCCACCGGGTACCAGTTTATCTGGTACCCATGGCCTCCTAGTAGCAGACTCGGGGGAAGTCTGCTACAGTACTGGTGAAGGCCGAGGAGGGAGGCGCACCTTACCATCTGGTGTGCCCATCGTGGAGGGCCTTCGGGCTCTCGTGATGGAGCCGGTTGAAGGCGGCTGCCGCCGGCGGAGTCGCGGATGTGTATATCGTTCCCGTGGCCCCATCAGAGGGCGGCGAGGAGGAAGATGAGGGGGGGGTTTAGTGGGTATACCGTGGGTCTCATTAGCCTATACGGGAGTCCCACATCACTACTTGGGTGCCCCCTGCGCCCGGGTGGTAGGTATGCGTATTGCATTTTCCCCCCCGGAAACAAAAAAAAAAAAGGGTTGCCACCCGTACTTTATAATAAAGTAGGTTATTTCAGGTAATTGTACTCTATACTTTATGAGAATAATAAAGTACACGAAAATACTTTATTTTCACGATGAAATACATCGATTGCTCAATCGATGTTGATTGCATGTTAAGATAATTGAAAATATAAGTCTGCAAAAACTTAATGTAGATATGGATGACCTTTATGGAAAATTTTCTTTACTACTTACTTTATTACAATATACTTTGGAACTATCAACTGCACAATAAGAGCAATGATAATTGTTTAAACTTGTATAAAGTCATTTCATTTTTATTATATATTCCGAAAATGTTCTGTGATCTATAGCAAATGGAGAGACGAAAGAAACAAAGTGTCTCTGAATTTGATTAAAAATGTATTACTTATTTCATTTAATTTAAAAATGGACTGTAAAGGTAATATATTAATTTGATACAAAGTGCAAAAAACAATAAAAAATAGGTATGTATTTAAAAATTGTAATGATAATAAATAAATTGTACTTTATTTTAAATACAATGTACTTTTTCCTACCTATAATATAATCATTGTACTTTATCTGCAAAAAAAAAGAGGTGGCAACCCTAGACCCAACTGACGTCAGTTCGGCCTGAACGGATTCGAGCCCACATATGATACGATATTGCATCCATTCAGGGCGAACTGAAGGCAGACCGGACCGTGTGTGGGGCCCCTTAGTATTTAAAGAGTGATACCAAATACTAATTGTATTAGTCTCTGTTTTTTGTATGGCTAGTGAGCTTTAAATTTACTTTATAAAGTTAAATATTACTTTATATAGATTACAATAAAATTGTATCTATGACAATGTTATTATAATTCTTATAATAAACATTATAATAATTATTAAATAACGGCTGATTTAAATACAATTTTATAATCTTTACCTATACCTACTTGTTTTATTACTTTATCCAATTCTGCGAAGGATATTATATAAAATTGCCAGTTAATGTGATTAATTCTGTGTCATTTATCACTTTGTCTAAATTGAGTAGACATTATAAATAATGGCTGGATAGTATATATAATATCCGGATTTATTACTTTAGCTGTAACATAAACATCGAGATAGATACCACTTTTGCCACTAGTGCCGTTCTTTCTACAAGATTTAAACTTTTTCAGGGCGAATAATGATAAAAACTCGCACTCAGCACACTGTACCTAGGTGCTACAGTCATAATATGAGAGGTACACATATTATAATAATTCTTTCAATATTATATTATTGATCAGAAGCTTGGAGGAAACAGATTATGGGTTTCACATGAGATCTGATATCTTTTTAACAGTGCGAGTCATATGGTATATCATCTTGGCCAGAGATATCTTGGCATAATAATTTTACATGAAAATGTTTTTGATGGGATTATAACTTATATTGAACGTGTGAACATACGTATTTAGATTGATTCTGATTTCTAGAGTTATAAACTGAGGAGTGAGGTTATACAACCAAACCTACCAAGTGCGAGGTTCGCGTATGAAGGGTTCCGTACAAAACGGCAAAAAAATCACGTTTGATGTATTTTTTGAATTATATTTTATTCTGTTTTTAGTAGGTATTTGTTGTCATACTAGTGGCAACAGAAATACACCATTTGTGAATATTTAAACTTCTCGCTAAGATGGTAAAGGAGATACTGCTTGGTGACAGGCAGACGGACAGACAGCGAAATGTCAGTAATAAAGCGGCACCTTATTTTATCACTTTGGGGTAGGAACCCTTAAAAATTGAAATTAATAGAAACTTTCTAACATATATTTTTATGCTGCAAAATGAATTTCACATTTAAAAAAGTTATTATAATATTCATAATAGAATTTTATTTCCATCCCACATCTTTCATATTGCAAAATTAAAATATTCTAAACTCCCACTGCATAGGTAATAAAAGTGGTCTAAAATATTTTCTCCGACAATTAACTTTATGATGCTTTGTCTGTCTGTCAGTAAATTTTCCACAAAAACAACCTTAAAATACATGAAAATGCAGTCAGAAAAGTAATTTTAGACTAATTCTCGATTTTAGATCCATTTTCTCGTTTGTCAGTCGGTTCCATTAAAAACGATAGGATTTTGATAGTACTACCTACTTTCAGATTAAAAAATAATAGTACATATAAAAAAATCTATATTTTCAAATAAACTGCGGATTGTTCGAAGCATTTTTGTGAGTGTTGTGAAATCACCCCATACAAAAGTCGTACAAATGCGAAGTATACGGTCATATGCTCAAAAATTGTGATACGAGTATCTCAAACGTTTGTGCTTGTGTTTATGTAAATCCTTAAAGGCCTTTCGGAGCGAGCGTCAGTGACGCCGCGGCACTGAATTGTATGGGACGGCGACAGCCTCGCGGCGCATCACTGTCGCCGTCCCATACAATTCAGTGCCGCGGCGTCACTGACGTTCATTTCGAAAGGCTACCTTAAAGTAGCATTTCGAAATGAGCGTCTGTGGTGTCAGTGGCGCCGCGACTGTGACGCCGCGACAGAGTGACAGATCGGTGTTCTATGCAAATATATGAAACTCTAGGGAACGTCATTCGAGCGCAGCAACACTAACGCGGTGTCATTGACTCCAATGACGTCAGAATTTCATACATTTGCATAGAATATCTATCTATCGCTCTGTCGCGACTCGCAGCATCACAGTCGCAGTGCCACTGTGACGCCGCGACAGAACGACAGATCGGTGTTCTATGCAAATGTATGAAACTCTAGGGAACGCTGCGCTCGAATGGCGCAGCAACACTAATGCGGTGTCAGTGACTCCAATGACGTCAGAATTTCATACATTTGGATAGAACATCTATCTGTCGAACTGTCGCGACTCGCGGCGTTATAGTCGCGGCGCCACTGACGCTCAGTTCGAAAGGCTACCTTTTACAAATCTTGTAGTTGATGTTAATAAACTAATTATTGTAGATTTTTACACTAATGTTGTAAAATTATTCCAACTTTTTTGTAACTGAATGCATCTAATTACAAAACTACACACAAAATCTTATTTTTTTACTATCAAATCAACATATCTCTATATATTTTTGAATGTTTTTACAAAAACTAAATTTATACATGTAGGCAAATACCCAATTGTTCTTTAATCTGACCTATTAATTAGTATTCAACTTTTGTATAAGATTAACCGTCGGCCGTTTAAATCATTAATGATAATTAATTAGCTACCAATTATTAATTCTACCTATTTAATAAAACGAAAGCTTCTCGTATTAAGCTTTCTAATTGGTGCTTTCAATATAGCCTTCATTACAAAGAGCTTTAAATTTCTGCCCCTTCTTTTCATCAAAATGTTCGCCATTTCAAAAATATTGGAATTCTTCGGCGACAGGACTTCTCGATTTGGAAAATAATGATCTTTCGTCCATAAATTATTAAAATGGAATTATTTATAAGTGCGAAGCTGAGCGTACTCGGACGAAATATTTGAGTTGTCTAATTATGTTCGTCCGATGAGGAATTATTTGAATGTATAAAGTTTTTAATAGTCTATGTACATTCAATAACAAGATGACCTATTTTGAACCGGTGGTATAGGATCATTTAGGGACAATTCCGTGAGTGTTATTTATTAACCTAAGTAGGTATATGGAAATAAAACTTTTTGAAATTTGAATTTATGGCAAATAATAGATATTACTAAGGATGGGTATTCCATAGACTAACGCTGTTTGTCCACTGCCACTATCAACGGGACGGCGCCGAAGTAGCGATACATACATTTACTATAGCCGTCTGTCCACCGCACACCCGTCACGTCAATCTAATCTCGACCAGAAATAATCTCGTTCTCGTTGACGTTGTTGGCGGTGACGGCGGCGGTGTACAAACAGCCTTACTGTAGCCATGTGTCCACCGCACGCCCGTCACGTCAATTTAATCTCGACCAGAAATAATCTCGTTCTCGTTGACGTTGGCGGTGACGGCGGCGGTGTACAAACAGCCTTACTGTAGCCATGTGTCCACCGCACGCCCGTCACGTCAATCTAATCTCGACCAGAAATAATCTCGTTCTCGTTGACGTTGTTGGCGGTGACGGCGGCGGTGTACAAACAGCCTTACTGTAGCCATGTGTCCACCGCACGCCCGTCACGTCAATCTAATCTCGACCAGAAATAATCTCGTTCTCGTTGACGTTGGCGGTGACGGCGGCGGTGTACAAACAGCCTTACTGTAGCCATGTGTCCACCGCACGCCCGTCACGTCAATTTAATCTCGACCAGAAATAATCTCGTTCTCGTTGACGTTGGCGGTGACGGCGGCGGTGTACAAACAGCCTTACTGTAGCCATGTGTCCACCGCACGCCCGTCACGTCAATCTAATCTCGACCAGAAATAATCTCGTTCTCGTTGACGTTGGCGGTGACGGCGGCGGTGTACAAACAGCCTTACTGTAGCCATGTGTCCACCGCACGCCCGTCACGTCAATCTAATCTCGACCAGAAATAATCTCGTTCTCGTTGACGTTGGCGGTAACGGCGGCGGTGTACAAACAGCCTTACTGTAGCCATGTGTCCACCGCACGCCCGTCACGTCAATCTAATCTCGACCAGAAATAATCTCGTTCTCGTTGACGTTGGCGGTGACGGCGGCGGTGTACAAACAGCCTTACTGTAGCCATGTGTCCACCGCACGCCCGTCACGTCAATCTAATCTCGACCAGAAATAATCTCGTTCTCGTTGACGTTGGCGGTGACGGCGGCGGTGTACAAACAGCCTTACTGTAGCCATGTGTCCACCGCACGCCCGTCACGTCAATCTAATCCTGACCAGAAATAATCTCGTTCTCGTTGACGTTGGCGGTGACGGCGGCGGTGTACAAACAGCCTTACTGTAGCCATGTGTCCACCGCACGCCCGTCACGTCAATCTAATCTCGACCAGAAATAATCTCGTTCTCGTTGACGTTGGCGGTGACGGCGGCGGTGTACAAACAGCCTTACTGTAGCCATGTGTCCACCGCACGCCCGTCACGTCAATTTAATCTCGACCAGAAATAATCTCGTTCTCGTTGACGTCTCAGTGACGGCGGCGGATAAACAGCATCACGAATACAGCTCACAGGTACACGTGCGTGGCTAATAAGCGGGGGAAATTATGTTAAAGTATATTTTTAAAATTAGTTGGGGCAAGACAACATTCCTTTTGTATGACACTGAATATATCTTTATCATCTTGGCCCTTAATATCTTACCGTTACTTGTTGATATTATCGTTTACTCACTAAGCGTTAGTTCATGCGACGCAAAGCGGCATTTGTAAGATAGTGATCAAAATTGAGCTTTATTCATCACATAAGAAGATACACGTTTCATTGCAAGAGTTCGAGAGTTCGAATTTCAAAGTGCACCGGACTGCGTAGCGCAGCGCCGCAATGAAACGTGTATCTTCTTGTATAGTAAATAAAGTTCAATTTTAAGGTACCCTTCCAATCTATGCGACCGCGACCCGCGACCGGCAAACTAACGAGTCTGGGACTCTAGTTTATATGGTAGTGTGGATATGGTGAATTAAATAAAAACAACAACAACGCGGTCACATTAATGGTGTCTACAGACACACGAATTTGGTACGGAGCGTACAGCGGATCTGGTACGCTCCGTACCAGATCCGAGCGTGTGTAGGGCAGTTCGGCGAACATATGAAGAAGACGAAGAGTTCACCGTTGTCCGCATCGGATCTGGTACGCTCCGTACCATATTCGTGCGTGTGTAGAGCAGTCCGGCGGTTTGGCCGTACAACAGTATCACTGTTGCCAACTTAGGGATGTACCCCCCAAAATTAGCGAAAATATCTACGGGGTTTACTAGAGGACAGGATGTTTAGAGTTTACTCCTTATGAATCAATTTGTATGTAATAATAAAAATTATTTTAATGTTTGTATATAGCCAGGGATATGAAACTGTATTGGGAGTGAAATCAGATTAAGACAAGTTAGTTTCATGTTATTCATGCGTAAGTCTTTATGTTAAACATATAACCTTTCTTTCTAGCTTATTATCTTATAGGAGTATCTCACTATAAGTTTTAATAAATAAAACGGTTTCTATATCACAACAAGATCACAACACATTTATTACCAAGAAGGCGAAAAGGAGTAAAGAGTGACGTTGTCCTTTCTGTCATCATCTTTTTTATTTTTATTTCTAGGAGCTGCCAGCCACATCACTCCCCTGCCGAGACCGGTTTACGGGCGATAGTAATTGGGAAAATGTACACGTCTACCGCTTCGTGTAGTTTTTTCAGGTGCTGTTGCGACTGGTTTTGCTGGAGCAGACGTTGCTGCTGGGGTAAGCATAATGTCTTTCATTTTGTAAGTGTCGTTACTAGGCAGGTAAGCTGGTTTAATTCTGTCTATAGAAACTGACATCTCCTTACCTTGCACTTGCAATTTAAAGGTTTTTTGGTTTCTGGCCAACACCTTGTACGGACCTGTGTAGGGTGATTGCAGTGGACGTTTTTCTGGTCCTCGACGTAGGAAAACATAATCTGAAGACCATATGTCCTTCGGTATGTAAAATGTGCGGTTACTCGAGTGATTTGATGCTGGTGTTGGTGAAAGGTCAGTAAAATGTTTTCGAAGACGTTCCACGTAATCCGTCTGATCGAGTGCAAGAGCAGGCACTGGCGCGAAAAATTCTCCAGGCAACCTCAATGGTTCACCGTAGAGTAGCTCTGCTGATGAGGATTTGATATCTTCTTTCCAGGCTGCTCTCATTCCAAGTAGGACCCATGGCAATGACTCTGACCAATCTACCGTATTGTGGCAGACCAAGGCTGCTTTTAGCTGGCGGTGTAGCCGCTCCACCATTCCATTGCACTGTGGATGGTATGCTGTGGTGGGACGATGTTCCGCGCCTATGATTTCGGCCAGGCGTTTAAAAAGCTGTGATTGGAACTGCTGACCTCGGTCCGTCGTGATGATGGCGGGGCATCCGAATCGTGACACCCACCCGGAGACGAAAGCTCGTGCACATGTCTCAGCTGTGATGTCTGCTGTTGGATAGACCTCGGGCCAGCGTGTATAGCGGTCAATGGCAGTCAAGCAGTACCTGTAACCATTGGAATAAGGTAATGGTCCTATTAAATCGATGTGAACTTGGGAAAAACGTTGGGAAGGTATTGGGAAAGAGGAAAAAGGAGAGGATGTGTGTCGGGTAACTTTGGATATCTGGCAATCTGTGCATTCTTTTGCCCATCGTCGGCAGTCTTTTTGCAATCCGGGCCATACAAATCTCTCGCTAACTAGTTTTGCAGATGCTGACGTTCCTGGGTGACTGAGCTCATGCATCTTAGTAAAAATTTGTTTGCGCAATTTAGGTGTTATGTATGGCCTGTTTTTCCCGGTAGATGTGTCACAGTAGACATCATTGTGTTTTTTAAATTTTAAAGACGTAGAATTTCTGAGTAGATTTTGCAATTCAGGGTCTTGTTCCTGATCTCTTGCAAGATCTTCGTAGTTGAAAGCTTCACTAATGTCTTCTATCCTCGATAACGCGTCTGCTATTACATTGTCGCTTCCGGGTATATGTCTAAGGTCTGTGGAGTATTGAGCAATAAAATCCAGGTATCTAAATTGACGCGGTGAACATTTGTCTCTTTTTGTAGAAAATGCAAAGGTAAGTGGTTTGTGGTCTGTATATATAGTGAATTGCCTTGCCTCTAACGTATATCGAAAATGTTTGATTGCGTCATATATCGCAAGCAACTCTCTATCGTAAGGGCTGTACTTCTTTTGGCTAGGAGACAACTTTCGGGAGAAAAACGACAGTGGTTTCCACATGTTCCCTTCTTTTTGTTGCAGGACAGCTCCAATAGCCTGATCTGAAGCGTCTGTAAAAAGTGCCAATTCTGCATGTATGTCCGGGTGAGTTAGTAGCGTCGCTTCTGCGAGGCTTTGTTTGCATAACTCAAATGCTTCCAACATTTCCTTTGTCATTTTTATAGAGGTTGCACCTTTAATATTACCCGTTAAGCAATCATTTAATGAACTTTGAAGTTTTGCGGCTTGTGGGATAAATCTTCGATAGTAATTTATCATTCCTAGGAATCTTCTGAGTTGTTTAGCTGTGGTTGGCGGTTGTAAGTTTTTGATGACTTCTACTTTTTCATCTAATGGTTTTATTCCGTCAGCTGTTAAATGATATCCTAGGAATGATATCTCTGATACGCCAAACTTGCATTTTGATATGTTGATTAAAATTCCATATTTCGAAAGTCGCTCAAAAAGTTCTTCCACGTGTTTTAAATGCTCCTCCTCCGTGCGCGAGTATATTAAAATGTCATCCAAGTAAGAGTATACATTGCTCATTCCTTGAAGTACTTCGTCTATGAATCTCTGAAAGGTCTGAGCTGCGTTTCTTAAGCCGAAAGTCATATAGGGAAATTCATATAGGCCGAAAGGTGTAGTTATGGCGGTTTTCGGTATATCTTCCTCGAAAACAGGTATCTGATTATAAGCTTTAACTAGATCAACTTTTGAAAATATTTTAGAGCCAGCGAGTTCATATGTAAAATCATTAATATGACGGATAGGGTAGCGGTCTGGTATCGTTCTCGCGTTTAAGGAACGGTAATCACCGCACGGTCGCCACCCATCATCTTTTTTCTTTGCCAGATGTAGTGGCGATGACCATGCACTTTCAGATCTACGCGCAGTACCGTTTTGCATCATTTCATCAAACTCCTTTTTTGCAATCGCAAAGCGGTCTGGAGCCAATCGACGTGGGCGGGCGCTTACCGGTGGGCCGGGTGTGGTGCGTATGTGATGCTTCGTATTGTGCTTCGGTTCCACAGGTGTGCCGGAGGGCCTCGTGATAACGGGAAACCTCTTCAACAATTGATGGTATGGCGAGTCGCCTGTCACGGCTTTGATGGTAAGTACTTCCGTTTCTTTAGCACAATGTGGTGAAGGTACTGAGAGAGTCGTGAGGTTATCCACGAGTCGGTGCTTGCGACAGTCGACTAATAAGTTGTAGTGGCTTAAAAAGTCGACGCCTACTATTGGTTTTTCCACATCAGCTACCACAAATCTCCATGCGAAATCTCGACGCAAACCAAAATCTAAATGCAGCTGCACGTAGCCGTACGTTGATATTTTTGAGTTGTTTGCTGCATATAATTCCAACTCTGTTTTATTACGGTGTCCTCTAGTCGCTATCTTAGGGAATACACATAAGTCTGAGCCGGTATCTATTAGGAACTCCAACTTGGTCTTCCTGTCGGTGACGAAGAGGCGGCCGTTGCATGAATGGCAGTCATTAGCCGCTTTTATTGACTGCCGTCGGCATTTCCTGAAAAGGAGCAGGGTCGGGTGCATTTATATGCTTTGTTGCCAAATTGATTATGGTAGTAGCACATACCATTGTTTCTCATCTGAGATCTCGATTGCAATTTTCGTCTATCGAATCTGCGATGCGGCGGTCGTGACTGATGTGTGCTAAGCGCTGCTATCTGTTTTGTCAGCTGCTCAATTTGTCTCGCCATCGCTTCCATCATCGTCCATACCGGTTCGCTTGAATTCATGTTCGAGATTTGAGTTGCGTCCTTTTGTCTTGCGGTCGTGTGTTGCGGTTTTTGAAATTTTATATTTATATTGTAATTTATCACTGTTCCGAACGTCGGGGTCACCAATTATAGGAGTATCTCACTATAAGTTTTAATAAATAAAACGGTTTCTATATCACAACAAGATCACAACACATTTATTACCAAGAAGGCGAAAAGGAGTAAAGAGTGACGTTGTCCTTTCTGTCATCATCTTTTTTATTTTTATTTCTAGGAGCTGCCAGCCACAATCTCTTAGACCTGTCAATGGTATAAGTAATCAGGGGTAAAATTTGGGGAGAAATATTTTTTAAAGTGTTGGTATCACTGCCCGTTATCAATGAATTGTGGGAATCATCGTCGTCGTTTAAAAACCGCACTGTAAATAGAACTCTGTGCTAATGTAATAGAGCCATAGACGTATATTATAGACGAGGCATGTTGAGGCAAAAAGTGTCTCCAAAAAAATGGCCCCAATTTTTAAATTTTGGGGCCATTTTGACAGTTGAGGTTTGGCACTTGTGATCTTACCATTTCTACATTTGCTATATATGCAGTTTATCCAGTCCGCATATAATTCATAAAATGCCGAGTAGTTGCGTAATTAAAGGCTGTAAAAACTATGACAAACGTGTAAAAAAGATAGACGGGATATCTTATCACAGGTAATTATCACAATATTGTTTGTTACAATTAAAATACTTATGGAATTTTAAATAAATATTCAAAAAATGGCGGCCAACTATGAAATATAACACTGGTTATTGTATGCGCAACAGTGAAAAGGTAACTTTGTAAGGACGTCATTTTTATTATTGTAAATTACAGAAATAAGAAATTCAGTTTTTTTTTTTATTTCAGTACCTAACCAAACCTAACCTTACCCGTCAGTATTCACATTTTTGATTAATTTAAATAAAATGAAACTAAGGCTTACTATTTATTTGATTTTTACATATTATATTTAAAAATATTATTTACTATCTGGCCTGACAGACGTTGTTCTGTGAATTATGAAATTGAATAAAAAATAACTACACTTGAAGGTTGTAAGCGTAGGTTGCTACACCCATAAGTCATACCCTACACCTACAACCTACATCTAGACCTACTACATACCTATAGTTGGTAGGTGATAGGTTGGTAGGTAAACAGTAGCTACCCCACTAAAAACCTACAAGCTACATCTACTAGATGTAGATCACCTATAACCTGCACCTACTGTCTATTCTACTCCTAAACAACCACCTACAATGTTCAGGGGCCAGCCGATTTAACATTATGCACTTTTGGAGAAAAAAAGTAATATTTCTGAAATATTACTATGTTACTGGAAGCACCTTTATACCGAGTGATTTTTTAATCCGTTTCAAGAGAAACAGTGTATAATAGTTACACAAAATAGAGTACTTTGGCATACTTAGTTTATTATTTTTTTCTTTTGTCTAATTTAGTGAACATTTGTTGTAAACATCGCAGAAATTTATAGTATTTAAATTACAGATTTCCCAATAATCCAGAGCGCAAAGAGATTTGGACTCGCCTTATTCGAGAACAACGAAATGAGCCTAACAAAAAAGTTACTCATAGATCTAAACTCCCCTCCCGCTCGCGCCTTGGTGACACCCACTTCGCAACGGGCCGTGCAGCAGAAATCGTAATATTTTAATTTCGCCATAACTTCAAAACCAAACATCCAATTTGAATAATTCAAAGACCTAATATTATCTACATAAACTGTACTTAGTGATGAAATAATTTATTTTGATAAGGATTAATAGCATGAGTAAAATAAATGCGTTTAAATATAGTCCAAAAAAATTTCAAGATTTCTAAATAAAAAAATGGTTGTTATGCCTCACTTGACATAGATAGGTATAGTGTGTCACGGACTTTTTTGTAGATATTTATAAGATCTACAACATTTTAACATTTATTTATATTTAACTTAGAACATTTTATGGTTCTATCTTTTATAGTATAGGCAGCGTAGGCAAAATAAGTAACTTTTCTGGTTGATTTTTACACCTTGTGTCCGAAAAACCCAAATATCTTACGGAACCCTATTTTTTCCAAAATAAAATTTAGCCTATGTTCCTCGTGGATAATGTAGCTTTCGAAAGGTGAAAAAATGTTTGAAATCGGTCCAGTACTTTTTGAGCCTATTCATTATAAACAAACAAACATACAAACAAAGTTTTCCTCTTTATAATATTAGTGTAGATGTAGATTATTACTTTCAAACTGAATTAGATTATGTATAAGTTTTTATAAATTATAATTCAATATTCTTTTTATGGTACTTAATATAATTAGTTTTGTTTTTAATGAGTCTTGTTTTATTTATCTAGGTAATAAAGGAATATTAAGTGCTGTTGCGCTAGGATTTGTATGTAATTTTTGCTGCAGCGCTGGCTGTGAAACGTCACAGCTCCTACGGCTCCGCCCCTTCTGTGGCGCCGCTGGAGCTACGGCACATGTGTAAAAACAAATTTGTTGTCTGGTCTAGGTCCATACGCCGTATAGAAGAAAAAATTGGTTTTCTTGTAAAATCCTTTAAAATATCTTGCTTAGGTTAAAATATCTAGTATCCATACACCATAATAGCCATTGCACTAATCTATTACACCGATATAATATCTGTATAATATTCTAGTATGTAATTATCGTCATCTATGGGTAGGTACTAATCACCAGAGGAGTTAAAAGTGCGTTCCTGATCTTTGGCATACATTTGACAAATAATGTAGGTATAAGAAAAAGTTACGCCATCTTGATTTCAGAAGATTTATTCAAATAAATGTGGACTGAAAAATCTGCGGAAAGCAAATGTCGAAATGTCAAGATGACAAAATATGAAACCTCGACTGCCCCAAAAAACCCCAAAAGTGGGGCAGTTTAAATGTGGACACTTTTTGCCTCAACACGCCTCGTCTATGCTTTATGATAATGAGAGTAATGTAATAAGAAATATGAAATATTTAAATTACATTACGTACCTGTAAAATTTATATTTGTTTGTAAGCCTTATTGATTTATTGTTGCTAATATTTTAGTAATTCCAGTATTAATGCGAGCTAAACTTATATTAAGTACGCCGGACAATTTTATTAACATTTCTTTAGTCAAGATATTATGTATTTAAAAAAAATGAATGCGTTGTACGCCCTTACAAAGTTATATCATACGACTAGCGACTGTTCCATCGGAATGGTAAAATCGTAAAATCAAAGGAACGTCGAAGTTCCGTTGATTTTACATAGATGGCGTAATTTTTTCTTGTATGAAAATTTTTGCGGCTAAATGTACGTGATAGCCTATCTTGAGTTGAAATCTTTGAATAGAGCATAAAATCGAACACACGAGTGTCGAGCGTTTCGCTTCACTGCACCGTACCAAATTCGTGCGTGTGTAGCGACACCGAATTTGGTCTCCGGATATGGTTCGCTTTACGCTCCGTACCAGATTCGTGTGTCTGTAGATAGCATAACTAGACGCATCGCTGGAATGCAAAGCCCTGCCCGCTTCCCACCGCGTTCCCTTAGCTCGCCGGGCAAACGTCTATATGGTCAGCATCTCTGTTACCGATACAAGCGTCCATATTTTCGTTAGTTTTCTGTTGCAGTTTGTTTGTTTGTTTCTGTTGTAGTTGCAGAACGCCAAAATGACGTCATCAAGCCCATGCGTCTAGTTAATGTGACCGTAACTGGGTACGCTCACCGGTCGCGCGACGCGGGTCGCGAGGATTGTTTAGAGCTCCATATTATCAAAGAATATATATTACTAACGTAATATTATAGATTAATACTTAAAACACCCGCGACACTATTTCGGTCTCGGGTTAGGGGCCGTCCATTAATCACGTGATGTCCAAAGGGGGGAGGGGGGATCCGAAAAAAAGAATTACAAGGGGTTTAAGGAGACAACACATGTATAAATTTTAGAATCTATTCTACGCATAGTTGCATACTTCGGTTGCATTCTTACCGGTTGTAGATTCGCAGTGTTGTTTAAATATTACTCCCAACAAACAAGACAAATATGTCTCGTTCTCGATATATTATACTGACTCGATTAATCTATTTTTCATGTTAAGGTTTTTTTTTAAACATGACCTACTTTGTAATGTACAAAAAATACACGTGATCTTTATTAGTACAAAACCTCACCACGTATCACCAGGGGGGTTTAAAAGTTGCTAAAAACATCACGTGATTAATGGATGGCCCCTTAACGTTAATGAAGCTGCACTATGTTGGGTCTTGGTATAAATTGACCATAACAATGTAAATATGTAAAAATATTTTCATCATGACCTGTGATTAGCATTACAAAACGGAGCATAAAAAGTGCTCATTTAATATTTTCTGTTCTAAGTTGCAAATGAATGCAAATATAAACTCATCCAGAATTTGCCTTTAGCGAGAAAATTAATTCAAAAACTAGCCGTGTGCAACAAAACTACTCGTCTCAACAATTTGCAAAGTTTCATTATTTGTTGATTAATAAAATTTCGTTCAAGGGAATTTAAGGTATGTAACCTACTAATAATCCTACACGAAAATATTGCGTTACCATGTTTGAGGTGAAAACTTTGGTACGAAAGTAAAATGTCATTGAGATTTTTAATAGACTGATCGCCTGGTGCAAAGAGATTATCGTCGCTCATGGACATCCGTAACCCGGAGAAGTTGCAATTGCGTGGTCTAACTTAAATACTCATAGTTATAATATAATTAATAATCCTACTCCTTTCCTACTACTATTCAAATGTTAAAGTTTGTGAGGATGTATAAGAATAATACCTATGGACACTTCACACCACGTCAATCTGGTCCCGTGGTGAGAGAACTCACCACGGGACCAGATTGACGTGTTACGGGTACTAGACACGGAAATATATTTAATACTTTTATATTATATACATACGAGTATTTAAGATTTTTATTATATTACACACATTGAATACACATCCATGACCCAGGAACACAAAAACTTTTTGTTCTTTCGGCGGGATTCGAACCCGCGACCCCCGGCTCGAGCACCAACACGCTCAACCATTGAGCCACGGAGGTCGTCGTGAAAATAATGAATGGATGGATGGATATTTGTGACTCTTTTACGCAAGAACTACTGAACGGATTTTGATGAAATTTGATATGGTAGTAATTTTGGCTAGATATAAGCTACTTTTATCCCGAAAATATTATACGCTGGTCTCATTGGGTACTGTATTTACGTGGGCGGAGCCGCGGGTAAAAGCTAGTATTTCATGCTAGCATTAATCGCCCGCGGCTTCCCCGCGTGAAATCAGGTTTTAAACTTTCATCCCCTATTTTAGCCCCTTGGGGGTTGAATTTTGAAAAATCCTTATTGGATATTTGTGTTATATGATAAATACGTGTGTGAAATTACAAATTTATAGCCTTAAGGCGGTTCACCGAGGCGCAAGCGAGCGAAACCGTTTTACTTTATATAATGGTTTATGTATTTACAAATAAGGAAAACCCTTTAAAAAAATAGTCAATTTAACTAACGATATTGCCTAGATAACTTACTACATTGTTACGCGATTAGATGTTTTTCACTCGATTAAATAAGTTCCCGAAAACAGCCCAAAATAAAAGTCTTAATCCTATATCTTCATAGGAAAATACTATTTTTACAAGATAATTCTTACATGTAATGATTTATCTTAAAGTACTCAATATAACTTAGTAATTTATTAAATCCTATAGGGTCATATATTTCATAAATTGATGGTTATTCCAAAATGCTTTAAAATTGTCCAGCGTATTAGGACCTACCTTGAACCTCGCCTGCCCGATAGTCAGTCCATAGATAATACAGATATATATTAGTATAGATGCGCAACTCTAAAATTGAAACTGAGTCTTGCAAAAGTTTCGGAATGTCGTTTTTAGATGGCGTTGTACCGTTTTAGTTACTATCAAACCCGCTAGATGGAAGTAGTACCGCCTGATAATTTTTATTGAACTGAATTATGGACAGAAATTAAGTTTTATCGAAAGTCGTAGACACAACAACGACCAAGTTCCTCTTTAATAGTGGGAAATGATTGCTGCATAGTAAAATGTTCGCGAGCCCTTATAAATACGCCTTGTGTTAGCGATAGCGCGATGTAGAAGTCGCTTAGTGGCATCTGTTGTGACAATCCGAAAACTTTCAAACTGTTAGTACCGGACAGTCATTTTTAGATGTCTCTGTACTCTGTTAATTTGTGCATGTATGAGAGTTTCACCCATAGATAATACAGATATATATTAGTATAGATGCGCAACTCTAAAATTGAAACTGAGTCTTGCAAAAGTTTCGGAATGTCGTTTTTAGATGGCGTTGTACCGTTTTAGTTACTATCAAACCCGCTAGATGGAAGTAGTACCGCCTGATAATTTTTATTGAACTGAATTATGGACAGAAATTAAGTTTTATCGAATGTCGTAGACACAACAACGACCAAGTTCCTCTTTTATAGTGGGATATGATTGCTGCATAGTAAAATGTTCGCGAGCCCTTATAAATACGCCTTGTGTTAGCGATAGCGCGATGTAGAAGTCGCTTAGTGGCATCTGTTGTGACAATCCGAAAACTTTCAAACTGTTAGTACCGGACAGTCATTTTTAGATGTCTCTGTACTCTGTTAATTTGTGCATGTATGAGAGTTTCACCCCCCTGGTTTCACCCCCCTGAGTCAGTCGATGGCGCCTGCCAGCGTCGGACCTGTGCTAGGTTTTTCAGCGTGCTTTAGAAAGTTGGTAAGTTTAAAATGGGCAATAAAATAAATAAAACGAAGAAGAAATCACTATCAAAAACTAAAAAAAGAACAGGAAAAGAGAACTACATGAGAAGGTATGTAAATAACATCACTTTTTGTATTTTAGAATAGCAATAGTCGTGACCTTTAATACATGACATAATTACTCGATGACACAGTCTAGTTATAAAAAGTATCAATTGTGGTGGTAAGTTTTTATATAATTTATTATTATCGGACACTCACTAAAGGGCTTTGAGTATCCAACTATACGGAGACGACATGACAGCTAATTTCTATGCGAAAAAGTCTCGCCACTTTCTGCGGGAGGGGGGACCGCACCGCTAGTGCTTGACACTATCGATGTTTTACTATCGATGAGTTCGGCTAGTAATAATTATGTGTGGCAAAAGTAAATTTTAAAAATTATATCTATTAAATCTTAACTACAATAATATTTAATTTACAATTTCGCTCAGTATCATAAAGTAAATAAGTATTAAAATGTTGAAACATGCAAAAATGGAAGCGTCATCCAGCGTGAAGAAGAATTTTAGCATTTTTAGCAGTGTTGCGAATATCATAGTTGCGGAGCGGCTGGTGCGTACAACCAATTTGTAGCATTCCGTAATACTCAAGAAACCCTAATAAATTTGCACTGACCATCCGTCTGTCTGTCCGTCTTTCTAGCATGTGTAATTATGAATATATTATATAAATGAAATTTTGTATAGTTTATAAGTAGGTATTTTAAAATTGAAATAAGAATTTATAAATTACCTTTTTACAAAGTCAACCATTTTCGAGTAATCGGTCTCCATAATGGTTTATAAGTTGGTCATCCTCCTGGCATTTCTAAACTATAGGAGATAGAAACTTGTAAGTTCCCATGTTGATTGACTATGCTAAAAACTCTTAGGGAAAATTATTCTGAGCGAAATCAATTCGAAATCGATTTTTTCAATATTTACCTATATTTTCTCTTATAAGTTTCTGTATGTCTAACTAGTCTAACTAGCATATAGAATAACTAATGAGAGAAAGTATAGATAAATATTAATTTGCGGTCTAATCTGACTGTACGTCGTTTAAAAAAATATTTGTTTATATACCTAGGTAGTATATAATAATCTATACTAATATTATAAAGAGGAAAGATTTGTATTTTTGTGTGTATGTTTGTAATGAATAAACTAAAAAACTACTGTGCCAATTTCAAAAATTATTTCACCATTAGAAAGCTACATTCACCCTGAGTAAAATAGGCTATATTTATTGCTAGAAAAGATTAGGGATTCTTACTAAAACTTTAGTAACGTAACCCAAGGTGTCAAAAATGCCATTAAACAACTTTCGTCGCATGCGCTGCGGAAACTATTGATGATAGAACAAAGGTATGTTTTACAATATTAAAGAACATCCATACATTCACCATCTATCCATCCTCACAAATTTTCACATCCTATCCTAGTAGGTAATAGTATAAAATGTGAAAATTTGTGAGGATGGATGGATGGATAGATGGTTGGATGGATAGATGGTTGGATGTATAGATGGATGCTTGTTACTCTTTCATGCAAAAACTACTGAACGGATTTTGATGAAATTTGGTACGGTAGTAGTTTAGGCTCTGGATTAAAACATAGGCTACTTTTTATATCGGAAAAGTAGAGTATTCCCGCGGGATAACCGATAGTATATTTACGCGGGTGGAGCAGCCGTAATAACTAAAGTAAAATAGATAATAGCTTCAAGAATTAGCCTCATACGTGTTGAAACCCATTATCTAGCACGCTTCACGCTTTTTATTTGTTGTTGTAAAAAAAGGAGTCCGTGGGTCTACCATTTAGTGACAATAGGATGAATTTAGAAGTAAAATCTTTACAATAATAATTAGACGACCTCTGTGGTTCAGTGGTTGAGCGTGTTTGTGCTCAAGCCGGGGATTGCGGGTTCGAATCCCGCCGAAGTAAATAAAGTTTTTCTGTGTTCCTGGGTCATGGGTGTGTAGGTATTAAATGTGTGTAGAATATAATAAAAATATTAAATATGTGTATAGTATTAAATATATTTCCGTTGTCTGGTATAGGTGTACCAGAATCTCATGGCATTTAAAAAAAAATGAGATTTTGATGTCAAGACATTGCCATTGCCATATGAAAATCATACTTGTATGACCCGTCAAATCAAAGTACGTGATCTGTCAACCGCTGCTAAAATTTTGTGAATATGTTCTTGGAATTTGTTGTTTTTGTGAAAGTGTTGAAAAAGGAAATTCGATCTCAAGCGAGAAATATTGTTTTCAATGTCTATCTTAAAATACAGGAAGAAGAAGGTGTAAATCAAACTCAATCTTATAATTTAAAGCTCGTGGTAGAGGTGACCGGTAAGTTAGAGTGAGTTGTTTTGATACTTTTAGTTTTTTTTATATTTTCTTAGATACTTATTGTGACTCCCTTAAAGGTGTTTCCAGTACAACTATACGGTGAATCGTCGATGGCACATCGAATGATGGTTTATTTTCTATGCCTGGAGGAGAGGAGGAAAAAGGAAATCAACTTAAGACAGTTTCGATTTAACTAAAAATTAACCAGTATCAAGATCGTTTAATCCAATTTCTCCAGTATTGCACACTACAAAATTTTATTTCCCTATTTGCCATGAGATTCTGGTACACCTATACCCGTAAAACAAGTTCTTCGAGAACTTACCACGAGACCAGATTGACATGACGTGAAGCATCCATATATTATATTTAAAATATATTATATTATTAAATAAATAAAAAATACCAAAATCGTACTATAATCGTAAGTATGTGTTGACTTGAGAACCTCCTTCGGTTTTTTGTCGGTTAAAAAAGGTAGAGCTAAGTAAAAATGCGGAATCGTATTGATAAATAGGGTCCACCCTAAATACGTTTTTTTTGCATTTATAATAGTTCTGTTCCACCTCAATGTTTACCAATTTTCACCATAAGTAGTTCAAAGATTGGTCAAATTCACGGGCAAAAACTAGTTAATTATAAAATGCACTTTTAATAATTTCAAAGTTGGCAAGGCGCGCTGTTTTAATCTCCTACTGTTGTTCGTCTGAACAATAAAACATGAAACTTCAAAATGCACCGAGCAAATTGTACTCGTACGTTTGGGAAACCAAGAAAAATGATTAGCGCAAGCTTGGACCCAGGCATTCCTAATCATCCTATTTTTAGGAAATCTAAAAAAATAATGGTCAGAATAACATACTGATAAAGTCGATATCGATATTTCTTTTACGTTGTCACAACCCTCAGTTTTTATGAAGTGTGGCCTGTTTATAAATTAAAAATGCATAATTTCAGGATAAATTTATCCGCACATATTTTATTGTAATAAATAATAATTAATATAAACAAAAGTTTGTTAACACAATTGAATAATTATTTTATAATAATTTGCAAATTTTCAATGTGTTTCGTGAAATAATATCATGAAGAAAAACAAAATTGTAAATAGTGTACTAATTAATTAGTCATGTTTCTTCATTATGAAATAGTAAAAACAAGAACGAATATGAAATAGAAGTTTTTATAAATTACTACTTTTAAATATTACCCTAAATTTGGATGTTGTACGATTTAGTAGCAACATTTGTTCATCGAGTAAAATTTTTGGATTCTTGCTAATATATCGCAATTATTGTTAATATTTAGGCAAAATAATACATACACATGGAAAATAACACCATCCTTTTGTTTATTTGATGTTTCCGATCTGTTTTTGCAGGAAAAAATACAGCAAGTCGGCATTTTCTGCTCCGGTTCGTTCCGCCTCGCTGTAATTTTCCGAATACGTCAAAAACGCGCAGCAACTAGTTTTATACAACCCTCACGACCGGAGGGTCTAACCTTTGGCAGCGCGGAATGCCTGACAATGGCGTCTCCGTTATAGTTGGATACTCAAAGCTAAAGGGCCATACTCACGGCGCTTCCAGCAAATCCAGCACCGGTACTAATAGCCGTCATTAGAAGTTGTAGGTACTCTAGTAATACTAGGGGTAGATAACTGCACCTACGACTACATCTACGCCTACACCTGCTTCCTAAATCTGCACATACTACATATATCAACACTTAAAACTACACGTACTATCTACAGCAACATACACCCACTACCTACTACTACAACCTAACCTATACTTGTACCTTTTTCTACACAAAATTTGGTCAGATAATAAAATAATATATTTATATAATTTGGTGCTGTCGATCGGAAGGAATTTACTTATACTTATATTAGAACAGTCTGATACCGACAGACTTGTTCTGTCTGAACTATTAGCGGGTCAAAATTAATAAATACAAACAACTACACCTACATCTACAACTATATCTACACCTACTACCACTAACTACTACCTACACCGACTTCCTTCAACTACTAGGTATTAGGTGTAGTTGTAGGTACTCTAGTAGTTCTAAGAATAGGTTACTACACCTACAACTACATCTACACCTAATATGTAGGTGACTACTGTAATGACGACTAAACAAACGATTTTTTCTTTGTTTTTAGCACTCCAAGAGGAAGTGAAAGATTGTTCTAAAACCGGGAGGCCGCGTAATAGAAATATCCACACTGTTACGTTCTGTGTCGTGACGATGCGATAGCAATTCGACAAGTTTCTTCCACAGGACGACGACAAAAAATAAATTTAAAAACAAAATAATATTACTTTATTTAACATTTCAATTTTATCAATGTGTTGCTTGTTTAGCTGTGTTGTGTGAAACTTAAGAGTTTTCTGTGTTAAACTTATAGAAACCAAAGTCTATCTGTCCATCCATCCGGATGTCCGCCAATATCTGTTGGTATGTCAACAATACAACCATCAAACAACATTCTTCTTTCATAAGACGCTTTCGATGCCTTTAGAATGTTTAAGACTATACTGCATTTTTCATTACAGAAATGTTTTACCAAAATTAATAACAGAACAAAAACTAATAGTAGAGGATACGAACTAAGGTCGACCTTCACTGATGTGTTTACCAGATGAAAGTGATATTTTATCAAATAAAATAAGTTTCTGAACATATTTAAATTAGGCAACCCCTTAAAAAATGGTCAAGACTATAATTAATTCAAAGTCAAATTTTTTTAAAAGTAAATATAACATGTGACATATAAGGTATATCCATCCGAAACCCATGAAACTGAACAACTTTCTCCGAGGAACACAGGTCGAAATATGAAAAAAAAAAAAATTTGGTTCTCCCATACTAATTTGATTAACTGACCATGCGGTTTATATGGGAGGTCCAAATTTTTTTTTTCATATTTCGACCTATGTTCCTTGGGAAAAGTTGTTCAGTTTCATGGGTTCACTGGGTTTCGGATGGATATACCTTATATGTCACACGTAATATTTACTTTTAAAAAAAATTGACTTTGAATTAATTATAGTCTTGACCATTTTTTAAGGGGTTGCCTAATTTAAATATGTTCAGAAACTTATTTTATTTGATAAAATATCACTTTCATCTGGTAAACACATCAGTGAAGGTCGACCTTAGTTCGTATCTTAGACCATAAATAAATAAAATTATTTATAAGATTTTATTCAACGTTAGGAAGCAACCAAAACTAAATATGTTCGAATTTCGATTGCTTGTAAATCAGCGGGATGACGGTAGCGACTCGCTACCCACAGTGTTCAATCTCGATCAAAAATCGGACATCGTCTTTTTATCGGTTAATTCGAAAGAGTGCTTAGTTATAAATACCCGAGTAAAACACCCATGAAGCTCGCTTGCATAGTTATAATTATCTCAAAGTAAAAATTCGTATCCCGCATTGATAAAAAAGTGAAAAAACGTTTTAATTAAAAATTCTTAAGGAATAGCCAAAAATATGTTATACATTATTTAAATATTTTCACAAAAGTCGCACCTAGAATTTACATTAAAAGGAAGCTAGTGATTACCACTACCACTGATAAAATAATCAAATTCTAAAGATGTGGAGAATCGTAGAAAAATGGTTTTGAAAAGATGCGGGATTCGCGGGATTCATCTTTAGAAAATTATATACTTTTTCGATACAGAAACTTCTTTTGGACTGTTCAGAACTTGAATAAGAACAATAAAAAATAGATAAAATGTCACATTTCAACCCATTTTAGCGTGTACAATAAAAACTGGTTATACAATTTTAGTTATTATTTTTTTCTGAGCGTTCCGCTGAAGTAGCAGCTTCAACTAACATTGATATAAATCCAATACACGCCACTACTATGCTAAGTTCTTTAAATTGGAGCAAGTGAGCTCACAAGTTGCCGTAATATCTTAAAATACTACCATTGCCTTGTCAGTATATTTTTGAAATGTGTGTTTTTGTATATAAAAATATAGATCGCTTCTTTACTTAAAAGTGTAGCTTAGCTATTAAAAGAGATGAACATAAGCTAGTTATTCCTTACCAAAGAATTAATATCTTTAGCAGAAATGCGTACTGTATGGCCGTTCGCATCTTTAACAAACTACCTTACTATTTTAAAGGACTAACAACACAAAGATATATAAGTGAACTAAACACCTGGCTCCTCATCAAAATGTATTATTGAATTAATAAATTCTTCGACGACAAAAATATTGAATTATAAACATAATGTAATTTTTCCATTGATAATAATCATATCACTTGTACCTAACTATTGTATATTAAAAGTAATGTGACATTGTAATTATTCTGTTTTGAAATTTGACATTATCCTGTTGAGTGTCACTTGCCGTGCCACGGCAAGTGACACCTATAGACGCAAGTGTCACTTGCCGTACCACGGCAAGCTCAAGGTCAATCTTTCCGCGTCGTATGATTTAAAGACTATATGGTATAAAGTCTCTGATTTTTTTTTATTATTTTGCTACAGACATTAAAGAAGGCATTGTAGCTTTTTGTTTTTGCCTGAATACGTTCGAATAAAAAAGAAAAAACTTCAAACTATGAGTAAAGAAATCTAATGACAAATGGCATCAGTTGTCATCTGCATTATTTGATATTTATGATAAAAATTATTTACATATTTCAAATTTTTTTGTATAAATAGTTATTTAAACATATATTTAACTAATTTAATACAAACTTAGGTATGTGTGTCGTAGTATTTCGCCATAATTTAGCTTCAAAAACCGAAACCAAAAATGTGAAATTATGTTTGATATTTTGCATGTTAAACGTTATATTTCTTGATATTTATTTAATAAAATGTGTAGTATGTTTATTCTAGTTTCCAAAAATATATAACATGCCAAGGTTTTACTAATGATTAATTAATAAAAATCGAAAAACAAACGCGGATGACGTTTGGCGTGGACAGCCATTCGACACGCAAGGGTTTTTTGTGTAAACATTGCGTTCACATCAAGATTACTTGTATTCATTCAGTATTTTTAAAATTCCAGTTTCGTAGTCATGTAGAGAATTTATTCTAGTTTTTAAATATATGTCATATGCATAGGTCTTAGCAGCAATTTATCAATATAATCTTCAAAATATAAAAAGCGGGAAACCCGCCGCACCCCTCGCCGCCCCCCGGCGACACGTAATCTGTTACAAAATTTTAAAGCGCGACACCTTAGAGGTTATATAGACCATAATATTATTTTCCTGACTTAAATGCATTGATTCTATTTTGTTTCTGATTGTTAAACAAATGTTTGTATCCATTGTTTGTAATGTATTAATTATTGAATTGTAATCGTTATGTATTGACATTTGTTACTTTTTTTTTCTTGACAATTTTATATTATTAGCTAATCACTTAAAATTCATGACTAATTAAAATAAATAACATTTACCTATTTGCACACTATGCACATGCATATATGAATGAATAGCCTGTAACGTTTTGTAAGGCAATATAGGAAAGAATCGCATGCAAAAAAAAAGTATTATTTTCAGAAAATGCTTTTGTGGAAAATCAATTTCAACGTTTTACACCTTTTAACGGTGTCATCAATCAATCAACCAAATCATTTATTTGCTAGGAATATGATACAATAAGGCAATTTACATTTCCACATATTCTACTACATAGTACAATACATAGTAGAATATGTGGAAATGTAAATTGCCTTATTGTATCATATTCCTAGCAAATAAATGATTTGGTTGATTGATTGACGACACCGTTAAAAGGTGTAAAACGTTGAAATTGATTTTCCACAAAAGCATTTTCTGAAAATAAAAAAAGGCCGGCAACGCACCTGCAGCTCTTCTGATGTTGCGAGTGTCCATGGGCGACGGTAGTTGCTTTCCATCAGGTGACCCGTTTGCTCGTTTGCCCCCTTATTTTATAAAAAAAAAAAAAAAAAAAAAAATAATACTTTTTTTTTGCATGCGATTCTTTCCTATATTGCCTTACAAAACGTTACAGGCTATTCATTCATATAACAATGTTTTGATCAACACTAACTCTTAATTCAGGTTAAGAGTTAGTGGTGATCAAAACATGTTCAGACATTTTCGCGCTTTTAATATTTGCGTGTATGATGGAAACGCAGGACAGTCTCTGTTTTTTCATCATATTCTTTACTTGCCTTTTCACCAAATGTCGTGAAAAAAATTTTGTTTTGTACAAGAATAAAATAAAAAGCCAAAAACTTGGTTATTTGAATATTTCACATAAATTTTGAGGTTATGTGAAAAGAGTGTAAACACAAAAGTATAACCTACAACTTTGCTATTTACCTTTTTTCCATATGACTTGTAGTTTTGCCGGAAATCAAGATAATCCGTTTTCTACCCTTAAAAACTCACCCCCTTCACTTCCCGACCTCAAATCGCCCGGAAATTATTTTTCATTTTATTTTTGTTATATTCTCTTCCTTTTACAATGGGTTTCATCGTACTATAAATTTATTTTACTTTTAACCATTTTTAGAGGTAAAAGCAATAGTCTATAATATGTAGCCGCTGTGTATGAGTGAAAAGTAATTATTGTTAACTAAGATTGATTACTAAGTTAATTACTATTGATTAATTACTAAGATTGTTTATATTGCATAAACAATCTTACTAATATCATAATTGCGAAAGTTTGTAAGTTTGTTTGTTTGTATGTTTATTTATTTGCATGTTTGGCTTAAGTGGCTGAACGGAATTGAACTAAATTTGGCATACAGGTAGACTGTAGCCCGTATGTATACAAAGGCTAGTGGCTACTTTTTATGCAAAAATATATTATATAATATATTTTTGTGCAAACAAAGTTGCGGGAAACATCTAGTATGACATATTTATGAAAATGTTAAGAAAAAGTTTCAAAATGATTTACATAACCAATGACTATCACAAGCAGTTAGCGAAATAGGTAGAAGACTATTTTGACAGCTGCTCCTCCTCTCACCTATTATTTCTTCTGCACCCACAAGTATAAATGGAAGAGCAAATAAATAATTTTACGATTTTAAGAAAGAGGCTGTCTTGTGTTTCCATCATAAACGAATATATTGAAAGCACGAAAATGTTCAGATTAAGAGTTGGCGATGATCAGAAAATTGTAATATGGATGAATAACCCAAGCCTGTAACGTTTTGTAGGGCACTTCACATCCAATATTATAATATAGGATTTAGAGGAATGGTTGCAAGATAGGATGACCAATTTGTTAGTTATTAATAAGTTATTAAGAAGTTGTTACGTATAATTATTTTTCCTGGGAGTTCGACAGGATTAGTAGTCAGTCACTTTATACATGCAATTGCACATACAATACAACAAGGAAACTATCTGAAAAAGTAACATAGAGGTAAAAAAAACCTAGGCCGTTCTTTTTTTATTACGACAACCTCCCGTCTAACATTATGCTTGATAGATGGCAAAGTTTTCAATGTTATCACAAACACAAACTCACAATTAAGATGCCCAATTTGTGATGTGACAGCTTCACACTTTAACAACCTTGAACTAGTTGCATCCAGGAAATGCGATCAAGGCACCCTTAAATATGGGATCACAACACCTCTCCACTGCTGAATCAGAGTTTTAGAGTTTTTTCTGCATCTTTTCTACAAGAAAGACGTTCAAACTTGGAGAGTTCGGAAAAACTCTGCAGAAGGAGAACTTGTCCAAGCTAAAAAACCGAGATCCAAAGAAAAATTAGGCAACAACTAGGATTGTTAGTCGATGTCGTCAAGGTCAATGCGGGAACGACCAATGACCGTAATACTGCACGGATCCTTCTCAGTGATAAGAACCGTCACAAGGTTTCCCAAATTTTAGGATTAGAAGAATGGTTGCTAGATGGGATGCACAATTTGTTAGTTGCTCTCAGTTCTGACTTACATCAATAAGTATATATCAATATATACGTACTAAGTTTGGCAGTTACTGCACACAAATTGCAGAAAAATATGTAAGTACTTATGGATTGCAACACATAAGAGTCACCATACATAAGATACTGATTCGTGAGAAAGACATTATTGAAAATTCAGCTTTACCTGTCAGCATGCTCTCGGAACAAACTGCGGAATAAGTTTTGGCGCAGTGACCGAGAGCGGAGAGCACCATACTAGAAAGATGACCAGGCGAAAGAGAATTAGAGATTTGTTTACCCGAGCTTTGCAGTCATCTGATTCTGTTTTGGCTGAAATTCGCCTAAATCACCGACAAAATTATATTAAACGCATACATATTCGACAACAGTTCAGGGATATGTTTCTCCTTGATACTCCCGACATAATCACAGGCGAAAATGAAAGCGAAACTGAAGACGAAGCTGAATTTGCAGAAGAAAATCTGACGCGGGTACAGAACATAATTCTTTCTCGGGAATCGGGATATAAATATTTTTGAAGACGAGAATGAATGAATCGCAAGGAATTTGCCCACTTACGTTCATACTCACTTTGTTTTTTTTTCTTCAGTTTTTTCGGTGGTATTTTTTTTTAATCACTGTCATTATAATTGTATAATATTTTGTGGTAAGCAGTAAAGCAGTTGGCGAAATAGGTAAGGGGCCTATTGTACCCTCCTGCTCCAGTGTCGCCTATTATTTCTTCAGTACCCACAAGTGAAAATGAAAAGGTAAATAAAGAATATGATTTAAAAAAGAGACTGTCCTGTGTTTCCATCATACACGCAAATATTAAAAGCACGAAAATGTTCAGGTTAAGAGTTAGTGGTGATCAAAACATCGTTATATGCATGAATTGTTCGTTTTATAATAGCTATACTAAAATAACATGCGAGTAAGACTTCTTTATAGAACCATATATATTTTCCAATGTCATTACAAGGTGATAGAAATCATAACCAACTTTATATTATTGTTTTGTGCCAAGGAGCAAGCAAGGAGACTTGATGTAATATTTATTTCTCAATATGAATAGCCTAAATAGTAACGTTTTGTAAGGCACTTCACATCCAATATAGGACAGAATCACATGCAAAATAAGTTTTTTTTTTTAGAAAATGTTTATGTGGAAATTTAATTTCAACGTTTTACATCTTTTAACGGTGTAACATTAAAGAGTTACTATATTACGGCAACTTGTGACCTCACTTGCTCCAATTTAACGAACTTAACATAGTAGTGGGGAGTATGAGCGTTATATTAATGTTAGTTGAAGCTGCTACTTCAGCGGAACTTGCTCAGAAAAAAAGAATAACTAAAGTTATATAACCAGTTTTTATTTTACACGCTAAAAAGGGTTTAAATGTGACCTTTTATCTATATTATCCATTTTTATTGTTCTTATTTAAGTTCTGAACAGTCCAAAACAAGTTTCTGTATCTAAAAAGTATATGATTTTCTAAATATGAATCCCGCGCATCCCGCATTCTTTCAAAACCATTTTCCTACGATTCTCCACCTCTTTAGAATTTGATTATTTTATCAGTGGTGATCACTAGCTTTCTTTTAATGTAAATTGTAGGTGCGACTTTTGCGAAAATTAGTCAGGAAAAAATAAAAAATAAAATTCGATTTTCATTGTTTTTATGGCCCCATAAGTCTTGGCCGACTTGAAAAGGGTTCAAAATGTAGCTTTCTGTATGTTCTTTAAATAATGAATAACATATTTTTGGCTATTCCTTAAGAATTTTTAATTAAAACGTTTTTTCACTTTTTTATCAATGCGGGATACAATTTTCACTTTGAGATAATTTTAAAACTATGCAAGCAAGCTTCATGGGTGTTTTACTCGGGTATTTATAAGTAAGTACTCTTTCGAATTAACCGATAAAAAGACGTGCGACCCCTAAAAGGAAGTGTTTTGCCGATAAATTTTCACTTAGTATCTGCTTGTAAAATCCTAATCTCGAGACTTTACACACTATACAGTGTATTTCGTCTCGAGGTTTAGCTATTTTAGTAGCATATAAAAGGTTTAATTTCATCGAAAAAATATCCCTTTAGGGGAGTGCAATCCGCACCCCTCCGAGCTACAAGCAAATATTAATAATTACAAATATTTTATGTTTTGCGTTCTTCTTGTTGCGTTGAATAAACCTGAATAAATAATTTTATGTATTACATAATATATCAAAAGATCCTCATTTTATTCTCCTCATAATACTTTCAACAGCTGATTGTCGGTAGAAGGAGCAAACTTTTGATGTTGTATTTTACGTCATATTGTAGGCAGACGGGTTAGATAAATAACAATTTACAAGATAAGAAAAAAATGGCAGAAAAAAAATTTGATTCAAATTTTTTTAGTTTTTAAAATTAAATATATTATCTGCTGTTATGCACATAATATATTTAATTTTATTAATCTCGAGTATATAATAAAATAATATCTTAATCTCGAGAAGAAACACATTATATTATACTACTCAATTACGCTAGTATATAATTATAAATAATACTCGGTCATCTGCTTTTGTTTCTTATTACAATAATATTATTTCACATGTTATAGGTAATGAAAACAAATCAAAAATGAACTACTTAAATATATTTTGTACTGTGGCGTAGCGATAATGTCGCAAGACAGTGATCGCGGCGAGAGCGGGCGAGCGGACAGTTCCCCCGCGCGTCTCAGATTCGAATTGCCGGCGCCCCACACCTCACCCCCTGAAATCTTGTTTCGTGTCGAAATTACCCGCCTTAAGGGTTTGGTCTGTGCGTTTAGTCAATCGTCTTTGCCTTTTATATAGGTATACGACTTCGTGCGCGCAAAAGTAAATTTTACAGAAACCGTATACTTTCCCGCGATAAAAAGCAGCCTACGTCCTTCCCCGTGGCCTTCTCTATATCTGTGCCAAATTTCATAAAAGTCGGTCGAGTGGTTTCGGAGCCTATTCAATGCAAACAAGCGAACAAACTTCCTCTTTATTATATTAGTATAGATAGTTAGATCATAATAATATAATAATATGTAATAATTGACCCGTATACAAACAGATTTGTGTGAATAATTGAATATTACACTCACAGGAGAACTTACCCGTAACTTTTGAGGGCTCGAATTCTTCCGGTTTAATGGGCCACCTTTATTAAATAATGTTAATAATTAAATATTTACGTCAGGCTATGCACTAAATAACATGACCATTAATTGGTCTCTGGATATTCTGAAATAAATGATTATTAGTACTAGTATGGACTAGCATAGTATTATTATGCTAGAGCTATTATTATATGACAGCTCCGTGGCCTAGGGGGTAGACAGTTTAGTTCGCACTCGAGAGAGTGCAGGCTCAAATCCCAGGTTGTGGCGTGTACCAATGAGACTTTTTCAGATCTCAAGTACATTATACGGACGCTCTAACGGTGAAGGAAAACATCGTGAGGAAACCCGCACATAGTTGGCCCCAGACGTATTGACCAGTTCATTCCTCTGGACTAGGGTGACTATGTTGTGAGAATGCCGTATGTGCTTGGGCGACCATACGACATTTAAAAACCGACTGTCCCAGGCACTACAGTATTTCAAGAGTGTTTACTTCGCTCAGAGAATACTGTATAAATCATCCATTAACGGATGTAAAGGCCTAAGTTTAGTATTATTAATAATACTATGCTAGCCGTAAGATAGTAGTAAATATTATTATTACAATGATTAACTAATCATTGTAATAAAATAAATTAATATTTCATGTTATGAAATAAATTTATTTAAAACAAACAAAAATGGACAAGCTCAGAGAACGTTCAATCTAGTTCGAAAAATAATTTCAAAATTTTTCCGTCAGCAACACTCAAACCTATCGGGATCGAAGATTGCATTCTCAATATTTTATCACGAAACTCCCCCGTTTCTCCCAACAATTTAAGTGTTGGCAACACTGAATTCCATCGGGGCATAATTTAGTTGCTATGCATTAGTCGGGTGAGTTATTACGAAAATGTTGTATATTTTCATATAACTAACTTTTGTATCCTTAGGGTTTCGAAAGTAGAACAACGAAACTATGTAAGGAAAATATTGTTGAAATTCGCTATTCACTATCGCACAGTGATGAAGTGATTCCATTAAATTCTCGTTCAAATAATGCTCTAAAAATTTTAAACTTCACAATGCTGAGTTGTACTGAAATATAACTAAATATCGTCCTTATAGTTTCATACTTTTGTTTTATTAAAATGTGTTATGAACGTTTTCATTCATACATTTATAAAAGTTTAGCCACTATGAATAGATGGCAGATTCCACAGACATCTATTGACTAGACCACGCAAGTCTCATCGTCTGTATAGATATCAAGCTTGCCATTATGTTTCACATTACTGAGACGTCACGAGAGCGATTTAGTGGTAATAACTAATAACTCACTGTCCTCGAGTAACCGATACAAAGGCCGTAGCCGCGCACTGCCCTGTCGCGTGTTTTAGATTTTCATTTTTCATTTGACGTTTGACACCGAGAATATTTTAGAGGAAATGGCGCTGAAGGAAGCGAATTTCACTCCTCTTTACACGGGAATTCACACGCGAAGTACACACTTGCGTGAAGTTGCGTGGTCTAGTCAATAGATATCTGTGGCAGATTCCATTACCAAAGCGCTTTCTAAGAACAATGATGTTATATGCAATGATACAGAGGCGTGCTCTTAGATTTGTTTGGCGCGAAATAGCTATATATTCTAATTTCGAACTGCACCGAGCTGCGTAGCGAAACGTGTACCTTCATGAGTAGTGAATAAAGTTCAATTTCGAATCGCTATCTTCAAAATGCTGGGCCGCGTTGTTTCACGTCGCATCTCGGTGTGAGCTAACCCTTATGCCCGTATTTAGGATTCCGTAGTACTACAAGGAACCCTTATAGTTTCGGTGTGTCCGTCCGTCTGTCCGTCTATCTGTCCGACTTTATAACTTCTGTAATTATGAATAGAATATAAGCTGAAAACAGCCTCCGTGGTCTAGTGATTAGAGCATTGGCTCTCGACTCGGAGGTCGTGGGTTCGATTCCCGCATTGAAATGACAAAAAATGTTGTTTCCAAGTTTGGTTAGGACAATGCAGGCTGATCTGCTGATTGTCTGACAAGAAAGATGATCCATGCGTCGGATGGGCATGTAAAAAGTCGGTCCTGCGCCTGATCTCTTGTCAGTCGTGTCGGTTATCCGTCCGTCCGTCCCACTGAATTATGAGAGTAAAAGGAAGAGAGAGTGCTCTTGCTCTTGATAAAATTACTCCTGCGTAACTGGCCTGGTTTCAAATCGGTCACCATCACCGAAATCGATGTGGGGAGTTATTTTGTTATAAGCTGATGGTGATGACATTTAGTACACTTATGTGTATTTTAGGGGTGGCTTCCCGTGAGCATTATGGATGAAATTTTTTCTAGTTCAACCCCATCATAATTCTGCGATATTTTTAAATAGGTCTTTTTTAAATAAAGGTAAGGTTTTAAACACGACTTTTTATAGTGAGCCATTCCAAGTACCTCTGACATTTCTGAACTATAATGGTGTCTACAGACACACGAATTTGGTACGGAGCGTACAGCGGATCTAGTACGCTCCGTACCAGATCCGAGCGTGTGTAGGGCAGTCCGGCGAACATATGAAGAAGGCGAAGAGTTCACCGTTGTCCGCATCGGATCTGGTACGCTCCGTACCATATTCGTGCGTGTGTAGAGCAGTCCGGCGGTTTGTCCGTACAACAGTATCAGTGTTGCCAACTTAGGGATGTACCCCCCAAAATTAGGGAAAATATCTACGGGGTTTGCTAGAGGACAGGATGTTTAGAGTTTACTCCTTATGAATCAATTTGTATGTAATAATAAAAAATATTTTAATGTGTGTATATAGCCAGGGATATGAAAATGTATTGGCAGTGAAATCAGATTAAGACTAGTTAGTTTTATGTTATTCACGCGTAAGTCTTTATGTTAAACACATAACCTTTCTTTCTAGCTTATTATCTCTTAGACCTGTCAATGGTATAAGTAATCAGGGGTAAAATTTGGGGAGAAATATTTTTTAAAGTGTTGGTCACTGCCCGTTATCAATGAATTGCGGGAATCATCGTCGTCGTTTAAAAACCGCACTGTAAATAGAACTCTGTGCTAATGTAATAGAGCATAAAATCGAACACACGAGTGTCGAGCGTTTCGCTTCACTGCACCGTACCAAATTCGTGCGTGTGTAGCGACACCGAATTTGGTCTCCGGATATGGTTCGCTGTACGCTCCGTACCAAATTCGTGTGTCTGTAGATAGCATTACAGGTACAAACTTCATGCTGATATTAATATAATAAATATTTATGCTGATAGATCATGCTAAATACTATTCCGGAAAATTATTTTGCATTAAATCGGACAATAACTTTTTAAGTAATTAAAAAAAAAACCTATTGCTCGTTGATAGTTACGGAACCCGAATAAGATATGTCCTGACTTTTATTATATTATTAATATCAGTATTCAGCTATATAAAAAAAATCGAATATAAAATTACATTTCATTGGGTGTGTTCCGACTTCCGCGGAAAAAAGAGCTTGTTAGCGCTTGCAAGCGCTAAATAAAAAAAAACAGATTATCGGCCAGGTAAGTATGTTTGTTAACTTCAATACTCCTAACATAATCTGCCATTTTGCTTGCGTTTTTTTTGTTAGCGCTATTTTGCGCGGAACACAGCCATTCTAGCAATGTTTATTCTTTTATACAAAGTTATTGGAGTGTGATTCCACGTATGAATTTGATTTATTAAAAATATATTCGCATAACGCGCTCGCTTTTTGAAATCATATTCATTTTACCGTTTTTTTTTTCTATTCAATCTATATTAGAAATTATTTTTAATCTGCTTTTAAAACTAACGAACAACTTTTTCGAACTGGAATTTATTTTATACATTTGCTACAATATCTCTCTCCCAAAACCCCCTTACATACATTGAAATACATTTACCTATTTTTTCGATAATTTTGTACTTTTAAAGTACCTAATCAAATATAAGACGATTGACACGTAGTTATTTAATATCAAAGACTTCTATATATAATATGTAGAAGTCTATATGTAACATACATACCTAACTATTAATGACCTTATATTTTAATAAAATTATAAGGGATTTCATGGAGGAACATAAAGTTTAGGTAAATAAATAAAAACCCTGAAAACAAATGGAAATAGTAACCAAGTTTTTCTTTGAACCTTTTTTGTATTATTGCAGACACATTATAGACATTAAATTAAAATACTTTTTGTAACCTACAAAGCATTAAAAGTTTGTTCTGTTTTTTCGACCTAGGCCTAGGTAGACCTTTTTTATTCTTTGTCTAAAAGTATTTTCCAAAATATAAAATACCTTCAAAAAACGTGAATAAATTATATCCTAGATAGAATAAAATAAAATAATAGCCATAGATGACTTTTTTATTTATATTTATGAATGTAAATTGTAATATATATTTTATTTTAAACCTAGTTTCTGAGAGAAAGATTATGTCAAACCAAAAGCCTTCACGTTATTTGAATATTAAGTGTAGATAGATAACAATAGATACAGATAGATAGAATTCGGAATTCGGAACCAATCTATTTAAATGTTCTAAAAGTAATGAATTCGACGTCGGCGGTTCTGTACCAGAATGAATAATGAAATGAGTTCTTTTTAAATACTTACAAGATTTTTTTGTTACTATGAGCCTTAAAATGTGCCACTGAAGGTCCCATTTTTATTGCACTGTAAATAGCTATTAGTACTCTAGTGGACATCAAATAGGGGTGTCTATGTTTTTTTAGGTAGGATAATGGTAAGTTACCTCTAATGTAAACTGCATTCATAAATTTAATAAGTAGTTCAGATATCCGCACAAACTTTCACATTTATAATTAAAATTTGTAGGATTTGTAAACATCATTTAACTAAACACCGTGTATTTACAAAATTCAAGTTTAATTGAATGACTTTTAGCATATAAATGTCACATATTATTAAATATTGTTTTAATGAAAATAGTGGTTTCCGTTCTAACTCACCAGATGGCGTCGAACACAATGCATGAGGTGTATTTTACGTTGTGCGGTTTAAATATCCATCCGCCCATCCGCGGTTAACCTGAGCTGAACAGTTTAGATTTATTGAGTTTTCATACCTGATTTATGAGTATTTATTATTCACTATCCACGGCTAATTTACGGTGGGTGTTGCCCGTAACTCTTATTGTGTAGGTGATTAAGGTTTATTTACATATTTATGGATGGGCTTTATTGCTACTATCTCTACATAGATGTTGGTAGTCGCCAAGATGAGTTAGGGCAGTATTAAAATACAATATATTTTCTACGAGGCCTTAACTTTAATAGAGAAGATACATAGTATTTTTATTGTATTTTCGTTAAGTTCATAATAAGCCAGGAAATATTGTCATTGCAATGGCATATCTACGATCAACCGTTGACAAGATACAGTCATCACAAAAGTGAGATCGTTGGAGAGCATCAAAAGCGCTCTATAGAAAAAATTTAGCAGGAGTGACGGCACTGCTGTTGTGTCACAACGAAAATGTATGAAAATAAATACAAAATTGATTTTATTTATTTAAATACTGCGTTTACGCGAACGGACGTCGTTTTATAGAAGGCGATTCGCATGCTAAGGGGGATCTGCGGGGACGAGTAGGCTGGACGCAGCCCGCTGACCTGCATTGGGCCAATAATACATTAACAAGCTACACTATTTATAATTTTCCCGCGACTTCGTGCGCATAGAGTTCGGTTTCCATACAAAATTTGAACCCCTTTTTTACCCCCTTAAGGGGAGAATTTTCAAAAATCCTTTCTTAGCGGACGCCTACGTTATTGCAACTATCTTTATGCTAAATTTCAGCAAAATCCGTTCAGTAGTTTCGTCTCTGTGTTGATAGATGAGTCAGTCAAGTTTGCCTTTTATATATTTCGATAATATTAATTAATAACAATTACAACTCCCGCTTGACCGTTTATGCGCAGGAGTAGGGGTGCCCGGAATATGGCCGCTATGCGTAGACATAGATGTGCGTGCGGCCATATTGCAGCGGGCGTGATTTACGCAATGTGTATCGACGACATCAGACAATATGACGTAAAGTGGCGAACGGGCAAGCCGACTTGCATAGGTGCTCGCCACAGTAGTGATCCGTCAGTCATTCAAGACAAAGGATTTTAAATGTATAGATATTATAAAGATAGAGAATCTGGGTTAGTAAAACATTTCAATAATTGTAGACAGCAATGAAAAAAATCAAGAAAAAAATCTGACACTCGCTTTTTATTACAGACCGTCCAATTAAAAAAATCCAAGTTTCACCCAGAGAGATTTAACATCATATAATTGCTGAGTTCAGTATAGCAGAAAATCGTCTTATAGCTAAATCCCTCTTAGAAATTTGCCGAAGACACGATATTCATTTTAATCACCACTCTATTTGTATTCGGCTACGAGTCGGAATTTACAAGTCTTTATAAATTAACGCTTTTCGATTATTCAGTGGACAGTGGGTGAAGTCAAAAACAATATTTCGTTGATGACATTTCGTTGAATAATATTTCACTAAAAATAATAATTGAAGACAAAAGTTTCATTGTAATAATAAAATTCTATTCCAATTCTCGGAGCGCCATCCGTAGGCACGCTGCATGCAGCATGATGGGCTGAGTCACACAAAAGAGGCGTATATAATGTATATATGTCATCGTGAAATTGTAAAAACCGTTAGATTTTAAAAATATAACTAGCGAGATTGTAAAATGTTGGAAGATTAATGCATTATTTTTCGTTAATTAGATTATAATAAATCGCAAATAATCTTTCGACATATTTTTACAATTTCGCTAGTTATATTACAAATTAACGGTTATTACAATTTAGCGGTGACATATACACTCCGTGGCACTGGGTGGCAGCCAAAGACCAGCAACGCGCTTATTAGTTCTGACTTCCTTCGATGTCGTGGGTATCGAAGGGAGGTCGCAAGATTGAGATTAAATCAAAGCGAGAAAATTCAAGTTAAACGTCACGTGGTTCGTATGTGTCGTGGTCGTGGACACGACCTAATATATATCTGTATTATCTATGGACACGACTGTCACGATTAAATAATGAGTGAAGTTTTACTTCCGCCACGTGTATTCTGTACCACAGAGTAAATCTCTGTACACTAACTAGTTTTTGAAGTAAAACTTCTTTAGGCGCGACTAGGGAGTAACTCAATTTTTTTTTCTGATGGAAGTAACGCTATTCTATTGTCCATAGTCTGATGACAAATGTTACCTGTTATCATATGCATTATTTGTTAATTATAACTTATTATAAGATTTTATAGATTTCAAATATTTTTGTATAAATCGTTATTTAACTAATAATAATAATACTTAACTAATTAAATAAAAACTTTGGTACATGTGTCGTAGTATTTCGCCGTAATTTAGCTTCAAAAACCGACACAAAATATTTAATTCCCAGTGAAATCATATTTGATATTTTGCATGTTAAACGTTATATTTCTTGGTTTTACGTGTAGAATGTTTATTCTAGTTTCCAAAAATATATAGTTTAACTTCAATCGCGCGTAAAGGTTACATGCACACTTTTTTTTGCTAAAATTACTACTATTCGAGATAGAAACTGTTTGATTGTTAATATTTGAAACTAGAATCAAACACGTAATAATTAATGACAATATGTTAGAATACAGAGTGCGTTTGAAACACAATTAATCATTCACTAATCTGTATTGAAATATATAATTCAAACGCGTAACAATAATCATTTAAACATTCAAGAGAATTTGGTGATAAATTTACATGATATTAAACCGATTTTGAAATAGAAAACAGGATTCCAATAATCGACTTTCGTATTTAACTTAAGACTCACAATTTACTTTAAATTAATTATAAATGAATCGTTGATATTATAAACTAATTTTTGGAGTTTGGACTTTGAACCAATCAAAATACGATTGAGGTTGGTTTGACCATTTGCTGCTTTTAACATATCGAGACTGTATCGAAACTATATTATTGAAATATTTTATTTGCAGAATCGGCGTACTACTATTGGATAATGTTTAATTTAGAATAGTGCACCATTTCATATTATGGAGTCTAATAGTTGAGAAGTATTACTTTTCATGTTATGGTTGATATTCAGGGTGTCAGAAAATCTCTTCAGATTTCTGATGATTACAAACCCATGCATTTAGTTTCTTACAAGTGTTAAGATTTACAAGAGGAGGCGTCCTAGTGCAAAAGAAAAATGTACATGGGCAGTGGGCACCAGTAGTCACTTTGCAGTTTGCAATAAGCGATTGCTTTAGTTGTTGATTTTGAGATGAGTTTGTTGAGTTGAAGTTGATTTTAATATATACGCGCCCTATATTAAAAAAACTTGAGGTCTGCTATTTCCTATCGGTTTATTAGTCTTTCTGTTGGAGAAAATAATAATTTTTGACTCTTACTATTTTAAATAAATTGGCATCGAAGGAATTCAATATTTTCATTCAATATTTATATTCACTCATGCACTCATTGTTTCATTTATTTATATGTATATTATGTTAATTTATTGGTTCATGCATATTGTATTCGATGTAGTCTATTTTTCCGAAATATATTAAACTAGCATTAACTGCCCGCGGCTTCGACCGCGTGAAATGTGGTTTTAAACTTTCATCCCCTGTTTTACTCCCTTGAGGGATTGAACTTTCACGTCACTACACGATTTTGGATCTGTCGAAAGCTACTTATACTTCTTACATACAAACTCAACTTTCTTAAGCACGGCTCAATACACAGATAGCACAAGATGTACAAATTTTATTTTTATATTAAATGTTTAAATGATATATTTTTCGATTTGAAACGATGAGTGAAGTTCAACTTCTGCCACACGTCATGTTTTACGTAACCATTAGCTTTTGCCCGCAACTTCGTCCGCATGGACTTCGGTTTCCATACAAAATTTTAACCCCTTTTTCACCCCCTCAGGGGCCGAATCTTCAAAAATCCTTACTTAACGGATGTACGTCATTACAACTATCTCTATGCCAAACCTCAGCAAAATCCGTTCAGTAGTTACGGCTGTGCGTTGATAGATGAGTCAGTCAGGTTTGCCTTTTATATATTTAGATTCGTTACGACATGATCAAAAAAAATGTGTATTAATAACTTTCTGTTTAAACTAAAACTATAATTATATTTCTCTACAAAAGATATACGTGGATCTTTTGTAGAGAAATATTTGTATGTTTTAGTAGACTTTTCCTGTCAGTACATCAGAATATCAAAATAATGATGTATTTCACAACAGTAATTTCATCGTGCATCAAAAAGTTTTCCCATACATTTGCGACTAAATAAATTTCTCTAATGTTACCTCGCGGGGTTGGTATCCGAAACACAAATTTCGGATACGACAGCCAAATGAAAACGTATGGCTCATCCGGGAGTTAGGGCGGCTACACACTAGCGTTAATTGAATTTGTATACGGAAGTGGAAACGATATGTTATGGACTTCATGAATGGAGCATACATAAAGATACTGGAAACGGGTAAGCGGCATACCTGATTACATTGAGCTAAATGAACTCCTTTATTATGTCGCTAAATTATGGACTTAGACCCCAGACGAGCCAGACTACTCTTATATTCTTATTCATTATATACGTCGTACGTAAAATTGTAAAAACCGTTAGATTGTAATATTACTAGAGATTTTATAAAATGTCGACAGATTGTCAAGTAAATATTTCTTCTTACAATTTTACACGTTCTTTTTCGTTATATTGTAATATTTACCGTGCCGATTGGTTAAACGGCAAGCGCCGCCATATTTATTTACTTTTTCATAATAATAATTATAACGAAAAAAAAATGCGTACAATTGTAAGGAGAAATCTATATTTGACAATTTAGAATTTAGAATTTATTTAGAATTTATTTATTTATTTCCAAGAAATTTGTTACAAGGTCTTACAATAATTTAGTTTGAATCAAAATTTCTGCCTCTTGGGCGTGGAAATATTATTATTTTAAAATATACTGCATGCTAAATTATGATAAATATTACATTGTTGAAAATAAATTGCTACATTAATCAGAAGTTCAATTACATATTCAATTAAGTCTCTGGATAATAGTTTGTCAATACAGAACAATTATAATATAAATTCATCATGTCAATAACAAAATAAAACATAAAAAAATCAGTAAAATAACATAATTAAAAGTTGAAATAAAATCTTCAGTCAAAACAATATCTTTAGTCAGAAAAATTTAGTTGATTACCTTACTTAGTTCTATAACTACACAATACCTAAAATCATAATTATACATATAAATTCATAATGTCAATAACAATATTAAATAATAAAATAATAACATAAATAAAAGAGAAACTAAGTATCGAAATAAAATATTTAGTCAAAATAATATGTTTAGTCATAGTAATTTAGTTCATTACATTACCTACATACTTAATTCTACAAACACTAAAATAACAATTTTATAAATTCATTTAATGTCACTAATCAATTACACAATACCATTAAATTATAATAACTTGGTTAAAATAGAAGTGTAATGTCAAAAAAAAAAAAAAACATAAATAGATATTTATTATTTTTAAACCAGGTATCCAAATAAATTATTTAGTTAAAACAATATATTTATTCGATGATAATAATAAGTAGGTACCTTTACATGTCAATTAGTATTATTAATTCTTATTTAAAAGGAGTCTAGGAATTTAATTTAAGTCAAAAAAAATAATAATTATAATACAATCTGGATGTCATTTTAAATTATTTTAAACTTATTTGCAACCATTATGTCGCTAAAATATTCATGAACCGTATAGTAACATTTTTGTAATAGCCACTCAGACAGTGCTTTCTTAAATTTATTATATGTATTGTTGTCATTTTTAATGTTATCAGGAAGATTATTGTAAATTTTTATTGTCATGCAATACGCGTTTTTGCTGTTAATAGCTGACTTTTGTGTAGGTATGTTGATTTTATTTTAGATGCGTTTAATTCTGGTGCTTTCTTTATCGCCTTTCATGTCAAACAAAAAATCATATTTCTTTACAAATAAACTCGCTTCTAATATATATAAGCTGGCTAGGGGAAGAATTTTATATTTTTTGAAAAGCGGTTTACAGATATTCTACTCCCGCCATAGCTCGAATACATTTTTTTTGAATAATAAATGCTCTATTTACTTCAACCGAGTTTCCCCATAGTACTAGACCATATCTTAAAATTGATGAGACGTAACCATGATAGGATAATAAGGCAGCATCTTTAGATACTATATTTTGTATTCTTCTTAGCGCAAATACGAATCTATTTAGCCTGTTGCAAATGTTGTCAATGTGTTCTTTCCAATTTAGGTTTTTGTCGATGTTGAACCCCAAAAATGTGGTAGATGACACGCATTTAATGGGGCTTATCCTAATTTCTAAATTGTTATCTATATCAGTATATGATTTATGGAATTTTATTATTTTTGTTTTTTCTAAGTTAACCTTTAAATTGTTACTATTTAACCAGTTATTTACCCTTATTATTTCATTTTGCACTTCGTCGTTTATTGAATTTTTCAGACATTTTATAAGTAGAGTAGTATCATCTGCGAATATGAAGCTTTCATGTTTTGTCACTTTAGGCAATTCGTTTATATAAATTAGAAATAGGTCGGGACCTAAAATACTACCTTGTGGTACCCCACAATCAATGTTCTTATATTCGGATCTGTAACAGACCTCTTTGCCGCATTCAATATTCCTTATTTCAACACATTGCTTCCTATTTGTAAGATACGATTGAAACCAATTATATGCGTTTCCTCGAATACCACACCTTTCAAGTTTATTCAATAAGCGTTCATGGTTAACAAAATCAAAGGCCTTACTTAAATCGAGAAAAACAGCAGCCACAGATAATCCTTGATCAATCGCTTGCGTTATTTGCTTTACTAACGAAAAACACGCCAGCGTTGTTGAGCTGCCTTTTGTGAACCCATATTGCTGTTTACAGAGTATGTTATTAATATTAAAATAACCAGCAACTTTGGCTTGCATTGCCTTCTCAAAGATTTTTGAGATTATAGGGATAAGTGTTACTGGTCTATAATTAGACATATGTCTTGCATTACCCTTTTTAAAAAGCGGTCTTACTACAGAAATTTTTAATTGTGACGGGAATAGTCCTTGTTCGAAAGACAAGTTCACTAGGTGGCATAAAGGGTAGCATATGAATTTCGCAGCTGATTTTATTATTTTTGTGCTTATATAATCATATCCCGTTGATTGAGTGTCTTTTAGTGAAATGATAATTTTATAAATGTCATGAGGAATTAATGGAGATAAATACATTGAATTTAATTGATTATTATTATTATTAATATTATTATAATGTATGTCAGGTGTATTATTACAATTATCATTTTTTGTTATGTCAATAAAGTAGTTGTTAAATAAATTTGTAATGTCTTTCATTCTTGTATACATTTTATTATCTACTTCTATTGTGTCAATGTTATTACGTGTGCATTTTCCGTCAGTATTATTTTTTATTAGTGCCCACGTGGCTTTACATTTATTTTTTGACCGTTTTATAAAATTACTGTTATTCTTAGTTTGCGACTCATTAATACATTTTTTTAACACTCTAGCATATTTTTTATATTTTTCCATTAATTTGTTCTTATTATTACCTCCGTGCCTATATTTAAAGTATAAAATGCGTTTAACTACACATGATTTTTTTATACCTTTCGTTAGCCAACATATTTTTTTAGGTCTGTCATTAACTTTTACTTCTATCCACGGAAAACAGAGATCGTAAAATAGAACAAAGGTGTCATAAAATGATCTAAAGCTTTCTTCGGCATCCTTTTGACTAAGCGTGTCTGTGAACGATAGTGCAGCCATTGCATCTAAGAATTTCCTAATATTGTTTTTATCATAATCACGTTTTTTTACAAGGTAAAAGTTAGCCCTTTTCTTACCCTCACTTTTGTCTACTGGAAATGTTATGGATTGTCCAGTTTCGTGGTCTGAGAGTGCCAAATGATGAACTTCTGCTTTATATGAAATCAAATTACTCGCAATTTGGTCAATACTCGACAGACCGCGGGTTGGTAAATTTATGTTCGTTTTTAGATTGTGATTCAAAAGAATGGATTTTAATTCTCTGTGTTCCTTTGAGTTCTTAAGCACATCGATATTCCAGTCACCACAGATTATTATGTTTTTCTTAGAAGATCGATGTAATTCTATTAGCAAAGAATCTAGGCTATTAATAAACATGTCTAAGTTTTCCTTGGGTACCCTATATATACATAATATTATTGTTCGGCAAGAAGCCAATTCTATGCCACAACACTCGAATATTAGTTCCCTTGCATACTTTTTTGTTATTTCAAGTACGTTAAATTGTATGTCCTTTTTAACTAATATGCAAGATCCACCTCTCTTTTTATTTTTTCTTGAAAAGGAAGCCGCAAGATTATAATTAGGTAGCATTAAATTTTTCTCCGTATTTTTAGTTAGAAATGTTTCGGTTAAACAAATAATGTCAATTATGCCTACTTTTTGTTTTAATGTCGTTGATAATGTTATTTGTAAAATGTCCAATTTATTTAAAACTCCTGCAATGTTTTGGTGTAATAAAGTCAAGTAGTTAACGTTTTTCATAAAAAAGATATGTTATTGTTATTCAGATTTTTCTTCGGTACATGTTTAAAGTAGTATGTTATTTTTCTTTTATTGTGAAAGGTTGCTGACCAGTTTTTACCATGTTTGTTGTTTTTCTCGTTCGTCACATTTGGTTTATGTGCTATACGCCCAATTTTACAATTTTCTTCACTTTTTTGTTTAAAACCGCATATAAATGTTTTGTCGTATTCATCACTATCAATTACCAAATTAATTTTTTTACCTATTTCATTTAAGAACTTATTATTATTATTATTATGATAGAATTATTTGCCCATATAACTAAGGATCTTAACATTAGTAAAATCTTTTAAAATTGTTTCTAATCTAAGTTTTAAGCTGTTATAATTTAAGTATTTATTGTTTACATATGGAACAATTATCACATTTGTCCTAGCTAATTTTGGGAGTGTTAAAGTTAGACTATTAATAAATGAAGCAAGACTCTTATCATTTACCCTTGTTGCTAGAATGACATAATCAGATTTTGTAAATTTACTAGCCGATTCATTTGTAATACTTAAAAGCTTAGAATATGTTGCATTTTGTTTAATAAAACCTAATACTGTATATATGTCATTCCATTTGTTGTTATTCCTATATTTTTGTACAATACTACTAAGTCCCTTTATTTGTCGGTCTCCAATAATATATATCTGTGGTTTATGTATACTCAATTGCTCTTTTCTTTGCTCCTGTTCATAATTTTCTAAATACATATTTTTACATAAAATGTATTGTATTTTTGAACAAATGTCGTAATTGTAAAACTTATCAGATTGTTTTATGTCTGGAGGTATGTAGTTACAGTTATCATAGTTTTTAATTAATGAATAAATTGTTGTGTTAAGAAAATCTGTATTTAGATAAGGATTTTCTTGTATACCTATTAAAAATACTTGTGCTAATCTTAATTTGTTAAGTGCATTACAAATGTCGGTGAACAATTTATAAGGATTCTTGTCATTACAGCCCACGCCAATAATAACAATTGTATTTTTATTCAATAACTTAGAATTATACAAGTAATCACAATAATTAAGTATTTGGTAACCCGTAGCCTGAGGCTTAATATAGCCGTATACACTAATATTGTTTTTAAAGTCTTCTAAATAACACAATTTATTGTGAATGCCTACTGATAAATTTGTCATTTGTTGATCACCAAGGACGTAAACATTGTATTTTTTTCCCCCACAGTCTTCAGTCGTCATAAACCCTTGAGACGCGATGTTGTCGATTGCAGCGATGGATGATTCGCTAAAGTTATTATTGACTAATTTGTTTGTTTCCGTGAAATCTTGTGAACTACACATATTATTATAATGTAATGTTTTTGTAGCATTGTGTTTCTTTAATCTTAGTGGTGAAGGCAATTGTGATGTTTTTATTTGTGAGTTTAATTTTCTGTGTGATTTTGGAGTGCAAATCCCTTTAATTGGTGTAGTTGTTGAATTGTTTGATACTGATTTTAAAATAGTTACAATTTTTTTGGATCCTTCCAATTTCTTTTTTAAAGATATAATTTCTAAGTTTAAGTTTCCAATCTCCTCATGTGCGCTGGTGAGTTCATTTTGTAACCTATTTATTTCTAATTTCAAACTTGAAATTTCCAAACTATCAGTAATTATTATATTAGGTTCACTTGTCGTTGTTATGTCCAGTCTAGATGTAGAAAAAGAGTCGTCATCATCAGAGATACATGAAATATCTTGGTCTGATTTAGATTTTGTCAATTGTTGTTTCCTGTAGGTTATATTATCCAGATAAGAGCAATCCATGTCTGTATAATATATGACGTTATAACTTATACGAGTAGTACTATTTTTGTTGAAATATAACGAGTGTAATTTGAATTATCGTGTATAACGTTTATATTTTCTTCCAATGTATATTGTAATTCTTTAAATTTAGTCACTTTTTGGCAGTAAATTCATTTAATCCCTTTAAATTTAAAGATCAGCTGATGTTGAAATGATGTATTTTTTTTTACCTTGTAATGTTTTATTTTTATTTTAATTATTGCCTTGTTACGTTTTATTTAGTTTATTCCTTTTTTTGTCTAATTAAAATAGTTTTATAGTTACTAAATTTTTTAACGGTCACTTTTCTATTCATATATATTTTTGTCACATTAACATATTCCACTCAATAATATAATATTGTCACATATTAATAATATATGTGACAATATTATATTATTAATATAATATTTTTGTATTATTGTGTAATTTTTTTTGTACGCAGGGACTCCTGATAAGGAAGTGGTTAGATACAAGTCCAGTTTGACCTACATGGGTGAGGTATCTGCACGTTTATCTAAAATAATGAGAAATAACGATATGCACGTCGCATTCAGGACAAATAATACTTTAAAAAATCAATTGTGTCATAATAAAGACCGGATTGATTTAAAGTACCAATCCGGTGTCTATAAAATCGATTGTCCTGAATGCGATAGTGTATACGTAGGTCAAACTGGACGTAACTTTGAGACTCGGTACAAAGAACACATCGCGGCTTATAGAAATGGTCATCGTGATAAATCACATTTTGCTAAACACCTTTTAGATAGTGGTCATAGTGTACCCGATGGCCATTCCTATAAGATATTACATAAATGTGACAAAGGCTTTCGACTGAGCGTGTTGGAACAATTAGAAATAATTAAAGAAAAGAACAACAATAGACATGCATTGTTGAATGACCAAACTTGCTTGACTACGTCACCGCTCATTAATATGTTTGGTGGGGGTACTAGTAGCCAGTAGTCTATATAAGGTGGCGGTTTGCTTGGCAGCATTACTAACGAACTTTGTTCGCAGGTCCACTTCCTGAGGATGCTCCGGGTTCGGGGCGAAACGCGCGTCGAGTTTTGCAACCTGCATGGTGGTGTGGGGCTTTGCACGATCTTGCCGACATTGTTGCTTGTGTGGTGGTGGTGTTTGCACGATCTTGCATCTGAGTGCACGCATAAGCAGTGTGGGAGGAGGGAGGTGCGTTACGCATGCTTATGCGTGCACTCACACATTTGCTTGCAGGTTGTGGGTATTATTTAGCGGAAAAACTGCTATAAACATAATATTAATTAATTTAATGCTATGGATTTCCGCAAAGTAACGCCTGATTCTATTAACTATTTAAAATCGGTGAGCATGACCGTACAGGCAAGACTCTATATTAAACTAACAAAGTTACATCGAGTCGCCGCCCAAAATGTTTGGTTCAATCAACAATGCAAACATCTAAATGTTGTTCCTAACTATATTAATATTAAAACCAACACGCACAGTCGAGCCGCCAATAGGGCTATTAAAAAAGCCGAAGCCATTTGGCTTAATGAAGAGATACGTCACTGGTTTACCGTGAGAGATAATTTAAAACTACATCTCAAAGTTCTTTATACCGAGCTCTCATATAAATTACATAACATTGAATTCGATTGGTTAGACGAAAAAGCACGTGATTTCGCATCAATCGAAGTGCATGCTAAATATATTAATCAACAAAAAAAGCTTCAGACTTTAGTAAATAAAAATAGATTTGTACAATCCTATACAGAGACACAGTCTGAAGCTTTTTCTTTTCATCCTCGCGTCAAAAACTTAACCAATGTCCAATTTGCCAAGGATGACATGTCACTTTTGGAAAAGGGTCTTAAATATAATATTACTCCTAATATTAATCAGAATGCTTTGGAAATGCTTGCGGTTGAATCAGAGATAGCAACTGTAGTTAATAAAAAGAATAACATGGTTAAGGGTTTACTAGCCAATGAAATCAAGGGTACTCCTTCCGGTTATTCATTTAACCATGAAAGAGTAGCTTTGAGGTCATTAAAACAAACAATAGATAATAATGGCTTGGTTATATCTAAAGCAGATAAGGGTAACACAATAGTGGTGATGGAGCGTGACGATTACTTGGAAAAAGTAAATAACGTGATTCGGTGTGATCAATTTCTAAGGGTTCCTTCTGACCCAACTAACAAGTTTATGGCTAAGATTAAATTAGCCATAAACAATAATAAATATTTATTTGGTACCGAATCAGCGAAGAGAAAACTTATTCCAATGAATCCTCACGCACCATCACTGTACGGTTTGCCAAAGATTCACAAAACTGATATCCCAATGCGTCCAGTTGTCTCATATATAGGTGCACCGGCATACGAGTTGGCAAAGTCATTAAATTACATTATTAAACAAAGGATTTCATTTCGGCCACCTTATGCAATTAAAAATAGCTTGCAATTAGTAAATCAAATAAAAAATGTGACTTTGCCACCTCGTTGCAAATTAGTTTCGCTTGATGTAGATAGTTTGTTTACTAATGTTCCGTGTGAGGAAACGTTGGGTATTCTGGGGAATGAATTGGAAAAACGTTTGCCTCCTGGTGAAGGTCTGGAATTGCTTACTCTTACTAAAATCTGCATGGAACAAAACTACTTTCGATTTAACAATCAATTCTTTGTTCAACAAGACGGTCTAGCAATGGGCTCACCACTGAGTCCCTTGCTGGCCGAAATATTTATGAATGATTTTGAACAAAGAAATATTGTTAATGACAAAAGTATTTTATATTACTATAGATATGTAGATGATTGCATCCTTTGTTGGACCGGTACAGAGAGACAACTGGACGTCTTTGTTAAAAATCTTAATAAAAAACATATTAAAATTAAATTTAAATTAGAATGTGAAGACAATAAAACACTTAATTTCCTTGATTTATCTATTACTAGAGATAACGATAAACACAGTTTTGGAATCTTTCGCAAACCGACATATACTAATACTACTATTCATGCATCCTCATGTCATCCTTGGCAACATAAACTCGCGGCTTTTCATAGTTACGTTCACAGATTAATGTCCATTCCTCTTAGTAAAGAAAATTATCAGAAAGAGTTAAACATAATTTACCAAATTGCTAAGTCGAATGGGTATAATCCCAAAATTATTAATAATATTTTAAATAATAAAATTAAAAAGGAATTGGTTAAGTTTTTGTACGCAGGGACTCCTGATAAGGAAGTGGTTAGATACAAGTCCAGTTTGACCTACATGGGTGAGGTATCTGCACGTTTATCTAAAATAATGAGAAATAACGATATGCACGTCGCATTCAGGACAAATAATACTTTAAAAAATCAATTGTGTCATAATAAAGACCGGATTGATTTAAAGTACCAATCCGGTGTCTATAAAATCGATTGTCCTGAATGCGATAGTGTATACGTAGGTCAAACTGGACGTAACTTTGAGACTCGGTACAAAGAACACATCGCGGCTTATAGAAATGGTCATCGTGATAAATCACATTTTGCTAAACACCTTTTAGATAGTGGTCATAGTGTACCCGATGGCCATTCCTATAAGATATTACATAAATGTGACAAAGGCTTTCGACTGAGCGTGTTGGAACAATTAGAAATAATTAAAGAAAAGAACAACAATAGACATGCATTGTTGAATGACCAAACTTGCTTGACTACGTCACCGCTCATTAATATGTTTGGTGGGGGTACTAGTAGCCAGTAGTCTATATAAGGTGGCGGTTTGCTTGGCAGCATTACTAACGAACTTTGTTCGCAGGTCCACTTCCTGAGGATGCTCCGGGTTCGGGGCGAAACGCGCGTCGAGTTTTGCAACCTGCATGGTGGTGTGGGGCTTTGCACGATCTTGCCGACATTGTTGCTTGTGTGGTGGTGGTGTTTGCACGATCTTGCATCTGAGTGCACGCATAAGCAGTGTGGGAGGAGGGAGGTGCGTTACGCATGCTTATGCGTGCACTCACACATTTGCTTGCAGGTTGTGGGTATTATTTAGCGGAAAAACTGCTATAAACATAATATTAATTAATTTAATAATATAATAATAATAAAAACTCCCCACACCGATTTCGGTGACGATGGCCGGTTTCATTGAAACCAGGCCAGTTACGCAGGAGTAATTTTATAGTGCCCAAGTGTGTGCGCAGTATCAGGCGCATGGATCAACTTTCTTTTCAGACAGTCAGATGATCAGCCTGCATCTGACCAAACTTGGAAACAATATTTTTTGTTGTTTCAATGCGGGAATCGAACCGACGATCTCCGAGTCGAGAGCCAATGCTCTAACCACTAGACCATGGAGATAACAGCCTCCGTAAATTTGTATACAGAAGTGGTGTACTGTTGGTTTATAAACAAAGTTATTGTCAGATGTCTATAGTCTATGGCTAACCGCACGCGTGCAATATTATTGACAGAATAAATTTGTCAATACTAGTCAACACATACAAAAAAAACCGCAATGTGGCCCGCACATAAGGAATATTATTGTCAATATGAGCATTATTGCCAATAATATGGTGTGTGTGCGGCTAGCCTATGGTTATCTTCTAGTCTGGTCATCTCTGAAGTCTGACCTGTGCAGTGCCTTAAAAAGTATCTTCCTTTTGACCCAGTGGAAAAAATAAAGGATTCTCTCTTGTGCCAAATAACCTTACCGAAAAGGCTGGACTATATTATGATTCGAAACCCAGAATGGCCGGAGAAAATTCAGAGCGCTGAAAATAGAAATCTGCGCTAATACAACAGAGATGAAAATCGAACACACGAGTGTCAAGTCAAAAGTCAATAAATTAATTAATATTATGTTTATAGCAGTTTTCCCGCTAAATAAAAAAGTCAATGTTAAATCTGACGACTCGACCCTCGTGTGTTCAATTCTATTTGTCCAGAGTTCTATTTTTAACGCTCTAAATCTTCTCCGGTCTTCCGGATTCCGGACTATATAGTTCCAGCCTAAGAAGAAGGGCTTGCTTGATACTTAAAGGGAAAGATCAAGCAGATGCGTTGCCAATCTGTGTAGGTTTAAGACAGGAAAATCTCTAAATTAGTACTTACTTTGAGGTAAGCACAGTAAAAAAATATAAAAAGAACTTTGTTTGAATCTCATATCATAAGCGTCTTTTACTAGTATTAGGGCCGCAGCTTCACCCGCGTGAAATTAGCTTTTAAATTTTCATCAGTTATTTTACCCACCTATCGGCTGAATTTTAGAAAACGCTGAATTACTTAACTCATTATTTTTTCCGTACCTACTCAATTTATACGAGACATCATGGAAATAAGTCTAAGTTGTAAAATGTTTCATACAAACTTTTATCCCCTATTTTATCCTCTTGGGGGTTGAATTTTGAAAAATCCTTCCGTAGTGGATGCCTATATCAGAAATACGTGTACAAAATTTCAAATTTCTAGCCTTACGGGTTTGGCTTGTGCGTTGATACATCAGTCAATTAGCTTTACCTTTTATATATATATATTTTTAGTTTTTACCCGACTGCCGGGAGGGTTATGTGTTTAGCGCGTATCTTGTATGTATGTAATATTCTTTATTACCTTGTATCTTCAGAACCGCTAAACGGATTTTCACATTTGAGGTATCGTTAGATTCGTCTTAATAGCCCAAGTGTTCTTAGATAGGTGACATTAAAAAAAAAACAAAATGGCGGATGTTTGACGCCATATTGTGAGGTTAAAAAAAATATCTACCAAGTATATCGAGTGGGGTATCAAAATGAAGGATTTTAAACACTGATTCTAAATATGTATATAACTTGCAGTTTTATATTAAATATAACGATAAATAATAATAATAAAAAACAAAAACCCGCCTGCATAGATAACTACAATTCAAAAGCAACTGAAAAGACTGAAATAAAATAAATAATTAAAAAATAAAAAACCCGACTGCAAAAAAGACATACACCTAAGCAACGCACTAAAAAGACCGAAACAAGTTTGAGAAAACTGACTACACTATGAGCTGAAACCCTAAGTGAAATAATTGACGTTATGTCCCATTCGCAAATTATAAATCGTACAAAAATATATGGGCCCCACCATTTATATTTGACAAAGACATTTATATTTGTGAAGTGTACTTTATAAATATTAAAACGAGTTCACTCGACCTGATTTGATAAAGCCTTAGCGATCTGTCAGTTTGTGTGGAAAATATAAAATAATCAGCATTCTCTAAGTCTGGAAATTTTTATTATGAGACAAAATTATTGTAAATGTAAATATTATGACATTTGTCAGTTGGGGCATTCAATTATAATATTAATATAATACCTAAGTATGGAGTTATGGACGCTATTACACCACGCCACGTCAGTCTGGTCCCATGCTAAGTTCTTGAAGAATTTATGCTACGGATACCAGACAGCGGAAATATATTGAATACTTTATATACTATACACATAATAAAGAATTAGATTACATATTAAATAATTAATACACATCCATGAGGCAGGAACACAGAAAACTTCTTTCCTTATCAAGATTCGAATCCGCGACCGGGTTGAGCATCGACGCGCTGAGCCACTGAGCCACAGAGGTAAAAGAATATCTACACTAATATTATAAAGAGGAAAACTTTGTTTGTATGTTTGTTTGTTTGTTTGTTTGTTTGTAATGAATAGGTTCAAAAAGTACTGGACCGATTTCAAAAATTCTTTCACCATTCGAAAGCTACATTATCCACGAGTAACATAGGCTATATTTTATTTTGGAAAAAAAATAGGGTTCCGTAAAATATTTGGGTTTTTCGGACACAAGGTGTAAAAAATCAACCAGAAAAGTTACTTATTTTGCGTACGCTGCCTAAACTATAAAAGATAGAACCATAAAATGTTCTAATTAATTGTAGATCTTATAAATATCTACAAAAAAGTCCGCGACACCCTATACCTATCTATATCGAGTGAGGCACAACAACCATTTTTTTATTTAGAAATCTTGAATTTTTTTTGGACTACATTTAAACGCATTTATTTTACTCATGCTATTAATCCTTATCAAAATAAATTACTTCATCACTAAGTAAAGTTTATGTAGATAATATTTGGTCTTTGAATGATTGAAATTGGACGTGTGGTTTTGAAGTTATGGCGAAATTAAAATATGACGATTTCTGCTGCACGGCCCGTTACGAAGTGGGCGTCGCCAAGGCAGGGGTGTGCGTGCGGGGGGAGTTTAGATCTATGGTATTTCATACGATAAAAGTATACCCACCTACTTATTTCATTGAGTTTTAGTAGATACCTATATTAATTTGTTTCTGTTTGTTTTGACTAGATTTCGCCCGTTTTGTTAGTGGTTTAAAGACATTCTGTAGTATTAGTATCAGTATTGTACCCGTGCGAAGCTGGGGCGGGTCGCTAGTGATATATAAAGATGGCAACACAAAACTTTTACATCTCTTCATTCAGGATAAAAAAAATATTTTTCTTGCCCCACCTCACCTTGATTTGATTAATTTGAATTCTTAAATTATCTCCTACTACTATAATTATAAATGTGAAAGTTAACGAGAATGGATGAATCGATGGATGAATGGATGGATGTTTGTCTCTTGCGAAACAACTACGAAATGGATTTCGATGGAATTTGGTATGTTAGTAGTTTAGAATCTGGATTAAAATATAGGCTACTTTTATCCCGAAAAATTAGTGTTTCCGTGGGATACTGTATTAACGCGGGCGGAACCGCGGGCAAAACCTACTTTATAAAATATGGTAACATGCAAACTATCCGAAAATGTTTAATTATCTTTATCCTATAATAATATTGAAAACCCTTGAGTAAGCTTTGATAAAGTAGTACATGGTAAATGGAAAAGTGAGTTACAACTTTTATGTATATCTAGTTCATTTGTTACCTTAATATTATTTTAACGATCCGTTCCCGAGGGACTCAAAACTCGAGAACGGCTGGATCGATTTGGCTAATTTTTATCTTGAAATAATTGTGGAAGTTCAGGAAAGATTTACAGTGTACACCTTTTCTAGCTAGTTAGAAAAGATGTAGCTAGCTAGACTAGCTGTCCCGAAACATGTTGTTCTGTCTTAATATTAACTGACTACTTTTGAATAAATAACTACTTTTTTATTCATTCCAGTTCATATTTAAGACAGAACAACTAGTAAAATATAAATATAAGAAGTTTTTTTGTCAAAGTTGTATTTTTTTTTTGTTAAAATGTGTAAATCCCTAAAAACTAAAAAATAAAGCTATGAGGGATTTATACGGGTGACTTAAGCCGCTCGCCTTTTATAGCAGGGCCAAAATCTACTAAATTGGGAATAAAGTCGTCATTTGTTACTTGGCCAGATTGTCATTTAGAAGGTAAATTTTCGGTCAATTTTCGACGTTTAAGTCATCCGTGTAAATGCCGTTGCACACGTTTCGGTTGCCGGGTAGCCGGTGCCGGATAGTCGGTCGCGAAGTTTATGGCCATGTATGATAGTTTTCACACGTACCGGCATAATTATTCGGCCGGTCCGGCGTCGGGTGCTCGCCGGGTAGCCACCGGGTCCACCACTGTGCGTCCGATTGTCGGGTATCGGTTACACGACAGCCGGAGTCACTGGTGTATGGAACACTTAGCACACTTTTATACGCACGGGCGGTCAGTTGACCAGTACATCGACTATGAATGCTACTGGAAACAAAACCGGGCCGTGTGAAAGCTGTGTCTCCCGGACCGATACCGGACAGTACCTGGCAACCGGTACGCGTGCAACGGCACTAAGGAGCATTACGGCGAAGATACTATAACATTTTGTTAAGATAAAATATCTCTTGCTATACTTTTAATATACTATCACAGACGGCTAACATGCTATTTATTTTCATATTATAGTAGAAATGCACCTTCAGATAAAAAAAAAAAACTTAGGCCTTTGCATCCGTTAATGGATGATTTATACAGTATTCTCCGAGCGAAGTAACCACTCTTGAAATACTGTAGTGCCTGGGACAGTTGGTTTTTAAATGTCGTATGGTTGCCCAAGCACATACGGCATTCTCACAACATAGTCAGCCTAGTCCAGAGGAATGACGTCTGGGGTCGGTCAATACGTCTGGGGCCAACCATGTGCGGGTTTCCTCACGATGTTTTCCTTCACCCTTAGAGCGTCCGTATAATTTACTTGAGATCTGAAAAAGTCTCATTGGTACACGCCTCAACCTGGGATTCGAACCTGCAATCTCTCGAGTGCGAATCAAACGGTCTACCCACTAGGCTACGGAGCTCTACCTTCAGATATGTCTGTAATATTGTATGTAGTAAATTTGATATGTATTCGCCTACAGGGACGCGCTTAAATCCCGCATAAAAGATAAACTTTGCTTGCAATAAAAAATCGACACACACGTAACGCAATCTTCACGCTGACCAACAACTTCAAACCTTCCCGTCACGTCAGTCGGTCCGGCGTGAACGCGCTACGCGGACGTCTACGCCGTAGCACTCGTAGCCGCGTAGCTTCGTAGCTGCTTATTAAAATATTTTACGTGATCTCGTTCGTTTTGTGATCTGAATAATTATTAGGTGAGTTATTAATTTCTAAGATATTTATGATAATAATAAAATAAGTTGGTAGATTAATGAAATTAAAAATAAAAATGATATTTTAACGTTTTCAACAAATTGGAATGTTCATAAAAATGTTTAGGCTCATCGATAGAGATTTACTAAACTTAAAAAAAATTGTTTTTCACTTTTAGCTGTAGTAAAAAATATTTTAATTCAAGTCGTTAAACTGAAAATATTATAATCATAAAATATAAAAAATAATATTTTATTTTTATTTTATAGAATAAAGTTTTGAAAAGTAGATTTTGAAATAAAAAGGATAATATTTATTTACTATTGTTAGGCTGTATATTACTTTAGTTATTTAATTTGCAAATTAAGAGGAAAAAATTAAAAGGAAAGGAAATAAATATAGAAAACTTCTGCATTTTTTTATGTTTTTTTTTATAAAGTTAGTTTATGTTATGTACTTTTCAAGTTGCCGCATAAAATTCATACTTTTATATTGCTATAGTAATTTTTATGTTTTTCAAATAACTAGAGCTCTAGTTTTATAATGTTTTCTAATCTATGCTAATAAAATAAAGAGGAAAAGTTTGTTTGTTTGCATTGAATAGGCTCCGAAAGAACTGGAGCGATTTTGATGTAATTTAGCACAGGTATAGATTAGACCTAGGGAAAGGACATAGGCTACTTCTTATTGCAGCAAAATGTAAGTTTACCGCGTGATTTCCTTTTGCGTGCACGAAGTCGAGTGCAACATCTAGTCAAACATTATTTAATACGAAGCGGTACATTGAGTTTTTTTTATAAAATGGACCAAGAAACGAGCACACGAATAGTCTGATGGTAAACGTCACCCATCGCCCATGGGCACTCGCAATACCCAAGGGGTAACACTTGTAACTCCTCTGGTATTACGCATTTGCGTTCTAGGTCCTTAAAATCCCCAACCCCATTTGGGCCTCCCGTATTCTCACCCACTCGGCGAAACACAAAAGAAATGTTATTTGACGCTGGTTTTCTATGAGGCCGGGGTATTTATCAAGTTGAGCTGGCCCGTTATTGCCGAAGCATAGCTCTCTCTCGTTTATTAATAGATACGAATAATGTAAATATAGTTGAGGAGTGCACCACAGTCGTATGTATTCTTTAATCCTTTCGCTATCACTTATGTAATTGACTAGGGTTTCAACCCTAAACGATTCAAATAGTTCTATTCTAATATAATTAAGAGAAAAATATTATTTATTTGTTTCTTTGTTTGCATTGAATAGGCTCCGAAACTACTGCACCGTTTTTGATGAAATTTGGTACAGGTATAAAGTAGACCACGAGGAAGGATAAAGGCTACTTTTTATCGCAGAAAAATATATGGCTTCTGCGAAATCAACTTTTGCGCGCACTATGTCGCGTGGTATATCTAGTCGACGAGCTATATCTTGACGAGCTAAGGATGTCGCCGTCGACGGATACGTCTGGGAGGACATCATCATCATCACCACATATAACTCAACATTATCATCACGTCACTTCCTTGAACAAAATACTTACAAAGTAAAATAGATCAATGACGAGTGTTACTTATAAATATTCATTTTGTTCCTTAACCAAAGGGTGAAACAAACCCTATTACTAAGACTCCGCTGTCCGTCCGTCTGTCACCAGGCTGAATCTCATGAACTGATTGATGAATATACTGATGAATATAAATATCAGCCATTTCATGAGAATATATGAAATTAATGATAGTTAGACAGTTATTTTTAATCTTTATTTATTACAAGGGATTTATTACAAAAAAATGACTATGTTAATCCCATTGTACCTTATTTTAAATATACTACTACGTCTTAATATTAAATAATAACCAAAACTAGGAATAATTAAAGTTAAATGAATAAAGCATTCTAGTTGCTTCAGAATTAGGTTCAGCTAGGATGCTATGAAATACACCTAGGTTACATAGTTAGTTAGAAAGTTGAATTTTTTTTCATAGATTATAATATTATGTATTTTTCTGGTGCCGATAAATAATAAAACAAATCTTGCAGTGTCGTGGGATACCAGATAGGAACGAAGTTCCTTATTATCAATATTATAAATATTATTTCAAGTTCTATTCGAGGTATAAAGAAAATAATTATTCGGGTATAATTTTTTTATTAGGATTCTTTTTATCGATGAAAAACTACAAAAAAAGATAACTTTATAAAATTATTTCAACACCTTTATTTTATTTACAATGATTTACAAAAATATAGGTAAAAATCTTACGCTTTTTTAACGTTACGGACGTATTTTGTCGACTAGGGTATCCCTCCGTAACTTTCGTTCCAAAAAGAACAACATGAATATCCCATACAACAAACGTGTTTTTATGTTCCCTTCATGAAGCCACTTGACCGGTTTTTAAAAATTTTATTTACCACAATGGAAGACATATTTACGTCAAAAAGTAAAATATGAAATGTAATTCCCAAGGGATAGCGCAGTGCTCAAGTGAAACCGGACGTTGACATACAGCGAGCGGCGGCTAATCCTTTTAGTGTCGCCTCCTAGACGTACTTATTACTATTGTTACAGATGTATAAAATATCTTGTGTGGTGTTTGCTACAGATATCCTCCGAAAGGGCTCGAATGATATTTACGAAATTTTGCAGGTGTATTTGGTAGATTTTATAATAGGTTGTAAGCTATTTTTATACCTCTAAGTGACTTGGCCGATTTTTTTAAAATAATTTTATGATTTGGCATTAAAGTAAATATTACAATTTACATTTACCTACATTTTCATCCTTCTAACACCAACCTTTATTATTTGTTAGCGATATTAGTACTGTAACAATCTTTAACCCTCAGTTGTCGAAATCACTTTCACACACCACCTGTAGGTTGTAGGGATAGGTGTAGGTGTAGGTGAAAGTAGTAGGGATAGAAATAGATAGTAGGTGTATTATTTATTTATTCCAGTTCATAGTTAAGACAGAACAACGTTATACAATATAATAATAACAAATATAATTGTCAGATGAGCCGAAAAAGATGGCCAGTGCCGTACGGTCTTCAAAGTACCTATCTACCCCATCTATTAAAAATATAAAAAACTTTTCTTATTAAATAAAGTAAAATTTCATTATACTATGAACAATGTTGGTTTTTCTAAACTTACAAATTGAAATTTTGTCTTTAGAAAATGTTCTAACAGCTGAAACGATAGTTAAATTAAGTGGCGCTCAAGTCACAAGCTATTATTGTCTTTCGGCTAGCAGAGATAGCGACAGCCTGTGAATATAATAATATCTATGGACGCTTCACTGGTGTCAAGTGGAAAGATGTAGTCATCACTCTGGTTCCGTGATAAGTTCTCGAAGAACTTGTGTTACGGTTGCCGGACAACGGAAATATATTTAATGCTTTTATACGATACATATACTTAAGGCTTTTATTATATTATACACATATTTAACATACTTCCATGACCCGGGAACATAGAAAAATGTTTGTTCCTTCAGCGGGATTCGAACCCACGACCCCCGGCTTGAGCACTAACACGCTCAACCACTGAGTCACAGAGGTCGTTAAACTCTTAAAAATAGGATGGCTCTTAATTTTAATTAGCGTCTCTGTATTCGGTCGTAACTCGTAACTCGTAAGACAATAAAATATTCTATATATAGAAAATACTTACAATGTTCACGATAGATCAAATAATTCGACAAAATTACTTTCGCAATTAACAATTTATATTCAACATGAAAATTAATTCACATTAAATTGACTAGCTCGCCTTTCAATTACGCTGCGCTCAAAATGCATACCTTTCTATATGCATACCAGTTAGCATATGTTCGCCGAATTGTACACGGGTAATATGTTGTTATGTTACGTTATAACTAGATATTAACGCACGTTACACGTACATTTCTGACCGCGGAACCCCGTTCCAACCCGCGCTCCGAACCGAACGTGTAATTGCGCGGTGCCGACAGTCCGATATGGCATGTTTTCCACAGTTTGGGCCGCGCGCTATGAGGTATTTTGTCGTGTTATGTAAGACGCTGGCACGGTTTGGCCGTGACACATTTTTAGTTGTGATTAGCACGACAGTTCGACCCGCAGTTTAGTAGTTTTACGTGTGCAATAATCCAAACCGTAACGTATTTTTAGTCTTAATTAGCAACTGTTCGATTCGCCGTCCAAACCGCACATATAACTCTGTTTCAAAGGCAGTCCGATCCGCGGTCTGAACTTTACGTGTTTAGGGCACTGCGACATTTTTTCAGTTCTTTTTCCTTGTTGTTCGAATGTACTGTATAATATATTCACTACATACATAATAAATATACTATTCACTTAATTATAACATTAAAAGTTGTAAAATGCTAATGCAATTTAATATTAAATGGACGTAGTATATGAAGGTAACAGACTGAACATAATATTCGTGCGATATGTATGTGTATAGGAAGAGCTTTGTGTGGCGTACCTTTGTACTAACCTGTAAAAGCTTTTTAGTAGTAGGGTAATGTAGGGTATACGTATGAAGTAAGGCAGATTTAGACTAGCCACAGACTTAAATGTGTCATGCTTCAGTGAAGCCACACAATGTTACATTTTCAACAAATGTTTAAGATGATTAAAAGATACATACTACCCAGATTAAAGAGGAACAGACAAACATCTACATAGTAAGCTTTCGATTAGATTTCACCATTATAAGCATACGGTGAATGTTTGCGTGTGCACAAATATCTCCTATCGCGTACGCGATAAAAACTGGAAAAATCCGCTAAAATTTGTGTCGAAGGGACGTCAAAATTTCCCAATTGTATGAATGAGTTTTTATATCATGTGAGATTGAGAATTGTGATGTGTGCTACTTAGTAAGCATTTGTTATCATTACGACAAAATATAACTTATTGATATTATAATGAGTGATATTATTATATTATATCTGTGTCTAATGAAGTTTTAAACTTTCTTTTTAACTTCCCGCTAAGAAAATCTAAGATTTAATTTTCTAGTAGGTATTTTGTTATATATAATTATAGACCCCTTGAGTTGCACACGTGATCAGCAGGTTCGATGTGGTGTGTACCAAATAGACTTTCTTAATAACCGTATACTGACGCTAGACGTTTCATTTACCCCCATCTTCTGTGACAACCCTGATCGTTCTATGAAAGCTGTTCCTCTGTACGTAAGTATATATTCTTACTTTGTGTCTTTTACGTCCATAGCATAGTAAATTGTGATTAGATATTTTAGAAAAATTGTGATTAGATATTTTAGAAAAATTGTGATTAGATAATTTAAATAGCCTATGTACTTATACAAGATTTTATCTTTTTTATACGAAATTTCACCGAAATCAGTGAAGCGCGTACATATAAATACGAGTAAAATAATAATGAGTTACATACCAGCTTTGATATCATATTCCCAATTAAAATTTATTTTAATTATCCCCGGAAGTTTCCAATTAGTCTTAAATTAAACTTGCATCAAATGCTTCGGCCTGTGTACCTAAAACATTAAAGAAATAGAATTATTCAGGCGGAGATGATTTATTAATTAACTAATTGATTTGCTTAATTTAATTTAGTTCTGAATTTTAGTTAATAACTGCGGTCGAATTTGACCGAAATTGAATAATAACAGTACCTTTCCTGGGGTCAATTTGAAACTTCTAACTCTTGAAGTAAATTAACTCATGCACTGTCATTTGTTCGTGACTTAACTTGGAGTAACTGAGGAGGGGGAACTGAGGAAGTTGAAGTCAGCACTCAAATTAATTATTTGAAACTTATTAACTGATATCTACTTATAAAAATTATTCAGTTCTATTTTCTAATTTCTATACTTCACATTTCTAATTTCTATACTTAGTTATCTTATACTTAAAACGAGTCGTTCATAACATATATAATCAGAATCTTACAAGTATTTCCATAATATTTTGTAAATAATCTTGGGTGAGAAAAATAAAATATAGCTAGGTCTATACCCTGGGAAACCGTGTATTTTCAAGTTAAATAAGTTTTTTTAAATAAATAAAAATATTAATATTTTTGAACATAATACAAGTATTAATGTCATTTCACATGGTAGTTTGATATGCGTATATATAATTTTTGCGCTGTTGACAAATTGGTGTCTTGGGTTCAAAGTCCGGTCAGACGAATATTTTTTGTGATTTTTTTTATTTTTAAATTACTGGAACTCCTAGTAAAGCTCTGTTACCCAGGTACAGACTGTAAATAATACGTGTGCGAATGTATATGAATGCGCGCGACGATGGATGGATGGATGGATTGATGTTTGTTACTCTTTCACGCAAAAACTACTGAACGGATTTCGAAATACCATATCGCACCTTTAGAATTAAAGTGGCGTAACTCAAAAATTTAAGAAATTGACTTTTATACATAAAACGACTTAGCAACATATAATCTATCGGTCTAATAGAAATAAACAGCAACTTTCAAGCTAGAAAAGGATAAACGTATAGTTGTGTCTCTTTCATATCGACCGCTTATCACGCGTTCCTTCACTTTTGAAGGGCCCCTTTTAGTGTTGAGTCAATAATGCTAAAAGTTGGATGCTGCGCGGTTACTCCGTAAATGACGTAAACTGTAATTCGTCGTTTTAATTGTAAACGTAAAGTAAGTAATTGTGTGTTATATATTTTTATACAGCCTCTTTTAGGTTTCGGGCGTTTTAAATCTAAATGATAATAATATTTGATGCCATATTTGTATTAGTGTCATTTCATTTCTAAACATTTCATAAATACATGAGCCTGATTATATTTTATGTCTTTACTTTATAAACCATTTTTGTTACTACAGTGACGTATACGGAATTATGTCTATTATATTCTACAGAATGATGTGAATTGGCGAGTTCAATTGTGATTGAGTCTTTTTATTTTTATTCTAATGAAAGTTTGAGGCTAGTAATGAAAAGACAGGACCAACTTTTGCCACTATATAAATATAACTGGAATGAAAATACAATACGAGAAAAGAGGATTTCACCAAAACCTAAACGTATAAAAGATATTAAAGGCTTGGTTTTTTCTATAAATATAAAACTATTGAGCATTTTTGGGTCATCAAGCATGCTATAGTGTGAAATAAGGGCTTGACGGTATTTGCTAAACTCTATGACTCACGTTGTCTTATTTTGACAAAACTCAGCCGCAACTTGCAAGACACTATTGTCACCACGAAATCGGAGATTCTCGATGAAGTCGAAATGGATTCCCCATACACCTAAAACACGAGCTCACCCCAAACCTATCTTGCAGATAATTCTCGAGCCAGACTTATGCGCCTTACTGATGAGATTACTGATATTGATATGGGTGAGATTAGAATAGCTTTCAGGCAGATTCATAATAATAAAGCACCAGGAGATGACAAAATAACCACAGAGCTGCACGAGGAGGAACACCTGTCTTGACTGAGCTCTTTAATTCCGTCATCTAGACTGGCACTACCCCGGAAGCAAGCAGCAGGAGCATGGTGGTTTTATTTTTAAAATAGGTGATAACACGCGACTTGAAACTACCGTCCCATTCCGCTCCTGAGCCACGTGTATTAGCTATTATTGAGGGTTATCTGAGGGTCTGAACCCAAAAGTTGAACGACTTTCAGACAGTGGAGCAGACGTATAATCAGCCTCTCTGCCTAACGTATGTGGACTATGAGAAAGCCTTTGATTTCGTCGAGACCTGGGGGTCTAAAAAGGCCACTTTAGGTGTTTCATATAATGTTTCATATATTTTGACATGCGTAAAATGGAGCATGACTCATGACAGAGAAATGCGTAAAATGGAGCACATAATATGAATTGCATATGATTCATCTAATGTTCACCTAAAGTGGCCCTTTTTAGACCCCGTGAAACGCGCTATGATTGGTCGAAACGTCATAAAATCCGTTCGAGGTAACATGTCGCTTCACTTTCAATCCAATCAAATTAAAATGAAAGTCTACTTTCAGTACGAGAATTGAGGTTCTGGTCTGTGCTGAAATTCATGCAGAAATGCCTCGTTAACTGCCGATAATATTTTGAGGTGTTAAGATGTCTGTTCAAGTGATCTCTGATCCAAATTCTTCAAGGAGTGAGACAGGTAGATGTTATATCTCCCAAACTGTTTACTAACGTGTTGGAGGACGTTTTCAAGTCGCTTGATTGGAACAGCCGGGGCCTGAGACTGAACATAAACGGCCAGTACCTCTCACACTTGCAATTTGCGGATGAAATAATCATTATGTCCGACATATCTGCAGGACCTGGAAGAGATGCTGAATTGCTGAACAGCCTAAGCAATTGTTCAAGACGGGTGGGTTTCGGAATGAACCTTAACAAAACTAAAATTATGCAAATAATTTTGGTTTTGTTAAGTATTGAAAATGTTCTCCCAGGACCTGTCGTCGTAAATGGGACTAGTCTTGAAGTTAAGAAGTAAGAATACGTATATCTTGGGCAAACTTTAAATCGCACACGATACCACAATCACAATCACCTTTAGTCAAGATGCATTCGATAATTTCCACGGCGAAGTTCGGAATAAAAATGAGGATTTGACATAAGGTATCGCAATCAACAAGTCACAACGATTACATAAGTCAAATCCCATACATTTTTAATTTCGAAATTCGCTGTCGAAATTAGCGAATGTTCTTGACTAAAGGTCCAGGGTCTTTAATCAATGCGTTCTACCGGTAAAGAAACACGGCAGCGAACTCTGCTAATTGACAAGTTCAAGGTTGTTCAGCCTGTAATGGAAAGTGCAATGTTGTGGGTATCTCTAGTGGATAATGAAACTTGCTACGATGTGATTCGATAGGGAATTAAAGTCACTGACATTGCTCATAGAATTAGCACGCTGAACTGGAAGTGAGCCCGCCATATTTGCAGACGGACAGATGGTTGAGTGCGCAGACAAGTGTTAGAGTGGAGACCACGCTTAGACAAACGTAGTGTAGGACGACCTGCGGCACAATGGACCGATTTAAAGTTAGCTGGCAGCAGATGGATGAGGGCTGTCCGAGATCAAGATGGTTGGCGCTCATTAGTGGAGGCCTACGTTAAGCAGTGGGCTATCAATGATGATGATGAAATTTCCCATCGATAATAATTAATATTAACCTCTGATATTGAAAGGCTTATTAAATTATTGCTTATTTAAATAGCTTTTCCGTTTCCTGTATAATAAACATTATTTTGATAGGAAGACGCCACGGTAACTTAAGTATCTTATATTTTTATGTATACGGTAAATACATAAAAATATAATGGACCTAATACATACAAATTAGGTATAAGTTTAGCTTTATTACGCATAAAATAAAAAAAAAACAGTTTTCTCTATTCTAATTTACCTTTAATTTTAAAAGTCAACCATTAATAAACTAGCATATTCCAAAATTAGTCACCAAAAACAAATTTTACATTAGAAATAAATAGCCTATTTTTATAATAGTTACGTTTTATTTTTGAATGTTTTAGTACAAAAAAGACACAAAGCTAAACGTGGTAGAGCCTTGCTTCGGCACGAATTGGGCCGGCTCGACCGGAGAAATACCACGGGCTCACAGAAAACCGGCGTGAAACAGCGTTTGCGCTGTGTTTCGCCGAGTGAGTGAGTTTACCGGAGGCCCAATCCCCTATCCTATTCCCTTCCCTACCCTCCCCCATTACCCTATTCCCTCTTAAAAGGCTGGCAACGCACTTGCAGCTCTTCTGATGCTGCGAGTGTCCATGGGCGACGGAAGTTGCTTTCCATCAGGTGACCCGTTTGCTCGTTTGCCCCCTTATTTCATAAAAAAAAAAATAAGTAAATTAAATTTTGAATATTTAGGAAATAAAGTGACACCTTTTTTTAAACTATTAATTTACAAAGGTTCTAAATAATTAAACTCATATTTTTACCAACAAATCACTAAAACAACTATTCACCTACGGCAAATAACAAAAACTGTAACTACATAAGTTTCACACTTACTATTATAGTCAAAAAACCAAAAAATGGCCTATTCTCCAATTACATTTTAAGCGTTTACCAAAAATCAAGAATTTTGGATTAAGCCACTTTAATTCTAAAGGTGCGATATGGTATTTCGATAAATACCTATATGGTATGGTATAGTAGTCCTGGATTAACACTTTTCGTCCTAAAAAGTACAGTAGATATTCCCGTGGTATTTACTGTATTTACGCGGGCGGAGCCGCGAGCAAAAGCTAGTAATTTAATATTTTATGGGTGGATCTTCATAATAGGTTGGGGAAAAAGTCTTTTCGCATTATAGTATGTATGAACTTGTCATAAAATATCTTGGGCTATACCAATTGTATCTGGCTGATTTTGGTATCATTAAAAAGTTTTAATTTTACAGAAGACAATTCCAAATTAAAATTAGGTAAATTTGAGATTTTCATTTGTTTTTCTTATTGTTAAAATGAGTGATTCTTATAAAGAATTTCGATACATTTTAAAATTTTATTACAAAAAAGGTAAAAATGCAACACAAGCCGCGAAAAAATTTTGTGATGTTTATGGACCTAATGCAGTATCTGTGAGAGTAGCGCAAATTTGGTTTAAGCGTTTTCAATCCGGAAATTTTGATATCAAAGATGCACGTCGCTCTGGTCGCCCTGTTACGGACAAAACTGTTGCCATTTTTGAAAAAGTGGAGCAAGATCGGCATATTAGTAGTTACGATGTAGCTGAAGAACTGGGGATTAACCACAAAACGGTTTTGGCGCATTTGAAAAAAGCTGGGTACACAAAAAAGCTCGATATTTGGGTGCCTCATGAGCTCACTGAAAGAAACCTAATGAACCGTGTACTCATTTGTGATTCTTTATTACGACGTAATGAAACCGAACCATTTTTGAAGAAGCTGATAACTGGTGATGAAAAGTGGATCACGTACGACAAGAACGTGCGAAAAAGATCGTGGTCAAAGGCCGGTCAGGCTTCACAGACTGTGGCGAAACCCGGGTTAACTCGCAACAAGGTGATGCTGTGTGTGTGGTGGGATTGGAAGGGCATTATTCATTAAGAGCTGTTACTGCCAGGCAGGACCATCAATTCTGAACTGTACTGCGAACAACTGATGAGATTAAAGCAAGAAGTTGAGAGAAAGCGGCCGGAATTAATCAACAGAAGGGGTGTGGTTTTTCACCATGATAACGCTAGACCTCACACATCTTTAGCCACTCAGAAAAAATTACGGGAGTTTGGCTGGGAGGTGTTAATGCATCCGCCGTATAGTCCTGACCTTGCACCTTCAGATTTCCACCTGTTTCGGTCGCTGCAGAATTCCTTAGGCAGTGTCAGGTTGACATCACAAGAGGACTGCCAAAACCACTTGTCGCAGTTTTTTCATCAGAAGCCCCAAAAATTTTATAGCAATGGGATCATGTACCTACCAATAAGATGGCAAAAAGTTATCGAACAAAATGGCACCTATATACTTTAGTCACTTGTAAATAAACTTTATAAAAAAACCTTTTGAATTTTTATATAAAATGCGAAGAAACTTTTTCCCCAACTTATATGTTTGTAAAGACGAGATACATTTTATTTTGATTATACTCATCGAGTGGAATATCGTCGCTTAAATAAAAATAAAAGTGAAGCTTGATACATGACTTTTTGTAAAGAAATTTTCGAGTAATCGACCTCCAAAGTGGTTTACAAGTTGCCCCCCCCTGGCATTTCTAAACTATAAGAGATAGAAACTTGTTACTTACCATGCTGATAGATCATGCTGAAAACTTTTTAGGAAAAAAAAAATTATTATGATTTAAAGCAATATTCCGCCAAATAATATCTACAACCTGCAAACAAAGTTCTAACTAAGTAACTAACTAAAGGACTAACGAACGTTGTTCGCAGGTCTACTTCCTGAGGATGCTCCGGTTTTTTTTTTTTTTTTTTTTTTTTTTTTTCCCCCTACCATAAGCAGGGCCAATTTTTTGCTTGTTTTTTGGTTACAGTTTGTGTTTGTTTGTGTTTGGTTACATTTTTATTCTTACATTTACATTTCTATTGCTATCACATTACATTTCTCTTTTCTTATTACATTTCTATTTTTACGTTTACAGCTTTTACATCTACTTTACACATTTTGCTTTAAATTTGACATCACATTTTTGCATTTTCTTAAATTTTCTAATCTTACGTTTATATTTTTGACATCCTTTACTATTTACTTTACATTGATTTTTGCATTCGCATTTGCATTTTACATTTCCTTACATTCTTTCACTTTTTTACATTTTCTTACTTACTTATATAACTCTATCTCTTACTTATATTTATACATTTCCTTACTTTCTTACATTTCTCTTTTGATTCACATTTTTAATTTGTATTTTGCTATGTCTAACTATTACACTCATTTCCTGTTTCTATCATGTTCTACATTTCTTTACACTTTTCTACATTCCTTTCGTATATTTACTTTGCTTTATGTTTTCTTACTCATCCCACTACTCCTATCCATTACCATCATTCAGCCCGGGACGTCCGCCCCGGAGTTTTGCACAAAAATTATTTGCATAATAATAATTGTTTGCAGTGTGTGTTTTTCCACAGCGCGTTTTTTGCCGATAGTCCCAGTATACAATTATTTAGGACAGCGGGGGGTTATGTTTTTCAAAGCTTATGCTATATATGATGCTCCGGGTTCGGGGCGAAACGCGCGTCGAGTTTTGCTTGTGTGGTGGTGGTGTCTGCACGATCTTGCATCTGAGTGTACGCATAAGCAGTGTGGGAGGAGGGAGGTGCGTTACGCATACTTATGCGTGCACTCACACATTTGCTTGCAGGTTGTGGGTATTATTTGGCGGAATATTGCTTTAAATCATAATATTAATTAATTTTATGCTATTGATTTCCGCAAAGTAACGCCTGATTCTATTAACTACTCTTTAGGAAAATTATTTTGAGTGAAATCGGACACTAACGCGCGGATTACGGAACCCTTCTATAAGCTGACACGTTTTTGGTTAGGGTATTTATTTATAAGTCAAAAAATATCAATCCACAAAGGCTGTCGTATGTTTTAAGTATTCCTACTACTATTAAAAATGAAAAATGTTTGTGAAGACGGATGGATGGATGTTTGTTACTCTTTCACTCAATAAGCACTGAATAGATTTCGATGAAATTTGGTATGGTAGTAGGTTAAGCTTTGTATTTACACATAGGCTCCATTTTATCTCGAAAAAGAACAGTACCGTGGGTATCCCGCGTAGAATGTATTGACGTGAGTAGTTAGTAATGTCTTACTTAGGCATTTACATCCGTTAATAGATGATTTATACAGTATTCTCCGAGCGAAGTAACCACTCTTGAAATACTGTAGTGCCTGGGACAGTTGGTTCTCATTCTCATAACACATTCTCATATCATAGTCAGCCTAGTCCAGAGGAATGAACTGGTCAATACGTCTGGAGCCAACTATGTGCGGGTTTCCTCACGACGTTTTCCTTCACCGTTAGAGCATCCGTATAATGTACTTGAGATCTGAAAAAGTCTCATTGGTACACGCCACAACCTGGGATTTGAACCTGCACTCTGTCGAGTGCGAACTAAATGGTCTACGCACTAGGCCACGGAGCTCTATAATAATATATAATGTCTTAAACAGTCACACAAATATCGCAATAAAAAAAACAAAATATCTTCTAATAGCTATTGTATCCGTAATTTAAGCACGAGTTCTTCACAGTCTGTAATTAAAGTTAGTGGTACGTGCTGATGATAACGAGGGATAGCAGCTGTTTTCTTACGGAATTGAAAAATCCAAGAGCGATTGTAAGTCCGTGTACTCCTGTTATTTTATCTCAGATGGTGCCAGGAAAATGCCAGTGGATTCTAGAACGCCTTCGGAATAAACTATTAAATTTTTGAATACGTGTTAGTAAGCGTAGTAGCACAGATTACTAAATAGTTACTTCATAACTAGTAGCATGTAGTAGTAAGTTTTGAGAACAACGTTTATTTGAAGCATTAGATAAACTGCTTGGTGGAGAATATTTGGTGATATATTAGTTTAAGATTATACCTGAAGCTCGATTCTCGTATTTAAAGTAGACTTCATTTTACTTTGTATTGAAAGTGAAGCGACATGCTATCATGAACGGATTTTATGACGTTTCGACCAATCGGACGCGTTTTACGTTGGTTTAACGTTCATAAAAACACCGTTTGAGAGTTTAAACGTGTCAGGACTTGATTGTAATTGTATCAATGCAGGTTTTATTTAGCAGAATTGCCCCTCTGAAAGTAGATTCTGCTAATTAAATCCTGCAATAATTCAGTAACGATATAGTCCCGAGTCCCAAAATTTTAAAACTGCAAAATGATATTTATTTTGTTTGGTCCAAACTCAAAAATCTGTTCATAATATCAAGACGATTCATTTATAATTCAATAAAAGCAAAATGAAATTGTAAGTTAATTACGTTTTAATTGTTTTGGGATTGCTTCATTAACATAATATTTTAATTTTCAAATTTCAATGTACAACATTTTTATAATCACATGAACTAGAGGCAGACCCCGTGGTCGAAATTCGGCTTTCGAAATTGAAAAAATAAATTCGTGGTCTAATATATAATATGTCACCGTAAATGATTTCACACATTGTTTTTTGTTAGATTATAAATATATAGTTTGTAATCTTTCGACATATTTTTACAGTCTCGTTAGTTATTTTACAATCTAACGGTTTTTACAATTTTACGGTGACATATATGTTACATATTCCATAGAACGATCCAAATCCAAACTTGGAAATTTTGATGTCGCCTTTAACGGCCCACAAATTTTCTACACAATCGTGGACACTGGACACCGTAAGACTATCTTACGTAGTGAAAACAAATCGAATGCTTATGTTGTAGCTGTTTATCTGTTCATATTTCTTTAAACTGCGCATTGAACATTTTTAATTACCAGAAACAACCTTCAGAGTATCACATTTTAAGGTCAACCGCCCTAAGCGTAATTAAAATAATTAAATTACAATCCACAAGATTAGTGGTGAATTTGTACGGGTCAGTTGTTTTTAAGATTAGCGATTTTAAGCCCGTAAGCCCTCCGCCGTGGTTAATCTTTGTTTAGTCGCACAGAAATTATTTGATTAATTATCAACATCAAGCAATTTGGGAAGATGGAAGAGAGGAGTGAAATGTTTATGCCAAGTTATAGGCCGCCCCTCACACGTTGAGGCAAAAAGTGTCTTCAGTTAAATGGCCGCACTTTTCAGATTTTTGGGGCCATTTTGATATTTGAAGTATGGTGAAAAAAAGATGGCTGACGTTCGAAGTATGGCGTAACTTTTTTCTTGTATTCAGAAGATTTGTTCTGTCAAATATGCGTCATAGCCTATCTTGAGTTTTTAAATCTTTGCCTCTCCTAAATTAAGCGTGCGCGATGCAGCGTCTAATGTGAGTCAGCCTTAAGATCGGAAGGTGGTACCGGATCTGTCTGAGAACGTACAGCAATAAAACTCCGAGTTAGAATAACTCTTTACGGTCTGTAGTACAAGTGAGTGAGGCTTAATTCGAAACGAAACGATACGAGCCATGACCCTGCATTTTTAAGGTAGCTATTCAAAATTGAACTTTATTCATTATACAATACACACGTTTCATTGTAAGAGTTTGAATGTAAAGTGACAGCTCACTGCACAGCGCATGTACAGTGTATAACTTATGTAAAATGTATAACATAATAAGAAATGTACTGTATCTTTTTGTTGTGAAAGTTTAATTTTGAATCTTGTTAATATAACGCGGCGGAGCGTTGCGTATCGTCACGGTGTGAACTGACTCTTAGACAGTAAGTAGTTAATATGCATATTATACGTACTAGGTACACATTATTATGTCAGAAGCAATAATAATAAACAAAATAATAAAAATTCGGCCAAATCGATTAACGCACGATTTCGTACAAAACGGCAAAAAACTACGTTTGTTGTATCCCATACAACCAATAGGGGATCGGACTACATCTGAAATATTTACATCTGAAAAAGATTCAGCCTGGTGACAGACAGACGGACCGTTTTTACCTATTGATAAGTAGTACTAATTCGTTCTCTTTGTTACAGATCATGATGTTCCATACTGGATCAAGAATGAAAGTAAGTCGTTACTTTATATTACTTTTACTTTTTTAAAAATCGCCCCCCCCCTCCCTACATAAATGGCAGAAAATATGCACGGGATCGCTTTGCACTGTGAAGATAGTCTTAAATAGCCTGGTCAGTTGGCTTAACAAGGACAATTGAAGACAATATATTCGTCATGATTTTCAAATAGGTAATTCTCATTCTATAATTTTTCGAGCTGAGCCCACAGATACAATTATCTTAACGTAGAATATTCAATATGTCTTTATTATAATAATAAATAAGTGTCATTTATTCCGGTAGCATTAATTGTCTTTTTGTTTATGTTTTAATTTAATTTACTCTGATCAATAATCAGTATGTATATATAATATACACTGATGCAAGATTATGAAACAAAGGCTTTTGAAATTCAATAGACCACCTTATTTACTAAGCTTGTAAACTACGTCAGTATACAGTGTAATATAGTGTAATGTCCAATATAATACATTTACTTTTAACGAGTCGAGATGCGTTTTCGGTAGTGAAGTCTATCTGTATGTAAAGTAAGTAATTACGAAGCCGTTGCCGCGCTGTTAGATTGAAAATGTCCCTTTTGTTAGATAGAACAGTTTTATACTCCTTTACATGAACAGAGGTACAGTTAATTGTGAATTAACTATTAAATAACGTCCCTAAAAGTTTTTAAGTTAACATTAATTCTTAATGAAGCTAAATTATTAGTTTTTAAACAAAAAAATAAACCGACTTCCAAAGTAAAAATACACAAAAAGTATGAAATATTTTTTTCTTTTCCTTTTTAATTAGGCTAAAATTGTACTATTTCTCTACTCAATCTTCTTAATTTTTAAGTCGGTAATAGTATTAAATGTAATTGACTAATTTCAACTTACGACCAAATTGATTCATACGCATGGTAGTGTGTGTAACGTTATTTTTATTAAATTTAATGGAATTTTTAAGTATTATTAAAAAAATTGTGCATTTCAAATTTTTTTCAACCCTTTCTCCATTCGCAAAGATTTTGCTTCATAAGTGAAGCAAAATTTCGACATTTAGTATTTTTTCATACGTGAAAATATACTAAAGGTCGAAATTCGTCCATAATAATTCATATCATTTTTAAGTTTGAACTTATTTGGGTTCTTTTGCAACTTAGATATAAAAAAAAATGTTAGTAACGTCAACATGTAACAAAATTGTAATTATCTAACGCACGTACACTTCTGAAAGTTTTTGCTTTACGTATTAATATGATAATGGTTACTTATTAAAGTTTGTTATAAAATTAAGTTGCGAATTTTAATAGCGTAGTCCCAACTGTTATGCGGTTTCCAAGACGTAATATGACAAAGGAACTACCACGGTTTGGTGGTTTTGCTAAGTTTCATTAACTATGGCTTTCACCCTTGTCATAATTTAATTTGTAATGATATTGACTATTATATTAAAATCCCGAAATTCTAATTTAAGATAAAGTTACCCGACTTATAAAATTATATAACGTTTACTTAAAGAAAGGGACAGAAAGAAATGTAATGTATGTAGAATTCATTTTGTCCCAGTTTGTCTCTTATAAACGAGTAATACTAAACTACCAGATATAAGAACTATTAACTTATAATAGTCTTAGGCCCACTTGCGCCAATCCGGGTTAAAGTTAACCTTGGGTTAAAATATCATGCTTTCTCTTTCACAAATACGAAGAACGAGAGAGATAACATGATTTTTAACCCAGGGTTAACTTTAACCCGGATTGGCGCAAGTGGGCCTTAAAGAGCCATGCTTATTAACATACAGAAAAAAACCTCCTTTGAGAAGTCGGTTCAAAATGTAAAATTACTATAAAAATTTTAGTATTAATATTATAAAGAGGAAAGATTTGTTTGTTTGTTGTTATTGATAGGCTTCGAAACTAGGTACTGGACCGAATATTATGAAATTTGGCGCAGATAAAGAGTAGACTACCGAAGCAAATTTGTATCGCGGCAAAATGTACGATTTCCTTTACTATACAGTATATTCATAAAATTTTATATTAAATGTTAATAACAAAGATTTCAATACTCAAGATAGGCTATGACGGACATTTGACGGAACAAATCTTCATACAACAAAAATTACGCCATCTTGGTTTTCACCATACTTCGAATGTTAGCCATCTTGTTTTCACCATACTTCAAATGTCAAAATGGCCTCAAAAATCTCAACAGCTCCATTTAACTGGAGATACTTTTTACTTCAACATGCCTTGTCTATAATAAATACGTCTATGGTACAAACGTTATCTAGGTACTTAATGTATGTCCCGTAATTGTGTTGCAGAAGCACATTTTCCTTCGTGAATTTTCAGTGTAATTTCTACGGAGGAAGGAACGGGTTACAAACAAGCTAGGTATACTAATTGTGGCTTCAAAATACGTCGTGCGGTGTAGGATTTGCTTCAATTACTTTTCTTGTAACAGTTCTTACGATTTCAAAGAGCACATGCAAAATGAAATATGGTTGGTAATCATCATCATCACTATTTGCGAAGCAAACATTTCAATTTTCAAGTACAGTTTTACGAGGAACATGCATACGGGTGAGAGTGGAAGGGATAATTTCAATTTTTTGTGGAGGAAGGCGTGGCGAAACACACACTACCTCAGATTTTATTAACACATACAACCGTGCTTTTAATTGATATAATTTTAAGTATGTAATAAGTATGTATGAAGTACGTTTGTCAATCTGTCACAACATTTTCATTTTTTTTTTCTATCTGAGAAGCAACATTTTGTAAAGTTTAAACATAACATTCATTTAAATTATTATATTAAGCGAATTTCGACTAAAAAGGCGACCTCTAGTTATTAAAATTGGAATATAATTTTGCAGCATTTTATAAAGAGTATTCTTCTATCTGTTAAAGAGCTATACACTATACAGTCATCAGTGCAATGCAATAAAAATACCCTTAAAAAAATTGAGTAACCTCCGAATCGTCAGAAAGCGAGCGAGCGATGATTATGTATTGCTGTACACTCTCTATCCCGTCAACTTTCAAATATAATAACTAGATCAAAATCGATCCATCCGTTCGGGAGCTACGATGCCACGGACAGACACGTTAGTTTTCGTCGGGGGTTAGAAATGAATACCCACAAATATTCAATTTAAGACCTGCCAATATCGAACGTAACGTAACGTAACCATACTTACTTAAAATAAGACAAATCTGTGGCACGATAAAAAATGGGTAATTAGATTTGGCTTTGCCTACATCATTGTTGTAAATTTTCTTTACATAATATCATAATTTATATGACTGTAAAATCAATCACGGATATTTTGGTTTTGGGCATGTGATCTACTGCTTATATAAAGACTTTTAGGTAAAAAGAATGTGAAAATTCTGAAAAAGAAAACCTAACTAGCTTTTGCCCGCGACTTCGTCCGCGTGGAGTTCGGTTTCCATACAAAATTTTAACCCCACTTTCACCCCCTTAGAAGGGCAAATTTTCAAAAATCCTTTCTTTTCCGATGCCTACGTCATTACAACTTTCTGTATGCAAAATCCGTTCTGTAGTTTCGGCTGTGCGTTGATAGATGAGTCAGTCAGATTTGCCTTTTATATATTATTTAGATAAAATTTCAGTACGCTAATTACGGGTTCATTGACCTCACGCATCTGATTGAATGTATGTTATTTAGCCAAAGTCTTCGCTTCCACTTTAAATCAGCTCTTTCTCTGAAGGTAAAAGCAAGTACCTCAATGCCTTATAGAGCGCAACGTAATTTTATTTAAAAAAATATATAATACTAGCTTTTACCCGCGACTTCGTCCGCGTCGAGTTCGGTTTCCATACAAAATTTTAACCCCTTTTTACCCCCTTAGTGGGCGAATTTTTAAAAATCCTTTCTTAGCGGATGCCTACGTAATTACAACTATCTGCATGCCAAGTTTCAGCAAAATCTGTTCAGTAGTTTCGAGTGTGCGTTGATAGATGAGTCTGTCAGGTTTGCATTTTATGTATTTAGATTATTAAACATTTTTCAGCCAAAAATATTTCACATACGTAGTAGAATATGTCCCAAATACCTGTAGGTAATTGATTTTTTTTTTTTAATGAAATAAGGGGGCAAACGAGCAAACGGGTCACCTGATGGAAAGCAACTTCCGTCGCCCATGGACACTCGCAGCATCAGAAGAGCTGCAAGTGCGTTGCCGGCCTTTTAAGAGGGGATAGGGTAATAGGGGAGGGTAGGGAAGGGAATAGGGTAGGGGATTGGGCCTCCGCTAAACTCACTCACTCGGCGAAACACAGCGCAAACGCTGTTTCACGCCGGTTTTCTGTGAGCCCGTGGTATTTCTCCGGTCGAGCCGGCCCATTCGTGCCGAAGCATGGCTCTACCACGTAAAATTTTGAATACCCTTATCTTTTGTGGAAGTGACAATGAACAATAGTCTGTAAAATAGTGGTATTTTTATTACTGCCACTATTTTTTATTTCCTCACCCATCTAAAATGATAAACTAGCTGGATAATTTTGTCAATGACAAAGTTTTGTAATAAATAAGAGATGTTTTCACTAAGAGGCAAAGTTTCTTTGTTAAGGTCAAGTCTAGGCGTTTGTGTAGCTCGGCTTAATGTTGACTAAAGGACTCGACGAATAGTTCACAATAACTTAGTTCTAAATATATATTCAAAGTTTTGTCTGTTTGTGAGGACTTGGGAATTAAGTAGGATCTAAATTAGGGTGAGTTTAAACTGGATTTGTTGGGTTTTATTAATTAAACGTTAAATTTTTTGTTGGGTTTGCAAAACACCCTTTTATTGCATTGCAATTTATTTGTAAATAGCTGTTCCCCGCGGCTCCGCCCGCGTAAATATAGTCACCCTCGGGAACAATGTACCTTTTCGGGATAAAAAGTTGCATGTTTTAATCCAGAGCCTAAACTACTACTATACCAAATTTCATCAAAATCCGTTCAGTAGTTTTTGCGTGAAAGAGGAACAAACATCCATCCATCCATACATCCTCACAAACTTTCACATTTATAATATTAGTAGGATTTATTTTTCAATGGGTAATTAACAAACCTATGTTCTTGTTGCAGTCCTAACTAGGATAATGAATTATGTTTTGATCATTTAACGATGAAAGATAAAACCGTTGCGTCTTCTGAATCCTACTACTATTATATATAAATGTGAAAGTTTGTGTGGATGGATTTACGGATACATAGATGTTTGTTAGGTTCTTTATCCTTCAAAATCTACTGAACACATTAAGATGTATGAAGCATGAAGATGCAGAAGTATGGTAGTAGTTTAAATTCTAGTCTAACACATAGGCTACTTTTTATTCTGAAAAAGTACAGTGTTCTCATGCGATACTATATACAGTACGCAGGCACAGGCGTGGGTTAAAGCTAATTCTTAATAATTTTAATTGCCATCCACACATTTTAAAGACAACTCATTATGCATAATATAATTTAATCATATTTATTCGACGACCTCTGTGGCCTTATGTCATGGGATACTCATCCCAACTTACCTGTCCGGTAGTTGTGGTATAGTATACAGGTATGCGACCCCGGCTTCCCTAGCTATTACTGTCCTATCCCTTGCCCTCCTGGGCGGTAATATCCTACATTTCCTATTTCCCACTCTAACAATCTTCCTTTCCACACCACCTATCCTTCCCTTTCCCTATTCCTACCCTCTCCACCAATCCGTGGAAACGCAACGGATAATCATAAAAATAATTTAATTATTCAAAATGGCGGCGATGTGGTTCACCACCCATCACGTCTCGTTTCTCGCGGAGGTGAAAAGCGGACCATGTAGAGTCGCTTCGCTACGTTGAATGTAAGATGAGGAATGGACGGTGGGAATGAAAGTGAACGAAGCGAAAGGAGTATGTAAGGATCGTAGAAAGTGGCAAAAAGTGGTCTCTGCCTACCCCTTTACGGGAAAAAGGCGTGATTATATGTATGTATGTATGTACCTCTGTGGCTCAGTTGGTTGAGCGTGTTGGTTCTCAAGCCGGGGGTCACGGGTTCAAATCCCGCCGAAGGAACAAAAAATTTTTCTGTGTTCCTGGGTCATGGATGTGTATTAAATATATGTATAATATAATAAAAATCTTAAATATGTGTATAGTATAAAATTATTAAATATATTTCCGTTGTCTGGTACCCGTAACACAAGTTCTTCGAGAACTTACCACGGGATCAGATTGACGTGGTGTGAAGCGTCCATAGTCCATATAAAAAAAATATATTTTATACATAATTATTTTTGTAAAGAAAATACGCACAGTCGAGTACAGTCTCCAAGCCCGTTAGCCAAGATGCCATCGCTTAATACTACAGCGAAGTTAGAAATCAATCACGTGTACTATGTCACTTAGCAAACGTTTTTATCCCAGTTAAAACGTGGTGTTTTAATATGTACTCTGGCATACTGAAGTAATTTGAAGGTAAAGTTTTACGGGCTTATTAATAAATCTGTTGTGAGTCTGTGACCGACATCTTGTTTATTCGAAGGTCATAAGTATTGCCAAGTGTTTGGCGATAAAAGCAATCGCAAGTCCCAGGGATTGGCAATTCCCTGGAACAATACACTAACGGATTTAATCAAGGATATAGAACTAGATATTTCATTTGGAGCGTAAGGTGAAAATACAAAAGTTGGATGATAAGGTAGCTCAAAATTAATTTCGGAAAAGTAGACCAAAAGGTCTACTGCTTAATCAATACGTTTAGGCTGAAAAAAAATTAAAAAATTGAAAAAAAAAATTATATACTATTATTATAAATTCGAAAGTGTGTCTGTCTGTTACCTGTTCACGCTTTAACCGCTGAACCGATTTTTATGAAATTTGGTTCCGGGACAAAGGATATTTTTTATGCCGAAAAAGTAGTGTTTCCGCGGGATAATGCATTTACGCAGACGGAGCAGCGGTCAAAAGATAGTACCTACAAAAAATAAAATGATATTATTCTTATTACGGCGCTGTTAAGTACCATGATTGACCTCACACAGCTGCTTGTATTGATGTTACTCAGGAAAAATCTTAATTCGATGGGGGCTGCTTTACAAAAAACTTTGATTATTTCGCTGTTTTTTGGTCGATATTAGTACTAATAATTGTATAGATATGGTACAGAATCTTTCATGCTCTAGTTCGACTCGCACTTGGCTCCTTTTTATAGCTAGACAGTTGTCTTAGTCGTCCATAAAATACGATCCATCCTTTTTTTTGCCTCATCCACATATTCAAACACGCACGCCGATTCGGGTGCGTCGGACCTCTTTAAATTAAAAATTTACAGCAAATAACATAACAATACAATATTTAACAAACATTGTTCCCAACTTACCGTTTTCACCCGTATAATTCGGCAATTTATATGTGAGGCCTAAAAAGCGAAACAATTGGCCGACCGCCAGCGCTGGTGTTGACAAGTAGAACCACTCTAAACAGCAAATATTGTATCATATTTCCCGTTAAATAAACTAAACTGACATAGAATACGAACGGCTGGAAACTGATTTTAATAAAGTCAAAGTATTTGCTGAATTATATAGCTTCCCACACCGATTTCGATGACGGTGGCTGATTTCATTAAAACCAGGCCAGCGACGCAGGAGTTACTTTTATAGTGCCCAAGTGTGTGCTAGTACACAAGAGCACTCTCTCTTCCTTCTCGCTCGTAAACCAGTAAGACTGGCGACCGACAAGACTGGCGAGAGATAGGCACAGGACCGCCTTTTTACATGCCCATCCCACGCATGTATCAGACAGGCGTCAGACAGCCTGCATTGTCTGACGCCGATTCTATTTACTGTTTGAATGATAGTGGTACGAATATACTTTTAATATAAATATATATAATATAATATACTTTTAAATATACTTTTGTCAATCCATAGGTTAGACGAAGACATAAATGAACAATTAAACCCACAAGATCATCTGCAGTCAGCTGAACAGTGTCAATATCAGTTCTGTATACCTATAAGCCTACATATAATATCCTACATTCCTATTTTCCACTCTAACTTACCAATCTTCCTTTCCACACCACCTATCCTTCCCTTTCCCTATTCTTACCCTCTCCGCTAATCCATCGGAACGCAATGGATAATCATAAAAATATTTTAATTATCCAAAATGGCGGCGATGTGTTTCGCCACCCATCACGTCTTGTTCTAGCGAAGGCGAAATTGGCCAATGGAGAGCCGCTTCGCTACGTTGAATGTAAGAGGAGGAATGGATGGAAAAAATGAAAGTGAACGAAGCGAAACAAGTATGTAAGGATCGTAGCAAGTAGAAAGAAGTGGTCTCTGCCTAACCCTACGGGAAAGAGGCGTGATTATATGTATGTATGTATGTATAAAAGCCAATAAGTGAGAATCGTTACTAACCAAATTTAAATTATTTTAGATTCTAAACCATAATTCCGATTGAAACCAATATTAGAAACCTAAAAATGATTTTAAATACCTATTTAACGATATCCCACATGATTTCGTTCATCGATTACAATTTTTTTTTCAATTTTAGCTTTTCATGCTTTCAGACATTCGCACCGTCATGGTAAATCGTATATCTAACACTGATGATAACCGGGGTATTAACCCCCGGTTATCATCAGTGGTTCAAAACTATACTGAAAGCACTACAGCAATAAAGTCGTAAGGTTTATAAACTGTGTAAAAGTTGTGTATCCAGTACTGGTTTAATGTATACTGCTTAAAGCCTAGGATAATCGTAAGGATACCGTGTCCATCCGTGTGTAATATTGGAAAGTAATTTTGTTACAAAGTGGACGAAGAATAGATTATCCTTAGGAAATAAGATACAAAATTTTGTGATGTGCTACGTGACGAGAAAGAACAGTGTCTGTTATGTGACAGTGGGGGATGCTATGTTATGTTATTGTATGAACTTATTTTTCCATAACTCGATACATTCTGATGATCCATAAATTTTAACTACTTCATCCATAATTTTTAGGTTTGGCTATTTTGAAGGAATGAGCACAACCAATATTTTATAGAAAATAAAGATGTATGTTGTTAAATACAACTTTATTTTCTACACAAACCGTTTCATTGCAAGAATTCGAAATATGTGATTGTTAATAACAAATTATATTTATATTATGTACAGTAGCGTCTTCAAGCATCGTCGCGTTTCGTCGCATCTCGATATGAACTGACCCTTACATTTTATATTTTTTCCACATCCAGTCAAATATATATTTTATTTCATAGATGCCTTCAGCGTTGCGTTTATAATAATAAACATTGAAGTAACGTAGCGAACACTCAACCTCAGAGCAAAATAATAATAATAAAAAACAATACAAGGGCACTTTGAAACCTGACACGCTTGTTATTATTAAAGAAGACAACCTTCCGCCTCTGAGGTGGTAATTTGGCCGTATTCTAATAATATAATATTAATAATAATAATAAACATTTATTCAACAAACACAGTCACATAACACTACATTATCACAAAAAATCGAACATTAAACTTAAACATCACGATAACATTACAAATGACAGAAATACAACAGATTTTTGCCTTACCACATAGAAGAGAAAACATAGATTATACATATTAACAAACAACAAATAATAGCCAGATAACAAATAATAATAATAATAAAAAAAGAACAGGTATAAGGCAGTGCAATGCGAACAGCGACAGTCGAAAAGGACTCCACTCAGGTGTACGGTCGCGGCATAGTACTCAACTACCGTAACCCCTGGTATTCTGTGGATCCTCGTTGTTGTCCGGCGACTGACAGATATACACTAGCATACATATGACGGAAAAGTAGGACTTTGCTGTGTCGGAAGAATTAAAACAACTTATGGCATCATCACGAGATCCTACCCGAAGCTGTGTGTCCACTTTTCACCGAGTAAAGCAACTTTTCCGTTGGAGGCAGTTGCTCCAGGGCGGGGGGCATGTTCATATACTTCATATGTCTCGCTCTCTCTTCACCAAAAATATCGCCATCTCTATCACACCTGTGACAACCATGGTCTACTCGATCTAGAACGTTAAGAATAGACGATCAATACAATCAATGAAAAATTCGCATACGATTATTCGACATCAACAATTGAACAGGACACGTCCTACTAATATATTAATATTATATATGTGAAAGTTTGTGAGGATGTATTGATGGATGGATGATTATAATTTTAATTTTATGTTATGCTTATCATTGACTGTATTTTATTTTTGTGCAAATAAATATTTTTTTATTTTTAATTTACTTACTTTATAGAAAACTAGATGGCGGTGGGTCGAGTCTGGATCACGCTATCGCTTGTACATTTTCTAACATACAGTATATTCGGTGCTGATATGATCACTAAATCTACTACATTATAATAATTATTATATTATATTTTTTATTATCTTAATTATCTTAATTCCTAATACTTGTAGTCGTGTTAACACTCGATTTCGATTTTTAATACCGATCTTGGAATTTGGAACATTCGCCTGAATGTGTGGGTGCATTTTAATCGTTACTAGCATGACAGTATTTTCAGCAGTCCAAACCGTATAGGTTCATCAGCGGATTGGAACAGTCTCAGGTGCGCGGTCCGAACTGTACCGAGTGGAGAGCGCACGGAGAGCGCTGTCAATAAGGGTGATATTATAGTGATGTATATAAGGTTCGGTAAAATCAATTACGGATATTTTGGGCATATGATCTACTGCTTATTTAGAGACGTTTAGACAATTATTTTTAAACAAAAAATTAAACCGACTTCCAAAGTAAAAATTCACAAATAGTATGAAATAAAACTTATTTTCTAAATAATTCCCCTTTTAAATTTGGCTAAAATTTTAACAATTTCTCTACTCAATCTTTTTAATTTTGGAGTCGCTACCAGCCCAAACGATATCCTAGAATATTTTATAGAACTCACGTTCATTCATATTTGCTGGTACCGACTTGGAACACAAACACAAATTGGATTAACAAGGATATAATAAAAAACATAAACTATCGGAATGAACTATGGACTAAACATAAAAATGATCCTGAAAATAAGGCACTGGAGGTTAATTTTAAACAGATGAGACGAATGGTAGCTGAAAACATTAAGAGCACAAAAGACGCATATTATTACAAACAATTTGTCAATACTAGTAAAAACCCAAAAAAGATGTGGAACTTGCTGAACGAACTGGCCATCAACAAAGTAAGTAAAAGCTGTGCGCCCCCTAATCTAATATTAGAATCAATAGTTATAACCGATCCAGTAGAAGTCTGTGAAACCTTTTGTTACGGGTGTAGTTAAAAAGGAACACAGAATTAACCGTAACAATAATTTATTTAAAAATTAAAATGACTAGATAAGACGTGGGTCGATTAGCCGGCAACGTCTGGTTCAGCCCTGGGTGGTAGAGGTGAGTTCGGGGGTAGTGGCACACGGCACTTAGCTGGTTGTTGGAAGGCAGGTCCGCAGTCCGGTGTTGAGGGCCAGACACTCTAAAGCCCAAGATCAGGCCGACAGTCCTTGGCAAGTTGTGTGGCTTGGGATTGTCCAGACCGGAACTATGATATCTGGCCGGATCAGGTGTAGTCCATGCAGGAACTTTTCCAACCGGAACTCAGAAACCCGTGAAGACGGGTTTAAAATATATAAAATAACTACTTGAACTTAGAAACGTGGAATTTTAAAGCAACCACACTCAATTTTAGATGTCCAAAAAAAGATATATGAAAAAGGCTATGACAATCGCGCGTCAGGCTTATATACCCGACCAAAAAAAACCTTTTTTTTTAAATTACATTGACTACACAGCTAAGACTTTTTGCCACAGTAGAAATATATTGAGTTATTTAGAATGATAACCTAATAACGTAAAACTGGCGTATTTAAGTTGTTTAAAAAAAGATTATGATGTTTAGATTTAAAAAGAATTAGATTCAAATCGATAAGTCGATAACTATTGAATCCATAACCGTAGTTACCACCATATACCATAGATGGCGTTGAGAATGTCGACTTGAACCCATAGCCGTAGTTACCACCATATACCATAGATGGCGTTGGGTGTATCGTTTTTACGAAATTTAATTAAATAAAATGCATGAGAAAGAATCTTTGAATCACTAATGTTATGCTGTGTGCAATACTCATTCACCCTGGTTATAAACGCGCGGACACAAGACTTGCCATCAAACTTAATTTTATGTAAATCAGCCAAATTATTTTTTTCACACTGTACCGTAATATTTAAAGGAGGTATAGGTGCTGCAGCAGGAGCTGGCAACACAGAATTACTACTAGACCCCTTCAATTGGTGTAATAAACCTAAATAATTTTGAAGTTTTTGTAAACAAGAATTATATTGTTCGGCAAAAGGTTCAATATTATCGGATGAAATTCTATTAATTCTATACTCGATGTGGTTTAAGTTATTTTCAGCTCTAAGCAACGAGTTACCGTCAGAGTGAGAATCCAACTGTGATTTAACTTTTGTCAGGGTTTCCTCAATTCCTAACAAATCATCTTTTATGGGAAGACAGGAGTCTAAGATGTCCTCCGACGGGTAAAGCTCAACTAATTTTAGTATTTGTTTTCTTAATTCCACAACGGTAGAAGCTGGTATTTCATTCCTAACTAAGACCTCATATTCCAATTCCGCTTTTTGAAGAGAAATAAATTTTATTTTTCCAGGCATATTAAAAAAAACTTTTTGAAAAAAGTTAAGATTTGAAAAAAAAAAGTTTAAAATTTGAAAAGAAAGTAAAGTTTTTCCAAAGTAGGTTAGGTGAGTAGTCAACTGTAATGTTTATTAAGTTAAGTTACTAAATAAATTTGAGTTTAAAAAAAGAAATTAAGTTTTCTCAGTATAAGTCAATAGCGGGTTTATCAAAAGTTAAATTCTATTTTAAAAGTTAAATTACCAATAAAATTCAAGAATTTTTTTCCACAATCTTAAAGGTGAGTATATCTGTGTCGAGAAAATACAAAAATAATCCGATGTATTCTCCAAAAAATACAAAAGAAAAGTATATGATTTACAAATCAGTAAGGTATAAGAACTAACTACAAAATGAGTTCTACATATAATGCAGTACTAAGTATACAGTCTACAAAAAAAATGAGCAGTATAGAGTTTATTACAATATATAAACGCTACACCAAGATAATAAGGTACTAATAACTACCTAAGTATATCCAACCCTAAAAGTAAGTTAAAGTTAAAAGTGAAATTTGAGTCTACAAGTAAAATTATAAGTTTGTAGCAAATAATTTTGAATATATTAAGAATTTAAGGTTATAATTATTTATGTTAAACAAGAGTTAAAAGTTAAATTAAAAAAGTTAAATGAAATTAAAAGGTTAAGGCCAAAATCACATAAACATCATTGAAGATGATGTTGCTGTGTTTAAATGTATAGTGTAAGTGTGAGTGAGTGTGTGTATGTAAAATGAGTTAAGATAAAAATATTTTATAAAAATAATAGTATCAATATAATAAATACAATATTTGCCCTGCCAAATGACAGAACAGGATATATTTAATAAGGAATAAATGTAATACTTTTATAAATTTAATATTGTGTCCGCTGAAAAAAAAAAAAATACCGAGGGTATATAAAAAAAAATAAAAAATAATATATATATATATATATATATATATATATATATATATATATATATATATATATATATATATATATATTTAGCGGGTGTGTCGTTTGTAACATTACCTGCCTCTTACACGTGCCGGTTACAAGCAGCTTAAGGACATTCTTACCCCAGCCTTAAATGGGGAATATACTGTGAGAGTTGGATATATATAAAGACGGCACGACACACACACAGGTTGGGACCAGACCCTGGAGTCACCCTATGCTGAACCAGACTAAACACGTTTGGGCGCCAGTTGTTACGGGTGTAGTTAAAAAGGAACACAGAATTAACCGTAACAATAATTTATTTAAAAATTAAAATGACTAGATAAGACGTGGGTCGATTAGCCGGCAACGTCTGGTTCAGCCCTGGGTGGTAGAGGTGAGTTCGGGGGTAGTGGCACACGGCACTTAGCTGGTTGTTGGAAGGCAGGTCCGCAGTCCGGTGTTGAGGGCCAGACACTCTAAAGCCCAAGATCAGGCCGACAGTCCTTGGCAAGTTGTGTGGCTTGGGATTGTCCAGACCGGAACTATGATATCTGGCCGGATCAGGTGTAGTCCATGCAGGAACTTTTCCAACCGGAACTCAGAAACCCGTGAAGACGGGTTTAAAATATATAAAATAACTACTTGAACTTAGAAACGTGGAATTTTAAAGCAACCACACTCAATTTTAGATGTCCAAAAAAAGATATATGAAAAAGGCTATGACAATCGCGCGTCAGGCTTATATACCCGACCAAAAAAAACCTTTTTTTTTAAATTACATTGACTACACAGCTAAGACTTTTTGCCACAGTAGAAATATATTGAGTTATTTAGAATGATAACCTAATAACGTAAAACTGGCGTATTTAAGTTGTTTAAAAAAAGATTATGATGTTTAGATTTAAAAAGAATTAGATTCAAATCGATAAGTCGATAACTATTGAATCCATAACCGTAGTTACCACCATATACCATAGATGGCGTTGAGAATGTCGACTTGAACCCATAGCCGTAGTTACCACCATATACCATAGATGGCGTTGGGTGTATCGTTTTTACGAAATTTAATTAAATAAAATGTAACTACGTTACACTTTAATCAGTTCTTTTCTACTATAGGCCCACTTCTCGCTTCACAGATACCAATCACATATCATAATAATCCCAATACAAATTTAATACTTCCACAAGCAACAATTCATAAAAAACTTTTATACTTTGAACCATGCACCACAGGTGAAATAGGTAAAATTATAGATAGCCTTGACCCAAACTGTAGTACTGGTATTGATGGCATTTCCACCAAAGAAATAAAGTGCGCAAAGGATATAATAATAGGAGATCTAACAAGATGCATTAATGATCTTTTAAATAAGGGCGTCTTTCCTGACTCATTGAAGCTTGCAAAAGTTAGCCCTATACACAAATCAGGATCAAAGACAGACCCAGGTAATTACCGGCCTATATCTGTGCTGCCGGTCATATCTAAAGTACTTGAAACAGTTATACACAACCGTCTAGAAAAATATCTTTATAGTATTGACTTTTTATATGAGCGGCAGTACGGTTTTAGGTCTAAATCTAACACCCTTTCAGCTACAGTTGATTTAATTACTCAAATTAAAACTAGTATTGACAAAAAGATGTTTGTGCTAGGGGTATTCATTGATTTAAAAAAAGCGTTTGACACGGTGAGCCATGCCATCCTGTTAAAAAAGTTAGAAAATGTCGGAATTACTGACAAAGCACTTAAAATTCTCAAATCTTACCTTAAAAATAGGTACCAAGTAGTTAAAATTGATAAATATCAAAGCCAATCACTACCTATAACCTGTGGCGTCCCACAAGGGTCCATATTAGGGCCCTTGTTGTTTCTTATTTATATTAACAATCTACACAAATTAAACTTACATGGAGAGACCACACTTTATGCTGATGACACTTGCTTGTTTTATTTTGGCTCTTGTATAAAAATTCTAATCACACAAGCCCAAACTGACTTAAATAATCTTTTCGAATGGTTCCAATTTAACCTCTTAACCATAAATATATCTAAAACTAGCTATGTCATATTTAAACCTAAATCAAAAGTTACTCCAGATTTTACACCTTTATTAATTAATAATGTACCATTGATCGAGAAGAAATGTGAGAAATATCTTGGCCTACATATTGACTGCCACCTTACATGGAACATGCATATAGATCACATTAGAAAAAAACTGTCTTCTCTGATGGGCTCCCTCAGAGGTGTAGTTCGAAGTCTTCCGCGCCAAGTTCGCTTAACCATTTACAACTCTCTCGCTAAATCTCATCTACTTTATTTGATTGAATTATGGGGTACGGCATCTAAAACTAAGTTATCTCAATTACAAATTACACAAAATAAACTAATCAAAATGTTATTTCACTATCCATACTTAACGGCCACAGAAAAAATTTATAAAGAAACTGGACTCATGAATATTAAACAATTGTACAAATACTGTACCTGCATCCTAATTTACAAAATCGTAAACAAAATTATACACACAAACACTAAATTTCTTAACTTAAAACAGATACATAACCGGAGCACACGAAGACCCTACCATCTAGTCCTACCCAAAGTACGAACTGATTATGGGAAAAAGACTATAACTTTTGAGGGCGCACAACTTTTTAATAAATTGCCATCCATCATCAGGGATGTGAATACATTGGGAATATTTAAAAAGAGACTTCATAATCATGTCTTATCTGACTATAGTCTATTACGTAACTAACACACTCGGTGTACCGGCAGGCGGCATGCCTGATGAATGGAGTGGAACATAGTATTTAAGGATTTTTTCAAACGGCACCCTAGTGGTCTTAGTTACTGATCGCGAGATTTCATATCGCAGGGCTAGGGTGCCAAATGTGAAACAAGTATACTGTAATTATTCACAAATGGATCAACTTTTACAGATTTAAATGCACTTCTGTTACAGAGTTTATCAGCAGAGCTATTTGTAAAATAAGTAGTATTCACGCGAACATAGTCTTATGTTTACGTGAATACTTTTATTAAATAAGATAATATTAAACTAGAATACTACTTACTTAAGGATTAACATACCTACTTTATACACTCTATCATAGAACATTGAGCTAAAATTGTACCTACTTATACCATAGTATTTATTATTCTGTATCATGATTCATGATTGACCATACTGTACCAATAACCATGTTACTCTTTATTATTATTTTTTTCTTTCATACTTATTGTATTCTAGACATAAGCACGATATTGTACCATTTATATTGTAATTTTCTCATGTAAGTGGCTTTGGCCTTTTTTGAGAAATAAAGTTCTTTAAACCTAAATTAGAAAGTGGCATATGCTTGCAGTTATTTAAGCAATGCCGAAATTTCCAAACGCATATCTTTAAGGACTGAGGAGTTCTGTTCAGCGCTTTTGGATCCAGGGTATACCTTGGTACAATATCTTATTTTTTGGTAGCATATGCTTGTGTTATTCCAGTAAGAGTCAAAATCACTATATGTGTCGATATAAATTTCAAAGAGTTCCCTCGGTTCCTCATGGATCGCATCATCAGGTTTCCACTTTAGTGACTAAAGGACTAATTTAGAATTATATCCTTTACAACAACAAAATATTTTTTGCCAAATAAGTTCATGAATAGCAGAGTAATGTTCAAAGATATCCATGTCGGTGTAAAATACTATGAGAAGTACCTTTTATACCATCATAATGTGATGATGTATGGTATGATGATAGTGGTGATGATGATGATTACTCTAATTGACGTAGTGGCATATGCTTGCAGTTGTTTAAACAACGCCGAAATCCCCAAATATGTATCTATAAGGAGTCAGGAGTTCTGTTCTTTACTTTTGGATCCAGGGTATACCTTGGAGCAAAATCTTACTTTTTGGTAACAAATGCTTGGATTCCTTTAAAGAAACTCAAAATCACCATATGTATCCATATAAATTTCGAGGAGTTCCCTCGATTCCTCATGGATCCCATCATCAGGTCACCACTTTTTTGAAAATGGGACCAACCTCGGATGATACCCTTTACATCAGAAAAAGAATTTTGAAAATCGGTTCACAGACGGCGAAGCAATCGGCGATAATACAAAAAATAAATAAATAAATATATATATATATATATATATATATATATATATATATATATATATATATATATATATATATATATAAATACAGCCGAACGTATAACCGCCTCCTTTTTTGGAAGTCGTTTAAAAAAATAACTTCCACGTTTAACGTCGTACTCGAAAAAAAATCTTCCTTTATATGGGCGAGTTTGTGTTGAGCGGCCGGTCTCCCATGCATAGATGATTTTTTTACTTTGACTATGACAATATTTTTTTGCCTAAACGTCTTATAATAAGCTATAGATCATACACCCGAAACATCGTTATTACGAGTAATTTTATATTTATCTTATACAATAGTTTTGCAATTTTTTCATATAAAACTTAACACGAAAAAACTGTGTGGTGTCGAGGGACACCAGATAACAAAGTTCCTTATTATAAAATATTAATTTCAAGTTCTATTCGAGTCGAGGTATAAAGTAAATAATTATTCAGGTATAAATTTTTATTATGATTTTTTATCGATATAAAAAGGCATGTATTTAAACTTGCGGCAAAACAATCAAATTTTGTATGTGAAAATACCGAATATTGAATACTAAATATTAATACCAAGTTAGCGAAAGAAGGAACAAAAAATTTCAAATGTGGTAACTAAATAATAACACTGAATATTCCAAACTGGCAGACAGATATTATTTTAGCGAAGAAATAATCGTCTAGGCGACAATTTGTGAGTACACATTGGATGCTGAATACAAAAATGATTATATGGATTTTGAAATTTTGATATTTATTTAAAAAAAATGCATCTAGGTGTCCTTTCCTAGATTTCAGGGGATGATAATTACAAAAATAAAAAAACATTTATTTTGAAATTTCAAAATGGCGGATGTATTTGTTACATAACATTATATTAGGTTGGGGAAAAAGTTTCTTCGCATTTTATATAAAAATTCAAAAGGTTTTTTTTATAAAGTTTATTTACAAGTGACTAAAGTATATAGGTGCCATTTTGTTCGATAACTTTTTGCCATCTTGTTGGTAGGTACATGATCCCATTGCTATAAAATTTTTGGGGCTTCTGATGAAAAAACTGCGACAAGTGGTTTTGGCAGTCCTCTTGTGATGTCAACCTGACACTGCCTAAGGAATTCTGCAGCGACCGAAACAGGTGGAAATCTGAAGGTGCAAGGTCAGGACTATACGGCGGATGCATTAACACCTCCCAGCCAAACTCCCGTAATTTTTTCTGAGTGGCTAAAGATATGTGAGGTCTAGCGTTATCATGGTGAAAAACCACACCCCTTCTGTTGATTAATTCTGGCCGCTTTCTCTCAACTTCTTGCTTTAATCTCATCAGTTGTTCGCAGTACAGTTCAGAATATCAATTCTGCCTAGCGGTAACAGCTCATAATGAATAATGCCCTTCCAATCCCACCACACACACAGCATCACCTTGTTGCGAGTTAACCCGGGTTTCGCCACAGTCTGTGAAGCCTGACCGGCCTTTGACCACGATCTTTTTCGCACGTTCTTGTCGTACGTGATCCACTTTTCATCACCAGTTATCAGCTTCTTCAAAAATGGTTCGGTTTCATTACGTCGTAATAAAGAATCACAAATGAGTACACGGTTCATTAGGTTTCTTTCAGTGAGCTCATGAGGCACCCAAATATCGAGCTTTTTTGTGTACCCAGCTTTTTTCAAATGCGCCAAAACCGTTTTGTGGTCAATCCCCAGTTCTTCAGCTACATCGTAACTACTAATATGCCGATCTTGCTCCACTTTTTCAAAAATGGCAACAGTTTTGTCCGTAACAGGGCGACCAGAGCGACGTGCATCTTTGATATCAAAAATTCCGGATTGAAAACGCTTAAACCAAATTTGCGCTACTCTCACAGATACTGCATTAGGTCCATAAACATCACAAATTTTTTTCGCGGCTTGTGTTGCATTTTTACCTTTTTTGTAATAAAATTTTAAAATGTATCGAAATTCTTCATAAGAATCACTCATTTTAACAATAAGAAAAACAAATGAAAATCTCAAATTTACCTAATTTGAATTTGGAATTGTCTTCTGTAAAATTAAAACTTTTTAATGATACCAAAATCAGCCAGATACAATTGGTATAGCCCAAGATATTTTATGACAAGTTCATACATACTATAATGCGAAAAGACTTTTTCCCCAACCTATTAATTAATTAAGAATATGTTATGTCAATGCCAAACTTCTTACTGTCACTTTGATGCCTGTGATAGTTTATTTAGTTAGCCGAAAGGCTATGTACAGCATAGACATGTATTAGGATTTTCCTCTGTTATATAAGTTGTATATTAAATGTATCTGTTGTAAGTGTATAAATAAATCAGCATATTGTAATGCTATGATTGTATCATTTGTATCTCCATTGTAATATAAGAAGAATCCCCAAGAGATTCAACGTAGACGTCCTGGCAGAAGCATAAAACAGTATTTTAATTTCTGTAAAATTATTCTATCCCGAAAACTCACTGAAAAACTTATTAAAATTTGCTCTCCCTTTTTATTATTGCAACCACAATTTATTTTCTTCATGATGGGAGAAAAAGAAATTTGAAAATCCAGAATTTTCCAAAATTTTCTATTCTATAGCTTTATAAATCGCTCGTGTCTCAAAGTAGAGTATTTACATTTTTTTATATAAAATTGATTATATCTCGGAAACGATGCATCCTACTGAAAAATAATGAAAATATCCTCCCCCTTAAAAACCCCGCAACATCAAATTTCCTTATGATGGGAGAAAAAGAAATTTGAAAATCCTGGATTTTCCAAAAACTATAGCTTACATAGCTGGTATCTCGAACTACATAACATACTGTAATAATAAATATCAATCCTAATCAGCACCCCCAAGAAATTTTAAATTAGTACTCATGTCAATTTTAAGAATAAGAACTAATAAGTTTGATTTTTTCACAGCTCCAAAGGACAGTAGACCTGAGTATATATATACCTCCACGCGTTCCTGAGAAAAAGCGTCTTGACAGACAGACAGACGGACAGACAACAAAGTGATCCTAAGCGTTCCGTTTTTTCCATACGTTAGGTACGGAACCCTAAAAAACGCAGCAAACTGTTGTTTCGAAACATTTTCTGTAATAAACATAATAAAAGTAATATTACGTATTCGAATACATCCAAATTGTCTACTTACGAAGCAGCATTACACAAAGCTTATAGCCTTTAAATATTATGTGCATATTAAAGCGACAAAGATGCGTATCTAAATCATACATGGAATAAGTCATATCAATCGAAATATAAAATTATGAGCACTATCGTGAATTCGACTTTATGGCTTCACAACTAAGATCGAAAATCGTTGAATTATTGAGTATGTAGACGTAAAAAAGGCTCGACATCTCGTATTAGGGTAAGAGGATTACGGAATGGTGTCGGGTTGGTCGCGACGAGTGACTTGATTCTTGTGAGGCATCTTTTATGTTCAATAAATCATATTGATGTGATTGTAAATCTTCTGATTCAGGTGTTTAGTTCGTTCTTTTGTTCAATATTTAATCAATAGAATACAGATTTAGATTTTTTTGATTTTCCTGGATTAGGGGATCGGAATCATATAATTATATATACAGTTAAATTTGGAATTAAGTAAATAAATTCCTATTTTATCCGCCGCGTTGCTTATCGTCTCGTTTCTGTGTGTGTCTCGGTGTCAACTGGCGCTTACAAAGAGATCACACGTCCATCAATCCAGCCATCCGCGCAAACTTTTACATTTATTATGATTTTCTAATAATAGAGCCTTAGCTTATGATATTTACTTTCAGTTTTCATTTTCCAACTTCGATGCACTGCTCACCTGAACAACTGACCTGGTTTGGATCTGATTCAAAATAAAAGTCTCGTGAGAAATTCTGTAATAAATAAAAAATACGTTCCATTATTCCCGCACTATCGTAAGCGTAGAATTATTCTGTTATTAAGGTCTTATCTTTCTTTTCATTTATATTTTATGAGCTGGCAATTTATAAAATGTGATGAAAGATACGATAAAAATGACGGTTAATTAACATTTTATGGCAATAGGGAATATTCATAGAATAATAGTTTAACTTAAAACATAATAATATGATACTAGCCTACTGAAAAATAAAAGAAACGGCGAAGTATAGCCAATACCTGAACATCAATTCTCGTATTTAAATAAAATTGACTTTCATTTTATGTACTTTTATCCTACTAATATTATAAATGTGAAAGTTTGTGAGGATGGATGGATGTTTGTTACTCTTTCACGCAAAAACTACTGAACGGATTTCGATGAAATTTGGTATCGTAGTAGTTTAGGGTCTGGATTGAAACACAGGCTACTATTTATCCCGAAAAAATACAGTATTCCCGAGGGATACTGTATTTACGCGGGTGGAGCCGCGGCAACATCTAGTTGTATTATAAGTAAAGCGACTTCATCAGGATGCGTTTCACGCTGCTTTTACGTTTACGAGAATACCGTTTGACAGTTTTAGCGTATCAGAACTTGTTTGTAATTGTATTAGCGCAGGTTTTATTTAGCATCTCTCTCTCACTTGAACTCTCATTGAAAAATGAGGAACATAATATGGGCGGTTAATGTTTTGAATCTCCTTCTAGCAAAACGAAAAGAGATGTTTGATTTTGAGCCAGCTCTATGTACACAACATAGGTTAATAGGAAAACAATATGGTAATTTCATAAAAATACAAAAAAAAAATTAAGAAGGGTACATGCGTACAAAAACGATTATTTGAAGATTTTTTTATTGCGAAACCATATTTTTAGGGCGGCCATGACAGTTGATTTGACTTGACTTTTGACAGTTTTAGGAAGATACGTCTACTTGAATGTCATATTATGTCTTTCTTTTTCAAAAGTAATATCATTATCAAAATGATATTCTTTGTTTAACCCACGAAGTAAGTGTAGATACAAGGATACGTAATGTTGAACGAATAGTCTCAATTTAGGGGACAGAATTTTTGCCAGTAGAGCGTGACGTTTTTCAAGAAGTACTCATTTAAAATTATGCGGGAAGTTTTGTTGCTATAGACAGCTCTAGAAAAAATATTCTGAGAAACGTGGAATTAAATAAAAGTTTTAGGAAATTCCTAGACACTTAATATTTTATACATAAATTAATTAAATTCAACATTCGCGAGCCAACGCGTGTTTACGTGTAATAATAATAGCATCGGTACGTCCTAAATTCTAACGCAGCAAGTGGTAGAAAAGAGAACTAAGATCTTGGTTGACTATCGTGTACATGAATACTATGGAAAAGTCTATGCCGTTCGGAAATAAAACATGGCGGATCAGATCAGAATTAAACCACGAAGACGTATAGATACAAATCTATACTTCGTGGTTTAATTCTGATCTGATCCGCCATCAGTGGCGAGGGGTTCCTATAACTCCATTCCTATCGGCTTCCCTTACCGCTTACCTTTTGAAGACCCTGATCCATCCCTACCTATTATACAGGATACAGCTACCCTATGAAGGAAAACCAGCTCTCACCATTGTTATTTTAAAGTTATTTTAAATATACATTGAAAGGAAGAAAATTTAAATAAAATAAAGAATAGGAAACGGTTACTATATTATGTAGTTATATTTTCATATATTACATAGTGCTGGCCCACGCCTCATACATTTCTAGAATATCTCTTTTAGTATGAACTTTCTATGCAGGTGTCAAAAAGATGAAGATAAGGGAATAAAAACTAAAGATAATTCAGAATGACCAAAATAGTTACTATCAAAAGGATAAGAAGTAAAATACTAAAGCATTGCTAAATACATTTATTGTATAAAGGTTTTCCTTATTATAATAATAACAAATCAAATCATTTTCATAATGTACCAATACTTCTGACTAACATTATTAATATTAACATTTTGACATTATAAAATATAATTTAAAACAAAATTATCAATAAGACAATTACTTGATAATCTAGCTATCTAGCTATAATTTATACAATAGGTTTTAGACAATGTTATACTTATCTTTAATATAATGAACGATCACTCTCACAGTTTGGCCAAGACTAACTTTTAAAAATGGCGGACCAACTTTTATAAGAATAAAATGGCGCCAACAGGAAGTAAGGTTGATTATGGAATTTACTAAAATTGTTATACAAAAGAGAATGTTTAATGGTTATTAAGTTATTTGATAATTTAGATGAATTATTTAACTTATATTAAATTTTAAACTGTAGATTGTAAAACAGGAAATAATAAAATGATATTGTGACATAACTGTCAAAGTATAAGAATGATAAATTTAGCTTTTGAATGAAATTTATTTTAAAGGTATATTACTATAAAAATACCAATATTCTAACACGGCCATACTGACAGGTACTTCGTTCTCTGAAGTACCAAATTTTATTTTATTCCAATACACTTATATCATAAGCCACACATGGAGCACTGATTTCAGAAGTCCCTTAATTGTAACTTATTCTAACATTGCAATTGCCACTGTGGCTCATAGCAACGCTCAGTGATACATTAAATTACTGACTCCACATGTCCTGCTACACATGTGTCGAGCCTCAAGTACAGCACTTACTTCAGCAGTCCCTTAATTGTAACTTATTCTAACATTGTTCATTGCCCCTGTAACTCGTAAGCAACACTCAGTGATACATTAAATTACTGACTCCACATGTCCTGCTACACATGTGTCGAGCCTCAAGTACAGCACTAACTTCAGCAGTCCCTTAATTGTAACTTATTCTAACATTGTTCATTGCCCCTGTAACTCGTAAGCAACGCTCAGTGATACTCTAATTGTACTGGCTCCACATGTCCTGCTACACATGAGGCGAGCCTTGAGTAGAGCACTGACTCTAGCAGTCCTTAGATGTAAGTGAAAAAAAAAAGACAAATTTTATACGATTTATTTATTACCGAAATCATACATTACTTAACACAAAATCAACCTTTTCTTAAAATAAAATCTTCGACAAAATTACTTTGTTTTCAAAATTATTAAGATTGACACAGCCTAGGTATATTGCATATAGGTTGTTTAATTGTTATGTTAATTTATGCATAAAATGATTATCCTTAATAATTTTAGACTTCCTCCTAGTCATAGTCCTGATTTTTTCCGTATTATGATTTTAATAATTCATAATACCCGTAGCATGATTTAAGGCAAGGACCAAGCTCAAAAACAAAATGACTTTCATTACTCGTATGCACATTGTAATAAGATTCTGTTTTGCGTAGCATTATTTTTTTTATATTCATGTAGACGGTTTTTTTAATATCTTTCGAAATATTGTACCAATCACAAAGGTGTTCGGTTTATGTTTTAATATAACATAATATATATTTAAATTATTTAACAAAAAAAAAAATTGTATGGTATTGCACAAAACTTTACGTTTTAGTGAGTGATGAGATGAGATGAATTGAGATTGTGTGATTTTTAAGAAGTGATTTTATAATTATTTTTTTTTTCACTCAGGAAAAAACAGGTTTGTTTTTTTTTTAATGTGTACGGTTCATGACGCGTCAAGGATTGTGTACTTTATCCATAGAGATATATACATGGAGGTGCCCTTAAGGTTCTATACATACTAGCGCTTATACAATGTGCTGGAAATATGACAAAGAGTGAAATATCATTTGGTCTCTTTCTATCTAATGCAATAATTCCCAGTGATAAAAGAAACAGCAATATTTTTGTTTTTGCTCATTTTAGAAACATTAGACTTCAAAACTTGACAATTAACGAAATGCGGAACGATCCGCCATTTTCAGCTCACTTTTTGTGGTAGTTCTTCTGTCAAAAAGTTGTATAAGTTTTGTTTAATTATGAATTTCTAAGAGATAAGGACTTATTCTTAAAATTTTACTTGAATGTTGTAAAACTGATAATTAAGGCGACGCATTGATAATTTGGCTGTAGCGATATCGATTTTTCTCAGCAATGACTAAAGCTGAGAAATTAAAAGTTCATTGTCAGTATGCATCATGTCTTTGTCTTTGAATTACCCATAGCATAACACGATTGGTCAACTTTTATAACACAGAATAATTAATCAAAAACACCTCTGTAAAAAAAAAGAGATTCCTATTTTGCCAACAGAGGAGAGTGTTTTAAGCTTCCAAAATTTGTACATAGATTGGTTCAAGCATACACATTAATTTGCCCATAGCTTATATGAAATGTATTTATGGTTTTTAAATTACGCGACAAAAAACCATTTTGTTGCTACGCCCTTTCCATTTCTTGCTGTTCCATTGCTTGTAGAAAACATAGCTCATCGAAACAACATGTCATAGAAAACAAGCAATCTAAAACATATCCAACACGGTTTTTTTACTTTAACGCGGCGTCACCTTAACATGCCAAAACGTTATATTGCGAGTTGTGATGCAATAAATAGTATAAATCAAACTCAAATGTATTTACACAGGTTAGTAGCCGGTTTTATGCAATACTATAAATATCTCATGAAATAATTGTGTTGGAATTAGATATTTTCATTTATTATATTCATATTCACATATATTATATAAGAACAGTCCTTTAAATTGCATTTATGTCATTAGATTTATTTACGTAATTGAAAAGTGTTGTACTGTTTGTAATAGTTATCGATAAAGATACAAATAATTATTATTATCATTACATTGGCGTGATGTCACAAAAGGCAATCTGAATGTGTTCGATGTGGTTTTAAAAATATAAGTTAACAGCGTTTAATTATATTGTGTGACCAAAATTATTTGACAAAATATTATGCTAAAACAAATAATACTTGTTTTTATAGGTTGAAAGCTGGAGAAGAGAATATTAATCCCCGGACCCCGTCAAGAGAATCACAGACAATTAGTTTTTGAACAAACTAATTTTATTTAGAAATGAATAGACTTATTTATTTGTATTTAAATAAGTGGATATATTTCTTTGTTTTTAATTTCTATTCCACCTTAGATAGTTAAAAAAAAAGTTTTTAGTTCCATCTGTCAATGCCACAAGGACTAATTATTTGCCAAGCTGTAAAAATACCTATTTATTGTACCATATTTTCACCAAATAAAGCATCTTGTCATTATGTATAAGATTAAGTTACGATGGGACTGACTTACGCTGTACATCAAAAGTCCCTAAATAAATTAAGAATAAAAAAAACATATTTTCATTTCATAAACCAATTTATACAATTGGCTCGGCTCGTATACAAATAAATATTCAACCATATTATGACCTCCAAGGACTTAGGAGTTAAAGGATCCTTAACAGTTAATAAAACTTATGCCACGTTAAGTTCAATAAAAAAAATGGTACTTCTGTCCCATGGTAAATAAAGGTAAATCTTACATGTTTAATAAAGGTATCACAAAAAAAGTTTTGAAAGTGGTCCAAGTAGAACAAATAGAATAAAACTATCCTCAACATCGAATACTTTTTTTGATGTCGGTTAAAAGAGATTATCGATTAATAAAAGTAGTTAAATGTACAAGTCATTTGTAAAATAAGTTTTTTTTTTATTTACGTTTACATGTAAGTTATTGTAAAACTTACTAAAATCTAAAAATATCAAATACACATAATCTCAACTCTAGTTCGGCTGCCATTTTATATTCATAATCAGCTGATAAATTGGACACGCTTTTGTTACAACTAGGGCCAGTCCTTGTATTCTTTGGTCATTGACTTTATCCCATTTTTTTTTCGTAATTGAACTCTGACTAGGTAGACTAGGTGACAGGAAATGACAAAGTAGGCTATGACCTCGCCTTAAGAATGTGTTTAACACCAAAATTGTTCATCTCCAAGTTTCAGCGAAATTGTCAAACTGTTTCATAATTTGTTATATCTGAATACATGATATACATTTGGTTTAACTATTTACTAATGTAACAATGAACCAAGACTTTAATTTAGTTCGGCATATTATTCGGTTAGCTACTTGAAATATCATAAAATAGTGGCTCACTTGTTACTGTGATTTATTTGAAGTGAGAGAAAGTCAGTCAGCGTACACTAGGGTTGTGTCAAACGGAAACTAAATTGTAGTCATGATTTACACGACAGCACAGTAAAAAAAACCAAATTAATAATATTCTCTGACAATATTGTTTTATGGCAGAAGATCGTGGCCGTACTCAATAATTGTGATATTTATCACATTACCCATACTTCCGTTCGGCCAATCCGACATTACTAATTTTCCAAAAATTATTCTTCTATCCATTTGAACAAATTATATAATGTTGGTATTACAATAAAAAAAATATTTATATATACGTAGTATGTATATAAAAACTGAACAAAACCAATTTTTTTTGTATAATATAATAAGAGGCTTTTATATATTATACGCTCTAAGTATGTATAGGTGACTTTACATAAGTTCAGTTACTCTTAAATTCTCAAGAGTTTTATTTTTATTTTATATATTCGTATTTAACTTACGAAATAGGTACGTATACTTTTTATTGTTTCTACAGTAGTTATTATCATTAATGGACAATGAAATGCTCAATTCTGCCACTGTCATCATGGTGCTCCCAGACAAGTGGTACCGTAGACTATGTTGTGTTAAGTGGCGTATTTAGGTACTATAATGCCAATGGGGCTATGATGTCAAATTTCTAAATTTGTCTGTCTCAAGTTTCATTTCAATTTATGAACCTCATATCCAACAGTGATCTAAGTCATCTATTTTAAAACAAATTTAAGTAAGTATCCTGTGATTCAACAAAACATTATTTTAAGTACAATATACTTTTTTTTTTTTGCTGTTGCTCCCAATGTATTACATCATAATTATTAGTCTCCATTAATATAATGTTAACGGATTACTGAGCATTGAATATCTGTTAATATATTAACTCTTATAGATCATAATTAGCGTTTGCTTCAATTTCATTTCGCATGATCGACTAAATACTATAAGCCTCACATGGTTTAAGAAAGGTAACTTTTTCGACTACTGGCGTACAAAAAAAAAATCCTTTTTCATCCAAGATATTATATAACTTGGTATAGTTTATTGTATAATAATAAAAATGCTTTTAAAAACAAGCTAAGAACAATATTGTTAATTTTGTACTGATAAGTAGACAGTTATTTAAGTATTCCCTTGTTCCCAGGTCATAATAAAAAGTCATTTATTAGTACGACAGTTAATAATTACTCACTTACTTAATCTGCAAATTAAACTCCCGTGAACAATTTTATCAAATTATAGATTTAACAAGGTAAAAGATCGCAAAAGCGATTTGATACTAATAAACCACAAGCAAAACTTGCAGGGTTATTCACCGGTACTTACTTGGCTCTAATAGTCCATACGGTTAAGGTTTGAATACACTTTACTTCTCACAATGACTCACATTTCACTTTACATGAGAAAACATTTATAAAGTCAGTCTTAACATTTCTATCAAACAACGAGGGTAGTTAGTAAAACATTGTACGTAAGCCGAATAAAATCATAAGACATTTGCTATCGAATGTCGTAAGTAATTTAAATATAGGTAATTATAGTAGCAGTTTGTCATAAAAATTACTTATTTTTTTTTTTAATTTTTCTTAACTATGGGTAGAATTTATAAATTCAATAATTTTTTTTCAATGTACTTATGATAACTTGTACCTTCCGTGGAATCCAGTCATTGGTACCACACTGATTAAGATCCTCGTTTGGCCTAGACAGCCTGGAGACCGCTGATACAATTGGCCGACCTGCCGTTCCCAATGCAGGTAGGCGTCACGCACGGCCGCCACCGCTGGCAGGAGTTCCGAACCGCTTGATGTCCAACTGAAAATGAAAAAAAATACGATTAGAAAAATGAAGTGAAAATCGCGGGATGGATCTATCCAACTTCTGATGTCAAAAAGATGAAGATAAGGGAATAAAAACTAAAGATAATTCAGAATGACCAAAATAGTTACTATCAAAAGGATAAGAAGTAAAATACTAAAGCATTGCTAAATACATTTATTGTATAAAGGTTTTCCTTATTATAATAATAACAAATCAAATCATTTTCATAATGTACCAATACTTCTGACTAACATTATTAATATTAACATTTTGACATTATAAAATATAATTTAAAACAAAATTATCAATAAGACAATTACTTGATAATCTAGCTATCTAGCTATAATTTATACAATAGGTTTTAGACAATGTTATACTTATCTTTAATATAATGAACGATCACTCTCACAGTTTGGCCAAGACTAACTTTTAAAAATGGCGGACCAACTTTTATAAGAATAAAATGGCGCCAACAGGAAGTAAGGTTGATTATGGAATTTACTAAAATTGTTATACAAAAGAGAATGTTTAATGGTTATTAAGTTATTTGATAATTTAGATGAATTATTTAACTTATATTAAATTTTAAACTGTAGATTGTAAAAAAGGAAATAATAAAATGATATTGTGACATAACTGTCAAAGTATAAGAATGATAAATTTAGCTTTTGAATGAAATTTATTTTAAAGGTATATTACTATAAAAATACCAATATTCTAACACAGGTAATGCGACGTCACGACACACATCGGATCTCTCTGTTTATTTGACTTTTAAATTTTACTATTATTATTATCTTTTTCATATTAGATATATGTTATTTTTAATAATACCTAAAAACTAATTATATACTCGGTTTATCAAACAAAATGGATCTTTCCAAATAAATAATAATACGTGCATTCTTATCAATTACCGAAACAAATTGAAAACGTATACTTTCTACATAAGTCTCTACCGTAGCAACAATTTTTAAAACATCAGCTTTTTCGTAATGTGGTATTTTCAACCGCATTTATACCTACATCACTTTGACGTTTCATTTACCCTCAGGACTATATGTCTATATCTGATCCAGATTCCATGTTTACATTAAATGTTATTAGAAAATAAGGGTTGAAAAAAAAAGTGTTAAATTTTAATTTTTAGAACATAATATATTATTTAATTGAAATATCATGGTAAAAACAACCTCTGTGGTCTAGTGGCTGAGAGCTTGGCTCTAGACACAGAGGTCGTGAGATTTATTCCCGCGTTGGAACAACAAAAAATGTTGTTTCCATGTTTGGTTAGGACCATGCAGGCTGATCACCTGATTGTCTGACAAGAAAGATGATCCATGCGTCGGATGGGCATGTAAAAAGTCGGACCTGCGCCTGATCTCTCGTCAGTCGTGTCGGTAATCCGTCCCACTGGAGATATAGTGATAGTGATCAGAGATAGTGCTCTTGTGTATTGCGCACACACTTGGGCACTATAAAATAACTCCTGCGTAGGCGTAGGCTTGGTTTCAATGAAACAGACCACCGTCACTAAAATCGGTGTGGGGAGCAATTATTTAATTTTCTGAATTTTTTGAATTTATAAATGTAGCCATAGCGAACTTGGATTTTAAGTAAAAAAAAAAAAACTATTCGTAAGCATAAACACCACAAACCTGTTGGTTTAATACTCTAAGGCAAAACTGCATTCTTGTAAAGCGTTACACTAGTAACAAAAACAATTGCCAACGTACTGGCAAAGTTAGAGCAAATTGTTAAGCTCACAACGTCGGCACTACCTGCGAAGTTTAAAGAGATAAAAACTGTAGACATACGTCCGACTTACGAACTACTACCTACAAAACTCCTACTTACAAACTCGTACTTACAAACTCCGTGCTAGCACTTTGGAAGATAAGTACAGAGGCGTTTGAAAGCAACTTGTTCTAACAGGGCAGACACGTTAAATGATGTATAAATTAACGGTTACTTTAATTCTGAATTGGCAGTATGTTACAATGTTAAATATATTGAAATTTCAAATAAGAGTTAATTGTTTTGTTTATAAAATTCGGAATACCATTTGAAATTATTAATGTAGGGATTTGTTGCCGGCAGCGAATACTTTCTAACAGACAATACGTTTGCTCGTTTGCCCCTTCCTACTTAATAATATTATAAATGTGATAATTTGTGAGGATAGATGGATGTTTGTTACTCATTCACGTAAAAACTATTGGACGGATTGCGACGAAATTTGGTATGGTAGTAGTTTAGGCTCTGAATTAGAACATAGGCTCCTTTTTATTCCGAAAAAGTACAGTATTCCCGTGGGATACTATATTTACGCGGGCGGAGCTACGGGCAACAGCTAGTAATATTATAAATGTGAAAGTTTGTGAGGATGGATGGATGTTTGTTACTCTATCACGCAAAAACAACTGAACAGATTTCGATGAAATTTGGTATGGTAGTAGTTTAGGCTCTGGATTAAAATATAAGCTACTTTTTATCCCGAAATAGTATAGTGTTCTCGATGGATACTATATTTACGCGGGCAGAGCCGCGCCCGCGGGCAACAACTAGTATATTATAAAATAATAATAATATTATATAATAATCTATGGACGCTTCACACCACGTCAATCTGATCCCGTGATAAGTTCTCTAAGAACTTGTGTTACGGGTACCAGACAACGGAAATACATATATTTAATACTTTTATACTATACACATATTTAAGATTTTTATTATATTAAACACATATTTAATACACATCCATGACCCAGAAACACAGAAAACTTTTGTTCCTTCGGCGGGATTTGAACCCGCGACCCCCGGCTTGAGCACCAACACGCTCAACCATCTGAGCCACAGAGGTCGTCAAGAGACAAAATATGCTCAAAATTTTTCATAAGCGAAAATCGAACTGAATAAATTTCATATTACCCATTAAACTACCAGAAGCTATACCTATACGCCCTTACTAATAAACGTTGTATAAGCTTTGAATAGTTATACAGTGTTTTGTTTACATCACACAAGTGACATGTTTAATCCGATAGAAGGAGACAAAACACTGTATAACTATTCAAAGCTTATACGGCGTTTATTAGAGGGGGATATTATATAACGCCCGAATTGTCAAGCAGTGAGGGAGTTGATGATGATGAATTTTAACTAAGAACGCCCTCTATCATGTGAGCTTTGAAATAAAAAACAATAGATCAATACCGGTTTATCTGTTTGGGAGATACAATGCCACATAAACTTATAACAACCCTTCTGTTTTCGTAGGTTAAGTTTAACCCTTGGCATGCCTGGTGGGCAAAAGTTACACGCCATGCCTGGTGGGTCTGTCAGACCCAGATTTTCAAATAGATTTTTTTATGTAAATTGTATTATTTAAAGTGATTTAAGGCGTTAAAACGTATGCTTAAAAGGAAAACAAACGATAATATATCAAATCATATTAGGAATAAACCAACTTTATTTATATTTTTTAAATTAAACAACAATCATATTTTGAAACAAAATTTAGATATCATAACTTTGGTTATAATAATAAGTATTAAATATAAAGATATCTTTATCAGACTTCCATAAAGTGTAAGACACTTATATATACTTAAATCTAGCAAACAAAATATTAGTCTGCATCACTTGTATATTATCTTCTAGTTTGATAACACTTTTTATATTGAAAAATTGAATGGTCAAGACAAATATGGCTAGTACAAGTTTCACAAATATACTGGATTTTGCTATCTTATCATTATATTCCATCTCAGAATCAGATTCTTCATCATTCTCCAATGCAATGTCAAACTCTCTCCACTTGAGTTAAATACAATTTCATCTACCTCATTCAGCTCTTAGAGTAAAAATCTGGCTATGCCCTCGTCTGGTAAACGTTTATTCATGTTGAATGTGAAATATGTAAAAACTACCTACTAACTACCTTTTAACACACAAATACCAATTAACATAAGAAAAAAAAAAAGAAATCAATACTAACATAATAATGTCACGTCGTATGCCTGGTCGGGTCTATGGGACCCGCGCGCACTTTACGCACGTTTTTCTACGCTTCTAGCTAGCTGCGAACTGGGGAAGCAGGCGAAAAACATTCCGCGGGTAGTAAAGCTACTGAGAACGGCGAGTCTTGGGTCTGACATGCCAAGGGTTAATTTCTAAATGAAATGAACCAGGAAACGAGCAGACAAATCGCCTGATGGTAAGCGCCGCCGCCGCCCATGGACACTCGCAACACTAGAGGAGTGACACTTGTAACTCCTCTGGTGTTGCGACCTGCGTTCCTGGTCCTTAAAATCCCAAACCCCCCTTGGGTCTCCAGTAACCTCACTCACTCGACGAAACACAACGCAAGCGTTATTTCACGCCGGTTTTCTGTGAGGCCCTAGTAAGTGTGACTCTCCAACGTGAAAAAAGTGGGTAAAATTACATAACTTTTGTGGACACATGATGTAACTTCTGTGTAAAACCTTTATAGTGTTTTACTACGAGCTGTACAATTTCGAAAGTAGAAAAAGATCCGGGAAAGAACTTTGTAATGCGATAGTTTTCCTGGTAAATTGCAATTAGCATGTGTATCACGGGCATTATGCAGTGACCATAGAACGTGGCACGAATTCAAATATTCCAGGAAGTTTTCATTTCGTTCTGGGAAAATGGAAAACTTCTGTTTGATTACAAACTACTAGTTATTGCGAATTCGCGTGAATTTCTTTCTCGTTTTGTTTTTACAGTTCAAAAGTTTTTGTCAAAGATATTATATTATCTTACAAACTTTTACCATTTAGAAAGGCTGTAAATGTTCATGTATTTTTAAAATTTCACTCACATAATGTCCATGACTAGTAGAACTATTTTGTTCAAAAATACCAAATTATAGTAATTGGTGCTCCAACCGCATATTATTTTTGAAAATTGTTATTTTTCATTTTTATGATGTGCTCTTTTAACTTTGCAATACTTTAATAAAAAATACAATATTGTAATATTACAATATTGTATTATTGTAAAACAACAATAAAATATTATTTTTTACAATTTTAAAATGTTCTACAACAGCCGTACAATGACTTTTTTCGCCGACTGTACTTTATTGGCATCGTTAGGGCTCCAACACACTCCAGTTATGAGCTTATTGCATTGAAGTGTGAGTCTGGAAACAGATCTTCGAGTGTTCTCACTTCACAATTCGAATCACATTCTCACTCCAATTAAGTACGCGTGCATAATAGTACGGGAAGATCAATTAATTTCAATATCTCAGTGCAATGTTAAGAGGAGAGGTCTTAGCTAACATGCCAACGTTAATTACAAAGAGGATTCTCAAAATTTTAAATAGGAAACATGTTTAATTTTTGAATTGGCTTTTCGAAAAGTACATATTAAGCCAGGAAATATTGTCTTAGCAATGGCGATCAACCGTTGACGAAATACGTTAATATCGTTGGAGAGCATTAACAACGTTTTAATATACAAAAAAAAATGCACGAGTAACGTCACAGCAGTTGAAAATGTATGAGGATAAAATCAAAATTGATTTTATTAACTTAACTACGTTAGTATATATTATTGTTTTAACAAAAAACTCACAAATAACGTGAGGATTTGAAGAGTAATTTTCTGTTACAATAAAAACTGTTTGTTAAAAACTACGTTTTTCAATCATTTGCCGATTTTCCGCAATTCAAATTTGATGTTTCTAATAAATAGTTAAAGATTTTAGAGGTTATTGAAACGAGCCGTTAGTGAACGTTATGTTAATTCCATATATTTTCAATTTCAAAGATCGCCATTATAATGGATGATGGTATAATATTATGATTAACACCTCTGATTGTTTAAATAACAGTTTTGGAGATAAATTTAGTTTTGAAGGAAGTGTTACGAATATTAGTACCTACATCTTTTTTTACAGGTTAACATCTTATTATGCCTCAAATCCTATATGATAGATCTGATTTTTTAAAGTTACTTATATTATAAAGAACATTAAAGAACATATTATTATATTATAAAATTTAGTACCGACGTTCAGTTTTAGGCTATTGATATTTGTATTTTTCCTAATTATACAGTCTTTCGGGGTTTAAAGCTTAAAACAGGAAAAGAGAAAAAAATAGGGGCCCATTATTCCAACGCGTTCCAGGGCCTCTAACAGTAATTTAATGTAGTTTTAGGCGTTTTATTTTCTTGAACTCCAAAAATCCCACCCCCCACAGAAACGAAAACCTGGCTACGCCCCCCGAAATATCTACTAAAATATTTAAAACGAACCGGAGACAGAAGCGAAAGCTAGTTATCAACTTAGCTATAAAATAGTTTTTGGTATATTTTACAGGCTCCTAAGAATATTGCACGATCGGCGATTTTCTCTTTATACCCTTGACGTAACAAGCTTAATGGCCCCTTGGCTAGGGTTACTAACTCTAGGTTTTGTTTTAAAAAGTCATTATTTTAAAACCAAAAAAGAAATAGACAAAAATCTTTAGTGGTCGAAGCATAGGATATATTATAATCATCATCATCATCGGCATGCGATCCGTGACGTTAAGTAAATAAAATAAATTACGTAAAAATAAAAAACAATAGGTAGGTAACCCTCGACATTGTAAGGCTGTAAGCGAACCGATGATGATGAGTTATAACTATGAGCTATATCTATAAATACCTACATCAATTTTAAAATTGAAAAACCCACACTATACTCGTATTTTGTCAATTCTTTTAGGAGTTACATGCCATACATACACACAGATACACACACTTAAAACTTCCTTTTTTGCGTTGAAATTTAGAAAAGAGTGCTCTACATTTTACTAAATACTCGAGTTTTTTACGCACTTCTGGGAAGAAAGCATTTTATAGGGTTGTTACAAAAGAAAAAAATGTAGTTTTAAATACAGTTTTTTTCTTTACTAGCAACCCTATTTTCAGTCGTTAGGCGGAATAGAGTACCACGTCATTGTGTCCGGTAAAAAGATTAGCTTTAAACTGGTGTAAAGTACATAACCCAATTAAACATATTGGATTACTACAGTACAAGTTATATAAATGTCTTATTGAATTATTACGATATCATAATGTTAATAAGGTCAGGCCAATCAAACAATGAGTATTTATAACTTTACTAGCTTTTGCCCGTGGCTCCGCCCAAGTAAATACAGCATATCACGGGATCGCTGTACTTTTTCGGGATAAAATGTACGTTTTAATTGAGAGCCTAAGCTACTACCATACCAAAATTCATCAGTTCAACATCAGTTTAGTAGTTTTTGCGTAAAAGAGCCACAAACATTCTTTCATCTATCCTCAAAAACTTTCATATTTAAACTAGCAGTAGGATGAAAATACAAGTTTTTTTCAAAGTAACTTTGTCTGTTACTCGATCGCGCTTAAACCATTGAATGGATTTTGGTGAAATTTATTACAATGAAACAAAACATTGGGGACATAGTAGGCTCTGTTTGTCGCGGCAAAACAGAAGAAAAACAGAAGTATTATTATTAATAAACTAATCTAAGCTTTGAAAAATATTTATTGTTTTTCATTTAACGCTTATCTTATAAAACATCTCTTCATTTAATGCTGTTTTAAATAATGTATTACACCTAAAATTTTGTTGTATGATATAATATGAAAAAAATCCATCTAAACAAGAATGGTACGTACTTAAAGGGTCTGATTACAAAACACGTTAAAAACGTGGCTTTTCTAAAAACATTAAAGACAATTCATACCTATATGAATTTCTAAACTATGATCTAAACTCCCAAATAATTTAGTACGTTAGTTTAATATTGCCATGTTTATGACACAGTCAATAAACTTTAGCGCCATATTTGAAACGGTGCATTTAATAACTTCTCATTTTCTCGCGTTATTCCAATTTCGAGGAGTATAAAAGAGATTGAAAACCAAGATATCTCACTAGTGACTAGACTAGCTAGAATAAAATATTAAAGAGTTCTATTTTCAGCTTTAAAGCGGAGATTAAAATAAATGATGTATGGTCGTGTACTTGGATGCCTAGCTCTCTACTCTGGAGGTCGTTGGTTCAATCCCCGCGTTGGTAAGACAGTAAATGTTGTTTTCAAGTGTACAGGGACAATACAGGCTAAAAGATGATCCATGCCTATCCATCCAAGATGGGCTTGTAAAAATTCGGTCCTGCGCCGATCTCTCGCCAGTCGTATCGGTGATCTGTTCTATAGCTAATTTGTATAAAGAAATTAAGATAATTAAAAAAATAATAATGTAATTGTTGGTCCGAGGGCCGCACGTTTCCGACCACTTAAGATTTTGCTCAATAAATCCTTCGATACAGTTACGGTCCAGTCCCGATATTATGTTAAAACTGCAAAATGGTATTCTCATGAACATAAAACCAACGCCAAACCCGTTTTGATTGGTTCAAACGCCAAAAATCAGATTATGATATCAAGATGATTAATTTATAATTCAATTATGTAAAATGAAACTGTAAGTTAATTACGAGAATTGTGGTTCTAGTTTTACCGCACTGTACAGTTTTATAGTTACGTTTATAGTGGGCAATAGAAACATAAATCTTGACGCTGGAGTCATGACGCGAACCGTGTATTTTTGACCTTGTAATTTCACCTAAATCAGTTTCCCTTTTAAAATTAGAGCGTTATTGTCAACAATTTATACTATTAGGTCCAATTTAAATATGAAAACTCATCTTCAAAATTTGCTTACTCCTAAATTTATCTTACATTAAATGATACGGGGATTAAAATTGAATATTTGTATGAGTTGTACCGTGTAATACGTGACCACAATACAGTGAGGGTCGAGCAATTATAACAAAGTATCACGGGCCACGGCAAATATTGAATAATTTTAATCACTTCTGTTCTTATCATAATTATTATAAGCGTCATTTCACATCGAGTCGTAACGCGACGCGACGTGGCGTCCCGACATAAAAAAACGGTTGAAAAACGATGTGCTAATTAAATCCTGCAATAGTACAGTAATTACGATCAGTCCCGATGTGTTAAACCCATTTCGATTGGTCTCAACTCCGAAAATCAGTTTGATATCAATACGATACATAAGAAATTATAACAAAGTATCACGGGCCACGGCAAATATTGAATAATTTTAATCACTTCTGTTGTTATCATTGAAAGGATCAGTTCACATCGAGACGTGGCGCTGTATTTTTAAGAGAGCGATCCAAAATTAAACTTTATTTACTACACAAGCAGATACAAGTTTCATTGCAAGAGTTCGAATTGCGAGCGCGGGCACCGCTCCGCTCTTGCAATGAAACGTATATTAATTTATTGTGTAGTGAATATAATTCAATTTTGAATAGCTTGCGCAAACGCAAACGCATCGTGTTGCGTTTCAGTGTGAACGGTACCTAAATGGATTGTATATTTATAAACGTGTAATGAAATACGTAATGTTCTTTATTTAGGTAATGGTTACTTTTGTCTAGGTTTTACCACCGAAACATTGATATAATAATATGCAAGATAATTAATAAGTTATGATTTTTCCGAAGTAGGTGCTGGGTATTTCAATGTTGTAATGAACCCTGCTAGCGACGCGTATTCAAAATCCTACTAATAATATTATAATTGTGAAAGTTTGTAAGGATGGATGGATGTATGGATGGATATTTGTTACTCTTTCACGGAAAAACTACTGAACGGATGAAAAAATACAATCGGGAACATTTTACAACGAACATTTACGCAGGCGGAGCCGCGGGCAACAGCTAGTATTATTATAGTCACATACTGTATGGAAACTGCAATGCATTGTTTCATCTACCAATATTATACAGAGGAATTATTTGTATGTTTGTTTCTTTGTTTCTGTGCATCGAATAGATTTCGAAACTTCTGGGTCTGTTTTGATGGACACAGATCATGCTCTGGTCTTTGGTAGAAAAGGACATAATATGCTCCCGAGGTATTCACATTTGTGCGTACTAAGTCGCGGGAAACATACAGTGTCAAAAAAAAGTTAGCTAAACTAATATTTGAAATAAAACGTGAGTGAAACTGATTTAACGGCGTTGAGAGAAAAATTTCAAGGTCAAGTATATATCGCGGGATATGTCCTTTTTTAAATTTCCTATCCTTTTTTAAAGTGGTATTTTTGGATTTTAAATGATGGATGAAGTTTCACTTCTGCCACGTGTACCTACTCTGTATGTCCTTTTTTAAAAATATGTAGAGTTTGTGAAGTTTCAGCTTACTTATTTTATAGTTAGGGAGTGCACAGTAATTAGAGGATTTCACTGCACAAACTCGACCGTCTTAATGGCAATTCGGCTAGGTCGCAAGGCGATTATGTTTAAACTAGCCATTGCCCGCGGCTCCGCCCGCGTAAATACATACTGTATGTAGCCCTCGAGAACACTGTATTTTTTCGGGATAAAAATATGCCTATGTTTTAATCCAGAGCCTAAACTACTACCATACCAAATTTCATTCAGTAGTTTTTGCGTGAAGGAGTAACAAACATCCATCCATACATCCTCACAAACTTTCACATTAATTATAATGTTAGTAGGATAAATGGTGCGGCGATTTGTGAATCGACTAGCCGCATGAAGAAAATCGATCCATCCATCCGAATCGATAACATTTTGGCTTTCCATAAAATAATAATTTAATAATAATAATAAGACATTTATTCAAAGATAGTTTGGACATTACACTACACAACTACATAACATTAAGATTAGGTAGTAATTAATTACAGTGTTGCTAAGGCATAGGTAGGTGGTGTAATGCTCAAACCAATGAAAAGGTGTCCACTCAGGTAAATGACTGAGGAATGCCACAGTCCCTGATATTCTGTGGATAATTTACTGGTAGAATGAAGTTGTGATCAATATGTTTGTTTTCAGACATCAACGGCGCTGGTGCTCCTACACTTATCTCTCCACACAGTAGACGAGGGGCTGGCAATAAACCCGGGTAAGTGCCCTAAAGTCTCGTGTTGATTTGGATGTTTCTTGTGGTTAGGTTATGATTGTTTTTTGTTATGATCTTGTTTTATATTAAAAAATTTGCTTATCTTCTTGTCTTGTATATAATAAACAAAAATGAAAATCGACTTCCAAAGTAAAAATTCACAAAAAAATGTGAAATAACTCTTTTTTCTAAATGATTCCCTTTTTAAATTTGGCTAAAATCTATACATCTATACAGTTAAATAAAATTTAAGTGTCTGTTTGTAACTTCAAATTAACAGCTTTTTACATAATGAATCTGAAAGTATATTCGGTACTTACAATAAAATACCAATTTTTTTAATTTTTATCTGTCCGTCTGTCTGTCTGTCTGTCGGTCTGTCTGTCTGTTTGTTCCGACTAATCTCTGAAACGGCTGGACCGATTTTCACGGGACTTTCACTAGCTTTCAGATAGCTGATGTTATAAGGTCTAACATAGGCTACTTTTATTTTAGGGTTTCGTTTAAAAAAATAGGATTCCGCTTTCGTTAGTTTTGCGCAAACGAAGTTGCGGTCATCAGCTAGTTTTAACTATTTCTCTACTCAATCTTCATAATATTCAACCATAATAGAGGTGCTAAAGTATACTATTTTAGCTCTACAAGGGTTAAATTAAAGGTAAGATATAGGATAAATGGTAAACCAATTCGTCAATTTATAAAAAGATTATCCAAAGTATAGAATTCGCTATGGCGTTTGGTCCCAATAGGCCAAGGACGCGGAAGCATTGCGTCCCAAATATTTTCGCATCTAATAAATTGGATCCCTTCAGATGGATCACAATAATATGTTTGCAGATAGGAATAAAGTATTGTCACGCAAGTGAAGGCTGTTGAATACGAGGCAAAATGTACTACAGATAATGCAATTCTTTGGTGAAACTAGTTTTCCACCGGCCTTAATCATTATATTTTAAAACTAGCTGTCCCGACACATTTTGTTTTGACTTTACTATAAACTTGAATAAAAAAACTGCACTTATAACTATGTATAAACACTTAATATATGTAACACTGACATCTACAACCTACAACTAATGGTGTTGATATTTTAATTTAGAAATATTTGACAGTCAAGTAATAAATTGAACACAGTGAACAGTTAGTATGGAAAAATTCAATAGTCGTTTTTATATTACCATTTTCCCTGAACTTCAACACTATTTCAAGATCAAAATTAGCCAAATTGGTCGAGCCGTCATCGAGTTTTAACGAGACGTTGGAATTGCAATATATTTTTATGTTATTAAAAATATGCTTATTTTATATCTCTTCTCAGATTTTCTAACGGTCCGTTTCGATTTTTTGCGATACTTTGACGTTTTTAACAAATAGTTATTGGTAGATTTTTTTTTTATTTTTTTTATTAATAGATTTAACCAATTTAAGGTAGGTAGGTAGATTATTTTTAAGGTAGATTAAATTGGTAAGTCAGTAAATTATACTTTTCTACTTCATTACAATCTTTCGTTCTTGCTTTCATCAAGAACGTTTAGCTGTCATTTCACTGACATATAAACAAAAGTATGGCATAATTATATGTACCATTGACTTACGGCCAGTTTCAATAACCTACCTATCTATAATATCTATTTGTTAAAAACGTCGTCATTCAATCATTTGCAGGTTTTTCGCGATACAAAAGAGATGTTTGATTTTGGGCCAGTTCTATGTACACTACATAGGTAAATAGGAAAAAAATATGGGAATATCATAAAAATACGAAAAAAATAATTTCAAGAAGGGTACATGCGCACAAAAATGATTATTTGAAGAGTTTTTTATTGCGAGAACACGATTTTTAGGGCGACCATGACAGTTGTTTTGACTTGACTTATGACGTAGTAGACAGTTTTACGAAGAGACGTCGTCTTGAATGTCATACGTCTTTCTTTGTCAATAGTCATGTCATTGACAAAATGACATTATGTAGTTAATTCTGATCTGATCCGCTATTTTACTTTGTGTTGCTCTCCTCGACGAAGTTAATTTAAATGTACATGGAAACGAAGTGAAATTAAACAAAATAAAGAATAGGAAACGGTTACTATATTATGTAGCTATATTTACATATACTGTACATAGGGCTGGCCCAGGCCTCATACATTTCTTGAACATCTCTTTTAACGTTAATAGCAAATAGTTGTAGATTAAGATAGGTTATTATAAGTCATATAATATTATATATCTATGAGTGTTATTAAAACTGGCCGTAAGTCATAGATCGCTGTACGAATTAAACGTACTAGAGGTCGCCTAGTGGTCAAATTAGCCCGCAAATTTAAGTTTAAATTTTACAAGGGTTCTTTTAAATCCTTTTAGATAGAAAAATATTAAAAAAATTTAAACATATTTTTGCATTTTTAACAAAATTGTATCTATCAAACGCACGGTAGTGTGTGCTAATAATCTGAGGTAGTGTGTGTTGTTGTTATTTTATTAATTTTATGTATTTCTAAGCATAACTAAAAAAACATTATCTTTCTGCACACCTTCCTCCATACAAACTTCCTCCAGACAAATATGTCACAGTTAAGGTCAATCTCCTCCGTTCGCACAATTCTCGTAAAACTGTACCTACTGAAAGTTTTGCTTCACATATTGATCGTATTATATTTCGTTTTTCATTTGGCTTGTCACTATCTTGGCAATATTTACAGATCCTACATACCCTAGATATATTTTCTAGAATCCAACATCTAGTATTCTAGTACCTAGACAATAAAGTACTAACCCAAGATTAATAAAACTTGTATCTTCGGAGATTTTCCACATCAGAAATGACAGAGACACTGAGAACCATATCACTATCGCTTGAGCTAGCGAGTGTACCGCTCGTAAACATTTTATAGACCACTGTCCAGACGTAAATCTGTACTCGTATGTACAATCGCGGACACCGCAGCCATGCGGGACTACTTTTGGACCTTATTGCTATAGTAATAAGGTTGAAACGTGGTGTACTTTGTCGACGACTGTACCATTGAATTACTGTACATATTGTTTGAACTGTATCTTTTATTGCCTACCTGTCCTCATGTCTTATCCAAGGGTTATTATCTTTTATATGATGATGGACAGAGATCAAGTCGTTTCGTTTATTATTATTATTTCATTATTAATAATTTTCTTATCGTGTATTACTTTTTGAATTTGTATTTCATGACAAATGAATGTTTTGAGAAAGAACCCCATTTTACTAGCTTTGACGACGAAACCCATTAGGCATCACATCTAAATTAAAGCTACATTTCTCCATTTGAAAAACAGCGCTTAGTGAAGTGGAAAACTACATCAAATACTACTTTCACAAGTACTCATCCCTTTTACATCTAAGCAAGTTTTCCAGTATATCTACAACGAACTACAAAATAATCGGAAATAATTATTATAGTTTTACTTACCTTCAATTTTACTCAAAGTTAATACGTAAATATGCTGAACGGTCAATTCTGCTAATAATATAAATAATACAATTCCGATAGTCCCGATAGTTTAAAATTGCAAAATGGTTTTCTCGTGAACGTCAAACCAACTTCAAACCAGTTTTAATTATTCCAAACTCTAAAAATAAGTTTACGGTATCAGAGCGATTTATTTATAATCTTACTAATATTATAAGTGAAAGTTTGTGCGGATATATGGATGGATGTTTGTTACTCTTTCACGCAAAAACTACTGAACGGATTTCGATGAAATTTGGTACGGTAGTAGTTTAGGCTCTGGATTAAAACATAGGCTACTTTTTCCGGAAATGTACAGTGTCCCCGCAGGATTCTCGATAGTATATTTACGCGGGCGGAGCCGCGGGAAACAGCTAGTTATTCACTAAAAGTAAAATGAAAGTGTAAGTAAATTATTTGAAAATTGGGGGTACTTGTACTTGTTTTTGTCCAGCACTTTACTTTTCCTGTACATAATATTTTGTTAGGAATTTAAGTTTATGGTGTTATTACTTAGCAGGGAATGGGTATTTCTGAGCCTTTAGCCCTTTACTGTTAATTTTCATTGTAGGAGTTCGAATGTCAAGTTGCACCGCGCTGTGCAGTGTATGACTGACGTCATATGAAACGTGCACCTTATCGTGTTTGATCTATCTATATATATAAAAATGTTATGTTGGTTTGTGTACGATTCAAAAACTCAAAAAGTTCTGCACCGATAGAGCTGAAATTTTAGCATGATATATAATCCGCATCAAGGATTGCTTTTATCTATTTTTTGCATCAGTCACATATCCGCGACCGTGAAAAAACTATATTTACGCGGGCGGAGCCGCGGGCAACAGCTAGTACCTACTAATATAATAAAGAGGAAAAGTTTGTTTGTTTGCATTAAATAGGCTCCGAAACTATAACCGATTTTGATGAAATTGCACAGATGTAGAGTAGACCATGGGGAAGGACATAGGCTTTTCTAACGGAAAAATGTACGGTTTCAGCACAATTAACTTTTTCGCGCACGAAGTCACGAGAAACATCTAGTAATTAATTAAGTTCTAAATTTGAATAGTTATCCTAAAATTTTTTAGGATAACTATTTCGTTTCGGTATCTTTTATCGCAGAAAAATGTGCGGTTTCTGCGGAATTAACTTTTGCGTGCACGAAGTCGTGGGAAACTAGTAATTAATTAAGTTCAAATTTGAATAGTTATCCTAAAATTAAAATATAGCGCTGCGTCCCGTATCGTTTAGTTTCAGTGTGAATTGACCCCAAGACTCAATCTCAGTATGACTAATGTATCATTTAGCCTGTATCGCGGGTGGCCTACATCTTTATTAATATAATAAAGAGGAAAAGTTTGTTTGTTTGTGTGTTTGTTTTTTTGTTTGCATCAAATAGGCTCCGAAACTACTGGACCGATTTCGATGAAATTTGGCACAGATATAGAATAGACCAGGGGAAGGACATAGGCTACTTTTTATCGCGGCAAAATATACGGTTACCGCGGGATTTCTTTTTCTTGCCGCGGGATCTAGTGGTTAATAAGGCTAATTCTCGTTTTGCCAACCTTGCGATATGATTTTAGCATAACGCGAGTAAATCGTTTTGTGAATTAGGTAACGTAAAGGTTGCTGAGAAGAGTATATTGAAGATTTTAGTCAAAATTAGAGTTCTAGAAAGATAGTCTCATTAAAAAATCTTGTAACTTGTACCAAGCAGTTATACCCAATGTGCACTTACTAATAAAGTTCTTTTTCAGGTTGTACGTGCATTCGCTTCTCGTCCACCTACAATAAAGACCGGGGTACCTTCAGCAGCCCTGACTACCCTCGGCCCTACCCTCGGAACAGCTGCCTCCTGTACACCTTCGAAGCTGGACAGCATCAGATAGTCGAGCTCCTGTTCACAGACTTTGATGTCTACAAGGAGCATTTGGAGTGAGTTGTATAATGAATTTACAGTAGATAGATATTTTTCGTTTCCAGCACAATTGTGCGACGCGACATATTATCTTGCTGTATCGCGGCAGTTGGTTAACTTCATAGACTCAGCAAGCTAAGCGTTAACATGTATTCTACTGTATCCCATTAGGGTAAACGCAACTTGATCTACCTTTGCCATGTCAATTATGAAAGTTCATGCACAATAATCGTAGAGGCATCACAGAAGACAAAGATACTATTATATATTTTATGTTAAGATAAAATAATGCTTGCTATACAGATTGTATGACCTGTTATAGACGGCTAAGATATATTTTCATATTATCTACTTAAATATAAAATATTCATTAAAGTTACCAGTACGACAAAACGCCAATTTTACATGTAAGGACTTAATATATTATCTTAAGACAGAATATTATATAACAGTATCTCCCAGTGGCGAAGGCTATTTCTCCTTCATAGGGAAGCCCCAGCATGTACAATAGGTTGGGATTTGGATGAGGGTCTTCTAAAGGTAAGTGGGAAGTGAAGCTGATAGGAATGGAGTTATAGGAACCTCATGTCCGCACCCCTAGTATCTCCACCGTCTGTGACGCCCTTCAAAATCATTTATAGTGGAAAGTATTAATGTCAATATTAATTAGAACACCTTTCCAAAAAATATCGAGGCTAATTCACACCAAAATTTTTAAGCGGTGTGAATCGACCTATTCAGAATCAGTGTTGAGGCGATTCATACCTTTCATTCCACAGTTCGAATTCTCGCTGTGTGAAACGACTAAAGACCCATTCAGTCAAAGTAATATATATTCGTATATATTCCCCGTAAAAGACAAAAGTACACAGGTTAGAATCAATAAAGCATATAATATAAATCTACATTTTGATAGCTGCAGGCGTAAACGAAGACAGTAATTGTTAGTAATAAACTTCATTTGCCTATAAAGTGACGACGAGCCATCCATTTAAGATTTGATGCCGGATTTAAAATTGTGGACCTTTTTGAGATATCTATAACAAGATCTGGGAAAACGTAACATCACTATGTAGAGCTTTACTCTACATATCAATGACACTTTAGGATCAGTTTGAAGATAATATCGATTAAAATTGAACTTTATTTTCTACAATACACGTACTAATAATTAATACAATACACGTAATACAATTAATACACGTAATACAATTACACGTGTCTTTGCAAAAGCGGCACCGCACTACGCCGCCTTGTGCAGTTCGAAATTCGAACTTGTATTGTAACGTGTATCTTATTGTGTAGTGAATAAAGTTCAATTTTGAATCGCTACCTTAAAAATGCAGCACCGCGTATCGGTGTGAACCACGAAGTATAGAATACCAGGTGTCCGAGCGGTATGGCTTTTCCATAGTATTTATGTACACAACCCAAATCTTAGTTCTCTATTCCGCCACTGGCTGCGCTAGAATTTTGGACGTACCGATGCTATTGTGGCGGACCAATCAGCGCACAGTCCTGAATCGCGCTTGGTACTTCTTGAACAATGGCGCGCTCTACCGGCAAAAAATCTGTCCCCTAAATTGAGATCATTATTTTAACATTACGTTCGGACTCCTGGTAACTATACTTCGTGGTGTAAACCATCAACTACATTTTCTCCTCTCATTAATGGTTGACCTTTTGCTAATTATTTAAAAATCGTCTGTACTAGTATTTTGCAAACGCAAGCGTTATTTTATGCTAGTTCTCTGTGAGCCAGTGATATCCAGTCGTTACGGCCCATTTGTGCCGAAACCTGTATGTCTTCATTTTCTTAAAAAACGTGATTAATTCCAAAAGTTGATAAATTCATTAGGTACTACATAAAAACCCCGGACAATTCTTTTTAGGGACAAGGCAATTTTACCGCTGTAAGCTATAACAAAGTTGATTGAAAAACCAAAGCTACGCGGGCCGAATTTTAATAGGCGGTCGCCTCCTATCAGAAAGATCTCCAAGATTTATGCTTTTGTGATCTCGAGTACATCATACTGGACTGGGCTTTTTATGTGCTAGTTACTTGCACGAGTAAGTGATCACTAGCATATGTTACAAAATTTTCGAAAAAATAAAACAATAGTTCCGCTAGAGTTAACCCTGAACTATAGTGGTAAAACATCAGATCTATAGTCGTGGGGACTGAGTGTGACTCCAGTGGACCCACGCAATTCCAAATGAAAATAAAAGTATTATTAGTATACCTATAGTAAACATCAAAAATAAATTAATCTCCTCTTATAAAAATTGCGATACTTGTTCAATTGATAACATTTTAACCCCCGACGCAAAAAGAGGGGTGTTATAAGTTTGACTTGTCTGTCTGTTTGTCTGTTTGTATGTGTGTCTGTTAGTAGTATCGTAGCTCCCAAACGGATGAACCGATTTTTATCGAGAGCGTTCTTAGCTATAATTCATCATCATCTGCTCACTCACAGCTTGTTGACATTTTGGGGGTAACTTAACATTTTAATTTTGTTTTATTACACTGGTTTTGCACACTTATTAGAAAATGGATTTTTTGCACTCCATCAATAAATTCACAACTAGAAACTCACCTTGAAAAGAATACTACAGTATAAGCTCATTCCTTTACTTCTTTCTATCTATACGATGTGTCCAGGATCTAATGTTTCATTAAGTCAGATAAAATGTTCGTACAAAGTTACGTAAGAAATAATAATAATTTTGTATATTGTCTTTCTTTTATATAAAGTTTACTTGAAGACGTCATAAAATGTTTCAAAAAAGCAATGCCAGTGTTATTGTAATGTTTTTTTATTAATCTGGCGACAATATGTGGATTTAGCGCAAACAAAAAGTAACTATAGTCATGGGTCCATTGGACCCACTCAAAATCACACCAGTAGAGAAGCGAACAAAATACCTCACAGAAAAGGCGCTTCAGTATCTTATAGGAACTTAGAACTGTAGGGAGCTTTGACGCTCATTACAAATTTTACAGCACTTCAACTACAGTTCAGAGTTCAGATCCACGACTTTATAGTTTTTGTTATAGTTTCTAGTGGAGTATCTATCAATAATGATATAAGTTGGTTTAAAGACCAAAAACAATGTTTTTATCTACAAGTAATTACTACTTTAAAGGTATTTAATCCGATTTTATAGAAATTTATTTTAATAGTTAATAGAATCAAGCGTTACTTTGCGGAAATCCATAGCATACAATTAATAATACCCACAACCTGCAAGCAAATGTGTGAGTGCACGCTTAAGTATGCGTAAAGCACATCCCTCCTCCCATAATCAGAAACAAGATCGTGCAAACACACAAGCAACAATATCAGCAAGATCGTGCAAAGCTCCACACCACCATGCAGGTTGCAAAACTCGACGCGCGTTTCGCCCCGAACCCGGAGCATCCTCAGGAAGTGGACCTGCGAACAAAGTTCGTTAGATTAAAATTGGAACAGAGTTAATACCAAATATCGTTGATCCAGCGTTTCTCAAAGATAAAAGCAAGCGCCGAGTGGAGCTACTGGCATGAAACGATACCAGTAGCAGAGAAACGTTTCAATTATCTGGATTTACATAAATCAGATGATTTATTCTGTTTGGTTTATATTAAAAATGTTATTTATTACAAGTCACAAATATTGAATATTCTGAAAATGTTAGTATCGCATGCGACTTTAAAATGTTGTAGGTTTTCCAAAATTTGTTGCCAACGTTATTTACTTACTCGTATTCATTATCTTTGTAGCTTTTATCACAATATCATAATATGTACTTACTATTATAAATGTTAAAGTTTGTGAGGATGGATGGATGGATAGATGGATATTTGTTACTCTTTCACGCAAAACCCACGAAACGGCTTTCGATAAAATTTGGTATTGTATGGTAGTAAACATAGGCTACATTTTATCCCAAAAAGGACAGTATTCCCGTGATACCCGATACTATATTCATGCGGGCGGAGCCGCGGGCAAAAGATAATAATATTATAAGCCCAAAAACAAAATAATATAATAAAAAAGCGACTTAATTCTTCCATTTACCAATATCGCCAATAGAAAGTAACAAATCAACAAATCACGACTAGACAAAACTTTCAAAGAAAATCTCGCCCAACTAATTCTTTCTATCCAGAAATTTGACTACGTTTCTATTGCCACAAAAGAATTGTGGAAACATTAATTTCCCCGTAATTGGCTTAGGATCTGACGTGAACGCCGTTATCGGATGGGATTTGCCCACATTTCTATTCGGTAATTGTATTGCCATCTGAATAAATCATACGTGTTTATTTGTACTTACAAATTGCCCGGACTCGGGGACTATTACGTGAATAGCAATCGATTCGTTATTGTGTTTAAATAAAGTGGTATTAAAATTACTGTGTCAATAATATATCTACCTCGTGCGCGCAAAATGGAATTCCGCGGGAACCGAACATGTTACTGAAATAAAAGGTAGCATGTGCCCATCCCTATAGTCACATATATATCTGTATCAAATTTCATTAAAATCGATCCAGTAGTTTTAGAGCCTATTATATGAAAACAAACATACAAGAAACTTTTCTCTATTAACATAATATTAAGCTTCATAAATATGTTAATAGAGAAAACCTACTAATCTACCTAGCTTAGTAGGTTTGTATTAACTCATTACATAATCTAATATTTTACACTTTCCTTTGTATTTCAAGCTTGAAGTCTTCCACAGTGGGACTTCTAAGGAAAGTCAATATTAATAATATTCTGGAAATATTATTATTATTATTTCCATTATAGTCCACAAAATACGCTTTCAAATAGATTAAGAAGTATTAGAAAGGGTATTTGTTGTGCTGGTTGAACTGTTCATAATTCGAGCTATGACGGCTTACAGTTTTAAGTTTATGGGAATTACATAATTCCTGATAATGTAGCTTTCTTTGGGTAAAATAATTTAAAAATAAATCTAGAAACTAGTTTTTGAATTTTTATTTTCTTTAAAATTAGTCTCCATGTATTTTGAAGGCTATTACATTTTATACTACGTAATAAGTCCGTTGTACGGATGTATTTTACCGGTTTTTACACCCCAACAAACTTGGCTTACGATCCCGTACGATAAACTCACACCCCGAACCCGAATGCGTGATATTTTTTAACAATTTGGCTAAGATACGTGCTACGTTCATAAACTGCTCCTAATGTTATTAAATATGTATTAAAATGAGTGTTTACTAGACAGTTTTTACCGTCACAAACAATATCTTAGTTACTTTCAAACCATTTTTCTTGGGTCCAACTAGATTCTAGAGCATTCGTGGTGTAGGATGGCTCTTCCCTTTAAAATGCCTTTTTACAAAGTAATCATCATTTTAAGGTGTGTCGTAATGTACATGCTGTTTCACTTACACACGCGTTTGATTCCTAAGACGACAATGGATTCTGGAAACATACTGCAGATCCTGAAATCATAACATGAATGAAACGTGAAACGTGAAAAAAATAAAACATGTAGGTTTAGAGCGTTTCAATAACCTTATCTATCTATAACTATTTGTTAAATAAGTCGTCATTCAGTAATTTGCCGGTTAGGCCGTTAGTAGTAGTAACTGATAGCAAAACTTGAAAAATATGAAACGTTTGACGCGCTAGTCCAAACTGCAGTCTAAACTCTTGAAATCACATTTACACGCAGTTTTTAAGATCCGATTTAAGATCCGTTCGCAGTGCAAGCCGTGGGGACATTGTTAATAGTTATTAGCACGACACTTTTTCCCCAGTCCAAACCACACAGATCTATCTGCGATTTAGAATGCAGTCTTAGACGCGCGATCTGAACCATACCGTGTGGAGGGCACTAATTTATATGCATTAACTTGTATGCCTTAGACCTACATAATAATAATATGTTATCTAACTGACACAGAGAAGCTTAAAGCTGTCAAAGCTAAGTAAGGTATCAGAGTAAGGCCGAATTAAACCTACCAGTTATCAAACAACTAATGTATAAACTTGAACTATTTCGCATAATTATTGGTTCATAACATAACGTCCTTCTCATTTGTTTAGGGTATTATCACACTATAGCGGCTGCAGGGCGGAGCGGACGCGCAACTAGATCCCATATGGGCTTCCAAAGATAATTGCAAATTCGCAAATCCCATCTCAAATATCTGCGAGCTCGTATATGGGCTCTAGTATATAACCTCGCGGTTGCGATGTGAAATCGCGCGAATTCGCAAATATGTGTGGGCAGCCTAAACTCTATTATAGTTTTATTTTGCAACTAGGACAGGTTTTTTAGACTTTTTGGGTCCCTTTAGAATAAATACACAAATACCGTATCCCATGACCGTTGAGAGGTGGGGACGTATCCAGTCCCGTCCAAAATCGCCCATTTTCCTTTAAATAAAAAAAAAATAAAACATTATTTGACACATTGAGACATTACACCACAAATATGTAATACAAATACTTACATAATAATTTATATTACATTACAAAAATCACAAAAAAACAGGACATTAAATCGACATAACATGGATAAATAAAAAAAAACAACGGGTTGCACTCCGGCCCCAAGACTCACGCAAAGATTAGGCAATTATGGTATTAATAAACTTCCAGTAAGGACGGAGTTAACTAATCAAAATTTACTCCCGGAGTAAGTTACTCCGCGGAGCCACATGGTTTAACGCTTGAGTAAGCATAGATTTGTATTGTATTTCCAACTTCTTTTGAGATATATATATATATATATATACTAGCTTTTGCCCGCGGCTCCGCCCGCGAGAAATGGGGTTTTTTGGCCACTTACGACTGTACTCTAAGTTAAATCTGTATCTTCCTTATCTTACGTTCTCTCTTTAATTACTAATTGTTTGTCCGAAGCACCATCATACCATATTTCATTTCAATGGTTTAAACACTTAAGCCATGAAAGACATAAAAAAAATATACACAATAGTACATTATCCCTCGGGAACAATATTATATATCTTTTTGGGATAAAAAGTAAAAATACACAAAAAAGTATGAAATAAAACTTAATCTCTAAATAAAGACTTCAAAATTAATAAGATTGAGTAGAGAAATAGTAAAAATTTTAGCCGAATTTGAAAGGGGAATTATTTAGATATTAAGTTTTATTTCATACCTTTTTGTGTATTTTTACTTTGGAAGTCGGTTTAATTTTTTGTTTAAAAATAATAATTTCACCCTTTTTAGAGATATATTTTCTTAAGTTATTATTAATACGTCTTAAGAACGTCTAAACTAAACGATCGAATGTATAATTGAATACGCGCCAAGCTTCCATAAAATATTGCTATTAAGATGATGATGATGATTACTGTAAGTTATAAAGTGGCATATGCTTGCAGTTCATTAAACAATACCGAAATTTCCAAACGCATATCTTTAAAGACTGAGGAGTTCTGTACAGTGCTTTTGGATCCAGGGTATACCTTGGTACAATATCTTATTTTTTGGTAGCATATGCTTGTGTTACTTCAGTAAAAGTCAAAATCACTATATGTGTGGATATAAATTTCGAGGAGTTCCCTCGATTCCTCATGGATCGCATCATCAGGTTCCCACTTTAGTAACTAAAGGACCAATTTCGAACTAAACCCTTTACAACAACAAAAGAATTTAGCAAATAGGTCCATAAACGGCAGAGTAATGTTCAAAGATATCCGTGTTAGTGTAAAATACTATGAGAAATACCTTTTATATCATCATAATCTGATAATGTATGGTGTAATAGTGGTGATGATGATGATGATTACTCTAACTGACAGGGTGGCATATGCTTGCAGTTCTTTAAACAACGCCGAAATTCCCAAACATGTATCTATAAGGAGCCAGGAGTTCTGTTCTGTACTTTTGGATCCAGGGTATACCTTGGAGCAAAATCTTACTTTTTGGTAGCATATACTTGAACTACTTCAGAAAAAGTCAAAATCACCATATGTGTCCATATAAATTTCGAGGAGTTCCCTCGATTCCTCATGGATCCCATCATCAGGTCACCACTTTGATATCAAAAGGACCAATTTGGGATTACACCCTATACATCACAGAAAAAACTATGAAAATCGGTCCACAGGCGGCGGAGTAATCGTTGAACATACAAAAAAATAACCGCCTCCTTTTTTGGGAAGTTGGTTAAAAAGTACACTGCGCGTTTGTCCAAAGCATAAACCACTGCCATACCAAATTTCATTCAAATCAATTCAACCGTTTAGCAGTAAAAGACAATCAAAGTACACATAATAATAATACATTATCCCACGGGAACACCGCAAATTTTTGGGACAAAAAGTATCCTATGTCCTTTCCCACGACTCAAAGTATCTCTGTACCAAATTTCATCAAAATCGGTTCAGCGGTTAAAGCGTGAAGAGGTAACAGACAGACAGACAGACAGACAGACAGACAGACACACTTTCGCATTTATAATATTAGTTCACAGAAAAAACTATGAAAATCGGTCCACAGGCGGCGGAGTAATCGTTGAACATACAAAAAAATAACCGCCTCCTTTTTTGGGAAGTTGGTTAAAAAGTACACTGCGCGTTTGTCCAAAGCATAAACCACTGCCATACCAAATTTCATTCAAATCAATTCAACCGTTTAGCAGTAAAAGACAATCAAAGTACACATAATAATAATACATTATCCCACGGGAACACCGCAAATTTTTGGGACAAAAAGTATCCTATGTCCTTTCCCACGACTCAAAGTATCTCTGTACCAAATTTCATCAAAATCGGTTCAGCGGTTAAAGCGTGAAGAGGTAACAGACAGACAGACAGACAGACAGACAGACACACTTTCGCATTTATAATATTAGTATGGATACGTACTAAACATAACCCAAATATATTTTCATATTTGTTTAGTGTTCGTTCAAGTACTTACTAGTGTCTGATTTTGTAATTATTATGGATTAAAATGAATAGAGATTATTTCATTGACGATTTGAGAATGATAGAAGGATCAAGGAATCGAATATATTATAAACCTCGCAATAATATTTTTTATATAAATATAACATTTTAAATAAAATAGCACAAATTCTAAAACCACAATTTTGATTTTAACAAGAGAAATGCAGAATTTAATTAGGTTCGCTTGTGATAGTTATGATTGTCAAATAAAAGTGTCAAATTTCAAAATTTAGCTAACTGTCAGTGTCTTTTTAATCGACATTTCATTCATTTTAGTTCATTTTGTTCATTCTTTTCATGTGTGTTGCCATAACATACACCTTAATCTCAGTGTAAGAATTGTATTGTTACTCCGAACCTACTTCGTATTTATTAATACGTAGCTATTCTGTGACTCATCTAGAATTAACTACTCCCGGTGTTACTTTGGAGTAAGAAAAGAATAAGCATTTTTTATTAATAAGACTGCGGTAGTGCCGGAAAAGTGAAAACTTGAACATTAAATTAGAAAAACTGCCCTCTAGGTTAAAATATACGAACTAAAATAGTTTCATGCTATGCTCTGGTAACTAAGATAGCGAACAGTTGCAAGTTGCATCTTACGAACTTTTTCTCTCTTTTCGATCAGATCACGTGTCCTGAGCCTGACGCGAGTTTAACATTTTTTACCTATCCCAAGAAAAGTGCAGGCGTAACACCCACACCACAGCGGTATTATGCGGTTCCATATTGTCGTCGTTTGAAACAAATATGTGGGTTAGGCCCCGTAACTATGCACTTTTCGAAAAAAGCGTGTGACTCCTTAGTTCATCCTTCACTCCTTGCTTACCAAAAATATTTTTATGCATTTTTATGTTAAAAATTACATGTGCAGTGTTTTTACGAGCTTATTTACAGTAGTAATTATGTCTCAGATTAATCTAAGGCTCACCATTAGACTTTATAATTCCTCTTTTTTTTCTGGTCTATGAAAATTTTACTGACCCCACGCCATTTTTTAAACTCTTAATCGTTATAAATGTATTTTTTGCTACCTACCTGTGTAAAAAGTTCTTGCAATATTTAAACCCTTACTTTTTTGATATCATAGTGCTTTTTATGTAGTTATAAATAATTATCTTATCATATTTTATTCATAAAATATACGTGACCCCACTTTTTTCCAGTGTGTTACTTTGATGTGTGTTACTCGTTTTTATATTATTTTCTTTTTGTTATGGCTACCCTAATATATTTAATTTATATGGCAACATTTCTTCATAACATTTCATTTGACAGCTTTGTCAAGTAGCCATCTTTGGAGGATTACGGTGACGTCGATATCTGTTGCGGAAAATTCAGATACTGTTTTATTGGAGAAAAAAGCGATCATTCTATTAAAATAAGTAAACAAAAACATTACCTAAGAGTCTCCCAATATAGAAACTGTTCGTAGTTCATGAACTGTTGTGTGAATCACGTAGAAAAAGCAAATTCAAGAGTGAAAAATGAAGTTGAGTTTAGAATTGCCACGCGATTCATTCCAGTGTGTTACTGTGTGATACCGTGTGTTACCGTGTGTTACATAAAGCTTTATACACATTACACATACTACGAGAAAGCTGTTTTGGATAAATATTCGTAATGATTTACAGCACATAGGGCTATAAAGATTTTTGTATGCAGCCTGGCCTACCTACTTGTCCGCCATTGCTTTTTTTTTTTTTTCAAATCGCGTTCACGAATAATTCTTTCAAAAATGGATAGCTCACATCAACACAAACAAAAAATATTCTTAGACAAAAACGCGTTAATCTTCTATCTAATCTTAGAAAAAAGCTGCTAAAGTTTTAATATTAGTAATAAATGATTTAAAATATTGCAATAATAAAACTTTGGTTGCTTATATATCTTCGGAATGTGACACTTTGCGAGTTTTTTTCTTTTTTTCTTTATTTGTATTGAAGTTAGCTATCGGTTTTTGAAAAAATTATATTAGCGGACAATTCACTGCACTGTCTTCGCTGCGTCGTCATCCGCTGCTCTTCACTCGCTGCACTTCACTGTCTCCGCTGCGTCGTCATCCGCTGCTCCTCACTCGCTGCACTGTCTCCGCTGCGTCATCATCCGCTGGTCTTCACGCGCTCCACTCTACTGTCTTCTCTGCGTCGTCATCCGCTGCTCTTAACTCGCTCTACTTCACTGTAGCCGCTGCGTCGTCATCCGCTGCTCTTCACTCGCTGCACTCCACTGTCTCCGCTGCGTCGTCATCCGCTGGTCTTCACTTGCTCCGCTCCACTGTCTCCGCTGCGTCGTCATCCGCTGGTCTTCACTCGCTCCACTCCACTGTCTCCACTGCGTCGTCATCCGCTGGTCTTCACTTGCTCCACTCCACTGTCTCCGCTGCGTCGTCATCCGCTGGTCTTCACTCGCTCCACTCCACTATCTCCGCTGCGTCGTCATCCGCTGCTCTTAACTCGCTCTACTCCACTGTAGCCACTGCGTCCGCTGCTCTTCACTCACTTCACTTCAAAAAAGTCAAAGCCTATTATATCTTATCATGCCTTACCATTATATTTTTCAGGTTATAAGTAGACACTTTGAAAATAGTTATTCTAGTAGAATGGCATTTTACATATTGTAAACTAAGCCTTACACAGTTCCGTTGTGTTACCATACTGTGTGTGTTACTGTTGTGTTACTTTTCCAGTGTGTTATTGTGCAAAGTTACGGGGCCTAACCCATGTATACTTTTTAAGCTTACACAACTGAAACTTTTGGTTCAAGTACTTAACAACACATTGTAAATCATCTTCCTAACATTTATCAGGCGTCAAAGATGATATTTTTAAAATCGCCATGCTTTTACTGAGACGCGACCTACTATAGTTACGTTAGTAATATATATTCTTTGCTATAGTTGAATAGTACTCAGCAATCTTTTGTGCGTCGTTTGTCACTGTCTTCACACTATTGTACACATAAATTGTGCTGTTTGGGATTGTACTTCTATTGGCTTGTAAGTTTTATTCGACATCATCGTTACAAATAATAATCTATCTCTACTTAATGTAATAAGAAGAAAAAGTTCGTTTGTATGTTTGTTTGTTTTAAATAGGCTCCGAAACTACTGGATCAATTTTGATAAAATTTGGCACAGATATAGATAAGACCACGGGAAAGGTTATAGGCTACTTTTTATCCCAGAAAAATGTACGGTTTCCGCGAATTTTTCTTTAGTGCGCACGAAGTCGCGGGCAACATCCAGTGCAAAATGAAATTACGTTGATTATTTTTAACCCTTGAAAATTTATAGCTACATAATATTATGATTTTGTAACTCGTTCACTTGACTGACGTATGTGCGTTTCATCAAATCCAATTGACAGCAAAACCAAGTTCCTAATGTCTTTCAGGAATCGTCGTTTTTAATACATCGTCTGTCATTTTGATAGAAAAAATAAAGACTGCGCCAAGGGCCATTAACTTGGTCATACTGTACACCATAATTAAATAAGTTTTCCCTTCGATCATTACTTCATTAACTAATAAATAGCAACGTTAAGTTAAATTAGACTGGAATAGCTAACATTTATAAATAATATATTTGACATCGTGAGTAAACGCTATTCAATATGCCTGCTCCTGGGATTATTAACTTTCTCATGAATATTACAACAAGATTACACTCGAATGTTACACTGGGATTACATCGGTTCGAAATGAATCTATTATGTTGCCCTCAACTTCGATTGTGGAAAATCGATATCCCGTAGCAACTGTTCATTTTTCCAAGATAAAAGTTATCTATGTTTTATACAGAATTACTCCAATACTACGAGTAACTTACACTTTCAGTTTACTTTTATTGAATTACTGATGTTGCACGCGAATTCGTGCACGCAAAAATAAATCCCACAATAACCATACATTTTAACAACATTAAAAGTAGCCTATATCCTTCCCCGTGGTCTAATCTATATCTGTACCAAATTCATTTATCCTCTTGAGTGTCCCGGGCGGTGTGACCAACTTGACAGTTATCGCGCAAGTGTCCAAGACGGTGTGACCGCCCGCGAATTAGGGTGACTTTGTTTGTTGTTTATTTTAAATCCTCTAAAGCGTCGCGTGCCGACGGGCAGCAATTATTTTTCTACTGATTTAAGCCCCGGCTCCTGCATTTTTACTTTTGGGCTCAACACTCAAAAAATTAAAAAAATAGCTTCTAATCTAGGACTAATCAGTTGTCATTTGCAATTCTCTCAAGCGGCGCGTGCCGACGGGCGGCATGTGATATTTTATTTACAGATCTCGAAAGTTTTTACATAAATCGTTATTTAAACATACATTTAACTAATTAAATAATAATTTTGGTGTGTATGTCGTAGATTTTCGTCATTATTTTGTTTCAAAAACCAACACTAAAAATTTCATTCGTAGTGAAATCATATTTGATATTTTGCATGATGTACTTTATATTTCTAGCAATTTTTTTTTACAATGTGTAGAATGATTCTTTTACTTTCTAAAATATATATAATATGCAAGGTTTTACTAACTATTCATTAATGAAAATCGAAAAAATAAGCGCGGATGCTTTCTGCCGTATAGTGCCGCTGGATTCTTAAAGCGGTTCATAATGTTTATTGTTTACATTAGCCTGTTTTGTCATTAAATAATATTAAAAATGTATCCATAGTATGTAATTAATACAAATTTAAGTAAATAAAAACATAAATAAGTTTTAAATTGACATTTGAAACTTAGAAACGGAATAAATTACATACAAGTATTTTGTGTTCACATCGAGACTGCTTTTATTTCTTCAGTTTTTTTTTTAATTCCAGTTACATGATCTTATAGGGAATTTACTCTAGTTTCTAAATATGTATAATATGCATAGGTTTTAGTAGCAATTTATCAATATAATTCATAAAAAATAAAAGGCGGGCATTTTCACGCGCGGAGTCACGTGACATGCAATTTAAAAAAAAAGCCCGATCCCCAATAAGCAGGGTCTGAAAATACTTCAGGTTCAACTAGATATAGACATAATATTTTCTGTGAAGAGGTAACAAATCCTACTAATATTATAAATGTGAAAGTTTGTGAGGATGTATGGATGTATGGATGGATGTTTGTTACTCCTTCACGCAAAAACTATTGAACGTATTTTGATGAAATATGGTAGTAGTTTAGGCTGTGGATTAAAGCATAGGCTAGTTCTTATCCCGAAAAAACACAGTGTACCCGAGGGATACTGTATTTACGCGGGCGGAGCCGCGGGAAACGGTCAGTAAATACATATATTCATACATCTTTACAAGCTTTAAAATCTTTAGAAGACTGACTAAAAAGATTTCTTGAGAATATTACGTTTCTAAATTAACTCACTGTCAAAAAGTCTGTAACATTTGCTGAGGACAGCCCAAGTTCTAAGTAATATACGTGGGATTTATCTCAACGTATTTGTACTTCGTAACAAATGGGCCGGCTTGACCGGATAAATACCACGACCTCACAGAAAACCGGCGTGAAATAACGCTTGCTTTGTGTTTCGCCGTGTGAGTGAGGTTACCGGAGGCCCAAGGGGGATTTTAAAGACTAGGAACGCAAGTCGCAACACCAGAGGAGTTGCAAGTGTAACTCCTCTGGTGTTGCGAGTATCCATAGGTGATTCAGTAATCGCTTACCATCAGGCGATCCGCCTGCCTTAATCCTGGTTCATTTCATAAAAAAAAACGACTTTAAGACTTGGTGCAGACGGGCTACAAGTGATCGCGGCTGGTCGCGCTTGCTAAATGAATTATCATACATTTTGTATCGCCAGACACTGCGCCGAGCCACAGAATAGATATGCCGAGCCTAGTATTAGAATATTTTATGTCTTCCTTATTCATATTATTAACGTGAAAGTAGGCAAGTTTATTTCTTTCGTAGTTCTTTCACGTTGTAACTACTTCAAAATGGGTTTCCGCGAGACCACCTTTTCCCCGTACGCAGTCGCTGGCAACATTTAGTATACTAATAAATAAATTGCATAGTTTCTAATTAAATAAAGTTCTAAGGTTTCCGCACACGACCTGCTTTTGTGGAACGATAATCGTGTCAATAATAAACTGGCGAGTTTTATATTTCTGATCGATTTTCTGTAGGATAAGCGCATCGCACTATTGCAAGTACTTCATTTTATTTTTCGTTTCCAAAGAGTGGTCACAGATCACATTTTGCTAGGCAAAATAAAAAAAATATCTTTTCACTTAATCTGAAACGGAAAAAAAAGTAATACTAAAGACTACTAAGCTTCGATCAAGTTACAACGCGGGCTAAGTATTAAACAGAGTTATTAATGAAGTTAGAGCCAGCGGTCGATGTATTGAAAGTGCTCAACTATTATATTAACTCCCTAAACTTCGCTTCGAACTACGGTTGCGATTTATAAACTGTCGGTGCTATCATAGGTAGATCCTCTATTTCACTAATTGCTATTGACATAAAATAATAAAACGTAGCAAATGCTATACCATTGCGCCCTTTACGTAAAGTTCTAACGGAAAACGGCCCGTGGCGTTCCAATCCTCGCTCTGAAACGAACAAGTAGGTGTGCAAATCTAACAGTTTGACATGTCGATGACAGCAAATTTTCCACAGTTTTATCCGCGCATCACGTGTGATAAAACATCACGACTTGAAGCTGACTTAGTACTGACAGCAAAACTTAAAATTTATAACTTTCCACGCACTCTCTTGAAACCACATGTACATGCACAACTTGGTACGGTCGACGGTCGCCTATATATGTCAGATCTGTCTGCAGTCCAAACTGTGGATACATTTTTATTTGTTACTAGATGTTGCTGGCAACTTCGTGCGCGCAAAAGTTAATTTCGCAGTAGCCAATGTCCTTCCCTACATCTATTCCAAATTTCATCAAAATCGGTCCTGTAGTTTCGGAGCCTATTCAATGCAAACAAACTTTCCTCTTTATTATATTAGTATTTAGTATAGAAATATAGATTAACACGACAGTTTTATCTGCAGTCCAAACCGCATTGATCCATCGGCGGTTATAGGAACGCTGTCTCAGATGCGCGATCTACCACGTGGCAAAAGTGAAACTTAATTCATCATTTGAAATTCAAAAATACTCTCAAAGCATCTAAAGCAGACTGATACACTTTGAACAACATATTGTTTGCTGAAATTTAAGTCATTCAGATCCGTTCTACTGTTTTTGCGTGAAAAACAGTCGTACATTCAATATGTTACAAACTTTCAAATTTTAACTGTGATTTATAATCATGATATTACAGTATTATTTCAATTACTTTTGTAACATTGTGTATAATAGGCAAGCGGACTGATTTCTTTTTTATTGCATAAATGAATAGTACTCTTAAATATCAGTAACTTCTCAGATGAAACTGTATATCAAAAGTCAATATTTTCAAAGGTACAGCGATTTGTATACAAAATCTCGCAAGTCTCGTAGAAACGCTCCATACTAAAGTCGACCTACAAATGACGTCATTTGTAGGTTATGGTGTATGAAGTATGGCCGCCGGAATATATTTGTAGATATCTCCGATATTTGAACGTTTAAATTCATACTTACCAAAATGATTTTTTTTTATATGATGTAAGTAAACTAATGATGTAGGTTTTGTTTCCCAATTTTGCAAAAAAAAAAAAAATTTGTTACTTTTTAAATGTATTGAATTAGTAAAATACACATAAAATAATATATTTTTTTACATTTACCAAGTAGTAATGCCTCAATATTTCTGTATATATTTATGAAACTAAATATTTCAAATGTAGTCCGATCCCCTATTGTTATAGAGGACTTCAGTCTTAATGTGATCCATTGTGAGAAAGTTAATTTTTGTTATTCTGTTGTCTGTAATTATACCTGAATAAATAAAATACAATAAATAAAAAATTAATAAGTCTAATAACATTTTTATAACAAAGGAACTTTTCCATTTAGTGTTCAAAATTTGACATTAGAAAACGACCTGTGACAAAGAAAATTATGATAAATTAGATTACTCGTGAAGTGAATAAGAATCACTTGAGTTTCATTTGATTATTCTAAAAAAGAACGAAATTAAGAGGGTGCCTAATGCGGAAACTGTGTTCGGATTGACTGAGAACTTTGTTGATTGACAGGGGAAAATGTCTGGTAAGTTAATACGAAGTAACAAATGGGCATCGCTTACCTTTATACAAATGGCCATAGTTTTATCACGAGAAAAACAAAAACATACAGAACTTACGTATCGGTCTCAAGTGTATTACATTGCTACGAGTATTCTTTCTTAGGGTTCTGTAGTCCTCTAGGAACCTTTATAGTTTCGTTCTGTTTGTCCGTCTGTTTCAGGTGACAGACAGATGGACAGTCGGACACACATACAGGTGGACAAACGTCACTTTTTTATCGTCGTTATAAAAATTACATATTTTTTTCTACTATTTTGTCTTTTGTACCGTAAAAAAAAACATTTTACTATACTTACATTTTTTAATCGTAGGTACATCTATTCACGCTACACGTTGCAATCTACATTCACAAAATCAGCATATTTTTTTTCCGAATTTGAAAGATGAAACTCAATCTTCGTCTTCTGTTTTGTTCATCGAAACGTGAGACACTTAAGTTGGTCCAAAATTAGATTTTCTCTTAAGTTTATTAAATATTTATTTCAATTAAATAAAGTTCTGATTCTGACAACTTCAGACAAGTTAGCAACGAGTGAATTCTACTTTTAAATAGTTAATACTAGCTGGTGCCCGCGGCTCCGCCCGCGTAAATACAGTAACCCAAAGGAACACTGTACTTTTTCCGGATAAAATGTAGCCTATGTCTTAATCCATTACCTAAACTTCTATCATTATAGTATCCCATTATATAATATTATCTTTATGTTATTTATATTATATTTATTTTACTTTCTTAATGCTGTTGCTAAGTGTAAATCTGTACTTCAAATGACAAAGTTAATGGAGCCACATAATACCAGGCACTGTGGTGTTTACGCCGCGGTGATATGCCTGAGTAGTCTGACTGATCTCCTTTTCGGCAGTAGGACTGGGACATTACACTACCTACCTTCCTATCGACTATCCACACGCATCTTAACATGCGTTATATTTTGTATTTGTTAGTATCTTGTATCTTGGTTTGTTTTATTTTTTTTTTGTTTCATGTTTTATGTAAATTAAATATTATCTTATTGTGTTTTTGTAGCGGGAATACCTATTGTTTGTAATGTAATTTCCTTTTTTTGTCTTATGTGGTCGAATAAATGTATTAAGTATTATTATTATCATACCAAATTTCATGTCTGCGGTCTTAAGCGTGCTGTCGACAAAGCTAAACGCTAAACAATGGTATGGCGATTGGCAAGGCTATGTCGCGATCCGCGTCGCGCGTTCGGAAATTGGCTAACTGGATTTGTACTGGTAACTGGACCGGATTGACTAAATTGGAACTGGTAACGTGTAGATAGTAGGTAGGTACTTCTTTATTTTTGGATTCGGATTTTTTTTTTGTAGATAATAGAAATAACTTCAAATACTTACGCGATACATAGTAATAATCGAGAAAAAAAGATGATGCCTAAGATAGTTTTGGATGGCGCGTATGTTAATAACACGGATATAACATATTGTAGAACAGTTGGCTCGAGTTCCGAACATGAATCCGAAAACAATCTTATCTTTAAATAAATCTACCAACATTGTCATACTGTGATAAAGTAGACTGTAATTTTTCTTGTATACAATCTTAATTGTATCCTCGCCGATAAACAAGTAAACAAACTAATATCCATAGTACCTAAACTACTGAGAAGTTTTGTCATTTCGTTACTTTGCTGTTCGGGCTAAGTAATAACGTCAAAAAAAGATACCTACCTAGGATTCAGACTTCGAATGACAATACTACATCTTTACCTCTTTGATTTTTGTTTCATTATCGCACACAAATAAATAGACATGGCAACGAAACCCTCACACTCCCTCAGTGGATGCCTGTTTTGAGATTGGCCCCGCAGGCCGCGGTAACTTTTTTGTGGAACCATTTTTTAGGGTTCCGTACATTGAAAGGAAAAAAATCGGAACCCTTATAGGATCACATTGTTGTCCGTTCACCCGTCCGTCTGTCTGTCTGTCAAAACCCGTTTTCTAAGAAATGCGTGGAGGTATCAAGCTAATACTCAGGTCTACTGTCCCTTGGAGCTGTGGAAAAGAAAACAAACTTCTAAGCCAACGCAATCAAAAGATACAGCCATTTATGCCGCGAATTTCTACAAAATTTCGACACTCGTAAGGGAATCAAAACCTACAGGGTCCTTCTCGTGAACTCAGAATCTTGAAATTTGGTACGAAGTAACGTCTTATAGCACAGATAAGGAAAAATTTTCGAAAACCGTAAATTTTTTGTTACACCATATAATAAAATTAATATATAACTGATTGTATGTACTGTTGGTTCTTGGTGGAAATTCATGTTCATAATAATATCACACAACTTTTTTTATACACACTTTTCCACTTTATTTAGATTTTTACAATAATTTATATATAAACACGATCTACCTACTATATACCTACTTATACTCTAAACGGTTTTGCGCTGTATTTCATTGTACATAAACGAAGTTGCGGGCAACAGCTATATCGCTAGAAATATCCCGTAGCGTGGACGGCAGTGTCATATTGTCTTTATGTTACAGATATTAAAAAATTCACAATTTTATCAAGCTGGCTCATAATTAAATTTCCGTATTGGACTGTACGATAAAACCTTTAAATATTTTATTGAAAAAATACTATTGGATACATTTTAGTAATTTTTGTCAAAAATATTGAAGTTTGTTAGGCTTAAAAGTAGTACACCGGGTTATTTGAGACTAGCTTTTGCCTGCGACTTCGCTTGGAGTTCGGTTTCCATACAAAATTTGATCCCACTTTTCACTCCCTTTGGGGACTAATTTTCAAAACTCCTTTCTTAGCGGATGCTTACGTTATTACAACTATCTGTATGCCAAATTTCAGCAAAATCCGTTTAGTAGTTTTGGCTGTGAGTTGATAGATGAGTCAGTCAGGTTTGCCTTTTATTTATTTAGACCAGTGATTTTCAACCCGTGGGTCGCGACCCCCTGGGGGGGTCGCGAAGCTTCTGTAGGGGGGTCGCCGGAGGACGAGATAACTTTAGTAAAAAAAAACAGTAAAGATTAAAAATATTAATTTATTAAGTACGATAATTTTAACAAAAGGATATACTCATAAATCGATCATCGATATCATCGATGTATGTAATTGTAAAATAATGTGTTTGACGTACTATATTATGTACTTATATCCGAATCCTAATTATGGAGACGCATAAAATGTCGTATGGAATGAGTATTTGTAACACTGTAACATACACATACATACCTGATGAAAAAGCGAAGAGTCGCGAAATATTTTTTCATACAAGGGGGGGTTCATGAAAAAGCTTGAAAAACATTGATTTAGACTAGGTATACAATATAGGTGTACGCTAAGGATAAAATATAGGCTAAAATAAAATAAACTGGCCAAGTGCGAGTCGGACTCGTGCACTGTTACGCGGCACTTCCTGATTGTCTTTAAAAAAACACAACGAGATTCTACAGAGTTTATTTGGGATAAATTACAAAAAAAAATTAAATTCACTTAAACACTTCACTTTCTTTTTACTTTTCTAAACTGCTAAACTGTTCCGATAAAAATAATAACTCAACTCAACTCAACTCGACTCAACTCAACTGCTAAAAACCGCGCTGCCTAAACTTTATGTATAAGGTTCGGTAAAAACTATAATGGATACTTTAGGCATATAATCCACTGCTTATCTAAAGAATTTAAGCAGAAAAATAATTGTCATACTCGAAAAAAAAAATTATATCGGTGAGTTCGAGTTTTGCGGAGAGTTAGTTCCCTATAATATATGAGATAATTCTTTAGTTTGAGTATGACAATTATTTTTCTGCCTAAACGTCTTTAAATAAGCAATGGATCATGTGTCAGAAGTATCCGTAATTAATTTTTGGGAACTTTATTTTATAAATTTGGCTTAGCTCAGCATGCTGGGCAAATTGAATATAGATATAACTGTCAGCACGAAAGATTCCGTACAAAATGGCCTAAAATTGTAATTGTATGGGAACCCCACTTAAATATTTATTTTATTTTTAGTAATTGTTGTCATAGTATCAACAGAAATATTATGTTATAATCTGAAAAATTATCATCTGTCTAGCTATCAAGGATCATGAGGTACTTACAGGGGTTTTTTAGGGGTTAGGAATATTTTCCGCGAATTTTGATCTCTGCTAGTAATCTTGGAATTTTATTATATTAATATGAACTCGTTATGAATCAGTGAAGATATATTTACTTTAATAATTTACGTTGATAAAGTTGCTCCCAGTTCCCGCTAAGCCATAATATTAAGAATCTGTAATTTAAGGGTTGGACATATTTTCCGGGAATTATGTTTGTTATAATAATCTGGGAATATTACTTCAATACTAGTATTGATTTTTAGAGCTCTTTTAACACGTTCGCTGCGATATAAGGTTTATACACCCGATGCATGTGCTTTCCCTCCGTGCGGGGTCGCAATACGCTGCACTCACTCTGGTGCGGAGGCTGTAATTTGAGTATTTCTATTTGTATGATAAAGACAAATATAGGTTTCATTTTACGTCATCATGGGAGACTGATTCAGATAGAAAAAATTGTATGAGGTCTTTCGGCCCGATATCGCACTGATTGATTATAATTTCGATTCCTTGCGGGAATCGGGTCTAAAAGCCTATCATAGGAGACAAGGTCATTCTACCCCTTTTCGCACTGATTTAGATTATTGTTTTATTTACTTTCGACTAGTGCTGTGATGTCAATTAGCGGCGACAAACGTGCGTTACGATAGTGCATTTACGTTTTTTAGTGCTCAAAATTACATGTCATAGATAGTACTTATCCACATTTACAGTCAAAATAATAATAATTTTGCCTAAAACAAATAGGCGATGTCGAAAAATGTTGGCATACAATTAATTAATATTATGATTTAAAGCAATTTTCCGCCAAATCATACCCACAACCTGCAAGCAAATGTGTGAGTGCATGCATAAGCGTGCGTAAAGCACCTCCCTCCTCCCACTCACTCACACATTTGCTTGCAGGTTGTGGGTATTATTTGGCGGAAAATTGCTTTAAATCATTATATTAATTGTATGATTTTTTATTATATTTTATTTTATTATATATCGTATTGTATGGATTTCTGCAAATTAACGCCTGATTCTATTAACTATTTGAAAAATGTTGGAGTTATCGTTACTAAAATAAGATTCAACTGGAACTTCTAGCGAAAAAACTTTTATGATACTAAACAACCTGAACCAAGTAATGGCGTAGAATGTAAGAAAAGTTATTGTCTTAAATGTTTTATGATGCCCATATCAATATAAAATAAATAAAAGAAAAGTAAATTTATACAGTGTATCGATAATTTGTTTCCCATCACTACAAAGGCTCTGATTTAACCAATGCTTCAGTGCGGTACCAGGTCAATAGACCTCTAATTTATTTTTACATATATCTTCGCAGTATATTATCGGAATCCGGGGCGGGGCCAGTACTATGATACTGAACTCTTCTACTATGCATAGTTATAGGCAAGTATACCAATTTCGGCGTTTTCACGAAGATAATAGGTTATTATTTCATCAATACCTTACTGGGTTTATGAGCCTTATAACGCATAACTAGAGAGTTAACGTATCGGGCATATTGACCTTATAACGCACCATATGAAAAAACTACAGCTTTGGTTTCGCAGCGAAGGTGTTAAAGTTGGTAGAACTGGTAGAAGAATTCAAAAAGCTTAGGCATAATTTGCTACATTTACTTTTTGAAATTTAATTTAAAGTGGAACATTTAGTACTAGCTGTTGCCTGCGGTTCCGCTCACGTAAATACAGTATCACACGGGAACACTGTACTTTTTCAGGATAAAAAGTAGCAAGTAAAAGTTGCAAGTTTAATCCAGGCCTTATGCTATTACCGTACCAAATTTCATCAAAATCCGTTCAGTAGTTTTTGCGTGAAAAGTAACAAACATCCATCCATACACTCATTTATTTAATATATCCTCACAAATTTTACAGCTTATAATTTAAATCGAATGCCCGAAGTATCCGTAATTGATTTTTAAGACGTTATCATAATTATTGTAGTGTTAGTGTTAATAATGAACATAATATGCATATCCGCTAGTTTGTGGCCTGGGCCAATTCTCAGGTACAGGGCAAAAAAGGTAAAAAAATATATACTAACTTTTCTAACAGTCTTTGATATAATTATTCTAACGAATGTTAAAGTAGAACAATGAACATTGTACACAAATACATAATACAACAAATACGTTATACATTTTGTCAGTAAGATTAAAAGGGTAGTCTGACGGCCCTGGGAACTCAGTCCATAGGTTTTGGTAGTTTAAACGACCTTTGATAATACAATTAATAATTAATCCTATTAATATATGCTCTCACAAATAAGCAATTAGTATAATATATAATAAACTTTACTCGCTGTTAATTAAATAAAACAAATACGATTTAATAATAATTGGTCTATCCGATTCAGCTAACACTCGGATGAACGTTATAATGAGGTTTTTTGTTCGAGGTTTATTAATTAGCGATAAAAAAGAATGGAACAACCCATTCTTTATTCGAAGGTCATTGATTATTTTATAAAAAATATTGAAGATCGCAATTCGTGAAGTAGACTTGAATAGCTCTCGTTTTTTTTTACTTTGTGATAATAAAGATAATAATTAGTGGTTAGACCGTTTGGTTCGTTCTCGAAGGAGTACAGGTTCGTATCCCAGGTTGCGGCGTGTACCAATGAGACTTTTCAGAGCTCAAGTACATTATACGGACGCTCTAACTGTGAAAGAAAACATCGTGAGGAAACCCGCACATAGTTAGGCCCAGACGTATTGATCAGTCGTTCCTATGGACTAGGCTGACTATGTCGTGAGAATGCCGTATGTGCTTGGGCAACCATACGACATTTATATTATTTTTAAACAAATAATTAAACCAACTTCCAAAGTAAAAATACACAAAAAAGTATGAAATAAAAATTATTCTCTAAGTAATTCCCCTTTCAAATTCGGCAAATTTTTTTACTATTTCTCTACTCAATCTTATTAATTTTGAAGTCGGTACCTCTACTATACCGGTACCGAATAATAAAATAAAGTTTATTTCAGGCATAGCCCATAATATTATAGTTTCTATTCTTACGACTTACTTATTTAAGTATTTTCAGTCGTTTATGAAGATTAACATAACAATATCAAAATTCAATTTTTTTCCATTCTTTGTGATGCCATGTATTGAAATGGGTAAGATTTTTTTTCTAAAAACTTTTACACAGTTTTGTATATTTTCGCAAATTAAAGTTGGTTTTATTATTTAACAGTAACCTAGTATGCGGACCTAGATTATTAGACCTTTGAGCTACACCGCGTATGTTCTATAATTACATACTGAATATTTTAACCAACAGCTTTAAATTTACGCACGAAAAGATTAATGTTGAAATTTATGCAAAATAGTTGTTGGTACCGGAGCAACGAAATACTAAAGGTAAAGGCCTCCAAATGTCCCATATGGGGTTACCCGAAATAATAAAATAAAAATACCTAATTTAGTTGACGTTATGAATACATACATTTTACATAGTGTAGATTATTTTCCCACTACCTACTGCAATATTTTACGTAATTATTGTTAATTAATTAAGGTTAGCCTCCGTGGTCCAGTGGTTTAGAGCTTGGCCCTCTACTCGGAGGTTGTGGGTTCGATTTCCGTTGGAACAACAAAAAATGCTGTTTCCAAGTTTGGTTAGTACAATGCAGGCTGATCACCTGACTGTCTGACAGGAAAGATCTGATCATGGATCTGATCCATGCGTCGGGTGGGCATGTAAAATAACGGTCCTGCGCCTGGATCTCTCGCCAGTCGTGTCGGTTATCCGTCCCACTAGGTTTCGAGAGTAAAGAAAGAGAGAGTACAGTACACGCGTACAGCGCTGTATGCGCACAAAAAATAACTCCTGCGTCCGTCACCGAAATCGGTGTGGGAAGTTATTAGTATTACAATAAATATGTTAGAATCTAATCCAGGTTTAGGTATTGAAAGAAAATAATAATATTTACAGTATAATTTTATTACGACACCGTTTTAAATAGTGAACACTGTTACGAACACGACGCCAATAGTTTTCGAGAATACTTTTTATGTTTCCGTAATACTCGAGGAACCCAACAACAAGGTTATAGTTTCGCTCTGTCCGTCCGTCCGACTGTCGGTCTGTCTCTTCTAGCTTCTGTAATTATGAATATAAATGTATTAAAATTATCGATCGATCTGTATACTCATAGATTATGTATAGATATTAGTTTTGGCATCATAAAAAAAATGTATTATTTTTTATTTTTGAGCTGGCTCTCCATACATGAAACTTGGAGATGAAAAATGTTTTGCGCGAAATCGGACAATAACTTTTGAGGTAATTTGAGGAAAGCCTATTGAACGTTGATAGTTACAGAAGCATCCTCAGACATGTTCTGACAAGTGACATGCTCTTGGTTAGATTATTCATACTTACGGCTGGTTTCTATAACCTATCTACCAATAACTATTTGTTAAAAACGTCACATTTTTATCGCAAAAACCAGCAAATTATAGGTTATTAAAAGCGTCCGTTCTGTCATTTCTGTAAACCAAGATTGCCGAGCACTATTAGCAATTTGGTTTAACTGTACAACACTGATAATAATAATTACTATAGGTACAAATTAAAATGAAATTTCCATCTTATACTCTTTGACTTAGACTTACATCTTCTTTCGACTTAACAACGCCGAATTAACAAAGCTGTGTTTTTTTCTAGATGCACGCGCGGCGACTACCTCAAGGTATATTCAGAAGACGGGACTCACGGGCCTGGACCACCCGGAATAAACGAGTACTCCTCCTGGTCGAGGGTGCTATGTGGCAACAGGCTGGATGCCCCCCCAGCGCTGTATTCCCATGGACCCCTTATTGTGCTGGAGCTACATAGCGGGGAGAAAGCCAGCAACGCGTCGGGATTCATCGGGACTTATAAGTTTATTGACAGGCGTGAGTATTTATGTTTATTTATCATAATTATATATTAATAATTGAAGCAGAAACTTTGAGTACAGTTTTAAGAGAATTGTGCAAACTAAGGAGTATGAAAATTAGCACAGTTAAAGATTATGTAAAAGAAGGTGTGCAGAAAGCGTATATTTGTTAAACAATGCTTAGAAATACATACAATTAATAAAAATCCGTGGCATAGTGGGTAGACCGTTTGGTTCGAGAGAGTACAGGTTCGAATCCCAGGTTGTGGCGTGTAGGTACCAATGAGACTTTCTCAGATCTCAAGTAAAGTATACGGACGCTCTTACGGTGAAGGAAAACATCGTGAAGAAACCCGCACATGGTTGGCACCATACGACAATTAAAAACCAACTGTCTCAGGCGCTACAGTATTTCAGGAGGATGTATGGATGGATGGATGTATGGATGGATGTTTATTACTCTTTCACGGAAAAACTACTGAACGGATTTTGATGAAATTTCGTATTTTCGTATTTTCGATACTTCGCTTGTAGAATACTGTATAAATAATCCATTAACTGATGAAAAGGCGTAAGTTTAATAAAAATAATGTGTGTGAAGCACTACCTCACTCACACTAGAAGGATTAAGGAGCCAAGCTCTAAACCACTGGATTATGGAGGCGATCTGCATATTAATATATTACTAACAACTAAGATAATCATTTTTACATATATGTTTGTGTACTGTATATGCAAGTTTAATGATTGACAGAAAGGAACTTCGAAAGCACTTATTATACAACCATCTGCTTTCTTTTATCCCTTTTCTCTCCGTAGGGCTGCTGGAAGAAATTTCTTTTTAGAAATAAGCAGAACCTTTGTGTCATTTTTCCATGTAATGTGTAATGTTTTAAATGTTTCTTGTGTACAATAAATTGTTAAATAAATAAATAAACCATTATGGGAGGCGACTACATATATAATATTTATATACTAAGAAACATTGAGGTATTACTACTTAATAAACAAAAAAAAAAATATTTTATGTGTAGTTTAGTTATTTGATACATCAAAAGTACGAAAAAGGTTATTTTTTTTTGCTAAATTAGTAAAAAACCTACATTATTAGTTTACTTACCTACATCATGTTATACAAGAACATTCACTATACTTTAGTAAGTATGATCATAAACAGACAAATTTCGGATACATTTACAAGTAATATGTTACTGCGGCCTTATATTTCATACACTTTTACATAATCGTGACGTCATAGTAAGGTACGCCTTTTGTATGGAGCGTTTTCACGAAAATGTTATAAACAAATCGCTGTGCCTTTAAAAATATAGATTTTTATACATTATTTCCTTCTGAACTTACTCATATTCAAGTTATGCAACACTAGCTGATGCCCGCGGCTCCGCCCGCGTAAGTACAGTAACCCACGGGAACCGTATATGTCCATATGTCCCGCGATATAAAGTAGCCTATGTCCTTTCCCGTGGTCTACTTTATATCTGTGCAACATTTCATGAAAATCGGTTTAGTAGTTTTTACGTGAAACTGTAAATAAAGTATCCCATGGGAACCGTACATTTTCCCGCGATAAAAAGTAGCACATGTCCTTTCTCAGGTTCAAGACTATCTGTGTACCAAATTTCATTTAAATCGGTTTAGTAGTTTAGGCTTCAAAGACGGACAAACATACACACTTTATAAAGAATTCTGTCGTCTCCCCTATTATAGTAATGCATAAAGTAGAGCGTGGTAGAGCCACGCAAAGTTTTTACTTTTAGAGCTGTTATTGACACAAAATGATATTGCTTGAAAACTTATCTTTCAAGAGTGCTCTTTCTTTATCTGTAACAACTTTCAGCTTTCTTCAAAACCGATCTGTGTAAGTAACGCTTTATTTATTTACTTTTATGTGGCTCGTTTCAATAACGTATCTACCAATAACTATTTGTTAAAAACGTCTACGGTTTTTTGCGATACAAATTTGACGTTTATAACAAATGGTTATTGGTAGATATTGGTTATTGAAACGGGCCGTTAGTCAATAACTGATCAATAATAGTAACGCTTATCAAATACACTTAAATATCTAATTTCTTATTAAAATGGAAAATTGGATCCCGAATATGAAAAGTTAGACGCTCGGGCTTACTGGGAATTAATAACAAATAACATTTTGTGAGAAATAAAATTTCAAAAGTCCCTGAAAAACTTTGTAACGCGATTTTATTAGAATCTCATTATGACAAACATCATGAACTAAAATTATTTAGCATTTTTCTAAGAAATATTTAAAAGGTTTAGGCGTATATATATATTACAGACGAATCATGTCGAGGCAAAAGCTGTCCCCAGTTAAATGACCCCACTTTTGGAGTTTTTGGGGCCATTAATTATTTTGAGGTGTGGTTAAATTAAGACGGCTGACATTTGAGCCGAACGTATAACCGCCTCCTTTTTTGGAAGTCGGTTAAAAATACAATTAATTGTAACTAGCTGTCCCGACTCCCGACACACGTAGTTCTAACTTCAATATGAACTGGATAATGAATAAATAACTACACTTATAATGCAACCTACGTCCTACACCTATACCTACTCCTACAACATACCTTTTCTGTTAATTCTCACCGTTTAAACCTTCCCGGAACTTGCACAATTATCTCAAGACCAACATTAGCCAAGTCGGTCCAGCCGTTCTCTAATTTCGACTCCCTCAGCAACAGGATAAAAAGTATTTTCCGTCCGTCTCCTGGTTTTAAGCTACTTCCCCACCAATTTTCAGCCAAATCGGTTCAGCCGTTCTTGAGTTACAAATAGTGTAACTAACACGACTTTCTTTTATATAAATAGATATAGATTTTAAGTTGAACTACATTTTCACTATGAAATTGTTCAGACACTTAAGTGCACTATAGAGTTCAGCGAATCTAATAGCGGGTAATTTAACAGCTAGTACATGTGAAATTATAGTGGCCACTTATCCTAGTAATTCGGGTTGGCAAAGAGTATAATACCCTAGATTCTATGTTACAAGACTAGATGTTGCCCGCGATTTCGTGCGCGCTAAAATCAATTTCGTGGGAACCGTACATTTTGCCGCAATAAAAAGTAGCCTATATCCTTCCCTGTGATCTACTCTATATCTGTGCCAAATGACATCAAAATCGGTGTAGTCGTTTCGGAGCCTATTCGATGCAAGCCAACAAACAAACTTTTCCTCTTTATTATATTATTAGTAATTAGTATAGATTTAGGTATCAGTTCTAAATAATATTATATCACGTTTTTACCTGACTACGGCGAAACCAAAAAGAAGGGTGAGGATTTTGGGAGTTTTTTACCCGACTACGAATCCAAAAGGAAGGATAATGATTTTGACAGTCACTATTTATATGTTTGTTTATTCCACCCTAGCGCCTAAACTAATAGTACGATTTTAATAAAGGAGGTTTCAATTTATTCGAAATAGCGTGGGTATCATAGGCTATTTATTTTAACGTTGCTGGGATATATTTTTTTTATAAAAAATGTAGTTATTTATAACTGATATCTGCATTAATTTCATAATTGTATGTGAAATATATTATATGAAGTTAACATGTAAAAAATAAATATAAATAAATATGTGAAATAACTTCCCTGAAAGGGAAGTTATTTCACATATTTATTTATATTTGCGTCATGAAAAAAAAAGTGTTTTCCCGCAGGATTCTTTTGCTTTATTCGTTGTAACTTTGAACCCCCGTTTAATCCCTTGAGTGAAAACTAAAAATAAACTTAGAACACAAAAAACTTCATTTCCACACGTTTCTTCGAAATACTGTTGAAAGTTCATAACTTATTCTCAATGGAAACTTTAGAACTGATGATGTGAAAGTAACCTACGTGTTTAAGATTTGGTCGTCTTCACACCGCATATTTCGAACTTAGAAAAGCTTAGCTATAGTTTTACGAGAGAAACTTTTAAACTAACGGTGTGAAAGTGGCCAAAACTCGCATCTGTTCTGCTTCAAAAATTCGAGCACCAATGAAATAGGCGTGGCTGAGGCAATTTTTACACCAACTATCCTGAAACCATTTTATGGACTTTAATCATAATATGAACAATCTTCTTCTCAGGAAACTTTGAAACGGACGGTGTGGATAGCGAACACCCGTTGAGACTACACGTTCGTTCACACAACACATAATAAAGCCGTCACACCGTCCTGAAACCGCATAACATCTTAGGCTCTTAGCGTATCAATCTCTTATGAAATTAAACTTCTTTAGGTGCTTTGAGAGTGAAATATCAAGGTTGCGTCACGCCGTAAGCAACACGATCTTAGATTTAGATGAGTCAAGTTTCACTTCTGCTACTTATATGTTTTTTCATCCTTCGTTTTTCTTCATTTTCGTCATCCTTTTTTTTCGCAGGAATATTTATTTCGGGCGGCCGCGACACGGCCCCATACTATATTATAATATACGTTATTTCAACATACATAATTTTAAACTTATAACTAACAACAAACACGTATTGTCTGCGACGTGGGGCGCGTGTTCGGGAGTAGACCTCTAAATAATAGACGACTCCAATCCGCCAGAACTCCTTTTCGAACGGTCGGTAAATGATAGGCTGGAGCTTGGAACTCTCACCACAAAGTCACTACAGTTCACTTTATAACGAGATTCCAAACGCTCAAGGCAATAGCCGACACTCGCGACTGCAAATTCAACTCCCAACACAACAAGCAAACTGTAATTTCCACATCATCCTGAAACTGTATATCTTATCCTATCAATATTTTTACAGGAAACTTCGAAACTGACGGAATAGGGATAGCCGACACTCGCTGCGACTACGCCTTCAGTTCACACAACAGACCAGCACATGGGCGGCTGTACAGTCCGGGGTACCCGTCCAGTTATCCTAGCAATGTACGATGCAACTATCATTTCAAGGCCAGGTGAGGTTTTAATTTTTTTTCATCTATACTAATTCTACTATTGTTATAAATGTGAAAGTTTGTATGGATGGATGGATGGATGGCCGTTTATCCACCGCTAACGTCACCGGGACGTCACCGAGAAAGATATGATGGTGCCGATTTAGCGATACATACATTTACTATACAATTCTTGGTAGAAAGTAGTTGCTTCTTTTATGATTTCTTGTCGTGTTTTGTTGAAGAAATAATCAAAAAAGACAACATACCACACTACCGTTACAACACAGAAACAATCGGACCGATAGAAGAAAAAGATGTATATGCAGAACTGAAACGACTTAAATCAGACAAAAGCCCCGGTCCCGATGGAATAACCAATGAAGTTTTGAAACTAGGTGCATCGGTTCTATTGGGTCCTATCACAGAACTATTCAATCTTGTACTGAAAACCGAAATTGTACCAACCCAATGGTGCACGTCAGATATAATACTATTATTAAAAAAGGAAATCCTCTTGATATCAACAATTACAGACCGATTAGCCTATTGGCTAACATATACAAAATCTTTTCATCTATAATTCTCAAACGCATAACACAGGAGATCGACAACGCACAACCAATAGAACAAGCCGGCTTTCGCTCTGGATTTAGTACACTAGATCACATACAGGCACTGGGACAAATTATAGAAAAATATGAAGAGTTTGATACACCACTCTATCTAGGCTTCATTGACTACAGCAAAGCTTTTGACAGCATAAGCCACAGTTCAATATGGAAGTCACTTGAAAATTTAAATATAAATTTGAAATACATAAATATAATAAAATACATATACAACAACAGTATCAGTACAGTCAAGTTAGAATCCAGAGGAGGTGCAATTAAGATCAAAAGAGGAGTCAGACAGGGGGACCCCCTGTCACCTAAATTGTTTATTGCGGTTTTAGAAGAGACATTTCAAAACATAGACTGGAAAAATAGCGGCATAAAAATAAACAACAGCTATCTAAGCCATCTCAGATTCGCGGACGACATAGTTATACTGTCGGAAACAGCAAAACAACTACAAGATATGCTGCGCTCTCTTGACCAAGCAAGCTCAAAGGTAGGATTAGAAATGAATGCCAAAAAAACCAAAATAATGACAAACATCATCGAAAACTACATAAGTATTAAAGAAAAATCTATAGGATATGTCCACAGTTACATTTACCTAGGCAAACAATTATCATTTTTGAAAACACAAAACGAAGACGAAATTGAAAGAAGAACAAACATAGCCTGGAAGAAATTTTGGTCACTCAAAGAAATTCTGAAAGGAGACTACTCAGTTAACCTTAAGAAAACTGTATTAGATACCTGCATACTACCTTGTCTACTATATGGCTGCCAAACATGGGTCTACACGACAAAAGCAAAACAAAAGATCACAACAACACAAAAAGCTATGGAGAGAAGTATCCTGAACTTAAGAAAAATACAAAAAGTGAGGAACGAAGTCATCAGACAAAAAACAAAGGTAACAGATGCCCTTACACAGGCCTTAAGACTCAAATGGCAATGGGCAGGTCACGTTTCGAGATATACGGACAACAGGTGGACACTCAACATTACGAGGTGGAAAGGCCCAACCGGAAAGAGAAAAATAGGACGACCAAAAAGGCGGTGGGCTGACGACATAGCAGACATGATAGGGAAGGACTGGCAAACAATTAGCAAGGACAGAGATGAGTGGAAAAGACTGGAGGAGGCCTTCACCCGAGGAGGGGTCCGTATCCAATAAAAACTAACTACTTACTAACATAAGTCAATAAGTAATATATTACATAATAAGTACTAACCAACACTAACAAAACAACAGCATTTGAAATGTTAATTATGGATATGGAAATAAAGGCTTTTTTATTTTATTTTTATTTTATTTTATTTTTATTACATTTACTATAATCTTATATGTCATGGGGTACTCTGCCCAACTTACCTGTCCGGTAGTTGTGGTATAGTATACGGGTACGCGACCCCGGCTTCCCTAGCTATTACTGTCCTATCCCTTGTCCTCCTGGGCGGTAATATCCTACATTCCCTATTTCCCACTCTAACTTACCAATCTTCCTTTCCACACCACCTATCCTTCCCTTTCCCTATTCCTACCCTCTCCACCAATCCGTGGAAACGCAATGGATAATCAAAAATAATTTAAGTATCCAAAATGGCGGCGATGTGGTTCGCCACCCATCACGTCTCGTTTCTCGCGGAGGCGAAAAGCGGACCATGGAGAGACGCTTGGCTACGTTGAATGTAAGAGGAGGAATGGATGGTAAGAATGAAAGTGGACGAAGCGAAAGAAGTATGTAAGGATCGTAGCAAGTGGAAAGAAGTGGTCTCTGCCTACCCCTACGGGAAAGAGGCGGTCCTGCCTACCCCTACGGGAAAAAGGCGTGATTATATGTATGTATGTATGTATGTACTATAATCTTAAATCTAGACTAGAAATAATTTCGTTCTCGTTGACGTCCTGTTGACGGTGGCGGTGGACAAATAGCGTAAGGATAGATGGATGTTTGTTACTCTTTCACGCAAAAACTACTGACCGGATTTCAATGAAATTGGTTACGGTAGTAGTTTAAGCTTTACAATAACACAAACTATATTTTGTCCCGAAATAGTAGCGTTTCCGAAGGATACTGTATTACTGCCGCGGGAAAAAACTGGTATAACTCCCCCACACCGATTTCGGTGACGGTGGCCGGTTTCATTGAAACCAGGCCAGTTACGCAGTAGTAATTTTATAGTGCCCAAGTGTGTGCGCAGTACACAAGAGCACTCTCTCTTCCGTTAACCTCATAACCCAATGAGACGGATAACCGACACGACTGGCGAGTGATCAGGCGCAGGTCTGACTTTTTACATGCCCACCCGATGCATGGCCCATCTTTCTTGTCAGACAATCAGGTGATCAACTTGCATTGTCCTAACCAAACTTAGAAACACTAATAAAACACAAATTTTCGTGCACTTTTTCCACTAAATTAAGATATAATTATAAATTTTAATAAATAACACGACCGGTTTCAAAATAAATCATCATCAGGTGTAGCTATAATTAGTGTAGGCTACTACACTACCTACACTAATTAGCTACACCTGATGATGATTTATTTCTATACCGGTCGTGTTATTTATTAAAATTTATAATTATATCTTAATATACATAGTGGAAAAAGTGCACGAAAATTTGTGTTTTATTAGTGTTCAACATGAATTTCCACCAAGAACCGACAGTACAATCAATTACATAAACTTAGAAACAACATTTTTCTGTTGTTCCAATGCGGGAACCACGGGAACCCACGACCTTCAAGTCGAGAGCCAAGCTCTAACCAATAGACCACAAAAAATAGTATTATATACATAGAAGATTAGTTTGATGGTATGTTTGTTGTTATTTGCATTGCTAATGGATATTTATAATTTTAATTATATACACATATAATAGCATAGCTCCGAAACTACTGTACCGATTTTGATGTAATTTGCTAGGTATAGAATAAACTACAGGGAAGAACATAGGCTACTTTTTATCGAAATTAACGGAAGGTACGGTTCCCGTGGGGCTTACTTTTGTGCATAGGATGAATGCACCTTTTTAATAGCAATTTAAATTTGTGTTGATGCTCTAAATGTCTCAACATGCTTATCTTGAGCTAATATTTAGAAGATAAATTATTATGAAAAACACATGAGTATTGAATACACTACCTATATTATTATTTAACGATATTCTTATCCTCAAAACTCGTTCCCGAAGGAAATTAGATCCTCTGTAGGTAAGTCATGTTTTAGTAATTCGTATGAAGGTACAGATAACATCAAATATAATATGCAAATGGAGTCTAAAATAATATTATAGGCATATGCCTAAAACATAAAAGAATAACTGAGTATAATTTCTGTAAATATTTACAGAAATTCTAGTCAGTTATTCTTTTAGGTTTCTTTATCAAAAATTGTGAAATGATGGATTGTAAATAAAAAGATCTAAGTTAATTTAATCGCTACAATTTTTGTGACTACTCGTAAAACTAATATTTTATATTCTTTATATTTTCTATTTTTCTCGCCCTGTTTCGTACTTAAAAATATTATGGGTACATCAAGAAAAAGATAAAGTTTCAATATGACCTCAATTTTTATCACATGTAAGTAATTACATGGTGATAAAAATTAAGAATATCAAAAAATCTAACAAATCGTATGTAAACAAAACGCCCAAAGTTGCGGACCGACAAATTATCAAAGTCATTCGTAGTGGCAAACTTTATTCCCCCAGTATCTTGGCTACATCGTTTATCTTCAATCAATTGCTCATTTTTCTTTTTTTTTTCTTTTTTTCGGATAAATAAAAAACTCATGATTTACGGCCTTCAATCTATTCCGTAGGCAATTCTGTTTGGGCAAAGGAATAATAAGGGTTTAGGAAAATGTGATCTTTTTTAGCCTTTGTGCTCTTTGATTAAATGTTTTATAGAGTCAGCTCTATTTCGATTGATACAGATCATAATATGGAAAGATAGAGGTTTTTATTTTAATGTATATTTTTTACGAACGAATAGCCCCAGAGCTGGTACCAATTTTAGAGTAAATAAGTAGGTATACTAAAATATGAGGCAAGCCGGCAACTTCTCCTATATCTCTCCTATTATAATTTATAACCCTAAACGGGACTTTATACAAAACCGAGTTTCTCCACAGGTTTCGCACGCATCTAGCAAGGTTAAAGCCTCGACTAAATCGTCTTGCTATATTCTTTCAACTCTTTAAGCATTCCACTAAAATTTTATAACTACAAACTAGAATATTAAATACAAACTTATAAACCGCACGTTAAAGTCGCACGATAATTATAATAACCTAACCAAGAGCATGTCAGGACATGTCTAAGGAGGGTTCCGTAACTATAAACGCGTAATATGCTTTTTTTTTAATTACTCCAAAAGTTACTGTCCGATTTCGTTCACAATAATTTTCCTAAAGAGTTTTTAGCATGATCTATCAGCATGGAAATTTGCAAGTTTCTATCTCCTATAGTTTAAAAATGCTACGGGGGGGACCAACTTACAAACTACTTTGGAGGCTGATTACTCGAAAATGGTCAACTTTATAAAAAAGTAACGTATGAAACCTTGCCTTTATTTTAAAAGACCTATTCTACGATACCCCACACGATGGGATAGAGTGAAAAAATATTTTTCATCCCCACTTCACATGTATGGAGAGCCACCCCTAAAATATAAAATTATTCTTTTTTTGTGATCCCGAAACCGTGATATAGACACAATCTATAACTGCACCAAACTTCATCAATTTATATTCATAATTACAGGTGCTAGAGGCGCGGACAGACAGACAGACAGACAGACAGACAGACAGACAGACAGACAGACGGGCAGAGCGAAACTATAAGGGTTCCTTAAGTATTACGGAACCCTAAAAACGCATTCTATTTAATAAACCCCTAATGGTTGACCGTCATTATAATATTTGAAATTCAAAGTATATCAGACTGTACTAATTAGTTCAGGCTAGTCAGTTCGACCATACGTTTCGAATTTTCAGATTCAGGACATAATATTACGTTTCAATTTTCATTCTCTCAATAGGCAGGCGGACTGTTTTTTTATTGCATGAATGAATAAGTACTCTTAAATATCAGTAACTTCTCAAAAGAAACCGTATATCAAAATTCAATATTTTCAAAGGTACAGCGATTTGTATACAAAATTTCGCAAGTGTCGTAAAAACGCTCCATACTAAAATCGACATACAAATGACGTCACTATTGGATCAAAGTGTATGTATAAAGTATACGGCCGCAGGAACATATACTAGTCAAAAGAAAATAAGGGCCACTTGATAATTTTGAAGTCTGACCAAATTTATTAATTTTTAAGCAACCCTAAGTGGCTAAACGTTTTTGTGGTAATTCCCTAAGAGTTAACAAACTAATAGGAGCATACCACTTGCGTATTTTTTGAAGTGGGTAGATTTTTTTTCAACCACTTTATTTTACCCCATTTCTACACTAACATTTAACTCATTCCATTTGTGAATTTCTTAGTGATCGGTTAAATTTTGTTGATTGGAAGCGACATTTTAAAAACACAATGCCGAGGATACGAAGACATATGGACGTACAGACCACAACTACAGCCATAACATTGATTCAGGAGGGTTGATCGCAATGTTCTGTAGCTTTGCAATTGGGTTTTTCACGGCGGGCGATCCAAAACGCTTGGAATCGGTTTCAAGAGACTGGGAGTGCCACCAGGAGACGAGGCTCAGGCAGGAATCGAGCAACCACATCACAGGAAGATCGCTACATACGCCTGACTGCGCGCAGGGAGCGAATTGTCACCGCTTCTTCCTTGCAAAACCGCTTGCTGCAGGCGACAGGTACGAGCGTTAGTGACCAGACGATTAGAAATCGGTTGCATGAAGATCAACAATTCTCTAGGAGACGTGTAGTACGGATTCCATTGACAGGTGCTCATCGTGTAAACCGATTAACATTCGCAAGGCAGTACGAGGACTGGGACGCGAGTAACTGGAGCAGCGTATTGTTCATGGATGAGTCCAAAGTAAAATTTTTCAGTGATGATCGTCGTATTAGAGTATGGAGACGCGAAGGTGAGCGATTTTCGGATGCGTGTATCCACCAAAGTGACAGATTTGGGGGTCCCAATATTATGGTGTGGGAGGAATTTCTCTATTAGGTAGAACTGAGCTGGTAATCCTCAACGAAGGCACGGTAACTGCTCAACGATATATCGAACAGGTCATAGGACCCCATGTGGTGCCATATGCACACAGAATTGGTGCAGGTTTCAAGTTGATGCACGAACTCATACGAGCACGGGCATTTTCGTGCACATAAAATAAACTACACATAACTAACATAAAATAATATATTTTTTTACATTTACCAGCTAGTAATGCCTCAATATTTCCGAATATATTAATGAAACTAAATATTTCAGATGTTGTCCGATCCCCTATTTTGAGTTCTTTTAACTTTTGAGTTCATATTTTAGTATCGAGATTCGTGTAATCGAGTTTATCTATTATGTACCAAAAGACATAACCAATTTTTTTTTGCTTTATGACTAAGCTTTTGCCCACGGTTCCGTCCGCGTAATGTATACCACTGGAAAACTATAGGTACTATTTCGGAATAAAAAGCAGCCTACTGGTTATTCCATAGCTTAAACTACTACCATACCAAACTTCATCGAAACCCATTTAGTAGTTTTTGTGTGAAAAAGTAACAAAAATAGTAATAGGATGTGTATCTAGTTAAACAGCCTCCGTGGTCTAGTGGTTCGAGCATTGGCTCTCGACTCGGAGGTCGTGGATTCGATTCCCGTATTATAAGAACAAAAAATATTGCTTCCAAGTTTGGTTAGGACAATGCAGGCTGATCACCTGATTGTCTAACAAGAAACATGATCTATGCGTCGGATGGGCATGTAAAAAGTCTGCGCCTGATCTCTCGTCAGTCGTGTCATTTATCCGTCCCGCTGGATTACGAGAGTACAGGAAGAGTACTCTTGTGTACTACACACTTGGACACTATAAAATTACTCCTGCGTAACTGGCCTGGTTTCAATGAATCTGGCCACCGTCACCAAAATTGGTGTGGGGGAGTTATAAGGATGTGTATGGCGTATGCACAATGCCTTGCAATATGCATACACATCCACTTTTTTATAATTATAATTAATTTTGGTATAATATAAATTATAAAAAAGTTTGTGTTATTTATGTATATGAAAACTAATGACATTACTTGTTCCAGAAAACATGAAACTATAAAATTGCTATTCGAAGAGTCCTTTCTACAAAAAGGCGATGAGAGGTACGTACATTACATTCTACATGAGACTTACTCAAGTGTCGTTAGAGGAAATGCGGTCGAGAGGGCTTGCGTATTCTCATAATATAATTCTAGTCTTCAATATTTGAAAAGAAATCACGCGCCACCGCAACCAGTGTGAAACATCCTTAACAAAATACAAGTGTTTTTTACTTCTCTACAACATACAAACTAAGGCACTGTAGCTGTTTACATTGTTATTTGTAACGCTTACATTATTATAAAGTATAAAATATGTTAAGGTATAACGTGAGAATTCGCGTGTAATGTAACGTTACATATTCGAGCACTACATCAGTGTAGGAGGATAACCGAGACAAGTTCTTGCAGCGGTCTACAGGCGACGCACAGAGGCGATTGAAGGAGGTATCCACCCAAACCCAATAGAGGTCGTCCGTTGGCGAGATGAGGCCCGCGAGGACCTCTTCCAAAAATGGGAGGAAGATCTGGGGCTCCCGGGTGCAAGTAGACAGCTGGTGGCTGCAGTACGACCTATTCTACGAGAATGTGTCGAGTGTGAACACAGCTTCCCAGATTATCACCTTACACAGGTGCTCACAGGGCACGGGTGCCTTGGTGAGTACCTGTGTAGAGTGGTCAAAAGGGAGCCGACAGCAGTCTGCCATCACTGCGGAAGTGGAGCCGAAGACACGGCACAACATACGCGGGAGGCGTGTTCAGCTTAGGCGATCCCTCGCGCAGCCTTGTCTGCACGCATCGGCGGAGATTTATCGCTCCCTGCTCTAGTTGCCGCTATGACACGGAGCAAGGAAGTTTGGGACGCAGCTGCTACTTTTTGCACCGTAGTCATGGTGCAAGAGGAAGCGGCGGAGCAAGAGCGTGAGGCTTCGGCAGAATCGCACCCGATGCGTCGTAGACGACATGGTCGGCGGCGTTTAGCGCACCTAAATGCGCCTTAAAATTGATCCGTAGACGGCATCTGGGGGGTTGCCGCCTACTGAAGGATCAGGAGATGTAGGGTTCCTTTATGTCCGGGGAACCCATAGCGAAGGAAGATGGCAGCATCGCCGTCATCTATAATCAGATGATGCCCGATGAGGCAAAACGTCAGCGGGGTTGTGGTAGTCACAATAGTTCCCATGGCCCCGCCATAAAGCGTGAAGAAGGATATCGGGGGGTTTTAGTTGGTAAACCGGTGCATGGGAGTCCAACATAACCTTGCGAGCCTCCCCTGGGCCGTGTGGTATGCAGAACGCATTTCCCCTCAAAAAAAAAAAAAGGAGGATAACCGAGAATTACAATGGCACCTTGTAATGATACAATGTGTAATATCTTGATACTTGTAACATCAATGGATCTACCGTCCGCTTGGCGCTCAAAGTCGAATCTACAATGTTACATTACACGTGAATGCTCCAAGTGAGGGAGCACCTTTAAGGACACTATATCCGACCCTGCCATCGCTAACTACGATGTCGATCCTTGAAGAAAATATATGGAATTGAATTAACGTTCGCTAAGTGACATTGCGAACGTTATGTTTTGATTTCGAACTGAGTAATTGTAATTTATAATTAAAGAAGTCCGTGACTAATTTTTATGATTGTGAGTAATCTTAACCCATAAAGGACATTAGGTATGTTACTATGGAAAAATTTACCTACGGCGACCAAAGATAAAATTAGGATAAATATAAATGTAATTGCATCTCGATTACAACGGTCGCATAACTACAGAAGTTGGCGTAAATTCTGTGATATTTTAACTACTTTCAATGAAAATTCACAACAAATATAATTAAGAATTCATTGATTATACTCTACTTCTCAATACTTCTCAATGGATCTAAATTAAAATAACTACAGATAATGAAATTTGAATGAAAATGTATTTTGGTTTGTGGTCGAGACTTTTTAAAAAGCGGGTAAAAACGCCCAAATGTCTTTTATTTTTTTCCAAAAAATATATGTTTGAACTAATATGTCTCTAACTCAAGTTATTTGCTAAAGAGTAGTATAATAGTATACTCTCTAGTGACTCTAGTAAATGACTTTGACAAACTGAATCGTGTCACCGTTATTCCGTTATTGTAGGTTATAGGTAAGGGCCTGTCCACATGTCCACGTCACGTCCACGTCACGTCAACGTAAAACGGCACGGTGTCGCGACATCGTGCAATATAGTGGCATTCAAATCGGAGATCTCGGGTTCGAACCGATTTCAACCAGGATTCGAATCCCATCGGGGAACAAAATTGTATTCCTAGGTCATGATGTGTAAAAAGTATTAAATAGGTATAATCCGGCGTCACGACGTACATCTATACTGCGGCGACGTGATTTTTTTCTTTATGTAAGCGTACCGACTACCGTGCCGCAACACTGCACCATATCACGTTGACGTGGACATGTGAACAGGCCGTAAGGTTTATTAATTAATAATAATTATTAGTAGAGCCTCTCGAGACGTCACTTCAGTTCTGCAGTTTCAATATTTCAGTACACTATCGAGGCCTACTAAGTATCCAATTAATTATTGGATTTTGGATTTTTATTCAACAAAATATGCAACTTGAATATATTTTGTATATATTTTTTATTTTTCAAGAATATCTTACTGTCATACACAACATTATATATTTTTTTTTAATATAAAATAAACAAAAAAAATATCTTTATACATATAATATCTCTAAAAAGTCACATGTAATAAAATATGCACCAATTTTTCATAGAAATGTATTTAACTTACTACTTACTACTACTAAAAATCTCTTTATGGTACTTTGGTTTTCTGTGTTCCTGGGTCATAGATGTGTATTATAAGTATATACTAAAAATCTTAAATATATGTGTAGTATAAAAGTAGGTATTAAATATATTTCCATCGTCTGGTAAATGTAACACAAGTTCTTCGAGAACTTACCAGGAAACCAAACTGATGTGGTGCAAAAGCATAAATAGATATTATTATCATTTTAGGCTTTACAAATTTTTGTGTAATTAAAATGATAATCCTTCTGTTTTAGTTGTCTCAACCGGGCCGACATAATTAAAGTTTTTGATGGCAAAACTTCCGACGCGCCCGTAATAGCGCTGCTCTGCAACGAAATTTTAGGTAAATATGTAATATTTTCTACCTTATATGGTTAAAATGTCATTAAGTTAATGAGGGTAAGGCTCAGCTGTTGGTAAGTGATAATTTTATAAGGTACTATATGTTGCCCGCGACTTGGTGTGCGCAAAAGGAAATCCCGCAGGAATCGTACATTTCGCTGCAGTAAAAAGTAGCTATGTCCTTCCGCGTGGTCTATTCTATATCTGTGCTAAATTTTATCAAAATTGGTCCAGTACTTTCGGGGTATTCAATGCAAACAAACAAACCTTTCCTCTTTATTATATTACTAGACTTTGCCCGCGACTTCGTACGCGCTAAAAGAAATTTCACAGTAACCAATTTAGCCGCAATAAAAAGTATGTCCTTCCCCGTGGTCTACTCTACATCTGTGCCAAATTTCATAAAAATCGATCCAGTAGTTTAGGAGCCTATTCGATGAAAACAAACAAACAAACTTTTCCTCTTTATTATATTAGTATAGATTAGTATTAGTATAGATAACGTTATGTAATAAAAATTGTATAAAAAAGCGCTTAAAAATGTTCAATCGATGACGATACGAATACTTTATACCTTTAAAATTGTTCGTACAAACAAACAAACCTTTCCTTTTTATTATATTAAAGTATATATTAGTAGGTATATTATATTAGTATTAGTATAAATAACGTTTTGTAATGAAAATTGTATAATAAAGCGCCTAACAATTTTCAATCGATAACCATACGAATACTTTTTCGCAAATTGTTCGTGCTTGGTCTTCTGAAAGATCTAATATGCTTACGCTACCAATATTCCGTGTGGCTGACTATCAAACTGACAGGCAGTTTCATCGACTGTACAGTGTACCAGTGGCGAGGGGTTCCTATAACTCTTGTATGGGACTGTATTTTTCCACTAGGTTTTCACCGCCGGCTCTGATCAGACTCGAAGATAGCAAGGTTACACCGATTCGGGCAGAGCTGGGGCGTATAAAAAATAACACTGATTTGAGGAGAACATTTTACACGATAAGCCGTTAGCTTACCTGGCTCAGGGCAATGCCGTATAGGGAGCACAAATGTACTCTTCTAATTTCCATATAAGCTATCTCTCTCTTATTTCTCTATACGGCTATTTTTCCATAATTTTCCCTAATTTCCCTTTATCTCCCCTGAGCCAGGATAAGTGAAACGCATAACGTGAAATTCTTTATTTACCATAAAACAATACATAATCACACAGTTTACATAGATACTTAATAACACATAAGTTAAAGTTACAAGTATAAGAAAACCATATATTTTTCACCATTATAATCTAATTTTCTCTAAAACCATTTACATTTCTATTTACCTAAATGTTATTTACTTTAGCCACTAATTTTTCCTATGTACAACACTAATTTTCCAAGCGAAATAAGCTACGGTTAAGAAATTATAAAGAAAATAAACTCGTGACTTTAAAACAATTATTTACCACTATTCTAATGAATTTAACACTTATGTACAACACTTATATTCACTATTTTCACTCTTAAGAGTTTATGTACTATTTACTCACAGTTTTTAGAAACGTTTTAAAGCACTGATAAGCGTTCATTGTCTTTAAATTCACTTTAAAACACAGGCGAGGCCGCTGTCCTTAACATCCTCCCCCCGGCGCAGTAGCCAGGTTCTACGCAGCCTCCTCTGGTGACCGCGGGCTCGCTGGACCCGCCGTGGACTGCTCCGCTGACTGCCAGCTGTCTGTGTCCGCCGCAAACTGCTCCGGTGACTGCGGGCTGACCGTACCCGCTGCAACTGGCTGCGACCGCGAGCTGTCTGTGCTCGCTACAGCTCGTGATGGTGACTGCGAGCTGTATGTAGCTCGCCCCGGCGACTGCGAGCTGTCTGTAGCTCGCTCAGGCGACTGCGAGCTGTCTGTAGCTCGCCCCGGCGACTGCGAGCTGTCTGTAGCTCGCTCAGGCGACTGCGAGCTGTCTGTAGCCCGCTCAGGCGACTGCGAGCTGTCTGTAGCTCGCTCAGGCGACTGCGAGCTGTCTGTAGCCCGCTCAGGCGACTGCGAGCTGTCTGTAGCTCGCCCCGGCGCTCGTTCCGCGCCCGGCGACGCCCCCGGCTCCGTCTGCTCCGCCAGCGGTCGCGGTTGCGACTGCGGCGCCTCCTCCAGCACTGCCAGCTTTGATGTGGGCCTGCGGAACACACCACTGCGCGTGCGAACGTCCGCACAACGCACCTGTCCGTCCGGGCCAGGGTAGACCCGGTGCACGACCCCGCGCGGCCACGTATTACGCGGCAGCGCCGGATCTACGACCACGACCAGGTCGCCCGGAACCAGGGCACGGCTGCTCTGCGGCGCCCCGTAGCGTGGCGTGAGCGTGGGGAGGTATTCCCTCACCCAGCGCCTCCAGAACTCGTCGGCAAGGGCTTGCGCGACTCTCCAAGTCTTCTTGTCCGCCGGCACACACGGTCCGACGTACGGCAGTCCGGTGGACGAACCCAGGAGGAAATGGTTCGGTGTGATTGCCTCCGGGTCGCTGGGGTCCACGGAAACGTGAACTAGCGGTCGTGCGTTCACGGAATACTCCGCCTCGGCCATCAGGGTCTGGAGTACCTCTTCTTTCGGCGACTTCTCGTTCAGCGTAGCGAGTAAGGCGGTTTTCACCGACCTCACCATCCGTTCCCAGGCACCTCCTTGACTCGGTGCCCCCGGCGGGGTGAATTTCCATTGCATGCGGTGCGTGAGGCCCAGCTGAGCCATAGCCGGCGCCCACTCAGCGTACGCCTGCCGCAGCTCGACGTCCGCTCCTCTGAAGTTCGTCCCGTTGTCGCTGTACATAACTGACGGCCATCCTCGTCGCGCAGCCATTCTTCTCATGGCCATTATTGCTGAGTCTGTCGACAGCGAGGCCACCAGCTCCAGGTGTACGGCCCGCGTCGTCAGACAGGTGAAGAGCGCTCCCCATCTCTTCTCGTGACGTCGGCCGATGGTGATCGTCATCGGGCCGAAACAGTCGAGACCACAGTACGAAAATGGTCTCTGGAACGCCCCCAGGCGCTCCGCCGGCAAGTCTCCAGTTTGTGGTGTTCTCGGGTGCGCCCGTCGTAGCCGACAAAACGCACACTTACTTGTTATGCTGCGCACCGTCGGCCGCAGCTTCAGGATCCAAAACCTTTGCCTGAGGTCGTTCACGACCCTCTCACGGCTCCCGTGTCCTGCCCGGGCGTGCTCCCGTGCCACCAGTAACTTCGTAAACGGGTGTCTACCGTCCAGGATGATTGGATTCTTCATCTCCGCTGGAACCTGCGCTGCTTTGATTCTTCCGTCTAGTACGAGCAGCCCGTCTTTGTACACTGGGCTGAGCCGGTACAAGGGGCTCCACCTAGGCGCCGTCTTGCCACTTGTGATCTTTTCAATTTCTTGCGTGAAGCTGTCCCGTTGTGACCTCTGATACCACAACGTCTCGGCCCGCTCTAGGTGTCGTACCTCGAGGTTGGCTCGACGATCTCGGCACTTTTCTAAGAATAACAAAACCATCGCTGTGCATCTTATGAGGCGCTCGTAACTCGAAAAGCGCGTCACATCCGGTAGACAATCCAGCTCACTCGCCCTTGTGGTGTAAAAGGCGACATGTTCTTCTTTATCTTCGACTTGGGCGGGACTCTCCGCGGGCCACTCGCTCATAGGCCTGCGCAGGAAGTCTGGCCCTTTAAACCATGGGTCCTCGTCGCTCCTCGGAACATAGCCCGTTCTCGTGGCTAGGTCCGCGACGTTGTTCTTAGTGCTCACCCACCTCCACTGGTGGACAGATGTCAACTTTAGCAGCTTCTCTACTGCCTTTCCACTTATTGCTGCGTCGTCATTTCTCAGGCTCCATCTCACCGGGGCAGCCTGCAGCTTCAATCTCGGTCTTGATTGCGCCTTCAGCGGCGACACCTTGGCCTTGGCAGCGGCCAACACGGCTCGGACATCCCCATCTTCTCGCTTCAAACTGCAGCCCGCACGACTCCCCCCGTCGATCCTTGGGGTTATGACATCTCTCGTGTGCCACTGGAGTCCCGGTCCCATACTGCAGTTTGTCTGACTCCCCCCGTTGTTACTCCGGGGTAATGTGACGCCCTCTTTGCGCCACTGGAGTCTCGTCCCGCCTAGACTCTCGCCCGTTCGTTCGTCCGGGTAGTCGACGGTCCATATGTGCAGGATATTCTCGTCATCCTGTTTCGTTCTCATGCGACTCGGGATGCCGCCGTGAATTACCCAGCCGAGTTTGGTCTTTGAGGCCGCAGGCTGGTTCCTTTTCCCGATTCTCAGTTCTCTTGACACGATGAGCTGCCAGTTGTCCGTACCGATGAGAAGTTGGGGTTTCTCGTTCTCATAACACATCTCTTCATCCCTGAGATCGTGCAGGTGAGCGAGTTGCAGCAATGATTCCGGAACGGATTGAGTGAGCAAGTTCAATCCGCCCACCGTTCTCGCAGTGATGTCGTGCCTGGTACCGTCGTGACCCCGTACGCCCAGTTGTACGAGTCGGCTTTTTTCCTCATTTCTCTCGGCATTGATCCCGTGCATCCGCAGCACTTTCGACGGACCGTCTGCGCCGATAGCCTTCGCGACGTCTTCATCCAGCAGAGTCACTGTCGAGCCCTCGTCGAACAGCGCGAAGATGTCCGCTTCGCCCCGTGGACCTACGACTTGAACCCTTCTCATCTTGAGTTTTACCGCACGGTCGGACGTGACCGATGCGGTAATAACGGCGTCCTCAGCCTGTGGAGCGCCGCCGGACCTCTCCTCGTGCAGCAACGTGTGGTGCAGCCGCTTACAACCCTGTGCGCCGCACCGTTTCGCCTTACAGTTGAATCTTCTGTGTCGACTCGATATGCACAGGAAACACAGCCCCTCTTTCCTGACTGTGTCCCATCTCTTTGGTACGCTCATTTTCTTGAAGGTGGCGCAGCGAGGCAGAGCGTGATCATTGGCACATATCGGGCACTTCATTGCTTCCTCGCGTACCTTCTTGGGTTGGCTGTGGCTCAGCGAACCCCTGCCCTCATCTGTCACCGCGAAGACTGGCCTTCTTGCTCTGGTTTCACTCTTGTTCGGAGGTTGACGCGGTGTTTCTCTCTTCGATGTCGTGCTGAATCCGTAGCGCAGTGCCCTGTCCGCTTCCCTCATTAAGAATTCAGAGAGAAGGACGACATCGGGCTCGTTCCTGAAGCGCGACGTCTCTTCTGCGTAGTCGTACCACTTGCTTTTCTCGTAGGGACTGAGTTTCTCTAGAATGTCTCTCGTGAGCAACGGGTTGAAAAGGTACCCGTGCCTCAGCCTCTTCAGGATAGCCACCATGTTCTGAATCTTCACGGCGAACTGGTTGAGTTCCGCCGCCGAACCTCCGAGCCTCGGTAGCCTCTTCAGGTCTTCCATCATGCGGTCCACCATAACTTCTGGACGTCCGAAGCATTGTTCTAGAGTCTTCATGATTTGTTCGGGCGGCGTAGCGACGCTCAGCAGTGGTGCCACGGCTTCCCTGGCTTCTCCCCGTAAGCAGTTCCTCAGCCGAGCTAAATTCTCGATCGGTTTCAGCTTGTAGAATGCAGTGGTGTCTTCCATTGCTGCCTTGAAGGATAACCATTCGGTGGGAGCCCCTGAGAATGTAGGCAGCTCCGTTGTGTGGCGCGTCTGGCGTTGATTCAGCAGCTTGTCTAACGTTTCAGCGAGATGTTCCACTCCGTTGGCCCTAGACGTGGGCGGTGTGGGTGAGCGTGGGCGGCGCTGTTCCGGCCACTCAAATCTCGTCCTCTGGCCTTCGCGTCTTCCTCCAGTTGGTGGCATGTCTTCTGGCTTCGGCGTCTCTCTCTCCTCTAACACGACCGGCTCTTGTCTAGCCTCTTCATGGTCGGGTCCTTGTTCGCTTAGCCAGGCTCGTACACGTTGCTCCACCTGTTCAGACGGCTCGTCGTCATCGGGGCTGCTTCCATCCTCTGCGGCGGCGACGTCGGCGACGAGTTTCTTCTTGATAAGTTCTGCTTCTATTTGCAGTTCCTTTTTACGGAGAGCGGCCAGCTTCTCTTCCGCCTCATATTGTATGCGTGCGACGACACTCGCTGTCGATCGACGCGACCTAATTGAAATAGCCTTCTTCCTGGCTAGTGTTTGCACTTCCGGAGCTACAGGTGCCTTGCTAGTACCTGGTCTCGGTTTTAAAATTGTTTGAAGCAGATCTGCCCTTCCCTCGGTCGGCGGCGGCTGGCTCGTGGCGGCAGCAGACGGCGATCGTGGCGGATCTGGAAATCTTCGCGGTTGTTGTTGTTGTGGTTGGTTCTCCTCGGCCCCGCTCTGACTCCTTGTGATGACCATAGTTTAAGTTAAATGTTACGTTAAGTTAAATCCTCAAATCAAAATTAATCTTCAAATATTCGTCTTCAAACTCCAAAAATCTTCAGAGTCTTCACGACTCTTCAAGAATCTTCGGTAGGTTTTTCAGGCGAAAAATCTGCGAATCCTTGCTTCCCTCTTCCTTGGTGTTGTCTTGTATCTTCGAGTCCAATCTTCTAATCTGAGTCCGTTGATCCCCGGTGTTGAATTCCTTTCTTCCAAAATTCTATGTTCGGCTTGATAAATTTTCTTCAAAAAATTTTCTATGTCCTTGGCTCGATGAAATTATTCTATGTCCAGTGTTCAGTAAATTTTTCTAAGTCCGGTCTTCAATAAATTTTTCTATCTCCTTGGCTCAGTAAAATTTTTCTATGTCCGATGTTCAGTAAATTTTTCTATGTTCCGTCATCAATAAATTCTTCTAAGTGTCGTCTTGATTGTTTTCAACTGGTATTGGACTTCGAAAATTTCTTCAATCTTGTATCTCGGATCACACGCGACTAACTCACTAACTTGCAATCCGGATCGCAAGGACCGCGCACTACTGTATGGGACTGTATTTTTCCACTAGGTTTTCACCGCCGGCTCTGATCAGACTCGAAGATAGCAAGGTTACACCGATTCGGGCAGAGCGGGGGCGTATAAAAAATAACACTGATTTGAGGAGAACATTTTACACGATAAGCCGTTAGCTTACCTGGCTCAGGGCAATGCCGTATAGGGAGCACAAATGTACTCTTCTAATTTCCATATAAGCTATCTCTCTCTTATTTCTCTATACGGCTATTTTTCCATAATTTTCCCTAATTTCCCTTTATCTCCCCTGAGCCAGGATAAGTGAAACGCATAACGTGAAATTCTTTATTTACCATAAAACAATACATAATCACACAGTTTACATAGATACTTAATAACACATAAGTTAAAGTTACAAGTATAAGAAAACCATATATTTTTCACCATTATAATCTAATTTTCTCTAAAACCATTTACATTTCTATTTACCTAAATGTTATTTACTTTAGCCACTAATTTTTCCTATGTACAACACTAATTTTCCAAGCGAAATAAGCTACGGTTAAGAAATTATAAAGAAAATAAACTCGTGACTTTAAAACAATTATTTACCACTATTCTAATGAATTTAACACTTATGTACAACACTTATATTCACTATTTTCACTCTTAAGAGTTTATGTACTATTTACTCACAGTTTTTAGAAACGTTTTAAAGCACTGATAAGCGTTCATTGTCTTTAAATTCACTTTAAAACACAGGCGAGGCCGCTGTCCTTAACAACTCTATTCCTATCGGCTTCCCTTACCGCTTACTTTTGAAGACCCTGATCCAAATCCCTACCTATTTACAGGCTACAGCTTCCCTATGAAGGAGAACCAGCCCTCGCCACTGCAGTGTACACTTTGATTATATACTACACTAGATAGAGCTTCACCTAAGAAATACAGCGCAAAAAACAGGCCAGCTTTTCTATACGTGTGTGCGTGACCGCTTTGTCTTATGGTGTCTACAGACACACGAATTTGGTACGGAGCGTACAGCGGATCTGGTACGCTCCGTACCAGATCCGAGCGTGTGTAGGGCAGTCCGGCGAACATATGAAGAAGGCGAAGAGTTCGCCGTTGTCCGCATCGGATCTGGTACGCTCCGTACCATATCCGTGCGTGTGTAGAGCAGTCCGGCGGTTAGGCTGTACAACGGTATCAGTGTTGCCAACTTAGGGATGTACCCCCCAAAATTAGGGAAAATATCTACGGGGGTTTACTAGGGGACAGGATGTTTAGAGTTTACTATTTATGAATCAATTTGTATGTAATAATAAAAAATATTTTAATGTGTGTATATAGCCAGGGATATGAAAATGTATTGGGAGTGAAATCAGATTAAGACAAGTTAGTTTTATGTTATTCACACGTAAGTCTTTATGTTAAACACATAACCTTTCTTTCTAGATTATTATCTCTTAGACCTGTCAATGGTATAAGTAATCAGGGGTAAAATTTGGGGAGAAATATTTTTGAGAGTTGGTATCACTGCCCGTTATCAATGAATTGAGGGAATCGTCGTCGTCGTTTAAAAACCGCACTGTAAATAGAACTCTGTGCTAATGTAATAGAGCATAAAATCGAACACACGAGTGTCGAGCGTTTCGCTCCACTGCACCGCACCAAATCCGTGCGTGTGTTGCGACACCGAATTTGGTTGGTCCGGATATGGTTCGCTGTACGCTCCGTACCAAATTCGTGTGTCTGTAGATAGCATTACACTCGCGTCATGTCATTCAATATATATTTTAGGTGTGTGTGCAAATTGAGTCCAACCGTTGGCTTACTTTTTTCGACGGAAGCGCGCGGACTATCTATGTAGTATGTAATCAAATAGTGTACATTCTTTTCCACAATTCGCAGGTTACGAAGTCTTGTCGACGGGTCCGGAGCTACTGGTGCAGTTCACGTCCAACTCCAACACCCCCGGACAGGGGTTCAAGGCGAGCTTCCAGTTCCACGCGGACAACTATACCACAGGTTTAGTAAGCATATGCTTTGTGTGGTTTTATCCGAATCTACGATTAAATGTGGGATCGCACTAAGCGTAACGCGGCAGCAGAAGTACGCAACGTGACACTCCATTGCGGTATCACTTGTAGAGAATTGTCGCGTCGCGTCGTCGCTCCGCTGCCGAGTGTGTCCCACCTTTAAGCGCAAATTGAGTACTGATCGTAAGTAGCGGTCGAACATGCTACTAGCATAGAGTAGAAAATATGTAATATATTATACTACAACGTAAGTATATTATAATACACCTATTTACGTACAGGAAAAAGCTTTCATAGAAAGATTTAAATCGATCCCAATTTGAAAATTTTGACGTCCTCTTCAACTGCACATGTGGAGAAATTGTGAGCAGTTGAAGAGGACGTATAAGGCGGCGGCGTATCCACGATTTTGCACAATCGTGGATACGCCGCCGCCGTATACGCCGTATGCTTGTAGTTGTGCAAATAAATCTCTGTTTGTTTTGTAAAAGAAAATATTATTTTTTGTTATTTATTTTTAACCTAGGAATTTGTTAAATTGTCAGTAGATTTAAGTAGCTTTAATATTAATATAATATTATTATTATATTTTATAATAATTATCGCCAACAAACTGTTTCGCAGTTTGGCGAATTTTATAGTTATATGTATATTGTGTAATACTTGTGAATTAATTAAAAAAATCGTAAGCTAACTATGTAGCTGTTTATCTCTTCGTCTTTCTTTAATCTGTGCTAGTCACAACAACATTTTCTTATTTTTAGCGAGGCCGCTACGGGCAGCACAACGTACCGTGGTAAAGCCGGTTGACGTGCCGGGAACCATTAATAAATTTTAAAAAGTTGTTACAGAACGCTTGTGTGCTAAAGCTTATTATTATTAGGTCAATGATTTCGATAACAATTAAATACTTTGTGAATAAGATGGCCCCCTGCAAGGCTTCTACGCACTCATGTATCTTTTGTCTTATAGATTATGTTACTAAATTGTATTTTTTTTAAATAACAATTTTTCTATCTTATTACTAAAAGGTGGCCCTGCGCGAGTTTCTTACGCCAGTTCTTCTTAGCCGGGCTATTTTATAATCTATATGGAAATAAACAAAATTGATTTTGAGTTTTCAAACATATATTATTACTTAAAAGTCGAATGTCGATTGCTATTATTAATTCAAACTTTACCTAAATGGGTAGTTGTGAATTATTTAAATGTTACTTTCAGATGGAGAAAATCATAAAAAAAGTACCGAAGTAACCTCTCCCCTGGGGCCCGCCGTGAGTGCTGCGAGTGAGTTTTTATACATTTTGTTATTCACAAACATCTTAAGCGCCTTTACACATGGCGCAGCTACGCCGCGGCGGCGCTGCTAGATTTTGTATGGGTTTCACCGCCGGCGGCGCTGCGGCAAAAAATCACAAGTGCAGCGGTGCGGCGGCGGCAGCGGTGCATGCGCGATTTACACGGGAAACAAAAGCCGCATTTGTCGTACGACGAAAATCGTGTGTTTTTGTCACTCCATTAATGTGAGATTTACACGTGTCGATTTTCACGGCAGTTTCCGCTGCACGGCGAAAAACGACCGTGTACCGTGTAAATGACAATTCGGCTAGGTCGCAACCGCAATGCAATTTTGCCAACAAAAGTGACAAGGTGATTTGTCAAGCGACTCATTGCATGTGCACGCCGAAAATCGACTTATTTAAATCCCGCATAAGACGAACGATTTTCGGTAGATTTTCACCGTGCTACTAAAATTGTGCGACTTTAGTCTTCCGTGTAGATCCCCTATTAGCATACTAACAAAAATACTATCTTCAAATGGCTTCAACACTCAAATAAAGGATAATGAAGCTTTTCAGGTTGTTAGGTTTTACTTACGATAGTTTTGAATGTATAAGAAGTTTTTATTTAAAGTTTTCATTTTAAATTATAAAATTTTAGTAATTCAGATTTCAGACAAAATTTTAGTAAATTGATTTTCTTGTTGTAAGTACCGTATAAAATGGCATTTTTAGTGAAAATCTGTTTTAAAATCACAAACAGACACTTCAATTTTATATATTTGTATATATAGTATAGATTGTAGCTACTCTTCAATTGTACAGAGTATAGATGTTAGCTACCTAATGAATTTCTTTCAGCTTCATCCTGCCACCAAGTCATCAGGTCGGAAAGTTCCAGAAGCGGGAAGCTAATCTCTCCTCTATACCCGTCGCCGTACCCGCCCAAGACGCACTGCCACTACGACCTGCGAGGCAGGGGACGGGAGCGTATTAGATTAGTGTTCGAGGACTTTAGTCTGCAGAGGTTCACGGGGAATGTGATGGAGTAAGTATTATACCTACTTGAGTGTTTGTGTTACCGGAATCATTAGCAGACAACAGAGGGTCAATTCTGATAAATAAAACCTGCAATAATACAATTACAATCAAGTCCCGATACGCTAAAACTGCCAAATAGTATTCTCGTAACGTTAAACCAAGTGAAACGCGTTCTGATTGGTCGAAACTTCACAAAATCAGTTTATAATAACATGTCGCTTCACTTATAATAAATATAATGACAGAAAATGAAAGTCTACTTTATCTATACTAATATAATAAAGAGGAAAAGTTTGTTTGTTTGTTTGCATAGAATAGGCTCCGAAACTACTGGATCGATTTTGATGAAATTTGGTACAAATGTAGAATAGACTACGGGGAAGGATATAGGCTACTTTTTATCGTGGAAAAATTTACAGTTTTTGCCAAATTAACTTTCGCGCACGAAGTCGCGGACAACATCTAGTATACGATAATTGAGGTTCTGACATCTGTCATAATATTGTCTCGATAAGTGTGGAGGACGTCAGAACAGAGTCAGTCGCCGGCAGTTACCATAAGAACGGAGTAGCAGGTAGACGTTGCTGATGAGACCAACTCTTGTAAGTAGCGTCAGTGCCTACACCTTCTGTTGTATAGCATATTATTATAGTCTTGGCTATTGACTTCGGACGTCGTAGGCTCCAAGCGTTGGATCAACAAGAAATGTTGTTTTCAAGTCTGATTAGGACAATGCAGGCTTATCACCTGATTGTCTGCTAAGAAAGATTATACATACGTCAGATAGGCATGCAAATAGTTAGTCATCCGTCCCACTGGGTTACAATTGCAAAGAAAGAGTGCAATTACAAAGCAATAAAAATAACGATTTATTATCTAAACAACGAAATAATTTTTGATACAAAAGTAGTATCAGGTAATCTTATTCATTAGCAGATTGACCGTCGTCATATTTTTTTCGTATTATTAAATTAAAATTATGAGAACACTACCTGCTTTTGAATTAGATTCTCTGATAGTTACCACATATTAATGAAACGGTAACTCTTCGTTAACTGTAAACTGTAGTGATTTTGTTACAGCTTAAAGGTATTATAGACTTGAATATTTGATATGAATTTCAATTTAATACCTCTACGAGTTCATGAGGAAAAGGGTAGTAAGTTTAAAATTATTAAAAATATTTTTATTATATGATGTAACTAAAAATTTACGGTTTTCGCAATTTTTCCTTTATCTATGTTATTGCTTCGTACCAAATTTCAAGATTCTGAGTTCACGAGAATCCCGTAGGTTTTGACTTTTGAATTTGCGGCATAATCGGCACTATCTTTTGATTGCGTTAGCTTAGAAGTTTGATTTTTTCACAGTTTCAAGAGACCGTAGACCTGAGTATTTGATATAAATTCCAGCTTGATACCTCCACGCCTTCCTGAGAAAAAGGGTCTCGACAGACAGACAGATGGAAAACAAGTTGATCCTATAAGGGTTCCGTTCTTTCATTTCGAGGTACGGAACCCTAAAAAACGTTAAGCAGGCTAATTGCTAAATAAAGTGAACAGTATTTATCCCGATTGCCGATTAAAGTTTGAGTCGATCACTATTCTTGATATGAAACTTCCCTACAAGAATTCTGTTAGCAGACTAAAACGGAGAACCGGAATACAAACATTTGCTTATAAAACTTCTTGTCTAGCAAGACATGCCCTGTTCAACATAATATTTCCAAAAATGACCTATTTCATACGCGATCAATCGCCATTGACACGTAATAATAACTTCCAGTTTTTGCCGACAATTATCGACAGCTGTTAGCGGTCGCGGGAGATTTATTGCCCAAACATCTGACTGACCATCAGTCAAGGTTGAACATCGACACGGTGATTGGTTTGTGTTTGGTTAGTGGTTACTATGTTTTACATAAAACTCTATACCTAATATTCTATACCTACAATCGTGTCATAGTGTTCGGGGACATACTCATCCGAAACGGCTTGATTGTTTCTTTTGATTTTTTTTGTATACTCGGAATATATTCTAAGAATCGGTGGTAATTAATTTTTTATATATGCAAAACAACATTTGCCGGATCAGCTAGTAAGTATATACATAATTAGGACTAGAAGATCCACCCTAATATGATACCTAGTAAGTAGTTTATTAAAAATTAGATCTTGTCCGCGACTTTTTGCGCGCAAAAGTTAATTTCGCAGAAACCGTACATTTTTCCGCTATAGAAAGTAGCCTATGTCCTCCCCGTGACGACTCTACATCTGTGCTAAATTTCATTAAAATCGGTCCAGTGGTTTCGGAGCCTATTCAATGCAAACAAACAAAGAAACAAAATTTTCCTCTTTTATTATATTAGTATTTATTATATTAGTATAGATATATTATCGATTTAGCGATTCCATTGGTAGTTAAGTCAAATTGTAAAAACTTATGAAACGAAATCTAAATGAAATTACAAAGTGGTAAACATAATATATCGATACTATGATAATTAAAAAAAATTTTGCGTATCCAAGTTACCTACTTAATATACGCATAAAAAGGTCTACATAGCGACAATGCTAGGCAATCACTTTGTTTATATTTATTTATATATAAAAGGAGATGTCCTCAGTCCTCACTGAATGACAAACAGACGCTCGCACACCCGTAACCGCTAATGGTAGAAACGTGAAAGGATAGTAGTTTTAATTTACAATGTAGACCCACACAAAATATTATTAGCTTTATCCCAAGGGAACACTACTGTTTTGGGATAAAAAATATCCTATATCCTTTCCCGGGACCCAAAGTATATCTATACCAAATTTGATAAAAATCGGTTCAGCGGTCAAAGCGTGAAGTGGTAACAGACAGACACACTTTCGCATTTATATTAGTATAGATTTTGGAAAATTTATGAATCGTGAGCCCAGTTTGCATAGTACTAAAAAATATCAACAACTAAACGAGTGAATTTTGGCATTCAGATATGTATGACGTAGAAATCCGTTAAAAAAAGGGTTTTTTTTAATACCTACCTCACTAGGTGCAATGGGGATCCACGTAGATGAAGTCGCGCGCAAAATAATACAACGTGACTTATTAAAACACTATTCAGATATTTTGCTAATAATACCTATCATCCATAATAATAATGTCTATTATCCCTCATCGTAGTCCTAAATAGAGCGTACCTTATGTATAGGAACAACCATTAAAAGTTTACGACAATATCTATTATGAAAATGATCCCTTTGAACAAACAGCAATTTAATACGCAGCTTAAACTTTCGTAACGGCTGTTAGCTATTTATACCGCGAGTTCGTGCGCGCAAAAGTTAATTTCGCAGAAACCGTGCATTTTTCTGCGATATAAAGTAGTCTATGTCCTTCCCCGTGGTCAACTCCACATCTTTGCAAAAACTTCAAATCGGTCCAGTAGTTTCGGAGCCTATTCAATGCAAATAAGCAAACAAATAAACTTTTCCTCTTTATTATATTATTATATCAAATCAAATCAAATATACTTTATTGTGCACATAACAAATAGCATGGATACAATACATTAACACAAACATTACAAAAAACAGATATGCACACAAGGCGGCCTTATTACTAAGTAGTAATTTCTTCCAGACAACCTTATAATGTTGGAAATAACAATGTTTTGGGAAATGGGTGTAGTACATAAAGTACACATAGTAATGAACAAATTTATCTAAAATAAAAATAAAATAATAAAATAAAATACATACATATAATATTTAAAATAGTTTACAATTTAGGGTTGAGACACAACTTCTAGGTAATGATTTCTAAGTAAGTTTTTAAAGCTACTTAAGGTTTGAGCTCGTCTAATTTGGGCAGGTAATGAGTTCCAGAGCAGAATGGATTTAACAGTAAAAGAAGAGTTGAAGTATTTAGTGCGGTGGACCGGTATATTAAGGAGGAGATTAGTAGAAGATCGCAGCTCTTGTCTATCAGAGCTACGAATATTAAAATTGTTTTTTAAATAAGTAGGGCAATGAGAATCAAACAGAATATTATAAAGCAAGGAAAGAACGCGAGCGTTGCGGCGCTAACGGATTGGTAGCCATTTGAGCTTGAGACGATAGTCGGAGATATGGTCGAATTTACGTAAACCAAAAATGAACCGCAATGCCAGATTTTGAAGGCGCTCAAGCCTATTAAGTTGATCTTCAGTCACATCTATAAAACAAGCGTCTGCATAATCTAGAAGCGAAAGGAATAGAGATTCTGCCAAGGCCACTTTTGTCGGTATTGGAAGAACATATATAGTATAGATTAACAATACTAATATTCTAAAATAAAAGGCAAGCATTTTTTTATACTTCCATCAAGCTACGTAAAAAAATCAATTAAATAAAAATAGGTATCATTTTTCATTTCTTCAGATACATTTTTGTTTCGTGACTAGATCCCGTGACTTTGTGTGCGGAAATGGAAATTCCACGAGAACTGTACATTTCTTCGTGTTAAAAAGTAGCCTATGTCCTTCCCCTCGGCTTAATATATATCTGTGCTAAATTTCATCAAAATCGGTCCAGTAGTTTCGGAGCCTACTTAAGGCAAACAAACATACAAACGAATATTTCCTCTTTATAATATTAGAGTAGATAATTAACCATATTTCAAATATTATTAGTTACTAGTATCTACTTTTTTCCATTCACAATAGCAGTTTTTGAAGTTAAAACTTTAGTTGCGACATTTATCATGAAAAATAAAACTTTACACGTTAACAAAAAATCCTCCCACAACAAAAAAGTGTTACAACAAAAAAGTAAATGAAAATAACTTTGTATGATATAAAATCGACGACAGTAAAATATATCCACAATTCCACAATGATCAGACTAGTCGTAAAATCGTTTCAATAATTCCCCTTCAAATACAAGTTTTAGTTATAATTTTATATGCGATACTATTCCCACACACTAACATAATATGAGAGTAGTAGTAACTATAGTAAGGTTAGAAATATTATAGTGATTATAATGGTTTTTTGTTTATCAAAACGAAGTTTCAGAAGGTTCAGAAGAAGAAATACGGAATAAACTGCGGAAAAAAAATGACAAAATAACAAATGTCAAACTTTGACTGCCCCAATCAACCCCAAAAGTGGGGCAGTTACGTGTGGACTATTTTGCCACCGTCATACCTCCTTTATAATATTATATGTATATGTCTATGTATAATATTTAATTGTGTGAAGATAATGCAGGTATCTAATGGTGTCCATGAGGATATCATTAGATTCCTGTATTTTTGAATTTTATTTCAAAGCTTACTTTTTTCAGCTGCGAGAGTATGGATTCCCTCGAAATATTTTTGTACGTGGACGGTCGACTAGAGAAGATGGCATCATACTGCGGCAATGAGGTGCCGAAGCCAATAATGTCGAACGGACCAAAACTGTCTATTGAGTTTCGAGGCATCTATTCCTCCAGACACAGTAGAGGCTTTAAAATATCCTACTACTTCGTCGAGGGTAAGTTATTTTCATTGTCATCATCTTCATCTGAATCTTTCTCATCTTCATCATTATTACTATCATCGTAATCGCCACGTTCAATCAACAATGTCCTTAATACTGGTGCATGGGTATTGGGTATCTCTATAATGTAAGAAGGTTATTAAACCTTGTGTCTAGGGTAAGTTATTTTCATCGTCATCATCTTTACCTGCATCTTTCTCATCATCATCATTATTACTATCGTCATCATGATTGCCAGATTCAACCAATAATGTTCTTAATACTGGTGCATGGGTATCTCCATAATGTAAGAAGGTTATCAAACCTTGTGTCTAAAAATGTGGTTAATAATGCCAAGTGCCGAAATGTAAAAAGACTACTGAGGTTTGTTACAATTTTAACGTTTTATGTTCGATTGTTTCTAGTGCTAACCTCAATTAAGTAACTACCCGTTAGAGATATAACTGTCAAATATACCTAAACTTTCAAGTGATATAGTGATTTGAATGATTTGATGATTGAATAAATGATTTGAATAGCCTTAATTTTCTCATAAAAGTATTTTTTTTTTAGATTTCGGTATCGTAACTGGTAAGCAGTTGCCAGAATTCCCGTGTGCCTTCGTCTACAATAGCACCGTCCGTCGCAAGGGCGCGGTGACGTCACCCAACTACCCAGGCCTCTACCCCCGAGACACGGAGTGTAACTACTTCTTCTATGGAAATGAGAATGAGAGAGTCCATCTACACTTCACGCATTTTGATGTCGAAGGCGTTTTACCGTGAGTAGCCCCTTTTTGGAATGTAACACGCTTGACAAGGAGATGCTTGACGTTAGAGAGCAAAAGTAGGATGATTCGTCCGTGCCGCTTTTTTGACTCTACTTGGTGGGGCCCTGCCGTGTCCCCAGATTTCTAATTGCTTGCCAAACAGTTTGACTAGCCTGTAAATATATTTAAATATATAATATCTCTTATACTATAGTATGTATAATATTTCAGTCAAGATTTTAAACGCATATGCCAGCTAGCCAGTAGAAACATAGACGAAGCGAAGAACGAAAAGTTGGGAATTTCACGTAGAATAAATTTTTATATTATTAAAGAAAATCGACAATGCTTTATAATTATTTAAATAGAACCAACAAATCTACGAAATATAACCCAATAAGTAGCTTTATTTTAAATGTTTCTATTCGAATATAAATACGTAAGAGATTCTTCGAATTTCCTTTTCTCCGATAACAGAATTTCTACCTTATTTTCTCTAGTTTAGGTACAATTTACATGAGCCACAATTTAGAAACTGTGTAGTTGAATTTAAAAGAGCTCCTTAATCTCCAACAAAATGTTCCATTGTTTACTTTTGTTGAATTTAATATTGTATATTTGCGGTCTTGTTTAAACTATTTGTCATAAAGTAAATCAGAATTCCCTAAAAGGAATTCTATAAATAGAATTGAAATGTCTCTTGAAGAGACTTCATGTATCAATAAAAAGGAATTTAGCTATTCGGCATTTGATTTCACTTATTTTTAGTTTTTGCATTTATTTACACATTGAATGTTCTCTCATCCCAGGACGTATTATTTTTACGTATTCTTGAAATGCAGAATGCCATTTCATTAAAATCTACAGCGGAATACGGCTCATAGAAAACCGCCGTTATTTTACGTCGGTTTTCTGTGAGTCTCGTGTGAAATGCACATGTACAATATCTCAAATAATCTTCCAGTTGTGAAGCCGTCTCGGCTAGCGACTACGTCCAGTTTTCCAGTCACATGGTGGAAATCAACGAGAGACACTGCGGTCAACTCAAGGAGCTGAAGGTGACCTCAGAGAACAACTTCTTGAGGATGACCTTTAGGTCAAACGATCGACTCGACGCCACCGGCTTCAAGACGAATTATATTTTTCTAAAAGACTCCGAGATGCATCGACTGACCGTTCCTGATACTAGAAGTGGTAACATATATCCTATTTTTGAAATAAAACTCTTTAGCTTCGTTAAAGTGAAATTAAAAGGTCGCGTCACGCACGATACAATCCTATTAATATTATAATTGTGAAAGTTTGTGAGGATGTATGGATGGATGTTTGTTACTCCTTCACGCAAAAACTACTGAACGGATTTTGATGAAATTTGGTATGGTAATAAATTAGGCTCTGGATTAAAACATAGGCTACTTTTTATCCCGAAAAAATACATTGTTCCTGAGGGATGCTATATTTACGCGGGCGGAGCCGCGGACAACATCTAGTTTAAAATATAACCACATCTGTTGGAAGCTACAATAAGATAGTAACTGAACTTCCTAAAATACCACCTAATACATATACCCAAATTACTAAATAGTTACCACGTAAACGTAAACTGTATACAAATTATAATTTTTTAAAGAGATGTCCTTAAGGCATGATGAGAGTACATATTTTTGGATTTTAAATGATAAATGAAGGTTCACTTCTGCCACGTGAACTGTATAGGTCATGTTTTTTTATACTATTTCAATCAATTTAATTAATATAATTTTAATTGGAAGCTTATTTAGAAGCATATAGTTGGTTCATTTGGTGATGAATACGTCTATGCTTATTTTGAAACGAAACATCAATTCAATAATCTTCTAAAGGTTTAAAAATGCATGATAATTTAATGCAAGCTTGCTCCATGACATTGTCATTAGTAAGTATACGTCTTCAGCGAAATGGAAATCTCACGACAAACCGCAATCGCATAAATAAAAGTGTTTAATAAAACATTTAATAATGGTTTATATTGTTACTTTAACCATTCAGAAAGACAATTATGCTGAACTTCGTATGGGACTGTCAGGAAAAATTGGAGCACAGCCAAAAGACATAATTCATTAATGCTTTTTTCGTCTGACTATTTTTCTTGTCCAGAGGTCTAACTATTATCAGCTATTCACTAATTTAAACTTGCACTATTTTCACTTTAAAGCTTTTAAATTTTTTATTAACATCTACATTTTTTTTCTAACACAGAATTCCCTTTATTTATTAATTAAGCTGTCTTACTCATTACTTTAAAATACCCAGCCAATTAACAATTAAATAATTATAAATTGATACCAAAAATAGAATTATAATCTTTGAATCTGCTCCATGATTTTAATGACTTTCAGGCCATATTATAATTTATAATATTGAAGTCGCAAAAAGTATCTCAATCACAAAAGTAACAAATTTTATTTTGGAGTTTTCTGCCCTCTAAAATTTCGCTTACCCTAATGAAAAAAGGCAGTTACTGATTTCCAAGAAGTGTAATCGTACTTAATCTATTAGAATTCTTTTAGAACTTTTAAAAGCATTGCTTTACTTATTTAGAGGCTTATTTGGAAAAGAATAAATAAACAAAGAATTCGGTCGGCATTTTCTTTTAAATGTTCCTAAATGTTTTTCTTTCTTCAGGTACTGCCGTCAACATTTATTGCTACCTGTGGAAAACGGTTTTTGTGTTGACATTACTCATCGCTATCCATAATTCCTGGTAGTTTCCTAGAGAGAATAAATAAACTATATTGTTGATAATTGTTTAATTTTATCACATCTGTAATAGGTAAAGCTGATTGACTGATGTATCAACGTACAGGGAAAACCCTTAGGGCTAGAAAATTAAATTTTTACACACGTATTTCTTATATGACGTAGGCTACCTAAGGAAGGATTTTTCAAAATTCAACCCCCAAGGGGGGTAAAATAGGGGATGAAAGTTTAAAACCTAATTTCACGCGGATGAAGCCGCGGGCAATTAATGCTAGTATAAAATAAATTAACATTTAATAATTTTGTTTACGATCTGTGTGCTGAGTACGAGTTTTGTCACTTCTCGTCGTGAAGAAGTGACTACAATTTGTATGGCATCGAATTTTTTAAGTTACCATTATTTGCCACAAGGAGCATTGTTTCGATGCCATACAAATTTTAGGTAACTACTTCACAGCGAGTAATTACAAAAACTCGCACACACTAGCAATAAAAACTTAGGCATTCATCCGATAATGCATGATTTATACAGTATTATCCGAGCGAAGTATACCACTCTTGAAATATTGTAGTGCCTGGGAAGTTTTTGAATGTAGTATGGTTGCCCAAGCACATACGGCATTCTTACAACACAGTCAGCCTAGTCCAGAGGACTGACTGGTCAATACGTCTGGGGCTAACCATGTGCGGGTTTCCTCACGATGTTTTCCTTCACCGTTAGAGCGTCCGTATAATGTACTTAAGATCTGAAACTCTCTCGAGTGCGAACCAAACGGATTACCCACTAGGCCACGGAGCTCTCACAATAGCAATACTACGTAAGTATATATTTTTAGTTTTTTTCTCTGTGGACTAACGATGCAGATCCATAATGAAGATTTTTAATGTTCTTTACTTCAGTGAATTTAAGATGCAGATATCCTAAGTTTTGTTTTACGATAAAACGCGAATGTGGATGTACCTTAAGCCATTAGGAGTTCGCGTCGTGCTCAATTAACATAAACTGGACAGTTCTCGACTGAGACTGCCATTTAAACTTTGAGTCCGACTAGGACAGTTAAGGCTCGGCGCATACGAGCTACTTTAGACCGCGACCGGTGGCTAGTGGCCACTAGTGACTAGTCAGCGACAGACTGTTCACATGTTTGTTTGCATAAAGTTGAACCGCACACCAGCCAGCGTTGGAGATTCGGTAAAGTAGCAGACATGATCGGCCCTTTGTCGCCATAGGCAATCCAAAATGTCAACTCTCGCTACCGGCTACGTGCATCAATACACCTAGATCTTTCAAGTGACGAATTTTGTTCGAGAATTTGCGCGCGCAGTAATAATATAGTTACCATTTACAACCGCAGATTAGCCGCTGAAACTTTCAGAAAGTTGTCGAAACTTCAGCGACCGGTTGCTTGAGGCTCGTCTGCGCGGTGCCTTTTGAGTGAGACTGGGAGTCATTAAGTGAATGGACACTGTTTACAATTAGATTGCTGACGCCACTCGCCACTGTGCTTAAATAAAAAACCGTTTATTGCACAATTTGTAGAGTAAATTATAAGAAGAACTTTTTTGATCGAGACTTAAAAAGTGTATTAATTGTCTTGTGTAATTATTATTTAGAGAACAGATAATTTTTTGACAGTTTTAAATAGCCGGTAGGTATACTGATTGGTACTAACTTTGTACGGTATTGTAACTCGAATTTTTTGAGGTAAATATGAAATGGCGTTAATTTCAATGCAATGTTCGTTCTTGATAAGTAACTAAGTACACAGTTTTGATATATATCAGATATTAAAAAATCTCAACTTTTAAAGCTGCCCGCATCATTTTCTGAAGTTAATTAAATAACCTTAGTATGTTAAGACACGGCTTAAAGAAGGGTCCCGTTACTATAAAATATATTTTTTTTATTGCTTCAAAATGTATTGTTAAATTTCGCTGAAAATTATTTTTCTCAAGAGTATTTATTATGAGCTATTAGTATGAAAAGTTACAAGTTTCTACCTCTTATAGAGATTTAAGATGCCAATTATATAGCGTTCAAGTATTACGTAACGCAATTTTTGAAGATTTTAGACACGCCCTCCCCCTGTGTAACTCACCGTAACATTTTCCCGTATACCCCCTTTGAAAGGTTACGTTACACCCAAGTGACAATTTTATCTCAAAGTCATAATAATTTCAAGAAATAAACCGACCAAATTACCCCCTTCTTTATCTAAGTAGAAAAAGATAATATTATGTAACGCGTTGTTCGAACTCCCCGTGTAACGCACCGTAACGTTCTCCCCCCGGACTGTGACGGACGGACAGAGTGAAACTATAAAGCTTTTTTTATGTTTACTACGGAACCCTAAAAAGTTAAAGGCCAGAAAATACCGTTAGAACACAATCGCCGGCTGTTTATGAATTTGCAGCGCTAAGCCCTGAGTTTACCTTCTACGCTTATCTTATAATTTACTTTGCAGACTCGGATTAAAAATTAAATGGACTTGCTTATAGAAAACTTGTATTGTTTGTAAAATATTTACTTTAATAGATTATATATTATTGTATATATTACTATCGTAAGGGCAAGTCCAGTCGAAGCGTTAAAATGTCTCCAACGAGAATACCCTTGCTGCGTTTACGAACAAAAAGTTATCAATTTCATAACTTGTGACTGACATTGCTAATGATATATGGCACTTTCACATACAAATTCAAGAACATATATTTTTTTTCTTGGTTAAAAGAGAATAAAGCGATCGTTTTCACGCGTAGGGCTGACTCCACATTAGGCGTGCGCTTTCTTCGGGCGTGTGAGTGGTGCGAGCAGCGCCCGCATCGCTGACACAGCGCGTTCGCGGAGCACACGAGGCGCCCGCATCGCTGTCACATCCAAGGAACGCGTACGTCTAATTTGGGGGAGGCCTAAAGGTAACTTCTGATCTAAGTGACTCGCGTCCGCGACCAGCCAATTAAATTCTCAGGCCACGCACACCGGTCGCGTGTCGCGGGTCGCGGGTCGCGAGGATTGTTTAGTGCTGTATATAAATTCAAATACAAAGCAGTGGCTCAACGACTACGTTGGTAATATATTATATTCTTTGCGTCGCGTGCATCGGAATAAAACAAAATAACGTTTTTCTCGAATTAAAAACAAATAAATGTATCTAGTGGGTCGCTATAGTAGATTGTTAGCCTAGGGTTGAAAGGAGTCAATTCCCGAGGTAGTTAGACTATAGTCCGAGTAGGAATTCATTATTTTACCCGTGGCATACACTCTACTTTTCATTTAGAATATGAGGAAAATAAAACTAGTTGTTTATCTAAACTATTTATTGATAATAATATATTAGTAATTTAGTATCCCGGCAATTTGTGTTGACTTTTAAATTTTTAAATATGGAACTTGCCGCTCGCCGCGGCACTCGCGGCTTATTCCGCTCAAAGAAGTTTGCGCTAAATTCACACTGGCTGTTTAGAAAGTCATGTAATTTTTAAAAGTTTTTTTTTACATAAAACTCTTCACAGCTGACAGCAGTTCTATTTTTGAAGTTTTGAAGATATATACAAATTCATTCCGGCCCGAGGGCCGCAATGAATTTGTATGAGTTTTTCCCTCCCTATGAAAGGAAATACTGTCATGGGATACTCATCCCAACTTACCTGTCCGGTAGTTGTGGTATAGTATACGGGTACGCGTCCCCGGCTTCCCTAGCTATTACTGTCCTATCCCTTGCCCTCCGTAATATCCTACATTCCCTATTTCCCACTCTAACTTACCAATCTTCCTTTCCACACCACCTATCCTTCCCTTTCCCTATTCCTCCTCCAATCCGTGGAAACGCAATGGATAATCAAAAATAATTTAAGTATCCAAAATGGCGGCGTTGTGGTTCGCCACCCATCACGTCTCGTTTCTCGCGGAGGCGAAAAGCGGACCATGGAGAGACGCTTGGCTACGTTGAATGTAAGATGTTATGGACAGCGGCCTCGCCTCAACAAAAGTGAATTTAAAGACAATGAACGCTTATCAGTGCTCTAAAACGTTTCTAAAAACTGTGAGTAAATAGTACATAAACTCTTAAGAGTGAAAATAGTGAATATAAGTGTTGTATATAAGTGTTAAATTCATTAAAATAGTGGTAAATAATTGTTTTAAAGTCACGAGTTTATTTTCGTTATAATTTCTTAACCGTAGCTTATTTTGCTTGGAAAATTAGTGTTGTACATAGGGAAAATTAGTGGCTAAAGTAAATAACGTTTAGGTAATCAGTAATGTAAATGGTTTTAGAGAAAATTAGATTATAATGGGGAAAAATATATGGTTTTCATAAACTTGTAATTTTAACTTATGTGTTACTAGGTATCTATGTAAACTGTGTGATTATGTATTGTTTTATGGTAAATAAAGAATTTTACGTTATGCGTTTCACTTATCCTGGCTCAGGGGAAATGAAGGGAAATTAGGGAAAATTATGGAAAAATAGCCGTATAGAGAAATAAGAGAGAGATAGCTAATATGAAAGTTAGAAGAGTACATTTGTGCTCCCTATACGGCATTGCCCTGAGCCAGGTAAGCTAACGACTTATCGTGCTAAATGTTCTCCTCAAATCAGTGTTATTACTTATACGCCCCAGCTCTGCCCGAATCGGTGTAACCTTGCTATCTTCGAGTCTGATCAGAGCCGGCGGTGAAACCTAGTGGAAAAATACAGTCCCATACATAAGAGGAGGAATGGATGGTAAGAATGAAAGTGGACGAAGCGAAAGAAGTATGTAAGGATCGTAGCAAGTGGAAAGAAGTGGTCTCTGCCTACCCCTACGGGAAAGAGGCAGTCCTGCCTACCCCTACGGGAAAAAGGCGCGATTATATGTATGTATGTATGTATGTATGTATGAAAGGAAAGTAGCGTTTTCCACCCAATAATCAGATCAAAACAACACTACTTTCCGAGTATGAGAAATGAAAAATATTATCCGCGTACAATTTAATTAGGCAAACTCATAGATGTATAATATTAAAAAGAGGGTCAAACTATTTGCTATGTGTTAATTTGGTTTTTATGTTCCATACCAAATTTATTTTAAATAAATAACACATGAGGGTATATAATGTCTCTGAAAATCAATTATGGATACTTCGGGCATATGATGCACTGCTTATGTAAAGACGTTTAGACAAAAAAATAATTGTCATGCTCAAACTAAAAAATCATCTCATGTACGGGTGACTCTCCACAAAATGCAAACTCGCCCGTATAATTTTTTTTTTCTAGTATGTCAATCATTTTTCTGCTTAAGATTATGTAAGTAAGAAACAAAAGGAGCAAGTAAAATACATAAATATCATCATTTTAAATAACTATAATTCCTGATAATTTCGCATTCTTTAAATTTTATTTTTATGAGATAGAAACGTATATGAAAATAATCTGACAAATAGATAATCTAGAAGAGGATCCAACAAGTTTGTAAAGATTTTTTCTTTTTTAAAAATGTAAGTGGTTTTAGCTATTATATATTTTGAAATTGCCCCTGAACCTAAAGTTGTAAAAACTTCTGTTTAGTTTTGTCAGTTTTATTCAAAAGTTTGAATTTTTTTTTAAATAAATGATAAGTGAAAAATTTGAATACAATATTTTCTAGTGTTTTTCTACATGTAAAAATCAGAATAATCAGTTTTTGTTAGATATAGACGCATTTGAAAAGTAGCGTTTTTCGTGAAATCTGAGTCGCGCGCCGATCAATAATAATATATATAATAATATCTATGGACGCTTCACACCACGTCAATCTGGCCCCGTGCTAAGTATCCGAAGAACTTGTGTTACAGGTACCAGACAACGGAAATATATTTAATACTTTTTTTTATACTATACATATATTTAAGATTTTTATTATATTATACACATATTTAATACACATCCATGACCCAGGAACACAGAAAAACTTTTTGTTCCGTCGGCAGGATTCGAACCTGCGACCTCCGGCTTGAGCACCAAAGCGCTGAACCACTGAGCCACAGAGGTCGTCGAATATCGATATATCGATCAATGCTCTTAAACGTTTGAGCATATTATGCCCAAAATATCCGTAATTGATTTTACCGAAACTTATATGATAATATAGAAGTATATAGATAATAATTATATTCCTCATACCGTATCTCGTACTAATAATTCCATCAATTTACGGAGTAACTATTTATTCATCTGTGGTATTAGTACTTTGGATCCATTTGTTGTGAGATTTAATTTAGTTTGTAATAAAGGTTTATTTGGCTATATAAATTTATTCCCCCGTACGAGCGAACTAATCGCTTTGCTTAAGTTTGAGCACTCTACACGGGTCACTAACTTATTTGGGACACTCGAAATTTGATGAGGGTTAAGCAGATGTTTGAGTGTGGGATGATAGAGTTTTGTAAACATACAATCATTTAACATATACTAGCTGTAGTCAAGAGCACGTTAGTTCCTCTGCAAAACTCGGTATATATATGTCACCGTAAAATTGTCAAAACCGTTAGATTGTAATATAACTAGTGAAATTGTAAAATGTTGATAAACTTTGGACGCGAATATGCTGCCTATAATTTAACACATTATTTTTAGTTAGATTATAAATATTATATAGTTATAAATCTTTTGACATATTTTTACAATCTCGTTAGTTCGACCTATACGTAGAACAAAGTCCGATTTGAAAAATTGCTACTTTTCAGTAGAGGCAAAATAAGTTTTGCGAATTGAAAAACTTGAATAACTTATAAACGGTGCGACTTTTATTTTTGAAATTTTGGTATGTTATTATGACATCCTAGTCTAGTTAACCGCTTTATACTGTTTATTATTAATTATTATATTTACTGAGATAACGAGTTCTATATCAACCTAGGACATTTTACAGCGGAGAAGCGAGAGTTCGTAGTGATCATATTACGTTGTTTTACGGAGACATTTAAATGAAACGCCGTTCTATATTCATATGGTTCGTTTTTTGTTGGAGTTATCCGACATTTTTAAGTCCTATGTGATTAATTATAGTCTATTATTTTGATATAGCATTAGCCACATTACGCATAAATGAACAATAATACATAATTATTTATTAAAATCGTTTATTTACATTAAAAAATCTCAAAATAGGGGGAGTTTTAAACTATAATAAAATCATAGTCGGTACTAGGTACTAACTTAAAATTAAAGACTAGTTACCATAGTCTAAAACCTATAAAACAATTAAAATCTCTAAGATATGCCCATAAAAATAAATATTGTTTGTAACTTAAAATGAGATAAAAAATAAAAATTTGTATAATTCTACATTAACAAGCCCAAAACAAAATTTAAACTTAAAAAACAATAAACAACTTTTTTTAAACGTATTTATAAATTGAACTTCTTTGGTACTGTATCTAAACTATTCTAGCTATGTTGCATAATATAGTTTGATAGGTACAAGTTCAGTTTAACCTACATGGGGGAGGTATCTGCACGTTTATCCAAAATAATGAAAAATAACTATAATATTGTTATGGCCATAATCCCGTAACAATAAGCATGTCGTATGCAGGAGAAATAATACTTAAAAAATCTATTTTGTCATAATAAGGTCCGGATTGATTTAAAATATCAATATGGTGTCTATATAATCGATTATTGTTATAATTAAACATAATTTCCGAACGCACTCCTAATAAGTTTCTCACATCCGGACACCTGTCATTGTCACTTCCGGCTCGTCCATCTTGTGTGAAAAATAATACGTATTGTGAACATTGAACAAGTTAATATATCGTTTGTTATTCCAGTAATCCAGGCATTTTATTGATTCCCTCAGGTTATGGGCCTCTCATATACCTGTTTGGAATAATATTTGGGAATATTTATAGGAAATCTGCAACAATTGGTTGGTACGGCATTGTTGAGAACCGGCGACAATGAATAACCTACAAATTGAAAAATTGTCCGGCAGAGAAAATTACAATACGTGGAGGTTCGCCGTGAAAAGCTATTTAGAACACGAAGATTTGTGGAGCTGCGTCGATCCGTTAGAATCCACAGAAGTTGACCCGAAAAAAGATGTTAAAGCTAAGTCGAAAATCATTTTGCTTGTAGAACCCGCCAATTTCGTTCACATCGAAGAAGCGAGCAGTGCGCGGGAAGTTTGGCTAAACCTGCAAAAAGCATTTCAGGACTCCGGGCTTTCTAGGAAAGTTGGGTTATTAAGAGACCTAATTAATACATCTTTAGAAAGTTGTGTCAATGTGGAAGAATATGTCTCAAAGATAATGTCCACAGCACATAAATTGCGAAACATAGGTTTCAAGGTAGACGACGAATGGCTTGGGACGCTTATGCTCGCCGGACTACCAGAGACTTACAAACCTATGATCATGGGTATTGAGAGTTCCGGAATAGCTATTTCCTCCGACTTCATAAAAACAAAATTGTTACAGGAAGTGAAGGTTTCAGAGTCCTCTGTGCTATATACCAAGCATAAAAATAAACAGCAGAAGTTTATTAGTAAAGGCAAAGGACCCCGTTGCTACAATTGCAATCAATATGGCCATTACAAATCTCAGTGCACCATGAAGAAAAATAATGAAAAAAAGGAAAACAATTTTTCTACAGTTTTTTCAGCTTATTTTTCAGTTAATGACAGCAACTGGTATGTGGATTCTGGTGCATCCATGCACATGTCTTGCAGATCAGACTGGATCTACGATAAACAACCATCATCGGTACAGAAAATTACAGTTGCAAATAATGATGTTGTCTCCGCGCATGAAATGGGTAATGTAAACCTTACCACCGTTACTTGCAATGATGAGCATCTTATTCAGGTGAGAAATATCTTATTAATACCAGAACTAAGTACTAATTTACTGTCAGTGAGCCAGTTAACCAAGAACGGCTGTATGGTTACTTTTACAGATTCTGGCTGTGAGATTTACAACTCCAACCGGATACTTGTTGCCACAGCTTCTTTGGTAAATAATATGTACAAACTGAACACAGTCACAGGCAATGCATATGCAACAACAGACAGTAAAAGTACAGCTAGTATAGATGTATGGCACAGAAGATTAGGACACTTGAATAGGGCTGATGTTATGAAGTTAGAAAACTGTGCTGAAGGTATTCATATAACTAAACAGGAAGGGAATCAAACCTGTATACCCTGCACAGAAGGCAAACAAACAAGATTACCATTCCCTAATTCTAATTCTAGAGCAAAAGCATTGTTAGAAATTATTCATTCCGATCTGTGTGGCCCCATGGAAACTCAGTCTATTGGTGGAGCCAGATATTTCATGACACTAATTGATGATTATTCTCATAAAGTCTATGTGTATTTTTTAAAAAACAAAATGGATTTAAAATTAATATTTGAACGATTTAAAAATGAGGTAGAAAATCAATTAGATAAAAAAATTAAGATTTTAAGAACCGATAATGGCACAGAGTATACTAACAAAGTTTTTAAAAAATTTTTGACAGATTCCGGCATAAAGCATCAGACTTCTACCCCTTATACGCCCCAGCAGAATGGAGTTGCGGAGCGTATGAATCGGACTCTTGTGGAAAGGGCAAAGTGTATGCTGTTCGATGCAAAGCTGTCAAAAGGATATTGGGCAGAAGCTGTTGCCACCGCAGCCTATGTGATTAATCGTTCACCTTCACGTGTTTTGGGAGAAACTACGCCGGAAGAAATGTGGACAGGTAAAAAACCAAATATTTCACACCTGAGAATATTTGGGACAAAGGCTATGGTACACATGCCGAAAGAAAAAAGGTTAAAATGGGACAAAAAATCTAGTGAAATGATATTTTTGGGTTATTGTGAAAACACTAAAGGCTACCGATTATATGATCAAAAACATAAAAAATTCACTATCAGTAGAGATGTAATATTTTTGGAGAGTGAACAGAAAAATGTAGCATTACTAGAAAATTATTCAAAACAACCTACTCTTGTTGAGATAACTCCTAATAGTTCAGAATCGGATATTGACCGCATTGATGTTACAGATACAACTTCATCATCTTTGGCTGAAGGAACTGACAACACCTTGTCACCACAGAGTAGCAGTTCTTTTGACAGCTGTATCAATGATAATGATGACAGTTATCATCCGGATATAACTGAAGAAAATATATTGAATAATTTAAATAATTTACCCCACACAAATGTTACATTGAGATCACACAGAAGAGATCGGAATGTGATGAATATTGAAGAAAACAATTTTATGTGTGCCATACATTTAACTGACCCTGTTACGCTTGAGGAAGCTATGTCTAGTACAGAAAGACAGCAATGGCAGGAAGCTATGAATGAAGAATATAAATCTCTATTAGCAAATAATACATGGATATTGTCTGAATTACCACCAAATAAGCGTGCAATCCCCTGTAAATGGGTATTCAAACGAAAAACCAATGAGAGGGGAGAAATTGAAAAGTACAAAGCGAGATTGGTTATAAAAGGCTGTGCACAGAAGAGAGGTTCAGAATACAGTGAAGTTTATTCACCTGTTGTTCGGCTCACCTCACTAAGATATCTGATAGCAATTGCAGTAAAACATGATTTGGACATATATCATATGGATGCTGTTTCTGCTTTTCTGCAAGGCGAAATTGAAGAGGAAATATATATGGCTCAACCACCCATGTATGAACATGGTGAGAAAGTATGTTTACTGAAAAAGTCACTATATGGCTTGAAGCAAGCGAGCAGACAATGGAATTTGAAATTAGATGCTGCGTTAAAGGAATTTGGTCTGACACGCTCAAAACTAGATTTATGTGTTTATTTTAGAATAACAGGTGCAAACAATATACTCTTTGTTGCTACCTATGTCGATGATTTGATAATTTTGAGCAACAATAAATCAGAATTTCAGAATTTGAAGGAAAAAATTAGTAAAAAATTTCAAATTAAATACCTTGGTGAGCTAACCTATTTCATAGGATTTCATGTGGAAAGAGATAAAAGTAATAAGATTATTCGACTGGATCAAATAAAATACATTCAAGAAGTTTTGCATAAGTTTGGTATGTCAGAATGCAAATCGGCAAAGAGTCCAATGGATATAAATGAAAAATTATATAGCACAAATAAAAAGGAAAATATTTTAACTAATGTTCCTTATCAAGAATTGATTGGCTGTTTGTTATACATTTCACAAGGCACAAGACCTGATATAAGCTATGTTGTGAATTTTCTCAGTAAGTTTAACAACCAACCTGAAATGCAACATTGGATGGCATTAAAACGTGTGTTGCGTTATTTGAAGGGAACCCAAGACTATAAATTAACATATAAACAGTCTCTTGAAGAAAAAATAGCTCATGGATATTGTGATGCCGACTGGGCAAGCTCCAATGAAGATCGACGGTCATGCACGGGATATACTTTTCTGTTTCAGGGAGGATCCATATGTTGGAATTCAAAACGCCAACCCACTATTGCTCTGTCTACTACTGAGGCAGAATACATGTCGCTGTCAACTTGTATTCAAGAGGGACTGTGGCTCATACAACTACAAGAAGAATTTTGGCCACTTCTCAAATCTCAGGGTATGATAGTCTACTGTGATAATCAAAGTTGTATTAAACTTTCAGGCTCAGATACCTATCAATCGAGGACAAAGCACATTGATGTGAGACACCACTTCATACGTGACAAGATAAGTAGTGGGCAGTTCATCGTGCACTATGTACAGACTGGAGAGATGGTTGCAGACATCCTAACCAAGCCTACTACACCCACTAAGTTGGCTTACTGCTCCATGAAGATGGGATTATGTTTAAGGGAGGATGTTATAATTAAACATAATTTCCGAACGCACTCCTAATAAGTTTCTCACATCCGGACACCTGTCATTGTCACTTCCGGCTCGTCCATCTTGTGTGAAAAATAATACGTATTGTGAACATTGAACAAGTTAATATATCGTTTGTTATTCCAGTAATCCAGGCATTTTATTGATTCCCTCAATTATCCTGAATGTGATAGTGTATACGTGGGTCAAACAGTTTGACCCACGTATACAATATATGTAACACCATATAGGAATGTTTATCAGGTACACTATAACTTCTCGGCCGCCTTAAGCGTTTTATGTCATATCTCGCCAAGCGCCCGCCTTCAAATCTGAAGTCGAACGTAAGTTGCCGGTCAGTTCTAAAATGACTATTTCGACGAAAAGTTGTATGAATGCACTAGCTTACATGAGTATATTGGGAATCTACATAAAATTTTCTTTAATAAGTATATAATATAAACTGAAAAATTAAGAAGTGTAATTATTTCGAACGGCCTAATCGTACAAGTATGTAAAATCCCACCTCTTGTTGTTGAAAAAAGCATTTAAAAAATAATTTAAGACGCTAGAAACATTATAAAGAGACTAATGATATTAATAACGATGATATATCATATCTAAAAGGTGTCTAGCAAAATGTGATTTATCACGATAACCATTTCTATAAGACGCGATGTATTCTTTGTTCCGAGTCTCAAAGTTACGTCCAGTTTGAGTCAAACTTTGTACCGTGTTTTAGAGTTACATATAATCACATTTCGCTTAACACCTTTTAGATAGTGGTTATTATAATGTACTCGATGGCCTTTCCTATAAGGTATATATGAGACAAAAGCTTTTTACCAAGCGTGCTGGAATAATTAAAAATAATTAAGAATAGAACAATAACAGACTTGCATTACGCATGGTTAAGCGTATGCTCACACGTTTACTTGTAGGTTGCGGGTATTTTTGTAGATTATACTTTCGGGATATTGCTAGATATGATATTAATTAAATTGTATACTACTATCTACATGATTGAACCTGAAAACGTTGTCATAGGTGGAATGACTATCAGTAGGAGACTGCATAGGAGTTAGCGCCTACAGTTCTTGACCAACTGGAGTACACCTATGGTCGGAAGTCACAAGTTGTATTATAGGTGATTTTTCGAAACTAGAAGGCGCTTAAAGAAAGTTTTGATGGTCGGCCATAAATTGTCTCTCATTAGTAGGTGGATAAGGTGCGGCATTAATTTCATTCCAAATATCACCCAGTTGCTGACTTATTTCTTCTGCACCTTGTTGTCAACAACTTAAATGTTAAAAATTGTATTACTTCACTGCACCATAATATATTAAAAATAATATAGAATATTATGACATATAGGTATGTAACTTGAAAACGTAACATTATAATACAAATTTATATAATATATAACTTGAAAACATAACATTTTAATACAAATTAATAACAGTTGTACAAAGCTATTTAAAAAGTTTGAATATACAAGTTTTAATGAACATCGCAGTACACAACTAAAACTGTCGATTATAATGTTATATGATTTGCCGAAGACCCTACAAATGTGTATATATTGTAAGGTAACGCAGCTTAAAACTATTTTTATTCATTTAATATAAAATATATTTCTATTTAACGATATTTTTAAAAGAACAACGTCCTAACTGATGTCATTATTCAGGTGATAACGTCCCATCTGCATATCGAACTGACAAAACGTATTGTAACTATTCTGTGATTCCGTAAAAAAACGTCCCAGAGTTACATGAAACCCTTAGAAGTTCTAAAGAATTAGTCTTAAATCGTTATAATATTACTTATAATGTCAACGTTTATGGTACTTCAACTTTTATTGATAACACGACAAATATTTACCTAATAAATAAACATGAAACTAATCATAATTTTCGTACTAAAACGTATTTTTCTAACTCTCCGTCAAAAAATGTCTTATATAATGATAGATTTCCCGTTTCTATTTACTAGCTTAAAAAGCGGAATATTAAAAAAAAATCATTTCAAAGCATAATAATATTTAATTTGAAGAATAATATAAGTAAAAATATCAACTTACCTGGATCTACACCGTTCTTCATAAAAATATCTTGCTTATTTGAAAAAGAAGGACTACGTTCAAGCTCTTTTCTCTCTTCATAAAGTATATCCAGCAATATCCGTAAGCATGATATCTCAAAAATACTTTTAGTACGCTATAATTAATAAAATTATAATTTTCGTCAAACCGAAAAAAAATCACACACATGTCGCAAAAAAACCCTTCTTTCCGCTCGACAACGCCTGAAGTGAAGATCGCGCGAGGCGCCCGCGCTGCGCGCGCTCCAATTTCTCCGTCCTATGAACACATGGTGCATTTTAACATGGAGCTTACATCAAATAAGACGTTGTACGATTCTGTATTTCCGAAATTAAGCCAGATACAAAAATTCTGAAAATGCCAGACTGTAGAGCTTTGATACCTTATTTCATTTATCCTAAAAACGCACTTTTGCTCTATGATCACATCGGACTTTGTTCTACGCATAGGTCGAGTTATTTTTATAATTTTACGGTGACAATATATAATTATATTACAACTAGCTGTATGCTAATAATAAATAAATAACTACACCTACATATGCAACCTTCGTCCTAGTCCTAACAACCTACACCTTTTCCAGTAGACCAAAATTAGCCAAATCGTCCAGCCGTTCTCGAGATTCGAGTCCCTCGGGAACGAGATAAAAACTATTTTATGTCCGTATCCTGGTCTCTTTTTCTCCCTGGTTCTTGAGTTATAAATGGTGTAACTAACACGACTTTCTTTTAAAACTGTGTATACTTGTTACCTGATACGTACTGTTATATCCCGTTCCTGTATGCTAATATGCTTACCCCGACTTTCCCATCTGATACTGCATTTCTCCTGTCATTCTATATCCTGAGCCCTAGTCCATAGGACACTCTTTTAATTTGTGAAATTAATATATTTTTTTAAAAAGGCAACAGTTATCTAACAGTACTTACGCAGTTTTGCAGAGAAATAAACGCAAGCGAATATATTTTCTCCGACGCAAACAGAGGTGTAATAAGTTTGATATGCCTGTCTGTGACATTGTAGCTCCCAAATGGATGAACAGATTTCGATATTTTTGTAAGCTGCCGTGATCGAGAGTGTTCTTAGCTATAATTCACCATCATTAGTTTACTTACCTCTTGACAATGGGGGGGGGGGGGGGGTATTACTTAAAAATTTTAATTTTATTTCTAAACAATTTTCTGAGATGTGTTTAAATGTTTCAGTGAAAATATTTTGTAGCATAGTTTTAATAGTAAGTACTATGCTATTTATGAAAAGCATAAATTATTAAACAGTGGTTCAAACAATTTACATTTAAGAGTAGGTATTGTTATATTTTAACTGCTTATAAAAACTCAAATGTTTTAAGTAAAATGATGTGAGGTTGTAAACTTGGAAACAAAAGGGTAAACGCACATTATTTTAATATTTTTTCCAACATAAAGTCTACAGAAACAAGCTATTTGCTACGAAATGATTAATATTGCAGAATTCATATAAAAGTTTTATGACAGCACTTATCTTCACCGGCTGCCGTGGAATTTTATCGCTGTTTATTTTTCATTACTTCCCCCGTAAATCTATTACAGCCGTCGTAATTCTTCACAAAATCAAAAGTGTCTGAAACTTAGAATGATCAGTAAGGGAACTGATAGTTTGAGTCAATGGTACACGCGGCGTTATGTGTGCGTGCGCTTGAAATTACAAATAGGAATTTTAAAAATGCCTTCAGCAAACCGAAAAGTTATCCTACTCAAAGCCTTTATGCGGAAACTAAAGTTTTAAGTGTGAGGAAGCAATAATATACGGGTGGTCGAAAATGTGCACAGATCTGTCACTCAATCGAAGCAAATCTACGAAGATATTTGGGACTCTGAAAACGCGGCTTCTTAGCATAAGTAGCAGCGTTTTCAGAGTCCCAAATATTCATGTAAATACAACTTTTGCCTACGGTTAATATCTATACATACACACACACACACACACACACACGCACACACACACACACACACACACACACACACTCACGCACACACACACACACACACACACAAACACACACACACACACACACACTCACGCACTTCACACCAAATTACTGTCACACTGTATTTAAATAGGTTCCCTATTTTTTCGCATAAAATCATATGTCATAATTTTACTTGGCATAATTTCATTTGACCATTAGGTCAAATTATTATTATTAGGTAGTTTCGCATAATATTCATTTGTCATAACTTTCTAAGCATAATTTTTTTTCGCATAATTACTAAAAGCATAATAATTGTTAGGCATACTTATTGTAAGGCATATATTTTTTTACGCATAATATTCATTAAGAATAATATTTTTATGCATAATATTAATATATTTACGCATAATGATATTTAAGATACTATTATATTTACGCATACATCTTTCTAGCATTTTTTTTCACATACTAATGAATGATAAATTCTACTGGGTATGCGAGTTAAGACGAAATAACAATTATAATTGTAATTTTCGACTGATTACGAAATTAAACTCGGACAAAAAACACGAACTGCTATCTAAGAACATGCCGAGCTAATTATTTTAAACATGTTAGCGGCTTACGGGTGGCCCAAGGGCCACCCCGCCGCAACTTAACCTACTGTTACACATGTTACACTATATGAGTGTAATACCTGCTTTTAATGTTTCATAAATATGCGTTTAATTACCTTAACCGTGTTTTCATTATGTCGTTCCATTTTATGCATATTTATGCCTTGTGACAGAATGCCTTGAATTTATTATGACAAAAAAATATGCCTAACGAGATTATGCCGAAAAACAATTATGCCAAAGTATTATTATGACAAGAAAAATTATGCCTTACGAGTTATGCCTCATTAAATTAGGACAAACAATATTAGTCTAAATGATATTTATGCCTAATGATGTAGTATGCCAAGAAACCATTATGCCAAAGTATTATTATGCGTAGTAAAATTATGCCAAGTGAGGTATGCCAAGTGAAATTATGACAAATAAAATTATGCGAAAGAAGAGGATCCCATTTAAATAATGTTAATAATTTATGTGCTAATTTTAATAGTAACGAGAACTACTGTTGATATTTGTTATAAATTTAATCCCCTAACTTCCCCCATAGGACAGGCTTCACCTAGTTAGGGGGACAGAAAAGAAAATGTTTGTAAAGTATCTTGAAAATAAACGTTTTATTTATTTATTGTGCAGGTAGAATATGTGTGCATTGTCGCGGCTCACTACCCCTATGTGTGGCTAACGTGTTTTATGTTACACACACATAGCATGGCACAAATGAGTTGAACTATCTATAATATTATAGTGATGCGTGTGTAATGAGTGTCAAAGGTTAAACTAAGGACAAAAAGGGACTTTCTGAACAGATACCACCACCATCACCATGTGTTGAATTAATACTACACTATTTATTGTAGTATCATAGACATCTCTAAAAAATCGTCTATTATCGTATAGATTTCTTGCAACTGCTTTTCGCTCTTTCTAGCAAATGATAGATGGCATAATCATGACCAACGGCCGTTAAAGGGCAAAAAAATTTCTTTATCCAAGTCAAACAACTACTGCTTATGAAAAAAATATAATTAGTATGGCTTACATAAGATAATTGGGCTCGCTAATAACGCCGTAACAATGGTTTTGTCTAGTCTGTGGTTATTCTTAAAACAAAGGCTAAGTCTAATTACTTCCAACTTCCAACATGGCCGAAACACAATTCGTATGTTATTTATTTTTGTAGGTTTGTACTGAGTGATATCATTTATCGTTTTCCAAAGATTTTTACTATTTTTAGCATTTTTGTGTAATTGATCTCTGTTATATTTACGTTTTAGTTTTTTAATTAAGTTGTTGCAAAAGTTTCTATATCTTCTATATGTTATATTAAGTATTTCATCATTTGGATTATTCCGTAGCTTTTTTTGCATATAATTTCTATTTTTAATACAGCGTAATATGCCAGGGGTAATCCATGGTTTGATCAATTGTTTACTTCTAGGTATACGATTTTTTTTCGTATGTTTAGTGAGAATTTGCTGTATAGTATTTATTAATTTATCACATAAATAATTTGGATCATAATTTTGAAAGAAGTCTACAAAATTAAATTCTTTTAATTGTTGAAGTGATTTTTCATAGTCTGTTTTTGTCCTATAGGTTATAGAATTATTGATTTGTATTTTAGATATATTAATTAACACTGTTAGATGGTCCGTAATCGACGTATTAACTACAGCAATAGTTGCAGAGTTTTTATGTTTGTTTAGTTTTAAGATAACATGGTCTAGGCATGCGTTTTCTCTTGTTGGAAGATTATGACCAGACAAGAGTCCATGCATTGATAGTACATTCAAGTAATTTTGTCTGTTATTTATCTCATAAGTTATTTCAGAGTCTCTACGCAAAGTATTTATATTGATATCCCCAACTATTATTATAGTTTCATATTTTTTAATCGTTTTTAAATGTTTATTTAGGGAGTCGATAAAATTGTCAGCATTTTTGTTTGATGGTGAGCGGTAGATACAAAGAATTATAATATTATGGATGAAAACTTGGAGACAAGATGCATTAATTAATATTATTTCTTTTACCCGGACGTTATGACATTTTTTAATGTATGTTGTAACTCCGTCGTTTTGGTTAAGGTGAGATGTAGTTACAAAAGAGTTATAATCTGTTAAGTTAGGGACATTTTTATGTTCTGATAATCTGCACTCCGTCAAAACTATTACATCAAAATTAATATTCAGTAAGGTAAGGTTAGACTCTAGATCGGGAAAATTCTTATAAATACTTCTTATATTCTGTGTAAAAATACTAATATCGGAGTTGTTGGCGACACGGCAGCTCTGCGGGGCCGTGGTCGTCGGGTAGTGGACTGTAGCTTGAGGGTTGTGAAGTAGGTGTCCTGGAGAAGATGCGGGACGAGTTGAATTAAAACACCAGGAGAATCTTGGAACTGCTATTTGGCAGAGTGTTGGTGCGGCAGAGTTTCCTCAGGCATCTGCGGTGTTGTGAATGTGAATGTTTTTGCACTGAGAAAGTGCGTATTAATATTGTGAAATTGCACTGATACAGCCTATGGGGTGTATCAGGTGTTGTCGTGTATGCGCAGTCCGTTTATTTAAGCAAAATACAAATTCGTTCAGATTACATTAGCTGACATTCTTATAAGATAATACAATAGTAAACAGGCATTCTTATAAGACTAATTACAGTAAAAAACGTAAAATAAAGTTTAAAAATAAAAGAGACAACAATAACATTAACGTGAGACACACTGCGCGTAAGCGAGAAAGGGACAACAATATCAATTGTGTGAGACACAAGATAGGAACGTTCTCTATACAAATTGTCTTAAATCTACACATTAACAAAATATACTACAACTAAGTGAATTATGTATTATTTTACAGCATAGCATAATTCCAACAGGGATTATATTCATAAAATATCTTATACGACAAAAAATAAAACCTAAACTATATTTTACATAGTGCGAAAAGAACAGCAATAATTCAATATGGTAAAAAATGAGACAAAAGCGTAACTTAGTTTTCTAATAAGAAATAAACAGGAATAAAACTAAGCTATTATTTACAGTCTCCCCCTCGTGCGCAAGCACCAAAACGTTTTATTCCTGGCTGCTTAAGAGAATCAGACGAGAGGCTGGGCGACGAATCAGTCCGGCGGCTGTGCGGACTTCGGCTACTCTGACTCGCCCGTCTGGGCCTGGGAAAGTCTTTGCTATTTCTCCTCTAGGCCATATTCCTCGGGGCATCGTTCCGTCACAGATTAACACGACGTCTCCGGGTTTGAGATTGCTGTGCTGCGGGTTGCCGAGCCGAGGCATCAATTGGGGTTTGTATTCTGATACCCATCGAGCCCAGAACGCTTCGGCCAACTTCTGTGCAGCTTTCCACGAGCGACTGTCTGCTGTATAGTCTTTATACGAGCCGAAAGGCATCATCCCGCTTGACCTCCCAATCAGAAAGTGGTTTGGGGTCAGTGCTTCCTCATTTAGATCGGGATTTACTGGAGTTAACGGTCTCGTATTTACGACATGCTCTGCTTCCAGCAATAGAGTATGCAGCACTTCATCTGGAGGCGTCTTTTCATGCAGAGTGACTCGTAATGCTGCCTTCACAGATCTCACTAATCTCTCCCAGGCGCCGCCCATGCTTGGGGCCCCAGGGGGTATTCTCTTCCAGGTTATTTGTTTTCCAGAGGCGAAGACTTTCATCGCGTCATCATTTTGTCGAAGAGCTTCCGTTACTTCTTTCTCGGCGCCCACGAAGTTGGTTCCGTTGTCGCTATATATGACCGTCGGAGTGCCGCGGCGGGCCATCATTCGGCGCAGGCTCATAATCATGGAGGATGCAGAGAGGGAAGGCACCAGCTCCAGATGTACGGCCCGAGTGGTGAGGCACGTGTAAAGGGCACCCCACCGCTTCTCTTGTCTTCGCCCGACCGTGACATACATCGGCCCAAAGTAGTCGACCGCTGTGGCTGTGAAAGGCGGCTGATTGTGGGCTAATCTTTCGGGAGGTAAGTCACCCAGGGGAATTTTAGAGGGAATTCCCCTGTAGGTTTTACACCATTGACATCTGTTGCATATATAGCGAAGCATGCTGCGTAGTCCAATTATGTGGTAGCGCTGTCGGAGCTCGTTCATCACGGTCTGGTGGTTACCGTGATTAAAGACTGCGTGCGTATGATGCACTAGCAGCCGTGTAAATTCTTCCTTTGCATGTAAGACGGGCAGGTTGTATTCTTCCTTAACTCTGCTATCAAGGTACAATATCCCGTTGCGGTCGAGTTTAACAGCAAGCTTGTGAAAGGGGGACCTCTTCGGTGGTCGCTGCCCAGCCTCTATAGTCCTTAAGTCGTCCGCGAACGAGATGCTCTGACTTCTCTTGATAAGTAGCAGTTCTGCTAGTCTGATATGGTCAGGAGATATTTCCGTGTTTACTTTTCTCTTGAGCAATTTGGCTTTAAATGCCTCAGCTGAGAGCAAGACGGTGGCAGCAGCGCGTACCAGGCGCTTATAATTCGAGAACCTTTCGACTTTAGGTAAGTAATCGCTATTATTTCGGTCTACACAGACGTGAACCTGCTTAATGATTCTCTCCTCCCCTGAAGGGGGTAGGGGAGCCGCGGTCTGCTTTTCGCACGGCCATGTCGCGGGGTCGTCTAAAATAAAGCTAGGTCCCGTAAACCATCTATGTTTCGAATTAAATTTCGCTGGAATGCATTTAGTTGCGTCGTCCGCGACGTTGTCGGCGCTCGGCACCCACCTCCAGTCAGCCGGGGTCGTTGTACTTTCGATCTCGGCAAGCCGGTGCGCGACAAACGACTTAAATGTACGCGGATCGGACCTAATCCATGCTAATACCGTTTTCGAATCTGACCAGTAATAACTCTTTTTGATTTTATAATCGGATTCTCGCTTCACCGATTCTGCTAATCGGGAACCTAAAACCGCGGCTTGCAACTCTAATCGCGGTATTGAAATAGGTTTTAACGGCGCTACTTTCGCCTTTCCCGTAACTAAACTAGCCGTCTTTGTATTATTATTTATGCTAACGAAATAAACTGCGGCTGAATATACCTTTTCGCTAGCATCGCAAAATATGTGTAACTCCCCCTCGCCAGAGGGCGGGGCAGGTACGTACCTTTCTATTTCAAAGCTCCTTAACAAATTTAAATTATTTACAAAAGACATCCACGTAATGTGGTGCTCCTTAGTTATGGGTTCGTCCCAACCTATGCCGCTACGCCATATTTCCTGGATGAGACATTTACCCACCATAGTTACCGGTGATACTAAACCTAGCGGGTCGAAAACCGACATGACGGCGCTAGTAACTTGCCTCTTTGTGGGTAAAGTTTCCCCCGTTATTACACTAGATGGCGTGTTTCGGAGATTTACATTAAATCCTAAGGTATCGCGGGCGTGGTTCCATATGAGACCTAATGTCCTTTCCGTATCGCTTTTTCCTAATGTTGTCGCACCGCTAATACTTTTATCGGAAACGTCTTTAATTACATGGGGCACATTCGACGCCCAACCGCGTAACTCGAACGAAGCGCCTAAATTAATTTTATACATGGCATTTACCGCTTGCCTGGCTTCGTCCGCGTCGTCGAATGAGTCTAAATAGTCATCCATGTAGTAATTCCGTTCCGCAGCTTTAGCTACCTTCGGGTACTCCGAGCTATAGTTTTGCGCGTTTTTATTTTTAACGTGAATGGCCACGCACGGCGACGACGCCGCCCCGAAAATAAGTGAAGTCATACGGTATTCTCGCGGGGGAATGTCTCTATCGTCGCCTCGCCACAGAAAACGAAGGCTGTCGCGGTCCGATTCAATAACTTTAATCTGTAAAAACATTTCCTTAATGTCCGATACTACCGCGATTTTTCCTTCGCGGAATCGAATTAAAACGCCGAAAAGCGATTGCAATAAGTCGGGTCCGGTTAGTAGCGCGTCATTTAGGCATTTTCCCCCGTATTTAGCCGCAGCATCGAAAACTAATCGCACCTTACCTTTTTGAGGATGTACTACAGAAAAGTGAGGTAAGTACCAAGTGCGAGGTGATGTGGCCGGGGTGCTCACTAATTCCGCGTAACCCGAACTTAGCAAGTTATTTATTTGTTTAGAGTATTCTAATTTTAAGTTTACATCCTTATCTAACTTATTTTCCAAGTTATAAAGACGGCTGAGGGCCTGTTTCTTATTGTCCGGCATTACTTCATTGTCGGTTTTCCACAATAAGCCTGACTCATACCGATCGCAACCGTCAATTTTCTTACAAGTTTTATTTAAAACAGCTAACGCGCGCTCGTCCGGGTCCGACTTAGGTTTACGCGGCTCTATACCTAACGACTCCAAGCTAAAGTAATTCCTAATCAATTCTAGCGCGGGATCCTCGGACTGCGAAGTTCTTACGTGACTTATAAACGGAATGTTATTTTTGCGCGAGCTTGCGTCCAGCCCGTGCAGGACCCATCCTAGCTGAGTTAGCGACGCTACTGGCTGGCCCTTATTTCCGACACGTAGTTGTCTGGATGTAATCAAGTGCCAGTTATCTTGGCCGATAAGTATTGTCGGTTTAGCCTGCTCGTAACAGAGTTCGTCCTCTAAGTCCGCTAGGTGGCTGCACTGTCGCACTAATTCCTTACTTATTGTCTGCGGCGTAAGGTTCAAATTTCCGATTGTGTTCGCGTTTATTTTTTCAATATTTCGAGTGCACGCGCCGCGGATCGAAAATGATATTTTACACGATTCGTGGTCGTCAATTTTATTACCCCCTACCCCTTCCAGCTTTAGGAGCTGGCTGCGACCCCTAGGTGCTACGCTGTCCGCTACCGCACGCTCGACGAGGGTCAATGTGGAGCCTTCGTCCAGCAGGGCGTACGTGGCGGTGCTGCCCTCTGGGCCGCTTATTTCAACCGGCACGACTTTGAGGTAGGTGTTGGACTCGCGAACGTGATTAACTGAGCTTATATTTCCGCTAGCGGGCGGTGCTGCACTACCGGTGCCATGCAATAATTTATTATGCGATGCTTCACAACCGTTTACGCCACACGGAATGTATTTACATCTGAAAGTTCGCCCGTGCGAACTATTTAGGCATCTAAAACAGAGTTTACTATTCTTAGCCGTGTCCCATCGCTCCGACACGCTAAGTTTGTTAAAATCAGCACAATTAACAGTTGTATGGGAGCCTGAACATACGGGACATTTATTAGAAAAGTTTGACGGCGTCTCCGTCACGGGGCGTGGCGCCACTGTCGCGGGACGCGGCGCCTCTGCCGCGGGGCGCGGCGTGCGATGTTTCGGCCTAACATACGATTCTTTTTTGAATTGAGGTCTACTCGCGGTCGCTACGGTTTTACGCGGCTCGTACATATTTTCGCAGTCCGATCTATCGCATGAACTATCGCTATCATAACGCGACGATTTCGGAGCTCGCGTGCGAGTCGTGTTTACCGCGCGCGGTCTTATTATCTTGCCTCTCTTTTCTTCCTTAGCCGTTTCGTATGCGAACATCGCGCCGCACTGATCTGCCATAATATTTAAAAATCGAGACATTAACTCGAGTTCCGGCGCCCCGGGGCGCTCCGACTTGAACTCGTACCACTTATATTTTAAAATAATGTTTAATTTATCGACTATGCGACCTACTAACTCGGGAGAATACAAATATTGCGGTTGATTAAGCGACTTTATCGCCGCTACCGTGTTCGATATTTTATTCGCGAAACTACTAACGTTGCGCCCGTCTTCCGTCATGCGGGGCAAACGTTTTATATTTTCAATTTCGGAAAGAATAAGTAGTTCGGGCCTGCCGTATCGCCGTTCTAACGTATCGATTATTTCGTACGGATCCGATACCGTGTATAGCAAGGCTCTAACTGTTTCGCGGGCCGCACCTCTCAATGCTTTTCTCAGCCGAGCTACGTTTTGTACGTCTGAAAACATTTCCGCGGTGTCACTAAATACGGATTTAAATGCCATCCACTCGGTAATTGTACCGTCGAAGTGGGGCAACTCGTGGATGAATTTAGGCGTTGATTCCGACTTACTAGAATTGACCGCCTGAACTATCGCGTTGGCTAGCATCGTCATGTCGTTTAGCGGCGCATTACCGGTGCGCGGTTCGTTTCTTTCGGTCGGACGCGCATCTCGTCCCGGGTTTTGAGCGTTTGTCGACGGCCTAACGTATTGCTCCGAGATCCAGCCTTCTATTCGGGTTTTATCTACTCTGGGTGGTTGGTCCGCGTCGGTGGACTCTTCTAGCTCTATCCTAGCTATTTCCAGCCGACTCATGGCAGCTGCGGACGCCGCCCTAGCCCGTGCTAGCTCGGAGTTATGGAATTCTAATTCGGCCTGCAACATCGATAATTTGCTGCTCGCTCTGTCCCCGGGGACGTTAACTACAGTGCCCGGCGCACTTCCTATATTTTCGACTGCGTTGTCGATTTGCGCGGGTTCTGTATTTTGCGTCGGTTTAGTGGCCCTAGCGTTGGTACGCGTGCTGTTTTCCGTCGTGTTTTCTACGCCGGTGCCTCTGCTCCATGTGTTGGTTTCCTGGGACGTGGTCTGCCCAGACGACGGCGTCTCGTCTTGCGAGGGCGTGGTCTTGCCCGAGCGCAACACACGCGCGTTCTCCATTGCGCACGAGGGGGCCCTAACCTTAAAACTAACACTTTTCACTTTCACTTTTCACTTAATGTCTTTAACGCGACCTACAATGCCTACCAAGCCTACTGCTATCAGCCCGGTCAGCTTACTACCGCGGTGACGCCGAACCGGGAATGGGAATGCAGGGGGATAGGAAGGTAGGAACCTCCCGGTAGAGGGCGCGGGCGCTCACGGGTGCATTAGAGTGCGGGAGGAATGTCCGCACTCGGCGTTGCGTGCCAACCTGTGGCCCCAGAGCGTTACCGTACCGTGCCGGCGGGGTCTGACTGTGCACCTGGGTAGGTGTGTGGAGGCGTCAGGTCGACCACAATGCTTCTGTGCGCTCTGCAGGGGCCGTTTAACACCGCTAGGTGGCCACGCACGTATATGAGGATTGCTTCCAAGTAATTGGTGGAGGTAAGCAAAGCCAACCACCAACACTCGCGCGTACTTGTTTCTATTTTCACTCTTGCAGGTAGACGCTGGCCGTAGCTGCAGGGGCCTCGTCTCTTCTCCTGGGCTTCTTTCTTCAAGGGCTTCTATCTTCCCGGACAGGTCGCAGTCTTCAGGCGAGCTTCTGTCTTTTCTTCAAGTCTTCTTCCAGGACTGGCTGCCGTCTTCAGTGGCGAGCTTCTTCACGAGCTGGCGCAGTGATCCGGCTCGAAGGACCAGCTGTTGGCGACACGGCAGCTCTGCGGGGCCGTGGTCGTCGGGTAGTGGACTGTAGCTTGAGGGTTGTGAAGTAGGTGTCCTGGAGAAGATGCGGGACGAGTTGAATTAAAACACCAGGAGAATCTTGGAACTGCTATTTGGCAGAGTGTTGGTGCGGCAGAGTTTCCTCAGGCATCTGCGGTGTTGTGAATGTGAATGTTTTTGCACTGAGAAAGTGCGTATTAATATTGTGAAATTGCACTGATACAGCCTATGGGGTGTATCAGGTGTTGTCGTGTATGCGCAGTCCGTTTATTTAAGCAAAATACAAATTCGTTCAGATTACATTAGCTGACATTCTTATAAGATAATACAATAGTAAACAGGCATTCTTATAAGACTAATTACAGTAAAAAACGTAAAATAAAGTTTAAAAATAAAAGAGACAACAATAACATTAACGTGAGACACACTGCGCGTAAGCGAGAAAGGGACAACAATATCAATTGTGTGAGACACAAGATAGGAACGTTCTCTATACAAATTGTCTTAAATCTACACATTAACAAAATATACTACAACTAAGTGAATTATGTATTATTTTACAGCATAGCATAATTCCAACAGGGATTATATTCATAAAATATCTTATACGACAAAAAATAAAACCTAAACTATATTTTACATAGTGCGAAAAGAACAGCAATAATTCAATATGGTAAAAAATGAGACAAAAGCGTAACTTAGTTTTCTAATAAGAAATAAACAGGAATAAAACTAAGCTATTATTTACAGGAGTGTTTTTTAGGAAAACTGACGGGTAAGTCTTCAACCGAGCACCCAAAAGAGAGGGCTATTTCGGAACAATCTAATTCACTTATATTTTTATTCATCATTAAGATTTTTTATAGAAATTACAGTATTATCAAGATGTGCAAGGGTGCATTTGGCATTATGTAAAAATATGGGTGAATATATCGTTTTATTGTATGAGTTTAATATGTGTGGCATAGCAAACTGATAATTTGTCATTTTATGGTAATAATGTGTGATGTAGATATGTGTTATAGGTAGATGATTGTAAGTACTATGTTGTTTGAATGCGTTATGTGTTATGTTTGCGCTCTGTGTATAAAATAGGACTATTATTTTAATATCTGGTAAATAAGTTAAACATTTTCTTACAGTGTAAAATAGTCATGATGCCTGAAACAGGCTTTGAACCTGGTTTTCAGTTTTAATTTGTATAACCGGTGTATTATCCGCTTGTCTTAGATAAATTTTACCGAAAGACGTCCAGCAGTATTTGTACTTTTGAGACTTAACAAGATCCCGAGCAAGGAAGAAAAGACGTGAGGCCCTTAAAGTAAGCTGCTCCGAAACAAAAATGGGAGTTTCTTCGTCCTTCATGTGTCCCAAGTGTTTAGCTCGTAGTTTGTCCTTATTCTCAGAGTTGAAGGACTTCGCTTTTTTCAAAATATCAGTTTTTACTATAGTGGAGCATAATTCAGCAATAACGGGAGTTCTTGTCTGACCATTTCGGGTATCACGTACTCTGTATATGTCCCTGATGTCATTCTTGCTGATGTTACAGTGAATTGTTTTGCCAAGATGCAGCATCATGTTAACGAGATCTTCCTTGTTTTCCGTGATATGTTTGGGAACATTTTTTATTTCTATGGAAGTTTTGCGACAGCTCCTTTGCATGTCCTCAAGCTTGTCCTCCATTAGTGTAATGTATTCTCGATATTTTATTTACATTTTTCAAAATTAGACGCGAGTGTAGACACCTGTTGTTCTAAGTCAGAATGACATTTTTTGAGGTCCTTGATTTCATTCTTCAGGTCACTCATATCTGATGATATTGCAGATAATTTCTTGTCCTGACTTTCTTGGAGGGTAGTAAATAGGTTAGTAATATGCTCTGTAATGTCATGTTTAAATGTGTTTAATTTAAACGTCAGTGTCGCATCCAAGTCCATTTCGGGGCTACGCATTCTCTTTAAACGGCGACGAGTTACTTTGCCCGAGTCCGATTCTTGGTCAGTTTCAGACCGACTAGCGGCGGACTGCTGCTGTCTCTCTTTACCGGTTGAAGGTGGGGTGCGTTGCATGTCAATAATATAGAGTATGCACTTGTAGCGTATAAGCAGGGTATAGCTAATTTTAGAAATCGCTGGTAACTACTCGTTGGTGTAGCGGTTTAGTCACCTCGGCTGCAACGCTAGTAGTCCCGTGTTCAAATCCGCCTCCTCGCCTGTCACTTTTTGTGTTTCTTGTAAGTTTCTTTAACTTACATTGAAGTGGTCAGCGCGAACACCGGTGACTCCAGGATCCACAGGGCGAAGTCCGAGGCACAGCACAACTTATTTCAATTTTAAATTCAAAAATTCAAAAGCACAGACGACACGTCCACCACGTACAAACGCCGCGAGGCAAGAGGAACTTTTGCTACTTTATAATAAGACCTATTTTGCTCCGAATGGTATTAATTTTCTTCAATTTGTCATATTTTCTATTCTTCGGTGTTTCTTCTATGCGCATGCTAAGCCGCTGGCCCTAATCTACCCCATACACAAAAATCGTCAAAATAAGTAGTTACACGTTATGCTCGTACAAACTTTCCCATTTATAAAAATAAATAGGTAATTAGGCTGAGAGTTGTGACTATATGATCTTAAATAATTTTCTTTTTGTTTATCTTCTAATATCGATGTTTTTAGGGTTCCGTACCTTGAAAGGAAAAACGGAACCCTTATAGGATCACTTTGTTGTCCGTCCGTCTGTCTGTCAAGGCCCTTTTTCGCAGGAACGTGTTAAAGTATGAAACTGGAATTTATATCAAATACTTAAGTCTACTGTCCCTTAGAGCTGTGAAAAAAATCAAACTTCTAAGCCAACGCAATCAATTAATGCGAAAACCGTAAATTTTTAGTTACATCATATAATAAAAATAATTGTATTTATTTCAAACTTAGTACTATGACTCGATTGTCGTGATGGGTTTACATATATACCTACGAGTTTGTACGGAACCCTCGGTGCACAAGTCCGACCCGCACTCGGCCGTTTTTTATGTTAATTTTATCATATTATGCCATTGTATAGGTATTTAAAGCATAGCTCTGTATGTAATGTAATATCCCATTTTGTCGAATAAAATGTCTTATTATTATTATAAATGTACGGTCACTTTTAACCCACCACATTTCAACCCTATAACCATGACTATAAAGTCCAAAAGGAGGGTATCGAGTTGGCGATTAATACCTACATAAATAATATTAGCTTCCATTTCGGCTAGCAACACTTGCGACAGTGCATCAAACTTGTGCTGAATTATTGAGGTCTAGGGAGTTAGAGTCACTTCACACTGAAACGAGATAATACGTGACGCAGCTCTGCATTTTATTCAGTACACAAGAAGATCACGTTTCATAGCAATATGCTCTAAGTCTTAAACCATTAGAGATCACTTTCTAATTTTTTTTGTAAAGAATTAGTACATTTAAAGCTTTAATTTAAGGTAAAAATATTTAATTTAAAAATGGTCGAAGTTAGTCAAATATCGATTTGAAATTTTCACTTTCGGTTTACTATACGCAAAAAAATTAAAATTTAGAATTCGACAAAAAAAAAAAAATTTAAACTTTTTTACTATAAGAAACAATAATTTTTAGTTTTTGTTACCAATAAAATGATGCAATTAATAAGCATCCAAAAATAACGGACTTCACTCTTAGTAAATTTTTAAAAGCTCATAACTCAGCAATAAAGTATGATACGAAAAAAATATTGTGTGTACACATCTACATTACCTAGAAGTATAACTGACCAGAATATAAACAAAATTCACGACCTCACCTTTTTTTGGTTGTCCGCTTGACGTGAAATCCCCCATAGATAAGTGTATACGGTCGCAGGAACATATATTTGTAAATATCCCCGATATTTGTGCGTTTAAGTTCATAATTACCATAATAAATGTTTTTGTATTAGATGTAAGTAAACTAATGATGTAGGGTTTGTTTACTCATTTAGCAAAAAAAAAACTTTTTATATGTATTTAATTAATAAACTACACATAAAATATTTTTACATTTCGCACCTTTAGAATTGAAGTGGCTTAATCCAAAATTCTTGATTTTTGGTAAACGTGTAAAATGTAATTGGAGAATAGGCCATTTTTTGGTTTTTTGACTATAATAGTAAGTGTGAGCCTTATGTAGTTACAGTTTTTGTCATTTGCCGTAGGTGAATAGTTGTTCTAGTGATTTGTTATTAAAAATATGAGTTTAATTATTTAGAACTTTTGTTATTTAATAATTAAAAAAAAGGTGTCACTTTATTTCCAAAATATTTAAAATTTAATTGACTGATTTAGCTTTGTGTCTATTTATTACTAAAGCATTCAAAAATAAAACGTAACTATTTTAAAAATAGGCTATTTATTTCTAATGTAAAATTTATTTTTGGCGACTAATTTTGGAATATGCTAGTTTATTAATGGTTGACTTTTAAAATTTAAGGTAAATTTGAATAGAGAAAACTGAAAAAATCTTTTATTTAATGCGTAATAAAGCTAAACTTATACTTAATTTGTATGTATTATGTCCCTTATATTTTTATGTATTTACCGTGTACATAAAAATATAAGATACTTAAGTTACCGTGGCGTCTTCCTATCAAAATAATGTTTATTATACAGGAAAAGGAAAAGCTATTTAAATAAGCAATAATTTAATAATCCTTTCAATATCAGAGGTCAATATTAATTATTATCGATGGGAAATTTCATCATCATCAGCCTACGGATATATGGATAGCCCACTGCTTAACATAGGCCTCCACTAATGACGCCAACCATATCTCGGACAGCCCTCATCCATCTGCTGCCAGCCAACTTTAAATCGGTCCTTTGTACCGCAGGTCGTCCTACACTACGTTTGCCTAAGCATGGTCTCCACTTTAACACTTGTCTGCACCATCAACCGTCTGTCCGTTTGCAAACATGGCCGGCTCACTTCCAGTTCAGCGTGCTAATTCTATGAGCAATGTCAATGAATTTTATTCTCTGTCGAATCACATCGTAGCAAGTTTTATCATCCACCAGAGATACCCTCAACATTGCACTTTCCATCACAGGCTGAACAACCTTGAACTTGTCAATCAGCAGAGTTCGCTGTCGTGTTTCTTTACCGGTAGAACGCATTGATCAAAGACCCTGGACCTTTAGTCATGAACGTTCGCTAATTTCGAATTTAAAAAATGTATTGGATTTAATATAAGTAATCGTTGTGACTTGTTGCTTTCGATACCTTATGTCAAATCCTCATTTTGTTTCCGAACTTCACCGTGGAAATTATTTAATGCATCTTGACTAAAGATGATTGTGATTGTGGTATCGACGATTCAAAGTTTGCCCAAGATATACGTATTCTTGCTTCTTAACTTCAAGACTAGTGCCATTTACGATGACAGATCCTGGGAGAACATGTTCAATACGTAACAAAACTAAAACTATTTGCATAATTTTGGTTTTGTTAAGGTTCATTCCGAAACCCACCCGTCTTGAACAATCGCTTAGGCTGTTCAGCATCTCTTCCAGGTCCAGCAGATATATCATGTGTTATATCATCCGCAAATTGCAAGTGTGAGATGTACTGGCCGTTTATGTTCAGTCTCAGGCCCCCGCCGTTCAAATGACTTGAAAACGTCCTCCGACGGGTTAGTAAACAGTTTTGGAGAGATAACATCTACCTGTCTCACTCCTTGAAGAAGTTGGATCAGAAATCACTTGGACAGACATCTTAACACCTCAAAATATTATCGGCAGTCAACGAGGGATTTCATCATGAATCGGAAGCACAGACTAGAACGTCAATTCTCGTATTTAAAGTAGACTTTCATTTTACTTTGATTGGATTGAAAGTGAAGTGACATGTTACTATGAACGGATTTTATGACGTTTCGACCAATCAGAGCGCGTTTCACGTTGGTTTAATATTTATAAAATACCCGTTTGAGAGTTTAAGGGTATCGGGACTTGATTGTAATTGTATTAATGCAGGTTTTATTTAGCAGAATTGCCCCTCAGGGGGTCCAAAAAGGGTCACTTTAGGTGAACATTAGATGAAGCATATTATGAAATTAATATTATGTGCGCCATTTTACGCATCTTTATTGAAAACTGTTAAAATATATGAAACATTATATGAAACACCTAAAGTGGCCTTTTTAGACCCCCAGGTCTCGACGATATCGAAGGCTTTCTCATAGTCCACATATGCTAGGCAGAGAGCCTGATTATACGTCTGCTCCACTACCTGACAGTCGTTCAACTTCTGGACCCCTCAGACCCTCAGATAACCCTCAATAATAGCTAATACACGTGGCTCAGGAGCGGAATGGGATGGTAGTTTCAAGCCGCGTGTTATCATCTATTTTAAAAAATAAAACCACCATGCTCCTGCTACGTGCTTCAGGGGATAGCTAGTACCAGTGTGGATGACGGAATTAAAGAGCTCAATCAAGACAGGTGTTCCTCCTGGTGCAGCTCTGTGGTTATTTCGTCATCTCCTGGTGCCTTATTATTATAAATCTGCCAGAGAACTATTCTCATCTCACCCATGTCAATATCAGTAATCTCATCTGTAAGGTGGCGCATAAGTCTGGCTCGTGAATTATCTGCAAGATGGGTTTGGGGTGAGCTCGTGTTTTAGGTGTATGGGGAATCCATTTCGACTTCATCGAGAATCTCCGATTTCGTGGTGACAATAGTGTCTTGCAAGTTGCGGCTGAGTTTTGTCAAAATATGACAACGTGAGTCATAGAGTTTAGCAAATACCGTCGAGCACTTATTTCACACTATAGCTTGCTTGATGACCCAAAAATGCCCAATAGTTTTATATTTATAGAAAAAACCAAGCCGTAAATATCTTTTATACGTTTAGTTTTTGCTGAACTCATATTTTCTTGTATTGTATTTTCATTCCAGTTATATTTATATAGTGGCAAATTTGGTCCTGTCTTTTCATTACTAGCCTCAAACTTTCATTGAAATAAAAATAAAAAGACTCAATCACAATTGAACTCGCCAATTCACATCATTCTGTAGAAAATAATAGACATAATTCCGTATACGTCACTGTAGTCACAAAAACGGTTTATAAAGTAAAGACATAACACATAATCAGGCTCATGTATTTATAAAATGTTTAGAAATGAAATGACACTAATACAAATATGGCGTGAAATATTATTATCATTTAAATTTAAAACGCGCGAAACCTAAAAGAGGCTGTACAAAAATAAATAACACACAAATTACTTACCTTACATTTACAATTAAAACGACGAATTACAGTTTACGTCATTTACGAAGTAACCGCGCAGCACCCAACTTTTAGCATTATCGACTCAACACTAAAAGGGGCCCTTTAAAAGTGAAGGAACGCGTGATAAGCGGTCGATATGAAAGAGACACAACTGTACGTTTATCCTTTTCTAGCTTAAAAGTGGCTGTTTATTTCTATTAGACCGATAGATTATATGTTTCTAAGTCGTTTTATGTATACAAGTCAATTTCTTTAATTTTTGAGTTACGCCACTTTAATTCTAAAGGTGCGATTTACCAAGTAGTAATATTTTTGCCTCAATATTTCTGAGTATATTAATGAAGCTAAATATTTTAGATGAAGTCCGATCCCCTATTAAACATGTATTTTATTGTGTAGCTAATTAAGTTCAATTTTTAAATCACTGTATTATAAATGCAGCGCAGCGTCGTCTATCGTCTCGTTTCGGTTTGAGCTGAGATCTGACCGTTAGGATGATTCTAGATCACGTGTAACTTCGGTGTTTATTAGCTCCGTGAGGCATTCCTATTGATTGCATTTCATACTGCTTGTAGTTGAGTAGAGCAGACTAGGTAGAATTTTGAAAACGAGCAGATGTATAGCCTGATGGTAATCGATTACCGCCGGCCATGGACACTCGCAACCAGAGGAGCTACACTTGTAAACGTTCATAACCTCACTCATGTGTGAATTACAACGTAAGTGTTATTTCGGGCCGATTTTCCGCAAGGCAGTAGTATTTATCCGCTAGAGAATATACCTCCCGTCCCCCTTCTGGTATTTTTATACTTAGATAGGTGTTTCGAATAATTTTTGATAGTAAAGAACAGCCAAAACCCAGCTCTATTCACAAAAATGTATTTCTAAACTAAGATACTAAAATAGGTGTTTCAACTAATTTTTGATAGTAACGAACAGCTAAAACTCTATTCACAATAATATTTTTTTTTCTTAAAATGTACTATTATTTTTAACTCAAACATTAATAGTTTATACAGTCTTGTTATCCTTATAATTTCAAATTAAACCGAAATAATTGTTTAGCATTTGATCTCCTAATATTACGAAGTAACATAACAATTCCTGGTTTGCGATCATAAATCATTAAAAAGCGAAAGTTTGGATAAGGGTCCTTTTGTGATTCCAGGGACAGCGGCAATATAATATTGTTAGGGGTTTGTTAAGTTTGGAGTTTGCTATACCGTATAATATATCATCACTATTTGCTACTAAATTCCTTTTATAAACGCATAGATTCTCTTTAATAAGAATAACTCCCCACACCGATCTCGGTGACGGTGGCCGGATTTATTGAAACCAGGTCAGTCACACAGGAGTAATATTATAGAGCCCAAGTGTGTGCGCAGTACACAAGAGTACTCTCTCTTCCTTTACTCTCGTAATACAGTGGGACAGATAATCGACACGACTGACGAGAGATCAGCAGGTCCGACTTTTTACACGCTCATCCGGCGCATGGATCATCTTTCTTGTCAGACAATCAGGTGATCAGCGTGCATTGTCCTAACCAAACATGGTAACAACATTTTTTGTTGTTCCAATGCGGGAATCGAACCCACGACCTCCGAGTCGAGAGCCAATGCTCTAACCACTAGACGAAGGAGAAAGACCACGGAAAAGGAACTAAGTAGAATATCTTGTACTTGTACCGCGATAGACAATTAAAAGGCTTATTAACGGCTCCTTGGATTCTATTTTCCGTGGTATTTGACAAAGGGGTTTGTTAAGAGCCTTAATGGAGTGGTTTGGGTGATATATTGTGTTTGTCAACCGTAATAATGTCGTTGAAATCAGTAGCATAGTATTATAATATAATTATATAATATAATTATATAATTATATTATAATACAATTATAATACTATCTAGATGTTTCCCGCGACATCGTGCGCGCTAAAGTTAATTTCACAGAAACCGTAACTTTTTCCGCAATAAAAATAGCCTATGTCTTTCCCTGTGGTGTACTCTACAACTGAGCCAAATTTCATCAAAATCGGTCCAGTAGTTTTGCAGCCTCTTCAATGCAAACAAACAAAATTTTCCTCTTTATTATATTAGTATAGATGTAAAGAACCGTCATTCAACGATTTACACTATGTGCTGCTATGTTCGTGGTTAGGCTTATGCGAGGGTAGCAAGGTGAGCGCAAGACGTCTGAGAGATTGCTTTTATAGAAGCTTCTAAATTTTGTCAGGGTTGTCACAGAAGATTAAACTAAGTCCAGCGTCTGTATAAGGCCAATGAGAAAGTCTAATTGGTACACACCCCAGTAGCGTATCGGGACTTATTTGTAATTGTATTAATTAACACAGGTTTTATTTAGCAGAATTGATCCTCAAACTTTTCCTCTACCTACAATGCTAGTGGACATACATACATTCAGTATTCACCGTATGCTTGTAGTTATGCAATCAAAACGCGAGCTTACTTCATATGTGCTGTTTGTCCTTTTAGTATGAATTCTGAAATCATACTGCGAACACAAAAAATATTCTCGTGAATTGGACATCTGTACCCCAAGCAGGAATATTTTGCGGTATCGTTCGTTACGTGTACGTAAGCGAGAAATATTATATGAAAACCATGAAAGCGCCTCTAGCGGACGTACAAGTAACAAAATTTTTCATACAATATTCCTCATAATTCTTGTTTACGTACACGTAATGATAGCGTAAAATGTTCATGCTTGGGGTACTGATAAAGAGTGGTTTTGTTTAGGCTAGGCGCAGAAAAGCGACCACAACGTGACACTCGGTTGACACACTATTCCAAACATTTTATCTATTAATTTTTTTTTTTTATACAAACCCGCCACACGACTAGCCGGTAGCGACAACTCAAAATGTATGAAAATTTAGCGAAGACGATCGGTCGCAGTCACTTGTAGCCCGTCTGCGCCGCGCCTAATTTACAAACGCCATTATAAAGTGGTTTTGCTAAGAATGGAATCTTCGTTAAATAAACGTTATTTACTTGAGCTAATAGCAACAAACAAACTCTCTCATTGAAATGTCTTTAATGTAAGTACCTACTGTGTTTATATTATAAAGAGGAGTTTGACACAATCAAGATCTTCATACGAGACATCCACTTATCATAATATTACGTGTACTTACTTCATTTTCTATAGACCTCCTTATTATTTTTTACATGGTACGCAAAGAAACTTTCTTCAGGTATTTAATTTTTTTCAGAGTTCTTGCTAGACAGACTATCTTTCAAAAATCTAGTTTCCAGTAACTTCTGAAAAAATCTCATTTTGAAAGTTTCCATCGATATTGTTTAAACTTCACACATTATTTATACCCAGTTAAGATACAGTACACCAATATTGAACTGACAGTCTTCATATTGCTGCAATTCCCGGGAGAGTATATGCAATATGCTCGCTTTACAGACCGTTCACAGTTGTTTTACCTCTGACAGGACCTTTATGCCGACGGCATAAGGATCACTGTTACAGATATTCCGAGGTAAAATCACTCTGAACACTCTATATGAGCTGTACCATAAACAAAGTCTTCAGGTTACAGGTAACGAAATATCTTTGATTTAGGTACACCACTATATTCAGAAACTGTAAAATCGATTTTGGTTCCACCTCCAGTCGGATATATCTGGCGTTTATTATGACAATATATGTAATAACTAGATGTTGCTTGCGACTTCGTATGCGCAAAAGGAAATACCGCGAAAAACGTACATTTTTGCCGCAATAAAAAGTAGTCTATGTCCTTTCCGGGGACTATTCTGTATTCTCTTCCAAATTTCATCAATACCAGTCTAGTAATTTCGGAGCCTATTCAATGCAAATATTATAACAAACAAATTTCTCCTCTTTATTATATTAGTATAGATGATAATAATATTACTACAGCAGGTTATTGGTAATTAGAAAGGTAGTAGAGCCCTTCAATGTATGAAGGCTTAAGCGGCTTGGTACTAGGGATGCCAGGCATCCCGTATTTTCCTGGACGGGACGGGACGTTTTATACAAAAAAATACGGGAGGTATTTTAGGTATTATTTTAAATTTCCCGCGGGTCAAGGGCTGTCCCGTAAATCTAGCGATCTAGGGTTAAAAGGAGTCAGTACTCAGGTACACAATGCTCGCAATATCTCATACACATAAAAATGAGTAACGAGAACCCAATCAAAATAATAAGTTAAAACTTGCTCGATCCTCAGAAAGATATCAAAAAAATATATTTGTCACTAATTAATTTTGTTTTCTATTTGCCCCAGATAATAAACTGAAGTCTCGTATTTTTGGGCTAATATAAACACTTATTCCTTAAAGGCTGAAAATATTTGATTTTGATGCAGATGCCAACCCTAGTATGGTACTGATAAGTCGGTACCGATTTGACCCCAAAATAAACACTTTAGATTTATATAGAGGCTATATTTTTTAATCTGGGGGACAGATTTTAAACGGTCTGACCTATCTATATTGAACTAATGTCATAGATTACTAAGTAGTTACTACGCTAATGTGAAATATTAAAGTTTAAAAAATAAAGGGTTTAGAAGTTTTGAGAACCTTTTTTGCTTAAGGGAAAACACTGTATTCTTGGATAAATGTTTGCCCATTTCACGTCAGTGTAAGTCTAGCAGTTTTCTTCCTTTCTATGACAATCATACTTTTACAGTTAAAAACTTGTGCCCTTGTCCAGATATTAAACTGTGGATTGTTGATACGAAAACTTTAATTTTCTTTCATCCGCACTCCACTAGAATCGTTTTACAATCCAAGTATTGCCTTGCACTTTATAACACCCAATTCTTTGAGTTCGTATCAAAGAAGCAATTCATAAAAGTTAGAATGCTTTTACTAATATAATATCTATACTATAATATGTTTGTTTCCATTCAAAAGGCTCCGTTACTGCGGGGCCGATTTTGATGAAATTTGGCATTGATATAGATTAGACTACGTCAGGGAAGGACATAGACTTTTTATCTCAGCAAAATGTATGGTTACCGCAGGATTTTACATACATTCATACAGTACATGCTATCCTACTATTCTACTATAACTATTATAAATGTGAAAGTTTGTGACAATAAACGGATGGATTGATGAATGGAAGTTTGTTACTCTTTCACACCAAAACTACTGAACGGATTTCGATGAAATTTGGTATGGTAGTAGTCTGTCTGTCTGTCTGTCCGCGCCTCTAGCTCCTGTACTTATGAATAAACATTGATGAAATTTGGTGCAGTTATAGATTGTGTATAGATCACGGTTTCGGGATCATAAAAAAATAATAATTTTATATTTTAGGGGTGGCTCTCCATACATGTGAAGTGGGGATGAAAAATATTTTTTCACTCTACCCTATCGTGTGGGGTATCGAAAAATAGGTTTTTTAAAATAAAGGCAAAGTTTCATACGTTACTTTTTTATAAAGTTGATCATTTTCGAGTAATCGGCCTCCAAAGTAGTTGGTAAGTTGGTCCCCCCCCTTAGCATTTCTAAACTATAGGAGATAGAAACTTGCAAATTTCCATGCTGATAGATCATGCTAAAAACTCTTTAGGAAAATTATTATTAACCAAATCGGACAGTAACTTTTGGAGTAATTAAAAAAAAAGCATAATATTACGCGTTTATAGTTACGGAACCCTCCTTAGACATGTCCTGACATGCTCTTGGTTAGGTTATTTCTTAATAGTGTAACTTAAAAAAATACATTTTGTTACTGTTCAATTATTTTATTATTAGGGAAACTAGGTCACATCAAAACACGCATCACGACACAATTATGGATATAATGCCATCGGCATAACGCATCTGTCGGAAGCTACTTATACTTCTTACATTATAATATTCTGACCTACATTTTTTTTGGATTATAAGCGACTACATGTTTCCCGCGACTTCGTGTGCTCAAAAGTTAATTTCGCAGTAACCGTGCATTTTTTCTGGGATAAAAAGAAGCCTATGCCCTTTCTCGTAATCTACTCGACATCTGTGACAAATTTCATCAAAATCCTTTCAGTAGTTTTGGAGCCTATTCAATGCAAACAAATAAACAAACCGATCAATAATACAATAATTGTATTAATTAATGATCGAAGAAACAAACAAACTTTTCCTCTATATCATATTAGTATAGATGAATGAAGTTTCTCTTCTGCCACGTGTACCTTGTAGACGTCCAGCTTTTTAACTTTGCTTTATTTGTATTTTACCAACAAAATTTTACTCAATATACTGTATGAAGCTAGAAAACTGTACAGCGTTTGGGGCTAACTAAATAATTCAGTACACGGGCAGCGCGTATTCCCGTATGTACGGTACTGGTACGGTACTTACGGAATACTGAATTATGCTGCGACAAATTATATTTGGTTATGAAAAATACTTTAACCAATGTCATCGAATGTTATTCGAGCATATTAGGTATTGATGATGTTGAAGCTAACATTTTCAGTACTACAGTTTTACGAGAATTGTCCAACCAAAGGAGTGTGAAATTTGGGTAGTAAAATAAAGTTTCTGTGTGCAGAAATATATATTTTTTAAACAACACACTACCTCAGATTATTAACACACATAAGTACTATAAGAGAATCTTATTCATAAGCCGGTTGGTTATCATAATTTTCAATAAATTATTTTTAAATATTAGGATTATAATTATTATGATATCGAACTGTCACGCTATTGACAAATAGTTTAACTGTATGCTAAAAGAGATGTTCAAGAAATGTATGAGGTCTGGGCCAGTCCTATGTACATTATATGTAAATATATACCTACATAATATAGTAACCGTTTCCTATTCTTTATTTTGTTTAATTTCACTTCGTTTCCATGTACATTTAAATTTACTTCGTCAAGGAGAGCAACACAAAGTAAAATAAAACATGGCGGATCAGATCAGAATTAACTAAAGAATGTCATTTTGTCAATGACATGACTTTTGACAAAGAAAGACGTATGACATTCAAGACGACGTCTCTTCGTAAAACTGTCTACTACGTCAAAAGTCAAGTCAAAACAACTGTCATGGCCGCCCTAAAAATAGTGTTCTCGCAACAAAAAACTCTTCAATTAATCATTTTTGTACGCATGTACCCTTCTTCAAATTATTTTTTTCGTATTTTTATGATATTCTCATATTTTTTTCCTATTTACCTATGTAGTGTACATAGAACTGGCCCAAAATCAAACATCTCTTTTGTAATACAAATAAATTATGAGACTTGCTTACGAATTAAATTCCCTGATAGTACTATTGTCGTAATAATAATATTTATGATAATTATATACGATGTTATTATAACAAAGGCTTGTTACAGCGCTTTGAAGGTCCCAAATTATACATAATCCAGTATATTGTAGATGTACGGTCACATCGTACTGTGTTCTCAGAAAAATGTAGACTAAAAGGTCCTACTTAATTTTTGTCCTTATTAATTTTTATTTATTTATTTATTTAAGGTCGTATTAACATCTAGGTCATTTAACGACCACCATAAGAACAAATAATATTAAACTTAAATAGATTTATATACATTAATCAGTTTTAAATATTTTAAAGTACAATCACAACCATTTCCATTCAAACACTGTTTTAAATTATTAGGTAAGTTACATATTCTTTTTTCTAAATTAAATTCCACACAATCTATGAGTAAATGTAAAACGGTTAAATCAGATCCACACTTGCATTTATTTATGTTTTGTTTAGTTATAAGATGAATATGGGTTATGTTAGTGTGTCCAATACGCAATCTGGTTATCACTATTTGATCATTTCTACAAACAAATGAACTTGGCGACTTATCAAAAATTGAATTTCTTACTCTTAACAGTTTTGATGAATTATTTTCTTTCCAATTATGATCCCAGAGATTTTTAATTTTGTTTTTTACATGTTTCTTTAGATCTATTATAGAGGAGTTAACAGAACTGCAAATATTACTTTCGTTTGTTGCGTTTTTAGCTTCTAAATCTGCTTTATCGTTACCGACTATACCTTGATGGCTTGGTATCCATATTATTTTAAAATTATATCTATTCTCTAAAAGGTTAATCATTAATAATTTTATTTCTTTTATAACGGGGTTATTGTTATTATCATTTATTATTGCTGTTAAACATGACTTTGAATCTGTGTAAATTACGTAATTTTGGTTATTTGAACTATTTTTGATAATTTCTAAAGCTTTGAGAATCGCCGTTGCTTCACAACTAAAGACCGAGAAAAAATCCCTAAGTCTATATCTGTAAGATTCACTGTTTAATACTACCGAACAACCAGATTTTCCATTTATGACTGAACCGTCAGTATAAATTTTATTATAGTTACTGTATTTATTATTAATTTCATGAAATAAATTTTTATATATGTACTGTGGTGTTTCTTCTTTCTGATATTGAGTCATTTCTAGGTTAATTGGCAGATCATGCTTATCCCAAGGTTTAAGAGAAGATATGGTTTCCTCAAAGATTAGTGGTACTTCAATATTTAGATCACTCAGATACCGAGCCGCTCTAATCCGAAAAGGCTGTATTAATTTAGGTTTAAGTCTGTACTGGGAATCTAATATTGAACACTTAGTGTAGTAGTTGTAGGTTGGATTTTGAGGTCTTGACAATACTTTCATTGATAACATGATCACTAGTTCTTTTCTTCTAAATTCAAGTGGCATATCTTCTGCTTCTGCTAAAATACTCTTAACTGGACTTGTTTTGAATGCACCGATAGTAAGTCTTAGAGCTTGATTTTGTATCACCTCCAATGATTGTAAAGTACGTTTTTTTGCAGAATCGTAAATAATACATCCATAATCGATTTTTTGTCTGACTATAGACTGATAAGCTTGTAATAAACATTTTCTGTCAGCACCCCATTTCTTAGATGATAATACTTTTAATATATTTAAACGTTTGTAACATTCTGATTTTAAATTATTAATATGATCTATCCATGACATTTTTTTATCAAATATGAGTCCTAAAATTTTCAGGTTTTTAACTTCTTTAATTTTAAATCCATTCAATGTTAAATTTATATTTCTAGTTTTATTTCTTTTCTTACTTAATATTAAAAATTCCGTTTTAGTTTTTGAAAATTTAAATCCCGTTTTCATCGCCCATTCTTGTAAATTATTTAGTGTATTTTGAAGAAGTTTTATGATCGGTTCAAGAGATCGGCCACCACAAGAAATTGTTAGGTCATCAGCAAATAGAAAACCTTTTACCGGTCTATTAACACATGAAAGAACGTCGTTGATTGCTATCAGGAACAGAACAACACTAATTACAGATCCTTGAGGTAAACCGTTTTCCAACATTTGGGGACTAGATAAAATATCATTTAGTCGAACTCTAATTTTCCTGTTTAGAAGAAAGTTCATAATAAAAGCTAAAATATTTCCCTTAATATCCATATCATTAAGTATTTTTAATATTATTTCCTTCCAAACCATTTCATAGGCTTTTTCTATATCTAAAGCTATAATAACAGTATAGTTGTCATTTGTAAAATTATCTAGTATTTCTGATTCTAAGTTAATTAAATGATCATTTGATGACCGACACTGTCTAAAACCATATTGGAAAGGGGATAAGTAATTATTAAATTCTAGATACCACCTCAATCTCCTACCTATAATTTTTTCTAATATTTTGCACAAATTGCATGTCAATGATATAGGTCTATAGCTTGAGGTTGAGGTCTGTATTTTACCTGGCTTTAATATCGGAATGACAACGGCTTCCCTCCAATTATCTGGAAATACTTGATTCATCCAGATATAATTATAAATTTGTAATAAATATTGGATTCCACTATGAGGTAAGTGTTTTATTATAGTGTTAGGTATATTATCTGGGCCTGGGCTAGAATTACCAACTTTAGCTAGAACAGTTAACAATTCGTGTAAAAATATCTCCTTATTCATTGGGTTAACGTTATCTAATGTATTGAGACTAAATTGGGATTCTTGATTAATTTTGTGAGTAATAAAATCATTATCATAATTATCACAGCATGAATTACTAGAAAAGGTTTGTACTAATAGGTTTGATACTTCAGTAGCACTTGATGTGTAACTTCCGTCTTCTTTTTCTAGTGTAATCGTATTAATTCTTTTTTTATGTTGATCTAAACAATGTATTTTCTTCCACATATCACTTACCGACGTTTTTGGAGTAATCGATGAAACCCAATTTTCCCAATATTTTCTTTTATTTTCTTTAAGAAGTCTTCTGCATTTTGATCTTTTTTTTTTATAATCTATTTTGTACATAATATAATTATCACAATATTTACTAACATATTTTTTATATTGTCTATATGCTTTTTTATATTCTTTTACTGCATTTTTACATTCTTCGTTCCACCAGGGGAGATTCTGTTTATTTATAATACCGGATGTTTTAGGTATTGATTTATCAGCTGCTTCTAGAATTAATTTTGTAAAATTTTTAACGATATCATTGATTGAATAATTTAACATATTATTTAAAGGTGGTATTTGATTTATATTAAGGTTAATCTCATCTTGAAATTTGTTCCAATCAGCTTTATCAAACTTCCATTTTTTTGGGCATTTCGAATATTCAACATCTGACATTTGCGACTTAATTAAAATTGGAAAGTGGTCACTATCATATAAATCATCAATAGCATTCCAATCAAAATATGATACTATATTCTGTGAAGCTAACGCTAAATCTATATTACTAGTACGACCAGTATTGACGTCAAAATGAGTAGGTTGTCCGTTATTTAATAATATCATGTTATCATTATCATCCATCCATTTAGCTATTATTCTACCCCTGGTGTCACATTTTTGGGAGCCCCAGTAAAAGTGATGGCTGTTAAAATCTCCTAATATAATAAATGGAACTGGAATTTGATTAATCAGATCATTTAATTCATGTAGGTTAAGTTGTTGGCTATTGGGAAGATATATATATTGCATATTGTAAGATGAATAGGTACTTTAATTTTTATAGCTACAGCTTCTATGTTTGTTATTAATTGTATTTCTTCGGCGATTGTGTGTGGCTTAATAAATATGGCTACACCTCCACTTGCCCTATTACCCGATGTTCTATTTTTGAAAAAACCATCATATCCCTTGAGAGAAGCACAACGATTGCCAATAAAGTTAGTTTCTTGTAAACAAATGCAAGTTGGAGTTACGCGTCCTATTAATAACTTAACATTCTCTAATCGTCTAAAATATCCGTTCACATTCCATTGTAATATATCCATAATGTAAATAAAAAAACAAAAATAAAAGTTGTATAAGAAAAAAAAGATGTATATAATATAATATAAATGATACCTATTTTTCGATGGCTGATTCCCTTAACGATTAATGTAATTTTCTTGTAAGTCTTGAACATCTATTCTTAAGACTTTTATTCATCTTACAATGAAGTGAGTTACACATTTTTATTAAATCTCTAATATTATCAGTATAGGAAGTAACTAATTCATTTACATGTTGTTTACCGCGTGAATTATCAAGTAGGCTAATGAATTGGTCCAAATTAATTGGGAAGTCTTTATCTTTATTCAATTCTTCTATACAGCTTTCAATGTTTTTCCACACTTCTTCGTCTGTTTTCGAATTACTTCTTTTTATCTTCTTCTTTATTTTAGTTTTTCCTTCTTCTATCGATATATTACTACTGGATTCGTCAGTTTCATCCATAATTTCACTATCTTCTTCTCTCCTATCAGTTTTAAAAACTTCCATATTCGAAGTCTCACTTGCCGTTGCCGAATGAATTCGTTTTATTCCTTTTTGGTGGTCTTGATAATATAGTTTTGGAGTTTCCATTGTAGTAGGCAAAACAGTTACTGGGTTAATAATATCTTCGTTATTATTGGTTTCTTCAAGAGGAGGGGACTCGGTTTCTATAGTATGAGGAAGTTTAACATTTTGTTTGCAGTTCTTTGCTATGTGACCCATTGAATTACAGGTAAAACATTTTAATGCATCGGTAGACATATATATCCAGTAATTAGTACCTTCAAATGATATTTGGATCGATTCAGGTAGGGAAACCTCATCCTCCGGGCTGATATAAAATTGTCTTCTGAAACTTAGAATGTGAGAGAATCCAGGTTCAGAGGCACCAATTTTCATAAACGTTATCTGAGACATAATTTTTATTTTCAATTCTTCGAATTTTTGTTCTATAAAGGAGTTAGGTATTACCGGACAGACGTTGGATAAGACAATTCTTTTATTTCTTGTTACCAAAGGCTTAATTTCAAGACTGTGGTTTTGGACATTAACTCTTTTTTTACTCTCGATTAAACTATCAGCTGTTTTCTTACTGTCGAGGTAAATACATATTCGACCGTTTGCGATACGAGATACAAATCTGATAACTGTTGATGGTATTACTAAAGATAAGGCAACTATGTATTCTTTTAATGGGATTCCTTCAATGGAGTCCAGTATTATCGCTTGATCCTTCTTGGGGTAACATGTAGATGATGTCACGTTCGCATAACTTGAAGACTGACTGGCAGGTGACTGAGACATTGTGTTTGTTTGATACATTGGGTTAGTAGACAACGTAGGGTTCAGTGACATTTTTAAAGGGTCTCCTGTTACCAGGAGATACCCTATGAACACTTATTGACTCGTTTATTCCTTAGCTCTGTGAACGTAAACAAGCTCGGTCGCGAATACCTACTACACGATAAGCGGAGTGATACACGCGCGTCCGTTGTGAGCGCTTACGCGGAACTGTGTTATTAATTTTTCTCATGTAATGTGAATAATAAATACACGCAAATATTAAAAAGATAAGTTAGGCTATTAATTATTTCTGAGACATAATTGTCATCATGTGTAATGTGTCGAGCTCGCGAACGGACGCGCTCCGCGTTATACACATGCAGCAAATATTAATTATTTAATTAATATTTTGCACGTGATCATGGCGCTCGTGGTCAATGAGTTGCTGGCGTTTATCCAGCATGCCATCGACACCATGGACGAAGTCAGCATAATGCAGATCTGCAAGTCTTCTTTCACCAGCGAGGAGATTTGCGAAGGCAAGCACTTGCTGTACGAGACGCTCGGCCAGAGCGCGAACATGCCATCGCGACGGAGAGATGGAACCGAAAGAAGCGTGCAGGACATCATCTCCTTGCTGAAGCAGACGGATCCGGATGAGGTGCCAGCTTTTGTAGCGAAAAATCTGCATAAGCTGCCGCCTGTGACACTGGACCACGTCGACGTCGTCAGCCTACTGAAGGACATCAAGTTCCTGAAGGAAGAACTGGCCGGAGTTTGAGGTAGATTGCAGGCATCAGAGTCTACCATAAGTGATCTACGTAGTGAATTATCACAGCTAAAAAGTGTTAATTCAATATGTAGGTCACCTGATGCAGCAAACGTCACTCGTCGTCGAGGCGCGCAGGCGGTCACGTTTAGCCCGTCAGCATTATCCGACGGGTCAACGAACATCGTTGCTGCCGCCCCCGCTGCCCGCTCCCCGCCCGCTAAGGAGCCGGTGCCGAGTTACGCAAGTGTCGCCGCTAGCGAACCCCCGCCACCTCCCCGGCGTTCCAAAAACAAAGGGAAGAAGGAGGCCCCTTCAAAAGAGCGTCCTCTTTCTAAAAAGGACCGAACGTGCGATGATGACGGGTTCATCAAGGTCGAGAGGAAGAAGAAGAAACCCGTCGTCCGCAACCATCGCGGCACCGCACCCGGAGGACCCGAGCAGCTGTTGCGGTGTGAGACTCCCGCGACACCGCTGTACGTGTCCCGGCTGCATTGGTCCACGACGGTCGAGCAAGTCGTGGACTACATCAGGAGCAAAACCAACTTCGCCTTGAGGGTTGAGCGGTTGGAATCTCGTCATAGAGTGAATTTTAGTTCTTTTGTGGTGAGAGTTCCAACCCATCATTTACCGACCTTCGAGAAGGAGGAGTTCTGGCCGATTGGAGTCGCCTACAGAAGATTCAGAGGACGACTCCCGAACACTTTGCGCCCCACGTCGCAGACAATACGTGTTTAGTGTTAGTTATATAATATAATATAGTAATATGTATGTTAGTCTATAAGGTATTTATAATATGGGCCTATGCAGCCCGAAATAAATGGTATTTAATTTAAATTTTTAATTTAATTAAGCGCCTTACTCACCGTCCCACCTGCAAATCCATGGCCGTGGACTTACAGACAAAAATTATAATTAAATATTGACACTAATTATTTATTATTAAGGCTATAACAAGTATCGGTGCTGGATTTGCAGGCTGGATCTGTTATGTCACTTAACGTGATGTCACAAAATACTACACGGTCATAGACGTAGGTATATTATAGACGAGGCATGTTGAGGCAAAGAGTGTCTCCAGTAAATTGGCCCCAATTTTTTAAATTTTGGGGCCATTTTGAAATTCGAAGTATGGTGAAAACAAGATGGCTGACATTTGAGTTATGGTGAAAACCAAGATGGCGTAACTTTTTCTTGTATGAAATCTTTTTCTGCTAAATGTACGTGATAGCCAAATTGAGTTGAAATCTTTGTATACGGTACTTACGTAGTAAGTATTTAGTAATCTGTCACTTTACCACTCGCTAATCTGTCAAATGCGTCACAGACGGCGATGATACTTTGCCATATGTAATTTGGCTGCCAATTTGGACTCTTTTTTATTATTATTTTCTCTAAGTATTTCTTTTTAGTTTATGTTCAAATAAATATTTTTATTATTATTATTATACTATATTGTTTTATCTTAGGCTGGGACTATATGTTTCGGAATCCGGAACGCCGCCGGTGAAGATTTAGAGCACTGAAAATAGAACCCTGCACGAAATATACAACAGAATTTAAATTGGAAGTTTCGAGTGTTGAGTTGTCATTTATGACATTGACATTTGACTCGATATTCATGTGTTCGATTTTCAATTCTATTGTATTAGTGGATAGTTTTATTTTCAATGCTCATATTTTTCTACAGCCTCCCAAAATACGGATCATAGTCCCAGCCCGAACGGCGAAACTACCAAAGTATTTTTTAATATCAAATACCCCTTGTCAAAGGTAGACCGTACAGTTTGTACGGACTATTGCTAAGATACTGTATAATATTACAAATTGTAATTTGAAGTATATCCAGTCATCTTAAGATAAAATATAGTATCTTCGAAGTCTGCGATAGCTTATGCTCTTTCGTCTGACTTCAGGAATTTCGTAGACACAGAGGAAAGATGTGATGAGAAGCATAAGAATGTATTCAGATACTTACATGTTATTTCATATTACAATTACATAACATTTTTTTTATAATAACATAAATACAGGTCATTATATACATACCTCGTATAATTTTATCAAATTGGGGATCGGACTACATCTGAAATATTTAGTTTCATTGATATATTCAGAAATATTGAGGCATTAAGTACTACATGGTAAATGTAAAAAAATATATTATTTTATGTGTAGTTTACTAATTAAATACATTTAAAAAGTACCAAAAAAAAATTTTTTTTACGTAATTGAAACAAAACCTACATCATTAGTTTACTTACATCATATACAAAAACATTCACTATAGTAAGTATGAACTTAAATGCACAAACATCAGAGATATTTACAAATATGTTTATGCGGCCATATACTTCATACACCTTAACCTACAAGTGACGTCACTTGTAAGTCGACTTTAGTACGGAGCGTTTTTACGCGACTTGCGAAAAGAGATGTTTGATTTTGGGCCAGTTCTATGTACACTACATAGGTAAATAAGAAAAAAATATGGGAATATCATAAAAATACGAAAAAAATATTTTTTCTTCAAAAGATTTCAACTCAAGATAGGCTATCACGTACATTTAGCAGAAAAAGATTTCATACAAGAAAAAGTTACGCCATCTTGGTTTTCACCATAAATCAAATGTCAGCCATCTTGTTTTCACCATACTTCGAATTTCAAAATGGCCCCAAAATTTAAAAAATTGGGGCCAATTTACTGGAGACACTCTTTGCCTCAACATGCCTCGTCTATAATATACCTACGTCTATGACCGTGTAGTATTTTGTGACATCACGTTAAGTGACATAACAGATCCAGCCTGCAAATCCAGCACCGATACTTGTTATAGCCTTAATAATAAATAATTAGTGTCAATATTTAATTATAATTTTTGTCTGTAAGTCCACGGCCATGGATTTGCAGGTGGGACGGTGAGTAGGGCGCTTAATTATGTCTCAGAAATAATTAATAGCCTAACTTATCTTTTTAATATTTGCGTGTATTTATTATTCACATTACATGAGAAAAATTAATAAGGACAAAAATTAAGTAGGCCTTTTAGTCTACATTTTTCTGAGAACACGAGTACGATGTGACCGTACATCTACAATATACTGGATTATGTATAATTTGGGACCTTCAAAGCGCTGTAACAAGCCTTTGCTATAATAACATCGTATATAATTATCATAAATATTATTATTACGACAATAGTACTATCAGGGAATTTAATTCGTAAGCAAGTCTCATAATTTATTTGTATTACAAAAGAGATGTTTGATTTTGGGCCAGTTCTATGTACACTACATAGGTAAATAGGAAAAAAATATGAGAATATCATAAAAATACGAAAAAAATAATTTGAAGAAGGGTACATGCGTACAAAAATGATTATTTGAAGAGTTTTTTGTTGCGAGAACACTATTTTTAGGGCGGCCATGACAGTCATTTTGGCTTGACTTTTGACATAATAGACAGTATTACGAAGAGACGTCGTCTTGAATGTCATACGTCTTTCTTTGTCAAAAGTCATGTCATTGTCACTTTAGTTAGTTCTGATCGATCCGCCATGTTTTATTTTACTTTGTGTTGCTCTCCTTAATGAAGTTAATTTAAATGTACATGGAAACGAAGTGAAATTAAACAAAATAAAGAATAGGAAACGGTTAATATATTATGTAGCTATATTAACATATACTGTACATAGGGCTGGCCCAGGCCTCATACATTTCTTGAACATCTCTTTTTGTATACAAATCGCAAAAAATATTTAAATAGTTTTATAAAATTTTTACCTCACTTCCAAGATCTGTACATGATATATTATTATGATCATAAAATCTTATAAAATTGCGATATTGCAGAAAAATATAATTTAAGGTCACAATATTACCTCAAGAGCCTTGTCTTATGAGATTTTTATGTCTTCCAGAAACTGACATTACTTTGTCAGTTTCTGAGCCTTTTTTGAAAAATTACCATAATTCCCCCTTAAACATTAAGGGGGAATTATGGTAAATTTTCAAAAAAGGCTCAGAATTTTGGTGCAAAAGACGTGAAATTAGGAGGGTCGCTATTGACTTATAACTGTCGTACGGATGGGCCCTTCTTATGCGTTAAGACCAGGTAGACCAAGCGAAATAGGCATTTAACGCTTCCAAGAGTTGCCCGCAATTGCCGCAAAGCGAGCCGCGCGCCTACGTCGCCGGCGTGAACTTACATGAACCCAAAGTGTTACAGTGTAGTCGTGTCGGCAGTAGGTCAATTTATTTTATTATTTGCATTGAAAAAGATAATAAAATTCATAGATAACTGTTTTAATGCAACACATAGCACACATAGATATTATAGGTACCTAAGTAAAAAATGCTTAAATTTTATTCAATTACTAGCTTTTCCCCGCGACTTCGTCCGCGTGGAATAGTTACTTTAGGATATCGCTAAAATTTACCCGCGACTTCATTTACGTAGAAGGAGAAGCGCTTTCACCTCACGACTACCCGCCCGCGCCGCGCGCCGTACTATAGCGCGCATGATTATTTTATTACTGCGATATCTTCTAAAATACTTATTGAAATCAAATGATGTAAACGGCAAATTTCTTCTAGATTAAATGCTTGTAATGAATAACGTATTTACTTGGATAAGGATTAATATAATCTTTATGAAAACACCTTCAGAAATAATGCTTACTTTTAGAACAAATTTGGTTAGTATAAAAAGGTTATAGTGAGCCAACCTTAAAAGATAGACATATACTGTCACGGACTTTTTTTTAGAACTTTTAAAGGGGAACAATTCTGGCATACATCATTTTAGCGAAACTTTAACCGTTTCCGCAGCGTACGCAGCGAAAGCTCTCAAAAGGAAAAAAAGACCCCCGATTTTGTAACATTCTTGAATGGTGCTCCGCTCGTATTGAGCTTAGCATGATGTTATATAGCCTAAAGCCTTCCTCGATAAGTGGACTATCCAACACAAAAAGAATTTTTCAATTCGTACTAGTAGTTCCTGAGATTAGCGCGTTCAAACAAACAAACAAACTCTTCAGCTTTATAATATTAGTATAGATTTTGACAGTTTCTATGCAGTGTGTTCTGTTACAAGTATAAAAACACGCTGTGTTCGATGTGTGCATGGAGACGAGTACCTATCGTTAGCTCGTGTGGTCACTAAAGTACGTGTCGTTTCGTGAGATAAAAATACTGTATCAGATACATAGGTGTTGACGATTTGATGGTACCTACTTAGGCAGACACTTGCAAAAAATGTATTCCTACTGCCGAGTCCGCACGTTTGCCACTTGCCGCAAAATCCAAACCTCCACAAACGTTTGACTTTTTGAAAATCCGGATTTTTGAATTTTTTCTCCCAAAAATCCGGATTATCCGGATAATTCAGATTTTTCATTTTTTTTTAATTTGTTGCATATTTTATAAAACTTCAATGTTTATTTTACTACTATTTTGTAGCAAAAATTACACTCATTAGTAAAAAAAAAAACAGTTACTTTTTTATAATTTAATTTAAATAAATTCTTATTTTAAGTTGTAAGTATTAGAATTACAATCTAAATAAATAAAAACATAATGAGATTATATCAAAATTATATACTTAATTATATTTATTTTTTCATTTTTATAAATATTTTTGATTACGTTTGAAATCCTAGAATGTTCAGTTTTATAGTTAGTATTTTATTTTGAATAAGGTATGTATATATTGTTATTTACTAAATGTTCCAGCAGTAAAGAATTATAAAAAAGTGGAATAGCCTGTGATCTTTTTAACGCTTTTTTTACATAATTATCTACGCCACAGTTCACCACTACCGTTTTCGTAAAGTTCCATTTCTATGAGAAAGTACTAACGTAGGAAAATTATTACAGTTTAATAAAACGTAGGAAACTGAAAATTCTTTAAATTGAGATCCGGGGAGTGAAGACAAATCATTTGAAGTATGGGGCTGAAAAAAAAATTTTGTATGGACGAAATTGGACCACTTTTGAGTTATTGAAAGTAAAAACCACCCACCTATTTGGGTAATAATTAAACACGTAAATTGTGCTTTTAATTCCCTCGGTAACTAACAGAAGTACAATTAACAATTCTAAGCACAATTTAAAATCTGTAACTATTGTAAGATCTTTATTTTAACATTTTACTTACAAATAAACAGTAACATCTTACTCTTTATTGCACTTTGAAGTTTCCGCTATAAGATGAAAACTACATTACTTAAAAAAATAACAGTGGTTTACACAAATCGTTGGTGCTATTTTTGGCACCTTTAAAATATTATCTAAAAAATAATTATTTCTACGCAAAAACAGGAGCGTTGATTTTCATTTAGTTTTGCTACTGACTCGTTAGTTTAGGTTAGTTTAGTTCAATCAAATAAATTTTAATAATAAAAAAATATATATTACTTTCATTCATTCGGAAAAACTCTCTCTAATCTTAAACCAACCAGTCAGGTATTATCGACTCCAAAACTTCTTCCCAAACTTTTTAAGAATTTATTCTGATATCATAGAGATAAGATTTAGGTATTTGGACTTAGATATTCATTATTTAGAAGATAATTAAATATAGTTAAACCACTACATTTCTTTTTAAGCTGTCATATTAATTTGGCATTCTATGATTGTAGAAATTAAAATTGCAATAATATGTTTTGACTTTCGTTAGTACGAATTTTTCGTTAGTACGAATATACAAAGCTTTAATTGGGTTTGGATTTGCTTATTATACTTCTTACTACTTGTGCAATTAAAACTGAAACCATATTCAGTGTTTTTATAAATTGGATCACCTATTACTGAACTGTACTACTACTAAAAAATATAAAATGGTAAGTATCTTAGAAACAGTCCATACATATACATATATAGCGACCATAATATTTTAGCAGATCTTCATCCCTCGCATCTCCATTTAATGGATTGACTATGTTCTACCAAATAACTTGAATAAATGGAAAAATGTGTCAACAATTTCAACAGGACAAAAAAAAAATAATATCAAATTATCCAAAGGCATGGATTTAAACTCACGACAAAACAATTAAATTTTGGATGTGAAAATACCGAATATTGAATACTAAATTACCATGTTGTAAAAGAATGTAAGGAATAAAAATTTACAAATCTGGTGACTAAGTAATACGACTGAATATTCCAAACTGGCAGACATATATTATATTAGCGAACAAATAACCATCTTGGCGACAATTTGTGAGTACACATTTAATTTAAGAATAGGCACATATATTTTCCCTAATGTAGGTAACTCAAAAAACATACAAGCAGCAAAACCAGCGCACATAAAAAAAAACATAAAGAAGCGTACAAAATTCCCAATTTTTAATTTTCCTCGATTTTAGGGGCGTGTAGATATTGTGTAAATTGATTTTGAAATTTAAAAATAACGGATATTCATTTTTCGCAAAATTAACATAGGTGTCATTACCAGGATTTTGGGGGTGCTGGATACGAAAATGGCATTCATTTTGAAATTCCAATATGGCGGACATACTTAATTTTATAAAAACAATATGGTTGTCCTTTTGTTGGTTTCTGGGGGTGCTGATTACAAAAAAGTCATCCATTTTAAATTTCCTTAGTAACCCCGCAACCTCATATTTTCTTCATTATGGAAGAAAAAGAAATTTGAAAATCCTGAATTTTCCAAAATTTCTATAGCTTTATACATCCCTCGTATCTCAATGTAGAGCATTTTTTTTTATAAAATTGATTCTATCTCGGAAACGGTGCATCCTATTGAAAAAATAATGAAAATTTCCTCCCCTTAAGAACCCCGCAACACCATATTTTCTTCACGATGGAAGAAAAAGAAATTTGAAAATCCTGAATTTTCCAAAATTTCTATAGCTTTATACACTGTTTGTGTCAAAGTAGAACATTGCCATATTTTTTTTCTATAATCGCTTCTATTTTAGAAACGGAAAAATAATACTATTACTGGAAAAATAATAAAAAATTCCTCCCCCTTAACCCGGAAATCGCATATTTTTTTCATGAATGCCAAAAAAAGAAATTTGAAAATCCTGAATTTCGAAAAGTTTCTATAGCTTACATAGCTGGTACCTCTACAAACTACATGTTAATTTTACGAAGATTGGATAGTCTCCATTTTGGAAAATGAAATTGGAAGACAATTTTATAATCAGCATATGAAACATGGAAAAAGACATCCATTTTTAATAAAAAAAATATATACGCCATTTTGGAATTTTAAAACGGATTTTATTTTCATATTATTCTGCACCCCCAAAAACCTTGAAAACGATACCCATACCAAAGAAAAAAAAACCTCCAATAGTATCCAAAACTGGGATTTTCCTTAGCTTGCAAATTGAATTTTTAGCAGCTATTAATTTATCAATCAAATCTTTATTAGCTACTTACATGGTATAATGGTCACCAACTCATCGGTGCTAATTGGATTAAATTTCGCTACTTTTTATCTGCCGATTTTTGTATTTTTTGTCACTTGAGTGATTTCACCAGTTTGGTAATTTAGTCGCCAACATATTAATTCGCTGCCAAATTCAGCAATACAGTATGCTCACGTACAGTCACCAACTTATTTTTTGTTCACTCGATTAATTATATCCCTCAAATATTGTACGTCTAGAGTACATACTAATTACAATTAAAATATGTAATTTTCATAGTAGTAACCAAGATTCGAAAAACTCGAAAAATCCGGATTTTTAAATGAAAATCCGGATTTTTCGAATTTTTCGAATTTCGAAGTATCCGGATTGCAACCCCTACTTGCGAGTGACTTGGTGTGTTCTGCAAAGGCAAGCATGACGGATGTTGAGCACGAATCCTTATATTTTATTGTAAATAGAACAGCCTCCATGGTCTAGTGGTTAGAGCTTCTATTTCGATTCCCGCACTGGAACAACAAAAAATGTTGTTTCCAAGTTTGGTTAGGACAATGCAGGCTGATCACCTGATTGTCTGACAAGAAAGATGATCCATGCGTCGGATGGGCAGGTAAAAAGTCGGACCTGCGCCTCATCTCTCGTCAGTCGTGTCGGTTATCCGTCCCCCTGGATTACGAGAGTAAAAAAAAAGAGTGCCTTTGTGTACTGCGCACACACTTGGGCACTATAAAAATACTCCTGTGTAACTGGCTAGGCTACAATAAAACCAGCCACCGTCACCGAAATCGGCGTGGGGAGTTATTTATTATTATTATTGTAAAAACAGAAATCGAAATAAAAAGAAACGAAAAGTACGGCAAAGAAGATGGTAGATGTTACAAATTCATAAAAACTGTTTACTGGCTTATTCAATAATGTACTAAGGCTACTCCACGCATCAGCTACTTTTTTCTCATAATACACAACACAATAATATATCTATGGACGCTTCACACCAAGTCAATCTGGTCCCGTGGTAAGTTCTCGAAGAACTTGTGTAACGGGTACCAGACAACAGAAATATATTTAATAATTTTTATATTATACACATATTTAAGATTTTTATTGTATTATACACATATTTAATACACATTCATGACCCAGGAACACAGAAATTTTTTTTGTTCCTTCAGCGGGATTCGAACCCGCGACCCCCGGCTTGAGCACCAACACGCTCAACCACTGAGCCACAGAGGTCGTCTCATCTGGCAAAAGCAACGACGTGGCGACGATAATGTTATTGTGTATGGTTATATGTATAACTAGCCGATGCCCGCAACTTCGTTTGCGCCTAACTGACGGAAGCGGAACCCTATTTTTTAAACGGAACCCTAAAATAAAAGTAGCCTATATTAGACCTTATGACATCAGCTATTTGCCAGTGAAAGTCCCGCGAAAATCGGTCCAGCCGTTTCAGAGATTAGCCGGAACAAACAGACAGACAGACCGACAGACAGACAGACGGACAGACATTTTTAAAAATTGGTATTTTATTGTAATTGTAAGTACCGAATATACTTTCAGATGCATTATGTGAAAAGCTGTTAATTTGAAGTTACAAACAGACACTTCATTTTTATTTATCTGTATATAGATTTAGTTCAAAAATTAAAAGAAGCATAAAAAAATACAAAACAAACTTTCCTATAGATTTTTATTGTATTATATGTCCATGACCCGGGAACACAGGAAACTTTTTGTTCCTTCGGCGGGATTTAAACCCGCGACCCCCGGCTTGAGCACTAACACGCTCAATCACTGAGCCACAGAGGTCGTCTCATCTGGCAAAAGAAACGACGCGGCGACGATAAAATGTAACATCTTATTGTGTATGGTTATATGTATAACTAGCTGATGCCCGCAACTTCGTTTGCGCAGATCTAACGAAAGCGGAACCCTATTTTTTTAAACGGAACCCTAAAATAAAAGTAGCCTATGTTAGACCTTATAATATCAGCTATCTGCTAGTGAAAGTCCCGTGAAAATCGGTCCAGCCGTTTCAGAGATTAGCCGGAACAAACAGACAGACAGACAGACAGACGGACAAACAAAATTTTTAAAAATTGGTATTTTATTATAAGTACCGAATATACTTTTAGATTCCTTATATGAAAAGCTGTTAATTTGAAGTTACAAACAGACACTTCAATTTTTTTTATCTGTATAGAATTAGTTCAAAAATAAAAAGAAACATAAAAAAATACAAAACAAACTGACTTTCCTTTAGATTTTTATTGTATTATACATATCCATGACCCGGGAACACAGGAAACTTTTTGTTCCTTCGGCGGGATTCAAACCCGCTACCCCCGGCTTGAGCACCAACACGCTCAATCACTGAGCCACAGAGGTCGTCTCATCTGGCAAAAGCAATGACGCGGCGACGATAAAATATAACATGTTATTGTGTATGATATGTATAATTTAGTTCAAAAATAAAAAAAACAAAACAAACTGACTTTCCTACACTGCGTTAGAAACGAAAGAATTGTTCGATAAATACGCGGGTAAGCCGTGCGCTAGCAAAACTGACATAGGTCTGTCCTCGTCAACGCCTAGCGGGCGACTGTGGGGCGACTCAAGCGGCTTACGCACGCTGCATTTCAATAATTATTTAATGTTAAAATAATTAAACCAACATGCAAAATGTAACCACAAATTATTCTTCTTTAAGTTATTAGCTTTTCGTAGATATGATTTTTGAAAGTAAAACTATCATGAACTTCATGAACAAAAAGAAAAATATTCAAATTTAGCCTCCTCTTCGGAATTATTTTTGATCGAGTGAAGTTTTCAATATTATGTTTTGAACCACAAATTGTAAAAGAACATTAAGTAAACAACAATGTGTATTTTTTTTGGCTTTTTAAAGTTACTATTTGTTTGTTTATTATCGATTCAAAGTAATGTAAAATTGAGTCTACACGGCCTTAAAATGTCTCCTACGCAATTTGTTTTCTACCGTGAGACTCGAGAGCGCTTCACGCGTAACATGACAAGACAAAGTAATGTCAGTTTCAGCTGATATTAGAGTCACGCTGACGGCTCGCTAACCCTCAGCGTGAACACCAAAATATCCTAGAATTCCTAGAATTAGATGTTGTCGACGGCACAGAATAGAAAATATATTATATACATACGTAATATAGCTTTTGATCGATCTTACGATCCAAATCGATCCAAATTTGAAAATTTTGACATTCTCTTCAACGGCCCACAAAGTTTTGCACACAATCGTGGACACATCTTATGCTTGTAGTAGTGCAATCAAATCCATAGCTAACTATTAAGCTATTTATCTGTTCTTTCTTTAATCTGTGCTGACGGTCAGCGAGCGGTCAGTCAGATTCTATTAAATCACCCATAAGGCTCCCACATATAACTGAGAATTCACATCGCATCGCCATAGGTGCAAGCGAGAGGTGTTTGCAATTTTGATTTGCAATTACTGTTGCCCCTAATTGTATGAAGTAGGCTAATAATGCATTATGTTCTAAAGGGCACATCCGTACTTTCAAAATCTTTTAGGGTCGCTATATATCACAGGTGGCGAACTGGCGACATGTTGCACTGACAGAGGAGTGTGTTGGCGGTTTAACATTCGCTTATAATTAACGACATAACATAATATCATAATCCCGGCCGACAAGCTCCTACCACATGACTTATCATTGAGCGATCCCTCTGCTCGTTTGCCCCTTTTCTGTGGCTGTGGCGAATATGTCATGGTTAGTCTGTTTCCATAGACGTATAGATTATTATAGACGAGGCATGTTGAGGCAAAAAGTGTTTCCAATTAAATGGCCACACTTTTGAGATTTTTGGGGCTATTTTGACATTTGAAGTATGGTGAAAATGAAGATGGCGTAATTTTATTGTATTAAGATTTGTTCCGTCAAATTATATCATAGGCTCATAGCTTATCTTGAGTATTGAAATATTTGGCCGTTTCTCTATAAACTCTACACCTACCTATAGGTACTGTGTAGGTATCCAATTGAATAAAAACGTAAGCAAGAAGGCAATAATACACTATAACGCTACCAATTTTAATCCCAGATAAAAACAGAAGAGTGTTATAAGTTTGCGAGTGTGTGTGTGTGTGTCTGTCTGGGGCATCGTAGGTCCCAAATGGATGAACCGATTTTAGTCTTTTTTAGTTATATTGAGAGTGTTTGCAGTTATAATTAACCGGCTTCCAAAAAAGGAGGCGGTTATACATAATATATATTGAATATTTGACAATTTTTAGTTAGGGACTTCAAAATTAAGAAGATTGAGTACAGAAAATATAGTTAAAATTTCAGCCTTTAAATTATTTAGAAAATAAGTTTTATTTCATACTTTTTTGTGTATTTTTACTTAGGTAGTCGGTTTAATTTTTTTTTCAAATAATAATTAATCATCATCATCTCGTTCATTGCTTCACTATTCGAGGGTTACTTAAAATATCAATTATTTAACTTTTTTGTTACGTTCAGATTAAATTTAATTTGAACGAAGCGTTATTCAGAATCATATCAAACAGATTAATCTAAATTATCTCTCCTGTTTGCAGTAAAATGATCCGTAATTAAATTAAAACACCGCCTATTCAGGTTTTCATTCACCTCCATTTTGAAACAATAAACCGCACAAAACAGTTATTAATCCACATTATGTAGCTTGGTGTTATGTAGGTAGTCCGCAGTAAGTAAGTACAGTCACTTACCTACAAGAGTATAATCCTTATAGTTCTTAGATACTAAATAAGGTTATTCAAAATGAATTACGAAAATTTTGGCCATAATATGATCTACTGTTTTTGTAAAGACGCCTAGGCAGAAAAATAATTAAAATATTCGAAAAAAATATAATATAAAAAATAAAATTATTACATTGCGCTCTCTCAGGCGCTGAGTGAACCTCACAGAAACAGGTGATTTAACCTGGGAACAAAGACTGCCTAAATAACATCAATACAATCAGCTATGTGAAGCCAATGACTTTAATAGCGACGTAAATATAGTAACGTATTTTTATATGCATGAATGAAAAATAATAGAATTACCTATTGAATAAATGAAAAAATTCTGTTCTATGAACTATCGCGATAGTCAAGTACAATTAATTATCTGACTAATTATCTCATACGACCTCTGTGGATCAGTAGTTCAACGCGTTGGTGCTCAAGCCGGGGTTCGCGGGCTCGAATCCCGCCGAAGGAACAAAAAGTTTTTCTGTGTTCCTGGGTCATGGATGTGTATTGAATATGTATATAATATAATAAAAATCTAAAATATATGTATAGTATATAAATATTAAATATTCCTCGCGTTTTCTGGTCACCTTAACACAAGTTCTTCGGATACGTGGGTAACACTGAAAATGTTTAGAACTGGCCAATTAGAAACATTGCTAATGAAAACATTTTTTGAATTTCAATTTTAGAACTCATTGGTAACCTAATGTAGTATATTGCATTCATTTGTCATTTGTTTTTGTGAATTGGCGGCAAATCTAAAACTCTTGTTACACGTGAAATTGAACCTAACGCGAGAATTTTTTCAGTCAAATTTATTATGATTTTCGTTGTGGGCTTAATCAACAACAAAGCTATGATAGGCTGCGATTAGCACTTCTCAATGAAGCTCCATCTCGTGCCACTATTTACAATTGGTTTAACGAGTTTAAGCGTGAGCTCAATGATGATCCGCGTGAGGGACGTTCTTTAACAGTGACTACTGAAGATAACATCAGTGCTGTGCGACGCATGATAGAGGAAGATAAGATAGTGACCTATCAGCAGATACGGGCAAGCCTAGGCATTGGTATGAGTCAAGTTCAAAAAATATTACACGAACATTTAGGCGTCAGGAAGCTTTGTACCAGATGGGTTCCCCATACTTTAACCGACGACCAGAAACACCTTCGCATGGACTGGTGACGCCAAATATTAGATAAGTTCAACGGCGGTGACTCAAATGCTGTATTTGACATCGTCACAGGTGATGAAAGCTAGATATATTGCTACGAACCCGAAACCAAAAGACAATCAGCTCAGTAGGTGTTTCCTTTCGAGGATCGGGCAACTAAGGTAAAGAAAGGAAGAAGTCAAGGAAAAAAGATGATCGCCTCATTCTTTGAGCGGTAAGGTCATTTCGCGATAGTTGTGCTAGAAGATGGAAGGACAGTTACTGCAGACTGGTATGTCAATCGCTGTTTGCCTGTTGTCTTGGAAAAAATCGACAGCAGCGCCCTCGAAGCAGGATCCTCCGTCACCACGAGAATGCTTCAGCGCACTCCGCAATACGGACTGTTGAATATTTGACTATGGCAGGTGTCGAGATAATGAGTCATCCGCCATACAGTCCTGACCTGGCGCCCTGCGACTTTTATTTATTCCCAAAAACTAAAGATAAAATTCGAGGTACCTATTCACTTTACGAGCCCTGAAGATGCGGTGAAAGCGTACGCAAATGCCATAGAAGCGACCCCTAAGGAAGAATGGGCCCACTGCTTTTCTCAGTGGTTCCATCGAATGCGACGATGTGTAGAGAGGAACGGAGATTACTTCGAAAAACAATAAAAGTATTGGCAACTTTCTACATTAAGCCGTTTTTCATTTTCTAAACAATTTCAGTGTTACCTAGGTATTTAGCACGGGGCCAGATTGACGTGGTATGAAGCGTCCAAAGATATTATATTTTTTTTAATTAGATTAGTAAATTATTAATTAGTAAGTATATCAGATTAATTAAAATATAAGCTATAAGTACAGTAACTCATAAGTAGATAACCTAAAATAATCAAATCATGTAATTTTATTCGTCTTTTAAAGAAATTGGTGTACCTTAAATAAACGATGCAATATTTTTTCTAATTTTTTGTCCCATAAAAAATCTCGACGATTCATCACACGGTGCTTGGCACCTTTAGTATTCATATTTTCAGCGTAAGAATTATTTGAGTCGTTACGTTGATATTATGATATAATGGAGCTATTAGTGATGATGATGGCTGGGCTCCTCGGTGGATTTAATTTCATGGGTATTTTGTACCTCGTACAAACTGATGAGGTACTAAGATATTTTTTGCTTGAATCCCTTCGCTAAAGAGGAAAGATTTGGCACGAATTTAAGAGCACCCTTATTTTTTCTTTTTAGAGACAATTCACATTGAAACGAGATGATACGGGACACTGCGCTGCATTCTTAAAATAGCGATTAAAAATTGAACTTTATTCACTACACTAGAATATATATGTCACCGTAAAATTGTTAAAATAGTTAGATTGTAAAATAACTAACGAGATGGTAAAAATATGTCGAAAGATTAAAAACTATATATACCTATTTATAATCCAACGAAAAATAATGTGTGAAATTATAGGCAGCATATTCGCGTCGGAAGTCTATCTACATTTTACAATTTTACTAGTTTTATTACAATCTAACGGTTTTTACAATTTTAGGGTGACATATACATCAATCGGAGTTCGAATGTTAAACTGCATCGTTCTACACAGCGCGACGCCGTTCTGCAACGAAACGTGTATCTTCTTGTGTACTGAATAAAGTTCAATTATGAATAGTGATTCATTCGCGGCGCTGCAATATTTATTGTATTCTATTTTTAGCTTTTTGTTTTTATTTTTATTCTATATTAGATGACCAAGATAAAAAAAATTGAAAAACGTAATATTTACATGTATACAATTAAAAAAAATAATTAAGTGACTATGTCATTTTAAATTAAGAGCTTTTCACTAACTCGATATTAACGTATATTTATGGTACCTACACCAAAATGTTTATCGGTCTATCAGTCTATCTGTCGATTTGTTCCGGCTTAACTTTGAAACGGCTGGACCGACTTCGACCGGCCTTTCACTGGCAGATAGCTGATGTTATAAGGAGTAACTTAGGCTACATTTATCTTCCGTTTCCCTTAGTTCTATGCAAATGTAGTTGCGGGCACCAGCTAGTAAAGTTATATAACATTCATTTTCAGTGATATACCTACGGCTTGATATATTCAACTCATCAGTTACTGTCACAAAAATACTAATCTATAAGCACTGGCTGTTCTCTAAATGTTGATTCGTTACTTGTCAATATTAATATATGTTATAGTATACGGACTTTGACTATAACATATAACATATGTTATAGTCAAAGTCCGATACACAGTCTCTTCGCGGAAGGACTGGTTTATCCTAGGTTTGGCCAAAGCCGTCAGGCGATCCCCGAAATACATTTAAATTTCGCCCTTTGCCTGAAGTATTTTTAGTCAAACCCAGGAGCTCCTAACTTTTCAGTCAAACGTCGAAAGTAAATTATTCTGTTTCGGTTTTGGCCTAGTCAATCCTAGAAGCGACTGCAAAACTCGGTCAAACGTTGATCTGAACATGTTTAAAGAGGTTCATAATGTCTCTCGCGGTGTTCCGGTGTGCGTGTGGTTTGAGGGACCAACCCGAATTTCCCCAAAATAAGTATACCAAGTTTTAGTAGAAGTCTAAAAACAATTGTAGAACAAATCTGGGAATTTGTAAAAAGATAGTTTAAAAGATATAGCCCTCAGAGTGTGGTCCCTCAGTTCACACACCGCTATTTTCCAGATCTCGAAAAGTATGTGGAAAATTATGGTTTTTTCACTACAGAATTTTAGTAGAACTTTTGTAAAAGTTTTTACAAATTTATCAGATACATAGCATTAGAAATAAAAAAGCTACAACCACCGAAGTGTGGTCCCTCAGTTCACACAAAAATGACATACTCATTTCGCGATATATGACTGACTTTTTTAATTATTTTTCTACGTAGAGTTTTAGTAGAAAATTTGTAGAATTCATAGGCAAAATTTCAGAAAAATCTATCGGCGCATTTGGAAGATATATACCATTATGTTGGGTCCCTCAGTTCACACACTTGTGTATAAGAAAAACTCAAATAACTAATAAACGAGAAAACTAACAGAAAGTCTACTATACTTAAGTTTTAGTAGAAGTTTTTTTCTCTTGGATTAGCACATAAAATATTTAATTTCTTGCTTCCTAACTGAGATAATGTTAATTTTTTGATTGTATGAAAATGCAGAGTAGGGTTACCACACAAGAAGCAAAATTCGGACAGTACCTAATATTATTGTGTGTGTTATACATTATTAAATTTACCTTTTCACTATTATATGGGTTCATAGTACTACAAACAACCTATATACCTACTTATGTACCTATTTGTGGTTTCGCTCTGCCCGCCCTTTTCTCTGTCCGTCTTGCTAACTCCTTATATGTAATTACATATATATTATATGAATAAAAAACTGGCCAAGTGCGAGTCAGGCTCGCGCACAAACGGTTCCGTACAAAACGGCAAAAAAAATCACGGTTGTTGTATCGGAGCCCTCGTCCTCGTCTCGTCGTCGTCTCGCCCCCAGCACCAAAGATTATACATACTCAATGTAATATTATGACTGCACCTAATATTTTTGTTATACTAGCTTTTGCCTGCGGCTTCGCCCGCATGGAATAGTGTTCTTGGAGAAAAAACTACTTCGGCGAATAACTCTCTAAGTCTCTACTTACAGCAATATACTTCTGATACAATACTGAAATGTTTTTAGGTTTACCCAATGCAAATAGTTAAAAATTGGACCCTTTCGAGTTTCGCCTCGACAGTCGACACGATATGAGCGACCGCTTGATATATTATACATAATATTATATTTGTCGCGCTTTATCATCGACATATTTTTTAATCAAACTTTTACTATGTTAAGAATTAGTCAAAAGAGTTTAGTTAATCTGTGCTCTCAGGTTGGTTTTCATGCTATAAAGTTATAAAACGTCTTTAAAAATGACTAATTATATTAAAAACTGGCAATTTTGTCGTGTGTCAAAGTTACCACCTAACTTGGGTAACTTTGACACAAACTAACTTTTAATTAATTTACAGCTTCAGAGTGACATTAATTTATGTTTTTATTAAATATTGATGCAGTGGGGTCATAGACAAGTCAAAAAAACCATAAAGTTATTACATTTAAATATGTTTTTATATACCTTGATAGCAGCAAAGTTAACGAGATTTTTAAACAAAGTTTTGCACTGATTTTTACCCATTATGTTGCGCGCGGTTAAAAACAAAAGTTTTTGGTATTATCTTCTCTTGACAGCTGCTTTTTTTTTAGATTTCGTTTACGAAGTATGTTACGTACACGAATTGTTATTAAATTTTAAGCGCCAATTGTTTCCCACATAAAACAATAGAAAAGAATTTTGTGAACAAACTGTCAAAGTTACCCTCGTGATTCAAAGTTACCCTGAATGACCGTAATAAATCTAGAATATTTACAAGGACATAGGAGATGAGTTTAATTCATCATACAAACTATGACTAAGTATAAGTTTTAGTGAGTAGAAAATGACGCATTTAGCGTTAAGTTTTATGTCGCGTGAGATTTATAGTTGTGTGTACACATTTATATTTTTTGTAATTTTTAATTATTTGTGACTGATATGCTGCTGTACTCAATTGTGTACAGCGGACAACTTTAACAAAGATATTACATGTTAACATTATATTTTTATTTATATTGAATTAAAATGCTGCTGTACTCATCCATTCATGATTAATGCAAATTGTTGAATAATTGCAAAATTTAAAAATAATTCTCTCTGTATAATATTAAATAGGTACTATTAACAAAGTTGCCGCTCGGCGCTGTTATGCGATTTACATCGTATGCCTGCGATGTAAATCGCATAACACCGCCGTTGAATCGTGCGCACGAACACGTACTTACGTGTAAACACGTAGTTCAACCACGTCTGCAGTTGGTGCGGTCACTTCCTTTGTGTTTATATGGTACATATAAAGGTTCTTTATGAAGAGAAACAATATACTGTACCAGATTTTCTTGTTTTTCTGTTTTTATAAATGTGACTACCCCAAGTATTAAAATATAAAAGCCTTATGTACACCGTACATCCCACAAATTAACTTTCTCCTTTTCATAAAAGCTTGACATTAATTTTAAGATCTAAGATTTCTATATTTCTTTAATAGAAAATAGGTAGGTATAATAAAAATATGAAATTTCATAAATGAGGGTTCTGTACCCAAAGGGAACCAAAATATTATTAAGACTTCGCTGTTTGTCCGTCCGTCTGTCTGTCACCAGGCTGTATCTCAGGAACCGCGATAGCTAGAGAGTTGAAATTTTCACAAATTATGTATTTCTGTTGCCGCTATAACAACAAATACTAAAAACAAAATAAAATTAATATTTAACGAGGGCTTCCATACAACAACCGTGATTTTTTTTGCCGTTTTGTACGGAACCGTTTGTGCGCGAGCCTGACTCGCACTTGGCCAGTTTTTTATTCATATAATATATATGTAATTACATATAAGGAGTTAGCAAGAACGGACAGAGAAAAGGGCGGGCAGAGCGAAACCACAAATAGGTACATAAGTAGGTATATAGGTTGTTTGTAGTACTATGAACCCATATAATAGTGAAAAGGTAAATTTAATAATGTATAACACACACAATAATATTAGGTACTGTCCGAATTTTGCTTCTTGTGTGGTAACCCTACTCTGCATTTTTATACAATCAAAAAATTAACATTATCTCAGTTAGGAAGCAAGAAATTAAATATTTTATGTGCTAATCCAAGAGAAAAAAACTTCTACTAAAACTTAAGTATAGTAGACTTTCTGTTAGTTTTCTCGTTTATTAGTTATTTGAGTTTTTCTTATACACAAGTGTGTGAACTGAGGGACCCAACATAATGGTATATATCTTCCAAATGCGCCGATAGATTTTTCTAAAATTTTGCCTATGAATTCTACAAATTTTCTACTAAAACTCTACGTAGAAAAATAATTAAAAAAGTCAGTCATATATCGCGAAATGAGTATGTCATTTTTGTGTGAACTGAGGGACCACACTTCGGTGGTTGTAGCTTTTTTATTTCTAATGCTATGTATCTGATAAATTTGTAAAAACTTTTACAAAAGTTCTACTAAAATTCTGTAGTGAAAAAACCATAATTTTCCACATACTTTTCGAGATCTGGAAAATAGCGGTGTGTGAACTGAGGGACCACACTCTGAGGGCTATATCTTTTAAACTATCTTTTTACAAATTCCCAGATTTGTTCTACAATTGTTTTTAGACTTCTACTAAAACTTGGTATACTTATTTTGGGGAAATTCGGGTTGGTCCCTCAAACCACACGCACACGTGTTCCGACCGATTGTTTTGTCATTTCATGTTCGTTCATTGAGCGTGCGGGCGTGTAATTTGCCACTTTAACTACCTAAGAAATTATTAAAACAATTAACATTAAAGTTAATGCCTCACCATGTCAGAAAAATGATTAATTTTCCATTTTAATTACTTAAGAAATTATTAAAACAATATAATAACATCAAAATTTTAAAAATGTTATTTTTTTATACCTAATCTTACAAACTAACCTCAGAGCCGTGCCGCCCCTGTGTGCGATGTGTGCGGCGCACACAGGCGCCAAGACGATGAGGGCGCCGCGGGCCGCCACCGAAAAGTTAAAACATGAAGATTCGTAAAATTAAGAGGCGCTTCATGGGTTTCGCACACAGGCGCTACCGGGGGTAGGCGCGGTCCTGACTAACCTCCGTATATTCCAAAGCATTTATTTATTTATTTTATACTTTATTGCACATCGTACATGGCACGCATGCCACACGGCATTCTCTCAAAGCATCTCAAATATAAAAGTGAAAATCACGTAAGCTGACCAATCAGGTGTCAGAACTGGCAGAGTTAAGCGGTTAAGACTTGAAAGCTGCTTAAATGATAAAATGCTTCCAAATATACGAAGATAAGACACTTCATACCTATATCGGAGTTTGACTCGTCAAACCCCGATTTAATAAAATTGTGTTTTGACGTTTGCCTGACCAAATTAGTCCCTCCCAGGTTTGACGAAAATTGTTTAGTCAAAGGCCGAAAATTTACATTTGTTTGGGCTTTGACTAAGTCATTCAGTCTGACCTGCCCCCTGATTACCTAACTTCGTTGAACTTCCATTCCAACGATGTCCAAGCTTGTATAAATTCTTGATGTCGGGGTATTACGCAACTCATTGGTCATCAAGAGCGAACTAGAGTGAACTAGAATGAACTAAATGCTAATATGTAATTCAAATTCGTTGGTCATGGTCATCATTTTGACATTACAACTTTTTAAAAACACAATTTAAAAAGTTAAAATGTCAAAAAAGATTGCGCGAGCCTACGTTTATGTCCAATTTTAAAGTCCGCCATTTTGCGTTTCAGAGATCGAATGAAACGCTTTTTCGACCAATCAAATCGTGTGACGTAGGTAAGCCACGAAGTTAGTAATGAAAGGGGAACTGTCAAACGAAGAAGAGACCTATTGTGCTCCCGGCTTCATGTTCAACATTTTTAACCGACTTCCAAAAAAGGAGGCGGTTATACTATGTAGACTTCATAATCACAGATTAGTAATATGTAGCTAGCTACTTCATAATATTACTAGTTACTACTTACTAGGGTAGGTACACAATAGTCTGCGCTTTAAAGAAAGGTGTAAGGTGCACTCTGTGTGCCACTTCGATCGCAATTTATAATGCATCACGCTCTTATTTATTTATTTGTTCTTAAAATAATTATTGTGGTACATATATATTGTTGCCTGTGAGTTTTTTCTTGGTGCCATGAGGAAGAACGCGTGTAAGAACCCACCCGGTTGAACTCAGACAATGTGGGAGAAATTCTCATAAATGACTGCAGTAGAAAGATGCATACCAATGCAGCAGTCCACAGACTGGAGTGCTTTCTAAACCCTTTGCAGTTGGATGTGATGTATTATGGCATACGGATTGGAAAATTACATTGTTGAGGTTATTAACATCTATATCTCTAGGCATAAGTGATAAGGATTCTTAAAAAGAATGCTAGATAATTTTAGGAATACCCTCTTTTTAATATTATATATCTATGTAGGAATACATATTAATTAATGTAACATGAGAAAATGGTATGATTTTTATCTCGATGGTTTACTTCGTTATTAGAAGTGTAATAAAACCAAACAGCAGAACCGATTTTAATCTTGTTTAGATAAACATAGAAAGATTTCTATGCAAAGGAATTTAATAGAAAATGTTAAAAGTTAACATCTATTTACTACTTGACAACCATAGTAACCATAAAAAAGGTAATGCTTACTATGCATAAATTGGTAAAAAAAACTCACTTAAAAACATAATAACTGAAAAGTCAAATTTCTAAATATTTATTGGTGGTATATATGTTATACTACTACAAATTCTAAAACCTTTATAGCATATAGGCTACAATAACACTTATAGGTTGCAAATTCAATTTTTTTTTCAGGGTTATACACTACTCCCAATCGAAGCGATTAAAAATTATTAATGCCTGTGTTGTCCTCCTGTACCTCATCAACAACTCGCTCATCTCCATTAATATTGGTGAATTGAGTGGGGACTGTGTGAGACGCTTGCTCCTACATTACATGCAAAGAACTCAGTAAAATGAAAAGTTTGGCAGTTGGTTGAGAATAAATGGGATGGTGGTGTATTCAGGGGCCTTAAAGGCTCCAGTCATGTTGAGCTTAGATCAACTCAAATGGTAGAAGTTTTTGTGTCATTTAATGTATTTACTGTGTAGGTATGTAAAACAAATATTTTTTTATAAAGTCAATAAGAAGAAGTTTTAATAAAATAATGGTTAATTACAAAATGTAATTTTAGTTTAATTTGTGTCGATATTGAAACCTGCCTAGCAGGTTCGTGGCTGTATTATGTGTATAATGTACAACGCCAGGCCTATTCAATGCAAACTATTAATTAAATTTTCTCTGAATAAAAAGAATTAATGTACCTAATAAATATTTCTAAGATTTACTTTTTATCTGTAACTCTAGCATACAATTAATATGTGGTTTTGCTTTATTAGGGCAACTAAACTATTTTTATAAAAAACATGTTAATTTGGATGTGAAATGAATGACTTAAAATGGTCTCTACGGAGCGCATACTTAGCCTGCTGGTATTTGGGTAATAAAAAAATGTCACTACAATGCATGTATGTGTATAGTTTAATAATAATAATCTTTATTGACATAATAATTGTTCATTACACAAATCCTATGAAGACTGACACCTAAACTAGGCTATAAAGTCCGTATCTCAGGAGTCAGTGGCTTCTCCCAATATTGGTAACAAGTGTTAAGAGAACTTAATCAAAATTTTACAATGCTATATTTACTTTATATGAATATTATTAAATTTTAGGTATTATATCTAATTATCTTTTCACAAATCACACATAATATTTTATTTAAATACATAATATTTATTAAAAATGTTTCAGTATATAAATTATAATGAATATATTATGTACAAACACACACAAAATATTATAATACATAAATATACATATATTTATGTATTATAATATTATAACGGAGCCTATAAATTTACAACATTAACCAAACTTAGTTTAATTAAATCATAAATTAATCTCTAATCCTAATATTAATTATTATCACCCACTATCTCATTACTTGGAAGTACATAATAATATAAAGTCCTTTTTACAAGAATAGTTCAGTTGTTAGAGGAGGATCTGATAAAATTTGTTGTGCGGTGTTCTATGTTTGCCACCAAGGCCGATACAATATATACTCCATCCATCACAACATTCTGGCCATCTACTTCCACACTGCATGCACTGAAAGTCGCCTGCAACTTCTCAGCCGCACACCTCTTGGTAGAAATTTATGTTTCACAGTAATAGCACACATGACTTCTTGCACTGTTTCCATTTTAATAAGTATTTTATTCCTTTATTTTATAGCTGATGACCTGATGATGACTTTGTCAAAATCGATTGTGTGATTGTGATTCAATTAAAATTAATGTAAAATACTATTAAAGTGGAAACAGTGTAAGAAGTCCTGTATTATTCCTGTATGTCTGGAATGTTAAAATTAATCAAATAAAGGTGAGTATCCCTTCCTAATTTAGTTTTAAGCTTCCTAAGGCAAATCATATCTGGGAGTCAACTAACAGCACTTTCAACAAATATATTTACACAACAGTTTATGCGAATCAATGTTCCTGTCTTTGTCTGATAGTCGGAAAAAGGACGAGGACGCGGAAATATTAACTATTGGATTCGCCAATATCCAATAGTTAATATTTTTATTAGTCAGGGAGTAAATACGTATAATTTATGTAGGTTATAAATTAGAATGTAGCTGTATAGGTAGTGTAGTAAGTACAACCTACGTGCAACCTTTCCATACTTACCAAAGAAGTTATAATGAAAAAAACAAAAAGGAATAAACATAAAAATACTGCAAATGTTTGGGGAAACGTTTTATTTCAACTTTAGTCTCGACAACAACAAATTATAACAATTCAATCATGGAATCTAATAAGTCATAGGTCTGAAATTGGGTCCGAACATCAAAAAGAATCAAACCTATTATATCAAAACTTACTCCTTTTCTATAAAAATCTAAATTGAATACATAAACTTAATTTGAAATGCGAAAACATTAAACATAGGTTATGTTATTAATTCTTCTTCTTCTTCTTCCTAAGGATGCTCGATGATCATCGATGTTATACGATAAAACATCGATGTTTTAACATCGATATTGCTTTATTCAAAACATCGTAACATCGATGTCACGGACGGACCCACGGGAACCTTAGGTATATGTCCCGCGATAAAAAGTAGCATATGTCTTTCCCCATGTGCTACTTTATATCTGTGCCAAATTTCATGATAATCGGTTTAGTAATTTTTAGTAATTAAAGTATCCCATGGGAACCGTACATTTCCTGGCGATAAAAAGTAGACAATTACCTTATTTCCTTTCCCGTCGTCCACTTTATATCTGTGCCAAATTTAATGATAATTGGCTTAGTAGTTTTTACGTCAAACTGTAAATAAGGTATCCCACAGGAACCGTACAATTCCCTGCGATAAAAAGTAGCCTATGTCCTTTGTACCTCATTCAAACACACACTTTCCCATTTATAATAATAGTAGGTAGTATAGTTATGTATTGATGACGGACGGCCGTGAAGAGTTGAAGACGTTTGCAAAAAAACATCTATGTTGCCTGACATCGATGTTTAGAGCTCGATAAACATCGAACATCGATGATAAGCTATCGATGTCATTATCGATGCCAACATCGATGTTTTTGCAACATCGAGCATTCCTACTCGGGCGGCGGCCTCCCCTGTAATACTGGTAAAACGGGGTGAATAGAAATATTCTTAGGAAAAAGTTTAAAATCCTCTGATCCAAAAACTACTTGTCATGTCACAAATTAGTATTTTATTTACATTTGCAATATTTTTTCTTTGTTCTGTCAACATTTTAATAGTTTAAGGTTAGCAATTTACGAAACAAAGTCTCTATAAAGTACAGCGGTTTTTTACATGCGATTTACGCCCTTGCCAACTTCAAAAAATGTAATAATTAAAGGCGTGTCTTAATTATTAAAATTACTTTAACCGAAAGTGAAGTCTATACAGCATATATTGGCATTTTCTGATTTGCTTGTTTTTTATGGTTAAATAAATAAAAATTCAGCACTTATAAATATTTTTTGATAAAGAGGTGAATAGAGGGGTAAATAGACGGATAGAGGGGTATACAACTGAGGGGTAAATAGAAACGCCTTGAGAGGTGAATAGAAACAGGTAAGGGGTGAATAAAAACGGGAAAGTGTTTAATAGAAACGCGGAAGGGGTTATTACAACCACTTTCGTTAGGGTTGGCAGAATTTTTATGTTATGTTTTATGTTTGTTGGTATCTTCTAACTTTGTAACCACACCCACTTTTGTATATATTTATGTAAGTAAAATACCTAATAATATAATAAAATAAAGTAGGTATCCTCTGAAAAACTTTTTCTTCTTTTAAGTTATAAAATATTTTGACAACCCTATCACTTTTCTCTATTAACTCCATATGTCGTATCTATTGACCCCGCATTCCAGGCAAATATAAACTGAACATTTAATTGGCTTTTTCTCGTAAGGAAATAAAAAATTCAGAATTAAAACTATATCAAGGTTGTAAAATATCATAAGACTCCCACGATAAAAGCAGCTTTATTGCCAGAAGCATAGAATTTATATTGTTAAAGTTGGTTTGAAAGTCAGGATCCTTTCTATTAACCCCGTTTTACGGTATTTGGTTATAGGACTATAATGACTGATTGTAATATTTAATTTAATCAATGATCTTCTTATTTCTTTTTTCTAGTGAAAACTTATTTTAGCGCGGTACGCATATTTTTAGATAAGATAAAATGTCTGGACTCGCAACACTGTTACCGTAATGTACCGAGACGCAGTTTGACGTATGGTGAAAACACTATGGAGAAAAAGTGTCTCCAGTTAAATGGCCTAACTTTGGAGATCTTTGGGGCCATTTTAAAATTCGACATATGGTGAAAACACAATGGAGAAAAATGTCTACAGTTAAATGGCTCCATTTTTTAGATTTTTGGGGCCATTTTGAAATTTGACGTATGGTGAAAACACTATGGAGAAAAAAGTGTCTCCAGTTAAATGGCCCCATTTTTGACATTTTTCACTTCTACTGGCACTTCCGGAGTGTTTTTTTTTACTATTATTGGCAAACCATTTTTATTGTTCATAATTTTGAGGTGAAGTGACACTTATTGCTTTTGGAAATTACACATTACATTACACATGATGGCTTTTCAACCGACTTCAAAAAAAGGAGGCGGTTATACGTTCGGCTGAATATATTTTTTTATTATTATTAATATTTTTATGTTTAACGATTATTGTACTTTATCAACTTTTGCCCGCGGCTTCGCCAGCGTGAAATAGTAAATAACTTTGGCGAATAATACAGCAATATTCTTCTGATACAATATTGAAAATATTTTTAGGTTTACCCAATGCAAATGGTTAAAAATGGGACTCTATAACCTCGACATGACATGTGCGACCGCATACATACACACATATATTTAAATATATGAAATGACGAACTGTCAAACGAAATAGAATAAACGAAAAACGAAAACAAACGAAAAGATAATTCTTATCACTTATGCCTAGAGATGATAAACAAAATTGAAATTATGCACATAGGCAACTCACTGAGACCTCCTTGTATAAAAAAAGAAGAAGGTAACTATTTCGTTTGATAGTTTGTCATTTCATGGCTTACGTCAAAATACACTACGTCACACGATTTGATTGGTCGAAAAAGCGTTTCGTTCGTTCTCTCAAGGAAAAAATGGCGGACTATTTAGTTGGACATGACCGTAGCCTTGCGCAATCTTTTTTGACATTTTAACTTTTTAAATTGTGTTTTTAAAAAGTTGTAATGTCAAAATGATGACCATGACCAACCAAGCAAAATTGCGTAGTAGGCCCCCTGAGGATTGACCAGTCCAACCTAGGAGCGCCGGAGCTTCGGAGTTTGCCTATAACACATACATACATACATATAATCACGCCTCTTTCCCGTAGGGGTAGGCAGAGACCGCCTCTTTCCCGTAGAGGTAGGCAGAGACCACTTCATTCCACTTGCTACGATCCTTACACACTTGTTTCGTTTCGTCTACTTTCATTCTTACCATCCATTCCTCCTCTTACATACAACGTAGCGAAGTGGCTATCCATGGGCCACTTTTCGCCTCCGCAAGAACGAGACGTGATGGATGGCGAACCATATCGCCGCCATTTTGGATAATGAAATTATTTTTATAATTATCCATTGCGTTCCCATGGATTTGCGGAGAGGGTAGGAATAGGGAAAGGGAAGGATAGGTGGTGTGGAAAGGAACATTGGTAAGTTAGAGTGGGAAGTAGGAAATGTAGGATATTACCGCCCAGGAGGGGAAGGGATAGGACAGTAATAGCTAGGGAAGCCGGGGTCGCATACCCGTATACTATGCCACAATGTGGCATAGTATACGGGATACTATGCCACAACCAAAAAACAAGGGATGAGTATCCCATGACTTAACTTATTAATATCAACTTTGTAATTTAGGTTTTTTTTAAAAAGCTTTTGTTGCTACTTAGTTTTTAGATGTGAAAACGTGTAAACAGTGCTAATGAGACTTTATGTAGCATCTAATCTTGTTATATAAATCACTGGTTGTTTCCAAAAAAAAAATAACAGCTCCATCTGTGGAGGTTGCAAGAAACAAAAGCAGGTAGGTACTGGCTGATTGTGCGTAACAAGAGTTGTATGCTAAGCTTTATGTAATGTTATAATGGCTACATAGATGACGCTACATAATAATTATATAACTATTACATTAGTATTAATGTGAAAGTTTGTGAGGATAGATGATACTGATAGACGGATAGATGTTTGTTACTCTTTCATAAAACTACTGAACGGATTTCGTTGAAATTTGGTATAGTAGGTTACTATACCAAATTTGGTATAGTAGGATATTATACCAAACCTACTATGCCTATGTTTTAATTGAGAGCCTAAACTAACTTTAGTATTTTAGGCTCTCAATTAATTTATAGGCTTCTATTTTTCTAATACCATTTTTATATACTGTATTTACCCGGCGAAGCTGCGGGCAAAAGCTAGTAAGTTATAACTAAAAGCTATACGAAAATATGCACTTTTGTGCAACTTACCTTTAACTGCTGAAACTATCCATCCAATAGTATCGAAACGAGTTTGTTTTCCCTCATTGACAGCATCGCTCACCGTCACCTCAGAAGTCGAAACGTACAATATGCCTGGTCGAGCGGCAACTTTGTCGATAGTACATGGCCCATACTATCAAACGCGGTGCGCTGCGTAAACTTATTGACACAAAGGAATGTATGAAGAGCTACATATCGGTTTCTACTGACGATAACATTGTTATTGATACTTCGGGTCAATTCTCTTTATTCCGCCTGCTCTAGGAATAGACTTTAGCCACAGATTAATAAAATATAGTTACTACGAAAGTAGCATAGACCAACGACTTCTAAAGACGGAGCTATAGTTTTTGAAAGTTGGTACTATTGTTTTCTGTTGCTCTGTCTTACTAACGATGTGTCAATACGTGTGTATGAGAGAGCTTATATCGGTGTATAAACGCGTGTTTCGTGTCACGTAATGACCAGCTCAGTAGGCCATCGCATAGCAGTAGCTCTGTGTATTTGTAGTGTTTTATCAATAAAAATAAATGTATAATGGACATTTGAACATTTAACAAGTAAATAAATGTTGCTCCGCTGCATATTGTGCCTCAAGAATGACGACAGAAGCTGTCAAATACTTGGAATTATCATTTTACACGTAAGGTTTTAACAATGTTTTGTGAACTAAATAATGAGTATTTTTATAATATAAACAGATTATCATTAAGTTTTTCGTACTATATCACGCTTTAATGATGAATATCACGTAATGAGTAATAATTTGTGGAAAATAAAAGCTTTGTTTTTCTGCGTATTTTGAGTGATGTACCCTACTGACACAAGAGTTTATCGATAAAGATAATGAACTTTTACTAAACGGTTTTATTAGGTCTCGGAAATGTTCCGGAAGAAGAGGTGAATATATTGAAGCAGTTAGATGCGAGAATTAGAAGAGTGTGTCCCACCAGTGAGACAGCTTGGTGTGACGGTACTGATACGGGGAAGATATTTCTATTTTACCGGACAATTAAGAAGAGTTACAATAATATATACTTTCTTAAACATATTTTTTTATTTAGTTTCCAATTATTTTACATTATCCGATCCGGATCGAATACGATATCGGTATCGAATGCCGATACAGTAGTCGATATTCAATAGCCATGCAAGGGCAAGTAAAATATATGAAACACATAGGTCTTTCACGTTATTGGTTTGATATCGGATCGAAAAGCACTTTTATTCCTGTAAATATGGGCCTAGCAGGAACAATTGACAGGTGCGTAAATGCAATGTTATCGAATGTCAATTGTTTGAGCGCTGTCATAATTTTTATACAAATCCCTTTCGATAACGTAACGTTTACGCAATTGACAATTGTTCCTGCTAGGCCCCCAAGCAAGTGAGTAATCTGACTGACTCAGCTAATCTCTCAATGTATTTAGATGCTAATCAAAAATGCTAATACAATAGAAAGAGAGGAAATCGAACGCACTATTTTTGTGTTGTCAGATTTGACTTGAGACTCGTGTGTTCGATTTTCAGCTCTATTGTATCAGTCCAGAGTTTTCAATACTCTGAATTTTCCCCGGCCTTCCAGATTCCTGATAGGAAGTATGTCCGTAGGGATATATTATCGGGTCGGTATTACTAAGGCTTACTTACTAATAAAGAGGAGGTTATGTGTTCGGCTGTATATATGTCACCATAAAATTGTAAAAACCGTTAGATTGTAATATTACCTACTAGAGATGTTATAAAATGTCGACAGATTGTCAATTAAAAATTTCTTCTTACAATTTTACACGTGCCGATTGGTTAAATGGCAAGTGCCCCGCGCCGCCATATTTGTTTTCTTTTTCATAATAATAATTAAAACGAAAAATAATGCGTACAATTATTGTAAGGATAATTTTTTATTTGACAATCTGTCAATATAACATAATATCTCTAGTAATATGTATTACAATCTAACGGTTTTTTAAATTTTACGGTGACATATTATATATTATTATAATAATATAATAATATCTATGGACGCTTCACACCACGTCGATCTGATCCCGTGGTAAGTTCTCTAAGAACTTGTGTTACGGGTACCAGACAACGGAAATATATTTAATACTTTTATACTATACACATATTTAAGATTTTTATTGTATTATACACATATTTAATACACATCTATGACCCAGGAAAACAGAAAAACTTTTTGTTCCTTCGGCGGGATTTGAACCCGCGACCCCCGGCTTGAGCACCAACACACTAAACCAACTGAGCCACAGAGGTCGTCAAATTACTATATACAGCCGAACACAGAACCTCCTTTTTTTAAAGTCGGCTAAAATATTTATGAACGGTCTATTTCTATTACAATAGTGCAGAATTGTTAGGAATTGTAAACTTTCAATTGGTAGATATAGGGAGTAATTTTATTTAATGTAAATAGTTATTAATAAATCGTTTTCTCATAATACTTATTTTATAATTAAAATACGCAATTGACTGAATAGTGTGAAAGAAATATACTCCTAATTATTTCATACATTTTACTCGCCTTTGGCTATTGCGTCGATACACAATATCGATAAAGAATAGAAGTATATATTATTTTTTACACACTAATCTAAACATCTAATAAAACCTTGTTAATTTCAAATACCTTTATCTTAAATTAAAAAGATACCCAATGAGTTTTACACATTATAAACAGATGACATAAAACTTAAAATGTGTTTATAAAATAAAAATTCAGAATTATAAAAATATCTACAAACGTCGATAGGTACCACAAAAAAGTCGAGTAGTTTATCGATATTATATCGACATACGTTACATCCCTGCACGTACACTAATGCAATGCACACAAGCAGAAAAAGGACACGCGATTGCTGGCTAAAACTCTCTCTAGTGGTTATATACTCAAAGGTCTATGCCTTCTTGTAACGTATGTCGATATAATATCGATAAACTACTCGACTTTTTTGTGGTACCTATCGACGTTTGTAGATATTTTTATAATTCTGAATTTTTATTTTATAAACACATTTTAAGTTTTATGTCATCTGTTTATAATGTGTAAAACTCATTGGGTATCTTTTTAATTTAAGATAAAGGTATTTGAAATTAACAAGGTTTTATTAGATGTTTAGATTAGTGTGTAAAAAATAATATATACTTCTATACTAATATACTAATGAAAGGAAAAGTTTGTTTGCATCGAATGGGCTCCGAAAGTACTTGGCCGATTTTGATGAAAATTTGTACATATATAGAGAAGACAATAGTGTCCTACTTTTTTGCGGCACGGCATTTCTTTTAGCGCGCACGAAGGCGCGGGCAACATCTAGTAATGCTGATAGCATCGGCATTCTTTATCGATATTGTGTATCGACGCAATAGCCAAAGGCGAGTAAAATGTATGAAATAATTAGGAGTATATTTCTTTCACACTATTCAGTCAATTGCGTATTTTAATTATAAAATAAGTATTATGAGAAAACGATTTATTAATAACTATTTACATTAAATAAAATTACTCCCTATATCTACCAATTGAAAGTTTACAATTCCTAACAATTCTGCACTATTGTAATAGAAATAGACCGTTCATAAATATTTTAGCCGACTTTAAAAAAAGGAGGTTCTGTGTTCGGCTGTATATAGTAATTTGACGACCTCTGTGGCTCAGTTGGTTTAGTGTGTTGGTGCTCAAGCCGGGGGTCGCGGGTTCAAATCCCGCCGAAGGAACAAAAAGTTTTTCTGTTTTCCTGGGTCATAGATGTGTATTAAATATGTGTATAATACAATAAAAATCTTAAATATGTGTATAGTATAAAAGTATTAAATATATTTCCGTTGTCTGGTACCCGTAACACAAGTTCTTAGAGAACTTACCACGGGATCAGATCGACGTGGTGTGAAGCGTCCATAGATATTATTATATTATTATAATAATATATAATATGTCACCGTAAAATTTAAAAAACCGTTAGATTGTAATACATATTACTAGAGATATTATGTTATATTGACAGATTGTCAAATAAAAAATTATCCTTACAATAATTGTACGCATTATTTTTCGTTTTAATTATTATTATGAAAAAGAAAACAAATATGGCGGCGCGGGGCACTTGCCATTTAACCAATCGGCACGTGTAAAATTGTAAGAAGAAATTTTTAATTGACAATCTGTCGACATTTTATAACATCTCTAGTAGGTAATATTACAATCTAACGGTTTTTACAATTTTATGGTGACATATATACAGCCGAACACATAACCTCCTCTTTATTAGTAAGTAAGCCTTAGTAATACCGACCCGATAATATATCCCTACGGACATACTTCCTATCAGGAATCTGGAAGGCCGGGGAAAATTCAGAGTATTGAAAACTCTGGACTGATACAATAGAGCTGAAAATCGAACACACGAGTCTCAAGTCAAATCTGACAACACAAAAATAGTGCGTTCGATTTCCTCTCTTTCTATTGTATTAGCATTTTTGATTAGCATCTAAATACATTGAGAGATTAGCTGAGTCAGTCAGATTACTCACTTGCTTGGGGGCCTAGCAGGAACAATTGTCAATTGCGTAAACGTTACGTTATCGAAAGGGATTTGTATAAAAATTATGACAGCGCTCAAACAATTGACATTCGATAACATTGCATTTACGCACCTGTCAATTGTTCCTGCTAGGCCCATATTTACAGGAATAAAAGTGCTTTTCGATCCGATATCAAACCAATAATGTGAAAGACCTATGTGTTTCATATATTTTACTTGCCCTTGCATGGCTATTGAATATCGACTACTGTATCGGCATTCGATACCGATATCGTATTCGATCCGGATCGGATAATGTAAAATAATTGGAAACTAAATAAAAAAAATATGTTTAAGAAAGTATATATTATTGTAACTCTTCTTAATTGTCCGGTAAAATAGAAATATCTTCCCCGTATCAGTACCGTCACACCAAGCTGTCTCACTGGTGGGACACACTCTTCTAATTCTCGCATCTAACTGCTTCAATATATTCACCTCTTCTTCCGGAACATTTCCGAGACCTAATAAAACCGTTTAGTAAAAGTTCATTATCTTTATCGATAAACTCTTGTGTCAGTAGGGTACATCACTCAAAATACGCAGAAAAACAAAGCTTTTATTTTCCACAAATTATTACTCATTACGTGATATTCATCATTAAAGCGTGATATAGTACGAAAAAGGGTTCGTTAAACTTAATGATAATTTGTTTATATTATAAAAATACTCATTATTTAGTTCACAAAACATTGTTAAAACCTTACGTGTTAAATGATAATTCCAAGTATTTGACAGCTTCTGTCGTCATTCTTGAGGCACAATATGCAGCGGAGCAACATTTATTTACTTGTTAAATGTTCAAATGTCCATTATACATTTATTTTTATTGATAAAACACTACAAATACACAGAGCTACTGCTATGCGATGGCCTACTGAGCTGGTCATTACGTGACACGAAACACGCGTTTATACACCGATATAAGCTCTCTCATACACACGTATTGACACATCGTTAGTAAGACAGAGCAACAGAAAACAATAGTACCAACTTTCAAAAACTATAGCTCCGTCTTTAGAAGTCTTTGGCATAGACTTTATGTAAGCCAACACGGAGCATAATATTATATGTAACAATAATGTTATTCGGTCAATGGCTGTGTTCCGCGGAAAATAGCGCTAATAAAAAAAAACGTCGCAAATTGGCGATCGGACTATTTTTTTTTATTGCATAAATGAATAGTACTCTTAAATATAACTAACTTCTCAGAAGAAACCGTATATCAAAAGTTAATATTTTCAAAGGTACAGCGATTTGTATAAAAAAATTCGCGAGCCTCCTAAAAACGCTCCATACTACAGTCGACCAACAAATGACGTCACTTGTAGGTTATAGTATATGACTGTGTATATGAAGTATATGGCCGCCGGAATATATTTGTAAATATCTCCGATATTTGTGTGTTAAGGTTAATACTTACCATAATGAATGTTTTTGTATATGATGTGAGTAAACTAATGATGTAGGTTTTGTTTACCAATTTCGCAAAAAAAAAAAATTTTTTTGGTACTTTTTAAATGTATTTTATTAGTAAACTACACATAAAATAATATATTTTTTTACATTTACCAAGTAGTAATGCCTCAATATTTCTGAATATATCTATTAATGAAACTAAATATTTCAGATGTAGTCCGATCCCCTATTGGCGATCGCTGGCATTAAAAATAAGCCAAATGGCGGATTATGTTAGCAGTATTGAAGTTAGCAAACGTGTCTATCCAAGTCCTGAGGCATTCGATAATTTCGACGACGAACTTCGAAATCAAAAATGTATGGGATATGACATAAGTCATCGTTAAGTGACATGTCGCTTGCGATGCCTTATGTCAAATCCCATACATTTTGTTTTCGAACTTCGCCGTCGAAATTATCGAATGCATCTTGACTAGGCCTTCTGGCCGATAATCTGTTTTTTTTCTTTAGCGCTAACCTAACTAATATTTTCCGCGGAACGCAGCCAATGAATGAGTTTTGAAAGTATTTTACGCGATAGCGCAAAAAGAAAGGTTACAAATTATTTTGGCTCAACATTTTCAGCCAGTCAAAATTTCCTACCGTTTGTTCGGAAAGTGTAAAACCACGATGAAATAATAAACGTTTTTATTTGCAATATTTTATTCTCAATTATCGATTTTTAACTTTGAAAGGGGGATGGGTATTCTGGTCTACCTACTCAATACACAAGCCAAATGAAATTAGAAAGGTTACGTACGTCAAAATCCGAAATTCGTTTTGTTTGAGCTTACTTTACTTAATTTAAACTATAGAACCATGTTTTGGTACGAATTACATAATTGAGTTCCCGAGCTTGAGTTTTGAAATATTTGATGCTAGCCACATATAGGGTCAATAGGTTTTTGATTTAATAATATAAGCATACACGGGGTTGCATTTGATGTTCGTCCTCAAATTCTGTTCTTATGTACATTAGAATATTAAAAGTTAGCTAAATATAAGATTCATAGTAAAGGAAACAAAAATTAAGATTTTATTTTTATTTTAGACGTGTTATACAAAAAAGATGTGGTATCAAAATATATAATATGTGGTCTGCAAAATATGCCCTATCTAATGACAAATTAATGGCTTATTCGTATTGAGTAGGAGACCAGGGTTCATACAATTCTGCCCATCCTACTTTATTACTCTTGCTAATACAACAATTAGTTATAGAGACAAAAAGACGTCAACTCTAAGTAAATTCCTTGTTCCTTACCCTCTTTAATGTCTCGGATGTAAAAGTCTTTGATGAAAGTAGAAGGTGCATTTAATTTTATGGTGGCATTTTCCCATTTATTTTCGTCGGCGAAGTTCTGAAAAATATGAAATTTTACTATTTTTTGAATGTACAGAAATCACAAAAAAGAAATCTAATTTATCAAGAATTTACATAATCCTTGAAAATTCTAAAAACGTGAGGTACGATATAATAAAAAGGCTGACTCGAGTGCTACAGAGCTAAACTTTTCCGTAAACATTCAAGATATATTCGGATTATTGTAGCATTAACTCCTATACTATAATAGCTAGAGAGCTAGTGGCTTTTTTCTCTAGTTCACTTATTTGCAGACTACAAAATATTTTTTATTTGACATAATATACACAAATACAAAACAAGTTGCACTTAGAGATTATTATTTAACAAATTTTTACGAGTTATGAGTTTAGTAATTTACTTAAATCTGCTTCTTTGTAGAATGATACGAATTGAAGAAGTAAATACATTTTACATATTGTGTTTAAAATAGTAAACTACCAAGAAAAACAAAATGATAACATCATAAATTACAATGAATGAAAGTGGACGAAGCGAAACAAGTATGTAAGGATCGTAGCAATTGCAAAGAAGTGGTCTCTGCCTACCCCTACGGGAAAGAGGCGTGATTATATGTATGTATGTATGTATGTATGTGATAAATATAGGGAAGAGTTTGCTTAAACTATAAATCAAACACGACGGCCATTTACAAACTGCATATATTCTAAAAGACATTATTGACAACATTCACATTGCCATAGACAACATACAAATATGTAACAGTCCTCTCTCATAGATAACCATTTACATAGAAACTTAAAAGAACTTCCTATAGTCAACCTTGGGACGATTACGCATACATGTACGTCTCTGGCGTTGTTGCTCAACCTCAGCTGTAGCTGAAACACTCTCAGAGCACCGTGCTGTTTCGTCTATTTCCTCTGTAGCTTGAACTGGGTCTGTAACTGACTCTGGAACTGAAACAACATCTGAGCACGGTGATGTTTCATGAGACTCATCTTCCTCCTTTCTCTCCTCCTGTGAATCCAACACAACCGACTTCTTTGTCGTAGGTGAGAAAAACGACTCTGCCTGATCTGCGGCATGTGTGGCCGGTAGGCCATCTATATCCCAAGGCTGTTTACCGCTAATATTGCCTTTATATAATAATATTTGGTTTTTATGTTTTTTAATTATAGCAGATGTTTCCAAATCTTTTACAAAAAATAACATTTTTCCTAAAATTCTTATAATAATACCCTTGCACCACTTATATTTGTCTTTACTGCTAAATTTTTTATACAAAACATAAATACCAGGATACAATTCAGTATTTTTGCTGTCATTTTTAGTTGGTAAGTACTGTTCAGATTCAATATCATCAGTGATGGGTGTAGTGGACGAGGACGACGTGACGGCGGGAGTCAGCAGGTCGAGCCGGGACCGCAACTTGCGGCCGAACACTAGTTGAGCCGGTGTGCTGTTTGTAGAACTATGCACCGAGTTACGGTAATCAAATAGGTACTTTAATAAGGTTACCTTACTATCTCTCAAGTTATTACAACTCAAAATGCTAGATTTAATACCCCTTTTAACTACTTTAACATAGCTCTCTGCTTGGCCGTTACTAGCCGGGTGGTATGCCGGCGAGGTCAAATGACAAATTCCATTCATTTTACAAAAATAATCAAATTCTTGCGAACAAAAAGCCGTTCCGTTATCAGTCACCAACGTCCTAGGTACCCCGAATCGCGACATAAACTCATACATTTTTTCTACAACAGCTCCCGTGTTACAGCTGTTCATATCATATGCCTCTACCCATTTACTGAACGCATCAACAATCACTAAATACATCCTACCCTGTAAAGGACCTAAAAAGTCCAAATGTACTCTATAAAAGGCGTGCGGGGGCTGCGGCCACGGCGAAGGCGGCGCGCGTGGCGGCGAGGCCCTCAGCTGATTACACACGTCACAAGTACTTATGATTCGTTCGAGAGTCTTGTCTATTCCCGGAAACCATACACGAGCCCGCGCTTCTGCTTTAGTTTTAACAATACCAAAATGCGATGAATGTAATTCTTTGAGCACACGACCTCGTAACGATTCGGGAATTACAACTTTATGGCCCCTCATGAGACAACCGTTTTCGTACGATAGCTGTAATTTACAAAGAAAATAAGGTTTAATTTCTTCTTTTTTCATTTTACGAGGCCAACCATTCAATACATATTTAATTACATCTCTTAAAATCAGATCTTTGCTTGTCGCGTCTCGTAGCTCGTGCGGTGTGATAGGTAAGTGGCCGCGGACAACGAAACGCACGTACGCGGCGCGGTCGCAGAAGTCCGCCTCCTCGCGCGCCTCGTCCCCGGCGCCCGCCTCCTGCGGGACACAAGCTCGCGACAAATAATCAGCACTATTGTCTTTGCTCTTAACATACTCAATAATATAATTGTAGCTACTCAAAAACAAAGCATATCGCTGTAATCGATTTGCCGATACTTCTGGTACCCCTTTATTTTGTCCGAATATTGATAACAACGGTTTATGATCTGTCCGCAACACAAACGGTGTTGACCGCCCGTACAAATACTGATGAAATCGACGTACGCCGAATATTATTGCAGTGGCTTCTTTTTGTATTTGAGAATAACGTTTTTCTGCACTATTTAGCGTACGTGATGCAAATGCGATTGGTCGTTCGCAGTCATCACCGTCTATCTGTGATAACACAGCTCCTAAACCGTACGGCGAAGCATCTACGGTTAATACTATTTTAGCGTTAGCATTATAATGTGCGAGTACCTGTTCCGACGTCAATATTTTTTTAATGTTAATAAATGTACTATTTTCTACATCTGACCATTTCCACTTGGTGCCTTTTTTTAATAAATCATATAATGGAGTCAAAATTGCTGAAGCCCGTGGTACAAAACACCTATAATAGTTTATCAGCCCTAAAAATGATTGTAATTGGGTAACGTTTGTGGGCACCGGGGCATCCAATATAGCTTTAATTTTCTCTGGAGATTTTTTTAACCCATCTTTACTAATAACGTAGCCCAAATAATTAATTTCGTCTTTAAAATACTCGCATTTCTCTTGTTGTAACACGAGGCCGGCGTCTTGTAGCCGTCGAAGTACCTCGTGTAATCTGTCGAGATGCTGAGCGCGGTCACGGCCGGTGATGCAGACATCGTCCAGCAGACAGAGCACGCCGTCGATGCCGGCCAGCAATTCCTCCATAGCACGCTGAAAAACGGCTGGCGCGCTCGATAATCCGAACGCCAATCTGGTGTACACAAAAAGACCGCGGTGCGTGTTAATACACGTATACTTTTGAGACTCCTCTTCTAAAACGAATTGATTATAAGCCATAGATAAATCTAACTTAGTAAACTGCTGGCCTCCGTAAAGTTTCGAAAATAATTCTTTAATCGTCGGTAACGGATATTTATCTACTACTAATTGTTTATTTAATGTAACGGAGTAATCTACGCACAATCGTAAGGAGCCATTTCGCTTCAATACCGGCACGATCGGCGAAGCGTACTCCGAATGCGACACCGGTCTTATTATACCCAATTCTACAAGCCTATTTAATTCCTTGTCCACCTTGTCTCTTAACGCGAACGCTATGGGCCGCGCTTTGAAATAAATAGGTTCCGATCCGGTTTTAAGAGATAGTTTTACTTTATATTTATTAAACATGCCTAATTTGTTCGAGAATACTTCGGCGTAGCGTGACTGTAAAACTTGAATATCACTACATTTTACTGAATTATTGTATACAGGAGACAACTGCAAATTGAACTTTGCTATAAAATCGCGACCGAGTAGCGGGGGGCCCCCTTGCCGCACTACGTACATTTTAAGCTCGTGCTCGAGACCTCGCCACGCAACTACCATTGTAGCACAACCCATGCAATCTATTATTTCGCCCGTATAACTAACTAATTTTATTTTTGTGACTGATAACGACACTTTGGCAAAATGTAACGCGAATATTCTATTAGGTATGACCGTAACGGCCGAACCGCTGTCTACTTCGAACGTTAAATTAACACCGTTCACTATCACAGACTCAACCAGTGGCTCGCCCTTTAAAGACCGAATATTAAAACACTTACCATCGTCATCGTCATTCTCGCTCACCTCATCCATTTCTACACACTTTACTACCGATTTACACATTCTGCGCAAATGTCCTTTTTTATTGCACTTTCTACACTTATGATTGCCGAAACGGCACTCAGCAGTTGTGTGGTTAGTATAGCCACATACCGAACACCTTTCATTGTAAGCATCTTTTTTATTTTTATTATTACAACTTTTTTTGTCGATTCTGAATAATAGCGGATCGCCCGATGTTGACGCGGACGCCGAGGCGGCACAAGCGGCGGCGCGCGCGCTTTTTAGGTTTTCGGCAAGTTCCACTGCCTTGGCTAATGTTAGCCCCGATAGATCCTGCACGTACAGCTTCTCCTTTTCAGGTCCTGGCAGCATACCCATCACGAACCGGTCCCGCAGCGCCTCTTCAACGTTGCTGAAATTGCAGTAAGCGGTGAGGCCCCGCAATCTTGCCCCCCACTGTGAAGCAGTTTCCGTTGACAACTGTTCTGCAGCGTAGAACTTATGCCTTTCGCTAAATCCTACTTGTTTGGGTGTAAAATGGTCATCCAAAAGCTTGATGACATCCTCGTACGGCACCTCTTGAACATTTTTGGGTAACGCGAGGTCAGCTGCAAGCTGATAAGTGTCGTCTGTTAACGCACTGAGTAGGTATGCTCGTCGTTTAATTCCCGCCGGATCCTTTTCCACGCTTATGTCGTTCGCGAGGAACCATTGTGTAAGCCGGCTTTTAAACGTTCCCCATATTTGTATTTTATGATCGAAATTAGATAACAATCCGAAATTAAGTGATATCGACATTATTTATTTGCACTATAACACACTTTTCTCGTCGCCACTGATAAATATAGGGAAGAGTTTGCTTAAACTATAAATCAAACACGACGGCCATTTACAAACTGCATATATTCTAAAAGACATTATTGACAACATTCACATTGCCATAGACAACATACAAATATGTAACAGTATGTATGTATGTATACATTACAAATCAAAGAACATGTACATGTTCATTAGAGAACAGAATATGCTTACCAAGAAAAGTGATATTTAGTTTTTATATTGTAGATGCATAAAAGAAGGTAAACCTTAAGTTTATTATGTCTGAGTATCAAAGACGATGAAATTATATATAGTGTGATTCAAATGAGAATAAGATCGAGTCGGCGCCATATTGTTTCGAATTTAGACTGATGATAGTTAAATATATGTTTAGATAATTGATTACTATTTAACATTTTTATATAAATTTGATGCAAGACTATAAATATTTATATGCAAATAAGTTTTTCTGAAAATCACACTTTTCAAGTGATATTTGACAGAAAAAGGTAATTGACGTTCCTATTCTCACTTAAAACGCGTTATACCTAAATTTCTGACAGCTTCCTAGCTGTAATATTATATTCGCTACGTGAGTTAACATTGAGTCATCAGTGCAAATTGAATATACTTGACCAAAGACCCGTCCACACTGAATACTGATTAAATGGCTTACTTCGATTGGCACATATGAACACGGCTTATGAGTCATTGGTCGATTTTTACATTTGCACTGATTACACACAGCAAATCTTACCATAACATAGTAGGTATAGTTATATTTTAAATGAATTTACCTTGCATTTATTCAATTCGTCTGGTATCTCATAGTATACAGGTGACTTCGGATCAGAAAAGGGTCCGATGTTTTGACCGTCCCATAGATGAATCTGCAAGTACTTCTCTGGATCTTCCGAGATTTCCATGTTCTTGCAATGCACAATAATCTCCAGTGACACCTTGTATGATATTTTCAGTAGATACTTAAGTTGTGATATATTTTTGACCTGAAAATTCTGAAATTGAGCAGCCTATGTAAACATTTTCAGCAATGATGGAAATAATGTTATAGCAATTTGAATATAATAAAAAGACAAGTTAAAAACTATAACCCGACCCGAATATAAAAAGGCCAAAACAAGAAAATAATTCAGATAGAAATGCATAGGTACAAAAATAGTCAAGGTAAAGCCGTGGTACTTTTAGGTCAAGTCGCAGCCGTCTGTATCTAAACGCGACGCATCTCGGTGTGAACTAACGCTTAGATGCCTTTAGTAGGTGCCACAACATCTCTACCTTGACCATTTTGTACCTATACATTTCTGGATTTCTATCTGAATTATTTTCTTGTTTTGGCCTCTATAGACCCCTTTTTACATGCATTTCTGGATTTCTATCTGAATTATTTTCTTGTTTTGGCCTTTATAGACCCCTTTTTTACGTAGTCGGGTTATGGTTTTTAACTTATCTTTTAATTTCGTATTTTTTCGTTTCCCAATCGAACATATAATTTAAATAAAAATTAATAAGTACCTAATAAAATATATATAATTAAAATATCTTCTTCACGAGCGCGGAACGAGCCAATTTTTTCTAGATTTAAAGAACAATAAAAATATTATTATATTATGATAATCAAGAAACGCAAAATTTAGAATATTCAACAGTCAACATCAATTCACTAATTCACTGTACGTGGGTAATACTGAAAATGTTTAGAACTGGCCAGTTAAAACATTGCTAATGAAAACTTTTTTGAATTTCAATTTTATAGCTCTTTGGTAACCTAATGTAGTATATTGCATTCATTTGTAATTTGTTTTTGTGAATTGGCGGCAAATCTAAAACTCTTGTTACACGTGAAATTGAACCTAACGCGAGAAAATTTTCGGTCAGTGATTTATTATGACCCGGCTTGGTGGGCTTACTCAACAACAAGGCTATGATAGGCTGCGATTAGTATCGATTGAACCGATTAACTGATTTTAATATAGTTTTCTTTGTTTGAAAGCTGATATGATCGAGAGTATTTTAGATTTAACTCATCATCATCAGGTCGTTCACTGCTTGACAATTCGGGGGTTATTTAATATTTTTTTTCGTATGTATTGTGTATAATAAATTATATTTATAAAGTAAAATATATTTTTTGAAGGTAAAATAATATATTTAATATATCTACACTAATATTATAAAGAGGAAAACTTTGTTTGTATGTTTGTTTGTTTGTTTGTTTGTAATGAATAGGCTCAAAAAGTACTGGACCGATTTCAAAAATTCTTTCACCATTCGAAAGCTACATTATCCACGAGTAACATAGGCTATATTTTATTGAAAAAAAATAGGGTTCCGTAAAATATTTGGGTTTTTCGGACACAAGGTGTAAAAAATCAACCAGAAAAGTTACTTATTTTGCGTACGCTGCCTAAACTATAAAAGATAGAACCATAAAATGTTCTAATTAATTGTAGATCTTATAAATATCTACAAAAAAGTCCGCGACACACTATACCTATCTATGTCCAGTGAGGCACAACAACCATTTTTTTATTTAGAAATCTTGAAATTTTTTTCGACTACATTTAAACGCGTTTATTTTACTAATGCTATTAATCCTTATCAAAATAAATTATTTCATCACTAAGTACAGTTTATGTAGATAATATTTGGTCTTTGAATGATTGAAATTGGACGTGTGGTTTTGAAGTTATGGCGAAATTAAAATATTAAGAATAAGAATAAGAATAAGAATAAGAATGGATTTATTTTTAGCATCACACAGAACATCATATATAAGTCAGTGGTACAGTTTGACTATAATATAAATACAATTTTAATTACTAAAATGCTGTGTGACGCCAAAAATTGACCCCAGCTCAGCAAACGCAGCAAGCAAGCCCGCTGCACTGATATTCTGCAGAGGCCAATGAGTGGCTTCACAACGCTACTAAACTTAACACAAAATATACCGAGAAAAAACAAATAATAATAGTGACAAAGAATTAAATACAAAAAAATACATACAATAAATTTCAACTAGATGTATAGGTGTTGTTGTCTTTGACTTTGAAAAGAGAAAAAAATAATTTAAAAAAAATACGAATTTAAGAAAAAAAAAAAATAATAATAATACAATGGTGATTTGACGTATACTCTATGGTTTGACGTCTGCATTTTGTCTGCATTACTAAAACGTGGTTTTTTGACGTGGCATTTTATTTTACTTGACACTGGACGGATTACTGGATTACCATTTCTGCTGCACGGCCCGTTGCGAAGTGGGCGTCACCAATGCGGGGGTGCGCGTGCGGAGGGAGTTTAGATCTATGGTATTTCATACGATAAAAGTATACCCACCTACTTATTTCATTGAGTTTTAGTAGGTATATTAATTTGTTTCTGTTTGTTTTGACTAGATTTCGCCCGTTTTGTTACGAGGTTCAAAGACATTCTTTAGTATTAGTATCAGTATTGTACCCGTGCGAAGCTGGGGCGGGTCGCTAGTAAATTATATATTTATAATCTTATATTACGTATTATTAAAAAATTGACTTCTGGGTTAGTACGATTTATACGGCCGCATTTTAAACGTGTATTTTGACATATTTGTGCAAGCATACGAAAATTATGTAAAATATATATACATATTTGTGATGTGCTTGCCAAGACCTTTCTTTTGATACTAAACACGAGATGATTGTCCGGTTTAATTTTTTTTTTTGATGTTAGATTCTGTGGTTCAATTTTCGAAATACAAAATTTTGAAAAAAAAAATAGCCTATGTTACATATACATACATACATACATTGACTGCCAAAATCATTACCCTTCCTTTTGGCTTCGCCGTAGTCTGGTAAAAATATAGCCTGATACTTAACCGCTACTTAAATTAAGTGACACTTAGATTTCTGTCAAGCAGATATACGAAAATGGCCCTTAGCAAAGCAATGCAATTATTGTGTTAAAGAACTTAAATTTCAAAAAAAAAATACTTACACCATAAAAATTCAGGAGATCAAATCCTGCGTTACTCAGCCAGAACGGACTTTTTTGGAATTTGTATGGACCCTCGCTTTTGAACTCTTTTGTTTTACTTTTTAACAAACATGTCTTGTCCGTGTCAGAATAACTGCAATTCACTTGAAATGGCTTGGCCGGATAGATGAACACTGAAAGTTTGTTTTTATGATATAGGTAGGTAGCCTAGAAGTTATAAATGAGCAGAATAGTCTGATGGTTAGTGATTACTACTGCGGAAAACTGTAGTAGACACACACTGGGTGAAACACAATTCAAGCCTTTATTCGAAGTACAAACTTCATTCTTCTTTCGTATCTACTCGTAAATTAAAATTAATTAATGGAAAAACCGACTGTATATTACGGTATATTAAATATTAGTTAAATCGCTCCAGATTGTACTCGTCTTAAATAATGCTTATAATAGATAATTTTATGGTTTCTTACGCACTTCAGCAGAAAAATGTTTGCAGTGAAAACTTTTTATGGGAAACTAAACTTCTTCGTTCTGTAACGCGTTATGGCGCAAAATAAGAATTTTGTAATTTTGAATACTAATTTTAGATACGCGTAGTGCAGTTACGTAGATACTTGGATTTTTGACCCTTTGGTCTCGGGTTCGAATCTCGGTCAGACGAAATATTTTTATTTCTTTTTGAAGTGAAAACTCTTTAGCATCATTGTGGTTTGAAAGTCAATGAAGCGAAAAGTGACTGTAAAAAGAGACAGACACACATAAATTCATAAGATTTAAGGACCGTATTCGGAGACGCGCCGCGCGAAGTTTAGGTTTTTAGCGCTACTCTCACAACGATCGAGCCTCGCGCCACAGTATAAAGAACAGTAAACCATCTGCATACAAACGTGCCGCGTTTCGGTTTAAATCCGCAATTCCGCACGCATGCACACACCTCGTATAATAATTTTCAAGAACACCAGCCAGCGGGCTTAGCATGGCGATCCGAAGAAATAAATTTAAGGAAGATATATTTTATCCAAATAGTGAGTTGCAAAATAGTTCTTAATGTCGCCAAGACAAGGTTGCCAATAGAAATCAACATTTCTAAACAGACATATTATCTAGTTTTAAAATGGCTGTCGGGAAATCTTCTGTGAGAAAAGAAAGAGAAAATTCGGGAAGAAAAGAAAGATTGTTTCCAAACGACAATGCATCGACCTTGCTGCCTTACAATAAGACCTATTTTGCTACAAATGGTATTAATGTTTCTTCAATCTCTCATTTTGTCGACTCTCCGATGTTTCTGCGATGTGCATGCTAAGCCTGCTGCTCCTTAGCAGAACCGGTAAACCTTCAGGTACCATCGACGAAGTGTCCCAACCCAACACCATACATTTTTTGACCGGACCAATAGTCGTCACCAATACCCCAAAGACTTCGAGAGTCAAATTTCAAAATGGCCCCAAAAATCTCAAAAGTGGGGCCATTTAACCGGAGACACTTTTTTCTTCATAGTGTTTTCACCATACGTCAAATTTCAAAATGGCCCTAAAATTCAAAAGAAGGCTATTGGAGGGGTCAAAATTTTTTGAGAGGGGGAGGGGGGTTCTTGAGGTTTTTGAGGTATATCCCGGGTCCCGTTGGGAATTTAGGGGATCTGATTAAGCCAAATTATAGGGCTCGTTCTCGCGATTCCAATGATACCTGACTCGAGGGGTCTAGGGGTCCAGTTGACTGAGATATGCCTCGAGGGGAATTTTTGGGGGGTGGGGGGATGGGGGGAGGTTTCGTGGGAAGGCTATTGGTAAGGTCAAAAAATTTTAGAGGGGGAGGGGGGTTACATTGTATAGGGGGTGGGGTTCTTGGTGTGGAGGGTTGTTGGGTTTGGTTGATTGATGATGAGAGAGAGAGAGAGACAGAGAATCACACCGCACGGCTTACAACAATGGCAAAAAGTGTCGTTACAACTTTTGGTCTTAATTTTTTCCGTCTCCCTTTTGCAACGCGCCATAAGGAACTTCGTTCCAAAAGAAATATTTACTTGCTCAACAGAAAAAATTTACCTACTATTATTAATTATACTGTGGTTCGATCGCGATCTGTGGATGCGGCGTAAAGCGACGTGCTCTCTCCTCGGAGTTGCGTGGCGTACTGACCTGTACTGACCGCAGCGGGCGCTCGCACATGTATTTGTGGAAACTCGCCAGTTCATAGTAATTTGTATGAAGAATTTGAGCGAAAAAATTGGGCAAGTTTATGATTTCTTAACACAAAATAAGAATATATTTACTAACAAATAAAGATTTCATCAACTTCTTTATAGTTTTAACTTTATTATTTGATAAAATTAGTTTAATAATTCTTGATAATTACGACTCAGTTATTATAATACGGGAGTGCGATTTACACGTTTTCAGTGATATTCAGATTTTTTTTTACACTTATCCATAAATATTATCTTAAATTCGAATGTTTCAGCGGCTAGTAACATTCATTAACTAGCCGTGTGATTTTTTTCAAGGTTGTGGAGTATCTTTTTCTGTATAATTCTCTTATATTCCCGACCCTCGATTGCCGTATAGGGCCCTTAACGTGAGTGATTTAAAAAATAGGAAGCATTATACAGTGAAAACCAAAGGTGTAAATTAAAAGTAACAAGAAAAAGTTAAAACCACAAAATATATAGGTATCTATGGAAGGAAATGTTTATGAAATACACATATTTTTGAAGGTTTCACTGCTATGACACGTGAACTGCACACGATTTTTTTTCTTTTATATTTTTTTTTCTCGCACTATTATTTTTTATTAACACGCTTATATATTAACTTCACCTGTATGTAAGCTTGTTTGATTGCTTATATCGGGTGTCCGGTGATTAATGGATAACCTTAAAATGTATTATAGTAGAACGTATGGCCGTTCAAAAAAAAATACAAAAAAAAATCTATCATAATTATTACCTAAGATTACTATCTACATTAATAGCAATAATTCACTATTTATGGTAGATACAATGATGAATTGTACCATTATAAAATCTACTTAAAACCAGAATTATTTAAAAATTATTGGTCACTCATGCCTTCATACATTTTTTTATACCCATAATGTTTAAAATTCGATGAAAAAATAAATTATGCAATTTTTTCTAAAATAAATCAACTTGCATACATTTTTTTTTAAAGTGCAATAGCTAGTGATACAATTTATTTTCTATCTATCAGAATAGTTATACTACAATATGAAAACATTTAAAAACCGATGTAATTCATTCATTTCTGGTCATAGTGTTCAAAAAACTAAAAAATAAGCTAAAAAAATAGACTTTTCTCTAAAAATAACTTATCTTAGGTACTAATTATGATAGAATTTTTTTTATATTTTTTTTTTGAATGGCCATAAGTTCTACTATAAGACATTTTAAGGTTATCCATTAATTACCGGACACGCTGTATGTAACTATCAATACAATGCGGTCGCCAAGCAACCGTTTGAAGTTATTCCACGCGACACCGCACACGTGCTGTGAGTTGTGACTTGTGCTCGTGTTGTCTCGCCTAATTATATGCTTTATTAAATGGACCTCTATCTTACAACAGTCTAGTATCTACACCTAAATTTCCTTTTACATCAATGATGAATGTATAAAATAACTAAAAAGTTTAAAATAAATATAGTTTAAAAAAACTAAAAAAACACGCTTTTAAAGAGTATCGAACTAAAAAGTTGAAAATAATTTTAAAAAATTTAAAAATAAACTTAAAACAGTAGTATATAAAAAATACTAGTAAAATTGAGGGAAAGGCGTGGGTAGCTCGATATACGAAAATTATGGCACAAAGCGCCCCACGCTTTTCCCTCAATAAAGAATGTTCACAAATTTTGTTTTTTAGCTCTCCGTAAACTCAGTTGAAAATAAAAAATATGAGTGAAAAAATTATTTCGATACTACGTGTAGTTTCCGAGATATTTAATTCTAAAATAAGTGCGCGACTCGGGATTCCACCAGGCTTGCGCTCGGGGCGATGACGTCACTGCACAGTACATCGCAATACTCGCTCTGTAATAACGCGTCACCCGTACCTTTAACTTACTATTAAAGTTAAAAATGTCTAATCTACATGCTAGAAAATCATGTTTTAGGTAGGTTATCCCTTTTTAACTGACTTCCAAAAAAAGGATTCGGCTGTATATATGACTATATTGTTTTATTTTTTTGTAAGTTCAACGATTAGGTACTCCGCCGTCTGTGGACCGATTTTCAAATTTTTTTTTTTGTATAGGGTATAATCCAAAATTGGTCCTTTTGACATCATACCTGATGTGAATCATACCTGGTGGAGACCTGATGATGGAATCCATGAGGAATCGAGGGAACTCCTCGAAATTTATATGTACACATATGGACCATATGGTGATTGAAACTTTTCTAAAGTTGTCCAAGCATATGTTACTAAAAAGTTAATTTTGCTCCAAGGTATACCTTGGATCCAAAAGCACTGAACAGAACTCCTCAGTCTTTAAAGATACGTGTTTGGAATTTCGGTATTGTATAAAGAACTACGAGCATATGCCACTATGTAACTTATAGTAATCTTCATCATCATCATCTTATTTACAATACCTAATGAAAGTTAATGGCGCGTATTCAATATTATACATTCGATCGTTTATTTTAAACTATCTTATAATGTTTTAATAATTTTACAAATGTCAATAGAAAGGGAAAAATATTACTTTAAACAAAAAATTAAACCGACTTCCAAAGGAAAAATGCACAAAAAAGCAACTTATTTTTTCAAACAGGTAGTTGCCCTTTTAAATTTAGCTGAAATTCTAATTTATTCTCTACTCAATCTTCATAATTTTGAAGTCGGCACCAGCTAACTTGAAAGTGAGTCTATTTTAATTTAAAATAGAACTAATTTATAATTTTTAAATATTGTTTTATCAGTGTGTTGTTCAGGCTGGTACCGTTTCTAATTCAAATCCGTTATCCATGGTACTGCACATAAATTATAATAATAAATACACTAATATTACACTACTAAATACTAATAGACACTTATTAAACTTAATATTACTTAATGTACGGAGAAACAATATAAAACACTGCATTAATAGCTGAGCACAAGCAAGATTCCTACTAGGTAACTCGGCCGGCATTGTGCCGTGACGTCACACTCTCGACGAGCGCCTGCTACGGGCCGCGAAATTTACGAGAATTTGAAATGTCTATAAATCCATTAATACTCGGTCTTTTTCAATGAAACAAAATTTAGTGTATTTGTATAGATACAAGCATTACTGGGAGAATCGTTTTAAGCAATTTTGTATACCTATTAACATTCTTCATTATACTAGTATTTTTTGTATACTACTGTTTTAAGTTTATTTTTAAAATTTTTAAAATTATTTTTCTACAGAATTCAAAGACCGTCTTCTAGCTTTTTGTTTAGATTAGTTTAAGTTCTCACTTCTGTCGGGCGTCCCGAGACATACACGTTTTTTTAGGACTGTTGTAATGGACTGCGGTATGATTATGTTCACTCATTTGTGGGGGGACAGTAAATAATGAAATAATTTGAGTAACCCGACCACATACATCTTTTGACTAGACCACGCCAATCTCATCGTCTGTATAGAAACCATTGAGCTATAACTACTACGTAGTAGTATAGTTAGTACTTGAATATAATTCAATGATAGAAACCAAGCATGCTATTATTTTTCAAATTACTGTGACGTCACAATAGCGATTCACGGCCCGTTTCAATAATACCTATCTATATAGGTATAATATAGCAATTGGTTAGAAACGTCAAATTTGTATCGCGAACCGGCAAATGATTGAATGACGACGTTTTAAACAAACAGTCTAACAGTAAGTTAGATAAGTTATTGAAACGGGCCGATAGTGGTGATAACTCCCCGTCCGCGTCCCCGAGAAAACGATACAAAGGCCGTAGCCGTGCGCCGCCTTGTCGCGTTTTTTAGCTTTTTAGTATTCGTTTGACGTTTGGCACTGAGAATATTCGAGAGGAAATGGCGCTGAAGGAAGTGAATTTCACTCCACTTTACAAGGGGAGTTACACGCGAAGTACATACACTGCGTGGTCTGGTCAATAGTTGTCTGTGAACTCGACATTGTCACGCAGTAATCGAACTGGTGAAATGTAGAGCTAGCAACACCCCAGATTAAGTCACCTATCTTATCTTACTAACATTATAAATGTGAAAGTTTGTGAGGATGTATGGATGGATGGATGTTTGTTCCTCTTTCACTCAAAAACTACTGAACGGATTTTGATGAAATTTGGTATGGTAGTAGTTTAGGCTCTGGATTAAAACATAGGCTACTTTTTATCTCGGAAAAGTACAGTGTTTCCGTGGGATACCCGATAGTATATTTACGCGAGCGGAGCCGCGGGAAACAGCTAGTCTGATATAAAAAACCGTATCGAAACCAGACCTTTCGTTTATGAGCTACGGTAGCACGGACAGACTCACACAAATTTGAAGCTGGTGTACCTGATGGTCCGGTCAGAGAAGTGTCAAGATTTTTATCTTGACACGAAGTAGCCGGATCACTTTCGCTGCCGTGCTTTCGAGGCGCCGGTGGTTCTTTGACTTTGTCGTTATCTAAAAATAGGAGTTAAATCATACCAGCATATTTGTCAAAATTAACCTAAAATTTAAGGAGGGTTCCGTAACTATCATTTCCGTGTAATAGGTTTTTCTTTTCTTTTATTTTCAAATTAGGTACTTCAAAAGTCACTGTCCATTAGAAATGCCGACAGACAGACGGATAGACAGAGTGAAACTATAAGGGTTCATTGTGTACTACAGAACCCTAAAAAGACAAATCGTCGTATATTAAAGTTTTTAACAGGCAATTGGTCTAACACACATACCCACTGCAACTCCTATGTGCCCAGGACCTGCAGTGGTATCTACCTATCATATAATAATAAATTAATAATACTCCCACACCGACCTCGGTGACGGTGGCCGGTTTCATTGAAACCAGGCCAGTTACGCAGGAGTGATTTTTATAGTGCCCAAGTGTGTGCGCAGTACACAAGAGCACTCTCTCTTCCTTTTACTCTCGTAACCCAGTGGGCATCCGTCCCACTGGGTTACGAGAGTAAAAGTACCGACACGACTGGCGAGAGATCAGGCGCAGGACCGACTTTTTACATGCCCATCCGACGCATGGATCATCTTTCTTGTCAGACAATCAGGTGATCAGCCTGCATTGTCCTAACCAAACTTGGAAACAACATTTTTTGTTGTTCCCTTGTGGGAATCGAACCCACGACCTCCGAGTCCTATCATATAACATTATAATAATATGTTGGTATTGTAATGGTTTTGTTAATAATAATAATTATTATAATATTTTTATAATATAATAGAACTTTACTGATTTAAAACAAATGCATATTGGGGTGTAATAGATTTTATAGATATCTCAGCTGAAGCTTACCATCGTCACCCCCTTCGTGTTCAGTTATTCCAAATGGACCAACTTCCCCTTTTTCACCTTTTTGGCCCTAAAATAACAATATTATGTTTACTCGTAACTTATGCCGCAAATCATATTTGTACGAAAAAAAAAAAGCCTTTGTTAGTTTTTTAAAATCATTATAATTAATTATCTTAATACTTGAAACTAAAACCTACAGTACAGTTTTACGAGAATTGTGCAACAGGAGGAGTTTGAAATTTGGCAGGTAAATTAAAAATTACAGACAGAAATAAATATTTTTAAATTAATGATTATTTAAAATACATCAAATTAATAATAGTAACAACAAAACACACATACACGTTGTCGTTTGTCAATTTGTCACTATTTTTTTTTATTATTTCTATCCTAGGGTCTATTTTTACCCTTACGGCCCGTTTCAATAACCTATTTATGTATAACTATTTGTTAAAAACATCGTCATTCAATTATTACGTTTTTGCCGGTTTTCCGCGATAAAAATTTGACGTTTGTAACAAATATATTAGTTATGGATAGATATATCTATCCATCCATAGGTTATTGAAACGGGCCGTTAGACAGTTCAAACTTTAAAACTATATGAATAATTATATTATTAGCTAATTTCGACCACAACTGCGACTTCTAGTACAATGAATTTCTTACCATTTCACCTTTGGGCCCAGGAGCGCCGCGTCTACCTGGAGGCCCTACACGATCCAGCATTTGGCCTACAATTTATACTATGATTACTTTTATTAAATAAGAAGTAAAAGCCTTACATGTAAGTTACATTAAAGGTTAATATTAAAAAAAGGAAATGAAAGGCTATATAAAACGGCAAAAATTATTAAAAAATTAAATATTATTAAGATGCGGATAGTTAATAGTTTCTAAAGCTTACCATATTTTATGGGGCTGGCATGCCTTGTATGGCAAAAGCCTCATAAATAAAAAAAAGAAAAAAAAAGCTTACCATTTGTATCTGATATAAGGTTAATAAGGAGAGTTGTGTATAGAAAATAACACATTACACGACCTGTAGTCGACATTGTTACATGCAATGTGGTTACGATAATATATTAATATTTATCCTTGTAGGCACCTAATGATATTATTGTGGCATACAGTTAAGGAAAACAATATGCATTATTACAACTAACTAACCCGAAAAACAATATCCTTATACAGGATGTCCCAGAAGTCGACGTCGTCCCTTCGAAGGCTGATAGACCAGCTCATGACTCACCAGAATATTGTAATATGACCTTAGTAAAAAATCTTTAGTTTTCGAGATATTGGCACTTTTAATAATTTCTTAAAAATTACACCTCATGTCAGTTTTTAGACTGCCGCAACTACAATTTCCCGTATTGTGGGATACAAATTTGTATTGCGGAATCCTGACTAGTTCTGCTATTGACCACGGTTATAAACAAAGCTAATAGAGTTTGAACTTTGTAGAAAAAAAGAAAACTTTTCCCTAATCGTGATTTCAAAAACTTTTTTTCCTAACTTTCACTATCCATACTGAACAAAAAATACACCACACTAACCTGGGTTGTTACTTTAAAAAGTTGCTCATTTTATGTAGTTTGTAAAATAGTAAAATAGTTGCTATTAAGCTACGACAAAAAAATTTTTTGCTATTTTAAGTGCACAGAGAACACATTTTGAATGTTTTTCTTTAGTTAGAATTTCGCACAAAAACACTCGTTACATTGAAATCACCCAGATGTTTACTTAAAAATTGTACGTTGAAGCTAATTAATTAATTAATTAACTGAATTCATGCTTACTAAACTTATAAACTTAACAGAATACAAGGATTTTTTTTTTAAACTGTAAGGAGAAATGCAAAGAAGGAGAACAAATTAATTATATCATTTAATTAGAGTGAGAGAATAGGTGACGCCACGCACGTCTTTTGTTTGTTGTATACATGAGATTGTTTATTAGTTACTAGTACGTTACGCTATTAATGTGCATCGTTTTGTTATTTTCTTACTTTTAACGGATTTTGGTAATTTGGACTTCGTTTGCCTAGTGACTCGGACTTAAGTGTGCTTGGAGACAGTAAAGAACTGACATGGCTCTCTTCTAGACTTTTATGTTTCTGTGATATGCGTCTTACTACCAGTCATTATGGCGTATACTATACATCAGTATGCTAACATGCATTACATTTACGGGGAATACAGAGGCAACGGTGCTGCTGCAGCTAATTTGTATCGCAAAAAGTTAAGGTACTCAAGTCCAGATTACAATGCAAAATCCGTTAAAAGTAAGAAAACAACAAAACGATGCACATCAATAGCGTAATGTACTTGTAACTAATAGACAAACTCATGTATAGAACAAACAAAAGACGTGCGTGTCGTCACCTACTCTCACTCTAATTAGTCTAACTCATTAAATGATATTATTAATGTGTTCTCCTTCTTTGCATTTCTCCTTACAGTTTAAAAAAATCCTTGTATTCTGTATAGTTTCTAAGTTTAGTAAGCATGAATTAAGTTAATTAATTAATTAATTAACTTCAACGTACAATTTTTAACCTCTTGAGCGTCCCGCGCGGTGTGACCGTCTTGACAGTTATCGCGCAAGTGTCCAAGACCAAAGAATATATATTACTAACGTAAAGAACCGTCACTCCACCGATTTACACGACTCACCGCTCGCAGCTATGTGTGCGTGTCTGGGCGAATGCGGGGGCGGGTGGGGAGTAACTTTTTCCCAGCCTGGACTATGGTTCACGGGGCTGGCAGTTTCGCCGACGCGACAGTGTAATTTCATAAGAAAGTATTTAGTTTCAAATATTTTTTGTTTTTTGTTTCACTAGTGATGTAGTGATGCAATAATTTGATTTTATCGATATTTTTAACGAAATATGCTTGGGTTGGGTAAAGTTTGTAGGAGGTTAACCTCGAACGTATATCAAATTTTTATTAAAACCCGTTCAATAGTTATTGCGATAAAGAAAAACAAACGTGCCATTTGCCCGTTTAAGATTCATCCGTCCATCCGTTCATCCATCCATACATCCTCACAAACTTTCATATTTATAATATGTAGTAGTAAAATATTAGTAAGGATTTCCGCATAAAATTTTAGATTAAATATTACATGTAGTACTTAATCGCATTTAAATCTGTCGATACCTATCGATATTGTGCGACGATCTTAGTTGTGTTACAACACTTATTGAGTGGTAATAAAAATTTAAAATTGCATTGATATAATTCAAATAGTCTTTATACTACTTAAGAATTAAGTACAAATTAAACCCAATTGCTAAGGACACAAGGTATATTTTTCCAATTTATGGGCCCAATGGATGAGTACATTTTTGATTAAAAAAATATGGCAATAAGACGTTTGCATGGAGACTATTTTGAATTTTCGTTGTAAATATCAGTATTGTTCAAAAGTTCAAAGCGCACGCACCGTGTACCTAAAATATTAGAAATTTCCTGATCGGTATTAAAATGAGTGGGCTTAATAATTGTAGTTGTATATATGGTCGCCGGCCGTATTAACCAAGAAAAAAAATATGACAAAAGATCCTTCCGCTTAACCTACCTCGATAATTAATACTTATTTTTTCTAAACTAACCCTTGTTTTTGTCAAACGCAGTAGGTACAATAAATAACTAAGACGTGGATTAAAGAAGGTAGGTATGATTTCCCTTTTCATATTAAGTATCTAGCTGCTGCCCGCGGCTTCGCCCGCGTAATAATATTATATTTAGGCAGACGTAAAAAAATATTTTAAATTAATTCGATGTCAACCCTAGGCTTAAGTCAACATAACTGACATTTGTCGGTGCTCCAACTGTCATTTGTAGAGAGTGTCGCCCCTGTGCCAAGACGGTGTGACCGCACGCGAATTAGGGTGACTTTGTCTGTTGTTTATTTTAAATTCTCTCAAGCATTGCGTGCCGACGGGTGGCAATTTATTTTCTACTGACTTAAGCCCTGGCTTCTGCAGTTTTACTTTTGGGATGTACATTCGAAAAATTTAAAAAAAAAGCTTCTTATCTAGGACTAATTAGTTGTCATTTGCAATCCTCTCAAGGGTCGCATGCCGACTGGCGGGAAGTGATATTTTATATACAGATCTCGAAACTTTTTATATAAATCGTTATTAAAACATATATTTAACTTATTAAATAATAAATTTGGTGTGTGTGTTAGATTTTCGTCATAATTTTGCTTCAAAACCTCCAAAAATTACATACAAGTATTTTGTGTTCACATCGAGATTGCTTTTATTCCTTCAGTTTCTTTTTAATTCCAGTTACATGATCTTATAGAGAATTTACTCTAGTTTCTAAATATATATAACATGCATAGGTTTTAGCAACAATTTATCAATATAATCCATAAAAAATAAAAGGCGGGCATTTTCACGCGTTCACGCGCGGGGACACGTGACATACCCCGGACGCTTGCGCCATTTGCTTATTTGCGGCCGGACGCTCGAGAGGTTAAGTAAACATCTGGGTGATTTCAATGTAACGAGTGTTTTTGTTCGAAATTCTAACTAAAGAAAAACATTCAAAGTGTGTTCTCTGTGCACTTAAAATAGCAAAAAAAAATTTTGACGTAGCTTAATAGCAACTATTTTACTATTTTAAAAACTACATAAAATGAGCAACTTTTTAAAGTAACAACCCAGGTTAGTGTGGTGTATTTTTTGTTCAGTATGGATAGTGAAATTTAGGAGAAAAAGTTTTTGAAATCACGATTAGGGAAAAGTTTTCTTTTTTTCTACAAAGTTCAAACTCTATTAGCTTTGTTTATAGCCGTGATCAATAGCAGAACTAGTCAGGATTCCGCAATACAAATTTGTATCCCACAATACGGGAAATTGTAGTTGCGGCAGTCTAAAAACTGACATGAGGTGTAATTTTTAAGAAATTATGAAAAGTGCCAATATCTCGAAAACTAAAGATTTTTTACTAAGGTTATATAACGATATTCTGGTAAGTCATGAGCTGGTCTATCAGCCTTCGAAGGGACGACGTCGACTTCTGGGACATCCTGTATAATAATTTGATAATAATTCGTATTACGCAGTAATAATACACATAATTTCTAACACGTTTTTCATTTAATATTATAAAGGTATTAGATGTTGCTGGTGACTTCGTTACAGAAAATCCCCCGAGAATCTTACATTTTACCACGGTAAAAACAGCTTAAGCACATAGGCTTCTCCGTAGCTTACTCTATATCTGTACCAAATTTCATCAAAATCCAGTCCAGTAGTTTTGGAGCGTATTCGATGCAAACAAACAAATTAATCTTTCCTCTTTATTAAAATATTATTATTATAATGAAAATATTTTTTTGTTTCCAAATGAAACTTAACTATTTTCGGAAAGTCAACAAAAAAAGCTACCACTGCACCGGTTCAAATCTAGCCCGCCGAGAAGTACCGGTGTAAGAAACTCGCACGGGGTCATCTTTTAGCAAATAATGGAAAATTCGCATCGCATCCGCGAGACTGTGTATGTCACCGTAAAATTGTAAAAACCGTTAGATTGTAAAATAACTAACGAGATTGTAAAAATATGACGAAATATTTAAAACCATATATTTATAATCTAACGAAAAATAATGTGTGAAATTAAGAAGCATATTCGCGTCGGAAGTCTATCAATATTTTACAATTTCACTAGTTTTATTACATTCTAATGGTTTTGACAATTTTTCGGTGACATATACAATAGTCTATTCTATAATAATATACGAGCTCGTAAATATTTGCGATACGATGCGAATTCGCAATTATGTGTTGAAGCTCTAATGTAGAGTTCTATTTTCAGTGCTTTGAATTTTCCCGAGCCCTCCAGATTCCGGATTATATGACTATATGATACAGCCTAATATGCCATTGTATTTCTTAATGGTTTGTGACTAAGTGAATTATTTTTAACCGACTTCCAAAAAAGGAGGCGGTTATACGTTCGCCTGTATATATACAGCGTGTCCCGACAGCTATATAGGAGCCTTTAGTGGTAAAAAATATGGAATTTTTTATCGACAAATTGCCCCTCAAATTTTATTTTTCTCTCACGTTTGTAAAATTATCATTATTCTCTATAATATATCACTAGGACATTTACATGAGTAGTGGTGGTCGAATTAGTACGAGAGCCCTGGTCTTGGTTACCAAACAATAAAATGGCTGCCATTTTACAAACGTGAGAGAAAATAAAAAGAGATGTTTGATTTTGGGCCAGTTCTATGTACACTACATAGGTAAATAGGAAAAAAATATGGGAATATCATAAAAATACGAAAAAAATTACTTGAAGAAGGGTACATGCAAAAATGATTATTTGAAGAGTTTTTCATTGCGAGAACACTATTTTTAGGGCGGCCATGACAGTTGTTTTGCCTTGACTTTTGACGTAGTAGACAGTTTTACGAAGAGACGTCGTCGTAAATGTCATACGTCTTTCTTTGTCAAAAGTCATGTCATTGACAAAATGACATTCTTTAGTTAACTCTGATCTGATCCGCCATGTTTTATTTTACTTTGTGTTGCTCTCCTTGAAGAAGTTAATTTAAATGTACATGAAAACGAAGTGAAATTAAACAAAATAAAGAATAGGAAACGGTTACTATATTATGTAGCTAAATTTACATATACTGTACGTAGGGCTGGCCCAGGCCTCATACATTTCTTGAACATCTCTTTTGATGGGGCAATTTGTCGATAAAAAATTCCATGTTTTTTACCACTAAAGGCTCCGATATAGCTGTCGGGACACGCTGTATATATTTTTTTTGTATGTTCAAAGATTACTCCGCCGTCTGTGGACCGATTTTCAATTTTTTTCTGTGATGTATAAGGTATAATCCGAAATTGGTCCTTTTGATATCAAAGTGGTGAACCGATGATGGTATCCATGAGGAATCGAAATTTATATGGACACATATGGTGATTTCAACTTTTTCTGAAGAAGAAAAAGTAAGACTGTTCTCCAAGGTACTATAGCTCCAAAAGTACTGAACAGAACTCCTGAGTTCTGATAGATACATGTTTGGGGATTTCGGCGTTGTTTAAAGAACTGCAAGCATATGCCACTCTGTCAATAAGAGTAATTATCTTTCTTTGTCAAAAGTCATGTCATTGACAAAATGACATTCTTTAGTTAACTCTGATCTGATCCGCCATGTTTTATTTTACTTTGTGTTGCTCTCCTTGACAAAGTTAATTTAAATGTACATGAAAACGAAGTGAAATTAAACAAAATAAAGAATAGGAAACGGTTACTATATTATGTAGCTAAATTTACACATACTGTACGTAGGGCTGGCCCAGGCCTCATACATTTCTTGAACATCTCTTTTGATGAGGCAATTTGTCGATAAAAAATTCTATATTTTTTACCACTAAAGGCTCCGATATAGCTGTCGGGACATGCTGTATATATTTTTTTTGTATATGTTCAAAGATTACTCCGCCTTCTGTGGACCGATTTTCAATTTTTTTTTGTGATGTATAGGGATAATCCGAAATTGGTCCTTTTGACATCAAAGTGGTGAACCGATGATGGTATCCATGAGGAATCGAAATTTATATGGACACATATGGTGATTTCAACTTTTTCTGAAGAAGAAAAAGTAAGACTTTGCTCCAAGGTACTATAGCTCCAAAAGTACTGAACAGAACTCCTGAGTTCTGATAGATACATGTTTGGGGATTTCGGCGTTGTTTAAAGAACTGCAAGCATATGCCACTTTGTCAATAAGAGTAATTATCATCATCACCACCAACATCACACCATACATCATCACATTATGATAGTATATAAGGTACTTCTCATAGTATTTACACAGACGCGGATATCTTTGAACATTACTCCGCTGTTGTGGACCTATTTCCAAAATTCTTTTGTCGTTGTAAGGGGTATAATTCGAAATTGGTCCTTTAGTAACTAACGTGAAAAACTGATAATGGGATCCATGCGAAATCGAGGGAACTCCTTGAAATTTATATGGACACATATAGTGCGTTCGACTTTTTCTGAAATAACACAAGCATAATATGACACTGTGTAACTTACAGTAATCATCATCATCATCTTATTTAAAAATACCTAATGGAAGCTTAAAATAATAAAATAATTTAATTATATTCAACATCGAAAAATGTATTTTAAAATTAAGTTAAAATTACTGTGATAAATTTACTAAACTATAAAATTTTATGATAATTAAATTTTAAATCTAATGAAATGTAAGAATCAAATGTCAACCAAATATTAATATTATTATGCATGTATTTGTAAATGAAAATTGTAATTATATAAACTGTAAATGTTAATTTTATTGTAATTGTATTTTATTAAGGAATAAATAAGGCTTTATTATTATTATTATTATAATGGAAGCTTGGCGCGTCTTCAATTATACATTCAATCGTTTATTTCAAACGTTCTTAAGATGTATTAATAATAAATTAACAAATATCACTAAAAAGGGTAAAATCGTTATTTTTTAACAAAAAATTAAACTGACTTCCAAAGTAAAAATACACAAAAAAGTTCATACTTTTTTGTGTATTTTTCATATAAAACTTATTCTCCAAGTGATTCTCCTTTTGAATTTGGCTAAAATTTTAACTATTTCTCAACTCAATCTTCTTAATTTTGAAGTCAGTACCAGCAAATAATGAACGTGAGTTCTATAAAATATTGAAGGATATTGTTTGGGCTGGTACCGATTTCAAAATTAAAAAGATTGAGTAGAGAAATATTTAAAATTGTATCCAAATTTAAAAGGGGAATTATTTGGAGAATAAGTTTTATTTTATAATTTTTTGTGTATTTTTACTTTGGAAGTCGGTTTAATTTTTTGTTTAAAAATATTATTGTCATACTAGCATTCTTATAGTTTTATATTTTAAGGCGGGTAATTTCGACACGAAACAAGATTTCAGGGGGTGAGGTGTGGGGCGCCGGCAATGCGAATCTGAGACGCGCGGGGGAACTGTCCGCTCGCCCGCTCTCGCCACGATCACTGTCTTGCGACATTATCGCTACGCCACAGTACAAAATATATTTAAGTAGTTCATTTTTGATTTGTTTTCATTACCTATAACATGTGAAATAATATTATTGTAATAAGAAACAAAAGCAGATGACCGAGTATTATTTATAATTATATACTAGCGTAATTGAGTAGTATAATATAATGTGTTTCTTCTCGAGATTACGATATTATTTTATTATATACTCGAGATTAATAAAATTAAATATATTATGTGCATAACAGCAGATAATATATTTAATTTTAAAAACTTAAAAAAATTTGAATCAAATTTTTTTTCTGCCATTTTTTTCTTATCTTGTAAATTGTTATTTATCTAACCCGTCTGCCTAATATATGACGTGTTTTTTTTTTTTTTTTTTTTTTATTAAATATGGGGGCAAACGAGCAAACGGGTCACCTGATGGAAAGCAACTTCCGTCGCCCATGGACACTCGCAGCATCAGAAGAGCTGCAAGTGCGTTGCCGGCCTTTTAAGAGGGAATAGGGTAATAGGGGAGGGTAGGGAAGGGAATAGGGTAGGGAATTGGGCCTCCGGTAAACTCACTCACTCGGCGAAACACAGCGCAAACGCTGTTTCACGCCGGTTTTCTGTGAGCCCGTGGTATTTCTCCGGTCGAGCCGGCCCATTCGTGCCGAAGCATGGCTCTACCACGTAAAAGCATGGCTCTACCACGTAGTTTGCTCCTTCTACCGACAATCAGCTGTTGAAAGTATTATGAGGAGAATAAAATGAGGATCTTTTGATATATGTAATACATAAAATTATTTATTCAGGTTTGTTCAACGCAACAAGAAGAACGCAAAACATAAAATATTTGTAATTATTAATATTTGCTTGTAGCTCGGAGGGGTGCGGATTGCACTCCCCAAAAGGGATATTTTTTCGATGAAATTAAACCTTTTATATGCTACTAAAATATCTAAACCTCGAGATGAAATACACTGTATACTGTATAGTGTGTAAAGTTTCGAGATTAGGATTTTACAAGCAGATACTAAGTGAAAATTTATCGGCAAAACACTTCCTTTTAGGGGTCGCACGTCTTTTTATCGGTTAATTCGAAAGAGTACTTACTTATAAATACCCGAGTAAAACACCCATGAAGCTTGCTTGCATAGTTTTAAAATTATCTCAAAGTGAAAATTGTATCCCGCATTGATAAAAAAGTGAAAAAACGTTTTAATTAAAAATTCTTAAGGAATAGCCAAAAATATGTTATACATTATTTAAAGAACATACAGAAAGCTACATTTTGAACCCTTTTCAAGTCGGCTAAGACTTATGGGGCCATAAAAACAAAGAAAATCGAATTTTATTTTTTATTTTTTTCTGACTAATTTTCGCAAAAGTCGCACCTACAATTTACATTAAAAGAAAGCTAGTGATCACCACTGATAAAATAATCAAATTCTAAAGAGGTGGAGAATCGTAGGAAAATGGTTTTGAAAAAATGCGGGATGCGCGGGATTCATATTTAGAAAATTATATACTTTTTAGATACAGAAACTTCTTTTGGACTGTTCAGAACTTAAATAAGAACAATAAAAATGGATAATATAGATAAAAGGTCACATTTAAACCCTTTTTAGCGTGTAAAATAAAAACTGGTTATATAATTTTAGTTATTCTTTTTTTCTGAGCTGAAGTAGCAGCTTCAACTAACATTAATATAACGCTCATACTCCCCACTACTATGTTAGGTTCGTTAAATTGGAGCAAGTGAAGTCACAAGTTGCCGTAATATAGTAACTCTTTAATGTTACACCGTTAAAAGATGTAAAACGTTGAAATTAATTTTCCACATAAACATTTTCTAAAAAAAAAAACTTATTTTGCATGTGATTATGTCCTATATTGGATGTGAAGTGCCTTACAAAACGTTACAGGCTATTCATATTGAGAAATAAATATTACATCAAGTCTCCTTGCTTGCTCCTTGGCACAAAACAATAATATAAAGTTGGTTATGATTTCTATCACCTTGTAATGACATTGGAAAATATATATGGTTCTATAAAGAAGTCTTACTCGCATGTTATTTTAGTATAGATATTATAAAACGAACAATTCATGCATATAACGATGTTTTGATCACCACTAACTCTTAACCTGAACATTTTCGTGCTTTTAATATTTGCGTGTATGATGGAAACACAGGACAGTCTCTTTTTTAAATCATATTCTTTATTTACCTTTTCATTTTCACTTGTGGGTACTGAAGAAATAATAGGCGACACTGGAGCAGGAGGGTACAATAGGCCCCCTACCTATTTCGCCAACTGCTTTACTGCTTACCACAAAATATTATACAATTATAATGACAGTGATTAAAAAAAAATACCACCGAAAAAACTGAAGAAAAAAAAACAAAGTGAGTATGAACGTAAGTGGGCAAATTCCTTGCGATTCATTCATTCTCGTCTTCAAAAATATTTATATCCCGATTCCCGAGAAAGAATTATGTTCTGTACCTGCGTCAGATTTTCTTCTGCAAATTCAGCTTCGTCTTCAGTTTCGCTTTCATTTTCGCCTGTGATTATGTCGGGAGTATCAAGGAGAAGCATATCCCTGAACTGTTGTCGAATATGTATGCGTTTAATATAATTTTATCGGTGATTTAGGCGAATTTCAGCCAAAACAGGATCAGATGACTGCAAAGCTCGGGTAAACAAATCTCTAATTCTCTTTCGCCTGGTCATCTTTCTAGTATGGTGCTCTCCGCTCTCGGTCACTGCGCCAAAACTTATTCCGCAGTTTGTTCCGAGAGCATGCTGACAGGTAAAGCTGAATTTTCAATAATGTCTTTCTCACGAATCAGTATCTTATGTATGGTGACTCTTATGTGATGCAATCCATAAGTACTTACATATTTTTCTGCAATTTGTGTGCAGTAACTGCCAAACTTAGTACGTATATATTGATATATACTTATTGATGTAAGTCACAACTGAGAGCAACTAACAAATTGTGCATCCCATCTAGCAACCATTCTTCTAATCCTAAAATTTGGGAAACCTTGTGACGGTTCTTATCACTGAGAAGGATCCGTGCAGTATTACGGTCATTGGTCGTTCCCGCATTGACCTTGACGACATCGACTAACAATCCTAGTTGTTGCCTAATTTTTCTTTGGATCTCGGTTTTTTTAGCTTGGACGAGTTCTCCTTCTGCAGAGTTTTTCCGAACTCTCCAAGTTTGAACGTCTTTCTTGTAGAAAAGATGCAGAAAAAACTCTAAAACTCTGATTCAGCAGTGGAGAGGTGTTGTGATCCCATATTTAATGGTGCCTTGATCGCATTTCCTGGATGCAACTAGTTCAAGGTTGTTAAAGTGTGAAGCTGTCACATCACAAATTGGGCATCTTAATTGTGAGTTTGTGTTTGTGATAACATTGAAAACTTTGCCATCTATCAAGCATAATGTTAGACGGGAGGTTGTCGTAATAAAAAAAGAACGGCCTAGGTTATTTTTACCTCTATGTTACTTTTTCCGATAGTTTCCTTGTTGTATTGTATGTGCAATTGCATGTATAAAGTGACTGACTACTAATCCTGTCGAACTCCCAGGAAAAATAATTATACGTAACAACTTCTTAATAACTTATTAATAACTAACAAATTGGTCATCCTATCTTGCAACCATTCCTCTAAATCCTATATTATAATATTGGATGTGAAGTGCCCTACAAAACGTTACAGGCTTGGGTTATTCATCCATATTACAATTTTCTGATCATCGCCAACTCTTAACCTGAACATTTTCGTGCTTTCAATATATTCGTTTATGATGGAAACACAAGACAGCCTCTTTCTTAAAATCGTAAAATTATTTATTTGCTCTTCTATTTATACTTGTGGATGCAGGAGAAATAATAGGTGAGAGGAGGAGCAGCTGTCAAAATAGTCTTCTACCTATTTCGCTAACTGCTTGTGATAGTCATTGGTTATGTAAATCATTTTGAAACTTTTTCTTAACATTTTCATAAATATGTCATACTAGATGTTTCCCGCAACTTTGTTTGCACAAAAATATATTATATAATATATTTTTGCATAAAAAGTAGCCACTAGCCTTTGTATACATACGGGCTACAGTCTACCTGTGTGCCAAATTTAGTTCAATTCCGTTCAGCTGCTTAAGCCAAACATGCAAATAAATAAACATACAAACAAACAAACTTACAAACTTTCGCAATTATGATATTAGTAAGATTGTTTATGCAATATAAACAATCTTAGTAATTAATCAATAGTAATTAACTTAGTAATCAATCTTAGTTAACAATAATAGTATTTCACTCATACACAGCGGCTACATATAGACTAGTGCTTTTACCTCTAAAAATGGTTAAAAGTAAAATAAATTTATAGTAGGATGAAACCCATTGTAAAAGGAAGAGAATATAACAAAAATAAAATGAAAAATAATTTACGGGCAATTTGAGGTCGGGAAGTGAAGGGGGTGAGTTTTTAAGGGTAGAAAACGGATTATCTTGATTTCCGGCAAAACTACAAGTCATATGGAAAAAAGGTAAATAGCAAAGTTGTAGGTAATAATAAGTTATACTTTTGTGTTTACACTCTTTTCACATAACCTCAAAATTTATGTGAAATATTCAAATAACCAAGTTTTTGGCTTTTTATTTTATTCTTGTACAAAACAAATTTTTTTTTCACGACATTTGGTGAAAAGGCAAGTATAGAATATGATGAAAAAACAGAGACTGTCCTGTGTTTCCATCATACACGCAAATATTAAAAGCGCGAAAATGTCTGAACATGTTTTGATCACCACTAACTCTTAACCTGATTTAAGAGTTAGTGGTGATCAAAACATTGTTATATGAATGAATAGCCTGTAACGTTTTGTAAGGCAATATAGGAAAGAATCGCATGCAAAAAAAAGTATTATTTTCAGAAAATGCTTTTGTGGAAAATCAATTTCAACGTTTTACACCTTTTAACGGTGTCATCAATCAATCAACCAAATCATTTATTTGCTAGGAATATGGTACAATAAGGCAATTTACATTTCCACATATTCTACTACATGCATAGTGTGCAAATAGGTAAATGTTATTTATTTTAATTAGTCATGAATTTTAAGTGATTAGCTAATAATATAAAATTGTCAAGAAAAAAAAAGTAACAAATGTCAATACATAACGATTACAATTCAATAATTAATACATTACAAACAATGGCTACAAACATTTGTTTAACAATCAGAAACAAAATAGAATCAATGCATTTAAGTCAGGAAAATAATATTATGGTCTATATAATGTCAAATTTCAAAACAGAATAATTACAATGTCACATTACTTTTAATATACAATAGTTAGGAGTGATATGATTATTATCAATGGAAAAATTACATTATGTTTATAATTCAATATTTTTGTCGTCGAAGAATTTATTAATTCAATAATACATTTTGATGAGGAGCCAGGTGTTTAGTTCACTTATATATCTTTGTGTTGTTAGTCCTTTAAAATAGTAAGGTAGTTTGTTAAAGATGCGAACGGCCATACAGTACGCATTTCTGCTAAAGATGTTAATTCTTTGGTAAGGAATAACTAGCTTATGTTCATCTCTTTTAATAGCTAAGCTACACTTTTAAGTAAAGAAGCGATCTATATTTTTATATACAAAAACACACATTTCAAAAATATACTGACAAGGCAATGGTAGTATTTTAAGATATTACGGCAACTTGTGAGCTCACTTGCTCCAATTTAAAGAACTTAGCATAGTAGTGGCGTGTATTGGATTTATATCAATGTTAGTTGAAGCTGCTACTTCAGCGGAACGCTCGAAAAAAAATAATAACTAAAATTGTATAACCAGTTTTTATTGTACACGCTAAAATGGGTTGAAATGTGACATTTTATCTATTTTTTATTGTTCTTATTCAAGTTCTGAACAGTCCAAAAGAAGTTTCTGTATCGAAAAAGTATATAATTTTCTAAAGATGAATCCCGCGAATCCCGCATCTTTTCAAAACCATTTTTCTACGATTCTCCACCTCTTTAGAATTTGATTATTTTATCAGTGGTAGTGGTAATCACTAGCTTCCTTTTAATGTAAATTCTAGGTGCGACTTTTGCGAAAATTAGTCAGAAAAAAATAAAAACTAAAATTCGATTTTCTTTGTTTTTATGGCCCCCATAAACGTTTTTTCACTTTTTTATCAATGCGGGATACGAATTTTCACTTTGAGATAATTTTAAAACTATGCAAGCGAGCTTCATGGGTGTTTTACTCGGGTATTTATAATTAAGTACTCTTTCGAATTAACCGATAAAAAGACGATGTCCGATTTTTGATCGAGATTGAACACTGTGGGTAGCGAGTCGCTACCGTCATCCCGCTGCGCTGATTTACAAGCAATCGAAATTCGAACATATTTAGTTTTGGTTGCTTCCTAACGTTGAATAAAATCTTATAAATAATTTTATTTATTTAGTTTTTGTTCTGTTATTAATTTTGGTAAAACATTTCTGTAATGAAAAATGCAGTATAGTCTTAAACATTCTAAAGGCATCGAAAGCGTCTTCTGAAAGAAGAATGTTGTTTGATGGTTGTATTGTTGACATACCAACAGATATTGGCGGACATCCGGATGGATGGACAGATAGACTTTGGTTTCTATAAGTTTAACACAGAAAACTCTTAAGTTTCACACAGCTAAACAAGCAACTGTTTGATGATATTGAAATGTTAAATAAAGTAATATTATTTTGTTTTTAAATTTATTTTTTGTCGTCGTCCTGTGGAAGAAACTTGTCGAATTGCTATCGCATCGTCACGACACAGAACGTAACAGTGTGGATATTTCTATTACGCGGCCTCCCGGTTTTAGAACAATCTTTCACTTCCTCTTGGAGTGCTAAAAACAAAGAAAAAATCGTTTGTTTAGTCGTCATTACAGTAGTAATGTACATACATAGTAGGTGTAGATGTAGTTGTAGGTGTAGTAACCTATTCTTAGAACTACTAGAGTACCTACAACTACACCTAATACCTAGTAGTTGAAGGAAGTCGGTGTAGGTAGTAGTTAGTGGTAGTAGGTGTAGATATAGTTGTAGATGTAGGTGTAGTTGTTTGTATTTATTAATTTTGACCCGCTAATAGTTCAGACAGAACAAGTCTGTCGGTATCAGACTGTTCTAATATAAGTATAAGTAAATTCCTTCCGATCGACAGCACCAAATTATATAAATATATTCTTTTATTATCTGACCAAATTTTGTGTAGAAAAAGGTACAAGTATAGGTTAGGTTGTAGTAGTAGGTAGTGGGTGTATGTTGGTGTAGATAGTACGTGTAGTTTTAAGTGTTGATATATGTAGTATGTGCAGATTTAGGAAGTAGGTGTAGGTGTAGATGTAGTCGTAGGTGCAGTTATCTACCCCTAGTATTACTAGAGTACCTACAACTTCTCTTACTACCTAGTAGGGGTAGGTTGTAGGTGTAGGTGCAGTTGTAGGAAGTAGGTGTACATGTTGTTGTAGGCGTAGTTGTAAATGTAGTTGTTGGTAGTTATTTATTTATCCCACTTCATAGTTAAGACAGAACAACGTCTGTCGGGATCAGAAAGTTCTAATATAAGTAAAAGTAAATACCTTCCAATTGACATCACCAGATTATAGGTAAAGGTAAATAATTTGTTTATAATTCTTGATTGTTATCTGGATAAGATTTGTGTAGAGAAAGTTACAAGTATGAGTGTTAACCTACAGGTTGTAAAGTTAGGTAGTGGGTCCATCGAGCCGTTTAAGCTGTAAGACATGCCAAAAACATACATACATATACCCACATACAAATCACATACCTACACACATACGCTCAAAAAGTATAACACTAAAGGGCCATACTGACTATCCAGCCTGCAAGCTCAAGGCCGCGGATTTGAAGGCAAAATTTTTAAATGATTGACAATATTGACACTAATGACGGCTATTAGTACCGGTGCTGGATTTGCTGGAAGCGCCGTGAGTATGGCCCTTTAGTGAGTGTCCGATAATAATAAATTATATAAAAACTTACCACCACAATTGATACTTTTTATAACTAGACTGTGTCATCGAGTAATTATGTCATGTATTAAAGGTCACGACTATTGCTATTCTAAAATACAAAAAGTGATGTTATTTACATACCTTCTCATGTAGTTCTCTTTTCCTGTTCTTTTTTTAGTTTTTGATAGTGATTTCTTCTTCGTTTTATTTATTTTATTGCCCATTTTAAACTTACCAACTTTCTAAAGCACGCTGAAAAACCTAGCACAGGTCCGACGCTGGCAGGCGCCATCGACTGACTCATAGATAATACAGATATATATTAGTATAGATGCGCAACTCTAAAATTGAAACTGAGTCTTGCAAAAGTTTCGGAATGTCGTTTTTAGATGGCGTTGTACCGTTTTAGTTACTATCAAACCCGCTAGATGGAAGTAGTACCGCCTGATAATTTTTATTGAACTGCATTAAGGACAGAAATTAAGTTTTATCGAAAGTCGTAGACACAACAACGACCAAGTTCCTCTTTAATAGTAGGATATGGGTGCTGCATAGTAAAATGTTCGCGAGCCCTTATTCATACGCCTTATGTTAGCGATAGCGCGATGTAGAAGTCGCTTAGTGGCATCTGTTGTGACAATCCGAAAACTTTCAAACTGTTAGTACCGGACAGTCATTTTTAGATGTCTCTGTACTCTGTTAATTTGTGCATGTATGAGAGTTTCACCCCCCTGGACTGACTATCGGGCAGGCGAGGTTCAAGGTAGGTCCTAATACGCTGGACAATTTTAAAGCATTTTGGAATAACCATCAATTTATGAAATATATGACCCTATAGGATTTAATAAATTACTAAGTTATATTGAGTACTTCAAGATAAATCATTACATGTAAGAATTATCTTGTAAAAATAGTATTTTCCTATGAAGATATAGGATTAAGACTTTTATTTTGGGCTGTTTTCGGGAACTTATTTAATCGAGTGAAAAACATCTAATCGCGTAACAATGTACTTAGTAAGTTATCTAGGCAATATCGTTAGTTAAATTGACTATTTTTTAAAGGGTTTTCCTTATTTGTAAATACATAAACCATTATATAAAGTAAAACGGTTTCGCTCGCTTGCGCCTCGGTGAACCGCCTTAAGTTACGTCTTATAGTTTAAGCACTATTGTTGTAATGTTCACTTTTAAATTAAATTTATTCTAAACGGAGTGCAAGCCTGTAAATAAATATCCCACCAAAAACATTCTTTAAAAAACTAGCCAAGTCTCGATGGAGCTGCTTGTTTATCTCAAAAAAGTAATGAAATCTAGACAAAGTCGTGCCAAGTCTAAGGTTCCTTACTGCGATTTCTTTATTATTATAGTTAATGTTGTGTGACTTGGCCGTTAAACCTTGGCCGTTCTTTATACGTTAGTGGGTACAAGTCAATTTTGTTTACACGTAATGTTATATCTGTTGTTACCTATGTTTGTTAAGCGAGATAATAGCCCATACTGGTATTGGTAATTGGACGCTAGTGTCTCATTTTAGGCTGTTGTTGATTGTACAACACATGTATTGGAGCAATGGTGTCATGAAGCCCCTTTTGTACCCTCGTGTACCCTTCAACGGCCAAGTCACACAACATTAACTATAATAATAAAGAAATCGCAGTAAGGAACCTTAGACTTGGCAAGACTTTGTCTAGATTTCATTACTTTTTAGAGATAAACAAGCAGCTCCATCGAGACTTGGCTAGTTTTTTACAGAATGTTTTTGGTGGGATTTCACTTCTTTTTGTAGAACGTGGGCATATTGATTTATTTTACTAGATTTTAGTATAATTTATATATTTAATTTGTGTAATGTTCGAGTAGAATAAAGTTAATTGTTCGACTATTTCTTCTTGTAAACTTGTAAGTATAAGTATATACTAATGTTAGTATACTAATAGTTTGGTTGGGCTCTTGTGTTTTCTAATCAGGGTCACCAGGTACTCCAGGTCTTCGATTATCCTAGTTTTTATAGTTTTCCCTTTATGTGGCTATTAAACCCTAACTCTGTACCAAATTTCAGCTCTCTGAGTTTATGGGAAGTACTAGTTCTATTCTGATGATTATGAGTAAGTGACAAAAACCTATAGATTATAACTATACCAAATTTCATCCATTTATATATTCATCTACAGATGGAGACTACTTTAGGAGTGTCTCTCCATACATATTATTGTGAAGTGGGGATAAAAAATATTTTTTCATACTCCCCATCGTGTTAGAATAGGTATTTTGAAATAAAGGCAAGGTTTGTTAATTGACATTATTCTAAAGTCGACCATTTTCGAGTAATTATAGTCCTCCAAAGTGGTCTGTCAGTTGCCCCCCCCCCCCCCTAGCATTTCTAAACAAGAAGAGATTGAAACTTGTAAGTTTCAATGCTAATATACCATGCTAAAAACTCTGAAAATTATTTTGAACGAAATCGGACAGTAGCTTTTGAAGTAATTTTAAAAAAGTACTTTTACACGGTGCTAGTTATGGAACCCACCTTAGACATGTCCTGATGTGCTCTTGGTCAGATTAGGTTATTTTAGTATGAATTTAATAGAGCTATAATAAAATTTGTAAATGTTTTCAACTTTAGCACAGAGAACTAAATAGTTACGTAAACTTTTGTGTTTATTATATACTTCGCTACGCTTTCTTTATTAAATATTACGCTATGGTAGAAGACTGAATATTGAATAATAAAAGATTGTATATTTTATTTCATTTATTTAATATGAAAAATGAGAAGATTGATTTAAAAATAAAAACAAACTTTATTTAATTGAATATAGATTTTTTGTTCTTCGGAGGTTTTCTGAGGTACATAGACATTTTTGACAGCCGTCGACCAAGTGCTTAATGATATAGTTGCTGAACCCCACTCGTTAGGTTTCAAATCCTGAAAATCAAAAAAATATCATCATCATCACTCCCCAAACCGATTTTGGTGACGGTGGCTGGTTTCATTGAAACCAGGCCAGTTACGCAGCAGTAATTTTATAGTGCCCAAGTATGTGCGCAGTACACAAAAGCACTCTCTGTTACTTTACTCTTTTAACCCAGTGGGACGGATAACTGACATGTCTGGCAAGAGATCAGGCGCAGGTCCAACTTTTTACATGTCATCCGACGCATGGATCATCTCTCTTGTCAGACAATCAGGTGATCAACCTGTATTATCCTAACCAAACATGGAAACAATTTTTTTTTTTTTTAAATCTAACCAACGACCTCCAAGTCGAGAGCAAAACTCTAGCCATTAGACCACGGAGGCTGTTAATGAATGAATCATAATATAATGTAAGTAACTTAAAAGTAAGATTAACCCTTGTTCTTGTACTTAATTGTAAAAACTCGAAATTGTTGGTCTCTCTTGTGCCTTTGTTATTAATAATATTTTTAGTATCTTCTTTGAATTTTAAAAAGAAAGAGTAAACTACATAAAAGAATTATAATATAAATAAATACTAATAGGTGTACCAACCTACTATAGTATGTAGTTATCCTGTTATGTCCCGCCTTGCCTATATCTTTAAAATTATCTTCTTAACGTTTTTAATGTTTTAAATAATTTAAATTAATCATTTAAACTAAGTGTTTTAATTATTAGTTAGTCAATCTAAGCATTTCATACACATTGTAATAACTATTTACACCATACAGTTAAAATAAATATTTTAGGAGTTATCTGAAAATTAAATAGTACGCGCGAGAAAATAATTTCAAGCGGTCTTACACTCGGGACTGTCTCGATGAAGAGTATAATGTATATGCAGCCTCCGTGGTCTAGTGGTTCGAGCATTAGCTCTCGACTCGGAGGTCGTGGGTTCGATTCCCACAGGGGAACAAAAAAAAAATGTTGTTTCCAAGTTTGGTTAGGACAATGCAGGCTGATCACCTGATTGTCTGACAAGAAAGATGATCCATGCGTCGGATGGGCATGTAAAAAGTCGGTCCTGCGCCTGATCTCTCGCCAGTCGTGTCGGTCATCCGTCCCACTGGGTTACGAGAGTAAAAGGAAGAGAGAGTGCTCTTGTGTACTGCGCACACACTTGGGCACTATAAAAATTACTCCTGCGTAAATGGCTTGGTTTCAATGAAACCGGCCACCGTCACCGAAATCGGTGTGGGGAGTTATTATTATTATTATTAATGTATATCATCCATGGGTGCATCAAGCCATCAAGTCATATAAAAGGGCATTATTCTTTTGAATACAGCTATAGCTCGTACGATTATGGCGTATACTGTACGTACGAGTATGGCGTATACTGTACGTATGAGTATGGTGTATACTGTATAGCCAGTCTGTAGTACTCTTGCTTTTATTTACCTTACAGCCGTCTTTAGCCACAGTATAAGTCACGGGTGAAGTTGAAGTTGGATTCTGTCCGATCAGATCGTTGTCCCACAACAGCAGTTGTATATTTTCCTTGAGCTCGAAGTTGTTCTTGCAGTGGAAGATCAGTTCCTGGGTTACTCTATCAGATATCGATATAAGGTGTGATATCTGTGACTTTTCTAACTGCAATCAAAAGAAACATAATTAATAATTTCGATAAAATTTAATTTCTAATGTGGCAGGCCGCAACATAGACTATGGGTAGAGATTTTTAGTGACTCAAAAAGTATTGTACCGAATCTTTGGCAGAGCATAGACTATCCGTGAAATAGAAAATCCACGCGTATCGATATTGGACCGTTTCTAAGATTTTAGCCATCGCTGTTAGGGTCATAATAAGACACTGAAAACTTTTTAAACTCTGCTTAGATATTTAGTTATTTATGATTCTTTTATTACGAGAAAATTAAAACCTTGATGATATTTTAAACCTTTTTTTAATTGACTTCCAAATTAGGAGGCGGTTAAGCATTTGGCTATATCTATATATTTTTTGTGTGTTCAATAATTACTCCACCGTCTGTTGAATTTTTTTTGCTGTAAAGGGTAGGTATAATCCCAAATTGGTATTTTTGTCACCAAAGTGGTGACCTGATGATGGGATCCATGAGGAATCGTGGAGAACTTTCATTTGTGTTTTATTTCAAACTATTGATTATTGAGACTGTAGTTGTCAGGTTGACAGCTAAGGTTAATAATAATAATACTTAGCTACAGGACCCCGCATTTTTTAACTAATCATATAGGGCCTGCACCATCCTGCATGCATGTTTTCTGTGAACAGTAAGTCACTTACCCCATAAAAATTCTTGAAGAGCTTTTTATCCGTCGTATTCCATAGCCAAGACGGTTTATCTATAATTGTTGTGCTAAGTTTGTCTTTCTCTTCTGCATTTAAGTCTTTTTTCGATATTTTCAAGCAAATTTCACTATTATTTTTGCAAGATACTTGAAATTTATTTGATCTAAAAAGCCATACATCATGATCTGAAATATAATAAAATTAACCAACACAGGTGTATGGAACTGTAATTTTCCACAGGATTTTCCACCGCCGGCTAAGATCAGACTCGAAGATAGCAAGATTACACCGACTTAGGCAGAGCGAGGCGAAAATAAAATACCAATTTGAGGAGAACATTTTTCACAATAATTGGTTTATTATCCTAACTCATGGCAATGCCGTATAGAGAGCCGCACCTATATCTTTCTATACGGCTATTTTCGGCAGTTTTTCCTATTGACCATGAGCTAGTGATAGTGAAACACATTAAGTGAAACTTTATTTACTTTTCAACATATATAAGTTATTAAATAGTGACATTCTTATATACAATTACAAATATTCACGTTTAAAGTCACAAGTACAACAGAAAGTCATGTATTTTCTTAAAACCATTTACTTTATGATTTAAGCTTTTATTATATACTTTAGTTGTTACTTTTAGTTACATAACACAAAAATAATTAAGTTAAACTAAGTGACGGTTTTAAAAATATGATCAAAATAAGCTCACGTTCATTTTGCTATGTTAATATATCGAAACTGTATTATTGGTAAGTTTTAATTAGTAGAATCGACAGGTTGCGTTTATGGAATGGTTTATGCCTACGAACCCCCTATACCCACAATAGATGGGTCGCGTTAGCCATTTTTCGAGGTGGTAAGTGGAAATAATTTTAAAGTCATTGAATTTTTGCGTATTGATAGAGTAGTCTCTGGCAGTGGCGAAGGGTACCTATATAACTCCATTCCTATCGGCTTCCCTTACCACTTACCTTTTGACGACCCTCATCCAAATGCCTACCTATTATGCAGGCTCCGGCTTCCCTATGAAGGAGAACCAACCTTCGCCACTGGTCTCTAGGGAGCTTATTATTTAGTTTTATGTCACTTCTGCTTCTTGCGATTCGAGCAATTCGATAATGTGTGATTTATTTTTAAATGGCAATAAAAGTGGCAAAATTGACTTAAAGTTTAAAATATGAATAATATCATTATGATATAATGATCTGCGACAGTCTCCAGAGTACATAGAGACTTAGTATATAATTTGCGTCATTTTTGTATTCTTATTATACCTACTAAATGTAGTCTATATAATATATAGCGATCATCCCAACTTACCTGTCCGGTAGTTGTGGTATAGTATATGGGTACGCGACCCCGGCTTCCCTAGCTATTACTGTCCTATCTCTTGCCCACCTGGGCGGTAATATCCTACATTTTCTATTTCCCACTCTAATTTACCAATCTTTCTTTACACACCATCTATCCTTCCCTTTCCCTATTCCTACTCTCTCCGCCAATCCGTGGGAATGTAATGGATGATCATAAAAGTAATTTAATTATCCAAAATGGCGGCGATGTGGTTCGCCACCCATCACGTCTTGTTCTCGCGGAGGCGAAAAGTGGCCCATGGATAGCCGCTTCGCTGCGTTGAATGTAAGAGGAGGAATGGATGATAAGAATGAAAGTGTACGAAGCAAAACAAGTATGTAAGGATCATAGCAAGTGGAAAGGAGTGGTCTCTGCCTACAAGTACGGGAAAGAGGCGTGATTATATGTATGTATGTATGTATTATACTAAACTATAGGTACATTTCTAATACCTACATTGTTGAAATTCAATTGAATCTAAACCTCAACAAAAATATGAAATTCAACCAAATTAATGTGTAAATGAAATTTAAATGATTTGCATTATATTTCACTATTGTATCTTTGTTCACATTTAGATTGGATCTGAACGGAATACCTACAGTTCATCTGATATTCCTTACCTGGTACATTACTATCCACACAACTATCAGCAGGGTTGTCTTCTGTTCCTCTAGCTGGAAATATAGATGTTTTTAGTTATCGTTTTTAATTCTAAAGATCAGGGCCCCAATTCTCATACCTCGAATCTCAGTTTGGTTAACGCGCTGACTCATATATTCGTACAATATAAATATGCATCAAATCATGCGCGCGCGAGCGGGACAGACTATCAACCGAAGCGAGATTCGAGTTACGAGAATTGGGTCCCAGAAAAAGAATATTCAAATTACTAAAGTTTTCCAGGGCCTTCAGTCAAGATGCATTCGATAATTTCGACGGGGAAGTTCGAAAACAAAATGTATGGGATTTGACATCGTGATGTGGAATTTCGCTTTCGATGCCTTATGTCAAATCCCATACATTTTGTTTTCGAACTTCGCCTTCGAAATTATCGAATGCATCTTGACTTGAAGGCACGGGCTATATTCTGATACTGATGTGTAATTAACAAACGAAACAACTTACGTTCACACTTCCCTATTTCCCCTTGTGAACCTTTTTCACCCTTGTCACCCTTATCACCCTAAAATAACAATAATATAATGAAAAAGTAAATACTTTAAAATATCACAAAACTAGATATCACCCGTGACATCGTGCACGCAAAAAGAATTCTCGTACATTTTGCAGCAAAAGAGACAGCCTTTGTCCTTCCCTGTGGTGTACTGTAGCGGATAACAGTGGCTGGACTCTTTGGAGGGTCCGAGTCAGACAAGATTTGAATATTTATATTAAGAATTCGATGTCATCCACTACGTCAGAGAAAATAAAATAGAAAGAGAGAACGGGGAACAGCGCGTAGGGAGTTGGTTGTGATTGTTCCTCTCGATAATGACGATTATGTATGAATTATGATTTATAAAAGAAGAATAATAAATAAATCACACAATAATTAAGTGTTGATTTGATTTTTAGACCTAGCCACCACCACCTCTTTATACGCCACAGTACCATATATATATGTTACCGGCCAAACCCGATTTTAGGACAAACTAGTTTTGCCTAGGCTAAACTGGTTCTTCCTATACGCGATAGGATTAACTAGTATATCCTAGTCCAAACTAATTTGTCCTAAGCCCGATAGGATAAACCAGTTAAGTCTAGGCCAAACTAGTTGATCCTGATATTAATACGCACGCTCCAGGATAAACTAGTATGGCCTAGTCTAAACATTATGGTATATCTAAAAAGTCTAAATAAATATATAAACTGAATAAAATACTCCGTAATTGGAAAAAATAAGTTATTAAAACGATAATTATTCGTCGTTAAAAGCTATGGATATTTATTGGTTATACAAACAATAACAAATAATAAGTGTTTTTTAAATAAAAGCAATAATCATATCTCAATAATTAAAATTGTTATTTATTTTTACATGGTGTGCTTTGGTGGCACTTAGAATTGCAGAGTATCATTGCCTTCTTGCACTTGCATCTGTTTGTGGAACAGTTTTTGATGCAGCTGCATCTCTCGAAACCTTGGCCTGATCCAACTGAATGTTTCGTAGCTGCAGTCCTAAACGTTATTCCTATAGTTATTTGTCCTAGAGTGTGCGTATTAATATCAGGATCAACTAGTTTGGCCTAGGCTAAACTGGTTTGTCCTATCGGGCTTAGGACAAATTAGTTTGGACTAGGATATACTAGTTAATCCTATCGCGTATAGGAAGAACCAGTTTAGCCTAGGCAAAACTAGTTTGTCCTGAAATCGGGTTTGGCCGGTAACATATATATATGATATTTCAACAAATCGATACAGTATTTTCGGAGCCTATTTAATGAAAACAAATAAAACGAACAAACATACAAATAATCAAAATATGTTATATTATTATAGTATAGAATTAGGTTATTACCAATATTATGATAAAGTATAGATTATTATAATTTTAATACAGACATATTATGAATATGATCAACTTGCTATCAACACCTGATATTCTAAAAGTAGGAACATCCATTACACAAGAAGATATTCGATTCATTGTAAGAGTTCGAATGTCAAGGTGCACCGCTGTTCAATACATATTCGGTCTTATTCATAAAAAAAGCTTATAAAACGTTTATAACGGATAATAGTTAAAATGCTCGATAGGCTTATATAACGTTCGATAAAATTGTCTATTCATAACAGTTCTATAAACCTTCTATAACTAACAATTGTCTTTAAGCAAAAATGTTGCCATTATTAGGAAGTTGGCTAACAAGTTGGACGAACATATTGAATCAATCATAGATAATATGTATAAAACTACAATTATTTGTTGTCTACGCAATACGGAACGTCAAATACTTTCAAGTTGTCAACTGTTGTCAACGATCAATTTATCGTATCTATTTGAATTTATTTTTGTAGTAGGTACCTAACATTATTATAAAAGTAGTTTTAATGGCATTGCAATTGACCTCGACTGTTAAAAGGCAGAGAAGTGAAAACTGGTTGGAGGAAGATAAGATACACCTAAAATTGGAGCATAGTAAGGAGTAAGGACGGACGTCCAAAGAAAACGGATCAACCCTACTTCTGTACACTTTTCTTCGACGCGTATTTCTAGTTGTTCAATGACATCAAAGATGTGTAAAGCTTGCATTATTTTATAAAATCAGAAATAATTATTTTGTTTACAAAATAACATTGACAAAATATTTGTGTCAAATGTCAGTTTTTTAGTAATCAGCTGTTATGAGTTTGGCCATCTTGTATCTTATAGTACTGTTAAAGTAGGGTCCTGGCCTCTATAACTTTATGATAGGTTTATAGAACTCTTTGTTGATATAATGCTGTTATGAATACAATTTTTTGCCAATCTTCTTATAGTGATCTTATAGAACACTTTAGGTGTTCTATAAGTTTTTATGAATAAGAGCGATTGTGTTTATATTATGATGTCATATGAAACTTTAATCTTTTTGTGTAGGTAGTGAAAATAGTTAAATTTTTAAAAATGCAGCGCCACTAAGGTATCGTCTAGTGAAGTGTGAACTGAGTAACTGACCCATGTAATAATATTTTGCGGAAACCTATATAGGCACCTATATAATATAATCTCAACATACCCTTTGTCCATCCGCCCCACTGTCTCCTTTTATACCTGATGATAAAATTTAGTATGTAGGTACAATAAATATATTTTAAAACCATAACTTTAAATTGTAGTAATTTACATTTTTATAAACTAGAACATATAAAGTCAGCTATACATTATGTTGGCCCAGTGTAGGCCAATGCGAGCGTCGGCAAAAAGGTAGAAGGCTAGATAGAAGAGTGTGTTGTCGAGCTGCCTACACATTGCCGAGACCAGACGAGCGCCATTGATTTGTGTACAAAAGCCGACACCGAAGTTACACGTTGGCGCTGGCCATCAGTCGGACTGTGGTAGAGCCACGCTTCGGCATTATAGGTCGGCTCGAGCAGGTAAATACCACGACCTCACAGAAAACCGACGTGAAATAACGCTTGCGTTGTGTGAGTGAGGTTACCGGAGACCCATGGGGAGGATTGGGAATTTTAAGGACCAGGAACGCAAGTCGCAACACCAAAGGAGTTACAAGTGTAACTCCTTTGGTGTTGCGAGTGTCCATGGGCGGCGGTAATCGCTTACCATCAGGCGATCCGTCTGCTCGTTTCCTGGTTCATTACATAAAAAAAAATCGGCAACGCTCGGCCAACATGTATAGCCGACTTATGTAAATAAATCGATGAACTTTTACGGGACGGCTGGCAGATGTAAACAGTGGTAAATATAAGGTCTCCGAAAATCAATTACGGATACTTCGGGCACATGATCCACTGCTTACATAAAGACGTTTAGGCAAAAAAATAATTGTCTTACTCAAAGTTAAAAATCACCTAATTTATGGGTGACTCTCCGCAAAACGCAAACTCGCCCATAGAAAGTGAAAAATTTTTTTTCAAGTATGACAATTATTTTTCTGCCTAAACGTCTATACATAAGCAGTAGATCAAATTCCCAAAATATCCGTAATTGATTTTACCGAACCTTATATATTTGTTTGTGTGAAAATGATAAACCTGATCTTAAATAAAATCATCAGGCGATCTATTTGCTCGTTTGCTAAATTTTTCATAATGTTTGTATATTTGTCATTATATTTTGTCATTATTATATAAAAATTCATAGTAAACTTACATGGAGAAATATCTTTGCATGTTTCTTCGACTGTTTCTACCTAAAAACGACAAAAGAGTTAAACAAGTTAGCTTAATAAGGGGGCGTCCATAAATTGCGTAAGAGATTTTTGAGGATTTTACTGGTGAGATATGGTGAGGTTCGCCTCGCCCTATTTGCTGAGGTTTTGGAGTCATTCAACTGCGTAATTTTGCAAGTGTAGGTATAAGAATAGGTGGAAAACAATTTAATGACAGGGATGTAACCTACCAAATACTCGTATAATATCTACCTGCATTTCATAAAAAATATGAAGCCATTTCGTATGAGTTTTATTACTTGTACAAACACTGTGACACGTAAATTTTATATATTTTATATATTATATTTAAAGGTAGAATATAGGTACTACTTAATAGATTTTTATGGTCTCTATTATTGAGACTTCTCTGTCCGTCTGTCTGTCTCCAGGCTGTATATCGTGAACTGTGATAGCGATGCTGTTAAAATTTTCACAGATGATCTATTTCTGTTGCTACTATAAAAAAACGCTATTTTATTTGTAAGCCTGTGCATATTTTAGTACCTTAACCTTCGACTGGTGACATGTTATAAATGAACATAATATTTTAGAGTTCAATAAAAAAAATACCTTCAACTTTCTGCTGCATTCGCCACTCTCACCTAAAAAAAATTGTAAAAATTTTTGGCAATTAAATTTAGGCAAAAGCAGTAAAAAGTTCTTATGAAGTATGTTTTTATTTTAATCTATTCTATACTAGAATAAGAAATAACAACATTGATCAATGGAAACAAACAATTGTATAATGGGCTGACTTTTCAATAGTCACATAACTTTTACCTGAGGAATGACGGATTTTTCATACAAAATCTGTCAGTCTCTTAATTATTTAAGAGACTGACAGATTTTGTATGAAAAATCCGACAAAAAAACATCATTCTTTAGGTAAATTTTGATTGACGATTGAAAAATCAGCCCCGATAGTATAGCAAAACTTTCAGTACAGTTTTACGAGAATTGTTTAACTGGAGGAGTATGAAATTTCGCCGATAATTTAAAGTTCATGTGATGGAAGTCATGGACAGTGTGCAGGAAGCTTATATATTTTTAAATTATGTTTAAAATATATTAAATTAATAAAAATAACAACGACATATTCTACCAGAGATTATGAACTCTTAGTATGGTGGGTTGATAGATATGTTTGTCCATCTGACATAACATTTTCATTTGTTTTTCTATATATGAGGCAAAAGAACCCTTATAGAGTTCAAATTTAAAACCATAATAAAAAATATTTACCTTTTTCCACTTTTAAACGGTAATTTTCTAGAACTTCATCTCCTGGCAACAAAAAGTAAAATTAATACACACAATGTTATCTACATTTAAAAATATGCAAACTTATAATTAAATTGCTCTTTTGGTCAACATAATAGCTAGCTAGCCGACCGGACAGGAGTTCGATCGTAACTATAGTAAATAATTAAAGAGTTAAACATACACCTTCAGTATCTACACCAACAACTACACCTACATCTACCTCTACCTCCACTACTACCTACACCTACTACCTATATTTACACCTACACATTAACCCTCTAACCTACAGGCGATTTGTGAAATAGTACAATTAGGAGCTATCGACCACTGAGATTTGAAGGTTAAAATAGTGGTGTGTAGGAAGGGATTAAATGTAAGGTTATGAACTACAAAACCACTAAGTATCCATAAATTACGTGAGAAGTTTTTGAGGTTTTTTGGAGATTTAGCTAGACCCCAATACCTCACGTAATTTATGGATGACCCCTAACTTAAACTGAGCCATAAACTAAAACTGAGTTTTAAAACCCAGAATTTCAATAAAAATAGTAAGTAAGTTCCGCGGAATGAACTTAGTTCTATACCGTTCATTTAGAGCCTACCTATACCTATTTTACTATATAAAAGATTCTTACCTTTCGTGATGGAGATGAAACTGAAACACAGCAATACAAAAATGAAATTAATATACATCGTAAGGCGTCTACGTGTTGCTGCTGTAACCTTGTAAATGGTAGTGTTTTTACACTGCTTTCCTGGTTTATTAATTTTATTTTCCTTATGGACTAAAATAGGTATTTGGAAAGGGCTTATCGGTATATAACGGGAAAGCCATGTTATAACACAAAAAGTGTTCAGTTTGTAATAAGTATAGCAATTATGGTAAATTAGTAATATATTAATATTAGGCATGTATTTAAACTTCTGGTGTCTAAATAATATCAGTTTTTTCACTGAATATTCCAAACTAGCAGACAGTTATTATTATTTTAGCAAACAAATAACCATTTTGGTGACAATTTGTGAGTATACATTTAATTTAAGAATAGGCACATATATTTTCCCTAATTTAGGTAATTAAAAAACACAATAAGCAGCTAAACGAGCACACATAACAAAACGTAAAGGAGCGTAAGAAATTTCCATTTTTTAATTTTTCTCTGTTTAAGGGGGTGTAGATATTATTATGTATTTTGAAATTTAAAAATGGCGGTGATTTATTTTTCATTATGGGTGTCGTATTTACTAGGTTATATGGGGTACTGGATTACGAAAATGACATTTATTTTGAAATTCCAATATGGTGGACATACTTCATTTTATAAAAAATTATGAGTGTCCTTTTGTAGGTTTCTGGGGGTGCTGATTGCAAAAAATTCATCCATTTGGATTTCCAAGATAGTAGACATTAAAAAATGGACATAGGTATCCTTTTCTAGGTTTTGGAGTCTGATTATAATTTTTTTTTAATTATTATTATTATACGAACATTTATTTTTCTTAAAATTGATATCCAGGTTGTCGTCTTAGAGGTTTTTAGGGTTGCATAATACAAAAATGAAATATTCATTTTGAACTTCAAAGATAGCGTTTCTTTATTTTTAATAAAATGCATCTATGCGTTTTTTTCTAGATTTAAGGGGATGTTAATTAAAAAAAAAACATTGATTTTGACATTTCAAAATGGCGAATGTATTTTCATTCCTGTAAATTCATCTATCTCGAAAACGGTGTGCTTTCGCCAGTTTAGTAATTTAGTTGCTAACATATTAATTCGCTGCCAAATTTAGTATTACGAGTACAGTATGCTCTAGTACAGTCCTAGTCGCCAACTGATTTTTTGTTCGCTCAATCGAGCGAACGAAAAATATAATTTTTCACAAAATAAATTATTCTTATATTAGAGGATATAATTAATCAACTAAGTATATCCTCTAATATAAGAATAATTTATTTTGTGAAAAATTATATTCGTATACCTATGATATAATATTAATAAATAAATAAATAGCTTTTATTTCAGGCTACATAGGCCCATATTATAAATACCAAAATACCTTAGACTAACATATACAGGTGTCCCAGAAGTCGACGTCGTCCCTTCGAAGGGTGATAGACCAGCTCATGACTCACCAGAATATCGTAATATGACCTTAGTAAAAAATCTTTAGTTTTCGAGATATTGGCACTTTTAATAATTTCTTAAAAATTAAACCTCATGTCAGTTTTTAGGTTGCCGCAACTACAATTTCCCGTATTGTGGGATACAAATTGATATTGCGGAATCCTGACCAGTTCTGCTATTGATCACGGTTATAAACAAAGCTCATAGAGTTTGAACTTTGTAGAAAAAAAGAAAAGTTTTCCCTAATCGTGATTTCAAAAACTCTTTCTCCTAACTTTCACTGTCCATACTGAACAAAAAATATACCACACTAACCTGGGTTGTTACTTTAAAAAGTTGCTCATTTTATGTAGTTTTCGAAATAGCAAAATAGTTGCTATTAAGCTACGTCAAAAGATTTTTTTGCTATTTTAAGTGCACAGAGAACACATTTTGAATGTTTTTCTTTAGTTAGAATTTCGAACAAAAACACTCGTTATAGTAAAGGCAACAGTGCTGCTGCAGCTAATCTGTATCGCGAAAGGTTAAGGCACTCAAGTCCAGATTATAATGCAAAATCCGTTAAAAGTAAGAAAACAACAAAACGATGCACATCAATAGCGTAACATACTTGTAACTAATAAACAAACTCATGTATATAACAAATAAAAGACGTGCGTGGCCGTCACCTATTCTCTTACTCTAATGAGTCTAACTCGTAAAATTATATTATTAATGTGTTCTCCTTCTTTGCATTTCTCCTTTCAGTTTAAAAAAATCCTTGTATTCTCTTTAGTTTCTAAGTTTAGTAAGCATCATACACTTCAACGTACAATTTTTAAGTAAACATCTGGATGATTTCAATGTAACGAGTGTTTTTGTTCGAAACTCTAACTAAAGAAAAACATTCAAAATGTGTTCTCTGTGCACTTAAAATAGCAAAAAAATTTTTTGACGTAGCTTAAGGCCGCGTGGACCCAATTTTACATGACTTTGAATCGATAATAAACAAACAAATAGTAACTTTAAAAAGCCAAAAAAAAAACACATTGTTGTTTACTTAATGTTCTTTTACAATTTGTGGTTCGAAACATAATATTGAAAACTTCACTCGATCAAAAATAATTCCGAAGAGGAGGCTAAATTTGAATATTTTTCTTTTTGTTCATGAAGTTCATGATAGTTTTACTTTCAAAAATCATATCTACGAAAAGCTAATAACTTAGAAAAGAATAATTTCTGGTTACATTTTGCATGTTGGTTTAATTATTTTAACAATAAATTAATATTGAAATGCAGCGTGCGTAAGCCGCTAGAGTCGCCCCACAGTCGCCCGCTAGGCGTTGACGAGGACAGACCTATGTCAGTTTTGCCAGCCCTCGGGTTACCCGCGTATTTATCGAACAATTCTTTCGTTTCTAACGCAGTGTAGGAAAGTCAGTTTGTTTTGTTTTTTTTTATTTTTGAACTAAATTATACATATCATACACAATAACATGTTATATTTTATCGTCGCCGCGTCATTGCTTTTGCCAGATGAGACGACCTCTGTGGCTCAGTGATTGAGCGTGTTGGTGCTCAAGCCGGGGGTCGCGGGTTTGAATCCCGCCGAAGGAACAAAAAGTTTCCTGTGTTCCCGGGTCATGGATATGTATAATACAATAAAAATCTAAAGGAAAGTCAGTTTGTTTTGTATTTTTTTATGTTTCTTTTTATTTTTGAACTAAATCTATACATCTATACAGATAATCTATACAGATAAATATAATTGAAGTGTCTGTTTGTAATGTCAAATTAACAGCTTATTACTTGATGCATATGAAAGTATATTCGATACTAACAATAAAATATCAATTTTTAAAATTTTTGTCTGTCCGTCTGTCTGTCTGTCTGTTTGTTCCGGCTAATCTCTGAAACGGCTGGACCGATTTTCACGGGACTTTCACTGGCAGATAGCTGATGTTATAAGGTCTAACATAGGCTACTTTTATTTTAGGGTTCCGTATAAAAAATAGGGATCCGTTTTCGTTAGTTGCGGGTAACGAAGTTATGCAAACGAAGTTGCGGGCATCAGCTAGTTATACATATAACCATACACAATAACATGTTACATTTTATTGTCGCCGCGTCGTTGCTTTTGCCAGATGAGACGACCTCTGTGGCTCAGTGATTGAGCATGTTAGTGCTCAAGCCGGGGGTCGCGGGTTTGAATCCCGCCGAAGGAACAAAAAGTTTCCTGTTTTCCCGGGTCTTGGACATATAATACAATAAAAATCTATAGGAAAGTTTGTTTTTAATAATATAACACAACTTTTTATACGCACTTTTCCACTTTATTTAGATTTTTACAATAATTAAATATAAACACGACCGGTTTCGATTAACTCATCATCAGGTGTCTACATCAGGTGTCCACACCGGGATCCTCTTCTTTCGCATAATTTTATTTGTCATAATTTCATTTGGCATACATCACTTGGCATAATTTTAGTACGCATAATAATACTTTGGCATAATGGTTTCTTGGCATACTACATCATTAGGCATAAATATCATTTAGACTAATATTGTTTGTCCTAATTTCATGAGGCATAACTCGTAAGGCATAATTTTTCTTGTCATAATAATACTTTGGCATAATTGTTTTTTGGCATAAACTCGTTAGGCATATTTTTTTGTCATAATAAATTCAAAGCATTCTGTCACAAGGCACAAATATACATAAAATGGAACGACATAATGAAAACACGGTTAAGGTAATTAAACGCATATTAATAAAATATTAAAAGCAGGTATTAAACTCATATACCTAGTGTAACATGTGTAACAGTAGGTTAAGTTGCGGCGGGGTGGCCCTTGGGCCACCCGTAAGCCGCTAACATGTTTAAAATAATTAGCTCGGCATGTTCTCAGATAGCAGTTCGTGTTTTTGTCCGAGTTTATTTCGTAATCAGTCGTAAAATTACAATTATAATTGTTATTTCGTCTTAACTCGCACACCCAGTAGAATTTGTCATTCATATCATGTGAAAAAAAAATGCTACAAAGATGTATGCGTAAATATAATAGTATGCTTAAATATCATTATGCGTAAATATATTTATGCTTTTTAATATTATGCAAAAAAATATTATTCTTAATGAACATTATGCGTAAAAAAATATATGCCTTACAATAAGTATGCCTAACAATTATTATGCTTTTAGTAATTATGCGAAAAAAAATTATGCTAAGAAAGTTATGACAAATGAATATTATGCGAAACTACTATTAGGTCAAATGAAATTATGCCAAGTAAAATTATGACATATGATTTTATGCGAAAAAATAGGGAACCGTCTACACCTGATGATGAGTTAATCGAAACCGGTCGTGTTTATATTTAATTATTGTAAAAATCTAAATAAAGTGGAAAAGTGTGTATAAAAAGTTGTGTTATATTATTATGAACATGAATTTCTACCAAGAACCAACAGTACATTCAATCAGTTAAAGTTTGTTTTGTATTTTTTTATGCTTCTTTTTATTTTTGAACTAAATCTGTGTAAAACGCTATAGAAAATTTGGAAAATTTTGGATTTTCAGATTTTTTTTCTTCCATCATGAAGAAAATATGATGTTGCGGAGTTTCTAAGGGGGAGGAAATTTTCATTATTTTTCATTAGGATGCACCGTTTCCGAGATAGAATCTATTTTATTAAAAAAAATATAAATGCTCTACATTGAGATACCGGGGCCGGGATGCATAAAGCTATAGAAATGTTGGAATATTCAGGATTTTCGAATTTCTTTTTCTCCCATCATGAAGAAAATTTGAGGTTGCGGGGTTACTAAGGAAATTTAAAATGGATGACTTTTTGTAATCAGCACCCCCAGAAACCAACAAAGGGACAACCATATTATTTTTATAAAATTAAGTATGTCCGCCATATTGGAATTTCAAAATGAATGTCATTTTCGTATCCAGCACCCCCAAAAACCTGGTAACGACACCTATGTTAATTTTGCGAAAAATGAATAACCGTTATTTTTAAATTTCAAAATGAATCTACCCAATATCTACACCAAGTCGAGGAAAATTAAAAATTGGGAATTTTGTACGCTCCTTTGTTTTTTTTTTTATGTGCGCTGGTTTTGCTGCTTGTATGTTTTTTGAGTTACCTACATTACGGAAAATATATGTACCTATTCTTAAATTAAATGTGTACTCACAAATTGTCGCCAAGATGGTTATTTGTTCGCTAATATAATATCAGTCTGCCAGTTTGGAATATTCAGTGGTATTATTTAGTCACCAGATTTGTAATTTTTTATTCCTTACATTCTTTAGCCAACATGGTAATTTAGTATTCAATATTCGGTATTTTCACATTCAAAATTTAATTGTTTTGTCGTGATTGTTTTAAACACTTACGAATTTTGTCACGGTTTACGTTTTACGGTTACGTTTACGTAACGCGACAAAATCCGTAAGTGTTTAACCCTTTCAGGACCATAAGGAAAGTGGAGGGTATATAAATATGAAAGTTGTACAAAATAGTTAATTATGCACATAGTAAACATAATCTTTAATAAAAATCAAAAAAATATTTATAGGTTTTTGGGAAATTGTTGGGAAGCAATTTTCCCTATGGTCCATAACGGTAACACATTAGCCTTGCAACAGCTACTTTACGTATTCGATATTTTACCAATATTTGAAGTATTTTTTATTTAACTTTATTAATACTGTAAGAAAAGTATTCATTTATATATAAGTACAATATAAAAACTAGATATTACATAGTACCTCACCAAACAGTGTATTTCATTAGCATAACAAAGAAGACTTTACATAGAACAAAATTCCTCTTAGTCTTGTACTTTGCATAGGGAATTTTACCATCAGGTGCAGTCGATACTGTAGCTATCATTGAGCGAATACGATAATCTATGTCATAACTCTTTTTGCATCACTAACTTCTGCATTACCTACTAAAGAAATGTAGATTTTAATGTATCTGTTCAAATCGAATATATGGCATAATGTTGGTCATAAATGGTACTTCTATACATACCTATAAGGTTATGTAGACCAAATCTCAAAATGAAACAACCTAATATCTATAAAGTAGAAGTAGAGACTTCCATAGAAAAACTATTTATTTACTTGATAACCGAGCGAATCCGGTGATACCATGGAGCAATTATAATTTGCTTCATGGGTGACGCGCAGACAGCTGTAGATGGTTTTGGTGAACGAGGAACTTACTACGCTTTTTTGAGTTGCATGCGTTTTATTCATCACTTCTCGCTACTACCATCGGCCAAGATCAGTAGAATTTCATAATTCTTAAGGTTATATATCTCAAATCCTTTACGGAATATAATATTTCGCTACAATATCGATAAAATATCCAGCGTAATTTCAATTCAATATAAGAATATAGAAATAATTTCATATAAATTGTGCATACAATAGAGTAATATATGAAGGAATTAGTATCCCTTACCGACCATAGGGAAGCTGATTTCCCTTTTGGTTTATGACGATTTATTTCAATATAAATCATAAATAATGGTTTTGAAGAATATCTCAAATATAAAATTACTTACCAGGGAATAATTTTAGCTCAATAAAAAACAATATAAAGCGCTTTAACGTCACTCAAAACTTTTGTTAAAAATACTGAAAAGGTGCTAAGCAAACTGTTGTTTTCCGATTTCTATAAAAAGTATACTGCAATGCCTACTTTATTTTGACATTAAAAAAATAATTAAGGTAACATTTAACCACTAATAAAAGAAAAGTATTTAGGCATTGGCCTTATAACTTTTGATATTTTTCTAATTATTTGTTAGGGAAGCATATTTCCCCGTGGTCGTCAAAGGGTTAAAACAATGAACAATATTTGCGTAAACATAAGAAATCAATATGTTTTGTCGTGAGTTTAAATACATGCCTTTGGATAATTTGATATTATTTGTTGTCCTGTTGAAATTGTTGACACATTTTTCCATTTATTCAAGTTATTTGGTAGAACATAGTCAATCCATTCTATGGAGATGCGAGGGATGAAGATCTGTTAATATATTATGGCCACTATATATGTATATGTATGGACTGTTTCTAAGATACTTACAATTTTATATTTTTTCAGTAGTAGTACAGTTCAGTAATAGGTGATCCAATTTATAAAAACACTGAATATGGTTTCAGTTTCAATTGCACAAGTAGTAAGAAGTATAATAAGCAAATCCAAACCCAATTAAAGCTTTGAATTTTTATATTTATTGAATTCTTACTAACGAAAGTCGAAACATATTATTGCAATTTTAATTTCTACAATCATAGAATGCCAAATTAATATGACAGCTTAAAAAGAAATGTAGTGGTTTAACTATATTCAGTTATCTTCTAAATAATGAATATCTAAGTCCAAATACCTAAATATTATCTCTATGATATCAGGAAGAAGTTTTGGAGTCGATAATACCTGACTGGTTGGTTTAAGATTAGAGAGAGTTTTGCCGAACGAGTCAGTAGCAAAACTAAATGAAAATCAACGCTCCTGTTTTTGCGTAGAAATAATTATTTTTAGATAATATTTTAAAGATAAGATATAGGTGTCAAAAAGAGCACCAACGATTTGTGTAAACCACTGTTATTTTTTTAAGTAATGTAGTTTTCATCTTATAGCGGAAACTTCAAAGTGCAATGAAGAGTAAGATGTTACTGTTTATTTGTAAGTAAAATGTTAAAATAAAGATCTTACAACAGTTATAGGTTTTAAATTGTGCTTAGAATTGCTTATTGTACTTCTGTTAGTTACCGAGGGAATTAAAAGCACCATTTACGTGTTTAATTATTACCCAAACAGGTGGGTGATTTTTACTTTCAATAACTCAAAAGTGGTCCAATTTCGTCCATACAAAATTATTTGTTCAGCCCCATGCTTCAAATGATTTGTCTTCACTCCCCGGATCTCGATTTAAAGGATTTTCAGTTTCCTACGTTTTATTAAACTGTATTAATTTTCCTACGTTAGTACTTTCACATAGAAATGGAACTTTACGAAAACGGTAGTGGTGAATATGTAAAAAAAGCGTTAAAAAGATCACAGGCTATTCCAATTTTTTATAATTCTTTCTGCTGGAACATTTAGTAAATAACAATATATACATACCTTATTTAAAATAAAATACTAACTATAAAACTGAACATTGTAGGATTTGAAACGTAATCAAAAATATTTCTAAAAATGAAAAAATTAATATAATTAAGTATATAATTTTGATATAATCTCATTATATTTTTATTTATTCAGATTGTAATTCTAATACTTACAACTTAAAATCAGAATTTATTTAAATTAAATTATAAAAAAGTAACTCTTTTTTTTTACTAATGAGTGTAAGTTTTGCTACAACATAGTAGTAAAATAAACATTAAAGTTTTATAAAATATGCAACAAATTTAAAAAAAATTAAAAAATCTGAATTATCCGGATAATCCGGATTTTGGGGAGAAAAATTCGGAAATCTGGATTTTCAAAAAGTCAAACGTTTGTGGAGGTTTGGATTTTGCGGCAAGTGGCAAACGTGCGGACTCGGTAGTAGGAATACATTTTTTGCAAGTGTCTGCCTAAGTAGTTACCATCAAATCGTCAGCACCTACCTGATACAGTATTTTTATCTCACGAAACGACACGTACTTTAGTGACCACACGAGCTAACGATAGGTACTCGTCTCCATGCACACATCGAACACAGCGTGTTTTTATACTTGTAACAGAACACAGAAACTGTCAAAATAATTGAATAAAATTTAAGCATTTTTTACTTAGGTAGGTACCTACCTATAATATCTATTCAAATTATGTGTGCTATGTGTTGCATTAAAACAGTTATCTATGGATTTTATTATCTTTTTCAATACAAATAATAAAATAAGATGACCTACTGCCGACACGACTACACTGTAACACTTTGGGTTCATGTAAGTTCACGCCGGCGACGTAGGCGCGCGGCTCGCTTTGCGGCAATTGCGGGCAACTCTTGGAAGCGTTAAATGCCTATTTCGCTTGGTCTACGCGGCCTTAATAGCAACTATTTTACTATATCGAAAACTACATAAAATGAGCAACTTTTTAAAGTAACAACCCAGGTTAGTGTGGTATATTTTTTGTTCAGTATGGATAGTGAAAGTAAGGAGAAAAATTTTTGAAATCACGATTAGGGAAAAGTTTTCTTTTTTTCTACAAAGTTCAAACTCTATTAGCTTTGTTTATAACCGTGGTCAATAGCAGAACTGGTCAGAATTCCGCAATACCAATTTGTATCCCACAATACGGGAATTGTACATGCAGCAGTCTAAAAACTGACATGAGGTGTAATTTTTAAGAAATTATTAAAAGTGCCAATATCTCGAAAACTAAATATTTTTTACTAAGGTCATATTACGATATTCTGGTGAGTCATGAGCTGGTCTATCAGCCTTCGAAGGGACGACGTCGACTTCTGGGACATCCTGTATATTATATACTAAAAAACTACACTTTGTCACATGATGACAGCGACGTGATGCGGGTTTCGTTCCGGAGTCTCCCCTGTAACCTCAGCTCCGGTAGACCACACCCGTTGGCCAGAAATATGGAGGACCACCTCGAAAATCGACAGTAGATGCGTCGGTACTCTCACCACAAAAGAACTAAAGTTGACCTTGTGGCATGACTCCAGACGCTCGACCCTCAAGGCGAGGGATGTCTTCTTACGGATGTAGTCCACGGACCACGACGTCCTCAACCTCCATGGACCTGCAGTGCAGGAGAGAGACACAGCGGCGTCGCAGGTACTTCACACCGCAGTTGCAGCTCGGGTACGTTAGTAATATATTATATTCTTCGGCTCAGGCCCGTAGGGTGCGGTGCCGCAGTAGTTGCGGACGGTGAGCTTCCTCATCTTTTTCCTCTCCACCAGTATGAAGCCCTCCTCATCGCACCTCCTGCTCCTGTCCTTGCCAGGTCGAAGAGCTTACGGCTTTCTTTGTCCCTCTTTGTCTACGCCCGCGGGGGAGATGCGGGGCGAGCGGCAACACTCGCAAAACTTATCTGCTGAGTTGCTGGTTCACTCGGCGTCGGCGCAACCCGGAGGGGAACGCATACAGCGGGAGCGGGGGTGGTAGCTGACACTTCAGATTTCACTGACTCGCAAACGACGTGTTGACAAAGACAGTTGAATGATCGGGTGTTCTCCTTAATGAAGTATTAGATTAAAATTCTAATAATTCTCTACGCAAGTTACGGATAGTAGATTCCGATGCATCCAATCTCACATCTCGTCCAGCTCTGCCTTCATACTGTTGAAGTTCTTCAGCAGGATGGTGACTCAACGTGGTTCAACGTTACCACCGGCAGCTTGTGGAGATCTTTCGCCACAAAGGCCAGCACGTCGTCTGGATCCGTCTGCTTCAACAGGGAAGTGATGTCCTGCACGCTTTGTTCTCCAACTAGTCTATACGCAAAAAATAAACATGTACACTAATGACGACTGAACCCCAATTCTCGTAATTACTTTACATACTTTCGTTTTACTTTTATTGAATTACAAATGAGTCTCTTGATATCGTAAACTGATAGTTAAGTAAGAAGTTTGGACCAATCAAAACGTGTTTGATGGATGAGAATACCAATTTGATAGTTTTAACTTATCAGAGTGCTGTCAGTTTTTTCTATTCGCATTCGATCGGGAGTGCGTTTGGCGTTTACTACGAATTTGTGTGTGATTTGTACAGCGCCACCTAGTTGTCTCGTTTACAATTAGGTTCAATCACACAAAAATCCCTAATAAACGCCAAAAGCGATCACGATCGAATACGAAAAGAAAAAACTCACACTTAGCACTCAGGGCCCCAATTCTCGTACCTCGAATCTCGATTCGATTATCGCGCTGACTCATTCACACATGCGTCAAATCATGCGTGCGCGAGCAGGATAGACTGATAATCGAACCGATATTCGAAGCACGAGAATCGGGTCCCTGGACTGGATCGCAACAGCAGCTGATTCAATATGCAGATTTGACCTTCTGGTTTTAGTATGACTGAACGAAAGTAAAAAATAGGGTTATTTAATAGAAGTCTATGATTTGTGAAATTAAATAAAACAATGTTATCAAAAGTAGAAGCATATATTCTGGAATTGAATATAGAACCCTTGTTCCTCTAAAGTCTTTGCTGGTATGAAGAAATTTTTTGCAGCGCCTGACCATGTTTCTATTGATATAATAGCTGTTCGCCACTCATCTGGGTCCAGAAAGTTCTGAAAATAAAAACTCTATAAAGTTTCCCACCAAAACATTTTCATGTAGTGATGCCAAGACGATACTATATGACTCGCACTGTCAAAAACCTATCAGATCTCATGTAAAACCAAGCTTCTGACCAGAAGCGTAGCGTGCTGTGGCGGGGCCCCGTATAAAAATTTGTTTGGGGGCCCTTAAGAAGGTTAAAGGCCCTTAAAGATTGCCCACAAAAAATGGAATAAGATTAAAATAAATATTTATTCATCATAATTATCTATTCTCTTTTTCCAAAATTTTCACAAACAATTCAAATTAAATATACAATCTCCTTGTCTTTTTCGGCAAACTGATTTATTAAATCATTTATAGCTGATGATGAAATGAAGATGAAAATGAAATTCGGGAAGTTTTTGTTAATTTTTGCTTACGCGCGTTGGAGGCCCCGTGGCCCGTGGGCCCCGTATAATTGATACGGCAGATACGGCGGTAGCTATCAAACCTCTAACTCTACATGCCTTAACTCTATAAACCTAGGAACATAGGAACAATAACACGTTATGAGGGTTCAAAAATCGACGAAACGCTTCGAGAAAAGGTGGTCTGGTAGTGCCCTTGTGCTTCGCTTTGCTCGTCTTGGCGGAGGCTCTACTGTGCCCCCATATTTGAATAAAGAAGTTAAAAATATTATCAAATATCTAACAAAATGAATATGCAACTATAGGTATTCCGGCCTTTATCGTGATTCTTTGACGCTTAAAATATTAATCTTAACCTGCTCTTAACAGCAGGTTAAGATTAATCCTAGTCTTAGTTTTGTCCACATAGCCTAAGCAGGTTTTTGGAAAACGATAAGATACTAGATTCAAAAGAAGGATAAATACTATTTATCTTTTATTGTGAAGCCTTCTTTTGAATCTAGTATCTTATCGTTTTCCAAAAGCCTGCTTAGGCTATGCGGAGAAAACTAAAAGACTAGGATTAACAACAGGTTAAGAGAGTCAATTCACACTGAATCCGATATGGCGTTGCATTTATAAGATTGCTATTAAAAATTGAACTTATTCAATACACAAGAATATACACGTTTCATTGTATGGATTCGAATGTCAAGTTGCACCACGATGCATAGCCGCATATGCAGTGTACGTCTGATGTCATATGAAACGTGTAAATTTTGTGTAGTGAACAAAGTTCATCGGCTTGACACTACATTCTTCTGCTATTTGAGATTTCGTTAACGACCGTGTAAATGACGCATATGTGTGCGTGCGCAAATTCGGGCGGTCCAGTTTGAAGATGGTCTGTATATTATATATTTTGTGGTCTTGTCGTTTTTGTACATAATCATTTTTACCTGACAGCCGTTTAGATCTTCAGGCACATTATAGACCTCGGGGGAGGTAGAAGTCGCAGTCTGTCCGATCAGATTGTTGTCCCACAACAGTATTTTTATATTATCCTTGAGCTCGAAGTTCTTGCAGTGGAAGATCAGTTCCTCGGTTATTCTGTCAGTTATCGATATGAGGTGTGAAATCTGTGACTTTTCTAACTGCAAAAAAACTATTAGGTAAATAATATTACAATAACAATAATCACTATCTTATAGTTCCTGAACCTCAATTCTCGTATTTAAAGTAGAATTTCATTTTACATTTTATTTATAGGTTAAGCGACAATATTTTGTTATCATAAACTGATTTTATGAAGTTTCAACCAATCAGAACGCGATTCAACGTTGGTTTAACCTTTATGAGAACACCGTTTGTCAGTTTTAGCATATCGGAATTTGATTGTAATTGTATAATTGCTTTTATTTAGCAGAATCGACCTCCAGATCTGTTCTAAGTTTATAATATACGATTATGTTATGGGTATTTAAAAAAATACAGTATTAAAACAAAACACAAATAATAACAATTAGTTCCCAAAATTAATAACACACCGCGCCACGTCATTTTACCATAATTCATTATAATAATATTATAAACTAGCGACCCGCCCCAGCTTCGCACGGGTACAATTATACTGATACTAATACTACAGAATGTCTTTAAACCTTTAACAAAACGGACGAAATCTAGTCAAAACAAACAGAAACAAATTAATATAGGTACTTACTAAAACTCAATGAAATAAGTAGATGGGTATACTTTTATCCTATGAAATACCATAGATCTAAACTCCCCCCGCACGCGCACCCCCGCCTTGGTGACGCCCACTTCGCAACAGGCCGTGCAGCAGAAATCGTAACATTTTAATTTCGCCATAACTTCAAAACCACACGTCCAATTTCAATCATTCAAAGACCAAATATTATCTAAATAAACTGTACTTAGTGATGGAATAATTTATTTTGATAAGGATTAATAGCATGAGTAAAATAAACGCGTTTAAATGTAGTCCAAAAAAAATTCAAGATTTCTGAATAAAAAAATGGTTGTTGTGCCTCACTCGACATAGATAGGTATAGTGTGTCGCGGACTTTTTTGTAGATATTTATAAGATCTACAATTGATTAGAACATTTTATGGTTCTATCTTTTATAGTTTAGGCAGCGTACGCAAAATAAGTAACTTTTCTGGTTGATTTTTTACACCTTGTGTCCGAAAAACCCAAATATTTTACGGAACCCTATTTTTTTCCAAAATAAAATATAGCCTATGTTACTCGTGGATAATGTAGCTTTCGAATGGTGAAAGAATTTTTGAAATCGGTCCAGTACTTTTTGAGCCTATTCATTACAAACAAACAAACAAACAAACAAACAAACAAACAAACAAACAAACATACAAACAAAGTTTTCCTCTTTATAATATTAGTATAGATAAAGGTCGGCACTGACTACGCAACGCACGATGTGCCCCTTAACATTAGACACCTAACCTTCGTCGAATCGACGTTGCTTGTCAATTCATTGTTCGTCGAGCTCTTTCGAGAGGCAATCGGATCTGGCGGGTAATTACTTTCTTTTTAGATATATTACAAAAACAGTCGCCGTTTCGACGAATAGTTAGGGTTTGTGTATTTGTAGGTTTTACCATGGCGTTTATTTTTTGCAGCTTTAACCATGTCATCTAAGCGATTGCTATCTGATGAATATATTACGTTTTTCATATTGGGTGAGGAAGACGTCAGTGCATTAGAGAAGTCATCTGATAGCGAAATATATCAAATATAATAAATCAAAGACGTATTAGGAGCGAAGACAGGTGAAGACCTACGTGAAAGTCAGTCATCATCCAGCAATGACGTTCCACTAGTGGAGGCCACAATTATGAGAAAAAGGAAAGTTTGTGGTCTCTTTTCATATGAAAAAGGCATGACGAAGTCTTATTGCTCAAAATGTAACACTGCAATTTGTGGTACACATAATGTTGATTTTAGTGTAAAATGCGCTTCAAAATATTAGTTTTTATATGTCTTCCTATATGATAAGACTATTATAGTTCAGGTTCACCAAAAAAGAAACGGCTAATTTTGTTGTTTTTTTTATAATTTTTATTTTTCTATATAAGTGTTTTCTTGATCTCCAAAAACTAGACTAACTAATAGGGTCTTACAGAATATGATACAAAATAAATATTTTCGTATCAAAATAGATATTTATTGTTTTATTTACTAAAATAATACATGGTTCACGTATTTAAGTATTAAAATTAACGGAAACATTTGGTAATAGATAAAATTATACGCCTGAAAATTTGCTCGTCGAATCGACGAATGGTTAGGTTTAAAGAGGTATATTCGAAGGTTAGGTGTCTAGGGTTAATAAAAAGTCACATACGTACTCCATAATTTTGTCATTACAAAAACAAACGTGAAATGACATAAGTAATAATTATTGATTTCCTTTGATTAACCTCTTTTTAATATTATATATCTATGTTAATTTCTCATTATTTCATTGAACGGTAAAGTATATATTAGCGCTTTATTACCGCGAAAGAAGACTGAACATCGTGAGTCAAAATGTAATGGCATGAGATATGGTTAAAAAAATTGTAATTTTTTTGACCTAAAATTTAAAAAATCAGCGCAATTCTCAATCTGGCCGAGCCAGAATGAGCCGAGAAAAATAAGAAAGATGTTTAGGTTTCGTGATATCGTCCATTTATTTATCGATTTTATTATAGTAAATACTTTTTGCACAAGATGTTGATATTTGCGTCTGCGATGTTTGCGTATGCACACACAGACGGTTTTCACACCGTGCTGCGGCGTCGCATCGCGTCGCTGATGTTCCGCACGCGTGAAAGTCCCAACACCATCCTGAATCTGCTTAGCGCCAAGCTGGACAGCCCCCTTCTGCGACACTGGGTCCAAGGCCCAAGCACACGTGCCTGTGCCCGGAGCCCCAGAGGGGAAATATTTAAATTAAATAAGTATATGTAGTTACTATATTATGGGCTTTGAAAATGAAATGAACATATTTTATTTTATTTTATTTTTTTATTTATTTTATATTTATGATTAATGTCAATTGTGTCAAATGCCGTTGACGTTTATTATTTATGATTACTTAGATAGATTTAAAAAGCCTATTATTTTGACTAGTCACGCATTCTCCACCAACTGTGTTATAAAGTTTTTACATTGGTTTTCAAACATAACCTCACTTTCACTAAACAGCTCAGCTTTATTCTCAGATTGCCAAAAGTTACACAATTTTCAACAAGGCTGTCATTAATCTAAATCTATGTAATAATCAGGTGGCAAAATGAGTGGGCCAGAACTAGTGAGCATAAGGGTAAACAATATTTCGAGATCCAAAATAGTGTTTTAGTCAGACCATGATTTTTTAAATTTAAACAAGCAAGTAAAGCAGTGTGCTCAACCATTTGCAGAATCAGACTGGGACATTGTTGTTCGCTTGTTTTCCTAGCTAAGATTAGGGTAAGGGATAATTCACTGTGTGAGTGTGGCATAGACGAGGGCACTTTAGATCATATTTTCTTCTCATGTCCAAAAAACCTATCCTCACTATATGATTCCCTCCCTCCTACAATTCCCCGCCCTATCAACCTTAAATCTGTTCTGTGTTTTGTAAATACTCCTTTCGTTGAAACTTTATGTACATTTATTCTTATTAACAAAATAAAACTGTAGGTGAGCGGTACTCACCCTAAATGTTTGTGTTTGTTCTAGGTTTAAGATTATTCAACAGACTTCCTCCAGTACACCGTACTCTTGTTTATTCATAAAACCTACTCAGAAAGCAGAGTTTTCGTCACCACACTCTGACACTGGCGAATCACTATGGAGCCATTATAAAAAAGAAGAAGAAGAAGAAGAATCTATGTAATAATTAATCAAAGATATATATCATTTTTTTCTTATTACATTCTTAGCCCAAGAATATATGAAATAGTTTCGATCTCCTTTCTTCACATAAACGCGCTAGGGCACTTTAACTTTACTACACGACTCTAGTGTCTAAACTCTAAAGCATAAAGTAAATTTTACAATGGCACGGTCGCGTTAGAGATTGTTTTGATAAGGAACTGTTATTTTAGTTTATGAAATGAAAACAATAATTGATACAAATACTTTAGTGCTATCATCATCATCATCCCATTATTATTTTTTTAATAAAATCGAGAGTCTCAAAATAAAATTCTTACCCCATAAAAATGTTCAATAAAGTTTTTTTTTGCCGCATCAGGCCACAGCCAATATGGGTCCCTTTTTGTTGTATTAAATACTTCGTCTATTTTTATTACATCCTTTGTATTATTGAAGCATATTCTATTATTTAAGTAGTCACAATTTACTTTGAATGGAAAGGCAGGAAAGATATATGGATTATCTGAAAAAAAAAAACGAGAAAATTAAGTCCTTTATTTACTAATTGGTTAAATGCTTAGGTCTGTTTAGTTTTCCTTCAAATTACATTGACTACTATGAATGACTGAAGCATTTTTTTTTTCAGATTTTTTGAGCCAGACTTGAAGAACTTTAAGAACGAACTATTTTAATAAAAAATCTGCTTTAAAGTTGAATATCTCGCAAACGGATACCTAAAGAAAAAATCGTCATCTCAATGTTTTTAAAATACTTTTTAATGATACTCCGTACTATAGGGTAAGCGTGAGAAAATAAATTATAACCATTTGATTTTGAGAATGTATGGATGAATAGATGGATTGATGCAAAAAGCTACTGGAATGATTTTAATGAAACTTAATACGCTAGTAGTTTAAGCTCTGGATTAATACATAGGCTATTTTTTTATCTCAAAAAAGTACAATGTTCTCGTAGGATAGGTACTGTACATTAAAAAATAAAAAGTAACATTATTTTTTACCATTTTTATCGGAGTCAAGGCAACTAGTGGCAGGGTTTGCTTCTGTCCCTTTTTCTGAATAATAATAATAATAATCAGACCTTATCAGAATTCCTCGATAATAGTTATTTATATAGTTATTTATTCCTTCAAATTAATTAATAACAAAAAAATGTTAATAATTGAACAAAATTGGATATTCTGTTACATTTTACTGGCTACATAATATACCTACTTTTTAGATAATACAGGATAGTGAAAACTTACCTTCACATTTCCCCTTTTCGCCGATTTCACCCCTTTCTCCCTTATCACCCTAAAAATTACAATTGGTTTAGATTTTTTTCCAGCAATTCGTCCGCGCTCTTCAGTAAGTAAAGTGTTTATAAGGTCGGTCAAACTTTAAATTCGTCAAGTCCTCAAACTACTCATTCAATCAATTTAACGCACACGCCATATTGATGGCAGAATGTAGGATCTTTTTAAATATTGTATTTTTGTAAGACCTTATGTATACCATCAAGTAATACCATCTTACTGGTTGATACCAGTAGGATGACACGTTTTTTTTATCCACAATTTATCCTAGGCCACAATTTCTTTATTAAAACGCCACAAATTGGTAGCAACGCATCAAATTAGTCAAACTAAGCGCTGATTTTGATAGCAAATTTCAACTATTTTCAAGCATTGTTGAAATGTGCAGACTTAATTAGTTTTTGTGAGAAATTTTACAGCTATAGCTTATGTAATATAGCCGCTATGCGCTTCAAAAGTTCGAGCGTTTCTATTGAAAACACCTTTATATCTTCTAGAACCTACCTTTTGCCCTTTATAACCAAGGGGACCTGGCGGACCTTCGAGACCTACAAAAAAATAATAAATATTAGGCATAATAACTTATATATAATGTATACATTTGGTATATTTTAATGTATAAATAACTACTAATATAAATGATAAAATATAATGTAAAGTACGTATTGCATTAATATACTTACAGGGCTCCTTGTGTTTGCAAGTTTCCTTGATGGTTTCAAACTAAAAGGAAAAGGAAAATAATAATTTTAATTAGATTGACCTAATTATTATCATAACCTAGTTTTAGCATGTAGGTATTTGATTATTTAATTATTACTATTATCGTGTTCATCTAGTGATTCAAATTGCTTTAATTTTTATTATTTTATGGTTCTTTTGCCTTGTATTTACGAAATAAAACAAGAAAAGTTGTCTGCCAATTTTAATACCCCTCCGTTTGCATAATTTTCATAAAAAGGGGTAACAAGTTTTCGCTTATGTTATGACTAGTTTTTGCGCGCTACTTCGTCCATGTGGATCCCTATTGCACCCCGTGGGGGATGAACCTCAAAAAATCATTTTTGAAGAATGTCTACGTCATCATATCTTGTACCAAGATTCAATGCAATTCTCCCCAGTTCCTGATATTTCACTATACAAACTTTGGACCCTTTGGACTTTCACCCCTTTAAACGATAAAAAAAAACTACAAAACACACACTCAATTATTTGAATTTATTTGCTCGAAAATTAAAATTAAGTAATGAAAAATATTTAAAGAAATATAGAAACCGACTTCCAAAGTAAAAGCAATAACATTCTTAAAATCACATAAAAGTATGAAATAATTCTTATTGTCGAAATAGTTCCCTTTCAAATTCTACTAAAATGTTACTATTTTTCTACTCAATCTTATTTTTGAGGTCGGTACCAGCCCAGCCAATTTGAACGTGAGTTATTTAAAATATTATTTATATGTTTAAGGACGTAGTTGTGTTAAAATTAATATTTTTTATTGAAAGGATTTATAGGTACAATTATTTGGGCTGGTACCGACTTCAAAAATAAGAAGATTGAGTAGAAAAATAGTAACATTTTAATAATAGGAAATATAGGATATTACCGCCCAGGAGGGCAAGGGATAGGACAGTAATAGCTAGGGAAGCCGGGGTCGCATACCCGTATACTATACCACAACTACCGGACAGGTAAGTTGGGAAGAGTATCCCATGACATAAAAAAAAAAATATATATAAGAGAAAGGAAATAAAAAGAATCACAAAAATATTCATCTGACCGGGTTTCGAACCCGAGACCAATTCGTTAACAACATACAAATTACCATTCTACCATCCAGCTGAAGCTACATTTTATCGCGGCAAAATGTACGGTTTCAGCGAGATTTCCTTTTGCGCGCACGAAGTTGCGATTAACGTCTACTATAGTTTAATCATGTTTTTTCAATGTCGATTTTAAACACTTATGCATAAAACACCTCAATGAAGTTAGTTGGAGCAAGAGGTCCCACACTCACGATTTCAAAAATGAAATCTACTAAAAATGTCTAATGTTGAATCGGCCGGCGCAGCGCCGTGTCTCAGATTAGTTCTTAGTAAGTGATCATCTTCTGTATAAAAAAAAAATCCCCCTTTCCCTTGGTCATTCATTGCATAAAGTGCTACACCAATTTTCATAAATATTTTTTGTGGTGTTGTGTTGACAGAAAAGGTTGCGGGGAAATTAAAAATTTGTAAGAAAACTTAACGATCATTAACTTTTCTATTAAGAGTTTCCTCGATTCCTCATGGATCCCATTATCGTTATTAGGGTATATAGGCTTGGAACAACATATCACTTTTGAGTAGCTCTGAATGTTCAAAGAAATCGATGTCGGTGTAAAATACTATGAGAAATACCTATATCAACATAATATCATGATGTATGGTGTGATGATGGTTGTGGTGATGATGATTATTTAATAGTGAGTAGTGACCTATGCTTGCAGTTCTTTTAACAATACAGACATTTTCAAACGTGTACCATTAAATACTGAGGAGTGCTCTATAGCCTTTTTGGATCCAGGGTATACCTTGGCACAATATTTCACTTTTTGGTAGCTATGAATGTTCAAAGGAATCGATATCGGTGTAAAAATCTATAAAAAATACCTATTGCAATGTTGAAATTTCCAAACGTGTGTATTTAAAGACTGAGGAGTTCTATTCAGTCCTTTTGGATCCAGGGTATACCTTGGCACAACTTTTACTTTTTGGTAACTGTCAATGTTCAAAGAAATCGATATCGGTGTAAAAAGCTATGAGAAACACCTAGATATCAACAAAATATCAAGGTGTATGGTGTTATGATGGTGGTGGTGATAATTATTTAATGGTGACATTTGCTTGCAGTTTTATAAACAATACTTAAATTATCAAACGTGTATACTTAAAGACTGAGGAGTGAGCTGTTCAGCCCTTTTGGATCCAGGGTATACCTTGGCACAACATTTAACTTTTTGGTAGCTGTGAATGTTCAAAGAAATCGATATCGGTGTAAAATACTATTAAAAATACCTATATCATCATAATTTATCATGATGTATGGTGTGATTATGATGGTGGTGGTGATGATGATAATTATTATTTAATACTGACATTTGCTTGTAGTTTTATAAACAATGCTGAAATTTTTAAACGTATATCTTCAAAGACTGAGAAATGCCGTTCAGTGCTTTTGGATCCAGGGTATACCTTGGCACAACATTTCACTTTTTGGTAGCATTTGCTCGAGTTACTTCAAAAAAAGTCAAAATCACTATCGGTGTCCCTATAAATTTTGAGGACTTCTCTCAATTCCTCATGGATCCCATCACCAGATCTACCATTTGATGACAATGGGACCGATCCAGGAGTCAATCCTTTACAATAAAAAAAGAATTTTGAAAATCGGTCCACAAACGGCGGAGTAATCGTGTAACATACACACAAAAAAAAAAACATACACACGAATTGTAAACCTCCTCTTGTGTTTTGGAAGTCGGTTGAAAAAGGAGCACTTTTTAAATATTTTCCTACTAACTTTCAAATCTTATTTTACACACTTAAATGGTGAATTCTAATGAGCCTCGAAACACTCACACGAGTATAATGAAATGTAAATAAAAGCATGAATCTCAATTTTCAACGAAATTGCTGCAAAATCAAAAGATTTCCATACAAACTTTCAACCCCTATTTCATCCCTTTAGGAATGATGTTCTTTCAAAATCCCTTCTTAGTGTACGCCTAGGCTTCAATTTATTAAAACAACAGCTGTCTCAATAAGGTTTTTTTGAAAACTGTTTACACAAAAGTTACGTCACACAGTAGACGTCGTCGAATCGAGCGTTTTGGCGGTAATTTCAAAACTATTAAAAAAAATCGACTCTAATTGGTTTAATGGAGAAAAAAAAAATTAATTTATTTATTTTTATTTTTCTGATAAATCGTTCGTCCCACTTTTTAAATATGTGTAGTTTTCAATAAAGTGGAAAATACCCTATTTGAATTTTTTCCCTATTAGTGGCTGTATAAGTGCGTCTATATTGTTATGTCAGTCAGTCAGTGGAGACTGCAAATATCTTTATAAAATAGATGATACTTAAATTAATAATAATATAATATCTACTTCACACCACGTCAATCTGGCCCCGTGCTAAGGATTCGATGAACTTGTGTTACAGGTACCAGACAACGGGAAGTGTAATAAATACTTTTATACCTTACATATATTTAAGTATATTATACACATATTTAATACACAATACACATCCATGACCCAGGAACACGGAAAAACTTTTTTGTTCCTCCGGCGGGATTCGAATCCGCGACCCCAGGCTTGAGCACCAACGCGCTGAACCACTGAGCCACAAAAGTCGTCATAAAAATTATATTGCGATTGTCCAATTTTTAATAGGTACGGGTATATCAGTTAAGTCTACTTTAATTCGACCTCTGTGGTTCAATGGTTGAGCGTGTTGGTGCTCAAACCGGAAGTCGCGGGTTCGAATACCGCCGAAGGAACTAAAAGTATTTCAGTGTACCTGGGTCATGGATGTGTATTAAATAATTTTTTTTTTTTTTTTTTTTTTATGAAATAAGGGGGCAAACGAGCAAACGGGTCACCTGATGGAAAGCAACTTCCGTCGCCCATGGACACTCGCAGCATCAGAAGAGCTGCAAGCCTTTTTGCCGGCCTTTTAAGGGGGAATAGGGTAATGGGGGAGGGTAGGGAAGGGAATAGGATAGGGGATTGGGCCTCCGGTAAACTCACTCACTCGGCGAAACACAGCGCAAACGCTGTTTCACGCTGGTTTTCTGTGAGCCCGTGGTATTTCTCCGGTCGAGCCGGCCCAATTCGTGCCGAAGCAAGGCTCTACCACGTTACGTATAAATGTATAATAATTATAATAAAAATGTTAAATATGTGTATAATATAAAAGTATTAAATCTAATATTTCCGTTGTCTGGTATCCATAACACAAGTTTTTCGAGAACTTACCACGGGACCAGATTGACGTGGTGTAAAGCGTCCATAGAAAAAAAATTATAAAATTTAATTTTATGTTATTACCTACTATATATTTTTAAACTATCATTATTAATATTTAGGTAGGTACCTAATAAAAATAATACAAACCTGAAACTTTGAGCTGCATTCGCCCTTGTCACCTAAAAATATTGTTGTATATTTTAGTTGGTTATAGGACTTAGATTTATTTCAACAATATTATTATTAACGAACATATTTAATACAGATTAAATTTAATATAAACCTAAACAATAAGATTAAATTTGACCAAAATATTATGTGCGGCAGGGTATTTCTTTATCCTACTTCTATTATTAATGTGAAAATTTGTGAATATGGATTGATAGATGGATGCTTGTTAATCTGTCACGCGAAAACTACCGAATGGATTTCTTTGAAGCTTGGTATGGTAGAAGTTTAGACTCAGGATTAAAACATGTGCTACTTTTTATCCTGAAGAAGTACTGTCTCGTAGGATACCTACAGTATTTACGCGGGCGGAGCCGCGGGAAAAAGCTGATTTGATATAGAGCTGTATTGTTAATTTGTTTAGGTACGGTTAAATTAAATTGAATCTGAACGAATTATAAAAAAATCCAAAAAATATTTCAAGTACAAGGTACATTATAGTAATATTATTTTGTCTAAAGGTCTTTACAAAAATCCAGAAATATAACATAAAGATTTGTTTTTTATTTCAGTTTCAATAAATTAACTTAATCTACTGCATTCTACATAAATAATATTAGTATTAATATTTACAATATATTACCTTTTACCACTTTAATTCGCCAATCGTCGAAATCACCTATTGTTAAAAAATAATAATTGAATATACCAATTTTTAAATATTTATAAGAAAATCCTTTACTTTTATAATTCTAAGTTATTTTAATGCAATACTAAATTTTTACCTTTCGCGACGTTGAGAGTGAGACTAATAACAAAATATAAAATTATTAACATAATAAAATCAAAAGACACTGAACGGCTTAGTGCCATCATACACATTTTCTTACTACGATATTACAATCAGAAATAGTTGCTATATTGTTGTTATTTTCCTCAATGTGGTCTACTTAAGAGGTTTATTTTTAGTAACCGTTTTAAACAAACAATTATATGGTCTATAAGTAGGTTTTTGAAGTGAAAACTACTTTAGCGGCGTTGTTCACTTTTCTTGGGATGGGTAAAAAATGTTAAACTCGCGTCAGGACACGTGACCTGATCGAAAATTCGTAAGATGCAACTTGCAAATTTTTGCTGTCAGTTTCCTTACGAGAGCATAGCATGAAACTATTTTAGTTCGTATCTTTTAACCTAGATAGGGGTTGTTCCAATTTAATGTTCAAGTTTCCACTTCTGCCAGCATTCCCGGAGTGCTAAGCGTTGTTTTTTTTATAGCCTAGACTGTCCCATTGATGGGCAAAGGCTTCCTCCAATGTCTTCCATTTGTCTCTCTGTTCTGAGTTACCACTGACCAGCATGAGAGTCAGGTATAATTACATATTATGTGGTGAGTATATATACTTGATTCTGTAGTACCTAATAAGCAAAAGAGGGAACAATATTCTGATTCTAAAAAACGCTGTATTATAATTAGGTGCTAGTTATAGCCACCATTCATAGAAGTCATGTATTTAACGATTTATTATATTATAGTTACTTTACATACATAATTACATATTATTATTATTGGCTTATTATAAAATGTTATCAGGCTAAACAATGTTAATTAACGCCTGTTTATCAATATTCTAATTATTATAATAAGTTCCTGTAGTGTATTGACATTTATAATATAATCTATAAATTAATAATAATAATAATAATAAATCAAGAATGTTTCAAAATCCGGGTTTTTATTTCCTTTTGAGACTTTTGAAACGGTTAAGTTTCGCTAAAATGACGTATGACAGATTTTTTTCCTTTAAAAGTTCTAAACAAAAGTCCACGACTGTATATGTATATCTTTTAAGGTTGGCGCACAATAACCTTTTTATGCTAACAAAATTTGTTCTAAAATTGAGCATTATTTGTGAGGGTGTTTTCATAAAGATTTAGAAGATATCGCAGTAATAAAATAATCAAGCGTGCAATAATAATGTATGGCTACGTTACCTTCTACGTTAATGAAGTCGCGGGTAAATTTTAGCGATACTCCAAAGTAACTGTTGCACGCGGACGAAGTCGCGGGCAAAAGCTAGTAATAAATATAAAACACGCACACTTGTGCAACACGTGGTACGATGGAGTGGGGAAACTAGTTTAGTGGTAGGTAGGTTAGGTAGGTAGTCCCATTCCTTTACGGACCGCGGACTAGAGTGGGTCTGTTATACAGCCATCTACAAGTGTTTCTATTCAACTACAGTTCCTGTTTCACAGTATCGCCTAGTAAGTGTCGAATAGTTTATATCGCAGTTTTGTAGCTGCTTACTTGATATCGAGCAACAGAGAGCTATCTAACACTTATTAGTAGATCGTGAAACAGGATAGCTTATTCGGAAGTTTTGGCGCTAACTTTATATCGACACAGAAAAAAAAACATGCAACTAAGCTACGCTAACACTTATCAGTAGATACGAAACAAGAACTTAACGTTTTATGGAAAATTTTAAAAGGGTCTAAGATTCTTTAGGGCATTTAAAACTTTTTCTAACCTCACTGAACATCAAGGAATTAATGTATGGGGATTCCATAGTACCGCAGTATATTTTTAGGCTTCCGTAGCCAAATAGCAAAAAAAGGAACCCTTATGGAATCGTCATGTCTGTCTGTCTCTCTGTCTGTCTGTCCGTCCGTATGTCACTGCCACTTTTTTCCGATACTATAAGAACTATACTGTTGAAACTTTGTAAGTCTGTAAACCGCATTAAGATTTTCACACAAAAATAGAAAAAAAAAACAATAAATTTTGGGGTTTCCCCATACTAAGAACTAAAAACTAAAAAAAAAAAATTCATCAAACACATACGTGTGGGGTATCTATGGATAGGTCTTCAAAGATGATTACCATGCAAACTTTCACCGAAAATTGGTTTAAACGAGATCTAGTAAGTAGTTTTTTTTAATACGTCATAAATCGGAAACTGCAATTTACCTTTCATTCAATCAACTCAAATATATAAAAAAAGTAATTTCATAAGCATAAACCTTATGCATAAACCGTGAACCATTATTAACCGACTTCCAAAAAAGGTGGCGGTTATACGTTCGGCTGTATATATTTTTTTATTACAAGTTTGTACGGAACCCTCAGTGCGAGAGTTCGACTCACACTTGGATGGTTTTTTACTCTGTGTTAGTACTAACTACTGGACTGAGATCCCAGGTCCGCCATATTACCCTTATATTTGTACAATGGATGTATGCATACATGTATAGCGAATGTTATTGTAGAATAATGACAATTAAATATTATAAACTGAAAGTAGAAGTCCAAAAAATTACCCAGAATCGACAGGAATGAAATGTATACCAATGGATTGGCATTAAAATATAATAAAATGTTGCCAAAGCGGCAACCCTGAAATCGTTATAGTATAGAGCAAAATTAAATAAGTAAAAAAAAATTATATTTGCGATCTTTAGCCACAGAATTACCAATAATACACACAGTACTATACTATTGTAGTATCTATGGGCCAAAAGAAAAAAAAAATACAAAAAACAGAGTCTTTGTTATGTTGTGATTTAATGATGTTGTTATGTTATGTTGCTTTTGCTAGTGAAATGTGTTGATGATAATTATCATGTGTAACACACGTGATACAACATTAAAACAACGTCATAATAAGCCGCAACATGACGTAAACTTATTTTTATTCTTTTTTTAAACGATTTTTTTTACTTATTTTATTTTTCTCCTAGCTCCTATACTATAACGATTCCAGGGTTGCTGCTTTGGTAACATTATATTATTATATTTAAATGCCAATCCATTGGTACACATTTCATTCCTGTCGATTCTGGGTTTTTTGTCCATACATTTTTGGACATGTCCTTTACAACGAATTCTTATTTTTATGTTGTAGTTTTCATAAAATAAATAAAATACTAAATCGTTAACGTAGAAATAAAAATCATAAAGCTTGTAAACTTTATATAGAGATAACAGAGGTTCATACTAAGTTTTTCATGAATTTAATGTTTAGTTCTTTACGTTATTCTACAACCAAAAAATGAGATTGATACTGTAATAGAATGAAAGTAGAGTGCGCAAATTTAGAATTCTAGCGCCTTGTACCTAAAAATGGCCCACTGCACAAACTAGTATGTAACTATACTATATAACTGTGTAGGACTAGTGGTAGGTCCCAAAGGGTGATCTCTGACTAAGGCCACTATATACATAGGCTGCACTAAAAGTATCGGGAATGGAATATTTCCACTGTTCTTGTCATATTAAAATCTTTTTAACTTAAAAGTTCTTGGTTTTAAAAATCGAATACCGTTTATTTATTTAAAAAAAGATTCCCGGTCTTGTCACAAGGTCTTGTCAAACTTGTTTAGTCGTTGAGAAAATGGAATTGACTCGAGAAAATTCTAGAGCGATGATTTATTATGACTTTCGAAGTGGTTTAACACAAAAACAGTGTTTTGACCGGATGATTTCTGCATTTGGTGATGAAGCCCCATCCAAAACCACAATTTATCGCTGGTTTGCTGAATTTCAACGTGGACGTGTCAAGCTCAGTATTGATCCCCGTCAAGGTCGTCCAAAAACTGCAGTCACCCAAGAAAACGTTGATGCTGTGCGTAAGCTGCTTAAGGAAGATCGACATGTGACATACCTACCGCGAAATTCAGGTAACTTTAGACATTGGCATGAGTCAAATACAAATAATCTTGCATGAAAAATTAGGTGTAAAAAGTTGTTTTCCCGATGGATACCACATTTGCTCTGTGAAGAGCAAAAAGCGGCTCGCGATACTTGGTGCGTCAGTACTCACGAAAGATTCCACGCAGAATCCTCAAATGCTGTATACAACATCGTATCAGGTGATGAATCCTGGATATACGCGTACGAACCCGAAACAAAAAACCAGTCACGAGTTTGGCTGTTCGAAAATGAGTTAAAGCCAACAAAAATTGTTCGTTCACGGAGTGTTGCAAAAAAAATGGTGGCCACGTTTGTCTTCAAAACCGGCCATGTTGCGACTATTCCTCTTGTGGGAAATAGAACGGTTAATGCAGAATAGTATGCTAATATTTGTTTGCCACAGATCATTTCTGAACTCCGTAAAGAGAACTGCAACCGCCGCATCATCCTCCATCACGACAATGCGAGTTCTCTAACCGCGCACAGAACAAAATAGTTTTTAGAGCAAGAAATCATAGAATTATTAGACCATCCGCCGTACAGCCCCGACCTAAGCCCTAATGATTTCTATACTTTCCCTAAAATAAAAAATAAATTGCGTGGTCAGAGATTTTCATCACAGCTGCGGACGCCTACAAAACGGCCATTTTGGAGACCTCAACTTCCGACTGGAATGGTTGCTTCAATGATTGGTTCCATCGTATAGAAAAATGTGTCAAATTTCGCGGAGAATACTTCGAAAAGCAATAAATACATTTTTAAATAGTAATGTTGTGTTCCTTGATTCCCGAAATTTTCAGTGCCGCCCTCGTATAGTTCTGAACTTCAGAAACTTCGATAGCGCAATTCAGGACTGTGCGCTGTTGGTCCGCCACAACTGTATATCCGATATATACTATATAACTATAAACCCTATACATACGTTTATTGTATACTCTAATACTACTATAACAATATTATGATATAATTTTCATCAATATAAGAATGAATATAAGAGTATAGTTTAGCGGGCCTGTGATCTTAGTCTATACCAGCTTTCAGTTCGTAAGATTGTGAAGCTTTAAATAACACCCAGTCGTTTTTGCATCGGGGTTAAAAAGTTTTCGACAAAGCTTTCCAAAACACCGCCATCTATGATTTAAGCATGGTTCTACATTGTTCGAGAGCAAGATAGTGCCTACCATATTGCAGAAGCTGAACGAGTGTTTAATGTTGCTACAGTTTATTAGATGGCGCTTATCATTTTGTTTTAAACTTATACTTTATACGAGACAATAATGTATATTATATATAATCGGTTTTTCGAAAACGGCTGCAAGTATTACCATGAAATTTAGTATTCAGGGAGTTATGGGAGGGAAAAATCGATCTAGCTAGTTCTTAATCCCTGAGAAACTTCGCATTTTTGAGCTATTTAAGTTTTTTGTTTCGCTGTGCATCAATTGTTCGTTCGTTCGTTGTGCAGTCGTATATCAATAATTTCGATTCTATTATGCTAGTCAAATTAGTAGTTTGTATGCGTTTATATAATTTTTGCTTTGTTCGAAAATTCAGAATATGGTGGCTTCGAATCCCGTTCCGATAAATATTTTTGTGATTTTTTTTTTTGTTTATTAATCGGAACTCCGAGTAAATCTCGGTTACTAAATTACTTATTAAGGTACTAAAAATTTAATTATTAAAGGCGAATTTCGATCGCAGGGCGACCTAAATTAAGGTCGTAAAGGACCTACATAAACAACTTCGCTTTATATAAACATCATAATAAATCGCCGTATAGGTAAAAGGATTTTCGAAAACGGCTACGGTCCATTTCAACTCACGGGTTCGAGACAGCACTTAGCACTTATTGAACAAGTACTACTCGCGTGGTCTGTGTTAAATGAATAAATAAAATAAAATACGTTATTGCAGACCAATAGTCTATAGAGTTAGTACTTACATTTAAACCTTACACCTATGTTAGTAACACTATATTCTAGCTTTATATTATTATTATTTGGCGTATCTGTGCCACAGTATCAGCGCACTGGGTACATGCACGTGGACGTGCTCCCAGTGCCCCGCTATCACACCGTCAGCTTGCCCACATATCGCTTTCAGTACGCTGTTGTCGCTTCCGCGAACCCTGCACATCAATGACGCGATACGCTTACGTATAATTGACGAGAAATCGTCAGCGAACGTGCCAGATGCACTACAGTATCGCAGGAACGCCAGCAGAATCCTGAATGCGTTATTATATTGTTCTCGAAGAGCATCAAACGCCCGCCGCGTATATGCCACCCACGGAGCACAAGTATACAGTGGTTGACACAAAGCTTTAAAGAGTGCAATTTTGACCTCCACTGTACACTGCGCGAAGCGGCAGGCCAGCATATTGCAGCGCACGGCTAAAGCCCTTCTTTCCCTCTCTAAATCGTAATCACTAAGGTTCTCGTTTGCGACATGGCCCAGGTATTTAAATTGCGAGACTCTTTTGAGCGCAGTACCGTTTAAATCTACAAGCGGAATATGCAACGGTTTGTTCTTTCCAGCCTTAAAAACCAAAAAATCACTCTTAAGTACGTTATACCTTAAACTATGCGCATCCGCATAGGCATCACACACGGATATTACTCGTCTGAGCGCGCTAAAAGAGGTAGGTATATTTCGACGGACTGATTCGTCAGGAGTGACAACAAAACAGGGCGTTTTATGAAGTCACTGGTACATAAAATTATTGAAGTGAAAACTACTTTAGCGGCGTTGTGCACTTTTCTTGGGTTGGGTAAAAAATGTTAAACTCGCGTCAGGACACGTGACCTGATCGAAAATTTGTAAGATGTAACTAAGCAACTGTTTGCTGTCTTAGTTCCATTACAGAAACACAGCATGAAACTATTTTAGTTCGTATCTTTTAACCTAGATGGCTTTTGTTTAGTTTGATTAGTTTTCACTTTTGCCGGCACTCCCGGAGTGCAACTCGTTGTTTTTAGATTTAAAATACTAATCATATCTATAGACGCTTCACAGTACGTCAATCTGGTCCCGTGCTAAGTATTCAAAGAACTTGTGTTACAGGTACCAGACAACGGGAAGAATACTTAATACTTTAATAGTATACAATATTATAACAGTGGTGTGGAATTTCCATAACTTCATTCCTATTGGCTTCACTTACCACTTACCTTTCGAAGACCCTCGTCCAAATCCCTACCTATTATACAGGCTAAGAAAGAGAACCAGCCTTCGCCACTAATGCATAATATATTTAAGATTTTTAATATAATATATTATAATACACTAAACACAAAATATTTAATACTGATCTATGTACCAGGAACACAGAAAACTTAGTTTCCTGGCGGGATTCGAATCCCCGACCACCGGCTTGAACGCCAAGGCGTTAATCACTGAGCCACAGAGGTTATCTGATTTGATAAATCTGTTTTCTTGGAGAAGCTTATAAACATTTTCTAATCATCATGGGCTGTTCAAGTCTATGCTCTTCTATCGCGCGAGCGACTACAGCCTCATAGAAAGTTGCTTACACACACCCCATCAGGTTATCCGTTTGCTCGTTTTCAAAAAACCCAAAGACAAGGTAAAATCAGCTTGAATCCTGTCCCCAATGTAAGCTCGTTGCGCGGGTGACAATTTGACAAAACCAAACGAAGTATTGTGAACGTTTTCCAACCATAAAACTATTGTTAGGAATTTTCGAACTGTGTTCAATATGGCGCATGTATTTTTAATATTTATATTTAAAACTCGCTGGTGAAAATGTTTTAGTGGTTATATTTGATGTGTGGTGTGTGAATACTAAAGTTTGCTGTTTTATGAATGCGAACTGTGAAAATTCAAATATTAATTGAATGGACCAACATTCTGTTTGAGAACACTAAGCCGTTAAAAAGTATTTAATTGAAGTGTTATTCAAAAGTTGTTTTTTGATGTTATATTTTTTTTAATTATTTTCATCTGTATAGTTTTAAGAGTCGCTAGCTTTGTTCTATAAAAAAACAATTACATACATACATACATACATATAATCACGCCTCTTTCCCGCAGGGGTAGGCAGAGACCACTTTTTTCCACTTGCTACGATCCTTACATAGGTACTTGATTCGCTTCGTCCACTTACATTATTACCATCCATTCCTCCTCTTACATTTAACGTAGCGAAGCGGCTCTCCATGGGCCACTTTTCGCTTCCGCGAGAACGAAACGTGATGGGTGGTGAACCACATCGCCGCCATTTTGGATAGTTAAATTATTTCTATGATTATTCATTGCGTTCCCATGGATTGGCGGAGAGGGTAGGAATAGGGAAAATTGGTTAGAGTGGGAAATAGGAATGTAGGATACTACCGCCTAGGAGGGCAAGGGATAGGACAGTAATAGCTAGGGAAGCCGGGGTCGCGTACCCGTATACTACTACCGGACAGGTAAGTTGGGATGAGTAAAAAAACAATTACAATAGGGAATTTGTATTTTTTTGTCAGATTTAAGAGTTAACTTACTTACTATTTAGTTGGGAAATGAAAATTTATGGGAAGATAAGGAGTACTCCAAACTCTGACAAAAAACACATATTCGCCATAGTTATCGTACTAATATTATAAATTGGAAAGTTTGTGAAGATGGATGGATAGATAGATGGATGGATGGATGTTTGTTACTCTTGCAAGCAAAACGTACAGAGCAGATTTCAGTGAAATTAGATATGGTAGTAGTTTAGGCTCTGGATTAAAACAAAGGCTTCTTTTTATCCCGAAAAAGTACAGTGTTCCGCGGGATACTATATTTACGCGGGCATAGCCGTGGGCAATAACTAGTTAATTTATATAGAACATAGTCGACTCTGAAAAGTAATACAGATGAAAATAATTTTAAAATTGGGAAAGAGGTTTTAGAGCGCGTGTCGACGCTCCAGTTTCTACGCAGTCCGGCGCCAGTTATGAGCGTTAACGGCGCGCGACTCAGATTTCACAAAAACGCTACTTTTCAAAAGCAAAAATATCTAACAAAAACTGGTTATTCTGATTTTTACATGTAAAAAAACACTAGAAAATATTGTATTCTAATTTTTCCCTTATCATTTATTTTAAAATAATTTCAAACTTTTGAATAAAACTGACAAAACTAACCAGACGTTTTGACAACTTTAGGTTCAGGGGCATTTTCAAAACATATAATAGCTAAAACCACTTACATTTTTTAAAAACAAAAAATCTTTACAAACTTGTTGGATCCTCTTGTAGATTATCTCTTTGTCAGATTATTTTTATATACGTTTCTATCTCATAAAAATAAAATTTAAAGAATGCGAAATTATCAGGAATTATAGTAATTTAAAATGATGATATTTATGTATTTCACTTGCTCTTTCTCTTTCTTACTTACATAATCTAAAAGAACAACGTTTTATCTTTAATATGCCATTTAAATTTTTAACTAAATTAGCTTGACGATTTTTTTATGAATTTTTAAAACTAGTGTATAAATCGAGGCGCACGAGCGTTTACAAATCAGACGGCCGCGAGCCATTACAGAGGGTGGACGTATTGCACGGCGCTCTGCATTGAACTCTGTTGACCTTTGTAGTGCGTACGAGATCCACCCCGATAAAAAGATTTTGATATTTGGAAAATATATTTTTTAATTTAATAATAAATATTGTTACAGTCAATCAGGGTAACTTTGAATCATCATCGACATATTTTTTAAACAAACTTTTACTATGTTAAGAATTAGTCAAAAGAGTTTAGTTAATCTGTGCTCTCAGGTTGGTTTTCATGCTATAAAGTTATAAAACGTCTTTAAAAATGACTAATTATATTAAAAACTGGCAATTTTGTCGTGTGTCAAAGTTACCACCTAACTTGGGTAACTTTGACACAGACTAACTTTTAATTATTTTACAGCTTCAGGATAACGTTAGTTTATGTTTTTATCAAATATTGATGTAGTGGGGTCATAGACAAGTCAAAAAAACCATAAAGTTATTACATTGCATTATGTTTTTATATACCTTGATAGCAGCAAAGTTAACGAGATTTTTTTTAAAAGTTTTGCACTGATTTTTACCTATTATGTTGCGCGCGGTTAAAAACAAAAGTTTTTGATATTATCTTCTTTTGACAGCTGCTTTTTTTTTTATTTCGTTTACGAAGTATGTTACGTACACGAATTGTTATTAAATTTTAAGCGCCAATTGTTTCTCACATAAAACAATAGAAAAGAATTTTGTGAACAAACTGTCAAAGTTACCCTCGTGATTCAAAGTTACCCTGAATGACCGTATTTAAGTTATTTTTTTTTTATTGTAATAACAAATTACAATAAATATTATCTATTATATAATAGATAATATAATAGGAGATAAAAATAAGTTCGCACGAAAAAGAAAACATACACATTTTGAAAACTTGGCAAAGGCAAGAGCTGCTAAAAGTTTAGTACATTTTAACATAATTAGACCCGTAGATGTAGTAGATGGCGCTGTTGTTAGTCTACATTTATTTATTCTAGCGCTAGTCAACGGCTGGAACTCAGTGCGGCGCGAGGGGAAAATGCTTGTTATTTCACCTAATATCTGGGAAAAAAGGATACTTATACCCATAAAATAGTTATCTATACTTATATGAGAAACTATAGTGCACACATTTATACTGTTTTGTAAAGTATTTTAGAAAAGGTATCCTCAAATTACCCAAATCGTCTGTTCGTGTTTTATGAAAAATCTATATAATATTTTTGTCCGAATTTAAGTCATCTCAGTTGCTGAACAATAAAACTGTGTCGGTATGTACTTGCTTTTTTATTTTCATTCTTGATTTGTTTTATATTTACGGTCAAAGTTGCGCTAAACATCCGATGTTTGGAGGCTATTATTTTCTTAACTAATAGGCAATCGGCCTAATTTTTTTTTATTACATAAATGAATAGTACTCTTAAATATGAGTAACTTCTCAGAAGAAACTGTATATCAAAAGTCAATATTTTCAAAGGTACAGCGATTTGTATAAAATTTTCGCGAGCCTCCTAAAGTCGACCTACAAATGACGTCACTTGTAGGTTAAGGTGTATGAAGTAGTATATGAAGTATATGGCCGCCGGAATATATTTGTAAAAATCTCCCATATTTGTGCGTTTAAGTTCATACTTACCATAATTAATGTTTTTGTATATGATGTGAGTAAACTAATGATGTAGGTTGTGTTTACCACCAATTTAGCAAAAAAAAAAAATTTTTTTTTGGTACTTTTTAAATGTATTTAATTAGTAAACTACACATAAAATAATATATTTTTTTACATTTACCAAGTAGTAATGCCTCAATATTTCTGAATATATTAATGAAACTAAATATTTCAGATGTAGTCCGATCCCCTATTTGAATTTTAGAAATATAAGCACATACCGACCAAGATAAGTGTAATAAAAATCGATATTACATAAACTTTGGGTCTATAATGTTTGACTTTAAAGTAAATCACCAATAACGTTTGCATGGAGACAAAACCGACTAGCGCAGCCATAATAACAATATACTACTTTGCATGTTCATTTTGTTGTTAATATGCATCTGCTTTCAAATAACAAAATTCTTGTGTTTACGGCTTTGTGGTTTAACTTCAGACAATGTGCAAAACACTCAAGTAAAGTAAAACAGAAGAAGTAGAACTTCGAAATGAAGAGGTACGTATTTAATAATCCATATAATCCCCTCAGATAGCAGTAGATTCTTAATTTGTATGTACAAAGTAAACTTCTTAAACTTCTAACTCGGAGCTGCGTACAATCAGGAGCCAAGATGGGAGCATTATAAAAGGAGAAGAACGTGTGTTAAAGAAATGTAAAGAGTATTTTGGTACAAAGTAAAAACTACTAACTACTTAATTACCAAGTTTTATCTAGGTACATATATGCGGCAAACGGTAGTCTGGATTTCGAGCTTATGATTTAGAAACAAAATTGTTTCCAAATCATTTTGCCTCGAAAAGAAACAACTTATATAATATGTCACCGTAAAATTGTAAAAACCGTTAAATTGTAAAAAAACTAACGAGATTGTAAAAATATGTCGAAAGATTCATAACTATATAGGTATTTATTATCTAACTATAAATAATGTGTTAAATTATAGGCGGCATATTCACGTCCGAAGTCTATTAACATTTTACAATTTCACTAGTTTTTTTACAATCTAACGGTTTTTACAATTTTACGGTGACATATATAAATGATAAGTACATCTAGATACGTATTAGTAACTAATACTTTTCTTCTTTAAAATAGCACCTAAATTGGTAATTTCGTATTTAATTTTTAAAACACAAATATTTTGACGTCTTGATATAAGATGTTAAAGTACCTGGGAGACTGAGCTTTGTCCGGAATTTTAGTAGTGAAAATAATTAAAAATTATAGAGGAACAATTATTAGTCATAAAAAATAACAAATATAAAAAAGTATATAAAATTGTCTTGTTTAAAATATAAAATGTTTATTTTGTGTTCCAGAATCTATGTAATGTAATGTATGCATATTGCATACATGCATACATTTATACATGCAAGATACGCGCGAAAAACATAACCGGGCGAAAAGCATAACGTCTTGACAGTCGGGTAAAAATCAAAGAGATTTAAATAAACACATTTCAGCTGTATTTAAACTAAATTATATTTATTAAAATAGTATAAAAGTATTATTTCAAGGTATTTTTATTTTCCATAATATTATGTTAGTATTACATTACATACTGATATTGTATGTTTTGTGTAGATAATATGTTATATTATATATTAAGTAATATGACACAGAATATAATTATTATTATGATATTATGTATACCATAATCAAAATTCAATAATAATTATTATCGTTATTATTATTATCGTTAAGTAATTAAAGTAAGGCAAGTATCAATGTGGGTTAGTTGGCTTACAGTCGTCGAGCTATTCACGCACACAAAGACGCTCGCTGCAGGCTGCAGCTGTGTGCGTATTTTTCACCAAAGCTGACTTCACGCGCTATGCGTTAATGCTCTTATATCCCTGGGAAACTGCGCATTTTTAGTATGTTTTTTTCTTTTATCGCGTAGCTAATAAAATATGAGTGATTTTGATTTCTAAATGTCAAAGCCATTCTAAATTTCAATTTTAATAATAATAACTTCCCCACTGATTTTCGGTGACGGTGGCCGGTTTCATTGAAAGGTCAGTTACGCAGGAGTATTTTTACAGTACCCAAGTGTGTGCGCAGTACACAAGAGCTCTTCCTTTACTCTCATAATCCAGTGGGACGGATAACCGACACGACTTACGAGGATCAGGTGCAGAACCGACTTTTTACATGCATAACGCATGGATCATCTGTCTTGTCAGACAATCAGGTGATCAGCCTGTATTGTCCTAACAAAACTTGGAAACAACATTTTTTGATGTTCCAATGCGGGAATCGAACCCACGACCTCCTTGTCGAGAGCCAATGCTCTAATCACTGAGGCTGTTGAGACCACGGAGGCTGTTAAATTCAATTTTAATAAATCGCTCTACTTAAACTCCGAGAAAAGCTTGGTCTCTCTGGTAGTTCTTCAACAATAAATGAAGAATACATCGAAAATCCACTTCACAATATCGTAAGGATTGTGTTAACCCGCACATTATCCAAATGGGTTCGGTATAATGGGTTAGATGGGTCCTCCCGACTTTGAATCATCTAAAAATATTCACGGCTCACTGAACAGCAGGGAATAATAACATTTAGTCCTCCATCCTGTGGGTACAAAGGTCAGCTCAGACGGACCACAAGCACAGAGTGAAAGTTTGTGAGGATGGATGGATGGATGGATGGATGTTTGTTACTCTTTCGCGTAAAAAGTACTGAACGGATTTCGATGAAATTTGGTATGGTAGTAGTTTAGGCTCTGGATTAAAAAATAGGCTACTTTTTATCCCGAAAAGTACAGTGTTCCCGACGGATACCAACTATATTTACGCGGACAGATCAAATTTTGAAAAAAAAAATTTGACGTCTCCTTCAACGGCCCACAATTTTCCCGCACAATCGTGGACACAACGTATACTTGTAGTACTGCAATCAAATCGAAAGTTAACTATGTAGCTGTTTATCTGTTCGTAATTTTTCATCTAAGCCACAAGTTACCGCGATCGGTCGTCCTATAAAACTCGACATGCATGACAAATGGCAATTCATGAAAATGAGGGTTTTTAAATTTGTGACATCTGATAGCTTTTTGACATGACACTGTCGGGCTACCAAGCGCCGCCTAGTGACAGAAAAAGAATCGAAAATTCTTATTGACCGTTTACCACTTATGTCATCAGATGACGCTTTGTGTGCATTGGGTCTGCCCCCTAACGGCAGAAAAAATATCAAACACCCTCATTCATGCATGTCGAGTATGTCGAGTTTTGTCCAGTGCGTCAATATTAAATATACCTACTACATATTGCGACTTTGTGTTTTTGATATCATTCTTCGTTTCCAAAATATCGAGCGCTAAAATAAAAAATTCGAAATAAATTCAAGTTTTTTTCAGTCAAGGAAAAATATACGCATTTTGTCAGAAACACGGGATGCATCCGAGTTCAGGCACTTCTGTTAATATGAAGATTGGGTAGAAATTGTTACCTACTTTTTACCTGCTTTTTACCTGCATTTAACCATGTATTTTTATAAATAAAAAATATATTATTTATATCCATAGACGCTTTCACACTATGTCAATCTGATCCCATGGTAAGTTCTTGAGGATCTTGTGTTACGGGTAGGTACGTATTAACACTTATATGTAAACGTAAAAATATTTAACACTTTAAAATACTATACATAATATTGTATTTCAGTTTTGTATTATAAATTAAACATATACATTTTAATAAATGTTATAATATGTATGATCCAGGAACACAGAAAACATTTTTGTCCCTTTGCGGGATTTAATCTTAAACCTTTGGCTTGAGTATCAACGCGCTAAACTACTGAGCTACACATGTAATCAAAAATAAGTAATATAACCTTTCCCGTGGTCTACTCAAAATAATTATGTATAAATTCTCCAAATTACATTGGTCCCGTAGTTTCAGAGACTATTATATTCAAACAAACAAACAATTCAATCTTTCCTTTTTTTAATATTAGTGTAGAAGTGTATAAGAAGATGAAAAGACCTGTCAACGGGTTGTCGCATTGCGGTTTGTGGCCCGTCTGCGCCGAGCCTTAACATCCAGTATGTACAATAAATGCTTTTATCGCGAGAGAGTGTGCTTATTTCAATGTATTGAATTTATATTGTGATTTATGGCATTTTAAAGGTCATCTGACCCCAAATGTACGGGATTTCCCTTTCCCTTCGATATTGTGTAGATTAAAAAACGTTATTTTGTAGAGGTACAGTATATTGAAGTTAAGATTTAGTTAAGTACAATAGATTTCTAGGCCCGACAATATAGACGAATACCCGATGGAGGCCGATGGCACCCGAAGCCGCTGTCTTCTCCTCCTCCGGGTGGGTCGCGCGGGTTATTGCCATTAACACCAAATAATACCGTATTGAACTTTGAGTGTCGATGTACAATCAATGAATTTTAACAGCAGATATAGGTCGCGCAACGAATTAAGATCTGTCGACAAAAGTAGAGGGGGTATGCGCAGAAGTCAGTTTTTGGGTGTGTTTGGCGGTAGCGGGCTCGGGCGGGGAGGTGTGGATGTGCCGAACGTGGCTGCCGACACGCTATTGGTACGTTAGTAATATATTATATTCTTTGCTATTGGTCACATGCGCGAACGATCCCCTCCACTTTCACTGAGCGCTCATAAACCGTTGCGCGACCTGTATAAGGCTTATGCCGCGTCCGCACGTTTGCCACTTGCCGCAAACTCCAAACTTCCACAAACGCTTGACTTGAAAAAGGGAATCAAACGTCACCATCCGCACGCTTGCGAGTGAGTTAGTGTGTTCTGAACAGGCAAGCATGACGGACGTTGAGCTCGTAGGTATCGGCTATAGCATTTGCTTTGAGTTATTTTTATTGTAAAAACAACAGCCTCCGTGGTCTTGTGGTTAAAGCTTGGCTCTCGACTCGGAGGTAGAAGGTTCGATTCCCGCATTGGGATTATGAGAGTAAAAGAGAGTGTGCTTTTTTGTACTGCGCACACACTTGGGCACTATAAAATACTCCTGCGTAACTGGCCTGGTTTCAATAAAACCGTCACCGAAATCGGTGTGAGGAGTTATTATTATTATTGTTGTAAAAAAATACATAAATAAAAACAAACAAAAAAAACGGCAAAGAAGATGGTGGATTAAGTTACAAATTAACCGTATAGTGGCTTATTCAATAATGTACTTAGCCACGCACCGGCTACTTTTTTCTCATAATAATTATAATATCTATGGACGTTTCACACCACGTCAATCTGGTCCCGTGGTAAGTTCTCGAAGAACTTGTGTTACGGGTACCAGACAACAGAAATATATTTAATACTTTTATATTATACATGTCACCGTAAAATTGTAAAAACCGTTAGATTGTAAAATAACTAACGACGTTGTAAAAATATGTCGAAATATTTATAACTATATATTTATAATCTTACGAAAAATAATGTGTTAAATTATAGGCAGAATATTCGCGTCCAAAGTCTATCGGCATTTTACAATTTCACTAGTTTTATTACAATCTAACGGTTTTTACAATTTTACGGTGACATATACATATTTAAGATTTTTATTGTGTCTATCGGCATTTTACAATTTCACTAGTTTTATTACAATCTAACGGTTTTTACAATTTTACGGTGACATATACATATTTAAGATTTTTATTTAAGTGTATTATACACTTAGATACAATAATTATGCTTGTTTTTCGGGTCCCAAATGCATGGTTCAGACTGATAACATTCGAGAAAAAACAAGATGTCTTGTTAAGGACAGCGGCCTCGCCTGTGTTTTAAAGTGAATTTAAAGACAATGAACACTTATCAGTGCTTTAAAACGTTTCTAAAAACTGTGAGTAAATAGTACATAAACTCTTAAGAGTGAAAATAGTGAATATAAGTGTTGTTCATAAGTGTTAAATTCATTAGAATAGTGGTAAATAATTGTTTTAGAGTCACGAGTTTATTTTCTTTATAATTTCTTAACCGTAGCTTATTTCGCTTGGAAAATTAGTGTTGTACATAGGGAAAATTAGTGGCTAAAGTAAATAACATTTAGGTAAATAGAAATGTAAATGGTTTTAGAGAAAATTAGATTATAATGGTGAAAAATATATGGTTTTTCTTATACTTGTAATTTTGCTTATGTGTTACTAAGTATCTATGTAAACTGTGTGATTATGTATTGTTTTATGGTAAATAAAGAATTTCACGTTATGCGTTTCACTTATCCTGGCTCAGGGGAAATAAAGGGAAATTAGGGAAAATTAGGGAAAAATAGCCGTATAGAGAAATAAGAGAGAGATAGCTTATATGAAAATTAGAAGAGTACATTTGTGCTCCCTATACGGCATTGCCCTGAGCCAGGTAAGCTAACGACTTATCGTGCTAAATGTTCTCCTCAAATCAGTGTTATTTTTTATACGCCCCAGCTCTGCCCGAATCGGTGTAACCTTGCTATCTTCGAGTCTGATCAGAGCCGGCGGTGAAAACCTAGTGGAAAAATACAGTCCCATACAGTAGTGCGTGGTCCTTGCGATCCGGATTGCAAGTTAGTGAGTTAGTCGCGTGTGATCCGAGATACAAGATTGAAGAAATTTTCGAAGTCCAATACCAGTTGAAAACAATCAAGACGACACTTAGAAGAATTTATTGATGACGGAACATAGAAAAATTTACTGAACATCGGACATAGAAAAATTTTACTGAGCCAAGGAGATAGAAAAATTTATTGAAGACCGGACTTAGAAAAATTCACTGAACACTGGACATAGAATAATTTCATCGAGCCAAGGACATAGAAAATTTTTTGAAGAAAATTTATCAAGCCGAACATAGAATTTTGGAAGAAAGGAATTCAACACCGGGGATCGACGGACTCAGATTAGAAGATTGGACTCGAAGATACAAGACAACACCAAGGAAGAGGGAAGCAAGGATTCGCAGATTTTTCGCCTGAAAAACCTACCGAAGATTCTTGAAGAGTCGTGAAGACTCTGAAGATTTTTGGAGTTTGAAGACGAATATTTGAAGATTAATTTTTGATTTGAGGATTTAACTTAACGTAACATTTAACTTAAACTATGGTCATCACAAGGAGCCAGAGCGGGGCCGAGGAGAACCAACCACAACAACAACAACCGCGAAGATTTCCAGATCCGCCACGATCGCCGTCTGCTGCCGCCACGAGCCAGCCGCCGCCGACCGAGGGAAGGGCAGATCTGCTTCACACAATTTTAAAACCGAGACCAGGTACTAGCAAGGCACCTGTAGCTCCGGAAGTGCAAACATTAGCCAGGAAGAAGGCTATTTCAATTAGGTCGCGTCGATCGACAGCGAGTGTCGTCGCACGCATGCAATATGAGGCGGAAGAGAAGCTTGCCGCTCTCCGTAAAAAGGAACTGCAAATAGAAGCAGAACTTATCAAGAAGAAACTCGTCGCCGACGTCGCCGCTGCAGAGGATGGAAGCAGCCCCGATGACGACGAGCCGTCTGAACAGGTGGAACAACGTGTACGAGCCTGGCTAAGCGAACAAGGACCCGACCATGAAGAGGCTAGACAAGAGCCGGTCGTGTTAGAGGAGAGAGAGACGCCGAAGCCAGAAGACATGCCACCAACTGGAGGAAGACGCGAAGGCCAGAGGACGAGATTTGAGTGGCCGGAACAGCGCCGCCCACGCTCACCCACACCGCCCACGTCTAGGGCCAACGGAGTGGAACATCTCGCTGAAACGTTAGACAAGCTGCTGAATCAACGCCAGACGCGCCACACAACGGAGCTGCCTACATTCTCAGGGGCTCTCACCGAATGGTTGTCCTTCAAGGCAGCAATGGAAGACACCACTGCATTCTACAAGCTGAAACCGATCGAGAATTTAGCTCGGCTGAGGAACTGCTTACGGGGAGAAGTCAGGGAAGCCGTGGCACCACTGCTGAGCGTCGCTACGCCGCCCGAACAAATCATGAAGACTCTAGAACAATGCTTCGGACGTCCAGAAGTTATGGTGGACCGCATGATGGAAGACCTGAAGAGGCTACCGAGGCTCGGAGGTTCGGCGGCGGAACTCAACCAATTCGCCGTGAAGATTCAGAACATGGTGGCTATCCTGAAGAGGCTGAGGCACGGGTACCTTTTCAACCCGTTGCTCACGAGAGACATTCTAGAGAAACTCAGTCCCTACGAGAAAAGCAAGTGGTACGACTACGCAGAAGAGACGTCGCGCTTCAGGAACGAGCCCGATGTCGTCCTTCTCTCTGAATTCTTAATGAGGGAAGCGGACAGGGCACTGCGCTACGGATTCAGCACAACATCGAAGAGAGAAACACCGCGTCAACCACCGAACAAGAGTGAAACCAGAGCAAGAAGGCCAGTCTTCGCGGTGACAGATGAGGGCAGGGGTTCGCCGAGCCACAGCCAACCCAAGAAGGTACGCGAGGAAGCAATGAAGTGCCCGGTATGTGCCAATGATCACGCTCTGCCTCGCTGCGCCACCTTCAAGAAAATGAGCGTACCAAAGAGATGGGACACAGTCAGGAAAGAGGGGCTGTGTTTCCTGTGCATATCGAGTCGACACAGAAGATTCAACTGTAAGGCGAAACGATGCGGCGCACAGGGTTGTAAGCGGCTGCACCACACGTTGCTGCACGAGGAGAGGTCCGGCGGCGCTCCACAGGCTGAGGACGCCGTTATTACCGCATCGGTCACGTCCGACCGTGCGGTAAAACTCAAGATGAGAAGGGTTCAAGTCGTAGGTCCACGGGGCGAAACGGACATCTTCGCGCTGTTCGACGAGGGCTCGACAGTGACTCTGCTGGATGAAGACGTCGCGAAGGCTATCGGCGCAGACGGTCCGTCGAAAGTGCTGCGGATGCACGGGATCAATGCCGAGAGGAATGAGGAAAAAAGCCGACTCGTACAACTGGGCGTACGGGGTCACGACGGTACCAGGCACGACATCACTGCGAGAACGGTGGGCGGATTGAACTTGCTCACTCAATCCGTTCCGGAATCATTGCTGCAACTCGCTCACCTGCACGATCTCAGGGATGAAGAGATGTGTTATGAGAACGAGAAACCCCAACTTCTCATCGGTACGGACAACTGGCAGCTCATCGTGTCAAGAGAACTGAGAATCGGGAAAAGGAACCAGCCTGCGGCCTCAAAGACCAAACTCGGCTGGGTGATCCATGGCAGCATCCCGAGGCGCATCATAAGGCAGGATGATGAGAGTATCCTGCACATATCCACAATCGAGACCAGAGGCGAACGGCTCGAAGAAATGGTGAAGAAACACTTCGATATAGACGCATTGGGAATAGCGGCTAAGGCGAGGCTGACAGACGGCGAGCAGCGGGCCATCGACCTCTTTGGCAGGACGGCCAAGAGAACGGAAGACGGTCGATTCGAAGTGGGACTTCTGTGGCGCAAGGACGGCGTCAAATTACCTCTCAGCTACAACAATGCGCTGAAGAGGCTTAAGAACTTAGAACACAAGCTCAGGAAAAACCCAGAAGACGAGGCGCAGTACCATGGGCAGATGAAAAATCTCATAAGCAAGGGATATGCGGAAAAATGCGACGGGACGGAGGCCGGAAGCGACCGTACATGGTACCTGCCGCACTTCCCGGTCAAAAACCCAAACAAACCGGGTAAGCTGCGACTGGTTTTCGACGCGGCGGCGAAGACAAGCGGCGTGAGCCTTAATGATCACTTGTTGGAGGGGCCTGACCTTCTGACGTCACTGCCAAGAATCCTGTTCCGGTTCAGGGAGGAAGCTGTTGCTGTGAAGGCCGATATACAGGAGATGTTCCTTCGTGTGAAAGTCAGACGAGAAGACCAGCCGGCCCAGATGTTCCTGTGGAGAGAGGACCCGAACGAGCCGCCGACCAGGTACAAGATGGTGGTGATGATTTTTGGAGCGTCGTGTTCGCCGTTCCTGGCACACTCAGCCCGGAATAGGAACGCAGAAGTATTCGCTGAGTCACACCCGGAAGCCCATCGCGCTATTTCCGAAGCCCATTACATGGATGACTACGTGGACAGCTATCCAGACCGGGAGAAGGCCAAGCAGGTTGTAGAGCAAGTGGACCAGGTGCACAGGAAAGGTGGCTTCCACTTAAGAGGCTGGACGAGCAACGACCGGAGGGTGCTAGAGGAGCTGCCTGAGGACCGCCTAGCTGAGAATACTACGCAGCACGTCACCAAGGACGAGCAGAAGACCCTGGGCATGCTGTGGGACTCCAAAGGTGACAAACTAAAATTCAACACGTCGCTATCTAGAGTTCCTGTGGAGGTCCGTGAGCTGCAGCGCGCGCCGACGAAAAGGGAGGCCCTTAGCACCGTAATGAGTATCTACGATCCGCTGGGGCTACTTAGCTGTTACACCATTACCGCCAAAGTCATCCTACAAGGCTTGTGGCGTCAGAAGCTGGACTGGGACGAGCCGCTGCCAGCTGAGTCAGCCGAGGACTTCACCCGCTGGCTGACAGACATGGAATACATCTGCCATCTCGAGCTGCCCCGGAGTTACAACGGGGGGAGCCCGACGAGGAGCCGGCAGCTGCACGTATTTTGTGATGCGAGCAAGGACGCATACGCCGCAGCCGTCTACTGGAGGATGGAACAGGAAAATGGAGATGTTCGAGTCGTGTTGGCCGCAGCCAAGGCCAAAGTAGCGCCGTTGAAGGCCCAAACCATACCGAGGCTGGAACTACAGGCCGCCCTGGTCGGAGCGAGGCTGGGAAGCGCCGTCGTAGCAGAACACAGGTGGAAAACAGATACCGTTTTCTACTGGATTGATGCACAGGTGGTGCTGTGTTGGATACAGAACGGCAGCCGGAAGTACACGCCGTACGTCGCGCACCGCCTGGGGGAAATCGCCGAACTAACATCTGTCCACCAGTGGAGATGGGTGAGCACTAAGAACAACGTCGCGGACCTAGCCACGAGAACGGGCTATGTTCCGAGGAGCGACGAGGACCCATGGTTTAAAGGGCCAGACTTCCTGCGCAGGCCTATGAGCGAGTGGCCCGCGGAGAGTCCCGCCCAAGTCGAGGATAAAGAAGAACACGTCGCATTTTACACCACAAGGGCGAGTGAGCTGGATTGTCTACCGGATGTGACGCGCTTTTCGAGTTACGAGCGCCTCATAAGATGCACAGCGATGGTTTTGTTATTCTTAGAAAAGTGCCGAGATCGTCGAGCCAACCTCGAGGTACGACACCTAGAACGGGCCGAGACGTTGTGGTATCAGAGGTCACAACGGGACAGCTTCACGCAAGAAATTCAAAAGATCACAAGTGGCAAGACGAGCTCCTTATACCGGCTCAATCCGGTGTACAAAGACGGGCTGCTCGTACTAGACGGAAGAGTCAAAGCAGCGCAGGTTCCAGCGGAGATGAAGAACCCAATCATTCTGGACGGAAGACATCCGTTCACGAAGCTACTGGTGGCACGGGAGCATGCCAGGGCAGGACACGGGAGCCGTGAGAGGGTCGTGAACGACCTCAGGCAAAGGTTTTGGATCCTGAAGCTGCGGCCGACGGTGCGCAGCATAACAAGTAAGTGTGCGTTTTGTCGGCTACGACGGGCGCACCCGAGAACACCACAAACCGGAGACCTGCCGGCGGAGCGCCTGGGGGCGTTCCAGAGACCATTTTCGTACTGTGGTCTCGACTGTTTCGGCCCGATGACGATCACCATCGGCCGACGTCACGAGAAGAGATGGGGAGCGCTCTTCACCTGTCTGACGACGCGGGCCGTGCACCTGGAGCTGGTGGCCTTGCTGTCGCCAGACTCAGCAATAATGGCCATGAGAAGGATGGCTGCGCGGCGAGGATGGCCGTCAGTCATGTACAGCGACAACGGGACGAACTTCAGAGGCGCGGACGTCGAGCTGCGGCAGGCGTACGCTGAGTGGGCACCGGCTATGGCTCAGCTGGGCCTCACGCACCGCATGCAATGGAAATTCACCCCGCCGGGGGCGCCGAGTCAAGGAGGTGCCTGGGAACGGATGGTGAGGTCGGTGAAAACCGCCTTACTCGCTACGCTGAACGAGAAGTCGCCGAAAGAAGAGGTACTCCAGACCCTGATGGCCGAGGCGGAGTATTCCGTGAACGCACGACCGCTAGTTCACGTTTCCGTGGATCCCAGCGACCCGGAGGCAATCACACCGAACCATTTCCTCCTGGGGTCGTCCACCGGACTGCCGTACGTCGGACCGTGTGTGCCGGCGGACAAGAAGACTTGGAGAGTCGCGCACGCCCTTGCCGACGAGTTCTGGAGGCGCTGGGTGAGGGAATACCTCCCCACGCTCACGCCACGCTACGGGGCGCCGCAGAGCAGCCATGCCCTGGTTCCGGGCGACCTGGTCGTGGTCGTAGATCCGGCGCTGCCGCGTAATACGTGGCCGCGCGGGGTCGTGCACCGGGTCTACCCTGGCCCGGACGGACAGGTGCGTTGTGCGGACGTTCGCACGCGCAGTGGTGTGTTCCGCAGGCCCACATCAAAATTGGCAGTGCTGGAGGAGGCGCCGCAGTCGCAACCGCGACCGCTGGCGGAGCAGCCGGAGCCGGGGGCGGTGCCGGGCGCGGAACGAGCGCCGGAGCGAGCTACAGACAGCTCGCAGTCGCCGGAGCGAGCTACAGACAGCTCGCAGTCGCCGGAGCGAGCTACAGACAGCTCGCAGCCGCCTGAGCGAGCTACAGACAGCTCGCAGTCGCCTGAGCGAGCTACAGACAGCTCGCAGTCGCCTGAGCGAGCTAGAGACAGCTCGCAGTCGCCGGAGCGAGCCACAGACGGCTCGCAGTCACCACCACGAGCTGTAGCGAGCACAAACAGCTCGCGGTCGCAGCCAGTTGCAGCGGGCACGGTCAGCCCGCAGTCACCGGAGCAGTTTGCGGCGGACACAGACAGCTGGCAGTCAGCGGAGCAGTCCACGGCGGGTCCAGCGAGCCCGCGGTCACCAGAGGAGGCTGCGTAGAACCTGGCTACTGCGCCGGGGGGAGGATGTTAAGGACAGCGGCCTCGCCTGTGTTTTAAAGTGAATTTAAAGACAATGAACACTTATCAGTGCTTTAAAACGTTTCTAAAAACTGTGAGTAAATAGTACATAAACTCTTAAGAGTGAAAATAGTGAATATAAGTGTTGTACATAAGTGTTAAATTCATTAGAATAGTGGTAAATAATTGTTTTAGAGTCACGAGTTTATTTTCTTTATAATTTCTTAACCGTAGCTTATTTCGCTTGGAAAATTAGTGTTGTACATAGGGAAAATTAGTGGCTAAAGTAAATAACATTTAGGTAAATAAAAATGTAAATGGTTTTAGAGAAAATTAGATTATAATGGTGAAAAATATATGGTTTTTCTTATACTTGTAATTTTGCTTATGTGTTACTAAGTATCTATGTAAACTGTGTGATTATGTATTGTTTTATGGTAAATAAAGAATTTCACGTTATGCGTTTCACTTATCCTGGCTCAGGGGAAATAAAGGGAAATTAGGGAAAATCAGGGAAAAATAGCCGTATAGAGAAATAAGAGAGAGATAGCTTATATGAAAATTAGAAGAGTACATTTGTGCTCCCTATACGGCATTGCCCTGAGCCAGGTAAGCTAACGACTTATCGTGCTAAATGTTCTCCTCAAATCAGTGTTATTTTTTATACGCCCCAGCTCTGCCCGAATCGGTGTAACCTTGCTATCTTCGAGTCTGATCAGAGCCGGCGGTGAAAACCTAGTGGAAAAATACAGTCCCATACATGTCTTATTTGACCAATCACCACTCATTTTGTGCGAGCGTAGGCACGTCTGCCCGTCTCCAGTACACAAACCAGACTGAGCGCGCGCAAACGTGTGGATGCATCGCAAGCGCTTGCGACAAATTCCCTTTGATTTGTGTCAAAAAACCGACACTCGATTGGAACGGCCGCAAGCTCTTGCAAGCCTACACAAACCATGGCAAACGCTCTATCCGCACGTTTGAATTTGTGAAGACTTGTCGAGGTTTGGCAAACGTGCGGACGCGGCATTAATTTTATCGACAAAACATCCCTTTTTTGTGGGTCACAACCGTTACTCTTTCAAGCGACAAGCAATTTAATATCTTATGTTTTATTAACATTTTGTTAAATTCAGCATAGTTTCTGTTGTTACAATCGCTAAACCTCGAGACGGCATGCACTGTTTATAAAAACTAATTGTAAAACTAATTGTTGCCCACGGCTCTGCCCACGTAAATATAGTATCCCACATGAACACTGTACTTTTTCCCGATAAAATGTAGTCTATGTTTCAATCCAGAGCTCAAGCTACTATCATACCAAATTTCATAAAAATCCGTGGAGTAGTTTTTGCGTGAAAGAGTAACAAACATCCATCCATCCATACATCCATCCTCACAAACTTTCACATTTATAATATTATATTTAGCTGTATAATGTATCAGTGTATATTTCATATTAAATGCCAAAGTAATATTAATATCTACCTACTAGGTGTTTAAAATAATTACTATCATTAAGTCTGACACATACACCTCGTACTCGCACAAATTAAGCTAGCTTTTGATACAAATTAGACAAATACACAAGTTGGAATATCCCGAAGTTGAATAAACTAGTACAGTCAGCGGAATAACTGTTGTTCCTCGCCTCACAATTAGGGCACCTGCAGTTAATGGTTAAAGTACAGGCGGTAGCGGTTTTTACCAAATAGCCAATAAACGACGGACGTCAAAACATAATATTATGTTTGAAAAAAAAAGGCATATTCGGCGAATCTCCCAAAAAGGTTTACTTTAGTTGAGTATAATGACGGCAGATTTTTTGAGCATTACGCGAAATTTTATCGACTGGCTACCATTTTTTTGATAAGTCACAGATTACTAAAGAATCGTGTAGAACTTAAAATATCTGTCGTTATTATCCTCAACGGAAGTCAAGTTTTTTGGCGATTTAGCCTATTACGTAATGTTATAATGATGTACTGTATTGTAAATTATTATTTCTATAAAAAAAGAAAACTTTGACAGTGACGGTGATGCATGAATATCAAGCAATCTGAACCTGAAGTCTCTATTTTTAAAGTAGACTTTCATTTTAACATTGATTGTACTAGTATTATATGTGAACCGACATGTTATCATGAAATGATTTTGTGAATTTTAAACCAATCAGAACGTGTTTCACGTTGGTTTAACGTTTACGAGAATACCGTTTGATAGATTTAGCGTATCAGGACTTGATTGTAATTGTATTAATGCAGGTTTTATTTAGCAGAAATAACCCCCTGGGCGCAAAATCCGCCCAACTCCCGTCGTCGTCGAAGAAAACGTATCATTTGCATTCAAAACAACCCCTAATGCGCTCAGGACAGCGCAGCGTGGTGCAGCCTGAAATTCGAGCTCTTACAATGAAACGTGTATCTTCTTGTGTACTGAATAAAGTCTAATTTTGATTCAGTATTTTAACGGTCTTATTCATAAAAAAAACTTGTAAAACGTTTATAACGGATAATAGTTAAAATGCTCGATAGGCTTATATAACGTTCGATAAAATTGTCTATTCATAACAGTTCTATAAACCTTCTATAACTAACAATTGTCTTTAAGCAAAAATGTTGCCATTATTAGGAAGTTGGACGAACATATTGAATCGATCATAGATAATATGTATAAAACTACAATAATTTGTTGTCTACGCAATACGGAACGTCAAATAATTTCAAGTTGTCAACTGTTGTCAACGATCAATAATTTATCGTATCTATTTGAATTTATTTTTGTAGTACCTTACATTATTATAAAAGTAGTTTTAATGGCATTGCAATTGATCTCGACTGTTAAAAGGCAGAGAAGTGAAAACTGGTTGGAGGAAGATAAGGTTAGTACTGATACACCTAAAATTGGACCATAGTAAGGACGGACGTCCAAAGAAAACGGATCAACCGGTTCAACCCCACTTCTGTACACTTTTCTTCGACGCGTATTTCTAGTTGTTCAATGACATCAAAAATGTGTAAAGCTTGCATTATTTTATAAAATCAGAAATAATTATTTTGTTTACAAAATAACATTGACAAAATATTTGTGTCAAATGTCAGTTTTTTAGTAATCAGCTGTTAAGAGTTTGGCCATCTTGTATCTTATAGTACTGTTAAAGTAGGGTCCTGGCCTCTATAACTTTATGATAGGTTTATAGAACTCTTTGTTGATATAATGCTGTTATGAATACAATTTTTTGCCAATCTTCTTATAGTGATCTTATAGAACACTTTAGGTGTTCTATAAGTTTTTATGAATAAGAGCGTAAGTGTATAGCCCTATCGTCTTGTATCACAGCTGTGACCTGACCCTTATGGTGTCTACAGACACACGAATTTGGTACGGAGCGTACAGCGGATCTGGTACGCTCCGTACCAGATCCGAGCGTGTGTAGGGCAGTCCGGCGAACATATGAAGAAGGCGAAGTGTTGTCCGCATCGGATCTGGTACGCTCCGTACCATATTCGTGCGTGTGTAGAGCAGTCCGGCGGTTTGGCCGTACAACAGTATCAGTGTTGCCAACTTAGGGATGTACCCCCCAAAATTAGGGCAAATATCTACGGGGTTTACTAGAGGACAGGATGTTTAGAGTTTACTCCTTATGAATCAATTTGTATGTAATAATAAAAATTATTTTAATGTGTGTATATAGCCAGGGATATGAAAATGTATTGGGAGTGAAATCAGATTAAGACAAGTTAGTTTTATGTTATTCACGCGTAAGTCTTTATGTTAAACACATAACCTTTCTTTCTAGCTTATTATCTCTTAGACCTGTCAATGGTATAAGTAATCAGGGGTAAAATTTGGGGAGAAATATTTTTTAAAGTGTTGGTATCACTGCCCGTTATCAATGAATTGCGGGAATCATCGTCGTCATTTAAAAACCGCACTGTAAATAGAACTCTGTGCTAATGTAATAGAGCATAAAATCGAACACACGAGTGTCGAGCGTTTCGCTTCACTGCACCGTACCAAATTCGTGCGTGTGTAGCGACACCGAATTTGGTCTCCGGATATGGTTCGCTGTACGCTCCGTACCAAATTCGTGTGTCTGTAGATAGCATTAGTGTTCATTTTTAAGTTTGTTGTGCACACTATATTATACAGTGTACCTACTTGCCAAACTTTAATTTATTCAAGGGCATTAAACTGTAAACCATCGCTTTTTCATTTCATAAAGGCAAAATTATAAAACTAAAGAAGTTTTAACTTCAAATGGTTTTATCTTATGCCTTGTACCACGGAATGAGCTTATAATAAGAGCGTCGCCGCGCACTTTGTTAGTTTATTCATGTGATTTTAAAGCAATGCAATTCTGCAAATATGTTCTCGCGATTGTTCAATTCTGTATGCGAAATTGATATAATGCGGGGTTCACAAACAGTGCATTGTTCAATTGTTAACATTAAAATTCGTTTGTGATTGAGAAAGTGGTCCTCTGGATCGATCTATAGCATGCTAGAGCCTAATCGTACATAGTAACAATAAAATACATCATCATCATTATAATTAAGTGAAACAAAAACTTTCAGTACAGTTTTACGAGAATTGTGCCAACGTAGAAGAATAATATTTGGCACAGTTAAAGTTTATGTAGAGAAAAATGTGCTGAAAGTTAAAAAAAATACATATGCAAAACGCTTCTTTGGTCATCTGGGTGGCTACCTTTACAATAAAACATAAATTATTAAAGATATTCCATCAAACAAAATATAAATGTTGAACAGACATATTATAATGGCTAATGAATTCATTTGTTTTTTCCTCTTTTGGTTTTTTCTTTGCGTCACTCTGATTACAAAAGGAAAACTTGAAACTTCGTATTATTTTCACCGCGGCACCAGTGCTGCAGAAACGGCTCGAAGGATTAATGATATGTATGGCGGCGGTGTCGCAAAAAAAAAAACACAGTGCGTTTTTGGTTCCAACGTTTTCGTTCTGGAAATTTCGACCTGCAGAACAAGCCCCGCAGACGGCCGGCGACTAAAGTTGATAATGAAGAATTGAAAGCTAGGTGGAGCTTCAATTGGAATGTCTAAGAGATCCACCGTATTCCCCGGACCTTGTTCCAACAGATTACCAATTTTTTTCTCGGAATTTAGGTAACTTCTTGCAAGGGAAAAAATTCAACTCCGAAGGGGCAGTACAAAACGCCTTCAAAGATTTTATTGATATCTGTCCGAATTTTTTAGTAAAGGAATCAATGAAAGTTACCTAAGACATGGGCAAAAGTACATATACTATACTTTGATTAAATAAATATAATTATTATTTTAAAAAAAACTGCTTTATGTTTCTTATTTACAAAACGCCAATTTCATATATAATGACCTAATATTATCCTTTGTGAAGTGAAGAGAAGAACTTACCATATATTCTGTGTTGATTTATCTTTATATTATATTGAGATATAAATATTTATCTTAGCTTTAAATCTATAAAAAAAGTCCTGACGTTATGTGTGTGCGTACAACAGCTGTGTACGTACATAATGTATGATTAATTTTGAGCATACAATGTTCGCACACATGGCAAGTCGTCCTTTCTACAAGCACTCAGTGGGTACAAAGTGTGTCAATATATTATTGTCACTCAGCGAAACCCCACTCGTGTAGGTCCTCTATCAATATTAGCCCTTATTATTGGAAATTTGACAATAGGTAATATGAGCCCCTAACCTTATCAGCTTATAAATTATTCCAACCTAGGAACAGTAACCTTTTGTATCACCCTGTCGTAAAGTTGACTCGTTTTCACTTAAGTTAAGGGTTAGATTATCTTTATAGTAAGGACAGCATAGTATTTAGAACAAGAATACAGGGTGTATTTCTATCCGAATGAAATATTTAACCCAACATTATGATACTATAATATTACTTACGTAATTTATTTATTTCTTATAAGGACACCAAATAGTACATTACATTAAAAATATTGCCCCTTACTAATAAACGCTGTATAAGCTTTGAATAGTTATACAGTGTTTTGTTCACGTCACACAAGTGACACTTTTAATTCGATAGAAGAAATAAAACACTGTATAACTATTCAAAGCTTATACAGCGATTATTAGTAAGAGGGATTATATTATATAAATGATGCCTCGTGACACCCCCAGGTGTATCTTTCGGGGGTGCCATTAGACCGGAATGTAATTGGGGAGACGACTAAGTACATAATATCAAATATTGTGTTAAATTTATATACTCAGAAATATTGAGTTATGTACAGATATATTATGTGCAGTTTAGTAATAACTAAGGTACATCGAAAAAAACAAAAAAGTTTGAAATATTTTTCTTAAATTATAACCAAAACTAAAACGCATTAATTTCGGAGAAAGTTAACAAATATATTCCTGAGGCCATTTACAAGCTTTTACCTATAAGTGACGTCACAATTAAGTACGACTTTTGTATGGAGCATTTACCTACGAAAATTTTTATTATGTTGATTTTAGTATAATATTTCATCTGAGAAGCAACTCATATTTAGGTAAGAAATTTATGAAATAATCAAAATTAAGTCGTCTACGCTATCAACTATCCTACTAATATTATAAATGTGAAATTTTGTGAGGATAGATGGATAGATGGATGTTTGTTACTCTTTCACGCGAAAACTACTAAACGGATTTCAACGAAATTTGGTATGGTAGTAGTTTATTTAGGCTCCGGATTGAAACATAGGTTACTTTTATCCCGGAATAGTACAGTATTCCCGAGGGATATTCGATAGCATTTTACGCGGGCAGAGCCGCATGAAACAGCTAGTATCAACATAAGTATGTCCACAGACCACAGCTCAGCAATGAAAATTCAAATAACACCAAATAAAACGCTTCAACTTTTTATACAATTACAAATGTTGCCGCGCAAGTTGGAATTTGATAAAGTTGAAAACCCCGGAACGAAATAAAACTATGTTGAACCGTAACACAATTACCGTGCTCGACATCTGACGTTTAACACCTAAATATATTTATTCAGTGGCGCTTACACCGACACTTTGTGAATTTGTCGTTTCATACAAATAATTATTAAAGGTACGCGCACACTATGGCCGCAGCAGGCCGCTAAATGCGTACTTAGTAGTTAGTACATTAAGGACATTAGGACAGGCTGGGCTGCAGCGCATTGACGGATTTTCAGCGAGAAGTTTTTTTTATGTAATGAACCAGGAAAGGAGCAGACGGATTGCCTGATGGCAAGCGATTACCACCGCCCATGGACACTCGCAACACCAGAGGAATTACACTTGTAGCTCCTCTGGTGCTGCACTCACTCGGCGAAACACAACACAAGTTATTTGACGCCGGTTTTCTGTGAGGTTGTGGTATTTATCCGGTCAAGCCAGCCAATTCATGCCGAAGTGGCTCTCCTACACTCCGTGTGATCCTACTTTTTTAAGGTCAATTGGCCCACCACACATACCTCCCACTGCAACTCCTGTGTAGCCAGGATCGACAGTGCAGACAACCGACCAAAAACCTTTTGATATGATCTCAGGGGTGCCAAAAGGACATGCTAAATCTGTCTTGGGACCCGCAACGAAATTAATGAGAAGATTGTAAGAGGAGTAGGAAGTGTTCCAGTTTCCCTCCCCAAGCACGCTTGGGAGACAGTCAAATTGTAATGACCGTGTAATCCTACTACTATAAATGTGAAAGCAACGCAATGCATTAATCAAATCCGCAACGCAATAAACAACGCAACGAGTGATGTGGCCTGCTGCGCCCCGGCAAAGTGTGATAGTTCATACAAAATGTATGGAGCCCATTTTTACGAAGCGGCCCGCCCCGTTGCTACCCGGAACAATGTGCGAGTACCTTTATAGTTACAAACTTGATGGTTCGGGTGTTTAACTTAATCCTACTATACTATTTTAAGTGTGAAAAATTTGTAAGAATGAATTTTTTTTTTTTTAATGAAATAAGGGGGCAAACGAGCAAACGGGTCACCTGATGGAAAGCAACTTCCGTCGCCCATGGACACTCGCAGCATCAGAAGAGCTGCAAGTGCGTTGCCGGCCTTTTAAGAGGAAATAGGGTAATGGGGGAGGGTAGGGAAGGGAATAGGGTAGGGGATTGGGCCTCCGGTAAACTCACTCACTCGGCGAAACACAGCGTAAACGCTGTTTCACGCCGGTTTTCTGTGAGCCCGTGGTATTTCTCCGGTCGAGCCGGCCCAATTCGTGCCGAAGCATGGCTCTACCACGTTAAGTGTGAAAAATTTGTAAGGATGAATGGATGGATGCATAGATGGATGGATGGATGTTTGTTACTTTTTCAAACTACTGAAGGGATTTTGTTGACATTTGGTATGGCAGGAGTTCAAGCTCTGAATTAACACGTAGGCTACTTTTATGCCGAAAAAGTACAGAGTGTTTCCGTTAGATACCGTATTTACGCATCTGAAATCTTCTTTGAATGAAGGAGTAACAAACATTCACACATCTATACATCCGTACGTACAAAATTTTTCTCGTTTATAATATTAGTAAGGATCCTTGGAAAATTTATCACACTACTGCTGAAGAAAAGAGCTAATTACACTCATTAAGGACTGTAACACAACACGTGTGATGGAAGTGAAAACGCCGCTATTTTCCGCTACCTCCGGTTTGAGCGCCAAATCGCTAACCACTGAGCCATAGAGGTCGTCAAATAACATTGTTAAAAATCATTAGTCAAGTCAACATTAGTCAAGATATAATAAAGTCGCCATACTTCGTCGAAGTCTTAATGAAGACAACATGAAATATTGAAACATAAATAAAGTTGAGAAACAGAATTCAATATCATCTTACCAACTTAAAACGCTTTTGTAAATAAGTTTTCCAAAGTAAAATGCGAGTAAATTGAAAAGGCAAGTCATTATTTATAACAATTGAGTGGAAACCTTAGACTTAGAATACTCTGATAATTACTTTGTTCAGCGCTATAATGTCAAAGTAAAAGGTATTAATAACTTATGATGTGATGTTACATATATACATATAATCACGCCTCTTTCCCATAGGGGTAGGCAGAGACCGCCTCTTTTTTCCGTAGGGGTAGGCAGAGACCACTTCTTTCCACTTGCTACGATCCATACATACTTGTTTCGCTTCATCCACTTTCATTCTTACCATCCATTCCTCCTCTTACATTCAACGTAGCGAAGCGGCTCTCCATGGGCCACTTTTCGCCTCCGCGAGAACGAGACATGATGGGTGGCGAACCACATCGCCGCCATTTTGGATAATTAAATTATTTTTATAATTATCCATTGCATTCTCACGGATTTGCGGAGAGGATAGGAATAGGAAAAGGGAAGGATAGGTGGTGTGGAAAGTAAGATTGGTAAGTTAGAGTGGGAAATAGGAAATGTAGGATATTACCGCCCAGGAGGGCAAGGGATAGGACAGTAATAGCTAGGGAAGCCGGGGTAGCGTACCCGTATACTATACCACAACTACCGGACAGGTAGTTGGGATGAGTATCCCATGACATTATGTGTGATATTTTAGTCATTATTTATTGCTACCCGACTATCAAAGATAAGAGGATATTCCATTGGGTCGTTACGATAAAACTGGAATAAACTGGGCCTCTTGTCAAGATGCATTCGATAATTTCGACAGCGAACTTCGTAATCAAAAATGTATGGGATTTGACATAAGTATCCTCGCTAAGTGACATATCGCTTGCGATGCGTTATGTCAAATCCCATACATTTTGTTTTCGAACTTCGCCGTCGAAATTATTGAATGCATCTCGACTAGACGCCCTGGTATCATCGTAGACCAAGTACATCGTTTACGACGATCGTCAACGATGTACGTTGTCGTATACGATATCGTAAACGATATAATACATAAACTTATAATATATCAATTCAATGGGCCCCATAACTGGTTTCTGATGTACGAGTATGTCGATCGCGATAACTAATTGAGTCTACCCCAAAATTCAACGTCTAATCTTAGATCATTTCTATTAGTTTGGTCTTGATATTACAAATGATGTACCTTAACACCTATCTAATATAGGTACTTTGATCAGATCCAAATTAATCTAAACTCAAAAAGATAAAATTCGACAATTAAATAATAATAGACAACAGTGGCGAAGGCTGATTCTCCTTCATAGGGAAGCCGGAGCCTGTATAATAGGTAGAGATTTCTATGAAGGTTTGCAAAAGGTAAGTGACAAGGGAAGCCGATAGGAATGGAGTTATAGGAACCCTTCGCCACTGATAGACAATAGCTCCCCACACAGATTTCGTTGACGGTGGCCGCTTTCATTGAAACTTGATTTTAATCCATCCATCGACTTGACCTTGGACATTGTAAAGTTAAAAAAGTTGACTTGCAATATGTACTCGAAGAGAGATCACAACTCGGCTTCTAAAAATTAAAAGAAATAATATATAAAAATATATTGTGTTATTAATTTTATATTAACAAAAGTACATTCATTATACGGACGCTCTAATGGTGAAGGAAAACATTGTGAGGAAACCCGCACATGGTTGGCCCCAGACGTATTGACCAGTTGATCCTCTGGACTAGTCTGACTATGTTGTGAGAATGCCGTATGTGCTTGGGCAACCATACAACATTTAAAAACCAACTGTCCCAGGCTACAGTATTTCAAGAGTGGTTACTTCGCTCGGAGAATACTGTTTATATCATCCATTAACGGATGTAAAGGCCTAAGTTTTTATTAACAAAAGTTGTCCCTAACTCACTATACATCCCTTGATCCATTTCCTATTAAAGTGAAGGGATAGAGAGAAAAGCCTTCTTATAAGGAATATGTAAATAAAAGGGGCCTTTTTTAAATAATATATACTCAAAATGGGTAATTCGATAAGTGATTATCTAAAATTGAGTACTTAGCTTGTAAGGTACCTACTTTCTTCAACTTTTTGAAGTGAAACTGCTTAAGGTTCGATGAGACTATTGTTGGATTTTAAATGATGTGATGATTTTAGATAGACATACGAAATTTTACCTATAGTATGACCGTATACCTAGGTAACACTGAAAATGTTAAGAAAATGAAAAACGGCTTAATGTAGAAAGATGTCAATAAAGTTTTTCGAAGTAATCTCCGTTCCTCTCTACACATCGTCGCATTCGATGGAACCACTGAGAAAAGCAGTGGGCCCATTCTTCCTTGGGGGGTCTCTTCTATGGCATTTTCGTATGCTTTCACCGCATCTTCAGGGCTCGTAAAGCACATACCTCAAATTTTATTATATTTAGCGACACCAGTTTAGCGACCTCTGTGGCTCAGTTGGTTGAGCATGTTGGTGCTCAAGCCGGGGGTCGCGGGTTCGAATCCCGCCGAAGGAAAAAATTTTTCTGTGTTCCTGGGTCATGGATGTGTATTAAATATGTGTATAATATAATAAAAATCTTAAATATGTGTATAGTATAAATGTATTAAATATATTTCCGTTGTCTGGTACCCGTAACACAAGTTCTTCGAGAACTTACCACGGGATCAGATTGACGTGGTGTGAAGCGTCCATAGATATTATAATATATTATTATTACTACCAGTCCATGCGAATGTGTTTCTGGTCGTCGGTTAAAGTATGGGGAATCCATCTGGTACAAAGCTTCTTGACGCCTAAATGTTCATGTAATATTTTTTGAACTTGACTCATACCAGGCTTGCCCGTATCTGCTGATAGGTCACTCTTATCTTCCTCTATCATGCGTCGCACAGCACTGATGTTATCTTCAGTAGTCGCTGTTAAAGGACGTTCCTCACGCGGATCATCATTGAGATTGCTACGTCCACGCTTAAACTCGTTAAACCAATTGTAAATAGTGGCACGAGATGGGGCTTCAACTTTGTAATTGAGTAAGTCCACAACGAAAGTCATAATAAATCATTGGACGAGAATTTTCTCGCGTTAGGTTAATTTTCACGTGTAACAAGAGTTTTAGATTTGCCGCCAATTCACAAAACAAATGACAAATGAATACAATATACTACATTAGGTTACCAAAGAGTTCTAAAATTGAAATTAAAAAAAAGTTTTCATTGGCAAAGTTTCTAACTGGCCAGTTCTAAACATTTTCAGTGTTCCCCACGTACAATACTTGATATTATATTTATCGCCTATTGGCATAATATAGAAATACGCTACAGTACATAATATTATTATAATATACTTTTACATTATACAACTAGATGTTGCCCGGGACTACGTGCGGCAAAAGTTAATTTCGCAGAAACCGTACATTTTTTCGCGATAAACAGGAGCCTATGTCCTTCCACATGGTCTACTCTACATCTGTGCCAAATTTAATTAAAATCGGTCCAGTAGTTTCGGAGACTATTCGATGCAAACAAACAAACTTTTACTCTTTATTACATTAGTATAGATAATTAATAAATTGTTATTATTAGCTTTCAAACAAAAAGAAAATCAAACCGGTTCATCCTTTTGGGGATACGATGCCACAGTCACACACACATACAGATTACAGACAGGTCAAACTTAAAACTGATCAAAGCTACAATAATACATGGAAAATGCAATAAAATAATCTCCAAAAAGCACAACTTTTAACCGACTTTGAGACTGATAAAAAGTTAAGAAGAAAACAGTTTTTACTATTCTCGTTTTAAAGTCGGAGAGAAATTTAAATAGGTAAAGTTTTTTTAGTCTCTTTTCAGTGTTATGAATTAATTTTGTTGGCAAGTTCATACTAAGCTATAGAAATACCTACCTAAACACGAAAGGCAAAAAGTAATAAAAAAACGTTTTTTTTTTGCTTATACTTATGTACAACGTCATCAGCCGTCGTCATCTATACTATTCTAAAGAGGAAATATTTGTTTCTTTGTTTGTGTTTGTATTGATTAATATGCTCTGAAACTACAAGACCGATTTTGTTGCGCATAGATGTAACAGTGTAGACTACGGTAAAAAACAGGCTACTTTTTGTCGCAGTAAAATGTTTGATTCTCGCAGAATTTCCTTTTGCTCGCTTACTGTTTGACCACGATGGAGGAATACATTTTTTTTTTAAACTAAAACCTCTTATTTATAGATCGCGTCTCGTTACGATACACGGTACAACATATTTTGGGTATAATTATCATCACCGATATCACGCCATCTATCGGAAGCTACTTATCCTTTTTAAATAATAACTTTACCATCTAATGCGTTGGATGTAAAATTTTGATTTTTTATTATTTTTATAAGTTATTCTTTATGCACGAATAGAGAATGTTTGGATTTAAAATGATGAATAAAGTTTTAGTAATTCTGCCACATTTTTTTTTGTGTTCCCGTTTGTAAAATAACGTATTGTTTAAAAGTTGCGGCAGTTACATTCACATTTCACAGCAACTACTTTTAACTAATCAGAAAAAGTTTCTGGCAATCCTGCAGCATATTAATCTCATTTCAAAGAGGCAAGTTCGGTCGTTATCTAGGAATTATTTTCGTTTTCAGTTTGTACTTTACTTTTATATGATTTTTTGTATCTAGTACTTATCAAAAGCGCCCGTCACACGTACAGTTCTGTCTGCAGGAAATAGCACGCATCGTTCCAAACCGCGCTCCGAAACGAACGTGTAAATGCGCCGTGGCGACTGTCCAATCTGGCATATCAATGATAGCCAATAACAGCACATTTTCCATCGCTTTGAATCGCGCGCGACGACCTTTTTTGCAAGACGCCAGCATTCTAAGCCGTAACACATTTTTAGCAGTAATTAGTACGTGGACAGCCTCCGTGGCAAAGTGGTTAGAGCTTGGCTCACGACTCGGAGGTCATGAGTTCCATTCCCGCGTTGGAACAAAAAAAGTTTTTTCCAAGTTTGTTTAGGTTAATGCAGGCTGATCACCTGATTGTCTAACAAGAAATAATATGATCTAGTATAAAAAGTCGGACCTGTGCCTGATCTCTCGTCAGTCGTGTCGGTTATCTCTACTACTGGGTTATAAGAGTAAAGGAAGAGAGATTGCTCTTGTGTACGGTGCACACATTTGGGCACTATAAAAATACTCCTGCGTAACTGGCCTGGTTTAAATGAAACCGGCCACCGTCACCGAAAATCGATGTGGTAAGTTATTTATTATACTGTATGTAATATTATGTACTTTCTTAACTATTAAGTTATCAACTTAACATTTTACGTTATTCAGTGATACACGAGTTTTGCTGATGCTCTCGAAAACCGCTGATAAAGGCACTATTGGATTTTTAGTCCTCGTAGCTGTAAAAGGGTTAAAAACCACAGTAAAAAACGCTTAACCCACTCTATGCAACATGGATCATTTAACTTCACATTCCGCCTCCAATCCTTTTAACTTTTATTCATTTAAGCCAAAGTGAAAATTGTACATTTGCCAACTACTTTTCGTGACATATGCAGACTAAATAAAACTACATGCAGCATGCCGCTTTAGTACTATTATATAACTATATTATATTACTATGTATTACTTTTTACCTTACTAAATAATACTTAGTCTTACTAGCTTTGGCGCAGTATCACCTGCATAAAGACAATACCACGGGAACACTGTATTTTTTTATATATAAAGTAGCCTATGTGTTTGTAGAGAGCTAAAACTGTCATATCAATTTGCAGTAGCTTCTTAAAAAGTAACAAATCAGGGGCGTGCGCTCCATAAAGGCAGAAATGCAGTGCTTTACTTGAGTTGTCATTCACAGATATTTAAATAAAACGTTCGTACGTTTTATATGACTTTAATTAATAGTAAATAAATGAATAAACAAAATATAATAACTTAAAAACGCCTAATATTTTATAAATAGCACCTATTTGCAAGCATATATAAACATTATTTGCCAGGCGTTTGGCTCAAGCACCGACTCTGCAAATTAATATACCCAAGTCATGCCTTCGCGTACGGCAGTATATTTGTTCGCATGTGTGTAGTAATTTTGGTGTCCGTACACAGTTCGTAAACGCACACACCTATGAATATCCATAGCGGCAGCTCCCGCGGCAGGCTTCGTACTTCGGCAGATGTCGGGAGTAATCGGAAATATAATCCGAGTAAATATAATTGACATTCACGTACATTGATTACGTATGCACATTACGCATTTTTGTATTATAGCTCTACCAGAATCTGATGGCATTTTAAAAAAAATAAAAAATGTGATTTTCATATGGCAATGTCAAGTATGACCCGTCAAATCAAAGTACGTGATCTGTCAACCGCTGCTAAAATTTTGTGATTATGTTCTTGGAATTTGTTGTTTTTGTGAAAATATCCAAAAAGGCAATTCGATCTCAAGCGAGAAATATTGTTTTCTATGTCTATAGTAAAATACAGAAAGAAGAAGGTGTAAATCAAATTCAATCTTATAATTTAAAGTTCGTGGTAGAGTTGACCGGTAAGTTAGAGTGAGTTGTTTTGATACTTTTAGTTTTTTTATATTTTCTTAGGTAATTAGTGTGACTTCTTTAAATGTGTTTCCAGTACTACTATAAGGTGAATCGTAGCTGATGGCACATCGAATGATGGTTTGTTTTCCATGCCTGGTAAAAGGAGGAGAGGAGGAAAAAAGAAAATCAACTTATGACAGTTTCGATTTATAGTTGATTAGGAATAAAGTAAACGAGTTCTATACAGTTCGGAAGGAAATTCCAACATTAAATAAACTGTTGCCAATTTAATTGTATGTTATTCGTAATAAATAAGTATATAAAGTAATTCACGATTGATTTATTTTTCATGAAATATCATTATACTAGATGACGCCCGCAACTCCGTTGCGCCAAAATTCGTTTATCGCGGCGGAACGTACATTTTTCCGGGATAAAAAGTATCCTATGTCCTTTCTCGGGTCTCAAAGTATCCCTATACCAAATTTCATCAAAATCGGTTCAGCGGTTTGGGCGTGAAGAGGTAACAGACAGACAGACAGACAGACACACTTTCGCATTTATAATATTAAGTATGGATTACATAGTATAAAACAAAGTCCCTTTTTTGTCTGTCCCTATGTATGCTTAAATCTTTAAAACTACGCAACTGATTTTGATGCGAGTTTTTAAAATAATAGTCATTAAGTATTTAATAGTCTTTAAGATATTATAAGATTATGGTAAAATTTATATTCAAGTACTTATTATGTAAGTATATTATCAAGTGGTCGCGCATGTCGTATCGAGGTGATAGGGTCCCATTTTTAACAATTTGCATTGGGCAAACCTAAAAACATGTTCAATATTGTATCAGTAGTATATTGCTGTAAGTAGGTAGAGAATTATTCGCCGAAGTAGTTTTTTCTCCAAGAACACTATTCCACGCGGGCGAAGCCGCGGGCAAAAGCTAGTTTTCTATATTATACACCGAACATTCTTCATACAGTCTTATTATAATTCATGTTCAATAATACTAAAGACATAATTAAATATTAACCAGTATCAAGATCGTTTAATCCAATTTCCCCAGTATTGCACACTACAAATTTTTTTTTCCCTATTTGCCATGAGATTCTGGTACACCTATAGTGTGGTTTTATTTGCATTAATAGCAGAAATGTATCGTTTCAAAGAGGCCATTTTACAATTTACTTTGTTTACTATTTTTCATTTAAACATTTGAAAGTGTGTATAGTTAACAGTTTATTACTGAGTATAATAATTGAAGTGATTTGCATGTTGATTTTGTGCGTTTGAATATTTTTTTAAAATGTTATTTAATTGTGAGGTGCATACCACAATTGTCATTCAGTGAAAAGATTCAAATTGTGTCTAGAGGTAGGTGTGTACTCGAGTTTTATTATTAAGTTTATTTATATATTTTGCGAATCACATGAAAATCGGCCTTTTTAAAGGCCACATCGGATATCTTGCAAGGGACGTGTTCTGTAACTATCACTCACTTGGATAAGATATTTGAGGTGGCCGAAATCTTGCGTTTATTTACATCGGGATATTAGTAATCTCAAGTAACCGGAATCTTGAATTATATATGAAAATGGAAATTGAAGCTGATTAGGTGAGTAGTTATAATATTTTAGCTTATTATTTTACTTATTAGAATTGAAATTTTAAAGTTGCCGTAGAAGATGTACGTACATGAATAGTAGTACATCTAAGACTTGTTCTGTTGTCATGGTTTCCGACTTAGAGATCCGTCGCTTGGATGTGGCTATGCTAAAAATCTATTTAAAAGAAAAAGTTTTTGTGACCGCATACCCAGTGTCATAAACCTGTGCACGCCGCTGTAACAAATATCCATCCATTCCCCAAAACTTTCACAATTGTAATAATAATACAAAAACCTAAACGCACTTAAGTGATATTTAGTACCAAATCCACACAAGATATAGTGATTTACAAGTCAGGAGAGGTAAGTGGATTGACGTGTTCAAGAGCTGTCTCCTAAATCTACGTCACAGGGGTCAACAACCTGACTGAGATAACTGATAGATTATAGTTACGGCTGAGCACCGAAACGCCACTTAAATTGCACTCAAGTCATACACTGTTTTTTCTGCCAAGTAGAGAGAATGACAGTTTTAAAAATAGTTTAGCTTTTTAGCACCGTTTTAACGCCTTCAAGTTTTGGAAATTAAAGCTCTAATTATTGAATAGACTGTGTGTAAATTTTATAGGCAGGTAACGTTGTGATTTCAGGATTTATTTTTACTTTTGCCCGAAAAGGATGTCACAAATATAAAATGTATCAAATTTTAAAGTGAATTACGTTACCAAGAATTTAACCGCAGACAAAAGCTTGCATAAATATACTTTATTAAATATATAAATAAAACGAAGAGCATTCCACAAAATTTAATAAACAGAAGTCGTACATTTGAATGAATTAAGTATATCAACATATCCTACTTAATATTATAAATGTGAAAGTTTATGAGTATGGATGGATGGATGGATGTTTGTTACTCTTTCACGAATAAACTACTTAACGGATGTCGATGAAATTTAGTATGGTAGTATTTTAGGCTTTGGATTAAACATAGGCTACTTTTAACTTTATACCGGTAAAGAACATCATTCCCACGAAATACCCAATAGTATATTTACGCGGGTGCAGCCGCGGGAAACAGCTAGTCTCATTATAAAATTCATGTCCAGAACTGCGTGAACAATTTTGTTAACAGAGTTTAGCTCGGTGGAGACGAGATACTTTACTGCGACGAGTTTTGACAATCCTTTTTTGCCGCATTGCGGTGTAGCAATTGAAAATGTCCAAAATCAAAACATGAAACGAAATTTAATTTGAAAAATAATTAACTTTTATCCGAATGTGCAGCGCAAAAAATCATACTAAATTTGAAGCTAATCTAGTTAATATTTTATTTTTATTTTACGTATGATGATGGAAATAATTACCACATTTGGCTTTGCCGCCATAATAAAGTTTCATTTTCTATATACAAGTAAGCGACCAACCAACAAAACAGTTTTTTTTTTATTTAATAAAGGTTGCAATTCTGTGAGTTGTAGCCCAGATCATAGATAAAAAGATATTAAATTCTTATTTTGTACAAAAAAAAAATACTACAGTAAACTGTGCAAAATTAAAAATTTATAGTTGTGTAGCGGGGGCTACCGATCGCGGCCACTTGTAGCCCGTCTACGCCGACCCTCACATACCGCGGCTCCGTGTTAAATCGGCCATGTTGGTTTCACCGCAGCTATCCATCGCAATGGATCAATTCTGTCACGGCGGAGAGAACTCAACAACTAAAACTAATATCCAACGCTGGCGGTTTTACGTGCGATTTTTTCCAGTTTGTAGCGGAAAATGTGGGATTTTCAAAAGGTTTTTTAGCGATGCTAGCTAAGTTTTAATATACACTAGCGGTTCCCCCGCGCCTCCGCCCGCGTAAATATAGTATCGGATATCCCGCGGGAATACTATATTTTTCCGGGATAAAAAGTAGCCTATGTTTTAATCCAGAACCTAAACTACTACCATACCTATTCATCGAAATCCGTTTGGTAGATTTTGCGATAGAGGAACCAACATCCATCCATACATCCTCACAAACTTTCTATTATAAATGATAATATTAGTAAGATTTTTAGATCGTAGGTTTTCTATGAAGGTGGCTTAAACATCTCGAAGCATAATATACGACGACCTCTATGGCTCAGTGATTCAGCAACAAAAAGTTTTTGTGTTCCTGGGTCATGGATGTGTATTAAATATGTGTTAAATATACTAAAAATCTTAAATAGTATAGCATAAAAGTATTAAATATACTTCCCGTTGTCTGGTACGTGTAACACAAGTTCTTCGGATAGTTAGCACGGGGCCAGATTGACGTGGTGTGAAGCGTCCATAGATATTATTATTATAGATAGTGGCGTAGACAATCTCGTAGCACGTAAATAGCTGCGTAGATTGTGTCGTAGCACAAGGTGACTACCATTCACGTAGAACATCTTGTAGCACAAATCTAGTCACGTAGAACATCTTGTAGCACAAAGATAGTCGCATGGACCATCTCGTAGCACAAAGATATTCGCGTAGATCATCTCGTAGCACTTAGATAGTTGCGTAGATCATCTTGCAGTACGTAGATAGTCGCATAAAAAATAAATAAAATAAAATATGTTAATACATAGACTATGTAGCGTAGAATATCACGTAGCCAGTAGTATGTAACGTAGATCGGCGTCGCCTAGTGTAGTTTATGTAAGGGTTCCGTACGCAAAGGGTAAAACGGCACCCTATTACTAAGACTCCGCTTAGCATCCGTCTGTCTGTTCGACTCTCACCAGGCTGTATCTCATGAACTATGATAATACATTATTAACTAAAATTTATTACAAAAAAAGAACGCTTATCTACAATTATGACCATCTCTAAAAATAATCTATCTCTACCTGTGATAATTAGACAGTTGAAATTTTCACAGATGATGAATTTCTGTTGCTGCTACTAAAACTTAGGCCTTTACATCCGTTAATAGATAATTTATACAGTATTCTCTGAGCGAAGTAACCACTATTGAAATACTGTAGTGCTTGGGACAGTTGGTTTTTAAATGTCGTATGGTTGCCCAAGTACATACGGCATTCTCACAACATAGTCAGCCTAGTTCAGAGGAATGAACTGGTCAATACATCTGGGGCCAACTATGTGTGGGTTTACTCACGATGTTTTCCTTTACCGTTAGAGCGTCCGTATAATGTACTTGAGAGGGATTTGAACCTGCACTCTCTCGAGTGCTGACCAAACGGTCAATCCACTAGGCTACGGAGTTTTTGTTTGTTATGTATAACAACAAATATTGTATCGATTTACCTTAATATTTCTGAGTATATACATTAAATTGAATATTTTACACGTAGTCGTCTTCCCTAGTGCGCGTAATGACGCATATTTTGCGTTTGGAACGCGTAAGGTGCTAGATCTGTAGATAGCTTCGTAATGCATCTCTAACGGCCCGTTTTAATAACCTATCTATCTATAACTATTTGTTGGATATGTCAAATTTGTATCGCGAGAAACCGGCAAATGATTGAATGACGAAGTTTTTAACAAAATATAGTTATAGATAGATAGGTTATTGAAACGGGTCGTTAGAGTCTTTTATTACTTATCTTAACGTAGCTTTCGTCACAGCGAACACGTCTTGCATTTTATTTTGTTGGCCGTGTTATTAACTGGAAAATATTTGTTAATTATATATTTTTTATTATATCTATGCACGCTTCACTGATGATTTGATTAACTACGAAACTATATTTGTGTTTGGTTAATATTGTGTAATTAAAATTAAAAAGAAAAATACCCTCAATAATTTAACCACGGTATCCTGATATTGTTCTTATTATAAAATTGAAAGCAGTTTTCAGCTGACTTTATTACGTTTAATCTAAATACTGGCCTGTTTACGAATAAGCGCCTCTCAATTTTATCTCGACTTTCAATGAGATTGTCTAAAAGTGTCATAATTTGTACTTGATTGAAGTATTCTGGATTACTTCTTTCGCTTTGTTCTTTATTGTACTTTATTATTTTGACTTAGAATGAATACTAGGTTATATACTTTTAAAGTTAATATTCTATTTCTCTTACTATATTTACTATTTAATTTTATTACATTACTAATATCGCTATCTAAAAATAATTATATGAAATGCTGTAAGAAGGGTAAAAATTGACGATTATTTTTATTTTATTTTAATGCAATTTATTCGGAAAACTAACAGCTTATGATTGAACACAATAAGTTTACATATATATACGCCAGAGAGCTAATTAAAATGTTTCACTTATAGCAAAAAATTTAATATGATTCATTTTGAGAGTTAAGTTCTAAGTACAAAATTTCTACTAATATAATTAATACAACATTTTTACGCCAAATTATTAGAAAAAATCAAAACGAAATAAATTTAGCGAAAATTAAATTTAAACATTTACAACCTATTCTCAGAGCAGTCTACCTTCATTATTATGCCTTCAACTATTCATAAAAATCGAAACTATTCATAGTTTCCGAGTAGTTTTGGTACAAACGATGTGTCAACACGTAAATTTTATTTCACTTCTTTCGCTTTGTTCTTTATTGTACTTTATTATTTTGACTTAGAATGAATACTAGGTTATATACTTTTAAAGTTAATATTTTATTTCTCTTACTATATTTACTATTTAATTTTATTACATTACTAATATCGCTATCTAAAAATAATTATATGAAATGCTGTAAGAAGGGTAAAAATTGACGATTATTTTTATTTTATTTTAATGCAATTTATTCGGAAAACTAACAGCTTATGATTGAACACAATAAGTTTACAATTATATACGCCAGAGAGCTAATTGAAATGTTTCACTTATAGCAAAAAATTTAATATAATTCATTTTGAGAGTTAAATTCTAAGTACAAAATTTCTACTAATATAATTAATACAACATTTTTACGCCAAATTATTAGAAAAAATCAAAACGAAATAAATTTAGCGAAAATTAAATTTAAACATTTACAACCTATTCTCAGAGCAGTCTCCTTCATTATTATGCCTTCAACTATTCATAAAAATCGAAACTATTCATAGTTCCCGAGTTGTTTTGGTACAAACGATGTGTCAACACGTAAATTTTATTTCTTATACGAGTACTTGTAAGATAAACTTTATAATGTCATATCCGTATGTGAATATCTACTTTCTCTTACATACGAACTATGGAAAATAGGGCATAGGTCAGTATTGGACTTAACAAAGAACTTTTTAATTAACCAGATTACATAAAATTAATCTTCTCCGACACACTGTGATAAAATGTAAATGAAATTTGCACAGCACACATAAACTAAGAAAAATGTTCTTGTCTAGACTTAATATGCGACTAAGTTACTCAATACTTTTAATAAGTTGTTTGACATTGAAACATGTTCTAAGGTAAGGGTCAGTTCACATCGCGACGGTACGCGGCACTGCATTTTTAACCGACTTCCAAAAAAGTAGGTACTTAATTATACGTTCGGCTGTATACCTACAAATTGTGCCTAGTTCTAAGTAAATTTGTACCAACTACAAGCTGTTTTTTTGCACCCATTTTTTTTTTGGGAAAACTGCTTTAGCATTGTGTGCACTTTTATTGAGATTGGTAAAACCTGTTAAACTCGCGCAGGACACGTGACCTTGATCAAAAATTCGTAATATGCAACTTGCAATTGTTTGCTGTGTTGTTTCCTCACGCGAGCATGAAACTATTTTAGTTCGTATTGACTTTTGGCCCCCAACCTTCCCAACACATTAACCTTGACCCGAAACTTCCCAGGCACATTGATCTTTGACCATGACCTTTGACCCCAACCATGCCCATCATATTGACCTTTACATTGATCTTTCCATCCAATCGTTCCCCACGAAATCCATCCACCCTCCCCCGCCCCCTCCTCTCCAAGCAAAAATTCCTTCGAGCCATAACTAAACCTTCCTGTCCCTTGGACCCCTTGAGTGTGGTATCAATTGACAGAATAAATTTGTCAATACTAGTCAACACATACAAAAAAATGGCAATATAACCCACACACAAGTAATATTACTGTCAATATGAGAATAATTGTCAATAATATTGCACGTGTGCGGTCAGCCATTGGAATCGGGAGAGCGATAGTTTTTTTATATATTTTTAGATAGTTAGATAGCAACGAAAATTATAACACAGGGCTCATTCGATTCGGAGAATCGTAAAAAAGGAGTATGGTTTTTTTTAAATATCTCGGAAACTATTAAAGATATTGTAGGCAACAAAAGTATTAATTTGTCATGTTTTTATTGTTAAGAATTGTATAAAATTGATGCTTTTAGCACTATTTTCACCTCTTAATTAAAATTATAAATATTGGTGGTAGAGTTCCGGGAGGTAGGACTATTTTTAGGAAATTTCCTCCTCTTTATGGATATTTACAAAACTCGGATATCTATAATAGTTTCTGAGATATTTTCAAAAAAACCATACCTTTTTTTTACTAAATTGTTTATAACTTTTGCAATTATTTCGAGCCCCTCTTGAAATTTTTCATAAAATTTCTAGAGTTCATTACGAATCGAATGAGCCCTGGATAATAATTTTTGGTACCCTTGGACAGAAATTCATTGAATCGATCTTGTGAATCGGAATACCCTACATTTTAGCCAATCAAAAATTTACAACGTTAATATTCAAGTTTTCAGTTTTGCCGGAGTGCATCCCGTTGTATTTTTTTTTATATCTGTATATATAAGGATATAGTTGTGTTAAAATTAAAGATTTTTTTGATTAAAGGATTTATACAATTGTTTGAGCCGGTACCGACTTCAAAAATAAGATTGAGATGGTTCAGAATGCAGCAAAAAATTGTAGCAGAATTTAAAAAGGGAGTTCTTTCAATAATAAGAATTATTTCATAATTTTTAGTTATGTTATTGCTTTTACTTTGGAATTCAGTTTTTATATTATTTTTTAATATTTATTTACCATTTATTGTTTAAAAAAATTAAAATATCAACTAAAAGCGTATTAAAACCTCTGATTCGACTCAACTCCGCCAAGAAGAACCACAAAAGAGACTCGTGAAAAAAAGAAAATTATTTAAAAAAAAATTCGTACTGGATAAAGTTTGCTTTATAGAAAACTAGATGGCGGAGGGTCGAGTCTGGATCACGCTATCGCTTGTACATTTCCTTACATACATAAACGTTCGCTGTGGATATTATATTACATCTTCTTCATTAATTTGATGATTTGACAATTTTCGAGAGGATAGTAATGCTTTTTACTATCCTTATCGTAGCCTATATTTTAATTCAGACTCCACAACCTCAATTCTCGTATTTAAAGTTATTTTTCACAAGCAACTTGTTATCATTAACTGATTTTATGAAGTTTGACCAATCAGAGCCAGTTTCACGCTGGTTTTACGTTTAGGACAATACCCAAATAAATAAGAAATAGGTTACACGCTAAAATTGCAAGTTTTAGCCTGTCGAAACCACTTATATACCATCTCGTAGCACGTAAATAGCCGCGTAGATCGTCTTGTAGCAGAATGTAGTCGCGTAGAACATCTTGTAGCACAAATCTAGTCACGTAGAACATCTTGTAGCACAAAGATAGTCGCGTAGACCATCTCGTAGCACAACTCTAGTCACGTAGAACATCTTGTAGCACAAAGATAGTCGCGTAGACCATCTCGTAGCACAAATCCTGCCACGTAGAACATCTTGTAGCACAAATCTAGTCACGTAGAACATCTTGTAGCACAAAAATAGTCGCGTAGACCGTCTCGTAGCACTTTGATAATCGCGTAGACCATCTCGTAGCACAAATCTAGTCATATATAGAACATCTTGTAGCACAAAGAAATTCGAGTAGACCATCTCGTAGCAAAAATCTAGTCACGTAAAACATCTTGTAGCACAAAGATAGTCGCGTAGACCATCTCGTAGCACTTAGTCGCGTAGATCACCTTGCAGTACGTAGTCACATAAAAAATAAATAAAATAAATTATGTTTATAGATAGACTACATAATAGCATAGAATATCACGTAGCCAGTAATATGTAACGTAGTTCGGCGTTGCTTAGCGTAATTTTTGTTAGGGTTCCGCATGCAAAGAGTAAAATGAGACCCTGTTACTAAGACTCCGCTTACCATCGCATCCGTCTGTCTGTTCGTCTGTCACCAGGCTGTATCTCATCAACTGTGATAATACAATATAACGCTAAATTTTAAACCAAAATTTAATACTAAAAATAAGAAGACTTATCTACAAATATGACTATCTCTAAAAATAATAATCTTTTTCTATCTGTGATAATTAGACAGTTACAATTTTCACAGATGATGAATTTCCGTTGCTGCTATAACAACAAATACTGTATTGATTTACCTCAATATTTCTTGACTTTGACTTTAATAGTATTAGTATATAAATTAAATTGAATATTTTACACGTAGTCGTCTTCCCTAGTGCGCGTAACGACGCATAATATTTTGCGTCTGGAACGCGTAAGGTGCTAGATCTGTAAATAGCTTCGTAATGCATCTCGTAGAGTCTTTTATTGCTAATCTTAACGTAGGTTAAGTCACGTAGCGAACACATATTGCATATTATTTTCTTGGTCGTCTAATTAACTGCAAAATATTTATTAATTAAAATATATTTTCTAGAGGTCATTACGAATCGAATGAGCCCTGGATCATAATATTTGGTGCCCTTGGACAGAAATTCACTGAAATTGATCTTGTGAATCAGACTACGAGCCCTAGCTCGTATATATATATACGAGCTAGGGCTCGTAATAATACGTTCGCTGTTGATACTAGTCATTTATGTCTTCTCGTAATTTGACGATTATACAATTTTTGAGTGGATAGAAATTCATTTTATTATCCTAATATTCGTCGTTAACGTGTTTTCAATACCGAATTTGGAATTTTAACATTCGCAAGAATGTGAAAGATCCGTCCTCAGTCCAAACCGTGGGCGCATTTTAATACATAACATTAGCACGACAATTTTATCAGCAGTCCAAACCGTACAGGTTCATCAGAGGACTAGAACGCAGTCTCAGGTGCGCGGTCCGAACTGTACCAAGTGGAGAGCGCTGTCAATAAGGTGTGATATTATAGTGAAATACAACTGCTTGCATTTTTTTCATACATATTAACTTAACATAAAAAAATATGTGTCCGTATTAATTAAACGATTTAGCACTACCCAACTAACATTTTGGCGCTAAGGGAAACCTTTTTTGACACTTAAAGTATTATAAACGACATATAAGAGCTCTGACAATAGCTTTGGACTCTACTGCGGCGTTAGGAATAAATAATTAAAGTTTCAAGAGGCTTAATAGAAATAAAGGAAAGGTGCTAACTTGGAGTTTGTCAGAACTTTTGTATAACTAACTCTTACATCTTTAGGAAACGTAAAACACTATCACCAATTGTAAGGTGTCTGCTAATACAAACGGTTAAAGTTCTTAAATGGAGTTAGTCAATACCTTGTACCACCTAACGAGTTTTATCGAGCCCTAAGAGCTAAAAGAAAGTTAAAGAAGTGATAACTATTTGTATTATAGAGCTACAGAAGTTAAAGAAGTGATCACTATAGATATTATAGAGCTAGATGCTGCAAGTGTCAGAAACCACCTTTAAATCATTACAGGTTGTATAATAGGATTTACTCCCACATTATAAAAGTCCAAGTGGTATTAAAAAGCTAGCTATAGTTTTTTTAACACTACGTTGGGAATAAAGAGTTATCAGGAACCTTAGGTAATGTAGATTTTACGCCATTAAATAAACATAACCTATAAAATTTTTAAAGTAAATTTATGGTCAAAATATTATTTTCCGACTTATTAACATTATTTACTGTTTTCAATTAAAATATACATAGACGTACTGACAATTGTTATTTACAACCACAACTAAAATAATAAAAAATGCCGTAGCACTGATTTATTTTACCTATTAATATGAAAAGTTGTTTATTTTTGAGGCGCTTCAAAATTGAGATGAAAACTAGTATATATTATCACAGAACACTTATCACCGCAGGGAGAATTCATAATTATGAAACCGATAATGTATAAGATTATTAATTTATGTCGGCCATGAATATGCGCACTGCTATTATATTTTATCATTTTTGACGGTAATAGAAACGTAAAGTAAAAAAACTTTGGGTGATGTTTATTACTACTTATTATGCACAATATACAATCGAGCTATAAATAGTATCGTAGGAGCACTCATATGTTGTTAAAAAAGCTAATTGAGAGAATTTTATAAATTATTTATTACTAAAGGTGCAGTTGTAACCTGTGTATAGCTTATAATACACCTAAAATGTTGAATACTACTTCAATTGCACTATTGTAACTCTTTATTCCCACCTTTTTATCACTTTTCTACAACTATGATGTCACTCTAAGCTCTAAAATTGTGGGCCCAATCGAGGGTTATAAGATAGTTATAGCGCGCTATACCACTAGTTGTTAGACCTTTTATAGAACCTTAGGTTTTCAAGTTTCTCAAAAGTAGCTCATTTAGCGCTTATTCTTATTACCAAAATGTTAGTTGGGTAAGCATACATTCATTGAACATTAATTTATTCCATGACTAGCATCTCCTGCGGCTCCGCCCTCATAAATAATTATAGTATCAGGTATCCCATGTGAATAAAATTGTCTTATGTTTTAATTCAGACTCCAGAACCTCAATTTTTAAAGTGTTTTTTTTTTTCACAATATTTCATTGTAATGTGATTTTATTATAAGTAAAGCGACTTGTTATCATAAACTAATTTTATCAACTTTCGACCAATCAGAGCCGTTTTCTTTCTGGTTTAACGTTTACGATTAGAGATATGGTAATGCCCTCTTCTACTATTGGTACATAAAAAAATCGACAGTCATTGCGAAAATCCAGTGAAGTCGGATACATCTTCTAATTTAATCTAGCCTATAGCGTCTCACTGCTGGGCATTCGCCACTTCTGCTTTTAATACGCATATAAATAAAATTAAAGGAAAACTCTGGTTAAGACTAAACTGGCTTTAATACTTATACTTACAAGTTTACAAGAAGAAATAGTCAAACGATTAACTTTATTCTACTCCAACATTACACAAATTAAATAAACAAATTATACTAAAATCTAATAAAATAAATCAATATGGCCACGTTTCTACAAAAAGAAGTGAAATCCCACCAAAACATTCTGTAAAAAACTAGCCAAGTCTCGATGGAACTGCTTGTTTATCTCTAAAAAGTAATGAAATCTAGACAAAGTCGTGCCAAGTCTAAGGTTCCTTACTGCGATTTCTTTATTATTATAGTTAATGTTGTATTACTTGGCCGTTGAAGGGTACACAAGGGTACAAAACCAGGTGCTCCATGACACCATTGCACCAATCTGTCGCCAGAACCGCTACCCATTGACGATGGAAAATTGCCACTTGGAAAACGTTGATTCAATAACCAGTCAATTGTAGGCTTGATAAAGCTGCGTATTTCAATAATACTTATGTATATAGCGAGGCGAGCCTGAAACAAACAGTATAAAAAATATTTCCAGTACAGACGGACTTCTAATCATTGATAAAAGTCCGTCTGTACGTCTATTTTATGTTAGATCGGTGGTCGATTTGACGATCCAAAAGGAAGAGCGCAGAAGTTAGCATTGTGAATGCTGAATGCATGTGTTGTACAATCAACAACAGACTAAAATGAGACACTAGCGTCCAATTACCAATACCAGTATGGGCTATTATCTCGCTTAACAAACATAGGTAGTTACAACAGATACCTATATATAACATTGTTTACACGTAAACAAATTTGACTTGTACCCACTAACGTATAAAGAATGTCCAACGGCCAAGTCACACAACATTAACTATAATAATAAAGAAATCGCAAGTAAGGAACCTTAGACTTGGCACGACTTTGTCTAGATATCATTACTTTTTAGAGATAAACAAGCAGCTCCATCGAGACTTGGATAGTTTTTTACAGAATGTTTTTGGTGGGTTTCATATTATTCCAAAAACATGTTCGATTGGGAAACGGAAAAATACGAAATAAAACAATAAGTTAAAACTATAACCCGACTACGTAATAAAAAGGGGGTCTAAAAATGCCAAAACAAGAAAATAATTTAGGTAGAAATCCAGAAATACATAGGTATAAAAATGGTCAAGCTAGAGCCGTGGTCGCACCCACTTTATATGGTTCAGTACAGTCGATGTCAAATCGCACCCGTCTGTCTGAAACTTCTCTAGGCCTTAGCGTCTTGGTGTAAACTGCAGTGTAGATGCCAATAGATGCCAATGGGTGCGACCACGGCTCTAGCTTGACTATTTTTGTACCTATGTATTTCTGGATTTTACCTAAATTATTTTCTTGTTTTGGCATTTTTAGACCCCCTTTTTATTACGTAGTCGGGTTATAGTTTTTAACTTATTTTTTTATTAATGTGTAATATTGGTGGAATATTAACCATTAATTATTCGTTGAGGTGCACTAGTGTGGAAGAGTAATGCATTCTACAAAATGCGTGCTAAATTGGGTTTCCCGCCAAAACTCCCTAGGAAGTTTCAGTGAAGCGTCTACCACTTTACTGAATCGACTGACTTGACTGATTGACTACCGTGACTATTTATTAGGACTTCGACTAGACTTTGGACTTGACTATTTAGATACGTTGATGAAAAATGAAATTAATTTACTCGACACTGGCAAATGGTGATAAGCCGACGCTATAAATAATAATAATAATACAATATACCGCCGGAACAAAAATCAAATATTTGACAGGTAGGAGCAGTAGGTATGGAAAAATTAAGGAATTTATTTGTAAGTAGTTGTTTATATTTACAAATTCCTTGGGAAAAATTTAAATTATATTTCTCACCTTTTAAACCTTTTAACTTCCACTATTAATTCAAGACCAAAATTAATCAAATCGGTCCAGCCACTCGAATTGCAAGACAAAAGATTTGCAATACATTTTATATAGAACTAGCCGTCCCGGCAAACTTCGTACCGCTTTACAAGTTTAGAATTAAATTTGTTGGCGCACTGACAGAAGCGCCACCTACCGGGTTGTAAATCTAAGACCTCAGAAACCTTCTCTGGCTCATGCACAGCAACTTTGCTAAAGATCATCACGTCATGATCAAATGCATAGTTTACGATTTTATAGATTATTATGACCTCTGTGGCTCAGTGGTTCAGCGCGTTGGTGCTCAAGCCGGGGGCCGCGGGTTCCCTCCGAAGGAACAAAAAGTTTTTCTGTGTTCCTGGTTCATGGATTTGTATTAATATGTGTATAATAAATTAAAACCTTAAATATATTATGTATAGTATAAAAGTATTAAATACACTTCCCGTTTTCTGGTACCTACCTGTTACACAAGTTCTTCGGATACTTCCCAACTAACATTTTGGTAATAAGAATAAGCGCTAAATGAGCTACTTAAGAGAAACTTAAAAACCTAAGGTTCTATAAAAGGTCTAACAACTAGTGGTATAGCGCGCTATAACTATCTTATAACCCTGGATTGGGCCCACAATTTTAGAGCTTAAAGTGACATAATAGTTGTAGAAAAGTGATAAAAAGGTGGGAATAAAAGTTACAATAGTGCTATTGAAGTAGTATTCACCATTTTAGGTGTATTATAAGCTATACACAGGTTACAACTGCACCCTTTAGTAATAAATAATTTATAAAATTCACTCAATTAGCTTTTTTAACAACATATGCGTGCTCCTACGATACTATTTATAGCTCGATTGTATATTATGCATAATAAGTAGTAATAAAAATTATAAAATATAATAGCAGTGCGCATATTCATGGCCGACAATCATGGCCGACATCAATTAATAATTTTATACATTATCGGTTTCATAATTATGAGTTCTCCCTGCGGTGATAAGTATTCTGTGATAATATATACTAGTTTTCATCTCAATTTTGAAGCGCCTCAAAAATAAACAACATTTCATATTATTAGGTAAAATAAATCACTGCCACGGCATTTTTTATTTTATTTTAGTTGTGGTTGTAAATAACAATTCTCAGTACATCTATGTATATTTTAATTGAAAACAGTAATTAATGTAAATCAATAAGTCGGAAAATAATATTTTGACCATAAATTTACTTTTAAAATTTTATAGGTTATGTTTATTTAATGGCGTAAAATCTACATTACCTAAGGTTCCTGATAACACTTTTATTCCTAACGCAGTGTTAAAAAGACTATAGCTAGCTTTTTAATGCCACTTGGACTTTTATAATGTGGGAGTAAATCCTATTATACAACCTGTAATGATTTAAAGGTGGTTTCTGACACTTGCAGCATCTAGCTCTATAATACCTATAGGTAACACTTCTTTAACTTCTATAGCTCTATAATACAAATAGTTATCACTACTATAACTTTCTTTTAGCTCTTAGGGCTCCATAGAACTCGTTAGGTGGTACAAGGTATTGACTAACTCCATTTAAGAACTTTAACCGTTTGTAAGTATTAGCAGACACCTTACAATTGGTGCTAGTGTTTTACGTTTCCTAAAGATGTAAGAGTAAGTTATACAAAAGTTCTGACAAACTCCAAGTTAGCACCTTAAGTTATATATTTTTCCTTTATTTCTATTATGCCTCTTGAAACTTTAATTATTTATTCCTAACGCCGCAGTAGAGTCTAAAGCTATTGTCAGAGCTCTTATATGTGGTTTATAATACTTAAAGTGTCAAAAATGGTTTCCCTTAGCGCCAAAATGTTAGTTGGGTTAGCACGGAGCCAGATTGACGTGGTGTGAATCGTCTATAGATATTATAATATATTATTATTATAAAGGACATACAGACAAACATTCATTTTTATATAAATAGAAGAAGAACATAATATGAAAAATTTTATTAATTTATAATAAATATTATTAAGTTTGATTTCTAACTTTTAGACATACATTAACGTTAATATAAATTTATTTTTAGTCTGTGTTATATACCTACTATGGTATAAATTAATCATTCTCATTTTCGTTTTACGCAAACAAAGACACGGGCCAAACTAGTTAAAAATAAAGCACCAAATCCCATAAAAAAATATTAAACTTTGAATTCTCTATGTTTAGAAGTTAAAATGTGAACTTATTCAAATTTCAAATGCACCATTTTACATGGCAAAACAACGTCATGTTTTAAACAGATTTCATTTACAAAAAGATAAACTGAGTTTTGGAAATTTTATTTTAAAGTCGTGAAGCAAGACACTAGCTTTATATTTTATCGTCTGTATTATAATTATTTAAGGATTTATTTTACGAGACGCGACGCAGCGCGAGGATGCTTGAAGATTATGACATGATAATATGCAGCGCTGTGCGTAACGTTGCGCGTAATTTCATTATGAAACGTGTATATTATTTTTATGTAGTAATAATAATTGAAGTTACATTTTGTATAGCCACTTTAAACAGTACGCGCCGCGTCACGTTGCATCTCGCTGTAACTGACCCTAAGCTCAGAAACAAAATGAAGTCAATTTTTTTGTCACGGAAAAAACTATTACTAATGTCATGTAGGTACACTGACTGAGATTATAATAGAAAGTACTCATTACAGACGGGGACAAAAACTTAGAGCATCCAACTAAAGACAAAACGACCTATTATTATTAATTGACCAAATGTTAATTTCGCAGAGCCCATAAATTTTTCCGCGATAAAAATAGCCTATATCCTTCTCCGTGGTCTACTCTACATCTGTGCCAAATTTCATCAAAATCGATCAAGTAGTTTCGGAGCTTATTCGATTCAAACAAACAAACGTTTCCTCTTTATTATATTATTATATAGTATAGATAAAAGCTGCATTTTATCGAAAAGGTAATCCAGTAGGCCATAAAAAATAAAAGCGTCCGAAAATAATAACTGAAACCTTTTAAATTCATGTGTGGTCATTAAAAATATCTTCATATAACTAAATCACCGAAACGTCTGGATCCCCGCAGCTTGTGATAAATGCTCGTGATGATTCATATCAATATGGCCTTTATTCACCCATTTAAAACAAAAATGGCTGATATTTATTGCATTAAAATACTGAAAAGTGAAATCGTAAAAAAATATTAAGCTATGCGTTGATTAATAATAATATAATACATCTATGAAGCTATGTAACATTTTTGTTTTCATTACGTACCATACGTAAAAATTACTAAACCGATCATCATGTTTGGCACAGATATAATGTAGCCCATGGGGATGGACATGGGCTACATTTTATCGCGGGACGTATACGGTTTCCGTGTGTTACTGTACTTACGCGGGCCAAACTGCGGGTATCAGCTAGTATCTTATATTATAAATATTCGTTGCTATGAGTTAAAATGTGGTAAGTGTGTGTCGAGTTCAAATTTACCGTACCTCCTGCATTTATGCGACCTGTGTCGTTTTAATCTATGTGTAATTAATTACTAATTACGCTTGCATCTAGCTGACGTCTTAAGTAGTCATAGCAAATCGTTCCATAGAAAATACCCAGTGTCTTTATAATATTCAATAAAGGATTTCAAGGAAATAGAATAAGAGTTTACATTTAGTATTTAAATGTGTTAAAAGCTATTTTAAACGCTATTTGAAACGCGATTACAAATAGTTTTCTATTAAGTAGTTTGTAGTATGTATAAAGACGATTTGCAGTAACAGCAAAAGGCTGTATGCATGCTTTCATTACCAACTCATACAATTTACTACTCTGCACCCTAGGAAATATAGTTTACATTAGATACTTCTGTGTAGGCATTAGCTCGTTTGTAGTGCACTTTGAAAATATACTTTGAATTTAGTTCCCGACATGAGATCACTTCCGAGGGTACTTACTATGAAAAATAAACGTATTCAGAAATACCATAATGATTGCCAAGTCGATAGTTTAATAAATTCTACATACAAGAGTTTTTTCATTTAGCTTTTAAGCACGATTGTTTGTATTATTTCATTCCATACCAATAATTAATTGAATACGGCGCTTGCATACGCCAAACAGCTTGGTGAGCATGTAGGTTGTAGATATCTATAGGGGTACTGAGGTCTGGGGACCTCCAAAAAAAAATTTTAACTTCCTACTAGTATTACAAATGTGAAAGTTTGTGAGAATGGATGAATGTTTGTTATCAAGCAAAGAAAAATGAACGAATTTTGATGAAACAATGCAAAAACTGTATGGGCAGTGTCCCCACTCACCAAAAGATCTTAAACCTATCTCAATTAATAGCTTTTGCCACGCTAATAATTAATTATTATGGCAAAAGTTACCTCAGGAGTGGGGTTTTGAAAGAAATTAGAATTTCATTTTTTATTGTTTTAGTGTCCCACTCTAGTTTCGCACTGGTGCGAGTATAATACATATAAATATTTATGTTGAATCACTCTATCCATTGCTGAAAACTGCATTTGATTTAAATCTTGTTGTTATTTTGTTTAGTTTAAAAGATCTATTGGAACAGGAAACTAAGCGACTGCATTTTATAATGTGTGAAGAGTTTCAGTGGTATTCTGTTAAAGTATGTTTACTTTTAGTAAAATATGCTTAAAAAAGAGAAAGAAGACTCGTTAGACACAGTATAAAATGAAGTCGCTCAGATTCCTGTTGGCACCCGATCACAAAATACGTAACGTACTGTGTACAGTTACGTAAACACAAATCACACGCACCCGGTTTGTTAGTAAAGCACCGGGGTCGACGCCGGCGCCTACCCCGAGGACCCATATCAAACACTGACACACGTACCAACGTACAGACCGACCCAAACACGGGACCGAGCCCGAGCCCGAGCTCGAGCTCGCATCCCAGTAGCTTAGTGTCACTACAAAATAGTGTCCGCGACCGCGATATTGTTATAGAGAGCTCTACCAATACCGCGAACCTCATCGATATTAGGACTTACGCGCGCGAGTCATCCCGACCGTACGCGGAAGGGGGGAGGGACGGCCCTCTCAGTTCCGAAATCATAGATAACACGAGCTTCTCTATCGCGATAACTCCGCCGCTAGTTTTTGCTACCGTGCGCGAGCAACCTCACTCATCAGAGAGTGAGGAAGGGGTCGTACCCCTTAGCGGAGGGGGCCCGAGTCCCTCCCGTCCTAAAAAATAGCTTACCCGTAGCTGTCCCCAACAACCGACCTGAACTTCACCCGGGTGAAGTTAGGGAGGGCCAACCCTCCTATTTACTCTAATCAAACCAACTAGCCACCAGGCTAGTTATAGTCCGATTGAGCTAGAGCGGTCTTAACCCGACCGCTAGCATAGACTCTTTCGAAAAAAAATCCTCTTGACTTAGATCTCTTGAACTAAGCAACGGATTTTAATGCAGTTTTCAGTAATAGATAGAGTAATTCAAGAGGAAGGTTTATATGCATAATACACTGCACCCGTGCGAAGCTGGAGTGGGTCGCTAATATTAAGCCATAAAAAAAATCCAATTTATGTCAAAACCCCACTCCTGAGGTGAATGTCGCATTTATCATCTCTCAGCTATTAACTGAGACAGGTTTGAAATCTTTTGGTAGGTGGGGATGATTCATTGCGTGGTCCTTTGCTATGGTAGTACATAGATTCAGCTCTGTAATAACACAGGCTAATTTTTATCCCGAAATGACTATTATATACTCTACTGAGTTCCCGTGGAATATGTATTTACACGAAGCTGCGGATAAAAGCTACTGCAAAATAGTTTACAATCAGTTTGGTTTGTAAACCATCCAAGGGCTTGCATGCATTGTTATATACATTGTTAATACTAACACCGCTGTATTATGTTGCATGTTGCTTGTCTATTTTGACCTCTTCGGATCAATGTACAGTTTAGACTGAGAGCTTAGACGCATGACGAAATATTTATATTCGGTGGTGTATATGTCTATGGTTGGCCATAATTTTGAGAATAATGCGAAAAAAAGTGTTAGGTATTTTTAGAGCAACGGATTTTATTAGCCTGTATGTGATCGATATGCATAATAATAGGCTAGTTGATTGAATTTTTTTATTAAATAAATGAATAGTACTTTTAAATATTATGAGTACCAAACTTTTCATAACAAACAGTATATTAGGTTACTATTACGTTTTTGGATTTCAAAATTTTAAATCACGCTGGAACGCATTTTTTCCGCAATAATAATATAAAGAAGCCTATATCCCTCCCCGTAGTCTACTCTATTCAATGCAAACGAACAAACATACAACAATGTGATTTCTTATGTTTACGCGAATATTGTTCATTGTCTTAAAGACATACGGATTTTGTCGCGGTGCAATCAATATGTGAACCAGTGCCGACTGGATATATCCAGTCGACGTATTTGATACCGTATCAAATACGTCGACTGGAAGATCTCAAGACAAAGCGCAAGATTTGTTATATCGTTAAATTTCTTAAAACGATGTCGAGACTATAATCTAATCCCTACGTGTATCAAAATACCGAAGAAAACATACGAGCGCAAAGGTCTTAAACCATGCCAGTGAAGAGTCTTCGGGTAATTTGAACAACTTCAACAAATAGGACAACCAACACACATACAACAAACTAATCTTTCCTCTTTACAACATGGACCTGTAGATGATGATTATACCTAATATTGAAAACTTTTTATCACTAACACAATACGAAAACAATTCATTTGAATAACAAATAGCCGATATGAATGATTAATTAGTATCGGTGCAGCCGCAAACGCGGCGTGGCATTAATTCTTATACCTGATTATATGTGATATTCCACTGATTTGAAAATTGAAATAAACCGAGCAAATAATTGAACATTCAATAAACAAAATTAAAAAACAACACTACACAGAGTATATGTAGCAGAAATGAAATTTTATTCATCAGTTAAAATCCTTTTTCTAATAAAATACATCTACTTTAAAGTCCAAAAATTATGACCTAGTGTCATGAAGCGAATTGTGTTACCTTGGAATTGCACTTTTAACGCACCTACAGCAGTTTCACCACAGTGATCACACCATCTTGTTTATTAAAACTGATAGTGATAATATAGAGTAAGTACAACAAAAACTTCTTAGATACTTGAGTTACAAACTCGCTTGAGAAAGGCCCTCCGTGAGTACGAGGATCGTCTTCAACATTATTGTCTTCCTAGTTAAGGGGAATGTCGTAAAATCACGGATCTATGTGTGCTTCACAAGATTGTCAACGGTGTACTTAGTGATGAATTGCTTGCGAATATTATAAGTAAGCGATTTAGGCGTAGGTAAGCGTACTCTTTAATAGGTACTCCAACGTTTAGCAATAAAATAATCCCTTACATCGTATGTGCCAATTCTATAATGACATCTGTATAGTAATAATGCAGAAATCGATATCTTTCATCAAAAAACTCCAATTTATAAAAATACTTTGTTTAATTTGAAATGAATAAATTTTCAAGACCGAGAACCCCACTACTCCCCTGGCGTCACGGGTGTCCATGAGCGACTGTAATCGCTTACCCATTAGATAACCCATCGTTCGTTTGCCTATACGTCACAACATTACATTTTTAAATGTAATTTATTTTAATCAAAGACATAATTTTTACTAACTGATGTGAACAATGTTGGATTAATAAATTCAATAATTTTTATTTTATAAGCTACTAACAAGATTTGTATAAACTTAGTTTATTAACTATTTTTGTACCTTAACCAAATAAAAATAAATAAAAAATAAAATAAAACTCAAACTTTTTAAAAACTTAAACTCAACATTTTTATTTCCATGTAGGTTATAATATAACGCTTATAGAATTGTCCTACATGATGCCTACCACCGGTTCGGAAACGAGCCCAGCGAGAAGAACCGGTGTAAGAAACTTGCACCTTTTAGCAAAAAGATGGGAAAATTGTTCTTTTCAAAAAAATATTTTTACAATGTTGTAACTTAATCCATATAACATTAGTCATAAGTATATAGAACATACTTAAGTACATAAAAGCAGCCTTGCATGGGGCCATCTTATTCCCAAGATGTGCAATCGTTAATGAAATCACTGACTTTATAATAAGCTTTAGCACACAAACGTTCTTTAAAACAGCTTTTTTAAATTTATTAATGAAAAGATTTTGAACGTTTTCTGGGATTCTATTGTAATAGCGTATACATTGACCTTTAAAAGATTTACTTACTTTACTAAGTCTGATCACTGGTATTTCTAACTTGTTCCTATTTCTAGTATTCCTACAATGTGTGTCACTTATCTTTTTAAAATTCATTAAATTCTTTCTGACATACAACACATTGTCCAAAATCTTTCCACTATAGAAATCCATATCAAAAACTTTCCATTCGTTAAGAAGCTATGATGCCACAGATATACAGCTATTACACAGATACGTGAAACTTTTAAAATTGCCCTTCAGACAAATGTCCCTCAAGCAAAGGGGCGATACGGGCGATACTCTCAAATGACAGTTCGAACATCAGCAATGTCAGCCATGTTAACGTAAGCCAAAGGTTGATTCCAAAATAATTTCAAACGTCGCGTCAGATAAATCTATATATACAAATAATAAAATTTAAGTGGTTGTTTGTAATTTGAAATTAACAGCTTTTCACTCAATGCATACGATATATTATACGATACTTACAATAAAACATATATTTTTTAATTTTGTCTGTCTGTCTATTTGTTCTAGCTAATCTCTGGAACGGCTGAACCGATTTTCACGGGATTTTCACTGGCAGATAGATGATGTTATAAGGCGTAACTAAGTATACTTTTTATCCTCGTCATCATCATCAAAAAATATTTAAGGCCCAACGAAATGGGCACAGGTCAACTAGTCTATCTATGATATATATAATAATATAATATTATAAAGTGATATTGTCAATTATGTCAAAACACGATACGAGGTTGTGAATGGCTAGCCGCTTACTTAGGCCTTTACATCCGTTATTGGATGATTTATAAAATATTCTTCGAGCGAAGTAACCACTCTTGAAATACTGAAGTACCTGGGACAGTTGGTTTTTAAATGTCGTATGGTTGCCCAAGCACATACGGCATTCTCACAACATAGTCCAGAGGAATGAACTGGTCAATAAGTCTGGGGCCAACCATGTGCGGGTTTCCTCACGATGTTTTCCTTCACCGTTAAAGCGTCCGTATAATGTACTTGAGATCTGAAAAAGTCTCATTAGTACACGCCACAACCTGGGATTTGAACCTGCACTTTCTCGACTGCGAACCAAACGGTCTACCCACTAGGCCACGGAGCCGCACACACACCATATTAATGGCAATAATGCTCATATTGACAATAATATTCCTTATGTGCCCATATTGCCGTTTTTTAGTATTATTGATAAAGTATAATAATATTTGTCAATATTATTTACATAGCATTGACAAATTTATTCTGTCAATAATATTGCACGTATGCGGCTAGCCAATGCTTAGTGGCTTGAAAAATCCACATCCCATGACCCCCGCATTCTCCTATCCGCGCACACATAGCCACGAGCTGTCACTCATGAAATTGTTAAATGACAGCTGTCTTTGCGTTAGTAATCAAAGAATTTATCAAAGAATTTTATAATATATTTTTGCCTAAATCTCAATGAAAATGTGACTTTTTTATTTGAATTTCAAACGCACAATCAGAACTGTAATATTCATTTAACTTCATAATTATTGTCATTATTGTCATTGTCATCAGCTATATCTATACTAATATAATAAAGAGGAAAAGTTTGTTGGTTTGTTTGCATCGAATAGGCTCCGAAACTACCGGACCCATTTTGATGAAATTAGGCACAGATATAGAATAGACTACGAGAAAGGACATAGGCTGCTTTTTGTTGCGGAAAATTGTACGGTTCTACGAGATTTCCTTTTGTCGCGCACGAAGTCATGTGCAACATCTAGTAATTAATATATTTGATGGAGTTAAGCAGACTTTAAAATAACTGAACAAAGTAACGAAAAACCTCCAAAACATATTGCCAATAAAAGTTGTAAGTTGGATAGTTAGTATTAAATTTCTAACTATTTATTAGTTTTACAAACTTTTTTTATTGGCAACTTCGTGATTGTTATTATAGGTGTACCAGAATCTCATGGCAAATAGGGGAAAAAAAAATTGTAGTGTGCAATACTGGGGAAATTGGATTAAACGATCTTGATACTGGTTAATATTTAATTATGTCTTTAGTATTATTGAACATGAATTATAATAAGACTGTATGAAGAATGTTCGGTGTATAATATAGAAAACTAGCTTTTGCCCGCGGCTTCGCCCGCATGGAATAGTGTTCTTGGAGAAAAAACTACTTCGGCGAATAATTCTCTACCTACTTACAGCAAAATACTACTGATACAATATTGAACATGTTTTTAGGTTTGCCCAATGCAAATTGTTAAAAATGGGACCCTATCACCTCGATACGACATGCGCGACCACTTGATAATATACTTACATAATAAGTACTTGAATATAAATTTTACCATAATCTTATAATATCTTAAAGACTATTAAATACTTAAAGACTATTATTTTAAAAACTCGCATCAAAATCCGTTGCGTAGTTTTAAAGATTTAAGCATACATAGGGACAGACAAAAAAGGGACTTTGTTTTATACTATGTAATATAATGATATTTCATGAAAAATAAATCAATCGTGAATTACTTTATTTACTTATTTATTACGAATAACATACAATTAAATTGGCAACAGTTTATTTAATGTTGGAATTTCCTTCCGAACTGTATAGAACTCGTTTACTTTATTCCTAATCATTAATCAACTATAAATCGAAACTGTCTTATGTTGATTTTCTTTTTTCCTCCTCTCCTCCTTTCACCAGGCATGGAAAACAAACCATCATTCGATGTGCCATCAGCTACGATTCACCTTATAGTAGTACTGGAAACACATTTAAAGAAGTCACAATAATTACCTAAGAAAATATAAAAAAACTAAAAGTATCAAAACAACTCACTCTAACTTACCGGTCAACTCTTCCACGAACTTTAAATTATAAGATTGAGTTCGATTTACACCTTCTTCTTTCTGTATTTTACTATAGACATAGAAAACAATATTTCTCGCTTGAGATCGAATTGCCTTTTTGGATATTTTCACAAAAACAACAAATTCCAAGAACATAATCACAAAATTTTAGCAGCGGTTGACAGATCACGTACTTTGATTTGACGGGTCATACTTGACATTGCCATATGAAAATCACATTTTTTATTTTTTTTAAAATGCCATCAGATTCTGGTAGAGCTATAGATAAACGATTCTGTTATATTTGATTTTTTTATTCAGTAGAAGAAATGAAGCAAATTTATCTAGAAAATCTTCGCAGTTTTTCTAGATAAATTTGCTTCTGCAGTATAGATAAAATAGCATAGTTTTTTAACAAAAATAAGTTTTTAAATAAAACGCAATCTAATATATTATGTCTCATCCGGTCATAAAGCGGAAACGAAACTACAAGTGTGCCCTCTACTAGAAACGTGTTTGGCGCGCTTTGACGGAGTCTAGTCTGAAGTTCGTGCAATCGACATGGTGGGAATGTGTTGTGGGGATGGGTTCCACCCTACCACGTTAAGAGGATGAGCTAACACATCTCGAGTAGTCGTTGTTCGGGCAACCAGCCTAGGAACTGTCTATAGTTTCGTTTTAGTACCTGTGTTTATAAAGGCCTTTAAGTGCAGTGACTTTGTAATTGTGATTCCGAATAAACAAGTGATACTGTAAGTCTATAATAATTCTCTTTGCACGATTTACCCATGCAAGCCCACAATAGCTATATCTCAATGGTATAGATTCAAAAATCATGAGCCTCAGACGATATCAGAATTGGGATCTGATACCCAATGACGCGCCCTGTTTGAAATGCAGCAGAAGAACATGATACTGCTCATTAACGATGTTTTGTCGACCAACCGCCACAAGGTTCGACCTCGGCTATAGCTCTTAGTAAAGCCTTGAAAGGAAGCATTCATGGTTATCACAAATTTCACATGCAGGTATGACTTGTCAATATTTTCGTGAACTATTTCTAGCTCGTTATAGCTCGAAATAAGTTAGTACAAGAAGTAAAATCGTGTTCAAATTTAAAACGGCGACTTGACCCTGAAAATACATCAGAATCGGGATCAAGTCGTGCAAAGAAAGAAAATTATTGTCCGAAAAAGTAAGGGTATTAAAAAAAAAAAAAAGTGTAATCTAGCTCGCACAAAGGCTACAAAAAGTGATAATAATCATTGCGAATGATGTGGATCGAGTTTGGCAGTATGTACAACAAGGAAGCACGCCATGCATACGGCGTAACTGTGAAACTATGGGACAGCAGTGAATTGAATGCTGCAAGGTGACCTTGTACCAATAACCCTTTGTTCGTGCTCGCCACGAAGACAGGATTAAGACGGAGTTGAAGTAAGGACAGCCGAGCGGTGACGTGATTACGACAGTAACATGACGTTTATGGTGGTGACACGAGCGCGGTGGCGCATCAACGACAGGCTTTGGATAAGAATTCGGTGGTTGTGGTAAAAGGTGGTAGCCAACATTTTATTTCTCGCAATAATTTTTAAGACGTTCAATAAACTAGTGATTTATCTCGTGTTTCAAGTATTCATGAAATTGCTTGCTTATATCTCAAAATAACCTTTACAATTTAGTGTTCTGTTGTTTTGCTGTTCTGTTTTGTGCAGATGGACTTAGACTGGGCAATGTATAGCCGCGCCAAGGGGACAACAAGCGGCGCTGCGTGACCGAGCAGCGGCAGAGTGGAGGCTACCTCCATGGCGGCGATGCCAAATGGATGTTCATTGTGCCTCTGGTGGACTGGTCTAGTCGCTTCACAGTGATGGAAACTGGTTGTATCGTTAACGTTGCTTAATTCATTATAGGGTTCTAAATTATTCTGGTATTATAACCAAAGTATTATGAAAAATAAACAAAGTGAGTAGAAATTAACGCAAAGTAAAAACAAGTACTCAGTACATACGACATACGTCTTACAGACTCATTATTATTACTGTTTGATTAACCGAAGTGGATGGAAAAAGCTAAATTATTTCTGGTAATTATAATCATTATCGACATTCCATTTAGTGACATCACATTGTACTTTGTATAAAATGACAAGTCACGGCAGTACGCGCAAGTTGTAAACAACTCATGCGAAAACAAAGACAGCCCCAATTGCAGGTATTCCTGAAAAACAATAGCTGGTGCACTGCGTAAACAAAATCAGTTGACGTGTACTTAACAATTAACAATGTTTAGGCGATATTAGTTTGAAACGACTTCAATTAAGTTTTACGTCTACCTACCTAGTAATTATTGAAGCTCAACTTTGTAGTTGGTTTAATCACAGTACATACAGTTTGAGAATAGTCTTATTTCTTATTTGGCGTTACTGCACACGTAGTAAGAGAAATTAATCATTGGTCAGTTTCAAAAGTGACTTTAAATAATGTCATGTATGTTCTTATTTATTCTGAAAGTGTCTTAAAGAACTGTTAGATAACATGATAATAAGTTCTAGGACATTCGCAATTCGCGAGAAAACTCTGTCGGGTTATGATATCGTTGTTGTAAGCTGTAAAGAAACATCCCACCAAAAACATTCTGTAAAAAACTAGCCAAGTCTCGATAGAGCTGCTTGTTTATCTCTAAAAAGTAGTGAAATCTAGACAAAGTCGTGCCAAGTCTAAGGTTCCTTACTGCGATTTCTTTATTATTATAGTTAATGTTGTGTGACTTGGCCGTTGAAGGGTACAAAATATGGGTATATAATGGTACAAAAGGGGCTCCATGACACCATTGCTCCAATACATGTGTTCTACAATCAACAACAGCCTAAAATGAGACACTACTCACTAGCGTCCAATTACCAATACCAGTATGGGCTATTATCTCGCTTAACAAACATAGGTAGTTACAACAGATATACATTACGTGTAAACAAAATTGACTACAATATATATAAGGATTATTTATTCAACAATCAACATACATAATAATATACAATAGAATAAAAAATATATTTAAACTAGAGCAAATAACCTAAAACTAAAAACCTTAAAAAAAAAAAAAATTGACTTGTACCCACTTGTAACGTATAAAGAATGTTCAACGGCCAAGTCACACAACATTAACTGTAATAATAAAGAAATCGCAGTAAGGAACCTTAGACTTGGCACGATTTTGTCTAGATTTCACTACTTTTTAGAGATAAACAAGCAGCTCTATCGAGACTTGGCTAGTTTTTTACAGAATGTTTTTGGTGGGATTTCACTTCTTTTTGTAGAAACGTGGGCATATTGATTTATTTTACTAGATTTCAGTGTAATTTGTTTATTTAATTTGTGTAATGATCGAGTACAATAAAGTTAATCGTTCGACTATTTCTTCTTGTAAACTTGTAAATATAAGTATAAAAGCCAGTCTAGTCTTATCCAGAGTTTTCCTTTAATTTTATTTATATGCGTATCAAAAGCAGAAAGGGAGGCATTCGCCCAGCAGTGGAATGCTACGGACTAGATTAAATTAGAAGATTCGTCCCACTTCGCTAGGTTTTTGAAATGACAGTCGATTTTTTTATGTACCAATAGTAGAAGGGGGGCATTACCATATCTCTAATCAGCTGAAACCAGCTGAGGATTCTTCATCAGATACTTCAGACCTTCGATTTTTGACATCAAATGAAGCGGCCCACCACCATGTTGAATATTTTTTGTAAAGGCGGTATGTCGATCTCTAATAGTTTGGTTGGGCTCTTGTGTTTTCTAATCAGAATCACCAGGTACTCCAGATGTTCGATTATCCTAGTTTTTATAGTTTTCCCTTTATGTGGCCATTAAACCCTAACTCTGTACCAAATTTCAGCTCTCTGAGTTCATGAGAAGTACTAGTTCTATTCTGATGATCATGAGTGAGTGACTGGGTGAGTGAGTGTCATAAATTCAAAACTTTGCTTTCGCTTAACTTCGGAACTAAATGACCTACAGACTTAAAATTTTGGATTTTAAGTATGTGATTATAGCTTACTAGATGACGAAAATTTCTGCGTTCTGGTCTTATCCAGAGCTCCTCAAATAGAGGCCTGAAAATGCGGCGAAATGGTGCCAGTAAAGAATGGTACGACAGTGTTTGCTTCGCGCTCGACTTGGCGGGGGCACTGCCGTGCCCCCAGATCGACGTTCTGGTCTTATCCAGAGGTTCTCAAATAGGGGCCTGAAAATGCGGCGAAATGGTTCCAGTAAATAATGGTACGGCAGTGTTTGCTTCGCACTCGACTTGGCGGGGGCACTGCAGTGCTCCCAGATCGACGTTCTGGTCTTATCCAGAGGTTCTCAAATAGGGGCCTGAAAATGCGGCGAAATGGTTCCAGTAAAGAATGGTTCGGCAGTGTTTGCTTCGCGCTCGACTTGGTGGGGGCACTGCCGTGCCCCCAGATCGACGTTCTGGTCTTATCCAGAGGTTCTCAAATAGGGGCCTGAAAATGCGGCGAAATGGTTCCAGTAAAGAATGGTACGGCAGTGTTTGCTTCGCGCTCGACTTGGCGGGGGCACTGCCGTGCCCCCAGATCGATTATCCTAGTTTTTATAGTTTTCCCTTTATGTGGCCATTAAACCCTAACTCTGTACCAAATTTCAGCTCTCTAAGTTTATGGGAAGTACTAGTTCTATTTTGATGATCATGAGTGAGTGTATAAGTGAGTGAGTGAGTGAGTGAGTGTCATAAATGCGAAACTTTGCTTTCGCTTAACTTCGGAACTAAATGACCTACAGACTTGAAATTTTGGATTTTAAGTATATGATTATAGCTTACTGGATGACGAAAATTTCTGCGTTCTGGTCTTATCCAGAGGTTCTCAAATAGGGGCCTGAAAATGCGGCGAAATGGTTCCAGTAAAGGATGGTACGGCAGTGTTTGCTTCGCGCTCGACTTGGCGGGGGCACTGCCTTGCCCCCAGATTACATGTTTGTCTATCTATTACTTTTTAGACTAAGCCGAATGGAATAATTAAAAGTGCGAAAATAACATAATAATATTGTTTGTGTGGTGGTCTATGATCGTGCATCACTATAGGTTTCGGAAATTATAGGAAATAATAGTTTTGACAACAAAAAGAAAAGAAATTAAAAGAAATAATTTGACGGTTTCAGAAGTTGCAGTATGCGGTAAGCAGGTGCCTATGGCTGGTGTTGATGGTGATTGCAGCAGCACACGCTCAATGGTTCAGTTGCTGTGACTGAGGCGGATAAGAAAGCGCTGGTGATGACGGTGATCGCGGCAGCACACGCTCAACGGTCCAGTGGCTGTGACTGAGGCGGATAAGAAAGCTCTTCGGTGGACTCCAGTGAACTTTGGTGAACTTGGTTATCATGTAAAAGGTTGTAAACGCACTTGGAGGTCTTCTGGTATAGTAAGACTCAAGACTGTAAAATCTTTCTTCCTGGTATAGTAAGACTGTAAAATCAGATTGTTGAAAGAAAATGAAATTAACTTTATTGCATAATCAAATGTGACATTTTTATCTTTAAGAAAAAGGAAATCCATTTTCTAGCTATCGCAGTTCTTACAGCAAAGTCTTAGATTTTATGTTCCTGTTTTTACCCTTAGATACGGAACTCTAAAAAGAACGTAATTGGACATAGTTTGGACAATTTTTGTGCTGTTATTTTATGTACAGGTTCAGTATTCGAGCGACGCGACGAGACGCGATGCGACGCGACGAGACGAGACGCGACGAAGTGCAGCAGGTGGTGTGGGCCGTGCGACGGGGTGCTGCGGCGGCCAGGGATCTGCACTCTGTACTTCATTGAAGTATCAGATTTGGAACTAAAATTATTTGGTGAGCGTAATTGTTTATCTCGTGACTGTAGTGTGATGACTCGGTATATTCTTTTAAATGAACTGATTTTAAAAGATCTTAGTTTAGAAGACACATTGATTGTTTTATACAGTAACAGAGATAGTACAATAATACAAGTTTTGAAAAGCAGTAATGCGGAAGTAAATAGATTTTCGATTAGTGATTTTGTTGCGGTAAGTCACAGGGATGACTATTCAACATATTTGTAATGGTCACAGGGCTGACTATTGTAGAACACTTGTAGTCACAGGGATGACTACTCGACATATTATTTGTAATGGTCACAGGGCTGACTATCGTAGAACACTTGTAGTCACAGGGATGACTACTCGACATATTTGTAATGGTCACAGGGCTGACTATTGTAGAACACTTTTTAATATCACAAATCACAAAATATTGAGTTAAAAGTAAAATGATTATTGATAAAAGGAGTTGAGTTTGTTATGAGACAAAATAGATAAGGTCAGGTATAGCCGAGCGTGAACGATACTGTGTGGTATTTTCGTTTGTTTCAGACTAGCACACACGGGGACGTGTGCTACACAGGATGGCCGTGTCGCATCCGGTCATAAAGCGGAAACGAAACTACAAGTGTGCCCTCTATTAGAAACGTGTTTGGCGCGCTTTGACGGAGTCTAGTCTGAAGTTCGTGCAATCGACATGGTGGGAATGTGTTGTGGGGATGGGTTCCACCCTACCACGTTAAGAGGATGAGCTAACACATCTCGAGTAGTCGTTGTTCGGGCAACCAGCCTAGGAACTGTCTATAGTTTCGTTTTAGTACCTGTGTTTATAAAGGCCTTTAAGTGCAGTGACTTTGTAATTGTGATTCCGAATAAACAAGTGATACTGTAAGTCTATAATAATTCTCTTTGCACGATTTACCCATGCAAGCCCACAATAGCTATATCTCAATGGTATAGATTCAAAAATCATGAGCCTCAGACGACATATATGTTACAACTAGCTGATGCCCGCAACTTCGTTTGCGCAGAACTAACGGAAGCGGAACCCTATTTTTTTAAACGGAACTCTAAAATAAAAGTAGCCTATGTTAGACCTTATAACATCAGCTATCTCCCAGTGAAAGTCCCGTGAAAATCGGTCCAGCCGTTTCAGAGATTAGCCGGAACAAACAGACAGACAGACCGACAGACAGACAGACAGACGGACAGACAAAAATTTAAAAAATTGGTATTTTATTGTAAGTACCGAATATACTTTCAGATTCACTATGTGAAAAGCTGATAATTTGAAGTTATAAACAGACACTTCAGTTTTATTTATCTGTATAGATGTATAGATATGTATAGATAATAATATTATACTTTAAAGAAGGTGGCGACTAGCGTATTTAGCGTAATATCGATGGTGTTATATGCAAAACTGTGTCGTGACGCACGTTGTGACGCGATGCAACTTTAAAATTTCACTTAAATAAATAAATAAATGCCGTTAAAGAGTTTCACTTCAAAAATTAAAATGTATTGTACAACATTAAATTAACTTACTCCACCTTGTAATACAATACAGAAGAACTTAGAACAAACTTACAAGTTTTAAGTCACTTAATTAATTATACTTCTGCGAAAACAAGTAACTACCTCGGATATAATTAAAAAAGTAATATAAAATGACATCTTGAAAATTGGATAGCGTATAATCCCAGTGAGTCTTACCGTAAAAGAACTCGTTTCGTTTTAATGTTATTATAAAATGCTACGTTTTCTACTCAATTTACTGTCTTGAATTCTGTATTTATTTTATATGGGAGTATTTAATTTAATAATTTGTTAGTATTTACCCTGCATTCGTCTTTTAATTTGCTGCCGTAGTCAGACAATAAGCAATCCGCATGCTCATTTGAATTCCTAACCTATCAAAATGAATACGTACATACCTAAATACCTAATCTACTCTCTTCTTAGAAGCTTAATACATACTATATTAAAGCACATTACGCTCATATGATTCTTAAATGTAGTGCCTTTATCTTTTTTTTTCTTACTCGTAGTATGAACATTGAACTTGTTAAGACAGCTATAGCTGCTTTGGCATGAATAGGCCGGCTCCACCAGTGAAACACCTCGGCCTCACAGAAAAACGCTGAAACAAAAATACTTTTTATTATTCTTTATCCAAATTCCAACAGTTAGAATAACAAAACACTTCGAACAATGTATGCAGTCGATTCAATAACAGTTATCTGTTTGAAAAAGAACATTGCATTTAAGAATATAAACGTACCAGATACCCAGCACAATCCACATAATCACTGTGGCGTTCGAAATGGACAATAGCTCTTTTATCGGAATATTATACTTTGTTGATAAATAACAGTTCCGCATTCAATCGTAAATATCTAGGTAAGGATTAAGTATGAATATCAGATTACTGGGTGATCTATATCTTAATAACCAGTAAGAAATCTCTGAAGCATACATTTTTTCTTTATATAGGTACTATCGACAAAGTTGCCGCTCGACCAGGTATAAGATGAAAATCGTAAATCATACTTACGTGTAAATATGTAGTTCAACCACGTCTGCAATCGTTGCGGTCACTTACTTTGTGTTTAAATATTTTTAGGCGTCCTAATGTAAAGTCAAACTTTTGAAACTGGTCGAGCAGGAACTTTGTCGATGGTACCTCAAATATTGTAACAGTTTGTAAGGATAGATGGATTGATAGATGGATGGATGCAATGCAAAGACTATTGAACGGATTTTTAAAATATTCCATATTATAGTCTCTGGATTAAAACATAGGCTTTTCAATCCCGAAAAATTACAGTGTTCCTGTGGGATTATTTGAAGTATTTTTTGTAAGCCTACTATCTATGGAGGCTTAGCCTCCGATTCCTCGATTGATAGATATTTTTTACGGTCAAATGCTCAAAGTTCAAACGTCTCTATCTATTTATTCTATACTAATATTATAGAGGGAGTTTGTGAGGTTGTAGAGGGTAATCTCTGGATCTTCTGAAACGATTTTGAAAATTATTTTACCAATAGAAGGCTACGTTATTTGTGAGTGACATAGGCTATATGAATGTATGGATAGATGTTTGTTACCCTTTCACGCAAAAACGATTTCGATGAAATATGATACAGTAGTAGTTTAGGCTCTGGATTAAAACAAACGCTATTTTTTATCAACAAAATTTCCCGTGGGTTTCCCGATCTATATTAACACGTTCAGTGCCACCGACTCACCTGTATAGTTCACGTAAATTTGATTCCAGTGCCGACGACTCACCTGTATAGTTCAGTGTTTTTCACTAATATTTCCAAAATGCATCCGTATTTTCTGCTCAAAATTATAGTTTAGACTAAATATATGCTAAACTAAAGATTTATGCGGTGGGCCGGGCGTGGAGATCCCGTTTATTTTTGAAAGGTAAAAAAACGATTATGCAATGCCATGAACTACACAGGTGAGTTCCCGGACATAGATCCTCAAACTGGAAATATGTATGACTATGTACATGTTAGAAAACGACGTCAACATAATAGCATGAACGAGCTACATACTTGTGATATGGAACTAATCTACAACAAACTAGTTTCATTAGAATCTATACGGTAGGTATATATATTATAAGTCGTGTTAGTTACACTAATTATAACTGAAGAACGGCTGAACAGATTTTTATGATTTTTGTGTTTTCGGATTTGTCTTCGTCGGGAATAGGAAAATAAAAATGAAAAAAAAATTAATAATTATTATTATCAGCCCACATTCATCTAATGTTGATTTTTTTTGTGGATACGTGTAGGAAATGTATGAAATAGCCATTATCGCTTATTTAATATTTTAGGTATGCTTAAACAGTCTTATTAATAAAATTATTTACACCACGGATTAGCTAATCCAACATGGCTGTCTCTGTCAGATACTTTGGAACAGTCACTTGATAGACAAAGAGAGCGATTTGGATTTGCTTATCCATGGTGTAAATATTTTTATTAATAAGGGTGAAAGTGTTTACGAAAAGCTAAAGCTAGGACAGTACACTGTACAACGTCTTTCGGGTCCACTTGTGCCGTTCTCGCGGTCGCATGCGACCGCTTGGGAACGAAAGAGCTAGTAAAAAATAAACTTTAGAAATACAAAGTTATCGTAATATTTGAGATCACATATCTAGTAGCCATATTATAAATATTGTGGCTTTGTAATAGGGTTGAAAATTAATTTTTAAAAAGGGTTGAAATTGACAAAACAGCCGGCAAAATAAAACCTTAACAATAACCAAAGTTTAAAAGATTGACAACCACTGCTTAAATTACGAAACAAACTTACCTTTTATTTTATCCAAAGAGTTTTTTGCCATTTTTACAAGCTGAATAGTCCTACAACAACACCTAACACTTTTTAATTGCGTTAAACACTTTATTGACACTGTAACGACCACAGAAATAACAAAAAATTGGATTTACCCTTACGCAGTGCCAGTGAACTCATATAGTGAGTCGATTCAATTCATATTGCAGTGCCGGCGACTCACCTGCTGAGTCCGCCGTACAATGTAGGCGGCATCCGAGAAGACATCATGAAAATCGTAGTGGGAGCGAAAGTGATACGGGCGGAGTCGTGGGAAAAAGCTAGTAGGCTATATGGATGGATGTGTCTTACTTTTTCACGCAAAAACTACCCAGCGGGTTTAGAAGAAATTTGGAAGAAATTTGGAGGAAATTTCTGATGTTGCGAGTGTCCATGGGCGACGGTAGTTGCTTTCCATCAGGTGACCCGTTTGCTCGTTTGCCCCCTTATTTTATAAAAAAAAAAAAAGCTCTGGAAAAGTACAGTGTTCCCGTGTACAACAGCTAGTTTGATAATAAAAATAATAATACAAATTTAGAAGCTTTCAAGTCACATACATAACGTAGTATACAAGCCACATTACACAATCATGTAGGACCACCTAACTTAGAGAAGCGTTTAAGATTTCAGCTGCTAGTTTGTTTTGCACAATAACAATTTGCAAATACGTTTTTCAGATAAAATCCCATATGGAAATAAAAGAATTTCAACAACTAGCAATGTCACTAATTGCGAATACATGTTCACGCAATTGAACGATTTAATACCAAAATATTTTTACAGTTGTTCAAATTAATTAAAATTAATTCTACCTCATGAATCGTCCTAAAGGATGTAACTAAGTAGTAGGTAACTCAGATAATAATGTCTTAATTTTTTGGTCGATTTGTCACATGAATATGGCGAATTTAAAAAAGACTTTTATGAGACCCTTAGATTCTAGGTTAACGCGTCTAGGTATGAAGTGACCCTTAAATTCTATATAATAAAATTCAGCTTTTGTTTCTCTAAATGAATGCAATTTGTCAAGACGCTAAGAGGTAAATTATAGTATCCATTGCCAAGGAGCGGGGACCGCAGAAAAACTCACTTATCAAAGCTTAACGAAGATTTATTTGGTCACTTGTCTTCTCGATGATTTATGCCGGGTTTTTGGGGGTTGATATTTTTATTTCACTATTAGGTAATTGTCTTGCGTCAGCATATTTAAGTGTAATTACTTTGACAACATTTTATGCAATGGATAAATCATTAAAAATGCCTTATAAACGCTGTTAATGTAAATTATCCAAAGCTTTTGAACGTAAAACATGAGATGATTCTGCCAGATCCGATTTTGTACCTTATTGCCATAATAATAAGAGTGAAATGTAGTACCTATTCTGTCGGTTAACGTAAGTAACGTTGTAAATCATAGGATATCCTCACAAACAAAATCGATACGATCTCTGCCGTAATCCGTGACTTTAGCACGTTCGCCCAATTGTACGGTAGCTTAAATAGTTAACTAGCAGGTTAGGCGAGGTCGAGCTACTGAATAATACGCAAGGGAGTTAGTCAAAAGGTGATCGATTCGCGTGTAATGTAACGTTACATATTCGAGCATTACAACAGTGTAGGAGGATTCTACTGCGCGCTACAGTAGCGGCGACTAGTTTTAAATAACTCCAAAAAGTAGAGAATAAACAGGTTAAGAATTCTCATAGCCTTTTTATTCTCTGCCATTCGCCAGCCTCCTCTGTAAACCCATCCCGTTGAAAATAATGACTCGTCAGGTTATCAATATAAACATACTAGATTTTGCCCTCCACTTCGTACGTTCTAAAATAAATACCGGGGTATCTACATTTTGCTGCGACATAAAGTAACTTATCTGTTAAATCGGAGTCTATTTTCTAGGTCTTGCTAAATTTCTTCAAAATCCATTCAGTAGTTATTGCGTGAAAGGGTAACAAAAATCCACACATCTATACATACAAACTTTCGCGTTTATAATATTAGTAAGGATGGTATAACTTGCTAGTGGTAATGACTTTACTATACCTGGAAAATACAGGTAAAATCTACGATTTTTTTTTACATTTGAAGTTTATAAAAAACCTGTTTTAATAATACATTACCCGAATGATTTACGAGAGTCTCCAACAAAAGCGTCTATTTATTTCTATTAGGAGAGCTCATATATGTAGCCCTAGGGTCTAACGCATAAAATCTAAACATTATAGAGGCAGGGCCAGACTATAGGAAAATGAAAACGAAATCAAGATAACCTAAACGCAATAACATAAAGTGTGTGAAAACTCTGGAGTACCGTAAAATGGGTGTTAGGGAGAGTGCACACTGCACATTAGCAAAGAAAATAATTATACAGTAAAATATATCACAAACGCAATAGTGATAACTATTATACATCTATGAAACGCAAAGAACCATCATTCAAAAGACTTACACGAATGACAGCTCGCAGCTATGTATGGCTCGTGGCTAGACATATGCGGGGATGCGCGTGGCGAGCGGGACGTTCACGGGGCTGGCCGCTTGTCGTTTCGTGATTTGAGATAATTGACAATATTACTTCATAATTGATAGATTTGTTTGACGCGAAGTTTAAAATTATTTCGGTGTCAATCTTAGGCTTACGTCAAGATTCGTCGGTGCTCGAGACGTCGTTTTTAGAGAGAGTAGAGAGTGCCCAAGGGGGGGGGGGGGGGGGGATTTGAAGGACCAGGAACGCAAGTCGCTACACCAGAGGAGTTACAAGTGCAACTCCTCTGGTGTTGCGAGTGTCCATGGGCGGCAGTAATCGCTTACCATCAGGCGATTCGTCTGCTCATTTCCTGGTTCATTTCATAAAAAAAAGAGTGTTGCCCCTGTGACAATAGCTTGGTTACATTTACGTCTTTAAATTAGTCATATTTTTATTAGCTCTGAAAGTAGTACTAGGTACAATAGATGTTCATATTAAGTAATTTCTTAGCTCTAACACTCTTAACTATATAGTAGCATGCAAATATTATTATGTAATAACATGTCAAGGAAAAATTAATTACATATCACTTCATTCATTTCCCTATTGATTCATTGAATACCTACTATATTATATTTATAAGAAAAAGTTCAATGTTCAAAAAATAGATTTTTGAACACTACACAATATATTTGCAATTCAAAAGTTTCCTGTAGACGAAAAGGTCTTAATATGGGTGACAAAATATTTTTCCTTTTATATTAATGAGGTTCATATGAGCACCGACACATCAAAAGTGGCTAGTTTTTTTTAGACTTTATTTAGAGTTCCAGGTGCTGGTAAGATAAAATTTAATTATGGCTATAATTATACCATCAGGTCAGCTGCTATTTACCAGTTTATGCTACAAAATTAACACAAAAGAAGAAATTAATCACATACAAATGTACAATGTACATTCCCTTTATCATTTGTAGTATCTTGGGGTATCCCCCGGGACTCAGTCGTCGCGACCTCCGCCGCAGCTCTGGCAATTTATTTGCTCGCGACTTTGACGTCTGAGCCGGGACTGGCTGGGACTAACGGGAATAGTGTCAGAATGTCTGACTAATTTAGAGATTCAACGGTAGTAGTGTCAGAACGTCTATTTATACCTCCAAGGTGAGTTTCTTGAAATAGATTTGAACTTGTACCTGACAAATTCTCTATATCTGACTCATTCGTTTTATAGCTTCAAGATTGTAGTAAACTTGTATAATGTATATTGTATGGTTGAGAGATTTTACTCCACTTGGTTCTATTCCTCTTAATGACGTAGCCGCGTAGTGTTGTGATTGAAAATAATGTTATATTCGATATTATAATAATATGTGAAGCAACAACAGTTAAGTACCTACAGTTTTACGAGAATGGTGCGTACGGAGGTGTAAGAAATTAAAGTTAAATTTTATGTGAAGAAAAGTGCACAAAAAGCTTATTTTTTTAAATAATGCTAAGAAACACAGAAAAATTAATATAAATAAAGTTGCACACACTACCATGCGTTTAATCTTACTTTCACATTGCATAATTAGACAACATTTACATATTTTTATTGCGTATCCAAGAGGCAAAAGCACCGTGAAAACTCTAATGAAAATTTCAATCTTAAATTGGTCGGATTTCGAACACTAAGTGAACCTTTGTGTTTATAATTTATGTCTACGTGAATATTTCTTATTTTAAATAAAACTACTATCACGGATTTTATCACATTATAAAAATAATTCACAGTAAAATTAGGAGGCGTAGTTTGATCTGCAAAAAGATTTTATCATTTTTAAACGACTTCCAAAAAGGAGGCGGTTATACGTTCGGCTGTATATATTTATTTTTTTTTTTTTTTGTATGTTCGCGGATAACTCCGCCGTCTGTTGGCCGATTTTCAAAATTCTTTTTTTGATGTAAAAGGTATAATCCGAAGTTGGTCCCATTTTCATAAAATTGGTGACCTGATGATGGGATCCATGAGGAAACGAGGGAACTCCTCAAAATTTATATGGACACATATGGTGGTTTCGACTTTTTCTGAAGTAGTCCAAGTATATGCTACCAAAAAGTAAGATTTTGCTCCAAGGTATACCCTGGATCAAAAAGTACAGAACAGAACTCCTGACTCCTTATAGATACATGTTTGGGGATTTTGGCGTTGTTTAAAGAACTGCAAGCATATGCCACTTTGTCAATTAGAGTAATCATCATCATCACCACCACTATCACAGCATACATCATCACATTATGATGATATAGAAGGTACTTCTCATAGTATTTTACACTAACACGGAGATCTTTGAACATTACTCTGCCGTTTATGGACCTATTTGCAAAATTATTTTGTTGTTGTAAAGGGTTTAATTCGAAATTGGTCCTTTAGTCACTAAAGTGGAAACGTGATTATGCGATCCATGAGGAATCGAGGGAACTCCTCGAAATTTATATCGACACATATAGTGATTTTGACTTTTACTGAAGTAACACAAGCATATGCTACCAAAGAATAAGACGTTGTACCAAGGTATACCCTGAATCCAAAAGCACTGAACAGAACTCCTCAGTCTTTAAAGATATGCGTTAGGAAATTTCGGAATTGTTTAAAGAACTGCAAGCATATGCCACTTTGTAACTTACAGTAATCATCATCATCATCTTAATAACAATACCTAATGGAAGCTTGGCACGTATTCAGTTATACATTCGATCGTTTATTTTAGACGTTTTTAAGACGTATTAATAATAACTTAACAAGATATATCACTAAAAAGGGTGAAATTATTATTTTTAAACAAAAAATTAAACCGACTTCCAAAGTAAAAATACACAAAAAAGTATGAAATAAAACTTATTTTATAAATAATTCCCCTTTTAAATTTGTCTATTTCTCTACTTAATCTTCTTAATTTTGAAGTCGTTACCAGTAAATATGAACGTGAGTTCTATAAAATATTGTAGGATATCATTTGGGCTGGTAGCGACTTCAAAATTAAGAAGATTAAGTAGAGAAATAGACAAATTTAAAAGGGGAATTATTTATAAAATAAGTTTTATTTCATACTTTTTTGTGTATTTTTACTTTGGAAGTCGGTTTAATTTTTTGTTTAAAAATAATAATGAGATTTAAGCTGTGCTAATTTAAATGATTTTCTAAGCATCAGTATTTTGATGTATTATATGAGTATTTTTATAGCTACCAAACTCGTTTATAAAATTTTTATGTTTATTCGAGAACACGAAGGAATAAAAACTTGATGATAATTAAGAAACTTTAATACATTTCTCTCGTTTCCCACAATTGGTATGGGGTTAAAACTTTATCAAAGCTAAGGAAAGAATCTAAAGTAAGGAACTAATCAGACTCCCAGTCACATAGGTAACGTGCCTCACTTTGATGTTTTCCTTTAGCTTCAATTAATCTTTTCCTTTCTTTTTACAATTAGTGCTACAGAAAACTATATAACATTTTACTTCGTTAAATAAATTGGAACGAAATATTATTTTGTGAAATGCCTAAGCAATCTAGACCTCATCTAGACTTCATATTTTTAAAGTTACATTCCCAAAAATTTCACCCCTTTTAGATAAAATATATGTTTCGAGGTAGCCCTCGTGCGTGCAAAACAGGTAAAGGCGGAAACAATACATATTTCCGCGATAAAAAGTTATAATATACTTTCTATATATAGATAACTAGCTTTTGCACGCGACTTCGTCCGCGTGGAATATTTACTTTGGGATATCGCTAAAATTTACCCGCGACTTCATTTACGTAGAAGGAGGAGCGCTTGCCCGCGACTCACGACTGCCCGCAGCGCGCCGCACATCATTATTGCGCGCTGATTATTTTATTACTACGATATCTTCTAAAATACTTATTGAAATCAAATGATGTAAATGGCAAATTTCTTCTAAATTAAATGCTTGTAATGAATAACGTATTAACTTGGATAAGGATTAATTTCATCTTTATGAAAACAACCTCACAAATAATGCTTAATTTTAGAACAAATTTGGTTAGCATAAAAAGGTTATTGTGAGTCAACCTTAAAAGATAGACATATACTGTCGCGGACTTTTTTTAGAACTTTTAAAGGGGAACAATTCTGTCATACATAATTTTAGCGAAACTTTAACCGTTTCCGCAGCGTACGCAGCGAAAGCTCTCAAAAGGGAAAAAACACCCCGATTTTGAAACATTATTGATTGGAGCTCCGCTCGTATTGAGCTTAGCATGATGTTATATAGCCTAAAGCCTTCCTCGATAAATGGACTATCCAACAAAAAAAGAATTTTTCAATTCGAACCAGTAGTTCCTGAGATTAGCGCGTTCAAACAAACAAACAAACAAACAAACAAACTCTTCAGCTTTATAATATTAGTATAGATATACACTCGTGTAAATGCAGACTTCAACCACGTTTGCAGTCGATGATCACTTCTTTGGTGTTTTAATATTTTGAGGCGACTTAGTGCAAAAGAAAATGGTTAGAAACAAAGTCGAGCCGGAACTTCGCCGAAAGAATTGAATTTTACAGGTATTCGTACAATATATCTTTAGTGAAAATCAGATGTGCCAATCCACAGTAGCCTAGCATGGAACAACTCTCCTTGTGAGACAGCTATGCTAGAGGGGATATTAGTTGTCGGTGAACAGTATTTCGGTTTGAATACAGAGTAATTACAGTAAGAGGCATATAAGCTAGTCGTTACTACAGCAATGTAATCCAGCTTACCGCACCAAATTAGTCTATACGATACAATCAAGAGAATTTTAGAGATTAAATAGTTACACCTAGTAGATAAACAAAACTAAAATTTTTAGTAACCTCCATATTATCAAGCAGTGAGTGAGCTGATGGTGATGAATTATTGCCAAAAAGTAAGAACACTCTCGTTCATATTGTCAGCTTTGAAATAAAAAAATGATCAAAATCAGTTCATCCGTTTGGGAGCTAGGTACGTTGCCACGGACAGACACACACAGACAGACATGTCAAACTTACACATCCGTCTGTTTTCGTCGGGGGTTAAAATAATATATGAGCCAACGGATCGAAGATTAGGAAAAATTTTTTTTTTCTTCTTTTTTTTTATAATTTTTCTTTTATTAAAATACAATATAGAGCTAAATAGTAAACGAAAATTAATACTAATAAAGGAGACTTATTTACAGACATAAATAACTATTTCTAAAAATATCTATAAATAGAAAAACTAATTTAATTGCAAAAATAAATTCTGAATTGATAATATATTTTTTTCTTTTTAAATTTTTAATCACAAGTTTTGGCACAAAATATTTTTATTTTGTTATTACGACAATAATATTTTGTGAAATATTTGAGTACGAACTAACATTGTAAGTTTAAAGAATGCAATGATTAGTATATAAGGTAGCAGTACTGCAAGTTTTGCACTGCATCGCTTGAAAACAACAACAATAAGCAACTATGAACAATCCGTAAATCGCCATCTGTGCCTGACAGAATGTCGATTGCGTTTAAACGAAAAACATTTTTGAATCGCACTTCTAACATCGGAAGGTAAAATTTCAAATTTTATATTTTTTGTAAAACAAAAAATATTCATTTTCATTTGTCTCAAGTCCTTTAGTGTTAGCTTTTACGATGTAGCGATTCCATTTTGAAATTTATTTACTACACAGTAAGATATAAGTTTCATTGCATGAGTTTGTATTTCGAGGTGCACCGCGATGTTCATGTGTAGCACGACGTCGCTTAAAATAAAACATCTTATTGTGTACAGAATAAAGTTCAATTTTGAAATGTGCTTGTATGAACTGACACTAACACCCGTATCATTAGTTGTTTCCTCAGATCCGCCTCGACTCAACCTCATCTGACAACATACAAACATAATTTCTACCTCGGCTGTTTGCTCCTCCAGTAAGGTTGAGTAGAGATAAATAATCATGGAAAAATATTTTTTTTTGTTAACACCACCAGTAACCATTAAAACTCAATCCAAATTTTACAGAATGATGAATATATCTATGCGCTGTATAATTATACGGAATTTCGTAAAGGCAGTGGCGGATTTTCGTAAAGTAAAGATCCAAAAAATCCTCCATGCTTATCTTTAAATAAGTATCCCTCTGTAATTGCGTAATTACTTCAAATAATTCCACTCTGTTTGTAAAAAGAATTGATATAAATGTCGGAAATAGACGCTCGAGGGAGCCTCAAGGTACGTCCTGAGGTACCTTAAGTTTGACAGTTGATTCCTCCACTCGCGTAAGGAAATTCCTCAAGTCGAGGGAATTTTGTTGAACTAATGATACAACTTTCGTGGATTGAGGTTGAGTCGAGTGGAGGCAATCTCGAGGTAACAACTAATGATATGGGTGTAAGGCTTAAGGAAGGTAAAAGTTAAAGGTTTGGTGGTCTCTATAGGTAAATAGGGTTCAAGGCTTGGTGGTTTCTGCTATTGCTGTGGTTAAGGAAATCGACGTGAACTCACTACCCAATACCCATAAATAAAATAATATACTGTCCTTAATATAGATTAGATAATGGACAGTAAATTATCGTATGTGTAGTAAGTTCTCTATACAATATACTCTAGACTAAGGACATTATATTATTATATACCTAGTAAGTTCTTCGATCTATACTTAACGGCCCGTTTGAATAACCTATATCTACCAATAACTATTTGTTAAAAACGTCTAATTTGTATCGCAAAAAACCGGCAAATTATTAAATGACGACGTTTTCAACAAATAGTTATTGGTAGATACGTTATTGAAACGAGCCCGTTAAAGTATCTCCTCATAAACGAAATAATACTGTGTGTTAAAATTTTACGAAAAGATAGATACTTCCCTATACTTCCCTACATTATCAGTACCTACTTGTACTGAATGCAATTATCGTCTAGCAATAAGTCGGTCAGACAAAAAAGTCGCTTGTGAGAACCCTTATAGATCTCTGTACCAATTGTTTTAGGGTTTCTACACACTCACGTAATCGCTACGCGACGAGAAACATGTCACAAGTTAAAATTATTGCGATTATGGGCTATTTTGACACGGACAAGATAAACATCCAAAATCAATTTAAAGTTAACTTCGGAATAAACGGAAAATATTAATTAAAATACGAACAAATTATGCAACGTCAACGAAACCACCTTTCCTCAAACTTGATTTAAGTTGTGACCCTAGATAAATATTTGAAGTTTGAACCTTCTATAAGCAAAACTTTTAACTAGGAGCCGTCATTTTCCTTTGATATTCCAAACTTTTGATGAAAACTCAATTAAAAACAAATATTTAACGCTCCTATCATAATTGGAATAATTATATATAACTGTATTGATAAATAATGACAAGTAAATTTTATACTTTTAGGGTCAATTCACACCGAAAAAAAACGATACGCGAAGCGGCGCTGCATTTATTATTCAAAATAGGCAAGCGGACTGATTTTTTTTTATTACATAAATGAATAGTACTCTTAAATATGAGTAACTTCTCAGAAGAAACCGTATATCAAAAGTCAATATTTTCAAAGGTACAGCGATTTGTATACAAAATTTCGCGAGTCTTTATACCATAATTTTTTTTTTTTGCGAAATTGGTAAACAAAACCTACACCATTAGTTTACTCACATCATATACAAAAACATTCATTATGGTAAGTATGAACTTAAACGCACAAATATGCAAGATATTTACAAATATATTCCGGCGGCCATATACTTCATATACTACTTCATATACTATAACCTATAAGTGACGTCATGTGTATATCGATTTTAGTATGGAGCGTTTTTAGGAGGCTCGCGAAATTTTGTATACAAATCGCTGTACCTTTGAAAATATAGACTTTTGATATACGGTTTCTTCTGAGAAGTTACTCATATTTAAGAGTACTATTCATTTATGCAATAAAAAAAATTGTCCGATTGCCTATTGAACTTCACAAGAAGAAGATACACATTCACACAAGAAGACACGCATTTTTTTTTTTTCATTGTAAGAGTTCGAAAGCCTAGTTGTCCGCGCTGCACGGCGCATGTGCAGTGTATGACTGATGTCATATGAAACGTGTATCTTATTGTGTAGTGAATAAAGTTTAATTTTGAATAGCTATCTTAAAATGCAGCGCCGCGTCGTGTATCGTCGTGGTGTGAACTGACCCTTATTTATATGTAAATCTAAGGGAGCATACTGAAATAATTCGGCACATGATTTGCTTACAATTATAAATGTACCATCGACAAAGTTGCCGCTCCACCAGGCATAGGTACGATGCAAATCAATTAACATCGCCGTTGAATCGTGCGCACGCAAACAAAAAAACATGTAAACACGTAGTTCAACCACGTCTGCAGTCGTTGTGGTAACTTGCTTTGTGTTTAAATATTTTGAGGCGTCTAGTGCAAAGATAAAGTTATGAAACTGGTCGAGCAGGAATTTTGTCGATGGTACATCAAAATACACGCTACGTCGTAATATGCTCTAAATCATTACTCTTCATCAGCAGTCGGATAAACCGTAACAATGTCAAAATATGCTATATTATATAATAGGTAATTAGGTACTAATAAGCTTTTAGCGCTCTATAATTGAGCAGGAATATATAAAGTTAAAATGTGTACTAATCTTACCGTGTTTGTACAAACAGTTAATGCCGAAATAGCTGTGAAACTTGCACTGAAGAACTATTTATTAATCTGTGACTGAAGTTGTCGAACTTACGGGTGGAAATTCAACAATACACCGTCGTCATTAAAAGTTTCGCGACAAAGGCTGTTTTAATATTTCTGAGTAGGTTCCGTCCCACTGGATTATGAGAGAGAAAGAAAGAGTGCTCTTGTGTACTGCACACACACTTGGGCACTATAAAATTGCTCCTGCGTAACTGGCCTGGTTTTCAGTGAAACTAGCTACCGTCACCGAGATCGGTGTGGAGAGTTATTAATGCCGAAATAGCTGTGAAACTTACACGGAAGTTATGACGAACTTATGGGCGCAAATTCAACAATGCACCGTCGTCATTAAAAGTTCCATGAAGAAGAATGTTTTTATATTTCTGAGAAATATAAGTTGACCAAAAGAGTTTTGACTTGGCTCAGTCGCAGCTCAAGCGCGACTGCCTTTTGACACTTCACGCGCCGCATCATCTGTGGTCCAGTGGCTTAAAGCTTGACTCCCGACTAAGGAGGTCGTGAGTTAGATTTCCGCGTTAGAACAATAAAAAATGTTTTAATGCTTATCACCTGATCCTGTGACAAGAAAGATACATAATCCATGCGTTGGATGTAAAATGTCTGTTCTACGTCTGATCTCTCGCCGCAGTCGTGTCGTTGCAAGTTGCCCACTGCGTTACAAGAGAGAGAAAGAGAGAGTACTCTTATATTACGCACACACTTGAGAACAAAAAATAACTTCTACGTAGCTGCTCTTGTTTCAATGAAACCGGCCACTCGCGCGACATTGAAATCGGCGTGTGGAGTTATTATTATTTTACTATCAGGGAATCTAATTCATACACCTTATGCTTGACTGTTATCATAAATTATTTCGTATTATGTTATTAATATGATATCAAACTGACATGCTATTGAAAATTGAATTTAAAAGCCTCCGTGGTCTAGTAGTTAGAGCTCGACTCGGAGGTCGTGGGTTCGATTCCCGCATTGGAACAAAAAAGGAATTTGTTTCCAAGTTTAGTTAGGACAATGCAGGCTGAACACCTGATTGTCTGACAAGAAAGATGAGAGTAGAGAGTAAAGGAAGAGAGAGTGCTCTTGTGTATTGCGCACACACTTGGACACTATAAAATTACTCCTGCGTAACTGGCCTGGTTTCAATTAAACCGGCCACCGTCACCGATATCAGTGTGGGGATTATTATTAATTGCATTGTGTATGCATCATTATAATACAAATAAATTATGAGAACACTCTATCTGCTTATTAATTAGATTCTCTGATAGTACACATAACAACGACTAACGATCGAAATATATGAATCAATATTTCAATACATTTCAACGATGCTAAGATTAACTTCACGTCAATTTATGTTTGTGAATCTAATCAATTTGAAGTCAATCTAAGATTTTAGATACGTTACTAATTTCGGGCGGCATTTTTATAGTGGTCTTTATTTGTAGACTGGTCGCAGTAGCTTGTGCCCCGTCTTTGCCGAGCCTTACAATTAAAAAAACATAACAAATTTTAAAACAGTTATACTCAAAGTACTCGTATTAGTAAAAATAATAAACCTTTTATAGTCCACTAATAATGATTTATCTTACTTTAATGAACGAAAAATTGAAAGTGTAAAATCTAGATACTTTTTATACTGACAAAACCAAAAACAACTTCCTGAGTTTGTCGACACTACGCAAAAATATTACAATGACACAAAAGAGTCAAAATCAGAAAACTATTTATAGTTACGAAAATAGAATTCCGGTTGTGCTATAGAATATCTAACATTATAAAAGCATTTTTATTTCCTAGCTCGCAAAAACCGCTAATGGATGTTTCAAATTTTAAAAAGTTTTTTTTTTTTTTGTGTGTTAATTTGTAACGGGATTTGGGAAATGGGTTATTAAAAAAGTAGAAATAACGTGTTTAACACTATCCACTTACATTGGTTTAACTATTTAAAAATACTAGTCAGGACCTTTAGTCAAGAAGCATTCGGTAATTTCGACGGCAAAGATCTAGAACATACCATACATTTTGTATGGGATTTGACATAAGGCATCTCAAGCGACATGTCTGTTAGCGATAACTCTTATGTCAAACCCCATGCATTTTTCATTGCGAACTTCGCCATCGCCCAGTTTTGTCATCGCCATCGTTTTGTGGTCGAAATTCGCCTATAATAATTAATTCACAAGTTGTGTTCTCGCCTATAGTAATTTTTAGTTTGAACTTAATAAGGGTTATTAGATAGAACAAAGATTGTTCGCAAAATAATTGTGAATAATCTTGAATATTCGTTGATATTTTTAGAATAAGTCAATTTTGATATCGTAAGCAAACTAATTAGAATAATTGTTAAGATTGTAGGTAATGTATCTAAATAAGAAATTAAAAGGCTCACTTATTTATTTATTTAGATAGAACAAAAATGTAAATTTTGTGCTTGTGACAGACTGACAAACACAAACGTGTAAAAAATTCTATATATCAAATGCTCGGTAGTGTGTGTTGTTTTTATTTTTAATAATTGTATGTATTTCTAAGTACTATATAAGTCTTTTTACACACCTTCCTTCACATAAACTTTAACTGTGCCAAATATCATACTCCGTCTCTCACACAATCACGCACAATTCTCTTGAAACTGTACTGAAAGTATTAATGATTACTATCATTTAACATAATGTGTGTCTAAAAATTTCATGTTACTATTTAAAATTTCTAAAGTATATTAAGTAAAATAAATGTAGATCTCATAATAAATTAGGCCAGGGCCAGACCAAATTTAGATTTCATATTCATATGAAAATGAAAAAATGAAATGAAATGAAAATGTTTATTTAACAAAGTTACAAACATGTACAGGGATGTTTTCCTATGGCACACTCAACAGGCTCTATCTAGTGTATGGGCCACCAGCGAAACAGGCTCTAACTAGTGTACGGGGCACTAGACAGAGCCTGTTTCGCTGGTGGCATAAGACATAATGCACACAATTAGTCCAATATTACAAAGGTGAAAGGCATCAGTGCTTAAGGCTGGGACTACATAATATAATATGATCTGGAATCCGGAAGGCCGGAAAAATTTCAGAGAATTGAAAATAGAACTCTGCGCTAATACAATAAAGTTGAAAACCGAACACACAAGTGTCGCGCCAAATGACAATGTCATATTAATACACTAGGATACAGCTCGACACTCGACACTTCCATTTTCAACACTATTCTATTAGCACAGCGTTCTATTTTCACAGTTCTGAATTTTCTCACGATCGCTGGATTCCGGATCATAGTCCCAGCCTATGATGTTCCCACTACTATAATCTGATTAAAATCAGAATATTGTAAGTGTTAATACGAGTTTTTCATATTACCACACTCATACTTCCTAACCCATTTCTTTCGCAATACCGCATTAACTTTAATAAGTATCGTCTAATTTGGAGTTGAATAAGAGTATTCATGAGATGGTAAGCTGCTTATAAGGCGAGTGCCTGAAATTGGTCCTTTGTTCTATATTTAAGTAGACTATGAATAGCAAAATAGGTTGGAACTTTCAATATCACGAGAGGGCGTATGTTTTTTAAGAAACAAAAAGATAATAATCTCTCTTATTATATTATCTTATTAGTGTGAAATATTAAGAATTAGGTATTTTTATGTCATTCTATGTCACTTGCGTGATCATTATTATAAATCTATAGATACCTCGTAACTTGGCCGCTAGCGAATCACGCGTCAGTTCGATGCTTGGTTAAACAGAGTAGTTAAGCCACAGAGACATTTTAATTTAATTCGGCCAACGGGAAATTGTGTTTCAACTGTAAAATTTTCAGCCACTGTTATTTCTGCACGTAATTAATTTAATGTCTTTACCGTTTCACGAAGCTATGTCAAATTTATTTATCTTCATTCACCGAATGGGTATTTTAACGTCACAGTGGGATAAATGAAGAACTCAAGTTAAATGCGATTAAAATTATGGCCCCGCTTTTCTTTACACAATATTCTGATCTTTAATATTGAGGGAATTATTAAAGATCAGACTTCCACGCGTCTCTGCGTGGGTAGAACTGAAATAGTAAACAATTGGGTTCAAAGATATAATAAACTTAATAATGTCAATTATAATATTCTATGAAAGATTACGGGTAAATTATGAAATACAGCGCGAAACCCGTGAAACGTTATTATTATTATTTAATAATTATTATTATTTGTATAAAAATAATTTACACATTACTATTTAGGTATATCGTATGAACTGAAACGCACAAATTTCGGAGATATTTACAAATATGATACTGTGGCCATATACTTTTATTACAGATTAGTTGTTCTGCCCTTCTGCCCTAACTATACACTGACATTTCTGACCGGTCAAGGCTCCCCTGACCTTCCACAATTATTTTTAGATCAAAATTTGCCAAATGGGTCCAGCCGTTCTCGCGTTATAGCAAAACATTGAAACTGCAATTCATTTTTATATACAACTAGATGTTGCCCGCGGCTTCGTGCGCGCGTAAGCTAATTTTTGCAGAAATCGAAAAAAAATTTTTTTCGCAATGAAAAGTAGTCTGTGTCCTTCCCCGTGGTCTACTCTACATTTGTGCCAAATTTCATCAAAATCGGTCCACTAGTTTCGGAGTCTATTCGATGCAAGCAAAAAAACAAACAAACTTTTCCTCTTTATTATGTTAGTATATATATAAGATATAAGAAGATTACTCAATAGTTACTACGTAACTTTTATACCTTATCGTGACGTCACAGTTAGGGACGACTTTAATATGGAGCGTTTTCACGAGATTTCCAAAATTTTGTAAACAAATCGCATTACCTATGAAAATATTATTTTTTAATAAACTGTTTCTTCTGAGAAGTTACTCATATTTAAGACTATTACTATTTATTTATGTCAGTAAAAAAACAGCTAGCTAGCCTATTAAATAGGTATTTCGTAGTTCAAGGACAGATTTATGTCGAATAAAATTGAACAAAAAAGTTTTTAAATTAAAGTTGTCTGCCATTATTTCTATATGGTACTTCTGCATACTTATCTTTGATATCATAACGTCGTCGATGCGTGAAATCTCAGCAAGTCACGTGTGACACGCCACGTCACGTCAGCTCGACAGGAGGGTAGGTTGTAAAAATGTTATATGACTGTCATAATCCAGTTCATATAACTGATGTTCTTACGAGTATTATAAATACGTCTGTCTGTTTGTTCCCGGGGGATTGAAAAAATGTAAGTGGCGGAAAATAATCGTAATTTAGGTTACCGCAAACGCGCCATGAGTATAATGCGTTTCAAATGAGAATAGGAATGCCAATGGCATTTTGCTGACAAATATCACTTGAAAAGTGCGATTCGCAGAAAAACTTATGTGCATATAAATATTAATAGTCTTGCATCGAATTGAAATAAAAACGATAAATATTAATACATTATCTAAACAAATTTAACTATCACAGTCTAAATTCGAAACAATATGGCGCCGACTCGATCCTATTCTCATTTGAATCGCATTGTACATTAGTAATAATTTATTATTTGCCAGAAGCGACCATGACCGTTCATCGTTAAATTATCATAAATTTATGTTGCATCGACAAACTACACATGTGTGGCGTGACTATAATAATAATATGACTGAAAAAAAAGTATGTAAATAATTACAGGTTATCGCATCACGATTGCTAGTGAGTTGTGGCCGTCTGCACTAAGCTTCTGTCTACCTATCCTTAGAAGGTTCCAAATTCCAATCATCTGATGCGCACAAAATTTTATGTAGCTAGTATGTATGTAGTGCGCGTGTAGCTACGTACTACATACATAATTATTTTTAAACAAAAAATTAAACCGACTTCCAAAATAAAAATACACAACAAAGTATGAAATAAAAATAATTTTCTAAATAAGTCCCCTTTTAAATTCGGCTCAAGTTTTAACTATTTCTCTACTCAATCTTCTTTATTTTGAAACCAGCAAATTTGAACATGACTTCTATAAAATATAACCTCCTTCTTTTTTTGGAAGTCGGTTAAAAACCACGCACCACGGCAGATCACCTTAGAAGGTAAGGCGTAGTTTCGTCACATGTGTGATGTGTGTGCGTAACACTGTGTAGGCGAAGCGTTTAGGAGGAGGATTTTAGACCGTGGTGGTCATAGATTTCAAATTTAAAGATTTTAATTTCACCATCTTGGATTTCACCATGCTTCAAATATCAAAATGACCCCAAAATAAAAAAATTGAGTCATTTAACTGGAGACACTTTTTGCCTCAACATGCCTCGTCTATGGTGGTACTTAATTTGGTCCAAAATCCCTACTATCTATATTAAATAGATCTACTATTAAATCAATTAGACACTTGTGAAATTTCCTGTAACTTGATGAAACTGTTCTCAGTGGAACATTTACAGCGGTAACAACCGATAAATGGAGACAACTTTGCAAATTGCGCTCACTTAGTTACTAGCTTTAGTACCTGCCTCTTGTCTGTCTTCTGTCTGTTACTTCCTATATCTTTGTATTAAGTGGCATACTATAATAAAGTTTATGATGCAGTTACAACTGAAAAATTATAAGGATAGATATCCATCTATCCATCCGGATAGATGGATATCTATCCATCCGGATGGATGCTTGTTACTCTTCCACGCAAAAACTACGAAACCGATTTTGATGAAATTTGCTATGGCAGTAGATAAGGCTCTGGATAGGCTACTTTTTGTCCCAAAAAATATAGTTTTCCCGTGGGATGGAGCTGCCGGAAAAAGATAGTTACCATGTTTTACATACATTACATTTTCAATAACTTTTTCCTTTGTCCGTTTACATAATTAAAGACGTATCAGTGAATAACTGCAAAACCTATATGTCAAAACTACAAACTATGAGTTGTCTATAAAAGTAACAAATTTTATCAATTTCTATTAATTACTAGCCTTATCCCGCAGCTCCACCCGCATAAATACAGTATCCCACGGGAACATTGTACCTTTTCGGGATAAAAAGTATATCCTATGTTTTAATCCAGAGCCTAAACTACTACATACCATACCATATTCCATCAAAATCTGTTTCGTAGTTTTTTCGTGAAAAAGTAACAAACATCCATCCATCTACGAATCCATCCTCACAAACTTTTACAATTATAATAATAGTAAGATTTTTCTCGGAGAATACTTAAGATTTACACAAAAAGAAATTAGTGAACATTCTCCATTATTAAAAATATATTTTACTTTTCTTATATATCTGGTATATAAAATTAATTTCTTTATAAGACGTAGTTTACAGTTGCAATTAAATTGCAAGAGATTTTATTTATTCATTCCAGAAATTTAATAACGAAATTAAACCTAAAACAGACACCAAGATGCTATAGAAGTGGATGTTTCAGTATTTAGTTAAATAATTCAAGAACTAGAGAGACTCGTAAAGTTTCTTAAACTTGTGGTAAAATATTTTAGAAAATATATTTTATGATTTTCAAAATTTATTTACTTGCTGCTTGGCTTTTAAACCATAATAATTAACCATAAGATTTTGCTTAAATTGGTGCTAGACATACATGTAAGGCTGTACCTGGCAGGTTTGCCTGAAAAAAAGGAACTGAGTGTAAATCTGCAGATTTCCACTAACCTCACTACATTCAATAGGCAAGCGGACTGATTTTTTATTGTATAAATGAATATACTCTCTTAAATATGAGTAACTTCTCAGAAGAAACTGTATACCAAAAGTCAATATTATCAAAGGTAAAATTTAAATACTAAACTTAACCTACAAGTGACGTCACATGTAGGTTAAGGTGTATGAAGTATACGGCCGCAAGAATAAATTTGTAAATATCTCCGATATTTGTATGTTTAAGTTCATACATAACATAATGAATGTTTTTGTATAGGATGTAAGTAAACTAATGATGTGGGTTTTGTTTACCAATTTCGCAAAAAAAAATTTTTTACATGCATTTAATTAGTAAACTACACATAAAATATTTTTTTTTTTACATTTACCAAGTAAGTAATGCCTCAATATATCTGAATATATTAATGAAACTAAATATTTTAGATGTAGTCCGATCCCCTATTACAGTCAATAGACTTCAACGCCTCTATACCTACTTCTTATGAGAGAGCGCGCTATGTAATTTAATTTTGTTTTTTAATTATTCAATTATTTTATGCCTACAGGCTACAGTAGATTATACTTATTCCTCTATTATATATTGATCAACCGTATATTATTTTTTATTCGCCTACCATACCCGAAATCAATCAAAGTGCTATTTATTCCAAAATAACAATTTGTTATGATTAAACGTAGCTACTTAACATTTCATAACTATACTTTCATAATGAACTACAATTATAACCAGACTGTGTTATTATATATTGTAATGAGAAATACTGCGGTCCATTATATATTTACTAGCATTAAATGAGCTTTTATATTTCATGACTAATAATAATAATTATTATTCAGTTCATGCGTTGTAATACTACTAAAACGTAGTAATAACAACGCATGATATGAATACTGTAGTACTACATTAAAAATAACGTTAACTAGGTTTCTTACATTATTCTTTAGTAGATTTTGCCCGCGGCTCCGTCTGTTTTGGGTTTAAAAGTAGCCTTTTTGTTAATTCAGAGCTGAAACTACTACCATACAAAATTTCGTCAAAATGCTTTCTGTGATTTTTGCGTAAAAATAAAAAAAACATCCCTCCATCCTCACAAACTTACATTTAACCAATAGTAGTAAAATCTTTGATTAATTACTACATAGATACGTTATATACTTACAAAACTGACAATGTTTCTGTGCGGAAACACACATTGACACGGGACGCGTATACGTGCTACTCGTCGACCGCTCGACGCACACTAAGACAGAACATTGTTACTCGCGAAGCACTAGTGTACTCAAATTGGCCCGCCGTCGGACCAATTTTGGTTAGTACCAAAATTGATCCGACGACGGGCTAATTTGAGTCTCCACTTTTTACGCGCAATGCTGTATCAACCTCTTTTTAATATAATACATCTATGAGTAGAATGTAGGATCCTAACAAGCGTAATACTTTGCTCAATTTATTTTTAGCGCGAAATTTCCAATTCTGAAAATATTTTTTAAAGAAAAATCTATTTGAAACTATGACTTCTATTACCCACTTACATCGAAATTAAGTGAATGTCGTACAAGAGATGCTCTGAAATCCCACCTAAATCCAGTTTACCAGTAAAATATGGACTTGAATTTACCTCCGACTTCGTGGAACGTTTTGAAAATGTTACTCAGTTACGTCTTCAAATAGTTTTCCGTTTGAGACATTTCTATATTTTTAAATTTTGCTTCTTGAGCATTATCAATTTTTTTTTTCTAGGTATAGTTGAAGTAAAGTATTACTTCTAGAAAGGGCACGGCCTGCACTTTGCATACTCCGTGGTTAGAGCATTGGCTCTCGACTCGGAGGTCGTGGGTTCGATTCCCGCATTGGAACAACAAAAAATGTTGTTTCCAACTTTGGTTAGGACAATGCAGGCTGATCACCTGATTGTCTGACTAGAAAGATGATCGGATGTAAAAAGTCGGACCTGCGCCTTATCTCTCGTCTGTCGTGTCGGTTATCCGTCCCACTGGATTACGAGAGTAAAAGGAACAATGTACTGCGCACACACTTGGGCACTATAAAATTACTCCTTCGTAACTGGCCTTGTTTCAATTAAACCGGCCACCGTCACCCAGATCGGTGTCGAGTATTTTTTATTTTTATTACAAGTAGCCTTTAGCGTAGTAGGCCCAATCGGGCGTCAAATTGTTATTTTTATTATTAAAATTATGTTCGTAGCATTCCAGCAACATAATAAGTATATTTAATCTAAACACGCGAAGCGTGTCAAGCCACGTTCAAGTAACAGAACTGGGGAGCAGCACCGTGTGTAATATTACATGAACCATTTGGAGCCACTTTTAACTCAAAAACTATTTCTTGTAGCCTAAGGTCTGACTTGGCTAATTCTCATATACGAATTATTATGTTCGATGGCTACCAGCAAGCCAAATTTTCGGAATAATAAAATAAGAACCGACAAGTAACAGGATTAGAACTTGCGCCGTTCATTTGTATAGCACATTTATCAGGGATGGTTATTGGTTATTCGATGGTACTATGAAGATCTTAGGGCAGCGCTAGTCAAACTGTTTGTACCCTTAGCACAGATTAATAAATAGTTATTACGTAACCCTTGGGTACTTAAATTTGCCGGAAGATAAACTAATAAATTTACAAAAGGGAGGAATGCACTTCGTCGCCGTGAAAAATTGCGGGACAAAGGGTCTGTCACGTGACAGCGTAATTTATTGTAGGGTAAAACTAAGATGTTCTAACACTTATTTGTTTATTGTATTTATTTATGTTGTTTAAAGGGCAATTTTAATCTACACTAATATTATAAAGAGGAAAACTTTGTTTGTATGTTTGTTTGTTTGTTTGTTTGTTTGTAATGAATAGGCTCAAAAAGTATTGGACCGATTTCAAAAATTCTTTCACCATTCGAAAGCTACATTATCCACGAGTAACATAGGCTAAATTTTATTTTGGAAAAAAATAGGGTTCCGTAAGATATTTGGGTTTTTCGGACACAAGGTGTAAAAAATCAACCAGAAAAGTTACTTATTTTGCGTACGCTGCCTAAACTATAAAAGATAGAACCATATAATGTTCTAATTAATTGTAGATCTTATCAATATCTACAAAAAAGTCCGCGACACACTATACCTATATATGTCGAGTGAGGCACAATAACCATTTTTTTATTTAGAAATCTTGATTTTTTTTTTGGGCTACATTTAAACGCGTTTATTTTACTCATTCTATTAATCCTTATCAAAATAAATTATTTCATCACTAAGTACAGTTTATGTACATAATATTTGGTCTGTAAATGATTAAAATTGGATGTTTGGTTTTGAAGTTATGGCGAAATTAAAATATTACGATTTCTGCTGCACGACCCGTTGCGAAGTGGGTGTCACCAAGGCGGGGGGGGGGGGGGGGGTTATACCTATTTATTTAGTGTTTGTATGTATTGTTAGTCCTGAAGAGTATAGGTATTTCATACGATAAAAGTATACCCACCTACTTATTTCATTGAGTTTTAGTAGGTACCCTATACCCTATAGTAGGTAGGTATATTAATTTGTTTCTGTTTGTTTTGAACTTTTGACTAAATTTCGCCCGTTTGGTAGAGGTTTAAAGACATTCTGTAGTATTAGTATCAGTATTGTGCCCGTGCGAAGCCGGGGCGGGTCGCTAGTGCTAAAATAAAACTAAGGCTGTGTCTTTAATTATATGGTATTGAATTTGGAAAAGTGGTAGTAGGCAGTTGTTGCTTACCATCAGGCGTGGCATCTAAAGCTCACAACTTAACCACAGATTAAAGAAAGAAGAACAAATAAACAGCTACATAGTTAGCTTTCGATTTTAGAGCACTACGACAAGCGTACGGTGTGTTCACTTTTTGTTTTTGTGGAACAATTTTGTGGATTTTTTTAATTTGTAGGCCGTTGAAAGAGAAGTCAAATTTTCAAATTTGGTTCGAATTGGATCGTTCTATGAAAACTGTTATGTAGCCTGTAGGTAATCTCTGTAGCAGTGGCGAAGGGTTCATATAACTCCATTCCTATCGGCTTCCCTTGTCACTTACCTTTTGCAAACCTTCATTGAAATCCCTACTTATTATACAGGCTCCGGCTTCCCTATGAAGGAGAAGCAGCCTTCGCCACTGCTCTGTAGGTAAATATATGTATATAAAGTCTACTCTGTGAGACTGAGACTTAACACATTAAGGGACACTTGCGCCAAAACTAGGTTAAATTTCGATAACTCCGAGTTTGTAAACTCAGGGTTACAGGGTTAAATATTTAACTCTTTTTTGTTTTGCGCCAATGAAAATTAGCCCCGAGTTAACTAACCTTGTGTTAGTTCATTTAGTACTGGCAACATTGCATGAACGTATTAACAACAACAGCAGCAACGTATTAACAACAACAGCAACATTGCATAACGTATATTAAAGGTCAATGTATACGCCTTTACAATAGAATCCCAGAAAACGTTCAAAATCTTTCCATTAATAAATTTAAAAAAAATGTTAAAGAACGTTTGTGTGCTAAAGCTTATTATAAAGTCAGTGATTTCACTAACGATTGCACACCTTGGGAATAAGATGGCCCCATGCAAGGCTGCTTTTATGTACTTAAGTATGTTCTATGTACTTATGACTAATGTTATATAGATTAAGTTACAACATTGTAAAATATTTTTTGAAAAGAACAATTTTCCCATCTTTTTGCTAAAAGGTGGCCCCGTGCGAGTTTCTTACGCCGGTTCTTCTCGCCGGGCTAGTTTCCGAACCGGTGGTAGGCATCATGTAGGACAATAGGGATGTTGCCTTCTGTGGAATATCACAGTTTTACAAATTAAATTTTATAATTGTTGATTAAAGACACATAAATCTGAAAGAAATAGGTATTTAGAGTGACGCGATTAAAAAATATAAGCAAATAAAAAATATTGTCCATCCCTTTCTCGCAAAACGATTCGTGACGTCACAGCCTGCTACTGCCATACATTTTGTGATGACAAATGTATGGCGGTAGCAGGTTGTGACGTCAAAGGCCGATATATCGCTCTCTTTCATATTGTAAATTTCAATGGTTTGTATCTACGTTATTTTTTCAGATATAAAAAAATGGGTTCTGGATTGTTTATTAACATGTTGACTAACATCGAATAGACGAAAAAAAATTTTTTCGGCAACATGCCTATTCTATAAGTGTTATATGGAAATAAAAATTTTGAGTTTGAGTTTGAGTATAATACGACATAATTGAGTGGAAGTGACAATTGGGTACACGACTACATCTAAAATATTTAGTTTCATTAATGTACTCAGAAAATTTGAGGCATTACTACTTCGTTAATGTAAAAAAATATAATATTTTATTTATAGTTTAGTAATTAGATACATCTTAAAAGTACAAAAAAATTAATAATATTTTTGCTTAATTAGTAAACAAAACCTAAATCATTAGTTTACTTACATCATATACAAAAACTTTTATTAAGGTATGTATGAACTTAAACGCACAAATATCGGAGATATTTACAAATATGTTCCTGCGGCCGTATACTTCATACACTTTAACATGGACGTGACGTCATAATATCTACGTACGACTTTAGTATGGAGCGTTTTCACGGGACTTGCGAAATTTTGTAAACAAATCGCTGTACCTTTAAAAATATTGACTTTTGATATACGGTTTCTTCTGAGAAGTTCCTCACATTTAAGAGTACTATTCATTTATGAAATAAAAAAAAATCATTCGTCTAGCCTATTGTATTTGTCTCTTTTGCACTACAGTCTGTCGTATATGAATGTCGCATTATTTTATTTTGACAATGACTTTCCTTTTTGTTTCATAATAATATATGCCAATGTCAATAATTAGAAGCTGGCATTGAAAATTTTTCATCAAAACAATAATTTTGTTTAACAATAATAAAACTCAATTTATGAGTAAAAATGGAGAAGAAAATAGGTCAAGGGGACCTAATTCTACAAAACAAGTAGGTAATCATAATGAAACAAGTCCATATTATAGACACAAATATGTAGTAAGTTACATATACGGTGAAAGCTCACTTTTTATTTTCATTTGCGTATTTCTAATTTATACTTTATTTTGTCCAACAAGAACATTAGGTACACTATATTATATCTCCAGACGGAATCTTCTTTGGAAACTTTTATCTCGGAGGGAGTTAAAGAAATCAGTGTGTTCATCTACCCTTCTGTTAAAAAAATCCGAACCAATAAATTCGATCAGAAAACATTATATTAATTTCATTTATCATTTTTCAACAAAAAATCATAATATTATAACCACAATTTAACCTAAAAAATCAATTTTTGTCAATGATATTTGCTTAGATAAGAAATTAACCCCGAGTTAGACAATTTAACCTGCCAAAAAGGTAGTATATTTTTAACTCTAGGTTATCTCTTAACTCTCGATGGTGCAAGACGAAATGTCAACTTTACTCCAGAACCTCAATTCTCGTATTTAAAGTAAACAATTTATACAGTCAACTTCACTTTGTTTGGATTGAAAGTGTAGCGTCATGTTACCGTGAACGGATTTTATGCCGCTTCGACCAATCAGAGCGCGTTTCACGTTGGTTTAACGTTCATAAAAACACCTTTTGAGAGTGTAAGCATGTCGAGACTTGATTGTAATTATATTAATGCAGGATTTATTTAGCAGAATTGCCCCCCAGACTAGGGTTTAACTCTGGGTTTATTTATTTAACTCGGATTGGCGCAAGAAAAGAAAAAATCATTAAAAGTGCCAAGACATTTCCGAAGAACCACATTTTTTATTATTATTTTTAATTAGATTTTAGTAACCACAAGATTAGACTTTTGGGATTCGGAAACTCTATTCCAGTTGAAATTAGATTATCTGGTGTTTATGTAGATCTTAAACTCTACATAAAGAGTTTATGTAAAATTTTCAGGAACCGGGCAAAAGTTATCGTTTCAAAGCGTCAGCTTAATTCGTACCAAAGCAATTGCGAGATATTATTTCAACAGAATTCTTAACTCGATTCTTTCCACAAATATTTATTTTGCCCGAGGCGGTGTGCTTTGGGAGGAAAATAAAAATCTGGGATTGTCTCATATATTTTATTTCACACAATGGACAATTGAGGTGAAAACTTGTCCTATCTTAGATTTTATGAAGATTTATTATTTTTCACATCATTATTAACTTCGTTAATAATTAATAATAATATTTGGGTACATTCTTCTTCATAAGAAGAATGTACCCAAATATCATGTAGGGTAGATTACTTCGACTCGCTGTAGAAATATATCGCGTCGCCTCGCGTCTTGGCTTTACTTAGGTGTATAATACTCTGTTGGGTCTAACGATGACCTCTGTGGCTCAGAGGCTAGCGCGTCGCGTCGGTAATTCGCGGGGTTGAATCCCGCCGAAGGAACAAAAAAGTTTTCTCTGTTCCTGAGTCATGGATGTGAATTAAACATATACCCCCTTACTAATAATCGCTGCATAAACTTTGAATAGTTATACAGTGTTTTGTCTCCTTCTACCGAATTAAAAATGTCACTTGTGTGACGTGGACAAAACACTGTATAACTATTCAAAGCTTATACAGCGTTTATTAGTAAGGGGTATTGTGTATAATATCTTAAATATAATATATGAATGTAAAATTTCAATAAAGTAGTTACTGAATATATAATACCCGTTGTCTATAACGTAACACAAGTTCTTCGGGTACTTAGGAAGGGGCTTGATTGACGTGATGTGAAGCGTCCATTGATATTATTATTGTTAATGTCGTCTTAAAAGATATAATATACGTATACTATAACACTTTCAATATAATAATAATCTTTTTTTGACGATATAACATCTTATAAATCGATGAACGACGGCTGCACGCAAGAAAATTGTCACGTTCCGCCTGAGTCAAAAGTGTAAGCAAGAGCGCGAAACTATCGATAGAGAGCCACAATCTGCCTAAGCATTCCGCTTGTGATGACTGATGATATTATCACGTAAAATTATCGTCTGTGAACCTACTTACAGTCCGTTTTAATAACCTACCAGTAATTACTATTTGTTAAAAACGTCAAATTTGTTTCGCAAAAAACCGGCAAATGATTGAATGACGACGTTTTGAACAAATAGTTATTGGTAGATTGGTTACTGAAACTGGCTTTTAACAGACATCCATTCTTTTTACAAAAAGATTAAGCCGGATCCCGATTATATTGACAACTAATATTGTAAAACAGAATTATTTGATCGTTGAATAAGATTAACTAGAATAAATTCGGCCATAACTTTTAATTAAATTAATTTGTTGAGCCGAGCACGATTTCACATAGCGTAGGTATAAGGTAACTCTTAAAATGTTTGTAAAATAATTACAGAATCTAATTTAGACGAAATAAATCATTGAACATTGAATTGAAAAATTTGATTGTGCTATTCAGTAGCTGGTTATAAAGCTAGAATATTTTATTGGCTATAAAGAGTTTTATTGCAAAAATCAAATTTGTAGGTACCTAATTGGGATACTTTGATTGCAAATTTTAATACTTTATGAATATAAAGTATTGAAATTTTCAATTATAGTAAACCAATATCTCTCCTTGACTGTCCGGCACTCCACCAGAACAGAAACAGGTACCTTGGGCAGCACGAATACTCCACCACAGACGAAATTCGTGGCACCAACCCCAACCACATCGTTCAGTTTATGAGCAGCATAGGCCTGGGGCAAGTACTATAACGCGAAGGAGTCATAATAGATCCACTTGGGTCGCAGTGACGTCAGGCTCGATCTTGACCTGCCTTCGGGGAAAAAAAAAAAAAAAAAAAAAAAAAAAAAAAAAAAAAAAAAAATATGTATACGAGGTCAAGTGAGCTCAGTAAAAGTGTAAACTGATTAGTTCATTCGTAAGTATTATCAGGGAGTCTAATTCATAAGCAGATAGAGTGTTCTCATTATTTATTTGTATTATAGTAAAGGCATGCGTACAATTATCAATGACATGTCAGTTTAATATTATATTAATAACAGTGCCTGGTTAACCGTGCTCCGTTCGGAGTTCTGATAAATTGCACAAAAGGAATCACACAAATATTTATCTCACGTGGTATTGGAAGCCACCATATTCTGAAATTTTAAAACAAATATACATACACATACCAAACTGCTAATCAGACTGACACAATAGTCAAAATTATTGATATACACGACGAAATAAAAACATATACAACCTAAAAATAAGAAGTTTCCCAGAGATAAGACCTAGGTAGATCGATTTTTCTCCCCCAAAATTGCTTGCATATTAAATTTCATGGTAAAAATTGCAGCCGTTTTTGCGAAACCGACTATACAAGATTGTCTCATTAAAAGTATCAGATAATACGATTTAATAATGGCAATATGTGTGTTTGCGTGTCTGTGTGTAGGTGTGTAACCAGTGCAGGTCGCACCTAAAAGAGGTCTAAAAACATAATATGTAGAAGTGTTTTCATTATTATAGACGAGGCATATGTTGAGGCAAAATGTGTCTCCAGATAAATGACCCAAATTTTGAGATTTTTGGGTAATTTTGACATTTGAAGTATGGTGAAAACAAGACGGCTGACATTTAAAGTATGGTAAAAAGTATGGTAAAAACCAAGATGGCGTAACTTTTTACTGTATAAAGAATTGTTCTGACAAATGTAAGTCATAGCCTATCTTGAATATTAATCTTTGCCTAAAAATACCACAGCGTCATCATGTGCAATCGATGCCATCGTTAAATCAACTGAAGACCGCATCCGGTATCCCGGAACCTCATATTATACACCCTACCAACGTTCGGCTGACATGGCAGGCAAACCTGTACAGGTTTCTCCTCTCCGGTAGACCGAGGCTTACTTAAGGAAAATATATTTAAAAAAAGTTCATTTTAATGATGTCACAGTTATAAAGATATCCGTTTCAAAATTCTATGCTATCTCATTGCAGAACAAAGAGCGGCCATATTCCCCGGGATTTTGAATAAAAATAGATTTGTGTAATTCTTTTGTAAGCTATTCCATACCCGTTATCACACATGGAAACCTTTTAAAATGTTCATTAGTAGGTACGAGTAGGTATGATTTTCCGAATCTTTTGTTAATTCGAACCTTTTCTGCGTTCATGTACCTATTTGTTGTATAGTAAATGTCATGGGATACTCATCCCAACTTACCTGTCCGGTAGTTGTGGTATAGTATACGGGTACGCGACCCCGGCTTCCCTAGCTAGTACTGTCCTATCCCTTGCCCTCCTGGGCGGTAATATCCTACATTTCCTATTTCCCAATCTAACGTACCAATCTTCCTTTCCACACCACCTATCCTTCCCTTTTCCTATTCCTATCCTCTCCGCAAATTCGTGGGAACGCAATGGATAATTATAAAAATAATTTAATTATCCAAAATGGCGGCGATGTGGTTCGCCACCCATCACGTCTCGTTCTCGCGGAGGCGAAAAGTGGCCCATGGAGAGCCGCTTCGCTACGTCGAATGTAAGAGGAGGAATGGATGATAAGAATGAAAGTGGACGAAGTGAAACAAGTATGTAAGGATCGTAGCAGGTGGAAAGAAGTGGTCTCTGCCTACCCCTATGGGAAAGAGGCGTTCTTTGCCTACCCCTTCGGGAAAGAGGCGTGATTATATGTATGTATGTATGTATGTAAAAATTACTCAAATTAATTGTAACGTTTAGCTTGCGCCATGCTACGAAAAAAATAAGCCGAGTCGAATGTAAAAACTAAGGCATCCGAACCGCTTCTGATTTGTTTCACAAAGTAAGGACTGCTTAGAAACAAGGAACGCACTTGTAACTCGGTATGTTGGTTTTACGGATTTCCCAGTACGTGGGAGAACGAGCTTTGTTCGGAGTTTTAGTAGAACGATAAAATAATTAATCAACAATAACGGGACACCACTAGGCAATCGGACAATTTTTTTTATCGCATAAATGATAGTACTCTTAAATATGAGTAACTTCTCAGAAGAAACCGTATATAAAAAGTCAATATTTTCAAAGGTACAGCGATTTTTATACAAAATTTCGCGAGCCTCCTAAAAACGCTCCATACTAAAATCGCCACACAAATGACGTCACTATTGGATTAAAGTGTATTAAGTAGGTATAAAGTACACGGCCGCAGGAATATATTTGTAAATATCTCCGATATTTGTGCGTTTAAGTTCATACTTATCATAATGAATGTTTTTGTATATGATGTGAGTAAACTAATGACGTAGGTTTTGTTTACAATTTCGCAAAAAAAAAACAATTTTTTTTTGGTATAAAGACTCGTGAAATTTTGTATAAAAATCGCTGTACCTTTGAAAATATTGACTTTTGATATACGGTTTCTTCTGAGAAGTTACTCATATTTAAGAGTACTATTCATTTATGAAATAAAAAAAAATCAGTCCGCTTGCCTATTCGCCAAAAACGCAAGAAGTCCGCCGCCAACTGGATTTGATATCTATACTTCTATACTAATATTATAAATGCGAAAGTGTGTCTGTCTGTCTGTCGGCCTGTTACCTCTTCACGCTTTAACCGCTGAACCGAATCTTATGAAATTTGGTATAAACATACTTTAAGTCCCGGGAAAGGAGATAGGATAGGAGTGTTCCCGCGGGATAATGTATTTACGCTGGCGGAGCTGCAGGAAAAAGCTAGTATTTTATAAATCGATATCATATCTTATTACGCAACGAAAGAAAAACAGCTTAAAAATGCGCGGTTTCTAGTGATAAGACCTAGCTAGATCGACTTTTCTGCCCCAAAACTACTACACTAAATTAAATACCTGCAGCAGTTACAGAGATTCCGATTATAATATTATGTATACGAGATTTGCTCGTTTAAAGTATAAGATAATCTAGCGTTGCCCATCATCGTTTAGCTAACATAAGTATGCCAAATGCTCACATCTCAATGACTTTTCTATTCTATTTTAATATTATTTTAGGGTCCATCCACATATTAGTCATATTACGTCACACCTGATGGGGGAGGGGGGGGGGGTCATACAAAGTGTGACAGTACATGTTAAATACAGGTACAGGGATAGTAAAAAGCGTGACATGGGGGGGGGGGGGGGGTTCAAAAAGTCGAAATTTTGCGTGACGTAATATTTGGATGGCCCCTTATATATAACACACTTGTTTAAGGTCCGCACATAGTACAAACGGCCCCTTAAGTAAAGTCCCCACTTTTGGAATCAGGGGCCTCACCGTGATGTTTAATAGCAGTATTATTTTAATATTACTTTTGAATTTCGTTTATAATATGAATTTGATATCTATTTATATAATGTCTCCGAAAATCAATTACGGATACTTCGGGCACATGATCCACTGCTTATGTTAAGACGTTTAGGCAAAAAAATTATTGTCATACTCAAAGTAAAAAATCGTCTCATGTATGGATGACTCTCCGCAAAACGCAATCTCGCTCTTATAAAGAAAAAATATTTTTTTCTCGTATGACAATAATTATTTAGCCCAAATTATCCGTAATTGATTTTACTGTACCTTATGACGTAAATAAAAATATATTTTCAATTTGCACGACATTCAAAATTAATGTTAAAGTATAACTGCTATAAGACGTCGTGGTAAAGCCCCTGGTCCTTTTAAAACAATATTAGTTACTTCAGCCCTTATTTGTATAGGTTAGACTGGCTCAGCCCCATATTTTATTAGTAAGAAAATAAAGTCATTTTTCATGAAATGGACCAGGAAACAAGCAGGTAGATCGCCTTATGGTAAGTAATTTCCTGAGTCTAGATCCGCAATCCTCTTGGGCCTCCGGTAACTTTAATAATTCGGCGAAGTTATTTCACACCAGTATTCTGTTAGGCCGTGGTATTTAAGGTTGAGCCCGCCTATTTGTACCACAGCATGGCTCTCCCAGGTTTATGTTTCGTTCGTTAGATTTGTCAGATTAATTTATTTTTTGGTAATTTATAACCGTTTTCATTTTTAACACGCTTATATTAACTTCACCTGTATGTAAGCTTGTTTGTTTGCTTGTATGTAACTCTCTCTTGCGCGCCTGCTGCCTTCCTCGGCTCTGGTAGCTTTAAAACACGCTTTTAAAGAATATCGAACTAAAAAGTTGAAAATAATTTTAAAAAAATTTGAAATAAACTTAAAACAGTAGTATATAAAAAATACTAGTATAATTGAGGGAAAAGCGTAGGGCGCTTTGTGCCATAATTTTCGTATATCGAGCGATTTTCTCAACATACGTCTATTGTATTACTTTACCTATCCGGTTGTTAAAAAGTATCGTTTAATATATCACATATTAAGCGATGCTTTTTAATTGAGGTATTTAAAAAGTAGTCGCCTTTTTATTATATTTGCGTTCAGAACGGCAATGGGTTACTATATCGCATAAAATTAGGTGTACTGACGGATCACTTAATTTCGTTCAAAGTTTGGCACTTATTTATTCTAAAATCTAAACCATTTCGACCTATACGATATCCGACCAAAATTAATGCAGATATTTTTAATTAAGTAGTATTCGTGCGATGATGCTCTCAGTTCTACAAAGCCGATTTCGAAGTTCGAAATATGCATTATTTTGGCTGGGTACTTTAGAATAAATTATTTATTTGGAAACTGTATAATATAACTCATATTTGCACGAAATTCCATATCAATTGTATGCATTACTTGCATTAATATAAATACACTATTATATTAATTTAAACATTATCAGGTCCGCAAATGGCCATATTTTAGTCCGCGCTGGGAGCACAATTAACTGAATGAAATTTAATCCCCAATAATGTGTTTATTAGCTGTATTTATTTTATCATTTAAACACTATTATTTATTGTGTCTAATAAGTAAGCAACTTTGTAACCGAGCTCTCCTCGGAGCTCTTGTAGGTATAGATAAAAAAATCACAAAAGATCACAAAAATATTTATCTGACCGGGGTTCGAAGTTCGAACTCACCACATTCCGGATTTCCGAACGACGCAAAAATTAGACAATACGTATATTATTTTGCCAACTGGACTGACATGTAAGCAGTTAGAGTCGAAATTATTTGTTATTCGAATTTTCTCCCTAAAACTCCCTATCTATAAATTGGGTAAGACGTTTTTGAGGATTTTTTTACTCAGGAACCTTCAAGAAAAGAGCATATTTCTTTTTGAAAGGCCCGCGGCAACTCATGACATCTCGACTCGTCCATGGGCGACAGCAATCGTTTTCCATCAGGCGATCGATTGGTTCGTTTAAAAGAAATACCTTAATACAATAAATAATCTACACAAAGTACAAAAATCTACTTTAGTGTTCCTTCCATGTTTTTTTTCTTCCTATACCTACTTAATAGGTATCATAGCAAATGGTTTACAGGACTTTTAAATCCTTAATGTGACGTTTGTCTCCGAATAAATTTTCAAATAAAAAAATGGCATTACTAATCTGACTTGTTGATAAAATTTTTAAAAAATAATAATTTAAAAAATTTAAAAACCCGACTGCGTAAAAAGTGAACCAAACTAAGTAGGTACATAATTATAACTGAAAAGAAAAAAACAAGCACTTAGATATCCGGTGGTCTAGAATTCTATAATATATTATTGAATTAATACTATTGGAACATAACAACTAAACAGTCAGGATCCATTGAAAAATTAGATTGGCTGTCGAATAATGGATCCCGACTGTTCAGTTGTTATGTTCCAATAGTATTAATTCAATAATATATTATAGAATTCTAGACCACCGGATATCTAAGTGCTTGTTTTTTTCTTTTCAGTTATAATTATGTACCTACTTAGTTTGGTTCACTTTTTACGCAGTCGGGTTTTTAATTTTTTTTAATTATTATTTTTTATTTTATACTTTTTAGTTATGAGTACCTAGCTAGCTATTTACCAGACTGGATTTCCTATCAGCATCAGTCCTACATCACAATTGCGCTGGAATGTGAGAATGGTTGTTACGCAACTTTAAATCGATATAGATCCTAAACGGTCAGTCGAATCGAAAAATGTTGAGAGAAAACTTACAATGATTTTTAAATACCTACTCAACGATACCCCACTTGATATAGTTTGTTGACTTTCATTTTTTTCATTTTCACAATATGGCGTCCAGTAGTCGCCATATTGAATTTTCACTAACGTCATGTCTTTAGTGACACTCGCCGGACTAAGAGGAATCGATTGACGTGTGAATAATAAAAATCGGCCCAGGCGTTTGGTCTGTATAGTGCTTCAAAGGAACATACATACATACATACATACATAGGCTGATAAACACATTACCACTCCTTTGCGTCGCGCAGTCGGGTAAAAATATAGAGAAGGAAAGAGTCATCAAAGACTTCTAGTCTCATATTGTAAAATACCTTAGAAACTCCTTATGTTATGACGTTTGCAATGTTTTAATAAAACAAGATGAAATTTTCAGAGTCCGTATAGCGTGGCTCTGGAACATTCCGTCTAGTTCATAAGAGCTTTATACAGTTAGCCCGCGGAAACGGCTTGTTGGAGTTCTATTCTATTCTATAATAATATGGTAAAACCTTGGTAACGGGTAGTGAAGTTTTCGACAAAATCCTCTGTCATCTACAGTCTATAAAAAATATTTGTACAATGCGGGAATCGAACCCACGACCTCTGAATCAAGTACCAATGCCAAAGAATATATATATTACTAACGTACCAATGCTCTAACCACTAGACTACGGAGGCTATTACAATATTACACACCTATTTACTGAATTCACTTTAAAAACCTTTTAACATGATGGAAACAATATGTTAAAGTTACTTTAAATTAAATAATGGTAAATAAGGTTTTAAATATTAAAAATATGAATTGAGTAAATAACGCGCGTTGAAAGTTCGATTAAAATTTAATCTGAATATTTAATATTATCATTTTTCTTTTAATTCTGAACAAAAAATATTTTATATCTTCTTTACATTAAGCCTTAAAAGTATTGTTGTTCATTATTATTTTATGTAAATGAGAAAATATGAGTAAGTTTATTTATTTGCTCGCATTTATCGAGTAAAATATAATATTTTATTATTTGTAGACGTTCATCGCGAAATAATTATTAAATTAATTTAGAATACTATACAAGCGATTTCTGTCCCACAGCTGGGCAAAGCATATTTTCTAGTACTCTGCAAATCGCCACGCTAAACAACCAAATAAATCTACTTACTATAATACTCCGTTCAGATGCGATATTTTAATAGTTAAACGTAAACCAAGAGACAGCAGCTATAATGCTACCAATTTAAAATTCACTTTTTTCAGTACTTAGGGGAGACCGAGGGGTGTTGACACAATTTTTACATTTTGTCTCATATACCAAACACTATTGCTAGAACTGGTATGATATTAGTACCAAATGTTAGGTCATTCTTTACACTTGCAAATGACTAACATAAAGAAATTGTAAGTGTTAAATATTGTGGTAAAAAATCGACTTAAATGCAACAAGTCATCTTGTTTCAATTCCCCTCATACTGAGGTAAGATGAAACAGGGGTCGAGGAGAGTTAAAACACATGATTTCTGTGAAATATTAAGGGCTCTAAAATAGAAGTTGCGATATAATATAAAAGCAAGTATTAAAATTTATCTTTTCAAGCACATACTTTGTTCTTTTACGTATATATTCACATTTTGTACTGATATATCGCATAAATATATAACTACAGTTCTGATACACAATATGATCAACTCCTAAAGTAGTTAAAAGTATCATAACGTCATTATTTGTAATATTAATTAAAATAACAGTCAGATAAACAAAATGTTTTACATTAATTGAAAATCTTTAAAATAAAATATTGGTTTTTAATAAATAATTAACTTTCAGTCGTTTCTTTAGAATTACAATCAGTTTTGATAATTATTTTTTCAAATATTTATGTAACAATAATCTCACAAATATCAAAAATGTCAATAGAAAACAAAAATACGTCAAGCTGGCAAAAATGTGACAAAGTTACTTGATACTATATCTTCTGTTGCAAAATCATATATTTTGCGACTTGCCATACCTCTGTCGGTGTTTATTTTATGATCAGAGGCATGCTGAAACAAAATAAAGAAATGAAAAAGCATTTATTTAATTGACACAACGTTAGTGCTTCTTAATGCGTAAATATTCTGATACAATATTGAAAACGAGGAGATTTGAAACAACCTGTTTCAAATCTCCTCAGTAAAGAAAAACCTCTCAATATTAATTTAACCTGCAATCAAGAATCAAATACAGAGAAATCAATTGTACCAAATATATACAATAAATCTCTAGTTAATGAACTTTCGAAACCAATATAAATCAAACTAAAATACAATACCCTTATCAAAATATAGGCATGGTAAAAAAACGTAAATAACTTACTTTTCACGATTTTTGTCACATGGCACGCAGAACTCCATAACCGCGCGACTAATGCCACCGACGTGTATTGACAAGTCAGCGGGTGGAGGGGAGTGGTTGAAATTCAACTTTGCGAACTCGCTAACAGTTTTAAGTTCCATGAAATCGGCACTGTTTCAAATCACCTTTGTGTCAAAACCCCTCGGTCTCCCCTACTGCATAAAACATACTCAACGCTACTTCACTTGGCTTACATAGGATTAGGATTATGAACATGAATATATTATTATTATTAAAATAAATGGCTTTGAAGAATACGTATCTGATTAAAACATAAAAGATAAACGTTTTAGATAAAGTTTAAAAAATATATTAGGCTACAAGGTACAACTGATTATTTTTTGCTGATATTACCCCATGTTTTTAGTTACATAAGAATGTAATGTAAAATGGGACGAACTGACAAATGAAGGAATCACAAAAATTATATTTGTCTATTCCTATGAAAATGTGTACGACGAACAGACGAAAGACTTCGATAAACTTCGACATTTTCTTTAGGTACGTTTAGATTTTAAGATCTGAACAGAGAACCTAAATTGATCAATACTTAATGGCACTCATACAGGAAATTTGCAAATTGCTTTTAGTAATGAGTTTTGGTATAATAGATCAATATGCAGATGCCTGGATATTCACATTAGCTACAAAACCGGGGCGCATACGTAAAGGCACGTTCTGTAAACTTAGCCTCTGCCTCTATTTGGCCCTCCTAAATTGGTTTGGTAAAAACTTTTGAAAATAGAGCTTTTTGTTGTATAACAACTAACATAATATTGTTTGACACGACAGAAGTGAAACCTTCAAAATACTTTTCCGTACTATCTATTGATTATATATAGATATGTAGTTCTCTTTTAATTATATAGTAACTGGCTCGAAAGAATGCACGTAATTCTTTGAAAAGTGATATTCTGTTAATGATACCCCGGATCTGTCAAGCACAGGGTAAGCCTAGGTTTGGCCTGCATCATTCAATCAGCTTTACCCATCTATACATATAAAATCCTTTGTCCTGAATGACTGACGGATAAACGCACAGCCTAAACCGCTGATCGTAGAGACCTGAAACTTGCAGGGCTTGCTCTTTGTAATGCGTAGGGATCCGATAAGAAGGGAATTTTCGAAATTCGACTCCTAAGGGGGTGAAAAAGGGGAAAACAGTATGTATGGGGCAACGTGATTCCTTGGTCCAATCTACTTCATATTTTGCACAAACATTATGTAACAGAATTGATGGAATTCGTGTATCATAGTTTATTGAAATTCGTCCCCTAACGGAAATAAAAAGGGAAAGAAAGTTGTTTGGGAGCGATTTGCTTTAAAGTTGATATAAATACTCCTTAGTGCTTTTGATTTAAAGCTCCCACTCACAAGCGATCGATCGATTTAGTTTTTACAATTTAAACATTTACTGGATTCGTAGTTGCAAGTAAATCGGTTTAGATTAAAATTGAATATAGTCTGAGATCCTAGGACCACATTACTATACTTTTTATATGAAACTCGTATATATACGCGTAAATTTTGTTCCAACTTTGGACCCCACCGCAAAAACTAGCTGGTAGGTCTTACACTAATCATTTTGTGTAATAGTTTGTCGTTAGCAAATTACTTTCAAATACGAATTAATTTCCAATTTGATGAAGCAATCGATAGCCCGTGAGTGGCGAGCTTTATTTTTATTTTGACATAATATTATATTGTCATCATGTTGAAAAATAAATATATCTGACAAGTATGCGAAAGTTAAATCCAAGTTAAATCTGATGAAAATGTCTTTGAAAAACTAGGCACCTAAATATTTGCGATTGCTGCATTAATTATATTCATAATACTTATTATATTACATACTATTTCAGTAGAATATTTTGAGTGTAGGTATAATTAAATTTCTTTTTCTTTTGTTGTTATACAGTGTTTTAATCAGTGATAACCTTTTTAATATAATATATCTATGGTTTTAATATTATATATCTATGTTGCTTTATGTAATATTTAATTTATTTGTGCTCATAGACATATAATATTAAAAAGAGGTTTGTGCTTGATTTATCAGTGTTTAATACATAGGTTTTTACAAAGGGTTTTTAGTTTTTAACCCACAACAATGACTCTTAAGATTTTCTTAAAATATTTTTGATCTGTACGTTTGTGCGCGCTAATCTCAGAAACTACGGAACGGATTTTTATAAAATTTGTTACTGTAGTAGTTTAGCCCTTGGATAAACACATAGGACTCGCTTTTTATCGCGGAAAATTTTTGGGTACCTTACCTACGGGTTCCACGCGGATAGGAATTAGGATAGCTCTGCTTATAATTTTGTGTAGGTATTTCAATTCAATCGGTTCATACCTACAAAAAGTTTTATCAATCGAAAAAATAACGTAGTATAAAATGCTATAAAATAACCAGATATTTGAATTGGTTAAAACTTTACCTAGGGTAATCCTAATCATTAATGTGTATGATTATTATATGAGGAATAAGAGAGAAGCTAGATGGCTTCGTGGTCGTACTGCTAACTCATGTCTCTCTCAAACTCTGTCGTGGTCCCAACTAGGATGGGCGATCACAATCCAAATTATTTTTTAAGTTCAAAGTCCACAACGTCTTCCCATTCAAAAGATTTTCGAAATCGTTAAAATACTAATTATCGGCTACAAAGAAATCCTTACTTAATATTATACCTAAACGCGAAAGTCTGTATGTACATAATAATATGTTTAGTTTTTCATGCAATAAAGTAAAGTAAAGAAAACACGTAAAGAATTTTAATGCAATCAGGTATGGTAGTAGGTTAAGCAGAATTAACACAGAATACTTTTTCAGCTTATTAAATTTTATTTATGGTACAGTTCTCGGTACATTTCTTGAGTGTACCTACCTACGAAGTACAGTGCCTACACCATTATTGTAGTGGCCCTCAGAACCCACGACTCAGCTCGGAGGCCACTTATATTCACTTTTCCACAGTCCACAATGTTGCAGTATCCAGCACGGCAGCCAGACACTGTCCGGGGGCCACTATCTGGCCTAATACAACGCACCCTCCGTTCCAGGTACGCCGTATATTACGTTCGTGGACCGCCTCGATAGCTCTGGGGAAATTTCGATTGAAACGACCATTACACGATTGAAACCCGTTCGTTTATTTTCCCCATACAATTTTCCCGTAGCACAGTATTCACTATTCACTATACTAGCACTACTTTCACTATTACTATTTCTTCCAGGGTTTCTTCGGGAGTCTTCTTCTTCCAGACTCGTGACTGCTTCGACACACAGTGAAGAACCCGGAATCCGGCTCTATATTTATAGCCAGAATCAAAGAGGCCCCGCGGGGTTACGAGTTCGTGACCCCCCGCGCCGCGGATCATGCTATCCCTCACCGCGAGGTGCGTCTCTTTTCCGCGCACACATATTCGCCCGCGGTGATCGGATAGGCCCCTTTGATCCTTAACAGTACAAAAAAGTAACCTAGGACCTATCGACTCGATACAATGCAAATTATATACAATATTTACATGAAGTATCGAACTTATTCTGTCGATATTATGCAAAATAACTTACATACACTTATCCTAGCCTATTCTAATACATTTCAGTGATTCTTATCCTACTGAAACTGTACTATTTACAAACAAATATACAAATTAAGCCTATTTACAATAAAACTTAATTCTATCCACAACATCCTCCCCCCGGCGCAGCTTGCGTAGCCTCCTTCTTCACCAGGGTCACGAGCTTGCTCACGGGCCTCTTGAAGGTTCCTGTTCGTGTCCGCACCTCCGCGATGCGAACTCCTCCGTCGGGACCGGCGAACGTCTTCTCGATGACTCCCAGCGGCCACACGTTGCGGGGTAGCGTGTTGTCGACGACCAGCACGACGTCTCCAGGGGATACTGCCGTCGTGTCCCGCCGCGGCTCTCCTCGAGGTACCAGCGTAGGTAGGTACTCGCGGAGCCAGCGTCGCCAGAAGTGGTCGGCGAGCGCTTGGCTGGCGCGCCATGTGCGCCTGTCGTCTTCACAGCATGGACCCGTTGAGGGCAGGCCCATCGATGAACCCAACAGGAAGTGGTTGGGTGTCAGCGCCTCGGGATCTCGAGGATCAACGCTCACGTGTGTGAGTGGGCGAGCGTTGACGCTGAATTCTGCTTCTTGCAGCAGAGTCTGAAGAACTTCTTCCGTGGTGACCTTCTCTCGTAGCGTGGCGCTCAGTGCAGTTTTGATGGACCGCACGAGCCGCTCCCACGCTCCCCCCTGGTTTGGTGCTCCAGGAGGTATGAAGCGCCACTCCATGTTGTGGCGGAGACCCTCTTCTTGTAGGGCGGGTCCCCACTCCTTGTAGGCGTTGCGAAGCTCGTTGTCTGCTCCCCGGAAGTTGGTGGCGTTGTCCGAGTAGATTATCTTCGGCCATCCTCTTCTCGCCGCCATTCTTCTTAACGCCATTATCGCAGAGTCCGTCGATAGTGATGGCACCAACTCGATGTGGACTGCTCTCGTTGTCAGGCACGTGAATAATGCACCCCATCTCTTCTCTCTTCGTCTTCCGATCTTGACGATCATGGGCCCAAAGTAGTCCACCCCACAGTTGGAGAAGGGGCGGTGGTAGGGCTCCAGGCGAGCTCGGGGCAGGTCCCCGATGATGGGTCGGCGTGGCTGGCCCCAGCGCGCGCGACAGAACATACAGTTCCGCTCCGTCGCTCGCACCGTAGGCCTCAGGTGCAGGATTCAGTACCGCTGCCGCAGGTCGTTGGTGACACGCTCCCGGTTGGCGTGTCCAGCCCTCCTGTGCTCGCGTGCCACGAGCAGCCTCACGACGTGGTGTCGCCCGTCCAGAATGACAGGCCGTTTCGCCTCCTCCGGTGCTGCCGCCGCCCCGATGCGCCCCCGCAGTCGCAGGATGCCGTCGTCCAGCATCGGGTCCAGCCTCCGGAGACGACTCGTCCTCGACAGCGGCTGCCCTCGGCGCAGGCGCCCCAGCTCGTCGGCGAAGCTCTCCGCTTGAGAGCGCCGCACAAGCAGGGCCTCAGCGCGCTCGAGGTGTGCCACGGTCATGCCCGAAGACCGTCGTCGTAGGCGATCTGTAAACACTAGAACATAGGCAATAGTGCGCACGAGTTTGTCAAAGTTCGAAAACCTGGCCGGGTCGGGCAACCAGTCGAAGTCACTTTCCTCTTCTCTGGTGACTGCCACGGTTTCTTCATCTTCCCGGTCTTCAAGTGCCCTTTCTTGGGGCCACGCCTCTTCGTCACGGCGTAAGAAGTCTGGACCACAGAACCATCGGTGGTCTTCCTTCAGTGGTTCCTCTCTGAACCTTGTTGCGTCGTCTGCAACATTTTCCTCCGTTGGCAGCCATCTCCATTCTTTTCTGTCGGTGAGCTCATTTATCTCGCCGAGCCGATGTGCCACGAACGGCGTGTATCTTCGTGCGTCGTTCTTGATCCAGTGGACCACCGTTGTCGAGTCTGACCAGAAGCACGTTCTTCTTAGGTGTAGACGATGTTCTTTCTTGACACTATCGGCTAACCTAGCTCCTAGTACAGCCGCTTGCAACTCAAGCCTCGGTATGGTTTGAGTGCGACGTGGTGCCACCTTCGCCTTAGCCGCTACCAGGACCACGTCCGTTTTGTCCCCGTACATGATCCGCCAGTAAACCACTGCAGCGTAGGCCTGTTCACTCGCATCGCAGAAGACATGTTGTTCCACTTCGAAGTCCTTGCTGTCGAAGTAGCACCTTCTGATCTGTAAATTCTTTACATTTTCCAGTTGTCCAATCCAGTTGTTGAACATGTTACCTTCCTCCTCGGGAATACATTCGTCCCAAGGAATTTGCAGCCTCCATAAACTCTGCAGAATTATTTTGGCCCTGATCGTATAGTACGACAGGAGCCCCAATGGGTCAAAGACCGACATGACTGCACTAAGTGCCTGTCTTTTCGTTGGTGCGCAGCTTCCTGTAGCCACGTCCCTTGGTACTCGGCTCATCCTGGTGTTGAAACCTAGTACGTCCTTACCTGCATCCCAGTAGATTCCCAGGATCTTGTTTTCCGGCTGCTTGCCCCCTAAGCTCGAGCTCGCAGCTTCCCGTAGCTCCGCAGGCACGTCGCGTAGCACATATTCCTTGTTCGAGCTCCATCCTCGTAGTGTGAAGCCTGCTACAGCATGTACCTTGCGAATTTCCTCTACGGCCATTCTGGCTTCTTGTTCATCTTCGTAGCTCATCACCAGGTCATCTACGTAGTGCCCCTTGGTGATTGCCTCCAGAGCTCTAGGGTACTCCTCCGCATGCTTTTCCGCGTTGTAGTCCCTTACGAAGTGTGCCATGAATGGTGAACTGGCCGCCCCGAAGATCATGCTTTTCATCTTGAACTTCTGAGGTGGTCGGTCCCGTGCGGTTCCTCTCCACAGGAACTGCTGTGCTGCCTGATCCTCCTTGATAATCTTTATCCTGAGGAACATTTCCTGGATGTCCGCTGTTACTGCCACCTGCTTCTCTCGGAACCTGAAAAGAATACCGAGCAGCGATACTAACCTGTCGGGTCCCTCCAGCAGACCGTCGTTCAGGCAGGTGCCTCCCGCTTTGGCTGCGGCGTCGAACACCAAGCGAAGCTTCCCCGGCTTGTTGGGATTCTCCACTGCGAAGTGTGGCAGGAACCAGCTCCTCCTGCTATGTTCTTCTGAACCGTCGCATGGAACAGCATAGCCTTTTTCAAGCAGATTACTTACCTGTGCTGTGTAAGCCTCTGCAAATTTCGGATCTGCATCCATTTTTGCCTCCATCTTTCTGAGGCGTCTGCAAGCTGCCTCGTAGCTGCAGTTACCTGGAAACACAAGATTATCGTCTTTCCATGGTAGACCTACCTCGTATCCTCCATCGGTGGGTCTGATGGTAGCCGCCACGATGTCCACTGCACGTTGGTCCTCTGGCCTTACCCGTGCCTTGGCTGCTACTCCCAAAGACTCGATCGCGAAGTGCTCCTCCACCAGTTCGTGAAGTCCTTCGTCCGTCCTCGCGTGGAACACCTTTTCTGCATTCCCTTGTCGAGGCATCGATCTGCGCGGTATCGTCCCATGGATGACCCATCCCAGTTGGGTCCTGGACGCTGCCGGCTCATTTCGTTTCCCAGTCCTTATTTCCTGACTGATAATATACTGCCAGTGGTCGCTCCCCACCAGTAGCATCGGTTTTGCTGCTGCGTAGCAAATTTCTTCTTTCCGAAGATCCCTTAAGTGTTGACACGATGCGACGTTCAACGGTACTGCTTGCTGGTGCAAGTCCAAATTTTTGACTGTCCGCGCTCGGAGTGCGAGCGGTTTTCCTGCGAACAATCCACGAATATGTAAGTGAACCTCTCTGCTGGCATTGTCGCTCTTCTGCATGTTCACTCCACGTAACCTTAATGGTTTTGCATCACCCTGTGCACCGACGGCTCGCGCCAACTCTTCATCTATGAGTGTGACGGTAGCTCCTTCGTCCAGGAATGCATGTGTGGTGTACTCCCCCCGTGGTCCGGACACGATCACAGGGCACATCTTCAGGAGTACCTTCTCAGCTGAAGCTGTTTGTGTCGACATCGCAACCTCCTCTTGCGATTGTCGCTGCCACTGCTGCTGCGGTTGCTGCTGTGGCTCCGTTGGCTGCTGCTGCTGTTGCTGCTCCCCCCGTTCCGCATGAAGCGACGGATGATGAGGCCTGTTGCAGCCGTTCACGTTGCAGCCTTTTGCCTTGCATTTATCTTTTCGGTGCTTCTCATCGATGCACTTGAAGCAAAGCTTTTCCTTTTTCACGAGTTCCCACCTGGCACTTACACTCATGCCTTTGTACTTCTGGCAGGTGCTCAATTTGTGTGGTCCCTTCTTACAGCACGGACAGGTACTTGCGGCCTCGGTAGTACTGTAGACCACGTTCTTTTTCTTCGGTCCGGCTGCTCCAACTGGCTGCCTCACTTCCTTCTTGGCAGACGCTGCACTGCCTTGCGGTGCATAGGAGTATCGGAGCGCTCGGTCCGCTTCCTTCATCAGAAATCGTGACAGAAGTACGATTTCGGGTTGCACACTTCCCTCTTGTTCGTGTGCGTAGTCGCACCACCTTGACTTGAGGTGTGGACTCAACTTCTCCAGGACCTCCCTGGTTAACATGGGGTTGTAGAGGTAACCTCGTCGATTGTCAACACTCTGCAACACACAAACAATATTTTGCACCTTGATGGCAAAATTATTCAACTCACCGGCCGCCGACGTGGGCCGTTGTAACCTCTTGAGGTCTTCCATTGCCTTATCGATAATCACTTCTGGACGTCCGAAGCATTGTTCCAGTGTCTTCATGATCACCTCCGGATCCGTCGCAGTACTCAGAAGTGCCGATACGGCTTCCCTTGCGTCGCCTTTCAGGCAGGTTCGTAATCGTTGCAAGTTTTCTGCTGCTGGGACTTGGTACATACTTGTACTTTCATTGTAGGCCGCCTTAAATGGAAGCCACTCCGCAATTAGTCCCGAAAAGGTAGGTAGATCCATCCTATGAGTTCGCGGCCGTGCCATTTTCTCGATGGCCTCTGCCAGCCGTTGAATGTCTCCCTTTTCCGTTGGGCCTTGCTGCACTGGTTGGGGCTGCTCCACTTGAACAGCTTCCTCCCTTGGCTCTGCCTCGGTAGACTTCAACCATTCTGTCACCCTTGTGTGACTGTTGCGATCCTCATCGTGGATGCTAACCTCGTCTTGAATGGCAGATACTTCGGCCTCCAATCGCTTCTGCACCAATTGTTTTTCCAGCTCGAGTTCCTTTTTCTTGATCTCGGCTAGTTTTTCTGCAGCTTTCAATTCAGCCATCTTCACACGAGTGACGGCGCTCATTGTGGACACATGTGATCCCGTTGTCGAACGAACCCTTGGACGTTCCTGCATGAGCAGCTGCGATGTGCCTGCTTCCGTAGGCTCCGTAGTGTATGCCTTTGTGCGTACAGACGGGGATGCTGGCGGATCATGAAACCGTAGACGTTCCATTTCGGTACGATTCCTTTCAACTATCTCTGGTGCGTCAGCTTGGCTTCTGGTTACTACCATTGTCAAGACTTAACCTAATATTTACACAACAAAACAAAACAAAAAACAAGCAACAATATGTACAGATTAAATTTAAAATTAAAATTTAAAATGTAAAAACAATTAAAGAATAATTCAAAAAATATTTACGAGAAATAATTCGAAATTCAAATTTAAATTAAATTTAAACTTAAATTTATGTTCCCCTAACAGTTGGGAACGCCTTCCCTATTGTGAAGGCAAAAATGCACAAATGAGAAATTGCTATTAAATTTCTACAGGCATTTAATAACCCCTGTCTTTGCTCGAAGGCAAAAACACAAATGAAATATTGCTATTAAATTTTTCGCAGGCACTTAATTGGCCTGACCTTACATTAATATATACAGGGGTTTACTAAAACTAAGTACTTAAAGAGTCTTTAAACACTTAATGTTCACAAAACACTTTACACTTTCACTGAGTATGAAAAAGTTCAGTGACTCACGGTACTGTCCGTACGTAGCGACGACGTGCGCGCGACGTACTTGTCCGACGTGAAGACACGACGACCCGATGATACGACCTTCCCCGGTGACTCGATGCACGCGGCGGAAGCTTGCAGACCCACTTGGCCCACCTGGAGACGATTCCACTCGACGTACCACGGCGAAGGTTCACGACGAACACGTAGACGTAGGCTCCTCCACTTCCCGAGTTCGTTGGACCCGATACCCCTTCTGGGCCGAGACTCCAACACGCACTGAACCGGGAGCCGATCGGGCAGGGCAGGAACACACAGCACTTTTTCACCCACACGGTACTCACGATCCGACCGTGGGGCCAACACGTTGGACCAGAATACTGTCACTGGCAAGACAGCGTATCCGGCCGAGAAGGACCAGCAATGTAGTGGCCCTCAGAACCCACGACTCAGCTCGGAGGCCACTTATATTCACTTTTCCACAGTCCACAATGTTGCAGTATCCAGCACGGCAGCCAGACTTTGTCCAGGGGCCACTATCTGGCCTAATACAACGCACCCTCCGTTCCAGGTACGCCGTATATTACGTTCGTGGACCGCCTCGATAGCTCTGGGGAAATTTCGATTGAAACGACCATTACACGATTGAAACCCGTTCGTTTATTTTCCCCATACAATTTTCCCGTAGCACAGTATTCACTATTCACTATACTAGCACTACTTTCACTATTACTATTTCTTCCAGGGTTTCTTCGGGAGTCTTCTTCTTCCAGACTCGTGACTGCTTCGACACACAGTGAAGAACCCGGAATCCGGCTCTATATTTATAGCCAGAATCAAAGAGGCCCCGCGGGGTTACGAGTTCGTGACCCCCCGCGCCGCGGATCATGCTATCCCTCACCGCGAGGTGCGTCTCTTTTCCGCGCACACATATTCGCCCGCGGTGATCGGATAGGCCCCTTTGATCCTTAACAGTACAAAAAAGTAACCTAGGACCTATCGACTCGATACAATGCAAATTATATACAATATTTACATGAAGTATCGAACTTATTCTGTCGATATTATGCAAAATAACTTACATACACTTATCCTAGCCTATTCTAATACATTTCAGTGATTCTTATCCTACTGAAACTGTACTATTTACAAACAAATATACAAATTAAGCCTATTTACAATAAAACTTAATTCTATCCACAACAATTATGTATTCATTTTTGGTTATGGTATTTTCCCGAACAAGCTTTCTCTCTGACGCGAGCGAAGCTGCGGGCAAAAGCTAGTAGATGTATAATATCACTGGCTTCACCTTTTATATAAAGATAGACAGATAATTATAAATATTAATTATATCTTTACAACATACCTACTTCTTAAGGATAGCTGCGGCCTCGCAGTGAAATAACACATAGTGATACATAGTGCATAAACACGCGCTATACAGTGACTAAAAACATTTTATAAACTCTTACCCCCTTACTAATAAACGCTGTATACGCTTTGAATAGTTATACAGTGTTTTGTTCCCGTCACACAAGTGACATTTTTAATTCGATAGAAGAAGACAAAACACTGTATAACTATTAAAAGCTTATACAGCGTTTATTAGTAAGGGGGTATGAGTAAAAATCTAGTGAAAATGTAATTTCAATAGCATCAGTTTAAAATAATCGTTTTAATTTTGATCGTATTTCGAATCCTGTAGCTTATTTTAACTTATTCCTTTTGTATTGTGTAAATTAAAGTGATAACTAAAGTATATAATAAAAGTTTAAATCGTGAAGTAAATGGTTTTAAAATTATACAGAAAATAGTGGTGAAAAAGACTTTTGATTGTACTTGACTTTAAACGTGAATATTTTTAATTGTATATAATAGGTTGGGGAAAAAGTCTTTTCGCATTATAGTATGTATGAACTTGTCATAAAATATCTTGGGCTATACCAATTGTATCTGGCTGATTTTGGTATCATTAAAAAGTTTTAATTTTACAGAAGACAATTCCAAATTCAAATTAGGTAAATTTGAGATTTTCATTTGTTTTTCTTATTGTTAAAATGAGTGATTCTTATGAAGAATTTCGATACATTTTAAAATTTTATTACAAAAAAGGTAAAAATGCAACACAAGCCGCGAAAAAAAATTGTGATGTTTATGGACCTAATGCAGTATCTGTGAGAGTAGCGCAAATTTGGTTTCAGCGTTTTCAATCCGGAAATTTTGATATCAAAGATGCACGTCGCTCTGGTCGCCCTGTTACGGACAAAACTGTTGCCATTTTTGAAAAAGTGGAGCAAGATCGGCATATTAGTAGTTACGATGTAGCTGAAGAACTGGGGATTGACCACAAAACGGTTTTGGCGCATTTGAAAAAAGCTGGGTACACAAAAAAGCTCGATATTTGGGTGCCTCATGAGCTCACTGAAAGAAACCTAATGAACCGTGTACTTATTTGTGATTCTTTATTACGACGTAATGAAACCGAACCATTTTTGAAGAAGCTGATAACTGGTGATGAAAAGTGGATTACGTACGACAAGAACGTGCGAATAAGATCGTGGTCAAAGGCCGGTCAGGCTTCACAGACTGTGGCGAAACCCGGGTTAACTCGCAACAAGGTGATGCTGTGTGTGTGGTGGGATTGGAAGGGCATTATTCATTATGAGCTGTTACCGCCAGACAGGACCATCAATTCTGAACTGTACTGCGAACAACTGATGAGATTAAAGCAAGAAGTTGAGAGAAAGCGGCCGGAATTAATCAACAGAAGGGGTGTGGTTTTTCACCATGATAACGCTAGACCTCACACATCTTTAGCCACTCAGAAAAAAATACGGGAGTTTGGCTGGGAGGTGTTAATGCATCCGCCGTATAGTCCTGACCTTGCACCTTCAGATTTCCACCTGTTTCGGTCGCTGCAGAATTCCTTAGGCAGTGTCAGGTTGACATCACAAGAGGACTGCCAAAACCACTTGTCGCAGTTTTTTCATCAGAAGCCCCAAAAATTTTATAGCAATGGGATCATGTACCTACCAACAAGATGGCAAAAAGTTATCGAACAAAATGGCACCTATATACTTTAGTCACTTGTAAATAAACTTTATAAAAAAACCTTTTGAATTTTTATATAAAATGCGAAGAAACTTTTTCCCCAACCTAATAAGTATGCGACTATGTAATGACTTATATATGTGGAAAAGTAAATAAAGAGTTTTACTTGTTCCACTATACCTAGCTCATAGTAAATAGGAAAATCTGCGGAAAATAGCCGTATAGAAATTTAAAAGTGAGATAGTAGATCAACCTGAAAGAGGCATACTGGTCCGGCTCTCTATACGGTATTGTCAGGAGCTAGGATAGTAAACTGATTTTTGTAAATAACGTTGTCCTCAAATTGGTGGTTTTATTTTCGCCTCGCTCTGCCTAAAGCTGCGCGTCCACTGGATCGGAATCGGACTTCGGAGTGTACGCAGTGTACGGATTTGTTGCTTTGTATTGATTTCTATGGTACTGCGTCCACTAGATCGGCATTTCTGCACATGAGACCGGTATTTATGCCGATGACGTCATCCGCAGTTGTAGAATATAGTGAAGTTCAAAAAACTTTTTTCGAGTCATATGAAAGTACCCAAAAAAATCTATTTTCATATTCTAATAAATCAGAACATAATGTATGAAATTATCCAAAAATTTATCTTTTTGAGTTTATATTATGAACCCATATATTTCTTTTCCTCTTGTTTCTCTTTTCCTCTTCTGATAAAATACAGCTAATTACAACAATATCCTCGTCATTATCCTCCGTAATGCAAATGCACGTTCAGGCTATGACGGACTAAAAATAACTAAATTGCCGATGATTAATCCGAATGCAGTGGACGCAGCCCATCGGCATTTCGTAAATGACGACGCTCCGTACGCTGCGTACGCTCCGATTCCAAACCAATGGACGCGCAGCTTAAATCGGTGTAACCTTGCTATCTTCGAGTCTAATCTGAGCCGGCGGTGGAAAATCTTGTGGAAAATTACAGTCTTATACAATACTGTTCAACAATAATACAATATTATATTACCTAGCCTTAAGCCTAACAATATTTTTTTCTAAGTCTGCCAGAAGTATGATTTAAATTATGCTGACAATGAATAGATATGGAGATCCATACCAGCTCCATACATGTCTTACAAAATGTTTTTTTGCTGCTTAATATCTCGTAAACTATACACACGATTATTTAAAATTAAAACATTAGCTTGTGTCACACGACTATTACACGACAAAAATTCAGACTGCTAGCTTTATTAATTAGTAGATGTTGCCCGCGACTCCGTCCGCGCCAAAGTAAATTTCACAGAAACCGTACGATAAAAAGTAGCCTATGTCCTTCCCCGTGGTCTACTCTACATCTGTACCAAATTTCATCAAAATCGGTCTTGTAGTTTTGGAGCCTATTCAATGCAAACAAACTTTTTCTCTTTATTACATACTCGTATAAGTATAGATTACAAAAGAAAATATGGGGGCACGAAAATATAATACGGCCTCTATAGACTGCGAAGGTGCGGCCGGGCCTCAGATATACCCGATTGCGATTTTACTGTGTGTAGCTATGATTTCAAGCTAAGTATTCAGGTGAATGCAGCACCAATATCCAAAAAAATATTCTCAAAAAAAAATGGAAGTAATTTTCAAACTCATGCTAAAACTTCTTCAAGTGAAAATTAACTATTTTCACATCATAGGCAATCGCTAAATCGCAGACAGAATTAAGGCAATACAAGAGATTAACGATAATCCACTGTCGATATATCGGTATATCTCGGATAAACCTACAGCTTTACCTTCCATTAATAATTCATTTCGTTCATTAGCTTCAGACAATGGATCCTCATGTGGTACTCAAGATTAAGCTTAGTAAATTGCTTCTATTCTGTGTCGGACTATTATAATACACGTATTAGTTATTAGATGCTTTTTGAGCTTTTAATGCGATGTGTTTTCTAGAAAATTAGCCTAAATGTGAAAGTTTGTGAGGATGGATGGATGGATGTTTTGTTTCTTTTTCACGCAAAAACTACAAAACGGATTTCGATGAAATTTGGTATGGTAGTAGTTTAGGCTCTGGATTATGGACTACTTTTTATCCCGAAAAAATACATTTTCCCGTGGGATACCCGATACTACATTCACGCGGGTGGAGCCGCGAGAAAAACCCATAAAACGTAACCCGATGGGAATCAGCTTCTTATACACGCTTCGCCACTGCTCATACATGTGAAGTGGGGATGAAAAGTATTTTTTCATTCTACCCCATCGTGTGGGATAAAATTGAATTGGTCTTATAAATTAACATAGTTTGATTCATGACTTTTTAACAAATTCAATCATTTTCGAGTAGTCGGCCTGCCTCTAAAATGGTTTATAATCGCAAGTCAGATCTTTGGAGAGCATTAAAATGCTCTATAAAAATATGATTCCCGAGTGACGTCACAGCAGTTCAAAATATATAAAGTTATTGATTTTACTAACTTAATTACTGTTGGTAAAAAGTACTGTACTTTTCCATGTTTTGGTCCATATTTATGTTGCCTTTCGGAAAAAATAAGAATTTTGGTGATTTAAAACGAATGCATGTTGCTTATTAGTGCGTATACAGATCGTAAAGAAAGACTTATTACTTAACTTAGTCAATAGACACTTAAAACTTAGCTCAGACTCAAGTAATTACTCAAGTAAGTATAAAGTTACATAAACTTGTTTGTGCTCTGTTTTATGATATTTAAGTTATCTGGAATCGATATCTTATTAATTGATCTCAAATTAATACTCAATTAGTGAGATGAAATAGAGATTTTACCTGAGTTAACGTAAAGTTATAATCCAAATAAATTGAATAAAATTATTTAAGATTTGTTTGTTTGGAAATTGGAATTTAATATAAACTCAAAATTACTTAGCGGTTTTGAATACGACAAGACGTAATGTCAGTTTACTCATATCGTGTATGAAGACAGTTATGCAAAAGTTCCGAAGGACTCACCCTTACTTCGAAATCATTGAGTAGAAAGCTATCGTGTACTTTTTCCATGACCACGGCGAATATAAATGAAAGTAGCTTGTATCCTATGCCATTTATTATTATCTACGTCAGTTGAAACTTGGCCAATTTATCATTCGTGTTTGTTATTCATTAATCAATTCATTCATATTTACATACGTTTTTGTATTTCTGCATGAATTCTATCGAAATGACATACAATTTTAAAAGGGGTTGTAAATTGTAAAGATGCTCCCACACAGACGCTATATAGAGAATCGAAGGTACTATGACATATTATTTTGTTATATGTATTAAAACATGTTGAAATAACCTAACCAAGACATGAAATATGTCGTTTTGCTACTATGGCGTTTTGCGCCGGAGCCAAAAGAAAGACATGTCTCAGGAGGGTTCCGTAATTTGAAACGCGTAATAGGTTTTTTCAAATTACTTCAAAAGTTATAGTACGAATTCGTTCAAAATAATTTTCCTAAAGAGTATTTAGCATGATCTATTAGCATAAAAAATTGCATGTTTCTCAGTCTCATAGTTTAGAAATGCCAGGGGGGGACTTATAAACCACTTCGGAGGCCGCTTACTCGAAAATGGTTGACTTTGTAAAAAAGTTAATTTAAAAGACCTATTTCAACGATACCCCACACAATGGGGTAGAATGAAAAAATATTATTCATCCCCACTTCACATGTATGGAGAGCCACCCCTAAAATGTAAAATTATTATTATTTTATGATGCCAAAACCGAGATCTATATACAGTCTTTAACTTTACTAAATTTTATCCATTTATATTCATAATTACAGAAGCTAGAGGCGTGGACAAACAGACAGACAGACAGACGGATGGACAGAGCGAAACTATAAGTGTTCCTCGAGTATTACGGAACCCTAAAAATGCACCATTATATTATTATCGTGTTAAAGTTTGTCACTATACAAGGTGAATGTTACAAGTGCCCACTTGGGCATGGTAGGTAAAATCCGATACTGCTGACAAAATGCTGAAAGGAGTTGCGAGCCCGATTTTCATAAAAAAGAAAACTGCAACATTATATTTTTGATCAACTTTTTCCCTAGCCAGGAATCGAACCGAATGATTTTGCACAATATGATATATTTTGATCACAGAATACAGAACATCCAGAATGAGTGTTCGACCACATTTGTACGCAGCGCACTGTAACCAAAACCATGGCGAAACACCGCCCCGCCCGCTCTTTAATTTACTTTACACTTACACAACACCCCGTTATTATGTTACGACAATTAGTTATGCAATAAAAATTAATTGAAACAACGTTGGGAAAAATATTTCCGTTATTCTGTGGCAACATACTATGTTAAGATAGCCACTCCAATTTGGAGTAGTCGTGACGGCTTCACTTTCAAGCGCGTTGACGATTTCTGAATGAATCGAATGTTGTATCGGGTGTATATTTTTTTGTCCAAAATCAGTCGGTTCGATTCCTGGCAAGGGAAATTAATTAACTAACATACCCACTTGAAAAAATAACTTTAACCAAGTGCATGTCAGGACTCAGGACATGTCTATGGAGAGTGTAAAATATGTACCTATATAGGTATTATGTTGATGTAGGTTGTAGGTGTACCTAGTTATTTGTTTATTTATTCCAGTTCATAGTTAAAACAGAATAACGTGTGTCGGGTCAGCAAGTAGTAGGTATATAAAGCTAAAATTAGTTTTGCCGATTGGGCGATAAGCATCTGCCTATGTAATATGTATAGTTACTAACTTATATGTTTCGTTGAACAATATTATTATAATATTTTATTTCCTGTAAAACTACAATTTAAGCGTCTTTGAAGTCTAAACCCACACGTCGCGCGATGCGAATTCTCATAACATAAATTTTAACAAAGGGATGAAAAATTCTAGGGTCACTCGTGCTTATCATACACAAATTAAATCCTTTTTTTACATTTTATTGCTCACACAAAAATTTTCATCTGTACTGGACGGGTATAAAGCAAATAAAAATATTATTTATTTCTCAATATAAACCTCACAATATTATAATTTTAAAATTCCATGTAGGAGAAAATTTAAAATTCAAAATCTCAAGTAGAATTTTTCTAATTTAACTTTTGCATTTGCAAATTGTAATTGTTTCATTTTCGTTTATGTAATACTAGCATGATATGCTTCGGCTTCGCCCGCGTAAAATAAGGTTTAAAACCTGCATCCCCTATTTTACCTCGTTGGGGTCGAATTTTGAAAAATCCTTACCCCCTTACTAATAAACCATATTTTCCGTTAATTACCATTAGCTTAGGACTATATTTCATAGTTGTCTACTGTTTAGTATCCTTTTCTCTCTTAGTGGTGCCTTTGTCGTCTGAGGGTCGAGTTGAGACTCTTTACCAGCGTAGGCTTACCTGCAAAAATATATTTAGTTATTTCAAAAATTTCAAAATTAAGGAAGGGCTATGTCGTATATTCGACAGAAAAAATATTCATACAAGAAAAAGTTACACCATCTTGATTGCAGAAGAAATGTCAAAATGTCAAGATGACAAAAAATTTCGAACTTAAATAACCCCAAATAAGCCCATTTAGGTGTAGACACATTCTGCCTCGACATGTCTCATCTATAGTTACTTACTTAAAAACATCGAAAAAAATCGATGCAAGTTTTATTACCTATCTACTTAAGAATTAGTTAATAGATGATATAATTTATAAATACAATTTTTATTTACTTACCCTAAAAGTGAGGACTTATTAACCGACTTCATTTTAGAATGTCAATGTGAGAGAAGCTGATGGTGAAAGCTAGTATTTTATTTGAAATAGGTATTTATTTTTTAACCGACTTCCAAAAAAAGGAGGCGGTTATACGTTCGGCTGTATATATTTTTTTATTTTTTTTGTATGTTCAACGATTACTCCGCCGCCTGTGGACCGATTTTCAAATTTTTTTCTGTGATGTATAGGGTGTAATTCCAAATTGGTCCTTTTGATATCAAAGTGGTGACCTGATGATGGGATCCATGAGGAATCGAGGGGCCTCCTCGAAATTTATATGGACACATATAGTGATTTTAACTTTTTCTGAAGTACTTTAAGCATATGCTACCAAAAAGTAAGATTTTGCTTCAAGGTATACCCTGGGTCCAAAAGTACTGAACAGAACTTCTGACTCCTTATAGATACATGTTTGGGGATTTCGGCGTTGTTTAAAGAATTGCAAGCATATCCCACCCTGTCAATTAGAGTAAACATCATCATCACTACCACTATCACACCATGCATCATCACATTATGATGATATAAAAGGTACTTCTCATAGTATTTTACACTAACACGGAGATCTTTGAACATTACTCTGCTATTTATGGACCTATTTGCAAAATTATTTTGTTGTTGTAAAGGGTTTAATTCGAAATTGGTCCTTTAGTCACTAAGGTGGAAACCTGATGATGCGATCCATGAGGAATCGAGGGAACTCCTCGAAATTTATATCGACAAATATAGTGATTTTGACTTTTACTGAAGTAACCTAAACATTTGTTTAGGCAGATTATTATTTTTAAACAAAAAATTAAACCGACTTCCAAAGTAAAAATACACAAAAAAGTATGAAATAAAACTTATTTTCTAAATAATTCCCCTATTAAATTAAGCTATTTCTCTAGTCAATCTTCTTAATTTTGAAGTCGCTACCAGCCCAAACGTAAAGCTACAGTATTTTTTAGAACGCACGTTCATATTTTCTGGTACCGACTTCAAAATTAAGAAGATTGACTAGAGAAATAGCTAAATTTAAAAGGGGAATTATTTAGAAAATAAGTTTTATTTCATACTTTTTTGTGTATTTTTACTTTGGAAGTCGGTTTAATTTTTTGTTTAAAAATAATAATTTCACCCTTTTTAGTTATATATTTTGTTAAGTTCGTCATGAACGTCTAAAATAAACGATCGAATATATAATTGAATACGCGCTAAGCTTCCATTAGATATTGTTGTTAAGGTGATGATGATGATTACTGTAAGTTATAAAGTGGCATATGCTTGCAGTTCTTTAAATAATGTCGAAATTCCCAAACGCGTATCTTTAAAGACTGAGGAGTTCTGTTCAGTGTTTTTGGATCTAGGGTATACCTTAGTTTCAACATTTTGTTTTTTGGGAGCATATGCTTGTGTTACTTCAGTAAAAGTCAAAATCACTATATTTGTCGATATAAATTTCGAGGAGTTCCCTCGATTCCTCATGGATCGCATCATCAGGTTTCCACCTTAGTGACTAAAGGACCAATTTCGAATTAAACCCTTTACAACAACAAAATAATTTTGCAAATAGGTCCATAAATAGCAGAGTAATGTTCAAAGATCTCCGTGTTAGTGTAAAATACTATGAGAAGTACCTTTTATATCATCATAATGTGATGATGCATGGTGTGATAGTGGTAGTGATGATGATGTTTACTCTAATTGACAGGGTGGCATATGCTTGCAATTCTTTAAACAACGCCGAAATCCCCAAACATGTATCTATAAGGAGTCAGAAGTTCTGTTCAGTACTTTTGGACCCAGGGTATACCTTGAAGCAAAATCTTACTTTTTGGTAGCATATGCTTAAAGTACTTCAGAAAAAGTCAAAATCACTATATGTGTCCATATAAATTTCGAGGAGGCCCCTCGATTCCTCATGGATCCCATCATCAGGTCACCACTTTGATATCAAAAGGACCAATTTGGAATTACACCCTATACATCACAGAAAAAGTTTGAAAATCGGTCCACAGGCGGCGGAGTAATCGTTGAACATACAAAAAAAATAAAAAAATATATACAGCCGAACGTATAACCGCCTCCTTTTTTTGGAATTCGGTTAAAAAATAAATACCTATTTCAAATAAAATACTAGCTTTCACCATCAGCTTCTCTCACATTGACATTCTAAAATGAAGTCGGTTAATAAGTCCTCACTTTTAGGGTAAGTAAATAAAAATTGTATTTATAAATTATATCATCTATTAACTAATTCTTAAGTAGATAGGTAATAAAACTTGCATCGATTTTTTTCGATGTTTTTAAGTAAGTAACTATAGATGAGACATGTCGAGGCAGAATGTGTCTACACCTAAATGGGCTTATTTGGGGTTATTTAAGTTCGAAATTTTTTGTCATCTTGACATTTTGACATTTCTTCTGCAATCAAGATGGTGTAACTTTTTCTTGTATGAATATTTTTTCTGTCGAATATACGACATAGCCCTTCCTTAATTTTGAAATTTTTGAAATAACTAAATATATTTTTGCAGGTAAGCCTACGCTGGTAAAGAGTCTCAACTCGACCCTCAGACGACAAAGGCACCACTAAGAGAGAAAAGGATACTAAACAGTAGACAACTATGAAATATAGTCCTAAGCTAATGGTAATTAACGGAAAATATGGTTTAGAACTAGGTAAATAGCCGTACATTTTGAGGTACAAGGGAATATAGCGGCATTAAGCCATAAATCTTGAGAGGGCTGATTTCGTCGACGTTGATGGATCACTTCAAACTTCTACTTAGCGTTTAGGTATCATCTTTTGAATGAAGTCGGTTAATGTCGGTCTATGTCTTTATATGTGATAAGCGTAGGCGTTACTTATAATGCAGTAATAAATAATTTACTTGCTGTCCCGGCAAACTTCGTACCGCCTTAGAATTAAAGTTGACGTACTGACAGCAGTGCCACCTACCGGGTCCAATTGCAAATCTAAAACATTCTCGAAACCACCTGAAGACACATACACACAAAAATTTCATTAAAATCGGTCCAGTCGTTTAGGAGGAGTCCAGTGACGCTTCCACCTCACGACTGCCCGCCCGCGCCGCGCGCCGTACATATTATTATTGCCCGCTTGATTCTTTTATTACTGCGATATCTTCTTAAATACTCACTGAAATCAAACAGGCTATAGCCTAAATCCTTCCTCGATAAGTGGACTATCGAACACAAAACTAATTTTTCAATTCGTACCAGTAGTTCCTGAGATTAGCGCGTTCAAACAAACAAACAAACAAACTCTTTAGCTTTATAATATTAGTATAGACAACATTTTTACAATCTATTTCACGAGTTTCTATAATAAGATGAGAAAATAAAACAGAATAAGCTCACAAAATATGTGATACTAGAATAACACTCGCTTCTTATTTTATAGCGAAAATTCACGTTCATAACTTTGTTACAATGCAACAATACCCGTGGGTATGATCTTAGATCTTTACTATGTTACACTTGATAACATACAATTATATGATTTTACACTATATTTCATACTAGATGTTGCCCGCGACTTCGTGCGTGCAAAAGGTAATTTCGCCGAAACCGTACATTTTTTCGCAGTAAAAAGTAGCCCATGTCCTTCCTCGTGGTCTACTCTACATCTGTTCCAAATTTCATTAAAATCGGTCCAGTAGTTTCGGAGCCTCTGCAATGCAAATAAACAAGCAAACAAACTTTTCCTCTTATCTATATAAGTATAGTATAGTCAAACAATAATATTAATTATAATATAGTTAGGAGAAGATGGTCTATGTGCAAATATGGCCAAACAAAAATTGTGTTTCTATTGACCCGAAATGAAAATTAAGGTATCTTTTGCCCCATCTAAGTTTACTAAATTCTGTTTTCTATAAAACAATGCAGTGACTATACCGTATACTTTGTGGTAAGCGATGTAGTTATGATAACTATGTAAAGCTGTGGAGTTTGTTACTTTGGCATAGTAATTCATCGGGCATTCAGCCAAATCACTTCGTATGTTGAGCTCTGTGCATAAAAGAACACAATATGGTGGAGATATAGAAAAATATTTTGCGATTTTTGGATTTCGTATAGCCAAGACTTACGCTATATCTGGGAAGTAGTTCTTAATACTGCAGCTGTAGATTTTTCTGAGAAGTATTCATGGATACGTTTTGTGGCGGACCAATCAGCGCACAGTCCTGAATCGCACTAACGCGCTATATTTTATCTCATGAAACTGATTAGGTACTTATGTACCTTATATGTAATTGAGTCTACTATGCAACGGTCTGTGAAACGATATGCGCATTTTTTCTTTCTGGGTCAGAAAAAAAATTGTATGGTCTTTACCCATAGATATTGTAGCCATGACTGATAATACATACAAACGCTTACAATTACTTCTAATATATTATCTTAGACAATCTTTCTTTACAGACAATCAGGTGATCAGCCTGCATTGTCCTAACCAAACTTGGAGACAACATTTTTTGTTGTTTGAACGACGACGAAAAGTCGAACCCACGACCGAGTCGAGAGCCAATGTCTAAACCATTGGACCACGGGGGATGAATACATAAACACAGTATAAAGATACACTTGTATAGTATAACCGCAGTTATTAGAATTTTCAATTAAGCTACGGTCAGTAATGCAATTAACAGTTTTTAGGATCCATGGGGTATGAAATATGGGTTGGAAATTAATTTAAGCGGCCATGGTTTTCCGCAAAAAGCATAAAGCCAGAAGTAATCGAGGGAGTGTTGCCTAGCAACCAGAATAGAATTTGCAGTTGCTTTTTTCGCAAATCGGACGGTTACAACCATAGATATATAATATTAAAAAGAGGTAGATATGTTATAAACGCGTAAAAATGAAGACTCGAATTGGCCCGAGTCGGGCCAATTTTGGTTAGTGTGCTCCGCGAGTAATAGCGTGTTTTGTGTTACTATGCGACGTTGACACATTGACACGCGTCCCATGTCAATGTGTGTCGTGGCACAGAAATATTGTCAGTTTTGTAAGGATATAACGTATCTATGTAATAATTAATCAAAGGTTACAACCTACAAAAAATATTTTCGATTTTATGTAAATTACTAGCTGGAAAAACAAACGTTCCGTTATAATATATCGCTTGTTGGTATAAAAATTGTTAACTACTTATTATAATATATTATACAGACATATATTATAAATAACGATTATATTCAGATGAGTTTGGTTCTATACACTGTAATTACCACCAGAATTTTATACAACATTAGAAGAAAGAAGATAGATGGAAAAGAAGGTTGGAAAACATTTTTATAGTTTTAAGTAACTCCAACCACAAGGCAGCAGGAACATAATATTATGACAGCGGCGTAAACATAACGTTATTACCTATACCTAATGAGAATTGTATGAAAATCTGTCTAAATCATGACAGCATCCATACAAATTTCATTCGAGAACGTTACGTATACGCCGCTGTCAAATGATCAAGCTAGGATGCTTATGCTGAAGTACACTACGGCCGCTGTATCTTGACGGGTCTGAACATAGGCTCTGCGAACTTTAGCGCATGTACAACTCGTTAAGAAAAATGTTATTGTATCTTTTTTATATACCTATGTACTAATAAAATTTCCCTAATACAGTTGACCAACTAGTACAAATAAAATAATAATAATAATAATAAAAATAATAAAAATGTTTATTTGATAGATAGGACATACACTACAAGATTTTACATTTATACATTACAATACAAGACACAATAATAGAACAGAAAAAAAAAGATGAGTACCTATATAACATAAAGTGGAAAACAAGAAAAACATTATAATTACTAATACTAAAGGTACTATAAGAATGAAATGGTCGGTAGTGCAGTGTATTGCCTAACCATCAAAATGGAGACCACTCAGGCATATCACCACGGTGCAAACACCACAGTGCCTGGTATTATGTGGTTCCACTGGTACTGTCATTTGAGGGACAGAATAACACAACAACATACAAAAAACAACAATAAACAATAGCTGATAAAAACATACATATACATAATTACATAACAAGATAATATATTACATAATATATTTTAATATAATATTATTATGGGACATAGGTATAAACATGTGACTCATCACTCATTACCATGGACAGTAAATACGAAAACACTTAAAAACAGTTATTGCGCGACCTTATGCGCGAAGTTCAGACTCGCCAAGATACATCGGCCGTATTGTAATAGGTGGATTACGTCAGCTTTTTAACGTAAAAAACTACATCAATATTTGGCCTTTAGTTCTTAAGGCAAAGGTCCAATTTTGATTAAGCGTTAATTTTGATTAACCCAGAGTTTTGGTGGAAATTCAAAACCATGAAAAGTTAGACTTGGAGAAAAAAAGAGAATAATTAATTTAATTTTTTTGTTATGAAAACGTGGTGTTAAAGAATCAATTTTATAGACATTCCAAAAGTAGTGAAAATTTCTATTTTTCAATTCCTATAATAATTTATATATAATATGCTACGTAATGTAGCACCGCTAACCAAAGCAAATGCATTTAGATTTTGACAATATTCGAACACTATGTGAAAATGCACTTTGCGTTATCCGCAAATCCTGTTACAAATTACATACAGTAGCTTAGCTTCACTCTGAAATATTCTAAATAATTATTTGGGTTTCGTAAATGTCTGTTAATTGTACTTGTATGTTGCGCATTTCGAAGGGTGTCCGAAATTTTACGTTTGGCAGCTTTAGAACTTTAGAACTACTTTGACAGTTCTGTACTTAGCATTACTTTCATAAAATTCATTTACGGCCCGTTTCAATAACCTATCATCTGTAACTATATTTTGTTAAAAACGGTGTCATTTAATCATTTTCCGGTTTTTGCGATACTTTGACGTTTCTAACAAACAGTTATAGATAGATAGGTTATTGAAACGGGCAGTTAGGGATTAAAAGTAATACAGATAATGCGAAATATGAGAAGCTAAGCATTTTTTATTATACTTATACATTTCATCACAATTTGAGTGATTCTTGTCTACTAAAATGTATAAGAAAACAAAGTAACGAAAATTGCTATGGTCTTTAAGATTTGTAATTTTAATACTTAAAACCTCTAACCCGTCAAATCAAATCAAATGCTAAAACTATAACCCGACTACATAAATCACATGATTTGTGTAGTACATACATAGCTACATAGCCTATGTTACCCGGGCTATTCTTACTTCCTATTATATACATATTGACTTCCTACTCCTCCAATCTTTCTTCTGATTAATTTCGTTGCGGATCCCAAGACAGATTTAGCATGTCCCTCGGGCACCCCTGAGATTATATGAAAGGTTTTTTGTAGTTGGTTACCGCTGTCAATCCCGGCTCACAGGAGTTGCAGTGGTGGAAATTTGAAGTGGGCCAATGCCCGTTAAAAAAACATATTGACTCCTCATTCATTAAAATTGGATCAGTAATTTGGCCCTACGATGGAACAAACAAAAACATACTGCCAAAATCATTACCCTTCGTTTTGGCTTCACTGTAGTCGGCTAAAAATGAGGATCAGTCTTTGGTCCACCACACGTACCTACCCTCATAAATAGGTAGGTACATCGATATCCTACTACTATTATTAATGTGAAAGTTTGTGAGGATGAATGGATGGATGTTTGTTAGTCTCTCACGCAAAAACTACTAAACAGATTTCGACGAAATTTAGTATGTAGTTTAGGCACTGGATTGAAACATTGACTAGTTTTTATCTCGAAAATATATCGGTAGAACTTCCCTTGGGAATATTTACGCGGGCAGAGCCGCGGGAAAAACTAGTTTTAAATAATTTGCAACAAATTGAAATAGGCAAGCGGAGTGTTTTTTTTTATTACATAAATGAATAGTACTCTTAAATATGAGTAACTTCTCACAAGAAACCGTATACTTATCAAAAGTCAATATTCTCAAAAATACAGCGATTTGTATTCAAAATTTCGCGAGTCTCGTAAAAACGCTCCATACTAAACATAACCTACAAGTGACGTCACTTGTAGGTTAAGGTGTATGAAGTATACGGCCGCAGGAACATATTTGTAAATATCTCCGATATTTGTGCGTTTAAGTTCATACTTACCATAATTAATGTTTTTGTATATGATGTAAGTAAACTAATGATGTAGGTTTTGTTAACCAATTTCGCAAAAAAAAATATCTTTTTTTTGTACTTTTTAAATGTATTTAATTAGTAAACTCTACATAAAAAATGCCTCAATATTTCTGAATATATTAATGAAACTAAATATTTCAGATGTAGTTCGATCCCCTATTGCAACTACCATTGATATAAAACCTAAAGATATAAGTAGATACTTCTCGGGGCTAGACGCGCAATTTATGTAATTGACAAAACAAGTGTCAGCGTCGTTTCCGGGCGAGTGCACATCGGGGACACCTGGGGTTGAGCCCTGGACGAGACGAGGATTGAAGAGTTACAGACATAGCGAGATAGACGCCGCTTTAACTACAATAAATACCTAAAAAAAATGTATATTAGGTATGTACCAAAAATTCTACATTATTATTATTAACATATTAATTATAATAATGAAATTTTTTTGTACATACGGTGATTGCGCTCGAGTAGACCCCGCATTTATTAAAAACTAGCTGTTGGCCGTGACTCCGCCCGCGTATATACAGTATCCCACGGGAACGCTGTCCTTTCTCGGGATAAAAAGTAGCCTGTGTTATAATCCAGATCTGAAGCTACTACTGTATCAAATTTCACCAAAATCTGTTCAGTAGTTTTTGCGTTAAAGAGTTACATCCATCCATCCATCCCCACAAATTTCACATTTATATTATTAGTAGGATAGTCATCCTACGGATACTAATATTATAAATATGAAATTTGAGTGGCTCAGTGGTTAGCGCGTTGGCGCTCAAGCCGGAGGTCAGAAATGAGGAAATCCATAGCAGAACTAAAGTTACCGACATAGCCCTGCACATTAGCAAGTTAATATGGCAATGGCCTGGACATATAGCCCGTAGAACCGATGCCCGCTGGGGCCGAAAGGTTCTCGAGTAGAGACCACGAACTGGGCCCCAATTCTCGTACCTCGAATCTCGATTCGATTATCGCGCTGACTCATTCACACATGCGTCAAATCATGCATGCGCGAGCAGGACAGACTGATAATCGAACCGATATTCGAAGCACGAGAATCGGGGCCCTGGACGTCGAATCGTAGGACGGCCTTCCACCAGGTGGATAGATGAACTGAGAAAAGTCGCAGGGAGTCGGTGGATACAAGCCGCGAGCGGGTCACACTGGAAATTTATGGGCCTATGTCCTGCAGTGGACGTCAACAGGCTGAAATGAAGTTTTTATAAACGCAACACGCGCGCGCGTTATATCACGATTTGTAAACGCGTTAAAAATGTGTTGTTTACCAGTTGTCTATAAATGCGGACTAACATTAATTGCTGTATTAGAAATGTTTTTTACAATAAACCCAGACAGTGACCGAATAAAATGAGGATTATTGCCATGCATTGCGATTTATGAATAATAGCAAAACACACGAAAATTTTTAGGAGACTTTCTATACGCTTTTTCTAAATCAAATTTTAATATTATTGTATATTTTTATGCTAAGGTATGTGTCCGCTATCTTTGAGTATTTTAAAATTTAGAGAAATTAAACAAGCTGGATAAAAGCAAAAAATGTTAAACGTGGTAGAGCCATGCTTCGGCACGAATGGGCCGGCTCGACCGGAGAAATACCACGGGCTCACAGAAAACCGGCGTGAAACAGCGTTTGCGCTGTGTTTCGCCGAGTGAGTGAGTTTACCGGAGGCCCAATCCCCTACCCTATTCCCTTCCCTACCCTCCCCTATTACCCTATTCCCTCTTAAAAGGCCGGCAACGCACTTGCAGCTCTTCTGATGCTGCGAGTGTCCATGGGCGACGGAAGTTGCTTTCCATCAGGTGACCCGTTTGCTCGTTTGCCCCCATATTTCATAAAAAAAAAAAAAAACACGACCTTCTTTTTGTAAAGTCTCGAGGTTCTAGAAAATTGTTTATGCTATACTAAAAAACATATTATTCGTATTTTTTATAAAAAATTAAACCAATATGAAATAAAGATGTACTTTATTTGTTACTAGATGTTGCCCGCGACTTCGTGCGTGCAAAAAAGAATTTCGCAGAAACCATACACTTTTTCGCGATAAAAAGTAGCCTATGTCCTTCCCCGTGATCTACTTTACATCTGTGCCAAATTTCATCAAAATCGGTCTAGTAGTTTCAGAGCCTATTAAATGCAAACAAACAAACTTTTCCTCTTTATTATGTTCGTATATAGACAATTATTCGTTAGTTTTATTAGAATTGGTTTCATTTAGTCGTATAGTGGACCGAAAAACAGTAAATTTATATAAAAATTTGTGAGGCATTTAAGACAAATATAATAAAAATCGTAGAAAACTGTGCCTTCACTTATGTACATACATTAAAGGCAATGTTAAATCCACAAAAACATTGCAAACATAAACTGCGGCATCTTCATTCTATATCTGTAGTACTCCTACTTAAAAAATTACCGGGATCACAGAAAGGTTAACGACTTTTTATGGTCCACCTGTTACTATTAAGGGACTGCCAAGTGTAAAAAATGCTTTGCGGAAACAGAATTTTTGAGGATTTTCATTTCTTTTGCTTTTGGGCATAAAAATTATTCAAATTCAAGTGGTCCTTTTGCCTTTTAATATTTCAACAAATACATGTTTTTTACATAAGACCGGCTTACGAACAGAGGGATTGCCTGATGGTAAGGGATTATCTCCGGCCGAGTATTAATACACCACATTGTTACACAGTGCGTTTCTGGTCTTAGATTCCCAACCTATTCTCAGTACCCTCACTCATTTAGCGGAACAAAGTGTAAGCTAGGGACACACGTAAAGTTTGTACAGCGTATCCGACCGCGTTTCCGCGGAGGGTCTGTGCGGTTTAGACTTTAGACTACGGATCGAACTGTCGCGTCGTACTATGTAATTACGACTATAGATGCATCCACGTTTTCCCAGCGTACCTACATGACGCCTATATAGGCGAGTGCAAGTAAAACCGTGAAAAAATAAGCTCGCGTCGACATTCTTGACCAGACTGTCAGTCACGCGTATATCTACATGTTATTTTTGGAGCGAGAGTTAGAATGATGAGCGGGAAATAGCACTTCCTGCTGTTTGAACCTAACGTGTGACGGGCGCTATTATTTCACGAGAGGTTGTGGATAGTTCTCCATTCTTAAAAAGTATAGATCTCCCTGCACTCACGGCAAATAATTTTCGATATTTCGTATTTTAGATCAGAATATGTTGTTTTTTCCTGTTATCTCCTATAGTTTGCGCTGAATTTCAATCAATCACAAACACGTCAATATAATCTACGACGTCGCTGCTTGAAGGCCAAATTACTGACAGCCTCTCTGAGAAAATCTTCAATTTTATGCCTGAGATGAGAATGCTTTTTTTTGTAATATCTAAATATATTTTTTATAAAAAACTATAACCCAGCTACGTAAATTATATAGCCTATGCTACCCGAGCCTAATAATGTATTTTTTTTTTTTTTTTTTTTATGAAATAAGGGGGCAAACGAGCAAACGGGTCACCTGATGGAAAGCAACTTCCGTCGCCCATGGACACTCGCAGCATCAGAAGAGCTGCAAGTGCGTTGCCGGCCTTTTTGTATTTTTTTCGGGATAAAAAGTAGCATATTTTTTAATTACACTGCTTAAACTACTACGATTTACCAAATTTCATCAAAATCATTCAGTAGTTTTTGCGCGATAGAGTTAAAAATTATGTTCTTACTGACCGAAAAAATCAAGTCTTTCACTAACAAACCTTACCCAATATTGGTATTTTATTTACTTGTCTAATAATATTTCTAACAAAAAATATTTATCGACCAAAAAACATGGCGTCAATTTACCCCAATTCAGACTTTTGATACCGTCTTGTCGATAGTGTCTACATAGTATTGAAAATATATTTCCACCGTGATTGTGTTCCTAGTTCGTGCTCATACCGACCCATTCTTCGTGAAACGTGAGTCAAATAAAATATACATTCGAGGATATATTTATTTAGCGATTTGTATTCGAGAATTTTACTTACGAATTTGTGAGGTATGATAAACTATTCTACTATTCCGTATTTCATTTTGAGGCTTTTAAATAAATAAATAAATAAATAAATTCTTTATTGACACAAAGGAGGTTTACATAATATCTGAAGTCCCCCTGCACCCCACCCCTAGTACCCCTGCACTAGTGTAAACTGTATTGCAGAGGCCAGTGTCCTCGCCCATGAAGATACAGTTTATATGCCAATATAGATTTAAATAATAAAAAGAAAATAGAAAAGAAAGAAAAGTGACTTATCAATTATTAACATTTTAGAGAAGATCGCTTAATTTAGAGTAAGTAAAAACAGTGAAACTAATGAACGGTAAAACAATGAACAAAACAATGAACTATATAGTAAGTTAAGTGTATGATATATATAAATAATTGAATATATGCGGGTGTATGTGTATGTGTGTGTTTGTGCGTGTGTGTGTTTGTGTGTGTGTGTGTGTGTGTGTGTGTGTGTGTGTGTGTGTGTATGTATGTGTGTGTGTGTGTGTGTATGTGTGTGTGTGTGTGTGTGTGTGTGTATATATGTGTGTGTGTGTGTGTGTGTGTGTGTGTGTGTGTGTGTGTGTGTGTGTGTGTGTGTGTGTGTGTGTGTGTGTGTGTATGTGTGTTTGTGTGTTTTGATTACTTGTTTTTGTTACTCTGCAGACTTTCATTTAAACTTTAAAAGCAAAATTATAAATAATATACTTGGCACATTATTTTTATTACTTTAAATATAGGTCTATAAAATTAATCTGTACGTGTAAACAATAAATAGTGCCCAAGTGTGTGTGCAGTACACAAGAGCTTCCTTTAGTCTCATAACATAGTGAGACGGATAACCGACACGACTGGCGAGAGATCAGGCGCAGGACCGACTTTGTACATGCCCATCCGACGCATGGATCATCTTTCTTGTCAGACAATCGGCTGATCAGCCTGCATTGTCCTAAAAAAACTTGAAAACAACATTTTTTGTTGTCCGACTTACTGTTTTTAAGCAGGCGAAGCCGTGGGCTAATCATAGCATAATTATATTAATTCAATAATTATTATAGCTGTTGTTCTAAATAATGTTCCATATTTTTGCAACTTTCTTTTGCTTATTCCTATTATGTTTTATCTTCTTTATTCCATTTAAGGTGAAATTCGATTACAAGACAATAGGCATAATAAAGTGTAAAGCAAATTCATTAAATAATCCACAACAAAGACTTTGTTTGGGCGACTCTATCTAAGACTTCGAAGAAATTCATTATTTGGAAAGAGGCACATATTTTATGGAGTAAATTGAAAATTTCCTTAAACGTTTTTGTAGTCTCAAGTTTAATAATATTTGTATACGTAATATTTACCTAAAACAAGGTAATCTTTACGTACATTGGCACCTAAAAAAAGACATATATCTATAGTGGCTACTAGCTACACGAAATATCAGCCTAGGCTAGACGCAAACGACTATCGTGACCGGTTGTCATTAACGCTCCATAATTCAAAAATAGTCGCTGCTACCGGCTTCAGTAGTACTTCATAGTCGCAACTGTCAGTAGTCGGTTTGCGCCGACTAGACCCGTTGGTATTATTTTTATTCTATGACCATTGATAAAATATTATAGTACCGAAAAGCTTTTCAAACATTTTATCCCTTCTTCCACGTCATTTAACATGAACATTAAAAACTTATGTTGTAAGATCAGATAGACTAAAGTGCCTTTATCGCATTTTAAGTGCTTGCCATTTAAAAACAAAGATTATAGTCGTTTGGATGGAGCTGAGTTATAGGTTACATTTTAAGGAGCTATTTTCAGCACTTAAATACTTTATACATAGAGAATAGAGTAGAGCATTGTTAGTAATATATATTCTTTGGTAGAGGAGTACCATCTCTCTAAAGCAGAAAAGCCAAAAAGTGGGCAACAAAAGTAATTAAATAATGGTTATAACGGCGCTAGAATTAAAAGAGGGTGTAATAAGAGGTGTTCACCACCCATCACGTCTCGTTTCTTGCGCTACGTTGAATGTAAGAGGAGGAATGGATGGTAAGAATGAAAGTGAACGAAGCGAAACGATTATGTAAGGATCGTGGCAAGTGACAAGAAGTGGTCTCTGCCTACCCCTTTACGGGAAAAAGGCGTGATTATATGTATGTATGTATGTAATAAGAGATGGAGTGAAATTAGCAGTGAAGTGAACTGAGTTTAGTTATTTAAATTTTTGACTGCTTAAGTAAATCATTCAGAAAATAATTTTCATGCATGGAGAAGGTACTTATAATCTAGTCTCCATGATTTGATAGTTTTACTTCATATCCAGTACCTATATTAATAGTCCGGGTAAGTCACGTATTTTTTTCGAATTATATTTCATTGTTTCTTACGTGTTGTCAGATGGGGCAAGATAGTCAATTACTAGTGTCAAAATGTATTGACATCTTAAAGTATCTAATAACAGCCTCCGTGGTTTAGAGCTAGTCTCTTGGCTCGGAAGTCATGGGTTCGATTCCCACATTGGAACAACAAAAATTGTTGTTTCCAAGTTTGGTTAGAATAATGCAGGCTGATCACCTGATTGTCTGACAAGAAAGATGATCCATGCGTCGGATGGGCATGTAAAAAATCGGACCTGCGCCTAATCTCTCGTCAATCGTGTCGATTATCCGTCCCACTAGGTTTAAAGAGTAGAGGATGAGAGAGTGCTCTTGTGTACTGCGCACACACTTGGTCACAATCCAGCCACGCAGGAGTTTAAAATAATACATTATTTCAATGAAACCGGCCACGTTAACGAAACCGATGTGGCGCTATTATTATTAAAGTACGTAATATAAGAATTTTATAATAGGTATAGGTCACTCTTACTTTTCGGAAATTGATACGAGATGCTCAGCATTATTCTGGAATTTCTAGCGTGCGTAATTATTAGCGTGCGTAAAAACTCCTAGCCATATTTTTAGATTATAACAATTTTATCATCGCCTTAATTTAAAAATTCAATGAATATTTTAGCCTTTAGCTTTATATTTTCATCAAATATTACATTGAATTATCTTATTCGAAGCTACCATCCATTGTTTTCTTATAATATGGAAAAATTCTATAATAATCTTATAAATATTCTTACAATGAAACAAGCCATATTAAATTGACACCTTGCCTTTTACTGACTTCTGTGAATTTCAGTTTTTTTTGTGTAAATCAAATAATTAGAGTGACTGCCATCCGTTGTTAAAATCTACCGGTTATTAACAACTATTATTATAATGTAAAGAAACATTTTTTATGCATTCAAAATACGGACACCCATTGCAAAATTTAAACGTTATCGCTAATTGTTTGTCCGAATTGTCGGTAACTAAAGCTAAAATTGCCAATTTGGTAATAACAATAATTGCTACAGCTCGGAAAGAAAATGAATGTTGGGCTCGCTCTTGTTTAATCAAAGTGATAAATTTTCCGAATGAAGGGTTGTAGGAGGCGAAACTTTTACCAAAATAGGGAATTGGATAGTTTTACTATATAGGATGGATGGATGGATGGATATATGGATGTGGCTCTTTCAAACAACAAAACCAACTGAACCAATTTTGACGAAATTTGGTAATTTAGTTATAATGGTAGTAGTTTAGGCTCTGGATTAAAACGTTGGCTACATTTTATCCCGAAAAAGTATAGTGTTTCTATAGGTATGTATACAGTATGTATTTACGCGTGCGAAGCCGCGAGCAAAAGCTAGTGATAAATAAATTCCATGTTTTTTTTATGAAGGAAAAATTTTAAGAATATTTTACACTGGGATCACACTATCGGTTTGTTGCAATGCCGAAATGTTTGTATCTACCTATACAACTTACATAATTAATGTGAAATGTATAAAAAATCAAAGCAGGCTATAACTGTAGGGGTCATGTTCACATTGCTACGATACGCGACGCTACGCAGCGCTGCGTTTCTAAGATGCTATTGCAAATTGAACTTTATGCACTACACAAAAAGACACACACTTTATATGACATCAGTCATACACTGCGCATAAACTGCGCAGTGCAGCAACATGACATTAGAACTTTTACAATGAAACGTGTATCTTAATGAATGAATGAATAAAGTATCGTTTCGTTACGGTGTGTATTGACCCTTATACTCGCTCGCTAATACGAAAAGGGAATGATAATAAAATAAAGCAGAAAACAGCGACCTATAAAATTACAAAGCAATAAAGATTTTGAAATATAGCCGCTAAATATTTAAACTTAATTATTCGGATTCCCCGACGTTCTAGGTTCTCATTTAGAATTCTCTCCTTCCTTTATTTTCCCCTGAAAGTGTAGCATTACAAAAATTATGCTTTACGCTTTACAGAGAGTTTTGCATTATAAAGATAGCATTTAAATTGTATTACTTTTTAAGACGTTCGTGTTTGCAGGAAGGACAAAGACCTCGACTATAACATCTTAAATAATTAATAATTATTGCGATTTTCAGTAATGGGCACATAATATGTCACTCCTGAAGTCCTGACATTATTAAAACTATCCGAACACACTCGCATAGTTTTTTGGTAAAATTGATGATTAACTAATAATCATAATAATATTATATGCGTTGATTATGATCCGGTCACACTAAGGTATGTACGCAACGTAAAAGTGCCTATAAAAATTGCTAAACGTTGTGGCCACGAAGTATAGATACCAGGAGGTATAGGCTTTTACATAGTATTTATGACACACAATAATAAACCCAGGTCTTAGCTCTTTTCTGCCACTGGCTGCGCTAGAATTTTGGACGTACCGATGCTATTGTAGTGGCAATACGCGTTGGCTCACGAATGTTGAATTTAATTAATTTAGGTATAAAATATTTAGTTTCTAAGAATCAGAATATTTTTTTCTAGAGCTGTCAATAGCAACAAAACTTCCCGCGTAATATTAAACGAGTACCTACTTCTTAAAAAATGGCGCGCTTTACCGGCAAAAATTCTGTCTCCTGGTATCTTTCGTGGTTGTGGCCACGAAGTATAGATACCAGTAGTCCGAGCGGTAGGTATAGGCTTTTCATAGTATTTATGTACACAATAATTAACCCACATCTTAGTTCTCTTTTCTGCGTTGACGTTTTTTTTTTTCAACAAATAACCAAAGTCATGGCAGGTTTTTTGAATAAGGATTAAATTGCACAATTATTGAAAGACTAGGATCATAAATCTGATACAGAAATCATTCGTAAAACCTCAACAGCAGCTGTTTGTGACAATGAAGAAATCAGTGATTGCGAGGAGCCAGAACAGCCAGCCAGCCACTAGCTCAGTGGTTCTTAAACTATGTGCAGTCACGGACCACTTTCAGAATTTCTGGAATGCCACGGACCCCCTTGGGGGGGGGGGGGGAGTTTTATCTCACACTTACTAATGCTTAACTTAATAATTAAATTGCTAAATAGAAATTGCTAATGAGATTGATGCTGTTGTTTGGCCTCAATGAGTATTTTAAATTGTGGGATTGTCTTCGATAAGGCAAGGCGCATGTCACCTTTGACATTCAATCGATTGCGATTTTTTGTTTTTATCGACACTGGAGCCGAAAACCCTGCCTCACCAAGATACGTAGTAGCAAAAGGTATCAGAACGGACATAGCTCGTTTGACCAGAAGAGTGTAAGCTTGACTCAAAGAACACCAAAATTCACCAAGACCTTTTGCGTGAAATTCAGCTCTCCACACTTCTTTTGATCTCATGTCAATTAAGTCTTGCTTCTACTTTACTGCAAATTTTTTTCATTAATCTTAGAACGCTGCGGACCCCTGGCACACATATTACGGACCCCTTGGTGGTCCGTGGACCCCACTTTAAGAAACCCTGCACTAGCTGTTCTGAAAAGAGTGTATTCGAAACTGACTCAAATTCCGGCTCATCAAGTTTCAGCAGCGAGGAAGTAGTGTACATAGTGCAAAATCCATTACATGTACCAAATGCTAAATATATTGTAGTGCATAATTTTTTCGCTTAGTAGTGATTTCGTTTATGTTGTCATTTTTTTATTATTTCGTTGATCTCATACAATGTTCCTATTTTTGTTATTTGGTTATATAAGAAAACTGTACTAAGAGTTATTTTTTCATAATTGTCAGATTTTTATAGAATTCAGGACTACTGAACTCGATTCTTAAAAAATATTGTTGAAAAAAAAGACGTCGACGACGAGAAATTATTTTAAAAGAAGTAAATTTTTAAAAGTGTAATAAAAGTTGTTTGGTGCTTGGACTAAATAATTGACTTAAGGTGATTGACTTAATAAAAGTAAATAATTAGCCAAAAAAAGAAATTATTCCTATTTTCATAAGTTAATTCATATGGGTCACATTTTACCCCGACACCAAATAAGTTGCCCTTTTTGCGAATCCAGTTAAGGGTTAATTATCTACCTAACCTCGCTCAAAGCTACCGTTGAAACTTTTCAAAAATTCCTAGCACCTTTTGCCATTTATCTTTCATTTAAGACCCGGCGAAGTTAAATAGCTATAAAACCAATCAGCCTCGCCTTAACGAGTTAACTTGGAACAGTCTGGAAAGTCGCGGAAACATGTACCTGTTATTTGTAAATTGTACTCGACTTTCAAACCAGCTATTGTAGCTGGTTTGAAACGTGAAAGTTTGTATGGATTAGAACTACTGAACGGATTATGAAATTAAATCTTACAATTATACAGTTTCGAAGCAGTCTGGAAACCGCAAAATGCTATTCTCTTAAAACCATCATCAAACGCGTTTTGATTGGTCCAATCTACAAAATCAATTTATGATAATATGAAGACGATATCTTATTTATAATTAATTGATAGTAAATTGAAGCGTTACAAGCGCCAGTCTAAACTCTTGGAATCACATATACACGCGCATTTTGGAACGTTCGCCTATATTATGTAAGACCCGTCTGCAGTGCAAACCAAGACCGCATTTCATGGCAAGTATTATTCTCAGTCCAAACCGCACATATCCATCCGCGGTCCAAACTGCACCGTGTGGAGGGCGCTAAATGTATTCCTTCATGTATGATAATTTAATATATTATATGGCACCAATAGCTACCTAATATAGATAATAAGTTCTTCTGATTTGCGTAGGTACATACCTTATAAACAACTAGCGGTCTCGACACACTTCGTACCGCCTTAAAGTTAAATTTGTTGACGGACTAACAGAAGCGCCACTTACCAGGTCCAATTGCAATGTAAACCATTCTCAAATCCACTTGAACACACAAAAAATTTCATCAAAATTTGTCCAGCCGATTAGTTCAATTACAAGCGCAGAAGATTTCTATATTACTCTTTATGAGCACAGAGTAGAAAATTATACTTAGGTACGTACGGATACCATCCAAATCAATCCAAATTTGAAAATGTTGACGTCCCCTTCTACAGCTGTGTTCTGCGGAAAATAGCACTTGTTGGCGCTTGCTAGCGCTAAAGAAAAAAAAATTGATTATCGGCCAGGACACGTTTGCTAACTTCAATATTGCTAACATAATCCGCAATTTTGCTTATTTAATGCCAGTGGTCGCCATTTTGCTTACGTTTTTTTTTTTGTTGTTAGCGCTGTTTTCCGCGGAACACAGCCAATGACTTACAATTTCCTACCAGCATACGATGTGTCCACACAAACGTGGACACACCGTACGCTTGTAGAAGCGCAATCAAAACGAAAGCTAACCTTTGATTAATTATTACATAGATACGTTATATCCTTACAAAACTGACAATATTTCTGTGCCACGACACACATTGACATGGGACGCGTGTCAATGTGTCAACGTCGCATAGTAACACAAAACACGCTATTACTCGCGGAGCACACTAACCAAAATTGGCCCGACTCGGGCCAATTCGAGTCTTAGTTTTTACGCGTTTATAACATATCTACATCTTTTTAATATTATATATCTATGAAGCTAACTATGTATCTATTCCTCTTTCTTTAATCTGTGATATAAAGATTTAAACTACTCGATTCCTTGAAATACAAGAAGTGCATAATAAACTGTCTTTTATCACGAACTGGACTGTGCAAGCTTCTATTTTATATTTTATTTTATATTCCAAGGAGCAGTTAGATTTTCCTATAAATGCGCGAAGTCAGTATTAAAATAACAAGCGAGTTTATTTTAAACTAGCTGATGTCCACAACTTCGTTTGCGTAGAACTAATGGAAACGGGACCCTATTTTTTCAACGGAACCTTAAAATAAAAGTAGCCTATGTTAAAACTTATATCTGCCAGTGAAAATCTTGTGAAAATCGTTCCAGCCATTTCAGAGATTAGCCTGAACAAACAGACAGACAGACAGACGGACAGACAAAAATTTTAAAAATTGATAATTTGTTGTAAGTACCGAAAATACTTTCATATGCATTAAATGAAAAGCTGTTAATTTGAAATTACAAACAGACACTTCAATTTTATATATTTGTATAGATATATATTATAGAACAATAACTCCAGAGCATGAACCGTCTTGTAGTCAATAATTCTTATATTTTAATATAATAAATAGGAAAAGTTTGTTTGTTTGTTTGCATCGAATAGGCTCCGAAACTACTGGCTGGCTGGCTGGCTATTAGGCTGGATCGATTTTTATGAAAAATATAATGTCATAGATGTAGGTAGAGTAGACCACGGGGTAGGACAAGGCTACTATTTATTGCAGCAAAATGTACGGTTCTCGCGAAATTTCTTTTAGCGCGTACGAAGTCGCGGGCACCATCTAGTATTTTAATAAATATAAATAATTTTAAAAGTGTAGCTTAAGCGCTGTTATTATTGAGTTTAAATTACAATTTCGTTAAATTTTTTAACGAAAAACTAAAATTCATGAACCTGTATTACCTTATGAAACATCCACCCGTATTATTCGGAAATAAAACATTCGTTTATAGTCGGGTTATTTATCGTTATATTTTATATTTATTTATATTATATTATATTTATCGTTAAATATCCACCTGTATCGGGTAATTCCGGAATAAAATAACTCCATAGTCGAGTAATTCGTTAACGAACTTCCGTAAGCCGTTCAACTAATGTGGAGCTTTCCCGGCTTTAGCTCGTTCAGAATAACCCTATCAATTCCGGACAAGTTTTAGGTTATTATGATTCGACGTGGGTTTGATCCTCGCGTTGGAATAACAAAAATTGTTGTTTTTAAGTCTGGTTAGGACAATTCAGGCTGATCATTTAACTGTCTGAAAAGAAAGATGGTCTATCCGTGGGATGGGCATGTAGAAAAGTCGGTCTTATATGCCTGATCTCTCGCCAATCGTGAGCTTATCCATCCCACTGGGTTCTGAGGGTAAAAAAAGAGTGATCTTGGGTTCACCGCACACACTTGGCCACTATAAAATAACCCCTGCATACCAGCTACGCAGGGAGTAAATTAGAATGTGGGATTGTGCCTTTTGTCCTTAAAGTTGATACTTAGGGAGCTTTAACAGCTACTGTTGTCCAGTGGTTTAGAGCTTGGCTCTTGACTCGGAGGTCGTAGGTTCGATTCCCGCATTGGAACAACAAACAATGTTGTTTCCAAGTTTGGCTAGGACAATGCAGGCCTTGTCTGACAAGAAAGATGATCTACTCGTCGGATAGGCATGTAAAAAGTCGGTCCTGCGCCTGATCTCTCACCAGTCGTGTCGGTCCGTCCGTCCCACTGGGTTTCGAGAGTAAAGAAAGAGAGTGTTTAGGGTACACTGCATACATACACTTGGCCACTATAAAATAACCTCTCCATACCGGCTACGTAGGGGTTATTTTTTTCTAAGCTTAATAAAGATGTCTCCGCTCATTGCACTAAAATAAAAAAACTTTCAGATTATTTTTTTCTTCCTATCACCAAATCTACAAAACATACGTCTCCACGACGCTAGTGTAAGTACATAATTACCATCATAGTTAATTTAAATATTTGAGCGTTACTTTCAAAACACATGTCATATTTTCTTTAAAATTTAAAGCGATACGCCATATTATATAGTTGAAACTCTTATCTAAAATTATGTCATTTAAAGTTAGTTCATCGAGTTTTGTCCGTAGTAAAACGCATTTGTTCGCATAATGAAACAACTGGGACCACGACAGGAATTGTGTCATGCGCGTGCATTTGTATGCAAATTAAAAACAGTAGCATTCTATTCAAAATCTTGCGCTCACCACGGAACTCGAAGTTATATTATGAATATTTGTTAATTTGGATTTAAAATGTCCAAAATTAAGGAGTAGCTGCATACTTATACTTTTACTCTTTACTGTTATTTTTTTTAAATGGTTTTTATAAGTTAAAGACGTCTACTATATGTTGTCAATCGTCATCGTAGTTTCTAAGCCAATTGAAGGAGTTTTGGTGGCCGGATTTATTAGGATCATTGATAAAGAGTGTGCCATATCGGTCCAGCCGTTCTTTAGTTTGTTAACGGCTGGACTGATTTGGCGTATTTCAGTCTTGAAACAATTGCGAAAATTCAGTTAAGGTTTAAACAGTTAGAAATATTGGAAAAGGTGTAGGTTGTAGACGTAGGTGTAATTGTAGAGACTAGGACGTAGGATGCATTGTAGGTATAGTCATTTATTCATTCCAGTTCATATTTAAGACCGAATAATGTGTGTCGGGACAATAATAAAATAAATAAAACTTTTTTTATGTCAACCGTAGACTTGAGTATAGATACTGAGTTAATTTTAACTCGATACCGCTACCCGTTCCCGTTGTAAAGGGTCTTGACAGACAGACAGACAGGAGGGCAGACGGACGGATATCAAAATGATCAAGGGTTCCGATTTTTCCTTTTGAGGTACGGAACCCGGAAATGAAAATATTACGTATTAATTAATTATTATTATTTCAGATACAGTTAAGTAAATCTGTAAGCCTAACGCTTGTTAATTAAAGAGAATCCTGTAACGAAATACAATAAAGTAATATTCGAAATGAGGATTAACGATTAACTTATTACGGATGGTGCTATCGTATTATGTTAATTCTGAAAGAAATTCTACTCGAATTGCAAGTTTTGATACATGATTAATTAAGAATATGCATTTTTTCCTCATCTTACTACTATTATACATGTGAAAGATTGTGAGGATAAATGGATGGATGAATAGGCGTAGCCAGGGGGTGATTTAGGGGGTTCAAACTCCCGTCGATGGATGAATGTTTGTTACTTTTTCGCGCAAAAACTAATTTTGATGAAATTTGGTATGGTACTAGTTTAAGGTCTAGATTAAAACATAGCCTACATTTTATCACGAAAAAATAGTGTTCCCGTTTGATACTGTATTTACACGAGCCGAGGGCAAAAACTAGTACCTAAATGAAAAGATAAGAATACGTAACTGGAATTATATAATAAGTTTGATTTAAACTTCAATGAAAAAAAATAATTCTACAATAGACAAGTCGAGAATCGAATACGTTTCTCAATGTAATTTTACGATGGATTTTATATAATCTATAATAAAGAGGAAAAGTTTGTTTGTTTGTTTGCATTGAATAGGCTCCGAAACTACTGGACCGATTTTAATTAAATTTGGTACAGATATTGATTAGACAACGAGGAAGGACAAAGGCTATTTTTTATTGCGACAAAATGTACGGTTACTGCGGGATTGCTTTTTGTGCTCACGAAGTCGCCTGCAACATCTAGTATTAAATAAAGTGATAAATATTATCAAATGTAGCAAAAAACATTAACAGTCATGAACATTTTTATACGTAAAATATTTTTTGTAGACGGAAAGGTGTTTAAAATATGTGGAAAATGATAAGATAAAACACAAGCCACATCAGTCAAGAGCTTCCGCCCTGAGCACGAAAATTAAAATGTGTGGATGAGACTCAACATTTACACTTCACCTTACAGTTTTAGAGTATTAAGGTTAACTTTTTTGCGAGTTACTGAAAGGAAAATATGAGTTTGTGGATTCTTTGGAGGTTTCTGGAGAAATTGGCATTAATTTTTCGCAGAAACTTAGTGTAACCTTAATTCTAACGGCCCAATTCTTAAAAGATTCGTTAAGGCGCTCTTACCCTAGAAATACGCTTCTTTCAAAAATTTTTTGAGACGAATGGATACATTTTGGTGCAGCAAAAAAATATATGTTAATTTTGATCATATTTACTAGGGGACCTTCGTTTTCAAAACACGTTATCTGAAAAATTTCTCGATACAAAAAAATCATAAAGTAACCATTAAAATAGAAATTCTTGGAGTTGTAACTGTATTATTTGTGAACAAAAATGAGAAAATTATTTGCAGTTTCTTAAAACATAATAAAAGGAAGGGAATTGTTGTTTTGATTTTTCGTATAGAATGTGATATTTATTAGTATTAATTTATTTCAATGATAAATAATTCGTACGAGTCGAATGAAACATCGCGAAATGGCGACCTGTCATTCCTTCTCTTTCATATCTATTGAATAAGACAGTACCGGCTTAGGCCTCTTGCTAATGAGACGTATGTCAAATTTTTCCCCTCTTTTCTGCTCAAAAATTATTCGAATTTATTGTTGAAAGTCCGTTCAAATTTATTTTACCCCCGACTTGACCTTTATGCAGACGACATAAAGGTCCATTCGGGGGTAAATATATTAGTTTTTCTTTCGTCGTGTAATACTTATAAGATATGCGTAATTTCGCTATCTGACGTAAGACGCTCGGTAGCCTTTTGGCTTTTTGCGTTGTTGCGACCAATTGGTCTCGGGTTCGAATCCCGGTCAGACGATTTTTTTTTCTTTTTTTTTTTGACGCACTATAAAACTCCAAACAATGCTTGTTTTCCCAGTAATAAAAGTATATGGTTAATTATGTACTTATTTTATTATTAGTTACTTTAAGTTGTTGTAAATATTAGTGTAGATTATATTATAAAAAATATGAAAAGATTGTATTCGATGAATGTCCAAATTTTTAGTCCAAAATTTTAAGATGGAGGTACAAAAACAATTTATAAGTAGGTACTAGGAAGACCGAGCTTTGGTCGTAGTTTTTGTACAACGATAAAAATTAATAAAAAATAAATAAAAAAATAATTAAGAAAAACAAAGACATTATAAGAATCACAAAAATAATATTTATCTTACCGGGATTTGAACTCACCACCAAAAATCAAACGCCGGTACGCAACCGACCTGCCAGTCAGACTGACGTAAAATAATCGAAATTATTGATATAATTTATTACACGACGAAAGAAAAAACATATTTGATTCAAAATTGACAACATTGATTGACAACAGAATGAGTAAATATATACTTATATACCTAAATATTATTCTGTTAGTTTGTAAAGTTTATATATATAATTATATCAATTATTATAATCAATTCTAATTCTAATCACCATGAGCAGATATTAGGAACATGTATTCAGTAATCTACGTTTATTTTTTACTAGCTTTTACCCGCGACTTCGTCCGCGTAAAGTTCGGTTTCCAACAAACACAAAATTTTAACCCCTTTGTTACACCCGTAGGGGGCGAATTTTCAAAAATTCTTTCTTAGCGGATGCCTACGTCATTACAACTATCTGTATGCCAAATTTTAGCAACATCTGTTCAGTAGTTTCGGTTGTGCTTTGATAGATAAGTCAGTCAGGTTTGCCTTTTATATATTTAGACTAGGTGTTGCCCGCGACTTCATGCGCGCAAAAGGAAATTTTGTTGGAACCGTACATTTTTCGGCAATAAAAAGTATGCCTATGTGCTTCCCTGTTGTCTATTCGATATCTGTCCTAAATTTCATCAAAATCGTTCCAGTAGTTTCGGAGCCTATTCAATGCAAACAAACAAACATACAAACAAATAAACCTTCTCTCTGTATTATATTAGTAATATATTAAATAAAACAATATTTACAATTAATATGATGTAGCCGAAGAGACTATTTGGTTAAACCACAAATGTCAGAAACTAGGTATTTGAAATTGTATTTTTTTTTGCTGTCAGATAGCCGAAGTTTCATGTATGTAGAAGGGGAATATTTGATATTATTTTATTGTGTATTTATGTATTGAATAAAATCAGTCGATATAATTTAGCTTTGTGCTACGCGAACGAAGTTGCGGGCAAAAGCAAGTTTAGATTTTGTAAACGCTGAAAAATGCGAAATATATAAAATTTTGAAATGTCGTCCTAGGAAGAAACGTCAATGTGTGTATTATCATAATGTGTATGTGTACATGTTGTAGTGCGTATTCCGCAGTACTGCGACCGCATATTATAATATAACTAGCTATCCCGGCAAACTTCGTACCGCCTTGTTGACGTACTGACTACTGACAGCAGCGCCACCTACCAGGTCCAATTGCAAATCTAAACCATTCTCGAATCAACCTGAAGACACACAAAATTTTTCATTAAAATCGGTCCAGCCGTTTAGGACTTAATTGAGCTTTTTTTTTTAGATTTTTTTTACCCTTTAACTAATTACTAAAAAGCTTAACTTTCTCAAATTGCAATGGCTAAATTTGGCACAAAATTAGGAATTAGCCTTCTTATATAATGGACCTAGACAGAAAATAGACATTTTGAAATATATTAAATTTTAATGAGATTTGAACCTAGACGCTACGCTTTGCTTTAGGCGGGCAAAATACCGCTAGGCTATGAAGCACATTGCGATTTTATCGAAATTACGCTTTTGTACATTATAGACACATCACTTTGACGTAATTCGCATGAAGCTCCCCGCAGTAACGAGGGCAGCACGTCCCCCACTCATCTCCTTCACCCCCTCGAATACTTCATAGTTGACTACACACAGCGCCTTAAGGGATCTTTATATCACAGTCATTGTCTTTGCTTTGGAAGAAGTTACATGGAAAGTACTTTGGTTGCGATTTTGGTGATTTTTCTAGTACGACGAACGAATTACAACTCTATTTGAATGTAAATAAATAACGTCTTAAATCGATAGATTATAAATTTTATTTGTGCCCTATAATCTAAAGTGGGATGTTTCTCTTTCTACCCCATAAGGATGTGTCGTAAGGAGATTAAGGAATTATGGTACTATACTTCTTGGTAATAGCCGGATACCTATGCTATTTATAGTAATTAATCTGAGAGCTCGGCTCAGCATACGACCTGAGTGCCGCTTAAATAAAGTAGCTTTTCGGTATTTGGTCGTCAAAGCGTAAAATATAGCCCGCCATCAACATCTATCCAAATATATAAAAGGCAAACCTGACTGACTCATCTATCAACTCACAGCCGAAACTACTGAACGGATTCTGCTGAAATTTGGTATTTAGATATGTTGGCAACACCGAGAAGAAGGCATTGCGTGTGACTTCCGGTGGTGAATTGGCGCGCATTTGCTGCCGCCTGAGGGCGCCACTGCGCTGTATAAAACGGACGTGCTGGGCGGCAAGTGGCCTCTTTTTGCGGGGTTGCACTTGATTAGAGAGCATCGTTTGCGATTAATATTTTATTAATTAGATTGTAGTTAAATCTATCTGATAATTGCTAATTAAGTATCTCTAAGTCCTTTGGATTTTATAATAATTTGTTATATTCCATAAACTGAATAAATATCTGTAAAGTGAGTCTTTGAGTTTATTAAGTATCCGTCGTTTACATCAGAAGTGTTTATCCACGTGCCATGGGGAAGCATAAGAAGAAAAGTCGCAAACGTGCTCAATCATCTAGTAGTTCTAGTAGCGCGGTAAGTTCTGTCAGTGCTCGAACCCCGTCACCTCGCCCGCCAAAACGCAAGCAGAGGACAAAGCAAGATCGGTCAAGTAAGCCTACACGTTCATATGGAACTGATGCGGTGAGTCACAATAATTCATATACTTTGAATAATATTATACCGGAGTTCGACCCCTTGAAAGACGACATTAATGCATGGCTAAAAATTATTCAATCTCACGCAAATACGTTCTCCTGGTCGGACGAGGTAACCCGTTATCAAGCGTTAAATAAGCTTAAAGGTTCAGCTAAATTGTGGTACGATTCATTGTTACGCACTGATCATCAATGGCCTTCGTGGAAATGGGTAGATTGGCGTACTAAGTTATCTGTTAGTTTTCAAATTCAAAGAAACATGTTTGAACTTTTAAAAGAAATAATAGAACGGAAACCCGTGGAAAATCAATCTTTATATGAATTTTATTTTGACCAAAAATGTAGAATTGATAGATTAAGTTTGAATTTTTCGGATCAGGATGTCATTTCAATTGTTCTTGGAAATATTAGTGATGGAAATATAGAAGCTAATTCGTTTAATTCATGTGATCAGTTCGCGAGTTACTTGCATAGTCGTACGTACAAAACTAAGAAACAAATTTCACATTCGAAAGTAACGCATATTCAATCGAACACGGGTAATGCGAGTGTAATTACGTCTAATAATAATCGAGTAGTGCCATCGAGTTCATTCGGTATTAATGAAATCGGTTCACAAACACGAAAAACAATAAAATGTTACTTGTGCGGTGGAAATCACAAACGTATGCAATGCGACATAAAGTGTGAATTTTGCGGAATTAGGGGTCACACTGAATCGACATGTATGTAAAAATAAAAACATTAGATTACATACAGTGTAATATTATAAAAATAAAAACATTAGATTACATACAGTTACAATTGGAATGCCTCGTTCCAATGGGCAGGTTGAAAGATTTAATAAAACCATTCTAGATGCTATGCGGACTTTGGGTGCTAACAGTGATGATGATTGTTGGGATCAGTACGTTACAGTGTTGCAACAAGGTCTTAATAGTACTGTTCATAAAACTACTAATGCAGTTCCAAGCGAAGTTTTCTTCGGGTACCGCCTGCGTACTGACGGTGATAATATTATGGGATTAGGGCTTGATAACGGGGAAATAACGGATGTGACTGATTTGCGTAAGAAAGTAGATCGAAATTTAAAAGCCAGTGCAGTTAGTCAGAAAAAGAGGTTTGACGATTCAAGAACAAGGGCACAGAGATATGCAGTTGGTGAGTTAGTACTTATTAAAATTCAAAGTAAGAATAATGATGGTCAAAGTACAAAATTGATGCCAGTTTTTAAAGGCCCATTCCAAGTAAAAAACGTGTTAGGAAATGACCGGTACGAGGTGACGGATTTAAGGGGTTCAGAGCGTAGTAACAAAAACTATACGGGGACGACAGCAGCCGAAAATATGAAGCCCTGGATTAAAATTGATGATTGGGCTTCGGAATAAATATTGAGAGTATACCGTGTTGGCAAGTATGTATTAAAGCAGCATTTATATATCTCCCAAGTAGTTTATATTTAAAAACATTATTTAATATGCTAATTGCCAGAAAGCGTAAAATTGACTTGTTAATGTCGATTGTTTTGTATATAAGCCTATGTGAATGTGTTATTTAGAGTTGTTTCATTATACTTAAGTGAAGCGGTGCGCTCTTTAAGTGTATGAAACTTTAAATGTACTGTGGTGTCTGTAGCAAGGTAATTGGATCAACTCGGTCTCTCAAGTGAAGCGTCCGCTCTTTGGGTGCGAGGGTCTGGTGCCTAATACAGCGCGATAAGGCTGATATACAAAACAAATATTCACGACACAATGAGTGAAAGTAATTAATGTTCAGCTTCTTTTGTTTGTTTATTTTTACATTCTGTAATATGTTTCAGGAACATATTGTCAGCATGAGTGGTGTCAGGGGCTGACACCGTGCAGCATGGCCGTGTTGGCAACACCGAGAAGAAGGCATTGCGTGTGACTTCCGGTGGTGAATTGGCGCGCATTTGCTGCCGCCTGAGGGCGCCACTGCGCTGTATAAAACGGACGTGCTGGGCGGCAAGTGGCCTCTGGCCTCCCAGGCCCCGCCATTATCTCAGGCCTCTCAGGCCCTCCCAGCCTCTCAGGCCCTCCCAGCCTCTCAGGCCCCCCCGACTTCTCAGGCCCTCCCGGCCTCTCAGGCCCCTCTGGCCACCCCGACACCCAAACTTCCACCTCCTGTAATTGTACAGGAGAAAGAAAAATGGAGCTTAGTAAGTGCGGTGCTTAGCGAACACAAGCTTCGCCCTGCTTCCGCAGTTACTATTACTCCAGTCGGAATTAAAGTTCAGACTAAGACTTCGGAGGACCACCGCCTCCTCACTGCGTTTCTACGCAATCATAACATAGGTTATCACACCTATGCTTTAGAAGACGAGCGCATGTTGCGCGTCGTAATCACTGGCGTAGACAAGTGTCTGTCTACATCAGAAGTACTCTTGGACATTCAGTCCCAAGGGTACCCTGCCACGGAGGTACACAGGATGTACCATCCAGTTAAAAAACACCAGTACAATATGGTACTGGTAACGCTCCCCCTGACACCAGAGAGCAAGGATATTTTCAATATCCGAGCCGTCTGCCATATCACCGGCATTCGCGTCGAGCCTCCCCGTAAAAGGGGCATCCCTGGCCAGTGCCACCGATGCCAACTTTACGGGCACTCGGCGCGAAACTGCCAAGCACGGCCACGCTGTGTCAAGTGCCTGGGCGACCACGGCACCTCTGACTGCACTCGCAAGAGCCCAGCTGAGGAGGTCGAGCCTCCCAGCTGTGTCCTCTGTAAGACGCAGGGCCACCCAGCCAACTACAGAGGGTGCAAAAAAGCACCCAAAGTAAAAAGGCGCATTGCACCTCAAACTAGAGGTGCCCCGCCAAAGCAGAGATTCGTCCCTGCTCCCCTACCCACTAAATCGGCGTGGGCCAAACCCACCCAGCCCCCTTCTCAAGCGACTTTCCCCGCTTTCCCTAAAAAGGCCTCGCCCTCCGCGCCACAAGCGCCAAAGGTCACGCCCCCTCCGACTTCGAAATTCGCTGAGGAACTATCGTTCGTCACCGATTTTCTGAGTGAAATGGAGCCAATCGACCCGGTTGAGCTCTCTATTCTTACCGCGAAGCTTAAAGGCTCGAAAACAGACCGCATTATGGCGTTGTCAGACCACGCAGACTTGATCAAAAAGATCAAGGCATCCCCCGCCGGTAACTAATGGATCCTACGGGAAGGATTAAGCCGCACTCATTACGCGTCGTGTCGTTCAATACGAACGGCATCCGTAATAACATTGACGAAATCCGCGATTTCGTCATCAGGCATAATGTAGATATTCTTCTAGTGCAGGAGACGTTCTTAAAACCTAGTATGAGGAGCCCAAAAATAGCAAATTACAAAATTATCAGAAATGATAGAACTCGATCCCAACTCGGAGGTACTATTATTTATTATAAAAAATCCCTCCATTGTATTCCTTTAGAAGTACCGACCCTAGAAACAATGGAGTGTTCCATTTGTCACTTAAGTATGTCCGGCCATGAGCCCATTGTTATAGTAAGCGCGTACCTTTCAGGTACTAAAAAATTACTTTCTAGTGATTTACAATCGCTTTTCGACTTAGGTAACGCCGTCCTAATTGCAGGCGACTTCAATTGTAAACACCGCGAGTGGGGAAATGTTTATAATAATACAAACGGCCTTATACTACAAAGGCTAATCGACTCCTTTAACTTTGCTATTCTAGCCCCAAATGACCCCACTCGATATGACACAAACCAACACATCAACGGTGTCATACACGATCCTAGTACTATAGATATAGCTTTAATCAATCGTAGTACACAAACGTCAAAAATATAAACAACAAGCTCCTCCGTAAATTGTTGTTTTAAAAATAGTAAAAATTAAATTTAAAGCTAGTTTTTACTGAGAGAAGTGTAAATAACCTATTAAGTAGCATATAGTGTTTTCTACAAAAAATAACTAGTGGAACTTGAGAAAACTGTAAGTAGAAGATCACTAACAAACACTAGGACAAAAAACAAATTTATCTGCCATAAAAGCAGCATTAATTAAAAATTTATAAGGAGATTACTGTAGCAGGAAACTGGAACTTAAATTATTAAGCGATATTACACCATTTACCTTGCTGATATATATATTGATAGAAGCATCGAACATTCATTTCCTACATTTGACATATACACCGTTGGAAAAGTAAATTTTTAAATAATTTTGAAACGAAAACGACTTTTACAAAAAATTAGATGACATCGTGCGCAAGCGCAACAACACTCAGATGACAAATGACAAGTGACAGTTGACATCTGACATTTCATCAGTCATAGACAACATATTTTTTTTTTTTAATTATTATTGAACGCCTCACGGCTCAGATTACTCTTGGAAAAAAAAAATTTAGTTAACTACATTGTAATACAAGGATGAATAACGTAACACTCAGACGTAAATTACGAAAAGCGAAATCGGATTGCGATGTTAGTAAAATATCAGAAGATTCAATTTTATCGTCCTCGACAATTATTGATTTATCAACGAATAGTTTACCAATTACAAACAATGATATCCACCTAGACAATTCACTCCTAGTCGAATTGAAAATACAAATACAAGAATTGAAAGACGAACTCGATATAGCAAATCAGGAAATATACAATTTAAATTCAGAAATTACTTCACTAAATAAAATATTAATGGAAAAAGACAAAAAGCTAGATCTATTAATGAAGATTATAGGAGAACAAAAAGAATACACACCTACGCCATCTAGGAAAAGAACAAAAACACCACAAAAATTAATACCTAAAATGTCAAAGAAATATCTTTTAACTCCGGTATTGCAAGATCAAAATAAAGAACGTGATACAGTTGAGAAAAATAATAATAATAGAAAAAGATTAAATACACCGACAAGGGGCACAACTCCCACAAAAATAATACTAGAAAATGAAACTAAGCAAAAGGAAAACAGATCTAATAATAATACCAATAGAAAACATAATATTATGATTCTGGGGGACGAACAAGTTCGGGGACTTTCACAGAAAATGCGGACTACAAGATGCAACCAATGGAATGACGAATATAACATAACATCTTTAGTAAAACCTGGAGCTACTAGTGAACAAATACTAAACAGCTGCGACTCCATATGTAATAATATAAAAAAAGATGACATTTTAATATTAGGATTAGGGACCTATGACAAAAACCCATTTAAGTTGTTTGCTATGTTATGTAATACAATGCTTAAATTTAAAGATAGTAAAATATTTTTAATAAACATAAAATATAATAAATATATAAATGTCAAACTAATGAACTATCAACTTAAAAGACTATGTGAAAACTATAAAAACTGCATGTTTGTTGATATATTCAACTATAAGTATCGTAATTTCAATAACTATGATAAGGAAAAATACATGAACACGTTGATATTTAAATTAAACATTGAAATAAACAGTATAGATTACAAAAAAACATTTATAAATAATAAGGACAAGATAGTTAACCATTTGTTATTAGACAAAGTTAGTAAAGAAGTAAACAAAACACCAGAATGTAGTAAAATAAAAGGCACAATTCCATATTATTTTGACAAAATTACAAAAAATATAAACCTTTTTCGATAATATACAAAAACATACAATACTTCATCAAAATATAGCCGGTATATTAAACAAATCCAGCATATTTCAAATAGCATTAGAAAGACTAGAAAAAGAAGAGAACTTAAACATTAGTATTATATGTTTGACAGAAACTTTTATTAAAAGGGGATCTGAACTAAATTTAAGTATAAAAAATTTTAATGTAGCATCACAATTTACCAGAATCAATAAAAAAAGGGGGGGTGTTTGCATATTAGTAAGCAATGAACTAAATTTTACACCATTACATAACTTACATAAGGAAATTACACCAGTAGAACATCATTTTGAATACTGTGCTGTAAAAATCACATCACTACAACTAACAATAATATGTATCTATAGGACACCACAATCTGATATTACTATCTTCTTTTTAAAGTTAGAACAATTATTGATTAAATTGAAAATTAACCCTAACAAAAAAATAATACTGTGTGGAGATTGGAATATTAACATCATTGATTCTAATAAAATTACCCAACAACTTATAACATTGCTAATTAATTTCAATTTAAATAATCATATAATGAAACCTACAAGAAGGAAATCATGTATAGATTTAATAATAAGTAACTTAAAAGATGTAACTTCTAAGATCCATTTTTTAGGCTTGTCTGATCATGAGACAGGACAAACATTAACAATTAAAACGGCACAGCAAGAAAATAATGAAAGATTGAAAAAACAACAATTCTATTTTATAAGAAAACGTGATTACTCTAAAGAAAACATGAAAAAATTTTGTGATTGTCTGAATGCGCTATCTTTTAGTGAAGTATTTTTACAAAGTGACACTAATATATCATTTAATATATTCCACGATAATCTATCTTTATTTTATAAATTGTGTTTTCCTAATATTATGGTCAAAGTAATACTTAAGAAGAAGAACAACAAATGGATAACAAAAGGATTAAAAAAATCATGTATTGTTAAAAGGAAACTATATATAAAGTATTTAAATGAAGCAGCAAATAAAAAAGAGAATAAAAAACAATATGTTAGATACTCCAAGTTATTAAAAAAATGTATAGCTACGTCTAGATCACATGGTAACACCAGATTTATAAATAAAGCAAAAAATAAATCTAGGGCAGTATGGCAAGTCATAAATTCATTTGTAAAGGACCCGCAAATAAAAGATGACATTATATCAATTAAATCAAATAATTCAATATATAATAATCCATTTGACATAGCTAACAAATTTAATGAACATTTTATATCAATTAATAAAAATATCAATAATAATATAATACAATCTAATCAAATTACCTGTTATAACAAAATAAATAATAATATTAATACTTTGTTCTTGACACCTGTTACATCAAAAGAAATAATTGATACAATAAAATCTCTTAATAATACAAATTCGACTGGGTTTGATGACATTAAAACAGATATTTTAAAAGCAATTGCAAATATAATAAGTCCGCCATTAAGTCATATAATAAACCTATCGTTTACGGAAGGTAGCTTTCCAAATAGGTTAAAAAATGCAATCGTAAAACCTTTATACAAAAAAGGTGATAAAAAGGACATCAATAATTATCGACCAGTAAGCTTAATATCTAACATTTCTAAAATCTTTGAAAAAATAATGCATTCTAGAATACATATGTTCATATCAACTCAAAATTTGTTAAAACCGCAACAATACGGATTTAGAAAAAACTCAAGTACAAGCTTAGCATGCTTTTCTCTAAACAAAAGTATTGCAGAAAGGTTGAACATAGGTCACAAAGTAATAGGATTGTTTCTTGACATGACTAAGGCCTTTGATTTGGTGTGTCACAATACACTACTATCAAAACTAGAAAGGTATGGACTTAGGGGCAAGTCTTTAGAATGGATAGCTAGTTATCTCAAAGATCGGAAACAAACAGTAGAAATCACAAACACACAACTAAGAAATAAAAAAATAATAAAGGCTAAATATAGGAATAATAACCCATATGGTATCCCACAAGGTAGTAATTTGGGACCTTTACTATTTCTCTTATACGTTAATGACTTCCCCGACGCCATAAACCATGAATGTATTATGTATGCGGACGATATAACAATAATTATGACACATAAAAATAATGACATATTAATAGAAAACGTTAAAAAGTGTCTGAAAAAAATAAATGATTGGTTGGAAGCAAATAACCTATTACTAAACACAAATAAAACTATGCTAATGAATTTTAGGATAAAAAAAACTGACGGAATAAACATTAACATTATACATCAAGGGAACAAAATAAACGTAGTTGACAATACGAACTTCTTAGGAGTTATGATTGATAACACGTGTTCATGGAAATATCATATAGAACAAATAAGTAATAAATTAGATAGATTTACATATGTGCTGAGAACATTATATTATAATGTTAATGTCAAATCAGCTTTAATTGCCTATCATGGATGTGTGGCATCTGTACTGAGATACGGTATAATTGTGTGGGGAAATTCTGTAAATGCAAATAAAATTTTTATCAAACAAAAGGCTTGTATACGAGCAATGTGTGGTGCTTGGAGGTTAGATAGCTGCAAACCTCTGTTTCAGAAATACAATATCCTACCATTACCATGTCTTTACATATTTGAAATGTTAAAATTTGTTAAAAAGCATAATGAGATATTTGAGACCAATATTTTGAGTCAAAGGCAAATAAGAAAAAACAAATTAATGGTCCCCATACAAAAAAAGAATATCTACTCTAATAGTGCATACTGTATGGCAATTAAATTATATAATAAATTACCTGAAGAATACAAACATAAAAACTATACAATATTTATTAAAATGACATTTAAATTATTACTCAAAAAATGTTACTATACAATAAATGAATATATTAATGATAAACAAATAAATGACATACAATAAATAAATATATTAAAGATAAACAATAAATTAGTGTAAGCGAATTACTAACATGATAAAAATTTTCATACTAAGTATAAATAGGCAACTATGTTATAAAAATTACAAAAAATATGTAAATGTTGACTTATTGTATTAAAATGATTATTATTATTAACAATTATTGACATACATTTAATTATTTGACTTTGATTTAACTTTAACTTAATAAAAATGACAAATTGAAATATAAAGAATAATTAATTATAAGTAGGTATAATTAAACAATAATAATAATAATCATATGAAAATTGAACTAATGATAACTCATATAGTGACGGATATTATGTCTTTATGATTTAAGTATTATGTGGACAGTTTTTATGTTTTTTGTAAAGATCAGTGGTTGTAAGAATTGATAGTCTTTAAAAAAAAAAAAAAATTTTTGCACGCCACTAAAAGGCAAAATAAGAAGGATCTAATGTACCCAAACTGTAACACCATATTGTACCTTATTTAAGCAAATAAATGATTTCTATTTCTATTTCTATTTCAAAAATGTTTCTCTCAATATCTCTATTGAGACTCTCCACGAGCTTAACTCGGACCATAGACCGGTTATGATTACACTTGGTAAATTTAACCCAAATTATTCCAGTACTAGAAGGATCATAGACTATAAATCCCTGGCGGAGAACATTAAAGTCCTTCAATCGAGTCACCTCGATAAGATTCCCGATATAATAGATAGTAAAGAGGTCGCCATAGAGGCCGCCTCCCACTTGACCGAACACTTGGTAGCGACCATAGAAAATTCATCTAGGGATGTGTCAACGAACCCCAAAGTTCGCTGGCCCCTCCCAGAGGACATAAAGGAGTCCATCAGACTCCGGAATGCGGCCAAACGCACCTATGATCGCTACCCGTCGGAAGAGTGGAGAAAAGCCCTCCGCCATTACGAAAGGGAAGTTAAATATAAAATAAAACAACACAAAGCCGAGAGTTGGGATCGACTTCTCAGTGATTTAGAGCCGTCACACGTGGCCTACTGGCCGCTCGCGAGGGCCCTCAAAAGTAATACGGAGAGCGACATGCCTCCATTAGACAGATTAAATCGACCTCCCGCACTAGAGGATATCGACAAGGCTGAATGTCTAGCCGATAATTTAGAACAGCAGTGCCGGCCGAGTACCCTCCCGATTGATCCCACGCACCTTAGCTTAGTGAATAGTGAGGTCGAAAGACGACTTTCGAGGCCACCTGTCGACGACAGGGTGAGGCCGGTGGACTCGGAGGAAGTCCAAGACATTATTAAGTGTTTAAATGCCAGAAAGGCCCCAGGCCTCGACGGTATTTCTAACAAAACACTTAAAATGTTACCGTCCGAACTAATTCAACTCCTCGTGAACATCTTTAACGCCCTCTTAGTAGGATGTTCATTCCCAGACTTTTGGAAAGTAGCTATTGTTATAGGTATCCATAAACCGGGGAAACCCCGGAGGGCACCTGGTAGCTACAGACCGATCAGTCTAATTAGCTCCCTCGGAAAAGTCTATGAAAGAGTTATTCTAAGACGCCTCAATGACGTCATCACCGACAAAAAACTCTTCCCAGACGAGCAGTTTGCCTTCCGCAAAATGCACAGCTGTCCCGCTCAGGTACACCGCCTAACGGAGTACATTATCTCTAATAAGAATGACAGGAAGATGACATGTGCCGTCTTCTTTGATATTGCAAAAGCCTTTGATAAAATTTGGCACAACGGACTGTTGTACAAACTTTATCAAATGGGCATACCCGATAGTTTGGTACTGTTAATAAGTAATTATTTAAAAGACCGTAAGTTTCATTTCCGCGTGGAAGGCGCACTGTCATCGCCAAGATATATGGAGGCGGGTGTCCCGCAGGGCTCGGTCCTCTCGCCCTCCCTATACAACCTGTACACTTATGACATCCCAAAACACGCTAAGGTGCAACTAGCCATGTTCGCGGACGATACAGCCCTCTATTTCGCGCATAGGGTTCCCTCCTACGCTTCTAAAAAACTCCAGGAGTCAGTCACCGATCTCGGTGAGTGGTTCTCCAAATGGAGAATTGAAGTAAACCCCGACAAAAGTCACGCCATCCAATTTGACAGAAAGATGTCCCAAACCATACATTATGGTGCCCGTAGAAATATGAGTCCTATTAGCCTGCACGGTAATATCATCCCAGAGACTAATAAAGTCAAATATTTAGGCGTAGTACTAAACAAGTCGATGACATTCACGAGTCACATCTCCAATACGTTACGGAAAGCGAAATTTGTACTTCACAAATTATATCCGCTACTAAATTCGCGAAGCAAAATGTCCCTAAGACATAAGCTTACTTTGTATAAAGTTTGCATTAGAACGATACTCACTTATGCGTGCGTCTCTTTCGCACAAATAAGTGATAACCAGATGGACCGATTGCAAAAAGTCCAAAACCGGTTTCTGCGCATGGCAACAGGTGCCCCCTGGTACATGCGAAACATCGACTTGCATAGAGACTGCGAATTAGTCACGATTAAAGCGTATATCAAAGAACTCGTAGAGAGATTCTTTGATAGAAGCAAAGTTCACCCAAATCCTCTCATTCGAAAGGCCCAGGACTACGAACATGACGCAATGACATTTAGATACCCCTTCAAACGGCCTAAGCATATCTTAGCCGATCCTATAGACCCGATCACAAAATACGTAACGTACTGTGTACAGTTACGTAAACACAAATCACACGCACCCGGTTTGTTAGTAAAGCACTGGGGTCGACGCCGGCGCCTACCCCGAGGACCCATATCAAACACTGACACACGTACCAACGTACAGACCGACCCAAACACGGGACCGAGCCCGAGCCCGAGCTCGAGTTCGCATCCCAGTAGCTTAGTGTCACTACAAAATAGTGTCCGCGACCGCGATATTGTTATAGAGAGCTCTACCAATACCGCGAACCTCATCGACATTAGGACTTACGCGCGCGAGTCATCCCGACCGTACGTGGAAGGGGAGAGGGACGGCCCTCTCAGTTCCGAAATCATTAACAACACGAGCTCCTCTATCGCGATAACTCCGCCGCTAGTTTTTGCTACCGTGCGCGAGCAACCTCACTCATCTGAGAGTGAGGAAGGGGTCGGACCCCTTAGCGGGGGGGACCCGAGTCCCTCCCGTCCTAATAATAGCTTACCCGTAGCTGTCCCCAAAAACCGATCTGAACTTCACCCGGGTGAAGTTAGGGAGGGCCAACCCTCCCATTTACTCTAATCAAACCAACTAGCCACCAGGCTAGTTATAGTCCGATTACGCTAGAGCGGTCTTAACCCGACCGCTAGCATAGACCCTTTCGAAAAAAAAAAAGGCAAGTGGCCTCTTTTTGCGGGGTTGCACTTGATTAGAGAGCATCGTTTGCGATTAATATTTTATTAATTAGATTGTAGTTAAATCTATCTGATAATTGCTAATTAAGTATCTCTAACTAAGTCCTTTGGATTTTATAATAATTTGTTATATTCCATAAACTGAATAAATATCTGTAAAGTGAGTCTTTGAGTTTATTAAGTATCCGTCGTTTACAGATAGTTGTAATGCCATAGGCATCCGGTAAGAAAGGATTTTTAAAAATTCGCCCCCCCCCCCCCCCTAAGGGGATGAAAATGGATTTAAAATTCGAAGAAGTCGCAGGCGAAAACTAGTGATAATATATACAGTAAAAAACTAAAAAAATAACTGTTGATTCTCTTATTTTTACGTTCTTAGCTTAATTATTTACTCTCGTATCTTTATATCTGCCCTACGAAGGTATTAACCCTTTTACCTCCGAGATCATATCAAGGCGGAAACCCTTCTTAGGTAGGCAGTCGTTGAAATTTTAATGTCCCTTATAAAGTACCTCTGTCAGGTGTCCCATAAAATGCTATATGTTATAACTCCTGCGAGATACGCCCACCTCTATTATGTAGTAAAATACAAAATGTTCTATTAAATTGATAAGGGAAAAAAGAAAAACAATTTTTAACTATCGTGTCGTCCTAATTTTCGGTTGTTAACGCCTTCAAAAAGAGGTGTTCTCCTCAAGACTGTACGAAAGTCTACTAACGCATAGTTTTTGTAATTATATTTTAGCCATTTCAGCGTCAGTAGCAATGGACTCAATAAAATTAATTGATACTATCATGGAATCTAATCCATAAGCAGGTAGAGTGTATGTACTCATAATTTGTTTTTTATTATAATGACGACATGCAGTCACAATTTTCAATGACATGTCAGTTTGATATCTTATTATTATTATTATAATACGAACAAACTATGACTACGGTCAACGAGCTTGTTAATTAGATTCCTTGATAGTTCATGCCATTCAGTATCGAAATTGCATCATCTCATCTCTTCTTGATTTCTTAAAAAATAGTACGCTTATTACAATTTTTATAATACTTTAATAATAAATTTATTGAATCAATGTATTGCCAATTTCACAGTAATAATACCCAGTACTTCTTGCACTTTTTCCACTTTAAGAGCATTGATCGGCGCGCGAATCAGATTTCACGATAAACGCTACTTTTCAAATCCGTCTATATCTAACAAAAACTGGTTATTCCGATTTTTACATGTAGAAAAACACTAGAAAATATTGTATTCTAATTTTTCACTTATCATTTATTTTACAATAATTTCAAACTTTTCAATAAAACTGACAAAACTAACCAGAAGTTTTTACAACTTTAGGTTCAGGGGCAATTTCAAAACATATAATAGCTAAAACCGCTTACATTTTTTAAAAACAAAAAGTCTTTACAAACTTGTTGGATCCTCTTCTAGATTATCACTTTGTCAGATTATTTTTATATACGTTTCTATCTCATAAAAATAAAATTTAAAGAATGCGAAATTATCAGGAGTTATAGTTATTTAAAATGATGATATTTATGTATTTTACTCGCTCTTTTTGTTTCTTACTTACATAATCTATTATATATCCTTTTATCTTTAATATGCTATTTAAATTTTTAACTAAGTTAGTTTGACGAATTTTATATGAATTTTTAAAACTACTGTATTTATCGAGGCGCACGAGCGTTTACAACAGTATTTGTATGTGTTTTTTTACATGTAAAAATCAGAATAACCAGTTTTTCTTAGATATAGATGCATTTGAAAAGTAGCGTTTTTCGTGAAATCTGAGTCTCGCGCCGATCAATGCTCTTAATAGCTATTTTACATTCATTTCGGTCCGTCTGTTCGTCTGTCTATTTGTTCCGGCTAATCTTTGTAACGTTTGGACCGATTTTCACGGAACTATCACTGGCAGAAAGCTGATGTTCCATTGGTGATGTTGTAATGTTCCATCCAATGTGTGGTTCCATTTAAAAAACAGGGTTTCGTTTCCGTTAGTTCTACGCAAACGAAGTTGCGAGCAACAGCTAGTACCTAATATAATTATTGAGAATCCCCGAAAATAATTACTGTCTGGGTAAAGCTTTAATTAGTTTTGTGTGTTCTCACTTCAAACTGTCTATAATAATCATCATCTATTTTGTCTACATTGTTTTGTCTAAAATCAACACTGTCGATTTTTATACATTTAGGACGGGAAAATTTTTGGTAATAGGGAATATGCATAAAATATAAAAATAGCTTAAAATATAATAATATGATACTAGACTGAAAAATAAAGAAAACGGTGAAAAAAATTTCAATATCTGTTAATAAATGAGCAAGATATGAGCGGTCAAAGTTTGTAATCTATCTCTTTCTAGCAAAACGAAATTTAGTATGAACTTTCTATGAAGGTCGTGTTATGTGACGTCACGTCCAATCTCTCTGTCTAACAGACTACTTTAAACGTTCATATCTTCGTTATTTTTAATGATATCAAAAAACTGATTTTACCATACGGTTTACCAAACAAGATAGATCTATATAAAAAAATAAAAAAAATACGTGCACATTCCCTATTGTTATTCTTATAACGCAGTCTCTGTTATGCAAATTTGCACACAATACACATCTAAAACTTAAACTATATTGTTATAATAAGAACACAAATTAAGATTTTATTAGCATGTATTCGTTTTCATTTAAGGCTACCATCAATAATACAAATTCTTCAACTTTATTTATAGCTAGAGAACTGGTGGCAATTTTGGTATAATAATATTATTTCATCAGACTTTTGATGTTTCCCGCGACTTTGTGCGCGCAAAAGGAAATCCTGCAGGAACCGTGCATTTTGTCGAAATAAAAAGCAGCCTATATATCCTTCCCCGTGGTCTACTCTATATATGTGCTAAATTTCATCAAAATCGATTCAGTTGTTTCGGGGCCTCGGGGGCCTTCGGGGGGTATTCAGTGCAAACAAACAAACATTTCCTGTTATAAACTTTTCATGTTATATATAACGTGGTAGGCTCATTGTGGGCGTTGTTTAGATTGTCTTCAATCGTCAAGTTGTCAGGAAATAATAGTTCTCATACACTGTACCGGTATATTGTTCGAGAAATAACAAAGTTTCACACTAAAATATTCACACACGACACTATGCAAACGGATTAATATCGAGACGTGGCGAAGTCGGAAACAACTTGGCAATACGTGCGCCGCTCACGGTATCTTCTCTCAGAGTCCTCCAGCGTTAACTTCTCCCATCGTTGTCAAAAGTGACATTGACTATCGAGCTGTCAACTGCCAATTGCATCCGAACTCGTCAAATCAGTTGCAGATTTTACGTCTCAATTCCGTTCTCAGCTGTGGTTCTCCGACACGGCCATTCTGACCAGTCACACGTCCCCGTGTGATGCTCCTGAAAAAGAGAAAACCCAGCTGCAATATCACAAGTCTTTCGCTCGGCCTATCCTGATTAACTCGCTTGGGTATGGTGCTTTACTTGAAACAACTCTTACAAGGAATCAACACTTTTTTCCCATACAATTTAGCTAACTTCACTACGAATTATCAAATAACAATTTACTGGCCATTGACCAGTATTCACACACCATACAACCACACTTTTTTTTACAACCATACAACCACACCAGTTTTTTCACCACTCTTACCACCACACACACCACTTTACTCTTAATTTAACTCTACGTACAGTCTACTCAGTATCAATCCTTACGGTCGTCACTATCACCTAAGTCGAGCGATAGTAACTCACCCCATTCCATCAAGTAACACTATCTCACAACAGTCGTCACTACCACCTAAATCGAGCGGTAGCGACTCATGCCACATGTGACATGCGCGGTGCACCAAGTGACGGTATCTCACAACAGTCGTCACTACCACCTAAATCGAGCGGTAGCGACTCATGCCACATGTGACATGCGCGGTGCGCCAAGTAACGGTATCTCACAACAGTCGTCACTACCACCTAAATCGAGCAGTAAGGACTCATGCCACATGCGCGGTCCGCCAAGTGACGCTATCTCACAACAGTCGTCACTACCACCTAAATCGAGCAGTAGGGACTCATGTCACATGCGCGGTGCGCCAAGTGACGGTATCTCACAACAGTCGTCACTACCACCTAAATCGAGCAGTAGGGACTCATGCCACATGCGCGGTGCGCCAAGTGACGCTATCTCACAACAGTCGTCACTACCACCTAAATCGAGCAGTAGGGACTCATGCCACATGCGCGGTGCGCCAAGTGACGGTATCTCACAACAGTCGTCACTACCACCTAAATCGAGCAGTAGGGACTCATGCCACATGCGCGGTGCGCCAAGTGACGCTATCTCACAACAGTCGTCACTACCACCTAAATCGAGCAGTAGGGACTCATGCCACATGCGCGGTGCGCCAAGTGACGGTATCTCACAACAGTCGTCACTACCACCTAAATCGAGCAGTAGGGACTCATGCCACATGCGCGGTGCGCCAAGTGACGCTATCTCACAACAGTCGTCACTACCACCTAAATCGAGCAGTAGGGACTCATGCCACATGCGCGGTGCGCCAAGTGACGGTATCTCACAACAGTCGTCACTACCACCTAAATCGAGCGGTAGCGACTCATGCCACATGTGACATGCGCGGTGCGCCAAGTAACGGTATCTCACAACAGTCGTCACTACCACCTAAATCGAGCAGTAGGGACTCATGCCACATGCGCGGTGCGCCAAGTGACGCTATCTCACAACAGTCGTCACTACCACCTAAATCGAGCAGTAGGGACTCATGTCACATGCGCGGTGCGCCAAGTGACGGTATCTCACAACAGTCGTCACTACCACCTAAATCGAGCAGTAGGGACTCATGCCACATGCGCGGTGCGCCAAGTGACGGTATCTCACAACAGTCATCACTACCACCTAAATCGAGCAGTAGGGACTCATGCCACATGCGCGGTGCGCCAAGTGACGGTATCTCACAACAGTCGTCACTACCACCTAAATCGAGCAGTAGGGACTCATGCCACATGCGCGGTGCGCCAAGTGAGGCTATCTCACAACAGTCGTCACTACCACCTAAATCGTGCAGTAGGGACTCATGCCACATGCGCGGTGCGCCAAGTGACGCTATCTCACAACAGTCGTCACTACTACCTAAATCGAGCGGTAGGGACTCATACCACTTGCGCGGTGCGCCAAGTGACGCTATCTCAACACCATTTCAACCACCAACAACTTTCACACAACTTACACTCAATAAACTACTTCGCAATTAGTTGGTTGAATAGTGGTCAATGGGTTACACAACTTATTCTGCACCGCTATTTTCGCAATCTATAGGAGTCTCATGGTCAGGCATCTTTCTCAGACGGTCGTGCGCATACTTGTAAGTACTCTTAGAATTTACAGCTTTTAGTGTATAACGGTCTCTCTCTAAAATTTCTAATTTTCTCTGATTACGTCCCTTATTTTCAATTAATAAAAATAACGAATCGAAAATCTATTTACTTCCGCTTTACTGCTTTTCAAAACGTATTTTTGTAACAATTTTATTAAAGACTATACCGAGTCTTAACACTACAGTCACGAGATAAACAATTACGCTCACCAAATAATTTTAGTTCCAAATCCGATACTTCAATGAAGTACAGAGTGCAGATCCCTGGCCGCCACAGCACCCCGTCGCACGGCCCACACCACCCGCTGCGTCGCGTCGCGTCGCGTCGCGTCTCTTCACGTCGCGTCTCGTCGCGTCGCGTCACGTCGCGTAGCGTCGCATCGCGTCGCGTCGCTAGCCGCCTCTCGCGTACTGAAACTCCACCTGTACACAAAATAAAAGAGCACAAAAATTGTCCAAACTATGTACAATTACGTTCTTTTTAGTGTTCCGTATCCAAAGGTAAAAACAGGAACTTGAAAATCTAAGACTTTGCTGTATGTCTCTCTGTCACCAGGCTGTATCTCAAGAATTGCAATAGCTAGAAAATTTATTTCCTTTTTTTGAGATAAAATGTCAGATTCGCTAATGCAATAAAGTTAATTTCATTTCCTTTCAACAAACTGATTGAATTAGGGAAAGCTATTACACTCACAAGTGCGTTTACAACCTATTACAACCTATAACCAAGTTCACCGGAGTTCACGTGTGCCGCCGCCATCAGCACCAAACAGTCACGTCCACCACACCGTTGAGTGCGTGCCACCGTCACGCCACCATCAACACCCAGCCAGCCACAGGAACCAGCCGCTCCGCTGTTGCGCGTCTCGTTCTACAGGACACCGCCACTGCATGCTGTTGCGCGTCGCGTCACAAGCATTACAGCTTGGACACCAGACTGCAATATGTTCCATCTGCACAGAAAACACAACAGCAGAACAACAGAACACTAAACTATAAAGTTTATTTTGAGATTTAGGCAAGCAATTTCATGGACACTTTGTAAATGTATCCAGTGTCAAATAAATCACTGTAACATTGAAGGTCTTTAAAAATTATTACGAGGAATAAAAAGTTGGCTACCACCTGTTATCAAATCCACCAAATTCATAACCAAAGCCTGTCGTTGCCTCGCTACGCTCGTGTCACCACCACAGACGTAACGTTCATGACATGCTACCGTCGTCACGTCACCACAGTTGCCACGTTGCCATTGTTGCCGCAGTCGTCACGTCACCGTCTTCACCACGGTCACCACGTCGCTGTCGTCACCGCAGTCGCCACGATGCCATCGTAGATGCAGTTGTCACCGTTATCAGTACCTACGTTACCGCCGTCAGTACGTCACCATCGTCAGCGCCGTTGCAATCTCGCCACGAACAACGGGTTATTGGTACAGGGTCACCTTGCAGCACTCGGTTCGCTGCTGTCCCGATTTTCCGCAATTACGTCATATGCATGGTGCTGCCTTGTTGTACATACTGCCAAACTCGATCCACAACATTCGCAATGATTATTATCACTTGTTGTAGCTTTTGTGCGGGCTAGATTACACTTTTTTTTTCACTACCCTAACTTTTTTTCGTAAAATTCCACAATTCCACAATTTTTTATTTGATTGTTCCATTTTGTACCCTTAAATAATCTATCTTGATTTTCGGGGTTACATCCCAATTCTGATAACGTGGTAGGCTCATTGTGGGCGTTGTTTAGATTGTCTTCAATCGTCAAGTTGTCAGGAAATAATAGTTCTCATACACTGTACCGGTATATTGTTCGAGAAATAACAAAGTTTCACACTAAAATATTCACACACGACATTATGCAAACGGATTAATATAGAGACGTGGCGAAGTCGGAAACAACTTGGCAATACGTGCGCCGCTCACTGTATCTTCTCTCAGAGTCCTCCAGCGTTAACTTCTCCCATCGTTGTCAAAAGTGACATAGACTATGGAGCTGTCAACTGCCAATTGCATCCGAACTCGTCAAATCAGTTGCAGATTTTACGTCTCAATTCCGTTCTCAGCTGTGGTTCTCCGACATATAAGTATAGATTTGGAAATAATAAAAAAAAACACTGAACTACAGAGGTCGTCAAATAAATTAGAAAACATTAAAATAATATAAGAATGCCAAAGTACTCTATTGTTATTTCCTCGAAACATAATCTACTCGTATACTATAAATTATAATATTATAAAGCTGAAGAGTTTGTTTGTTTGTTTGAATGCGCTAATCTCAGGAACTACTTGTACGAATGGAAAAGTTATTTTTGTGTTGGATAGTCTATTTATCGAGGAAAGCTTTAGGCTATATAACATTATGCTAAGCTCAATACGAACAAAGCACCAATCAAGAAGGTTACAAAATTTTTTCTTTTGAAAGCTTTCGCTGCGTACGCTGCGGAAACGGTTAAAGTTTCGCTAAAATTATATGTGACAGAATTTTTTCCCTTTAAAAGTTCTAAAAAAGTCCGCGACTGTATATGTCTATCTTTTAAGGCTGGCCCTCTATAACCTTTTTATGGTAACTAAATTTGTTCTAAAGTAAGTAAAAGTAAGCATTATTTGTGAAGATGTTTTAATATAGATGATAATTATCCATATCCAAGTAAATACGTTATTCATTACAAGCATTTAATTGAGAAGAAATTTGCCGTTAACATCATTTGATTTCAATGAGTATTTTAGAAGATATCGCAGTAATAAAATAAACAAATGCGCAATAATGTACGGCGCGCGGCGGGCAGTCGTGAGGGGAAACGCTTCTCCTTCTACGTAAATGAAGTCGCGGGTAAATTTTAGCGATATTCCAAAGTAACTGTTCCACGCGGACGAAGTCGCGGGCAAAAGCTAGTTATATATAAATAAATCACCCAGAAATATATGTTTTTTAATTCACGTAGTTGCAGACTACATAAAATCTTATTATCAATAACGATGAAATAATATACCGAAATCTCCACCAGCTCGGGATCTATAGATGTTTTATCTATATCTATACAAATAAATAAAATTGAAGTGTCTGTAATTTAAAATTAAGAGGTTTTCAGTCAATGGATATAAAAGTATATACGGTACTTAGTACTTACAATAAGAATACAATTTTAAAAATATTGTCTGTCCGTCTGTCTGTCTGTTAGTTCCGGCTAATCTCTGAAACGGTTTCGATTTTCACGGGACTTTCACTGTCAGATTGCTGATGTTATAAGGTCTACATAGTATACATAGGCTGCTTTATCTTAGGGTTCCGCTTAAAAATAGGATTCCTTTTCCGTTAGTTCTACGCAAACGAAGTTGCGGACACCAGCTAGTTGTATTGTAATATAAATATAGTTGAATATAAACTCGCTAACAAAATTCAAATCCGTGAAATATTGTAGCAATATAAATAAGAATATTGTTATAATAAAAATTCGTTGTGCTATAGGCGTCGCAAAATCTAGACAGCTTTATTTTTGCAGACATTCTTGATATTGTATTATGTCTATCCTAATACAATGAACTATTATTACATAGGATTAACGTACTTTAATATCTATCAAATAATAAGCATGATAAATACATATTTGTGATTTAAGTACCTAATATGTGCTTTTTAGGGTTCCGTAATTGTACTATACTAGCTGGAATGAATATCTACAGTGAAACCTTGTTCCTAGTACTACACCTACACCTACATCCTTCACTATTTCCTATATTTCCCACTGTTTAAACCTCCCCTGAACTTCTACACTTATTTCAAGACCAAAATTAGCCAAATCGGTGCAGCCGTTCTCGAGTTTTGAGTCCCTCGGAAATGGGATAAAAAGTATTCTATGTCCTTCTCCTGGTTGTATCAGATATCCCCCCCCCCCCCCCAATTATTAGCCAATTTCCAGACCCCGGGAAAGGATATAGGCTACTTTTTATTGTGGCAAAATGTACGGTTTTCGTGGTATTTTCTTTTGCGCGCACGAAGTCGCGGGCAACATGTTGTACTTGATATTTAAAAAAAAACAAAAACTTGTATATAATATTATTTAGGTATACATAATAGCTTTACTATAATAAAGTGTCAAAAATGATTTTACATACCTCGTAACATTCTCCATTGAATGAAACTGTTCTATAGAATTACAGCCAACGTAAATATCGAAACTAAAATTTAACGTGTAACGCATTGTAATGCTTTCCTCTCTCTACCATGTTATATAAAAAATAACGACCTCACCTTTTACACTTGACTAAACAACGAAAAAGTCAATATCAAAAGTCTATTTAAGTAAGTGGATACCGTGCCGTAGCGTAGTAATATCTTTAACATCAACCAACGCAATTCTCCAGATGGTGGTTCTTATTCCTCTAAGGTGCAGACGTGCCACAAGCAATTGCGTCCGGTTGCTGTAGTATGCGACTGCAACTTTGTAAAAATTTTCAGTGACGGGTGAACGCAGCGAGGCTTTGGTTAAAAATATACTTGGATTTTGAATCGACACATAAAATCCGATAGGTAACCTAACCTAACCTAGGTGTATTATTGATCAAAGGCGTTAGATGTAGTGTAGCTACATACCTACTTTACTGCGTTTCGATGTAATTAAATTAAGGGTCAATTCACACTGAAACGAAAAGATTGGCTCTGAATTTTTATGGTGGCTATTCAAAATTGAACTTTATTCATTTCACAAGAAAAAACACGTTTCATTTTTAAGAGTTCGAATATAAAGCGGCAGCTTGCTGAACAGCACATTTACTGTATATGACTGACGTCATATAAAACGTGTGTCTTTTTGCGTAGTGAATAAAATTCAATTTTGAAAAGATAGCCTAAAATGCATAGCCGCGTATCGTCGCGGTGTAAACTAACCCTAAATAAATAGTGACCATAATGCTTCGAATTTAAATGTCACTTATTTACTACTCAATAAATAAATAAAATGACATTAATTTCGTCTATTTTCATTTTGCGAACCAATCAATATAAAATGTATGATAATCATGTGGGCGTGTTCTCGCGACGCGATCGCTTGTGGCCCGTCTGCACTGAACCTAATGGTTCCTGTAAGCATCTTTATTCTAAACTTTAACTTGGGGCATTTGCATGATTTCCCTGTTTTAATAAACTTCTTCCATTATACTTTTTTGGGCTTTCTTGGTAATCTTTAATGGTTTTAGATTATGATTTATATGGCTGTTTAATTGGTCATAAAATAACGAAGACAAAATTCCTTTATTGACTAGGTACATTTTAAGGGTTGCACTTTTACATAAAAAATATTTTTTGAATACAAGCACAGTTATAAATGTAGTCATATTCATATAATGAATTTAAATATTAGGTCATTACATATGAAACTGGCGTTTTGTACAGGATACGCATAAAGTCGTTTTTTTTTAAACATAATATTTACTTAATCAAAGTATATACCATTGATATCTATGCAATTTTGCCATCTCATAGGCAGCTGTTTATTGATTTCTTTACTAAATTATTATTTGAAACAAAAAATTTAAACCGACTTCCAAAGTAAAAATGCACAAAAAAGTGTGAAATAAATTTTATTTTCTATATAATTCCCCTTTTATTTTTTATTTACCGACTTCAAAATTAAGAAGATTGAGTAGAGAAATAGCTGAAATTTTTGCCGAATTTAAAAGGAGAATTATTCAGAATGCTTTTTTCGATGGATCCGCTTCCACAATAGCCTTCAATTCTTCACTATCAACTTTGGTCTCCGGCCGTCCACGGGTCTTGTTCTGCAGGTCGAAATTTCCAGAACGAAAACATCTGACCCAAAAACGCGTGTGTTTTCTTTTGCGACACCGCCGCCATACACATTATTAATCCTTCGAGCCGTTTCAGCAGCACTGGTGCCACGGTGGAACTCGTACTCGAAAATAATACGAAGTTTCAAGTTTTCAATTTTGTAAACAGAGTGACGCAAAGAAAAAAACAAACAAAAGAGGAAAAAACAAATGAATTAAGTTTTTCGAAACACAAATGCATGAGTAAATAACGCGAGCGGTATAAATTTGAAATTGGAATTCCTAACCAAAGAAGATAATATATCTGAGATCAAAGTGGGCAGTACGACAAAATGCCAATTTTATATGCAAGGACGTGATATACTTTTTTATTCACTACCTAAGGGTCGGTTCCCTATTTTTTCGCATAAAATCATATGTCATAATTTTACTTGGCATAATTTCATTTGACCTAATAGTAGTTTCGCATAATATTCATTTGTCATAACTTTCTTAGCATATTTTTTTTTCGCATAATTACTAAAAGCATAATAATTGTTAGGCATACTTATTTTAAGGCATATTATTTTTTACGCATAATATTCATTAAGAATAATATTTTTATGCATAATATTAAAAAGCATAAATATATTTACGCATAATGATATTTAAGCATACATCTTTGTAGCATTTTTTTTCACGAACTAATGAATGATAAATTCTACTGGGTGTACGAGTTAAGAAGAAATAACAATTATAATTGTAATTTTCGACTGATTACGAAATTAAACTCGGACAAAAAACACGAACTGCTATCTAAGAACATGCCGAGCTAATTATTTTAAACATGTTAGCGGCTTACGGGTGGCCCAAGGGCCACCCCGCCGCAACTTAACCTACTGTTACACATGTTACACTAGGTATATGAGTGTAATACCTGCTTATAATGTTTTATAAATATGCGTTTAGTTACCTTAACCGTGTTTTCATTATGTCGTTCCATTTTATGCATATTTGTGCCTTGTGACAGAATGCCTTGAATTCATTATGACAAAAAATATGCCTAACGAGATTATGCCGAAAAACAATTATGCCAAAGTATTATTATGACAAGAAAAATTATAATAATATAACACAACTTTCTATACACACTTTTCCACTTTATTTAGATTTTTACAATAAATAGAATTATTGTAAAAATCTAAATAAAGTGGAAAAGTGTGTATAGAAAGTTGTGTTATATTATTATGAACATGAATTTCCACCAAGAACCAACAGTACATTCAATCAGTTATAAGAAAAATTATGCCTTACGAGTTATGCCTCATTAAATTAGGACAAACAATATTATTCTAAATGATATTAATGCCTAATGATGTAGTATGCCAAGAAACCATTATGCCAAAGTATTATTATGCGTAGTAAAATTATGCCAAGTGAGGTATGCCAAATGAAATTATGACAAATAAAATTATGCGAAAGAAGAGGATCCCCTAAGGGTCAGCTCACATCGAAACGAGACGCGGCATGACGAGGTGCTGAATTTTTAAGATAGCAAATAGTAATCCAAAATTGAACTTTCTTTACTACGCAAGAAGATAGACGTTACATTGCAGCGTCGTTCATTGCACTTTTGTCTTAAAGATTAAGTTACTACATTTTAAAAAATATGATATTTTTGAAAATACATAACAGTTTTCCCATATTTTTACTAAAAAGGTGCCCCGCGCGTGTTTCTTACGGCGGAACCGGTGGTAGGCATCATGTAGGACAATTTTACGTTAATTAATAACCTATAGGGAAATGCCTATAAATTTTTGAGTTTGAGTTGCGACACGTTGCATCTCAGTATGAACTAACCCTAATAACTATTAATAATTGCACAACATTTATTTACAAAGTTTTATCTTTACTAACCTTTTCTGGGCTTTCAATAACGATAAAGCTATGTTTGAATAATGAATAGACCGAATGGGTAATTAATTGTACATAATAAATAAATTATATTTGTAAATTGTCAATAATTATTGACGATTAACAAAAAAATAATTATTATATTCATTGATTTCACTCTTTAGAGGTAATAATTTATGTTGAAGTGGCAACTCATCGACAATTGCAATATATTCTAGCGATGAATTTACTAACGACAGTTAAAATTATTACAATTGATTGCTTAGTTATTAATAATTATAAACGCAGAAAATTAATATTAGGAAAATCTATACTATAATAAGAATAAAGAGGAAAATTTGTTATGTTTGTTTCTTTGTTTGAAAGTACTGGGCCGATTTTGACGAAATTTGGCACTAATATAGAATAGACCACGAGGAAGGACAAAAGCTACTTTTTATTGGGGCAAAAAATACGGTTCCTTCGAGATTTCCTTTTGTGCGCACGAAGTCGCGGGTAACATCTAGTTAATTATATAGTAGTGTGGAACTCTACACTACTAGAGTAGTGGTAGACGAAAAACATACATTTTAGTGTCAATTCAAACCGTAACTATACGCAATATGGCCCTGCATTTTAAGATAGCTATTTAAAATTAAACTTACATTTTGCCGCGATAAAAAGCAGCCTATATATAATAATATCTATGGACGCTTCACACCACGTCAGTCTGGCCCCGTGGTAAGTATCCGAAGAACTTGTGTTACGGGTACCAGACAACGGAAATATATTTAATACTTTTTATACTTTACTTATTTATAAGATTATTTATTATATTTTACACACATTTAATACACATCCATGACCCAGGAACACAGAAAACTTTTTGTTCCCTGACGGGATTCGAACCCGCGACCTCCGGCTAAAGTGCCACCGCGCTCACCACTGAGCCACAGAGGTCGTATGTAAATTATTTAGATTGTAGGTATGTAGGTACTTATTTATTAAAAAAAACCTTTTAAATTTCAATCGTCCATTCGTCCAGCTTGCTCGGAGGGAGGTTGCCTAGCTACTGAATATATTTTTGTAGCGCCGCTGTAGTTCAAGTTCGCGACGTACCAAAAAAATATGCGACATGTCGCTCAGTTCCGCTGAAGTGCAGTTCCGCCTAGTGCGTCCGTACCTTTAATATGAATTGCATAAGGTCGCCGTGTGTACCGATTCTTGGGTGGTGGTGGATGGCGTTACGTAAGGTCGCGGTGTGTACCGATCCTTAGGTGGTGGTGGCGTTGGGTAAGGTCGCTGTGTGTACCGACCCTTAGGTAAAAATAAAAACTTTTTTTAATTAGTATGTGTATAGTGTACTAAGGTAATAGAAGTAATAACTTTGGTACGTGTACAATCGGAGGAATTTCGGGATATTTTATCCCAATTTCCAAGTATTTTAAGACAATACAATACTTTTCGACGCATAATAAACATCAAAATTAGTCCATTGTGATCATAACAAAAACTATTTGGAGACATTTTTAGTCCAAACTACATTTTTTTCAGTTTCATTAGGTTGACCCAAATATAAGTGAGCCGTAATCAACATGCTAGCGAAATTCTTTTCAAGAGGCGTCCGCTTCGGGAAAATATTGGATAATTTTCAAACTGCTTTTCATATGTTTTTTTAGAATCTAACATTATTGTTTTCTTTTTTGTTCAACTTATAATATAATAATACTATCTTATAATAGGAATGTTGATTGGTATCGATTATCGAATAGGTAAAATCTAATCTCTAAATTTACTCTAAAGTCAAATATTGTAGACTCAAATTTTAACATAATATCGATTTTTATTACACTTATTTAGGTCGGTATGTGCTATATTATACTTCTAAAATTTTAATTAGTTTAGAAAATAACAGTCTTCAAAAATCGGATTTTTAGCGCATTTGAAAAGTCAAATTTTTGACTATAAATAAAAATAAACGAAGTAAATACCGACACGGTTTGATTATTCAGCAATTGAGATAACTTTACTTCAGACAGAAATACTATTTTTGAGTTCGAGCCGTTAACTAGCGCAGAGATGCGGCGCGAAGCGTCCCTACTAGCAATACCGCAATGGAGTGCTGCGTCGCGTAATTTTTTTTTTTTTATGTAATGAACCAGGAAACGAGCAGACGGATCGCCTGATGGTAAGCGATTACCGCCGCCCATGGGCACTCGCGACACCAGAGGAGTTACCAAGTGTAACTGCTCTGGTGCTGCGACTTGCGTTCCTGGTCCTTAAAATCCCCAATCCCCCCCTTGGGCCTCCGGTAACCTCACTCACTCGGCGAAACACAACGCAAGCGTTATTTCACGCCGGTTTTCTGTGAGGCCGTGGTATTTACCCGGTCGGGCCGGCCCATTCATGCCGAAGCGTGGCTCTCCCACAGTAGTAGTAGTAGTGCCGCTGCAGCGTGTTATTATATCTCATACAATTTCATACAAAGAATATTTGACCATATTGTCATGTTGTGTAGTTCCGCTGCCGCGTACTAACGCCTAGTGCGGTCGCACCTTTAAGCAATGTTTGCCTTTATTTTCTTAAGATGTTCTTAAAGCTCTTAACTGCCTAATACTGCATTCAGAATCACGGTATAAAGTCGACTTTCTTGTGAGAAGTCTCTACGCGAGGGGAAAGAGAAGGCGAGACATTCATCACTATCCACATTCACGTTTCCCAGATTCTCGGCGAGTCTACTCTGGAAAGGCCTTTGTAGGATATAAAATTAAATTGTACCTGACTTCAACGCCAAGCAGTTTATGCTAATATTTTCAAGAACAATTCATTATAACATGCTAACCAACTTGAAACTACTTTATAACAAGCTTATGTTGAAAATAAAGAAGTCTATTATCTACATCAGGTTTTTTTTTGTGTGGCAACATTTGTAACAATACATAAAATTGTATCTTCCGATTTTAAAATTGTTAAAAAATATTTATATTGTTAATTTATGATAATAAAGTTTGTAAACCTAGTATTATTTGTGTAAAATTCAAGAAAAATAAATAGTTTATTAGCTAGTGGACTTTCCAGACTTATAACATAATTGTAAAGTGACAGTCAACGACGTCTAACGAACTTTGCAAAATCAAAGTGGATTTAAGTTTTGTTCCTGATATACTGCGAGAAACCCGGGGAGTTATTTACATACTACATCACCTACTGCTCAATATAAGATCTAAATAACATTAAACAAAACTCATCCCAGTGAGACACTAACAGAATTTACACTTTGGCTTTGTTTAAGTTCTCTCTTGGCTTAACGTTAGTGGAAGCTAATAAGATGATGAATTTGTACAAGCCTACTAATAAATACTAATATATTTTAATAATACTCACTATAAGTAGAAACATTTAACTTAATTAACATCATTATATACCTACCTACATTCTAATTACAAATTCTTAATTTTGACGACCTCCGTGGCTCAGTGGTGAGCGCAGTGGCGCTTAAGCCGGAGGTCGCGGGTTCGAATCCCGCCAGGGAACAAAAAAGTTTTCTGTGTTCCTGGGTCATGGATGTGTATTAAATATATGTATAATATAAAAAAAATCTTAAATATAAGTATAGTATAAAAAAGTATTAAATATATTTCCGTTGTCTGGTACCCGTAACACAAGTTCTTCGGATACTTACCACGGGGCCAGACTGACGTGGTGTGAAGCGTCCATAGATATTATTATTATTATTATTTATATTACTCTCTTGGCTTGACTGTTGTTAAAGCTAAGCAGATGATAAAAAACACTAGCCTACAGCGTAACATTCACTTAATATAACAATATAATATACTAAACCCTGTCATACTCAAAATTGTTAATTGGTTATTTTTAATTATTTTTACATTGCATAACCTAATACTATTTATAAGTACAGTATACACAGATTTCTGTCACTACTATAATCTGTCTATTCTGTCTTTTTTGTCTATTTTATACTTGTTAATCTTTTATTTCCAGTATTTATATTACTTTCTTTTCATTTCTTCATTTTGCTACTTAAATTTCTATCTATTCCTGTGTAATTATTGTGCAACTGAAACAATATTTGGGGCTGACAAATCTTGATTTGGGCAGAAGGTGATTACTTGCATTGTGATTACACCCCATTAAAACATTTTGTATTCGGTTTCAGCTATCAGGAATAAATAAATCTGCAAAATGATGACACGTTCAAATCTAGCCCGCCAGACGGAAGAGCAGCTGCGAACTGCTCTTAAGAAACTAAAGGACTCTAAGCAGCAATGTCAACAGCTGCTTATTGAACGTGACGACAGTGAAAAGGAAATGCTTTTAATTTTGCAAAAAAACGCAGATTTAAAATCAGAACTTAACATATTAAACCAAAAATATGAAAACATCTGCGAATAAAACATGGAATTACAAAGTGTTGTGGATGGCTTTGACAATTGTAGAATGGAATATGAACAATCTCTAGAAGACCCTTGTTACATTAAAAAGAAGCTGCAAGATGCTGCAAGTGCATAATGTCCCTAGAATGTCAAATAAATAGTAAAAAATCTGAGGAAACACAAAGTTTGTACGATGAACGTTCGTTCAGTCGAGAGAATGCCATTAGAGGTGGTTATTTAATATTAACTAATAAAAAAATAAAATTTAAAGAACGTAAAGATATTATAAGACTCTCTACTGAACGAATAATTGAGGTAGCCTGTATTGAGTTGAGCCATCTTATTATTGTAAGAGTAGACAGGCCTCCATCAGGTTTATATGATTCCTTTGAACAAATCATGGAAGAAGTGTTGACAAAAATATGTGCATCTAACAAGAATATTATTGTATGTGGTGAATTCAACATTAATTTATTAGACACAAACTCCACCACTGTTAGATTCACATCATTGTTAAAATCGTATAACCTGAGTAATTTATTTTATGAACCAACAAGAATATGTGATACAGCAGCTACTTGTATTGATAATATTTTCACTAATATTACTCCTTATAAAAAAAAAAAAATCAATGCGCTTAGCTCTGATCACTGTGGACAATTTGCTTCATTTAATATTAATTGTGAAAATAAACCTCAAGAAAAGCTTGTTTATATTCCTGTGAATACAAAACGTATTGAGAAATTTAGAGGTAAATTAGTTTCAAATATTAAACAGTTAGATGGGTTTAATAGCTCCGATGAAGCGTTTCATAAACTATTTAAAATAATAAGAACCCAGTATAACTCTGTATTTACTTCTAAAACGGTCAATTTAAATAATAGAAAAAATAATTTTAAAACCTGGGCAACTGCAGGAATTATAATAAGTAAACAGAGACTATATGATTTGTATAACGAAAAGACGTTTAATAGGAGTGAATCTTTTAAACTGTATGTCAAGCAATATTCAAAAATTTTTAAAAAAGTATGTCAAGCAGCGAAGGCACTTCACATAAAAGAAAAAATAATAAACGCTAAAAATAAAGTGAAAACCACTTGGAAGATAATTGCAGATGAGACTGGAAGAGGTAAAGGCAGTCGTAACTCTAAATTTGAACTTTGTATTAATAATAAAAAGGTAAATTCTGACCTAGAGGTTGCGACAATCTTCGAAAAATTTTTTGCTGACATTCCGGTCTCAACTACAAACAATTTAAATTTTTCACCTGCAGTTGCTGAAAAAATACTCAGAGAAAATGTCAAGGAATGTGATGTCAATTTTAATTTTAAAGAAATTGACTTCAGAGATATTATTAACACCTTCAAATTACTCAATATTAAAAATACTACCGATCTCTGGGGTTATGTCTATAAAAGTTATAAAATCAATAGTTGACATCATTACTCCCTATCTAGCCTTAGTTTTCAATAATTGTATAAAGAATAGTGTGTTCCCTGACCTAATGAAACATAGCAAGGTGATGCCTCTTTTTAAGGTTGGGAATAAGTCTGACCCAGCAAATTATAGACCAATATCTATACTACCGCCAGTAAAATTTTCGAGAAAATAATCTTAAATCAATTGCTAGCCCACTTTAACATAAATAATTTATTACATAGTAACCAATTCGGGTTTACTAAAGGTCGGTCCCAACAGACGCAGGCATCAGTCTTCTATGCAGCATATTTGGGGCCTGGGAGGGATCGCATGATGCACTTGGTGTCTTTTGTGATCTATCCAAGGCTTTCGACTGTGTCGAGCATGCTACGTTGGTCAGAAAATTATACCATTATGGTATAAGGGACACGGCACTTAAACTTTTAGATTCTTATCTTAAAAATAGAACGCAGAGAGTAGAAGTTAATTCTACAAGGTCTACTGGGACCAAAATAGAACTAGGTGTGCCACAAGGGTCAATTTTAGGCCCGTTTCTTTTTCTCATCTATATAAATGACCTTCCTTATCTAGTTAAAGATAAGCATGAGATAGTACTCTTTGCCGATGACACTTCACTAATTTTTAATGTGAAGCGACGACAGTCAAATTATGACGAGGTAAATAGTACTCTCTCAAAAATGGTACATTGGTTTAATGTTAATAATTTACTTTTAAATTCAAATAAAATGAAATGTTTAAAGTTTAGCCTCCCAAATGTTAGGCAGGCACAAACCAATATACTATTAAATGATGAGAAAATGAACTTAGTGGACACCACTGTATTTCTAGGAATAACACTAGATTGTAAATTACAGTGGGGTCCCCATATTGCAAATCTGGCAGATAAGCTCAGTTCTGCAGCATATGCAGTCAAAAAAATTAGAGAAATTACCGATGAGGATACAGCGCGGCTAGTTTATTTTAGTTATTATCATTGTATAATGTCATATGGCATCCTTCTTTGGGGAAACGCTGCGGACATTAATACAATATTTGTGCTACAGAAGCGAACTATACGTTCTATTTATAAGATGTCATGTTTTGAATCTCTGAGAGAAAAATTTAAAGAAATAGGTATTCTGACCGTTGCTTCTCAATACATTTTGGACAATGTGTTATATGTCAGAAAGAATTTAACGAATAGTAAAAAGAAAAGTGACACACATTGTAGGAATACTAGAAATAAGAACAAGTTAGAAATACCAGTGATCAGACTTAGTAAAGTAAGTAAATCTTTTAAAGGTCAATGTATACGCCTTTACAATAGAATCCCAGAAAACGTTCAAAATCTTTCCATTAATCAATTTAAAAAAGCTGTTAAAGAACGTTTGTGTGCTAAAGCTTATTATAAAGTCAGTGATTTCATTAACGATTGCACACCTTGGGAATAAGATGGCCCCATGCAAGGCTGCTTTTATGTTCTATGTACTTATGACTGATGTTATATAGATTAAGTTACAACATTGTAAAATATTTTTTAATAAGAACAATTTTCCCATCTTTTTGCTAAAAGGTGGCCCCGTGCGAGTTTCTTACGCCGGTTCTTCTCGCCGGGCTAGTTTCCGAACCGGTGGTAGGCATCATGTAGGACAATTCTATAAGCGTTATATTATAACCTACATGGAAATAAACTTCATATTTTTCATATTCTTCCACATTCCATAAACAAGTCTTTATGAGACGATTAAAAATGAGGTTTCTGTGTGGGCATCACACATTAAAGTAGGGGAGCCCATGATGGGAATTGTGGATTTACTAAGCGTCACGGAAACCTATTAGAATTGGTAGATTAGATTATAAATACTAAATGCCCATACAGTGTTTCCACTTTTAGCGGTAGCGAAAGCGTCCATATTATTTTTTCGAAATTGTAACAAAATACCAAGATTTTGAATACTTTCAGCTTGCGGCAATAGTCAGATAATATTTTTTCTGTTTTTCTGGTATAACTCCACGCTTTTTGCATCTTTCTTACCCTCCTGTAGGAGGTAAGGGTGTATCCTTAGGTTACAGATTAGCAAAATGGACACTTGTTAATTATTAATTAAATCTGACGCGCTCGAGAATTAAGATGTTTTTATTTATCTGATGGGCCTGGAATGCCCTTAGCGTACCCTACATTAAAGGCCCATACTGGCTGGAGTTACTGGCTTATATTATTCTGACGCGCTCGAGCAAATTCCAAGATCCCCTCATCGGCTCCCTAGTCATTATAAGATGACTCCTACGCATCGCCCACGACAAGAAAATACGAACATAAACCCTGATTGAAAACTTTGCGTTAAAATGAATAAATGTTATTTTAGAACCTTTCAATACTAAGTTAAAAGATTATTCGGATCTTTTATTTCTGATTGAAAACGCAATTTGAGTTTTAAAAATACACAGCAACGTCTTTTTTATTATTGGTGAATTAATAAGTTTATTTTCAATTCTGAAACTATAGGTACATAAATAGCTTAAAAGTTGAAAGTACAAGATTGAATTTAAAAAGTATTTTAGTTTTTTAAGTTTATTTGTTTTTTCTTTTTAAGTTTTAGTATTAGTAGTCAAAACCCATTTCAAAATAACCAACAGTTCGATTCCTTTAAACTAATCTATCTGAAATTGACCTTAGGGTCAGCTCACATAGAGACGCGAAGAGACTCTGTATAACGCCAGTGACCTTGAGTGTCAACTCCCAGACTAATTTTGTAGGCGACAAGGGGTCATCCATAAATTACGTCACAAGTTAAGGGGGAGGGAGGGGGTCAACTAAGTGTGACATTGTGTGACAAGGGGGTGGGAGAAGTCATAAATTTCGTGATGTCACATTTCAAATTCTATTTTAATCTAAGTGTTAAGTAAAACATGGAACGTAACCAATTGACATACAAACCTGACATGAACAACCCAAATAAGGATGAAGTGGCTGCTATGCCAGTTATAAATAATTTAAAGCTGTGGGTTCAAGTTCCATAAACTCAAGATGATTAAGTTTAATCTTTAATTATTAATATATTTAAGCGTTTTTTTTTTTGTTTTGTTAATTTCTTGCAATGTTTGATTTCATGGTAATTTTATTTAAAAAAAATCATTTAAATGAAAAAGAACAATTTCTAGATGTAAAATTGTAAAATATGTGTCTTACAAATGTGACCAGCTGTGTCAAGGACGGAGGAAGGGTCAAAATCATGAAATTCGTGTGACGTACTTTATGGATGGCTTCTAAGGGTGTATCGCGCCGATTGAAAAGTAAATCGGATAAAAAAAATCGCTATAAATACCTATTTGAGGCAAAATTTGCAAAAATTAAAACGTCCTTACCCTGAGTCTTGTCTTACTTACTTAATACTAAATTAATTTTCACACTCGTATGACTTATAGAAAAAAAGGAAAAATGTTATTACTTTAAAAAAAAGCGTGGACTTAGCATTATTTTAATCAATATTTAAATAAAAAAATCAATTTATAAAAAGATAATCCTCGGCTAAATATAATGCAGATTAACAGCTGATATTTTTTTGAGATTTTTCAATATGACAATGACTGAGAAAAAAGGTTTAAAGAATGGATTTTTTTTTTGGAATTTCCAGTTCTATCGAGCGCTCAATCCCTTAAAATAGTGTAGTAAATGAAAATGCAGATTAGCAGCTAATATTTTTTTGGAATTTTTCAATTTGACCATGACTGAGAAAAGAGGTTTCATAGATTTCTTTTTTTTTGGCATTTTCAGTTCTATCGAGCGCCCAACCCCTTAAAATAGTGTAGTAAATGACATACAATTTTGAATCGCTTTCAAAAAAAATACCGCACCGCACACGTTTCGGTAGAAACTGACGCTAAACTCTAATGAAGTTAACCCTAAAATCCTCCATGGGGTAATGATTTGCATACTGAATGCAATCAGTCAGCCCAAACGCTGGCTCGATAGCCACTAACGATTGTAACTAAATTTCTGTGGCACCATTGACTAATCTGTTTGGTAATTAACAATAATTTCCTTTCAATTTTGTAATTACTTGCGTTAATATATTTTTTTACAACTGCTTTATAGAGAATACTATACGTTCACATTTAAAAGGAAAAATATTTTCGTTTTCAACATTGAGTTTGACACCTAATTTGGGCGTGTTATGTCGAAATGTCATAGGTATACAAATTGACATACAATCTCTACATTCGCTAGAGAAAAAGAATATTCCTTGACACGTAAAGGCCAATTCACATCGAAACGAAACGAAACGTTACGACGTGGCGCTGTACTTTTAGCTATATATAGATAGCTATTCAAAATTAAACTTCATTCAGTACACAAAAAGATACACGTTTCATTGTAACATTAAGAATGTCATGTTACACCGCGTTCCACATCGTATGTGCGGCGTAGTGAATAAAGTTCAATTTTCAATAGCTATCTTACAAATCCAGCGCCGCGTATAGTCACGGTGTGAAGTTGTGAACAGATCCTAAAGATATTTAGATTACATTACTTTTACACAATGTAGGTATGTACCTACATCATCTAAAAGTAATGTAATCTAAAAACTATGTAGTCAGATACAGCATCATATATTTTAAATATGCACGAAGTTCATAAAAACTTCATGAATCTGTAGTCATGTTATGCAAGGTGCCTCGAGTATTCTACAAAGTCTTATTCAATTTCTATACACAACAGTGTAACGTGATCTACCTTGAGGATGTACTAGAGTAAGTTTCATGGAACTGCATATAAAATCATGCCGAAATAGTAAACATCACATAAAATTGAATGCACGTCACCAGTGGCGTATTTACTTTAGGGCCAATGGGTCCATGGTCCGGATCGCCTGAACAGAGTGTCAATTTTGCTAAATAAAGTCTGCAATAATACAATTAAAATCAAGTCCCCGATATTTTTTAATAAATCGAAGGCAGGTCAAATTCTAGCCCTGACGTCACTGCGACCCAAGCTCTATTTTGAGCTGACAAGTCTCCAACAGGAACTCAGAGCACATCTAGCCTTATTCGTGATGTGTTCGATATGCTTATTTCAAGTGAGTCCCTTATCTAGGATAATTCCTAGGTATTTGAGAGGTCAAATACCTAGGAATTATCCTAGCTAATACACTTGCATTGTTTTCCCGAAGAGTGTTGGTGGTTTTAGTCACTCCAACTTCCTCTCTTAACTGGTGAAAGGTATCAAGACCGTCTTATCAGCGTTGACTGTTAGCTTGACCCTCATGCACCAATTTTCGACGACTCTCAAAGCTGATTATTAAGCATTAGCCCAACTACCACTGATGCGCATTTGCTCACCACAAGTATCAAGTCCTGATACGGTATTCTCGTAAACGTTAAACCAAAATGAAACGCTTTCTGATTGACCCAAACTTCACAATATCAGTTTAAAATAATACGTCGGTTCACTTATAATACAATTAAAGTAAAATGAAAGTTTACTTTAGAGTAATAATATTTATTTATATAATAAATTACTTAGTATCGACGTTCTGTTTCAGGCTGTTGATGTATTTGTTTTTTTTTATATATATTTCGGACAGGGTTCAAATTAAAATAAGAATTTAACCTGAAAAGAAAATCCTCCAATGCTCAATGGCGGCAAAGTTAATTGACCCGGGGCGCTAAATCTTTAAACACGCCTCTGAACATCACGTGTTCTTTAAAAACATATTTTAAAACTCATCATTTCACGTGAGATCAGCTGCAGCGTACGGGTTATAAATCATTTATGCTGATACCTAGCATAAGCAGACCACTATGTATATTATTGAATATTGATGTATTTGATCCTACTTATTACTACTATAAATATAAAGTTTTTGAGGATAGATGGATGGATGAATGTATGGATGGTGGATGTTTTTAACTCTTTTTCGCAAAAACTACTGAACGGTTTTCGATTTTCGATTGGTAAGGTAGTTTAGGCTCTGGATTAAAACATAGGCTACTTTTTATCCCAAAAACGTACAGCTAGTTTATAAATATTTTCGTGACTGTTTTTTTTTTAGAGATTTAAGGGCGCGTTTGCAAATTTGACATAAAAACGGTCAATTTTGCTACCAAAAAAAACCAGATGCAACAAAACTTATTACTGTCAGAAATATTACTTCTTTATCTTAAATTGCTTCAAAAAATATTATTAAAATATGATTTTTAACAATAGTAAAAACAATTTCCCAGAACCTTTTCATCGTGAATTGATTTTAAAAGGACTTCGTATATAACTTATTTCTGCTCTTATGTAGCTTTCTTTGTTTAAAAATACTCAAATATATCGAATATAATCACATTAAAATTTTGCTTAAAAATTCCAACCATATTATTAAAAAAATATGGAAGATTTGGGAAAAGCATAAAAAGTCTAGACAACATTTTCACGTGCTATGGATCAATCTTTAATGCTTATTTAATTGCTCATTGTCTAGATTTATTGCATAAAACATTTCTTAAAAAAACGTCACTCCGGCCGCTGTTAAACAACACATATTTTGTAAATTAAACTTCCATTTTGTAAAGTAAGCTGACTATAGCGAGGCCAAAAGGAGAGGAGAGTTTGTTTGTAGCGCCTCAATAGATTCATAATAATAAACTGCCCCACACCGATAACCGACGGGACGGATAACCGACACGACTGACGAGAGATCAGGCGCAGGTCCGACTTTTTACATGCCCATCCGACGCATCGATCATCTTTCTTGTCAGATAATCAGGTGATCAGCCTGCATTGTTCTAACCACACTTGGAAACAATATTTTTTGTTGTTCCAATGCGGGAATCGAACCCACGACCTCCGAGTCGAGAGCCAATGCTCTAACGACAAGACCACGGAGGGTGTTAAATTCGGAGGCTGATTCATAATAAAAGACCGAGTAATATAGCTACTATGTAGCGACTACAACGACTAACGTAGCGTAGACTACGTAGTGACTAATTATGAATATTGTAATATACTAGGGTTGTAACGGAGCTCCGCCTCCGCCTCCGTTACTGCGGAGCCTCCGCAACAAATTTCACCTCCGCCTCCGCATCCGCCTCCGTAAAATTGATGCGGAGTTTTAACGGAGGTTTATTTACGATTACATACAACGCGCAAGGAGCGTCACTGGGCGAAGCGGCCGCTCTGTGCCTCTAGTTTAAATGCGTTCGATAATTTCGACGACTTCGATATCAAAAATGTATAGGATTTGACATAAAGTCATCGTTAAGTGACATGTCGTTTGCGAATGTGTCTGTAAAATGTCAAATCCCATAAATTTTGTTTTCGAGCTTCGCCGTCGAAATTATCGAATGCATCTTGATTCTTGACTAGAGGCCCGGGTGCGTGTTTGCGCGTGAAATGGGATTTTGCTTGTGCCGCGGTAACACGGGCGAGCGGTGGTGGGGGCGTGAATGCACGAAGTATAGTACCGAGTCCGAACGTAATGTTAAAATAATGGGTCTCAATTTGTGGGACAGATTTTTTGCCGATAGAGCGCGCCATATTTCAAGAAGTACCAAGCGCGATTCAGGACTGTGTGCTGATTGGTCCGCCACAATAGCATCGGTACGTCCAAAATTCCAGCGCAGCCAGTGGCAGAATAGAGAACTAATATCTGGGTTTACTATTGTGTCATGAATATTAAGGAAAAGTCTATACCGTTCGGACTCATGGTATCTATACTTCGTGCGTTAAGACTGCGCCGTGCGGAAATGCCGAAAAAGGCACTCACCGTTAAGTTGATAAAATCAAAAGTATTCGTTCAATATATTTATAAAAAATACAGTTACAATGACTAAGAATATGTTAACAATTACTCCGTGGAAAAAACTGAAAATAATAAATATTTAGGCCTACAGAATTACGTAAAGTTAGTCGAAAACTGTAAAAACATAAGCTGCCGTTAAGTGATATTTTATATCATAACAGTCAAAATCTAACATAATTTTTTGATGAAACAAAACATGAAAGGGTATATTACAGTTTGTCCGTCTTAAATATTTAAATATTGTCAGACAATATAAGATACATATTTATCAATAAGTGCAATAAATTCCCCATACATTTTTACTATGGCGGCCGCGAGTCGATTTAAATACGCGTCGCACGGGCTCAGCAATTCAGTCGTCCCCGTGTGTCCAGAGCGGGCGCACGTCACTTTGCAGAGCGAACCATCGGCACGCCGTCTCGTAAAAGCCGCGCCGCGGTAAAATGAGGTAATTCTTTTTTTGAGAATTTTATATTTATTAGTAACTATTACTTCTATTATACGAGATGTTTTTTTCAATATTTTCTTATTGCAGTGAAATGAGAAAACGTAAACAAAGATATTATAAAGCTCTCAGCAGCTCCAGATTCAAGAAAAAAATGGATAAATAACGTGTATGTATAAAATAAAGTACTATTTACCAAATGTCTAAATAGGATTGCCAGTAGATTCCACGTAGAAAGCCTAATTTTTACACGACTGCCCATATAAGGAGTGTAATGTGTTAAGACTACATGTACGTATGTAAGTAGGTATGCACGAAAAAAAACATTTGACACGGTTAGTACGGTCTACACTAATGATATTAATACCACAGATTTATTTGTTCTTTCAACGATTTGATAAATTTTTAATACTATGTACTTACTAACCGTGAGGGTTGTCACAAATATCACTGTAAAAATCGTTAAGGGTAAGATTTTTTCCGTGTGTAAGTATGTATGTGAGTATCATTTCAACATAGCTTCTAAATATGTATCCTTGTCTAGTTGTAGCATAACTATAGTTTGTATGAAACATCGTGGAATCGTTAAATATGATACCACTATGCTACTACTAACAGCCCTAATACTGCTACATTAACAAATACTACAATATACCATATACTATATTACATATAATTCTGTTTCAGGATTAAAAATCATGATCATGAAGATGGCGAATCATCAAAAAATGCTATTGAATGAAAATATACTACTTTGGAATGATACGGAAGAAGAATTAAAGAAGTTCTATTTTAATTGTATTCTTCCAGAACTAATTGATTCAAGATTAAATAGACAGATGGGAATTAAGAAACCGGAGTTTATTCTAAAAGCAATCAATAACAGAAATACAAATGAAATCAAGTGTAAATTAGGTGACAGAACTAGATAAACAAAACCGAAACGAAAACAAAAATAACGTTGATACAATTATAACAAACTAACTTTATACTAGAAGGAAATAAAATTACTTTTGCAATACGCATTTCTGTCGTTTGAATTCAATAGGCGATCGGACTTTTTTTTTAAATTGTATACATTAATAGTACTCTTAAATATTAGTAACTTCTCAGAAGAAACCCTATTTCAAAATTCAATATTTTCAAAGATACAGTGATTTTACAATTTTACGGTGACATATACAGTCACCGTAAAATTGTAAAATCCGTTAGATTGTAATATAACTAGTTAAATTGTAAAATTTTGATAGACTTCCGACGCGAATATGCTGCCTATAATTTAACACATTATTTTTCGTTAAATTGTAAATAGCTATATAGTTATGAATCTTTTGACATATTTTTACAATCTCGTTAGTTATTTTAAAATTTAACGGTGACATATATACAAAACTTCGCAAGTCTCGTGAAAACGCTCCATACTAAAGTCGGCCCACGAATAACGTCATTCATGGGTTGAAGTGTATGAAGTATGCGGCCGCAGGAACATATTTGTAAATATCTTCGATATTAAAAAAAAAACTGGACTGAACTTTTTTTGGACTTTTTAGGTGTATTTAATTAATAAATTACACATAAAATAATATATTTTTTTATATTTACTAAGTAGTAATGCTTGAGGCATTACTATTTCTTAGTATATTAATGAAGCTAATTATTTTAGATGTAGTCCGATCCCCTATTATGGAAAACTTAACTGATGCCCGCTACTTCGTTCGCGTGGACTTTATGTCTTCGTCAGGTGTTCCAAATCTTCGATTTTTATACCTCAATAAGAAATGCTCATCAGGCTGAACAACTTTTGCTAAGGTGTCATTTTTATATTTCTTACTAGCTGATGCCCGCGGCTCCGCCCGCGTAAGTGCAGTAACCCACGGGAACCGTATATGTCCCGCGATATAAAGTAGCCTATGTCCTTTCTCGTGGTCTACTTTATATCTGTGCCAAATTTCATGATAATCGGTTTGGTGGTTTGTACGTGTAACTGTAAATAAACTATCTCACGGGAACCGTACATTTCCCCGCGATAAAAAGTAGCCTATGTCCTTTGTTAGGCTCTAGACTATCTGTGTTGTATTGATCGAAGCTATCTGTGTACCAAATTTCATTTAAATCGGTTCAGTAGTTTTGGCGTGAAATACGGACAAACATACACACTCATTCCCATTTATAATATTAGTATGGATAGTTTAGCTGGACCATTAGTTCTGCATTAGGTGTTCCATTTTCCAAGATCAATTATTATACACTATTGTTGCCCAGCTGCATAACAAAAAAAGTTTCATTAGAATCCGTCCAGTATTTCTGAATTAGCATGTAAAAACAGACAGACGGACATACGTTTTTTTACTGTTTTATTATATGTAATAGATATAGATAGATTACTTATTTTTAATTAACAAAATATATTGTGTTATCATTGAATACTCAAAAATGTAAAAACTATGAGTTGTGTCCTTTTTCGATCGGTCGTTCCATTAGAAACACACGCACACTAACTGTTGTGTGCGTTCACGCACACGTCTAGAGAAATAGCCAAACAGCGCCCGCGAGTTACGCACGGCGCAGTCTTAACGAATGACAGTGTGACCAACTTCTAATCTGTTATCCTGCTCCACTGAGTTTAAAAAACTGACAAAACCTGCCTTACTCTTACAAAAATGCCAAAATAATGCCGAAATTTAAAATACAGATTTTTGGTAGTTTCGTTTAATGCAGTGTAGTGAAAAGTTTAAAAATTAAATTACCATTACACATTAGTTGTATTTGCATCATTAATTTCTTCGTCGACTTCTTTAAACATCGCTTTTGTATTTTACTGCATCATTTATTTTGTTGGTTGGAATGAAATGCAATCATTATAGGTATTCACTGAAGCCTTGTTTTACATGTAAAACCTAAGTAGCTACAATATGTAAGTACCAACTTCAAAATTGTGAAGATTGAGCAGAGAAACAGTTAAAATTTTTGCCGAATTTGAAAGAAAATAATTCCCATTACTTACTTATTTAAAAAATTTGTTTTATTTCATACTTTTTTGTGCATTTCTACTTTGGAAGTCGGTTTTCGTTTTTTGTTTATGATATTGATTTTCGAGAATCAACTACATAATAAAAAAAATCTCGCAAGTTGAGTTCGAGATTGACGGGGAATCATCTACCCCTAAAGAGAGTTGCCATAATTACCTACTGATATTTAAATTAGCACATTTTTTATCGATACTACTTCAATACTACAAATAAACTTCTGAATCTTTGAATCATTTTACTGCCAAATCTGCCAGCTAATATTACAATAGTGCCACATCCTCCCAAATTACTTAAACGTCTACAAATACTGCCAGGCTAAAATTATGACCAAAATGGCATGATCCTGCCACATATGGTCACACTGAACAGGAATCAACTTGTCGAATCGTTCGGTACTGCGTAGTTGTAATTGAGTCGTGATTGTTTTAAGTGATTAAGTGCATAATTAATAGTCGTTTTTATTTAAAATCGCGTAAAATGTTTCTGACTTTAATAAATCATGAATTTATTTAATTTATTCCACTTCAAATTTCACCTCCGCCTCCGCCTCCGCTAACCTCCGCATCCGCGGAGGTGAACCTCTTCTCCTCCGCATCCGCCTCCGCCTCCGCTAAAATGGCCTCCGTTACAACCCTATAATATACATAGTCAGAGGGGTAATTCTGCTAAATAAAGCCTGCATTAATACAATTACAATCGCGTCCCGATACGCATATACTCCCAATAGGTGTTTTTATGAACGTTAAACCAACGTGAAACGCGCTCTGATTGGTTGAAACGTCATAAAATCCGTTCACGGTAACATGACGCTACACTTTCAATCCAAACAAAGTGAAATTGACTGTTTAAATTGTCTACTTGAAATACGAAAATTGAGGTTCTGATTACAATTTTTTTATAAAAAATATTAGTTACATACCACTTAATACTTAAAAAAGAAAAAGGTATTTTCTACAAACTTTTAAAACTAACATTTCTATCTAAGAACTGAGTTTATCTGCAAGATTAGCAATATGAGGACCCCACTGCAGTGATTTAAAATCTAGACAGAATTAAATTAAAATCTAGACTAAATTTAAAATTTAAAATCTATCATATTTATCTACTTACTTTGTACCTTTAAGTTAACTATCTAATATAAATCGAAAATTGAAAATATAATATGATGAGGTTGATGATGATAATGATTTAACCTGTAATTAACCATGGCCAGCTTTGAAAAACGTGCAAAAGCAAAACCTCCAATTACGTATTCAGCAACGACCATTGGGATTACTTAACGGCCCATTCATACAATACTTCATGTAATGAAGGCACGGATTAGTCCTTTCATCCGGAACCCGCATTGTATATCGTCAATACGTTCCGGAACGCTAAGGTAATTGACATTTGTTGAATGTTTTTTCCGCCCTTTCAAGCACTTAATATAAGTAGTCGATAATTACTGTTTGGGGTACGATAAAAATGGAATCATGTATTAGAAAATTTTAAAGTTTAAAGTGTAATAAAATTAAAATAAAAAATTTAATGTAGCCACCGATTTCTCAAGAAGCTTTCAAACAAAAAAACTAGATCAAAATCGGTTCATCTGTTTGGGACTAACGATGCCACTGACAGACGGTCACGGACAGACAAACACGTCAAATTTATAACACCCGGGTTGTAAATTTGACGTGTTTGTCTGTCGTTGTTTTCGTCGGGGCTTAAAAATGGCTCTGGAATTAATTTAATTAAATATTAAATTTAATTAACAATTAAATTAAATTACATTACATTATATTAAATCAAATCAAATCAAATCAAATCAAATCAAATCAAATCAAATCATATCAAATTAATCAAATCAAAACAAAGCAAATCAAATCAAATCAAATTATTGGAATTAAATTAAATATTGATAAAACTATAGCTTAAATCTATAAATGCTACAGGCTTTTTAAAATTGTTTAATTCAGCAATTTAATGAAAGAAGACATGTAATATTATCTTTCGAAGACTAGGGCTGTATAATAAATATATAGATCCTACTTATAATATAAATATGAAAGTTTGTGAGGATGGATGGGTGGATGTATGAATGGATGTTTGTTACTCTTTCACGCAAAAGCTACTGAACGGATTTTGATGAATTTTGGTATGGTAGTAGTTTAGGCTCAGGATTAAAATATAGGCTACTTTTTACCCCAAAAACGTGCTTCGCCGTAGTCGGGTAAAATAATCTTCTATCATTTTTATTCTAATATTTAAGCTCGTTGACTTAAAAACAGGGAGAAAGGTAAATCCCTTTGTTTGAAGTAGCGGCATAAGTTTATTTACCGTTCTGTTAGAAAAGATCTGTGGGATTATACCTTTTGTCCTTAAAGCATTACGGAGCTTAGATAGATAAGACTCATGACTCAAACCGGCATTCACTTTCCAAGCCAAACTTGCATATATTTAGCAGTAGAATAAAAAATAATTAATGCATTACTATGGCATAGATGTAGGTATTTATTTACTTATACCTTTGCGATGGTAGATAGACTTAGACTAGCCTCGATATTAATTGTGGCACCTATACATACTACATGTGCGCCAGATTCCTTTCTTATACTTAAGACAACCCGCGGTAGACTAGCGTAGTTAACTATAGCCTAATGCTCTGCTTTCTTGCGATAGCATTGCCATATAGCAGCCGTAATACATCGGTGAAGAAACATTTTCTACACAAACAAAATGGCGCGATTTCCTACTTCCTAGATAGATTTCCTAGCGGTAAATGTCACCGTTGTTTACATAGAAAGCCACTATATAACGAAAGTACTATTCTAGGAAACCAAAGCTTTAGTATATTCACCAAGAGATAACCGAGCCTTACAATATTATGATGATAATGTACAAACTTCCTCAGCAACTTTAGCATTTTGTCCTACAACCCTTAACTATTTCCTTAATCTTAATAATTATTATCCCCAACCCCATAACGGTGCCGTCACGTACACTTCACGTCACGAAAATGAAAAGGTACAAGCGTGACCGCATAAACTCTAACAAGATTCAGGAAGTAAGTCTTGCGGAGGTCGTGTGAATGGAAAATACTTTTGGGTGTGTCGCCGTAAGGGCATCAGACGACGAAGATAACTATAACCTCTACCACAAATAAACACTAGTTTCGCAAGCAGATTTGGCCCATTCTTACACCCATTCATTTACAATAATATAAGCTGCAAATTTTGTATAAAAGACTGCACAGTAAAAGAAGTTAAAGAAAAAGTGACTAAATGGCTTACAGCTCTAGATTATGAAGAAATTGAAAAAAATTGAGAGATATAGGTAGTTGATACACATTCATCACTCACACAAACACACATACATAGCGAAATATTATTTTCATTATATAAATTATAACAATTATCTGTTATAATTGTATGAATATAGCTTGAAGGATGTAAAATTCAAACTGAATTTTGGCGATCTACAGGGCAGGCTTAGCCTAGTGCAGGCGCCAACGTTAAAAAATTAATGAGTGTATATTTTGATTTAATAATTACTATACTCATGTACGGAAGTAAATTTTCGGAAAATAAATTCTTATTCTTATATTTTATCTTAACACTAGATGGGGACTCTACTTCATAAGCGCAAAAGAAAATCCCGCGCGAACCGTATATGCCGAGATTAAATAAGCCTACGTATGTCCTCTGCCGTAGTCTACTCTATATCTATGCCAAATTACTTCAAAATCGGTACAAATATACAAACTTTAACTATTTATAATATTAGTAGGTATACATAAAATAACTCTACCTATACGGTTGGTATGAAGTTCATACAAAATAGTATCTTAGCCGTATGTTCATACTATGAACTTACGGCTAAGATATTATTTTGGTACCTAAACAAAAAGTTTAAAATCTATCAAGTATATAATGACTGAATACAGTTTAGAATTACTTTATTGCACGGTAAATTATAGTGCCGGATTTCTGTTAGGCCATTGTATCAGATAGGTTTTTGTAAAGCCATGATCGGGCTAGTAGCTGCGCTCCATCTAGCGAAAAATTTCAGAATTTTAACCAGCTTATGCAGCTTTCACAACGTTCGTTAATTAGTAATTAAGTTTGCTGCATTTCTCACCGCCTTGAAGTTAGCACCAGATGTTAAAACTTTGATAAATTGTTCAAAGTAATAGACGTATTATTAAGGAGTGCAGTGTTTTCTGCAATCCATCATGTTCTTTATGAATCGTATATCATTTAAATGCAAAAGCTTCCGATTGTTCAGCTTAATCGTATTTATTTATAAACTAGCTTATGCCCGTAACTTCATTTGCATGGAAGTAGCGAAAACGGAGTCCTATTTTTTAAAGGGAAGGGAAGGGGATTTTAAAGAGAATCCTAAAATAAAAGTAGCGTGTGTTAGACCTTATAACTTCAGCTATCTGTCAGTGAACGTCCCGTGAAAATCGGTCCACACGTTTCAGAGATTAGCCGGAACAAACATACAGATGGACAGCCAAAAATTTTTAATATTGATATTTTACTGTAAGTACCGACTATACTTACATATATGCATTAAGTGAAAAGCTGTTAATTTTAAATTATAAAGACAATCGGAACAGAAGTAATAATTGAAGAAACTTCGGATAGTTTGAACAACTTCAACAAATAGGACAAATGACACCTCACTCCTCCCGTGACCACGGCTGCTGGAAAGTAGCCGAAACGTCGGGCAAAAGAAAGTACACCGCGACAAAATCCGTGACAGTGTAAGTGTTTAAAACAATGAACAATATTCGCGTAAATATAAGAAATCAATATACGAACAGAGACTTCAATTTTATTTATCTGTAATCTGTATAGATACAAGCATATATAGCTGCTAAAAGCCTATATGAAGCTGAACTGCTTATTATGAAGTAGTAATATAATACGTATGCTAGGTCTTCTGGAACTATTTTTTTTTTATTAATATTAATCATTAACAGATTTTTGGAATTTGGGATCAACCAAAACGGGTTAGACGTGAGAATACCATTTTTCCGTTATAAGTTTTAACATATCGGGACTGGATTACTATATTATTGTAGGATTTAATTAGCAGAATCGACCTTCAACCATCAGGCGATCCGTCTGCTCGTTTACTGGTCAATTTCGTATAATTAGATAATGGATTGGTGGGTGTGTTTGTTGTTTTCATGTAAAATTATCGAACTCATGCGTAAGTACATAATAAACACATACATACGGGTAAATAAATGTCCAATCATGCGTGACACCTCGTAGCATATTATAGGTACGCTATGGCGGATTTTGTTATAATAGTTTTTAATTCATTTAAAATAAGTACGAGATTTTTCTTATAGCGATTAAGGCTTTACTTTGTAGACAACCACGCTATCCTAACGTGGGTTGCTTTGGAAAGACTCATGGTTTCTTTAGGGCAGTTTCTTACCGTGTGTGAATCCGTAATCGTATGGTTACAATACGACAACAATTTAACAAAGTTTCAACCTCTGGTGCTAACGTGCTAATTTTAAAACTAAAATCGACAATCACTGTAGTAACACTAGAAATAAGCACAATGATCAGATTAAGTAAGCAAACCATTTAAAGGTCAACGTATATAGAATACCAGAAAACGTTCAAAATCTTTCCATTAAAAAAAGGAGTTAAAGAACGTTTTTGTGCTAAAGCATAATTATATAGGGTCAATGATTTTATTGACGATCGCATACTATGGGAATAGGATGGCCACCTGCAAGGCTTATGTATCTAACTTTTGTCTAAATTAGTCTAAGTTTTCATATTGTAAAAATTTTGATAACAACAATTTTCCATCCTTTTACTAAAAGATGGCCTCGTGCGAGTTTCTTACGCCGCCGGTTCTTCTCGCCGGGCTAGTTCCGGAACCGGTGGTAGGCATCACGTAAACCGACGTTCAGAAAGTGTATAAAAATACCAATTTTGAATAAAAAATTTGACTTATGATCGTAAATTAGAAAACTCTTATTGGTATCCCAGGATAGAATCTGTACCATGTAGCGGGCACAAAATCTACAATCGAACCAGGAATCCAATCCAAGCCAATCAATGGTTAGTGTGGCGACAATAAACGCCTTTGTACTTCGTAGGCGTTTTTCAGTGCTAGTGGCTAGATCATATTGCAATAGTGAATAGGCAAAGTGCCAAGCTCCAAAACGCTTTGTGTAAATCTACCCTCGTTCAGTTTAGTCTCTCGAATTTAGTAATAAACTTTTATCAAGATTTTATAAATACAATTTGCCAAAATCGATATTATTGAGCTCAAAAATTACGTTGTTATTTATTCATATGTACCTAATTATAGAGTTTTAGTAAAATGCATAGGCAGTGAATAACCTAAAATACCTTAAAAATCCTGTCTTGAAATTAATGTTTACTTACAAATAAAACGATGTAAATTCTTAAAACATTTATTTATTTATTTCTGATACATTCCTTACTATTTCGTATTTTATTAGATAGTAAAATTTATAGAAATTAAGTGCAGATATTAAAAATTTTGTAAGGACAGACAACAAAACGTAGACACAGGTTAGTTCTATGAAACAATAAGAATTTGGTCTCAAGAACGGTGAAATAGATTTATAAAATTATCTTATTATCTTATCTTACATATATTTGATCGTTTCCATACATTTATCATACATGAAATTGAAACGCTTAAGGCACAGCGAAATTACAACTAATTATATTACTATAGACACTTGGTAACCATTTTACACTTTCAAATTGTGATATGTACAAAAATATTTCTTCCATTTATTTCCTATCTAACTTTTACATTATTACACTGAAAAATCCGTTCACACCGCGACGAAACGCAACGCGACACAGCGCTTCAATTCTAATATCTAATATATAAAATTCTCATGTGATAGTGTTCGGGGACACACTCCTCCAAAACGGCTTGACCCATTCTTATAATTTTTTTTGCATATTTGGTAGTATGAGAATCGGTCGTAATCTATCTTTCAACCCCTAAATGATAAATGTGACCCACCCCTAAATACTTTTTATTTATTTTAATGACATTTTTTTTATATGATGTGGCATTAAAAATACATACAATGGCAAAACAATGTTTGCCGAGTAAGCTAGTAGCTATATAAAAGATACACGTTTCATATGACATCAGTCAAGTACATATTGACATTAGAACGCTTACAATGAAACGTGTATCTTCTTGTGTTATGAATAAAGTTCAATTTTGAGTAGCTATCTTAAAAATTCAGCGCCGCGTCGCATAGTTTCGCCTCGGTATGAATTGACCCTTACCGTCGAATACTTAAACGCTACTTCAATAAGAGGATCTCTACCGAGCAGAGACTGTAACAGCTTGCGATTTAGGGAGCTCTTAGATTGAGTAGCTTTTGAGAAGAGACATAGAAATCAAAACCATAATTAAATGCATCCACGGAATTAGAAATACAGCACCAGAGTTTAAATAAGTACACATTTACACGAACGCAAAACAACCTATTGAAAAGCACATACGACTAAACAAGAAAATTTCATTAAGGAAGGCAAGTGTTCGACATATCGAATATCGAATTTGCCCTAAAATATCAAGGAATAGTTAATCATAAAATACATCAAAATTTATTGTTATTTGCGATAAAAATATTTTTATTCCCTTGTAATTTATACACTTGGTTGTCTTCGGGCATCGAGTTTTCCAGTATTTCGGTATTTAATTAATTATTATTTTCGTTTAATCGTACGCGGTAAAACAACGCGAAAATTTGTACTCCAACCACTTGGCACTAAAGTTCATTAGTATCGGCGCTAGAACCTTCTAGAACCGATACTCCTCGAATCAGGGATGCGAGTTCTGTCTCTGTCGCTCCAACTGCTTCCTGTGGTTGTGTCTCTTTCTCGCAATTATTGCCACGAGCACTATTACTATCGTCAACGCCACCGCTATTCCGATCCACCAATATATGTTGTACGAAGCCTCCTTTATATCCTCATTGTCTTGGTCCCTTGGAGCCACTGGGTTTTTGATTTCTAATACTCCCACTGTTGAAGTTTCAAATTTGAAATTCGGTTCTTCGTCTGTATTTATAATATTATCGTGTATATTGTCGTGTGTGATTTCTACTTCTTTTTTATCTTCCACTTCATCTGGTATTTCGTTTTCTACGGGACTTTCTTCTGGGGGTTCTACGTAATCATCTATCGCGACTTCGCTAGATGGGTCTAACTGGTTATCTAAGTATTCATCTAGCAGTCTGAAGTAGTCAGTCAGACCGGTGTATTCTAGTCCATTCTCTCTTTTGGCTAGAAGGTCACTAACAAGCGCTGGCCAAGGCTCGCTGTATCCTTGCATCATGGTATCGCTAGGGAAAAAAATAAAGTTCTGTTTAAGCTCCGGATCATTGAAAATTACATGTTCATTTACGGCCCGTTTCAATGACCCATCTATCTGTAACTATTTGTTAGAATCGTTAAATTGGTATCGCGAAAAACCGGCAAATGCTTGAATGACGACGTATTTAACAAATAGTTAAAGAGAGATAGGTTATTGAAACGGGACGTTAGATGTTAAAGATATTATGACATTTTGCATCTGGATTCGAAAACGGAAATCGGAAATAAATTATACCTCTTTCGGTTACGGATATATGGTTTATGACGAATGTGTGAGAAATGCATATAGGTACTTATTTCCAAATTTCAAGTTCATATCATTTAGCCTCTAAAAAAGTGATGAGTTGGCTTGGCCAACAAAATAAATAAACATGTCATATCAAGTTTATGCTCAGCTTATATCCGAAATATCTGAAGCTTTAATATCGGATTCGATTACGGAAAGATATTTATTTTGGATATCCGATAGTTTCGGTTACGGTTACGGAGCTTAATAGTATAGGTTAGCTATGTAGAACTAGTAATTTTTATGCCGTTTCACGTTGGTAAATTCATTAAACTATAATATGTTAGCAATTGGGAATATGCATGTATTTTTTTAACTTTTTTAAACGTTTCTACTGGTTATAACATTACCAAAAATATATATAACACATCAAAAACATTATCCATTAAGCTGGAAAAAATGTTTAAAAATCACTATAATTTTTGCGCGGTTTAAACACGCCATTTTCGCGGGCTTGGGTTGTGACGTCATCGTACACGAAAAAGACAGTTGACAAATAAAATCATAGACGAGTCAGAGCATAAAATTCAATTTAACGTCAGTCATGTCATTGTCACGAAAGACAGCGTCGTGTAGCGTGACGTCACACGCGCGTCACCATTGGTCGCGACTCGCGACCAATGGTGACGCGTTTCGCAATTTTAAATATCCCGGGCTGATTTTGCATTTTTTATATATTTTTTTTTCGGCTTAAATAGGAACTAAATTAAAAAAAATCCTTTTAGTTATAATGTGACGACAATAAAGAACAGAGAAAAAAATATTTCAGGCAAATTAAATTTTTATGCATATTCCCTATTGTTAAAAAGTATGAATCATGTCTTACATTAGTCGTGCATTGTTGATCGCAATATGCTCCGTTAAATCGGCATTATCAGTCATCAGTTCTTCGGCATACGATTGGTAAATCTGGTACTTTAGGATTATCCCCAAAAAATCCCTATAACAAAAATTAAAACGTTTAAAATACTAATTGCACTTCGAAAGCACTTAAAAAGGCACACACGAGAATTGGACTTAACAAGGATAAAATCAATTAACTTATTCATTATTGAAATTTCTTCCCCAGGGATAAAATTCGCAACATTAACCGCCTCGTTATCTACCAATTGCATTTTTATTCCCATGAGCTTAAAAATAAAATTCACATTTAATTTCAAAATAATATAGTCATTCCATATAATATAGGTAATCGATTTCTCTTCACTTCTGAATTTTAAATAGTTAGATTTAGGGTTGAATGACGTCAATTATTAGAAAGCATGTCAAAATACCAAAAAAAAAAATTGGTTTTCAATGTTAAACTTACCCAACATGTGGTTTATTGAGTAGCACGTAAGGGTCGCCGAGTAAATCGGTATTAGATGACTCAACCATTGAGAAGTTTCGTCTGAACTCACTCCAACTGCTGGCTACTTTAGATGGAGGTATTTTGCCCATCAGCACATTTAGTCTCCACTCGTCAGCAGCTAAATAATAGTTCAACCTGAAATAACACCGTAAATTACTCTATGCTGAATTAGGCTAGCGTGATGGACTCTAGAAAATGTGAATCTTAATGTCTGTCTTTGTAATTACAGATTAACTAATGCCCGTTTTCTGAGGTTTTTTATGAGTACTTTTTTATTCAATTGCACTTTTGATTGGATGACGCAAACGCGTTAACCAATCAAAAGCTATTCAATTAATAAACTACTGACAAAAAACATCAGAAACGGGACATAAATTAGCTTAATTTCACGTATCACCTATCGATAGCTGTCTTGTTTTCTAAAGATAGCTCAAAAATTTACACATTTGTCTTACGTTAATTTTGAAAATAATAATTTTACATCAAGATGGAATCTTGGGCTTGGAATGAATGATCCGGAATCCGTGAGGCCGGGGAAATTAAGAGCAATGAAAAAAGAACTCTGCGCTAATACAATAGATTTGAAAATCGAAGTGTCGAGCGTCGAGCTGTCATTGACATTGACATTTAACTCGACACTTGTGTGTATTGTATTAGCGAATTCTATTTTCAATGCTCTGAACTTTCCCCGGCCAGGGATTTCAAGCAATACAGTCCCAGCATTACCTCGGCAAGTCCCTTAGGGCTATAATGAGTTGCAGCACGAGACGATGGTGGTTGGAGTTGTACATGAACCTGCTGACGGGATACAGTCCCGCTCGGTCCAGCGCGTGAGGGTTGAGCGAGAGGAGCGATATGAAGCCGGGAATAGCTTCGTATATTGCTGGAATAAAATAAAGAAGTTGTGACCATAAGGAAAAACCAGGATAGTTGCCCCAATTTGTTAAAATCACTCCATATCTCTTATAAAACAAAGTTAAATGCTTTATGTACCAGCTGGTACTTCGGGTTTTCATTGACCAATTTATATAAAAAGTAAAAAACATTTCCTTGAATATTTTCGGAGTATAAGTGATTTTAGCAGACCTCTTAATTTTGTGACATATATCCCACGTATGGGATAGTAGTCTTATTCATATAAATCCCGTATAGTATGGATGGTCTCTCGAAACGAGGCATGTTTACCCGAAAAACTTAGATCGCATTTTGCCTTCCCACACTTACGACAAAGTCAACTTAGTTGTATCTGAAACGTCTTTCAATAAATAATCGAAATAGTATACAATTCATTCGCAAAACTAGTTATTAAAATCGGAGCAACTATACTCCTGGGGCAACTATCCTGGTTTTACCCTAATCTGCGCGCTGTCTCACTCGCTGTGTGTGAATAAACCGCGCGGACCGAAACGGCATTATCATCACAAATTGTTACGACAATTTTAAGATTGAATTGTCATACAATTTAAACTAAGGGTCTATTCACACCGAAACGAAACGATACGCGACATGGCGTTGCATGTTTCAGATAGCTATTCAAAATTGAACTTTATTCATTACACAAGATTCACGTTTCATTGTAAGAGTCCGAATGTCAGATTGCACCGCACTGTACAGCGCATGTGCAGTGTATGATGATGTCATATGAAACGTGTATCTTATTGTGTAGTTAATAAAGTTCGATTTTGAATAGCTATCTGAAACATGCATCGCAGCGTATCGTAGTGGTGTGAACTGACCCTGCTAATGTGGTTATGACGTAGGCATCCGAAGGTTTTTCCAACCTTTGAGGATGAAATAGTTAAAATTTGTAACAGCGCGTCTACGTGTTAAATCCAAAAAAATTACCCCGATTTTCAAAATGTTGGAAAAACCTTTTAGAGTGAATTATTTTTGCCATGTCTTAATAAATATGCATGCAGTCTTTTGGAATGATTTTCTTTTTTTTTTTTTTCTTTTCACAAGTCAGATTTTAAGTTGACGGCTCAGTGGTTGAGCGTGTGGGTGCTCAAGCCAGAGGTCGCGGGTTCAAATCCCGCCGAACAAACGAAAGTTTTTCTGTGTTCCTGGGTCATGGATATGTATTAAATATGTGTTTAATATAATAAAATCTTAAATATGTGTATAGTATAAAATAAATTTCCGTTGTCTGGTACCCGTAACACAAGTTCTTCGAGTACTTACCACGGGACCAGATTGACGTGATGTGAAGCGTCCACAGATAATAAAAGTACAGATTTAGGTACGTTAATTACCTGAAAACCGTGGAGCCTCCCGTAAAATATAAGTATTGTTACTGTGCATAGCCGCCGTCATCTTATAACGTATCTTAGTGGCGGTTTCGTGCGCGTCCATATAGTTGGCTATACTGACGTCCTTGCACGAGACGAACTTAAGCTTGTTAGGTTGGCACCAATCTACTATGACAGGTGGGCAGGTGCTATTAAAAACTGACGCCTCCAAAATTTCATTCCCAATATCACCTATATTCAATTGGGTTAATAGCTTATCGGCGGTTCTGAAAGCATTTATCCCCCCGATATCCTGAAAACGTTGAAAATATTAATTTTATAAGCCCTATAAAATTTTTTAGCATCCGATTTTATGTCGGAAACAATAAAACCGTTAAGTTATAATTTTGAATTTATGAAGGTGCAGAGAGAATCTTGCGAAAATAGTATTGAATTTATGTTAGACATTTAATTAGTATCTATATAAATAAATTAAAATGGAACATAAGTTTGTTTGTTCCGGCTTGTCTTTGAAACGGCCGGACCGACTTTGACCAGAGTTTCACTGGTAGACTTTATTTAAGGAATACCTAAAATAAAATCAAAACTTTTTTCGTAAAATTCGCTTTACTTTCTGAAATTATTTTTTTTTGCTTTAACGATGTTATAGTTTTCGACATAAAATCGGATAAGTTACTACTTAGGCTACTTTTATTGTTGGGTTCCATAAAAAAATTGTTGCGTAAACGAAGTTGCGGGCATTAGCATTATAAAATATAAAAATAAATGTTAACAAACCTTTAGCTGTAGATTAGCATAGAGTTTTTGATAAATATCTGGATGTTGGGGCAGCAATATTTCTATTAAGTTCGACCAGTCCTCTCCTGATAACGATTCTGAAAAAAATACGTTAATTACAATTTATTAATATAACTGGGAGACCGAGCTTTGCTCGAGAAGTTTTAGTAGGATGATAAAATAATTTAATAAAAATAAAAAAAATATAAGAAAAGAATTCAGTACAGTAGAGTCGGGATTTTTTCGAAGAACCTGAAAATTGTTAGAATATGTCGAATTTTTTCTCCGAATTTAATAATCCGTTCTTTGTAATAATCCTAGGATTTTCGCAAAGATCCTAATCCTACCACATATACAATATTACTCGTTTGAAGTATAACAATGTTTCCGGTGTTAATCGTCAATAACGAATCGTCTGCAAAGCACAGAAGGCGTAGACATTGTTCTGCCACGGACAAAAGAAATTACTACAGTGGTCACGTTACGCATACTGGACTCTTCGTCAAAGGGAAAGAAACACACTTACGTACTAGGTACACTACGGCCGCTGTATCTTGACGGGTCTGAACATAGGCTTTGCGAACTTTAGCGCATGTACAACTCGTGAAGAAAACTGTTATTGTTTTATTTTTATATACCTATGTACTAATAAAATTTCCCTAATACAGTTGACCAATTAGTACAAATAAAATAAATACGAAAACACTTAAAAACAGTTATTGCGCAACCTTCTGCGCGAAGTTCAGACTCGCCAAGATACATCGGCCGTATTGTACCTACGTTCGTACCCACTGCAAATTCACACAGAAACGACATGCCACATGCCGCTGCATTTTTAAGATATCTATTCAAATAGAACTTTATTCATTACACAAGAAGGTATACGTTTCATTGTAAAAGTTAGTGTTACATTGCACAGAGCATACAGTGTATGACTGATGTCATATGAAACGTGTATTTTTTATGCAGTGAATAAAGTTCAATTTTCATTAGCTATCTTATAAATGTAGCGCCTTGTAGCGTTGCGTATCGTCGCGGTGTGAACTGACCCTTATTTTCATTATAATATTTGTCTATACTAATATTATAGAGAAAATGTTTCTTTGTTTGCATTGAATAGGCTCCGAAACTACTGGACCTGTTATGATGAAATTTGGCACAGATTAGACCTGATTTGGTAGACCACGGGGAAGGACATAGGCTACTTTTTATCCCAGAAAAATGGAACGGTTTCCACGAAATTAACTTTTGCGCGTACGAAATCGCGTGCAACATCTAGTAACACATTTCTGTTTAATATGGTTTGAGTGTTCCAAACATCAATTCAGATAAATTCAACTTTAAATTTAAACTACATTAACAATAATAAAACTACAGTTAAAACGCTTAGTTGTTTACGAGTACAGTTTATTAATAATTAAATTGTGGGTTTATGGCTCATAAATTACGTTGGCAATTCATAAAGGACGTATTCAAATATAAGCCGGGCAAAGGTAGGTAACGACAGGGTGGCCAGGTGCTGGCCATTTTACCCCACTTACCGGGAAATGCTAAGTTTTAAGTAGGCAACACTGAGCGTGTATAATAAACTTAAACGATTTTCTTGGAAGTTACGAATTATTACCTCGGCTTTGATTGCAGGCGAGAATTTAACTCCATGAAAATTATGGACTGCTAAATTGGGAACAATTTTATTTGAGTATACCATAATGTGAATATGAGGTCCTCCGTGGTCCAGTAGTTTAAGCTTGGCTCTCGACTCGAAGGTCGTGGGTTCGATTCCCGCGTTGGAACAACAAAAAATTTTGTTTCCAAGTTTGGATAGGACAATGCAGGCTAATCACCTAATTGCCTGACAAGAAAGATGATCAGTGCATCGGATGACCATGTAAAAAGTCGGTACTGCGCCTGATCTCTCGCCAGTTGTGTCAGTCAACCGTCCCATTGGGTTACGAGAGTAAAGGAAGAGAGAGCACTCTTCTTTACTTGGGCACTATAAAATAACTCCTGCGTAACTGGTCCCGTTTCAATGAAACCGGTCACCGTCACCGATATCGGTGTGGGGAGCTATTTATCTATTATTATAGAGGTAAAGCCTGACCAGAAAAACCTACACTGAATGCGCTTCAATTTTTATTGCAGGAACACTACGAAAAGTAGGTATTCTTGTTATAGGTTAAAGTCTAAGGCCCGTATTAATAAAGCGTTCTCATAGTTGAGACGATTCTCAAGAATGTTCTCAAGATTTTGTTTTAATTAATAGATCGTACTTGAGTACAGCTGTAGGGACGGCGTCTCAACTGAGTGAGAACGTATTTATAAACGAAACTCGTTACTCAAGAAAGCTGTCAAACTGTTTCTTGAGACGCGGTTTCGTAAGTATGGTCAAACCCTGACTTGAGAACGGCTTGGAATACAGTAGAAAATTATTTGCTGTGTTTTTTAATGTTTTACAATTATGTAAATTATTATCTTACTACGTAACGTACGTAAGACTTGATTTCACACTTGACAGCAGAACTTGTTTTTCTGTGTCCAAAAAACCAATACTCGTTAAATCAATTCCCTCCCCCTCCTACAATTCCTCGCCCTATCACCCTTAAATCTGTTCTGCGTTTTGTAAATACTCATTTTATTGAAACTTTATGTACATAATAATATATTGTTACTAACAAAATAAAACTGTGGTAAGTACTAACCCTAAATGTTTGTGTTTGTTTTAGGTTTTAGATTATAATTCAACAGACTTCATTCAGTACACCATACCCTTGTTTATTCATGAAACCCACTCAGCAAAGTTTTCGTAAATACACTCTGATATTGGCGAATCACTAAGGAGCCATTTTAAAGAAAAAGAAGAAGTAGAACTTTTTCGCATGTTTGTGATCCGCATTCCGTTTTACCTAGTTGTAATAAAAATATAGATATTATTATGTAATCGATTATTAAACATTAATATCTACGTGAAAATTAATGAATATCGGGTTTTTCGATATAAAAAATACAAATTAAACTTTTTTTGGTATTTATATTAATAGATATTACATTTTTAAAAATAAATATTGAAGGAATGTTTATTCAATAAATCCGATCTTCGTAGAAGTGTAAACGAAACGTTATTTCATTCGTTCTTTGTCGTGTAAATGACGCTTAAAAGTTGAGAAAGTGATCTCAAGAACGTTATCAACTGAGAACGTCTCAAGATCATACTATGAATTAAAGACCTTCTTGAGAAGCTAATCGCTACTTGAGACCGTCTCACCCGAGAAAGGTCTTGAGAACGAGTTTGAGAACGGTTTATAAATACGGGCCTTAGATTTGACAAAAATATCACTTCAATTTACATTTGTGATTTTTGCAATATTAACCCAGGAATATTTTAAAAGACTCACCAAGGCTTTTATATTCCTGGGTTAATAGGATTTCCCTCTAAATTCTCAAAAAACCTACAGCACTTTTTTACGCTCATGTCGCTCTTGAAGTAGGTACAGTTCAGATAAGACCTTCAGTACACTTTCAAGGAAAAATCTGTTTCCTTGAAGGTGTACCATTTTCTTTAAAATCATACAAAGCCATAGGCAATGTCTACGTAAACTTTTTTTACATACTTTCGATGGTTTATTAAATAACCTATCGATGTGGCTTAATTCATCGTTACGATCCGTCGCTTCGTTTCAGACCGATCGGATCGATAGTAGGTATCGAACAAGTTACCTGTCGACTAGACATAAGATCCAAAACCGCTTAACTACGCCGATGAAAGGACTTAAACGGAGCGGTGTGGTCACTTTGTGTTTAAATATATTTAGAGGCGTCCCAGTGAAATCGAAAATGTTCGATCAGGAACTATGTCGATATTGTGTGCAATATCGACATTGTCACATGCAACTAGACTACTTAATCCGTGTGAAAAGGTATTGGAGTGTACAACAACTGAACTATGAGACAATATGTAATTTGATTTGTAATTTATATGTACCTATACTCGTTCGTTTCCCAAATAAAATAAATTCTTAGTGTTCCTCAACTTACACATTTATATAGTAGAATACCGTTAAACTTACTCAATGACGTCACAGCTAGGGTATTGCCAACAGCGTCCGCGCCCTTCAACTTGAGCGACACGTATTTGTGTAGTTTGGTATACAGGGATTTGACGTTGTCCCAGATCTCGCGCGCCTTTAGTGTGGCCCCCTCGTACTCCACTAGCGAGTCCCAGTACTCCTCCACAGTGTTGTAATCTAAAAAATGTTAATTAATCGTTATACAAATAACTATCGAATTTTAGAATTACAAGTTTGTCGAAATGTTCTGTATATTATACTGAAAAAAGAAAAAAAATATAACTAAGTATGCCATAGTAGGTACTCTATTTCATGTACTTAATATACACCGTATACCGTTTGTTCTTATATAAAAGTTAGTTATTGTGTGCTTCAAAGTTGTATGAAGATAGCTCGCATACTTACGAGTATTTTAAACATTAAGTTTGAAAATACATAACAAGAACCCTACTTAAGTAGTTACCTAGAGGCTAGAATAGTAATTAGAAGTGGTTTGTCCCACATACTACTTCGAACTAGTAATTAACTAACTAACGATTCTCCCTTCGATGCGTTCCTCGCCAAGCGGCAGTATATTGTCGACGCACTTGCCGACTTTCGTAAGGTTCTTTTTTTTTTTCTTGAGGTCTAAGTGCATGAAACTCAGCTGGGAGCGCCTCCCAGCTGAGTTTCATGCACTTAGTTGAGTCCTTGCCCTGAGCCCGGGATAAACTACTTCTAACTTCTCCTGATATTTCACTTACGATTCTCCTTCGACGCGTTCCTCGCCAGTGGCAGTATATTGTCGACGTACTCGCCGAAGTTCGGTAGATGCGCCTCCCAGCTGAGTTTCATGCGCTTAGCTGAGTCCTCGTCCTGAGCCCGGGATAGACTGTTGTGGAGTTCTGGAAAATACAAGAACGCTGAAAAACTAGTTGTGGATACAGCGAGTAACGACTGTTGTAGATTTTAAGAAATTACGAAAATTTATGTCGTAACTTGTAGTGTAGATATAGAAATTAGTTCTATGAATTGATTATCCGTCTTTGAGTATAATTCTTTGAGACGTCTTTTTAAGGGTTCCGTACAAAAAGTGTTCTATTACTGAGACTTCGGCACAGATAAAAGAAAGAGGAACAGATAAACAGCTGCATAGTTAGCTTTCGATTTGATTGCATTACATTGACAATATTACTACAAGCGTAGTGTTTTTCCATGTGTGGAAAACTTGTGGGCCGTTGAAAGGGGCGTCAATTATTATGTTTCAATTTGGATAGATTTGGATCTATCTTTCTATGTAAGCTGTTTCACTGTAGGTACGTAAGTAGAAATATTTTCTACTATTTTGTGATTTCGCTGTCCGTCCGGTCATCTGTCACCAGTATATAGCTAGATAGTTGAAATTTTCACGGATGACGTATTTTTGTTGCCACTTCAACTATAAAATAACCTAACCTAACCAAGAGCATGTCAGGACATGTCTAAGGAGGGTTCCGTAAATGTTGAATGTTGATTAATAATCAAAATATATTATATAAGTGAATAGTAACCAGATGTTCTTTAAGAATAATTTTTATTCGATTTCGATGATATTTTAAAGAGTTTTTATTAAATTTAATATTCGCTAATCGTAATCACGTAACATTTGAATTTTGAGCATATTATTAGTCTATTACGATCAATAGTCAACAGTCTCCGCGAGTAATAGAGTTCTGTCATCTGTGATTACGATATCGCCTATCACAATCAAAGAAAATATTTACTCTAGGGAGACCTCAAAGCAGGTACGAATAATACAACCAGATACTTACATAATATCAGCGAGGTTTTCGATAGCGTGATACAGAATTTAAATCCAATAACACAGCGACATCTAGTATTATTTTTCAAAAACAATCAACGATTTAAACAGGAGACTAGCGCCATATACCTAGTTTTCGTAAAGTTACTAGCAAATTGAAGCTTTTAATATTTTAGAGGTACGCATTAAATTATAATAAAAAACAATAATACTATGGTAATTAACAACATATATTAATGTGTTTTCAGTGTTATTAAATTATTGTAATAATTGGTAAAAGAAGCACATATTCGTAAAATTAATTATTAATTAAAATTTTACGTGTTTCAAAACTTAGCTCTAATTCTGGTAAAGAAACATAAATTCGCAATAATCAATATAATTATTATAGCTCAGTTAATCACGGTGTTTGTCCTAGGGTGTAGGTTCAAACCCGACAGCGCGTTTCATTTATTATTATTTTAAGTTCTTTTTATTAATTGTTAATTTCAGTTTTTTTTTTAATTTTGCAACCAATTTTGAAACATTATTTTAAATAATCCTTTCACATTATGTATAATTACTCAGATTTTCTTTATGTTAATTTGTTTTTCTATAATTGCATTAGAAATAGAAATTATTATGCGATTTCGTTCATAATAGTTTTCCTAAAGAGTTTTTAGCGTGATCTATCAGCATGGAAATTTGCAAGTTTCTATCTCCTATAGTTTAAAAATGCTAGAGGGGGGACCAACTTGCAAACTACTTTCGAGGCCGATTACTCAAAAATGGTCAACTTTATAAAAAAGTAACGTATGGAACCTTGCCTTTATTTTAAAAGACCTATTCTACGATACCCCACACGATGGGGTAGAGTGAAAAAATATTTTTCATCCCCACTTTACATGTATGGAGAGCCACCCCTAAAATATAAAATTATTATTTTTTTATGATCCGAAAACCGTGATCTATACACAATCTATAACTGCACCAAATTTCATCAATTTATATTCACAATTACAGGAGCTAGAGGCGCGGACGGACAGACAGACAGACAGACAGACAGACAGACAGACAGACAGACAGACAGACAGACAGACAGACAGACAGACAGACAGACAGACGGACAGAGCGAAACTATAAGGGTTCCTTAAGTATTACGGAACCCTAAAAACCAGCCAAGTGAGAGTCGGACTCGCGCACCAAGGGTTCCGTACAAATCTGTAGGTATATAAGTAAAAGTTCACTCATCATGACAATCGAGGGGTTACAAGTTTAAAATTATTAAAAATATTTTCATTATTTGAAGTAACTAAAAATTTACGGTTTTCGCAATTTTTTCTTTATCAGTGCTATAAGACGTTGCTTCGTACCAAATTTCAAGATTCTGAATTCACGGGAAGTACCCTGTAGGTTTTGATTCCCTTGCGAGTGTCGAAAATTTGCGGAAATTTGCGGCATAAATGGCTGTATCTTTTGATTGCGTTAGCTGTGAAGTTTGAGTTTTTCAGAGCTCCAGAGGACCTGGCCATTTGTTATAAATTCCAGCTTGATACCTGAAGAGCGTTCCTGATAAAAAGGGTCTTGACGGACAGACGGACGGACGGACAAAAAAAATAAAAATAAGGGTTCCGTTTTTTCCTTTCGAGGTACGGAACCCTAAAAACAATAAAACAAATGTGATTTGTTTGTATTCCTGCGCGACTCGCAATTGGCCGGTTTTAGTAAAGGAACTGCTACAAAGGAACTCCTACATAATATAACCCATTATCGTTTTTAACAATCTCTGAATTTCCACAGTTCTGTGGCTCTGCACCTCCAATTTATTATTATTTTACTCTCTTCAAGATAATTATAACAATTATAATAATTATAAATTATAATAAAATTATAATAACTTCTCGAGATTCTGAAAAAAGTATGCAGATTAGGATTGGAACTTAATTATTTGAGTCTTCGGTTTAATCTTGATACTCTTGATTAACTTGACTTTATGGGATTAGTAATTTTATGATTCGCCGACCTGGAAAACTTAGAAAGTGCTAGGCTAAGACATCTCCCTAGGTATTTGTTATAACAAGAAATGTGGGACTCCAATAACGATGGAATTTATTTTATTGCGTTTGCTTAGACGTAAGTCGTTTATTGTAGGTTTATAGGCGTGTTATGTGGGGCTTTTTACAATGGTCTGTCATTTATAATTCCGATGTGTTTTACAATATTACTATTGTAGAGTTATAAAAATGAGGGTCAGCACACACGGAAACGAGACGATAAGTGAGCATTTTTAAAATTGTGTTTCAAAGTTGATATTTATTTAGTACACATTAAGATACATGTTTTAATTGCAACAACGACGCTAATGCCATTAAACGTGTATTTTGTTTTGTAGTGAATAAAGTTCTTAAGAGTTTTGACAGGAATGTCAATCAGCAACTTTGTGATTTTTTGTATTTTGTTTTTCTACATTTGTGCTATTTCGGTTTTTAATGTGTAATATTGGTAGAATATTATCCATTAGTTATTTGTTGACGTGTTCAAGTGTGGGCAAGTGATACAACTACAAAATGCGTGCTAAATTGGGTTTCCCGTCAAAACTCCCTAGGAAGTTTCAGTAAAGCGTCTACCACTTAGTAAAGTGTCTACAACTTTACTGAATCGACTGACTTAACACATTGACTACCCCGACTATTTATTTGGACTTTGACTAGACTTTGGACTTGGCGAGAAATACGGTGATGAAAATTTGAACAAATATTTCCCGCCTTTTTTACTTGATACTGACAAATGGTTACAAGCCGACCCCATATATAAATAAAAAAAGTTCTTAAAATGCAGCGCCGCATCTGCTGAATGTTTTAGGACGAATATTTTGGTCATATAACAATGTATAAGGCTAGTTTTGAATGTGTATACGCAAAGTCTATTAGACTATAATGGTAATCATCCACACGCTTACATCGGACGAATATTTTAGTATTCTTTGTGTAGAAAAACAAGTTCGTCCGTATCGTACAGAATACGGATTTCTCGATGAAACGTAATAGGTACGTTTCCTACGACGCGTCCGATCTCCGAAGCTAACCTTAAGGCCACGAAGACCAAGCGAAATAGGCATTTAACGCTTCCAAGAGTTGCCCGCAATTGCCGCAAAGCGAGCCGCGCGCCTACGTCGCCGGCGTGAACTTACATGAACCCAAAGTGTTACAGTGTAGACGTGTCGGCAGTAGGTCATCTTATTTTATTATTTGTATTGAAAAAGATAATAAAATCCATAGATAACTGTTTTAATGCAACACATAGCACACATAATTTGAATAGATATTATAGGTAGGTACCTACCTAAGTAAAAAATGATTAAATTATATTCAATTATTTTGACAGTTTCTATGCAGTGTGTTCTGTTACAAGTATAAAAACACGCTGTGTTCGATGTGTGCATGGAGACGAGTACCTATCGTTAGCTCGTGTGGTCACTAAAGTACGTGTCGTTTCGTGAGATAAAAATACTGTATCAGGTAGGCGCTGACGATTTGATGGTAACTACTTAGGCAGGCACTTGCAAAAAATGTATTCCTACTGCCGAGTCCGCACGTTTGCCACTTGCCGCAAAATCCAAACCTCCACAAACGTTTGACTTTTTGAAAATCCAGATTTCCGAATTTTTTCTCCCAAAAATCCGGATTATCCGGATAATTCAGATTTTTTCATTTTTTTTAAATTTGTTGCATATTTTATAAAACTTTAATGTTTATTTTACTACTATGTTGTAACAAAACTTACACTCATTAGTAAAAAAAAGAGTTACTTTTTTATAATTTAATTTAAATAAATTCTAAAAAAAGTATTAGAATTACAATCTGAATAAATAAAAACATAATGAGATTATATCAAAATTATATACTTAATTATATTTTTTATTTTTATTTTTAGAAATATTTTTGATTACGTTTCAAATCCTACAATGTTCAGTTTTATAGTTAGTATTTTATTTTAAATAAGGTATGTATATATTGTTATTTACTAAATGTTCCAGCAGAAAGAATTATAAAAAATTGGAATAGCCTGTGATCTTTTTAACGCTTTTTTTACATATTCACCACTACCGTTTTCGTAAAGTTCCATTTCTATGTGAAAGTACTAACGTAGGAAAATTAATACAGTTTAATAAAACGTAGGAAACTGAAAATCCTTTAAATCGAGATCCGGGGAGTGAAGACAAATCATTTGAAGCATGGGGCTGAACAAATAATTTTGTATGGACGAAATTGGACCACTTTTGAGTTATTGAAAGTAAAAATCACCCACCTGTTTGGGTAATAATTAAACACGTAAATGGTGCTTTTAATTCCCTCGGTAACTAACAGAAGTACAATAAGCAATTCTAAGCACAATTTAAAACCTATAACTGTTGTAAGATCTTTATTTTAACATTTTACTTACAAATAAACAGTAACATTTTACTCTTCATTGCACTTTGAAGTTTCCGCTATAAGATGAAAACTACATTACTTAAAAAAATAACAGTGGTTTACACAAATCGTTGGTGCTATTTTTGACACCTATATCTTATCTTTAAAATATTATCTAAAAATAATTATTTCTACGCAAAAACAGGAGCGTTGATTTTCATTTAGTTTTGCTACTGACTCGTTCGGCAAAACTCTCTCTAATCTTAAACCAACCAGTCAGGTATTATCGACTCCAAAACTTCTTCCTGATATCATAGAGATAATATTTAGGTATTTGGACTTAGATATTCATTATTTAGAAGATAATTAAATATAGTTAAACCACTACATTTCTTTTTAAGCTGTCATATTAATTTGGCATTCTATGATTGTAGAAATTAAAATTGCAATAATATGTTTCGACTTTCATTAGTAAGAATTCAATAAATATAAAAATACAAAGCTTTAATTGGGTTTGGATTTGCTTATTATACTTCTTACTACTTGTGCCATTGAAACTGAAACCATATTCAGTGTTTTTATAAATTGGATCACCTATTAATGAACTGTACTACTACTGAAAAAATATAAAATTGTAAGTATCTTAGAAACAGTCCATACATCTATACTAATATTATAAAGAGGAAAACTTTGTATGTTTGTTTGTTTGTAATGAATAGGCTCAAAAAGTACTGGACCGATTTCAAAAATTCTTTCACCATTCGAAAGCTACATTATCCACGAGTAACATAGGCTAAATTTTATTTTGGAAAAAAATAGGGTTCCGTAAGATATTTGGGTTTTTCGGACACAAGGTGTAAAAAATCAACCAGAAAAGTTACTTATTTTGCGTACGCTGCCTAAACTATAAAAGATAGAACCATAAAATGTTCTAATTAATTGTAGATCTTATAAGTATCTACAAAAAAGTCCGCGACACACTATACCTATCTATGTCGAGTGAGGCACAACAACCATTTTTTTATTTAGAAATCTTGAATTTTTTTTGGACTACATTTAAACGCGTTTATTTTACTCATGCTATTAATCCTTATCAAAATAAATTATTTCATCACTAAGTACAGTTTATGTAGATAATATTTGGTCTTTTAATGATTAAAATTGGATGTTTAGTTTTGAAGTTATGGCGAAATTAAAATATTACGATTTCTGCTGCACGGCCCGTTGCGAAGTGGGCATCGCGTCGTCGCCAAGGCGTGCGAGTTTAGATCTATGAGTAAATTTTTTGTTTTGTGTTCGTTGTAACTATGATGGATAGATACTTGAGTAACTATTTATTTAGTGATTGTTGTATTGTTAGTTCTGAAAAGTGTAGGTATTTCATACGATAAAAGTATACCCACTTACTTATTTCATTAAGTATTAGCATAGTAGGTACCTATATTAATTTGTTTCTGTTTGTTTTGACTAAATTTCACCCGTTTTGTTAGAGGTTTAAAGACATTCTGTTATCTGTAGTATTAGTATCAGTATTGTACCCGTGCGAAGCCGGGGCGGGTCGCTAGTATACATATATAGCGGCCATAATATTTTAACAGATCTTCATCCCTCGCATTTCCATTTAATGGATTGACTATGTTCTACCAAATAACTTGAATAAATGGAAAAATGTGTCAACAATTTCAACAGGACAACAAATAATATCAAATTATCCAAAGGCATGTATTTAAACTCACGACAAAACATATTTATTTCTTATGTTTACGCGAATATTGTTCATTGTTTTAAACACTTACGGATTTTGTCGCGTTACGTAAACGTAACCGTAAAACGTAAACCGTGACAAAATCCGTAAGTGTTTAAAACAATCACGACAAAACAATTAAATTTTGGATGTGAAAATACCGAATATTGAATACTAAATTACCATGTTGGCTAAAGAATGTAAGGAATAAAAAATTACAAATCTAGTGACTAAATAATACCACTGAATATTCCAAACTGGCAGACTGATATTATATTAGCGAACAAATAACCATCTTGGCGACAATTTGTGAGTACACATTTAATTTAAGAATAGGTACATATATTTTCCGTAATGTAGGTAACTCAAAAAACATACAAGCAGCAAAACCAGCGCACATAAAAAAAAACAATGGAGCGTACAAAATTCCCAATTTTTAATTTTCCTCGACTTGGTGTAGATATTGGGTAGATTCATTTTGAAATTTAAAAATAACGGTTATTCATTTTTCGCAAAATTAACATAGGTGTCGTTACCAAGCTTTTGAGGGTGCTGGATACGAAAATGACATTCATTTTGAAATTCCAATATGGCGGACATACTTAATTTTATAAAAATAATATGGTTGTCCCTTTGTTGGTTTCTGGGGGTGCTGATTACAAAAAAGTCATCCATTTTAAATTTCCTTAGTAACCCCGCAACCTCAAATTTTCTTCATGATGGGAGAAAAAGAAATTCGAAAATCCTGAATATTCCAACATTTCTATAGCTTTATGCATCCCGGCCCCGGTTTTTCAATGTAGAGCATTTATATTTTTTTAATAAAATAGATTCTATCTCGGAAACGGTGCATCCTAATGAAAAATAATGAAAATTTCCTCCCCCTTAGAAACTCCGCAACATCATATTTTCTTCATGATGGAAGAAAAAAAATCTGAAAATCCTAAAATTTCTAAATTTTCTATAGCGTTTTACACCGTTCGTGTCTCAAAGTAGAGCATTATCGTATTTTTTTTTTTCTATAATGGCTTCTATCTCAGAAACGGTGCATCCTACTTGAAAAATAATGAAAATTACCTCTCCCTTAATAACTCCGTAACCATATATTTTCTTCAAGATGAGAGAAAAAGAAATTCGAAAATCCTGAATTTTCCAACATTTCTATAGCTTTATATATCCCTCGTATCTCAATGTAGAGCATTTAATTTTTTTTTATAAAATTGATTCTATCTCGGAAACGGTGCATCCTATTGAAAAAATAATGAAAATTTCCTCCCCTTAAGAACCCCGCAACACCATACTTTCTTCACGATGGAAGAAAAAGAAATTTGAAAATCCTGAATTTTCCAAAATTTCTATAGCTTTATACACTGTTCGTGTCAAAGTAGAACATTGCCATATTTTTTTTCTAAAATCGCTTCTATTTTAGAAACGGAAAAATAATACTATTACTGGAAAAATAATAAAAATATCCTCCCCCTTAACTCGGAAATCGCATATTTTTTTCATGAATGCCAAAAAAAGAAATTTGAAAATCCTGAATTTCGAAAAGTTTCTATACCTTACATAGCTGGTACCTCTACAAACTACATGTTAATTTTACGAAGATTGGATAGTCTCCATTTTGGAAAATGAAATTGGAAGACAATTTTATAATCAGCATATGAAACATGGAAAAAGACATCCATTTTTAATAAAAAAAAAAAATATACGCCATTTTGGAATTTTAAAACTGATTTTATTTTCATATCATTCTGCACCCCCAAAAACCTTGAAAACGATACTTATACCAAAGAAAAAAAAACCTCCAATAGTATCCAAAACTGGGATTTTCCGTAGCTTGCAAATTGAATTTTTAGCAGCTATTAATTTATCAATCAAATCTTTATAAGCTACTTACATGGTATAATGGTCACCAACTTATCGGTGCTAATTGGATTAAATTTCGCTACTTTTTATCTGCCGATTTTTGTATTTTTTGTCACTTGAGTGATTTCACCAGTTTGGTAATTTAGTCGCCAACATATTAATTCGCTGCCAAATTCAGCAATACAGTATGCTCACGTGCAGTCACCAACTTATTTTTTGTTCACTCGATTAATTATATCCCTTATTCAAATATTGTACGTCTAGAGTACATACTAATTACAATTAAAATATGTAATTTTCATAGTAGTAACCAAGATTGATTGAAGTAATTTAGTCGCCAGCATATTAATTCGCTGCCAAATTCAGCAATACAGTATGCTCACGTGCAGTCACCAACTTATTTTTTGTTCACTCGATTAATTATATCCCTTATTCAAATATTGTACGTCTAGAGTACATACTAATTACAATTAAAATATGTAATTTTCATAGTAGTAACCAAGATTGAAAAAATCGAAAAATCCGGATTTTTCGAATTTTTCGAATTTCGAAGTATCCGGATTGCAACCCCTACTTGCGAGTGACTTGGTGTGTTCTGCAAAGGCAAGCATGACAGATGTTGAGCTCGTATCCTTATATTTTATTGTAAATAGAACAGCCTCCGTGGTCTAGTGGTTAGAGCTTGGCTCTCGACTCGGATGTCGCGTGGGGAGTTATTTATTATTATTATTGTAAAAACAGAAATCGAAATAAAAAGAAACGAAAAGTACGGCAAAGAAGATGGTAGATGTTACAAATTCATAAAAACCGTTTACTGGCTTATTCAATAATGTACTAAGGCTACTCCACGCATCAGCTACTTTTTTCTCATAATACACAACACAATAATATATGTATGGACGCTTCACACCAAGTCAATCTGGTCCCGTGGTAAGTTCTCGAAGAACGTTACGTGTTACGGGTACCAGACAACAGAAATAAATTTAATAATTTTTATATTATACACATATTTAAGATTTTTAGTATATTTAATACACATTCATGACCCAGGAACACAGAAAAAATGTTTGTTCCTTCAGCATTCAAACCCGCGACCCCCGGCTTGAGCACCAACACACTCAACCACTGAGCCACAGAGGTCGTCTCATCTGGCAAAAGCAACGACGTGGCGACGATAATGTTATTGTGTATGGTTATAATATGTATAACTAGCCGATGCCCGCAACTTCGTTTGCGCCTAACTGACGGAAGCGGAACCCTATTTTTTAAACGGAACCCTAAAATAAAAGTAGCCTATGTTAGACCTTATGACATCAGCTATCTGCCAGTGAAAGTCCCGCGAAAATCGGTCCAGCCGTTTCAGAGATTAGCCGGAACAAACAGACAGACAGACCGACAGACAGACAGACAGACAGACGGACAGACATTTTAAAAAATTGGTATTTTATTGTAAGTACCGAATATACTTTCAGATGCATTATGTGAAAAGCTGTTAATTTGAGGTTACAAACAGACACTTCATTTTTATTTATCTGTACCTATAGATTTAGTTCAAAAATAAAAAGAAGCATAAAAAATACAAAACAAACTTTCCTATAGATTTTTATTGTATTATATGTCCAAGACCCGGGAACACAGGAAACTTTTTGTTCCTTCGGCGGGATTCAAACCCGCGACCCCCGGCTGGAGCACTAACATGCTCAATCACTGAGCCACAGAGGTCGTCTCATCTGGCAAAAGCAACGACGCGGCGACAATAAAATGTAACATGTTATTGTGTATGGTTATATGTATAACTAGCTGATGCCCGCAACTTCGTTTGCATAACTTCGTTACCCGCAACTAACGAAAACGGATCCCTATTTTTTATACGGAACCCTAAAATAAAAGTAGCCTATGTTAGACCTTATAACATCAGCTATCTGCCAGTGAAAGTCCCGTGAAAATCGGTCCAGCCGTTTCAGAGATTAGCCGGAACAAACAGACAGACAGACAGACAGACGGACAGACAAAAATTTTAAAAATTGATATTTTATTGTTTAAGTATCGAATATACTTTCATATGCATCAAGTGATAAGCTGTTAATTTGACATTACAAACAGACACTTCAATTATATTTATCTGTATAGATGTATAGATTTAGTTCAAAAATAAAAAGAAACATAAAAAAATACAAAGAAACTGACTTTCCTTTAGATTTTTATTGTATTATACATATCCATGACCCGGGAACACAGGAAACTTTTTTCCTTCGGCGGGATTCAAACCCGCGACCCCCGGCTAGAGCACCAACACGCTCAATCACTGAGCCACAGAGGTCGTCTCATCTGGCAAAAGCAATGACGCGGCGACGATAAAATATAACATGTTATTGTGTATGATATGTTCAAAAATAAAAAGAAACAAAACAAACTGACTTTCGTACACTGCGTTAGAAACGAAAGAATTGTTCGATAAATACGCGGGTAAGGCGTGCGCTAGCAAAACTGACATAGGTCTGTCCTCGTCAACGCCTAGCGGGCGACTGTGGGGCGACTCTAGCGGCTTACGCACGCTGCATTTCAATATTAATTTATTGTTAAAATAATTAAACCAACATGCAAAATGTAACCAGAAATTATTCTTTTTTAAGTTATTAGCTTTTCGTAGATATGATTTTTGAAAGTAAAACTATCATGAACTTCATGAACAAAAAGAAAAATATTCAAATTTAGCCTCCTCTTCGGAATTATTTTTGATCGAGTGAAGTTTTCAATATTATGTTTCGAACCACAAATTGTTAAAGAACATTAAGTAAACAACAATGTGTTTTTTTTTTTGGCTTTTTAAAGTTACTATTTGTTTGTTTATTATCGATTCAAAGTCATGTAAAATTGGGTCCACGTGGCCTTAAGACTTTCGAACGAAAACAGTGTTATGTAAACACAAGAGTTTGGGATCAGTGTTTTATAAACCCAGAAGAAATTGTCAATTCTATTTTCGCATTTAATTCTAATGTTTACGAAACTGTTATAAAAAAGTATACCATTTTGTGGGTAAATTACAAAACACTGTGCGACGTCTTAAGCTTGTCCCTTATCCCTAAAATTCCTGGAGTTATTGACCATAAAGCAGTTGTCACAATAAAACACACACACACCTCTTAAAGTGCAGTTGATGCTCGTTCCGCAGTCGTAGTCGGTAGACAACCTTATCCTGTTCAGAGCGTTGTCGGCGAACGTTACGAGCTGAAACAACGTTTTATAGTTAGTAAGATATACATCATCATCACTACTTACTTGTAGGACTGTTGGTGCAAGTTTATCCTACAGAATCCACCAAAAATACTTATCTAAGGCTTAATTCGAAGTGAAAGTCGAAGCGCTGAGAATATAATAGTTAATACCTTTATATAAAAAAATTAAACTGCCGAAAAAACTGAAATGCAAAAAATAACATTTTATTTTAATTTTACCATAATAACTAAGTAGTGAATGTAGCAACATTTTGAATAGCTATTTAAAAATGCAGCGCCGCGTCGAGTCACGTCTCGTGTCTCGGTGTGAACTGAGCCTTACTTCGCTAGCGCGTTGTGATTTCCCAAACTTTATGTGCCTTCATTAATAATTATTGTAAGTTCTAAACACTCTCTCATTATAACACTGAACAATCAAAAAGTATTAAACGTACGATTAACGTGTGTATAATATGAGGTACCCTCAACGTAGAGTACCTTAGTTTGAATATTGTTGCATCGAGATCGTCATAGAAACATGATTGCTCAAGGCGTAAGCAATAAGAACTATTAGCGACGCGACTAACGCACATACCGCCGCACTGCCTTTGCCACATGTCTCATAAATGTAAAAAAATATATCTATATTGCCTATGTTTATAATTTTGCCACGCCAAAAAACGCGGGGAGCGGGATCTAGTTTCCAAGTTCGGGCAGTCGAGTGCACATATTCTATGCACTACTAATTTGTCAAATAGTCTAGATTTTCTGTTTTTTGTTGTTTTATTGTGCCTCATAACTTTATATATTTAGTGCACTAGTGTTTTAGTGAATATACGGACTTCAAATCGTACATCCAGTCGTTTTACTCGTGAAATTCCTCCTCCCATTGCTTACTAAAGCTATAGCCCATAGACTAGTGTCGAATAGAGTGCCTATGCTATATTATATGCTATAGAGTGTGTTCTATATGCCGAGTAGTGGATGGAAGCAAGACAATATTCGGCCAGCTTTCACTGTATACACAGAACATAGTATAGTTGGTGTATTTATACACTGCTTGACAAGCTTTAAATATATTTTAAAATGTGTTAAATAAAAAGTTCAAATCTTATAAACATTGACACAAAACACTTTTTAACACAAGGTCTACTACAAACACACTAAGTAGTAAAGGCCTTTTTAATTCAGTTGTACAAAATCGTGCGAACCTCTAAACGAGTTAGTCACTTTGTTCGCTTCGACAAATCATAGACAACTCCAACAGTTAACCCAATGACGGTTTTGGACCCAAATCAATTACTGTACAAGTGTACAAGTTGTTAGCAAATGGATTAACCGGTAACAATCGAAACTTATACCGGGATTGTATTGAGAAACTAGCAGCTGAAGCAATTTTGCTATTCGGTGTAATTTTCGAGAACTATAGCGGTGAAGTTAATAGTGGATACTAATTCTAATTCCAATAGGTAATAATGTATATGAAAAGTTAGCGATGAAACTGGTTGAATGTATGAATCGTTGACACCCCTGAAAAGATTAAAATGAATATAGGCACAAATATACATAAATAGTTTGTTAAATAAGTACATGTATGTGGTCTGTATAGGTATTAGGTAATCTAGTAGAATGCATGTCCATGGGAAATATAAGCATATAGTATCCTAGTAAAATGTATATCCGTGGGAAATATAAGAGCATAGAATCCTAGTCAAATGCATGCCCGTAAGATATATAAGCACGTAGAATCTCAGTAAATTGCATGACCTTGGGAAATTTATGCGTATTGCATCCTAGTAAAATGCATACCCGTGGGATATTTTAGCACATCGTATCTTAGTAAAATGCATGCCCGTAGGAAATATAAGCACATAATATCATCTTAGTAAAGTGCATGCCTGTAGGAAACAAAAGCACGCGCTAATTTTGGTATAATTAAAATTAAACCAGTTCTGACTTCTTTTTTTTTTTTGGCCAATTAATAAGACAACTTCATTTTAAATAACTTGTGTAAAATTTTAGGCTTATTTAAATGTGTAAATTGTAACCAAACTGTATTTTTAAGTGGTTTAAAACAGAAAAAAATAGCTTTAAATAAACTTTTAAATGTAAAAATAAAATAATAAACTTTGTGAAAGGAACCAAAGCGGAAAAGCTGAAAACAATATTACGATGAAAATTTCATACAAAACAAGCCAATAAGGAAGTATATTGTAAGCGCTAGGGACCAGCGAAATCGAATTGTGGCGAAACAGCACTCATAATATAAGATAACGTTTTTGGAGAACATTCAGGAGAGTTTGTTTCAAATAGTGCTGAGATGAAACTTGCAGCAGATTTTGAAGTTAAGCTACTAAACTTCAAAACTCGCATTTAAATCTAGGTACGTTTTAAGGGTTCCGTTACAGAGAACCCTTATAGTTTCGCTCCGTCCTTTCTAACTTCAGTAATTATGAATTATATAAATGGACATACATGTATTTAAAAATTTTAATTTTGGCATCATAAAAATATAATAATAATTTTATATTTAAGGGGTAGTCACACACGTGAAGATATATAATTTTTATAAGATTTATAATTTATTTACAAAGAAAAATATTTTTTCGTTCTACCCCATCGTGTGGGGTATAGTTTTTTACAAAATCAACCATCCTTGAGTAATCGACCTCCAAACTAACGCCTCCCCCCACCTTTTCATATTTTAAAAGTTTTTTCTTTTTACAAAATTCAGAAAGACAAAATGTTAATTATTTTACAACTAGCGGTCCCGACACTCGTTGTTCTGTCTTAAATATGAACTGGAATTAATAAATGACTACACCTATAATGCAACTTACCTACTTCTACACCTACTCCTACTACCTATACCTTTTCGAATATCTAAACCCTCTTTAAACTGTTTAAACCTTCTCTGAATTTCCACAATTATTTTGCGACCATAATAATTAGCAAAATCGCTTTAGCCCTTCTCGAGTTTTGAGTCCCTCGGGAACGGGATATAAAGTATCATATGTCCTTCTCCTGTTTCTAAACTACTTTCCAACCAATTTTCAGCTAAATCGGTTTAGCCGTTCTTGAGTTATAAATAGTGTAACTAACACAACTATCTTTTATATATACAGATATACTAATAACTATCTTTGTTGTTTTAAATATATACGCAAACAAAGAGAACAATAGAAAACATAATGCTATGAATTTAAATATTATATCACTTATTAAATGTGAAAAAATACAATATTACATTGCTCTGCTCGAATTGAATATTTTCATCTCAGAAGTATTACGTTATATCCAAACAAATATTTACACAAAAACGTTTAAATTAAATTGGATCTGTGGGCCTAGCAGAAACATTTGATAGCGGCGTAAACGTAAAGTTAACGAATGAGAATTGTATGAAAATATATCAAAATCATGACAGGGCCCATAGAGGGGCAATTCTGCTAAATAAAACCTGCATTAATACAAATTACAATCAAGACCCGGTACGCTAAAACTCTCAAAAGGTATGAACGTTAAACCAACGTTAAACCAACGTGAAACGCGCTCTGATTGGTCGAAACGTCATAAAATCCGTTCATGCTAACATGTCGCTACACTTTCAATCCAAACAAAGTAAAATTTTTTTTTACGTGGTAGAGCCATGCTTCGGCACGGATGGGCCGGCTCGACCGGAGAAATACCACGGGCTCACAGAAAACCGGCGTGAAACAGCGTTTGCGCTGTGTTTCGCCGAGTGAGTGAGTTTACCGGAGGCCCAATCCCCTACCCTATTCCCTTCCCTACCCTCCCCTATTACCCTATTCCCTCTTAAAAGGCCGGCAACGCACTTGCAGCTCTTCTGATGCTGCGAGTGTCCATGGGCGACGGAAGTTGCTTTCCATCAGGTGACCCGTTTGCTCGTTTGCCCCCATATTTCATAAAAAAAAAAAAAAAAATGAAGTCTACTTAAAATACGAGAATTGAGGTTCTGATTTCATTGGATAACGTTACATATCCGCCGCTGTCAAATATTCCTACTAGCCCCCCTGAACAGAGACTATTTTGTGAATTTGTCATTCTAACTTGTAAGTTATGTATCCCGTGTGATTGGACATGAGAATAGTTTGTAACTATACTTTGTCACGGGAAAAAATCCGGGTCAGAGGTGAGATTCTAACGTATTGCTGTTTGAGAAGTCAATTTGCGGAAAATCTTGACTAAAACTTTTTTCTGTATATTTTTCCTCTTTTTAATATAATAGGTATATCTGTGATAAATTTACTGTCTTTTTTCGATGATATTTCATTACAAAACAATTCTTACATTATCTCGTCAAAAATATTAATAGGCCTTGCTTAAGTTTTAAAATATGGAGCGGTGTGCTCCTAACATAGGTAGGCAGTTTTTCTGTTGTTCATACTTTGTCACGTAAATCAATGGTAAGTTTCCACCCCTTTAAATTTTGAAAACACATTTTTTTCCAGATATAGAATCTACGTATGGTTACTACCTTTTTAAGAAAAACTGCACAGTGTGCCTGTAGCTAATGCTTTCAATATTAAAAGAAGGCAGATGCTTTCTTCCAACTTAACGTAACGTAACGTGCCGCCACATCATCAGTATGCAAAGATGGAGCAGTGAAAGTCATCTTAATGTCTGTGTCCTGCTTGCCCTTTCTTACCATCTTCTTTATATTAATAGTTGCGTTTACTCATCCAGATTTACAGTGTCGTCTCCAGAGCGTATGTCTAAGCTGCAGCAGTAGCCTCACGCGTCGCCGCAGCAGGACATCATCATCAAGAGTCTTACCTACTTCTTCATCCTTACCTTCTACTTTCAGTAATTGCTTTGTATTCATCATCTGCCTATTTCCAACAAGTTACAGCAGTAGCCTCATTCGCCTCCGCAGCACGTCGTCATCGGGAGACAGAGATGGAGCGGTGAACGCCGCCTTGATGTCTGTCTTCAGCCTGCCCTTCCTTACCTTATACTTTCAGTAATTGCCTTGCATTCATCATCTGCCTATTTCCAACAAGTTGCCTCTACCTACCCTAATCCACTGTTCAGTCTCCAGCAGCGTGTCTCCCGGCTGCAGCAGTAGCCTCACTCGCCTCCGCAGCACGTCATCATCGGGAGACAGAGATGGAGCGGTGAATGCCGTCTTAATGTCTGTTTTCTGCTTGCTGGCGAATATACCGTAGGCTTTGTCGCGTTCCAACTGCGAAGAGATGGTGATTTTAAACTTTTATCTTAGAATACGGGTTATGCTTTTTGAGCGAATCTTAAAAAAAAGTTCCACTTATCAATTATTATTCGAGCGCTAAAATAACTATGACAAAAGCGTACAATTCTGTATTCATTCATTCTTCATTCATTCATTATTTTTCTACATGTAAAAATTTGTTTTTTTAAATATTAGGTATAATTAGGTATTACAACTTGATAAAAGTAAAAAGAATTAAGATTTTATGTGTAGTTTTGTATTTATATGCATTTCAAAATGTAAAAAACCTACATAATTAATTGACTTACATCAAATACTAAAATATTTATTATGGTTATATGAACATAAACGTTCAAACTACGGAGATAATTATCAGAAATTTCGCGCATATGGGCATATACGAGTATTTCGTAGCAACATTCGTAGCGTGTGACGTCACCTGCTTGTACTACTAGGTACAAGGACTACTAGGACCGTAGGTGGTACGGTTTTAACAGACTCACAAAAGTGCTTCGAATAATCCTTTAATTCCTTTAAAATATCGATTGTCTTATTTTATTTAAGAGCACTATTCATTTTATTTAAGAGCACTATTCATTTAAGTAATAAAAAATACCTAATTTAAAAATACTCATTGATCATAAAACAAGATTTTGTAAAAATCACACTGAATTAGCGTAAAGAAGATTCTGAAATGTCAAAAACAAACGAAAAATGACACAAGCTACTTAACGAATTACAGTAAGCCATTTTGACATATTACGGATCTAGGTAGTACGCGTGATTTACTGTATTCATAACGTGTATAGGCGTAAAACAATTACGTCTATTAACGAAACGCATTAAACTTTCAGGCTCGCCGAAAACACGCGAAAACATCCAACAATTAAATATCCAGTATACAGTCAAAATAAGGCTATAAATTCTTGTATTCTCATTTTTACGCGCTTGTTTATAATCTTGTTTTTATTATCTCCCATTCGCATAAATATCATATTATATGGCGTAATTATATTTTCCTTAGCGGGCCCAATGAATCTTAATGGGAAAAAATATTTTCTCGAGCTTCATACCATGTGTAAATGTAGGATTATCGAATTTTCGCTATTTTTCTGTATTTACACCTGTTTCACGTGAGTCATGACTTTATGTGTGACAAATAATAAATTACCTTTAATGACAAGCCTTTGTTACTTTCCAGTAGCTCATCCCACGCGAAAGACGCGCGCGCGCTGGTCGCACTGGTCCTAGTAACCCAGCTCCACCAGGTCCGCGAAAGGCACCAGCCATCTTCTGTCCTCGCTGCTAGACATGCTCGTAGACAGTTGCAGGCAGATGCGGAGCAGAATAAGGGTGGAGCGCACATAAAATAGTTCTAAATAATACATTACCTTCAATGACAAGCCTTTGTTGCTCCCCAATAGCTCATCCCACGCGGCCGACGCGCGCTGGTCGCACTGGTCCTGGTAGTCCAACTCCACCAGGTCCACCAGGGACACCAGCCATCTTCTGTCGTCACTGCTGGGGGTACCCGTGGACAGGTGGAGGCAGATACACAACAGCGCGAGAGTGGGGCGCATGATTCTGGAAAGAAAGGAGTAGTTTGTAAGTGTGTGATATGAGGCATCTTCTGTATACTCTGTTCATCGTACATGACGTAGGTATTGGATAATAAGGAAGGATTTTTCAAAATTCAACCCACAAGGGGCTAAAATAGGGGATGAAAGTTTAAAATCTAATTTCACGCGGGCAATGTTAAAATATAACGGCATCGGCATGGACTTAGAAAAAAGGCGGACGGAAGGTGAGCTAAGCATTGAGTGAAGCACAACAGTGGCGGCGACTTACGATTGTGTGATTTACCGATAATTGCCACCATTGTCGTACCTACTGGCGGGCGATCGTCTTACTTTGCTATGAATGTGTGCGTGCGTGCGGCACGTGTCGCTACGATACGGCCGGCTTGCTTTGATTGCTTCACTATTCATATTACTGAAGCGGTATCGGCCTTTTTTTCTACGTCTATCCTTTTTTTCTACGTCTATGTATAACGGTATTTACATTTTACGATGACATATAAGTACATTGAATCAGAACGGAGTATACTAGTATAGCTCATTTAGCATGCAATATGTCCTCCGACCTACAGTTCAGTAACGCACTGTATGCACTGCATAACTCCGGTCGGCGTCACTAAATCTAATCAGTTAATTAATCCAACACTTGTGTTACGGCTGTTACGTGAGGTGGCATAGCAATAGGTTTGTGACATCTTGAACCCTAAGACATTTAATACGGGTAGTTGATGACACGTATTTTTTATAGGTACGATCAAGAGATAATTCATAAGCAGGCAGTGTTATTATTATTTATTTGTATATAACCATAGACGTTTATGTCACTCCCCACATCGATCTCGGTGACGGTGGTCGTTTCATTGAAACTAGGCCTACGCAGGAGTAATTTTATAGTGCCCAAGTATGTGCGCAGTACACAAGCGCAATCTCTCTTTACTCTCGTAATCTAGTGGGACGGATAACCAACAAGAAGGGATGAGGCGCAGGTCCGACTTTTTACAAGCCCATCCGACGCATGGATCATCTTTCTTGTCAGACAATCAGGTGATCAGCCTGCATTGTCCTAACCAAACATGGAAACAACATTTTTTGTTGTTCCAGTGCGGGAATCGAACCCACGACCTCCGAGTCGAGAGCCAATGCTCTAACCACTAGACCACAGAGGCTGTGAAACCATTGACGTATACATTATAGACGAGGCATGTTGAGGCAAAAAGTGTCTCCAGTTAAATGGCTACTTTTGAGATTTTTGGGGTTATTTTGATATTTGATATATGGTGAAAACCTTTCAAGTCATGAAAATCAATGGTGAATTCCTTCAGTGTGATTCTTGTCTTAGACCTGCTCGACTAGTTTCTCGAGATATTTTCCTTTGCACAAGAGCGCTTCAAATTTTTTAACACAAAGTGACCGCACCGACTGCAGATGTGGTTGAAGCAGATATTAAAAATTGGATAAACAGATAAACAGCTACAGTTAGCTTTCATTTTGGTGCTCTACTCAATCATACGTACGGTGTGTCCACGATTGTGTGGAAAAATTGTGGGTTGTTGAAGGGGATGTCAAAATTTTCATAGGATCGTTTCATGAATATGAATTTTCTCTGTGGTTGATATTCGTATTTACACGTGAGTATGTGTGCGTGCGCCGGATTCATCGGCGCTGTTAAGCGATTATGGTCATGCATTATATTATGTTGAGTTTTATTCTCATTTACATTTAATATGTTGTGATGTTGAAGCGACCATAGATATTAACCTACTACTATTATAAATGTGAAAGTTTGTGAAGATAGATGGATGTTTGTAACTCTTTCACACAAAAAACTACTGAACGGATTTGGATGAAATTCTATATGGTAGTAGTTTAAGCTCTGGATTAAAACTTAGAAATTAGAATACTCTTTATCGCGAAAAAGTACAGTGTTCCCGTTTAATACAGTACTAGATGTTGCACGCGACTTCGTGAGCGCAAAAATCTCGCGGTAACCGTACATTTTGCCGCGATAAAAAGTAGCCTATGTCCTTCCCCGTAGTCTAATCTATATTTGTACTCAATTTTTATCAAAATCGGTCCAGTAGTTTCGCCTATTCCAGTAGTAGAGCCTATTCAAAAAAACAAACAAACAAACTTTTCCTCTAATATTAGTATAGATTTACGCGACCGGAGCCGTGGGTAACAGCTAGTTATTAATATTTTCTGTAGACTGTACTGCACCTAGAGGTTTCATATCAAATTATAAACAACTATTTGAAAAGCTAAAACTCGTATTTATCCCCAATTCCATTACTGTTCATTAAATATAAATGTATTATAATAACTGTTATATCGTAAAAGCTTTTAAATCCCCTAAACGATCAAACGAAGTAATGCTAAAATTTTCTTTTTCTCCCGGCCTAACCTTTTGTTGCTCGATAATAACTTCACAAATGGATTACTCTCGAACACTATAATCATCATTATCACTGTACATAATTAATTTAAAAGTAAATATGTAAAAAAAATATTTTTTTAATATACGTAAATTAATTATCACTGTTAAAGATTTTAACTTAAAAAAAAAACCGGCCAAGTGCGAGTCGGACTCGCGCACCAAGGGTTCCGTTCAAACCTGTTGTCATTTTGTTACAGCTTAAAGGTATTATAAACCACAGTATTTGATACGAATTTCAATTTAATACCTGTAGGCGTTCATGAGGAAAGGAGTTGTAAGTTTAAAATTATTAAAATATTTTAAATATATGATGTAACTAAAATTTTACGGTTTTAGGAATTTTTCCATTATCTGTGCTATAGGACGTTGCTTTGTTCCAAACTTTAAGATTCTAAGTTTACAGGAAGTACCCTGTAGGTTTTGAGTTTGCGAGTGCAGAAATTTGCGGCATAAACTGCTGTATCTTTTGATTGCGTTGGCTTAGAAGTTTGATTTTTTCACAGCTCTAAGGGACAGTAGACCTGAGTATTTGATATAAATTCCAGCTCGATACCGCCTCGCGTTCCTGAGAAAAAGGGTCTTGACAGACAGACGGACGGACAACAAAGTGATCCTATAAGGGTTCCGTTTTTTCCTTTCGAGGTACGGAACCCTAAAAATGGGTGTTTCCCAAAGATAAAATTCAGATAGATCGATTTTGCTCCCCCATTTTTTTCATTTTTTTCGAATTTTCTTCTTTTTTGAAAAAAAAAGTGCAAAATAAGTTTAACAATAACAAAAAAATTTAAACAGAAATCAAGTGTATTCTCGAATAAAACTTGTTTGGATTACATAATAAATGTAGCTAGTTTTAATTATTAGTGGTAATTAAATCACAGCTCCTATGAATCTGGAATCCATATGTGTCTGGCATTATGCATATCTGGTATTAGGCGTATCTACGCCTACGCATAATGCCAGATAGATCCGTATAATAGCAGATGATTTAATACGGATCTGTCATTTTTCGAATCTGGCATTCTACTAATTCTGTCATTCTGCGTATTCGTCATTTTACATAATATCTGGCATTATGCATGCAAATCGTAATTTAATAGATATACTTGCAGCCGTTTCCGAGATTCCGAATGTGATACATAGGTACATATTACAAAAATAAACAGGCAGTATTCCACGGGAACACTGTACTTCTTTCGGAATAAAATGTAGCCTATGTTTTAATCCCGACCCTAAATTACTACCATGCTAAATTTCATCTGGTACATAGATAGTTTTTGCTTGAAAGAGTCATAAACGTCCATCTATCCATCCATCCATCCTCACAAACTTTTATAATAGGAGTAGGACATAATATAGCACCACGATTTTGTTTATTTACTCCAATACTTACATTTATTACTTTTTCGCACTTTTATTTCAGAAAATAAGCAAAAATAAGTGTTGAACATAAAAGTCAACGGTTCGTTTTATGTGGCGACATATCTTGGCGGGGAAATGTGAGCCTCGCCGGGCCAACTATGTTTGAAGATGGAATTAAATTCAACGTTTTCTATTCAGACTTTTTGACTTCAAAGATATACTAAGCCTCTATTTAATACTAGCTGACCCGGCAAACTTTGTTCTACCTTAGAGGCAATAAATGAGCAGATTTTGGATTTAATTAAGTGCAATTTTTATTAGGATAATAGATATAATTAAAAAGAAATCAATTATTTTAATGATCGTTAAAATGGGCCATGTATCTTCAGTAAAGCATCTTGTAATAGACGACATTTTAGGCTACTTTTTATTGCAAGAAAATTTCATGATGATCGGGTAAGTAGTTACGTAAAAGCGTAAATACAGTATTCCACGGGAACCGTATATTTTTATGAAATAAAGAGTAACCTATGTTCTTCCTCGTAGTCTACTTTATATCTGTGCCAAATTTCATGATGATCGGTTAAGTAGTTTTTACGTAAAAGCGTAAATACAGTATCCCACGGGAACCGTACATTTTCCCGCGATAAATAGTATCTTATGTCCTTCTCCTGGTTCTAAGCTACCTTCCTACCAATTTCGATAAAAAGTAGCCTTTGTCCTTCCTCGTGGTCTACTTTGTATCTATAGCAAATTTCATGATGATCGGGTAAGTAGTTACGTAAAAGCGTAAATACAGTATTCCACGGGAACCGTACATTTTTATGTAATAAAGAGAAACCTATGTTCTTCCTCGTAGTTTACTTTATATCTGTGCCAAATTTCATGATAATCGGTTAAGTAGTTTTTACGTAAAAGCGTAAATACAGTATTCCACGGGAACCGTACATTTTCCCGCAATAAATAGTATCTTATGTCCTTCTCCTGGTTCTAAGCTACCTCTCTACCAATTTCGATAAAAAGTAGCCTATGTCCTTCCTCGTGGTCTACTTTGTATCTATAGCAAATTTCATGATGATCGGGTAAGTAATTACGTAAAAGCGTAAATACATTATTCCACGGGAACCGTACATTTTCTGCAATAAAAAGTAGCCTATGTCCTTTCCCGTGCTCTATTTTATATCTGTGCAAAATTTCATGATGATCGGTTAAGTAGTTTTTACGTAAAAGCGTAAATACAGTATTCCACGGGAACCGTACATTTTTATGCAATAAAGAGTAACCTATGTTCTTCCTCGTAGTCTACTTTATATCTGTGCCAAATTTCATGATGATCGGTTAAGTAGTTTTTACGTAAAAGCGTAAATACAATATTCCACGGGAACCGTACATTTTCTGCAATAAAAAATAGCCTATGTCCTTTCCCGTGCTCTACTTTATGTCTGTGCAAAATTTCATGATGATCGGGTAAGTAGTTACGTAAAAGCGTAAATACAGTATTCCACGGGAACCGTACATTTTTATGCAATAAAGAGTAACCTATGTTCTTCCTCGTAGTCTACTTTATATCCGTGCCAAATTTCATGATGATCGGTTTAGTAGTTTTTACGTAAAAGCGTAAATACAGTATTCCACGGGAACCGCACATTTTACCGCGATAAATAGTATCCTATGTCCTTCTCCTGGTTCTAAGCTACCTCCCTACCAATTTTCAGCCAAATCGGTTCAGCCGTTCTTGAGTTATAAATGGTGTAACTAACACGACTTTCTTTTATATATTATATAGATATATTATAATTTAAGATACTTTTTAGATTAAGTTATGAAGAATTTTAACATATAAACGTAACTGGTTTGACGACCTTTGCCGCTTAGTGGTTAGTGCGTTAGGGCTCAGCCGGAGGTCGCGGGTTCGAGTACCGCCAAGAAAGATATAGTTTTCTTTGTTCCTGAGTCATGGATGTTTATTAAATAATAAAAATCTTAAAATATACATGTTATATATATTAGAAAAAGTATTATCTAAATACATTTCCGTTGTCTGGTACCCGTAACACAAATTTTTCGAAAACTTACCACGTGTATCTGTATAAATCTGAAAGTTTATGAGGACGTATGAATGGATGTTTGTTATCTTTCACGCAAAAACTACTAAACGGGTTTTGATGAAATTTGGTATGGTAGTAGTTTAAGCTCTGGATTAACACATAGTCTACTTTTTATCCCGAAAAAGTACAGTGTTCCCGTGGTTTACTGTACCTATTTACGCGGGCGGAGCCGCGGGCAAAAGTTTGCTATTTTTATAAAAACATCAGACAAAAGTACGGATGTGAAGCGTGATATCCGGTGCGAAAGCGATCTGTCTCGCGCAGCCGTAACACGAGACAAACAAGGGTATGATGACTTATGGTGTCTATAGACACACGAATTTGGTACGGAGCGTACAGCGGATCTGGTACGCTCCGTACCAGATCCGAGCGTGTGTAGGGCAGTCCGGCGAACATATGAAGAAGGCGAAGAGTTCGCCGTTGTCCGCATCGGATCTGGTCCGCTCCGTACCATATCCGTGCGTGTGTAGAGCAGTCCGGCGGTTAGGCCTACAGCGGTAACAGTGTTGCCAACTTAGGGGTGTACCCCCCAAAATTAGGGAAAATATCTACGGGGATTTTCTAGGGGACAGGATGTTTAGAGTTTACTCGTTATGAATCAATTTGTATGTAATAATAAAAAATATTTTAATGTGTGTATATAGCCAGGGATATGAAAATGTATTGGGAGTGAAATCAGATTAAGACAAGTTAGTTTTATGTTATTCACGCGTAAGTCTTTATGTTAAACACATAACCTTTCTTTCTAGCTTATTATCTCTTAGACCTGTCAATGGTATAAGTAATTAGGGGTAAAATATGGGGAGAAATATTTTTTAAAGTGTTGGTATCACTACCCGTTATCAATGAATTGCGGGAATCATCGTCGTCGTTTAAAAACAGCACTGTAAATAGAACTCTGTGCTAATGTAGAGATCGTCTAAGCTGAAATGACGCGCCCCACCTCCACATTTACTCACACAATCAAATTTCAAAATACACATAAAATGCAATTATTATTGGTCGTTGAGTTGCCAGTTATCAAACGTAGGAAGCACGCATCGTTCTCGGATTTGTTGTCCAACTAGTTTAGTAGATCGTGAACTTGCGACAGGAGAGGACGTCTTGTTCTATACAATGTGACGGCGCTGCTCCATAGAGCGAGCGTTGTCGGATTTATCATCCGACTAGTCGGCCGTCATGTGCACATACAAATCATACTTCACCGAATAATGACACTCCCACACAGATGCAGTGCCGTTATTAATATTCACACTCACACTTATAAATAAAGTAATCAAGTAGTGGGGCGCGTCATTTTAGTTTAGACAATCTCTAAAGCCTAGTTCGCATTAGGCCAGTATTTTAGTCGAGTAACGAGTAATTTAGTAGCTAAACGCGTCTGAACACCAACATTTTAGTCGAGTAGATTAATAAGTAATTTAGTCGAGTCAATCCATTTATTTCTATTTTTCATGGGCGAGTAGCCCCCCCACCAGGCGTCCCCGCTCACTGGCTCACCGACTAAACAAGTCCGAACCTATCGATTTAGTCGAGTTCATTAGTTGCTACAAAAATAGCAGAAAAGTTTCACGATTTTCGGTCATTCTTAAAGTATCAAAGTATTATTTCGGATCTTTCAACGATTCCTTCAGAAGACAGTTAATTGCTCCTAATATATTTCGATAATGTATTTCTATTGATCCATTTTCTTATCCATAGCTTCTTTTTTATGACACAAACTTCTTCATTCACCTCTACTAAAATAACTTTTACAATTAGATTAATCAGTTTATTCACTTTGGAGGCAATCGTAGGCTATTCATCTTTTAAACACGCCTCACTTGTGAACTGCACTTGAACGCAAGTGCGAACAGTTTTCCGGTTAGTAGCGAGTTGAAAGTGAGTTAGTTGACTAAAATACTGGCCTAATGCGAACTAGGCTTAATAGAGCATAAAATCGAACACACGAGTGTCGAGCTATACGGTCCACTGCACCGTATCAAATCCGTGCGTGTGTAGCGACACCGGATTCGGTCTGCGGATATGGTCCGCTGCACGGTCCGTACCAAATTCGTGTGTCTGTAGATAGCATTACAGTGGCAATCATGATTTTCCACTGAAGGATTTGGTAAAGACGACATGACCTTTGGGATCTGGTCGGCTATGGTGATAATCTAAGGGTTCACACCGCGACGCAGAGTTGCATTTTTTTAAGATAGCAGCTAGGTATTTATTTATTTATTTGCGATATATGAGTTTTTATTATTATTATATACTAAGCACATTTTGTTATTTATTACTAATGTCAAGGTTACATAAAATAATATTTGATACAGTCTAAGAATGTCCAACTAGCATACAACAACTAGTCAAAATTAAACTTTATTCACTACACAAGAAGATACAAGTTTAATTAGTCGTCGCGGTGTGAACTGACCCAATGCAATAATAATGGGAAACTTTGAAAAAGTTTCTTTTTTGTTCCACTGCTATCTATATATTATATAAAAATGTTATGTTGGTTTGTGTTCGCTTCAAAAGTTCTGCACCGATCGAGCTGAAATTTTAGCATGATATAAAATCCGCATCAAGGATTGTTTTATCTATTTTTTGCATCAGTCACATATCCGCGAGCACGAAAAAACTATTTTTACGCGGGCGGAGCCGCGGGCAACAGATAGTATTTTATAAAATACGACTCACGACCAAGGGTATACGTATAAAATCTTCTCTCTCGCGAGAATATCTAAACGTGAGAGCGAAAAAGAGAAGGCAGACGACCTTCACGTTTCTCAGGGCTTTTCGGCATCTGAATGTATAATTTAATAATTGTGTTTATTTCGAATCCTCCACTCCAAATCTCCAAAATGTTCGATTCGCGGTATAATTTCAGTCTCAGTATATTTTGTCTCAATTTGACGTGTGTGCGAATGCCATAATTATAATTGATAAATTTTAATTACGATAATTGGACTTCAGATCAACAGTTTTTAATCATGCATCACAAATATTAATGTATTTTTAGCCAGTTTCGCTCTAAAGTGTACTTAATCTTATTACTCTAAATTGTAAGTGTCGAATACTCCACCACAGAGGAAATTCGTAGCACCGATCCCAACCATATAGTTAAGTTTATGAGCAGCATAGACCTGGGGCCGGTACTACGAGTATAACGCGATGGAGTTACAATTATAGATCTACTTGGGTCGCAATGACATTAGGGCTCGATTTTCGACCAGCAGTGTTATTCTCTAAGAACATTTTCATATATCTCGACAGCTGAATCCGCGGCAAGTGTCAAATATCATATAAAAATTTGACACTCACCGCGGATTCAGCTGTCAAGATATATGAAAATGTTCTTAGAGAATAGCACTGCTGCCTTCGATAAAAAAAAACTCAAGTGTCGCACAATAAAGCCTATTACGATTTATTGCGAAAGTCGAGTACCTACATTTGGTTTACGTAAGTACACTACGGCCGCTGTATCTTGACGGGTCTGAACATAGGCTCTGCGAACTTTAGCGCATGTACAACTCGTGAAGAAAACTGTTATTGTATTATTTTTATATACCTATGTACTAATACAATTTCCCTAATACAGTTGACCAATTAGTACAAATAAAATAAATACGAAAACACTTAGAAACAGTTATTGCGCGACCTTCTGCGCGAAGTTCACACTCGCCAAGATACATCGGCCGTATTGTACCTAGTGTGAGCTATCTCACTGTCTGAAACCTGAACTAATGCGGTTTTAATGAAAAACCCACACGAGAGTCGCGGGCTTAGCCTCGACAATAGGGGTGTCGAAAACGAAAAGTGTTTTTTATTATCTTTCTGCTACTATTATAAAATATGTGAAAGTTTGAGGATTTTAATGGTATGGTAGTAGTATGCTCTGGGTTAACATACATGCTACTTTTTATTCAAAATAGGTATATTTTCCCGTGGGATTCTGTAATATTATGTGTATTTGTTTGATAGACTTTCTTGTCCTAATATTGATAGGGATAAACTGGTTTGAATGAAAATTGGTATATTGGTAGTACCCGAAGCGTTTATTTTTCAAGTTACAGGTAACATCTAGTTCAAATTAGTTACACAAAACGAAGTAATTTGAGTTTTAGGGGAGCAAAATTTTGACATTTATATTTTAACAATAGGCATTCACTACAGTACCTATGTTGATTTGTTGTGATTTAAACGTCAAAAAGTAAAATTGAAAATTTTAAAAACCCCCGAAAAATAAACTAAAAATAAACTCTAAAAAATAATAAATAATATTTTAAACCTATTATAATTATATCGTCACATATAATGTTATGTACCTAAGTTGAAATATTTTTATTTTACAATCTTCGCCTCGTCGGGGGACCGCTAAAGTTTATAAAGTATTTTTCCAACAACAGCTAATTAATTATTACGAATTACATTTACAATTTTTTTGGGAGTAAATTCTTTTGTTGCAATCTGCGACTACACCTCTTTTTCTCACTTAGCGGTCCCCCGACGAGACGACGATTGGAAAAAAATAATTCAACTTACATAATATTATAATAGGTTTAAAATATTATTTATTATTTGTTAGAGTTTATTTTTTGTATCGGGGATTTTTAAATTTTACTTTTATTTTGTCCTTTTTAAAGTAGTTATAAATAATGGTTAAAACCCAAAAAACAATATAATTTTTCAAGAATTTAATTTAAAATATAATCTGAGTTCTCAACTTCGTAATCCATCGTTAACTAATAGCTCCCAGGACGCTTGAAGTAAACTAAACTCGACAAAGTTGACAACCCTAGGTGAGTTCAAATTAAAAGCTCGTCTCGAAAGCGACGCCAATTTAAATGCTTTGACATGATTGTCTTTTCATTCATTCATTCATGAAACTGAAAATGGCGGTTCTTAAATATTATTCCATCATGGCGAACAATGAATCGAATATTTTCAATCTGAATCGGAATATTTTAAAGCCGATTTTTAAATCGACTTTTTAGCATGAATATGAAGTCAATGTTATAACTACTCTTTTCTTGTAATATAAGTCTATTTCATATTATGCCGACAGGATATTTTAAAATCTGTCATACTATCTTTTAACTATATTTATGGATGGTTTTAGAGATTAGATGGTTTAGGTAGAGACTTCAGGCGAATGCGACGGATATGCGTAACCTTCCGGTCAATCCAGCGGTGGTAGTTGGTACAGAGTACAGACATTACAGACAGTATTGTGTTTTATAATAGGTACCTACCGAATACCTGAACCTCAATTCTCCTATTTAAAGTAGACAATATAAACAGTCAATTTCACTTTCTTTGGATTGAAAGTGTAGCGTCATAAATAAATAAAATAAATAAATAAATAAACATTTATTCAACCCTCACATTCACATCACACTAAATTATCACAAGGTATCTGATATAAACAAAACTATCACTAACATACAGAAAAAGAAAAAATTAAAAATAAAACACCTAATTGAAGGAAAACAGATTAACAAACAACAAATAGCTAAATATACAATAATAATAATAAAATATAAAAGTAATAATAATAAAAAAAAAAGACAGCCAAATTAAACAAACAATCAGAGATTATCTAAACCTGATGGTTAGGTACTTAGGTGTAAGGCAGTGCAATGCAAACGGTAGTTGAATAGGACTCCACTCAGGTGTGCGATCGCGGCATAGCACATAACTATACCGCAACCCCTGGTATTCTGTGGATCCTCGCTATCGCGTCATGTTACCGTGAACGGATTTTATGACGTTTCGACTTGATTGTAATTGTATTAATGCAGGCTTTATTTAGCAGAATTTCCCCTCTTTTTTCGTACCCAAATTGTTGCTAACTTAACAGTTATCAAAGAAATCAGTGATCGTTATTATAATATACCTGTTTTTGGTTTTAAAGTCATAAAAAGTCATTAAACGATCTAATCTTGTATATGATATTATAATATATAATCGTAATCTCGGCAACGGCTGCAAGTGTTTACATGAAATTTAGTATAAAGGGTGTTTTGGAGTGAAAAATCGGTCTAGCTAGATTAAAACAACGTTTTTTTAAGTTGTTAAGTAACTTAACTTTTTAAGCTGCATATATTTATTGTGTGAGGGATTTACAGCCTGTTTGAATAACCTATCTACCAAAAACTATTTGTTAAAAACATCGTCATTCAATCATTTAACGGTTTTGAGCGATACAAATTTGACGTTTCTAATAGTATTTGGTAGATAGGTTATTGAGACGGGTCCCTAATATCGGGGATAAATTGGTGTATTTACATTTTGTTGTAAAATTAGTATCCCTGATACTCTGTGGTTTATTGCAGATTCTCGTAGTTATCTTACAACTCAATGGCTAGCCGCACACTTGCAATATTATTGACAGAATAGTCATAAAATGACGGCAATGTGGCCCCGCACACAAGGAATATTATTGTCAATATGACCATTATTGCCAATAATATGGTGTGTGCGGCTAGCCAATGAATTTCAAATTAACTGTCTTGTTATCATAAACTGATCCAAAGTCGATAATCTACTACACTTTTGACGTTTGCACAGCATTTGACGGTTATGAAAATACTATTTTACAGTTAAATGAGACCGAAACGATCGATGTAATGTATTATTTTAAGATTAAAATAGCAGAAGTGCCTTCAAATAAACTCTACACGATTCAGTTCCAATTTCTTATAAATGTGACCTTTATGTAGGAAATAAGGGTTAAAAAACAAAAGGAGGGATCAAGTGTTCCCAGTTTCCCCTATAATTGATTATCAAAATATTTATTTTTGATTTTCATTTTCATAAGAAGTGTTCATACGATTAACAACAAGAATGAGTCATCATTAAAAAATCATAATTTTTGTAATCGCGGAAAAGTTAAAATGTTCGGTTTACCTGGTATTAATTTCATAATATTTTGGTCAGTATGTTGTTGAACACGAATTACGGTTGAAATCCGTCATAAAAAGGTTTAAAATTTAATACAGAATATGATATTAATCCGGAAAATTCACTAATAAATTGACATAAAGGTCCTTTGAATACGTACGAGTACGATAGGTACGAGTACATTTGGGTTTTGGGTTAATTAAAACAGCGCTATTATTTGTTTTTAATAATATTTATGGCCGCTATCACGGCACGTCAATCTGGCCCCGTGGAAAGTTCTCGAAGAACTAGTGTTACGGGTACGAGACAACGGAAATATATTTAATACTTTTTATTCTATACTTTTATTTCAGATTTTTATTATTATAATACACATATTTAACACACATCCATGACCCAGGAACACAGAAAACTATTTGTTTTCAACTTACTCCTACCTCACGCGTCGGGCGCTGTTGTACGCTCCAGTCACGCGCAATGTGACGCAATTAGGGGCCCCATACATGATCCGGTCTGCCTTCAGTTCGGCCTGAACGGATGCAAAATCGTATCGTCTGCGTGCAATTTCGAGATCGCATCAGTCGGCCGTACGGACTGAAGCGATTCGTTCGTGTTGCCAGCTCTGTTTTTTGTAAAACTACTAAACTCGTATTGAATTCTACTAAAAAGTAATAAAAAACTACTAAAGAAGCTACTTAGGAATCCCTGAAGCCCCCCAAAAACCATTGCATTTTAGGTTTGTTATATTAATTTTTTTTCATTCATTCAATTTTACTATAAATTTTACCATTAAATTAAAATATACTAGCAAATATTACGTATATAGTAATAAAACGGGTAGGTTTTAAGAAAATTACGGACGAATGTATTATGATGTTTTTTTTTGTGCTTAACCTAGGCCATTTTGCATATGATTACTGTCTGGCTCTTTCCTACTAAAACACTACTAATAACTAAATTTCTACTAAGGAGGGAATAAAATACTCAATTTAGTAAAATTTTGTAAAATAACTAAGCTGGCAACATTAATTCTGGCCTGACCGGGCGGCCTGAACGCGCGGTCTGTCCGCACCGTGTGTGGACAAATCGCTTCAGTTCTTGCCCGAGCCGCGGCCGTGCGGGCGTGTATCGTGTACAAGCGTTGTATGTGTTTTCGCGGTGTTTAAATACAAAATTGATAAACACGGCCGTAGCGCGCGGCAAACTGATGCGATTTTTCCGTGTGTGGGCTCGAATCCGTTCAGGCCTAACTGAAACAATCGGCCTCTCGTCTGTGGGAGCCTTTAGGTGTCAATAGGGTCACAATTATTTGTAATTTTAATATTTTAGCATTTCTTCTAAATGTTTTTACGTATAAGGTGCATTAGTTATTTATTGATTAAAAATTAGTAGTGCGATGTTGTAAAACATTCTTTTTAACAAGAAAACAACGCGACGATACGTGACGTGACACGACGCTGGTTTTTTTACCCGACTGCGCGATGCAAAGGAGTGGTAATGTGTTTATCAGCCTATGTATGTATGTATGTATGTATGTATGTATGTATGTATGTATGTATGTTCCTTTGAAGCACTATACAGACCAAACGCCTGGGCCGATTTTTATGATTCACACGTCAATCGATTCCTCTTAGTCCGGCGAGTGTCACTAAAAACATGACGTTAGTGAAAATTCAATATGGCGACTACTGGACGCCATATTGTGAAAATGAAAAAAATGAAAGTCAACAAACTATATCAAGTGGGGTATCGTTGAATAGGTATTTAAAAATCATTGTTAGTTTTCTCTCAACATTTTTCGATTCGACTGACCGTTTAGGATCTATATCGATTTAAAATTGCGTAACAACCATTCTCACATTCCAGTGCAATTGTGATGTAGGACTGATGCTGATAGGAAATCCAGCCTGGTAAATAGCTAGCTAGGTACTCATAACTAAAAAGTATAAAATAAAAAAATATAATTAAAAAAATTTAAAAACCCGACTGCGTAAAAAGTGAACCAAACTAAGTAGGTACATAATTAAAACTGAAAAGAAAAAAACAAGCACTTAGATATCCGGTGGTCTAGAATTGTATAATATTAATATATTGAATTAATACTATTGGAACATAACAACTGAACAGTCGGGATCCATTATTCGACAGCCAATCTAATTTTTCAATGGATCCTGACTGTTCAGTTGTTATGTTCCAATAGTATTAATTCAATAATATATTATACAATTCTAGACCACCGGATATCTAAGTGCTTGTTTTTTTCTTTTCAGTTTTAATTATGTAGGTACCTACTTAGTTTGGTTCACTTTTTACGCAGTCGGGTTTTTAAATTTTTTTAATTAATTTTTTTTTCTTCTTCGTCCTGTGTAACGAATAAAGTACAATTTTGAATAGATATTAAAATACAGTGCCGCGTCGCGTATCGTTTCGTTTCGATGTGAATGGGCCCTTATACGGATGCTGAAACTGTAAAGGAAATAGCTCTGTGTCATAAAATACTCTTAAGATAGCGTGGTGAACTACAACCTAATCCGTCGTACCCATTTCAAAACTAAGATAGGCTATGACGTACATTTGACAAAACAAATCGTCATACATTAAAAAGTTACATCATCTTATTTTCACCATACTTCAAATGTCAAAGTGGCCCCAAAATTTTCAAAATTGGGGCCTTTCAACTGGAGACACTTTTTGCCACATCACACAGACAGAGGCCTCGTCTATAATAACTACGTCTATGGAAAATAGCAGTAAATACGTGCCTACTGCCTAGCGCCGATTGAGTCCGTTAGTAGCTAAGCTAGGTAGGTATATATACATACCTATTATATGCCCACGAAAAAGACAACTTATAAACAATATCGTCAAATAACGTACAAGCTCGAACGAAGTCCCGAACCAGTGATTGATGATCATGGCGTGTTGAAATAAGCAAATTATAAGAATAATTATTATATGTAAGCCCGAAATAAATTTGGATCTATACGAGAATCTTCATTACAATGTTTCAAAACTTTAATTGAGTTTGTCTTATTTTAATTAAAAAAACTTATTTGGACTAATTTTAATTAACTACAGGTTCTATATTATGACCCTAAATATATGTTTAGTTATCGACGTTAATTTTTGAAAATTATCATCAGTATTTTTGATAGCAATATTTTGTAGAATTTAAGAGTTTAAGATTAACGCTATAAATGCAGCAATGTTTTATATACAACATCAAAAAATTAAACATCGTTAAAATAGCTCACATCAAATTATTTTGATTGATCGATTTTCTTGAAATTTGGAACACATATAGAGTAGACCACGGGGAAGGACATAGGCTTTTATTGATGCGAAATGCACGGTTCCCGCGGAATTTCCTTTTGCACGTACAAAGTTGCGGGCATTATCCTTAACAAACAAAGTGATAGATAGATAGAACATAAAGTGCAAATTTAAAAAACACGCCAATAGGTAGGTAACAAGTAATAATGCTGTCTTATACAATTCCTATTTCTTTAATGATTTTATGCATTAATTTTGACCATAAATAGCCTTTATGTAAAAACAAAATTGAAATACAATTATATACCACATTAATTTATTCCTCATTCATTTACAATTGAGTCCGTGACATTTGGCTTCAGAAAGTCGGGCGAAATTCAGTTAGCAGCAAGAGCTAATCACTTACAAGACCGAATGAACTGAAGTGAATGAACTAACGAGAAGCGAAAGGCATTAATGAATTACCTCTCGGTCTTTAGTGAATGAACACTTAAATGTCATTTAATATTCGCTTTAACGATTAGATCACATAGACACGACGCGAAACGGCGCGCACTTATTAATAGCGATACAAAATCGTTGCGTGTGACCTCGGCTACGCAGCGGATGGATGGATGGATGTTTGTTACTCTTTCACGACGCAAAAACTACTGAACGGATGTTGATGAAATCTGGTGTGGTAGTAGTTTAAACTATAATTCATCATCGTCATGTCATTTAATATTCGCTTTAACGATTAGATCACATAGACACGACGCGAAACGGCGCGCACTTATTAACAGCGATACAAAATCGTTGCGTGTGACCTCGGCTACGCAGCGGATGGATGGATGGATGTTTGTTACTCTTTCACGACGCAAAAACTACTGAACGGATGTTGATGAAATCTGGTGTGGTAGTAGTTTAAACTATAATTCATCATCGTCAGGTTGCTTACTGTTCGGCGTGTAGCAAGTGGGACCAGTTGCGTTGCATGTAGCCCGTCTGCTAAGTAGGAAATAAATCTACCAGGAATATATACATAACTAGATGTTGCGCGCGACTTCGTGCGCGACACAAAGAAATCCCGCGGTAACCGTACATTTTGCCACGATAATAAGTAGCCTATGTCCTTCCCCGTGGTCTATTCTATATCTGTGCCAAATTTCATCAAAATCAGTCCAGTAGATTCGAAGCCTATTCGATGCAAACAAACTAACAAACAAACCCACAAACAAACAAACAAACAAACTTTTCCTCTTTATTATATTAGTATAGATATGTACTAGAAACGGTATGTCGAGGCTAAAACGTTTACTTTGAGTGTACCATTGGGCACTCGAGTTTTACATTCCGCAATATAGAATAGCGCTGTGAAAGGCTGAAAAATAACAGCAAACGAGTTAAAAAGATAGACGAGAAATAATATCATAGATAAAAGAAGCGCAATATTATTTTAAAGTAGGAAGGTTCTTAAGGTAATTTAAAAATAATTTCAAAATGGAGGCCATTGTGGCCTACGACAGTAAACGGTATAAGACTGTAGTTCGATTGTAGACATACTAGTTCGATCGATTTTCAACATAATATATATTTTCTTGTATGACGAATTTTATGGCTAATTACCATTATATACGTTTACAACCACTGACCAGAAGCTAATGGCGCTATTAACTATTTACGCTTCCATCTCGGAGAAAAACTTCAGGAAAGTTTGTGATATATAAGATAATTACTTTCGTATGCCCATACACTTACCCCGAGTTTAACGTACCGTGAACATAGTTCGGGGCTAAAGTATCTCTAGAGTATGTAACATTACCATAATGTTATACAAAATATTTTCCGAAGTACTACAAAACAAATAACATTGATTTTTAATGCTACATTTTGAAGATATTATGTTTCTGATAATATTTAAAATAATAAAACACAAATTTTGTAACAATACAAAACAGAAGTTTTATCCGTAATATCTTGTTTATTCTGCATTATTAAAACTTTAAAGGAGGCTCTTATTGAACATAAATAATTCCGAATCTTTAACAAAACGTTCTGAAGTTTGACAATTTTTTTATGAAATATTCAACAGCTTTTCCCTTGTTACGAGTTCTTACGAAAGATAAGGTAGTCAATTGATCGTATTGTTTTAAATTATAATAATCAGCTGTCATGTTTTTCAAGAAAAGTTGACGTCGCATGTCCAACTTTCGGTTACGTTAGTAAAGGATTACTAGTAGGAACTAAGTACTATTATAAATGTGAAAGTTTGTGAGGATGGATGGATGTGTGTTACTCTTTGACGCAAAAACTACTAAATTGAATTTTGATGAAATTTGGTATGGTAGTAGTTTAGGCTTTGGAATAAAACATAGTCTACATTTTATCCCGAGAAAGTACAGTTTTCCCATGGGATACTGTATTTACGCGGGCGGAGCCGCGAGCAAAAGCTAGTGTAATATAATATTATGTCGAATCGGTTAATAGTTTAGTTAATAATTCAGCAGAATTTACCAATAAGTCAAGTACAATTATTATAAATAAGCAAAAGTATAATTGGTGCATTGAAAAAATACGTAAAATACGGAATTACAATTCGCGGGAACACGTCTAGCCCCATATTGGTAGGCGTTGACAGTCTGGTCTGACGCGGTTGGCTTGGTGGGGTGGTGGTAAAGGAAGAGAGAGTGATTTGATATGAAGACAATCTGGGCGATTTGAGTTAAGTAGGTAGGTATTAAATATAAACGCACTAGTTTTATCATCAGGCAAAAATTATTATAATCACAAAAGACCCAAATACAAAAAAATCAGTTTGGCACAACCCGTTTTGAGGGATAAAAAACTTAAATCTGACACTCCGACTTCCTTTGATCAAAGAGACTGTTAAGCAGAAATTAAAAGTTTTCCAGGTCATTCTCATTTGTTCCCTGCGATTGTTTTTGCTTAACACAAAGAATTCTAATGGCGACTGTAGCCAAAGCGTCACAAAGAGTAATGAAAAGTAATGTTACCAGCCGTACCGTTTTAATGACGTTACCTGGTTGTACAAATACATAATAAATATTTTCATAGCATATTTTATAACCTAGATATTCCCTGCGAGTTCATCTACATAGAACAAAAATGTTCGTAACTTCATTCCACCTATCAGAAATGGACAATCCAACACAAATAATTTCTCAAATTAAACCAGTAGCTTTTGGGATTAGCAGTGTTAAGGACAGCGGCCTCGCCTCAACTAAAGTGAATTCAAAGACAATGAACGCTTATCAGTGCTCTAAAACGTTTCTAAAAACTGTGAGTAAATAGTACATAAACTCTTAAGAGTGAAAATAGTGAATATAAGTGTTAAATTCATTAAAATAGTGGTAAATAATTGTTTTAGAGTCACGAGTTTATTTTCGTTATAATTTCTTAACCGTAGCTTATTTCACTTGGAAAATTATACCCATTTGCACTAAACGTAAGTTAGGCTTGTCCTAGTTAAGATACACTTTAACATAAGAACAGCCTAGCTAAACATTGTGTTTGCACTAACAGATATAACTTAATTATGTCGTAGCTTAGGCATTGCCTAGTTAGGTGAATGATTGAACGAATGTAAAGATTGGTTGTTTATGGTTTTATAAACCGGCTGAGTAATGTAGACCATAGAAAATATTTTGGCCCTCTCTTTACATCGATTCCGTCGTGTGTTAAAAAGTGACAAAAGATAAGACTTTGGTTTATTTTGTTTGGTAACGTAAATTCACCAAAAGGCTGTCAATTCTCTTGTCATATTGTGTCAAATTCGGTGCGTGTTTCATAGAATAAACAGATATATATACGTGTTTACTGTTGACTAAAATTATACTTTGCGATTGATTTCGAATCGTTATTAATATACCTATTATGGAAAATAAATTAAAAGAAAAAGTAAAAATCGCAAACTTTACGGCGGAGGAAAAAATAAATTTTGTGCGATTGTTGTGCGACGAAGGCCCGTGCATTCTATGGAAAGTAACTTCTCACGATGCCACGACGAATAAAGAGAAATAATTCTTTTGCACATGCTATACCGCTTGAAGAAGTCGATTTCATCGAAATTTTGGAAGCAGTTTGGTCGTGATCTTGTTATTCTAGTTCTCGCGTGTGTAAATTATGTCATTATGAAAATCGACTTCTACAAATTCAAGGAAATTCAATAAATATTAAATCCCCTGCCATGGTTATTGCGATCTGACTATTTTAAGCTTTGAATTTTTAAAACCACTGTAATAAAAAATCTGCTAAAAAATATACCTCTTTTTATTGTAATACATCTAAGGCTAGATCTCTGACAATAGTATATCAATAAAACTATATCAATAGTTACAAATAATCTACAATACTAGATAAAACTCCCGACTTATGTGTTGCCTACGCTTACGCAGTTCCTAATCGGGCTCATAAAGTTAAGAATATCCTAAGTGGACTTAGGAATGGCCTAAGGTTAGTGCAATAGTATTTTTCGCTAGGAGCAGCCTAAACAAGTTAGGAAAGAACTTAGGCGATCCTTAAGTTTAGTGCAAATGGGCATTAGTGTTGTACATAGGGAAAATTAGTGGCTAAAGTAAATAACGTTGAGGTAAATTGAAATGTAAATGGTTTTAGAGAAAATGAGATTATAATGGTGAAAAATATATGGTTTTCCTATACTTGTAACTTTAACTTGTTTATTAGTAAGTATATATGTAAACTGCGTGATTATGTATTGGTTTATGATAAATAAAGAATTTCACGTTATGCGTTTCACTTATCCTGACTCAAGGGAAATAAAGGGAAATTAGGGAAAATCATGGAAAAATAGCCGTATAGAGAAATAAGAGAGAGATAGCTAATATGAAAGTTAGAAGAGTACATTTGTGATCTCTATACGGCATTGCCCTGAGCCAGGTAAGCTAACGACTTATCGTGTTAAATGTTCTCCTCAAATCAGTGTTTTATTATATACGCCCCAGCTCTGCCCGAATCGGTGTAACCTTGCTATCTTCGAGTCTGATCAGAGCCGGCGGTGAAAACCTAGTGGAAAAATACAGTCCCATACAAGCAGATTCAATCAAACCCTTGCACTTTATTATTATTAAATTAAAATAATATGTTGTCCGCGACTTTTTGTTTAAATTTTATATATAATTTTTACAACATTTAAATTACAAAGTACAAAACAAACTCGGTATCACAAAAATCCGTAGGATTTTTCCATACGTACATAAGCACAATCGGAAACCGTACATTTTGCTGCGATATAAAGGGGCATAAATCTATCCCCGTGGTCTAATCTATATTGTGCCTTTCACCAACATCGGTTAGGTAGGGTAGTTTCGGAGCCTATTTAATGCAAACGAATAAATATTTCATCTTTATAATTTTAGTATATATAGTATAAATTAGTCTACATATCTATTAATTATCTAGATAAAGGCTAATGTTAGTAACTAAGTTTACGTAGCTGGCCAAAATATTACGAATAGATTGGCTAATATACAGAGGACTTGCAAATATTTATTGGAGCCGAATAATTCCTACAAACGTTACTTGAGCAGACTGCGGAGTGCCAATTCAAAGTAATGTATCTTTCATGGTCCCACTGAAAAGGAAGCTTTTCGAGGTATATCAGAAATAGTTCTTAGAAGTTTTTTAATAGTTGACAAATATAATATTTAACGCACTTTTACAATTCGTTTTCCATATTGATTATTATTAGACGGGTCGCGCTAGGCGTATTCGAGGTGGTAAGTGGAAAAAATTCTAAAGTCGCTGAATTTTTGTGTGTTGATAAAGTAGTCCCTGGGGAGCTTATCATTAAGTTTTGTGCCATTTCTGCCCACTGCGTTTTCAGCAATTCCATTTTTTGTGGTTAATTTTTTTATATGGCTATAAAAGTGGCAATATTTTTTAAAATTTAAAATATTAATGGTATCTTAACTGGGACAGCTTCCAGAGTATGGAGACTTAATTTGCGTCGTTTTCGTCCAGTAAAAAAAGACTTAGGGTCATTTTTTGAAAACAGTACCGGCAAAAATTCTAAAGTGTGATAAACGACTATTTTCTGTTTAAGACCACTAAAATAGGCCTAATTCCAAATTTTGTGCCACATTAAGCGACTGCGATTAGAGAAATTAAGTTTTTTAGTTTCCCTAAGCTAAAAGCGTTCCAAAAACACATAATCGTTAAATAAAGTTCACGTATTCAATATTATTAAGTCATAAAGAATCTATCTTCCAAGTTTGTGCCTTTTTCATGGAGGGTTTAAATAATAAAATACAAAAATAATATTATTATAATATGCGGTCGAAGTATTGTGGAAAATTCGCACTACAACATACACTGTATGGGACTGTATTTTTCCACTAGGTTTTCACCGCCGGCTCTGATCAGACTCGAAGATAGCAAGGTTACACCGATTCGGGCAGAGCTGGGGCGTATAAAAAATAACACTGATTTGAGGAGAACATTTTTCACATTAACTCGTTAGCTTACCTGGCTCAGGGCAATGCCGTATAGAGAGCACAAATGTACTCTTCTAATTTCCATATAAGCTATCTCTCTCTTATTTCTCTATACGGCTATTTTTCCGTAATTTTCCCTAATTTCCCTTTATTTCCCTTGAGCCAGGATAAGTGAAACGCATAACGTGAAATTCTTTATTTACCATAAAACAATACATAATCACACAGTTTACATAGATACTTAGTAACACATAAGCAAAATTACAAGTATAAGAAAAACCATATATTTTTCACCATTATAATCTAATTTTCTCTAAAACCATTTACATTTCTATTTACCTAAATGTTATTTACTTTAGCCACTAATTTTTCCTATGTACAACACTAATTTTCCAAGTGAAATAAGCTACGGTTAAGAAATTATAAAGAAAATAAACTCGTGACTTTAAAACAATTATTTACCGCTATTCTAATGAACTTAACACTTATGTACAACACTTATATTCACTATTTTCACTCTTAAAAGTTTATGTACTATTTACTCACAGTTTTTAGAAACGTTTTAAAGCACTGATAAGTGTTCATTGTCTTTAAATTCACTTTAAAACACAGGCGAGGCCGCTGTCCTTAACATCCTCCCCCCGGCGCAGTAGCCAGGTTCTACGCAGCCTCCTCTGGTGACCGCGGGCTCGCTGGACCCGCCGTGGACTGCTCCGCTGACTGCCAGCTGTCTGTGTCCGCCGCAAACTGCTCTGGTGACTGCGGGCTGACCGTGCCCGCTGCAACTGGCTGCGACCGCGAGCTGTCTGTGCTCGCTACAGCTCGTGATGGTGACTGCGAGCCGTGTGTGGCTCGCTCCGGCGACTGCGAGCTGTCTGTGGCTCGCTCAGGCGACTGCGAGCTGTCTGTGGCTCGCTCAGGCGACTGCGAGCTGTCTGTGGCTCGCCCTGGCGACTGCGAGCTGTCTGTAGCTCGCTCAGGCGACTGCGAGCTGTCTGTAGCTCGCCCCGGCGACTGCGAGCTGTCTGTAGCTCGCTCAGGCGACTGCGAGCTGTGTGTAGCTCGCTCCGGCGACTGCGAGCTGTCTGTAGCTCGCCCCGGCGCTCGTTCCGCGCCCGGCGACGCCCCCGGCTCCGTCTGCTCCGCCAGCGGTCGCGGTTGCGACGGCGGCGCCTCCTCCAGCACTGCCAATTTTGATGTGGGCCTGCGGAACACACCACTGCGCGTGCGAACGTCCGCACAACGCACCTGTCCGTCCGGGCCAGGGTAGACCCGGTGCACGACCCCGCGCGGCCACGTATTACGCGGCAGCGCCGGATCTACGACCACGACCAGGTCGCCCGGAACCAGGGCACGGCTGCTCTGCGGCGCCCCGTAGCGTGGCGTGAGCGTGGGGAGGTATTCCCTCACCCAGCGCCTCCAGAACTCGTCGGCAAGGGCTTGCGCGACTCTCCAAGTCTTCTTGTCCGCCGGCACACACGGTCCGACGTACGGCAGTCCGGCGGACGACCCCAGGAGGAAATGGTTCGGTGTGATTGCCTCCGGGTCGCTGGGGTCCACGGAAACGTGAACTAGCGGTCGTGCGTTCACGGAATACTCCGCCTCGGCCATCAGGGTCTGGAGTACCTCTTCTTTCGGCGACTTCTCGTTCAGCGTAGCGAGTAAGGCGGTTTTCACTGACCTCACCATCCGTTCCCAGGCACCTCCTTGACTCGGCGCCCCCGGCGGGGTGAATTTCCATTGCATGCGGTGCGTGAGGCCCAGCTGAGCCATAGCCGGTGCCCACTCAGCGTACGCTTGCCGCAGCTCGACGTCCGCGCCTCTGAAGTTCGTCCCGTTGTCGCTGTACATGACTGACGGCCATCCTCGCCGCGCAGCCATCCTTCTCATGGCCATTATTGCTGAGTCTGTCGACAGCGAGGCCACCAGCTCCAGGTGCACGGCCCGCGTCGTCAGACAGGTGAAGAGCGCTCCCCATCTCTTCTCGTGACGTCGGCCGATGGTGATCGTCATCGGGCCGAAACAGTCGAGACCACAGTACGAAAATGGTCTCTGGAACGCCCCCAGGCGCTCCGCCGGCAGGTCTCCAGTTTGTGGTGTTCTCGGGTGCGCCCGTCGTAGCCGACAAAACGCACACTTACTTGTTATGCTGCGCACCGTCGGCCGCAGCTTCAGGATCCAAAACCTTTGCCTGAGGTCGTTCACGACCCTCTCACGGCTCCCGTGTCCTGCCCTGGCATGCTCCCGTGCCACCAGGAGCTTCGTGAACGGATGTCTTCCGTCCAGGATGATTGGGTTCTTCATCTCCGCTGCAACCTGCGCTGCTTTGATTCTTCCGTCTAGTACGAGCAGCCCGTCTTTGTACACTGGGCTGAGCCGGTACAAGGGGCTCCACCTAGGCGCCGTCTTGCCACTTGTGATCTTTTCAATTTCTTGCGTGAAGCTGTCCCGTTGTGACCTCTGATACCACAACGTCTCGGCCCGCTCTAGGTGTCGTACCTCGAGGTTGGCTCGACGATCTCGGCACTTTTCTAAGAATAACAAAACCATCGCTGTGCTTCTTATGAGGCGCTCGTAACTCGAAAAGCGCGTCACATTCGGTAGACAATCCAGCTCACTCGCCCTTGTGGTGTAAAAGGTGACGTGTTCTTCCTTATCTTCAACTTGGGCGGGACTCTCCGCGGGCCACTCGCTCATAGGCCTGCGCAGGAAGTCTGGCCCTTTAAACCATGGGTCCTCGTCGCTCCTCGGAACATAGCCCGTTCTCGTGGCTAGGTCCGCGACGTTGTTCTTAGTGCTCACCCACCTCCACTGGTGGACGGATGTCAGTTCGGCGATTTCCCCCAGGCGGTGCGCGACATACGGCGTGTATTTCCGGCTGCCGTTTTGTATCCAACACAGCACCACCTGTGCGTCAATCCAGTAGAAAACGGTATCTGTTTTCCACCTGTGCTCTGCTACGACGGCGTTTCCCAGCCTCGCTCCGACCAGGGCGGCCTGTAGTTCCAGCCTCGGTATGGTTTGGGCCTTCAACGGCGCTACTTTGGCCTTGGCTGCGGCCAACACGACTCGAACATCTCCATTTTCCTGTTCCATCCTCCAATAGACGGCTGCGGCGTATGCGTCTTTGCTCGCATCACAAAATACGTGCAGCTGCCGGCTCCTCGTCGGGCTCCCCCCGTTGTAACTCCGGGGCAGCTCGAGATGGCTGATGTATTCCATGTCTGTCAGCCAGCGGGTGAAGTCCTCGGCTGACTCAGCTGGCAGCGGCTCGTCCCAGTCCAGCTTCTGACGCCACAAGCCTTGTAGGATGACTTTGGCGGTAATGGTGTAACAGCTGAGTAGCCCCAGCGGATCGTAGATACTCATTACGGTGCTAAGGGCCTCCCTTTTCGTCGGCGCGCGCTGCAGCTCACGGACCTCCACAGGAACTCTAGATAGCGACGTGTTGAATTTTAGTTTGTCACCTTTGGAGTCCCACAGCATGCCCAGGGTCTTCTGCTCGTCCTTGGTGACGTGCTGCGTAGTATTCTCAGCTAGGCGGTCCTCAGGCAGCTCCTCTAGCACCCTCCGGTCGTTGCTCGTCCAGCCTCTTAAGTGGAAGCCACCTTTCCTGTGCACCTGGTCCACTTGCTCTACAACCTGCTTGGCCTTCTCCCGGTCCGGATAGCTGTCCACGTAGTCATCCATGTAATGGGCTTCGGAAATAGCGCGATGGGCTTCCGGGTGTGACTCAGCGAATTCTTCCGCGTTCCTATTCCGGGCTGAGTGTGCCAGGAACGGCGAACACGACGCTCCAAAAATCATCACCACCATCTTGTACCTGGTCGGCGGCTCGTTCGGGTCCTCTCTCCACAGGAACATCTGGGCCGGCTGGTCTTCTCGTCTGACTTTCACACGAAGGAACATCTCCTGTATATCGGCCTTCACAGCAACAGCTTCCTCCCTGAACCGGAACAGGATTCGTGGCAGTGACGTCAGAAGGTCAGGCCCCTCCAACAAGTGATCATTAAGGCTCACGCCGCTTGTCTTCGCCGCCGCGTCGAAAACCAGTCGCAGCTTACCCGGTTTGTTTGGGTTTTTGACCGGGAAGTGCGGCAGGTACCATGTACGGTCGCTTCCGGCCTCCGTCCCGTCGCATTTTTCCGCATATCCCTTGCTTATGAGATTTTTCATCTGCCCATGGTACTGCGCCTCGTCTTCTGGGTTTCTCCTGAGCTTGTGTTCTAAGTTCTTAAGCCTCTTCAGCGCATTGTTGTAGCTGAGAGGTAATTTGACGCCGTCCTTGCGCCACAGAAGTCCCACTTCGAATCGACCGTCTTCCGTTCTCTTGGCCGTCCTGCCAAAGAGGTCGATGGCCCGCTGCTCGCCGTCTGTCAGCCTCGCCTTAGCCGCTATTCCCAATGCGTCTATATCGAAGTGTTTCTTCACCATTTCTTCGAGCCGTTCGCCTCTGGTCTCGATTGTGGATATGTGCAGGATACTCTCATCATCCTGCCTTATGATGCGCCTCGGGATGCTGCCATGGATCACCCAGCCGAGTTTGGTCTTTGAGGCCGCAGGCTGGTTCCTTTTCCCGATTCTCAGTTCTCTTGACACGATGAGCTGCCAGTTGTCCGTACCGATGAGAAGTTGGGGTTTCTCGTTCTCATAACACATCTCTTCATCCCTGAGATCGTGCAGGTGAGCGAGTTGCAGCAATGATTCCGGAACGGATTGAGTGAGCAAGTTCAATCCGCCCACCGTTCTCGCAGTGATGTCGTGCCTGGTACCGTCGTGACCCCGTACGCCCAGTTGTACGAGTCGGCTTTTTTCCTCATTTCTCTCGGCATTGATCCCGTGCATCCGCAGCACTTTCGACGGACCGTCTGCGCCGATAGCCTTCGCGACGTCTTCATCCAGCAGAGTCACTGTCGAGCCCTCGTCGAACAGCGCGAAGATGTCCGCTTCGCCCCGTGGACCCACGACTTGAACCCTTCTCATCTTGAGTTTTACCGCACGGTCGGACGTGACCGATGCGGTAATAACGGCGTCCTCAGCCTGTGGAGCGCCGCCGGACCTCTCCTCGTGCAGCAACGTGTGGTGCAGCCGCTTACAACCCTGTGCGCCGCATCGTTTCGCCTTACAGTTGAATCTTCTGTGTCGACTCGATATGCACAGGAAACACAGCCCCTCTTTCCTGACTGTGTCCCATCTCTTTGGTACGCTCATTTTCTTGAAGGCGGCGCAGCGAGGCAGAGCGTGATCATTGGCACATACCGGGCACTTCATTGCTTCCTCGCGTACCTTCTTGGGTTGGCTGTGGCTCGGCGAACCCCTGCCCTCATCTGTCACCGCGAAGACTGGCCTTCTTGCTCTGGTTTCACTCTTGTTCGGAGGTTGACGCGGTGTTTCTCTCTTCGATGTCGTGCTGAATCCGTAGCGCAGTGCCCTGTCCGCTTCCCTCATTAAGAATTCAGAGAGAAGGACGACATCGGGCTCGTTCCTGAAGCGCGACGTCTCTTCTGCGTAGTCGTACCACTTGCTTTTCTCGTAGGGACTGAGCTTCTCTAGAATGTCTCTCGTGAGCAACGGGTTGAAAAGGTACCCGTGCCTCAGCCTCTTCAGGATAGCCACCATGTTCTGAATCTTCACGGCGAACTGGTTGAGTTCCGCCGCCGAACCTCCGAGCCTCGGTAGCCTCTTCAGGTCTTCCATCATGCGGTCCACCATAACTTCTGGGCGTCCGAAGCATTGTTCTAGAGTCTTCATGATTTGTTCGGGCGGCGTAGCGACGCTCAGCAGTGGTGCCACGGCTTCCCTGGCTTCTCCCCGTAAGCAGTTCCTCAGCCGAGCTAAATTCTCGATCGGTTTCAGCTTGTAGAATGCAGTGGTGTCTTCCATGGCTGCTTTGAAGGACAACCATTCGGTGGGAGCCCCTGAGAATGTAGGCAGCTCCGTTGTGTGGCGCGTCTGGCGTTGATTCAGCAGCTTGTCTAACGTTTCAGCGAGATGTTCCACTCCGTTGGCCCTAGACGTGGGTGGTGTGGGTGAGCGTGGGCGGCGCTGTTCCGGCCACTCAAATCTCGTCCTCTGGCCTTCGCGTCGTCCTCCAGTTGGTGGCATGTCTTCTGGCTTCGGCGTCTCTCTCTCCTCTAACACGACCGGCTCTTGTCTAGCCTCTTCATGGTCGGGTCCTTGTTCGCTTAGCCAGGCTCGTACACGTTGCTCCACCTGTTCAGACGGCTCGTCGTCATCGGGGCTGCTTCCATCCTCTGCAGCGGCGACGTCGGCGACGAGTTTCTTCTTGATAAGTTCTGCTTCTATTTGCAGTTCCTTTTTACGGAGAGCGGCCAGCTTCTCTTCCGCCTCATATTGCATGCGTGCGACGACACTCGCTGTCGATCGACGCGACCTAATTGAAATAGCCTTCTTCCTGGCTAGTGTTTGCACTTCCGGAGCTACAGGTGCCTTGCTAGTACCTGGTCTCGGTTTTAAAATTGTTTGAAGCAGATCTGCCCTTCCCTCGGTCGGCGGCGGCTGGCTCGTGGCGGCAGCAGACGGCGATCGTGGCGGATCTGGAAATCTTCGCGGTTGTTGTTGTTGTGGTTGGTTCTCCTCGGCCCCGCTCTGACTCCTTGTGATGACCATAGTTTAAGTTAAATGTTACGTTAAGTTAAATCCTCAAATCAAAAATTAATCTTCAAATATTCGTCTTCAAACTCCAAATATCTTCAGAGTCTTCACGACTCTTCAAGAATCTTCGGTAGGTTTTTCAGGCGAAAAATCTGCGAATCCTTGCTTCCCTCTTCCTTGGTGTTGTCTTGTATCTTCGAGTCCAATCTTCTAATCTGAGTCCGTCGATCCCCGGTGTTGAATTCCTTTCTTCCAAAATTCTATGTTCGGCTTGATAAATTTTCTTCAAAAAATTTTCTATGTCCTTGGCTCGATGAAATTATTCTATGTCCAGTGTTCAGTAAATTTTTCTAAGTCCGGTCTTCAATAAATTTTTCTATCTCCTTGGCTCAGTAAAATTTTTCTATGTCCGATGTTCAGTAAATTTTTCTATGTTCCGTCATCAATAAATTCTTCTAAGTGTCGTCTTGATTGTTTTCAACTGGTATTGGACTTCGAAAATTTCTTCAATCTTGTATCTCGGATCACACGCGACTAACTCACTAACTTGCAATCCGGATCGCAAGGACCACGCACTACTGTATGGGACTGTATTTTTCCACTAGGTTTTCACCGCCGGCTCTGATCAGACTCGAAGATAGCAAGGTTACACCGATTCGGGCAGAGCTGGGGCGTATAAAAAATAACACTGATTTGAGGAGAACATTTTTCACATTAACTCGTTAGCTTACCTGGCTCAGGGCAATGCCGTATAGAGAGCACAAATGTACTCTTCTAATTTCCATATAAGCTATCTCTCTCTTATTTCTCTATACGGCTATTTTTCCGTAATTTTCCCTAATTTCCCTTTATTTCCCTTGAGCCAGGATAAGTGAAACGCATAACGTGAAATTCTTTATTTACCATAAAACAATACATAATCACACAGTTTACATAGATACTTAGTAACACATAAGCAAAATTACAAGTATAAGAAAAACCATATATTTTTCACCATTATAATCTAATTTTCTCTAAAACCATTTACATTTCTATTTACCTAAATGTTATTTACTTTAGCCACTAATTTTTCCTATGTACAACACTAATTTTCCAAGTGAAATAAGCTACGGTTAAGAAATTATAAAGAAAATAAACTCGTGACTTTAAAACAATTATTTACCGCTATTCTAATGAACTTAACACTTATGTACAACACTTATATTCACTATTTTCACTCTTAAAAGTTTATGTACTATTTACTCACAGTTTTTAGAAACGTTTTAAAGCACTGATAAGTGTTCATTGTCTTTAAATTCACTTTAAAACACAGGCGAGGCCGCTGTCCTTAACATACACATTACACATGTACGTAAATGTGTGTGATAAAATGTCATTCATTCGACTACATTTCAAAATTTTTATATTTCGCATTTTACAGCGATTACAAAATTTAAGCTTGCTTTTCCCCGCAACTTTGTTTGCGTAGCACGAATGACGAAGCTGAATGTAATTGTCGCCTGATTTTATACAATACATAAATGCACAATAAAATTTGATATCCGATAGGCTTCCACATGAAACTTCGGTTATCTTACACCAAAAAAATTACAATTTCAAATACCTAATTTTAGTTCTTGAAATTAGTCGTTTAACTGAATAGTCTCTTCAGCTACATCATATTTATTGTATATATAGTATTATTTAATAAAAAATAAATAAATTATTTCAACGCTTGAATTTTATACGTAGGTTGCTGAATACATGTTTCTAATACTCGTGGTTAAGAACTTATTTATTAGGTTATTAATTGATTGTAATAATTTATATAATTAAATACATTTTACAAACCAACAAAATAATATTTGTATATATTGTTATTCATCCCGTTGACAATTTTATATCTAGGGGCACGGCAGGGCCCCGCCAAGTCGAGCCTAGTGAAACATCAGAGCACTACGTACGAATGTGGACCGATCCTTGTTCTGCTTTTCGATTATGTTTACTATGTTTAGCATTAATTTATAATAATGTTAGTCTTATAAAATAATTGATGTATAATACCTAACGTTAGTCTTAATTTAATTTGTAATTTTATTATAATTTTTAATTAGTATTATAAAAAGCATTAATTTGTGAAACTGGAAATAAAAGGTTTTTTATTTTTGAATTTTTATTTATTTATTATTGCTTGTTAGTTTTATGTTAAAACTAGCTAATGCCCGCAGCTCCGCCCGCGTAGGTACAGTAAGTAGTATTAGAAGCTATGATTTTTTTATCTTTAAGTTATTTTGTTTTTTGTATAACTGACCTTTGAATTACATCAATTTTAAACTTTGCTTGCCTTTTTGGGAACACTCCTTGACTATTTTTTTTTAAAGTCTTACGTTACGCAGCCACGGAAAAATTTACCACAAATAATCGAATTGCTGAAAAGGCAATAGGCAGACATGGCACAAAACTTAATTATTAACTCCCTAGGGACTACTCTATCAACTACATATAGGTACAGAAAAAATTCAGCAACATTAGAATTTTTCCACTTCCCACTAAAAAACAGCTAGCGCGATCTGTCTAATGAGTCAAAATGCATAGCTTGAGCGTTTCATTACTTCATGAGCTTTTGTATAAGGCACACCCCACACTAGCAATAATCGAGCGTCGTCGTTGTGCCAGAACATTGTGTTCTCTAACAGAAAAGCTATGAACAGTGACTAAAATATTTTTTTATCTTAAGCCTATTTTCTACTTTACGAGTTTGTAAATTAAAGCTTTATAGAGTTAGAGAACGTAGAGTGGAGTCAGAAGGTTCTAGACGAGATCTGAAGACATTTTTTACTGGCGAGTCATAATATTATGGTCTCGTCTTGGCATCATTAAACATGAAATAAATTTAAAATTGAAATTATTAATTTCGCATTTAGAACATTATTACTTGTTAAGTTGTCACATAAATTGTCATTTCATTTTGTCGTATTAATATGAAACTTGGGCCCCTCCCCGCGTGGCGAGAGGCCCGCACCCCGTATTCGCCATTGATACATGATAAAAGTTGGTTTTTTACATTCTAATAAAAAATCCCGCGGATAAACATGGTTAAACTTATAGAAAGTGTTTTGTAACACCATAATCATCATACAGATATGAACTCTACTAGCTAAAAGTTTCATTAGTAGTTTTTATAGCGAGTTTGAGGAAAAAAAATGGAATATCTTTATACGAAATTGTCGAATGTGGCACATCTTTCTTACAGACTCAGATATTAACACTCTGAACAGTTTTTTAAGATTTGTCAGACATTAGAATAGTTGTGGGCCTGGTGGGACCATGTTTTATATAGTAGCCGAATACCAGGAAACCCCTGGTTGGATACGACTCAAACTGCATATGTGCATCGGTTACTCTTTCCTTAATATCGTGAAAGTAAAATTTTTAGCTATAATTTACTTTTGGGCCAATATCCATGAAAGACACAAAAACCTAAATTGCTACAAACGCAGCCATCCAAAATGGCACAAAATCAAATTTTAGACTAAGAAGAAGGTCCGGAAACTATATGCAAAAAATAAAAGACTTTAGAATTTTTGCACCCTCAAAACTTATCCAGACCCGTCTATATATAAGGTTGATCAAAAACAATAAATTTAGGCCATATTTTGGTCCACTGCTTATGTCAAGACGATTAGGCTGAAAAATTATTAAAAAGAAAAATAACCTAACCATGAGCATGTCACATGTCTAAGGAGGATTTCGTAACTATCAAGGCGCAATAGGTTTCTTTGATTTTCCTACTTCAAAAGTTATTGTCCCATTTTGCTCAAAATAATTTTCCTATAGAGTGTTAGGCTTAATTTTTTAGCATGGACTATCAGCATGGAAACTCTTCTATAGTTTAGAAATGCTGGGAAGGGAGCAACTTACAAACCACTTTGGAGGCCGATTACTCAAAAATGGTTGTCTTTGTAAAAAAGTTATGTATTTAACCTTGTCTTTATTTTAAAAGACCTGTTTAAAGACACCCCACATGATGGGGTAGAATGAAGAAACATTTTTCATCCCCACTTCACATGTATGGAGATTGGAGAGCCACCCCTAAAATATAAAATTATTATTTTTTATGGTTGCAAAACCGAGATTTATATACAGTCTTTAGCTAAACCAAACTTCATCAATTTATATTCATAATAACAGAGGCTAGAAGCACAGACGGACGGAAGGACAGAGCGAAACTATGATGGGTTCCTCAAGTATAATGGAATCCTAAAAACACTAAATGAGGTAGGTCATTGACAATAACCTCACACTGCTGATACATCAATACATGATGTTATTTAGGAAAAGTCAATGCTTCTTCTTAAAATCACCAGATCACCAGTTTCTGTGAGGTTAATGACCTCAGCGCCAGAGGTATACTTTTCCAATTTATTTTCCTTAATGATTCAAGTTAACTATTATATTGCGAGTTGACTAAAGGAGATGTTTGATTTTGGGCCAGCTCACATACCTATGTGAGCAGGCCCAAAATCCTATTTACCTAAATAGGAAAATAATATGAAATTCCATAAAAATAACAAATACAAATAATTTGAAGAAGGGAAAATGTGTAGGTACAAAAATGTATACTTGAATGTTTTTTATGCGATAATCCTATTTTTAGGTCGGCAATGGCAGTTGCTTTGACATGATTTTTGACGTAGTTGACAATTTTAGGAAGAGTCGTCTTCTTGAACGTCACATGTCTTTCTTTGCCAAAAATCATGTCATTGTCAAAATGACATTCTTTGTATAATTCTGATATGATCCGCCATGTTTTATTTTACGTTGTGTTGCTCTCTTTAGCGAAGTTAATTTAAATGTAGAACATTAAACCAAATGAAGTGAAGTAAAAAAAATTAAGACTAGCAAACGATCACCATATTATGTAGCTACATTTACATATAGTGTACATCGTGCTGGCCCACGCCTCATACATTTCTAAAACATCTCCTTTCGAGTGACGTCACTGACGACGTAATTGAATAACCAAACACAATGCTAACTAATAGCAATTAACTACTAATGCGTATGGCGAGTAAATCGAATTACGGCCCTAAATACGTTGCCGAGGAAAGTTATTCTTTTCAAAAAGGTTTTATACTCCTGACACATTTAGTGATACAAAGAAAAAGTTCCGAATCGTCCAATAGACGTATATGTTATAGACGATGCATGTTGAAGCAAAAAGTGTCTGCAGTTAAATGGTCCCACTTTTGAGATTTTTGGGGCCATTTTGACATTTGAAGTATGATGAAAACCAAGATGGCGTAACTTTTTATTAAGATTTTTTCGGTCAAATGTACGTCATAACTTATAGGCTTATGGCCTATGATGTACACACACATAAATTGACTTAGGTGTGGAGTTTGTGAAGTAAGGCTTGTAGAGTTAAGGCGTGTAAAGTCAGAAACTTGGTTTTACGTGAGACCTGATAACTTTTTGACGGTGCGATCTTTGTATCACTTTATATAAAAATGTTTTTGGTGGAATACTAAATTTTATGCTCGTAGGCATTTTCGATACAGTAATTATTATATAAATAAAAGATTGTCTCGTTGAAAGTATAAGATTAGCGTACAAAAATTCAGTGAATCATGTGTACAAAATATGTCAAAACATGACCAATATTCATGACCGTGTTCACATTAACCAATTAAACTAAGCCATTTTGACATATTATGTACCCATGATTCACTGCATTCTTAACTTGAGTAGACTAAAGTACTTTAAAAATATCTTCCGTTTCTCCTTTCAACGCAACAACAAAAGTGAAGTCATTCATCAATCATTACGTTGTCATAATGGCATTAGTAGACTCGGCTCTGCCTCATTACAAACACAATCAGCTCCTTCAGATAGAGCTATAAGCAATAAAAGAAAATTGAAAGAAATTTCTTCAGGCATTACTTTAAATTATTTTCTTTGAAAATCGCCAATTATACTGAGCGGCCTCACTTAATGCTTGCAAAAGGATAATATAAATGTACGGCAATGTGATTATACCTTTTTACGTATTGATTTTATTAACAGAATAACCTCTAGACCGACCTCTGTGGCTCAGTGGTTAGCGCATTGGCGTTCAGGCCGGAGGTCGCGGGTTCGAATCCCGCCAGGAACCGAAAAAGTTTTCTGCGCTCCTGGGTCATGGATGTGTATTAAATATGTGTATATGTATATTATATGCGTATAACACAAATATATTTTTATTTATTTATTTTATTTGCCACGGAGCCAGACTGACGTGGTGTGAAGTGTTCATAGATATCGAATTTTCACTGGCATATAGTTGATGTTATACCTTACAACATCAGCCAATCCAAAGCCATTAAAATCGGTCCAGCCGTTTTCTGAAATCACTGGATTTACCACGAATAAATAAAATAAATAAATCGTTTCTTTTCAAGATATTTTACATTATTTATTTTTTCCTTTTTATAACAAACAGATAGACAGAAATAATATAACATACAGACAGAAAGACGGACAGACAAAAATTTGTTGGAATAAGCCCAGATAACAAAAATTAATCCACACAGAAGGTGGTATCTCAAGTAATAAATTAATTAGATTTGGGTAAACAGGACTAATTAAAAGCCCCGAGAAAACAAAATTCTCTACATCTTAGTACGAAAACAAAATAATTCTAACGCCCACTTTACCCGAAGATAAAAGCGCGATGATGGCCATAATTATGTAATTTGTCTTTCATACCGCCGGGGAACGATATTAATAAGAAAATTAAGTTATTCCCATAAATCAGAAGCGTAAAAATTGTGGGCCTTCGTAATGTTTTTAAGAAAATAAGTGGCCACATAATTTTTTAAATTATTATTTCATTTCAATGTTCTAATGTTTAAATGACAGTTTTGTTCTCCAACGACGTGCTATCACCAGATACCCCTGACACCCTTCAGGCCTTACGGACTTTGTTTGAATGCGCTAATCTCAGGAACTCCTGGTTCGAATTGATTTTTTTTTGTGTTGGATAGTCCATTTATCGAGGAAGACTTTAGGCAAACAGATAGAACGCCTAGGCAAAAAGCGGCCTTCACATGTTGGGGACGCCGGAAACAGCACGCGCCGCGGTTCCAATCTTCGCTCCGAAAAATTCTTTTCTCTCAGATCCGCGGAGCTGAAAGTCCGATCTGGCATGTCGATGCGAGCGTATTTTTCAAAGTTTTATCTACGCACTCGCCTCAATATGTAAGACGCCGGCAGTACAAACCGTGGACGCATTTTAGTCTTAATTAGCACCAAAGTTCACAGTCCAAAACGCAGTCCAGTGCGTGCGCTTGACAATATTGGATACCCATAACACCTTTCTTTTGAGGTCTTTCAAGATCCCAGTCTCCTTGGGCCATCGGAACTTGTAACTTGTCTATTGGAATCGCTTAGAATAATAATAAATAATCGGCTAAGCCAAAAATCTTGCTCTAAAGCATTTTTACCAAATTTTGCATGAAAGTGAAAGAGAACTGTAAGTATTTAACCGGCTATGGCGAAGCCAAAAATAAGGGTAATAATTCTGGCAGTCTGTTTGTATGTGTTACGACTTAAGTATGTATGTATGTTTGTTCCATCGTAGCGCTTAAGCTACAGATCAGATTTTAATAAATGATTATGTCAAAATTTTCACTACAATGGCCCTAGTAAATCTAAGGCTACAGGTATAATTTGCATAGTCGCATTACAGGTTTTAATTTTTTTATTATTTATGACTCCACGTACTGTTGCCCGCGGCTGCGTCCGCGTAAATCCAAAATCCCATGGGAACATTACTTTTCGCGATAAAAAGTACCCTACGTGTTAATCCAGAGCCTAAACTGCTACCATACCAAATATCATCAAAATCCGTTCAATAGTTTGAATGGCATGATCACAAACTGTTACATTTTTAATAATAGCAGGATACCTATGCGAAATTAAATCGCAACAGCAACCGACACAGTTGTCCTATTACTATACAGTTCAGTGAGAATTAATTATGAGTGCAGCCTGCAGATGAATTAAATTTATGTACTCAAATGTAGTTACTCAAATTATGATAGAAATAAATTTAACTGCACACTAAAATAGTTTGCGGTGGAAAGTGCAGTTTTAGTTTTTTGAATGTGCCAGTATAAATGAATTTGTGTAGTTCGATTTAAATTATTCATTTAGAATATTATATAGTAACATAATAGTGTACTCATATTCTGTAATTATGAATAGAAATGGTTTATAGATCTCGCTTTAAGCACCATAAAATAATATAAAATTATATTTAAGTGGTTCTTCATACCTACATGTGAAGTGGGGATGAAAAATATTATTTCATTCTACCCCATCGTATAATGGTATAGTTGAATGGCTATTTTAAAATAATGGCAAGTTTTCATACATGACTTTTTCATAAAGTCAACCATTTTCTAGTAGTCGGCCCCCAAATTGGTTTATAAGATGTTCCCCCTGGAATTTCTAAACTCTAAAAGATAGAAAATTCTACGTTTCCATGCTGAGCGATCATGCTAAAAACTCTTTAAGAAAATTATTTTGATCGAAATTGGAAGTATCTTAATTTAAAGAAAACCTATTGCACGTCGGTAATTACGAAACCCTTCTTAACGGCCGTAAGACATATCCTGACCAAAGATTTCAAAACTGAGGATAGGCTGTGACGTAAATTTGACGAAACAAATCGTCATATAGGAAAATGTTACGCCATCTTGGTTTTCACCATTCCTCAAATGTCAGCCATCTTGTTTTCACCGTACTTCAAATGTCAAAATGGCCCCAAAAACTCCAAAAAAGTGAGACCATTTAACCGGAGACACCTTTTGCCTAAACATGTCTCGTCTATAATATATAAGGTTCGGTAAAATAAATTACGGATATTTTGGGCATATGATGCATATGATATTGCTTATGTAAAGACGCTTAAACAGAAAAATAATTGTCATACTAAAAAAAAAAAATGTTTTCTTTATATGGGCGAGTTTGCGTCAATCATACCTGAGATGATTTTTTAGTTTGAGTATGACAATTTTGCCTAAACGTCTTTACTTAAGCAGTGGATCATGTGCCCGAAGTATCCGTAGTTGATTTTCGAAGACATTATATATACGTCTATGGTCCTGACATGCTCTTGGTTAGGTTATTTCGTATCACGTGTGAATTAGCTTAGTCACCATTATCAGTAATTAACTCTGCATGATATTTGGTGAAATTATTGCGTGACTGGAGTCGTGTAAAAAACATTTATAAGAAACAACCTCATGAGCATTCGATCATTATGACGAAGTCTTTTTTTGCGTGCACTAATCTATTTCCTTGTGAGATAAAACGGTTAATATTATGGTAACTTGTTTTTAATTCTCGATTATCAAGTTCAAGTTGAATTTGTCTTAACTCTGTGAAATTTTTCACTATCTCATTAACCTTCAATTGGTCACATAATATGTCTTTTCTGACTTAACTGGTGACATACGGTCTCACAAGCCACTTCGCCAAAAATATTGTTATTGGGCCTTAAATAATATTTTACTAAGGTCCTTAACATAAATTTGCTGCTTTGAAACCGCGAAGAAACATACGGTTAACTTAAACCATCACTAAAACTATAAAGGTCCTGTTGAGTAGATAGAGCACTTAGCACCAGGTGCTCCATTGCTTGTATGCTTCCCAAATCCCATGAAAACTTCATTACCGTTTACGACACCGGTATATAATTTTTTACTATCCAATTCCGGTTTAAATCATCCTTTATTCTACGTTTAAATACGGTACTGGATTCATGGAGAGGCTCTTCGGTTCGTCATTTAATTTTACGGTTATTTCCCCCAATTATTTAGCTTGAATGTGTGTTATGGAGTTGTGAATATATCGTTTCATTTTCACTATGATAAGGTTTGGTACAGAGCTTCGTTATGGAACCCAATGGCCCACTTTTGGGTTAAGAATCTTTTTTTATACCCCTGACGAAAACAATGGGGTGTTATAATATTGACGTGTCTGTCTGTGTGCGTGTGTGACTGACTATGACATCGTATAGGTTCATCCGTTTGGAAGCCCAAACGGATGAACCAATTTTGATCTATATTCTTGATTTTTTTTTGCTTGAAAGCTGACTTGTTTTAAGCTATAATTCATTATCATCACCTCGCTCACTGCTTGACAAATAGGGGGTGACATTAAATATTTTATTTCGTTTATTAACGTAAGGAGGATTAATCTGTACACCACATAATTTCAGGGACAAAATAAAAGGCATATAAATAAGTAACTAGATACGCGACTTCGTGCACGACAAAAGGAAATCTCGTGGAACCGTACATTTTGCCGCAATAAAAAGTAGCCTATATCCTTCCCCGTGGTCTATTCTATATATGTGCCAAATTTCATCAAAATCGGTCTAGTAGTTTCAGAGCCTATTTGATGCAAACAAACAAACAAACTTTTCCTCTTTATTATATTTGTATAGACTAGTGACCCGGCTTTGCAGGGTGCAATGCATTATACGATGTATTATTTATAAACCTTCCTCTTGAATCACTCTGTTTATTGATGTAAACTGTATTAAAATCCGTTTCAGTGGCTCACGCGCGCCTGTCGGTGCTGCACGTTGCGTTAGGTATTATTGCTCAGAGTTGTTACGTGCTGTTATCTATCGCGCGGCGAGTTACTTTTCTAATAACTACGATGCGGTGCATGCCTACTGGCTATGGATAGCTGTACATTAATTGATTCTCCCGATGACGACGAGCGGCGTTGTGCAGAACTTATGAATGAAGAAATGGGCAGTCAAAGGCCAGAGAAGAGGGTTCGGTGTGTAGATGAGGAGGATATATGGACGGAAGTGGGGAGAAGAGGTAAAATTATGGCACGTAGTTCATCGAAGGATGATAGCGTTAGAGTGGCGCAGGAACAAATCGAAGTAAGCATTACATCGAAGAACGAGCCGTTGCCTAAACAAATAGGGTTGGCACGCATTCTTAAAAATGAACATATTTGTGATATTGTTAAAATTAAATATATTAACGCTTACAGAGTATTATTAAAGTTTAGTAAAGAAGATAGTGCAGAAAAACTTTTGAGCTGTAAATACTTTATGGAACACGGATACAAATGTCAAAAAACTTTTGAAGTAGGAATGTCTTATGGAACTTTAAAGGACATTGAAAAGGAACTGACTGAGGTGGAAATTTTAAAGGAATTAGAAAGTAATATTCCTATTTTAAACGTAAAAAGATTGCAGAGACGTAATTTTGAAACTGGTAAATTTGAGGACAGTGAATGCATTCGTTTGTGTTTTAAGGGATCTTCATTACCTCCATATGTTTACACGTACGGAATTAAGGTCAAAGTAGATCCTTATATATTTCCGGTGACACAGTGTTCCAAATGTTGGAGATATGGTCATTCGCATAGAACATGTGCACAAATTCATATGACGTGCCCTAAATGTGGAAAATCTCATGCGAACTGTGAATCCACAACTTTCCGATGCGTGAACTGTTCCGGTACACATATGGCACTCTCAAAATCATGCCCAGTTTACACCAAAGAGAGAAGAATTAGAGAAATAATGGCGGAATTCAACTGTTCATTTAAACGTGCACTTACGATGTATGTACCACCTTCTCCCCAGGAGGATAAAATACCGTTCAGTCAGTCTGTCAATGCATCGAATTATTCCCGACTAAGACCAACGCAGTCTAAAGACAACCCTTCGTATGCAGAAATTCTTACAACTTCGGCAGACATACATTACGTGCGGCAGTCTTCACCTAGTTCAGTAAGCACACAGAAGGAAACAAGTAGGAAAAAAAGGAAACAGCACAATAATGAGGAAAATATAGAATTAGTGGAGGAAAGTGTGGTTGAGGAGGATGATGATATATTGAGGGATACAGAAAATGGACAAGAGCAAGCATCCAAAAACATGGACATTAAACATTTAATACAGAAAGTTAAGGAAATTATTTTCATGAAAAGAATTAGTTTTGTAGAGAAATTGAAGTCATGTGGTTGGTTGATATACGATTGGATCATTAACATAATTGTGAATTATTTCTCAGAGTGGCCAGTCATTAAATCTTTCATTCAAAATGGATTTGTCAGCCCAACAAACAGTTAATATAATCCAATGGAATTGTCAGAGTGTACGGTCAAAGCTTGTGGATTTTGAACAGTTACTATCTCAAGAAAAAGTTCACATCGCTATTTTAAGCGAAACATGGTTAAAGTCAGACAGTATAATGAGAATAGCGGGATATAGTATTCTGCGTCAAGACCGAGACGATGGATACGGTGGTGTGGCCTTAGTTATTCACTCTAGCATAAAATATCAATCATGCCAGGTTCATAATATCAATCCTGGAATTCAGATACTCCGAGTCAGAATTTTGAATTGCACTAACATAAAGAATATAGTTGCAATATACTGTCCATCAAATGTTCGAACAACGGCTGGTGACTGGGATACAATTTTTAATCTGTGCCAGGATAAATCTTTAATAGCCGGAGATTTCAATGGTCACCATTCCTGTTGGTCATATAAGACGGATCCCAGAGGAGTTCAACTTTTTGATACTATACTAGACAAAAACTTTGTTTGCTTGAATAATGGGTCACCAACTAGAGTGAAATTAGTTAACGGCAGGCTGCAAAAATCATCTCCTGATGTTACGTTTGCTTCGAATGACATTGCTTTACAATTTATGTGGAACGTGTCTAATGAGTGCCTGGGAAGTGACCATTTGGTTATAAAACTAGCCACACACGCTTCGTCGAACTTAGTTGGTGATAAAAAGCGAAATTTCAAGAACGCTAACTGGGAAAAATATAGTAAGACGCTTCATGGTGCTTTTACCGGTTTGTCTTTGGCGGATAATCCTCAGGAGGCGTATAACCAATTTATTAGTGCCATAAATAGTGCTGCAGATTTACATATTCCTGTTGTAAGGATTTGCCAAGATCCCCTTCGCTTAAATAAATTTTCCCCGAAGCCATATTGGAATGTTGACATCTCTCGTGCTGTTGCTGAAAGAAGATTAGCATTGGCAACGTTTAGACGGAACCCTACGCCTGAGAATTTATCTATTCTACAGCTGAAGGTTGCATTAGCACGGAAATTGATTCGAAAAGCCAAACGTCTTTCCTGGCAAGCTTTTTGCAATAGTATTGACCATACAGTATCGTCAAATGATATGTGGCGCCGGATGAAATGGCTAAAGGGGTATAGACTTCCAGGATCCCCAAATATTGATAAGGAAACTGCAAGCAATCTCTTACACAGTTTATCGCCAGACTATGTATCTCCCATGAAACCTCAGTTTTATTCTGTTAACCACGCTCTAGAAGGTAAAATTTCGATTCATGAATTAAATCGTGCTGTTAAATCAAAAGATACGGCGCCAGGTCAGGATTATATTTCCTTCTCAATGATAAAACACCTCCCTATGATTGGCAAACAAATCTTAGTTCATTTATATAACACATTTCTTGAAATAGGGTTTGCTCCAGTTCAGTGGAGAAATGTCAAAATAGTCCCTATACCTAAACCCGGTAGCGACAATGCTCAAAGTCGCGATGTTCGTCCGATTGCCCTTATATCTTGTTTGTGTAAAATTTTCCATACAATTTTAAAACATAGATTGGAATGGTACTTAGAGTCTAAAAATAGCTTCTCAGAGAACACTGTGGGTTTTAGAAAGTCGCGTTCATGTTTAGATAGTCTTTTTCGTTTGGTGTCTCAAATTCAACTAGGTTTTAGCAGGGAATTAATAACTTTAGGATGTTTTATAGATATAAAAAATGCGTACAATAACGTTGACATTTCCATTTTGTTAAACACTTTGGATAACATAGGGGTGGGTTCAAAAATTTGCCATTACTTATGGGATTACTTGAGTTCTAGACAATTAAATTTAAAGTATTCAGATAAATGTACCTTATCCAGAATGACAGGGCGTGGTCTTCCTCAGGGTGATCCTCTATCCCCTTTATTGTTTAATGTAGATACTATGCACATTTGTAAAAGTATCGTTAATGTGTTTACCTCACAATATGCTGACGATTTTGTTTTATACGGTTCATACAAAGTTGTTGCGGATGGTGGTCGAAATTTGGAATCAGCTTTAAAAATATTTTCAAAATTGATAGAAGATCTTGGTCTAGAGGTATCTGAACGGAAAACTAAACTTTGTTTATTTAGTAAAGGATGTAATAGACAGGACGTTAATGTGTGCATTAAAGGGACTAGACTTCAGGTTGTGGATTCTGTAAAATATCTAGGCATTTGGATTGACCGGTCTCTTAAGTGGGGTAAACACATAAACGAGATTACTCACAAAGCTGTTAAATTTGTCAATGTACTCAAGGTGTTGTCTGGTTCTGGCTGGGGCGTGCATCCTATCCATTTGAGAAAGTTGTACATATCCATAGTTCGTAGTCGTTTAGATTATGGGAGTTTTCTATATGACACGAGTGTTAAATCTCATCTGGTCAAAATTGATAAAGTGCAAAATCAGTGTATGCGAGTTATAGGGGGGTTTATAAAGAGCACTCCAATCCATGTGATGCAAAATGAACTTAGTTTGCAGCCTTTGCATCTTCGCAGGTATTATCTTTGTGGTAAATTTTGGCTACGATGTTTTAGTATTCGTAATAGTGTGAATGTAGAACTTGTTGACCAGCTTTCAGACCACTGTAGTAGACCAGGTTATTGGAGTCGTAAAAGAAAGCCACTCATTACTGTTATTTATGATGTATTTAAATCGACCCCTATTTATGTTTCGCCTCAGTTAGAAATGTTTAGTCTTGATACCTGGGTGCAGAATATTAATTTAGATAACATGGTTTCTTGCTTTATAAATGGAATTACTAGTCCTAAAAGATATTTGGATATTACGTATTTAAAAAGGAAATGCAATGAATTGATTCACACAAAATTTAATGGCTTTTATAATATTTATACAGACGGCTCCAAAGGTAAAGATGGTTTAGGAGCAGCAGTGTTTGACCCCCAGACGAATACTAAAATTAAATTTAAAGTAAACAGTAATGTTTCCATAATGTACACAGAATTAGTTGCGATGTCAGAAGCCCTGGCTTATATAAGTAGTGTTAATTACAATAAATTTGTTATTTTAACTGATGCTAGAAGTGCTCTTCAACATTTAGCTCGGTGCACCTCGAGTTTTCGAGGAGTACCGATTGCTTATACAATTTTAGACACTATGCGAAAGTTAGAGAAGTCTGGAGTAACCGTTCACCTTCAGTGGATACCATCTCATATAGGGCTGGAAGGCAATGAGGTAGCGGATCGGTTGGCCAACGAAGCGGTTATGGATGGCATAACGTACAATATTGTTCCCTTTTATACTGATATAATACCTAAGTTGAAAGACAAAGTTCATAAGCTTTGGTCTGAATATTTTAAATGTGAGTCTGTAAACAAAGGTATCTGGTATAGAACGTTACGATCAGAACCTTGTCAATTTCCGTGGTTCAGATCACGTAGGCTAAGTAATAGGAATATTCTAGTTATTGCATTCAGGATACGATCTGGACACATTCCACTTAATAAGTTTGCAAAGTTAATGGGGAAGGCTACTTCATCAAATTGCGCCGTGTGTGGGACTATTGAGGATGTCTTCCACATCTTGGTGGAATGTGTCCGGAACGCATCATTTAGGAATAGTATAGCTAATAAATATATGTTTAATTGTGTGGGAGGATGTAATATTGCGTTATCGAACCCTATATCTAGTGACGCAATAATTTTGTATAAGTTGGTTAAGTTTGGGCTAGATGTAAGAAATTGTTAATATTACGAATTTGTTAAGACTATCCAATATTGTAGCCTTATGAGGACTACATGGTCGCTCTCTGTTTGTGAACCAAGTCCTTAATAAAGATTAAAAAAAAAAAAAAAAAAAATCCGTTTAGTGTTTTAAAAGATCTAAGCGAACAGGACGCGGAGGCGACTTCATTTTAAACTAATTAAAGATTTGAAAAATGTCTTGTTCCAGAAGAAAGCTTAATCACGGGCTAAGATGCAGGTAGCAATTTTAATAATCTGAAATTATAGGTAAGTACCAATTTAAAGTTTTTTTTTCAGATATAGTTTGAGCTATGTAGTAGACACATTACTTAAACTGTGTCGGAAAATAGCTTTCTCGACCTACATCTTTAACGATGTAATTTTAATTATGAGTTGTCAACTTTAATTTATCTAAACCTCATTATAAAAATAAAAAGTGATAATTAAACCAATGAAAAAATAACCGAAAAATAGACGCCATAATATGTATGACATGTGTTTATTTCATTACCTACTTTACTGAACGACTACATACATAAAATATCCTACTCGATTCTACTAATATTATAAACTCGAAAGTATGGATGTGTGGATGTTTGTTACTTTTTCACGCAATGACTACTGAACGGATTTTGACGAAATTAGATATGGTAGTAGTTTAGACTCCGGATAACCACATAGGTTACATTTCAGCGCAGCAAAATGTACGGTGGACATGATTTAACGGATTTTGATAAAATTTACTACGGTACCTACTAGTTTATTCTTTACTATCTGTTGCCCGCGGCTCCACCCGCGTCAATACAGTAGTTATCCCACGGGAACACTGTACTTTTTCAGTATAAAGTATCCTATTTGTACCTACAAGGTTTTAAGCAAATAAAGAATTTATTTATTTATATTTTAATCCAGAGCTTAAACCACTGCCATACCAAATTTCATCGAAATCCGTTAAGAGTTTTTGTATGAAAGAGTAACACATCCATCCATCCATACACCCTCGCGAACTAAACTAAAGGATATTAAGCACATAGGCTACTTTTTATCCTGATAATGTACAGTATTCTACTGAGAGACGGTATTGACGCAGACGGAGCAACGGGCAAAAGCCAGTTAATTCATAAAGTCTTAATGGTTATGAAGTGAAGCAAACAAAAGCTCTATATTCATTAAGAATTTACATATAAATGAGAGCATTTATTTATAAAGAAAATACTGCAGTATAGTCGTAAAGTTTCATAAACTTCTGAAGAGAAATTAATTTGCAAATGGCTTTTAAACTAATACCAAATGAAATTACTTTTATGTTTACGTTAAAAGACACAATGATAAATGTATGTTACAAACGCATTAAGTTACCGTCGATGCTGCATTTCTTTTTTTAAATACTGGGTGTTTTATAAAGATTTGAGTCTAAGTTGAGCATCACGAAAATCGTACATTTTATTCTATAACTTAACGTATTCAATACTTTTGTAAATTGTGCTAAATATCAAAATCAGTGAATTTGAAAAATGACTTACCTACTTACCTATTAATGTGAAGATAATATGAAATTATAGTTCTAATAAATCGATATTATCGTAGTACTTGCAAGACCGAGAACTTTTAGTAGCACGATAAAATAATTCAAAATAAATAAACACACTTCTGTGTTTGATTTTCAGCTGTATTGTATTACCGCAGAGTTCTTTTTTCAATGCTCTGAATTTTCCCCGGCCTTCCGGATTTCAGATTATATAATCCCAGCCTAAGGCTAAGGACTCACGAAGCGGTTTCCACCCGCGCCCGCCGCTGTGGCGGAGCTGCGGTTTTATTTCTAAACTCACGAGACCGGTGATTTGCGCGGGCACGCAGCCGTCGCCGTCGCGATCATCGCCTGCAAACTTGGCGGGCGATGACGCGCGTTTGCAAAGAGGCAAATACATATTTACAATAGAATTCCTGAATTTCGCCCGCAAACCCAACGCAGAGCGCGCCTTCCGCTGAGGCTGCGGGCGACCGCGGCCCGCGCGATTCTACAAGTTGCCCGTCGCGCGCCGGTGCAGCGGGACCCGCGAACAACCCCGCACACCGCCATGAGTTGTGATTTAATTTTTTACATACATATCTGCATTCTACAGAAGTTGCGGGCCCGCAACCGCGGCGGGCGCGGGTGAAAACCGCTCTTTGAGTTCTTAGCCTAACAATAAACAAAATATTCTTAGTCAGTCTCATTAAAACTAGGAAAAATACTCTGTATCTACTTACATAAGTATTTCGAACTCTCTAGCACTCAACTGTCTGATGATGATGACGACACAGCTTCCAGATCACACATAAGATATGAAGATAATATTCAGCTGCAAATATTTGCAGTGTTTTGCTTTGTAACATTTTCCATAACAAGTGCGATTGTTCTCCTTTCTTTTATTGCAGAGATCATAAAATAAATAATCTCGTTCTGTGTTACAATTCATTTTGTTAGTATTACCTTTATCTCGTTTTGGGAGCTAATATTGTTTCACTTTTGACTTCTGTATTACTTATTTGTTGTTATTACGGTACAAAAATATCTAGACACGCGGTAGCGTGTCAAGCCAAGTTCAAGTTATTTATTACTAGCTGATGCCCGCGTAAGTACAGTTACCCACGGGAACCGTATATGTCCTGCGATAAAAAGTAGCCTATGTCCTTTCCCGTGGTCTACTTTATATATGTGCCAAATTTCATGATAATCGGTTTAGTAGTTTTACGTGAAACTGTAAATAAAGTATCCCACGAGAACCGTACATTTCCCCGCGATAAAAAGTAGCCTATGTCCTTTCTCAGGCTCTAGACTATCTGTGTACGAAATTTCATTTAAATCGGTTCAGTAAGTAGTTTTGGAGTGAAAGACTGACAAACATTCACACTTTCCTATTTATTAGTAGGATAAGGCAGCGATGCAAACGTAGGTTTTGCTGTAGCAAATGTTAACGATCAGGGTGCTTAACAGCAATAATAATTGACATCAACGTATTAGCAACTCGTAACGTTATTAAATTAAATTTGTATAGGCGCAGTCACTTTTTCGTACAATTCTCATTCGATAACTTTACGAATATCCTGCTAAATCCTGCCAATTGTTTCTGCCAACCCCCCAATCGCTTAGGGTCGAATCACACCAAAAGGAAACGACACGCAACGCGACGCTGTATTTTTAAGTTAGCTATACATAAGAACACGTTTCAATGTCAAGTTGCACCGCGCTGCATAGCGCATGTGCAGTTTATGACTGATGAAAACGTATCTTTTTGTGGATTGAATAAAGTTCAATTTTGAATAGCCATCTTAAAAATGCAGCGTCGCGTATAGTCACGATGTAAACTGAATACTAACCTTTGGAGTTAAGACGTACTACGTAACGGACTTTAATGCAGTTTTCTATAGTAATATAGTAAAGAGGAAAAGTTTGTTTGTTTTCATTGAATAGGCTCCGATACTACTAGTCCGATTCTGGTGAAATTTGGCACAGATGTAGAGTAGGCCACGGGGAAGTATATAGGATACTTTTTATCGCGGAAAAATGTACGGTTTCTGAGAAATTAACTTTTGCGCGCACGAAGTCGCGGGCAACATCTAGTCATCAATAAAAAGAATGATTCAGGAGGAGGTCTCCTATTCGTAGAATCTGCGCATAATGTCTAAGCTTGGATTATACAGATTCTAGGCCCAACATTTCAATTAGATATCTAATACAGATAATCTTAGCAGTAATACATCATGAAGTAACATCAGGATTACCTTATCGCTATCTCCGTGTTTAATTAGGTGTCCGTCATTAAATAAATTGACTAATTGAATATTCAGCCGGATAATGGGATAATAATATGGAGGGGCAATTAATTAAATGCCTATGATAAAATATGATCGCAAAACATATTATATTAATGGACAAGTCCAAATACGTCCAAGTAATTAAAATAGCTGTTTAGGTATATTCTACGAATTTCATTAATTTACTATTTAATCTAAAATAATCTTCGACTCATGAGGCGGGATTCTCGGGATAAAAGCCACAGTCTCACAGAAAAATGGCGTGAAGTGACGATTGAATTGTGTTTAACGGAATCTTACTAATATTATAAAAGTGAAAGTTTGTGATGATGTATAGATGGATGTTTGTTCCTCTTTCACGCAAAAACTACCTAACGGATTTCGATGAAATTTGGTATTGTAGTAGTTTAGGCTCTGGATTAAAACATAGGCAGCTTTTTATCGCGAAAAAGTACAGTATTCCCGCGGGATACCGGATACTATATTTACGCGGGCGGAGCCGCGGGAAACGCCTAGTAGCGGAATGAGCAAGGGTATAGGAGCTGAGGCTTATTGGGGTTAGGGGTTGTAAAGACTAGAAACGCACTCTTGAGCCCTCTGGTGTTGCGAGTATTGCGTCCCCTTGCTATCAGGCGGATCCATTTACTCGTCTTTTTAATAAAAAAAATATTTTCTTAACGAATTCCATTATTTACATTACTACGCTTAAACAACTTGAAAGTTTTAATCTTCCGTTTAATCTTACCTCAGCTTTCCCGGTTTAAAGTTTTAACTTCCGTTTTAAATGCATTTCTTTATAAAAAATTTTAAATATTTAATTTTATGTAGGGAAGAAAATGTTCAAATGGGTATTTCGGTATCGGTTGCCTGTGAAATGCTACATTTTAGGCCGCTATGTTTCGAAGCTCAAATGATGACAAAATATAGCGCGAAAAATCATTTAATTACCAGAATCGACCTTCAGATGTGTTAAAAATGTAAGTAGATAATATTATATCAATATAAATTATCCATTGAATTAGACTTACGGCCCGTTTCAAACTTATCTATATATAACTATATTTTGTTAAAAACGTCGTCATTCAATCATTTGCCGGTTTTTCGCGATACAAATTTGACGTTTCTAACAAATAGTTATAGATAGATAGGTTATTGAAAATGCTGGGTCTATATGATCCGGAATCCGGCAGGCCCGAGAAAATTCAGAGCACTGAAAATAGAACTTATAGAAAAGATGGAGGGATTAGCGCAGAATTCTATTTACAGATCGCCTGATGGTAAGCGATTACCGCCGCCCATGGACACTCGCAACACCAGAGGAGTTATAAATGTTACTCCTCTGGTGTTGCGACTTGCGTTCCCAGTCCATAAAATCCCCAATCCTTGAGCCTCCGGTAACCTCACTCACTCGGCGAAACACAACGCAAGCATTATTTCACGCCGGTTTTCTGTGAGGTCGTGGTATTTATCCGGTCGAGCCGGCTCATTCGTGTGTAAGCGTGACTCTCCCACAGTTATTTACAATGCTCTAAGTTTCTCTCCGCCTACAGGATTCCGGATAGTACCAATATCCCGGCCTTACTTGTTTCCTAGGTTCGATAAATACAAATTTAACCTTTATAGGTACTCCAAGTTATAAATTTCACTCTTCAAATTTTCTCACTTTTTTGCTTATAAACTTCTTAAATTTTAAATTTAGGTTAAAAAGTTATATGAACATATTTAGGCAAAGCGATTTGCTACAAATTATGTATTCACGAATTTTTTGTAGGACGCATAGTTTCCGAGATATCGCGAAAAAGGTGTTTGCACCCCTTGATGGCCGTCAGGGCGGCAGCCCACAAACTTGGAGGTAAGGTCAATAGATAATGTCACACATGTCCCAAAAATAAAATTGCGTCCTCTAAAAAATGCAATATTAGGTCCTTAAATTGTAACATTTCAATCGACTATTAAGAGTTATTTGAAATGCACATCGGGGTTTAGACCTAAATGTCTAAGCTGAAAAGGTAAAAATGAGGTTAGTGGGCAGAAGCCAAACTGAATGTGGGTATTCAATTGAAAGAGGTCACCTGGGCTTTGACGGCTACAAGGCGTTCTAAAAAATATATACGAGAGTTTCAAACATGGGTTTTGTGCTATCGACATACGGCCTCAGATCAAATAAAAAACCAAGATAGCGCATGGCGTTAGTTTGAACTGAAGCCTAAAAAACTACGCTACTTCAAGTAAATAAATGCAAAACAAGTAAAAAAGTACGCTACTTTTCGACGGTATCGAACGAGTCGTCGCGACGACTAATCTATACTGACAAAAAGTAAAGTTTTTTTTTGCATGAGTGTGCGTGAGCGCGTGTGTAAATTTGAAGTAGCGTAGTTTTTTAGGCTTCACTTCAAACAAACGCCATGCGCTATCTTGGTTTTTTATTTGATCTGAGCATACGGAACGTTTCATTAAACTATCTTCCAATAACTGTTTGCTAAAAAAGGTCCAATTTGTATCGCAAAAAACCAGCAAATTATTGAATGACGACGTTTTTAACAAATAGATAACGATAGATAGGTTACTGAAATGGGCCGATAGTCGGAGGGAAAATAGATGTAATGGAAATTATAGTAGGTAGGCTGTAAGTTTCTTATACTTTTTAAAGTATAAGACTATGGCTCGTTTACGAAACTTATCTTGTATAAGTCACCGTAAAATTGTAAAAACCGTTTAAAAACCGATTGTAAAATAACTAACGAGATTGTAAAAATATGTCGAAAGATTCTTTACTACATATTTATAACCTAACGAAAAATAATATGTTAAAATATTATAGGCAGAATATTCGCGTCCGAAGTCTATCAACATTTTACAATTTCACTAGTTATATTACAATCTAACTGTTTTTACAATTTTACGGTGATATATTATTAAATTATAATCGGTTTCTCGAAAACAGCTGCAATTATTACCATGAAATTTAGTATAAGTTTTGAGGGGGAAAAATCTATTTGGCTACGTCTTATCCCTGAGAAACTATGCATTTTCAAGTTATAAATTAACTATGTATTAGATATGTTTTTTCTTTTCCCGTGCAACAACATATCAATAATTTCACGTCAGTCCGATGTTGGCAGTTTGGTGTGCGTATGTTTAATTTTTTTTGTTTTTTGTTTGTGCTTTGTTCGAAAATTAGGAATATAGTGGGTTCGAATCCCACATCAGAAAAATATTTTTGTGATTATTTTAGTTTTTATTTATTTATCAGAACTCCGAGCAAAGTTTGGTTACCCAGGTACTAATATATAAACACATCAACTGTTTTGACGTCACTCGCGCATCATTTTTAATCTACATTCAAAAAGGATGCGGAAGATATCAAAACAAATAAGAATGTTTGAAAACCAGCTCATGCTACCAGTACAGTGATAGAATATATCATGCTGAAAGCGTGACATGACAATTTGTGATCGTTAAAATGTTATTGAACTATTAAAACCGTCGGTTATTTCGTATACAAACCTTCCTTACATTAAGGCCCTAGCAACTAGTAAACACTAGATAGTTTTTATCGCAGAAAAATTAACGTTTTCCGCGAAATTTAACTTTTGCGCGCACGAAGTCGCAGGCAACATCTAGTATCATAATACATTGGTACAGTTAGATATTATTAATGAAAATGAATGAAAATGAAAATGAAACTTTTTATTTCCAAATAAAACATAAGCTATTTTTGGAAAGTCAACAAAAAAGCTACCACCGCGCCGGTTCAACCCTAGCCCCCTAATAGTAACAGATAACAATTTCTATGTTACGTATTAACCCTAGAGTGAGCAATTATTTTTTCAGTATTGCTTGTACGTGACCAAAAAAAAAACAGAATAAAACAGATCAATTACAAGCTGGTCACGCGGTTTTGGTGGTTGCTGTGATGTGCATTACATTGGCCGATAGGACCGAACTATGAGTTTGATTAATCGAGGCTTTATAAAGAGTTAGCAGACATTGTGGTATGTATGTTGTGTTGTGGTCGTAAAACGTCCCACTCACTAACAGTTTGCCGGACGATATAAATCTGTCAGTTAATCGCAATAACACACACACTGAGAGTTCCGTTTAAGGTTTTAGACTGACGAATAATACGAACTGATAGTGTGTGGCCGCTTGACGATCCCGATCTGCGCCGACAGATGTCGGCCGGACTGTCTGACTGTCGGATGACTATGGGAAGTCGTCGTAAACTACCGACTCCCGACTGCTAGTGTGTAATCTCAAAAGTGGCAGCAGGGCATTGCCGGCAGGCAAAAATCGTTTTAATGTGTTGGCGCTATTGACCTAGGGTGGCAGGCGCCAGATAGGACTGATCTCTGGAGACTGCAGGCGGACTGTTAGTGAGTGGGGCCCTTTAATTAAAGAGAATATAACATAGATACCTACTTAAAAATATGACTAAATATGTACAATATCGGTAAAGTATATGTTAAAGTTCTTGCTCGACCAGTTACTAAGCATTTTCCTTTGCAATAGGACGCCTCTGAATATTTAAACACAAATGATGTGACCGCATCGATTGCAGACCTTGTTACACATTCATAGTAAATACACATTCATAGTACAGAGTAGAAAAAATATATCAACTTACGTACAGAGAAACAGCTTTCATAGAACAATCCAAATCGTTCCAAATTTGAAAATTTTGACGACCCCTTCAACGGCCCACAATTTTTCCACACAACCGTGGACACACTATGGTGTGCTTGTAGCAGTGCTATCAAATCTTTATCTAATTTATCTGTCTGTCTTCATTTAATCTGTAGTTCATTGGCGTTGTCAAGCGATTTTGATCTTATGCCTAGATAAGCGACAACTTGTTATTCATATCCTTTGAAAATATGTTTCACCACGTTTTTAACTAGTAGCATAACTACCTGATTTAATATTTTGATTTTGACGACCTCTGTGGCTCAGTGGTTCAGCGCCTTGGTGCTCAAGCCGGAGGTCACGGGTTCGAATCCCGACGAAGGAACAATAAGTTTTTCTGAGTTCCTGAGTCATGGATGTGTATTAAATATGTGTATAATATAGTAAAAATCTTAAATATATGTATAGTATAAAAGTATTAAATATACTTCCCGTTTTCTGGTACCTGTAATACAAGTTATTCGGATACTTAGCACGGGGCCAGATTGACATGGTGTGAATTGTCCACGGATATTATATTATTATTTATATATCTGCTATATCCTATCGTCATGGGATATGTGAGCATGTGTCATGACATGGATACAAAATATAGATGCGTAAAAATTGACACAAAGTAGCTTCGTAGACGTGTAACATCAATCATATTCTCAATTTTCACGCACGCAGGTACGCGTTTGATAAATGAATACACTCGGAATATCAATTTCCTTCATCAAGTGCACACCACAGATTGTTAAAAAGAAATAAGATATAGCTGTTTTTGGCTAAAACCAGTAAGGAAAATAATTTAAAGCAATTTCTTTTTTACTGTGTAAAAATCGAAATGTAAACAGAATTGTTATTTAAAGTACATACTGTAAATGAAATAAGCAATAGAATTAAGCTTCTCAATTAAGTGCTTTATTTAACTACTGAGTCCTATTCACATAAACTAAGTAATGGGATTAGTTTTAGTTATTTACGCTTAGTAGATAAACGTATTTAACATTTTAATGTGGGATTTTCAAATATTTCACAGGATTAAACCTTATTTAAATATGCGCAAGTGCCAAAAAACCACCACTATCACAATCCGCCAACCCTCATTTGAAAGCAAAATGTACAATGTTTGTACGTGTGTCGAATAATAGAGCTGTACCAAAATAAATACGAGGCTAAAGCCGCAATAAACAATGATATAAAAGTTATAGATACGCCGCGTAATGATCCCCTTTTAATGCTTGGAAATGATGACAATATGCGTAGGCGTCGTACGTGTGAAAATAATTTGTGTCACGGAACCATTACACGTAGGAAAACTTTCACGGCGAAAAAAGAGAGATTGAACTTACAAACATAAATCAAACTAAGAAGAAAAGAAATAATAACCTCCGAGAAAATTAAAAGCAATTAAAAGTAACCTAACCAAGATAAGGACAATATGTCAAAGGAGAGTTCCGTAACTATCATCAAATTACTTCAAAAGTTAATGTCCGATTGAGCTCAAAATAATTTTCCTAAGGAGTTTTTAGCAATATCTATCAGAATGGAAACTAACAAGTTTCTATCTCTTATAGTTTACAAATGCCAACATGTAAACCACTTTGGAGGCCGGTTATTCGAAAATGGTTGCGCTGTATAAAAGTCATGTATGAAACCTTGCATTTATTTTAAAGGACCTATTCAATGATACACCAAACGATGGAGTATACTGAAAAAATATTTTTCATCCTCACTTAACACGTATGGGAGCCACCCCTAAAATATAAAAATTATGACTGTTCTATGACGCCAAAACCGAGATATTATACATTATATTACTAGGTTATACGTTCGGCTGTATAGTTTTTATATAAAGCTTTTTAACGCTCTCCAACGATCTCCCTTTTGTGATGAATGTATTTCTTCAACGGTTGATCGTAGATATGCCATTGCAATGACAATATATCCTGCCTTATTTCTAAAAAGCTACTTTTCGAAAAAATCAATAAAAAAACTATGCATGTTCCCCATTGCGATGATCAAGATAGATCAGGAGTACGACCTATTAAAGGGTTATAAGATAGACCTACAGCCCATCGATAGAGTATAAGATAATAATTCTCAAACTTGCCCTATGGAAGGGCATTACATAAGTATGACAAAGTTGCTTGACATCGCCGGTGCAATAATGTTACAAGATATAGGTCGAGATGAATTGATTAAAATCTCGAACTCTTGACGTGCTCTAACCTTATTTTGTTCCGTGGATTAATTAATGAAAATATACTGAATATCTTTTTCAAAAATATAGATTTTATGCAGTATACGAAAGCGAGATATAGGTACCGGTTGACACTTGCAATTCTTTAAAATGAAATGAAATGTTTATTTGGTAAAAATATGGTTACAATAGGTGTTACAATATTTTATAGTAGACCGCATATTTTGTAGCATTAACGACGTCCAAATACTTATATTAAACTAGTTCACAATTAGTTTATTATTACTTAAAGGTACATTTTAACTATAAACAATTTATTGTTATCATCATTCATTAGTCAAAACTTAATTTTTATATTAGAAGAATGTCAAAATACCATGTCAATAAATATTTTTCTACATATTATATGTCAAGAAAATAAATGATCTAATAGAATGTCAAAGATAATAAATACCACTATACCACTATAAAGATATAAAACTTTATGATAAAATGTTTATACATTTTTTATTCAATAAGTTCAATAATCTCAGGAACTTTCTATTACGTAGTTTCAAATTTTTGAGATAACTGATTCCTCGCATTACGCGAAAAGATCATCAACATCCTATTACTATTATAAATGTGAAAGTTTGTAGGGATGGATGGATGGATAGATGTATGGATGGGTGGATGTTTGTTACACTTTCACGCAAAAACTGCGGAACGAATTTCAATGAAATATGGTATGGCAGTAGTTTAAGCTCTGGACTAAAACATAGGTTACTTTTTATTCCATAAAAGTATAGTAAGTAAGATACACGATACCATGTTTACGTGGGCGGAGCCGCAGGAGAAAACTAGTATTACCATAATTCGCACTCTCAGCAATATCATCAAAGTTTTAGCCAATTACATCGAAAAAGATATCGCGTATCTCCAAACCAATTTCGTTAACATCTTCCTCTCCCATTGTAAATGAAGTACACAGAAGTGTTCTTATGAAGATAAGGTATCAGAACAAAAGGTATAATAAGTCAACCCAACCCTCTAGAGGGTTCAACAAAGACGCACTTCTGACTCATATATTTTACACATTCTTAGCACCGAGCAACATTATTCATAAATGTTCATGTCAAATGGTAAATCACATGTAATAAAGTTGCAGTGGTCTTAGAAATTATTTTGCTCGCTCTTTTATTTAGAGTCATTGTACCCAGTAAAAATTAAGTTAAAACTCGTCATTGTAAAATAAGGTTATTGAGGGGGGAATGGTGATTTAAGACAAAGATCTAACGTTAAAGATAAAGACGTTGTTTCGGTCTTTTTAGTGAGTTCCTTGGGTTTTGTCGTTTATTGCAGTCGGTTTTTTCTTTTTAATATTTTTTTTGTATGTAGTGCGCGTATAACTACGCACTACATTAAAAAAATGACTAAGTGAGAATCGGACTCGTGCACAAAGAATTCCGTACGAAATGACAAACAAAACAGGGAGCTCTACTTAAGAATTTATTTTACTATTTTTTAGTATTCGTTGTTTTAGTGACAACAGAAATTTTCTTTGAAAATTATCTTTAAAAATATCAGCTGTCTATAGCTATCGTGGTTCATGAAATACAGCCTGGTGTCATACGGACGGACGGACAGCATAATCTCAGTAATAGTGTCCCGTTTTTATCTTTTGGGTAATGGAACCGTAAAAACCACACATCGCAATATACCTTACCGAGTGGTTCTCAGAACTCTGTCTTTGCCTTTTCATTTGGTCTGAAGTATTGAAATACACTTGGCTAATTATGACCCTATAATTATTAGCACTAATGGAAAATACCTATAGAAAATAGATGATATTATATTTGGTGGAAGCATGACATTCCGCATAATTGTGAAAATAACACAGACTTTGTCACAGTAAATCAGAAGCTACGAGTTTGTGTAAGAAACAAATAAAACATTACAAAATATAATAAAACTTGTTTAATGTTCGTAACCACAATAAAATGGGTTTTTTAACGATTTCGTTAAAGTGTCATGCTCATAAAGGTTTGTAAATGTTTTTACATTTCATAACAATGTACACTTGCCTTTGAATTCTAATAAAATATTTCAATGGATAGCGTTCATAGCCTTAAGGTAGATTACAGGCAAGAGGGTGCGGGTTCAATCCCAGCTGGCACATATCTATACTAATATAACCTAACCAAGAGCATGTCAGGACATGTCTAAGCGTAATATGCTTTTTTTTTTTCAATTACTCCAAAAGTTACTGTCCGATTTGGTTCACAATAATTTTCCTAAAGAGTTTTTAGCATGATCTATTAGCATGGAAATTTGCAAGTTTCTATCTCCTATAGTTTAAAAATGCTAGGGGGGGGACCAACTTACAATCTACTTTGGAGACCGATTACTCGAAAATAGTCAACTTTATAAAAAAGTAACGTATGAAACCTTGCCTTTATTTTAAAAGACCTATTCTACGATACCCCATACGATGGGGTAGAGTGAAAAAATATTTTTCATCCCCACTTCACATGTATGGAGAGCTACCCCTAAAATATAAAATTATTATTTTTTTATGATCCTGAAAGTCCTGAAACCGTGATCTATACACAATCTATAACTGCACCAAATTTGATCAATTTATATTCATAATTACAGGAGCTAGAGGCGCGGACAGACAGACAGACAGACAGACAGACAGACAGACAGACGGACAGAGCGAAACTATAAGGGTTCCTTAAGTATTACGGAACCCTAATAATAAAGAGGAAAAGTTTGTTTGTTTGCATTGAATAGGCTCCGAAACTAATCTATAGGTACTAATATAATAAAGAGGAAAAGTATGTTTGTATGTTTGCATCGAATATGCTTCGAAACTACTGGACCGATTTTGATGAAATTTGGCACAGATGGGAAGGACATAGGCTACTTTTTATTGCGGCAAAATGTACGGTTCCCGCGAAATTAATTTTCACGCGCACGAAGTCGCGGGTAGCATCTAGTTAATGTAATTTTCACTTAGAAGGTAATAAGGATATACAGGGATCACAATCGGCGAAGAAAAATATTATCATTAGTGTCTAAGAACTCACACTTGTTAAAGGAAAACTCGCTAATACAAAACAAAGTTTATTATAGTGTCCACAACTCACTCAACAATCAAATAACTTTTAATAATAATTTATTTTAGCTTTTAAATTTAATGCAGACGTAATAACTTTAGAATTTACTAATAATTATTTAATAACTATTTTTAATTTAATATTATAACAGAGTACTCTACGAACTTGCTAGCTCAACGGTTGGCGGCAAAAGACCCGAATAAAACTGATGCCGCCGTTCTTATAGCTTCCATGTTGCCATCTTTTATTCTCACTACATCCGGTTAACCAAATAGGTGGCGCTAGTTGTATGATTCTTCTAAAATTGCCAACACACTTAGGTATAGAAAGCCTGTGATTTATAATGCAGAGTGTAGACTTACCTACTAAAAATTTTGTCTAGCCATTTGAAAGCTAGACAACATTTTTAAGCGCAAACATGAAGAATGTTCACTAATTTCATATGTAAGCTGTCTGTATTCTCTTCTAAGTGAAATAATTATTTTTACAACGTCTTATAGCACAGTTAAAGGAAAAATGGCGAAAATCGTAAATTTTTAGTTACATCATATAATAAAAATATTTTAGTCATTTTAAACTACCCCATTCCTCATAAATGCGTAGAGGTATTTAATTGAAATTCATATCAAATACTCAGGTCTATAATAAGTGTCAGAAAACACTACAGGTTTGTACGGAACTTGGCCGGTTTTTTATATAAAAGAAGACGTATAATCTCTAAGGTATTTATAATATGGGTCTATGCAGGCCGTAATTTAATTAAAGGGCATTGTCCACTTTCGGCCATCCGTGAACACGATGCTATGAAAAAAGTAAATTAATGGATATTTTTTATTTATTTTTTGTTAATGTTTAGTAAAAAACAAATTGTGTAAATAAACACAACAAAAAACACAATATTTAATTTGAATTTCCATGATCGGAAGTCGGCAAACGGTTCCGATGTTACCATTATCAAGCCCCGAGAAATGCACTAATCGACATCCTTATAGTCATGCCTCTGTTTTATGATATTTTTAACTATACTACGCAACAAATGTTGCTAATAGACTTTAGAAATGCGCAAATATTTTGCTATTATTAGAATTGTATTTATTTTAATAGTTTTTTATAGTAAATCTTAAAAAATGTACCTCATTGATTTAAAAAATATAATATACACTAACTTTTTATTATTATGGCAATGCAAATACGTCATGATATGTCAATTGTCAAAGTATGAAACGTCATTCGCTTTGTTTTCGTGCGTCGTGAATGTTGTTTTCGTTTGAGATATTATTGCTATTACTTGGCTTTTTACAATGGATTCCGACTCTTCTTCCCATTCTGACGACCCTGGCATGAATATGGACTCCGAACTTCTCGTGCCTGAAGGCAACTTGTTGGCAGGAGATGAAGCAACAACGCAGCGATGTGTGAATTGTGGGACCGATTTGTTGTTTGTAACTAAATATAAAGTCTGATACAAAACTAGGTTTATATTCTCCTTTTTACTGATCTGAAGTATTTAATTCATATCACATTATTAGCATAATGAACTGTTCACGAATGGCCAAAGTGTCTATAGAAAGTGGGCAATCCCCTTTAATAAGTTAATTACTTTCATCATTTCGCAGCAAACATATTTAATTAATTAAAGTGCTATGTAACAGATGACGAGCGACGCGACGTCTTGACATTTTAGGTGTCGCAAAACAAAAACATAACAAGACCGAAGACATAACGAACAGTTATTCAATTTTGAACTTAGATGAAATTTGCTGTGCCAATTGTCCCGGTGGTGGTGTTGTGAAATTAGAAACACTGTAACACTGTCGTCTTCTGTTAGCCTGGTACTTTGAGATTATTGTTATGTTCTAAATAAGTTTATACTTTTATATAAAACTAAAAAAGCAACATTCGTTCGTATTTGATTAATTTTGTTAGGATTAGAAGAAATAATTACATTTTGAAATCTATAAGCTCGAAAACTCAATAAATCTTGAAAATGTAAAATATTAAATTATTCTTTTTGATAAACATTGATTAATTTCAACTAAGACCGCGCGTTTACTGTGTAATCAAAATTTTCAGGACAAAATCACCACTTTTAGCGAGTTTCGTACGTTTCGCCTGCTTTTTTAACCAAATCGCTCATGCGAACGTTTTAATCATAAATGTGTTAGGAAAAAAAAAACTTCAAAATTCAACTGTCTCTTTTCGCTAGCTATTTGTTAATCGATTATGGTTAAAAAAATATGGTCTACGTTTATTTTTAAGCAGAAGTTTATTGGTCATATCGCTAATAATCTAACATCAAGACAATTTTAGATGATACAAGCTTTGTATTAATGATATTTTGAAATTCGTTACATTGATTCAATGATCAGTAGTTTTAAATGAAATGAGTTATTTGTATTTTATAAATGGTAAATGTTTTCTGTTGAACCAACACAAACCTCATACGTCCGAACTCTATTTTTTTTTTACAACAAATCATAAAGTAGCAATGGCAATTTAGCAAAGATTTGTACCTGTCTAAAAGACTTTTCTTAATTTGAGATAAAAATTGTTATTTACAGAAAAATAACGTCATGATTAATATTTTTGATATTATTTTTTAAAAACTCAATGAGAATGGACACGGGACACACACACTCCCACTGCTCGGTATTGACCGCGCGGTTATGAATTGATGTTAATAATTTTATAGGATAATCTGGTCAAAATTTAAGGTACCTAACGAGAATCAAATACTTATCTCGCTGCTTCTATATCTATTTTTGTTTCTAATACATTATGTACAGTTCGTAGAGTAGTCTGCCAGTCACTCAATGTGATAACTTTCATAATTAATAGAATCAGGCGTTACTTTGCGGAAATCCATAGCATTAAATTAATTAATATTATGTTTGTAGCAGTTTTCCCGCTAAATAATACCCACAACCTGCAAGCAAATGTGTGAGTGCACGCATAAGCATGCGTAACGCACCTCCCTCCTCCCACACTGCTTATGCGTGCACTCAGATGCAAGATCGTGCAAACACCACCACCACACAAGCAACAATGTCGGCAAGATCGTGCAAAGCCCCACACCACCATGCAGGTTGCAAAACTCGACGCGCGTTTCGCCCCGAACCCGGAGCATCCTCAGGAAGTGGACCTGCGAACAAAGTTCGTTAGTAATGCTGCCCGTAGTTACGTAATCTCACACCGGGCCCTTGGAAGGGGCCTTGGGCGGGGAACCACGATCAGGGGCTTTGCCCCTCTACGTGGGGAAATTAAATTTAAATCGACCAGTGCGAGTACTGGGCGAGAAACTAAAATCTATTTTTGAGGGCAGACCCCCCCGCGGCAGAACGCGGGGGGAAACCCATGACAAAGCGAGGGAAAATTCGCCACCAGGCCCGACCTAGACCGGCGGACGGCTCCAAACGGCGCGTGAGGGTCCCGACCCGGAGGCCGAGAAACGTGTTTGGGTCCACTCCACCACGCGCCGCGCCTGCCGCCCGCGGACTCGACCAACCTGGGAAAAGGGTGGGAAACAGCTTCCGGACCCCAGCTTTATGATAGCGGGGGGGAAGATACGTCACGTGGCGACGGGGTGGCAAGAGGGCTGCCACTCCGACAGGCCCCGGGCGATATAAGAAAATTGTTGCACCGGCAGGTGGTTTTATCTTAGTTTAATTTTTTTTTATTTTTTTAATTTTTTTTTTTTTTTTAATAATTATTTTTTTTTTAATTTTTTTTTTTGCCGGTGCAGGGAAGGGTGGGGACTGCGATCCAGCGGTGGTGCATCCTCATCTTGGCGCCGGGGGGCGCCTAGGGGGCGCATCATTGCGCCAGGGGGCGCATCTTTGCGCCAGGGGGCGCATCATAGCACCTCAGGGTGCGTCGTTGCGCCTGGGGGGCGCATCATAGCGCCTGGGCTCCTCCTCTTCGGGGGGGGGGGGGGGGCGTTGTGGCTCCGCCGGGTCTTCGGGCGGGACAGCGTCCCTTGGTAAGCGGTGACGGTCTGGCGGGCGGGCATGCCAGGGCGCCAGGTCGGTCAGCTCGACCAGGCGCGAGGCATCCGCTCGCGCGAACAGGTTGGTGGCGAGCCGGGCTATAAAAGCCTCCAGGCTCTCCACTCGCAGATCCCTGGCGATGGTGTCGTCCCTCACGTACCAAGGGGCACCCGCGATTCGGCGTAGCACGCGGTTCTGTGTCCTCTGCATCGACCTTTTAAGGGACGCAGAGAGCAGGTGGTGCCACGCAGGTGCCGCGTACGTGAGGCGCGATCGGACGTATGTTTTATATAGGGCGATGCGCATGCTGAGGGGGATCTGCGGGGACGAGTAGGCTGGGCGCAGCTGGGCTACCGCTGCTCTGGCCTTGGCCACCGCTGACCTGCATTGGGCGTTCATAGTCAGCCCCCTGTCTATGATAACGCCCAGGTATTTTGCCGACTTACCCCACGGTATTTCGGCATCGCCAATCTTGAGTGGCGCTGGGAAACCTCTCCTCCTGGTGACGGCGAGCGCCTGGGACTTGCCTGGGTTGACAGACAAGCGCCACTTGCTCAGCCAGTCAGGGAGGAGGTCCAGCGTTCTCTGTAGTTTGATGGCGGCATGGTCCGGGTTAAGGGAAGTGGCGAGGAACGCCGTATCATCAGCATATAGCGCTGTGGTGGTGCCCAGGTCTGTAGGTACGTCGCTGGCGTAAAAATTATACAGACCTGGGGAAAGTACGCTTCCCTGGGGGACGCCTGCGGTGATGGGACGCTCTGTGGAGAGTATCCCGTCCACTCGAACCCTGAAGGTTCTGCCAAGGAGGAACGATGCTACAAGCCTTACCAGAAAGGGGGGGACATTGGCTCGGATGAGCTTATAGAGGAGACCCTCGTGCCACACGCTGTCGAACGCCTTCTCCATGTCCAGGAATACGGCCACCGAGGAATTCTTCTTGTTGGCCGCAACGGAAAGGTGGTGAATCACGCGGACCAACTGTAGTGTGGTGCTCAGCTGAGACCTAAAGCCGAACTGTTCCTCACGAGGAGGGAGGTACGGGGAGAGGTGTTTGAGAGTAATGCTGCCAAGCAAACCGCCACCTTATATAGACTACTGGCTACTAGTACCCCCACCAAACATATTAATGAGCGGTGACGTAGTCAAGCAAGTTTGGTCATTCAACAATGCATGTCTATTGTTGTTCTTTTCTTTAATTATTTCTAATTGTTCCAACACGCTCAGTCGAAAGCCTTTGTCACATTTATGTAATATCTTATAGGAATGGCCATCGGGTACACTATGACCACTATCTAAAAGGTGTTTAGCAAAATGTGATTTATCACGATGACCATTTCTATATGCCGCGATGTGTTCTTTGTACCGAGTCTCAAAGTTACGTCCAGTTTGACCTACGTATACACTATCGCATTCAGGACAATCGATTTTATAGACACCGGATTGGTACTTTAAATCAATCCGGTCTTTATTATGACACAATTGATTTTTTAAAGTATTATTTGTCCTGAATGCGACGTGCATATCGTTATTTCTCATTATTTTAGATAAACGTGCAGATACCTCACCCATGTAGGTCAAACTGGACTTGTATCTAACCACTTCCTTATCAGGAGTCCCTGCGTACAAAAACTTAACCAATTCCTTTTTAATTTTATTATTTAAAATATTATTAATAATTTTGGGATTATACCCATTCGACTTAGCAATTTGGTAAATTATGTTTAACTCTTTCTGATAATTTTCTTTACTAAGAGGAATGGACATTAATCTGTGAACGTAACTATGAAAAGCCGCGAGTTTATGTTGCCAAGGATGACATGAGGATGCATGAATAGTAGTATTAGTATATGTCGGTTTGCGAAAGATTCCAAAACTGTGTTTATCGTTATCTCTAGTAATAGATAAATCAAGGAAATTAAGTGTTTTATTGTCTTCACATTCTAATTTAAATTTAATTTTAATATGTTTTTTATTAAGATTTTTAACAAAGACGTCCAGTTGTCTCTCTGTACCGGTCCAACAAAGGATGCAATCATCTACATATCTATAGTAATATAAAATACTTTTGTCATTAACAATATTTCTTTGTTCAAAATCATTCATAAATATTTCGGCCAGCAAGGGACTCAGTGGTGAGCCCATTGCTAGACCGTCTTGTTGAACAAAGAATTGATTGTTAAATCGAAAGTAGTTTTGTTCCATGCAGATTTTAGTAAGAGTAAGCAATTCCAGACCTTCACCAGGAGGCAAACGTTTTTCCAATTCATTCCCCAGAATACCCAACGTTTCCTCACACGGAACATTAGTAAATAAACTATCTACATCAAGCGAAACTAATTTGCAACGAGGTGGCAAAGTCACATTTTTTATTTGATTTACTAATTGCAAGCTATTTTTAATTGCATAAGGTGGCCGAAATGAAATCCTTTGTTTAATAATGTAATTTAATGACTTTGCCAACTCGTATGCCGGTGCACCTATATATGAGACAACTGGACGCATTGGGATATCAGTTTTGTGAATCTTTGGCAAACCGTACAGTGATGGTGCGTGAGGATTCATTGGAATAAGTTTTCTCTTCGCTGATTCGGTACCAAATAAATATTTATTATTGTTTATGGCTAATTTAATCTTAGCCATAAACTTGTTAGTTGGGTCAGAAGGAACCCTTAGAAATTGATCACACCGAATCACGTTATTTACTTTTTCCAAGTAATCGTCACGCTCCATCACCACTATTGTGTTACCCTTATCTGCTTTAGATATAACCAAGCCATTATTATCTATTGTTTGTTTTAATGACCTCAAAGCTACTCTTTCATGGTTAAATGAATAACCGGAAGGAGTACCCTTGATTTCATTGGCTAGTAAACCCTTAACCATGTTATCCTTTTTATTAACTACAGTTGCTATCTCTGATTCAACCGCAAGCATTTCCAAAGCATTCTGATTAATATTAGGAGTAATATTATATTTAAGACCCTTTTCCAAAAGTGACATGTCATCCTTGGCAAATTGGACATTGGTTAAGTTTTTGACGCGAGGATGAAAAGAAAAAGCTTCAGACTGTGTCTCTGTATAGGATTGTACAAATCTATTTTTATTTACTAAAGTCTGAAGCTTTTTTTGTTGATTAATATATTTAGCATGCACTTCGATTGATGCGAAATCACGTGCTTTTTCGTCTAACCAATCGAATTCAATGTTATGTAATTTATATGAGAGCTTGGTATAAAGAACTTTGAGATGTAGTTTTAAATTATCTCTAACGGTAAACCAGTGACGTATCTCTTCATTAAGCCAAATGGCTTCGGCTTTTTTAATAGCCCTATTGGCGGCTCGACTGTGCGTGTTGGTTTTAATATTAATATAGTTAGGAACAACATTTAGATGTTTGCATTGTTGATTGAACCAAACATTTTGGGCGGCGACTCGATGTAACTTTGTTAGTTTAATATAGAGTCTTGCCTGTACGGTCATGCTCACCGATTTAAAATCGTATCGTCTCTCATATAAATTACATAACATTGAATTCGATTGGTTAGACGAAAAAGCACGTGATTTCGCATCAATCGAAGTGCATGCTAAATATATTAATCAACAAAAAAAGCTTCAGACTTTAGTAAATAAAAATAGATTTGTACAATCCTATACAGAGACACAGTCTGAAGCTTTTTCTTTTCATCCTCGCGTCAAAAACTTAACCAATGTCCAATTTGCCAAGGATGACATGTCACTTTTGGAAAAGGGTCTTAAATATAATATTACTCCTAATATTAATCAGAATGCTTTGGAAATGCTTGCGGTTGAATCAGAGATAGCAACTGTAGTTAATAAAAAGGATAACATGGTTAAGGGTTTACTAGCCAATGAAATCAAGGGTACTCCTTCCGGTTATTCATTTAACCATGAAAGAGTAGCTTTGAGGTCATTAAAACAAACAATAGATAATAATGGCTTGGTTATATCTAAAGCAGATAAGGGTAACACAATAGTGGTGATGGAGCGTGACGATTACTTGGAAAAAGTAAATAACGTGATTCGGTGTGATCAATTTCTAAGGGTTCCTTCTGACCCAACTAACAAGTTTATGGCTAAGATTAAATTAGCCATAAACAATAATAAATATTTATTTGGTACCGAATCAGCGAAGAGAAAACTTATTCCAATGAATCCTCACGCACCATCACTGTACGGTTTGCCAAAGATTCACAAAACTGATATCCCAATGCGTCCAGTTGTCTCATATATAGGTGCACCGGCATACGAGTTGGCAAAGTCATTAAATTACATTATTAAACAAAGGATTTCATTTCGGCCACCTTATGCAATTAAAAATAGCTTGCAATTAGTAAATCAAATAAAAAATGTGACTTTGCCACCTCGTTGCAAATTAGTTTCGCTTGATGTAGATAGTTTATTTACTAATGTTCCGTGTGAGGAAACGTTGGGTATTCTGGGGAATGAATTGGAAAAACGTTTGCCTCCTGGTGAAGGTCTGGAATTGCTTACTCTTACTAAAATCTGCATGGAACAAAACTACTTTCGATTTAACAATCAATTCTTTGTTCAACAAGACGGTCTAGCAATGGGCTCACCACTGAGTCCCTTGCTGGCCGAAATATTTATGAATGATTTTGAACAAAGAAATATTGTTAATGACAAAAGTATTTTATATTACTATAGATATGTAGATGATTGCATCCTTTGTTGGACCGGTACAGAGAGACAACTGGACGTCTTTGTTAAAAATCTTAATAAAAAACATATTAAAATTAAATTTAAATTAGAATGTGAAGACAATAAAACACTTAATTTCCTTGATTTATCTATTACTAGAGATAACGATAAACACAGTTTTGGAATCTTTCGCAAACCGACATATACTAATACTACTATTCATGCATCCTCATGTCATCCTTGGCAACATAAACTCGCGGCTTTTCATAGTTACGTTCACAGATTAATGTCCATTCCTCTTAGTAAAGAAAATTATCAGAAAGAGTTAAACATAATTTACCAAATTGCTAAGTCGAATGGGTATAATCCCAAAATTATTAATAATATTTTAAATAATAAAATTAAAAAGGAATTGGTTAAGTTTTTGTACGCAGGGACTCCTGATAAGGAAGTGGTTAGATACAAGTCCAGTTTGACCTACATGGGTGAGGTATCTGCACGTTTATCTAAAATAATGAGAAATAACGATATGCACGTCGCATTCAGGACAAATAATACTTTAAAAAATCAATTGTGTCATAATAAAGACCGGATTGATTTAAAGTACCAATCCGGTGTCTATAAAATCGATTGTCCTGAATGCGATAGTGTATACGTAGGTCAAACTGGACGTAACTTTGAGACTCGGTACAAAGAACACATCGCGGCATATAGAAATGGTCATCGTGATAAATCACATTTTGCTAAACACCTTTTAGATAGTGGTCATAGTGTACCCGATGGCCATTCCTATAAGATATTACATAAATGTGACAAAGGCTTTCGACTGAGCGTGTTGGAACAATTAGAAATAATTAAAGAAAAGAACAACAATAGACATGCATTGTTGAATGACCAAACTTGCTTGACTACGTCACCGCTCATTAATATGTTTGGTGGGGGTACTAGTAGCCAGTAGTCTATATAAGGTGGCGGTTTGCTTGGCAGCATTACTAACGAACTTTGTTCGCAGGTCCACTTCCTGAGGATGCTCCGGGTTCGGGGCGAAACGCGCGTCGAGTTTTGCAACCTGCATGGTGGTGTGGGGCTTTGCACGATCTTGCCGACATTGTTGCTTGTGTGGTGGTGGTGTTTGCACGATCTTGCATCTGAGTGCACGCATAAGCAGTGTGGGAGGAGGGAGGTGCGTTACGCATGCTTATGCGTGCACTCACACATTTGCTTGCAGGTTGTGGGTATTATTTAGCGGGAAAACTGCTATAAACATAATATTAATTAATTTAATGATAACTTTCAGCCTATTGCGCTATTGGCAAGCCGCACACACGCAATATTATTCACACAATAAATTTGTCAATACTAGACAACATACACAAAAAACGGCAATATGGCCCGCAAACATGCAATAGTATTGTCAATATGAGCAATATTGCCAATAATATGGTGTGTGCGGCTAGCTATTAGTTGGAAAGATGTTAGTAATTATTGATGATGATGAAATAATAGACCATGAATGTTGTGAAGCGTGAAAGTACTTATAATATAACCAGTATCCTGTAATATACATAGGCAATAAAGAAATCATTGTAAAACCACATTTAATGTACTCTATAAATTATCATATAACAGGTCCCATAAAAACCGCACAGCAATATTCAACAAATAGCCCATGAAAATTTAACAGGAAAATGGTCATGATGCTTAATAATTGTGTGACTGGTTTTTTAATATCAAAGTTGAAATTTCATAAGTTTTTCGGAAGAGATTAAATCAGCATGAAAAGTTGAGTACGCCTTGCTGAATTTAAACGATCCTTTATAGCCGATGTCAGGACTCAGGACTTAAAAGATAGGAACGGAACAATTAGGCTCAAAAGATTTATACTGGAAATCAGCAGAGCTATTTTATCTTCCTTTCGCTATAATCATTATTTACGTCCTTACTACTGAGGCTTTTTTAACGCTACACGAAGAATTTATAAATAGTTTTTCTCGCGTCTTTGTCCAAATGTCAACCTCCCGGGTTGAATAATCTTTGCTTAACGGAATTAAAATCGCATTTCAAATCGTAGTCATACGATTTGAAATGCGATTGCGACCGAGTACCGAGATATGAATCGCAAGAAAAAGTCGTACTTAGTGGAAGTACAAGTACGACTTTTTCTACACTTACTTGCACAACATTGTACTTAAGATACCTACTTTTTTATTACAGATTTTAAATAAAAACTTTAAAAGCTGATAAAATTTTCTATAGTTAAAACCTTTTATCTTTAGTAGAGTAAGTGCGGCAATTATCATAAGCGTTACGGTTCAATATCTGTTATCAAAAACGATTCATAAAATTCTTAGAAAATGTCAATTTCATCATTATTACATGCTTTATATTAGCTTACCTTAATAAATATAATACAAGTATAGCATTAAAATAATGCCAGTGCCTATTTTAATAATTATAATTTTTAGTTCGATGTGCTTTGAAAGCATGTTTTTTTTTTAGTTTTTTAAGCTATATTTTTTTATTCTGTAACATTCAACATTTTATAAAATTTTATAGAAAATATATTATTTTTCAAACTGAAAGAAAAAAAAAGATTATTTAACCACGCGGTTTCAAATATAGACCAGTATAATGAATTAGAGTTCAAAATTAAGCAATAAAACTAGTCGTGATCTTAATATTGAATGCGGGTTATTTTAATCATAACCTATTAACACCCTTAGAAAAACACCCAGAATATAACCTATTACCAAAGGGATGAGTAGAAAATGGACTGAAAGCTGCTGGCCTAAAATCACACTTGAGATCTGATTGACCTAAAGAGGAATAATTTAACGATGATTGACGAGAGCCTCCGTAATCCGCTCACCTCTGTATTGTCAATTGGAGTGATGAATGCTCATGTGCCTTATGGGGGCGACAGATTAAAGCTCATCATCATCAGCGAGTAGGGATTTGCAAATAAATTGCCACAATAATTGATTAGTTAAGAAGTGTCATGAAAATGGAAATTTCGAATCGCAAAAAAATACAAAATGACGGCGCTTCCATATCCTCACTTAGCGTAGGTGCGTAATATATTTTTTTTAATCCTACTTCCATCTCTACACTGCTCGATACGACATAGTCCTTATTTAGCGCAGGTGGGGAGTAGTTTTTCTATAATCTATAATCCTACTTCCATCTCTACGCCGCTCGATACGATACCTATAGTCCTCATTTAACGTAGGTGGGGAGTAGTTTTTTATAATCCTAATTCCATCTCTACACCGCTCTATACGACATAGTGCAGCGTAGGTGTTTTTTTATTATTATTTATCTATTCAACGGTGTTATATGTTTGTAAGAAGACGGATGTTAAGATTTCGGCATGGCGTTTTCCGAATTGCTATGGAACTACGTAAGATATGTATAAAAGGACTTATTTACCTAAAAACCATAGTGTGATTATAAAGTAAGAGGAGTACTAATAACTTTCCCCGTCACCCTGGCTGTTCGCTGTTCAGCACTGTGAGTTGTGAGCCGTGTGTGTGACGTGAAAAGCGTCCATTTTGTCCGGCATCAATACACCGATATCCGGCCGAACAATGCTTTAGAAAATTCTAGATTATTTTCGGTTAAATTTTCAGAGATCATTGTGTTATTTTTTGAAGAATTTTCTGATTATTACTAATACTAATTTCGACAGTCAATAATAATAGGTGCAAATATCCCTTCCTACACCGATTACGGTGGCTGGTTTCATTGAAACCAAGTCAGCTATGCAGGAGTTATTTTTATAGTGCCCAAGTGTGTCCGCAGTACCTACACGAGAGCAACGCGGGAATCGAACCCATGAGCTCGGAGTCGAGTGCCAAGCTCTAAGCCACTGGATTCCATAGGCAATTAGGCATCTAACTATAATTGACTGCCGAAAGTATTAACAAATGCAACTTAACCCCGATTTTACAAATTTTCCTTAAAACGCGCTCTCGAATTTGATCTCTCTCTCTCTCCCTCTCTCTCTCTCATTCAATGTTAGAATAGGACAGATAGATCTATAACCGAAGCTTAGCATTAAGGCCGTCCCCCGAGCAAAAGACCTTGAGGAGGTAAGCCGCATTGCCGAGTTCGCACCGAAATATTAAATTTTTCACATAACTTAGTTCAAAATTAACTTGTAAATACTATTAAATATTGCTTCATTTAATATTAATTGTAAAAATAAACCTCAAGAAAAGCTTGTTTATATTCCTGTGAATACAAAACGTATTGAGAAATTTAGAGGTAAATTAATTTCAAATATTCAACAGTTGGATGGGTTAAATAACTCAGATGAAGCATTTAATAAACTATTTAAAATAATTAGAACCCAATTTAACTCTGTATTTACTTCTAAAACGGTCAGTTTAAATAATAGAAAAAGTAATTTTAAAAACTGGGCCACTGCAGGAATTTTAGTAAGTAGACAAAGATTGTATGATCTGTACAACGAAAAGACATTTAATAGGAGTGAATCTTTTATGCTATATGTCAAGAAATATTCAAAAATTTTTAAAAAAGTTTGTCAAGCAGCGAAGGCACTTCACATAAAAGGAAAAATAATGAACTCTAAAAATAAAGTGAAAACCACTTGGAAGATAATTGCAGATGAGACTGGAAGAGGCAGATCCAGTCGTAACTCTAAATTTGAACTTTGTGTCAATGATAAAAAGGTCAATTCTGACCTAGAGGTTGCGACGATCTTCGAAAAGTTTTTTGCTGACATTCCGGTCTCAACTACAAAAAATTTAAATTCTTCACCTGCAGTTGCTGAAAAAATACTCAGAGAAAATGTCAAGGAATGTGATGTCAATTTTAATTTTAGAGAAATTGACTCCAGAGATATTATTAACACCTTCAAATTACTCAATATTAAAAGTACTACTGATCTCTGGGGTATGTCTATAAAAATTATAAAATCAATAATTGACATCATTGCCCCCTACCTAGCCTTAGTTTTTAATAATTGTATTAAGAAAGGTGTGTTCCCTGACCTAATGAAGCATAGCAAGGTGATGCCTCTTTTCAAGGCTGGGAATAAATCTGACCCAGCCAATTATAGACCAATATCTATACTACCGACTTTCAGTAAAATTTTCGAGAAAATAATATTAAATCAATTGCTAGCTCATTTTAACATAAATAATTTATTACATAGCAATCAATTCGGGTTTACTAAAGGTCGGTCCACAACAGACGCAGGCATCAGTCTTCTATGCAGCATATTTGAGGCCTGGGAGGGATCGCATGATGCACTTGGTGTCTTTTGTGATCTATCCAAGGCTTTCGACTGTGTCGAGCATGCTACGTTGGTCAAAAAATTATACCATTACGGGATAAGGGATACGGCACTTAAGCTCTTAAGCTCTTATCTTAAAAATAGAACGCAGAGAGTAGAAGTAAATTCTATAAGGTCTAATGGGACCAAAATAGAATTAGGTGTGCCACAAGGGTCCATTTTAGGCCCATTTCTTTTTCTCATCTATATAAATGACCTTCCTTATCTAGTTAAAGATAAGCACGAGATAGTACTTTTTGCTGATGACACTTCACTAATTTTTAATGTGAAGCGACGACAGTCAAATTACAACGAGGTAAATAGTGCTCTCTCGAAAATGGTACACTGGTTTAATGTTAATAATTTACTTTTAAATTCCAATAAAACAAAATGTTTAAAGTTTAGCCTGCCAAATGTTAGGCAGACACAAACCAATGTACTATTAAACGATGAGAAAATGAACCTAGTGGACACCACTGTATTTCTAGGAATAACACTAGATTGTAAATTACAGTGGGGTCCCCATATTGCAAATCTGGCTGATAGGCTTAGTTCTGCAGCATATGCAGTGAAAAAAATTAGAGAAATTTCCGATGAGGACACAGCGCGGCTAGTTTATTTTAGTTATTTTCATAGTATAATGTCATATGGCATTCTTCTATGGGGAAACGCTGCGGACATTAACACAATATTTGTGCTGCAGAAGCGAGCAATACGTTCTATTTATAAGATGTCATATTTTGAATCTCTAAGAGATAAGTTTAAAGAAATAGGTATTCTGACCGTCGCTTCTCAATACATTTTGGACAATGTGTTGTATGTCAGAAAGAATTTAAATAACTTTAAAAAGAAAAGCGACAACCATTGTAGGAATACTAGAAATAAGAACAAGTTAGAAATACCGGTGATCAGACTAAGCAAAGTAAGTAAATCGTTTAAAGGTTCATGTATACGCCTTTACAATAGAATCCCAGAAAACGTTCAAAATCTTACCATTAATAAATTTAAAAAAGCTGTTAAAGAACGTTTGTGTGCTAAAGCTTATTATAAAGTCAGTGATTTCATTAACGATTGCACACCTTGGGAATAAGATGGCCCCCTGCAAGGCTGCTTTTATTTACTTAAGTATGCTCTATGTACTTATGACTAATGTTATATAGATTAAGTTACAACATTGTAAAAATATTTTTTTTGAAAAGAACAATTTTCCCATCTTTTTGCTAAAAGGTGGCCCCGTGCGAGTTTCTTACGCCGGTTCTTCTCGCCGGGCTAGTTTCCGAACCGGTGGTAGGCATCATGTAGGACAATTCTATAAGTGTTATTTCATAACCTATATGGAAATAAAAATTTTGAGTTTGAGTTTGAGTTTATGGAGACGCTAAAACTATAATTGAATGTTAATATTCAATTATAGTTTCAGCGTCTCCATAGTATTTACAAGTTAATTTTGAACTAAGTAAGAGACAATAGTTTCCGACTAGTAGTTTTATATCGGGCAATTTATTTCAGTTAAGTATCGTATGACTCCGATATCTCACGATTACGAAGAACGACTATTGCCAATCTGAGAGCTGGTTTACACTAAAAATATAGGTTAGTAAAATCAGATAGTTTAACCTTAAGCAGGTTTCAACAACTACAGATAAAGTCAATATTATCTCACCCTATAGAAACAGTATGTTTCAATAGTAACTAAATGATTTACTAAATTATTGCTGCCATATATTTTTTCTAGAAATTTCTAAAAACAACTGATAAATTCCGTCCTTAAATCCTAGTCTAGAGCATCGATTCATTTTCGTACTCGAAGTCAATATGCCAGTCAACCATAATATACTTTAGATTATTTTTGGTTTCTAATGGAACAGTAGAAATCAAAATTTAAACGTAGGTACGTTTAAGATGTTCTGAAATTTTAACTAGGCAACAGCTGATAATAAAGTTTTCATCTGTGTAAAAATATAAAGAGGTAAGTAATTAAGCTTTTAGAGACGAATAAACTATGACGCTTTGTGTCGTACAGATTTCATTAGCTTTTACATACAATGGTCGGGACTGCACATATTAGGGTTTCGTAATATATAAGGAACCCTTATAGTTTCGCTCTGTCCGTCTGTCGCTTCTAGAAGCGCGAATTCATCCATTTATATTCATGTTTCTGTAATTATGAATATAAATCAATGAAATTTGGTATAGTTATAGATTGTGTATAGATCACGGTTTTGGCATATAAATTAATAGTAATTTTATATTTTAGGGATGGCTCTCCATACATGTGAAGTGGGGATGAAATTTTTTTTTTTATTCTACCCCATCGTGTGGGATATCGTTGAATATGTATTTAAAAAATGAAGGAAAGGTTTCATATATTACTTTTTTACAAAGTCGACCATTTTCGAGTAATCGGCCTCCAAAGTGGTTTGTACGTTTGGCATTTCTAAACTATAAGAGACAGAAACTTGTATGTTTCTATGCTGATAGATCTTGCTAAAAACTCATTTGGAAAATTATTTTGAGCGAAATCGGACACAAAATTTTGAAATAATTCAAAGAAAACCTATTGCGCGTTGATAGTTACGGAACCCTCCTTAAACATGGTCTTGGTTAGGTTATTTGACTATAATAGTAAAATATTATATGAAATCATTCGTTACTTATTTATACCATCATAGAAATACCCATCAAAATGGACGGCGGCTAAGCTGTTAAAATTTTATTAACCTACATTATGAAAAGTACTTTCGTGGACACCTACGTTACCTCAATTCCGTATTAAAAGGGCACTCTATCTTGCATTTATCTTTTCACAGCCTTTTAGGTGTAAATGTATAATGCCGCTTCAGTAAAACCTTTTCTTAATAAGTTCCGGAAAGGTTGAAGTGAAATTTCCTTCGCGGTAGAGGATTATCGGATACTTCTTTGTTACAAAACGGAAGCGTGTAGTGTTAAGGTTAGGGTTGTCACCACTCTAGATTTTATAGGGGTAGAGTTGACAAAATTATTTTGGTTTAATAAAGTTTTAAAATTTTCGTCGTAAAGTATTCAGCGTGTTTTTTAAATATTTTAAGCGCTGGGTTACTTCATGCTAAGTTAATAATATGTACAATTATTGGTGTAAATTAACAGAAACATGGTCGAATATTCAAGTAGTAACACTGTGACAACGCAAAAAAAACTACGCGGAAGCACAGATTCTGCAAAAACGCACGGTGAGGGTGACACAGTTTTAAAAGTATATGCAAGCATTTACCTACTTGAATTTGTATAGAAATATTTTTTTGAATGTTCTAACTTTTAAAGGAAAGGAACTCAACGCACTACCGCATGCGAGCAGGTTTTTCGTATGTGTAGCTGTAGTGGTACTCAAGAGGCGATTTCATGGTCAGTTCACACCGAGACGCTACGCGAGGATTGCATAATAGTTGCAGCGATGCGTCGCGCGATGACACGTACAATTTTCATTTTGTATCGCTTTTAAAAAGAACGCGCTGCATCGTTCACGTCTCAATGTGAACTGAACCTAAAACGGCCTGTGAGTACCATACACGAAAAACGCGCTCGCACGCAGTAGTGCGTTATATAGGTACCTTTAGAAGTTAGAACATTCAATAAAATCCGCATTCCCGCACAGTGCATTGTTAATCTAATTTAAAGAAAAAACAACGGGCACTCCGGGAGTGCCTATACAAGTGAAACATTTCTCAAAAGTGGGCCATTTAACTGGATACCCTTTTTTTCCATAGTGTTTTCACCATACGTCAAATTTCAAAATGGCCCAAAAAATCTCAAAAGTGTGGCGAAGCGTCGCTACGGCAATTCCCGCCACGCCAAAAATCAGGTTTACCCTCGCCAATAAATGTTTCACATCAAAAACCGATCACATTATGTTCCATCCATTCCAGATTGTGACCGTGTACATTATAAGATTATTCCAACAAACAGTATTCCCCGCTCGGGTCATTACCGAAAACACAATTCGGCGTGCAAAGGTAATTGTACACACGTCCCAACTCCCAGGCCAAGGATTAATAATTAGAACCTATCAAAGCGTTACGTCATTCGCAGGGAACCATTGTTCTGGTAGGGTTACAAAATGGTGAGTGAATTTCAATTAAATGGTAAAGGTCAATATCGAATAGGAGGTCAGAGCTAGAATGTAGGTTGGCTGCCAAAATACAGGTCATCATTAGTAAATCCAACCCCTAATATTGTACTTGCAAATGAGAAACTGCTAAAGCTCTGGTTTCCGTTGAACGTTTTATTATTTCCTAAGAAAACAGAGCTTAAGAATTGAATTATCTTTATCTATACATATAATAAATCTGTAGAGGGGTCATGTCTGTACATTAAAGGTATTTAAGTGAAACTCAAAATGGGGGGTCTAAAAAGGCCACAGAACCTACAAATAACGTTTTTGAAAAAAATGTCTGTCTGTCCGTCTGTCTGTCTGTCTGTCTGTCTGTCTGTCTGTGTGTTTGTTATCACATCACGCCGAAACCACTGGATGGAATAAAATGAAATTTTGCAGGTAGGTAGCTTAGGACCTGAAGGGTAAAATAGGATACATTTTATCCCGAAAAACGAAACGGTTCCCATGGGATCTTCAAAAAACCGTACCTACCTATTTGACGTTATTTCAGGCAATCTATTCGACGCATTTAAATGAAACTTGGCACAAAGGTAGATTAGAACATGAAATAACTAACAGGATATTTTTTTTTCTTGGAAAACAAAAGTGTTCCCACGGGTTTATGAAAAAACTGTATTTTTGAACCTTCTTCACAAACCGGAATAAATCATCATTTTTCGCATTGAATCATCTTTTTAACTGCATTATTTTGTTTTCTTTTGAAATAAAACTATTAAATTAAAACCTCAAAAATAAAAACGGGTTGCACTTCGGGAGTGCCGGTAGAAGTGAAACATCTCAAAAGTGGGGCTATTTAACTGGAGACACTTTTTTTCCATAGTGTTTTCACCATACGTCAAATTCAAAATGGCCCCAAAATTCTCGAAAGTGGGCTATTTAATTGGAGACACTTTTTTTCTCCATAGTGTTTTCACCATACGTCAAATTTTAAAATGGACCCAAAAATCTCAAAAGTGTGGCGAAGCGTCGCCACGGCAATTTTCACCACGCCAAAAATTAGGTTTACCCTCGCCTATAGATGTTTCAGATTAATAAATCTATTCTCTATCCTACTCAATACAAATAATAAATAGCGAAGGATTAAAATCAATACTACAAGGTCTCTTTAAACTAAGAATTTACTTCGAGCGGGAGGTCAACTTCTCTGGAGGCCCATAATAAGTTGGTAACATTTGACAGATAAGTAAGTACTATTCGAACCCCAACCCCCCCCCCCCCCCCCCCGCCCCCAAATTCCCCTCGAGGCATATCTTAGTCATCTTTTTACAAATTACAAAAACCTCAAGACCCCCTCAAAAAATTTTTTGACCCCTCCAGTAGCCTTCTCACGAAACCTTCCCTTGAAAATGTCAGGATGTTTGTTACTCTTTCACGCGAAACTACTGAAAGGATTTTGATGATATTTGGTATGGTGGTAGTTTAAGCTCTGGATTAAAACATAGGCTTAACTTATAAGCATTACTTTTTATCAGGAAACATTCCCGCGGGATATTTTATTTACGCGAGATCTATACTTATATTTTAAAGCTGAAGAGTTTGTTTTTGTTTGTTTGAACGCGCTAATCTCTGGAACTACTGGTACGAATTGAAAAATTATTTTTGTGTTGGATAGTCCATTTATCGAGGAAGGCCTATAACATCATCATAACTCAATACGAGCGGACCACCAATCAAGAATGTTACAAAATCGAGTTTTTTTTTCTTTTGAGAGCTTTCGCTGTGTACGCTGCGGAAACGGTTGAAGATTCGCTTTTTGAAATTACCTATGTGACAAAATTGTTTCCCTAAAAAGTCCGCGACTGTATATGTCTATACTTTAAAGTTGGCTCACTATAACCATTTTATGCTAACCAAATTTGTTCTAAAAGTAAGTAGGTATAATTTGTGAAGTTGTTTTCATAAATATGATACTAATCCTTATCCAAGTAAAATTCATTACGAGCGTTTAATCTAGAAGAAATTTACCGTTTACATCATTTTATTTAAATGAGTATTTTAGAAGGTAGTAAAATAATCAAGCGCGCAATAATAATGCACGGCGCGCAGCGGGCAGTCGTGAGGGGGAAGCGCGTTCTCCTTCTACGTAAATGAAGTCGTGGGTAAATTTTAGCGATATCCCAAAGTAACTGTTCCACGTGGACGAAGTCGCGGGCAAAAGCTAGTTGATAATAATAATAGCTCATACTCTAGAGTCTAGACAAATAATGATAATTAATCCTTTGATAAGTTTAAATTACTAATGGCCATAAAATACTCTACATAATCTACCTACAGTGTGGTAATAAGTGGTAGATAGGTAGATAAGTAAGTAGATACCAATGCTATAATATGTTATCATAGTAAGTATGTACTTACTTTTATTTATACACAATACTAGCTGTTGCCCGCGGCTCTGCCCGCGTAAATATAGTATCCCTCGGGAGCACTGTACATTTTCGGGATAAAAAGTAGCCTATGTTTTAATCCAGGGTCCAAACTACTACCATACCGAATTTCATTAAAATCTGTTCAGTAGTTTTTGCGTGAAGGAGGAACAAACATCCATCCATACATCCTCAAAAACTTTTACATTTATAATATTAGTAGGAAGTAAGATTTTGATTCATACTAAACCACAGCTTTTAGTACAAAAATGCTGACTCATTCCTTGCTCATAAATTTAATATTGTATGACATCTTCTTGTTATGGATCTGTAAAGCATAAAGGATTGTTGAGGGTGAGATTTTTGCTCCTAGAGCCCCTAGAACAGCTATTATATCTATTCGTAATACAATGGACTATCCAAGTCTAGGAAAACTTTTCAAGTGAAGCTATGAAGTATAACTTTTATTGTTATAATTTCTTTAGTGTTAAGTTAAGCGTGGGAAAGCTAAGGTCCCTAACGCCATGGCTTCACAGAAAACCGGCGTGTAATAACGGCATGTTGTTTCGCTAAGTCAGCGCGCAGATTAAGAAATAATTAGGTATTACCACTTGATAAAAGCTGGGATTTTATGTGTAGTTTTGTAATTGTATGCATTTCAAAGTCATGTAAATGAAATATTTTTTAAAACATTATAAAACCTACATAATCAGTATACTTACATTAAATACAAAAACATTTACTATGGTACCTATGTATCAACATAAACGCGCAAAAATACGAGATAACAGAAATTTTGTGCATATGGCCATACATTTCGTAGCAACATTACTTTATGACTTTTATATGGGGCGTTTTCACGAGACTCACATAAGTGCTTCAAACAATTCGCAATTTCCTTGAAAATGTTGATTTTGTAAATAATCTTATTTTTCAGAGCACTATTCATTTATGTTAAATAAAAAATTCAGGAGAATACCGTATTATATGAAAATAAACACAGCACATATAATTTCCCTTGATAATATAACGAATACGATGTCATCTTCAATCAATTTTCATCAATTTTCGATGCTCGCCACACTGTTTGAAAATTGATAACGTTATGACCTTCATGTTTAACGGGCGTCCATAGGCTGTGTGATCGCTTAGAATCAGACTATCCATCTGGTCGTCTCATTCCATTCAAAAAAGTGTAAAAGCCATGTCAATAAAACAATATTTAAATTTTGTTTTAAAAAGCTGATGATCATAAATTATAACTAAGAACACTCTCGATAACGTCTGCTTTCAAACAAAAAAAACTAGATCCAAATCGGTTCATCTGTTTGGGAGCTACGATGCTACGTACAGACAGACACACACAGACAGACAAACACGCTGAAATTAAAACTTGTAACACCATGTTTGCGTCGGAGTTTAAAAATGAAACATTTTTATCAATATATACAGTGTGTGTGAAATGAGAATTCTTTTCAATTTGTTTTTCATCAAACTTCGAGCGTGCGATACTTTGGCGATACTCCTCGAATATTGTACACGAAACTTACCTCTTTTGCCCTTCGCTTTTGCCCGATACAATGTTTCACACTTTCCGGATCTGAAAAAGAAATGTTAAACATAATTTTTTATATAAAAACTACAAAGTATTACAATAAATATATTAGGTATGTTGTACATTCTATAGTACAAAAGTTTTAAAGCTAATTTCGAACCTTAAAAAATACCTACAATAAATGGATATTTTTGAATGGATGTTCTTTTATACTGAGGGTCAATTCTACTAAATAGAACCTGCAATAATACAATTACAATCAAGTCCCGATACGTTAAAACTGCCAAACGGTATTCTCGTAAACGTTAAAGCGGCGTCAAACTCGTTCTGATTGGTCGAAACTTCATAAAATCAGTTTATGATACCATGCTTCACTTATAAATTATAATACAATCAAAGTAAAATGATAGTCTACTTTAAATACGAGAATTGAGGTTCACATATTATATGATTAGGAATAATTTATTATTTTTACTATAAGACCATTCTGTAATTTTTCTTTGCATTCATCAAGTGGCGTTGCGTCGTAATGTGAACTGGGTATTTAGACAAGATGCATTCGATTCGCTAAGTGACATGTCGCTTGCGATGCCTTATGTCAAATCCTATACATTTTCAATTTCGAACTTGAAAATATCGAATATTCTAAATAAGAAAATAGTCAAGATGCATTCGATTATTTCAAGCCGTTGAAATAATCGAATGCATCTTGAGTAAAGGTCTGGACCCTAAGAGGAAAACTTGTTATTCCTCGTTACGGAACTAAAAACACTCTGTATACGCCACGTAGCCGCGACACCTCCTCATTAATCATGTCCATCCTTCGATTTGCCTATCCCTTTTTCATCTCTAAGTGCAATGTTATCTTTTTGGGTCAAACTCACTAAGTCCTCAATCATACTGCGGGGGGGGATTTGTTTACATTGCTATTCTGGAAGAATAACTAGGAAATATTAGTTTAAAGGATTTGCAACAAGTGACATCTTGGGGTACCATACCACAGATTAAAAAGAAGAAACAGATAAACAGCTACATATCGATGGCTTAGAGCACACTTGTTCTAATTACAAAAATTGCGATTTTTACTTTTTGACTGAAAACTGTATTAATTGACGTGCTCTACCGTTTGCACTTACCCACGTATCGATATTCCGTCTCTTTCTATCAAAAACACAGTGTCACGGTTGTATTAAGTAAGCTCAGTTTATGTCCAAAAGTATTAAAATCCTTTATTTTTACTAATTTGCTACGAAAAGTCCATAAGTGATTTTAATATTCCCTCCCGCTGTACTAGTTAACGCACAAAAATATTAAGTACCTTTACGACATGTAATCTTACATATTACAGACAATCCAAATGTTGTAAGTGCAGTTAATACAAAAACGAATCTAATGCTCCTATTTTTTCGTGCGTGCACAAATGTGCTAAGTCGCTATGATACAAAAAAGAACTATTTTTACAAAATTATCGAAAATTACATATCTAATACGTGTACACTTAATTCATTTTTGTTTTGTTTCTTTAAATGCTCAAGTATACTAACGTCATTTTATGTTAAGTGTGCCTTCAATAATCGTTTTGGCGCGTTATTTCTGTACGCGCCAGAGTAATAGGTAGAGCCGTTGTGGAAGCCAATTGGCGAGTGTGGGTGAGTGGGGTGATTGTTTTTGTTCTGTTGTTTCTGGCGGCCGTTGGGGAGCGTGGGGAGGGTAGATACGTATTACGTACGAGGGTAGATTCTGCCAATGGCAAGAATATATTCTTATATTCTTGCCATTGGCAGAAGAAAATACTGGACTAGATCAGCGCGCCGGCAGCGACAGGTTTTCTTAGTGTCAGATCAAGTTTACTAGTGCATGCACTAGTAAACTTGATCTGTATGTCTGTTCTGTTATTTGTATTTTATTATATTTTTATTTTATTTCTATAGAAAAACTTACAGCTAAACATAATTGAAACAGATAGCCATTGACAAGCTTTTACAGATATGTAACAAACATTAAGGTGAGTGCTAGCTTTATACAAATGAAAAAGAAAAGGGAATGAAATAATAACAAACAAAAATAATCGACAAAAATTCAATCAAACCTTTGGATCACTGAACTGATCACACATACCTAATTGATACTAATTAACAGAAATATTCTGTAGTTACAAGCCGAAGAAGAAGATTCAATCAAGAAAGCATCTGCATTAGAGTGATCGCGTAAGAAATCGTTAAATTGTGCGGTAGACCTACAGATAAACGAATTGCGATGATAATAATTAGTATTATAGGGTAGGATGTAAAGTGGGACAAAAGTGCGAAAGAATCTAGAGGGTATATTTATTTTAATTTTATTGTGTAAGTACGTCGGGGGAGTCTATGACATTTTTAATAATTTTATTCAAGTAGATCAAATCTGAGATGATACGACGGCGCTCTAAGGGAAGGAAATGATATTTTTTACATCTAGTTTTATAACTAATTAGATTATCACCACATTTATATTGTAAGTATCTAAGAAACCTTTTCTGTATTGATTCAATCCTGTTTTTGTAAATATCGTAGGCAGGGTTCCAGACTTCAGAACAGTACTCAAGTACGTACGTAAGAACAGTAAAGCACTTTTATAGGTTTGAGCGTTCTAAAGTCTTTGCAGTGCCTGATTACAAACCCCAGGGCCCTAGAAGCCTTTTTCACTGCATAATCAAGGTGCTCATCGAATAATAATTTTCGATCAACAATTACACCCAGGTCTTTGATTTTATTTTTATGCAGTAGGGCCTGATTGTTAAGGGTGTAATTGTACTTAATTACATGGAGTTTACGCGTAAAATTCACTACAAAGCAGTTTGATACATTAAGATCCAGTTTATTGTTACGGCAATATTCACTAAACCTATTAAGGTCATCTTAGTTTACTATCATCACTTGAAGTGATACGTTTTATTATTTTAGTGTCATCGGAATATAATAAGAAACAAGCATGATCAAAACAAGATGATACATCGTTCAGAAATATGGCAAATAGAAGAGGCTCGAGTAGCGAGCCTTGAGGAACTCCAGAGGGGTCTAACATCCAGGATGATACGTATCCGCTTAAAGCTATTGTCTGAGATCGGTTATTTATATAGGAGGAGAACAACCGCAACAGGTTTCCTTTCCTGCTTGTTGGAGCTTCTCAACAGAATGAATGATCGATATGATCAAAAGCTTCACAGAAATCAGTATAAATAATATCAACCTGGTTGCTACTAACAAAGTCATACGCAAGGAGAAGATTTGAAGTGGTTGAACGTCCCTTCAAGAAACCATGCTGCTCTGGGATAAACCAAGACTGTATTGTAGCATAGACCTGCTTATACATATACAATTCTTTCAAAAATTTTGGCAAAAATGCTAAGTTTAGAGATAGGCCTGTAGTTCTTAATATTAGTTTTATCGCCATTTTTATGTATTGGAGTTATGAAAGCAGCTTTCCAAGTGTTTGATACGTAACCTTCGTTCAATGAGCGTTTAAAAAGTATACTTAGTGGCGTGACAAGGCTTTTGGCATATTTTTGAGTAAATATTGGTGGAACGTCATCAGAGCCGGCGCCTTTGTTCAAGTTAACAGATTCTAATAGTTTAAGGAGCTCGTGAATATTAATATTGAATAAATTTAAATGTTATCGAATTATAATTTATGTCTACCTAAAAGGTACAAATAAGTAATGAAAGTAAGTTACCCCAAGATTGAAAAAACTTTAGATTATGATCGAACTAGTAAGAATATAAATTGGCGAAAATTTGGAAACTTAACAAACCGTTTACGTTAGTTACTCGTTAGTTTATAGTCTGATAAATATATAGCTTTGAAATGTAAATAGAGTCTTTGGTTCACAATTTTTCGTCAACTTCTAATCTCACGAGTCATGTGATAGGCTTACACGTGGAGTTTTTAAAATCTAAGAGTTTCTAAAATTAAAGTTTGATGGTCAAATAACCTATATTTTATTCTATAAGAATACATTATTTATTCTATATTACATACGGATTTAACGAAACTTGGATAAATACTTTCTCTAATTTTATAAGTGTTTAAGAATGACTGATTTAATGAGTACTTTTTGTAGAACAAAACTTTATTAAATGATTTCCTATTATGCAATGTTTTACTGATTTGCTATTTAACAATATTATTATTATTTTATGTTCTAACGTGCACAAAAAAATATCTTGTGTCGGTATTCTGTGGTATTTTATAAAATATATATATCTAATATTTTTATTTTGATATGTAGGTACCTGTTTCTCTATTAGAATACTAACCCCGCTCACTTAGTACATTCGTGCATTCAAATTACTAAATTTGAGGGTTCAAATGTACTAAGTAAGGGGGGTTAGCTAGGAATTCAGCTGATTTTGTTATCAATTTGACGTAATTTCGTTATGAAATTTACTTTTTTGTAGAACCAAAGAATAAGTCTTATGAATAAACGTAATTTGAATTACATATCATATACAGTTTTTGTATAATTCATGCTTCAACTTTAAAATGCTCTCCTGAAAAATCAACTTTTTGTAATTAGAACAAGTGTGCTCTAAGCCATCGATATATAAGCTTTTGATTTGATTTCACTACCTACTAAAATCATACGGTGATTGTATGCATGTGAACCATAGATGTATAATATTAAATAACCTAACCAAGAGCATGTCAGGACATGTCTAAGGAGGGTTCCGTAACTATAAACGCGTAATATGCTTTTTTTAATTACTCCAAAAGTTACTGTCCGATTTGGTTCAAAATAATTTTCCTAAAGAGTTTTTAGCATGATCTATCAGCATGGAAATTTGCAAGTTTCTATCTCCTATAGTTTAAAAATGCTAGGGGGGGACAAACTTACAAACTACTTTGGAGGCCGATTACTCGAAAATGGTCAACTTTATAAAAAAGTTACGTATGAAACTATGCCTTTATTTCAAAGACCTATTTCACTCTACCATTAATAATGGTAGAGTGAAAAAATATTTTTCATCCCCACTTCACATGTATGGAGAGCCACCCCTAAAATATAAAATTATTATTTTTTTATTATCCCGAAACCGTGATCTATACACAATCTATAACTGCACCAAATTTCAGCAATTTATATTCATAATTACAGGAGCTAGAGGCGCGGACAGACAGACAGACAGACAGACGGACAGAGCGAAACTATAAGGGTTCCTTAAGTATTACGGAACCCTAAAAAGTGTGAACAAAACTCACATCGCGAACGCGACAAAACTGGAAAAATCCAGTAAAGATTGTGTCCCGTCGAAAGGACGTCAACATTTTCAAATTTCGAGTTTGAGTTTTATGTTTTGTGAGATTGAGAATGCGATGATAGTCGTGACGACAAATAACATTTTTTAAATATTATATTATGTGTGTTGAACGTTTTAAAACTTATAATATTAGAATATTAAATAGGTACAAACTACAAATACTATTGAACAAAGAAGCAGTTACGTATTATTCTGAGCTCCGGCGCAAAACTCCATAGTATCAAAACGGCAAACTCTCTAAAGGACGTATTCTCAAAATGACGTATTATTAAAAGGACAGAAGTACAGTCGTCAAAATATTAAGTTTACTAGCTTTTGCACGCAACTTTTCCCACGTTAAATTGAGTTTCTTTGGATTCATTACCGGTCATGAAATATGTTCCTCTGTGTGTATATGAGAAATATAAACATCACTTATTTTACGTATCCTATACGTAAGTTCGATTTCGGATTGTGGTGTGTACAGGACCTACCAATTAGACTTAGAATTAGAATGAGTTTCTCACTAACCCTATAGTGATGCTAGACTTAGGGCAGCCCTGATAAAATTTGGATTGTTCTATGAAAGCCGTTCCTCTGTACGAAGTATATTTTTTACTTTGTGACCATACTTCCTATCGTCTAATCGCCATGTTTGATTCAATCTGAACCTAAAATTCTCGTATTTAAAGTAGACTTTCATTTTACATTGACCCCCTTACTAATAAAAAATTTCACACTGTGTATACAGGCGTTTTAAGATTTCTACTACTAATAATCATTTTTTTGACATTAGGCCAGGATAGCGATGTTGTAATTTCCATACTAATTTATTCCACGCCTATACTAGGCCATACCCTAGTTTAAGCGTGTTAAAAGGACAAGATGGCGGATTTTCAATTCATCAGCTGATTTTATATTCTTTCGAAACTCGTTAGCGTTCTATTTCTAGTACCTAACTTAAGAGTTGGACTACAATCTACATAAATATTGATTCTTAGGCTAGGAAATTATTCTTGCGCCCGGAAAAATACAAATGTATAATGATCGTGATGATCCGTTATTGTTGTATTTTTGGTAAAAGACAATGACCTAATTTCATCAATTTCAATCCTAATATTATGTATAATTAACTGTTCTTACTAACGTAAGAGAAGACAGGGCTAAACTAAGTAGTTAGAAGGGTTCTCAGTAGTGCTATGGGATTCAGATGAGGGTCTTCAAAAGATAGGTAGGTAAGGAGTATGGATACTACCTTATACCTATAACACTACCTAACTTTTATACAGACTAGAGCTTCCCCCGAAGGAAATGGAGTTAGACCTATTGCGAGTTGCAACCTATCAATTATACAGGCTAGGGCTATCCCCTGAAGAAGAAGAACCAGCCTTGTACATAAGGTTTGGTAAAGTCAATTAACTTATTTAAAATCAAGGATCTTCTGTGCATAATTATTGCTAATTATGATCTACTACTTACGTTAAGATGTTTAGGCAGAAATATAACATCCTAATCTCAGGCGTAGGTGACCCTTCGCCTAACACAAAACTATTTAAAGAATTATTTTTTTGCCCAAATTTTTTTTCTGTATATAAGTGTATTTACAGCAGCAGTATACCATAAGCCCAGAAGATCCATAATTAATTTTACTAAAGCTTATTATTATAGTAGAACTACGGAATGCCAGTAAATGAAATTTACTGAATTTCAGTGTTTTGAGATTGCAACGACAATCTCTACAATCTTTAAAGTACAAAGATAAACGCTCAAAGTGTGTAATTATTATGTTTAAAATGCGAGTTGCGATTAATCGATTATAGTGCATACTGTAATCCTTGTAAGCACCATAATAATGTAGCGTTGCCATAACATCCTATGTACCGACCGGGACCATAACAGTGAATTACTAAAATAATACAAGTAAATGAAAAATGTGATATTTATTACCAGTTAACTTTATAAGGAACCTTTATTTTCTTCAAAAAATAGCTTACAAATATAAAAATTAAAAAACAAATATGAAATCAAATGTTCTAAATGAAATATTAATTTGTATTATATACCTTATTCAGCAGGTCCGGTTTACCCATAATATATTTATGAAATTATGAACATGTCATATTAAAATTAAATTTGCACTGTATTATACTTTCAACCATGTCTACTTGAAATGCGCCAGCCCAGCCACTACTTGCCGGGCTGTGCTGTTGCTGTATGCATATTGACGGGGACATTTTCTAGATTAACCGGGACAAAACTTTCAAATTGGTGACATGTCCCGGTATACCGGGACGGATGGCAACCCTACCATAATAGCAACTTGCATTTTCAGTACAATTGAAAATATGAAACACTTTTAAGATTAATTACATATAATTATTATAGATAATTTTTGATACTATACTTTAATTTTTTATTGAAATCGAGCTCATCCAACTATTAACTAGCTTTTTTGTTGCAATGCAACCTATAATATACTTACTTTTATGAATTAAGTGTCCATTGACATTAATACTTATGGCTTACCCAGCTATTTATCATACAGCTATTAGGGTGCAGCTTTCTAGCTCTGGTTTGGTCTGTGCATTGATATATCAGTCAATCAGCTTTGCCTTTTATATATAGATAGATAAAGAGACACAAAACAATAAACATCACATTATGTGATAGACAGTTAAAAACATAATACTTAGGATACAATACCGACAATCAGTCAGAAAAAAGGAAAAAGATGCATTACATAACCCATTGTGTATTCTTGGAAACATTTGGAGTAAATTAAAAACCAATGAAAGGCATTATATTTTCATAAATATGTTTATTAATAGTTGGACACTTCACAGATGTTCGCACATACCTTATACAAATAACCCTTTTGTTTGTTACTTTCTGTGTTTTGCTTGTGTTAATTACAACTCCAAACAATCAGAAGTTATCAGAGTTGATGTTCTAATTAGAAAACTCCAGTTTAGCTGAAAATTAAAAATCTCAAGAAGACAAGAACTGCAGTCTCATTAGAAAATAAATTACGTCTAGGGATGCTCGCATCGACAATTGATGATCATCGATGTTAGATGATAAAACATCGATGTTTTATATCGTATCGATATTGCATTATTTAAAACATCGTAACATCGATGTTATTGACCCATACATAATCGAAAAACCCAAAGTTGAAAAACTTGCGGTAGTATATTTAACCACTATTGCGACATAAACGCCATCGGAGCAATTATTTTCTAAGGCTGGTTCAACCCTATATTTACAGCGCAACAGGTTAAAAGGTACTGCGCTTTCAAAATTATCATTTTTACAGTCAATTATTGACAAAAAATATTGGAACTTATAATGTGCTCCTCCTTATATCTCCAATATAAAATTTCTATGTTTCATTAAAAAAACATGTGATTTTTTTTTATAATTTACTAGCTGATGCCCGCGGCTCCGCCCGCGTGCGTACAGTAACCCACCTGAACCTTATATGTCTCGCGATAAAAAATAGCCTATGTCTCTCCCCATGGTCTACTTTATATCTGTGCCAAATTTCATAATCGGTTTTGTAATTTTTACGTGAACCCGTAAATACATAATATATGTAATCTAGAACCTGAGAAAGGACATAGGCTTCTTTTTATCACAGGGAAATGTACGGTTCCCGTGGGATACTTTATTTACAGTTTCATGTTAAAACTATTAAGCCGATTATCATGAAATTTTGCATAGATATAAAGTTGACCACGGGACCTTTCCGTGAAACCGTAAATAAAGTATCCCACGGGAACCATACATTTCCCCGCGATAAAAAGTAGCTCATGTCCATTCCCGTGGTCTACTTTATATCTATGCCAAATTTCATAATAATCGGTTTAGTAATTTTTACGTGAAACCGTAAATAAAGTATCCCATGGGAACCGTACATATAAGGACATAGGCTACTTTTTATCGTGGGGAAATGTACGGTTCCCGTGGGATACTTTATTTACGGTTTCACGGAAAGGTCCCGTGGTCAGCTTTATATCTCTGCCAAATTTCATAATAATCGGCTTAATAGTTTTAACATGAAACTGTAAATAAAGTATCCCACGGGAACCGTACATTTCCCTGTGATAAAAAGAAGCCTATGTCCTTTCTCAGGTTCTAGATTATATTATGTGTACCAAATTTCATTTAAACCGGTTCAGTAGTTTTGGCGTGAAAGACGGACAACCACACACACACTTTCCCATTTATTTTTAATATTAGTATGGATGTATTACCAATATATATTATACGGCCGTGAAGACGTTTGTACAAAAACATCGATGTTGCCTGATATAGATGTTTAGAGCTCGATAAACATTGAACATCGATTTTTAGCTATCGATCTCATTATTGATGCCAACATCGATGTTTTTGCAACATCGAGCATCCCTAATTACGTCTTGTGACATTGACAAGTGTCATTGACAAATGTCAATTTCAATGACAGTTTGACAGTTTGGCAGAGGTGCGTTCAAAAATGTTAGTACCTTATTAAATTTTGTGGAACTATTAATATTTACAAAATTCACATACTTAACTAATTGAAACTGATAAAAAATGTGTAAACATCAATTTTGTATTTAATTAAAATGACGAAGTCCATAATAACGTACATTTTATGTCAATTTTTGTCATCAACACGCGAACATCGGATACGTGTTATTTGCGTGTTATTCAATTCCTGAACGTTTTTCTTTGAGTCTTCTGTCTATGGTGTGTAGCGTGAGTATAGTTATACAAGGTCTTGAATATCTTTATTAGTAGTCAGCTGTTTATGCGCTTTATATCGAACGTATAACTTATACAGCGAGTTTAACTATTCTAACGTTATACCTCATTTTAAGATTTCTTTATTAGTAAGGCCTTGATTGTATTGTAAGTGAAGCGACATGTTATCATAAATTGATTTTGTCACGTTTGGACCAATCAGAACACGTTTGACACTTTTTTAAAGTTTACGAGAATACTGGTTTGGCAGCGTATCTGGACTAGGGTTACCATCTGACCGGATTTTAAAGATATCGCTATTCTAGTAGCAACTCCAAAATGTAAGTTTTGGAGTTGCTGCTAGAAATGTGCGTAACAATGTGATCAATGATCACACATTTGAATGACAACTTTGATCAAGAAACTGTTGTTGTACCGTTCATATTTTACCGGACGGGACTTTTTAACCGACATCAAGATTTTTTAACACTTGCAACCGGCTTTTTCATTTTAATCCCTGGTAACCCTGCTCGGGACTTGATTGTAATAATAGTATTATTGCACGTTTTATTAAGAGGTTCGTCCATACTATCATGCCAATCCAGGTCCACAGACAAATGTAACCGATCGTGTGGATTGGTAGACAGCAAGTGTTGTGATTCTTGTTTTTATGAAATAGAACAGGAAACGAGCAGACGGATCGCCTGATAGGAAGCGATTACCGCCGACGCTCATAGACGCTAAGCAACACAAGCGTAATTTTCTTTCTGATAAGTTTTTTTTCTGAGAAGCCGTGGTATTTATCTGGTCGTGTCGGCCCAATTCTTGTCGCGCAGCATGGCTAAAATGTAACAAAGTCGGTCTTCTTTAGAAACAACGCTAAAATGTGTGGTCTTTTAGAAATACAAAATATTAAATACGTATTTAATAGGAATATAATACAAATTACAAACAAATAAAATGCTATGGATATTCCAGGAGACAGCAAAAAAATATATCAAAATGGTTTTTATGTTAAAAATTTCATTTTATGTTTTTGACATGTAAATGATATGCGTTAGTACGATTGTTTGGTAGTGGTTTTTAGGGTTCCGTAGTAACAAGGAACCCTAATACATACTTATTTCCCTAGTTTCGCTCTGTCTGTTATATAATATGTCAACGTAAAATTGTAAAAACCTTTAGAATATTACTAGAGATATTATAAAATGTCGACAGATTGTCAAATAAAATTTCTCCTTACAATTGTACGCATTATTTTTCGTTATATTGTAATATTTAGGTACCGTGCCGATTGGTTAAACGACAAGTGACAAGCGCCGCCATATTTGTTTGCTTTTTCATAATAATAATTATAACAAAAAATAATGCGTATAATTGTAAGTTTTTTTTTTGACAATCTGTCGACATTTTATAATATATCTAGTAATATTACAATCAAACGGTTTTTACAATTTTATATAACAAATATTGTCAGTTTTGTAAGAATATAACGTAGGTATCTATGTAATAATTAATCAAAGCACAAAACAGTTCCCTTTAGTTTTTGTGATTATATCAGAAATTGAGATTTGAGGCTGTTAGTTCCACGGAGATCATTCGTCCGTATTAATTAACATTTATTAGTCTTCTATTAAAGGGTTTGTTTACAGAAGTCAATCGAATTTTCGTTTGAACCAAAATCTACGCCAGAACGTAAACATCGTATCGGAAACTTTCTTAATTAACCGTCTATACTCTATAAAGTCAACGGTTATAATTTGACTAATTTAAGTTAGGGTATCCATGAAAAAGTTTGTATAACAACGAGGGAAATATGATCGAGAGACTATTTTCCCATCGAATTTTCCATCGAATTGCGGTTTCTATTTAAGATAATAATTTAAAGTAGGTAGGTACTAGAAGTTAGTATCGCTGCGTTGATGATTGTTTATTTTTCGAAAATATTACGCAGTTACGCACTGTTCATAGAATCATAGAAATTGTAAATCAACGACGTTTATCTGTAGTGTGCCTAATATACATTATCCAGGGCACATCACACGCAAAGACGAGCCAAGCACTAGGGCACTACCAAACTATATTTTCTCTAAGCGCTTCGTCGATTTTTTTACTTACAAAAAAACTGCTATTCCACTAAAATAATTTTATGTAAAATGATGCCAAGACGAGATGCACTGACAAGGACTATCAAAAAGTTATCAGATCTTATGTGGAGCCGAGCATCTGACTCAAAACGCCTTAACTCTTTAAGTTACCTAACTTCATAAGCTCCTACACTCAGTCAAAATATGTGGTTTGGCCATTTCGCTACATTTAAATGGAAATGAGGTGAGAAATTTATAAGCTAAGCCACATAATGTAGTATTTTAGACTAAGGTGAAGTGTTTGTGAAGTAAGGCCTTATAGAGTTAGAAGCTTGGCTCTACATAAAATCTGATAACTTTTTAACATTGGTCTCGTCTTGGCATAATTTTTATATGAAACTAGTTGATGCCCGCAACTTCGTTTGCGCAGAACTAACGGAAGCGGAACCCTATTTTTTTAAATGGAAACCCTAAAATAAAAGTAGCCTATGTTAGACCTTATAACATCAGCTATCTGCTAGTGAAAGTCCCGTGAAAATCGGTCCAGCCGTTTCAGCGATTAGCCGGAACAAACAGACAGACAGACCGACAGAGAGACAGACGGACAGACATAAATTTAAAAAAATGGTATTTTATTGTAAGTACCGAATATACTAATAGATTAATTATGTGAAAAGCTGTTAATTTGAAGTTACAAACAGACACTTCAATTTTATTTATCTGTATAGATGTATAGATTGTTTTGGCTGGATAAAATTAACTAGATCTACGGTAGCAAACCAAATAACCTATAAAATATAAATAAGATCACGAATACTCTCTACGGACCTTATACATCTTAATTTCCATTCGGAATGGAAATAATTTAATCATCTTTATTAAAATGCATAAGCCACACGAGCCAAGATTTTAATATCCACCTTTGGATATAAAAGGAATTAATATTTTACTCGAGGATTCAAATAATTTTATCCACTTTATGTCACTTTGTGTCAATGACAATTTACTATTTAAAGCTTAAAATACAAAACTGAAATTTGATTATGCTGAAAACAATAAATTATAGTCAGCAGTCAGATGGAAAAATTGCCTACAGTGTCTCCAAAAGGAAAATAAGGCCTCAAATCCTAAGTAATCATAATCCAAAATAACATAACCAAGAGCATGTCAGGAGATGTAAAAGGGGGATCCGTCAACGCGCGCATTTACTTGAAATTACTTAAAAAGTTATTGTCCGATTTCACTCAACCTAGAGTTTTTAGCATGATCTATCAGCATGGAAGTTTCTATCTCTTTATAGTTTAAAAATACCAGGGGGACATACCATGTTTAAAAGTTATAAACAAATATGGAGGCCGATTACTCGAAAATGCTTGACTTTGTATAAAGTCAAATATGATACCTCGCCTTTATTTAAAAAGACCTATTCGTAGATTATAGATAAGAGCTCCGTAGCCTAGTGGGTAGACCGTTTAGTTCGCACTCGAGAGAGTATAGGTTCGAATCTCAGGTTGTGGCATGTACCAATGAGACTTTTTTCAGATCTCAAGTACATTTATACGGACGCTCTAACGGTGAAGGAAAACATCGTGAGGAAACCCGCACATAGTTGGCTCCAGACGTATTGACCAGTTCATTTCTCTGGACTAGGCTGACTATGTTTTGAGAATGTCGTATGTGCTTGGGCAACCATACGACATTTAAAAAACCAACTGTCCCAGGCACTACAGTATTTCAAGAGTGGTTACTTCGCTCGGAGAATACATTAACGGATGCAAAGGCCTAAGTTATTCGTAGATACCCCACATCATGGAGTAGAATTAAAAAAAACCCTATAACTCAGGACGGACAGACAGACAGACGGACGGACGGACAAAACGAAACACATGCATATAACATGCAAAATATAATAGTAGTAGGCTCGCGCTGCATCGAAAACGGTAGACGTAAATATAAGAGGCTAAGATACAAGTATTTATCTATACACAGTGATAACTAAGGATACGTTATACCCTTACAAAACTGACAAAATTTTTGTGCCGCGACACACACATAGACATTTTTTATTATTGACACATTTCACTCACAGTAAAAATTCGTGACAAGGATGGCATTCCTAAATCAAAAATATGTCATAGAATATTTAACGACACAGAAGGTACAAAATGCGTATAAATTCTATTTAGTTCATTTTTTTTAAGAGGTAATTTATTAAAATTTAAATATATTATAATAACCATTTTATGTAAGATTAATCTATATAATAATGGCATGTCTACTATTATTTAGATAAAACTGCATAATTGTTTTTTTTTCGTTAATGTCAAACAGGAATCGAAACCTGGGATTTAAAACACGTTTGTATTTTTTTTTTGCATTTTTTATAGTAGTGATGTTGGGGCACAAATTCTGCAAAGTAACAAAGGACAACGCAGATGAAGAAAGACCTTATTTATAACAAAATACTCTTTTTTAACCAAGCTTTGTGTAAATATAACGTCAAAAATGTAGATTTTTAAAAGTTAGCTTATTTTCCAGAATTTGTTCCTCATTAGACTGGGACTATTATATTTATGCTCCGGAATCCGGAATGCCGGTGAAAATTCTGAGAATTGAAAATAGAACTCTGCGCTAATACAATAGAGTTGAAAATGGAAGTTTCGAGCGTTGTCATTTAAGGCATTGACATTTGACTCGACACTCATGTGTTTGGTTTTCAACTATTATTAACGCAGAGTTCTATTTTCAATGCTTACAATTTTCTACGGCTTTCCGGATTCCGGATCATAATATAGTCCCAGCCTTAGAAAAACTTACTATCAATCCTTTCAGGTAAAGGGTAAGAAGTAGAGCTTGCAAATAAATAAATATATATTCGCATTTTTTTAATATTCAATTTAAAAAATCACACACACACATACACAATTCGAATAATAGAGAAAAAAAACTATTTTTTATAATCACTTTTTTTGCTTCATAAACTTAAAAATACAGTCATATTAGGTATGACAAAATATTGCTTCATTTACACGAAAATTAATAAATTCTTAATAACAGGCTTTAAAATCTAGGTGCGTAGGAATATTAACAAATAAAATATAAAACAGAAACATACAATATTAAATAAACGGCATTTTAGTAAGTTTTTATTATAACTATTAGCACATAAGATTTAAAATATGCGCTACAAATTCGACTATTTTTTGAGGGCATCCATCCGGCATCGCCTCTTTGTTCGCGGACTAATGCGATCCAGTCTTGTGCTCGTACTTCATTACTTGGAAATCTTTAAAAAATTAAATATATATTTCAATCAAATAAAAGTAGCAGTTACGTTACTGTTAGGCCCTTAGTTCGTTCTTAGTTACTTAACATCTCATAACTCACTTTTTTGCAGTTTAACAATTTTAAGAAGTTTATATTTAACTGACTGAAAGATATACTTAAATTATTTTCGTCAATTTTATCAAAATATATTTAAAAGTAGATAAAAAATAAAACAAGTGGACTGTCTGTAACTCCGTACAACTAACGACATTCGCTTCTGTACTATAATTATTCTATGGCAGAAATGCATGCATCCTTATTAGATTCACAAAAAAAGCATATATTGACATTGCTTTCCTTTTTTCTTATGACAACCTGTCAAGTATTTTCTTGAAATTATTTATTGTTGAAAAATATATTTTTAAGAAAATACTTGACTGATACTTAATTAACTTTATAAAGTTACTTGTGGAATGAAATTCCTTGACTTTTATTCACTTTCTTGTCATGGTTTGCACAGCTTATAAAAGCACACGATGGCATTTTGTGCAAGATGCACGGGACGCGTAGTACGTGCTACTCGTCGACCAGCTGGTCGCATACTAACCAAAATTGACCCGACTCGCACCAATTCGAGTCTTCATTTTAACGCGTTTATAACATATCTACCTCTTATTAATATTATATATCTATGTCTATACATATAAAATCCTTTGTCCTGAATGACTGGCGGATCAACGCACAGCCTTAACCGCTGATCGTAGAGACCTGAAACTTGCAGGGCTTGCTCTTTGTAATGCGTAGGCATCCGATAAGAAGGGATTTTTCGAAATTCAACTCCTAAGGGGGTGAAAAGGGGAAAAAAGTTTGTATGGGACAACGTGATTCCTTGGTCCAATCTACTTCATATTTTGCACAAACATTATGTAACAGAATTGATGGAATTCGTGTATCATAGTTTATTGAAATTCGTCCCCTAATGGGGTTAAAAAAGGGAAAGAAAGTTGTTTGGGAGCGATTTGCTTTAAAATTGATATAAATACTCCTTAGTGCTTTTGATTTAAAGCTCCCACTCACAAGCGATCGATCGATTTAGTCTTTACAATTTAAATATTTACTGGATTCGTAGTTGCAAGTAAATTGGTTTAAATAAAAATTGAATATAGTCTGAGATCCTAGGACCACCTTACTACACTTTTTATATGAAACTCGTATATATACGCGTAAATTTTGTTCCAACTTTTGACGCCCACCGCAAAAACTAGCTGGTAGGTCTTACACTAATCATTTTGTGTAATAGTTTGTCGTTAGCAATTTACTTTCAAATACGAATTAATTTCCAATTTGATCGAAGCAATCGATAGCCCGTGAGTGGGAGCTTTATTTTTATTTTGACATAATATATTGTCATTATGTTGAAAAATAAATGTGACAAGAATGCGAAAGTTAAAATCTTACTCTTTGAAAAACTAGGCACCTAAATATTTGCGATTGTTGCATTAATTATATTCATAATACTTATTATATTACATACTATTTCGGTAGAATATTTTGAGTGTAGGGATAATTAAATTTCTTTCTCTTTTGTTGTTATACTCGTATGTAATATTTAATTTATTTGTGCTTGATTTATCAGTGTTCAAAGTCCACAACGACCTACCATTAAAAAGATTTTCGAAATCGTTAAAATACTAATTATCGGCTACAAAGAAATTATACCTAAACGCATAGATATATAATATTAAAATATCACTGCCTAAACGCGAAAGTTTGTTTGTACATAATAATTTGTTTAGTTTTTCATGCAATAAAGTAAAGTAAAGAAAACACGTAAGTTAATAATTTTGAAGAAATTTGGTATGGTAGTAGTTTATCCAGAATTAACACAGAATACTTTTATTTTTAAATTTTATTAGTGGTACAGTTCCCAGTTCTTGAGTGTACCTACGAAGTCGCAAGAAACATTCAAATAAAATACTACTGATACGTCTGTGCAGTGCCTACACCATTATTTGGTATTGGTATATTCAATTTTGGTATTGGTATTTTCCCGAAATAGCTTTCCCTCTGACTTAAACCCAATTTCACGCGAGCGAAGCTGTGGGCAAAAGCTAGTAAGGTACAAATATTTTGTACTGGAGTACTTAAAGTTGTCCGTGAGGGTGGTTGATCAGTTGTGTTGGAATGTCAATTTATAACATTAGAATGGCAAATTTAATGATTTTCTCCAAGAACACTATTCCACGCGTGCGAAGCCGCGGGCAAAAGCTAGTTATGAATATAAATGGATGAAAGGAAAGGCATGTCGCCGTCTATAGATCTCGGTTTTTAAATTAAAAAAAAACCTACGGAATCCTAATACAATATATTTTTTCACATCGAGTATAAACTTGAATTTCTTTCTTTTTAGCGAACGTACCGCGTTCTCTTGCTAACAAGAAGAATGAAAGTATGTTATTGATTTGTAGCTGATGTAAAATTCATTCTGGCTTTTGTCTCTGCAAGCATTTGTTATAGGTACGAGTAATACGTCTATGGGTACGAGTTGATTATTAAGTCTCAGGGTAGTTATATACTCAAAGGTCTCAGGCAAAGATTTTAAAACTCAAGATAGGCTATGACGCACATTTGACAGAACAAATCTTCATAGGTACTAGAAAAAGTTACGCCATCTTGGCTTTTACCATAATATATCAAATGTCGACCATCTTATTTTAACCATATCTACTTAATATGTAAACTTATGTAAAAATGGGGCCATTTAACTGGAGACACTTTTTGCCTCACATACCTTGTCTATAATATAAGTCTATAATCTCAGGAGCTAAAAATATAGAAGATTGCTTCTACTACTTTAATATAGGATTTCTAGGCGGCTATTGCGAAAAAGTAGTAGTAGGTACGAAACACAAGTATATAAATAAATAAAGTATTTTTGTTTACTTTTAAATTACTTGTATACGAACAGAGTACCTATATCTATATCTAGCATCTACATAGTAGGTAGGTACACATTAAACTAATATGTAGGTAGGTACGCACTATCAAACAAGTTGCCGCTCGACCAGACATAACATAAAAAGACGCAGCGCCGATAAAAAGTGGACAGTGCGCATGCACACGTGGTCAATGGTATTTACGTAGTTCAACCACGTCTGCAGTCGTTGCGGTCACTTCCTCCTGTTTAAATAATTTAAAGGATTTTTTTAGATACAGGTAAATTTTTCGAGCAAGAGCTTTGTCGAAATTGTACCTCCATAACAATGTAGGTACAATATTATAAAGCTTACTAATATTATAAAGCGGAAAAGTTTGTCTGTTTGAATGAAGTAATCTTAATGATTCTAAATATTTTGATAAATGAACTTCCCTGGCAGCAAATCGAACCGAATGATTTTGTAAAAAAAATCACTTTTTGTTATTATTACACCATTAGATAGTATTCCTAAACATGAACAAATTCTGGAAAGTAATTACGTAAGGCAAACTTTTAAACTTTTAATTCATGTATAATAACAAATACATTGTTTATCGGTAATTAACAAAGAAAAACAGTTATAATTTTTATACAAAACAAAACATTAATAATTTGGATAAGTAATCGTCCATATAACTTTGTAATGCGGCTTTTAGCCTTTAATAGGCCATTTACCGTTTCGTGGTAGACAAAGTCACAGTTAATTATTCTAAATCGCTGCTAAAAGCTGCAAACGACTCAACGTCCATTATCTAAGAACATTTGTTTTCAAATAATACGTAAAATTTCATTGTCTTTTTAAATATAAAAGGACGATAAAATTCATTGCAGCCACGTGGAGGAAAATTAGGGTATTGTGAAAGCCTTTTGATGGTCTTAACGTCATGCTTTAAAATTATCATGTCTATCAAAACAATAGGGGATCGGACAACATCTGAAATATTTAGTTTCATTAATATATTCAGAAATATGCCTCAAGCATTACTAGCTGATAAAAGTAAAAAAATATATTATTTTATGTGTAGTTTACATTTAAAAAGTACAATTTTTTTTTTGCGTAATTGGTAAACAAAACCTACATCATTAGTTTACTTACATCATATACAAAAACATTCATTATGGTAAGTATGAACCTAAACGCACAAACATCGGAGATATTTACAAATATGTTCCACCATTACACTTTAATCCAAGAGTGACGTCATTTGTATGTCGATTTAAGTATGGAGCGTTTTTACGAGACTCGCGAAATTTTATATACAAATCGCTGTATCTTTGAAAATATTGACTTTTGATATACGAACCTCTTCTGAGATGTAACTCATATTTAAGAGTAGGTACTATTCATTCATGCAATAAAAAAAATCAGTCCGCTTGCCTATTGTGATTAGTGTTGCCCAAATCAGTCTTGGTCTTGGTCTTGCAGCAAGAGTCTCGCAAGAGTCTCGCAAGTCTCGCAATTACCTATTAGCCTATTGCTATTTATTAAACGTTATTTTAGATCTCAGAACAACTTAATATAACAACGTAACGTAATACCTACTCTATAACGCTGTTCTGAGATCTAAAATAACGTTTAATAAATAGCAATAGGCTAATAAGATAATTGCGAGACTTGCGAGACTCTTGCTGCAAGACCAAGACCAAGACTGATTAGGGCAACACTAATTGTGATGATTTAGTTTCGCCGACACTGAGAAATTAAAAATCATTTCAGCTTCAGTTTACACCGAAACAAGACGATACACGACGAGGCGCTGTATTTTTTAATACATACATACATACATATAATCACGCCTTTTTCCCGTAAAGGGGTAGGCAGAAACCACTTTTTGCCACTTGCTACGATCCTTACATACTCGTTTCGCTTCGTTCACTTTCATTCATACCATCCATTCCTCCTCTTACATTCAACGTGGCGAAGCGGCTCTCCATGGTCCGCTTTTCACCTCCGCGAGAAACGAGACGTGATGGGTGGTGAACCACATCGCCGCCATTTTGGATAATTAAATTATTTTTATGATTATCCTTTTTTGCGTTTCCACGGATTAGTAGAGAGGGTAGGAATAGGGAAAGGGAAGGATAGGTGGTGTGGAAAGGAAGATCGGTAAGTTAGAGTGGGAAATAGGAAATGTAGGATATTACCGCCCAGGAGGGCAAGGGATAGGACAGTAATAGCTAGGGAAGCCGGGGTCGCGTACCCGTATACTATACCACAACTACCGGACAGGTAAGTTGGGATGAGTACCCCATGACATCTAAATAGATTCAAAATTGAATTTTATTCACTACACAAGAAAATAAACGTTCAAGTGCAAGAGCGAATGTCAAAATGGCACCGCTCTGCATAGCGCGGCGTCAATTCTTCTGTACAGAATAAAGTTTAATTTTGAATCACTATTTTAAAAACCAATGCCTATGTTTTAATCCAGAGCTAAACTACTACCATGCCAAATTTCATCAAAATCCGTAGAGTAGTTTTTGCGTGAAAGAGTTACAAATATCCATCTACACATCCATCAAATTTTCACACTATTAAACAGAATTGGCAGACTTCTCATTAATTAATAGTAGATAGATAGATAGATAGATAGATTTATTTATTTGCATAGAATGTAGGTAATACAATTAGGTGTTACAATGGTTTTAGAGCCTTATACATTCCACCTTACGGCATGCAAAAATTTAATTGTACCAAAAAACAAAAGTTGATTTACGTAATATCTAGTCCAATTAATTTAAGGTATTATTATTCACAATTACAAACAAAATAATTAGAAATTTAACTCATAGTCCGAATGTATCAATAATTAAAAAGAGAAAAAAAAAATAGGATATGACGTGTCAACTGTCAAATCTGTAGAGAGGTTAGAACAAAGATTAATAACAAAGGGTTAGAGCTTCATTATACATAAAACATTGAGGCATAGAAACGTGGCATTTTAACAGACATGTGAACAATTACAATTTAACAGTCATTCATACAACATTTATATTCGCATACACTTGGCGAACAATTCGTAGGATGCACAAGTGGATCATGGGCGAGTCAAAGTTCCATTATTCAAACACTAGCTTAATTTTCCCGTGGTGCATACAAAAAAAAGGTATTTCATATTATTTTATATTACAGCCGCAAAATTATAAGTTAATTAATGTCGATAAAGCTCCTTTTTTTGTTTTCAGCACCGCAATGGTTTTTCCACAGTGGATAGGTAATACTGAATAGTTTTAATTAGTACCTATGTCAATTAGAATTACAGCAGCAGCAGATAGATACTGTTAAGATACAGGAAAAATGTAAGAACAAAGTCAGTATAAACATAGAACAAAAATATCCATGACATAATCATTATAAGAAAACATCTCATTAAAATAAATAAATGATTGATTGATTGAATAAAGAAAAAAAAAATCTGTGTCATAATCATCATAAATACCATGTCATTAAAACATTAATTATAGAACAAAATGTATGTCATAGTCATCGTAAATCAATAATCATTCAAATCATAAGATAAAACATATCCATGACATAATCATTATAAGAAAACATCTCATTAAAAATAAATAAATAAATAAATAATTGATTGATTGAATAAAGAAAAATAAATCTATGTCATAATCATCATAAATACCATGTCATTAAAATATTAACTATAGAAAAAAATATATGTCATAGTCATCGTGAATCAATAATAAATCATTCAAATCAAAGTTTGATAAATATTCAATTAATGTGTCAAAATGTCAAAATCATAATATTATTATTAAACCATTAAAATTATTATTCAATATCATTAGGATCTAGTAATTATTTAACTATAAAGTTTTGTCATTTAAAAATTCAGATATAGAATAATAACATTTTTCAATGAGTACTTTTTTGAGTTTCTTTTTAAATCTACTTAAAGGTTGCTCCTTAATTACTTTTGGTATGTTATTATAAATAAGAGGAGCCATACATATAATACTCTTCTTTAATAATGCGGTTTTGTATCCACCCGTGCACAATTTGTCTTCATATTGAGATCTTAAATTTATAGTCCTAATTCTAGTATGTTTTAAAGTCGGGAATAAGTGATTATTTGTTTTTACAAATATAGCTATTTCCAAAATATATAGGCATGGGAATGTTAAGAGATTATATTGTTTAAATGCAGGTATGCAGCTGTCGGTTACTTTTAGATTAGCAATAGATCTTATACAACGTTTTTGTGCCTTAAAAATATTTTCTCTCTCGCTACAGTTGCCCCAGAAAATTATACCAAACCTCAGTATGGAAACTACAAGACTATGATATGCCATCAATACAGCCTGAAAATTTACTTTCTTTGTTAAATTAAATAATGCGTAAGCAGCAGAACTAAGTTTATTGCATATTTCATCAGATTGAGTTTTCCATGTTAGTTGGCTGTCAATTGTAATTCCCAAAAATTTTGCTGCAGTGACTTTTTCTACTGTTTGGCCATTATAATTTATATCCATATTCATTTCTAATGTTCTTTGATGAAATTGCATAACTTTAGTTTTATCTAAATTAATAATTAATTTATTTTTATTTAGCCAATTTATAAAATTTTGAAGTGTACTGTTTATGTCGTCTTCATAAGAATTTTTATCACGACATCTAATTATTAGAGTGCTGTCATCAGCAAAAAGGATAGTTGGATTTAGCATCTGGCTCGGTAGGTCATTAATGTATAAAAGAAACAATAGTGGGCCAAGTACGCTACCCTGTGGGACACCATATTTTATAGTCCTATAAGAAGAACAAAATATCTTCTCTTTTTTTGTTTTTACGCAGACTCTCGGTATTTGTGTGAATTGTTTACGTCCTTTAAGATAAGTTTTTATTAAATTAAGGGCATTGCCTCGTATACCGTATGTTTCCATTTTTTTTTAAGAGTATGTCGTGGTCAACGTAATCGAAGGCTTTTGATAAGTCAGTAAATAAGGCACATATTGGTATTTTTTTGTCTACAGACGGCATTATAATATTTAGAAAGTCAAAAATAGCCATGTTAATGTTAGTATTTTTTCTGAAACCCTTCTGTTCATTACATAAAATATTAAATTTAGTTAAGAAATCGTAAATAGAAATGTAAATAACCTTTTCTATAATTTTGGAGAAAATTGAAATTAATGATATGGGTCTATAGTTCGTGATCTCATCTTTAGCATTTTTTTTGTATAGTGGCATAACCTTAACGAGTTTCAGTTTGTCTGGAAATTTTCCAGCTAACATGCACGCATTGATTACATGTGCCAAAGGAGAAGCTACATAACTGTTAACATACTTGATCACCTTTGTGGAGATGCCATCATACCCAAAACTTTTTTTATCTTTTAAAGATTTGATGACTCCAATGACATCTTGCGGGATTACGGGACGAATAAAGATAGAGTGCGGATTTCTTTCTATGACATCGGTGGTAGTATCATCTTGTGATGTTGTCACTACTTGATCTATGAAAAAGTTATTAAATGATTCTGCTAGCTCGTATGGGTCAGTAATTTCTGTATTTTTGTAATTTATTTTATGTATATGTTCATTTATGCCTTTATTATTGTTTATTATTTGCCAAATTGTTTTAGGTTTATTTAGAGATTGATTTATTATGTAATTGTTTTGTGATTTTTGTGTTAATTTAATAATTTTCTTTAGTTTACGCGAATAATTAATGAATAATGTTTTATTTTCTTTTGTCGGTTTTAATCTCTGTTGCCAAAGTAAGTGACGTTTTCTTTTGCTACACACACGTATACCTTTAGATATCCAAGTAATCTTCTTGTCAGATCTTTTTATGACTTTTTTAAAAGGAAAACATAAATTATGTAGTAATTGAAAAATTTCTATGAAGTTATTATATGATTTATCAGGGTCTTCTGTATTGTAAACGTCACAAAATGATAGCCTTTTTATGTGATTCCTAAAGGTTTTAAGATTTTCCTTGGAAGTGTCTCTGTGCATTGTGTGCCACGATTTTGCTAAACGAGGTTTGTTTATTTCAGTAGTTATGATTTGTGCGTTATGATCTGACAATCCAAAATCCCTCACTGAACAATGACATTTTTGTTTAAAATTGTGCGCAAAATTATCAAGACAAGTATTGCTAGCATGTCGGGTTACTTCATTAATTTGTAACTTTAGATTGTAGCTTAAGAGAAAGTATTTAAATTCTTGAGCATGCCTATTATTCCTCAAAATATCTATATTAAAGTCGCCGCATACAATTAGATTTTTATTCTTGATACATATTTTTTTCATTATAACATCAAAATTTTCATAAAATTCATTTAAATTTGTAGGATTAGGGGGTCTATAAACGCATATTATTATTAAATTTTGCTGGGTAAGTTCAATAGCGCTTAATTCAATTATTCCCACTTTAGAATACCTCATAATATCTGGTAATTCTTTATATTCGTAACCGTTTCTTACTAAAATACAAGATCCACCACGTTTTTTATTTCTTGTGTAGATTGCTGCAAGTTTATAATTAGGTAAGTAAAGTAATTTTTCTTGACCAGACATTATGAAATGCTCTGTTATACATATAATATCTATTAATATTCGCTCGCTTGATAATTCATCCAAGTTAACTAAAAGTAGGTCAACTTTCGCCAATAATCCACAAATATTTTGATGCATAATAGATAAGTTATTTTTCACGAAAAAGATGGTCGTTACACTCGTCTAGTCCTTTAAAAGTTACTGGAATATCAGTTACAATATCAGTTGACATATTTTTAGTGTCTAAGTCCATCTTATCCGTTTGTGTGCTTTTATCTAATACAACTATAGTACACTTTTGTTCGACAGATTTATTACAGTTTACGTATCTTTCATAATTATGTTTATAGTTCAATCCAAGCACTACTCTAACCAATGATCTACTTAAACTAATCTTAAAATAACGTCCCTTGGGTATATATCTGCTGTAGTCCATATCCAGATACGTGGTATTATTGTAGATGCTGCACATGTATTCTATAAGTTTGTTTAGTTTTTTCTCATTTAAATTATTATTTCTGGGTACTTCTGATATCAATATGTGTGGAGTTGTATTGTTTTCAAAAAACATACCTAAATTGATCTGGATTTTAATGGGGTTATTATCGTTGCATCCACCTAATATTATAATAAAATCCTTCTCAGTTAGGTTCCTAAGGTCATATTTAAGTGTATCTAAAATATTATCAAATTTTGATCCAGATTTCCATATACATATTACTTCAAATTTATTTCCTAAAGTAGCTTGTATAATTTTACGTACTCCTTTAGCCTGATGGTCTCCTAAAATAATAACCTTTACTTTTTCGTTTTTCTGATTATTATTTTCTGTATTTATATTAACTCGATGTGTATTGGTATTGTCTACTTTTAATTTTATATTGTTGATATTTAATAGATTTAATTGTGTTGTTATATTATTTGACTTATTTTTTGTTGTATCTTCGCTGCCTTCTTTTGCCAAATTTTCATATGATTTTGTATCAATTAATTTTTCTGGATTTAAGTTATAATCAATTTTTGAAATCTGTGAAGTCTCATAATTTTTAGCTGCTAATGTTTGATTTTTATTCTTAGAAAGAGGTGTGCTCTCTACACTATAGCACCTATTGGCGTCATGAATTTTGTTCCTTTTCCCTTTACGCAGACTTGGTGTTGTAGTGGTAGGCGAGTCTAGTTTTTTGAATGTATCAATTAATTTATTTTTCTTTTCTATTTCATTTTTTAAAGATTGTATATCTAGTGTAAGATTTTCAATTTCATTATTAGCTGAAAGAAGTTCATTTGATAATTTTTCTATTCTTTTCATGTGATCAATACATTCTGAACAAGTGTCATTGAATGATGTATTAGGCATACTGTTCATTGTAGTATCAAAAATTGGTGATTGATGTGTTATAATATTTGATACAGATAAAGATCTTCTTCTACGCAAAGTAATAAAGTCATCATTACAATGTGAATCCATTTTATTATAATATTAAAATATAATTATTATTTTGTATGTTGTATTCTCTCTCTTTATTTCTTTTGACACTACGAATTTGTACACAACAGAAGAAAAAAAAAATGTCTATGGTTTAATCTCAAACACAAATGTCAAAAATCAATCTTTGTGACACTTGTCATTTGTCAGATGTCAATTGTCAAGTCTCTTTTCAGTCTTCAAAAAAAATGTTAAATTTTCAAAAAGTTAACTGATGTGGTTCCAAATTTGTGAAATTTAAATATTTAACGGTAGGTATGATGTGACAGCAAATCAAAGAAAACTTATAAATGGAATGGAATGTTATAAATGTACTAATTTTGTGTAAGTTTGGGTTTATTCATTCCTTTTTTCCTGATATAATTTGCCCAATTAATCTCTGTTAAGCAATATTAATTATTTTAAATGCACTTTACTTCTTGAGAAAACAATATAATGTCAGTTTGGTCCACTTGAAGCACAAATAACAGTATAATTGTAAGCACAAATAACTTTTTGTGGTGATTTTTTTCACACACTACTATGAGGCTTGAGGTTATTGGTGTTATATGTTAAAATTTATTAATAAATAGTTCTAATGTAACACTTACACTCAGGTTCTCAGTTCACACTGTCACTTAGTTTTTTTATTATTTTATTTATTAAATGTTATGTTTCACACAAGATAACATTTCCAGATGTTAGTTGTCTATAATTCTGCGTTTTTATTCACTTTCCAGGCACTTAAACTCAGTATTTTAATTTTAAATTGATTTTACATACAGAGCTGATGTTAACTGTGGCTAGTGTTGCCAGACTGTAATATTTAATTATTTATTAATAGTAAGACAGTAATATATTTTAATATCGTAAGGTTTTATTTGTATGCAAAAGTATGGATATTGAGATATACCTACCTTTTAATCTTCTACTACGACTTAATTTTCGTAGTTAGGGGCATTCTATTACTAAGTATTAATAAAACAACTGATTAGCTACATAAACATAGTATTTTTTTTTAAACGTAAAAGTCCAAAATCTTATAATGAGATACATAGAGATAAATATGATATTTTGGTAAGAATCACACAATTACTATAAGGCTGCTCCATTTAAACATCGTCTAATATTACGAAAATGTTAGTTGATCCTTGAGTAATTCTCATTTACAACATGATGGATGGCTCCGGCAGGATGTGTAAAAACCGGCGGATGCGAGGATACCGACCGGCTGCGAACGGAAATTGAAATACTATATCGTTAAAGCGATCCTGAAGGTTTGCTTACAGACTGACGTTTTAATAACCTTTCAGCTTCAGAAAAAAACTTTAGCTACCAGTGACTAATGCCCGATTACTGAACATTTAACATGAACTCTAGATAAACTAAGTTCAACTGGCGCAGTTTCACTAGATGAATCTTTTTTTAATTTCCAGTTTTACTTATTTTGTTTTTCTTTAAAATAAAATAAATAATAATATCTATAGACACATCACACCACGTCAGTCAGGCCCGTGCTAAGTAGTAATACCTACCTGTAAAATCCAGGATCAAATTTTATTTTAAACTCTATGGGAGAGCTGTATCCTAACCTCTAATGCCCTAGCGCCCTACAGACCCTAGCCCTAACCATAGATTTTATGTATAAATAAAAATAAATATATATAATAAGTGCGGGATGTCTGCACCGTGAGCCCTAAGGTAACAGACGGAAAGTTGGAAGGATATAGGTATAAGGATGGATTTTCTCACTGCCAATCGCGCAGACTCACACGACTGATCGTAATGATGGTTTGGGGTATCTTAACCACAGTGAGAGACCAGGTGTGCTGAATGAAACAGCGTCGGTGTCCAAAGCGAAGAGAGTTTATTTACAACTTATCTTATTATTTAAACTACATTATATCTAAGTGTGTGTGTATATGTACAATCTTACATGCTCGTGTGTAAATACAATTCATCATAAATCTAAAGTCTAAAGTACAGATGAATTGCAACTACTGATGCGACGATCTCCGCAGTTTTCTGTCCCCGTTTCTCATCTGCTGAGTTGCAACTCCAGTCTCACTGTGACGCATGAACACTACCCGAAGAACTTGTGTTACGGGGACTAGACTACTACTACTACTACCAAGAGTATTAAATATCAGCTACGCACCTTCCTCCACATAAACTTTAATTGTGTCCTACACGTCTGTTTGCACAAGCGCCGATTCACACCGAAATGGCAGCGACCGGCAGCGACGCGTCGAGCACTTTAAACTTTATCTACATACTTATAAGACAGTATCGTTTAAAAAGTTCGAAAAGGTCGCGCGGCCGCCAGCGGCACCGCTTAATAAATTTTAAAATTATATCACGGCGACGCGACACGAACCTGGGCCTCTAGTCAAGATCATTAAAAATATATGGGATTGGACATAAGTCATCGATAAGTGACATGTGGCTTGCGATGCGTTATGTCAAATCCCGTACATTTTGTTTTCGAACTTCGCCGTCGAAATTATCGAATGCCTCTTGACTAGAGGCCCTTGGGCGGCCGGCCTTGCCATTTCGGTGTAAGTCGGCACCAATTCTCGTAAAACCAGTGATACGTAAAACTGAATGTTTTTGCTTGACGTATTAATATTGTATATATACTCTCTGACTTTCGTACACTAATCCATGAGTTCCAAAATATCGGCCTAGAATTGAACTTTGGGAAATGTGAACTTTTTGTCCCTGATAATTGTGAGGACAGAGAAGCCGTTATATCCAGTTTCAAAGAAGTAGCCCCACAATTATCAGTTATCGAAAAGAGTTCACTTCTTCTTTTAGGTTCCCCTATTCTAGACGATTCCCTTCCGGAATTTATAAACAATAAATTACAAAATCTTAGTGAAAATTTAGACCGCCTTCTCCAAATTAACTGTCACATGGCTTTTACCTTAATTCGGTATTGCTTATTTGTTCCAAAATTTACGTATGTCTTGCGGTGTTGCCAACTTTGGAAGTTCCCCCAACTCCTCAAACGTTTAGACGACACCATAAAACATACGCTTTCTTCCATTATTAATATTAATTTTGACCACCGCCTTGGACTCAAGCAACGCTTCCAGTACGATTCGGTGGCCTGGGCATTCGACAAATGTCTGACGTAGCCTTACCAGCGTTCTTGTCCTCGGTTCACGCAAACCATGCAGTAATTTTGAAAATATTAGAGCGCTCATCCTGTCCTTTAGCTGTCCCTTTTGCGGACGAGGCCAATAATGCCTGGGACATTGCTAGTGCCGGCAGCAATGTGCCCAAGAACACATTTTCCCAAAGGCTTTGGGACGAGCCCATCTGCAGACTGGTACGGAATAGACTTTTTAATACGTCTTCCAGTCCTGCAGAGCGGGCTCGTCTTTTGGCTGTAGAGAAGTGGGAGTCGGGCGTTTGGCTGCAGGCACTACCGTCAGCCAATACTGGAACACTGCTGGGCCGCAATACATTTCGGCTAGCCACTGCCCTGCGTCTTGGTGCCCCCCATGTCGTCCCTCATCAGTGTGTTTGCGGCGCGAACGTAGACAGCCACGGTTATCACGGGCTGTGCTGCTCACGAAGCGCTGGACGCATTTCCCGGCATCACAGTCTGAATGACCTCATTCGTCGGGCTCTTGTCACCGCCGGTGTGCCAGCTATACTGGAGCCCTCCGGTCTGGCGCGCGACGATGGCAAGAGACCTGATGGAATGACCCTGGTTCCTTGGAGTGTGGGACGGGCTCTTGTATGGGACGCTACTTGTGTCGATACTCTTGCTCCGTCCCATATCCAGGGCACCTCGAACTGTGCGGGCGCGGCTGCAAACCAAGAGGAGAACCTCAAACGGCGCAAGTATGAGAATTTTAGCGGGGACCTCATATTTGAACCGTTTGGGGTGGAAACCCTAGGCGCATGGGGTCCGGGCGCACATAAGCTTTTTAAAGAAATCTCTAAAAAGCTTGCTGAAGCCACCCGAGACCCTAGAGCCGGGAACTACCTGGCACAACGGATAGCCATTGCTATTCAACGAGGCAATGCTATGAGTTTGATAGGTACTCTGCCAGATGGGGACGACCTGGGGAAGTTTTTCTATTTATAGTTTTTTTAGAGATAAATTATTTGTAGTTAAGTCTTCTTTTTATTAGTACTAATTTTTTGTTTTTTATTTGCCTCTAGTTTTATTGTTAATTTTATGTTTCTCGTATTATTGTAATTGTTACTAAATAAAAATCATTATCATCCGTATATATTATTATGATTAAACGTCAATGTTTATTATTTATGGCCGAGAACTGCAATTAACAGATTTGGTACAAGGTATTTAATGCTTACTACTTAGAAGAGATTTTGATTTCCATAATATAATATGTTCTGTCAAAATCTTTATTATGTATCATGTAGCTTCATCAGATAGCATTAACTGACTCTGAGTGCGGTCCTAAGCTATCATCGGTAGCTTAGTTAGCTTCAATCGGTAGGAGGTAAATTCAATTGTAATAAAAAGCGAGTAGGTATAAAGCAATATGAAACATACCTTACGTTGTAACGACTTTTATTCAATAAAGAACGGATAACGCTTGTATTGTAAAAAATACAATTTAAATACGTCGTGATATATGGACGAAGAGGCTTATAAAAGCATATTTCATATATATTCATACACAGTAAAAAGTATACTGAGTTTAAAAATTGCAAAAAATAAATTAAACCAATTTAATTAAAATTCCCTCTGTCCTGAAAAGGCGGCGAGCAAATTCATAAAACTTCGCAAATTTCCGCAAAACTAGTGAAAATATCTTTTGTAATTCTGCCCGTATAGAGAAATAGGGCAATTTTTATTTTATGTTTTTTATTTCATACGGAAAAATAAATACGGAGGTATAGAAAAAGTGAAAATAAACATAGCTCCGGGTAGTGCTTATAATATAATATGAATATTTAGTAGAAAGGCCTACTGGCGTGCGTCCAACTTTTTATCATTTGAGTTTTATCTTAACTCCCGACTCCCGAGTAAATAAGCGGGGAGTAATATTTGTTCGGAGGCTGTTGACGGAGTAAGATATTCGCTAAACGCGGACAAAGTAATACAAGTTGAGAAAGTCTTACGTAATGTACCCATACAAACCTATACAGACCCCTTTACGGTTAAACCCAGGACTTAACTTTTGTGTATTATTTGTAGGTTAAGCAAAAATGTAGGTACAACAACTTTATCAATATCATAATATTATCAGCAGTTATCCTAACATGTTACAAGAAAACGAAAATTCGCCTAGCAACTTATCTATTACCGTGGACCCCTGGGGGTCCGCAAGTATATGTATGGGGCTCTACAGTCTCATCTTATTATCGTTATTATTAGTTTATAAATAAACAAATTAATTAGTGTTAAGTATTTTAACTGTATTTAAGTGTATTCAATTAATTGCTCTCTCTTTGTAAGTAAATACTATTTATTTCAAGTAGCTTAATTTAATAATAATGTAGTTAATATATTATGCTAGCCTTAAGTAGTCTAATCAGTGATTATGGTAACCTATTTATTAGCCTCTATCGCCTGAAATACAGGTCAACCTAGTTCAGGCAGATACATATTTATTGTTAGTCCATAAGATAGTCTTTAGGAATTTTTAAATAATCCATTGTAATGCATAAGTTGTATATTTGAATAAATATTTTGATTTTGATCTATGGAACATTTAACAAAAATAAACAAATTGCGCTAAGTCTCGTAATTGCAACTTAATTGCGCCAGCGGGCGGTGTCCGACACTGACTGAAGTAAAGACTGAAGAGTGAGTGAAGTAAATGGGTTTATTAAGGGGGTCTTTGAAATTGTGCTTGATTTTCTACGGGTCCATGGACTGAAAAAGGTTAATATTATTGTTAACTCCTGTCGAGAAACCTCGAAATGTAGAAAATACTAATGTCCTTTAGAAATTGTCTTCTCCTTCGTGCAGACTTCTCACGACAGATTCGACTTCTCTCGAGACTTCTCACCTGCAGGCTTAGCATGCGCTTAGAAGAAACAACGAAGAATAGAAAATATGACAGATTGAAGAAACATTAATACCATTCGGAGCAAAATAGGTCTTATTATAAGGTAGCAAGGTCGATGTATCATCGTTATGAGAAATAACGTTTCTTTTCTTCCCGAGCATGAGCGCACAAAATGGCCTGTTTTGACAGCTAAAGTAGAAACGTTTTCATAATTTAATGTCAAAAAGTCCCACAGTAATGTCAACCACTCCACATCATGGCGGACCTAGACAAAAAGTTTCTTTACGTTGAGTCATATACTTGAATATTTGTTCGTTTTTGACAGAAGATTTCCCGGCAACCATTTTAAAAATATGGCTGTTTAGAAATGTTGACTTCTATTGACGACCTTGTTATCATGGATTAAGAACTATTTTGCAATGAACTGTTTTGGATAGAATATTTCTACTTTAAATGTATTTCTATGGATCGCCATGCTAAGCCTGCAGGAGTCTGTATGCCGTAGGTATGATATTCAAGTCACAACATTAGTTTACTCCATTCCACTAGCTACATCGTTACGGCTAATTCTCGTGTTTGCAGTAATCGTAATTAATTATGGTAATCGTGGTTTACACTTCGATTATCGATTCTAACAAGGTTAGTACGGTCATGCATCATCAGCATTCAGCATACATCCAGCAATTACTATTGTAATTGACACTCAAGGGCTAAAATATTTTTCTAAATTTTTCTATTCTTCCGGTAGATTATGGGAAGTGTAGTGAATTTTAAATAAGGTTTGTTGAGCCAAGTGAAACATAATTTTAGTACGGCTCTGTCAATCCTCAACTATCCGAGAGTTTCCCGAGAATTCTCCGAAGAGAGAAATTATACCCGAACTGATAATATCTGGGGGCACGGCAGTGCCCCCGCCAAGTCGAGCGCGAAGCAAACACTGCCGTACCATCCTTTACTGGAACCATTTCGCCGCATTTTCAGGCCCCTATTTGAGAACCTCTGGATAAGACCAGAACGCAGAAATTTTCGTCATCCAATAAGCTATAATCACGTACTTAAAATCCAAAATTTCAAGTCTGTAGGTCATTTAGTTCCGAAGTTAAGCGAAAGCAAAGTTTCGCATTTTCGACACTCACTCACTCACTCATGATCATCAAAATAGAACTAGTACTTCCCATAAACTTAGAGAGCTGAAATTTGGTACAGAGTTGGGGTTTAATAGCCACATAAAGGGAAAACTATAAAAACTAGGATAATCGATCTGGGGGCACGGCAGTGCCCCTGCCAAGTCGAGCGCGAAGCAAACAGTGCCGTACCATTCTTTACTGGAACCATTTCGCCGCATTTTCAGGCCCCTATTTGAGAACCTCTAGATAAGACCAGAACGTCGAACGTGGGGGCACGGCAGTGCCCCCGCTAAGTCGAGCGCGAAGCAAACACTGCTGTACCATTCTTTACTGAACCATTTCGCCGCATTTTCAGGCCCCTATTTGAGAACCTCTAGATAAGACCAGAACGTCGATCTGGGGGCACGGCAGTGCCCCGCCAAGTCGAGCGCGAAGCAAACACTGCCGTACGTTACTAGAACCATTTTGCCGCATTTTCAGGCGAGTAGAATAAAGTTCGAGTAGAATAAAGGGTTATTCTACTCGAACTTTATTCTACTCGAACATTACACAAATTAAATAAACAAATTACACTAAAATCTAGGAAAATCAATCAATATGCCCACGTTTCTACAAAAAGAAGTGAAATCCCACCAAAAACATTCTGTAAAAAACTAGCCAAGTCTCGATGGAGCTGCTTGTTTATCTCTAAAAAGTAATGAAATCTAGACAAAATCGTGCCAAGTCTAAGGTTCCTTACTGCGGTTTCTTTATTATTATAGTTAATGTTGTGTGACTTGGCCGTTTAAGGGCACACAATACAAAAGGGGCTCCATGACACCATTGCTCCAATACGTGTGTTGTACAATCAACAACAGCCTAAAATGAGACACTAGCGTCCAATTACCAATACCAGTATGGGCTATTATCTCGCTTAACAAACATAGGTAGTTACAAATGTAAACAAAATTGACTTGTACCCACTAAAGTATAAAGAATGTTCAACGGCCAAGTCACTCAACATTAACTATAATAATAAAGAAATCGCAGTAAGGAACCTTAGACTTGGCACGATTTTGTCTAGATTTCATTACTTTTTAGAGATAAACAAGCAGCTCCATCGAGACTTGGCTAGTTTTTTACAGAATGTTTTTGGTGGGATAATAATAATACCTAAAACTTTTGTAATAATTATTATTATTAACGATTGCGTAATTATGACTTGAGTACAATTAAAAACCTTCACAATCGGGTATTAATTACATCATTAGTACATCATTAAAAAACCCTAAAGGTACGAACGCACTAGGCGGAACTGCATTTCAGCGGAACTGAGCGACACGTCGCATATTTTTTTGGTAAGCCGCACTTGAACTGCAGTGGCGCTACAAAAATATATTCAGTAAGTAGCAAGGCAACCTCCGAGCAAGATGGACGACGAAATTGTAAAGGTTTATTTTTATAAATAAGTACCTACATACCTACAAGCTAAATAATTTTCACTATGAAACCAATTAACATCAAATTGGAGAGGTCGTCGTTTATCCACAGCAAAAATAAATAAATAAATAACTTACCATTTACGCCTAATTCTTGAGCTATTTAATAATAATATATATCTATGGACGCTTTTACACCACGTCAATCTGGTCCCGTGGTAAGCTCTCGAAGAACTTGTGTTACGGGTACCAGACTACGGAATTATATTTATTACTTTTATACTATACATATATTTAAGATTGTTATTATATAATTCACATATTTAATGCACATCCATGACCCAGGAACGCAAAAAAAACTTTGTCCCCCGGTGGAATTCGAACCCGCGACCTCCAGCTTGAGCGCCAACGCACTAACCATTGAGCCTCAGAGGTCGTTTCATTCCAAAGTTGTTTTTTTTTTTTTTCATAAAAGTGTTCATGTACTTTTTATGCTGGACGTCATAATATTATGTCTCCGGGTACTGGCTCACAAGTACAATAAATTTTATTCATCTATCGACATTTTTGACGAACGATTATCGCGCTCCCAAGTATCTCGGTTGACTGTCTATGAAAATGAAGTTGGCCAAACCGAACTGCAGTTAACTGCAGGTCGCGACACTTTTGGTAGGTTGATCAACTTTGACGCGCAGTTCGCTGCAGTGTAGTTCCGTTACCGCTTAGTGCGTGTTATCTCATATAATTTCGTATAAAGGATATTTTGACGCGACGTGTCGATCAGTTCCGTCGTAGTGCAGTTCCGCCTAGTGCGTTCGTACCTTTAGGCTCAATTTACACGGAAACGAATCGATACGCGACCTGGAGCTGCAATTTTAAATAGCTATTTAAAATTGAACATTATAATTACACAATAAGATACACGTTCCATTGTAAGAGTTCGAATGTCAAGTTGCACCGCGCTGCACAACGCATGTGCAGTGTATGACTGATGTCATACGAAACGTGTATATTTTGTGTAGTGAATAAAGTTCAATTTTGAATATCTATCTTAAAAATGCAAAGCAGCGAAACGTCACGAATCGTCTCGGTGTGAACTGACCGTTAAACTGGGTCATTGTATACCTACCATATACCTACAATGCTCACACATGCGCCGGAGCTCCCGCGGCGTTGTGTGTGTGGATTTGTATATTTTATCATTTTTTGCCTCGGCCCTCGTGGCGTGGCAATAGGCAATATCATGGCGCGTGTGTAAAAGCGCATATTGATGATGATGATGATGATGATGTCGATCTATCACTCGATAAACACAATGTATGTAAACATCCCAATGCTTTGGGCATGAGTGAGCAAACAAATAGAAGAAATCAAATACTGAACATTCAAAAGACATTGGCAGAAAGTAGTCAATATTTGGTAGGTCGTTCGTAGGATGTTTGGTAGGATTGAGATATTGCAAAACTTAGACTTCAGGTTCCAACTGTTACAATATTAAGGAAGTTTCGGCCTCAATTACGAAATCATTTTCATGTAATGTCCGCAATTCCAAGGGTCCCATTTAGTTGTATGACATGATTCAGGCTTTTACGGCCCTTGTTTTAGGGCCCAGTAATTGTCGCAATCTGACATTTTTATTACCCTTTGACATGCCATTAGTTGTCAAGAATATCATACTAGATTTTTAGCGGCTTTACCTGCATTTGCACGTTTACATTAAATTTTAACCAAATGAGGGTTTTCAAATCGTGACATCTGACAGCTTTTTGACTAGACAAGGACCGTCGGGCTACCAAGTGCTGCCTGGTGACAGGAAAATTATCGAAAATTCTTATTGACCATTTTTGATACCACTTACACCACCAGATGACACTGTGTGCGTTGGGTCTGTCCCCTAACGGCAGGAAAAATATCAAAGACCCTCATTATATCATATTTTGATTAATTATTACATAGATACGTTATATCCTTACAAAACTGACAATATTTCTGTGCTACGACACACATTGACATGGGACGCGTGTCAATGTGTCAACGTCGCATAGTAACACAAAACACGCTATTACTCGCGGAGCACACTAGCCAAAATTGGCCCGACTCGGGCCAATTCGAGTCTTCATTTTTACGCATTTATAACATATCTACCTCTTTTTAATATTATATATATCTTTGATTACATCATATCCGATAGTGACTTACTCAATTTATATCTTTAATTTGGATTTGAAATCATGTCTCGTTCTCGCGGAGGCGAAAAGCAGACCATGGAGAGCCGCTTCGCTACGTTGAATGTGAGAGGAGGAATGGATGGTAAGAATGAAAGTGGACGAAGCGAAACAAGTATGTAAGGATCGTAGCAAGTGGAAAGAGGTGGTATCTGTCTATCCCTACGGGGAAAAGGCGTGATTATATGTATGTATGTATGAAAGCAAATCGAAGGACATTGGGATTTTACTATGGACCAACTGTTGCAAAACCTACGGGCTACGGCGACCAAAGATTAAATTAGGTTAGATACATGCCCCCCGATGGTTGCACGCCTTGTCGTGGCGGTGGGGCTTAGTAACCGTGGATTGGACACCCACGGTGAAGCGAAGAGGCAACCAGGGCCGGCTTGTTTGCCGACGGCTGGCCCGAGGAAGGCGCTCCCAGCGGGCTGGAGGAGTCCGCTGCGGACGCGCTAGGAGGTGGGACCGCAGAAGAAGAGGAGTGCCGATATTACGGTGCGCCGTACTCCCTATCTTCTGCGGCCGTGGAGGGAACGCAGGGGCTAGGCGTGGTGGTGCTGTGCCATTCTCCCTACCCCCTGCGAGCTGGCGGGGCCGTTCCGTACGTTAACGGCATTGGTGGGGCCGCAGAGGAAGAGGCAAGTTGGTATTACGGTGCGCCGCTTGCCCTATCCTCTGCGTCCGAGGTGTGGTCGGTGGCAGAACCATAGCCCAGATCTACCACCGGGTACCGGTTGTGGAGGCTGGTATCCGTGGCCTCCTAGTAGCAGACTCGGGGGGAGTCTGCTACAGTACTGGTGGAGGCCGAGGAGGGAGGCGCACCTTACCATCTGGTGCGCCTGGGGCCTTCGGGCCTTGGATGGAGCCGCTTGTGGGCGGCTGCCGCCGGCGGGGTCGCGGATGTGTGTATCGTTCCCGTGGCCCCGTCACAGGGCGGCGAGAAGGAAGGTGGGGGGTGGTTTTTAGTGGGTATACCGTGGGTCCCATTAGCCTATACGGGAGTCCCACATCACCACTCGGGTGCCCCCTGCGCCTGGGTGGTATGCGTAATGCATTTTCCCCCCCGGAAACAAAAAAAAAAAAAAAAAAGGTTAGATACATGCATGTATTGCATCTGGCTTACAAACGTGTAGGTAGCATATCTGCAGGAGGTGGGGTAGGTAAACACTGTGATATTTATTTCAACGAATATTCTGAATCTATACAAATAAATAATACAAATAAATAAAATTGAAGTGTCTGTTTGTAACTTCAAATTAACAGCTTTTCACAGAATGAATCTGAAATTATATTCGGTACTTACAATAAAATACCAATTTTTAAAATTTTTGTCTGTCCGTCTGTCTATCTTTCGGTCTGTCTGTCTATTTCTTCCGGCTAATCTTTGAAACGGCTTGACCAATTTTCACGGGACTTTCACGGGCAGATAGCTAATATTATAAGGTCTAACATAGGCTACTTTTATTTTAGGGTTCCGTTTAAAAAAATAGGGTTCCGCTTCCGTTAGTTCTGCGCAAACGAAGTTGCGGGCAGCTAGTATAAAATATGATTAACAATTTATTGATAACTAGATGTTGCTCCCGACTTCGTGCGCGCAAAAGTTAATTTCGCAGAAACCGTACATTTTTCCGTGATAAAAAGTAGTATATGTCCTTCTCCGTAGTCTACTCTACATCTGTGCCAAATTTCATGAAAATCGATCAAGTAGTTTCGGAGCCTATTCAATGTAAACATACAAACGAAAACGACTTCTCCATGGATTTCAATTCAAATAATTACTGAAAATTAAATTTGAATGAAAATTGTACAATGTAATGGCTGTCTTTGGCACAAAAAAGCGCTCGAAAGTAAAATGGCGATCGCTAAGCGGTAAATTAGCAAAATGGCGGATTTTGTTAGCGCTATTGAAGTTAGTGAACGTGTCCTGCCCAACAACTGTTTTTTTCTCAGCGATAGCAATTCATGTCAAGCGCTTTTTCCGTCAAACATAGCCAATATATTTTCCTATTGTGCTCGCAACTTTTTTTAAAAGCGGTTAAAAATCGCCCAAAATTCATACTATAAATAGTATCGCCTACGCTATATTTTATTTGCGTAAGAAACTCGTAGCTAAATAGTTTTCATGAGAAGAGTTTTAAAAAAGTTCTGCTGACACATTTAAATATACTTTGTCGTGATCGCAAAAAACTAGGAAGTAACGAGTAACTCAAAGTGGAAATGTTTTGGGAACTTTTCAGCGTTTTCGCGTATTTTTAAAAGCGGACAAAAGTTCTTCCTGTACACGACTAGTGTATTCAATTTTAACATTTTATGTTAACACAAGCACTTTAATGGCTAACAGGCCAGACGACAGATTTTTTTTATTTCATAAATAAATAGTACTCTTAAATATCAGTAACTTCTCAGAAGCATACTACAAATCAATATTTAAATAGGTAGAGCGATTTGTTCACAAAATTTACAAATCTCGTGAAAACGCTCCATACAAAAGTCGTTACTAACTGTGACGTCACTATTAAGTAAAAGTGTATGAAATAATTATATTACTAAAAACGCTGAAATATATTTGTAAACATCTCCGAAATTTGTGCATTTAAGTTCATACTTAATCTTATAAATGTTTTTGTACTTATATGATGTAAGTAAACTAATCATGTAGGTTTTATAGCAAAATAATTAGAATTCTATATTGCATTTATAAAAGTGCGAGTCGCGTACCGTCACGTCGCGTCTCGGTGGTCCAAGATAAGGTCCATGGGATCACCCGAAATATCAAGAATCCTACCAGTTTAAGAATTCTAAGCCCGTGAACCACGTATTATCAAGTTTTCACCGTAATAAAGATAACAATAAAAAGTTATGATCATCCAAACAAAACGATCGAAAACCAACGAATAAATCGTTTTCCAGAACAATACTGGTCAAACCAGGAATAGGCAGAAATTTACTATTCGGGAGTTCCGTCTATACTGAATACTCTTTGGCGTCCATCCAAATGTTATTTTTAATGTATTTTTTACTCTCAGATACATTATAATAAAGTTTCGTATTGAAATGTTTCTCATCTTAAAATTTATTGTGTAGTTATTTTAGTTTATACCATTGTTATTTGTATTATGAATAATGACTTATATTTTAAATTTTTATCACATTCGAAAAAGCTGAATAATATAATATTTTAGGCTGGAAAAGATGGTGCAACGATCAAATTTTAACACTGCAGTGGTAGCACAATAGAAATATAAAGAAGGGGTTCCGTAACTATCAACGCGTATTAGGTTTTTTACTACTTTAAAATCTAATGTCCTATTTCGCATAAAATAAAATAGTCAAATAATGAGTTATTAGCTTTTCAGAAACTTTTAAGTCTCTTATAGTTTAGAAATACCAGGGGGACCAACTTATAAACAACTTTGGAGACCGTTTACTCCAAAGAGCGGGTTAAAAAAAATAATACACCGGGGAATGTGATTTTCTTTGCTATTGATATCTATCATAATACCAATACTCTTATCTACAAATATTTAAGTTCAGCAGAATGTACCATTACCATACAATGACGCATATTTTATGGATAATATGATACAGGCGTGATCTCATTTACGAACACCTAGGCGGCAGATGGTGTCTGACGCTGGAATGTGTATTAATTGATAGGAGAAAGCGGAAGCTTCTGTCGAGCTTAAAGGGACTCACATACGATCAATTACGATGGACCCAGAATGAACAGTGTGCTGACTGCTAAGAGTTTTTGTCACTATGCACAGTGAAGTTAACTTCAATTTACAAATTAACTACAACTTACAAATTTATTTGTATGGCATCCAATTATTTACAATTTTTAAATTTACACGCAACACAATGGATTCATTTCGATGTACTTGATATAAAATGATAGCGTATACTAACTCGATCACGATATCACATTCGATCAAGTACAGAAACCAATAGTATAGAAGCAAGCAACGTTTTCGAGAGATCGCAGTCCCCTTTGTGCCTCGGTTAGTTTAGGAATAGTTCTTTAGTTTAGAATATGATATTCGAAATGAAGCGGGCCCGGGAAAATTCAGAGCACTGAAAATAGAAGTCTGTTCTTATTAGTAGAGTTTAAAATCGATGTGTCGAGTAACGAGCTGTCATATATGACATTGACATTTGACTCGACACTTGTGTATTCGATTTTCAGCTCTATTGTATTACCGCAGAGATCTTTTTTCAGTGCTCGGAATTTTCCTCGTTCTTACGGATACCGGATAATAATATAGATTATAGTCACAGCCTTAGGGTCCTCCATCCTTATTGTAAAGTGTAATAAATATTTGAATCTACCTACCTATTTCAGAATGTCTATAAATTTGCGGGTATGTATTATATGCATACATTCTCTTGTGGTTCTAACGTTATTATAAAAACGAAAAGCCCGGGTATTGTCGATTGAGTAAGTAAACATGTGCTAAAATATTAAAAATACAAATAAATTCGCTGCAGCTTATAACATACGCCGTAAAAACCAAACAAGATTAAGATATTGTAAACAAGGCCTCTTATCCCCGGCTTATATTGAAAACGTAATCAGTTCCATAACGATGCACTATATCAGGCACTACTACAAGTTCAACAAAATGGCGAACTAAACCAATTTGTGTTTATGTAAACTTTGACCACAGACAGAAGATCGGGTAGGCACTAAGATATTCCTACTACTATTATAAATGTGAAAGTTTGTGAGGATGGATGTTAGTTACACTTTTATGCAAAATCTACTGAACGGATTCCGATGAAATTTGGTATGGTAGTTGTTTAGGCTCTGGATTAAAATATAGGCTACTTTTTTATCCGAAAAAGTCCCGTGGGATACTGTATTTACGCGAGCGAAGCCGCGGGCAAAAGCTAATAACATAATATATTCGAACATTTGAAACACCCTCACAACTGAATGTAAAAGCGAGGCAGGTATTTAGCGGACAGCACATTGAATGGGCAGAATTTCACGTCACGGCGTAATGTACTATGACTATGAAATGTACGAGAAATGCCATTAAAAATCATTGTTTTGAACAGGAGAATCCGGCTCGAAGGACCATATATTTTGAAGTTGTTATTCTTAATTTGAGTCGGCAAGATATGGATCTTGCCGACTCGTATGGACGAGCAAGCGTATATAATAATAATAATAATAAATCTGTAATAGTTTAGCAAAGCAAGCGATTTATCATTTTGTAGAGAAGCAATAATTAATAAAATCAGTGTTAATTACGCACTCGGCGGATTGGGTTGTTTTACTTAACGCCCCGTCTATCATTATATCAATTATCAACAATATCATTATATCACTTTATCAATATCATTTATAATTACTGTAACCATAAGGCATCCTTACAGAAGCAATGCATATGCTGTTATTAAAGCAACGTGAAATGGTTAAATTTTTGATCATCACATCCTCGATTACCATCCAGTACGAACTACACAGTGAGGCCGGTCTCAACTACGCCTCGCCGTGTAATTACACAGTATCACGCACACACATGTAACGAAACTAAACCTTGTAAGGCGAGCAGCTGTCGCCGTGTGTGGTTTTTACAGTTCCGTAGTTGACTTACCCTCCAAACGGTTAACGCTAGAAACATTAAACTTTGAATATTATAGATATGCGTATTTACCGCGTCGACAAAGTGCTAAAATAAATCACAAAAAATATATTTTTGGGGTAAACAGTGTGGGGTACCCTGAAAAAAATTATTTTCGTTATGCTTGACATACATAGGTATATGATATAAGACCAATTCTTGTAACGTTTAACAAAATATTCCATTGGCATTGAGTTAAAATTATAAAAACAAAATGTATTTTTAAGTAACCTCCAAATTGTCAAGCTATGAGCGTGCTGATGTAGTGAATACCATGAATACTTACGATGTCAGCTTTCAAATTCAAAACACCGCATATTAAGACAACCTTTCGTTTAGGATCTTCGATGCTACGGACAGACATACATGTCAAACTTTTAACACCCTTTTTTGCATCAGGGGTTAAGAAAAGGACCTACGTCACAAATAACACCACAGAAATGTCTCGTATTTTTCTCGTAAATAGGCGCAGTAGGTACGTACGCATGTTTGAAATGTTGCCAAGTAGGTCAGATCCATGATATAGATGAATATTACATAAAATAAAATGATCTATTGCGAAGGTCATTGCCCGATACGATTAGCTTGGCAGGGCCACCTAGAATCCCCGATTATGGGATAGTGTATCTCTCTTCGCCCTCGTAGCCACAAACGTCTTTAGTGGTCGCGACAGAAAAAACTGCGTTAAAATGTTAATAGAACTGCGCTAAAAAATCGAAGTGTCCAATGACAGATTTGACAACTTACACGATTTTCAGCTATATTGTATTAGCGCGTACCAATGAGACTTTTTCAGATCTCAAGTACATTATATGGATGCTCTAACGGTGAAGGAAAACATCGTGAGGAAACCCGCACATCGTTGACCCCAGAAGTATTAACCAGTCATTCCTCTGGACTAGGCTTACTATGTTGTGAGAATACCGTATGTAATTGGGCAACCATACGACATTTAAAAACCAACTGTCCCAGGCACTACAGTATTTCAAGAGTGGTTACTTCGCTCGGAGAATACTGTATAAATCATCCAATAACGGATGAAAAGGCCAAGTTTTTTTGCATTAGTGCACACTGCACAGTTTGCCACAGTTATATTTACAGTGCTGTTTTTCTGTCGCGACCACTAAAAAACTCTATGGCAACTGGTCAAAAGACTCAATAGAGTAGTCCACTAGTGTTGAATGTCAGATATAAATTAATTTAATTTTGTTATCAATGAATTTACATCTAAAAGAAAATTTATTTAGATTCACGCGATTAAAAAATTATAAGCAAATATAATATTATATTTTCCACCTTTTTCTCGCAAAACTATTTTGGCAATGAAAAATGTACAACGGACTATCGCAATGATTCGTTATTTTATAAGATTTAAAATAAATTTTACATTGTTTATTACCACGATAATCTAGTAATAGCAAAAAATATAAAAACTTTATAAAAATAATTAATAATAGTCACAACTCGTGACAACAATTTTATTAAACTCGAAACTAAATATGGCTAAAAGTTATGAAATTAGAAACTTTACGATTTATAACAAATTAGACGCTATTGCATCAAATTATCACTTCACAAAACACTTCACAATTATCACTTTAAAATTAATACGATTCACTGGTTAGGTCCTCTCGCTTAGACCGTTCGATATTGACTGTGTAGAAATCGGCTGTGTTGAAATCGAAGAGACCTCCCTCCTCTATGAACCGAGAGTGGGGGAACTTGTCGTTCCCTGTTCAGATACCTGTTGTTTATGATGTGCTTATCGACACCTGCAATGCAGGTGTTGTTATTCAGGAACACGTGCAATGATAATAACCACACTTGTTGTTTAAAAACTCGTAAATATTGAGATCAATTTTAAATTAAACCTAATACGGCCTCTCCTGACGCGTGGCTGTCCTCAGCCACTCTCTTGTTTAAACGGTTGTCATGTTGCCTCTATCTTGGTAAATGGACTACAAGATTGCATTTACTTATCGATGTAATTGACTTCCAGACTCTTATTCAGTTGTCTATTTTTAATACATTTTAATCTGTTGAAAAAAAAAAAGAATGTTCACAAAAATTTGATACCAAAAATTATCTTTTGTAATGTTAGAACAAGAAAACTCATAACAAAGCTATAAGCTACTACGACTCCCTTTCAATTTGAATAATCAGTAGGTCGATTCTGCCAATTAAATCTGACAGTAAAACAGTTTCAATGCAGTCTTGATATGCTAAAACATCAAAATGGTATTCTTGTAAACGTCAACCCGACGTCAAACGCGCCTTGATTGGTCCAAACTCCAAAAATCAGTTTATCATATCAAGACGATTCGTCCATAATTCACTGAAAGTAAATTGGAAGTCTTCAAGTTACATACTAGAATTTTAAACAGTTTTTATTTTTACTAGACTTTATAGTTTACAGATTATTTTGTTGTTGCTTGCCTACTTTCCTCTTTAAAGTAAAGCTTTTGACTGCGCTTAACTAAATATAAGCGCAATATAAAAGTGATGTTCTTTCATTTGATCTATACTTCATGATCTGATGAGATTACCTGTAAGCAAATAATCACACCAGAGCTAACATTTAATGCTCGAATAACAGTCGTAAATATGTCGCAGAAAATCAACGCTCAATACTAAATAGAGCCAGTACTCAATGCTAAAAAGCAGAGCCATGCTAAATGCAAATGAGCAGAGCCAACGCTCAATGCTTAAGAGCATAGCCAACGCTCAATGCTAAAAGCAGAGCCAACGTTTGACGATAAACAGCAAAGCCAAAGCTCAATGCTAAACAGCAGAGCCAAAGCTCGATGCTTAACAGTAGAGTTAACGCACAATGCTAAGGAGCAGAGCCAACAATGCTTTAGAGCAGAGCCAACAATGCTAAATAACAAATCCAACGCTCAATGCTAAACAGCAGAGCCAACGTACAATACTAAAGAACACGAGACAACAATGTTAAAGAGCAGTGCAAATACTTGATACTAAACAGCAGAGCCAACGCTCGATACTGAAAAGTAGAGCCGACACTCAATGCATGAAATTTAACTATTGTCAATGTCTCTAATTCATAAGAATGGTACGTTACCATTCTTCAGGTTCATCTCGTAGTGTAGTCTTGCTTAAATATGACAACACGCAGTTCATTATTATACACGGAAAAGTATACCGCCAAATCAATAAAGCTTGTGTCATATGCAATTCAGTTTATATCATTGTGGGCCAATTATTGCCAAATACACTATTTCGCTTTAAGCCACTCAATTAAACAATGTCATAACTTTTCCTGTTAGTTCCCCTTGTAATTTAACCGTATTTCGTAATGGGATAGCAACAGATGCTATTTTTGATGCATAGTCATAAATGTATAACGACGGAAATATCCGACCGAAAATCACAAATGTCAGACTCCTTTGATACATAATAGGTAGGTTACCTGAAAGTCATTAAAATTTCTTATTTATTTATGCTGCTCGGCCTAACCTGACCCTTTAAAATAGTTCTCCTTCAATATTCAAGCTGTGGCTACAAACATATTTTTTTCATAATTTGATTGAAAAACCATCAGTTGCTGGAATTACCAAAACTTCATGGAAATTGATAACAGCTATGAAGCACAAATGACAATGGACGCTAATATTAGTACTCGGTATGTTGTCAGTAGGTTTTTACCAAACCCAAAACTACAAGAGAACAATTTTGGTAAACCATTCTCATATGCTGTCAAAAGTGTTGTAAAACGAAAGTAATTCTAAAAACTTTTATCCCAAAATAGCATAATATGTGTCATTCGAAAGTTTTATGCAATTACAATTGGATACATGAATTGTCAACAGTAGGTAGTTATCAAAATTACGAAACTTGTTTGTTTTCTTTGTATATATAAAAATATTGCGACCCTCTTTATTGCTGCCTTTCGAATAAAGAGTCTCACAAACTCGACACTAAACTATAGTTGATGTTCGTACCGTTAGTTAAGAAATCTTTAAACTTATTTACAACAAACATTAATTAATCGCAATCAGCATAGCTATTCTGAAATCCTAAAAATTCCGTTCGAATTTCACTTCGAATTTCACTCTCGCTTCACTTCTCATCTCACCTAAGGTTTTTTTGGTATTCAGAAATACGAATCCGAAAACTTCAATGCCAGGCGAAGTGAAGTGACAATCGAAAACTTGAGTGAGTTTTGTCTATGGTGCTAGTGCGGATATCTTCATATCGATAGCAAAATATTTATTTTAAAAGCATATTTTGGTATTATAAATACTTCAAAATAATGAATATATGCCAAAGCAATGCCGTATATTCTATTTGAACATTGATTTCTATTTTTAAATGTAATTTAGCTAAGATTTTATTAACATTAACCTCAAATGAGTCTCAAACGTTGTCAACCATAGCTCTTACGAGTCAGAAAAAAAAAGGTTTTATTTTCAATATGAAGGGTAGAGATAATTTTCAAGTTTCGAGCACATTTTACAATAAATATAGTGGTTTCGAGTTTTCAAGTGGTTGTGCCGTGTTCACGGTGTTTTCTTAGCTTTATTTTAAATTATTATCAGTTAGCAAACTTCGTACCTACCTAAAGTAAACCACCACAATAATAATGGAAAGGTAAGTGTTAACTAATATCTACCTACATACATTTAACAAATTTAAAGCATATTATTTAAACCAAGCTTTTTAAACATTTAGAGTACGGACTTCCCATCCCTCTTCTACGCAGTTGGAAGCTTTAGTACAGCTTCTGGAGAGAAAACCTAGTTTGGCTAAAGGGTTTTCTAAATCATTAGGAGCCAAACAATTAGCTCAAAAAGAGTGGTCTAGATTGGCCACTACTTTAAATAGTATGGGGGGATGCATTAAAACTGACAAAAAATGGATAAAAGTAAGTTGTATTTTATTATTGCTACTGTATCAGAGACTAAAAATATGAATATAAGCAGGGCTTGGAATAATACCTAATATTTGTAACTAGAGTTGCAGCCTAAGATACTTAGCTTAAACATTGTTAAACATTGCTAATTATTTTCAGTACTGGAATGACAAAAAAAGTTTTATAAAAAAAAAGGCTGCTGCTCGAGCTCGAGCTAGACATCAAACTGGTGGTGGAAATGTTGAAGTCCCCGAATTGACCGAAGTCGAGGAAAGGATTATAACATTGATGGGTGGTGAAGGTTTTGCAGTTGGTGATACACATTTAAGAATAGAACCTTTTGTAAGCAATGATAAGATTGAATCATTAAAGTACCTACTCAGGGTGTGACTTGCAGTATTAATTGTTGTTATTTTCAATTCCAGGAATCAGAAAATCAAGAAAGTCCATCTATTTTAGCAAGAGGGCTTAACGAAGAACCAGTACCTGGGACATCTGGAGTTCTTTTAGAACAACCAATAGTAAGAAATTTGCTTTTTTTAAATATGTTTATCAAACCTCTACAATTCCAGAGTAGGCTATTCTTAGGTTAAGTACCTATTTCATTTTTCTGTCAAATTAAACTGTTTTTTTCTTTACAAAATAGATACCTATTAAATCAAATTAAGTTAAATATATCCAATATGCAGAGCCTATTTCAACAGTCGCCTTTCTTTACAATCAATAAGAAAGTGTCATTTTAATTGCAGGATTATACACCTGATGAAATAATAACAGACAATGCTGAGAGAAATAATTTGAATGTTATTGTAAGTACTAACTATTAATTTATTTAAGTATATTATACCTACCTAACTACCAAATTTCTTAAGAAATGAAAAAGTAAAAGTTGTTGGCTATCAGATTTACTGAACTCATATTTTATTTTTAGGTGGATCATGGATTGGAGATTGAAAATAACATATTTTTACAAAATCAGGAATTGTCTCCAGAAATTGTACCAGTAGCCAATACTGTAAGTTATTAAGTTTCAGTCAATCTTGTAACTTACCCTATGTTTTTACATATTATAATATTTAAAAACCATCATAAGTGGGATATCCAACTCTTTTTTTCTTTCAGGAGAATGCTGATAGTGTTGAAGTAAATGTGTCAGAACACATTCCATTACGTCGTAGAAGTCGTCAACCGCCATCGGTTACATCAAGTGAGTATAGTTTTTTTTTCAGCAGCCACTTGACTCAGGGGTGACCCAACCAAACAAAAGTAACTCTAAAACCGAGCATAAATTATTATACCGACAAAATGTAAAGCGAAACTTCACACACAAACCAGTCAGCTCGACCGTCATATTTAATTTTACTGTGAAATATGTTTATATTCGAGATAAGAGTTACTCTTGTTTGGTCGGATTGGCCCTCATTAATCTAACTACCTGAGAAATAACTAATAAGATTCATATTTTAGGAAAGTTTTTTATTGCTCATCATGGTTGTGCCAGCTTATTATTTATAATAAAAAAGGTGTTGTCAAGTTGATTGCAATGCATTTCAGATCTTTTGTAGTACCAAAAAAAATGATTTTGCCCTTTTGCGTTTTTGGTATTTCACGGGTTTGGTCATAAACGAATAGAAAATTTTAAATGCGCTTGGCCAAAAAAGTATCTCCCTATTGGTATTTTGTTTTTGGCCACGTGTCGAAAGGGTAGTAAGTACCTACTTAACACAATTAAAAATGTTTCCAGCCCCTAGACGCCCTCGACGCCGTAGAAGACTCGAATCGCAAAATAGAGTGTTGCCGTCCTTACCCCCGGCACAAAGGAGGACGCAACTCGTTGGTGTCGCTAATAAGTTCCTCCAGTTGAAACCCGACGCGTCAATTTGGAAGAAAAAATAGTGTCCATCATGGAACATTTTATGCAGTACCAACGCGATATAATAGATGCTGTTGGGAAATTAGGCACGGGCATGAGTTCTTTGGCAGATGCCATAAATAGAACCAACACTTCTTAGTTATTTTAGGTAGGTAGTAATGTGTAAATTATATATTATTTTTAACCGACTTCAAAAAAAAGGAGGCGGTTATAGGTTCGGCCATATATATTTATTATATATTTTTTTTGTATGTTCAACAATAATTCTGCCGTCTGTGGACCGATTTTCAAAATTCTTTTTTTGATGTCTTTACATACCTTTGGTATAATTCACTATACTTAAAAACATACCCTTTGGTATAATCCCAAGTTGGTCCCGTTTTCAAAAAGGTTGTGACTTGATGATGGGATCCATGAGGAATCGAGGGAACTCCTCGAAATTTATAAGGACACATAATATGGTGATTTCGACTTTTTCTGAAGTAGTCCAAGCATATGCTACCAAAAGTAAGATTTTGTACCAAGGTATACCCTGGACCCAAAAGTACAGACCAGAACTCCTGACTCCTTATAGATACATGTGTGGGGATTTAGAAAACAAGATTTATTTCATACTTTTTTGTGTATTTTTACTTTGGAAGGCGGTTTAATTTTTTGTTTAAAAAAAATATTTGGGTACTTTTACAAGTGTATTCTATATTATTTATTTTAATTAGTCAAGTTTCTATAATGTATAAGACTAAAATTAGAAGACTGTTACTATTTAATTTAGAAGTAAAAATATGTATATTGTAAATATTTACTTAACTTAAAAAATACTTATGCTATGTATATTTAAATAAATACATATTTTAAAGAAGTTATAATTTTCAATCAGTCACACCTACAAAATTAAATTATCTCCGCCCTCGCCATAAAACATTGACTAGGTCATTACGTGCTGCCCTACCCATGTTCAGGTCTTGAAGAAGGGAATCTGCCACCTGTTCCCTTTCTTGCATTGAAATCTCCCTTCTGGCCTCTTCTATACTGAGAACTGGTGCAGGCATACCAGCTCTATTACACATGTTGTGCAAAACACAACATGCTGTAATAATTCTCGCAGCCACATCAGGAGCGTAATGCAAGACCCTATGTGCAAGAAGACATCTGAAACGTCCTTTCAGAACACCAATAGCACGTTCCACACTGTTTCGAGCTGTTGCATGTAATTTGTTGTAGTGCTCTTCAGGACTGTTGTCTTCTGCATTTGCTATTGGGATCATTAAGTAGGGTCGTTGGATATAACCTGAATCACCTGAAACAAAATAACTTCTATGAAATTAGAAGGTACCAAGTACTGGGTACTACATTATAATACTCAATAGGTAGTACTCAATAGGTACTACAATAGTATAGGAACCAACCTAGTAAGTATACAGTTTCTCCAGAATGTATCAGTTGCTCAAGGTGAGATTTGATTGACGAGTTATTAAATATGTGGCTATCATGTGAAGCCCCACCAAATGAAGAATCCACATGCAATATATTTAAATCCGCATCTGTAATCTGAAATACACAAAAACATATTTTAAATAAAATGTAAGTAGGTAATGGGTAGTATACTTACTTTAATGAAATTCTTAAGTAGAACTTACCAATAAAACATTTCTTGCATGAAAGCCTTTACGGCAGTAAAACCTATCTTCATTTTGTCGCGGTCTTATTATTGCAACAAATGTCCCATCAATACAACCTATGACACCTGGAATGCCAAACTTTTCATAAAACCTGTAAGAGAAAAAAGGTTTTAGCGAGATATATTTAAGAACTTGGTGAACAAACTGCTGTGTGTCTTTAGTTTTAAATAAAATAGGAAACAGCAAAGTTATTTTATGAGAGACGGGTAACTAACAGTTGCATCTCGTAATTACTAGTATCGGTTATTGTTCGCGCCTTTAGCGCGCGTTTCGCCACTCCGTGTACCTCCGCGGTACTCGAGGGGCGTGCGGGGGCCCAACTGCAACGGTGCCGACCGGCATGCGGTCGACGGCAGCCACTAGCCACTACACATACAGACTCCTCGGCAGCTGAACGAGTACACTAATATTTGTAACGCAAGAATAAACGTCTAATTACAGACCGCTTTTCATTGATGAATCCCATAGGAGCAAAACTTTGCGTCCTCAACAATTATGCTCAATTTTATAATTGCAATAATCAAATATTGCAAATACGATTTTTAAGTTCAAAGAAACACGCAACATCATTTGCGTATGTAAATTTTAAGTAAGTAGTCATAACGTTACACTAAAATCCCGCAAAATGGAATCTCCGTAAACAAAACTTAAAATTTTCGTTTTTAGATAGACATGTATCCCATTTATAAATATTCCTTGTTCCCGCACCCAGTTCACTCAAAAATAGACATGAGTGCAAACTAGGAACAAAACGTGAAATATAATAATCATGGTTCGATCTTACCTTACTTTACACCTTACTGTTCAAAGCACCGATGAGGTGACCCGTAAAGTCGTAAGAACTCGCCGATGAGGCACAGGGTAGCTCACACACTCGGTAGCACGCACACTCAGAGTAGCTACTTTTACCACTGACCTGGTGGTCTTTAGGAACTCAAAAACTCCCTTTTTTTTGTGACTTCTTTTATTCCTTTTGGCCATATTTATTTTTCAGAACGTGATAGGCTGGAGCCGATCGCACTTCTGATAATAGCAAAAAATATAAAAACTTTATAAAAATAATTAATAATAGTCACAACTCGTGACAACAATTTTATTAAACTCGAAACTAAATATGGCTAAAAGTTATGAAATTAGAAACTTTACGATTTATAACAAATTAGACGCTATTGCATCAAATTATCACTTCACAAAACACTTCACAATTATCACTTTAAAATTAATACGATTCACTGGTTAGGTCCTCTCGCTTAGACCGTTCGATATTGACTGTGTAGAAATCGGCTGTGTTGAAATCGAAGAGACCTCCCTCCTCTATGAACCGAAAGTGGGGGAACTTGTCGTTCCCTGTTCAGATACCTGTTGTTGTTTATGATGTGCTTATCGACACCTGCAATGCAGGTGTTGTTATTCAGGAACACGTGCAATGATAATAACCACACTTGTTGTTTAAAAACTCGTAAATATTGAGATCAATTTTAAATTAAACCTAATACTAGCATTAGAGATTTGATTGTAGAAATTGTATATTTAAACCGTCCTCAATCACGAACATTAATTAAAAGCAAAAACCTATCTAATAAATCAAAGTTGACCACAAATTACTCAGATAAAATATCTCATATATACCATTCATTGTAATAAAGCATACAACTGACCGCAGAAATAAAATGAACATAAAAGAAAGAACACCTATACAACATTACGGCACAGAAACTTTATATATTAGCGACGTGTCCAGAATACCAACTTGTATCAATATAATTTCATATAACCTCGTCTTAAATAAAGCTTAAAGTTTTGAACTATCAATTCATTCCAGAATGTTATTTTTAAAACGATTTTCAGGACCAGAATATTTTTGAAAGGACTCGCAAGTGTCCTGCTACCAATTTAAATATTGTCACTTATTTATCGTGGAATCAAGAAATACAACAGGGATATTATTATTTTCCGTAACCGTAACCTTATAGCGTAAAGTTTTGAATTTTAAATTGATTCCATTATTCCTTTTTCTTTTTTAGGGTTCCGTAATACTTAAGGAACCCTTATAGTTTCGCTCTGTCCGTCTGTCTGTCTGTCTGTCTGTCCGCGCTCTAGCTCCAGTAATTATGAGACAAAGAGACAAAGAGACAAAGAGCTATTTATTGCTTAAAACTGTGTACAATAGATAAGATGTTACAGTATATTATGGTATAGTATCGACAGTTTGCCCGTTCGGGCATGCAATAATTGAATGTCAGAACTTAGGATTACATTTACATTAAACATTACAAAATAGAGTTACGAACATCACATAGTAGTATTAAAATTAGAACTAATAATAGTTGCCGTATCAATATAATTTAGGCACAATTTATAGAGACACTATTTGATATTACATATTTTTTGTCTATTTTATTATATTTATTTTTTTATTCCTGTAATATTTTTATTAATTTAATTAATAGGTATAAGAATTTAATTTCATACAATTTACATAACATTTTTATCAGATTAGATTATTACATTATATATAATTTCATTCATTGTAGGTCATCATAATAAAATAAAATATAATATGAAAGTAGGTATGTCATTAAGTATTAATTTAGAACCAAATCATATAGAAGAATTTTATCATTACAATTTAATTTCATAGATTTTCTTTAAAAAACTCTTCTAGATTATAAAATACTTTTTCAGTTAACCATCTTTTTAGTATGTTTTTAAATTTTTGTCCATTTTGTTCTTTTATTCCTGTAGGTAAATGGTTGTAAACCCTTATAGCAGTAATGTAAGTACTTTTGTAAAAAATCATATTGTGAATTTTTGGTAGATTTATGTTGTATTTATATTTGTTTCGCAGGTTCCTTTTCGTTTCAGATTTAAAGCTAAAGTAATGAATATTATTTCTGACAAATAGGCACAGTTCAAGTATGTATATACCAGTCAGCGTAAGAAATCCCTTTGTCCTAAACATATCTCTTAGAGACTCGGTGCTATGCATGTTGTATATTGTTCGTAGGCATTTTTTTTGTAGGATGAATGTGGATTGAACATTTGACGAATTGCCCCAGTATATGATACCATATAATAATATTGGATACACATTTCCAAAGTAGGCATTTCTAGTAACATCTATATTTGTAGTTTCAGCAAGGATTGATAAACCGTAACAGGCGCTAGAAATTTTTTTATTTATATTTTCAATATGAGCTTTCCAGCTTAAATGTTGATCTATTATGACGCCAAGAAAACGAATACTGCTCACTTCTTCAATAGCAACATTTGTTACTGAGACATTTAGACAGGAAGTTTTACTTTGATAAGATTTAAATTGCACGATATTGGTTTTAGATTGATTAACTTTTAGATTTAAGGAGTTGAGCCAGTTAGTGATGGTTGTTAATGTTACGTTTATTTCCTTTTTGTAGTCTTCTTTATTTGCATATTCATTAGTAATAAATATTGTCGCGTCATCTGCGTACATAACACATAAGTGATTAGGTATAATTTTAGGAAGCTCGTTTATGTAGATTAAAAATAGAAGTGGCCCTAATATACTACCCTGGGGAACACCAAGTAATACTTTTTCAAAATTTGAGACTACCATTTTTAACGTTTTTGTGGTATGGTCATACACTTCTATAGCAGTTGCTTGCAATCTGTCGTTTAAGTAGCTTTTTATTAATTTAAACGCTGGACCTCTTATTCCAATAATTTCAAGTATATTTAAAAGTACGTCAAATTTTACACAGTCAAAAGCTTTTGACAAATCGATAAAGATTGCAGCACATTGTTTCTTATCATTTATTTTACCCCATACAGAATGAAATAATTTAAATATCGCTAATGACGTAGTTTTTTTCTTTTGGAATCCAAACTGGTTATCATTTAAGATTTTATTATAATTTAAAAAATTTATTAATCTATAGTAAATAACCTTTTCAAAAATTTTTGATATACTAGGCAACAATGCAATCGGTCTATAGTTGTTTACGTCATGCGTTGATCCTTTCTTAAATATAGGTTTTATTATTGCTTTCTTTAAATTTTTTGGAAATTCTCCCGTTTCAAACATTAGATTAATTATGTGCACAAGCGGATTTACAATATAGAAAATACTCTCTTTAACAGCTTTTATAGGTATATTATCGTAACCATGACTTGTTTTATTTTTTAAGGCTTTTACTATTCTTATTACTTCAGAGCTATCAGTAGGGTACAGAAAAATACTATTTGGATTTCTTGTTGGAAGTTTTTTATTTTTGTCTAGTCCAGCCGTATTACAATTTTGATTGATGTAGAAGTTGTTAAAAGTATGGACTAGTTTATTTGGCGTTTTTATTATTTTATCATCTTGAATAATGTAATCAATGGTAGGTTTGAGAGTTTGTGTTGATTGCGTTTGCCTTTTTATTAATTGCCATGTGGCTTTAGTTGTATTAGCACTTTTAGCTATTAATTTAATATTTGTATTTCTTTTCGATAATTTAATAACGCGTTTAAGTATTTTACAATATCGGGAGTATCTAATTTTTTGTTCGCAACATTTACTACTTTTTGATTGGAGATATAGCTTCCTTTTTATTTTTGTAGATTTTAATATACCTTTGGTTTTCCATGATTTATCGATCTTATGGCAAATTTTTATCCTCTGTATTGGTACACAGAGCTCAAAAATTAGTTGAAATAAATTTGTGAAAGTTTCATATGCTAAGTTTAAGTCATTTAATTTATAAACATCATCAAAATTTACTTGGGAAATGTATTTTAAAAATATATCGATATAATAATTGATATTGCGCCTCATTTTATACCAATATTTTTCTCTATAACTAATGCTGCAAGGAATTTTGATGACTTGGCTTGTGTGATCTGAAATCCCTAAGTCCCATATTTCTGATATACATCTTTTATGATTTGTTATAATATTGTCTATACATGTTGCAGAGTGAGATGTTATTCGAGTTGGTTGGTTAAAAGTTAAGTATAGATTAAACTTTTTCAGCGTGTTTTTAAATATTTCACTTTTATTATTATTGACAAGTGTGTCGATATTAAAGTCACCTAATATAAATAGTTTTTTATTTGTTGCCCTTGATCTAATTGTTAATTTGAATAATAGGATTTCAAATTTTTCTATAAAGAGATTAAAATTTCCATTGGGAGTTCTATATATACAGACAATATACCAATTTGTCTCGGGGATTACTATACCGCAACATTCGAAATGAGATTCCAGAGACATTTTTGAGATCCAATCAATTTTTTTGTAATTAATTGATTTTTTAATATATATGCAAACACCACCACGCGATTTGTTTTTTCTTGAAAAATATGAGGCAATATTTAAGTTTAGTAGCTGGAGTATTCCTGGGTTATTATCTTGTAAGAATGTCTCGCTTAAACAGAGAACGTCTATGTTATTCGACTCTACCAATAGTTCTAAATCGCTTATTTTAGATCTAATGCCTTGAATGTTGTTATGAAATATTGTAAAGTACGTTTTATTAGTCTCGAAATAATAAATTTTCTGTCTGTGTTTCCACTGATGAGTACATAATATCATGATTCAACTGTGCATCGGTTTGAGTGCTTTTTGAGTAGTTATTAGTATTAGTCTTTATGTATTGATTGTAGTTTCTTTTATAATTTAGATACAATATGCCTCTTAGTATAAATCTACATAGCATGAATATAAATTGATGAAATTAGGTGCAGTTATAGATTGTGTATAGATCACGGTTTCGGGATCATAAAAAAATAATAATTTTATATTTTAGGGGTGGCTCTCCATACATGTGAAGTGGGGATGAAAAATATTTTTTCACTCTACCCCATCGTGTGGGGTATCGTAGAATAGGTCTTTTAAAATAAAGGCAAGGTTTCATACGTTACTTTTTTATAAAGTTGACCGTTTTCGAGTAATCGGCCTCCAAAGTAGTTTGTAAGTTGGTCCCCCCCCCTAGCATTTTTAAACTATAGGAGATAGAAACTTGTAAATTTCCATGCTGATAGATCATGCTAAAAACTCTTTAGGAAAATTATTGTGAACCAAATCGGACAGTAACTTTTGGAGTAATTAAAAAAGCATATTACGCGTTTATAGTTACGGAACCCTCCTTAGACATGTCCTGACATGCTCTTGGTTAGGTTAGGTTATTTAAAGTTTTTTTCAGGGACAGATTTTGTCGAAAGGACTAAGATTGCATGTGTCCGTAACCGAAACTATCGGATATCTGAAATAAAATACGTGGCGTATCCGTAACCGAATCCGAAATAACACTTTCGGATATAGTTGGGAGTTTAACATGACATGTTTATTTAGTTTGCCGGTCTTACCGACTCACTAGCGTTTTAGGCCAAACGGTTACCCGTTACCTTGTAGACGATTTTGGACTGTCATTTGTAGAGTGTCGCCTCCGCCTCTATCAGATAGGGCTAACGGATAGAAAATTACAGGCAAGGCAGTCTGTACTGAAAGACGGCGTGTCTTTATCGGTCATGCCTGTAATTTTCACAGATTGACAGATTGTTGAGCCTTAAAATTATTTAATACTAGATGTTGGCCGCGACTTCATGGTACGCGCAAAAGGTAATCACAGGAAACGTGATTTTTGACTAAATAAAAAGAAGCCTATGTCCTTTCTCTCTGTTGCCAAATTTCATCAACAACGGTCCAGTAGTTTTGGAGTCGATGCAAACAAACAATCATACAAACAAAGAAATATTTCCTCTTTATAATATAAGTATAGATAAACCAACTTAGTGATAATCCTTACAGAAAACTGGCGTGAAACAACACGTGTTTTGTGTTTCACCGAATATTATCTGACAATTATAATCCTACTACTATTATAAATGTGAAAGTTTGTGAGGATGGATGTGTGGATTTATGCTCCCATTTCACGCAAAAACTACTGAACGGATTTTAATAATATTTGCTATGGTAGTAGCTTAGGATCTGGATTTACATAACGGCTTTTTATCCAGAAAGTCCCGGGGGATACTGTATTTAAGGTAGCTAAGCTAAGCTAGTAATTGTCATAATAATAAAGTAATATTCCACGCATAACCTTGATCAATAGTTCCTTGATTTGGGTCACGACCAGACATTAATAAGATTTGGCACGAGTCAAAAATTCCTAAACGCGAAGGATCGCAGGGTGTTGAATGCCCGTGGGCGGCGACCTTCAGCATTCCCCAGATCTCCTATTACTTAATTAAATAATCAATTACTTATTATGGATAAAATTTAATAAAGTAAAACTCCTATAAGTACTGGTTATATTTAATCTGATAGAAAAAAATTACCCAACATTAAAACTTAGGCCTTTGCATCGGTTAATGGATGATTTATACAGTATTCTCCGAGCGAAGTAACCACTCTTGAAATACTGTAGTGCCTTGGACAGTTGGTTTTTAAATGTCGTATGGTTGCCCAAGCACATACGGCATTCTCACAACATAGTTAGCCTAGTCCAGAGGAATGAACTGGTCAATACGTCTGGGGCCAACTATGTGCGGGTTTCCTCACGATGTTTTCCTTTACCTTTAGAGCGTCCGTATAATGTACTTGAGAGATCTGAAAAAGTCTCATTGGTACACGCCACAACCTGGGATTCGAACCTGCACTCTCTCGAGTGCGAACCAAACGGTCTTCCCACTAGGCTACGGAGCTCTCAACATTAGGGCGATATGATACGATAATACATAAATAAATGACAGTAAGTATATCATGTACGTAATTTACAGAATAACATGAGTAACATTTCCCGATAAATCGCACTACGCATGGACATTGGACACCCTCATACTGCAGATTAATAAATAGTTACTACGTAACTCATACTGCCGTACAACGCGCCGGCTTTGAAGATTACGCGCTTGCCGCGTTGTATCGATCATGAATAGAATTAAATACTTATTTAACAGGATAATCTGGTCCAAATTTAAGATCACAATATATATTTTTTCTGTATGAGAATTATCTCGTACAATATAAAATCCTATATCACAAATCTCATCGATTGTTGATTATTAAATCTCATAATTTATATAAAAATTTAAATTATGAGATTTATGATATAGGAGTTTAATTATTAGGTTTTTTTTTATAAAATTACGGGGCAAATAAGCAAACGGATCACCTGATGGGAAACGATTACCGTTGCCCATGGACACAGAGGAGTTGCAAGTGCGTTGCCGGCCTTTTAGAAGGGAATTCGCTCCCTTCTTGAAGGTTTGTAGGTCGTAATGGTCCGGAAATACTACTGGTGACAGTAAATTTCATTCCAGAGTTAAACAATGCGTGGCAGAAAGTTTCGCGTAAGTGCGTTTTACGCGAAACTTTCTGTATGACTGCCACTGAGGAGGATGATAAATATTTTGTCGCTTGGAACGGTGGCGAAAAATTGTAAGGTGTAAGTCCGAACAACTCCTCGGAGCACTTCACGTAATATAACCGATAGAGTTAAACAATGCGTGGCAGAAAGTTTCGCGTAAGTGCGTTTTACGCGAAACTTTCTGTATGACTGCCACTGAGGAGGATGATAAATATTTTGTCGCTTGGAACGGTGGCGAAAAATTGTAAGGTGTAAGTCCGAACAACTCCTCGGAGCACTCCCCGTAATATAACCGATAGAGGATGCAGAGCGATGCTACATCTCTACGTAGCTCTAAGGAGTCAAGCCTATTTGAAACACTATGGCAGTCGACAATTCGAGCGGCCCTTCGTTGGATGCGATCCAGTGGGAGAAGCTGGTACTTTGGCGCCTCTGCCCAGAGATGAGAACAATATTCCATGTGAGGCCGAACCAGCGCGTTATAGAGTTGTAGGCGTTGGACCGGACTGAAATACTGCTTTGACCTGTTCAGAACACCAAGCTTCTTTAGGTTAGTAGCATGTTATTTTTTATTATCAAGTTATCAACGCGGTAAAGTTTTGTATTAGGTAGGTATGTCCGCTCTATATTTTAAAATCCATACAATAAAAGTAGGTACTTCCTTACCGAAAGGTAAGTATTATACAAGCAAAAGTGACCTAGTTTTAGTTAGCCACACTTTTACACTTATTTTACGTTACTCTAACGACTGATTCTAAGATTCTATCTAGTTAAATCAGGCTCGTCACTAGTTACACTTTCATGTAAAAAGTAAAAAGGTTAAGAAATAAATTTCTAAAGCAGTTGAAATCAAGTTAATATAAAAAGTTAGAACTTTACGAAGTGTCTGTTAAGATTTTTTTTCTCGGTTTGCACTGAATAGTTCGTTTGAAAGAACTTGCTCATTTCTAAGCAATTCTTAATTTTGCAGTAACGAGTTTTTTCTTCAAAGTGTGAGATGGAAAATAAGTGGGTCTACATAATCACGCGAGTTAGAAAACTTAAGTTTCTAAGTATGTACTCAATTTCTTAGCCTGTTTACTTTAAAGTTAGATTGAGTTTTCAAAATTAAAGTCAAAATTACGAATCTTATTATATCGTGTCAATGTCATCTTAACACGCAGCACCTCGTTGGTACTAGGCAGGTAAAAGTTACACAACCTCCGTGGTCTAGTGGTTAGAGCTTGGCTCTCGACTTCCCGCATTGGAACAACAAAAAATGTTGTTTCCAAGTTTGGTTAGGACAATGCAGACTGATCACCTGACTGTCTGACAAGAAAGATGATCCATGCATAAATGGGCATGTACAAAGTCGGACCTGCGCCTGCGCCTCTCGCCAGACGTGTCGGTTATCCGTCCCACTGGGTCATAACCCATAACTCTCTTTTTCTTTACTGTCATAACAGTAAAGTAAGAGAGAGTGCTCTTGTACTGCGCACATACTTGGGCACTATAAAATTACCCCTGCATAACTGGCCTGATTTCAATGAAACCGGCCACCGTCACCGAAATCGGTGTGGGGAGTTTATAGATTAACCCTGCCGCAATGCGCGGTACAGTGATTTTCACTTAGGGTCAGCATACACTAAGCTGCGACGCGACTTCGAGCCGCACCACGCCGTGCAGCGCGGAGTTGATCTTGTAATGAAACGTATATCTTGTGTAGTTAGAGATGTGTAGATAAATTTCAATTTTGAATCGCTATCTTAAAAATACAGCGAAACGTCGAGTCTCGGTGTGACCCTAAGGGCGTGTGTCGACGCTCTGGTTTGTACCAGATATGTATAATATAAGCACTTAGGGGCTAGGGCGCCGCGTACGCGTCGGCGCTACGGAAAAGAATATATTATATTACTAACGTACTAGCTAATATGACTAAGCCGGTTTCATACATAACTGGCACCGCCGCGCCGAACTGCGTAGAAACCGGAACGTCGACACGGGCCCTAAGAATAAGTTGTGTCTTATTTGATTATTTATTTGAGGGGATAAGCCATTGCAATGACATTCAGTAGAAACTTGTGATGTTTATTACGCACCATAAATCGTATCAATGAAAAATCTAAATCTAAAATTCATGGACGTAAAAAAAAGGCGGGCGGAAGGTGATCTAAGCATGGAGTGAAGCCCAACAATGGCGGCGACTTATGTTTGTGGGAGTTTTACGGATAATTGCCATTGGCGTACTGGCGGCCGATCGTCTTACTTTGCTGTGAATGTGTGCATGCGGTACGTGTCGCTACGATACGGCCGTCTTACTTTGATAGCTTCACTATTTATATTACTGAAGCGGTGTCCGCCTTTTTTTATACGTTCATGCTAAAAATATCTAAAATGTCCGACACTATTTCTTGTGCAAACATGGACGTAGTTGCGAACATAACCTATATTCATAGATTGAAAGCTTAAATTTTATTGATTCGAACAAGGTAGGTACATAAAATTTAATATTTTATGTTCTCTTTGAACATCAAAAATAATGAAGATTTGATTCATTGATATTCTTCCTAACTATTATTTTGTTGCTCAACTCTACAATCTACTATATAAAACTAGTTGAAACTTTAACGTCTAGAAAAATCCAGGTCTCCTGCAAAGAAAATATGGTGAGAATTAATACAGTATCCCACGGGAACACTGTACTTTTCGGGATGAAAAGTACCCTATGTGTTAATCCCGAGCTAAAACTACTATCATACCAAATTTCATCAAAATCTGTTCAGTAGTTTTTGCGTTAAAGAGTAATAAACATCCATACATCCATATCCATCTTCACAAACTTGAACATATTTTGTAATGGTACTCGTAGTAGGATAGGCCATTAAGAGGAGCACACATAATAATTGTTCTTTCTGGGTTAAGAGGAACATGGGAAAATATGCACATATTTACCCAAAGGTAGACCATTGTCCTATCTGACACTAATTAACATTCGTTTAAGTTTCAAGTGGTCAAATTTATTTCAGACTAGCTTTCGCCCGCGGCTCCGCCCGCGTAAATACAGTAACCCACGGGAACACTACGCTTTTTCGGGGTAAAATGTAGTCAGGTTAATCCAAAGATTAAACCACAACCATACCAAATGTCATCAAATTTCGTTGAGTAGATTTTGCATGTAATAGTAACAAACGTACATCCAATATCCATCCCTGTAAACTTTCACATAGTAGTCGGATTAATTCCATAGATTATAGTTGAGAAGTCTTTTTAATGTGTATCAGCTTTAATTAGAATCAAATTAATGAATGCTTAACGAACTCTTAAGTTGACGACCGTTTACGCAATAGCTATGATAGGTCACGATGCAGTAAGGTCGTAACTCAATGTCGAAAGATTTTATCTGTCCTAGGGTCATGGACTTCTTGATGTCTTTGACAGCTTAATTAAGTTAAAGATGTTCGGTCTTGTATTAATGTCATTTTAGTAATTAATTTTTACTTTTAGTAATTAATTTTCACTGAAGAAATTTTAGGAGATTCTTCAGACCAAATAAAAAAGTGAAGACAAAGTTTTGTCAAACAAAAAACTGAGGTCGATGTTTTCTTTATGCAGTGTGTAGCTACGCACTACACGATATACCGCGACAGCTCGCCTAATGCGTAGTTTTATTGCACGTCATGCGTGACTGTGTAATTATACGGCGAGGCGTAGTTTAGACCGACCTCACTGTGTACTTCGTAGAACTTCGTCTTCAGTTTTTATTGGTCTCACGGAGATTCACCCTCATAGAGAGTAAGCACTAAAATTATAAGAAGCTGTCTCACTTTTATAAAATTTTTGGGCTTATTGATTATAACTAATCTTGCTTAACTAAAATGTTATTGATTTAAAAATGCTTAATAATATGCAGATATTAAAGTTTGACGAAGTTGGTTTACGATAGTATTTAAACAAGGGATTGTTTCATTCTCACTCCAGGAAACCTGATAGTTTTAAGGTTTCTTTTTTAGTCAATAAGTTCAAAATTAGACGACTTTTTCCAAGACTACATAATATATTAAGTTGAAATCAGCTGTGTGAAGTCAATGACCTTCTCAGTATCGTAGTCTTATCTTGTGAAATTGTTTTTGAATTTTTTGTCGAGTATCATAACTATTTTTCTGTCTGAACGACTTAACTAGTATGAGACTTTATGATGTAAATATTATAGACTTTTATGCTGCTAAAACCGTAAGGCATATCTAGTATGGAACTTGGTGATGTTTTGTTAGCATTAGGTATTAAACCCAGGACCCCGCATACCTCTGTTCCGTCAACAATAGCACTACAAACAGCTTGTCTTCGCATCGTAATATACGAAGGATTAGACTGAAATTTCCAACGCCACATGTGGAATACCGAATATCAGTGCACTGCGCAGGGTAATTATTATAGCACGAACACAATATAAGGGTCCGTAAGTCTCATAAAACTGCCCAATTTATTTGTACGGTTGTAGGTACGTATATATTTGGCAAAAAAAATGCTTTTAATAGTAGAATTATCATATTTACAAAATAATAAAATGAAAGTGCTTTTTGTGATTTTTAGGGATTTCCGAGTTCGACTATACTTGGCTGTTCACCAAATGTGTACCTAAAGTCTTGTAACAAAGTAAGAAATAAATAAAATAAAAGCCATTATTTAGTTCCTACATAAACTATTCAAACAAAGACAACTTTCTAAAAAGAAATACTAAGTTTAACAAAATACAAGTATTTAATTATTTTTAATCTGAACAGCAATTTCAGGAGCAATAATATAATAAGCGAAGCAATAACGTTCCTGTAATTATCTGGTATCGTTAAGCTGCAAGTTGCAACAGAACGGTTGTAATCCGCAAGAATATCCAATATGGAGGATAATTTATTTTCTAACTACAATCAGGAACAGCACACTTTATAGAAATGTAAATAATAAAGTTTGCTCCATATTTATGTTGCCTTTCGGAAAAAATGAGAATTTTGCTCTCTCTCTCTCTCTCTCTATTTTGACAAGCTGTGAGCGAGCTGACGAAATAGCTAACACTCTCGATCATATCAGATTTCAAACAAAGAAACTAGATTAAAATCGGTTCATCCGTTTGGGAGCTACGATCCCACGGACAGACACACAGACAGACATGTCAAACTTATAACAAGCCTTTGCTATCATCGGTGGGTACAAGAAGCATATAGATTAAAGGTAATATTATAGGTATACCGTAAGAACCAATCCTAAAGCATTTGTTGCGGTTGTGGCTCCGCTCGCTTAAATACAGTATCCCAAGGGAACAGTACTTATTCAGGATAAAAGTAGCCTATGTGTTTATCCGGAGCTAAAACTTAGTCCATACCAAAATTTCGACAAAATCTGTTCAGTGGTTTTTGCGTGAAAGAGTAACATACCCTTAACCTTAACCTCAAATCCATACATCCATAGATCCTCACTCACATTCATATTTACAATAGGACCAATAAGTATCATGTCATGGGATACTCATCCCAACTTACCTGTCCGGTAGTTGTGGTATAATATACGGGTATGCGACCCCGGCTTTCCTAGCTATTACTGTCCTATCCATTGCCCTCCTGGGCAGTAATATCCTACATTTCCTATTTCCCACTCTAACTTACCAATCTTCCTTTCCACACCACCTATCCTTCCCTTTCCGTATTCCTACCCTCTCCACCAATCCGTATGAATGCAATGGATAATCATAAAAATAATTTAATTATACAAAATGGCGGTGATGTGGTTCGCCACCCATCACGTCTCGTTTCTCGCGGAGGCGAAAAGTGGACCATGGAGAGCCGCTTCGCTACGTTGAATGTAAGAGGAGGAATGGATGGTAAGAATGAAAGTGAACGAAGCGATGACATGTAAGGATCGTAGCAAGCGGAAATAAGTGGTCTCTGCCTACCCCTACGGGAAAGACTCGTGATTATATTATGTACGTATGTATCAATAAGTAGAATATACCAGTATATTCTATTCGTGTTAACAATGCAGTGAATCATCAGAACATATGTCAAAATTTACCAATAGCGCATAAGCCGTGTTCACACTAATTAAAGTAAGCAAATTTGACATATTCTTAAACGGCAAATGGCACACACATTCCCACCACTGCAAGTCCTGTGTAGCCAGGATCGACAGCGGTAAACAACCATAAAAACCCTTTGATATGATGTCAGGTATGCCCGAGGGATATGCTAAATCTGTCTTCGGACCCGCAACGAAATTAATCAGAAGATTGTAGTAGGAGTAGGAAGTATTCCAGTTTCCCTCCCTAAGCAAATGTGGGAGACAGCCAAATTGTAATGACAAAAAGTCAGAACTAGAAGGGGAAACACCACGGGAATAATGTTGGCATTTTGACATAATATGTACACAATACTTGTAATATGTTTCGCTACATTATTAAATCTAAACTCCATAGATTAGCCATTTTGTAACCGAGTAAAATTCATTTTCACATAGCAACACCGAGACCTGTTGCACCGCGGGCTGCGACCTAATTACTCGACAATTGAGATCAGAACTTTGCTAATATCACCTGCTCGCAATGAGTTCGAAAACTAGCTAGAATCTATATCTGTAGCTGTACCTTGTTCTTTAGGATTAGCTCACACAAAAAAACAACGAGACGCGGCGCTGCGTTTTTAAGATAGGGATTCAAAATCGAACTTTATTGAATACACAAAAAGATACGTATACATGTTTAATTGCAAGAGTAAAAGTAACATTTTATCGTAACGATCTATTAATGGTGTAAACCGAACTATGCCATTTTATCGATTGTGTACCTACTATCGAACAAGTTGCCACTTTAAGGCATAAGTCACGTGAGCACGCACACAATCTACCAGCGCCCTGGGCGATTTACACAGTTCCGCTTACACCGTTAGGCTGACCCTACATTAGGCATTTTTAGGCATTAGGAAATAAATAAACAGTAACTAAAAAAAGAGGATGAAAAAGAAAAAAAAAACATTATCAAGGGTAGTAAAAAAAGACCCCACATTAGGCGTCCGCGTTTCTGGGGCGTTTGAGCGACGCTCAGGGCGCGACCACTCGGTGCGTTGCAGCGCCGCAACGCAATCCGACTGTATGGCAAGCCGACTGCGGCGCGGCGCCGCAAGGCACCATATGCTCGCGTCTTTACGGAGTAAAAACGCGTCGTGGGCGCACACGCTGGCAAATCGCGACGTGAGCGTCGCTCAAACGACCAAGAAACGCGCACGCCAAATGTGGGGGAGGCCTTATATCGTTAGGATAAAACGTTAGGTGTGTAGCTAGTTTTTGTGTGGCTCCGACATAATATAAATGGGTGTAAGCAATTATGTTTCAGCGAGGGTTAAGTGCAAACCGCTTACAGTTTTCTTAAGTGTGGCATCATATAATTGAAGTTAATGAACACAGCTTCAATTTACAGACGCAGACGCAAAATTATGTCAGAGTCGGTAGACGACTAAAGATAAGTGCACACAAAATAAATAAATAGGCGCAAAATGTTAGCAATTTACTTATTTTGTTGGTATCAACTACTTATAAGTTATAACTTATAACAGACGGACAAGATACTGTACATTTTCATGTTACGTACTGGTACTATATTGCAATGTGCAGGCTTAGGGAGTCCAATTAAAAGATGTTGTCTTCGCGAATAATGTTTATTAACTCCCTATTAAATGAACTTACATTACAATATATAGGTAGGGAGGTGATACACACACTACACCTCCCCCGTATTTTAGAAAAAAATATATACATAGTTTTTTTTTACCTTAATATAATATAACATAGTTTTAATCTTTAGTTATTTTTTACTATTTACTAATTTTATTCTTACTTAATACTTATATCCATCTTATTGGAACTAAAACAATAATAAATACAAATCTGTGCCATTTATAGGTATTTAAAATTTGCAAAACATGTTTTTAATATTAATTTTAGTTAAGGGATGTTGACGATTTTTTTTTAAATAAACGGCAGACTAGAACTAACTTGCTGACTTAAATTCAAATCAATTTTTTTTACATGGTTACATAATAGCTTTTAATAAATTTAATATTTTATTATATATTTCATTTAAGTAAATATTTCACATTTCCTAACAAAAAAAAATCCTTACCTCCTCACTATTATTATTTTATTTATTATATCTGTCAGTTAAAAAAAAACAACCTCCATTTTACTATCCATTCCATCCATTTTCACATCCATTTTGTTAATCATTTCATTTCACATAATATCTTTACATTTATTTTTACTAATTCACTTGATTAGTGGACTGGCCAGTCACTTACATTTTTCATCACCAGGTACCTTTTTCATTTATCGTTATTTTCATAATATGCATGCTTATTCATAAATCATGATAGAATAAACTTTTATCATTATTCATATTTAATATTTACTCGTAAACATTTTTATAATTTTATTTATAGTCGACTTTAAATTATTTATTATTATGGTACTTTATTTATTTTTAATACTTCATGTGCGCACTTTATTTGGTACAATACTTTATTTATTTATACAACATTTAACGGGACCTATTTTAAGACTAACCAACACAATATAATAATATGTCTCCAACCATTTTTGTTAAGTGGAGGATTGTTCCCGCCGAGCATGCTCTAAGTACCTACCATTTATTTTATTTTTGTACCATATTTGTACCATATTTTAATACCAAGGGTTTGTTTTAAGGCTTCTTGACCTCCAACTATTCTCACAGAGAAATCTCGTTTGCACCATGATCGAATGAAGGATTACCTTGCGTATTTTATTATTTATGCTTTTAGCATTTTATTTTTTTTACTCATACATAGCATTTAAGCTAGTATTTAATTAATGCACTATGGCATTTTTCACCTTAACCTACCCAAATTCCTTACAAAATAACCTATTCCATAATTTTGATGCGTTCAATATTTAAAATATCCATCAACTGTTGGGTGATCAAGCCAACAGCTACTAGACATTCCAAACATCGACACATCCCTTCTACCTAGTAACTGTTCAATTTCAATCAAATACCTTCTAATAAAACTTAAACCCAAATCCTTATTTCAAAATAATCTTTTCTTTACATCCCTACATAGACTACAGCTATGTTACAAACTAAATAACACATTCCTAATTCTCTTCACAATAATATTACGTCATATCTCGTATGAACGTAAATATTTTTTAAGTAAATCCATGTAAGTCATATCCAGTATAAAATCTCAGAAAATGTAGCTAATCAACTTACAAAGTAGTTGAAAAGAATTTAATACATTTCTAAGAAATAATTGTCTCGTTTTGAGATTTTTACATATCCTTTCTTTTTACCGATTCCTCCTTTAATATACTTTATAATAAAATTATATTATTTTTATAACTTTAAAAGTAACCATGAAATAAAAACTATTTATTTTATTTTATTTAATAATTAATTTGTATGTTCGAAACTTAATTGAATTGGATTGGAATACATAGCAACATAACATCTTACTATTTATTTATTTTTTACCTGTATATTAAGCATTTAATTACTTTTATTTTATTAAAACCTTCTTACTTTGTTTTTACTTTCCAAAAAGTTAAAGTTACTATTACAAAATAAATTAATATCACCTATTTGAAGTACGTTAACGACGTATAATTTATTAATTATTTTTTTTTTTTACTACGTTCCACTATAATTTTTTAATTTCTAAACCGGAAATATATGACTCTCAGAGTTCATATTAATTTAGAAAGATTAATAAGCTGTGTTTTTTATTTTGTCACCTTATTACAAAACAATGAAGATTCACAAACAAAAGAAACTCACAAAAAAAAGAAAGATAACGTACCTACCTATGTAGGTATTTTAAATTATTTTAATTTACCAAAATTAATTTTCCTTATAGATTTTTAATGTTGCAAGTTGCAAATTGCAACATAATCTTTTGCACATATAAATTCATGCAATCTTTCCAATCTAAATATGGCATGCTTACTTGACACTTTTGGATGCATATTGTAGCTTATGCATCGTATTGCTAATGTTTTGATTTGTACCACAAATGGTGCATGTAAAGTTGAGATGATCTGTTATTCGACACCAATCATTGATGATCTCATATCATGGACATGGGTGGTCCATCTAGGTACTATTAATATAGAATTTAATTGTCACTAAAAATACCGAACGAACTTTCTCGATAAGAGGTCAATATCAAAATTTTAACAAAATTTAATTACTTCAATATTCTGGACTTTTATCTATTTTAACTAAATGTCGAAAAAAAAAAATACCTCTAACTTCTAAGTGACATACCAAAATATTTTAAAACACACTATTCGTTTTCAGTCTTATTTCAAATAAAAATAATTTCGTGAAATGAATTTAAATAATACTTAACATGAATCTTAAATCTGAAATATATTGTTTTTTTTTTCAACTAATACTATAATACCTTAAAAATTAACCTTCAAAATTGACATATTTTATGACGAATTTTTATGTATTGTAAATTAAAAATCTTTTAAAAAAATATACATATTTTTGTACAATAACGTTGTTTGCTTTGATTAACAAATAGTATCTACTTACATTTCGTTGCGCGAATGCTGTGCTGGCACCGCGGATATTTGACGCTTTCCCAGCAAAGGCGTTGTTTGCTGTGGGAACTTACCTACCTGCGTTAACCAACTGCGTAAAATATTTAGTTAGTAATGAGTTACTATGTATTCCCTTTTTCAAATATCTAAAATTTCAATATTAATACTAATTATAGTTAATAATAACTGACACAAATTATTTTAACTCATATTATTTTCTTTAAAGTTTTCTTTCTGTCACAACTAATATTATTATTTATATTTGCTTAAAATATCTTTACACATCGTCAACACCCATTTATTTAATTTTATTACAAAGTTCACTTTCGTATTACTATTACATCCTTACAATATTATAATAATCTTGTCTTCAGCCAAAAATTCCTTTTTAAATACGGTAACTTCTACTAGGTACCAAATATACCTACCTACAAGGGGTGGCTTAAGTTGCAAGATAATAACATTATAATTTAATTTCAACTTTTAAAAGTCACATGAAACTAATGAAATTACAAAAAGATTTACCTAATATCATTAACAATTTGTAAACATACCAAAATTTTTAAATTGTAATTTTTAATTATTTATCTTACTCGAAAATTTTAAATTAATTTTGACATAGATTAATTTAAATCTGTTTTAATTCATTTATTTGTAAATTTAAAAAAAAAATATTTTCATAGCCGATACTTTTTTTTTATATAGCAAATTGTAATAGCCTGTAATTAAAAGTGCAATAACCATTTTAATGTAATAATACCAATCAACCTACATATTTGCAAATTTAAAATTTTGTTGGCTATTCATAACAATAATTCAATACATTTTTTATAGATCTAAAAATTTACTCAAAAAATAATATTTATGAGAATACTTGATTTCAAAACTTTAAACGACAACATAATTAAATAAACATCAATATTATCTACTTGCATAATATGCTTTTGATATTTTATTTTATCTTTACTTCACAAACCAATCTGACACTTAAATTTAATATCTCTCCATTTAAAAATCAAATTATTTACGTCTTTTGAGTACTGTATACTTAATACAATTTAAATTTAGTTTATTCCCAATAGTTCATAAAAATGATTTTCCCTTTTACTACTTTAATTAATTTTGTAAGCTTTTGTTTTTGTATATTATTCCATATTACTAAAATTTATTATAAATTAATTAATCTAAATTTTTAATATGTTAACACACATAATTTTTTTTTAAATTATACTATTACTGTTATAAGTACATAGGTTCATTTTTAATTTGTAAAATAGTTCAATTAATTATAAATTCTAAAATTATGAAAATGTTACGTAATAAGCCTAGAAAAAAAAATCTGACGTCCAATTATTCTTATCTCTGTGTTTTGCTCACTGATCTCCCGGCTGCATCCACTTCCGACTCGAACTTCTCCCGGCTGCCAGCTCTACATAATATCCACTCATCTGACACCAACAACTGCCGGCTGCCTGCTCATCATCTCTACTCATCTGACTCCAACAACTCCCAGCTGCCTGCTCATCTTCACTCAAAAGTCTTCAAAATTATTGTCTTCAACTGATGGCCAATAATTCGTTTTGTACTCTAACTTCTGTATTTTTTTTTAACAGTCTTTTTTTATCATGCTTATGATTATAATATTCTTCTTGCAACTTTTTGGATTGAATTTCTCAGTTCATATTATTTTTGTCTACACTTTTAATTTCAATTAAAGTTATAGTTTTTATATTTTTTCGCAAATTATTTTTATAATTAGGTATTATTAGCACTTTTAGATTTGTATTTATTTTCTACAATATTTATTTAATATATTAAAACTACATTATCTATTTCCTAACTAACGGCCGTTAAATATTATAATTTAATTAGTTCATTTTTTTACACTTAGGTCCACATTTTTCCACCGTATTTAAAGTTCACATATTTTCACATCACTCTCTATAGTCATACGTTCAATTAAATTGTTCCTGTTCCATCAGCTCAGCGCTGCCGCGAGGCAGCACTGGCAGGGTCGCCATGCAATGTGCAGGCTTAGGGAGTCCAATTAAAAGATGTTGTCTTCGCGAATAATGTTTATTAACTCCCTATTAAATGAACTTACATTACAATATATAGGTAGGGAGGTGATACACACACTACAATATTATAATTTATACAACTACTTACAATATAACATACGCGACCAAAAGCTAATTATGAAATACATCCAGACATCTTAAGATAAAATATTATAGTATCTTCGCTGTCTATGATGCCCTTATTATTAATATATGATCTAAGATGATGCCCCCTTAAAGACCTACAAAAATACAAACATACTGAAATAATTGTGTCAAAACTTTTGGTCTAAGTATGCGCTTATGACTGTACTTTGCGGCGTACTAAATATAATATTAAAAATTTCATTTAAAGTCTTAGGGGTAATAACAGTAAACTTAGTGCTTAAGAGAACCTAAACTTTCAGCTGTAATTGTAGTAAGTAGGTACTTAAAATTAATTTACCTTATAAATCTTTTTGTGCCTTGTGATGTAGAAAAGATCTGGAAAAGAAGAAAACGTTGTTAAAATAAAATGTCATATTATGTACGAGTAACAAAAATGTAACAAATAAGAACTGTAAAGTAAACGATATATTTGATAGGTCTTGCAAATCTCTTTTAGGGTTCCGTAATACCTTATATTATCAGATTATAATTATAATCAGATGTTAATAAGTAAAATTCGTAAAAAGATAAAGAAAAAAATATATGTAAGAGTATCTGAATAAAGGCTTATTTTATTTTATTTTTATTTATTTTAATACCTACACAAGGAACCCATAAAGTTTCGCTCTGTCCGTCTGTCTGACAACTTTTCATGGCTCTTTTGCTCTTAGAAAAATATGTAGATAAATTTTGTCTATGGAATTTGAAAAAAAAACATTGATAATAATTATAAGTTTTTTTTTTCAAATTTTCAAATTATTGTGTCAAACCAACACACAACACACACATGCGGTAAGAATGTGGTGTATTTATTTATTTTATTATTATTATGTAGGTATTTCTAAGTTTTTTTTAAAAGAATATTAGCTTTCTGCACACCTACCTCCACATAAAATCTAACTGCCAAATATCATACTCCTCAGTTTGCAGATAATACGATGATGATAATTTATATCTCGTTGTACAGTAAAACTGTCCAATCCAAAATGTCAATAAAACTTAAAGCATAATAAACCACAACGAAAATCCATAAAAGAAGTTACATGAATGAATTAGAAAAAGCTATTCCGGCTTTAGGCATTTCGGTGAAATAAGTCTCATACTAGAATAAATTAAATCAGGAACAACGGAATAGCGAAGTTTTACATGAAACTACTTGTTCAAGTAAGATAACAAGCAATTTTATTTACACTTTCCACAGCTTTCTTCCAGTAAAATAAAAACTTATCCTGGAATAAGCGGCCACAGGAAACTGTACTCTAAAACCATGTAAAAGGGTACAATATTACAGTGTAACATATTTTTCTTTACACGCAAAATTAACTTGCGTATTTAATGAGAAACTGTGATAATAAAAAGCTAGAATGGTCTGTGCTAAATTTTTCTTTAAGGCTTAGTTGCGGCTGTATATTATTTTAATACGTTTTCTTCATAAAAATAATTTAACCGCGTGAATTCAGTAATTTTATTTTGGGCAGTAAAAATTCTTGGACAATAGGCGCTGTTTTGGCAATATTTTTTATCTTGTTATGTTAAAATACTGCCGTATAGAAACAATTCCGGCCGTCTATATTTGTTTTTGTTTGTGTAATTTGATATACAATTAATAATGTATTTCCTGCAGTATGTATACAGTCTTCTTTTATAATAATAATAATATCTATGGACGCTTCACACCACGTCAATCTGGTCCCGTGGTAAGTTCTCGAAGAACTTGTGTTAGGGGTACGGGGTAGACAACGAAAATATATTAAATACTCAAAATATTATACACATATTAAAGATTTTTATTATATTCTACACAATATATTAAATACATATCCATAACCCAGGAACACAAAAAACTTTTTGTTCTTCGAACCCGCGACCCCCGGCTTCTGAGCCACAGAGTCGTCGTCGCGTTTGTTCTTTTGTCACGGTAAATTGTACGGTTTCCGTGGTATACCTAGATTTTTACTACGATAACGAAGTCGGCAACATCCAGTAACTAAATAGAAATGCGTTATTAAAATATCGTCAACTGTCGACATTTGTCGCTTAAAATACATGGAATATTTATTCGAAAATATACTCGGATTTTCAGTTAGAATATCTTGGAGTGCATACTTCTGAATAAGGGATGAAGTAAAGAGCGAGCGTGTACCGCCTCGTGTCAAACATGACTTCCATAGAAAATATTTCCACATTTGTAGTTCAGTCGCATTGTATTCGCGCCAGATAAAAAGTCGGACGGGGAAAATGGTTAAGTCCATTCGTATTAATACACACCTACAAATAGCAGTTACAAATCGCCAACTCTTTATACACGCTAGACAAGCAGCTTTGCAAGCAGGGGTCCACCAGGGTGTAAAAGAAGGGGCACGGGCACCCAAAATGGTTATCTTTCTTACCAAGTCGCTTGCCAAGCGTGAAATCTAGCATTTAAGTTGTTAATTAAATTGTGAATTATCGAGTTCAAAGTGGATAATCAAAAGTTATCCGATTATTACCCAACTCCGTAAATTATAAGGCCTATGCAACCCGTGCCATTATTACGAATCTATTCACACCTCGTTCAATAAAATCGGATCAGTAGTTTAGGTGCTACGGTGGAACATACATACATGCATAGACTGCTAAAATCATTACCCTTCATTTGGCTTTGCCGTAATGTAGTAGTGGTGTATTAGTCAGGTAAAAAGTGTCCCCAAATCTCTTAGTTTTTGAATGATTGGGTGATTGCTAAACGATATGGAAAGAAACTAAAGTATTTTAAATAACAGAGTAAAAACACACCCATTTGTATAATAGCTACATAAAAGAACCGTAGGGATTACTTTAAAAGCATTTTCCTATCGGAATGCAAACATTGTAAAATTTTCAAGTTAGTTCTTTCGATTCCGTTCGAGTTTTCGCGCAACAAACATACGAAAACTGAATGCTTATGTGATATACTACGGCCATAGGGTTGCCAATTTCTAGAACTAAAATGCTACACAAAGCTGCTAGTTTGGTCAAACATTTGGGTAAAAGTCCTGCGCGAATCGCAATACAATAAATAGTTTGGAAGAAAACCAAAACATGCCAAATGTTAAACTTGTCTTCAGTCTCACAAAAAAACAGACATGCTGCCGGAAACCTACCAGAAATAGTTAGGTTCGTGATCAGCCAAACTTTCATTTGGCTGATCACGAACCTAGCAAGCACTTTAATCTTCTAACAAACCTAATCTTAAATTCTGCTTCAGCTTAACATATTCCTGTGCTTTCAATTGGTCATCCTATTGTCTTTAGGTAATTAATCTAGAAAACTATCCAAGAGGTCAACGAACGTAATGGGACGTTAAACAGATTTATGGAAAACCTATTGACACGATACTCGAGCTTATGCCGTATAAAATACAAGTTATATTTGCAAGCACATTGACCCATTATTTATCTTTAATCGTCCGCTTCTTTATGTCGCTCTTGAGGGTACAACGAGCAATTTTAGTGTAATGGAACCTAGGTCTCTGATATAAAGGATGCCTTGTGAAAATAAATGGAAATATAAAACTTTTATTTTCATTTAGGGTTTTATTATTTAAGTAAAATTATCCGTATCGAGGCCTAAATCTAAAAACATTTTATCAACGGTTACATGTATCTCTCTCAACATAGATACCTACTTGAGACAGTAGACGGAAACAAGTTTATTTTTGGCTTTGATTCGTCGAGCCGAAGCATGGCTCTACTGTGGTAGAGCCATGCTTCGGCACGAATGGGCCGGCTCGACCGGAGAAATACCACGGGCTCACAGAAAACCGGCGTGAAACAGCGTTTGCGCTGTGTTTCGCCGAGTGAGTGAGTTTACCGGAGGCCCAATCCCCTACCCTATTCCCTTCCCTACCCTCCCCTATTACCCTATTCCCTCTTAAAAGGCCGGCAACGCACTTGCAGCTCTTCTGATGCTGCGAGTGTCCATGGGCGACGGAAGTTGCTTTCCATCAGGTGACCCGTTTGCTCGTTTGCCCCCATATTTCATAAAAAAAAAAAAAAAAAAAAAAATCTATAACGATACATTACACGCGAATACTCGTCAGTCAGGGAGGTAGTATTGTAATGTAATGCTCAAAGTCGAATCTATAACGTTACATAATACATTACACACGAATGCTCCAGGTGATGCACCTTTGGAGCCGCTTGTGGGCGGCTGCCGCCGGCGGGGTCGCGGATGTGTGTATCGTTCCCGTGGCCCCGTCACAGGGCGGCGAGGAGGAAGGTGGGGGGTGGTTTTTAGTGGGTATACCGTGGGTCCCATTAGCCTATACGGGAGTCCCACATCACCACTCGGGTGCCCTCTGCGCCTGGGTGGTATGCGTAATGCATTTTCCCCCCCGGAAACAAAAAAAAAAAAGGTGATGCACCTTAAGATTAAAATATTCGTTACGTACCAAGGGTTAGTTTACGCCGCGAAAATACGCGGCGCGACGCGGCGCTACATTTTAAAGATAACTTTCAAAATTGAACTTTATTTACTATACAAAAAGATACACGTTTCATATGACATCCTACTACTTACTATTATAAATGTGAAAGTTTGTGAGGATGGATAGATGGATGTTTGTTACTCTTTCACGCAAAAACTAATGAAAAGATTTTGATGGTGGATGATTAATTGATATGGTAGTAGTTTAGGCTCTGGATTTTAACATAGGCTACATTTTATTCCGAAAAAGTACAATGTTCCCGTGGGATACTGTACTTACGCAGGCAGAGCCGCGGGTACAACTTGACTGTCGAATTTCGAACTCTTGCAATGATTAATTAATTCGTATATATTTTTTGTCTATAATAAAGAGGAAAAGTTTGTTTGTTTGTTTGCATTGAATAGGCTCCGAAAGTACTGGACCGATTTTGATGAAATTTGGCACAGATGTAGAGTAGACCACGGGAAAGGACATAGGCTACTTTTTATCGCGGAAAAATGTACGGTTTCTAAGAAATTAACTTTTGCGTGCACGAAGACGGTCGACATTTAGTCGACATCTAGTAACGAATAAAGTTAAAATTTGAATAAGTATATGTCTATGTCACGAATTTTTTCGTTTCCGTGTGAATTCACCTTTAGAATTTTAAGCATCCTTTTCGAAATTTTACCCCAGTAACAAACAACACAAGACATTTTTTCCATAAAACGATGTTTGCCTTTCGTGAACGCAATTACGGAAGGGATGAAAGAGAACGATAAAGATGAAAAGTTTAAACCGGCACAATCGCTTCGCTTAACGCTTTTTGTACTTCCTTTTAGCGTTAGACTGTTTCTCCTTTGTTAAATCCACACTAAACCACTTTATGTGAACTGTTAATGAACGATAAGCTCCTTTAAAACAGATACTTTTTCTGTGAAGCTTAAGGTAGCCTTCCGATCTATGCGACCGCGCCCAGCTAACAAGCGAATCAGGGCCTTTAGTCAAGATGCATTAGATAATTTCGACGGCGAACTTCGAAATTAAAAATGTATTGGATTTGTCATAAATTCACACAACTCATCATTATGGGCTTAGAGTATATACCCAAATATATACCTACGTTATGGGACATGTCGCTTGCCTTATGTCAAACAAAAAGTTGTTGCTTAAAGTTTGTTCTGATACGTCATATCTTGAGTTTTGAAATATTTTCCATCCACGCAGTAACTTATCAGGTACACGCGGAAGACCATGGACAGTGGTAAACTTCCGGTCTTATTCCATTCCGAAAACGGCAATAAAGCAATTATTAATAACTCCCCACACCGATATCGGTGACGGTGGCCGGTTTCATTGAAACCAGGCCAGTTACGCAGGAGTTACTTTATAGTGCCCATGTATGTGCGCGGTACACAAGAGCACTCTCTCTTCCTTTACTCTCATAATTCAGTGGGACGGACAACCGACAAGACTGACGAGAGATCAGGCGCAGGTCCAATTTTATACATGCTCATCCGACGCATGGATCATCTTTCTTGTCAGACTGAATCCGGTGATCAGCCTGCATTGTCCTAACCAAACTTGGAAACAACATTTTTTTGTTGTTCCAATGCGGGAATCGAACCCACGACCTCTGAGTCGAGAGCCAATGCTCTAACCACTAGATCACGGAGGCTGTTAATAGCAATTATTACTACGGCAATAAGGTCCAAAATTGATACACCTGATTTGTCGGTGACAGTACACTCCTCGCTCGTGACTGTATAAACTATTCAATACTATTCATGAAGCGTGGGAAAATCGACCTATAACATTAAAATATTTGCCAAGCCACGAATTATCTCGCAAATCAGAAGTGGGATGGTATTTGCCAAACTACCCACACTGATGCATCGGTGTTTCACATTACTCGTGTTTAGTTCCACAGTACATTGTACAAGCGTCAAATGAAATATGGTTTGAACCGGAATAGCATTTTGATTTATGTACTTTTAAAATGTAAAGTAACATTTGTTTAGGGGTACGAGGCAGTCAATTGTGAATAAAGAACTGTTGTTAGTATTGATGTGAATTAGAATTTAGATTCTACATAAGTACATAGTGCTACCAATTAAAATATCACTTATTTACCATGTAATACAGAAATACAATGACTTATTAACTTGGTCAAATTATCTTATTTCTGTAACCTATTAATTATTAATTGTTTTTGTGTTTTTCAAAACCTATCGCTAGATATAAACAGCAGAATTTCCAATAAACACATGATTATATAATATGTACACATATTCAGACAACATTAAAATATTCTTTGTTGATAAATTGATCGATAAAAAGTTGATAATTTATAAGCATACATTTAGAATGTATAGTTAAATGTACTTATAATTAATAAGGTGTAGAGTTTGTGAAGTTAGTCTTGTAGAGTTAGGGCGTGTAGATTGAGAAACTTGGTTTTATATGAGATCTAATAACATTTTGACAGTGAGAGTCATATGGTATCGTCTATTTATATTTTAACATGAATACGTTTTTGGTGGGATTTATTGTTATCATTGCCCGTAGGTGCTATTTTATTTTTGCTCAAACCAAGATAATCATAATCTGATATCAATTCGCACGTTTCAATTTATTTCTGTTAAGTATTTTCTTTTTGCCGTGTCTCTGCAAAAATAAAGCAACGTTACAATGTAGACATTGTTTACGAAAAAACAAATGTAATTTATTAATAGAAGTTAAGCTCGATGGAGCAATTTGTACGGCGAGACACGAAAATCACACTCCTGGCAATACTGTATGGTGATTGGGCGGATTCATGAAACATATTATAATCGTATTATAAATGTATGCAAAAAGAATGAGATTGAAGCGAGCAAATGCATTTTCGTGTAAATTGGAAGTTATTACTAACACGTGTAAGTATTTTATATAAAAAGCGACAAATTTTACATAATCAATTTTGTTGTTGGTACCGTATATATTTCTCTTAATTGGAAATTACAAACAGAAACATTCTATTTATTTTTAGTTAGTAATTTACCTAATTAAACATATCAAACAGACTTTAATGTCATTCCTTCTTTGATTGCTATAGCTACGGAAAAAAGCAATTTCAATAAACTTTGAAAAGACTTCCCTTTTCCTTACATAAAATAAACTTAATAACATCTCATCTATCCTGTGGTCTCCTTGATTTCAATACATTTCACTTATTATGAGAGGCTCTTAAGTTGATTAAATCACATGACCTATTTCACCGAGATGTCTGTTAGTACTGATTTATGAAGCATTATATATTTATGAATTTAGTAACGTTACATCTAACGTATACCTAAGTTAAGACAGTTCTTCTTTCTTTTTCTTTTTTTTTTTTGGGCCAAGTGAAACATATTTTTTATTGGGTACTGATTTTTTTTTTACTTCCAAATTAACTTTCAAGAACCGGCGTTTGAGTTTGGCGTCTTCACTAGTTCTTATTAATAAATAGATTAGGTAGTTTTTTATTAAAAAAAAAGCTTTATTTACGCTAGTACTATAAAAAAATGTGGCTCTTCAAAAACTTGTAAAATTTTGTAAATTGTAAATTTTGACTCTTCCGGCTTTTGAGCGGATCACTTGTGCCGATGGTTCTCTTAGTATAAATAATAAAAACACGCGATATCATAGTGTTCACGAGCACTAAATCCAACTGTATTATACCAGAGCATTAGTAGCGCAATCGGCCTCCCTTGGAAGCCTGCCAAAGAAAAATGTAGCGGTCAGAGAACTACAATATTGTTCGGTTAAGCCCTATACCATTACGGCATTTATTGCAGACATAAGTTATTAGACTTGCAGAAATTCCAATATGTTACAATACGCGGTTGCGGCCTACGGCTATAAAAACCAACACAGAAATTCTGCTTTATATTTTTTTTTTATGGACCCCACGCCAAGTCAATCTGGTCCCGTGGTACGTTCTCGAAGAACTTGTGTTACGGGTACCAGACAACGGAAATATATTTTAATGCTTTTATGCTGTACATATTAAATATTTAATTTTATATTTAAACTAATACACATATTTAATACACAGCCATGACCCATGAATACAGACATTTTTTTTTGTTCCCTGGCTGGATTCGAACTAGCGACCTCCTGCTTCATCTATCTATACTAATATAATAAAGAGTAAACGTTTGTTTGATTGCATCGAATAGGCTCCGAAACTACTGGACTGATTTTGATGAAATTTGGTATAGATGTAGATAGACCACGGGGAAGGACATAGGCTACTTTTTATCGTGGAAAAATGTACGGTTTCTGCGAAATTAACTTTGTCGCGGGCAACATCTAGTATCTACCTAATAAATATTTAGTTGAAGCAAAGAATAATTTGTTTATTATTATGCCTAATTACGAAAATTTGAGAGTAAATACTCAACAACTTTAATGTATGCCTGTCTTGAAGTGAAAACGTAATTTCCAAAATTGATGCCATCGTGAGTGACTAATCAAAATCCTATCAATCCCAGAGAAAAAAAAAAAGCCTTTTCCGACTCGTAAAGGATCCATTTTCGAAACCCCATTAAAACTACTGCCCATTAAAAATTACATCATTTCAACCGCTCCAAATTAGTAAAGGCCCTATCAATTATACGTTGTTATCATCTCTCTAGGTCAACTTACGCTGGCCATGTGCTAATGTAAGGGATCGCTTGAGCGTCTGTTGTACATCATACTCTGATTTTAAACATTTGGCCTACTTGGATAGTCATTAATGGGAGTGTTTCGGCCATAAACATCGGCATTGAGCCAATAAAGTTATGTAGAGTGGCCGAATTAGATGGTCCTTCGAGCTTTGGCTGGATAAAACTATTTAAAAACGAAAACAGATAAAATATTTAAAAAAAACCGTGTGGTGTCGTGGGAGTGGGACACCAGATAGGAACGAAGTTCCTTATTATATTATTATTTTTAAACAAAAAATTAAACCGACTTCCAAAGTAAAAATACACAAAAAAGTATGAAATAAAACTTATTTTATAAATAATTCCCCTTTTAAATTTGGCTATTTCTCTACTTAATCTTCTTAATTTTGAAGTCGCTACCAGCTCAAACGATATCCTACAATATTTTATAGAACTCACGTTCATATTTGCTGGTACCGACTTCAAAATTAAGAAGATTAAGTAGAGAAATAGCCAAATTTAAAAGGGGAATTATTTATAAAATAAGTTTTATTTCATAGTTTTTTGTGTATTTTTACTTTGGAAGCCGGTTTAATTTTTTGTTTAAAAATAATAATTTCACCCTTTTTAGTGATATTATATCTTGTTAAGTTATTATTAATATGTCTTCAAAACGTCTTAAATAAACGATTGAATGTCTGAATACGCGCCAAGCTTCCATTAGGTATTGTTATTAAGATGATGATGATGATTACTGTAAATTACAAAGTGGCATATGCTTGCAGTTCTTTAAACAATTCCGAAATTTCCTAACGCATATCTTTAAAGACTGAGGAGTTCTGTTCAGTGCTTTCGGATTCTTTGGTAGCATATGCTTGTGTTACTACAGTAAAAGTCAAAATCACTATATGTGTCGATATAAATTTCGAGGAGTTCCCTCGATTCCTCATGGATCGCATCATCACGTTTCCACTTTAGTGACTAAAGGACCAATTTCTAATTAAACCCTTTATAACAACAAAAGAATTTTGCAAATAGGTCCATAAACGGCAGAGTAATGTTCAAAGATCTCCGTGTTAGTGTAAAATACTATGAGAAGTACCATCTTTATCATCATAATGTGATGATGTATGCTGTGATAGTGGTGGTGATGATGATGATTACTCTAAATGACAAAGTGGCATATGCTTGCAGTTCTTTAAACAACGCCAAAATCCCCAAACATGTATCTATAAGGAGTCAGGAGTTCTGTTCTGTACTTTTGGATCCGGGGTATACCTTGGAGCAAAATCTTACTTTTTGGTAGCATATGCTTGGACTACTTCAGAAAAAGTCGAAATCACCATATGTGTCCATATAAATTTTGAGGAGTTCCCTCGTTTCCTCATGGATCCCATCATCAGATAACCAATTTTCTGAAAATGGGACCAACTTCGGAGTATACCTTTTACATCAAAAAAAGAATTTTGAAAATCGGCCAACAGACGGCGGAGTTATCCGCGAACATACAAAAAAAAAAAAAAATATATATATATATATATAAACACCTTCTCGGGCACTTAGTTGATCCAGCCGGACTCCCGTTCCTTATTGACTCCACCTTTTCCCTGTTATAACTCCACTCCGGATGCGTCGATTCGAGCCGGAGTGGCAACGGCGCACGCGGAGCGGCAACGTGGCCACATATATTCGATGAGACAGCCATATACTCGCCATCTTTTTCCTTATAATTTCGAACTCTATCGACTCCGTAACCGACAAAATTCTGAGACCCTTGAACACTTGTCGCCTCCGTTTTATATACTGTTATATACCAAATACAACGTCGTATGTTGATCTGATCAGTATAGGTATATGCTACATTTTGTGTATTTAGTGGCTCCATTTATATTAAGAAACTTTGAACCTTGTTTGATCCGAGTTTTGGTATATTTTTCTTTGTTTTTCGATAATTTTTAGTTTCACTTTATTTTTATCGAAGATATGTTGGCCCCATTTTATATACTAAATACACCTTCATATTATGTTGATCCGACATAATACATGTCTAAGCGAAATAAAGCTGTATTTGTGAGCAATAAGGTTGGTTTTCAAGCATGTCAAAGACGGCAGTGAGATAATATAATAAAAATAATTTTCGTATTTTAATCATCTTCTTTTCAACCGACTTCCAAATCACAGGAGGAGGTTCTCAATTCGTGTGTATGTTTTTTTGTGTGTATGTTACGTGATTACTTCGCCGTTTGTGGCAGGGATTGAATAACCGAAAAATATCGGTAAAAAAGGTTAACGGTATGACGTCATACCTTTAAATTACGATAATCTTAAATAACGATACCGCTATTTTTCGATATTGCAAAATTACGGTACCAATTTTTTTTTTCGATACCTAAACCTGTAAAATAAAGGTATAGTGCGGAACGGCAACGTCGCAATTCGCAAGCGAGCCGGACTGCGCGGTGCGACGTTGTCAACAAACAACCGATGTTTTTAAAAACCTATCTGAAACGCTGTCCACTTTTGAAGATCCTATATAAATATGATATAAATATCTTCGCTTGGGCGAGCAAATTTTTTTTTATCTTACAGTTTACCTATAAAAGTGTAATATTAAGTATATCTATCGCAGACTGTGACGTATTATATATTAAAGACGAGGCATGTTGAGGCAAAAAGTGTCAGTTAAATGGCCGGGGACTTTTCAATTTTTTGGGGCCATTTTGACATTTTAATAATGGTGAAAACAAGATGGGATATTGGGATCTAATAAGTTAATCTTGCAAACAAAAAGTACTTGGCAACTGCACATGAGCATATTGTATTACTGAATTTAGCAGCGAATTAATATGTTGGCGACTAAATTACTAAACTGGCGAAAGCATCCAGGTGACAAAAAATACAAAAATCACCAGATAGAAAGTGGCAAAATGTCGTCCAAATTGGCACCGAAATTTATGAGTTGTAGACTGAATTTCCGTTTTGGTAACCATACTACGATGCAAGTAGCTGTAAAACCAGATTGGGTTGATAAATTAATGGCATCTAAAAATTCAATTTGCGACTACTGAAAATCGCATTTTTGGATACTGTAGGAGGTTTTTTTTTTTCATTGGTATGGGTGTCGTTTTCAAGGATTTTAGGAGTGCAGAATTATGTGAAAAATAAATATATTTTGAAATTGGCGGAAAATTTGAAAAAAAAAAAAATTACGTACATTTTTTTATTAAAATTAATATGAGTGTCCTTTCTTGATTTCTGGGGATTATAAAATTATCTTCCTGAGCGCGTCATTTCTAACAAAATATTGTATGCATTTCAATCGAATTGTTTCCCCGCGCGGGTTGCGGGGAAGCTATGCCCGCGCCGCCGCACGAGCACGTGGTACGATGTCGGCTATCGCACCGACAAATTACATAGGCGATAGGTGTGATAGAGACAGGTAAGGGATTTTAAAACAAAGTTAACGCGACCTGCGATAATGGTCTGGTTATTTGAAAAACGTCCTTATACCAAAGACATAAGAGCGTCTTCAGTTTTTTATCGGATATAGCGATCGGTGTCGACTGTCGTGTAACGTGAAAACGCTGTAATTTTTTTTAATTTTTTGTTCTAAACGAATAGGTGGCAATAATAAAGTATTGTATGATATAATGATACTGTGTAGATTAGGTACTTATAAGTTATAACATAATAATTTTATATAAGTACCTAGTGTTAACTTAGTAGCCTACTTAATTTAATATTTTGCGTTTGTCACAAGTACAATTATTATACCTAACTATAGGTCGCGCAACGGTTTATGAGCGCTCAGTGAAAGTCGTTCGCGCATGTGACCAATAGCAAAAAATATATATTACTAACGAACCAATAGCGTGTCGGCAGCCACGTTCGGCATGCGTTCGGCGCATCCACACCTCCCCGCCCGAGCCCGCTACCGCCAAACACACCGAAAATCTGACTTCTGCGCATACCCCCTCTACTTTTGTCGAAAGATCTTAATTCGTTGCGCGACCTGTACCTACTCGAATTAACTGTGTCTCGATTTTAATATATTAGGCTTAGATTTTTTGTATATATAATATTTTAGTTATTGCATTTAGCTAGTAGCTAGTACTATCTATTATTGGCAAAGTAAACACAGGACAAAACAATTTCGCTATTGATCATACAGTTTTAGACTTTATTCCCATAACTTTAAGGCAATAACAATAACAATCAGCAATAACACTGTTTCAGTTCTAAGACTTTAGATTTAGTTAGGTATTACGGTTTATTTACCTACTTCGCGATTTGGTACAAATAGAGACGTGTAGGGCCGATTCACATCGGAATGGCAGCGGGCGACGACGAACTTTCAGTGTGAAATAGTTTTAGAACTATATTACCCAGACTTCTTTTATTTACATACTAGCGACCCGCCCCGGCTTCGCACCGGTACAATGTATATATCTGTATAATCTATGGGTACAATACTGATACTAATCCTACCTCATAGATCTAAACTCTCCTCCCGCACGCACACCCCCGCCTTGGTGACGCCTACTTCGCAACGGGCCGTGGAGCAGAAATCGTAATATTTATATGTGTATAAAGTTTAAAATTATTTCACGGCGACGCGAACCTGCCGCGGCCGGCCCGCCCGGCCTCGTCGCGGCGCGGCGGCGGCGCCCGCGCCGCTTCGTTGCTTCGCCCTGGACGGGCCCCGCGCGTTACTTTCAAAATGAGATGGCGCACGTCTGTTTGTCTGTTTTTCGCTAACTCCTAAACTAGAGTGTGTGAAAATGGCAAACAATGGCATTACGCAATAACTTAAAAACTAATAAAGTAGTGATTGTGTCAACGTAAAATTGTAAAAACCGTTAGATTGTAAAATAACAAACGAGATTGTAAAAATATGTCGAAAGATTAATAACTATATATTTATAATCTAACGAAAAATAATGTGTTAAAATATTATAAGGCAGCATATTCGCGTCGGAAGTCTATCAACATTTTACAATTTTACTAGATATATTACAATCTAACAGTTTTTACAATTTTACGGTGACAATTATAATAAAACATAAGAAGGTTTTTTGTAATTCGAATAGTGCCCAAAAAATAGAATATTCGAATATTTTCAAGCCCTTGTGCCAACCTTATCCTTTTTAGGGTTCCATAATGCTTGAGGAACCCTTATAGTTTCGCTCTGTCTGTATGTCTGTCCGTCCGCGCTTATGGCTCCTGTAATTATGAATATAAATAGATGAATTATGGTATAATTAAAGACTGTGTATAGGTCTCGGTTTTGCCATCATAAAATAATAATAATTTTACATGTGAAGTGGGGATGAATTTTTTTTTTCATTCTACCCCATTGTGTGGGGTATCGTTGAATAGGTCTTTTAAAATAAGGGTACGGTTTCATACTTCACTTTTTCACAAAGTCAACCATTTTCGAGTAATCGGCCTCCAAAATGGTTTATAAGTCGGTCCCCCCCCTGGCATTTCTAAACTATACGAGATAGAAACTTATAAGTTTCCATGCTGATAGATCATGCTTAAAAACTCTCGAGAAAAATTATTTTGAGCGAAATCGGACAATAACTTTTAAAATAAATTAAAGATAACCTATTGCGCGTTGATAGATACGGACATGTCCTGTCATGCTCTTGGTTAGGTTAGGTTATTTCAACAACTATTCCAAGTCGTAGTCGGTAAAAGAACCTACATCTAGGGAATATTATTCGAATATTCATTTTATTCGAATATTCCTCAATTATGTTATTCGAATATGACGGGATCCAGTATTCGAATAATACGAATAAAGCGAATACTTTTATTTATTAATCAAAGTAAAAAACTTGTATAAAGCGGAAAAAATTACATTATTTAATAAATTATTATTATTATAAAAATTGAAAACATAAAGAGATACAAAAAACACGGTCAAGTTGAAATTCATAAAAGATTATTTTTTGTTTTTAAAGATTTACTACACACGTCTTTAAGAATATAACCAGATATGAAGTTTTTTAGATACAACACTCTTTTTCGAGTGCTTTTTTTTGACAGTTATCTTGTTTACTTACCTATGTTGCTTACACAAGTACCGATTTAGTCTGGAGCGGATCATTATAACAGAACGACATCGTGGGTTGATTTTTAAACGACTTCCAAAAAGGAGGCGGTTATAACCGTATGAATATAAATAAACGTACAAATACTTTCTACGGTTCTACTGCATACATTTTTTATTTTCAACTTTCCGCTAAGAAAATCCAAGATTTTCAAAAATAGGGCAGTTACTGGTTTTCAGTGGCGAAGGGTTCCTATAACTCCATTCCTATCGGCTTTCCTTGTCACTTACCTTTTGCAAACCTTCATAGAAATCCCTACCTATTATACAGGCTCCGGCTTCCCTATGAAAGAGAAGTAGCCTTCGCCACTGCTGGTTTTACCCCGTTTTGCAAAAATCGAATTACACGGATATCTTTTGGACATTAATCTGCCATTTATTGACCTATTTGTAAAAATCTTTTGTTGTTGTACAGGATATAATTCAAAATTGGTCGTTTAGTCACAAAAGAAGAAACCTGATGATGTGATTCATGAGGAATTGTGGGAACTCCTCGAAATTTATATGGACACATATAGTGATTTTCACTTTTTCTGAAGTAACACAAGCATATGCTACCATAAAATATGATTTTGTGCCATGGTGTTTCTTCAAAAGCACTGAACAGAACTCCTCAGTTTATAAAGATACGCGTTTGGAAATTTCAACATTGTTTAAAGAACTGCAAGCATATTTCAATTTGTAACTTAGAGTAATCATCATCATCATCTTATTAACTATACCTAATGGAAGCTTGGCGCGTATTCAAGTATACATTCGATCGTTTATTTTAGACGTTCTTAAGAGGTATTAATAATAATTTAAAAAATATCACTAAAAATAGTAAAATTATTATTTTTAACCAAAAAATTTAAACGACTTACAAAGTAAAAATACACAAGAAAGTATGAAATAAAACTTATTTTCTAAATAATTCCCCTTTTAAATTTGGCTAAAATTTTAACTATTTCGCTACTCAATCTTCTTAATTTTGAAGTCGGTACCAACAAATTTGAACGTAAGTTCTATAAAATACTGTAGGGTATTGTTTGGGCAGGCAGCGACTTCAAAATTAAGTTATAATTTAAGCCAAATTTAAAAGGGGAATTATTTAGAAAAAAAGTTTTATTTCATATTTTTTGGGTATTTTTACTTTAAAGGTCGGTTTAATTGTTTGTTTAACCCTCTGCGACTGACGTGGTAGTCCAATAGACACCGCGTAATATAAAATTCGGTTTATTACCGGTAAATTTCAAATTTAATCGCCGTTGCTCTTAGTACCTTCCTATAGTTACCTAAGGCATCGGTTTATGCAAGCGAGGTGGTTGTAACTAGTGCACGTAGAGGGCAGAAGGTGTCCACGAGACTACAACATCAGTGATAAGAGCTGTGTCTACCATACTACCACCTCAGTTAAATAGTTATATTTTCATAGTGTCTCCTAAACAACCACGTCAGTAAATAAATTTTGCTCACCTTTCGAAAACGTTTATGGCTTGTATTATTTTGCGCCACTTCAGAATTTGATTTTATTTACATCAATTATAAATTATAATGAGGAAAGAATAGTAATTATTTAAAAGGAAACTTGTTTTAGATGGCTTACTCAAAAAACAACTAACAACCATATGCCAAGCACTTCTTCTGCTCGAAAGAGAACTTCAGCTGGAATGTGCTGAGAGAGTGTGGTTAGAACTTAGAAGACGAAAGTGAACATGAATTTAGCGATATTGCAATGAAGAGGACATAATTTCATGTGTAGAAACCGTTGTAGAAATAGTAAAAAATATATTAAATGGCAAGAGATTTAGTGCTGAATCATATTTTGAAAAAACCGAGTATAAAATGAAACATTGCCAAGGGAGTTGCGCATGACTGTCACTACGCAAGTAACAATTTACCGTCGTACAATAGTTTATGGGGTTTAGGTAAGAATATCCCCCCACCACCACCAGTAGTTCGATCTGTTCCATCAAGTAGTAGAAAACTGTTGTATTTGTCCAACAAAAATAAAAAGACAATTGTTGATGTGATTATTTGTAGCCAATTTGCCTTCAGTGCTCTAAGTCAAATAGTGATAATTGTCTAACGAACCTGTGATTTTGAAAGTTTCTAATTTTGAATTGAACCAATGAATAAATCTCATGTTTGCAAGACTTATTACTGTAATTATTCGTTTTAAAATGTACAATGTTAAAATTTAAAATAGTTGTTTTTGATATTTTTTTTATGTCATTAAGATGAAAGGAGAGATTCATACACTGATTTGTGTGAAGTCAATAAAACCTACTTAATGTTGAAAATACAAATTGTTTTTACTATTTCAAGCTCATCTATACTAATATTATAAAGCAGAAGAGTTTGTTTGTTTGTTTGTTTGAACGCGCTAATCTCAGGAACTACTGGTTCGAATTTAAAAAATATTTTTGTGTTGGATAGTCCATTTATCGAGGAAGGCTTTAGGCTATATATCATTATGCTAAGCTCAATAAGATCGGAGCACCAATCAAGAATGTTTCAAAATCGTTTTTTTTTTCCTTTTGAGAGCTTTCGCTGCGTACGCTGCGGAAACGGTTAAAGTTTCGCTAAAATTATGTATGAAAGAATTGTTCCCCTTTAAAAGTTCTAAAAAAAAAAGTCCGCGACTGTATATGTCTATCTTTTAAGATTTGCTCACAATAACCTTTTTAAATGCTAACCAAATTTGTTCTAAAATTAAGCATAATTTGTCAGGGTGTTTTCATAAAGATGATATTTATTCTTATCCAAGTATCCTTATCCAAATAAATACGTTATTCTTTACAAGCATTTAATTTAGAAGAAATTTGCCGTTTACATAATTTGTAATGAGTATTTTAGAAGATATGGCAGTAACAAAATAATCAGCGCGCAAAACGATGTGCGGCGCGCGGCGGGCAGTCGTGAGTTGGAAGCGCTTCTCCTTCTACGTAAATGAAGTCGTGGGTAAATTTTAGCGATATCCCAAAGTAAATGTTCAAAAAAAGTCGCGGGCAAAAGCTAGTTTAACATAAAGTATAGGCTAAAAATCTGATTGATATAAATAAAATAACTGCATAATTTAATTATGTGAAAATATTTTCAGTTAAAATGGTGTCCCGTGTACTACCACGTCAGTACAATCGCAATAAATGAGCCACGTTAGTCGCAGAGGGTTAAAAATAATAATTAGCTCTATTTTATTAAAACAGAGTACTTTTTACAGCATATTCCGATTTTTGTGCAGTGTTCCGACTCTCAAAAATGTTTTACCCCAAATTTAAATAAACTGATAAATAAATAATTTTAAAAAATCTGTAATATTATTGTCCTTTAGACATTAAAATGTATTTACAAAAGTTAACCAATATTCGTTTTATTTGAATTATTCGAATATATTCGAATAATGGTTAGCCAATATATTCGAAATATTCGAATAGTAAAATTTGAACATACCCTACCTACATCAACTCTCAACACACTACGCCTGCTTAGTACCAACACCAACACAGTTACCTACCGATCTAGTATCTACCAGGGATGCCTGGAAAATATTATAAGGTCTAATTTTTATAACAACTGAAAGTTAGTCTCTATTCTGTGTCAAGCATCAACTAATGCGCCGCGACGCTCACCGCCAAATTCAAGGCATCCGCGGCGCGGGCGGTCTGGCTAAGTAGGTACTACTAAAATTTTGGGAGTATTTGTCCGGAATCCGGAAGGGCGAGGAAAAGTCAATGTCATGACAACTCGACAGTCGTGTGTTTGCTTTTCAGTTCTATTCTATTAGCGGAAAGTTCTATTTGAAATGCACTGAATTTTCCCCGGTCTTTTAAATTCTGGACAATATTATAGTCCCAGCTTTACATGATATAAGATTTTTTTCTCTGTTTGCCAGATAATAGAATTATCCAATTTGGTGTAGTGTTTTGGACGTGATGAGCTTACCTAAGCACCTATATTTTGGGAGTTACATTCTTATACATTATTTTTTATACATAATTTATGTTTACTCGCGAAAACCGTACATTTTTCCGCGATAAAAAGTAGCCTATGTCCTTCCTCGTCGTCTACTTTACATCTGTGCCAATTTTCTTCAAAATCGGTCCAGTAGTTTCGGATCCTATTCAATGAAAACAAACAAACAAACTAACTTTTCCTCTTTATTATATTAGTACAGAAGATATAGACTAGCTGGTCCCCGCAACTTCGTTTGCATAGAACCGACAAAAACGGATCCCTACTTATTTAAACGGAACCCTTAGATAAAAGTAGCCAAAATTACTGCTTATATAACATCAGCTATCTGCAAGTGAAAGTCACGTGAAAATCAGTCCAGCCGTTTCAGAAATTAGCCGGAATAAGCGGACAGACAGTCGGACAGACAAAAATATAAAAAACAGATTTTTACTGTTAGTCATATAATACTTTCAAATTAAATAATTTAAAATTGCAAACAGACACTTCAGAATGTGTCCATATAAATTTCGAGGATTTCTCTCGATTCCTCGTGGATCCCATCAAGTTTCCACTTTAGTGACTAAAAGACCAATTTTCAATTAAACCTTTTATAACAACAAAATAATTTTGCAAAAAGGTCTATAAACGGCAGAGTAATGTTCAAAAGTCTCCGTGTTGGTGTAAAATACTATAAGTACCTTTTATATGTGATGATGTATGGTGTGATGGTGGTGGTGATGATGATGATGATTACTCTTATTGACATGGTGGCATATGCTTGCAGTACTTTAAACAACGCCGAAATCCCCAAACATGTATCTATAAGGTGTCAGGAGTTCCGTTCTGTACTTTTGGATCCAGGGTATACCTTGGAACAAAATGCTACTTTTTGGTAGCATATGCTTAGAATACTTCAGAAAAAGTTGAAATCATCATATGTATCCATATAAATTTCTAGGAGTTCCCTCAATTCCTCATGGATGCCATCACCAGGTCACCACTTTTTTCAAAACGAGACCAACTTGGGTTTATACCCTTTACATCAAAAAAATAATTTAAAAAATCGGTACACAGACGGCGGAATTATCGAAACCTAATGTAACCGCACACGAGAGACTAACATAACGCAGCATAGTTACGGGCAACAACTAGTCCTTTAGAACATGATGAAAGATAAATGTAATTGTAATACAAAACAAACAAAGGATCCAGCAGCAACCAATAGCTGAGCATCTCACAATATGGTTGTCTTTGATTGGCTCATTCGTATCGGATCAACAAGTACTGAAACGTCAAAAAGGTGGATTTGTATAAAACTGGCGTAATTATTATTATTACTTTCGCTGACACTGTTGGCTCCAAACGGAGCCACATGGGGACGGTGAAAACGCAATGGATCAACAAATACTGCCCGGATCAACAAGTGAAAACGGATCAACATTTTACTACCTATATGGCACGAATGATCAACAAAGTGCGGAAATTTGTAACTTATGACACTTTTTGTCGAAAATTCAATAAAAATGTGACTTCTGTGTGAAATAAAGTATTTTAAATATATTTTGCGACAATTGTATTGCAAAATAAATAGATGTGCATATAAATTTATGTAGTAATAGTATGAAATTACCTAATTAATGTCCATTTTATTTTTGTATAGGAAACGAACCACCTTAACAACTTTATTTTATTTACAATTACTTATAAAGATATATAATAATAGTAACAGTCATCACGTAGACTATACATTAGACACTGTATAGCCATCATACATCTATACTAATATAATAAAGAGGATAATTTTGTTTCTTTGTTTGTATGTCTGTTTGTTTGTTTGTTTGAATAGGCTCCGAAACTACTGGACCGATTTTGATAAAATTTGGTACAGATATAGATTGGACCATGTGGAAGGACATAGGCTACTTTTTATCTCGGCAAAATGTACGGTTACTGCGAGATTTCCTTAGACTATACATAAAATTCTTACGCTTGTTTTAAGGTTACGGACATTTTTTGCCGACTAGAATACGCCTCCACAACACACCATAAGGAACTTTCGTTCCAATTATTATTATATCAATGTTTATAAGTAGTTAAATGCCAACATTAATTGTAGTTAAAATCACAAATACTGCAGTTTGCAATCACGATTAAGGTTAACTTCAAGCTATATAAACTAGTAAGTGTAACGACACTTTATGTTATTAATATGTAAAGAGATTGCCTTGTGGTAGAAATTTGACCACATTCATAAAAAATATGTTTTAAATTTAAGGTAGCCTTCTAAAGCAGACGACGCGCGATGCGAGACCTCGACCGAAATAGGGCCACCAGGACCCAGCTGAGCCACTGCTTATTGTTTTTTTAAAGCGTAACTCTTTGTATGTAATGTAATGTTTTGTCGACCAAATGTTTTATTATTATTAGTATGAATATATAAGGTTTGGTAAAATCAATTAAGGATACTTCGGTTATATGATCTGCTGCTTATGTAAAGACATTTAAGAATAAAAATAATTGTCATACACGAAAAAAAAAATTATCTTTATATGGACGAGTTTGTGTTTTGCGGTGAGTCGCCCATACATTAGATGATTTTTTAGTTTGAGTATGACAATTATTTTTCTGCCTAAACGTCTTTACATAAGCAGTGGATCACGTGCCTTAAGTATCCGTAATTGATTTTACCAGACCTTATATATGGAGCACTAATCACTAGATAACGTGATTCGCTGTCGCGGTCGTATAGATTGGAAGTCTACCTTTAGTTGGGAAAAAAACAATGGGTTGCACTCCGGGAGTGCCGGCAGAAGTGAAAAACGAAGCAGCAGGAGCAGGCATACATTTTTGCCACGCGGTAGAAAGAGAGTTGCATAATACTTCCTCTTTAAATTATTATTGATAAAACTGTTTCGAATTTCGATAACGTTGTTATAGCGCGTACCTAAACGCTAAAGCTCATTTTACACGGTATTTCAGTGCTAGTCGAATCATTTTTAAAGTCACATAATGATGATGACCTCAATCGAAAGTTATCACGTTCATCTTTTCCCATTTCCTGCAAACGTTAAAATCTTTACAGTTCCCTCTAAATTTTCCTTGCGCATTCGCGGACACCCGAGGTGCGGCTCATTTCGACTTTATTGCTAAAGTAATAAGGTAGAAAACTACTTTGACAGCTACTATACATTCAGTAATGAGTGTTAAAACCGTTCCGCAAATTGGGAACTCATACGTGCCAACCGATATCGTTAGTTGTCTGAAATTGCTATCGAGCGACCACGTCTCCGATAGATTGTAGTAAAGGTACTGAATGTCCCCTTTGGTTCGGTTTTCTGCTGGAATTTTACTCAGAGTTCCAGTCACAAATGTTTTCGACTACTGTAGCCTGTGGGTCACTTTGAACGAGTTATAAATCTACTTGGATTACTTTAAAGTTGACTTTTCGGACATCTATACAAATAAATAAAATTGAAGTGTCTCTTCGTAATTTCAAATTAACAGCTTTTCACATAATTAATCTGAAAGTATATTCGGTTCTTACAATAAAATACCATTTTTTTTGTCTGTCCGTCTCTCTGTCTGTCGGTCGGTCTGTCTGTCTGTTTATTCTGGCTAATCTCTGAAACGGCTGGACCGATTTTCACGGGACTTTCACTAGCAGATAGCTGATGTTATAAGGTCTAATATAGGCTATTTTTATTTTAGGGTTCCGTTTAAAAAATAGGATTCCGCTTTCGTTAGTTCTGCGCAAACGAAGTTGCGGGCATCAGCTAGTTTAAAATAAGAGGCATAAGTTTTTAATTCGATCGAAAAACACATGTTCGACACCGAGTTGTGTCGAGTGGAGACTGGAGACATGAAGACAAAATAAACGAACCGTTCCCAATGATATATTTTGAGCGTTACGTAATGTATAGTATGTTTTTGTTTATACTCGTGTAATACTTTATTTCCCCGAATTTCCCATCTCAATTTGTGTGTTTACTCAGTAAATGACAGCTTTAAATTCGAACACGATACCGTTCGATTGCCCGAACGTTTAAATAAAAATAAAATACGCACCTGGCGTTCGGCTGCTACAGACGATAAAAATTCTCATGACATATCTTAAGATAACATTCGATTTATGGGGAACCTTTGTCGCAAATTCGTTCAACCCTTAGTAATCACTGAAGTGAAAAATTTCTATTACAATGTTGTATTGCATTTTATGGAAGTTTGGAAGTTTTCGAGAATTAAACCCCCTTACTAATAAACGCTGTATAAGCTTTTAATAGTTATACAGTGTTTTGTTCACGTCACACAAGTGACATTTTTAATTCGATAGAAGGAGACAAAACACTGTGTAACTATTCAAAGCTTATACAGTGTTTTTAGGGGCTAGAGTTTTACGCTTCATTATCAAACATGTAATATAGAAGTTTCGCTCTCAAAATATATCGGCAATGTGCATGATCATATGTATAGATTTCGAACAAAGTTCCCTGTTACTATAGTAACATAATAAAAACTTTGACAAACAAATAAATTACGGCGAAATCCCGGAAAGTTTATCGGAAGAATAGGTTCGGTAAATAGGATGGAGAGATAATATCATTATAGAGCTCCAAATACCAGGAGACGTTTCTTATATAGAAATAATTGTATTTCAATACCTAAGCTAGTTCTAGACTGCTTATTCAATCTTCAATTAAGTTATATCCAAATAAATAGAAAAAAAACCGTGTGGTGTCGTGGGACACCAGATTGGAACGAAGTTCTTAACTTTAAAATATTAATTTCAAGTTCTATTCGAGGTAAGTATAAAGAAAAAAATATTTGGGTATATCTAAACAAAAACTTTACAAAATTATCATAACACACTTTTATTTTATTAACAATGATTTATATAAAAATATAATAATATTATATCAGTCATCACCTAGAGTCCTAGACTATACATTAGACACTGTATAGTCATCACACATAGACTATAAATAAAAACCTTACGATTTGTTTAACATTACGGACGTTTTTTGCTGTAAGGTACCCTTCCCAATAAAGAACTTTCGTTCCAAAAAATAAAGAAAAATTAACGGTAATGATTAACTTTTCGAAATACAAACAGCACCGCACAATACAATATTTATATTTTTGATAGATTTTGGATATAAAAACAAAACAACTTTGTGGTATCAAAAAAAGTAAATACAAAAACAAAACCACACCGTGACCGGGAAAATGACTTTGCTGAATAAAATAAATGTACAAACTGCATCAAATAAATTGCTTAGGTGCGTGCTAAGAAAACATTAGCTAGAGATGCTAGAGCAACAAATAATTATTTCATAACGGAAGATCCTTAAAATTAATGTTAGTAATTAGTGCTCGTTGTCTTGCATCTCACCTAGTAGCCACGTGTTTGGATTTAGTCACGTAACACCCTTAGGGTGGGACTATATAATTTTTTTTTAATAACTCCCCACCGATTTCGGTGACGGTGGCCGGTTTCATTGAAACCAGCCCAGTTACGCAGGAGTAATTTTATAGTGCCCAAGTGTGTGCGCAGTACACAAGAGCACTCTCTCTTCCTTTACTCTCATAATCCAGTGGGACGGATAACCGACACGACTGACGAGAGATCAGGCGCAGGTCCGACTTTTTACATGCCCATCCGACGCATGGATCATCTTTCTTGCCAGACAATCAGGTGATCAGCCTGCATTGTCCTAACCAAACTTGGAAACAACGTTTTTTTTTTTTGTTGTTCCAATGCGGGAATCGAACCCACGACCTCCGAGTCGAGAGCCAATGCTCGAACCACTAGACCACGGAGGCTGTTAAACTATTACTATATACTATATACTAACTAGGAGGGTGGGACTATATGATCCGGGATCCGTAAGGCCGGGGAAAATTCAGAGCACTGAAAATAAAACTCTGCGCTAATACAATAGGGCTGAAAATCGAACACAATTTTTCGAGTCAAACCTCTTTGTCATAATGCGCTGTCGCCTTGAGTGGTCTGTCCCACGCCTGACAACAGGTACGGATCAGGACTGAAAATAGGGACACAGAATATCAGGGACTGTGGTATTCCTCATTTACCTGAGTGGACTCCTTTTCATTGGTTTGAGCATTACACCACCTACCTATCCCTAAGCAACTTTGTAATTAATTCTTACCTAATCTTAATGTAATGTAGTTGTGTAGTGTAATGTCCAAACTTTCTTTGAATAAATGTCTTATTATTATTATTATTATCATAAATTACAGCTTGGCACTCGACACTTCGATTTTAAACTATTATATTAGCGCAGAGTTATATTTTCAATGCTCTGAATTTTCCCGGGCCCGCCGGATTCCGGATCATATAGACCCAACCTTAATAAGAAACTATAACCCAGCCATGGGCGAGTCTCGTACTCATTACGTGGGTAAGTTAAGACTGTGTGTCGGTCCATAGCATCGTAGCCCCGATTTGGATCTTTTTTTTTTTTTAAAGCTGACATGATCGGGAGTGTTCTTAGCTGTCATTTATCTTTTTTTTTTATTTGGTACACAAAACAGAATATTGCCATATTGGCTATATTCTGTTTTGTACCTACAATATACCTTACCAGTGACAACCTTATAGACTAGAGTACATCCCTAAGTATGTGAACACAATATGACATTAAGGCTGCGTTCACACCAAACTGACTGTCAGCCGCCGAATGTGAGCAGGTTCACTGTGAGCCCCAGTGTAAACGTGAAAATAAACGGAATTTTACGTTCACACTATACTGACAAATCGGCCGCCGAATGTCAGCGTCTATGCATAGCGTAATAACGTTTTGTCGGTTAGGTGTAAACGAAAAGGTGAATATGTATGGAAATACCATAAACTGCGTAACGCTCGCTCACTTTCGGCGGCTGACAGTTTGGTGTGAACGCAGCCTAAGCAGCACTAATAATATTTAATAATTATAATATCATCATCAGCTCGCTCACAGTTTGGCGATTCGGGGGTAACTTAAAAAAATAATTTAGTTTCTATTATAATTAGTTTGTTGTTATATTATAATTGGGTCAACAGAAGTACAACATCTGCAATTTCTTCTGTCTACCTGTCATGGTTCATGACACAGGTCACAGATCTCCACTGTTCCAGGATCTCTTCTGAATCTGAGGGGAGTAAGACTGTAACTCACCACGCTAGTCCTTCGAAGATTGTCTTCTCAGGTTTCCACATGTTTTGATGTTTTTGACTAAAATGTAATATATGAGAAATCTCATTGGCGTTTGGCACAACCGGTATCAAATCTCATCTTAAACGACTCTTAATGTAATGTTTAATTAACAGAGAACGGTGTGATAAACAATAGTTTCCACTCAACATTTGTAGAATTATCTTTGAAATGAACAAGTAGGTAAGCGAGATTTAAAGTGGATTAAACGTGGGTAGATTTCAAATTAGAAACTAACGAGCAGCTAAAATAACATTTGTTGTTTCTATTTCGTTTAATTATTATTACTGCGTAGTGCGTAGTTAAGATATAATATTGTTACAATTAAGTAATAGGAATAAAAAGTCTTTAAGAATATCTGCCTTTTAGATCTAGCATTCACCGTCGAAAATAAGTATGTATACTTTTGGTTTTATTGAACTATTGTATATATTTAATTTGATTGTGAATTCAAAATGGCCGCTGTCATTAATTGGCAGTCTCTTACGGCCAGTTTCAGTAACCTATCTACTAATAACTATTTGTTGAAAACGTGATTAGTATCATTTGCCAGTTTTTTGCGTTTCAACCTTTAGATTAATAATTATTACATAGATACGTTATATCCTTACAAAACTGAGAATATTTCTGTGCCACGACACACATTGACATGGGACGCGTGTCAATGTGTCAATGCACAGAACACGCTATTACTCGCGGAGCACACTAACCAAAATTGGCCCGACGTTGGACCAATTTGGGTGTTCACTTTTTACGCGCAATGCCATATCTACCTCTTTTTAATATAATACATCTTTGGTTTCAACTAACTAGCTTTGATAGAGGAATATTTGTCTATGACAGCGAGATCGCTGACAGCGAAACCAAATGTGTACGTTTTTAACAAATAGTTAGGTATTGATAGATAGAATAAATAACGGGCCGTGTCTATGCAGTACTAAAACTATTAATTTGACACAAAAATGCTCATAGCATAAATTGTAGAAAATTATATAATCCAGAAAAATTTGTAGCACATACTTTTTTTGTTCATAAAAATCGTCACACACTTTAGCCAATAAAAAACTGCCAAGTTTAGAACCATCATACCGACGGTTTAGTATTAAACTTTTGTGCCCCTAGCGATCTACAATAGTCCTGTGATTTTACTTAATGACCTCCATTTGAACTGTGAATGGTGAACGTGGTAAGCATCCGAAGAAATTGTGTTACACCACCCAGGGAACGGGAAGCATACTTATTAATACTTTTATATATAAATATACCTATTTCGTGCGGCTCCACCCGCGTAAATATAGTTTCCCTCGGGAACATTGTACTTTTTCGGGATAAATAGTAGCCTATGTTTTAATCCAGAGCCTAAACTACTACCATATCAAATTTCATCGAAATCCGTTCAGTTGTTTTTTCGTGAAAGAGTAACTAACAAACATCCATCCATCCTCACAAACTTTCACATTTATAATATTAGTAGGATATGATTAGTAGGATTCTACACATTTAATACACATTCATGACACAAAAAACTTTTTCGTTCCCTCGGCGGGATTAGAGCCCGTGATCTCCGGCTTGAACGCCAACGTGCAAACCACTGTCACAGAGGTCGTCTAAGTACTCCAGACTAATGCCGAAATTGGACGAAACTAGCGAGAATTCATCCTGTTATTATGAAACACGGGCGAACTTCTGCAACTCAGCCCAATATCCAAAATCCCAAATCCTAAACTACTTTTACTTTGGGTGTAAATCGGCTTAAAATAGAATTAGCTGTTGTATGAAACACAGGCGTGTTTCTGTAGGTATGTATAACTATGTATTACTATTTTAACACACTGTATAGAGTTCAATTGTTTATTCTAGTTACACATTCAACGCCGAATAATTGTCGACGTTAACCGAATACATAGATAGATAGATACTTAACGATTTGAAAATTTCGTCGTAAGGCTCCTATAACTTAGAGTCAATTCACACCGAAACAAAACGATACGCGACATAGCGCTTCATTTTTATGATAGCTATTCAAAATTCAACTTTATTCATTACACAAGAACGTGTATGACGTTCACGTATGACTTTCTGTGTAATGAATAAAGCTCAATTTTGAGTAGCAATCTTAAAAATGCAGCGCTATGTCGCGTCACGTACCGTCGCTGTGTGAAATAACTAATGACCCTTACCAGACGATTATTGATTATATTACAATACGGCCGATGTATCTTGGCGAGTCTGAACTTCGTGCAGAAGGTTGCGCAATAACTGTTTCTAAGTGTTTTCGTATTTATTTTATTGTACTAATTGGTCAACTGTATTAGGGAAATTTTATTAGTACATAGGTATATAAAAATAATACAATAACAGTTTTCTTGACGAGTTGTACATGCACTAAAGTTCGCAGAGCCTATGTTCAGACCCGTCAAGATACAGCGGCCGCAGTGTATATTATATTATAAAAAAATGTCTTTGCACAGTACCTGCAAACATTTGATAAACATTTACATTCCTTTCATGCATGATGCAACTAAACAGACATGAGATAATAATTTAACTATCATAGGCCCTGTCAAGCTGTCCTCCTATATCAATGTAGAAACCAAACGCTTCCCTTATCATATATAAGATAAGCGGAGCTAGACTTCGACTTAGGATAGAATAGGATCGCTAGTCAACTTTTAGGCTACTCATTTGTTTAATTTAATTTAGTTTAACTGATTTTAAGTTGATAAGTAGAAATAAATTATTACTTTAAAAATATATATTAAAAAGAACCTCAATTCTCGTATTTAAAGTAGATAATTTAAACAATCAATTTCACTTTGTTTGGATTGAAAGTGTAGCGTCATGTTACGATGAACGGATTTTATGACGTTTCGACCAATCAGGGCGCGTTTCAGGTTGGTTTAACGTTCATAAAAACACCTATTGGGAGTATAAGCGTATCGGGACTTGATTGTAATTGTATTAATGCAGGCTTTATTTAGCAGAATTGCCCCTCAGGTGAAATTCTAAATTTCTTTAGACACACAATTTTTAGCGAACATAAAAATATTAAGTCATAAATCTAAAGTAAAGTCCTACCTACTGATGATTGACGAAGAAATAAATCTCCTACGGATCCCAGAGCGCGTGTCCCTCATCTTTCATTGAAGGATTAATGATTAAGAGCTTAGGAAGAACAACAAAAATATACGACCCTATAAAACTAGTATAAAAGTAATTGGATAAAATCCCAACAAAGTTCAATGGCATCAACATCACCATCATGTCTTTTATAAGTACCAAAATTATTTAAGCAAAAGCAAAGTAAGTCCAAACGATAAAACTGCACAGTTCGATCCTTATAGACATAATTAGTATGTGTGTGTATATTACTAGTATTGTTTGTGTCTACTGCGACTAGGGTTACCAGGGTTAAAAACGAAAAGTCGGTTGCAACTGTTAAAAAATCCTGATTTCAGTAAAAAAGTCTGGTCCGGTAAAATATGAGAAGGACAACCGACATCAAAAAATATTGTGATCTCATTGATATCACAATTCTAGCAGCACCTCCAAAATTTACATAAACGTTATCACCAGTAAAAGACACGCACTTTTCTTTTAAATAATTGCACTATGCAAGCGTTGTCAGTAGATGATTAGCAATGGTTATCATATAAGTGGCTATTTATTGACATGATTAAAAATCCGGTCTCGACTGAAATCCAGACGGAGCCCGGTCCGATCTTTGCAGTTTTATAGTCGTGGCACAGTGTAATAAAAAGATACAGTGGGCCAACGCGTTTGAAGTCGCGCGAAATGCCGTTTTTGTGTAGGTATTCGTCATTGCTGCAGGGTTGTCACAATATTATGTTTTATTATAATCTGTTCTACATTTTGTGTATTCGTAGTATGTGTATGTAGAGGTACTAGGAATAAAACAAAAAAATATATATAGAAGTATTAATGAAAAGTTTTATTATAAAAAATACAAATGCGTATACAAAAGCTCAGGGTTCGCATGATATATATCAATAATTGATATATATCGGATATATATCATGATATATTATATCAATTGATATTTATGCTTGATATAAATCAAAATTGATATTTATATTTAAAAATGTAAAATAATGTTTTAAATGTAAAAAATCTTACATCAAGTCAACACAGGTCTTATTTTCCGAGAGTTTCACAAGCCTAGGTCATCAAAAACTTGCTATTTGACACGACATTAACTAATCATTGCCACGTGACCCCCTGTTTTCGGAAGAAAATTCCTTGTTTGTTATTATACTATTGTTATACCATTTATACCATGTGTCAAATTAATTCGACTGATAAAATTAATATACTTTTTTTTCTTCTGGTTATAAACAAAAGTCATTTTATGGATTTAAGACTTAAATTGATACTCAAAAGTATCTATCGTTGATTTTTAATTTATTTGAAAACTTTGAATATCAATAATAAATAAATGAGTTTAATTTTACTTCCCTATCTTCAAATCAGAGTATGAAATTTGTATGTAATTTTGAAAATATCAAAAATATCGGATATATAATATCAAAAATATTTTGATATTTATATTATACTGATATTTTGATATTTATTATAAATATCGGAAATTCTTATTAATAAGAGATGATGACATGCAGTCTCTCACAGCACATGTAGTATGAACCATTGTAAATAAGTACCTACATTCAACTCAAACGAAACACTGTCGCAAACCACTTAAACAATCAAATTAAAAAGCGTCAACCCCGGCTGACGTGTCCCAAGCGAGTGTATAGCAGCTTGGGCTCGCTACCGCCCTTCTCTCACCCCGCACGCCCCGCACGATTGCTCTGTCTAGACGTGTCCGTTGGACGACTGTAAGTTCTATAGGCTGTGGTCGTGGTGTGTAGCTGGTATTAGAAAGATTTTTTCAAGTTTATATATTATGTTTGGGGAGAAATGTTTTTGAGAATTAGAACACTGCACAAAAAGATGCAAGACCGAATAAGTTTTGTGCCTATTATTTACTAAAACTATTCTACAACTTCTTATTGGTTCTGACAAGAACCCATATACTGATCGTATACAAACAAAACACTTTTTATTGATTCATCTATACGTCATATAAAATCCTTTATCCTGAATGACTGACGGATCAACGCACAGCCTAAACCGCTGATCGTAGAGACCTGAAACTTGCAGGGCTTGCTCTTTGTAATACGTAGGCATCCGATAAGAAGGGATTTTTCGAAATTCGACTCCTATGGGGGTGAAAAGGGGGGAAACAGTTTGTATAGGGCAACGTGATTCCTTGGTCCAATCTACTTCATATTTTGCACAAACATTATGTAACAGAATTGATGGAATTCGTGTATCATAGTTTATTGAAATTCGTTCCCTAACGGGAGTAAAAAGGGAAAGAAAGTTGTTTTGGGAGCGATTTGCTTTAAAGTTGATATTTAAAATACTCCTTTGTGCTTTTGATTTAAAGCTCCCACTCACAAGCGATCGATCGATTTAGTCTTTACAATTTAAACATTTACTGGATTCGTAGTTGCAAGTAAATCGATTTAGATAAAAATTGAATATAGTCTGAGATCCTAGGCCCACCTTACTACACTTTTTATATGAAACTCGTATATATATACGCGTAAATTTTGTTCCAACTTTTGACCCCCCACCGCAAAAACTAGCTGGTAGGTCTTTAGACTAGTCAACAAGTTCAAAAACGTGAAAAATAGAGATAAAGGTCCTAAAAATATGAGCGATGGCTCATTCGATTCGGAATCACCTCTAGAAAAATGTTTTTGATGGATTTTGGTGCAGGTTAAAAATTGCAATTGTTATTAACAAAATAAGATGAAAAAAAAATGATATTTCGTTTTTTGTTAATAACTCGAAAAATATTAACATTTAAGCAATTTTGAAAAAAGCTCGTTAAAGAAGAGGAAATTTCCAATAAAAAAGTCCTGACTCCCGGAATTCTATCTCCATTATTTATAATTTTAATTAGACGTTGAAAATAGGGCTCCGCGCGGCAGTTACGGCATGCGCGTGTTAGAATATTGGTATTTTTATAGTAATATACCTTTAAAATAAATTTCATTCAAAAGCTAAATTTATCATTTTTATACTTTGACAGTTATGTCACAATATCATTTTATTATTTCCTGTTTTACAATCTACTGTTTAAAATTTAATAATAGTTAAATAATTGATCTAAATTATGAAGTAATTTAATGGCCATTGGAAACATCTTTTGTATAACAATTTTAGTAAATTCCATAATCAACCTTACTTCCTGTTGGCGCCATTTTATCCTTATAAAAGGTTGGTCCGCCATTTTTAAAAGTTAGTCTTGGCGAAGCTGTGAGATTGATCGTTCAATATATTAAAGATAAGTACACCTATTTTATAAGAAGTGGCTAAATTATTATGTATATATGTCTTATGTGATTTTGATGATTTTTATTATTATAATGTTAAAATGTTAATGATGTTAGTTAATACTTATTTTTAGTAATTTAATTGAATAATTACTTTGTTTTGAATATTTAGAATTCTATTCTGGAATTACATTATAAATAAGTTTATCGAAGTGTTGGTATTTAATGTAAATGGTTTGATTTGCTATACTTATCTCCTACAGATATAAAATACCAACTTATCAAAGAATATTATAATAACTATTTTTATTGTGATTAAATTTGTTATAACACGTACAGTAATTAAAATACCAATTAGTTATTATAGACTATGATAATCAGTATTTCTTTATTTGTATCTTTATTTGCCTATTACCTACATTTGGTTAGTTTTTGATAAAAGGTAATTTTAGTTGATAAATTAGGTTGTGATTTGAAACTATCAGTGTTTACTATTATAATAAGGAAAACTTTTATACAATAAAACTATTTAGCAATGTTTTTATTATTTTTACTTAGTATCCTTTTGGTAGTAGCTATTCTGGTCATTCTGAATTATCTTTAGTTTTTATTACTATCTTCATCATATTTCACATCAGAAGTTGGATAGCTCTCCATCCCACGATTTCCACTTCATTTTTCTAATCGTATTTTTATCATTTTCAGGTGGACATTCAAGCAGCTCGGAACTCCTGCCAGCGCCGGCGGCCGTGCGTGGCGCCTACCTGCATTGGGAACGGCAGGTCGGCCAATTGTATTGGCGGTCTCCAGGCTGTCTAGGCCTAACGAGGATCTTAATCAGTGTGGTACCAATGACGGGATTCCACGGAAGGTACAAGTTATCATAAATACATTGAAAATTGAATTTATAAATTCTACCTATAGAAACTGCTATTATAATTACCTATATTTAAATTACGACATTCGATAGCTAAATATGTCTAACATTATTCTGTTTAGGTACAATGTTTTACTAACTGCCCTCATTGTGTTTGATAGTGAATGTTAAGACTGACTATTAATTTGTGAAGTAAATTTTATTTGCGACATGTCACTGTATGTTTCAAGTCTTTGTATTGTGTAACTAATTATAAATATTTTCTCATGTAAAGTGAATTGTGAGTCATTGTGATAAATAAGTGTTTTAAAACCTTAACCGTATGGACTATTAGAGCCAAGTAAGTACCGGTGAATTACCTTGCAAGTTTTGTGGTTTATGAGTATCAAATTGCTTTTGCGATCTTTTACTTTGTTACATCTATAATTTGACGAAATTGTTCACGGGAGTTTAATCTACGGATTAAATAAATAATATTAACTGTCTTACTAATAAATAACTTTTTAATACCGTCTTAAACATTTGTAATTTTATGATACATACTGTTAATGCAAGTAAGCACCAGTGAATTATCCTGCGAGTTTTGATTGTGGTTTATTAGTATCAAATCGCTTTTGCGATCTTTTACTTTGTTACATCTATAATTTGACGAAATTGTCCACGGGAGTTTAATCTGCAGATTAAGTAAATGATTATTAACTGTCGTACTATCTAATAAATAACTTTTTATTACAATAATGACCTGGGAATAAGGGAAATGCGATAGGCAATTAAATCGACACAGTTTAAAGTAGTATATTATATAGATTCAGCATAAATAATAAGTACCTACTGATTATTTAGGTTTATTTACAATACTATTTTAGATGTAGTGACGCTACGCTATGTGCCCATAAATCGACAAGAGAATACTCAAACAACTGTTGTTCTACTTATCAGTACAAAATTAACAGTATTGTTCTTAGCTTTTTTTTTAAAAAGCATTTTTATTATTATTATTATATATAAACTATACCAAGTTATTAATCTTGAATGAAAAAGATTTTTTTGTACGCCAGGTGAAAAAGTTACCTTTCTTAAATCATATGAGGTTTATAGTAATTATTAGATCATGCAAAATTAAATTGAAGCAAACACTAATGATCTAAGAGTTAATACATTAATAGATATTCAATTATTATAACCATGCTCTGTAACTATTCGCCATGAACATTTTTTTTTTGTATACTAATTATTCCTACTGAATATAATTATGTATTTTTTTTTGTTAAAAAGAAACAAAAGAAAAAATAAACTTATAAAGTAAGTACGTTTCACTTTCATCTCAAGTTACTTTTCGTTTCATCACAGTAATCCGTTTACATGGTATTAAAGGACTAATAATTATGATGACGTAATACATTGGGAGCAAAAGCAAAATATTTATCGCACCTTTAGAATTGAAGTGGCTTAATCCAAAATTCTTGATTTTTGGTAAACGCCTAAAATGTAATTGGAGAATAGGCAATTTTTTTGGTTTTTTGGCTATTATAGTAAGTGTGAGCCTTCTTTAGTTACAGTTTTCGTTATTTGCCGTAGGTGAATTGTTGTTTTAGCGATATATTATACTTTAAATAATTTTTGTTGGATCGCAGGATACTTACTTAAATTTGTTTTAAAATAGATGACTTAGATCACGGTTGGATATGAGGTTCATAAATTGAAATGAAACTTGAGACAGAGACAAATTTAGAAATTTGGCACCATGGCCCCATTGGCATTATAGTACCCAAATACGCCACTTAACACAAGTCTAAGTCTACGGTACCACTTGTCTAGGCTGTGAGTACCATGATGACGTGACAGAATTGAGCATTTCATTAACCGTTAATAATAATAATTACTGTAGAAACAATAAGAACTACGTATAACTTCGTTAGATATTTATGTAAAGTCACTTCTACATACTTATAACGTATAATATATAAAAGCCTCTTGTTACAGAAACAAATAGGTTTTGTTCAATTTTTATATATATAAATATATTTTTTTATTGTAATACCAACATTATATAATTTGTTTCAAATGGATTTTGTTACGACAGAATTTTTGGAAAATTAATAATGTCGGATTGGCCGAACGGAAGTATGAGTAGTGTGATAAATATCACAATTATTGAGTAGGTACGGCCATGATCTTCATGTCTTTTGGATCGTCGTTTCTAAATATCGTCTGCCATTTCCGTAAAAAAAAAGAACAATATTGTCAAGGAATATTGTTAATTTGTTTTTTTTTTCTTTTTACTGTACTGTCGTGTAAATCATGACTACAATTTAGTTTCCTTTTGACACAACCCTAGTGTACGATGACTGACCTTCTCTCACTTCAAATAAATCACAGTAACAAGTAAGCCACTATTTTATGATATTTCAAGTAGCTAACCGAATAATATACCGAACTAAATAAGTCTTAGTTTATTGTTACATTAGTAAATAGTAAAATCTAACGAATATCATATCTTATTCAGATATAGCAAATTATGAAACAGTTTCGTTAAAACTTGGAAATGAACAATTTTGGTGTAAGACACAATGTAGGTACCTTCTTAAGGCGAAGTCATAGCCTACTTTGTCATTTCCTGTCACCTAGTCTGAGTGAGTTCAATTACAAAGAAAAAAAAATGGGATAAAGTACACAATCCTTGACGCGTCATGTACCGTACACATTTAAAAAAAATACATATTTTTCCTGAGTGAAAAAAATTATAAAATCACTTCTTAAAAACCACACAATCTCCTAAAACGTAAAGTTTTGTGCAATACCATACAAGATTTTTTTTTTGTTTATATATATATATATATATATATATATATATATATATATATATATATATATATATATATATATATATATATAAATTATTTAACATATATATTTAACATATATAAATATATATAATTTTAATATATATATATATATATTAATTAAAATTAAAGTTATATTAAAACACAAACCGAACACCTTTGTGATTGGTACAATATTTCGAAAGATATTAAAAAAAAATACATTGCAAAAACCGTCTACACGAATATAGAAAATAATGCTGCGCAAAACAGAATCTTATTACAATGTGCATACGAGTAATGAAAGTCATTTTAAATCTTTTTGAGCTTGGTCCTTGCCTTAAATCATGCTACGGGTATTATGAATTATTAAAATCATAATACAGAAAAATCAGGACTATGACTAGCGGGGAAGTCTAAAATTATTAAGGTTATTCATTTTATGCATAAATTAACATAACAATTAAACACCCTATATGCAATATACCTAGGCTGTGTCAATCTTAATAATTTTGGAAAACAAAGTAAATTTTGTCAAGATTTTATTTTAAGAAAAGGTTGATTTTGTGTCAAGTAATGTATGATTTCGGTAATAAATAAATCGTATAAAATTTGTTTTTTTTTCTCACTTACATCTAAGGACTGCTAGAGTCAGTGCTCTACTCAAGGCTCGCCTCATGTGTAGCAGGACATGTGGAGCCAGTACAATTAGAGTATCACTGAGCGTTGCTTACGAGTTACAGGGGCAATGAACAATGTTAGAATAAGTTACAATTAAGGGACTGCTGAAGTTAGTGCTGTACTTGAGGCTCGACACATGTGTAGCAGGACATGTGGAGTCAGTAATTTAATGTATCACTGAGTGTTGCTTACGAGTTACAGGGGCAATGAACAATGTTAGAATAAGTTACAATTAAGGGACTGCTGAAGTAAGTGCTGTACTTGAGGCTCGACACATGTGTAGCAGGACATGTGGAGTCAGTAGTAATTTAATGTATCACTGAGCGTTGCTATGAGCCACAGTGGCAATTGCAATGTTAGAATAAATTACAATTAAGGGACATCTAAAGTCAGTGCTCCATGTGTGGCTTATGATTTAAGTGTATTGGAATAAAATAAAATTTGGTACTTCAGAGAACGAAGTACCTGTCAGTATGGCCGTGTTAGAATATTGGTATTTTTATAGTAATATACCTTTAAAATAAATTTCATTCAAAAGCTAAATTTATCATTTTTATACTTTGACAGTTATGTCACAATATCATTTTATTATTTCCTGTTTTACAATCTACAGTTTAAAATTTAATAATAGTTAAATAATTGATCTAAATTATGAAGTAATTTAATGGCCATTGGAAACATCTTTTGTATAACAATTTTAGTAAATTCCATAATCAACCTTACTTCCTGTTGGCGCCATTTTATCCTTATAAAAGGTTGGTCCGCCATTTTTAAAAGTTAGTCTTGGCGAAGCTGTGAGATTGATCGTTCAATATATTAAAGATAAGTACACCTATTTTATAAGAAGTGGCTAAATTATTATGTATATATGTCTTATATGATTTTGATGATTTTTATTATTATAATGTTAAAATGTTAATGATGTTAGTTAATACTTATTTTTAGTAATTTAATTGAATAATTACTTTGTTTTGAATATTTAGAATTCTATTCTGGAATTACATTATAAATAAGTTTATCGAAGTGTTGGTATTTAATGTAAATGGTTTGATTTGCTATACTTATCTCCTACAGATATAAAATACCAACTTATCAAAGAATATTATAATAACTATTTTTATTGTGATTAAATTTGTTATAACACGTACAGTAATTAAAATACCAATTAGTTATTATAGACTATGATAATCAGTATTTCTTTATTTGTATCTTTATTTGCCTATTACCTACATTTGGTTAGTTTTTGATAAAAGGTAATTTTAGTTGATAAATTAGGTTGTGATTTGAAACTATCAGTGTTTACTATTATAATAAGGAAAACTTTTATACAATAAAACTATTTAGCAATGTTTTTATTATTTTTACTTAGTATCCTTTTGGTAGTAGCTATTCTGGTCATTCTGAATTATCTTTAGTTTTTATTACTATCTTCATCATATTTGACACGCGCGCCGCCGCTAAAGAGAGTTCAGCAATAAAAATAATTTTTTTATAACATAAAATGTGATTTAAAAAATTTGAAAAAAATCTAGTATCTTCTTAACACTTGAAAGAATCGAGCCCTGAAAAAAAAAGTTTAATCACCATTTTTCAAAAAGTTATTCAAGTGTTAACTAACCAATTTTTTCTCAATCTCCATGGGCATAAACAATGGGATGAAAGGTATAAATAATTGGCCTATAAATTTTAAACTTCGTGGAGCCCTTTTGATATATGTACTTTATAAGATCCTGCGGTTTATTTTCATTAAAGTTTATTAATTTGTTAATTATGATTTTTTATAACTATTGAAAAATTAAAAATCTAAAAAATGTTGATAATTTTTTTTTTTCAATATAATTTAGCTATGCCTGTTTTCACATTGAACAATGGCAGTAATTAACAAAGGTTATGAATTTTTTACGTAATTTGTTTATAAAATTGTTATAAACAAATAGAGAAATTCAATATTTTTTTAAATATTTTTTTGCTATTTTGTTGTTTAAAAAAAATTATGATTTAAAAAAAAAAAAATTTTTTTCTTAATTTTAATTTTTAATTGTTTAAAAACGATTTTTTATATTTCGATTGTTTAAATAATTAGTTAAGAATTTTTTTTATTTTTAAAATCATAATTTACACTTTTAAATAGTTTAGCAAAAAAAAATTTTTTTTTATTTATAATTTAATTGTTTATTAGTTTAACAATTTGTTATAAACAAATATCGACCAACGTTATATTTTTTTTTCTGAAGCAGAAAAAAATTATAAAAATAGCTATATTATATAATAAAGTGCAAAAAACATTTTTTTATTTATTTATTATAATACTTTTTAATATCAAACGATACGGTAATTATAGCGCCTACTTGAAAAATTTTTTTGCACTTTATTATATAATAGCAATTTTTATAATTTTTTTCTACTTCAGAAAAAAAATATAACGTTGGTCGATATTTGTTTATAACAAATTGTTAAACTAATAAACAATTAAATTATAAATAAATAAAAATTTTTTTTTTTGCTAAACTATTTAAAAGTGTAAATTATGATTTTTAAAATAAAAAAAAATTCTTAACTAATTATTTAAACAATCGAAATATAAAAAATCGTTTTTAAACAATTAAAAATTAAAATTAAGAAAAAATTTTTTTTAAAAAAAATCATAATTTTTTTTAAACAACAAAATAGCAAAAAAAAATTTTAAAAAATATTGAATTTCTCTATTTGTTTATAACAATTTTATAAACAAATTACGTAAAAAATTCATAACCTTTGTTAATTACTGCCATTGTTCAATGTGAAAACAGGCATAGCTAAATTATATTGAAAAAAAAAATTTATCAACATTTTTTAGATTTTTAATTTTTCAATAGTTATAAAAAATCATAATTAACAAATTAATAAACTTTAATGAAAATAAACCGCAGGATCTTATAAAGTACATATATCAAATGGGCTCCACGAAGTTTAAAATTTATAGGCCAATTATTTATACCTTTCATCCCATTGTTTATGCCCATGGAGATTGAGAAAAAATTGGTTAGTTAACAATTGAATAACTTTTTGAAAAATGGTGATTAAACTTTTTTTTTTCAGGGCTCGATTCTTTCAAGTGTTAAGAAGATACTAGAATTTTTTCAAATTTTTAAAATCACATTTTATGTTATAAAAAAAATATTTTTATTGCTGAACTCTCTTTAGCGGCGGCGCGCGCATGCCGTAACTGCCGCGCGGAGCCCTATTTTCAACGTTTTTTTTTTTTTTTTTTTATGAAATATGGGGGCAAACGAGCAAACGGGTCACCTGATGGAAAGCAACTTCCGTCGCCCATGGACACTCGCAGCATCAGAAGAGCTGCAAGTGCGTTGCCGGCCTTTTAAGAGGGAATAGGGTAATAGGGGAGGGTAGGGAAGGGAATAGGGTAAGGGATTGGGCCACCGGTAAACTCACTCACTCGGCGAAACACAGCGCAAACGCTGTTTCACGCCGGTTTTCTGTGAGCCCGTGGTATTTCTCCGGTCGAGCCGGCCCATTCGTAACGTCTAATTAAAATTATAAATAATGGAGATAGAATTCCGGGAGTTAGGACTTTTTTATTGGAAATTTTCTCTTCTTTAACGAGCTTTTTTCAAAATTGCTTAAATGTTAATATTTTTTGAGTTATTAACAAAAAACTAAATATCATTTTTTTTTCATCTTATTTTGTTAATAACAATTGCAATTTTTAACCTGCACCAAAATCCTTCAAAAACATTTTTCTAGAGGTGATTCCGAATCGAATGAGCCATCGCTCATATTTTTAGGACCTTTATCTCTATTTTTCACGTTTTTGAACTTGTTGACTAGTCTATTACACTAATCATTTTGAGTAATAGTTTGTCGTTAGCAATTTACTTTCAAATACGAATTAATTTCCAATTTGATCGAAGCAATCGACAGCCCGTGAGTGGGGAGCTTTATTTTTATTTTTATTTTGACATAACATATTGTCATCATGTTGAAAACTAAATCTGACAAGAATGCGAAAGTTAAAAGCGATGTTCAAGAAATTATGAGGCCTACGTACAGTATATGTAAATATAGCTACATAATATTATAGTAACCGTTTCCTATTCTTTATTTTGTTTAATTTCACTTCGTTTTCATGTACATTTAAATTAACTTCGTCAAGGAGAGCAACACAAATTAAAATAAAACATGGCGGATCAGATCAAAATTAACTAAATAATGTCATTTTGTCAATGACATGACTTTTGACAAAGAAAGACGTATGGCATTCAAGACGTCGTCTCTTCGTAAAACTGTCTACTACGTCAAAAGTCAAGTCAAAACAACTGTCATGGCCGCCCTAAAAATAGTGTTCTCGCAATAAAAAACTCTTCAAATAATAATTTTTGTACGCATGTACCCTTCTTCAAATTAATTTTTTCGTATTTTTATGATATTCCCATATTTTTTTCCTATTTACCTATGTAGTGTACATAGAACTGGCCCAAAATCAAACATATCTTTTGATGAAAATATTACTCTTTGAAAAACTAGACACCTAAATATTTGCGATTGCTGCATTAATTATATTCATAATACTTATTATACTCGTATCACATACTATTTCAGTCATAGATATATTATAATATTAAAAAGAGTTAGATATGTTATAAACGCGTAAAAATGAAGACTCGAATTGGCCCAAGTCGGGCCAATTTTGGTTAGTGTGCTCGCGAGTATTTAGCGTGTTTTGTGTTACTATGCGACGTTGACACATTGACACGCGTCCCATGTCAATGTGTGTCGTGGCACAGAAATATTGTCAGTTTTGTAAGGATATAACGTATAGTCTATGTAATAATTAATCAAAGATTTCAGTAGAATATTTTGAGTGTAGGCATAGATGTATAATATTAAAAAGACGGTGTAGGTATAATTCAATTTCTTTCTCTTTTGTTGTTATAATTATGTAAAATTTAATTTATTTGTGCTTTATTTATCAGTGTTTAATATATTATAGGTTTTTAGTTTTTAACCCAAAACAATGATTTAAGATTTTCTTAAAATATTTTTGATCTACACGTACGTTTGTGCGCGCTAATCTCAGAAACTGCGGAACGAATTTTTATAAAATTTGTTACCGTAGTAGTTTAGCCCTTGGATAAACACATAGGACTCACTTTTTATCGCAAAAAATGTTTGGGTACCTAACTCCCTACGGGTTCCACGCGGATAGGAATTAGGATAGTATTTTGTGTAGGTGTTTCAATTCAATCGGTTCATACCTACAAATAGTTTTATCAATCTAAAAAATAACGTAGTATAAAATGCTATAAAATAACTAGATATTTGTACTGGTTAAAACTTTACCTAGGTTAATCCTAATCATTAATGTGTATGATTAATATATGAGGAATAAGTGAGAAGCTCGTACTGCTAACTCATCACTCTCTCAAACTCTGTCGTGGTCCCAACTAGGATGGGCGATCACAATCCAAATTATTTTTATTAAGTTCAAAGTCCACAACGTCTTCCCATTCAAAAGATTTTCAAAATCGTTAAAATACTAATTATCGGCTACAAATAAATCCTTATTTAATATTATACCTAAACGCGAAAGTTTGTATGTACATTATAATAGGTATGTTTAGTTTTTCATGCAATAAAGTATAGTAAAGAGAACACGTAAAGAATTTTGATGAAATCAGGTATGGCAGTAGGTTATGCAGAATTAACACAGAATAATTTTTGCAGCTTATTAAATTTTATTTATGGTACAGTTCCCGGTAGATTTCTTGAGTGTACCTACGAAGTCGCAGGAAATATTCAAATAAAATACAACTGATACGGCTGTGCAGTGCCTACACCAATATGTATTCAATTTTGGTATTGGTATTTTCCCGAACAAGCTTTCCCTCTGACGTAAACCCAATTTCACGCGAGCGAAGCTGCGGGCAAAAGCTAGTTTAGAATAAAATAAAGATTAGTGATAGACAAAATAACAAATTAAAGCAATAAAAACTTTGTTCGTCTTCAATCAGTTTCGTACTATGTATTAGGTATGTTTAAAAACACCCGATAACATGTGTTTTTAAACATACCTAATACATAGTACGAAACTAGATTTGTATGTGTCACCGTAAAATTGTAAAAACCGTTAGATTGCAATTTAACTAGTGAAATTGTAAAATGTTTATAGACTAACGACGCGAATATTCTGCCTATAATTTAACACTACTTTCGACATATTTTTACAATCTCGTTAGTTATTTTACAATCGTCGGTTTTTACAATTTTACGGGGACACATACAAATCTAGTTTCGTTAAAGTCCTCAGAGTAGGTATTTTCAGGAACGTTTAGTGTTCACGATTTCTTCACCGATGCGGAATAATTTGAGCAAACAAGAGGGGATCTGTGTACGAGCCGACAATTAGGTACATCTGGGAGGCATTAGACATGAATGGACTACGAATTGTGTTCCGACTTCTGATAAATGAAAACAACCAAACAACACTGGAGCCGCAGATAAAATCATCGTTTTTGATATGATTCTTAATGGAATACAGATTTCACCACGTCACAGAACAACTTATGTAAAAATTGACTGTGATGTACTAATTCGATTCTGCTAATTAGATCCTACATATATATTATGGGTCAGTTTGTGAGGATGGATGTTTGTTCCTCTTTCACGCAAAATCTACTGAACGGATTTTAGTGAAATTTGGTGTAGTAGTAGTTTATGCTCTGGATTAAAACATAGGCTACTTTTTATACCGGAAATAATAGTATTCCCGCAGGATATCCGATACTATATTTACGCGGGCGGAGCCGAGGGAAACAGCAAGTATATAAATGTGAAAGTTTCTGAGGATGGATTTTTGTTCCCCTTTCACGCAAAAACTACTGAACGGATTTCGATGAAATTTGGTATGGTAGTAGTTCACGCCCTGGATTAACACATAGGCTACCTTTTTACCCCGAAAAAGTAGTGTTCCCGAGGGATACTATATTTAGGCGTGCGGAGCCGCAGGCAACAGCTAGTGTTACAATAACAGCTGTTTCGATACAGTCTCGATATGTTATATAACAGCAATATATATGGTATTATCATAGCCTCCGTGGTCTAGTGGTTTAGAGCTTGGCTCTCGACTCGGAGGTCGTGGGTTCGATTCCCGCATTGGAACAACAAAAAATGTTGTTTTCAAGTTTGGTTAGGACAATGCAGGCTGATCACCTGATTGTCTGATAAGAAAGATGATCCATGCGTCGGATGGGCATGTAAAAAGTCGGTCCTGCGCCTGATCTCTCGCCAGTCGTGTCGGTTTTCCGTCCCACTTAAGTTAAGAGAGTTAAGTTAAGAAGTTAAGAGGGTTAAGAGAGTAAAAGGAAAAGAGAGTGCTCTTGTGTACTGCACACACACTTGGGCACTATAAAATAACTTCTGCGTAGCTGGCCTGGTTTTCAATGAAACCGGCCACCAATCACCGAAATCGGTGTGGGGAGCTATTATTATCATAAACTTTAAACCAACATCAAACGCGTTCGTAGTGTTCCCGAGGGATACTATATTTAGGCGTGCGGAGCCGCAGGCAACAGCTAGTGTTACAATAACAGCTGTTTCGATACAGTCTCGATATGTTATATAACAGCAATATATATGGTATTATCATAGCCTCCGTGGTCTAGTGGTTTAGAGCTTGGCTCTCGACTCGGAGGTCGTGGGTTCGATTCCCGCATTGGAACAACAAAAAATGTTGTTTTCAAGTTTGGTTAGGACAATGCAGGCTGATCACCTGATTGTCTGATAAGAAAGATGATCCATGCGTCGGATGGGCATGTAAAAAGTCGGTCCTGCGCCTGATCTCTCGCCAGTCGTGTCGGTTTTCCGTCCCACTTAAGTTAAGAGAGTTAAGTTAAGAAGTTAAGAGGGTTAAGAGAGTAAAAGGAAAAGAGAGTGCTCTTGTGTACTGCACACACACTTGGGCACTATAAAATAACTTCTGCGTAGCTGGCCTGGTTTTCAATGAAACCGGCCACCAATCACCGAAATCGGTGTGGGGAGCTATTATTATCATAAACTTTAAACCAACATCAAACGCGTTCGATTGGTCCAAACTCTTAAAACCAATTAATGATATCAAGATTCATTGAAAGAAAATCGAAAGTCAAAGACAAAGTTAAATACAAGAATTGGGGTTCAGGAGTAAGTCTGTTGCATATGCGTCTATGTATTTAATTTAAAGGAAATAAATAATGAACACTGTAGAATTCCGCTACCGCACGTTAACACGCATTAATACTGGCTCGCCAATGCGTCTCACCCGCTTGGCCGATAAATGATGACTGACGTCTAAACTGTCACCGTGACACGTCAACTGTCATCTGTGGCTAGAGCACTCGAGACAGTACGATATCTATGCTTACATACACAGTCATCAAATAAGTGTTGCGACAGCCATACATTACAAACATCCTAATATCCCACTTTGTTTTGGCAAGTTATACCTACTGCCCTATTTATACACCATGATGAATCCCTAACCGCTCTTTTAAACTCCATAAAAACCACATGGCCGACATGAAATTTTAAAACATTCGCGCTTTGTGTCTGCAGATTATTTCAAATCGCTCGATCTTTATGGCAGCTGTTAAAGTTTACGAGGGATTGGTATCAGCTAACAAAAGTCTCGGACCTAGTTTGGACTTCAAAGGTATTGTGATTCAATTTGTTTATTCTGGAATCGGGAGCTCTGTGTGGCGCTGTGGTCCTGAGGGAGCATAATTGGATTTAAGGTCAATCGATCGTGTTGATTTTTTTTTAAATGGACCACGAAATGAGCGGACGGATCGCCTGCTGGTAAGTAATTACCATTTCCAATGGACACTCGCAACACCAGAGTTGTTACACTTGCTATTGATATTCTCTGCTATTGCGCATTTGCGTTCCTGAGGGTCAATTCTGCTAAATAAAACCTGCATTAATACAATTACAATCAAGTACCGATACGCTAAAACTGTCAAACGGTATTCTCGTAAACGTTAAACCAACGTGAAACGCGTTCTGATTGGTCCAAACTTCACAAAACTAGTTTATGATAACATGTCGCTTCACTAATTATACAAAGTAAAATGAAAGTCTACTTTAAATACGAAAATTGAGGTTCTGGTCCTTAAAATTCCCAACCCATTTATTTTTTTTTTGTTTCCGGGGGGAAAATTCATTACGCATACCACTCAGGCGCAGGGGGCACCCGAGTGGTGATGTGGGACTCCCGTATAGGCTAATGAGACCCACGGTATACCCACTAAAAACCACCCCCCACCTTCCTCCTCGCCGCCATGTGACTGGGCCACGGGAACGATAAACACATCCGCGACCCCGCCGACGGCAGCCGCCCACAAGCGGCTCCATCTAAGGCCCGAAGGCCCCAGGCGCACCAGATGGTAAGGTGCGCCTCCCTCCTCGGCCTCCACCAGCACTGTAGCAGACTCCCCCCGAGTCTGCTACTAGGAGGCCACGGATACCAGCCTCATCACCGGTACCCGGTGGCAGATCAGGTCTGTGGTTCTGCCACCGATCACACCTCGGTCGCAGAGTATAGGGCAAGCGGCGCACCGCAATACCGTCATGCCTCTTCCTCTGCGGCCCCACCAACGCCGTTTTGACGGAACGGCCCCGCCAGCTCGCAGGGGGTAGGGAGAGTGGCGTACCGTAATACCATCACGCCTCTCCCCCTGCGATCCCTCCACGGCCGCAGAAGATAGGGAGAACGGCGCACCGTAATACCGGCACTCCTCTTCTTCTGCGGTCCCACCTCCACGCGCGTCCTCAGCGGACATGTTCAGCCCGCTGGGAGCGCCCTCCTCGGGCCAGCCGGCGGCAAAGAGGCCGGCCCCGGTTGCCTCTTAGCTTCACCGTGGGTGACCAGTCCACGGTTACTAAGCCCCACCGCCAAAAATTCCCAACCCATCTTGGGCCTCCGGTAACCTCACACGGCGAAACACAATCCAAACGTTATACCACGCCGGTTTTCTGAGGCCATGGTATTTATCCGGTTGAGCCGGCCCCTTCGTGCCGAATCTTGGCTATCCCAAGTTTTAAATGCAATAGAATCAAGGTAGCAATTAATGTGAAGATGGAACTAGTTTGATCTAAGGAGTTATTCAGACCGTTTTTGAAGGAGTACACCAAGTTCAGAAGTTTAACGTGTCTGTTTATCTGTGTGTGTCCCAAATGGATGAACCGATTTTGATCTAGTTTATTATAATTTTTTTTTTAATTTTTTCGTTATGTAGAAGTAACTTATGTAGAAGTAACGTAAACAAAACCTAATAATAATAATTTAATTTACCATTTTCGTTTTTGTCCAAAAGTACCTAACTTGGTTACTTTAAATGAAGTTATAGAAACAACGTGAACGACAACTTTTTAATTTTTTCTTTATATTTACCCCTAAGCGGATAAAACTGACCGCAACTTCTAATAAGTGAAGAAACTTCGCAGACAATCAAGTTATTGTGATATTATCAACTCAAAACATTTGAAACAAAGTTGAATCGTCTTTGTCTTAGCCTCTGAACCTAAGTTTTTAATTTTCTTAGCAATCATCGAACATTTTATATATGTCACCGTCAAATTGTAGAAACCGTTACACTGTAATATAACTAGTGAAATTGTAAAATGTTGATAGACTTCGGACGCGAATATACTGTCTATAATTTAACACATTATTTTTCGTTAGATTATAAATATATAGTTATGAATCTTTCGACATATTTTTACAATCTCGTTAGTTATTTTACAATCTAACGGTTTTTACAATTTTACGGTGACATATACACGAGAACGGATGAACCGATTTGGCTGAAAATTGGTGGGGAGGTATCTTAGAATCAGGGAAAGGACATAAGATACTTTTTATTCCGTTCCCGAGGAACTCAAAACTAGAGAACGGCTAGACCGATTTCGCTAATTTTGGTCTTGAAATAATTGTGGAAGTTCAGGAAAGGTAAACTGAGAAATATTGAAAAAGGCGTAGGTTGTAGGAGTAGGTGTAGTCATTTATTCATTCCAGTTCATATTTAAGACAGAAAAACGTGTGTCGGGACAGTTAGTTTCTGATAAAACTTTTAATAAGTCTGCCTGAGACAAACACCTCCGTCCTACAGCGATTCCGTCCCTTGTTTATTTTCAATTTATTTCGACATCTAAGTTCTTTATGTTTTTGTCACATATGAAATTGCTTGTTGTTATTTGTGAGATCTAGGTTTGTTTAATTCAAGTACCCAGCATCTGGATCATTTATCTATCATCTGTCTTTAAGTTTTTAACAGCCTCCGTCTAGTGGTTAGAACTTTGGCTCTCGACTCGGAGGTCGTGGGTTCGATTCTCGCAATGGAACAACAAAAAATGTTGTTTACATGTTTGATTAGGACAACGCACTATGTAGGCTGATCACCTGATTGTCTGACACCGGCCACCGCCACCGAAAAATGTGTGGGGGGAGTTTTTATTTTATATTATTATCAACAGACATTAGCGCCCTGCACATTTATTTACGTAACTGCGATTGCGAATCGGACTGCGTTCTGCTGCGAGGGATCTGTGCGTTTTTGTCGTGGTAATTACAAAAAAAATTCGGTTCGGAGTGTTAATGGAACGGTGCGAGCTATTTCCCACGATCAGAATTCAGAACTCAACGTGTGACGGGTTCTATTGTGGATTATCAAGATCTAAACTTGATATTATATTCTCTATATCATACAACGTGTCGCTCATAACCTTGAGGCAATATTATACGACAGTTTAAGGCAACAAGACGAGGCGATAATATGATGCTAATAGCTACACCATGCCTTACGGCGCTTGCGGTGTGTGGCCGTTTTACATACGAAATTAAATATCCTGGTACAGTTACAGCAAACAGTACCTATGACAGTTATTACATTCCTTTATCCTCTACAGTCTATTCAGCTTCAAGACTAGTAATTTCATATGGGTGGTAGGTAAAAGGTAGTAAATGCAATACTCTAAAAACTATGGGCTAAAAACTACGTACATAATATGACAGAAAAAAATCATCATAAGTACAAGGAAAAGTCACGACATCTTGATATCAAAATATTTATAACAAATGTCAAACCTCGACTGACACAACACAAACAACCCCAAAAGTGGAGTAATTTTAGTATGGATACTTTTTGTCTCGTCACGCCTCGTCTATAAAACTTAAACTAAATATACTTAATTTCAGTCATTAGGTTGCTCCAGATTTCATAGTGAAATTATTATTATAGTCTGCACATTGTTAAGATGAATTATATTCTCATCTCGTCTCAAATATGGAGTAACTTGGTACACCAGTCTTCTGTTATTTCTCGATCACAGCATCCTCCTTCCATACTAAATCAATTCAAGGGCCAATATCATTTGTTTCGTGAATATATTTGTTTTGCAAGGTCAACTCCACTACAGTGTATCAGCGTAAGACGTTTTTTATCGCCGGGCACAGTTTGGCACAGTGCCAACCAATACGTGAGCGACGAAATGATTTCCGTTGGTCATAAACGAAAAATTACAACTTACTACCCTTTTGTTTGCAGATAAATGTTTCACCAAATCTAGGCTATTGGAGAAATACGATGACGTAGCTATACCTAACGTTAGGCATTTAAAGTTAGCAAGTGTACTTGCTTGCTAACACTTGCTAACTTTAAATCTGGTAAGGCCTGGCATAAGACTCGATGTATACTTTTACAAGATTTACAAGACCTAAGAACCAAGAATGTAATGCTTAAAACCGAGTTAAAAATATAGGCAAGCAATGAGCATTTACTTACAATTTATATTTTAACTTGTCCTGCAGTTTCCAAGGTGTTGCGACACTGACATACATAATGATGTTAATTAACAAAAACGCTTATTAGTAGCTCAAGGTTCTCTCAATATGAGAGTAATTATCCAATAAAATGCGCTAAATAATAATTAAAACAAGATTTTTTGTTATGTAATCGTAAAATGTATCGTTAATTAAATGTGAAGAATCGTCATTGAATAGACTTACAGTTTACACGAGCAGTTTAAATTGCGTATCACAAAGCTCGCAGCTGTGTGATACGCAATTTATAACTTCTGTTCTGAATTTCATCAATTTATATTCATAATAACATAAGTTAGCGAGGGCGGAAAGACAGACAAACGGACGGACGGACAGACTGAAGCAAGCAGGCAGAGCGTAACTATAAGACTTTTTTGTAGTACTATGGCATGTGTTCCGTTCACAAGCGACAGAAGCTAAACATTCATGTTACTATACTTATACTAAAGGCGTACATCTGGGATTATACGTGTACGCCCCCGCCAAGACGAACCAAGCGAAGCGCAAGGGCACCTACCAGATCACCTTTTCTCGAAGCGTTTCGTCGATTTTTTGAACCCTCAACATTTTCAGAATATATTTCCAGCAGCGAAGTAATTAAACATTTACAGTTTTAATTACATAGGTCTTATAAGTTACATTTTATTGATATCTTAAATCTCCTAATTTCGTCACTAACACTGATAATCAACAAAATTATAGCTAAAATTAAAGCTGAAATTTGGAATGTAAGCTTGTATTAGCACATAACCAACATAAAAATTGTTAAACTTGGAACTTTTATCCTCCAACCCCTTAAACTAGGGGATGAAAATTGGTAAGAGACTAACCTACGCAAATTTTTACTCTAGAGGTCTGAAACTTGTTTTAGTGATTCGTGTTATAAATAGTAACAGTAAAAAAATATAGTATCATAACCATTTTAAAAAACAATTTAAAAAATAACCCTAACAACAACAACAACCAAGCCCTCTACAAACCTAACGTCACAAACTCTACACCTTAATATAATTTTCATAATAACTTCCCACGCCGATTTCAGTAACTGTGGCCGGTTTCGATAAAACCAGACCAAATAAAACAGTTACGCAGGAGTACTATTATAGTACCCAAGTGTGTGCGCAGAACTACAGTCTACACCTTAGTCGAGTTATGTTTCTTGGCCATTTCGTTCCTACAAGAATAGTATAACAGAAAAACAGTCCGTAAACTTTTCAACTTACGCCTAATCGAATATAGCGAAATGGCCTGGCCATATATTTTGTAGAGTTTGTGTAGATAGGAACGAAGAGTTAAGGCGTGAAGAGTTAGAAGTTTAGTAGAGTCAGAAGCTCGGTTTTACAAGAGATCTAATAGGTTTTTGACAGTGCGAGTCATATGGTATAGTCTTGGCGTCACTTTACATGAAAATGTTTTTGGTGGGATACAAAATATTCCAATTTCCGACACAAAGTTCTTGCGTCAAAAGATGTCATTCTCAGGCAGCTTTATCGTGATATAGTCATAGACGTATGTATATAATATTATTATAGACGAGGCACGTTGAGGCAAAAAGTGTATCCATTTAAATCCCCTTTTGAGATTTTTGGGGTCATTTCTATTTATATTTGAAGTATGGTAAAAACAAGATAGCTGACATTTGAAGTGTGGTAAAAACCAATATGGCGTAACTTTTTATTGTATAAAGATATTATAAATGTATTTTAAATATTTTAACATTTATTTTGACAAACGTCATAGCCTATCTTGAGTTTTGAAATCTTTGGTCCAACTTGAGACTTTTTGAAATTGAAGAAAGATTTTGTGTAGGTAGGTCTCAGATGCTATTAGGTATTTCTTAAATCTGAGAGGTAGGTTTATACATTACCATTTCATCAAACGACAGTACAGCAGTCTTTAATATTAAAAATGAACCCGACTACGTAAATACAGCCTATGTTACCCGGACTATTTTTACGAATCTATTGACATTTGACACCTCATTAATTAAAATCGGATCAGTAGTTTATCGCTACGGTGGAACAAACCTACAAACACATACATCCAAAATCCGTTCCATTTGGCTTCGCCGTAATCGGCTAATAATCTTCTTAAATAAAACACGGCAAAGTTTGTCGTTGTTTTCTTGTTTTGAATTGTTTGGTTTCCATCGCAATAATAACGTCTTCGCCAATACAGTAATGAGACCTTGACGTTAGGTTAACATTGGAAACCGAATTATCATTGTTATGTTGTGAGATTAAACAATACTGAACAAATATATCTTTCTACGCGTTTCTTGGAATACATATTCGGTATTATCATATGAAATTGACGTAATTCGAATAATTTGGTATCTAATCATTGTTAAGAGCATTAACCGGCGCGCGACTCAGATTTCACAAAAACGCTACTTTTCAAAAGCAAAAATATCTAACAAAAACTGGTTATTCTGATTTTTACATGTAGAAAAACACTAGAAAATATTGTATTCTAATTTTTCCCTTATCATTTATTTTAAAATAATTTCAAACTTTTGAATAAAACTGACAAAACTAACCAGAAGTTTTTACAACTTTAGGTTCAGGGGCAATTTCAAAACATATTATAGCTAAAACCGCTTACATTTTTTAAAAACAAAAAATCTTTACAAACTTGTTGGATCCTCTTCTAGATTATCTATTTGTCAGATTATTTTTATATACGTTTCTATCTCATAAAAATAATATTTAAACAATGCGAAATTATCAGGAATTATAGTTATTTAAAATGATGATATTTATGTATTTCACTTGCTCTTTCTGTTTCTTACTTACTTATTCTAAAAGAACAACGTTTTATCTTTAATATGCCATTTAAATTTTTAAGTAAATTAGCTTGACGAATTTTATATGAATTTTTAAAACTAGTGTATAAAACGAGGCGCACGAGCGTTTACAACAGTAGTGATTATATTCTCTTTGGTTTACAAATCAGACGGCCGTGAGCCTTTCCAGAGGGTGGACGTATAGCTCTGCGCTCTGCTTTGAACTCTGTTGACCTTTATAGTGCAAACGAGATCCATCCCGATACAAAAATTTTGATATTTGGAAAATATTTTTTTATTTAATAATTAATATTGTTATTTAAGTTAATATTGTTTTATTGTAATAACAAATTATCTTCTATACAGATAAATAAAATTGAAGTGTCTGTTTGTAACTTCAAACTAACAGCTTTTCACTTATTGCATCTGAAAGTATATTCGGTACTTACAATAAAATACAATTTTTTAAATTTTTTGTCTGTCCGTCTGTCTGTCTGTCTGTCCGTCTGTCTGTCTGTTTGTTCCGGCTAATCTCTGAAACGGCTGGACCGATTTTCACGGGACTTTCACTAGCAGATAGCTGATGTTATAAGGTCTAATATAGGCTACTTTTATATTAGGGTTACGTTTAAAAATAGGGTTCCGCTTCCGTTAGTTCTGCGCAAACGAAGTTGCGGGCATCAGCTAGTTTTACATATAATAGGAGATAAAAAATAAGTTCGCACGAAAAAGAAAACATACAAATTTTGAAAATTTGGTAAAGGCAAGAGCTGCTAAAAGTTTAGTACATTTTATTATAATTAGACCCAGTAGGTGGCGCTGTTGTTAGTCTACATTTATTGCTTGCTATTTCACCTGATATCTGGGAAAAAAGGATATACCCATAAAATATTTATCTATACTTATATGAGAAACTATAGTGCACACATTTATACTGTTTTGTAAAGTATTTTAGAAAAGGTATCCTCAAATTACCCAAATAACTCAGCTGTTCGTGTTTTATGAAAAAACTATATATTATTTTTGTCCGAATTTAAGTCATCTCAGTTGCTGAACAATAAAATTGTGTCGGTATATACTTGCTTTTTTATTTTCATTCTTTATTTGTTTTATATTTACGGTCAAAGTTGCGCCAAACATCCGATGTTTGGAGGCTATTATTTTCTTAACTAATTTGAATTTTAGAAATATAAGCACATACCGACCTAGATAAGTGTAATAAAAATCGATATTACACAAACTTTGGGTCTATAATGTTTGACTTTAAAGTAAATCACCAACAACGTTTGCATGGAGACAAAACCGACTAGCGCAGCCATAATAACAATATACTACTTTGCATGTTCATTTTGTTGTTAATATGCACTTGCTTTCAAATAACAAAATTCTTGTGTTTACGGTTTAACTTCAGACAATGTGCAAAACACTCAAGTAATAAGGTAAAAACAGAAGAAGTAGAACTTCGAAATGAAGAGGTACGTATTTAATAATCCATATCATCCCCTCTAATAGCAGTAGATTCTTAATTTGTATGTACAAAGTAAACTTCTTAAACTTCTCCCTCGGAGCTGAGTACAATCAGGAGCCAAGATGGGAGCATTATAAAAGGAGAAGAATGTGTGTTAAAGAGATGGAAAGAGAATTTTGAAAGTTTGTTTTAAAGAGAGGAAGTGCAGGTACAACATCCGGCACCTTCCATGGAAACTAATATGAATGTTGATGAAAGTGAGATAAGCATGGATGAAATAGTGAAAGCGTTATAAAGTAAGATTCAAAAGAAAATGAAAGTGGGTTGAGAATGAATGAGTTACTCGTCAAATGTTTTCTCTATGCTGATGACCAAGTATTACTTGCGTCTTCAGCCGAAGTGTTGCAGGAGATGGTAACTGCTATGAGTGGAGCTTTTGTTAGAAAGGGAATGAGGATGAATGCAAAGAATACGAAACTGATGGTGTTTGAAAGAGATAAGGCAGTGACAAACTGCAATATCGTAATTGGAGATGAACAAATTGAACAGGTGAATGAGTTTGTGTATCTGGGTTCAAAGTTTACAAGAGATGGAAAGTGTGAGAGTGATATTGAAAGAAGAGTAAATGCAAGAAACATGGTGAATTGAGCTTTGCACTCCTTTATGAACAGTCGGAAGGTGTCTAACAAGGCTCGTTTGGGGTGTTGGTTCCGACACTTATGTACGGAAGTGAAAGTTGGGTATGGCAGAAGAAACATGAAAGCAGAATAAATGCAGTTGAGATGAGAGCGTTAAAAAGTATGATAGGAGTTAAACTGAGTGACAGGATAAGAAATAGTGAGTTAAGGAAACGTTGTGGTCTGAAAAAAGAGTTAGTGACAAAAATTGAGAAAGGTATGCTGAGATGGTTTGGATATCGAGTGAAAGAATGAAGAACGATTGACGAAAAAGAGTATAAGGCGAGTGTGAATAAAAATATTGTAAGAGACCTAGGCGGACGCTTCGAGACCAAATCAGGGACGTCTTGAAAAAAGGTCAAGAGTACCCTAAAGTCTAAACCAAAGAGCATGTATGAAGGGAATAATGAAAGTGAGCGAAGCGAAACAAGTATGTAAGGATCGTAGCAAGTGGAAAGAATGGTGTTAACTGCCTACCCCTACGGGAAAATGGCGTGATTATATGTATGTATGTATGTACAAAGTAAAAACTACCAACTACTTAATTACCAAGTTTTATCTACATATATGCGGCAAGCGGTAGTCTGAATTTCGAGCTTATGATTTAGAAACAAAGTTGTTTCCAAATCATTTTGCCTCGAAAAGAAACACCTTATATATGTCACCGTAAAATTGTAAAAACCGTTAGATTGTAAAAAAACTAACGAGATTGTAAAAATATGTCGAAAGATTCATAACTATATAGGTATTTATAATCTAACTAAAAATAATGTGTTAAATTATAGGCAGCATATTCACGTCCGAAGTTTATTAACATTTTACAATTTCACTAGTTTTTTTACAATCTAACGGTTTTTACAATTTTACGGTGACATATATAAATGATAAGTACATCTAGATACGTATTAGTAACTAATTCTTTTCTCCTTTAAAATAGCACCTAAATTGGTAATATCGTTTTTAACTTTTAAAACACAAATATTTTGACGTCTTGATATAAGATGTTAGTACCTGGGCGACTGAGCTTTGTCTGGAGTTTCAGTAGTGAAAAATAATTAAAAATTATAAAGGAACAATAATTATTATTAGTCATAAAAAATAACAAATATAAAAAAATATATAAAATTGTCTTGCTTAAAATATAAAATGTTTATTTTGTGTTCCAGAATCTATGTAATGTAATGTATGCATACATGCATACATTCATACATGCAAGATACGCGCGAAAAACATAACCGGGCGAAAAACATAATTTCTTGACAGTCGGGTAAAAATCAAAAAGATTTAAATAAACACATTTCAGCTGTATAACTAAATTATATTAATTAAAATAGTATAAACGTTTTATTTCAAGGTATTTTTATTTTACATAATACATAATATTATGTTAGTATTACATTACCCACTGATATTTTATGTTTTGTGTAGATATTATGTTATATTATATATTAAGTAATATGACAGAATATAATTATTATTATGATATTATGTATACCATAATCAATATTCAATAAGAATTAATATCGTTGTTATTATTATCGTAATGTAAATAAAGTAAGGCAAGTATCAATGTGGGTTAGTTGGCTACAGCCGTCGAGCTATTCACGCACACAAAGACGCTCGCTGCAGGCTGCAGCTGTGTGCGTATTTTTCACCAAAGTTGACTTCACGCGCTATGCGTTAATGCTCTTAAGTACGAAATTTAAAGTGGCAGTTTATATATACATATAGGTACTCACTACTTATAGTTCTTCAAGCAGTTTTTTCAAGTGTAACATCTTCTCTCTTTCTTGCAATTTGTGGGAGTGATTTCTTGAAAAAGGACGGAAGTATGTAACAGGAAGTTGCGGAAGCGCACGCACTATTTGATTTAACGAATGAGCACGCGGTCGTAGGGGTGGCCGTCAGATTCGAATAAAATATTTCAGTATTTAGCATTTTTAAATTTTCACATTGATTTCTGTCACTGCAAATGTTTCCGTATTTTTTACTATCGTAATATCTTCTTTCTTTTTATATTTTCATAAAATGTAACACCTCTTGTGCGACTACTGTAATGCTATCTACAGACACACGAATTTGGTACGGAGCGTACAGCGAACCATATCCGGAGACCGAATTTGGTGTCGCTACACACGCACGGATTTGGTACGGTGCAGTGGACCGTGAAGCTCGACACTCGTGTATTCGATTTTATGCTCTATTACTTTAGCACAGAGTTCTATTTACAGTGCTGTTTTTAAACGACGACGATGATTCCCGCAATTCATTGATAACGGGTAGTGATACCAACACTTTAAAAAATATTTCTCCCCAAATTTTACCCCTGATTACTTATACCATTGACAGGTCTAAGATATAATAAGCTAGAAAGAATGGTTATGTGTTTAACATAAAGACTTACGCGTGAATAACATAAAACTAACTTGTCTTAACCTGATTTCACTCCTAATACATTTTCATATCCCTGGCTATATACACACATTAAAATAATTTTTATTATTACATACAAATTGATTCATAAGGAGAAAACTCTAAACATCTTGTCCCCTAGTAAACCCCCGTAGATATTTTCCCTAATTTTGGGGGGTACATCCCTAAGTTGGCAACACTGATACCGTTGTACGGCCTAACCGCCGGGCTGCTCTACACACGCACGAATTTGGTACGGAGCGGACCAGATCCGATGCGGACAACGGCGAACTCTTCGCCTTCTTCTTATGTTCGCCGGACTGCCCTACACACACTGGGATCTGGTACGGAGCGTACCAGATCCGCTGTACGCTCCGTACCAAATTCGTGTGTCTGTAGACACCATAAGGCTCGATCTTTTTTTTTTTTGAAATTAACCAGGAAACGAGTAAATCGCCTGATGGTAAACGATTACCGCCACTAATGGACACTAGTGTTCCTAACTTGCAGTGTTACACTTTAACTCTTCTAGTTTTGCGCACTTGAATTCCTAGTCCTTTATATCCCAAAACCCTCTTAGGCTCTTATTACCTCACTAAATCGGTGAAACAACACAAGCCTTATTTCACGCCGTTCACGGCTCTTCGTCTAAATTATTTAATAATATCATAGACTAATCAAATTACTATAGACCGACAGATCCCATACAATAAAACGTACACGAAAAAAAGGTCCGGATTCTGGTTAGGTCTAGATGGCGTTAGTTACTAGCACGAAAATCAATAAATTGCACAAATTAGCGAAGTAAATCAATTATGTTCTCTTTTAAACAAGAAAAAAAAAATTTCAGTCTCTTTTCAGTGTGATTTTAAAGTTCAAAGGCTGATATTTGATAATTGTCTCTAAATCCTAAAAATTAAACTCAGTAGCTTGTTTTTAGACAATTATGGTAGATGGCGTAGTATTAGGGTACCAAATGTGATCACTAGATGGCGCGCAAAAGCATCGAATATCTCATAAATGTACCTACTTATATATACACGTACAATACAATGTGGTAATTATTGTAGATATTGATAATAATTATTGTAGCTAGGTGTTGTCCGCGACTTCGTTCGCGTGAATATGGGTTATCGCGGTTGGATAAAAAGACAACGTTAATTATTATGAAAACAAAACTAAATATGTACCTAGGTACCTACCTATCATAAAAAATAATACAACTCTTTAAAATACCAAGAAATCTTATTTTGCTTAAAATACCGACCTATTTAATAGAAAACTACACGAAATCAAAGTGTAACTTAATTAGAATATTGAATTAAACGATAAGTAACCGCAATGAAAATTAAAAATGTTTGAAATTGCGGTTGACGGTCATTTTGCAGTCGCGGACAGATCAGGTGAACTTTATTTTGAACCTTATTGCTAAGGTATAAGGTTGAAAATGATACACCGTATCTGTCCGCACGCTCTATGCTTTGGCATAAGAGCGTTTCAAATTTTTCTAAAGTTTTTCATCATACTAGCAGCCTTAGCATGACGTGGCGACGCGAGCCGAAGAAATAAATTTAAAGAAGAAATATTCTATATATTATAAAGACTGAAACTAATTGTCTAGGAGCGCCATGATGTGGAGTAGTTGACATTATTGTAAGACTAGATGTCGCACGCGACTTCGTACGCGCAAAAGGAAATCCCGCGGTAACCGTACATTTTGCCGCGATAAAAATTAGCCTATGTCCTTCCCCGTGGTCATTATAATCTATATTTGCTCCAAATTTCATCAAAATCGGTCCAGTAGTTTCGGAGCCTATTCAATGCAAAGAAACAAACATACAAACAAACAAACAAACTTTTCCTCTTTATTATATTAGTATAGAGTATTTGACGTTAAATTAAGAAAAAGTTTCTACTTTAGCCGTCATAAGAGGCCATTTTTGAGCTCATGCTCGGAAAGAAAAGAAATATTTTTTCTCATAACGACGAAGCATCAACCTTGCTGCCTTACAATAAGACCTATTCTGAAATCCGAATGGTATTAACGTTTCTTCGATCTCTCATTTTGTCGATTCTTCGGTATTTCTTGCAGGCTTAGCATGCACATCCAATGTGCATGCTAAGCCTGCTAGTCTGTGTAACAAAAGAGTTGAAAAAGGATTTCATGTGTCATATTATATGACTAATGACACTGACATTTGACTCGATACTCATGTGTACGATTTTCAACTCTATTGTATTAGCACAGAGTTCTATTTTTAATTAATTAATTCTCTGAAACCGAAACATAGCATTTTCATTGCTTTTATTGCCACAATTGTGATATACGCACTTGGTAGATATGATCGCCGATGGGTGTTTGGTCGGCGGCGGCGCGCCGACTTTTTTGGGTCGGCGGCGGCGGCGTCGGCGGCGTGACCTTGAAAGGGTTGAAGTTTGTACTTGGTAGTAAAAAAAAGTGTAGTTCATTCATAACTGTAAAATACTTTTATTTATTGGGTTACATACAATTTCAATGTAATACAATTTATGACACTTTTTTTTAGTGATGAAAAAGACAACGTAATAGTACATATTCAAAGTAGGAACTACTTTGGAATTAGAGTTAAAATGGAATTAGAGTTATGAAAACTGGTATAGGGGCATTTTCACTTAAAAGTCCCCCGCGTGAAAATTAAGGGTTTTTTTTTTACTGTTGCTTTTTTGACTTGATAGAGGTTTCATCATATTTTTATATGTTTTTTGTACTGATAAATCTACTTTATTTTCGACAAATAGCTTAATTTGTATATAAAAACCAATTATTAAGTGGACAGTGCAGCAAAATTATGGTCAGTTTGGTGACACTGAAAAACGGCTATAATATTTAAAATAAAGACACTAGGCCATTATTTTTACCTTAGATTAGTCCGAAATATTCACATTTATCATAAGAAAATAAATTTTAATCTACAAAATTATTTCAGATTTCTTAAAATTGAGATTTAAGTTCGGTTTGGTGACAATTAGTGACAGTGCGATCATTATTTTCTTTCTAGTTTTAAATTCAGTAGCCTGATTTTTAATTTGTAAATTGTATATACAATATTAAACTATGCGAAACAATTTAATAAAAAAGTAACTAAATAATGTTTAAAACAAAATTAATAAAATTTTTACAAACCACAAGCAAAATGGGACAGTCACCAAACTGACACATCTAAAATCCTTAGGGCGAGGCTAGATAATATACAAATTGGAAATAAAAGTCATATTTTTTATAAATACTAGAAACATTTATTAGTTATTTTTATTACGCTTAAGCGTTAGTACTTATATTATTATATTTTTAATTTTTTTTATACGATTTCCGAATACTATATAGAATACGAATGGTTGGTAGAAGAGGTAGTTAAAGGAATGTGAATGTTTACCGATACACGCTGTACTTAACAATGGATTAATTTTCAATTGATTTATGCATTTTAATCAGAACTAACAATAATAAAAAATGGTGTGCTATGCCTGGCCTGGGGCATACAACAAATTTTACGACGATTGCCTTCAATCCCATTTAAATTCAATATTTCAATTGACTCCATATTGAGACAAAAAGTTAATTGTTCGTTTTATTTGTTTCATAAAAAAGTTTAAAAGTTCATTGCAATTATTAAAATAGCGAATAATAATAATAAATTAATGCAAGTTTATAGTTACATAAATTACATTTTTTTTTATTATTCTAACTTATTTAATTGCAAATATACGTTTAAAATCAATTAATAAGTTGATTAAAAATTATTTGACTAACGCCCAACTCTGATGTATACCCAGCCCTATGAGTCAGTTTGGTGACTTTGGTGGTCCGTCCTATATATGACGGTATAAAACGTCACTGAACTGACGTCACATTTTCTAATTAAGGCGAGAGAAAAATTCATTCTCACCAAATAAAATGATATATTACTAAATTAATAGATTAAAACATTGCGCGAATAACACCAAAATCGATTGATAATAGTTCCACATTATGATACAAGTATTTATTTAAGAAAAACCGTCACATACCTGACTTTAAAATTGTAACCATTCACTAACACCAACAAAATACCCTCTTGACTTCGCGAATTTAACAACCCGACGAATTTCAAAATAACTTAACAACCCGACGAATTTCAAAATAACAACAACGATCCTTTATGGATAGTGTTGCCATTTTTATAAAATAAAACAGTTATAGTAGAAAAACTATTTTTATATTACCGTCACAGTGCTGACACGTCCGGTCGGTTCCAGTTTTCGGTTTTTCACAAAAATGTATTTTACGCCTATAATATCAGGATTCAATTGCCAATTTTAATCACTGAGGTGGATGAAATAGTCCACTACATGAACAAAAACTTTTAAATGTTTTTGAGGGAAAATTATCCCTTTAGTTCAGTATGTTCGTAGCCGATAAGCGTTGTGACATGCTAAAAACAGATTCTTTTGGCATTTGAATTACTTCTATTTTAATTTATTAAGCTTATTTATACAACGATTGTTGATCAGAAACTAGTTTAATATACATGGAATCGATTTAATATTATAAAAAAAAATTACATATTCATGTCCACACACAATATAACTTTTAAAACGTGTGACAGCGTAAAAGTGAGGGGGGAACTTTGTACTGAAAATGCCCATAGCCTCTTGAAGCTATGCACCTTGATCAAGGCGTCAGATGTCATAGCCATGACAGGTCTCTCAAGAAGAGATTGTTGCAGTTGTTCAAGTAGGGTGGAGGCCCATCTCCGGGAGAGGATGGGAACTTCCCCGGCTTAGCTTGTTCCGGCGCCGAGGGGACGCTCCAGTTTGCCAGAGTGGCCCTTACTTGTGTTGGAAGTCCAGTCCCTACAGAGGTAGACTGGCCGGTCGCGGGAGGTGTCCTGTGCCAGACAGATCCGGGACACTCCCCTTATAGTGGCTGAGAGCAATCCGCAGGTTTAGTTTTAGTGGGTAAACCGAGGAGTCGCGTCGGGAACTCCACATACCCCCGGGTCTCCCAGCCCGGGAAGAGCGTAACAACCTTTCCCCTATGAGAACAAAAAAAAAGGATGGAGGCCCGTTTTATCCTACCTGCCATCATGGTCCTGAGAACAACCTTCTTAGCCTCCATAATATGAATAAGCAGATACCACACTGTGACAATCGCCTCACTATAGCTGTGTATAGCCTAGCGTAGTATTGCCTTCGACCGAAGGCTTCATTTAGAGCTAAGTCTTAGGCAGGACCACAGAGCACATCTAGCCTTTTTCATAATGTCATCGATGTGTTTATTCCAAGTAGGTCCCATAATATCTAGGATCACTCCAAGATATTTGACCTCGCTTGCAAAACGTGGTAGTTTTCCCGAAGAGTGTTGGGGGTTTTAGTCCCTTCAACTTCCTCTTATTGGTGTTAGGTATCAAGACTGTCTATTAGCGGTGACTGTTAGCTTGACCATTTTTCACCAATTTTGCACCTAATTGCATTAGTCTAGCGACTACTGATGTACGTTGGCCCACCACTAGTATCAACAAGTCGGATTAGAGCTTGGCTCTCGACTACAAACATAAAAAGTTGTTTTCAAGTTTGGTTAGGACACTGCAGGCTAATCACCGGATTGTCTGACAAGAAAGGTGATCCATGCGTCGGATAGGCATGTAAAACCTCGGATCAGCGCCTGATCTCTCGCCAGTCGTGTCGGTTATCCGTCCCACTGGATTACGAGAGTAAAGGAAGAGAGAGTGCTCTTGTGTACTGCGCACATACTAGGGCACTACAATAACAACTGCTGGCCATTGGCTAACACTAAAATCGGTATGGGGAGCTATTCTTAGTATAAGGTCGTCAGCGTATCCTTGAGCATATAACCTTCTATTGTTCAGTTCTATTAGCAGCCTATTCACTACAAAGGACCACTCCTGCGGCGACAGTACCCACACCTCCCTGTGGGCATCCTTAGGTCAACCTGCTTCTGAGCGTCAACCTCATGATAGTTCATCAACTACTCAACAACAGATTAGCGTCATCACGCTACTATTTTGTTTAGCGTAGCTTTGATCCACTCTATAGTAATTCTTGAAGCCAGACTGTTAGGGTAATAGATCAGGTTTAGTTTTTGCCGAACTACATTCAATATCTAGGAAGGCGCAAAACGCAAACTTCTTATCCTCAATGGCTTTATCAATGCGATCTAATAGCTCGATCTACTAGCTCCATCAATTCAGTAGATCCTTTCTAGTAAGCATTTTGTCTTTTATGCAGAACTCTTTCGATGAGATAGGTGTCACTTAGATGGATGTTCTCCTCGTTTAAAGCATGAAATAAGTAAGGCATGAGTTAGGTAATATGAATGCTCAAATATTTATTATCATGGTATTTTGACATTCTTCTAACATAAAAATTAAGTTTTGACTAATGAATGATGATAATAATAATTTTTTACGGTTAAAATATACCTATAAGTAATAATAAATTAATTGTGGACTAGTTAATATAAGTATTTGGACGTCGTTAATGCGACAAAATATGCGGTCTACTATAAAAATTGTAACACCTATTGTAACCATATTTTTACCAAATAAACATCATTTCATTTCATTTCATAGTCACTGACTGAAATTACACGTCATTATGACTATCCCTCTCGCTCACTCGGCGCGCCGATTATTTTTCACGGCGGCGGCGGCGCGGCAAAATCGGCGGCGGCGGCGGCGGCGGCGCGCCGGCGCGGCGCTCATATCTAGCACTTGGTATACATTTTCTCCAAGTTGTTTATGGAAAAAGCTTTCCGAATTTTTAAACAAATAGTCCGAATCGTAGGCACACAAAGTCTATAATACAAGCACAGGTCAACAATAAGGCGATTAATCGGAGTCCAGGAGGCAAAATAGGTAGGTAGGTCACAGGTAGTAGGCAGATTATCAGTTCCGGTGGGCAAGCGCAATATCGTATTTGAAAGAAATCTAAAAGCAATTGAGAAAAATACAACAACACAACGAGGAACGCAATCAAAACAATCCGAACTCCGAAGTACGCAGTAGCTGCTGCACAGAACACTATTACTCGCGGAGCTGCTGACAGCTGTACGGAGTACGGACGGCGGACCGGCAGATCTTAGTGTTGCCACTTTCCGTTTTAAAAGTTTAACAATTAACTTTATTTTGAAACCTACAATTTTCTTTTGTTCTGAGATTTTTTTATTTAAATTAAATTAAGACGTTATAAACTTTAATTCAAAGTACAAAAATCGAGTTACAAGATTGTTGTTTAGGTTAAGGTATAAAGATAGAGGTGTTTCAAATTATTAAAACGCCGTTAATAAATACTGGTTATTACAGAACCAAAATAATATCTTGTCAAATAATTGTACACTTTATATAAACACTAATAAACAAAGCATATTTGAATATAATTCCAGAATGTTGGGTATCTATTTTATATGCATGGCAACATTAATTCATCCTCACACGCGCACGTAGAGAAATTTACAAATTAAAGAAAATTGAAGAAATTTTGTAGGTATAGGTAGGTATTTATTAGCGGCTCAACCATAACTTGTTTAGCGCCACCTATTGACGTTTTTTTAAATATAAGATAACTTATGACGTACTTCAAACATAGTCCTAGAGATGGCATTTTTATTTTTAAATGAATGGCTAATTTTGTAATTTGATATACTCAACGTCATCTAACGGTCAACAAGAAAATTAAAAAATGTTGTACGTTTTAATGTATGGGATCTGTCAGTCTATAGTAATTTGATTTGTCTATGATAATATATAAGGTTTGGTAAAATAAATTACGGATACTTCAGACATAATATTATGGTCTACTGCATAAGTAAAGAAGTTTAAGCAGAAAAATTGTTGTATTACTGAAACGAAAAAAATACAGGAAGTACCTACATAAACTTGCGTGGTCTGGTCAAAAGATGTCTGTGGTCCCAGACATAAAAAGCCGATATCTTCAGTCAAGCAAGCCCATTCCTACCGAATCATTGCACCTTGATACACCACACATAAGGCATAAAATCCCATGTCCAAAGACATAGAACTGAGGGATTGACCGAAACCCTATTATCTTAGGTATATTAATTATGTTCCTTCACCACAAAGAAACCATAGATTTTTACTGGTATTTTCTGTGCAGTGAATATAATATTTCAAGCAGAGCTTATTTGTCCCTTCAGGCCCACTTGCGAAGATATGGGTTAAAGTTAACCCTAGGTTCAAATATCATGCCTTCTCTTTCATAAATACGAAGAACAGAGTGAGAGATAACATGATATTTACCAAGGGTTAACTTTAACCCAGAGGGTAAATACAATTACAATCAAGTCCGCTACACTAAAACACAAAACGATGTTTTAAATACGTTAAACCAGCGTGAAACGGCTCTGATTGGTCGAAACGTCATATATTCCGTTCGTGGTAACTTTCAATCCAATCAAAGTAAAATGAAAGTCTACTTTCAATACAAGAATTAAGGTTCTCATCTGCGCTAGTAGGCCTTACGCTATCTAAATATTAGTCTAAAGTTACAGACAAAATTAACTATTTAGTGCGAGAGCCACGCTTCGGCACGAATGGGTCGGCTCGACCGGGTTAATACCGTGGTAAGACTCAATAATATATAACATCGATCGTGTACTTAGGTATAATTGATCGATGATCGATGCTATAGTACCTAGCTAGTCTAAGTATTAATCAAATCAGTTTATTCAGACACACATAAAAATAGATACAAAACAAATCTACATAATAAAATAGTATGTATCAATGATTGCATTATAACGTAGATAAAGAAACTTTAATCTGTTTTATATTATCATTATTTAAAAATATAATTGTAAAGCTACAAGATAACTTTGAAAAAACCGGCCAAGTGCGAGTAGGCCTTGCGCATGAAGGGTTTCGTACAAAACGGCTAAAAATCGCGTTGGAAGTATGGGAGCCCCAATTAAAAATATATTTAGTGTATCCTGTTTTTAGTACTCTTAGTTACATATAGCGGCAATAGAATTGCATCATCTGTGAAAATTTCAACGGTTTAGCTTTCACGGGTCATGGAATACTGCCTGGTGACAGACAGACAAACAGAAGGATGGACAGCGAAGTCGAGCTTTTACCTTATGGATACGGAACCCAAAAATTCCACTTTGAAATAATTTAGACTATGATTTTCATTACACATTTACAATGCCAATAGAATATTTCAAAATTATGCAAAATTTATAATTTATTCACAAAAGCTTTACTTTTATGATTCAACACATTTATTTATTCAATTGTACAAAAAGATTAATTATTTTCGTAATATGATAATTTCATCATAATATTACGAAAATCATTAATCTTTTTTGGCTATATGTTTATTCTCGTTGTAATTAATTATGATATACAATATGACTGAAATGTTCATTCCGTAATAAACACTAAAGAGATTTCTAATTATCATCGCAAATACACCCGCTTCACACGAAAAATAATACTTTTATAGTAGGTATAGCTTTTAATGAAATGAACCAGGAAACGAGCCGACGGATCGCCTGATGGTAAGCAATTACCGTCGCCCATGGACACTCGCAGCACCAGAGGAGTTACACTTGTAACTCTTGTGGTATTGCGAACGCCAGCACAACGCGAGCGTTTTTTCACGTTTTTTTTGTGAAGCCATTTACCCGGTTGAGCCGGCCCATTCTTGCCGAAACGTGGCTCTCCCACAAAAAAACTGCACAGAGCCGTATCGAGGTTGGTCTAGTACAGAAACGAAACGTAGGTAAAATACTTGGAAGTAGCATTAGACGACCTCTGTGGCTCAGTTAGGCTTGTAGAGTTAAGGTGTGTAGAGTCAGAAGCTTGGTTTTAGGTACATGAGAGGGTCAATCCTGCTAAATAAAACCTGCAATAATACAACTACAATCAAGTCCCGATACGCTTAAACTGCCAAACCGGTATTCTCGTAAACGTTAAAGCAGCGTAAAATGCGCTTTGATTGGTCGAAACTTCATAAAATCTGTTTATGATAACACGTCGCTTCATTTATTATGCGATCAAAGTAAAATGAAAGTCTTTTTTAAATACGAGAATTGAGGTTCAGATTAACTTTTTGTCAGTGCTATCTTGGCATCACTTTACATAAATAAGTTTTTGGTGGGATATTTTTTTTTTCGAAGAACAATAAAAAACCAAACTACAAAAAAAAGTAGATACAATATTTTGTATACTGTATCCCCCTTACTAATAAACGCTGTATAAGCTTTGAATAGTTACACAGTGTTTTGTCTCCTTCTATCGAATTAAACATGTCACTTGTGTGATGTGAACAAAACACTGTATAACTATTCAAAGCTTATACAGCGTTTATTAGTAAGGTCACTAAGGGGGTTAATCTTTACTCATCACACACACAGATACACGTTTCATTGTAAGAGTTCGAATGTCATGTTGCACCGCGTTGTACAGCGCATGTGCGATATGACCAATGTCATATGAAACGTGTGTCTTATTATGTAGTGAATAAAGTTCAATTTTGAAAAGCTGTCTTAAAAATACAGAGCCGTGTAGTGTCACGTATCGTTGCTGTATGAACTGACCCTTATATGTAGATAAGACAGGTAAAATAAAGGGCGTAGGAGGATAATTCGATTCAGGATATGGGTGTGCGGGCACAGAAAAAATACACACAGAAGACAAGTGTGACGGGCGTATATAAATTCACTTATTCCACTGTTACACTTTTATTCGTCAGACAGCCTTACAACAATTTTGAAGAAGTAATAATGGCGGCTACAGAGAGTCCTGCCCTTTTATATTACTTGAAGGTCGTTAGAACTTAACTTAACTTAGGCCTTTACATCCGTTATTGGATGATTTATACAGTATTCTCCGAGCGAAGCAACCACTCTTGAAATACTGTAGTCCTGGGACAGTCGGTTTTTAAATGTCGTATGGTTGCCCAAGCACATACGGCATTCTCACAACACAGTCAGCCTAGTCCAGAGGAATGAACTAGTCAATACGTCTGGAGCCAACCATGTGCGGGTTTCCTCACGATGTTTTCCTTCACCGTTAGAGCGTCCGTATAATGTGGTCGTTAGAGCTAGTCAAAATAAACACTTTATATCCGGTATTACAATTAAATATAAAATAACTAAATAGATCTCAAGTAAATATAACCAGTTACTAATATTAATTAGTATGTGTTTAATTATATTTGATTATTTATATCGACGCTCCCAAGCAATAACCCAGTAATAGCACTTTACTGGATTTTTTTTTTATTTCAAATTTTAAATCTATGGGCCATGATTCATGTATGAATTTTTTTTTGGATTTTTTTTATGGTTAATTACAAAAATATGACCAATGAAAGTTTTATTGCACGGAACTTCAATTAAACTGATAATTGGTATTATACTAATACCGTAAAATAATTATTGTTAAGTTTTGGTTACTACCATTACAAGATTATTGCAGTGAAATATGAGGCAGGTGTTTTCGGTAATGGTTAGTAACAATAAAGAACCTCCCTCAGAAAAAGAACAATTAGAAGAGAATTACATGCGTCACTTACATAGAAAAGAAAGGATTAGGCGAATTAAAAACGAGGAAAAAGATATGTTTGACCAAAATGAGAGCACAGTAGCAATATTTGATCTACAAAAGGTCTTAAACATTCCGCAATCTAATGTAGGGATTTTTCATTACAAACGGAAGTATCCTGTTTACAATTTTACCGTATATGACGCTTTACGTAAAAAAGGTTACTGCTATGTATGGCATTACCATGTGGCCTAAAGAGGCTGGATGGAAATTGATAGTTGTTTGTTAAAGTTAGAAGGTTATTATATCATTATTATTATAATATCATTCTACTCTGATGGTTGCTATGGGCAAAACAAAAATAGATACATTTTTGCCATAATTATGTCTATGCTGCAAAAAATCTACAACTATCCATAAGGTGATTCAATTCACGCATAAATCGAACGTAATATGAAGAATAAAGTTATCTATACCCTGGAACTTTGTAATATAATAATATATATCATTTAAATTCCAAAACGACCAGAGAAAAGGATACCGTAACAAAAGTTGAGCAATCTGATGTTTTAGATATTAAAAAACTAGTTAGACCTGCGTATTGGCGTCGGGATACAAATGGAAATGTCATCCGTTGGTCTGACGTCATGGATGTTCACGTAACGCTATCACAACCAGGGAAGATTTATTTTAAATACGATTTTGATGGACAATATTTGTAGTTAAACACCTTACACTCAACCCAATTCGGACGACAGGGACGAAAATCTATGCCAGGCTCACCAACTGATGATATCACTCTAGAGCCGACTTATCATCAGCATATACCAATAAGCAAGGCACTCCACACAGATTTACTATCTTTGTGCAATAGTGGAGCAATTCCAATATACTATCATATTTTTTAAGAATCACTTTCGTATTCTCAGGACAATACTTACATAGTTATTGAAGAAACCTCCGATAATCACGATTGATTTATTTGATTTTAATAATACAGAAGACTTGTTTCGATGCGTATTTGTTTTTTTTTTATAAACGTCATATTTCTTGTATTATATTGTGTAGTTTTGTTTCATAATCCTCTTGACAACACTTTTATGAAATATCAGTATACGACAAATACAATTCAAATACATAAAAGTACTTTGTGGTATTCGGTTTGTACTATTTAGAGACGGTTTAGATTACACGGCAATAAGACAGTTAAAGAACTTTACAGTTACTCTCTTCATTGAAAAACTTGCTTAAATGGCCAAGTAAATAATCATTATTGTACTATACTATTGTAAAAAATACCGCAATAATCTCGTAAGTTGATATTACTAAGTTCATCTTTATAATTCAGTAAAGTAAGATAAAATTACTGTTAAAACGTTACAAAAACATTTTACGTAATATATACTTTTATGTATTACATAAATATTTGTATATGTACAGTAATACTGATACTTTAAGGTTATTCTATAAAAAAATACATTTCATTTGATGTATATAACATGGCATAATAACGATTCACTGAAAAGATATAGCTAAAAAACACAAAATATGTTCTCCTGAAAATTTTGAGTTTTGCGATTACTGGGTTATTGCTTGGGAGCGTCGATATTTAATATAAAATGTATGACTAAATTCTGGTGTGACGTCATTGGTCATAACCATCATGTTAACAATAATATAATTTATAATAATTAGTTGATTAATAATTGATTAAATATGAAGCCAAATTGGTATTAATAATAAACAGATTAAATGTAAAATATTTTACGGATACGGATGTATCATTATGACTGTCCAGACTGAAGTCTGCTAGTGGTTGCTAACAGAAGCTACAATATTAGATCTCTCACTATCAAAGGCGATAGGACAGTGCAGTGTTCTGGAATATAGTGTCTCCATCGCCCCCAAGAGAAACTACATTAACCTAACCAAGAGCATTTCAAGTCATGTCTAAGGAGTGTTCCGTGATTATCAACGCGCAATAGATTTTTTTTAAATTACTTGTGAAGTTACTGTCGGATTTCGCTCAAAATAGTTTTCCTAGAAAGTATTTTACAAGAGCTTTCAGTACGGGAAGTTACCAGTTTCTATCTATTAATGTTTAGAAATACTAGGTGGGGGACCAATTTGTAAGCCATTTTGAAGGACGACTACTCGAAAATAATACTTATATAATAATATAAATAATACTCGAATCCCAAGTGACGCACAAGATAGATAGATAGATTTATTTGCATAGAATGTAGGTAAATACAATTAGATGTTACAATGATTTTAGAGCCACCTTACGGCATGCAAAAATTACACAATTATAATAATGATTCTTTTTTAAGAATTTTCAAATATATATTTTTAAACATAAAAGAGCTTGCCTTTGTGTCTATTTCTCTGCAGGCAACATTCGATCCAAACACGAATTTAAGTTTATTATTGACTTAAAGTTTGGACTATAGAAGTTACACTGGAGCCCAAGTTTGCAAATGACCTGCAGGCAAAACAACGTAATGAATTCCTGAAACTATCAGTTTATTAATAACTTTGTTAAGAGTTTGAATTTTGATACATATTTATAAAGTCACAAGCCAACGAGCCTTAGGCCTGACATTACGAACTTCTGTAAACTCTTTCATAACGAATTTAGCTACAATATAATGAAGTTTGTGTCCAAAAAAACATACAAAGTAGGGTTTAATGAACCCTTTATTTTTTGTTGCCCCGCCCACATAAATACAGTATCCCACGGAAATACTGTACTTTTTCGGGATAAAAGTACCTAGCTTTATATGTGTTAATCCAGGGCTTAAACTTTTACCATGCCAAAAATCCGTTCAAAATCAAAATTAAAATCCGTACAGTACTTATATATCAAACAGTAACAAACTACCACCCATCCTCACAAATTTTCACACCTATATTCTATATATCTATACTAATATTATAAATGCGAAAGTGGTGTCTGTCTGTCTGTCTGTTACCTTTTCACGCTTTAACCGCTGAACCGATTTTTATGCAATTTGGTATAGGTAGACATACTTTGGGTCCCAGGAAAAGGACATAGGATATTTTTTATCCCGAAAAAGGAGTGTTCCCGCGGGATAATGTATTTACGCGGGCGGAGCCGCGCGCAAAAGGTAGTAATATTATAAATGCGAAAGTGTGTCTGTCTGTCTGTCTGTCTGTTTATTACCTTTTCATGCAATTTGGTATAGACATACTTTAGGTCCAAGGAAAGGACGTAGGATATTTTTTATCCCGAAAAAGTAGTGTTCCCGCGGGACAATGTGTTTATGCGGGCGGAGCCGCACGCAGAAGGTAGTATTTTATAATGTAGCAGGATTATAGGATAATCCAGGATTTCCTTTGTCGTGCGTAACCTGTGTTAATAACCTGACACTGACACACGGCGAGTATTTTGTATCGAATAATACAGGTAAACGAGCAAACGGATTGCCTGTTAGTAATAACGCCGCATACGGACAGCAGAAGAGGAGTTACAGGTGCGTTGCCGGTCTTCTCGGTCAAACACTTCTCAAGTTGTATTTCTCCTTCTTTTTTCCAAATGGAAGCCAAAAGGAAGCATTTAAATAATTTCGGCAGTCTATCTATGTATGTAGTCTATGTATGTATGAATAGGTTTGTTTGTTCCACCTTAGCGTCTAAACTACTGATCCCATTTTCATGAATGGAGTATCAATAGATTCGTAATAATAGACCGGGCAACATAGGCTATAGAAATTGACGTAGTCGAATTAGTTTTTTTTTTATTATTAAATATAGTGGGCAAGCGAGCAGACGAATCGCCTGATGGAAAGTGATTACCGCCTCCCATGGAAACTCGCAATACTGGAGCAGTCGTAAATGTGCGTTGGCGGCCTTTATCCTGAAAGTTCTCCCGTCGTCAACTTTTTAAAACTAGCCTACAAAATAGTATTCTTAATTAATTCACTGCTCGTACATTATTAGGTGACAAGAAAATGTATGCACAAATCGCGTTCGCGTTAGGGAAAATATATTTATTAACACTCGCATCCCGTAATCCTTGTCAGGAAGGAAATTATAAAACATGTTTTGTTGTGTTAATAATATTAAGAATATTAACTACAATACTTCTACTAATTCTCTTAGAGGAATTGAAACTCGGGCGAGGCTATTTAGATTTGAACAATCAAAAAATAAAACGAATAACTCAAAAATAGTACATAATATAATATAAACTACATCCTAGGTTATTTTTCTGAAAACTAAAACTAATTAACACTGCACAGCTGCAAAATAAACTACAAGTATATAGATATACATCGAAGGCTTGGAGATTTTCGAAAGCAAATACAAATTAATAGTTTAAATTTTTTATTTAAGGGTCAATCACACCGAAACGAAACGATACGCGAGTACGCGACACGGCGCTGCATTTTTAAGGTAGCTATTTAAAATTGAACTTTATTCATTAGATTAGAAGATACACGTTTCGTTGTCTCTTACAACGAAACGTGTATCTTCGTAAATCTTCAGCGAATGTCAGCGGTGTGCAGCGTGTGCAGTGTATGACTGATGTCATATGAAACGTATATCTTTTCATGTAGTGAATAAAGTTCAATTTTGTACAGCTATCTTTAAAATGAAGCGCCGCATTGCTTCGCGTATCGTCGCGGTGTGAACTGGCCCTAAAACAGGAGTAGAGAGAGCATTTTTGTGTTTTCCTACGAACAAAAAGTGAAAATTAAATTCTAAAGCTTATTTCTATATAGCAAAGTAGATAATTTTACAACTTAAAGACTTTCTCAGTACATTGATAAGACGATAAAAAAATAAAACTTAAAGCTTTAACATTCAACCCTGATTAGCTACTTGCGGAAAATAATAAATAACACAAGGTGAAAGAAAAATGTTATATTCAAAGAAACGTCACTTAGTTATAAAAAATATCCGCAGCTTTAAGCTTGTGAGAGCTTTTCGCCCCTATTACGTATTCAAAGAAACCCGCGGATTTTATTAGAAAAATAAAAGCTTGTGAAAACGCCGCAAGTATAGTTAGGTATTATGCGTAAATTAATACATAAATCACACGTGTAGATTGAGGGTATTTATTTTAAAGTGTTTAGAATAATTTTGGAACAGAACCTCAATTCTCGTATTTAAAGTAGACTTTCATTTTATTAACACGCTATTAACACGCTATATTATTAACTTCACCTGTATGTAAGCTCGCACCGAATGGTGCGAGGCACATTAAACCTAAATATCAAACTCGAAAGAGCTCGTTTGGTAAAGTCTACGCTCCGACCGTCTCAAACCGGAATTAGAAACCCCGAAAGCTTTCAACTCGAGCTACAAAACCGCTTTGCTAGCCTGGAAAACTACGCGTCAGTGGACGAAATCAATGACAGGTTCACAGAGACTATCCATGCGGTTGGGTCAAAGTACTATGAAACCCGCCGTAGAGGTAAGCCACAGAAAATCTCCGACCACACGTTTACACTAATGGCTAGGCGACGCACCCTTACTCTTCAAACCTCTGACGATACTAAGTCTTATAGGCAGCTTAACAGACAGATATCAAAGTCTTTGCGGCACGATATTCGTCTCTTTAATACTAGAAGTATTGAGGACATGATACAGCGAAACAAGGGCTCAAAAGTGTTTGCAAGAGACACGTCTGTTGGGCAGAGCCGGTTGACGAAGCTGAAGACAGAGGATGGGAAAGTTGTGTCAGCCAGGCCCGAGGTGCTCGCAGTGGTCGAGAGTTTCTATGAGCAACTTTACACCTCAGTTGCCAAGCCTGTCGTTAATCTGGCTGAAGATCCTAGAGCTAGACTAACCCGACATCACACGGAAGATATCCCGGACATCAGCCTGTACGAGATTAGTATGGCTCTTAAACAGCTTAAAAACAACAGGGCGCCGGGCGAGGATGGGATCACCTCGGAGCTGCTGAGGTCTGGTGGAACACCAACACTCAAAATGCTCCAGAGACTTTTTAATTCCGCCTTGTTCGAGGGCAAAACGCCAGAGGCATGAAGCAGGGGCGTGGCAGTCTTGTTCTTCAAAAAAGGAGATAAGACTTTTCTGAAGAATTACAGACCCATTACGCTGCTGAGCCATGTCTATAAGCTGTTTTCGTCGTCTCGAACGGAAGCTTGATGACTTCCAGCCTCCCGAACAAGCCGGTTTCCGAAGAGGCTTTAGTACCATAGACCACATACATACGCTACGGCAGGTTATACAGAAAACCGAGGAGTGTAATCTGCCACTGTGCTTCGCGTTTGTGGACTATGAGAAAGCCTTTGATTCAATTGAGACCTGGGCGGTGTTAGTCTCTTCAGAGATGCCGGATCGACTACCGGTACATCGAAGTGTTAAAGTAGGTTAGCCACCATGTCCGTGCGAGTACAGGAGCATAGCACAAAGGCGATTCCATTGCAGCGCGGCGTTAGACAGGGAGACGTCATCTCTCCGAAACTGTTTTCCGCTGCATTGGAGGATGCGTTCAAACTCCTGGACTGGCAAGGACTTGGGATCAATATAAATGGTGACTACATCACTCACCTTCGATTTGCCGATGACATCGTGGTTATGGCAGAAACACTATGCTAGAAGACCTCTGTAGAGTTTCACAACAGGTGGGACTTAGTATGAACATGGATAAGACGAAAATTATGTTTAATGCCCATGTTATACCCACCCAAGTGACCGTTGGAAATTCTACGCTCGAAGTTGTTGACGACTATATATACCTGGGGCACAAAGTCCAGTTAGGTAGGTCCAACTTCGAAAAAGAGGTCAACCGTCGAATCCAGCTCGGCTGGGCAGCGTTCGGGAAACTCAGAAACATCTTCTCGTTAAAAATTCCTCAGTGCCTGAAGACAAAAGGTTTCGAGCAGTGTGTGTTACCGGTGATAACATATGGAGCCGAAACGTGGTCATTCACAACGGGACTTATTCAAAAGCTTCGTGTCGCTCAAAGAGCTATGGAGAGGGCTATGCTTGGAGTCTCTCTACGTGATAGAATCAGAAATGAGGAAATCCGTAGCAGAACTAAAGTTACCGACATAGCCCAGCGCATTAGCAAGTTAAAGTGGCAATGGGCTGGACATATAGCCCGTAGAACCGATGCCCGCTTGGGCCGAAAGGTTCTTGAGTGGAGACCACGAACTGGACGCCGAAGCGTAGAACGGCCTTCCATCAGGTGGACAGATGACCTGAGAAAAGTCGCAGGGAGTCGGTGGATACAGGCCGCGAGCGACCGGTCGCACTGGAAATTTATGGGGGAGGCCTATGTCCTGCAGTGGACGTCACCAGGCTGAAACGGTATGTAAGCTTGTTTGCTTGTATGTAACTATCGCCAAGCAACCGTTTGAAGTTGACGGTTGCTTGGCGACCGTCAACATCAAGAATATCGAACTAAAAAGTTGAAAATAAATATAGTTTAAAAAAAAAACTAAAAAAACACGCTTTTTAATATTGAACTAAAAAGTTGAAAATAATTTTAAAAATACTAGTATAATTGAGGGAAAGGCGTGGGGCGCTTTGTGCCTATATTTCGTATATCGAGCGACCCACGCTTTTCCCTCAATTATACTCTTTGATTAATTATTACATATTATATAATATTATCTATGTTTATACCTAAGTACTAGTATTTTTAAAATTATTTTTAACTTTTTAGTTCGATATTAAAAAGCGTGTTTTTTTAGTTTTTTTTTAAACTACTTATATATTTATTTTGATTGTATTGTAAGTGAAGTGACATGAACTGTTTTTATGACGTTTCGACCAATCAGAGCGCGTTTCACGTTGGTTTAACGTTCATAAAAACACTGTTTGTGAGTTTTAGCGTATCGTTATATTTATTTAGCAGAATTACTCCTCAGGTTTGTGTAAGCGACTTTTAGCTCTTCTTCGTCTAGTCTATTGTTGCAGACGGATTGACTTATTGGTCAATCGTGAAACGCGCTTCATCAAATAATTAGAAGCGGTAGCCTCAGTCGGCGAAACACAACGCAAGCGTCATTTCAAGCCTGTTTTCTGTGAGGCCGTGGTATTTATCCCGTGGATGGCTCCACTCCTTCGTGGCGTTTGCAGTTTTATCCTAAAATTAGTTAAAACATAGGTACCTAAACCTATATACTCAATAACATTCGCATTTATCTCCTCCAGTGGCGTAGGGTTCCTATAACTCCATTCCTATCGGCTTCATTTACCACTTACCTTTTGCAGACCCTCATCCAAATCCTAATTAACCTAACCTAACTATTATACAGACTAGGGCTTCTCTATGAAGGAGAACCAGCCTTCGCTACTGTTACTTAGGTTTGTATCAACGCGAAAGTTTATATGTATGGGTGTTTGTTACTCTTGTTACTACTGCTTGTTGTTACTGATGCAATAACTATTTAACGGATTTTGTCGAAAATTTGTGTGGATATGTCACCGTAAAATTGTAAAAACCGTTAGACTGTAATAAAACTAGTGAAATTGTATAATGTTGATAGACTTCCGACGCGAATATTCTGCCTATAATTTAACACAATAATTTTCGTTACATTATAAATATATAGTTATAAATATTTCGATATATTTTTACAATCTCGTTAGTTATTTTACAATCTAACGGTTTTTACAATTTTACGGTGTCAGATATAAGCTACTTTTTATCGTAGCATACCTAAAGTACGGTTACTCGGGACTTATTTTTGCGCGTACGAAGACACAGGCAACATATTATATTATCCAAGTATTACGATATTAATATACATATTTTTTTGTATTCAATACACATAGCAAGCTTATGTAGCTACGAAGTACCTAACACTGGACACCTTTTTAATTTCGTATTCCTTTGCCAGAAGTCATGGTTGTGGTCATAAAATCTTATGTAATGATGATAGCTCCTTATTTTGTGTTAACTGTTACTGCAGTTAATAGCTGGTGTGTTCTGTAATGTTATTTTTATAGTCCTTTTAGTTTATACACATCTCGTGACCGTTAGTTTCTAGGTCATAAGGATCATGTGGCTCCCCACACCGATTTCGGAGACGGTGGCCGGTTTTTCTGAAACCAGGCCCATAACCGGCTAAGCAGGAGTTATTTTATAGTGCCCAAGAGTACTCGCTCTTCATTTACTCTCGTTACCCTGTGTGGGATAGATGACCGATGGATGGATACCGACTGGCGTGATCAGGCGCAGGTCCGACATTTTACATGCCAATCCGACGCATGGATCACCCTTCTTGTCTGACAATCAGGGGATCTGCCTGTATTGTTCTAACCGACCGACCTAACCAGACTTGAATACAACATTTTTTGTTGATTCAACGCGGGGATCGAACCCACGACCTCCGGAGTTGAGAGCAAAGTTCTAAACCTCTTAGCCTCACCTCCGTGGACAGCGCGGGCGGACGCATCCACGGATGTGGCTATAGACTAAGCTAAGCAGTAAGTTGCTCTATCAAGAACACTGTTACCTGCCTCTTTGTTTGAACGGAAAACTCACCCAATGGGAACCATAAATTAGAGAAGTATAAAAAGTGGGTAGGTAGGATAGGTATTTATATTATATAATTATGTAAGATATATAAATTATGAACGTGACAGTTTGTGAGGATGGATTCATGATTGCGTCTCTTTTACGCAAAAACTGCAGAACGGATTTCGAACGAAGTTGCGGACAAAAGGTAGTCCAAGATATAAACTGAAATTATCTGTGCCGAATTACGGCCCGCTTCAATAACCTATCTATCTATAATTATTTGTTAGAAACTTCAAAATTGTATCGCGAAAAACCAGCAAATGATTGAATGGCGATCTTTTTAACAAATAGTTATTGGTAGATATGTATTAGGTAGGTTATTGAAACGGGCCGTTAGTCAATTTTCTTTTTATTTAAACAACAGTGTAACGAAACTGGATTTTTTACAATATCAGCAAAACAGCAATGAAGATGATTTGAATTCGAAGAAGTAAAAGACAACATTTTTGGTAAATGTCTTTATGATAATTTATTTTCGTCGTTTTTGGTAGGAATTTGAATAAAGTAAATAAATAATTGATATCGAAAGCAAAAGGTCGGCATTTACATAAAACAATTGGTGTTTTTGCGCTGAGCCCATAGCCCCATACGAACCCAGATTTAAATGTCTCTGAAAGAAAATTTAATAAAAACAGGTTGGTTAAAACATACCTCTGAAATACGAATTTACATATCAAAAAACCTTACTTATTTACCATGATACTCAACCAGAAATTTTAAAGGCAGTAAAAGTTACATTTTTTTTTCTCTTACGCTTGTAGCCTTTACTCCTTTAGAAACTGAGACCGCGATAACTTAATATAAAAACAGGAATTCCGTTTGTAAGTATAGTAGGTAACTACATTATTTGCAAGAATTAGAACACTGTATTATTTTGTCCAAAATATCCCAAATTATCGTCGCCAACAAATGTTGCCCCTAGTAATTTATCAAATTAAATCACTCGGATAAAAAAAATAGTAAGATAAAATCTACACCATTTAAATGACGAATAACATCCCCTGTCGAAGGTTTGCGACATTTAAAATGCTGAAAGATGAAGGGTCATTCGTGTCGTTTGAGACCCTTAACCAATGAACGCTCCAAGAAATATGGAATTTTTTTAATGACGGATGATTTTTTTGCTGTTCTTTTATAAATTTTGTCCATTACAAAGTAAATTTAAAAGGATTTTAGTAAGCCTAAATTCTGTTTCAAAGGAAAATAAGCCTCTACTAATGATCGATGATTGAGCTCCATCCAAAGGGTAGATCGTTAGTACTGAAGCTAACACGTGTCGATTTGATCCGCACGATTTGAGTTCGGTGGAAATTCGACCAAATAAACAGATAGGACGTGGATTGCGAACGTCAAAGACGTGTAAACGAAGCTGTAATACAGAAAATAGATTAACTGGTCAAATTTTGGACATTACGCAATTGAAATAAAAAGGTTAAAAAGGTAATAGAGCTGTTATGTTACACATTGGAATCCCTTAACGAATCATATTCATGCAATGAATTGACATTGCCAAAAACAAAAGAACCGCAATTTAATTAACTAGCTAAAGTTCAACATTTAGGCGACAGAACCATGAAAATGCCAAGACCACCGTTTAAAGCTACCAAAGAGAATGACTAAATACGAGTATTTCAGTGTAAATGGACTAGGAATTTCGCTCAGAGAAACGACTGTAAGCGACACGGCGAAAATCAATCCGTATAAATCCTCTCTTTAGCGTATCGGAGAATCGGATTTAAATAAAAAGAAATGAAGGACACAGAACAAAAAATATTGAGAACAAAATAATTTAAATTGCTGAGAATTAAAGACCATTAAATCGACTGATGGTTCTTATAATAACGCTAATACTATAATTCCAACAAATAGAAGTTCAATCTATCTCATAATATAAGTCATATCAAACATCAGTTGAGTCCATTTTATAATGATAATGACATCTGCGTTTAAAAGTACATTAAATAAACCATAAATCATGTTTATTGCCATCGACGGTTGTCAATACTTGATTAAGTATTAATAATTCTGTTAATTTGGCTACGAGCTGCTAGCATTCAATAAAAATACACGTCGTGTCATGTGGTCAGAAGGTCGTTTCTACTGATAAAATCCTGCAATATAATAACAGTAACGACCTAGTTCCGATATGTTAAAACTGCGAAATGGTATTCTCATAAACGTCAAACCAACGTTTAACACGTTTTGATTGGTCAAAACTTAAAAGTCAGTTTACGATATTAAGACGATTCATTTATAATTCAATAAAAGTAAAATTAAAGTGTAGGTAAGTTAATTACAAGAGTTTGGGGTTCTGTTCAGATCCAATTGAAACTTGTTGTAATATATTTTTTTACCTATAAGTTCCATAAGTAAATTTCAACTGTGCCACTATTACAGCTATGAAAATTCTAAATGTATCTGCGCTACCTTTTAATCTGTTTTCGGTCATTGCTTCAGAGAGATTGGATGTTGTTCAGTTTAGAAAATGCTCCACGTCAAAGGCCAGTGGGTCATGAGTTCATGGCATTATTCTCATGTTTACAGCATTTAAAATTTCAGTTACGTCGTGCTCAGGTGCAGGTGGCATTTATTGCAAAGCGGGATATTATTGTTTTGGGCAATGGGCGATCGCAGTGGGATCAGTGGCGGATCTACGACTCGATATGCCCCCCCCCCCTCCCCCATTATTCTTACGGCTTCTATTTGTTCGATATTTCGAATTCTTGTCTCAAGGATTTGACCTATTTGGCGCCCTCGTGAAACTGCCGCCCAGGACAAGTGCCCCCAGTTGCCCCCCCCCCATAGATCCGCAGTTGAGTGGGATATAAATCACGATCTGTTTTATAATAAAAACTATTTTTTTTTCATTCTACAGGGTCCTCCCAAATAATTATACTTAACCTACGAAACAAAATGAAAGTTGTCAAGGCCATGGCTGGTTATGAAGGTTTAATATCTGCTGCCACTTGCATCGTCACAAGCCAGCTCTGTAGGAACGTATAAAAAAACTATACAATATAATAAAAGATTGGATAAAGTTTTTGACTTACCTATCTTTATATAAGCTGCGTTTAAAGTTAATAAACTTAAAAGGCATAATCTAGCCGCTAATTACGCAAGGTGTTTCAACATAAATCACCGAGACTGAATTGTAGATAAATTAAGCATTGTAAACAAAGCCACAGGGGACCACTAGACACATTTGGTAATATCCAGCTCTGTATTCATAGCCGATTGATCGCCTCACTTAACGATTATGATACTATTAATACCAATATGCGGAATAGATAATGAAACATATGGGATTGAGCTAACCTCGATTGCCATATAGGTCATATTGGTAAGAGTGAATACCTTACGGATAATATATTTAATTACAACCGTTCCAAAGTACCTACCACGTTTTATCAAACGCCTAAGATACTATTAATACCAATATGCGGAATAGATAATGAAACATATGGGATTGAGCTAACCTCGATTGCCATATAGGTCATGTTGGTAAGATTGAATACCTTACGGATAATATATTTCATTACAACCGTTCCAAAGTACCTACCACGTTTTATCAAACCCCTAAGATACTATTAATACCAATATGCGGAATAGATAATGAAACACATGGGATTGGGCTAACCTCGATTGCCATATAGGTCATATTGGTAAGATTGAATATCTTACGGGTAATATATTTAATTACAACCGTTCCAAAGTACCCACCATGTTTTATCAAACGCCTAAGATACTATTAATACCAATATGCGGAATAGAAAATGAAACATATGGGATTGGACTAACCTCGATTGCCATATAGGTCATATTGGTAAGATTGAATATCTTACGAGTAATATATTTAATTACAACCGTTCCAAAGTACCTACCATGTTTTATCAAACGCCTAAGCGTCTGTAGCCAAGAAGTATATATATTGGTAAATTGGTACATGTAAATATAGCAGCATGATCCACAAGTCGAATTTAGACCCGTGCTCCAAATAAAGAGACATTTGTGGACGATGATAATAACTCCCCACACCGATCCCGTTGACAGTGGCCGGTTTCATTGAAACCAGGCCAGTTACGCAGGAGTAATTTTATAGTGCCCAAGTGTGTGCGCAGTACACAAGAGCACTCTCTCTTCCTTTACATTCGTAATCCAGTGGGACGGATAACTGACACGACTGGCGAGAGATCAGGCGCAAGTCCGACTTTTTACATGCCCATCTGACGCATGGATCATCTTTCTTATCGGCCAATCAGGTGATCAGCCTGTATTGTCCTAACCAAACTTAGAAACAACATTTTTTGTTGTTACAATGCGGGAATCGAACCCACGGCCTCCGAGTCGAGAGCCAATGCTCTAACCACTAGACCACGGAGACCACTGTTGGAAGGAGGACGATGATAATAACAATCATAAAGCAATGAGAATGTTATTAGAATATAATATTGTGTCTTACTATCTAATTAATACAATTTTTAGCGTTTTTATAGGTAGAAATGGAATATTACAAAACCTTCTTCCTTCAAGATACCTGCAAATTATTATTTCAAGTGTAACTTGTTGCAGAAATGATAAAATGTAAAAGAATAAAAAAGGAGTTAGAGATAATAAAATTAATTCCGTTGAAGGCAAGAAATAACAAAACCAACCTTTACTTAAACGTAAAGCCATTGTTCAAGATTGTAAATCTTAAGCGAAACACTCGATAGGTTGCTAAGTAAATCAACGCTTTGAGGGATCGTACATTTTTATGGCTCGGGAGGTTGAAAGAAAATTCTGTGTTATCTCAGTTGGAAAATATGACAACTATATTCAAGTTGGTCTGCCCAAATAGTCCTTTAAATGAAATTTAGTACGCAGGGAGTTTTCAGGGAGAAAAATCGGTCTAGCTAGGTTTTATCCCTGCGCATTTTTAAGTTACATATTTATTTTCTTTCGTCGTGCAGTAATATAATATTATATCAATAACTAGCTGTCCTGACACACATTCTGTCTTAAATATGAACCGGAATGAATAAATGGCTACACTTACAATGCAACCTACGTCCTAGTCCTACACCTACTCCTACAACCTACACCTTTTCCAATATTTCTCACTATTTAAACCTTCCCTGTCTCCCAGAACTTCCGCGATTATTTCAAGACCAAAATGAGCCAAATCGGTCCAGCCGTTCTCGAGTTTTGAGTCCCTCGGGAACGGGATATAAAGTATCCTAGTATGTCCTTCTCTGGTTTTAAGATACCTCTCCACCAATGTTTAGCCAAATCGGTTCAGCCGTTCTTGATTTTTAAATAGTGTAACTAACACGACTTTCTTTTATATACGGAATGTGGTGGGTTCAAACCCCGGTAAAATATTTTTGTGATTTTTTAAAATCTACTAGAGCTCCGAGAAAAGCTTGGTTACCCAGGTACTATAATATTTTATTAGGTATATAATGTAATTCAAAATGACACAGGCCCTTGCCAGTTTTTACGGTTTATATTTTTAAATTGCCTTTAAGGGCACTAAGTATGTGCCCCATATATAAAAAGTCTGTCACACTATACTATAATTTAGTTAAAGTATAGTTTAGAGAAATTTCCAGTCTGATGTGTGGCTGTCTGATGTGGTTACGCACGCAATGAAATATAGTGTCATGTCCGTGAATAACGGCATTTCCAATTATGCCGTGTTGTGACGCGATAATTGAGAGAGGAAGGATTTAAAGAGCGTCACGTAGCCTTTATATATTATGCACTTTGCAGATAATTTTAAATTTTATGGAATTAAAGAAATTGTATGGTGTCTATACTAATATAATAAAGAGGAAAAGTTTGTTTGTTTGCATCGAATAGGCTCCGAAACTACAGGACCTATTTTGATCAAATTTGGCACAGATGTAGAGTAGACCACGGGAATGAACATAGGCTACTTTTTATAACGGAAATATGTATGGTTTCTGTGAAATTAACTTTTGCGCGCACGAAGTCGCGGGCATCATCTAGTATTAAATAAATATATTGACTTAAAGCCTAGGTATCTGGTCGTTTGATGAAATTATTTTCTTATTTAGCTAGGTACACCGTACATATTTGCTTTTTACCCGATGATCTGATGGTAAACAGTGATGTGGTGTTTGACGTGTCTGTCTGTGGTATTCTAGCTCCCAAACGGATAGACTGATTTTGGTCTAGTTTTTTTTGTTTGAAAGCTGACATGATCGAAAGTGTTGTTAGCTTAACGTGATTCATTATCATCAGCTCGCTATTTGCTTGACAAATTACTTAAAGAAAATTATAGTTGTTTGTGTGAAAAGTGATGTGAAATACATTATTTTTTGTGTTTTGGATGTTTATGTGCTTTGTCTAGACTCTAGTATAATATGTCACCGTAAAATTTTAAAAACCGTTAGATTGTAAAATAACTAACGAGATTTTAAAAATATATCGAAAGATTCAAAACTATATATTATTAATCTAAAGAAAAATAATGTTTTAAATTATAGGCAGCATATTCGCATCGGAAGTCTATAAACATCTTACGATTTCACTAGTTTTATTACAATCTAACGGTTTTTACAATTTTACGGTGACATATAAGTACACTATACTGCATATCGTCCAATCGGCCTGACGCTACCGATTGATAAGTTCAATATTAACATCTGACTGTCCTCGCTTGATAGCTTCGGTATAATAATAAATGTGGAAGTTTGTGAGGATGTTGGCGCGAGTTTCTTACGCCAGTTCTTCAAGTCGGGCTAGTTCCCCAACCGGTGGTAGGCATTATCTAGGACAACTCTATGTGTTATAACCTATATGGAAATAAAAAACTTCAGTTTGATGGATGGATGGATGGATGGATGTATGGATAGACATTTGTTACTCCTTCACGCAAAAACTACTGAACGGATTTTGATGAAATTTGATATGGTAGTAGTTTAGGCTCTGGATTAAATAACTAAATAAACATTTATTCAACACTCACATTCACATTACACTGCATTATCACAAGGTATCAGAAATAAACAAACTATCACTAATATACAAAAAAAAAAATTAAAACATAGGCTACTTTTTGTCTCGAAAAAATACAGTGTTCCCGAAGGCTACTATATTTACGCAGGCAACAGCTAGTTATGAATATGAAAATATGCCTATGGCCTGTGTGCAAGCCAATTTGTATGACACAAATTGTAGTTAACTTCTTCACGGCGCGGCGAGTAGTGACCAAAAACTCGCACACAAGCCACAGCACAGATGTATCATGTACTATCGAACAAGTTGACGACCAGGCATGAGTAGGGTTACCATATCTCAGGATTTGTCCTGAGATTTCAGGATTTTTCGACTCTTCTCAGGATTCCGGCCGGATTTAGCAAATCTAGTGATAGCTCAGGATTTTCAATAAAACACAGGTTACATTTTAAAGATTTCTCTTATTAAACTACTAAAAATAATTTTCTTTTAGTAACAATTGCAGTTAAAATCAATACTTATTTATCAAAGTGAAACAAACTAAAAATAATCTTCTTTTGGTAACAATTGCAGTTAAAATCAAAAAAGTCGCGTAAAACGCGTGCGCAAGATAATAATACGTTTTTGAGAGAAAATTCTCAAGCTGTAGAAAATCTCAGGACTTTTCCATGGAAATCAGGCCTTTTCTCCGGATTTTTGATTTTTTCATCTGGTAACCCTAGGCATGAGATGAAAATCGCTTAGCAGCGCCGTTGAATCGTACGCACCCACACATACGTGTAAATACGTAGTTCAACCACGTCTACAGTCTTTGCGATCACTTTATTTGTGCTTAAATATTTGCAGGCGTCCTAGTGCATGGAAAATGTTTAGAAACTGTTCGAGCAGGAACTTTGTCGATATTGTACGTAAAGGACTTTTTATTCTTTGGAAACATTTTTGTAAAATACAAACGACGTTCAAGCTTAAATGCGAAGCAATGTATCACTCCGACCATATTTTAAGGACTGTAAAAATATAAAGTTGAGATAAAACAGAAGTTTATGAAAACTTTCATATTTATTAGTCGCTAGACAGAAGGATTTTACTTGAAACATTTTCTTAACGGGTATAAATTGCTTACAAAATACTGTTTTGACGGCAGTTTTATTATTTAGACAAGATATTTATATAGCAGACATTATACTACATATTATTTAATAACCTAACAGTGGCGAGGGGTTCCTATAACTCCATTCCTATCGGCTTCCCTTACCGCTTACCTTTTGAAGACGTTCATCCAAGTCCCTACCTATTATACAGGCTACGGCTTCCCTATGAAGGAGAACCAGCCTTCGCCACTGTAACCTAACCAAGAGCAAAAAATATATTATATTACCAATGTAAAGAATCGTCATTCAATAGACTCACACGAATTACGGTAGCTAGTAGTAGTACTCAACTAGCTACGTGTGCGTAGCGTACCTAGTACCTACCTACTTGCGGAGGATACGCGCGGTGACCGAGACGTGAGTTTTTTCAAGCCAGGACATATGTTCAACAGGATGGGGCTATTCGCTGATCGTCTCGTGCTTTTATAATTATCTACACTAATATTATAAAGAGGAAACATTTTTATTTTTGTGTGTGTGTGTGTATGTTTGTAACGAATAAACTGAAAAACTACTGTACCGATTTCAAAAATTCTTTCACCATTAGAAAGCTACTTTCATCCTGAGTAACATACGCTATGTTTATTGCCAGAAAATATTAGGGATCCTTATGTATGAAACCTTTAACATTAAAACCATCCTCACTTCACATGTAGGTATGGGAAGCCACCCCTAAAATACAAAATTATGATTAGGTATTTTATGATGCCAAAAATGCATCTATATAAACCCCCTTACTAATAAAAATATTTATCCAGTAGATAAGCAATAGGTACAATGTTTTGTCCTTGTCTTAGGCGTTGGAAAAGTCGCTTGACTGACAAGGACAAAACATTGTACTGCTTATCTACTGAATAAATATTTTTATTAGTAAGGGAGATAATCTATACGCAAACTAGGTTACATACAAACTTTCGTATTTTTATATTCATAATTACCGAAGCTATCAAGAGTATCAAGGTAAGACATACAGATGGAAGGACCTTGCAGTTACTACGGAACTCTTACTAGCTTATTTTGGAAGTAAAAAATTAGCGTTACGTCACGCGTCATGACATGATTTTGGATATAACGCCATCTGTCGGGAGCTACTTATACTTCTTACATAACAACTTTCTTAAGTATATAAAGTATATCAGGCTGCAGGCAGATTTCAATTACTCTTTAAAATAATGTTTTCAGTTTTATATACTTGGCACACTGATAAGCTCTGAAAATGTCTGAAAATGAAATATGTCACTCACCAATGTGTGACGAGATCATGTGAGTCTCCTATACAATTTATTTTTGTTAGTTTGATTTTTGTGAATTATTCTGTGTTTGACATTACGTAACGTCGTTATAAGGACGGGGATTGAAAAACTAGGGGTCGAACACGGAATAAACCGCTTGTATATCGTTGTTTCTTATACCTACTTTAAACGAAACTATCTCGTATATAATAATAATATATAATAATGGACACTTCACACCACGTGAATCTGGTCCCATGTTAAGTTCTCGAAGAACTTGTGGTACGGGTTTTGGGGTAAGAAAAATCGGTCTAGGTAGGTCTTATCCCTTGAGAAACTGCGCATTTTTAAGCTATATGTTTTTTTTTTTTTGTCGAGCAACAATTATATCAATAATTTCGACTCGATTATGTCAGTCCGATTGGCAGGTTAGTATGCATACGTATAATTTTTGCTTTGTTCGAAAATTCGGAATTTGGTGGATTCGAACCCCGAGCGAAGCTCGGTTATCCATTTACTCTTATTAATATACTCAATATGCCATCCGAATTCAAATCTGCATCTTCTTGCGAGCAACTGAAACTGATTTAGGACAACGTAAGAATATTAATATTAATTATTTTTCTGACATCTTGTTATATATAATATCCGTAACTAACATTAATTGCCTGCGGCTTCACCCGCGCCTAACTAGGTTTTAAACTTTCATCGCCTATTTTACCCCCTTGGGGGTTAAATTATGAAAATTCCTTCTTTACAGGATACCTACGTCATATGAGGAATACGTATGCAAAATTTCAAATTTCTAGCCTTAAGGATTTGGCCTATGCGTTGAAAAATTAGTCAATCAGCTATGCCTTTTATAATTATAATCATACATTTTACTATATGATTTTGAACAAGCATAAATAAGCATATTAACGGCGACAAATGCAATACAAAATAGCTACGAATGAAAACAAAGCAGGCGCGAGGCTGATTATTCATTCAATCTTCTCCGTCCTATTTTTGTGGATTGAGCAGACAATGACACGGAGGATGTGAATTATACATCACAAACATCCTTTGTCCTGACAGCCATGTTGGTAGTCGCGTTGTCATCTCTGAAATGTTCATTACACCATATCAACGCTAATAATTCAGGTTTGTATCTGTAACTTTAGAACGTGTCTAGAAATCCACATTTGAGCTGGATTTTATCTATAGTGAATCCTTAGATCCCCTTTTATTATTTATCGTATCAGTCGACGCTTTAGTTCGACAGAATTTCAATATTTAGCATCTCATGGATATTGGACAACTAATTTCACACTACCGGAACTCGGGATGAAGATTTTAAGCTGCGCGTCCACTGCATCGGAATCGGAGCGGACGGAGCGTCGGCATTTACAAAATGCCGATGGGGTGCGTCCACTGCATTCGGATTCAGCATCGGCAATTTAGTTATTTTTAGTCCGTCAGCCTGAACGTGCATTTGCATTATGGAGGATAGTGACGAGATATATTGTTGTAATCTCAGACCGAATAGGTTGTAATTAGCTGTATTTTATCAGAAGAGGAAAAGAGAAACAAGAGGAAACGAAAGATATGGGTTCATAAATCATAATATAAATTCAAAAAGATTAATTTTTGGAGAATTTCATACATTATATTCTGATTTATTAGAAGATGAAAATAGATTTTTTTGGTACATTCATATATGACTCGAAAAAAGTTTTTTGAACTTCACTATATTCTACAATTTTTATTTATTATTTGCCCAATTTCATCCCAAATATCGTCTCTCCTCAGTTGGTTATGATAATGTTGATGTTTTAGATTGTAAAGTTCATCATATTTTTCCACTAAAGTAATTAAAATATCGTCATTCATCGTGAATAAGTATTTATGTATAGCCGTCGCGTCCTCGCAAACACGTCAGAACTTGAAACGTTCGGAATCCGAATGACGGGTTCACTGCCGATGACGTCATCGGCATAAATACCGGTCGCAGGCGCAGAAATGCCGATCCAGTGGACGCAGTACCATAGAAATCCATACAAAGCAACAAATCCGTACGCTCCGTACGCTCCGATTCCGATGCAGTGGACGCGCAGCTTAAGATTGCATTCTACTATGCTATCACTAGGCTACGTAGTTTGACTTCTTAGGGTCAATTCACACTGAAACGCTACGCGACGCTGTATTAAAGATAGCCATTCAAAATTGATTAGTTGATTAGAATTGATTAGAATTTCAATATTTAACATCTCATGGATATTGGACAACTAATTTCACACTACCGGAACTCGGGATGAAGATTAAGATTGCATTCTACTATGCTATCACTAGGCTACGTAGTTTGGCTTCTTAGGGTCATATCACACTGAAACGCTACGCGACTCTGCGTTAAAGATAGCCATTCAAAATTGAACTTTATTCACTACCTACTCAAGATTTATTGCACGAGTGGCACGCGCTACAAAGCTCGGTACAGCTCGTAATTCGAACTCTTTCAATTAAACGAGTATCTTATTGTGTAGTGAATAAAATACAATTTTAATTGTCGTGAAAACTGACACTTAATTCAAAAATAAAATGTCTAGATCCTAAGCTGAATTTGTTTCGCCATTACCGAAGGTGTAAATGAATCTTTAAAAGCAATTACAACCGAATTCAGGCCGGCATTTTTGCGAAATAAGAATTCGGATTGAGATACCATTCTCCAAATAAGTCGTTGAGGGTTGAATTTTAAAGAGAATGCTTTTACGTAGACCTGTACAGGTCGATAGCCAGTCAGGTCTTCAGGAACCGAAGCAAAGTCGAAAATCGATTATATAGGTCAAATGTAACGTTCAAAGGACGTTTACCTTATGACTATATCCAGAAAGCGCGAAATCATACGCACGTAAGGCTGACGCGCGTGTCGAGATACTAGGCCTCCATACATTGCGTCCAGAAACTACATGCGTATTTTTTTAATAAAGCGCGTATCGTACTAGATTGCATGATATTTTGTCTAGAAGCTATACGCATTACGTAATTAGGTTTACACGCGTAATTCGCCATTCTAGACAAGTTCTCTCTGTGGAACCGTAGCGTGTGCGGTCGTCAAAAAACCTCTCATTTCTAAAATTCCAAATAGTTTTGTCAAAGCTTTCCGTCGAATAAACACATTTTTGTTTCCCTTCGGAGGATAAATTATAAATGTTAAGGGAATAATTTAACATTGCGATATGTTATTATTGCTTGAAAGCGTAATTTGCATACACTCATAAATTTCCACGATTTGCATATGAAAATTTGTGGAGCATTATTATCTATCCCAAAAGGAATTCGCCATTTGAGCGCATATGTTCTCGATTCAATTTAGTCTCAGACTACGTCATCCGGAAAAAAGCAGCGCTGATAATATAACTCTACGCTAATGCAATAGAGCTGAAAATCGAAAACACGAGGGTCCGGTTTTTTTTTTTATTTACTTTTTTTATTTTTGACGTGAGTAACGCATGTTCGATTTTCAACTCTATTGTAGGTATTTATTTTCAGCGCTGTTTTGTCCGGCCAGAGAAATTCCGGATGATGTAGTCCCAGCCGTATACTAATACTAACTGCCGAAAACTGCCAAGAAATGCTCTCGTTAATCGTATTGTTTTATGGATGGCCAATTTTCGGTTTCCAAAACAGGAAGATGGGGTACTAAATCATTCGTGATAGGAGATGACAACGAGTTTGGCACGAAGACTCAAACTACTAACGAGTAACGACTAACATAATCTTTTTAAAGAGAGGAAAATTTTGTTTGTTTGCATTGAATAGGCGAAACTACAGGACCGATTTGGATGAAGTTTGGCAGAGATATAGAGCTATATAGTATAGGCTTGGGTTATCTAAAAAATATCAATAACTACTATGATAACGTTCATAACATTATTATTGGACAACTCATTATTATTCCTAACTGAAGTTGCACACAAATTACAGTAAAATGTTAGCAAACTCATACAATAAATTTTAATCGTGTTATCGGGAAAGTTTCAACGCGAATACTTCAGCCAGAACAGATAACTGAGTTATTATGATGGTACTTATGTTTGGACTTAATAAGAACTAGCTTTTGTAGTAATAATTTGTGGTATCCTACGGGAACACTACTTTTTCGGGATAAAAGTAGCCTTTGTTTTAATCTGGGGCATAAACTACTGCCATACCAAATATAAAAATCTTGATTTTTTTTATGTGAAACATCTATAGGCGAGGGTAAATCTGATTTTAAGCGTGGCGAGAATTGCCGTGGCGACGCTTCGCCACACTTTTGAGATTTTTGGGGCCATTTTGAAACTTGACGGATGCTACACCACTTTGCGAAATGAAATATAAATACGGACGAACTGACAATGGACATGTCAAAACTATAATGATTCCGACACGTAAACTGCGGAACCCTAAAAAGACCAGTGCTATAGAAAAAGTGTTTCTCTTACCACACAACAAAGTGGTTAAATATATTATTTTCACACGTATGACTTTCATAAAAGTACACAAATGTCAAAGATTTAACAAAATTAGTAAATCAAAAACTAAGTTTTACAGTGGTATCCAAAAGGGTATTGTAAAAATGACAATTTTAGTACAATTAATAAAAATTTTGATTGTAATTTGTAACGAAGAGGAAATTTTCATAAAAACGGCAAAAAGCAAACGCAATCTGCTCGCAGTGCTTTTAGTATTATGGCGGTATAAAAAGGAAAAAAACATGAAGCAATGTAGTTTTACATTAAACAAAATTACAAGAAAAGTGCAATTTACTTAACTCGGACTTAACTAGTCGAAAGCCACAAAGAAATGTCAATTATAAAGACAATATGCCTCGCCGACTGCCGCCGATAGAGTTTGTCGGAAAAATACTTTTTATTTTAAAGTCTTGATAAAGTGAAATGGAAATGTATCACTTTCATAAAAGTAAATAGGTACGTGTGATAATAATATACTTAATATTTATTCGCTTTATATCTGGGGTAAGAGAAACACTTTTTGTATAAAATAGCACTGGCCTTTTTCACATACGAGTAGACCATCTTTGATTTGTGTCTATAGTTGCACGCCTTGTCGTGGCGGTGGGGCTTAGTAACCGTGGACTGGTCACCCACGGTGAAGCTAAGAGGCAACCGGGGCCGGCCTGTTTGCCGCCGGCTGGCCCGAGGGCGCTCCCAGCGGGCTGAACATGCCCACAGAGGACGCGCGTGGAGGTGGGACCGCAGAAGAAGAGGAGTGCCGGTATTACGGTGCGCCGTTCTCCCTATCTTCTGCGGCCGTGGAGGGATCGCAGGGGGAGAGGCATGTCGGTATTGCGGTGCGCCGATTGCCCTATCCTCTGCGACCGAGGTGTGGTCGGTGGCAGAACCACAGACCTGATCTGCCACCGGGTACCAGTTTATCTGGTACCCATGGCCTCCTAGTAGCAGACTGAGGGGGAGTCTGCTACAGTACTGGTAGAGGCCGAGGAGGGAGGCGCACCTAATACCATCTGGTGCACCCATCGTGGAGGGCCTTCGGGCTTTCATGATGGAGCCGCTTGTAGGCGGCTGCCGCCGGCGGGGTCGCGGATGTGTGTATCGTTCCCGTGGCCCCGTCAGAGGGCGGCGAGGAGGAAGATGGGGTTTTTTTTTTAGTGGGTATACCATGAGTCCCACATCACCACTTGAGTGTCCCCTGCGCCTGGGTGGTATGCGTAAAGCATTTCCCCCCCCCCCCCCCCCCCGGAAACAATAAAAAAAAAAGGGGGTGTCCCTCATAATAATATTATTATGGCATCGCTGCCGCGCGAGTGTTACCACTTGCAAGTGTATCATAATATTATTACGATTAAGTAATTATTTAGGTTTTTTAAAATAATTTAGCAAAAAATTTTGAAACTTTTTTGCATTTTTTAATTCCCGACGAAAAAAAGGGGTGTTATATGTTTGACGTGTCTGTCTGTCTGTCTCTCAGTGTCATCGTAGCTCCTAAACGGATAAACCGATTTCGATTGTTTTTTTTAATGAAATCTGACAAGATCGAGAGTGTTCTTAGATATAATTCATCATCATCAGCACGCTCACTTCTTGACAATCCAAGTGTTACTTAATATTTTTAATTTTGTTTATAAGATGTATCTAATTACTAAACTACACATAATTTTTATTTTTTTACGTTTATAACGTAGGAGTTAGGACCTTTACCTCAATATTTTTGAATATATTAATTAAGCTAAATATTTTACATGTAGTTGTAGTCGTCACCCCTATTGAGATGAACTGGGGCAAGAGAAACATACTAACATACAAGACAATCGCCCGCGCCAATCGGACAAATTCCATCCAACTATCGGATCTCGGATCCTCCATAAAGTCGGTGCTTAGGGTCAGTTCACACCGCGACGGTACGCGACGCGGCACCACAATTTCAAGATGGCTATTCAAAAATGTACTTTATTTACTACACAGAAAGATTCACGTTTCATATGATATCTATATGTCACCGTAAAATTGTAAAAACCGTGACATTGTAAAATAACTAATAACGAGATTGTAAAAATATGTCGAAAGATTCATTAAGTACTATATCCGTAATATTTATAATGTAACGAAAAAAAATGTGTTAAATTATAGGTAGGATATTCGCATCGGAAGTCTATCAACATTTTACGGTTTCACTACTAGTTATATTACAATCTAACGGTTTTTGCAATATTACGGTGACATATACACTGCACATGCTCTGTGTAGCGCGGTGCAACCTGACATTCGAACTCTTACAATGAAATCTTTTTGTGTAGTGAATAAAGTTCAATTTCGAATAGCTATCTTAAAAATGCAGCGCTATGTCGCGTATCGTTTCGTTTCGGTGTGATTTGACCCTTAGTGTGCGGCCGTGAAGTAAATCAATTGAGGCGTTTTGGAATTGCATTCATTCCTGGTCTTGGTGAGTTATTTGAATAATATGGAAATTCCTACAAGCCCATTCGAATAGCATTTCGGTAGCAAATATTAGATAAGGGTAAGATATCGTATGAATTGAAATAGAAAAATTAAGATTACTATTATTATTATTTTGTTAATACGTGAAGCAAAAACTTGTAGTTTTTGCGAAAATTGTACAACCGGATGTATGAAATTTGGCCGGCGAATTAAAGTTTTTGTGGATGAAGGTGTGCATTAGTGGTTCAGAAAGAAAATATGTAAATTGTAAGTATATCCTACTATAGGCGTGAAAGTCTATTAAATAGATACGATGTTTAACCTGGGAGAGCTAATAGAAAATACCACGGCCTCACAGATAACCTGAAATAACGCTTGCGTCGTTGTGACGCCGAACGACTGAGATTTCCGGAGCTGTATTGGAAATCTGTTGTTGTAATTGTATTTTAATTACTATAGATCGTCGTCGTCGAATACGCGATCCGTCTGCTTGTTTCCTGGTATATTTCATAAAATAAAAAATTGTCGTAGGTACCTGATTTCATTCTACCTCACGCCCTTTAGTCTTTTTTAACAAAATCTCTCCTTTAAATCTACATATTTAAAGAAACGAGAAAAAAGAAATATCTTTCCATATTTCTATCTTATCATAATTTATAATAAAATTAGTATGCAAATTGTGTAACGATTATATAAAGGAATTTATTAATGAACATACAAAATTCCAATACTCCGTATCTTATCAATCTAAGTATATTTGAGAAGCAATCATCTGAAAATAAAAATGTTTGTCATAGATGTCTAATAAATACATTACGAGGGTATTTTGGACGGCGCGGGCGATTTCGTAACAGACTCGTAAGTTATCTGGACCTAAGTTAGAAGCGTGGGCCGACCCATTACTGGCTAGTGTTGTATTTTATACTCAAAAAGAATTTCGATTCAACAATCAACAACCAAAAAACGACGACGGGCTTATTACGTATCTTGCAATAGCCAAGCAATAGCAAAAATTGCGCAATTTTTGCGCAAAAATCGCAAATTCGTATTACGTATCTGCAAAAACCTAGCAGAAGCAACCTAGCGACAGTACTGCCTCTGCCGAACAATCAGCGAGCGATTTGAACAAATTTAATTATTTAATAAGCGAAAATGAAGCAAAGTGCATTCAAACACAACAGCGAGCGATTAGCAATCGATCGCATACGTAATACGATTTTATTTGACGTTCAGCAATCGTTTGTGCGTCTATCGCGCGATGACTGCAAGATTTTTGCTAATCGCTATTTTTACGTAATACGGCGGCGGGTTTCGCTCCGGAAGTGCCGGCAAAAGTGAAAACATATACCCAAATTTTACAAGTATACAGACGGTCGAGCCATCAGCAGTCACCATCCGTAGATGCTCGTAGTAGTACAAACACACACGCACACTCGCGCAAGCGCCCGGTGCCGCTTAAACGAAACAGCAGGAGCAGGCACACATTTTCGCCGCGCGATGGAAAGAGAGGGGGATATTACATCTTCTACGCCGCGCCGGCGGTCTACTCTCCCTCCGTCTTACGAATTTTTGATCACGTCACGTGTCCTGACTCCTGACGCAGGTTTAAAAAACATCTTATTAATTAGTACATACCTAAATAGCTATTGAATAACTATAAGAGATTATCTGAAGGCATTAATTCATATTTTTTATCATATGAAAAATAAGAAATAGTATATTGCTTGATGGAAACTAATTTTTTCTTCAATCACCCCGTAACGTTTTAATCCGAACAGTTTTCAGTAAATAGTTACCTATTTGTTTTATTCAACAAATTATCACAAACCACCATGCAATTTTAGCAAACTTTTTTTGTTATTCATGTTTGCTTACAATTTATAGAATTTTGGTGGGACATCACTATTCTTGTTATGATAGGAAACTTTATTAGGTTCGGCGATTGTAGCGATTCGTATACTCGGGGAAGATAAATTAGTTTTACTTGTTTATAGCATGAACTAGTATTTTAGTAAATAATCCTACTTACTACTATTTTAAGTGTGAAAGTATGTGAGGATGGATGGATGGATATTGGTGGCTCTTTTACGCAAAAACTAATGAACGGCTTTGAATGAAATGATATAGTTTAGGGTCTCGAGTACCACATTGGCTACTTTTTGTGCCGGAAAAGTATAATGTTTCCGTGGGATACTGTATTTACGCGGGCAGATCCGCGGGCAAAAGCTATTTTTTTCTAGTTCACATAGATGAAATCATATGCCTAAATTGCCACCAGCTCCCTAGATACTATATTCGTAACGTACTCGTTACGAATATAGTATCTAGGGAGCTAAATAAACAAAATTAAAAAAAATACGGGTAGCACTCCGGGAGTGCCGACAGAAGTGAAAACTTATTTTGGCGCGTTAGAAATTTTTTAGATGGGTACTAGGGTTATTGGGTTATTGTATTTTATTAATTATAACTTTAAAATACATTTAATATTCTTTCATGAATCGTTAACAATTTCGACAACTCTTTAATCATTAAAATTATTACAATCTAAAATAGAAACTAAACTACATATACTACACTACATAACAGGTTCATGGTACCTAACTAAAATAGGAAAAAAATACCGCGTGAATACCGCATCAATTGTACTTTTATATCTCGTTGTTTCACCATACGTCAAACTGCGTCTCGTAACGGTGTCGCGAGTCCAGAGTTATTTTATCAAAAATTATAACTAAGAACACTCTCGAACATGTCAGTTGTCAAACAAAAAACTAGATCAAAATCAGGTCATCCGTTTGGGAGCTACGATCCCATGGACAGACACACAGACAGACACGTTACAATTGTAACACCGCGCATTTTTCGTCGGGGTTCAAAAGTATGAGAAATAAAAAACTTATTGATCGCATTTTCTAATTAATTAAATTTGCCGCGCAAAATGGCGATAAGAATTGATTTTGCGTAACAAAAATTGTCACTTTCAATTAGTCGTGATTCCTTGTCATCTCCCAATTAGGAGGGTAGTCACCCTTAATATCGTTGAGCCAAGTTAAGGATCGACAAAATACAGGGACTTGTGCCTTCATGAGAGAAATACTGAGGCTGGGTCTATATGAGCCGGAATCCGGCAGGCCCGGGAAAATTCAGAGCACTGAAAATAGAAGGCTGCGCTAATTTAAATAGAGTTGAAAATCGAAATATCATGTGTCGAGCTGTCAGATATGACATTGACATTTGACTCGACACTTGAGTGTTCGATTTTCAATTCTATTGTATTATCGCAGAGTTCTATTATCTAGACTGCCAAAATCATAATTCATTACCCTTCCTTTTAGCTTCGCCATAGTTGGGTAAATGTATAAATTTACCTTCCATCCTTCACCAGACTCTTACCTGTAAATAAATAAATTCATTAAATACATTATTTTTATGGCCTGTTGCACAATTTTTGCTCATATTATAAATACGAATCTGTCTGTCTGTCTGTTAGCTCTTCACACTTTAACCGCTGAACCTATTTTTATGAAATTTGGTATAGATATACTTTGGGTCCCGGGAAAGGACATATGATATTTTTTTATCCCGAAAAAGAAGTGTTCCGCGGGATAATGTATTTACGCGGGTGGAGCCGCACGCAAAAGCTAGTCTACTGATAAGTGTCAAATAGCTTATTTGCATGTTTTGTCTCTGTCGCTCGATATCAAGTAAGCAGCGACAATACTTCCGAATAAGCTATCCGGCCCTTAAAGTAATAAAAATAGCAAGAATATCTACAAAAAAGTCACAATAATATGATGAAAATCTGTTTCAACGAAAATCGTATCCATACATTATGGAGATACTCTCGTATGCAAATACATATATCCATTAACATGTAATGTAAGTGACATACCTACATAATTAAAGTCTCTTATTAATGTAGCTTTAATTCGGTATGAATTCAGTTTCTTTAAAGTATTGAAGTGCAAAGACTTACAAAGCGAATATTTTTAAAGTACATACTTACGTGTTGCCAGTTGTGGACAAGAATATATATGGGTAAATATTGACAGTGCCATACAAAAATTTGTTCCTTTTTGATACAAAAACAAAAATAAACTATTGTTAAGGACAGCGGCCTCGCAGTTAAATAACACGTAGTGACTAGTGAGCGCATAAACAAACGCTAAATATTGAATAGTGAGTTAACAGATTTTATAAACTGTTAAATTAATTAATTTTTAATTAAATTAATAGTTAATTTTTAAGTGTTAATTTTCAAAGCTTCAGTGTAAAATAGTTGTTTTATGGTCGTGAGTGTATCTGATCGTAATTTTTGAACCACAACTTATTTTAACTTGATTCTTTCTGTAGTGTGTAAAGTATAAAAGTAATAGTTAAAGTATATAAATAAAATATATAATATATTAAAATAGTTTTAGAATAATCGCGAAAGCAGTAGTGAAAATACATGGCTTTTTGTTATACTTGTACTTTTGATCGTGAATATTTTTAATTGTATATATGTGTGTGATAATGTATTATGTGTGAAGAAAGGTAAATAAAATATTTTACATAATACGTTTCACTATCCCTGACTCATGGTAAATAGAAAAAACTGCGGAAAATAGCCGTATAGTGTGATAGCAGATCAGGTTCAAAGAGGCATACGAGTGCGGCTCTCTATACGGCATTGCCATGAGCCTGGTAAGTAAACCATTTTTTGTGATAAATGTTCTCCTCAAAGTCGGTATTATTATTTTGCCCCACTCTGCCTAAATCGGTGTAACCTTGCTACCTTCGAGTCTGATCAGAGCCGGCTGTGAAAAATCCTATGGAAAATTAGAGTCCCATACAACTATGCACCTCTTGTACATACAAGTTAGTTCGGGCAAAAGAGGCATAGGTACATAGTACCTATCTTATACTTTAAACGAAATAATTGTGTATTATAGGTTTCTCTTCTTCTTCTAGGTACCATGAAATTTAGTACGCAGGGAGTTTTGGGGAGAAAAATCGATCTAGCTAGGTCTTATCCCTGCAAAACTGCGTATTTTTAAGCTGTATATAGCTTTTTTCTTTCGTCGTGCAGTAATATATCAAGAATTTCGTGCGGTCGCGGAGCATCTAAGCATTTATGGTCTCAGAAAATCAATTACAGTTACTTCAGGCACATTATCCACTGCTTATGTAAAGACGTTTATGCAGAAAAATAATCGTCATACTCAAATCAAAAAAAATCATCTCGTGTATGGGTCCAAAACCGCAAACATATTATATATTCGTGTGATGTGAAATTTTACGTGATCCGCGACCGCACTTCAGCAAAATTCACTACAATAAGCGCGAGAGAGTCGAGATAACGTGAAATGACACAGTATTCTTTGTAGCAGTATAGGTATCTACAGGTGAATTTTTCAATTAAGCATGTAAGGAAAAATAAGATAATATCCTACTAATATTATACATGTGAAAGTTTATGATGATGGATGGATGGATGTATTGGTGAATGGATGAATGTTTGTTACTCTTTCACGCAAAAAATACAAAACTGATTTCGATGCAATTTGGTATGGTAGTAGTTTAGGTTCTTTGGGTCGCGAGTTCGATTCCCGCCGAAGGAACAAGAAGTTTTTCTGTGTTCCTGGGTGACGGATGTGTATTAAAGATGTGTTTAACATTATAAACATATTAAATATAATATGTATAATATAAAAATATTAAATATACCTACTTCCCATTGTCTGATCCCCGTAACACAAGTTCTTCGGATACTTAGCACGGGGCCAGATTGACGTGGCGTGTAGCGTTCATATTATTTTCATTTTTTCACGCTCATCCAGCTAAATCGTTACGAGGGTTAGATTTAATGCTATTTTATTTTGATGTAATACGTCTTGAATCGTACACAGAATCAGTAAATTACGTTTAAAGCGGTCGTTTTAATTTAAACGTCTACAAACCGGCACTTGATAGGTGACATAAAGTATAAAGCCCCGTAAAGTGTCGCAACCACGTCAGCGGTTTAGGGTTGAAAGTTTGAAACATAACTATTGTACCGAGGAATTTTGCTTTCTTAGTTTAATTTGCATCGCGGATTGCTCTAGTACCTCCTGTTAGAACCATAAATACAAGTACTACCATTATACATGTGAACGTTTATGAGGATGGATGGATGGATGTTTGTTACCCTTTTGCGCAAAAACTATTGAACGGATTTCGATTAAATTTGGTGTGGTAGTAGTTTAGAATTTTTATTAAAATATAGGCTACTTTTTATCCCGAAAAAGCACAGTATTCTCGTGGGATTACTAATAATAATATCCCACGGCATATATAGCTTTTTCCCGCGGCTCATCCGGCGTTAAAAAAGCGCGAGCTGAGCTGCGGGAAAAAGCTAGTTTTTTTAATATTAAAGAGATGCTAAATGATTTTATTAAACTTCACAACGAGAGGTTTAATTATTAGGTTTGAATTGCCATCTTAATTAAAAATGCAACTTCTCGGTGTGACCTAAGGGTCAATTCACACCGAAACTAAACGATACGCGATAGACGCAGCATTTCAAAAATTGAACTGCAGCGTCACGTATCGTCGCGATGTGAACTGACCCTAAGACAACGTGTGTTAATAATAACTCCCCACTCCGATATCGGTGACGGTGGCCGGTGTCATTGAAACCAGGCCAGTTACGCAGGAGTAATTTTATAGTGCCCAAGTATGAGCGCAGTACACAAGAGCACTCTCTTCCTTTACTCTCGTAATCCAGTGGGACGGATAACCGACACGACTGACGAGAGATCAAGTGCAGGTCCGACTTTTTACATGCCCATCCGACGCATCATCTTTCTTGTCAGAGCCTGCATTGTCCTAACCAATTTGGAAACAACATTTTCGTTGTTCCAATGCGGGAATCGAGCCCACGAGTCAAGAGCCAATGCTCTAATCACTAGACCACAGAGGCTGCACCGTGTGTTGCAACCTTAACAAGCGAGCACTGAAAACTAAACGTTCAAGTATCAATTAAAATTTCATCAAGTTTAATGAACAACTTGACGATCAATTAATCGTAGCTTTGGTCCCAATAAACGAGTTATGGTAGTTTTAAAGGCCAATAGAAATTTCTAACCCGCACTAAGTTTCAAACGAACACTACTCTAGGGGTTTAGTTTTGATTAGAAATGGCTGAATAAATCCTGGATTTGATTTGTACTTAGGTATATGCCTTTCCTGACTTCAGCCGGGTTAGGCTGGGTCTATACGATCTGGAATCTGTCGGGCCGGAGGAAATTCACAGCATTGAAAATACAACTCTGCGCTAATACAGTAGAGTTGAAAATCGAAGTGTCGAGTGTCTCTATTGTAGAGCTCTATTGTAGAGCTGGGACTATACTATCAGGATTCCGGATAGTATAGTCCCAGCCTTAATATTTCTCCTATGTAGACACAAGTCTCTGTATTTTGTCGATATTTAACTTGGCTCGACGACGTTAAGGGTGACTACCCTCCTAATTAGGAGATGACAAAGAATCACGACTAATTGAGTGACAATTTTTGTTTCGCAAAACCAATTCTTATCGCCATTTTGCGCGGCGAAATGTAATTAATTAGAAAATACGATCAATAAGATTTTTATTTTTCATACTTTTGAACCCCGACGAAAACAGAGCGGTGTTAAACGTGTCTGTCTGTTTGTCTGTCCATGGGATCGTAACTCCCAAACGGATGAACCGATTTTGATCTAGTTTATATAGGGTAAAAAGGGTGCCTAGCAGGAACAATTGACAGCAGCGTAATTAACGTAACATTATCAATAGAGCTTTGTATGAAAATTGTGTCAGCGCGGAGCGGCCATACAATTGACATTCGATAGTTTTGTTTACGCAGCAGTTAATTGTTCCTGCTTGGCCTCATGGGCCTTTGTTTTTTAGTATTCTCTATATCACTCAGTTGCAATGGCATGTCTGTCACTCAGTCTGTGAAAATTCTTCATGTGCAATAGGAGGTTCATGTTAGCAATAAAAGCTATCAAGTTGTTAATTTTGAATATAAGGTAAGATAGGTAAAAAGTATACTACAAATATTTGGTAGAAAATTATTACCCCATGTGCTTGTAAAATTTACAGAAAAATTTTACAACCCAACTAAATTGAAATGGTGTTGGTGATAAAAAAAATTGCAACAATCATTGCTATTACTCTAGTGTAGCCCCAGAATAAAAAGAACGCTATTTCATTACAATTCATAATAAACAAATTGTAGATAAATAGACAATAACGTAAGCAGAAATACGAAATTACTTCGGTAAGAACACAATTGGTACGTTTGTATTGTGATCCATATAATTTGGATTCTCATAAGTAAACGGTCAAGTTATTTCTACTCATTTATTATTCTTTGTATTTTGATATTTTCGTATCCATAATCCGGTTTTCGGCTTCAATATTTCCCTTATATTTAATTTAACGTCTTTTATTAAGTGGAATGTTAATACTAGTAATTGTTTACGAACTCTCAAAGTATTTATTTAATTTAGGTGAAGATATCTTTTATTTAAGTTTAGGCGAAAAAAAAAACTCTTCGTATAGACATAGATTAATGATCAACACTGAATGATATAATATACTAGCATTAATTGCCCGCGGCTTCGCCCGCATGAAATTAGGTTTTAAGCCTTCATTTTGCCCCCTTGGGGTTTGAATTTTGAAAAATTCTTCGTTAGAGGATGCCTACATCATATTATGAGAAATAAATGTGCAAAATGTGTGTGCAAAACGTGTTCTGTGCGCGGTGCAACTTCACATTCGAACTCTTACAATGAAATGTTTATCTTCTTGTGTAACGAATAAAGTTTAATTTTGAAATATATCTTAAAAATGCAGCGCTGCGTCGCGTATCATTTCATTTCGGTGTGAATTGACCCTAATAAACCTTAATAAACCGACGATATGACGTCTTATGGTATTTGACTAGTGAGTAAAGAAAATACTATTGCATTTGGCAAGGAAAAAACCGGCGGGCTTATTACGTATCTTGAAAAAGCCAAGTGATAGCAAAAATTGCGCAAGTTTTGCGCCAAAATCGCAAATTCGTATTACGTATCTGCAATTTTATGTTAGCAATAATAAGCTAAAATGAAGCAAAGTGTATTCAAACACAACAGCGAGCGATTAGCATCGATCGCATCGGTAATACGATTTTATTTGAATTTCAGCAATCGATTGCGCGTCTTTCGCGCTATGACTGCAAGATTTTTGCTAATCACTAGTTTTACGTAATACGGCGGCTGATCTTGCCAATCGATTTTTTGCAGTCAATTTTAGTGATCATACCTGAGCTCTACCCTAAATATTTTATGAGACTTTCTTACATTTTGTAACTGTAAATAAACGTAGTACGACCTATTTTAAGGCACTAGGAGCAACACTTAACCTGATGTAATTTTTATCTTCTTATCAGGTATGTGTTTAATTACTCCATATTCCAATTTTAAGGTGTGTCCTACTAGTGCTGTAAGTACTATATTCTGTTTGTGTGTGATCTTCAAAGCTTCAACGTGTAACAAAATTTCAGCAATCAAACGCACGGTAGTGTGTTTATAATCTGAGGTAGTGTGTGTGGTTGTTATTTTTATGATCTCTATGTATTTCTATTTTTAAGCATTATTCAAAAAAAGTATTATTAGCTTTCGTCACACCTTCCTCCACATAAACTTTAATTGTGCCAAATTTAACACTCATCCGTACGCACAATTCTCTATCTCGTATAATTTTTACTTGACCTTTAAGAATCTCGACCATACAAACAACTTCAACTTGTTTGAGAAACCGTAAGTCTAGAACACTAGATCCAAATTGTTTTCAAAAACTAGATACAGCTAGACAGCTCCAGCCGAAATTCCTCGGAAAGATCGAGTAACGTTGAGCCTGCACAACTCACGTAACAAGTTTAGCCTCTTAAGACAGGACTTTGTTAAAACGACGTGTCCGTTTACATAATATTGTTCATCGTGAATTATTATTTACTAGCTGTCCACAATACACGCTGTTCCGTCTTAAATATGAAATGGAATGAATAATTTAATACACCTACAATGCAACCTACGTCCTAGTTCTACGCTTACACCTACAACCTTTTCCAATATTTATCACACCTTCCACTGTTTGTCGATCCTGCGCCTGATCTCTCGCAAGTGGTGTCAGTCATACGTCCCACTGGGTTACGAGAGAGAAGAAAGAGAGAGAGTGCTCTTGTGTACTACCGACTATGCACACACTTGGGTACTGTAAAATTACTCCTTCGTCGCTGGCCTGGTTTAAAAAAAACCGGCCACCGTCACCGAAAACGGTTAAACCTTCCCTGAACTTCCACAATTATTTCAAGACCAAATTAGCTAAATCGGTCCAGCCGTTTTCGAGTTTTGAATCCTTAGGGAATGGGATAAAAAGACCTATGTCCTTCTCCTGGTTCTAAAATACTGAAGTGACCGCAACTGCGGATTTAAGCAAGAATACCAGCTAACGAGAAAAGAGGTACCGATGATTATCACTCGATGCGTAAGTAAATATGCTTCAGGCGTAATGAAACGCGTCCCACATTTTCTTATCAGAGTATGTCAAACGTACAACGTGAAATTACTTCATCCGTCACACGTCTCGTCTGTACATATTGTAAACGTTACGAAAAAATATTACGCAACCCTGACTCAAATTATACAGTGTTGTGATAAGAGTGAGGAAATTCATCAGAATTTCCTATAGGAAATGAAATCCTTTAAATAATTAATGGGTATTTATCATTAGACCTTATTTGAATTCTTATCTAACAATAAACCTACTTTTATATTATAAATGTGAAAGTTTGTGAGGATGTATGGAAGGATGGATGTTTGTTCCTCTTTCACGCAAACACTACAGAACAGATTTTGATGAAATTCGGTATGGTAGTAGTTTGGGTCCTGGATTAAAATATAGGCTACTTTTTATCCCGGAAAAGAAGTGTTCCCGTGGGATACAGTATTTACGTGGGCAGAGGCGCGGGCAACAGCTAGTATAAAATATAATCCGTCTCAGATATAACGAACAATTTATTTGAAAACAACGATACTTCCCAAAAAAAAAAACAACTCGAAAACGGAAGGGTAAATATAAGATTATCGCGAGCTCAACTGGATTTGTTCCAAGAACCGAAAGAATCCAAGATATTTTATCCTAGCAAAAACATCCTTATAAAGGAGATATATATCAAATATATTGTATCCCAATCTGACACAAGTCAGATACTGTCTGACTATTTAATTAGTCAGAGAACTGACAGTTTATGTAATTGTATCTTAATTGATATTGCCCATTACTGTCAACAAGCGGTATGTTTGCTTTATTATGATTTGTTCCCATGCTGATAACATAACGGAAGGTAAAATGGTAAATAAGATAAATATCGAATGCTCAATTGGTGTTAAATTACTGTTCATGGACTTATTAGAAGGGACATTTGAATCTTAAGATCAATGCCATTGTTAAAACACAAGCCACACGCAATAAATGCGACAAACATTGTATCAGTAACCAGCCTGGTACCTTATTTTTATAGTTCTAAGGACGACCTCTGTGGCTCAGTGGTTCAGCGCTTTGGTGCTCAAGCCGGGGGTCGCAGGTTTGAATCCTGCCGAAGGAACAAAAAGTTTTTCTGTGTTCCTGGGTCATGGATGTGTATGTGTATAATATAATAAAAATCTTAAATATATGTATAGTAAATGTATTAAAATATATACGTCCCGTTGTCTAGTACCCGTAACACAAGTTCTTCGGATACTTACCACGTGGTGTGAAGCGTCCATAGATAGATAGATATTATAAGGATCAAAAATGACCACTTTGGACCCTTATGTACATTAATCCTGCCACCTACAGTATGGTAGACTTGCATTACATTAACACATTTCTGTCCATGATAAGACGTCAATAGTCTTTCAGATTTGAATAAACATTTTATGAAGAAGTTATTATTTACCTAAAGAATTAGCTTTGAATGAGTGTTCGATCACATTTGTACGCAGCGCACTGTGTCCAAACGCTCTTTACTTTATAAAATGTTTTCAAAATGTATGCAGGGTTAAAATATCCCGAGGTTTCTGAAACTTCGATTTAGTAGCCCCGTGGTCAAGCTAAACCCTGAACATTTACCTAAAACCAATTACATTTACCTAAACGCTCCGGTCAAGCCCGACTTTGATAACTCTACTACGATAGAGATAACAAAGTCATAGACAAGAACGACACTAACAGCTGCTCCGAGAGCGAGTAGCGATGTAACGGTCAGGTATTCAGATTAGGACAGGCTTGAGATATAGAATATTAAAGTTTATTGGTAATTGAACTGACGGAAACGGAACCCTATTTTTTTAACGAGCCGTAAGATAAAGTAGCCTATGTTGAAGTTTATTGGTAAACTAGCTGGCGCCCGCAACTTCGTTTGCATAGAACTAACGGAAACGGAACCCTATTTTTTTAACGAGCCCTAAGATAAAGTAGCCTATGTTGAAGTTTATTGGTAAACCAGCTGGCGCCCGCAACTTCGTTTGCATAGAACTAACGGAAACGGAACTCTATTTTTTTAACGAGCCCTAAATTAAAGTAGCCTATGTTGAAGTTTATTGGTAAACCAGCTGGTGCCCGCAACTTCGTTTGCATTATGCATAGAACTAACGGAAATGGAACCCTATTTTTTTACATGTTGTGATTTTTGTGGTCACTGCTGCCCATGGCCAACCTCAATACCAGATGATCAACAAGTGCCTAACCTCCATTGGATTGTCCATTTGATGTTGGGCCCACAGAATACAGAACATCTATAATGAGTGTTTGATCACATTTGTAAGCAGCGCACTGTGTCGAAAACCGTGGCGAAACACCGCCCGGCCCGCTCTTTACTTTACTTTACTCTTTACACTTACAACGTGTTACGACAATTACATAGATATATAATATTAAAAAGAGGTAGATATGTTATAAACGCGTAAAAATGAAGACTCGAATTGGCCCCAGTCGGGCCAATTTTGGTTAGTGTGCTCCGCGAATTATCGTGTTTTGTGTTACTATGCGACGTTGACACATTGACAGCGTCCCATGTCAATGTGTGTCGTAGCACAGAAATATTGTCAGTTTTGTAAGGATATAACGTATCTATGTAATAATTAATCAAAGGACAATTAGGTCTTAAAAAAATGTTGAGTAAAATATTCTGTTATTCTGTGGCAATATTATGTGTGGATAGCCATTCCAATTTGGAGTAGTCGTGGCGGTACACTTCCAAGCGCGTTGACGATTTCTGGATAACAGTGTGGCCCTAATCTCAGAAACAAACACCCTAACTCACTTGAAAAAAACATAGCGTACTTAGGTGATATAACCAGAAGAAAGCCCACATTTAAAAGCATCATTTAAACATGAATCTGAAATAGCAATGTCCGAGATAGGTACTCAAGAGTGCATTAAGTTGTATAACATGACTGCAAATAAAAATTGCATTTTTAAAATAGGGTAAAGTGAGTTGTTTTTAATAAAACCTCACTGAAGAAATCCAAGCGTTAAAAAGATATCATATTTTGCAAGCTAAGGCTACGTGACCTGTTTAAGATTAAGATAAAACCAAGAGCAAGTATTGGAACAGAAGCGAAGAAGATATTATGGCCTCGGCAAAGCCTAGAGGGTTAAACTATTTTACTCATAGACCTTTTTTTAAGTGAACGCTTTACTCAAATTTTACAAGGACGAGGCCTATAGGATAACTCGTAATAAAACATAGGCCTTTTTTGAAGTTAACGCTTTACTCAAATTTTACAAGGACGAGGCCTATAGGATATACTCGTAATAGGATAGTGTCTACACTCTACAATGATCAGCGATCATAATTAGTAATAATAACATATTTTAGTCTCTTATTTTATCTTATTTAAAATATATTTTAGAGTAATTAATAATGATAATTTGTCGGTTTATTCGATAATAGTAATGTGATTATTCAAAGATGAAACTAATACTTTTTAGATCGGATGTATGTCTCTAAATAATAAACTCCTTATGATAACTCTTTGAAAAATAGAACAGTGGTTGTATGTTATGATTTTTAAATTTTACGGCCTTGCTAAGTATTTTTAAACTTCTCTCTCATCGGTATAATATATTCATTGGTTACTACTTATACCACAGAATAGAGAATAGTACATGCTTATACGAATAAATCACGCCAGTATCCCCCGAGGGTGACGTAAGAAATGAAAATCTATATAAAGCTAATATATAACTAATCTAGAATAAAATGGATCCTAATAAAATGGATACCTACTTATGGATCCACATAAACAAACCTCATTTTACTTATGTTTATATTTTATCCTATTTATTTCGATACCTACGTTTAAGATAAGACGAAGAACTTATAGGAAGTCTTCGCCAATCCATCACTGTGTCAACAAGAATTTTTTAGCTTTTGTTACCATAATTAGAATAACGCGGAGAGCAATAAGTATTAAGTGGAAATTCTGTTCAGTGTTCACCACTCGAATTATATGGTTTCGTATGATATTAATTATGATTTAAGAAGGTAATTCTATCTACATTTGTAGGTGCTCTTTCAAAGATTACTCGTAAATCGGCGAGAGATAATAGCAGCAGATAAGACTCTAAATTATTATTTCTTATTGCAGAAGAAAAAACTGGAATCCACCAAAATAAGTAAGTGGAATATTTCAGAAATAATTTTAATTTCCTTTTGGACGAAATTATTTCATAAATCCGTAGGTATCTGCAACTCATTAAAAGTTCACTCAAGTTCTTATGAAGCAATTAGCTACCAGAAAGTCCTACGTATCCTGTAACTTCCCTGCGAGTTCTTTTAGTAGGCTATAATAATAAGGGCCGAAAAGCTCGTAGTCTTAATTATTGATCGCCACGAATTCGTATCATATCCGTATTGCCTGACGGAAGAGAGCCACATCGGCATCAATAGGCCGGCTTGATCGAGGCGACTTCACGGCCTCATAGATAACCAGCGTAGTAAAGCTTGCTATGTGTTTCACCGATTAATTCACATCGGTGAAATTAATGATATTTTGTCAGTTTATCTGACCGCTGGTGACCGCTAGATCAGAATCTCCCTCTGTAAGTCATCCTTACAAATATTATATAAGCCCGAAAAAATTTATGGATGCGTTGTGATTATGTGGGTTTGTTTCTCTTTCACGCAAACACTACTAAACTAATTTTATTGAAATTTGGTGTGGTTTTATACTCTCGACTAACATAATATAGGCTACTTTTTATCGCAAAAAATGTACGGTTCTCGTGTGTTTTCTTTATGCGCGTACGAAACACGCGGGTAATATCTAGTATACCAATAAAAAGCTAGAGTACAGTTCTAATATCAACAAGTGGTCATATGATCTTCATTATCTATGTTGTGATCGACTCGCGCTATATCAATTACCTGGGTCAAGGTACCAATTTGTTTAACAGATATAGCACTGTTATGATCACTGTTATACCATTAACCATAGTTATGATGTTCGTTTACACACCATCATGAAAAGAGATAATATGAAACATAGTATAGAGGTCGACAGCGGTAACCAACCACAAAAACCCTTTGTTATGAATCTCAGGGGTGCTCGAGGAACATGCTAAATCAGTCTTGGGACCCACAAAAAAGCAGCCATCTGTTTATCGACCTCATTCAAGATATAATAGCCACTTAACAGATACCCAATATGGGTTAGCTAGTAGCTACCCCACGTGTCAGGTATTCTATAAATCCGCCCCTAATCTCCTGTTGTGGTATAAATATCCATATGAAATCCTATAAGTACGTAATACCCCCTTCGCTTATGATAGTCTGATTAACGTAGTAAACGAAATATAATAAATGGCGCCAAGAACTGTTATTTGATGTATTAAAGGCAAATTATTAGACTTCCATATGTATTACACACACCACATAAGCGATGATGGATAAAATCATTAATTTGTTTACACTTCATGCATAGGTGGACTAAAAATCCGGTTTTGCAGTCAAATTAACTCCAAACGCAGAAAAAAATGAAAGGAAAAATTCTTATTCTTATTCTTATTTGCTTCCTCTTTCACTCTTATGCGTTTTGCCATAGATGTTTTGTGGGTCAGATAGCTGACGGCTTCGATTTTAGTACTCCTTCCATAGCATATTCTTCTTCCAAGTTGTACCAGTCGACCTGTCTTAATCACGTTTTTAAATTGATCTATTGACCTTACATCCACAAAAAATCAATTACGGTTGAAACCACAAAAGAACTGAACAATCAAATGAAATAAACAATTTGACCTTGTATTTCTATGTGGACTAGACAGTAACATAAAATCAAATTCATTACAACAAATAACAAAAGATGTGGTCTGTTTTATATTCAGGACGCACAGGAATTTTATGAAGATGGAAAAGGGTACTAAAGAATAAGTGTCAAAAAGTCATGCACAGACTAAAATTATTGTCAGTACTTGTCAATATTAAGCAACTGAAATAAGAAACATTTTATCGTAAAAATATCTACAGATGGTAGTTTCATCTTTGTAGTCGTACAAATTTGACCAGACATGATCGACAGGTCATGATGACTACTGAAGATTACTGGTTACGTTGACTTGTTGAAATAGAGAACCTACCACCTGGGAGACCAAGCTTAATGTGACTAAAACCACACGCTTTTGCCGCACGGCGAAAATGACAGTCAAAATGGCAATTCGGCGAGATGGCAGGAGACTTAAATTGCCGTTAAAGACGGACGATGACGGACGGACGGACGGAGATCACCGTGTGGCAGAAATAAATACCCCTGTAAATTCCACTTAAGGGCTTAAATTCCACATAATATGACGTGCATACTGCAAATCCCGCACCGGTACCGCCGTCATAAGTGCATTACTTCAAACTCCAGTCGCAAACTAAAGCGAACATTATAAACCTTTCGTCTGTAATCTGATACCCTCCCGCGGCTTGCACTATGCAAATGTAATAAATCTAGCCCTAACTTTAATGCAAAAAATCGATGTGGTAATAAAATTATTATGAAAATCGGTCCACAAACGGCGGAGTAATCGCGTAACATACACACAAAAAACCATACACACGAATTGAGAACCTCCTCCTGTTTTAGAAGTCGGTTGAAAATAGATGAGGATTTCTCTAAAATTGCTTAGATTTTTTCAAACAATTGGAATAGTCATATTGAATAACGACCACTTCTATGTCATACCCCCTGGCCCACAATTCGTAAAATACTTTTGGAATTGAGCCAGTCTGCGAAACCCAAGCCAACGCCTGTTCAAATCGCAGCTTTACCTACAAACGTGGCATATCAAAATAGACTTAAACCCATCGATTTAAAATTCAATATCGCCCAAGCCGGTCACAAAAGGTTTTATGGAAAACTAATTTATTCGTTTGTCTTTGTAATTTTCTTTAAAATGAGATGCTTCAAAATATTCTAAATGTATCCTTTCTCTGAATTGTAAATTCAATCGAGTCTAAGTGTAGGATAGGCGGAGACGTTCGTTGCAGATCCTTTTTGGCCCAAGGCAAAGCGTTATCCAGAGGCTTACGTCATCGTGTTTCAAGTCTACGAAACTTGGAAGCTTTAGTAGAATTGAAACAGGAACTATTCTCTTTTTTTCATTTCAACATGTTTATGATTGTATCAGCGAATTTTCCCCCCACTTTGTTTTAAATTTCGAAGCTTTTTTTAAATCGATGCAATAGGCGAATACAGAAGCAAAAATTAAGTGACGCTTAAGTCACATGCTGTCTTTCGGCTAGCAGAGACAGCGACAGCCTATGAACAGAAGGGCTCTTAATTTTGATTAGCATTTCAGTTTTCGGCCGTTAGCAGTTTATGTAGATTGTAGCGTCAAATTTTACTAAGCGTACAAGAGTGTATTTTATCTATACTTCTATACTATATAATATATTATTATAAAGAGGAAAAGTTTGTTTGTTTGTTTTCATTGAATAGGCTCCGAAACTACTGGACCTATTTTAATGAAATTTGGCACAAATGTAGAGTAGACCACGGGGAAGGACATTGGCTACGTTTATCGCGGAGATATGTACGGTTTCTGCGAAATAAACTTTTGCGAGCGACATCTAGTTGTATTTATGAAAAGCAAAGTTAATGGTAAACAGTTGAACGTTTTCTAAAACACACTTCAAAGTTCCGACATCCCAATTCCCAGCATACACATAAAATCAATCAATTAGTCCACCTGAGACGGATGAAGCTAGCAGCCATTTTGGAAAGTTTAATAAATAACTTCAGCTATAAAGTGTAGCATCTGTAGTATAAATGCGCAGGTTCATTGTTTGTGAGATGCTCAATCAATATATATTTTGCTATACACCTGACTTTAACCGCAGTGCCAAAATCTCTTTATGCGTTGTTCTGGGGCTTTGAAACATTTCAGCGCTTTACATCATTTTTAGCCCCAAAGAGTGATTTCTAGTTATTTTATTTTCTTTATAAAACTCTAATCCCAACGGCTAGCTGTGCGAATCGGACACGCATGTGAAGGGTTCCGTACAAAATTGTAAAATAACTGTTGTATGGCAGATCCAATTAAATAGTTATTATATTATGTTTTAGTATTTAGTTTTATAGCAGCAACTAAACCACATCGTCTAGTAAAATTTGGACTATAGCTATCACGGCTCATGAGATATACGGATAGCAAAGTCTTAGTAATAGGTTACCGTTTTTACCAATTGGGTACGGAACCCAAAAAAACTACTAACGCCACACCTGTGACAATACTGCCAACTTTACTATAGCTTGACCGGAAGATTACACATATCCGTCTATAATACGAGTATAATCATTCTCATAGATGGCAAAAAGCGAAAGGAAAGATGTTACATACTATTTAATTAGTATTATACTAGCAATAACACGCGATTTTTTTTTCGCGGGTTATTGCTGTAAAATATTAATTAAAGTGTATGCTATGGATTACCGCAAAGTAACACCTGTTTCTATTAACTAAGATGTTACACATCAAAACATTTGTAAACATTACATTAATTGCTTCTTATCTCACCAAACAATCTAGATTAAAAGTAGCACACTTATCTGCAAAGCTGAAATATGTATGTGAATAAATTTGTATAAGATAACGTTTTACGCTTGGCAAAGATTATAGGCGAGGATGCCGAGGCGTTTATCAGAACATTTTTATTTAAAGCGGCCCCGGCCGGCAAGATGCGCTTAGCCGCCATTTCTCGCCTGATTTAAATTCAACACGTTTTCCGTGATCATCATCAGCACTGGTAAACTCTTGAAATGATTATGTAACCTTCATAAGTACTTTGTTAAATACCTTAATATATACCATAGTTTCTCAACCGGTGGGTCGCGACCCTTGGTGGGGTCGAGTTTGTTTTTAAATGGGGTCGCAGTCATGTTGAAAAATAATAAATACAAACCACTTAATATGGGTACAAAATATTCGATTTTCGAACGAATCTTTTGTATCGAACATCTAAATAATCGTGACGTGGTTGCAAAACTTACTTAATTTGGTTTTTTCGTGGGTCGCGACATAAAAAAGGGTTGAGAAACGATGACCTATACTAATACTAGCCATTGCCAGTGGCTGCGCCCGCATAAATACAGTATCCCACGCAGTGTTGCCATACAGCTGAGACCAAAAATCTGTACATCTCACAAAAAAATCCGTACAAAGTCCGTACGCATGGAAAAAAGTTAAAAACTCTGAAAGAAATCTGTATGAAATAAAGTGAAAATAAAAACATTATTATTTAATATATGTCGTTATTCATTTTTTTAATCATTTCTGAAGTAATTTTAAAATTAAAACAGGGCGTATTCCCTAACAATTGTTTCGTATGAAGAAGACCTTCGATAGTTTCAGTTGAAAGTTGATTTCTTAATTTGGTTTTCACTAAATTAATTGCGGAGAATATTCTCTCAACCGCCGCACTTGAATGTGGTAAGCACATCAGGTCTGAAACAAATCTACTTAAATCTACCATCTACCACTTAGTGTGACCATTTAAATGAAATAATGTAGATTAAATATTAAATTATTACTTTAAATAACGGATGAATGGTTATGCATGTAGCTTACTAAAATATTGAAACGTTTCGGTAGATAGGAAATCCGTACACATATCCGTACGCAACTTTTATCCGTACAGAATGTTCATTTTCCGTACGCGTACGGACAAATCCGTACATGTGGCAACACTGATCCCACGGAACACTATTTCGGGATAGAAAGTAGCCTATTCGGCGGTCCAGAGCTCAAGCTACTACCATACCAAATTTTATCAAAATCCGTTCAGAAGTTTTTGCGTGAAAAGTAACAAACATCCATCCATCCATCCATTCTCACAAACTTTCAGATTTATAATATTAGTAGGATAATAAAGAGGTAAGGTTTGTTTGTATGTTTATTTGCTTGTTTGTTTGCATTGAGTAGGCTCCGAAACTACAGGACCTATATTTTTATGAAATTTGGCACAGATATAGAATACACGAAGTCGCGGGGGCAATATCTTGTATTTATATTAAAATTAAATTATTTTAAATAGTCCTCCGTAAAACTGTGCAATCTTCATTGAAAATAAGTTTCCTTAAGTAAAGTCACTGTGTATCAGAAGGTATCAGGCATACCGCTTAACTATAAAGGTATCTCCGATATAAAGATATTTTAGAACCCAAAACAGCTATTAGTCAGGTATCACTAACAAAAGTCTCGATTTTGTTGCGGAAACTATCAGACTATATTGTCCCTAGTCCGGAAGTCGGGGAAAATTATACTTTAAATAATAGTAATAACTCCCCACACCGATTTCGGTGACGGTGGCCGGTTTCATTGAAACCAGGCCAGTTACGCAGGAGTAATTTTATAGTGCCCAAATGTGTGCGCAGTACACAAGAGCACTCTCTCTTCCTTTACTTTCGTAATCCAGTGGGACGGATAACCGACACGACTAGCGAGAGATCAGGCGCAGGTCCGACTTTTTACACGCCCATCCGACGCATGGATCATCTTTCTTGTCAGACAATCAGGTGATCAGCCTGCATTGTCTTAACCACACTTGGGAACAACATTTTTTTGTTGTTCCAATGCGGGAATCGAACCCACGACCTCCGAGTCGAGAGCCAATGCTCTAACCACTAGATCACGGAGGCTGTTACATAACATAATTTAAATAATATTAATCCAGAGTTATATTTTCAATTCTCTGAATTTTCTCCGGCCTTTCAAATTCCGGACAATATATTCCCCTGCTAAGACGGTAGGTATAATTATTTGAATAGCGTATTTGACTGATTTTTGTACCAAACTTGTATGGAGCACATAAAAATCCTAAGTTGGTACACTCTTAGAATTTGTGTCAAGTTTGAACTTTTATGAACTTATGTGTCACTAGCTTTTGCGTGCGGCTTCGGCCGCGTAAATACATTATCCCACGGAAACACTCCTTTTTCGGGATAAAAAAATATCCTATGACCTATACCGGGACACAAAGTATGTCTATAGCAAATTTCATAAAAATCGGTTGAGCGGTTAAAGCGTGAAGAGGTAACAGACAGACAGACAGACACACTTTCGTATTTATAATATTAGTATAGATTTTAATCCACAAGGTTTCAGATTTATCTGATAAAGAGAAAAACATTTCAAGATTCCTATCAGTAAGTCTGTCACAGTTTAAAAATTCAAATGGCATTTTTCTCTCCTAGTATGATGGATCACAGTCTAAATTAAATGGAATTAAATGTTGGATTACAAGATTAATGGGTTTTTGATCAATCAATGGTTTGGCATTCGGCGGCGACATCTATCATATTAACTTTTTTCAATAAAACAGAAGCAGATATTGCAATCGGAATTCAACTAAACATATTTTCGTGGAGTTGGGGATTGTTAAGCCGTACAGATAAGCATAAACTCTAGCAACTTTTTCCCATTACGAGCCATATTATTGTGGTAATATCATTATAGTCTCATCGAGTGACAACATTATACCTGTAAATGTCTTTGATAGGATACACAAAACAAACAGAACTTTCATGAAATTCTAATAGGAATAAATCCTGAAAATTTAATTTATCTAGTATAATCCAAACCCAAGTTATGAGGGTTCAAAAAATCCACGAAACGCCTTCTCAAAGGAAAGGTAGTCTGGTACTGCCTTGCGCTTCGCTTGGCTTTTCTTGGCGGGGGCACTACCGTGCCCGCAGATATAATAAAAACCCAACATATTCGAAGGTAACAAAATTGCTACTTTGATAGAATATGTGACCCCTCACCCCAGATTATCTATCATTCGAATATCTTCCTCAGTTCCTCACACACCCGGGTTCGATCATGTACTTTCTCGATTTAAACTTAAGGCCGCGTAGACCCAATTTTACATGACTTTGAATCGATAATAAACAAACAAATAGTGACTTTAAAAAGCCAAAAAAAAATACACATTGTTGTTTACTTAATGTTCTTTTACAATTTCTGGTTCGAAACATAATATTGAAAACTTCACTCGATCAAAAATAATTCCGAAGAGGAGGCTAAATTTGAATATTTTTCTTTTTGTTCATGAAGTTCATGATAGTTTTACTTTCAAAAATCATATCTAGGAAAAGCTAATAACTTAAAAAAGAATAATTTCTGGTTACATTTTGCATGTTGGTTTAATTATTTTAACAATAAATTAATATTGAAATGCAGCGTGCGTAAGCCGCTAGAGTCGCCCCACAGTCGCCCGCTAGGCGTTGACGAGGACAGACCTATGTCAGTTTTGCTAGCGCACGCCTTACCCGCGTATTTATCGAACAATTCTTTCGTTTCTAACGCAGTGTAGGAAAGTCAGTTTTGTTTTTTTTTATTTTTGAACTAAATTATACATATCATACACAATAACATGTTATATTTTATCGTCGCCGCGTCATTGCTTTTGCCAGATGATACGACCTCTGTGGCTCAGTGATTGAGCGTGTTGGTGCTCAAGCCGGGGGTCGCGGGTTTGAATCCCGCCGAAGGAACAAAAAGTTTCCTGTGTTCCCGGGTCATGGATATGTATAATACAATAAAAATCTAAAGGAAAGTCAGTTTGTTTTGTATTTTTTTATGTTTCTTTTTATTTTTGAACTAATTCTATACATACACAGATAAATAAAATTGAAGTGTCTGTTTGTAACTTCAAATTAACAGCTTTTCATATAAGGAATCTAAAAGTATACTCGGTACTTATAATAAAATACCAATTTTTAAAATTTTTGTCTGTCCGTCTGTCTGTCTGTCTGTCTGTTTGTTCCGGCTAATCTCTGAAACGGCTGGACCGATTTTCACGGGACTTTCACTAGCAGATAGCTGATATTATAAGGTCTAACATAGGCTACTTTTATTTTAGGGTTCCGTTTAAAAAAATAGGGTTCCGCTTTCGTTAGATCTGCGCAAACGAAGTTGCGGGCATCAGCTAGTTATACATATAACCATACACAATAACATGTTACATTTTATCGTCGCCGCGTCGTTTCTTTTGCCAGATGAGACGACCTCTGTGGCTCAGTGATTGAGCGTGTTAGTGCTCAAGCCGGGGGTCGCCGGTTTGAATCCCGCCGAAGGAACAAAAAGTTTCCTGTGTTCCCGGGTTATGGACATAATATAATATAATATACAATAAAAATCTATAGCAAAGTTTGTTTTGTATTTTTTTTTGCTTCTTTTTATTTTTGAACTAAATCTATATACAGATAAATAAAAATGAAGTGTCTGTTTGTAACATCAAATTAACAGCTTTTCAAATAATGCATCTGAAAGTATATTCAGTACTTACAATAAAATACAAATTTTTAAAAATGTCTGTCCGTCTGTCTGTCTGTCTGTCGGTCTGTCTGTTTGTTCCGGCTAATCTCTGAAACGGCTGGACCGATTTTCGCGGGACTTTCACTGGCAGATAGCTGATGTCATAAGGTCTAATATAGGCTACTTTTATTTTAGGGTTCCGTTTAAAAAATAGGGTTCCGCTTTCGTCAGTTAGGCGCAAACGAAGTTGCGGGCATCGGCTAGTTATAGGTACATATAACCATACACAATAACATTATCGTCGCCACGTCGTTGCTTTTGCTAGATGAGACGACCTCTGTGGCTCAGTGGTTGAGCGTGTTGGTGCTAAAGCCGGGGGTCGCGGGTTCGAATCCCGCTGAGGGAACAAAAAAAAAATCTGTGTTCCTGGGTCATGAATGTGTATTAAATATGTGTATAATACAATAAAAATCTTAAATATGTGTATAATATAAAATTATTAAATATATTTCTGTTGTCTGGTACCCGTAACACAAGTTCTTCGAGAACTTACCACGGGACCAGATAGACTTGGTGTGAAGCGTCCATAGATATATTATTGTGTATTATGAGAAAAAGTAGCTGATGCGTGGAGTAGCCTTAGTACATTATTGAATAAGCCAGTAAACAGTTTTTATGAATTTGTAACATCTACCATCTTCTTTGCCGTACTTTTCGTTTCTTTTTATTTCGATTTCTGTTTTTACAATAATAATAATAAATAACTCCCCACGCCGATTTCGGTGACGGTGGCTGGTTTTATTGTAGCCTAGCCAGTTACACAGTAGTATTTTTATAGTGCCCAAGTGTGTGCGCAGTACACAAAGGCACTCTTTTTTTTTACTCTCGTAATCCAGTGGGACGGATAACCGACACGACTGACGAGAGATGAGGCGCAAGTCCGACTTTTTACCTGCCCATCCGACGCATGGATCATCTTTCTTGTCAGACAATCAGGTGATCAGCCTGCATTGTCCTAACCAAACTTGGAAACAACATTTTTTGTTGTACCAGTGCGGGAATCGAAATTAGAACCTACGACCTCCGAGTCGAGAGCCAAGCTCTAACCACTAGACCACGGAGGCTGTTCTATTTACAATAAAATATAAGGATACGTGCTCAACATCCGTCATGCTTGCCTTTGCAGAACACACCAAGTCACTCGCAAGTAGGGGTTGCAATCCGGATACTTCGAAATTCTAAAAATCCGGATTTTCATTTAAAAATCCGGATTTTCGATTTTTTCGAATCTTGGTTACTACTATGAATATTACATATTTTAATTATTGTAATAATTAGTATGTACTCTAGACGTACAATATTTGAATAAGGGATATAATTAATCGAGTGAACAAAAAATAAGTTGGTGACTGCACGTGAGCATACTGTATTGCTGAATTTGGCAGCGAATTAATATGTTGGCGACTAAATTACCAAACTGGTGAAATCACTCAAGTGACAAAAAATACAAAAAGCGGCCGATAAAAAGTAGCGAAATTTAATCCAATTAGCAACGATGAGTTGGTGACCATTATACCATGTAAGTAGCTAATGAAGATTTGATTGATAAATTAATAGCTGCTAAAAATTCAATTTGCAAGCTACGGAAAATCCCAGTTTTGGATACTATTGGAGGTTTTTTTTTCTTTGGTATGGGTATCGTTTTCAAGGTTTTTGGGGGTGCAGAATAATATGAAAATAAAATCCGTTTTAAAATTCCAAAATGGCGTATATTTTTTTTTTATTAAAAATGGATGTCTTTTTCCATGTTTCATATGCTGATTATAAAATTGTCTTCCAATTTAATTGTACAAAATGGAGACTATCCAATCTTCGTAAAATTAACATGTAGTTTGTAGAGGTACCAGCTATGTAAGGTATAGAAACTTTTCGAAATTCAGGATTTTATAATTTCTTTTTTTGGCATTAATGAAAAAAATATGCGATTTTCGGGTTAAGGGGGAGGAAATTTTTATTATTTTTCCAGTAATAGTATTATTTTTCCGTTTCTAAAATAGAAGCGATTTTAGAAAAAAAATATGGCAATGTTCTACTTTGACACGAACAGTGTATAAAGCTATAGAAATTTTGGAAAATTCATGATTTTCAAATTTATTTTTCTTCCATCGTGAAGAAAATATGGTGTTGCGGGGTTCCTTAAGGGGAGGAAATTTTAATTATTTTTTCAATAGGATGCACCGTTTCCGAGATAGAATCAATTTTATAAAAAAAAAAATTAAATGCTCTACATTGAGATACGAGGGATGTATAAAGCTATAGAAATGTTGGAAAATTCAGGATTTTCGAATTTCTTTTTCTCTCATCTTGAAGAAAATATATGGTTACGGAGTTATTAAGGGGGAGGTAATTTTCATTATTTTTCAAGTAGGATGCACCGTTTCTGAGATAGAAGCCATTATAGAAAAAAAATACGATAATGCTCTACTTTGAGACACGAACGGTGTAAAACGCTATAGAAAATTTGGAAAATTTAGGATTTTCAGATTTTTTTCTTCCATCATGAAGTAAATATGATGTTGCGGGGTTTCTAAGGGGGAGGAAATTTTCATTATTTTTCATTAGGATGCACCGTTTCCGAGATAGAATCAATTTTGTAAAAAAATATAAATGCTCTACATTGAGATACCGGGGATGCATAAAGCTATAGAAATGTTGGAATATTCAGGATTTTCGAATTTCTTTTTCCCCATCATGAAGAAAATATATGGTTGCGGGGTTTTTAAGGGTGAGGTAATTTTCATTATTTTTCAAGTAAGATGCACTGTTTCTGAGATAGAAGTGATTATAGAAAAAAAATATGGCAATTCTCTGCTTTGAGATATTATGAGCGATGTATAAAGCTATGGAAATTTTGGAAAATTCAGGATTTTCAAATTTCTTTTTCTTTCATCATGAAGAAAATTTGAGGTTGCGGGGTTACGAAGGAAATTTAAAATGGATGACTTTTTTGTAATCAACACCCCTAGAAACCAACAAAGGGACAACCATATTATTTTTATAAAATTAAGTATTTTCGCCATATTGGAATTTCAAAATGAATGTCATTTTCGTATCCAGCACCCCCAAAAACCTGGTAACGACACCTATGTTAATTTTGCAAAAAATGAATTACCGTTATTTTTAAATTTCAAAATGAATCAACACAATATCTACACCCCCCCTAAAGTCGAGGAAAATTAAAAATTGGGAATTTTGTACGCTCCTTTGTTTTTTTATGTGCGCTGGTTTTGCTGCTTGTATGTTTTTTGAGTTACCTACATTACGGAAAATATATGTACCTATTCTTAAATTAAATGTGTACTCACAAATTGTCGCCAAGATGGTTATTTGTTCGCTAATATAATATCTGTCTGCCAGTTTGGAATATTCAGTGGTATTATTTAGTCACCAGATTTGTAGTTTTTTATTCCTTACATTCTTTAGCCAACATGGTAATTTAGTATTCAATATTCGGTATTTTCACATCCAAAATTTAATTGTTTTGTCGTGATTGTTTTCTGTAAGTGTTTCGTGTTGTGCGACAAAATCCGTAAGTGTTTAAAACAATGAACAATATTCGCGTAAACATAAGAAATCAATATGTTTTGTCGTGAGTTTAAATACATGCCTTTGGATAATTTGATATTATTTGTTGTCCTGTTGAAATTGTTAACACATTTTTCCATTTATTCAAGTTATTTGGTAGAACATAGTCAATCCATTAAATGGTGATGCGAGGGATGAAGATCTGCTAAAATATTATGGCCGCTATATATGTATATGTATGGACTGTTTCTAAGATACTTACCATTTTATATTTTTTCAGTAGTAGTACAGTTCAGTAATAGGTGATCCAATTTATAAAAACACTGAATATGGTTTCAGTTTCACTTGCACAAGTAGTAAGAAGTATAATAAGCAAATCCAAACCCAATTAAAGCTTTGTATTTTTATATTTATTGAATTCTTACTAACGAAAGTCGAAACATATTATTGCAATTTTAATTTCTGCAATCATAGAATGCCAAATTAATATGACAGCTTAAAAAGAAATGTAGTGGTTTAACTATATTTAATTATCTTCTAAATAATGAATATCTAAGTCCAAATACCTAAATCTTATCTCTATGATATCAGGAAGAAGTTTTGGAGTCGATAATACCTGACTGGTTGGTTTAAGATTAGAGAGAGTTTTGCCGAATGAATGAAGGTAATATTTTTTTTTATTATTAAAATTAATTTGATTGAACTAAACTAACCTAAACTAACGAGTCAGTAGCAAAACTAAATGAAAATCAACGCTCCTGTTTTTGCGTAGAAATAATTATTTTTAGATAATATTTTAAAGATAAGATATAGGTGTCAAAAATAGCACCAACGATTTGTGTAAACCACTGTTATTTTTTTTAGGTAATGTAGTTTTCATCTTATAGCGGAAACTTCAAAGTGCAATGAAGAGTAAGATGTTACTGTTTATTTGTAAGTAAAATGTTAAAATAAAGATCTTACAACAGTTATATATTTTAAATTGTGCTTAGAATTGCTTATTATACTTCTGTTAGTTACCGAGGGAATTAAAAGCACCATTTACGTGTTTAATTATTACCCAAACAGGTGGGTGGTTTTTAATTTCATTAACTCAAAAGTGGTCCAATTTCGTCCATACAAAATTATTTGTTCAGCCCCATGCTTCAAATGATTTGTCTTTACTCCCCGGATCTCGATTTAAAGGATTTTCAGTTTCCTACGTTTTATTAAACTGTATTAATTTTCCTACGTTAGTACTTTCACATAGAAATGAAACTTTACGAAAACGGTAGTGGTGAACTGTGGCGTAGATATGTAAAAAAAGCGTTAAAAAGATCACAGGCTATTCCACTTTTTTATAATTCTTTCTGCTGGAACATTTAGTAAATAACAATATATACATACCTTATTTAAAATAATATACTATCTATAAAACTGAACATTGTAGGATTTGAAACGTAATCAAAAATATTTCTAAAAATGAAAAAATTAATATAATTAAGTATATAATTTTGATATAATCTCATTATGTTTTTATTTATTCAGATTGTAATTCTAATACTTACAACTTAAAATAAGAATTTATTTAAATTAAATTATAAAGAAGTAACTCTTTTTTTTTTACTAATGAGTGTAAGTTTTGCTACAACATAGTAGTAAAATTAACATTAAAGTTTTATAAAATATGCAACAAATTAAAAAAAAAGAAAAATCTGAATTATCCGGATAATCCGGATTTTTGGGAGAAAAATTCGGAAATCCGGATTTTCAAAAAGTCAAACGTTTGTGGAGGTTTGGATTTTGCGGCAAGTGGCAAACGTGCGGACTCGGCAGTAGGAATACATTTTTTGCAAGTGTCTGCCTAAGTAGTTACCATCAAATCGTCAGCACCTACCTGATACAGTATTTTTATCTCACGAAACGACACGTACTTTAGTGACCACACGAGCTAACGATAGGTACTCGTCTCCATGCACACATCGAACACAGCGTGTTGCGTGCGCTACGTAAACGGCTCAAGTTACCCAAAAAATATGTATAAAATAATTATTCCTCTTTAAATGATGTAAAAAAATCTTTTAAGAATGACTCACTATAACCTTTTTTATGGTAATCAAATTTGGTCGAAATTAATGCATTATTGCGCCATCAGTTGACGCGGACGAAGTCGCGGGCAACAGCTAGTCCATACTAATATTATAAATGGGAAAGTGTGTGTTTGTCCGTCTCTCACGCCAAAACTACTGAACCGATCTAAATGAAATTTGGTACACAGATATTCTAGAGCCTGAGAAAAGACATAAGCTACCTTTTTATCGCGGGGAAATGTACGGTTCCCATGGGATACTTTATTTACAGTTTCACGTAAAAACCACTAAACCGATTATTATGAAATTTGGCACAGTTGAAAAGTAGACTACGGGGAAAGACAAAGGCTACTTTTTATCGCGGGGAAATGTGCGGTTCCCGTGGGATACTTTATTTACTGTTTCACGAAAAAACTACTAAACCGATCATCATGAAATTTGGCACAGACATAAAGTAGACCATAGGGAAGGGCATAGGCTACTTTTTATCGCGGGACATATACGATTCGCATGGGTTACTGTACATACACGGGCGGAGCCGCGGGCATCAGCTAGTAATTGAATAAAATTTAAGCATTTTTTACTTAGGTACCTACCTATAATATCTATTCAAATTATGTGTGCTATGTGTTGCATTAAAACAGTTACCTATGGATTTTATTATCTTTTTCAATACAAATAATAAAATAAGATGACCTACTGCCGACACGACTACACTGTAACACTTTGGGTTCATGTAAGTTCACGCCGGCGACGTAGGCGCGCGGCTCGCTTTGCGGCAATTGCGGGCAACTCTTGGAAGCGTTAAATGCCTATTTTGCTTGGTCTACCCAGCCTTAAGCCACGACCACTTCCGATACTTTCCACAAAGGTCTGGAAAGTCATTTCTAGAACGTTGTATTTAAGGCCACGTAGACCAAGCGAAATAGGCATTTAACGCTTCCAAGAGTTGCCCGCAATTGCCGCAAAGCGAGCCGCGCGCCTACGTCGCCGGCGTGAACTTACATGAACCCAAAGTGTTACAGTGTAGACGTGTCGGCAGTAGGTCATCTTATTTTATTATTTGTATTGAAAAAGATAATAAAATCCATAGATAACTGTTTTAATGCAACACATAGCACACATAATTTGAATAGATATTATAGGTAGGTACCTACCTAAGTAAAAAATGCTTAAATTATATTCAATTATTTTGACAGTTTCTATGCAGTGTGTTCTGTTACAAGTATAAAAACACGCTGTGTTCGATGTGTGCATGGAGACGAGTACCTATCGTTAGCTCGTGTGGTCACTAAAGTACGTGTCGTTTCGTGAGATAATAATACTGTATCAGGTAGGTGCTGACGATTTGATGGTAACTACTTAGGCAGACACTTGCAAAAAATGTATTCCTACTGCCGAGTCCGCACGTTTGCCACTTGCTGCATAATCCAAACCTCCACAAACGTTTGACTTTTTGAAAATCCAGATTTCCGTATTTTTTCTCCCAAAAATCCGGATTATCCGGATAATTCAGATTTTTTCATTTTTTTTAAATTTGTTGCATATTTTATAAAACTTTAATGTTTATTTTACTACTATGTTGTAGCAAAACTTACACTCATTAGTAAAAAAAAGAGTTACTTTTTTATAATTTAATTTAAATAAATTCTGATTTTAAGTTGTAACTTGTAAGTATTAGAATTACAATCTGAATAAATAAAAACAAAATGAGATTATATCAAAATTATATACTTAATTATATTTTTTTTTTTATTTTTAGAAATATTTTTGATTACGTTTCAAATCCTACAATGTTCAGTTTTATAGTTAGTATTTTATTTTAAACTAGCTTTTGCCCGCGACTTCGTCCGCGTGGAACAATACTTTGGGATATCGCTGAAATTTACCCGCGACTTTATTTATGACTAACGAAAGCGGAATCCTATTTTTTTAAACGGAACCCTAAAATAAAAGTAGCCTATGTTAGACCCTATAACATCAGCTATCTGCTAGTGAAAGTCCCGTGAAAATCCGTCCAGCCGTTTCAGAGATTAGTCGGAACAAACAGACAGACAGACCAACTGACAGACAGACAGACGGACAGACAAAAATTAAAAAAAATGTATTTTATTGTAAGTACCGAATATACTTTCAGATTCATTAAGTAAAAAGCTGTTAATTTGAAGTTACAAACAGACACTTAAATTGTATTTAACTGTATAGATGTATAGATATTATAATGTAGGTATTATATTTTAAGATATTAACAATTTGATGTTTATAAAATAACTAAACTATTTAACTAAACTAAACTAAACATTAACCCGCACGCGCACCCCGCCTTGGTGACGCCCACTTCGCAACGGGCCGTGCAGCAGAAATCGTAATATTTTAATTTCTCCATAACTTCAAAACCAAACGTCCAATTTTAATCATTCAAAGACCAAATATTATCTACATAAACTGTACTTAGTAATGAAATAATTTATTTTGATAAGGATTAATAACATGAGTAAAATAAACGCGTTTAAATGTAGTCCAAAAAAAATTCAAGATTTCTAAATAAAAAAATGGTTGTTGTGCCTCACTCGACATAGATAGGTATAGTGTGTCGCGGACTTTTTTGTAGATATTTATAAGATCTACAATTAATTAGAACATTTTATGGTTCTATCTTTTATAGTTTAGGCAGCGTACGCAAAATAAGAAACTTTTCTGGTTGATTTTTTACACCTTGTGTCCGAAAAACCCAAATATCTTACGGAACCCTATTTTTTTCCAAAATAAAATTTAGCCTATGTTACTCGTGGATAATGTAGCTTTCGAATGGTGAAAGAATTTTTGAAATCGGTCCAGTACTTTTTGAGCCTATTCATTACAAACAAACAAACAAACAAACAAACAAACATACAAACAAAGTTTTCCTCTTTATAATATTAGTGTAGATAAGGTATGTATATATTGTTATTTACTAAATGTTCCAGCAGAAAGAATTATAAAAAATTGGAATAGCCTGTGATCTTTTTAACGCTTTTTTTACATATTCACCACTACCGTTTTCGTAAAGTTCCATTTCTATGTGAAAGTACTAACGTAGGAAAATTAATACAGTTTAATAAAACGTAGGAAACTGAAAATCCTTTAAATCGAGATCCGGGGAGTGAAGACAAATCATTTGAAGCATGGGGCTGAACAAATAATTTTGTATGGACGAAATTGGACCACTTTTGAGTTATTGAAAGTAAAAATCACCCACCTGTTTAGGTAATAATTGAACACGTAAATGGTGTTTTTAATTCCCTCGGTAACTAACAGAAGTACAATAAGCAATTCTAAGCACAATTTAAAACCTATAACTGTTGTAAGATCTTTATTTTAACATTTTACTTACAAATAAACAGTAACATTCATTGCACTTTGAAGTTTCCGCTATAAGATGAAAACTACATTACTTAAAAAAATAACAGTGGTTTACACAAATCGTTGGTGCTATTTTTGACACCTATACCTTATCTTTAAAATATTATCTAAAAATAATTATTTCTACGCAAAAACAGGAGCGTTGATTTTCATTTAGTTTTGCTACTGACTCGTTCGGCAAAATTCTCTCTAATCTTAAACCAACCAGTCAGGTATTATCGACTCCAAAACTTCTTCCTGATATCATAGAGATAATATTTAGGTATTTGGACTTAGATATTCATTATTTAGAAGATAATTAAATATAGTTAAACCACTACATTTCTTTTTAAGCTATCATATTAATTTGGCATTCTATGATTGTAGAAATTAAAATTGCAATAATATGTTTCGACTTTCGTTAGTAAGAATTCAATAAATATAAAAATACAAAGCTTTAATTGGGTTTGGATTTGCTTATTATACTTCTTACTACTTGTGCAATTGAAACTGAAACCATATTCAGTGTTTTTATAAATTGGATCACCTATTAATGAACTGTACTACTACTGAAAAAATATAAAATTGTAAGTATCTTAGAAACAGTCCATACATATACATATATAGCGGCCATAATATTTTAACAGATCTTCATCCCTCGCATCTCCATTTAATGGATTGACTATGTTCTACCAAATAACTTGAATAAATGGAAAAATGTGTCAACAATTTCAACAGGACAACAAATAATATCAAATTATCCAAAGGCATGTATTTAAACTCACGACAAAACATATTTATTTCTTATGTTTACGCGAATATTGTTCATTGTTTTAAACACTTACGGATTTTGTCGCGTTACGTAAACGTAACCGTAAAACGTAAACCGTGACAAAATCCGTAAGTGTTTAAAACAATCACGACAAAACAATTAAATTTTGGATGTGAAAATACCGAATATTGAATACTAAATTACCATGTTGGCTAAAGAATGTAAGGAATAAAAAATTACAAATCTGGTGACTAAATAATACCACTGAATATTCCAAACTGGCAGACTGATATTATATTAGCGAACAAATAACCATCTTGGCGACAATTTGTGAGTACACATTTAATTTAAGAATAGGTACATATATTTTCCGTAATGTAGGTAACTCAAAAAACATACAAGCAGCAAAACCAGCGCACATAAAAAAACAAAGGAGCGTACAAAATTCCCAATTTTTAATTTTCCTCGACTAGGTGTAGATATTGGGTAGATTCATTTTGAAATTTAAAAATAACGGTTATTCATTTTTCGCAAAATTAACATAGGTGTCGTTACCAAGTTTTTGGGGGTGCTGGATACGAAAATGTCATTCATTTTGAAATTCCAATATGGCGGACATACTTAATTTTATAAAAATAATATGGTTGTCCCTTTGTTGGTTTCTGGGGGTGCTGATTACAAAAAAGTCATCCATTTTAAATTTCCTTAGTAACCCCGCAACCTCAAATTTTCTTCATGATGGGAGAAAAAGAAATTCGAAAATCCTGAATATTCCAACATTTCTATAGCTTTATGCATCCCGGCCCCGGTATCTCAATGTAGAGCATTTATATTTTTTAATAAAATAGATTCTATCTCGGAAACGGTGCATCCTAATGAAAAATAATGAAAATTTCCTCCCCCTTAGAAACTCCGCAACATCATATTTTCTTCATGATGGAAGAAAAAAATCTGAAAATCCTAAATTTTCCAAATTTTCTATAGCGTTTTACACCGTTCGTGTCTCAAAGTAGAGCATTATCGTATTTTTTTTTCTATAATGGCTTCTATCTCAGAAACGGTGCATCCTACTTGAAAAATAATGAAAATTACCTCTCCCTTAATAACTCCGTAACCATATATTTTCTTCAAGATGAGAGAAAAAGAAATTCGAAAATCCTGAATTTTCCAACATTTCTATAGCTTTATATATCCCTCGTATCTCAATGTAGAGCATTTAATTTTTTTTTATAAAATTGATTCTATCTCGGAAACGGTGCATCCTATTGAAAAAAATAATGAAAATTTCCTCTCCTTAAGAACCTCGCAACACCATAGTTTCTTCACGATGGAAGAAAAAGAAATTTGAAAATCCTGAATTTTCCAAAATTTCTATAGCTTTATACACTGTTCGTGTCAAAGTAGAACATTGCCATATTTTTTTTCTAAAATCGCTTCTATTTTAGAAACGGAAAAATAATACTATTACTGGAAAAATAATAAAAATTTCCTCCCCCTTAACCCGAAAATCGCATATTTTTTTCATTAATGCCAAAAAAAGAAATTATAAAATCCTGAATTTCGAAAAGTTTCTATACCTTACATAGCTGGTACCTCTACAAACTACATGTTAATTTTACGAAGATTGGATAGTCTCCATTTTGTACAATTAAATTGGATGACAATTTTATAATCAGCATATGAAACATGGAAAAAGACATCCATTTTTAATAAAAAAAAAAATATACGCCATTTTGGAATTTTAAAACGGATTTTATTTTCATATTATTCTGCACCCCCAAAAACCTTGAAAACGATACCCATACCAAAGAAAAAAAAACCTCCAATAGTATCCAAAACTGGGATTTTCCGTAGCTTGCAAATTGAATTTTTAGCAGCTATTAATTTATCAATCAAATCTTTATAAGCTACTTACATGGTATAATGGTCACCAACTTATCGGTGCTAATTGGATTAAATTTCGCTACTTTTTATCTGCCGATTTTTGTATTTTTTGTCTCTTGAGTGATTTCACTAGTTTGGTAATTTAGTCGCCAACATATTAATTCGCTGCCAAATTCAGCAATACAGTATGCTCACGTGCAGTCACCAACTTATTTTTTGTTCACTCGATTAATTATATCCCTTATTCAAATATTGTACGTCTAGAGTATATACTAATTACAATTAAAATATGTAATTTTCATAGTAGTAACCAAGATTGATTGAAGTAATTTAGTCGCCAACATATTAATTCGCTGCCAAATTCAGCAATACAGTATGCTCACGTGCAGTCACCAACTTATTTTTTGTTCACTCGATTAATTATATCCCTTATTCAAATATTGTACGTCTAGAGTACATAATAATTACAATTAAAATATGTAATTTTCATAGTAGTAACCAAGATTGAAAAAATCGAAAAATCCGGATTTTTCGAATTTTTCGAATTTCGAAGTATCCGGATTGCAACCCCTACTTGCGAGTGACTTGGTGTGTTCTGCAAAGGCAAGCATGACAGATGTTGAGCTCGTATCCTTATATTTTATTGTAAATAGAACAGCCTCCGTGGTCTAGTGGTTAGAGCTTGGCTCTCGACTCGGATGTCGCGTGGAGTTATTTATTATTATTATTGTAAAAACAGAAATCGAAATAAAAAGAAACGAAAAGTACGGCAAAGAAGATGGTAGATGTTACAAATTCATAAAAACCGTTTACTGGCTTATTCAATAATGTACTAAGGCTACTCCACGCATCAGCTACTTTTTTCTCATAATAATACACAACACAATAATATATGTATGGACGCTTCACACCAAGTCAATCTGGTCCCGTGGTAAGTTCTCGAAGAACTTGTGTTACGGGTACCAGACAACAGAAATATATTTAATAATTTTTATATTATACACTATATATTTAAGATTTTTAGTATATTTAGTATATTTAATACACATTCATGACCCAGGAACACAGAAAAAATGTTTGTTCCTTCAGCATTAAAACCCGCTACCCCCGGCTTGAGCACCAACACACTCAACCACTGAGCCACAGAGGTCGTCTCATCTGGCAAAAGCAACGACGTGGCGACGATAATGTTATTGTGTATGGTTATAATATGTATAACTAGCCGATGCCCGCAACTTCGTTTGCGCCTAACTGACGGAAGCGGAACCCTATTTTTTAAACGAAACCCTAAAATAAAAGTAGCCTATGACATCAGCTATCTGCCAGTGAAAGTCCCGCGAAAATCGGTCCAGCCGTTTCAGAGATTAGCCGGAACAAACAGACAGACAGACCGACAGACAGACAGACAGACGGACAGACATTTTAAAAAATTGGTATTTTATGTGAAAAGCTGTTAATTTGAAGTTACAAACAGACACTTCATTTTTATTTATCTGTATAAATTTAGTTCAAAAATAAAAAGAAGCATAAAAAAATACAAAACAAACTTTCCTATAGATTTTTATTGTATTACTAGCTGATGCCCGCAACTTCGTTTGCGCAGAAGTAATGGAAGCGGAACCCTATTTTTTTAATCGGAACCCTAAAATAAAAGTAGCCTATGTTAGACCTTATAACATCAGCTATCTGCTAGTGAAAGTCCTGTGAAAATCGGTCCAGCCATTTCAGAGATTAGCCGGAACAAACAGACAGACAGACAGACAGACGGACAGACAAAAATTTTAAAAATTGGTATTTTATTGTAAGTACCGAATATACTTTAAGATGCATTAAGTGAAAAGCTGTTAGTTTGATGTTACAAACAGACACTTCAATTTTATTTATTTGTATAGATGTATAGATATAGATATGTCCAAGACCCGGGAACACAGGAAACTTTTTGTTCCTTCGGCGGGATTCAAACCCGCGACCCCCGGCTTGAGCACTAACATGCTCAACCACTGAGCCACAGAGGTCGTCTCATCTGGCAAAAGCAACGACGCGGCGACAATAAAATGTAACATGTTATTGTGTATGGTTATATGTATAACTAGCTGATGCCCGCAACTTCGTTTGCATAACTTCGTTACCCGCAACTAACGAAAACGGATCCCTATTTTTTATACGGAACCCTAAAATAAAAGTAGCCTATGTTAGACCTTATAACATCAGCTATCTGCCAGTGAAAGTCCCGTGAAAATCGGTCCAGCCGTTTCAGAGATTAGCCGGAACAAACAGACAGACAGACAGACAGACAGACGGACAGACAAAAATTTTAAAAATTGATATTTTATTGTTAGTATCGAATATACTTTCATATGCATCAAGTGATAAGCTGTTAATTTGACATTACAAACAGACACTTCAATTATATTTATCTGTATAGATGTATAGATATGTATAGATGTATAGATTTAGTTCAAAAATAAAAAGAAACATAAAAAAATACAAAGAAACTGACTTTCCTTTAGATTTTTATTGTATTATACATATCCATGACCCGGGAACACAGGAAACTTTTTGTTCCTTCGGCGGGATTCAAACCCGCGACCCCCGGCTTGAGCACCAACACGCTCAATCACTGAGCCACAGAGGTCGTCTCATCTGGCAAAAGCAATGACGCGGCGACGATAAAATATAACATGTTATTGTGTATGATATGTTCAAAAATAAAAAGAAACAAAACAAACTGACTTTCCTACACTGCGTTAGAAACGAAAGAATTGTTCGATAAATACGCGGGTAAGGCGTGCGCTAGCAAAACTGACATAGGTCTGTCCTCGTCAACGCCTAGCGGGCGACTGTGGGGCGACTCTAGCGGCTTACGCACGCTGCATTTCAATATTAATTTATTGTTAAAATAATTAAACCAACATGCAAAATGTAACCAGAAATTATTCTTTTTTAAGTTATTAGCTTTTCGTAGATATGATTTTTGAAAGTAAAACTATCATGAACTTCATGAACAAAAAGAAAAATATTCAAATTTAGCCTCCTCTTCGGAATTATTTTTGATCGAGTGAAGTTTTCAATATTATGTTTCGAACCACAAATTGTAAAAGAACATTAAGTAAACAACAATGTGTTTTTTTTTTTGGCTTTTTAAAGTTACTATTTGTTTGTTTATTATCGATTCAAAGTCATGTAAAATTGGGACCACGCGGCCTTAAAAGTCTCGTCTTGTACTAAAACTTGGTAATTATTTAAACGCTATCGTAAACTAAACCAAGTCACCACAAAGGTACAAATCGGAGATTTAGCCAGTGTTCTAATCTAAAACATTCAACAATTTAACGATCCTTATTTAAATATTCCAGCTTCCATCCAATTTCCATTTCGCAGGGACGTGCGTAACCAAAACACTTTTTATCAATGGAGTCTGACCAGAAAACTGATTAATAGGGTAAAATTTGTACACTGAAAAAAAAAACTTAAAGTACCTATTCTAAACACGTAGCGAATTAATATCGTTCACTGTCAGCCTTTTTTGGCTTTAAAATATTCATATCAGGTTGAAATCTTTATTTGTAAGGTAACGTTGTCTCTGTGTTTGTATACTCCAATTGCATATTATTCATGTTAGGGTCAATTCACACTGAAACAAAACAATACGCGACGCGGCGATGCATTTGAAGATAGCTAATAGCTATTCAAATTTTAACTTTATTAATTACAACAGAAGATACATGTTTCATTGTAAGAGTTCGAATGTCAAGTTCTACAGCGCTACACAGCACATGACATACATTGTATGACTGATGTCATAACTTATATACGCAGTGTTGTTAATTCGCAGTAGAGGTGGGATGTATTTAACATAACAGGTAAAAAGTAACAGTTATTTGGAAATAGCACATAGCAGTCGATATCCAGTTCTTACTATTTGCTGGAATGAAAAGTACCTAATTAGTATTAGGGAAGTTTGGAGGGAAGACGTTTGGTGGAATCTTAAAAAAATTGTATGGGGGGGGGGTCTCTCGGGATCCTTGGGGTACTTATATACCAGATCCTGACAGGAATTTGGGAAATCTATCGGAGTCAAAATGTAGGGCTCGTTCCAATGAACTGTGGTTAAAAGCGCGTGTAACTTGTTATCCACCACGGCAAACCACTGTATCACGGAGACTATTACCTCCATAGTAACTGTAGTGTATGGCTGTGTATAAAAGCATAGATATTAATATACTATCTCGAGTGCTCTTGCCAGAGATGACAGTTGACTTGTCACAGTGACATTGACAGTTAGGAATCAGTCCTGATAGAGAGGCCATGCGGGCAGGGTGTGGGCGTCAATGGCGAGAGCATCGGCGAGCCAGTATTGTTGCGTGCTAGAATACTACATGTGGCGACGAGGAAAAAAGGTCAGTGGTTAAAATTACAGAAATATACAAAAGATTATCGTATCTTACAAATCCGCATTGAAAATAACAAAGGAGGGAAGTAATGGAGGGACCAGACAGTTGTAGCCTGTAGGTGCAGTCAATCTTGTAGATTGTTTAAAACAAAGAATATCGTATTGCCCATGCGGGCATATAGCAGCCTCCGTGGTCTAGTGGTGGGAGCTTGGCTCTCGACCCGAAGGTAGTGGGTTAAATTCCCGCATTGGAACGGCAAAAAATGTTGTTTCCAAGTCCTGTTAGGACAATGCGGGCTAATCGCCTGATTGTCTGACGGTTAACGGTCGGATGGGCATGTAAAAGGTCGGACCTGCGCCTGATCTCTCGTTGGTCGTGTCGGTTGTCCGTACCACTAGGTTGTGAGAGTGAAGGAGGAGAATGTGCTCTTGTGTACCGGGCACACACTTGGGCACAGTAAAATGACTCCTGCGTAACTGGTTCGCTTCAATGAGACCAATCGCCGTCACCGAGATCGGTGTGGGAGTTATATATTAAATATAGCAAAATGTGCCAAGCAGGTGTCGCATTAGTTATTGTTTAAAATTTAATCACCTAATGTACACAGCCTCTTTGCTTAATTTTTGTTACATTTTCTATATGCGGGTCAAGATAAGGAATGACCATAGTTGTGGTGAGCTGCTAGTATATTTTAATATAAATTGATTGTTATTTATAATGAAAATAAGTTGTTGATTATGTCAAGAGTTATATTTACAATAATTATTTCACGTTATTATGGTTTATTAAAAGCCACTGACATTAAATAGTAGTAAGTAAGTAGGACTGAAATCCAAAGGCCACTATGATTATTATGTTTAAAATATTATCATTATAATATATTATAATATGTTGGTTACATAAGTAATATTAGAACTAGAATCTAAATATTACTAAGCATAACTAATCACAGTTTAAGTGCTAGTGAATCTTGCATAATTACTATAAGTTTTGATACCATGTTTTATATTGACACATGTAGGTAATTGGAAGTGAGGCATTTTGTACTTGATGTATTTTTAACTAATGAGTACTGGCTACTTACAAAACTTAGTGAATTATCAGAATCTATAGTAGCAGATAGTTGTTGCAGTTAACTGTAGGTTTTAAAGTGTTGAAGTATATGACCTTATTATATTAAGTTTATACTCCAAACTATACTATTCTGTGCAAGGGATAAAGAATAGTGAAAAGGAATGTAAAATATTATTATCAGGTAAGTTTAAGGTTTCCAAATCATAAAACCAATTGCAAAACAATTGTTTCACTGAGTTAGTGTTACTGCTAAGTAGACACATTCTGTAAGGTTTGTGATCTGTAAGGATTGTGATATAGAAGCGACATGTCGCTGTACCTACAGATATTATTAGATCGGGGGGCACGGCAGTTCCCCCGCCAAGTCGAGTGATTTATATACTAGGTATACTGCATAATAATTATGCAATCATCATGTATTGCAAAAAAATATGTTGTTACCGATAACCAAGTAAGATAAGAGTATTCTGCAGACTGCAGATGTTTACTATTTAACGTACCATAACAAATGAGATCTCCGAAATATTACACGAGCCCACATAACAAGTTCATTTGTTTTATCAAATAATAATGCAATATGTAAAATGTATTATGTTTTAACATACCTAATAGTTTGATGAATAATTGTTAAAAAGTTTAAGCGTTGCGTTCGATAGCTATATTAATAAATATATTAGGTACATTGCTTTACTGTATCATAATATCAATAAGACAGCGCCTCGCGAGTGCAGGCTTTGATGTGTGATGTGACTCTGACACACGCACTGCAGTGTAACCGGGCAGTTTACGGTTTACGGTTTAAGACTTATTATTTCTCAATAAGAATACATAATTCACTTACTCGAGAATAAGAACAATCGTCATTTACTTACACCAGTACAAAACACAGCTTACATATTATAATATATAAAATTAAAAAACTAGGAATTTAAAAGAACACAGCAAACTGTTTCGTTACTAATTTATAACTATTAACCTTTTGCATTCAAAAATAAAGGGTAGTTGAAAATATTCGCTATTGATCGAACTCAGTGTTATCTAAAGCTCGCGTACACTGTCAAGCTATACTTTTAAATGCAGTAGATATTATATCCTTGCAGTCTTACATTTAATATGTTTCTACTTAGATCTTTTTAGTAACATTTTAGTGTATAATATAACTATAATGACGTATATCATTTATTTTGTTAATATTGTTAAATAATTGTGGTATTATCTATACATATAAAATCCTTTGTCCTGAATGACTGACGGATCAACGCACAGCCTAAACCGCTGATCGTAGAGACCTGAAACTTGCAGGGCTTGCTCTTTGTAATGCGTAGGGATCCGATAAGAAGGGATTTTTCGAAATTCGACTCCTAAGGGGGTGAAAAGGGGGAAACAGTTTGTATGGGACGACGTGATTCCTTGGTCCAATCTACTTCATATTTTGCACAAACATTATGTAACAGAATTGATGGAATTCGTGTATCATAGTTTATTGAAATTCGTCCCCTAACGGGAATAAAAAGAGAAATAAAGTTGTTTGGAGCGATTTGCTTTAAAGTTAATATAAATACTCCTTAGTGCTTTTGATTTAAAGCTCCCACTCACACGATCGATCGATTTAGTCTTTACAATTTAAACATTTACTGGATGCGTAGTTGCAAGTAAATCGGTTTAGATGAAAATTGAATATAGTCTGAGATCCTAGGACCACCTTACTATACTTTTTATATGAAATTCGTATATATACGCGTAAATTTTGTTCCAACTTTTGACCCCAACCGCAAAAACTAGCTGGTAGGTCTTACACTAATCATTTTATGTAATAGTTTGTCGTTAGCAATTTACTTTCAAATACGAATTAATTTCCAATTTGATCGAAGCAATCGATAGCCCGTGAGTGGGATGCTTTATTTTTATTTTGACATAATATATTGTCATCATGTTGAAAAATAAATCTGACAAGAATGCATAAGTTTTTGATGAAAATCTTAAATATTTGCGAATGCTATATTATAAATGGGAAAGTGTGTGTCTGTTTGTCCGTCTTCCACGCCAAAACTACTGAACCGATTGAAACGAAATTTGGTACACAAATACAGAGAGTATAGCCTGAAAAAGGATATAGGCTATTTTTTTATCACAGGGAAATGTACTGTTCCAGTGGGATACTTTATTTACAGTTTCACGTAAAAACTACTAAACCGATTATCATGAAATTTGGCACAGATATAAAGGAGACTAAGAGAGAAGGACATCGGCTACTTTTTATCTCAGAGAAATATACGGTTCCCATAGGAAAATTTATTTACACTTTCACGTAAAAACTACTGAACCTATTATCATGGAATTTGCCACAAATATAAAGTAGACCACGAGGAAGAACATAGGCTACTTTTTATCGCGGTATGTATACGGTTCCCGTGGGTTACTGTACATACGCGGGACGAGCCGCGGTTATCAGCTATCTATACTAATATTATAAAGCTGAAGAGTTTTTTTTGTTTGAACGCGCTAATCTATAGTAGGTAGCTATCAGGAACTACTGGTTCGAATTGAAAAATCCATTTATAGAGGAAGGATTTAGGTTATATAGCATCACGCTGCGACCAATAGGAGTGAAGAATCAGTGGAAAATGTGGGAAAAACGGGGAAAATTATTCATCTTTCAGGGCTTACGTTGTTTGATTGAACGCGCTGATCTCAGGAACTACTTAATCGAATTGAAAAATTATTTTTGTGTTAGATAGTCAGTCCTTCTGTTGAGAAAGGCTTTAAGCTATATAACATTACGCTGCGACCAATAGGAGCGAAGAGTCAGTGGAAAATGTGGAAAAAACGAGGAAAATTATTAATCTTTGAGGGCTTACATTGTTTGTTTGAACGCGCTGATCTCAGGAACTGCTAAATCGAATTGAAAAAATATTTTTGTGTTGGATAGTCCATTTGTCGAGGAAGGCTTTCAGCTATATAACGTTATGCTGCGACTAATAGGAGCGAAGCATCAGTAAGAATGTTGCAAAAACGGGGAAAATTATTCACATTTGAGCTTTATTTGCGGGCTTCCGTTGCGTGCGCTGCGTAAACGGCTCAAGTTACAAAAAAATATGTATGAAAGAATTATTCCTCTTTTTCTATGATCTAAAAAAATCTTTTAAGATTGACTTAAGTACTTGATAACCTTTTTTATGGTAATCAAATTTGATCGAAATTGATGCATTATTGCGCCATCAGTTGACGCGGACGAAGTCGCGGGCAACAGCTAGTCTGGTATAATATTAGCTTTAATTAATAGTTTATCCTGGCTTTGTTTATATATCTGAGTCTACTGCTTATGAGCATAGCTAAAGTTGACTTACTAAATAGGTTTTATGCAGTATAACTGATCATTAAATTGATAATGTCAAGTGATATTTTAGCAGTATAACTGATCATTAAATTGATAACGTTATGAAGGTTATATACTAGCACAGCGCATCATTAAATTGATGACGGTTAAAAAATGTATGCAAAGCTGATGATGATTGGTTAAAAAGTGTATAAAAGTAGCAAAGCTGATGAAAGTGTATAAAAGTACAGCGCATCATTAAATTGATGACGGTTAAAAGAATTTATGAAAGCAGCAAAGCTGATCATTAAATTGATAACGTCACGAAAAGTGATATTAAAAGCAGTATTATTGATCATAAATACATACCGGTGCAGCGCATCATTAAATTGATGACGGTTTTTAAAATGTTAAGAGCAGCATAGCTGACCAGTGCAGCGCATCATTAAATTGATGACGGTTTTTAAAATGTTCAAAGCAGCATAGACTGATCATTAAATTGATACCGTCACAAAAGTGACATAAAGCAGTACATAGCTGATCATTAAATCGATACCGTTATAAAAGTGCCAAAAAAAGCAGCATAAAAGCTGGTAATTAATTGATATAATAGTATACTAAATGATAATAATCATTAAATTACGTCATAAATATGACTTGGAATTGGTATAGCCAATCATTAAATAATTATGGCCATAAAGGTGATAATAAGCGAATTGATAAAGTAATAAAGTAAATGTCATGTAAGCCGTGGGCTGATTATTGAAATTGACATAATATAGGGCATGTCAGCAATATAGTTCATCATTCAATTGATAAGTATCACTTCTAAGCAACAAAGTTGATCATTTAATAATTGGTAAGGTCACAAGAATTACAGACAAGCTGTATGAGTGATTATTAGATTGATGTTACTTTGTTTAAAAACAATAAATGGTTATTACTTCTTGGTTGCTAGAACTAGCAAGAAGTTTTTGTAATATCGTCGGTTATAGTTGATTCGTATTTTGCATAAAAGCAGGGTCCAGTTTCCGATTCGCCTAGTTAGGCAACATAACATAACATTATGAACACAAGAGTAGATTTGAAAATGAGGAGGAGCGAGGATGCTACGAATAGGAGATTCACTAACATTTAGTAAAGTGGAGTTCATGAGACAAGGAAAAAATATAAACAAACATTGTGAGGTTCGTCAATGTCATAGACTTGAATTATAAACCTGCGAAATTTACCTAGAAAAATGGGGTAATGTCGATGGCTGTCAATTCATATTATGTCAGACGCTAGACTACAATCGCACTTTGAATCTCACGGACTACAGTCCGTCCAAGTGAAATTGCTAATTGTTTTCGAATGACAATGACAAGCTACTATGGGTTGAGTGGTCATATAAAACATTTATACGAATGGAGGAGTATGAAATTTGACCAGTAAATTAAAGTTTATGTGGAGTTAGGTGGAAAGAAATTTAATATTGTTTTAAATAATGCTTAGAAATAAATACTTCAATGAAAATAAAAACAACATTTTTTGTGAATCTGCCTGTCTGACACAAATTCATAGAGAAAGTAAATTACTCTTTGCACATGTTACAATATTTATATATTTTTTAATAATTTATATTTAAGAGGCAAAATGGCCATTATAAAGTTCAAACAAAAAAATATATATATTAGGTTTATTATGGGTGAGTTGCGACCATAAGACGATCTGTAGTATGGTTATTATTATTCTCTTTCGGGGTCTGAAAGTCATGACAATGGGAAAGGAAATTTTTAAATTCGTTTAAATTGAGGAAAGGCAATTTGAACAATCATTTCAGATAGTTTTGCTTACATACGTAAGCTACTTTTGAGAGAAGAAATGATACATATAGTTGTGGGATGGAGAACAGAATATTTATTATTACAAGATAGAAGTCAAGAGAGTATATTTATTTTATTAGATTAGATTAGAGAGTAAAATTGCAGTTCAACTTTTAATTCGGTATTGGAAATTGATGAAGATAGTGAATTGTAATGTGATCTAGGCTGGGGGGCTCACAGTATAAAAGTAATATAATTGATGGTATATCCAATATAGGTTTTCTGTGATAAGGCATTTAAGGGGGCAAACAGACAACATCATCAGTAACATTGTACACAGTTGTAAAATATCCAAAATGACATGCTAAGCCCGGTTTCACAGCCACTACAGAATACGACCGAAGGAAGAGTCGGCAACAAGATCAGAGGTTTTAGGATAAAATGTGCATTCTAGTATAAGCTACAACTACACTAAAGGTGAGAACCACCGAGCGTGCCGGGGGTAGACTTAAGACATCAATGAAATGGGAACTTTTCTGAGTGGAATTTTCTTGTCATTTGAGGCGGATTAAGTTAGACGTTAGGGTAAATGTTACTGTACGATTTCCAGTTTAAGTTTAAGTTCCACAAAATCTTAAACAGATATTATGCAGTCGTTAAGGAAATACATCGAAAATAACTGCGTAGGTATAACCAAAATAAACGAACATAACTTTTTTATACCGTACCTTACCCGTATATTGAGCGTCAGAATTCACGTGAATTTGAATGACTTATGGTCATAAAAGCTGAAAATACTATGCAGACGGAGAAGGAAAAGAAAAGGGGTGCTACGTAGGGCCAAGGAATAATCTTAATAAAGAAAACAAGTTAAGCGTTAATTTGGTTCTCGAATCAAAAAAAAAATACAAATCGAGATATAGAAGTTTGGAATAATTTAATAGGTGAAAAAGTACCAAAACGAAGTGTAGTATACTTTATATGACAATATAAGGTTTTAAAAGACAAGGAGAGGAAGGTAGAATGCACGTCGGTCGGATAAAGGGTGGAGTGTGGAAATAATTAGGAAGGTGAATGTATGGATTTGAATTGATATCAGATTAGTTGTGTCTTCTAAATTATACTTTATTGGTCACTTAATATGATGCTGAATTGCTGATAAAATAACGATATCCAATAGAGACGTTACAGCATAAATTTAGGGCATTCTTATTCATGGTTATTGATTCAATTTTGACAGCATACAAGTAGAATATATACATGCACAAAATAAATAAAACAAGGAAGGGATGTAGTGTATGGCTGTGTATAAAAGCATAGATATTAATATACTATCTCGAGTGCTCTTGCCAGAGATGACAGTTGACTTGTCACAGTGACATTGACAGTTAGGAATCAGTCCTGATAGAGAGGCCATGCGGGCAGGGTGTGGGCGTCAATGGCGAGAGCATCGGCGAGCCAGTATTGTTGCGTGCTAGAATACTACAGTAACCATACTAAGTACTAACATTTACAACAGGTATTCCAAACAGGTAGTTATATATAACCGTAAAAGGTATAACAGGTATCGTCTTTAACCTGTTATATCCCACCTCTAATTCGCAGCTAGGTTCTAGTATCAACGTATGCTGTCGCACTCGCACTCGCATCAAATCACGTGAGCACTAAACCTAAGACAAAACTGCAATAAAAACGTGTTTTTTTATTTATATTTTAAGGTATCTTTAACATAGAGGTCTTTAAGGACCACTATAAAGAAGGTAGGTTAGGAAACTTAAATTAATATTTGTAAACATTGAGAGTAGCAATACATCAATTTTCATCATTAAATCTTAAGGTGGAGTCAAAAAGGTACTACTCAGATAAGCAAGTACAGCTAAACTGAAAATGAAATGCTCAACAGATCACAGCTTATAAAGTGAGGAAAACAGTCATAGGATTGATAAACATGCCTTGTTAACAACTTTTGTATAAACGAAGTAATTTTAAAACATCTTCAACAAGTTCAGTCATTTTCTTAATTGAGGTTTTGAACTATCTCGTGATCGCATTCACGTCTGCAACTTTCTCAAAGTGCTGAAGTTGAATCTGCGACTAAATCGGTGTCTTGGTGGTATCATTATCATCATCACATACAAGGTCTATAGATTAAGTCGATGTTGACTACAACCGTAGGTTCCATCATTTCCAATTTTCTCTTCAATGAATTTTCTCTTCAATGAATATTCCAAAATTAAAATTTTACGAGATTTTGGACTTAGTTTTTTATAAAAATTAACGATATAGAGCTGAAAATCGAACACACGAACGACAAGTTGTCAAATTGCTGCCGTGTATTCAATTTTCAACTCTATTGTATCAATTCTATTTTCAGACCTGTTTTTACTAACGCCGACTGAAAAGCTCGTGGAAACGAAGGCTAAATAATAGCAACAACAGGGATATCGCGATGGCCATAAAATACGCCATTCCTATCAAATTAATGTGCGACCCGTGGTGAAGAAAATTGGAACGCATTCTCTGGTCACGAGCTGAAGTATAGGAAATTATCCACTTAATAAATGGTATTTGTATGATTTTAGTATCAAAACAGTAGCATCTGTAAATTACATAATATAGCAGTTATAGCTTTTTAGTACGTACAAGATGTACAGAAATGCGCATCACTATCAAGAACTGAATGTAGCTAAACAATGGGTCGGGAAGAGTCAAAAATTACTATTTACAAAATTTCTAAGTTTTTGAAGAGCCACAATTTTTTTTCTTGCCAACAATTAATAAATAAAAAAATTTTAGCATAAATAAAGTTCTTTTTTGTAAAAAACAAATCTATTTGCTCATAAAAACTGGGGAAGACGCTAAACTGTGTTGCGTTGGAAGCGCATTAAAACCTACACAGAAACATCCTATATTTAATTATAATGCGAGCTAGCGGAGCGAGTGAGGAATTTTTTGTCTATTTTACAGGTTAGATTTTAAACCCCTAAAGACTGTATGTTCACTTAGGAAAATACAATAAAATCAACAGCCTAAAACAGAACGAAACCGCACATTTTTCCGGGATATAAGTCCTGTATATATCCTTCCCCGTGGTCTACTTTATATCTCTGCCAATTTTATTTCAAATCGGTCCAGTAGTTTCGAAGCCTATTCAATGCAAACGAACAAACTATTCCTCTTTTAAGTTAAATAAAAAGCTTTATTTAACTTGCTATGTATGTTATTAGTTAGGGTGGAATTTTGTAAACGCGTTTAGTTTGGATGCCAATGCATGGTTAGCTATGTGACGTCATTCTAAATCAAACATGGCGGAACATACAAGATGCCCAACAAGTAATTTTTAATGCACTCCTACAATATGGGTATCAAATGAAAGGGATTGCTGAGAATAACTCGAAAAATTCTAAATCCAACATGGCGGAACACCCAAGATGGCCAACAATTCATTTTTAAATGCACTCCTACAATATGGATATCATATGAAAGGGCTTGCTGAGAATAACTCGAAAATCCAACATGAAGGAACATCCAAGATAGCCGACAAGTCATATGATATAGTCTTTTATATTATCATATAAATTGTGTAACATTATAAGTTGATAGTAAAAATTTTAAAGGAAAAGATTATTTTACTTTTTTTTAGCGCATTCAAATAAAAGATTGTTTTTTAAAACAGTTTTTTACTTTTAATTTATTATAATATTAGTATAGATTTATTTTGAGGTTATGTTATATTTATCATCAAAAAGATCACGTCACGTCTGTAGGTACTCACGAATACTACTTAACATGAATCAACTTGCTATTTCTTCTTTATATCGGTTAATAGTTACCAGTTACCTACTTCTAATAGAACTGTAGTACTGCCAATCAATTGGTGAATTAAGGATCATATAGATCATTGATCAATTGCCTGTCAATTAAGTGATCTAGATCCTGTGATCATAGGTAATAGGTACACTGTAATGCGTCTTCTACATCCATGCCACGACGCCACAGATAGAAGACGGTGATAATAATGAAAATGTAAAAGCAGTAGACTACTATTTCGAACTCACAATTACAGAGCGTGTTTTACAATCCGTGAAGTAGGTATTTTATGTCAAGTCAACGATCAATAACGGTGATGATAATGAGAATGTTAAAGTAGTAGACTACCGATTCGAACTCACACTTTCAGAGCGAATTTTACAACCCGTGAAGTAGGTCTTTTATGTAAAGTTGGCAGCACATTATTTCAAATCCATTTCCAAACCCCACATCTAGTCCAGTGGCCGCTCAGACATAAATCGATTTGAATATTGGCTGGCTCACAGAATGGCGCAAATTCAAGTGTACAATTTATAATGTACTAAACTATAGCTAAATGATAATATGTTTTGGCATTGGAAGTTATAACCTCCATTCTGCTATATTTGCAGTGTTTAAGGAGCTGTCACTGTTTAGTTTCCTGGAAAAGGGTGACGTCATTAAACCGCTTATCTAGGTAGCTGTTTACCTACAGCTACACATTACATACATATAATCACGCCTCTTTCCCGTAGGGGTATGCAGAGACCAATTCCTTCCAATGCTACGATACTTACATGTTTCGCTTCGTCCACTTTCATATTCCCTTCATACATGCTCTTCGGTTTAGGGTACTCTTGACCTGGCCTTTTTACGGATGAGTAATAATGTATTTTAAAACGGTAAGCCGATAGGAAGCCAGTTTTGATGAACCTTTGGCCGCTGATACGGTATAACTGGTAGAGCTAGCATAACAATGCTAGTCGGTGTTAGTGAATATTCAATGTTCAGCCCTGTAGCACAAACTTGTAGACAAACGAACGAATTCGTACTCATCTAGACTTAGATATTATGCCGTATTGCGCTGTGTCCTTAGGAATTGTGCTTGGGGTCTTGGAGAGCCTTTGCTATAGCCTATAAGGCATGGCATTGTCCAGTGTCTTTACCTCTCGGCGAGTCAGGATGGGTTTTAAGATACCATTTCAAACGTCAAACTAGTGTTAATTTATATGCTCGATCGCGTGCCCACTTACCGCGTAAACGCCGTTAATTAATGCACTAGCAAATCCACAACCCACGGTTACACCACTTAGGGTTGCCAGTTGCTCGGACAGAATTGGCAAAAATTCCCAGATGAGATTATTTCTACGAACAAGAAGAATATACTTGTCCTCCGACATAAACCATAATTTTAACCAGTTGTCGCATATGATATGTACCGTCTAACATAACTAACCTAACCTAACCTTTGTCACACTTTAGTCTCATATTACAAAATCACCTTAGAAGAAGATTATATGGAAGGAGTGAAGCTTGTCAAAAATCAATGTGAAGGTATCTAAGGTTTTGTACTTTGCTGCTTTGGTTGTTGTTTTGCTTGTTATGTTAATACGATGTACGAATTATAATTTAAATGCAACGAAATGTGACAGGTTAGGTATATATAGATAGCAATATAAATGTCATTTGTATACGAAAAGATAAAGAAATAGAAATACTAAGGATGTGGATGGATTGACTAATTAATTATATTATTAGACATCTCTTTCTTGCCAATTAGGAGAAGGTAGGAAAATAAAGAACGTTTATATGGCATCTTCTCCTGCTAATAGTCGGCTGTCTATGGTATAGCGACCACACAGCTTAATAGACGCCTAATGTTTTTATTTCTCGATACAAATAACTGTGTCAATGCGCTGTGGTTAACGAGGCGGGGGGAGAAGAAAAAAATGCATTGGCCGATTTAAGGTGACAATAATGGAAGAAAGGATAAGCAGTACTTATTTGCATTTTAAAGAAAGGGATGTAGGTACTGATAAACATTTGCTTTCGTTACGGATTCGGGCCAGCGTAATTTGAGCTCTGAATAAATTGATACTTGAAAATAATAATCCCACCAAAAACATTCTGTAAAAAACTAGCCAAGTCTCGATGGAGCTGCTTGTTTATCTCTAAAAAGTTATGAAATCTAGACAAAATCGTGCCAAGTCTAAGGTTCCTTACTGCGGTTTCTTTATTATTATAGTTAATGTTGAGTGACTTGGCCGTTGAACATTCTTTATACTTTTGTGGGTACAAGTCAATTTTGTTTACATTTGTAACTACCTATGTTTGTTAAGCGAGATAATAGCCCATACTGGTATTGGTAATTGGACGCTAGTGTCTCATTTTAGGCTGTTGTTGATTGTACAACACACTTATTGGAGCAATGGTGTCATGGAGCCCCTTTTGTACCCTTGTGTGCCCTTCAACGGCCAAGTCACACAACATTAACTATAATAATAAAGAAACCTTAGACTTGGCACGATTTTGTCTAGATTTCATAACTTTTTAGAGATAAACAAGCAGCTCCATCGAGACTTGGCTAGTTTTTTACAGAATGTTTTTGGTGGGATTTCACTTCTTTTTGTAGAAACGTGGGCATATTGATTTATTTTCCTAGATTTTAGTGTAATTTGTTTATTTAATTTGTGTAATGTTTGAGTAGAATAAAGTTCGAGTAGAATAAAGGGGCCTGAAAATGCGGCAAAATGGTTCTAGTAAAGAATGGTACGGCAGTGTTTGCTTCGCACTCGACTTGGCGGGGGCACAGCCGTGCCCCCAGATCGACGTTCTGGTCTTATCTAGAGGTTCTCAAATAGGGGCCTGAAAATGCGGCGAAATGGTTCCAGTAAAGAATGGTACGGCAGTGTTTGCTTCGCACTCGACTTGGCGGGGGCACTACCGTGCCCCCAGATCGACGTTCTGGTCTTATCTAGAGGTTCTCAAATAGGGGCCTGAAAATGCGGCGAAATGGTTCCAGTAAAGAATGGTACGGCAGTGTTTGCTTCGCGCTCGACTTGGCAGGGGCACTGCCGTGCCCCCAGATCGATTATCCTAGTTTTTATAGTTTTCCCTTTATGTGGCCATTAAACCCCAACTCTGTACCAAATTTCAGCTCTCTAAGTTTATGGGAAGTACTAGTTCTATTTTGATGATCATGAGTGAGTGAGTGAGTGAGTGAGTGTCGAAAATGCGAAACTTTGCTTTCGCTTAACTTCGGAACTAAATGACCTACAGACTTGAAATTTTGGATTTTAAGTACGTGATTATAGCTTATTGAATAACGAAAATTTCTGCGTTCTGGTCTTATCCAGAGGTTCTCAAATAGGGGCCTGAAAATGCGGCGAAATGGTTCCAGTAAAGGATGGTACGGCAGTGTTTGCTTCGCGCTCGACTTGGCGGGGGCACTGCCGTGCCCCCAGATCTTGAAATTATCTTTACCTATGAAAAGTTATGCCGTCTTTATTGAAATTAGATGATTGGCTACATTTTCTACACCATTTTATTGTCCAGGGAGCCATGTTTCTCCTGGGGGTCACGGATGTAGTCGATATTAAACCAGATTTCACGATCGGTGTCTTAAGTAAGACGATACACCTAGGTATAACGTGTTGCCAGAAAGTGTTCGCCCTACATTAGGCGTCTATTAGGCTGTGTGGCCGCTGCTATGCAATTAGTAGTTATTAATCTGAGAAAATAATCTATAACAAATCTACTGACTATTGACCAATTACGTGAAATCCTGTAGACGAACATATAATATAAAATAATACGTATAATATAACATAACTAAATACAAACTACTTCACAGCTTTTCCAGTCTGGATCTGTGAGAAATATCATGTACTCCACAATATTTTCAAGATTAGTGGCAGCCCTATTAAGGGCTTACTTTAAAGTGGTTACCAAAATTTAATCCGACTATGGCACAATTTCTAACTCCTATATTAAGACGGGTTTCAATAACATAGATTAGAATTATAAGTAGGTAACTAGCCATGACCCTAGGATTTGCTTACAAAGACGTCGCGTTCATAATCATTTTGCCCTTAGGCTGGAACTATGATCCGGAATCCGGCGGTCCCGGGAAAATTCCTAGCACTGAAAACAGAGCGAGTATCAACCTGTCATATATGACATTGACATTTGACTCGATACTTGTATGTTCGATTTCCAGCTCTATTACAATAAAGCGCAGAGTTTTATTTTCAGTGCTCTGAATGTTTCCCGGCCTTACGGATTTCGAACAATTCCAGTCTTTAGGTACAACTTGAAAATCAATATTATTAAAATTTTAATATAATTACTTATACATAAATTAAAATGTTTTGTGGTTGCTTTGAAATATGATTCAAAATTAACTCTCAATTCAATAAATTGTTTTTATTCAAAGTTTGAAGTTTAAACAGGCGTTCCAATAAATTTTATCATAATATTATCAATAATATCTAAAACTTTGTTATTTGCTTTTATCACTTACAATTACTCAACCATAAAAAACTATAAAAACTTTCGATACAAAAACTCAGCTTAGAATATCAAAATAAAATTCAGCTCAAATTCGTTCGATTCAAAAATACTATTCACCGTTTCTAAAGTGTATGAAGCCCGTTTCAATAAAAGGCCATAAGTCGGTTTTTGCGTTTTTCGTGGTGTTTGGAACTGTTCAATGAATCACCAACATATTGCTTTGAAATCGCAAAGGATTTGGACTATACTACCCGAATATGGTAGATACGTAATAAGTAATTTGAAATCATTTATGAATAACTTGATGTTGCCCGCGACTTCGTGCGCGAAAAAGTTAAATTCGCAGAAACCGTACATTTTTCTACGATAACGGTCGTCCTTCCCCGTGATCTACTCTACATCTGGGCCAAATTTCATCAAAATCGGTCCAGTAATAAAAAAAAAGTATAGAATAAATAACAACAGTAGCTGTACATACATCAAAATTGTCTTTCACTCTATAAATCTAAACACATGTACAACTTAAAACTGAAAGTTGAATCGTACTTTTGAAATATGGTAACGGAGGAGTATGAAATATGTCACAGTTAAAGTTATGTGAAACAAGGTGTGCGGAAAGTCAGTAATTTTAAATAATATTTAGAAATACGTAAAAATATTCAAAAGGGAAGCAAAAAACATTTCTTTTTAGAACAGTCAAATCAAACACTGAATCACATAGTACTGATTTAGCTTTTGCACCAAGTGGAGATAAAAGTAGAGCCACGCTTCGGCACGAATGGGCCGGCTCGACCGGAGAAATACCACGGACTCACAGAAAACCGGCGTGAAACAGCGTTTGCGCTGTGTTTCGCCGAGTGAGTGAGTTTACCGGAGGCCCAATCCCCTACCCTATTCCCTTCCCTACCCTCCCCTATTACCCTATTCCCTCTTAAAAGGCCGGCAACGCACTTGCTGCTCTTCTGATGCTGCGAGTGTCCATGGGCGACGGAAGTTGCTTTCCATCAGGTGACCCGTTTGCTCGTTTGCCCCCATATTTCATTAAAAAAAATCAAGCAAAAGAAAAATATATTTTTTATAATCATGCAACAAAAACAAACCTTTTAATTCTGTAGCAGGGCCAGTAGGTAAATCAGGCAGAATATTTACCTGCAAAAGAAATGACTACGTTTTAATTAATTTAATTAACGAAACATTCTATTTTTTAGGCTAAAAATAGCCTATGTGATTGTTAATCCAGAGCTTAAACTACTAATATACCAATTTTTATCAAAATTTAGATCCATTTAGACCAAAAGAAAAATCCATTTAAAAGTTTTTGCGTGAAAAAACATCCATCCATCCATCTACCAATCCTCTATCCATTTATCGACATAGCAAGTATAAAACTATAGTATATTGTCTGTACAGTCTTCGTAAATCCCATGTACGAAGTCCCCCGTAAGGATCAAGTATATTTCTCCTCCCGTACATAAACATAACTCAGTCAAAACCATGGTCGAAATTCATACACTTTATTTATATCATAGACTGTACAATTTCTGTTCTTTTGAGAATACGCCCTTTAGAAAGTCGTTTTGCTATTATGGGATTTTGCACCTGAGCCGTTAAAATTACATAGCAACACCGTTTTAAATGATTTACCTATATAATATTTATAACTTAGATTTGTGCAAATTTATAATAGACAGATGCTTGTTAGCAAAGATTAATAAATAGAATATAATGAATTTGAATTTGAATCGGCATGACGCTGCCGATTGGATCAGCTAGAAATTATCATGTATGGCCATTGGGCGTGGATTGAGACTAAGGTAGCCTTCCGATCTATACGACCGCGACGCGACCACGACCAGCAAACCAGCGAATCAGGTTGTCTGGTCATCTGGTCACGCTCCCGGTAGCGCTACGCGGGTCGCGAAGATAGTTTAGTGCTCTATATAAATTCATACTATACACTGCTTAGTATTTTAGTACCTATTGCCCGAGACATAAATAGGGTTATTTCGATCTCGGGTCGCGGCGAGTGCATCGGAATGCTACCTTCATACGTTTGTGGTGTCTGTGCACGATCTGCAGTTTGGATCAAGCCTGCATGACGATAAGGCGATATGCACACATTATAGTGTATTAGCTACTGTAAGTTGTAACTAGGTATTTCAATTGCGCCTAATTCTCTGACCAGAAAAGGATAAAAGCTAAAACTATGAAGAATCGTTATCCCAGAAGTCCCACAGGATTAAGAGCTAAGCGGAAACCTTGGAGTGTATTAAGAGTTCGCATATCTGCATACTAAATCTATGGTTTATACCAGTCCTCGGTTTATAGGATACGGAAACGGATGTGACGTAACGACCTTTTTTATTGCCTTCCTGTAATGGGAATACAGTTAGGTACTGGTGCCAGAGTTTGATTCAATGGCGGTCACTCGATATAAAGTAAGTAGAAACAAAACTTCCGACACTATTAGAAGATTCTACTTTCATTCGTTATTGCTAAGCGTTACTAGCCGCTAATGATCATAAATGTTATTAGACCTATACATGCTAACCCACATTTAGCGAAGAAGTAAACAACGAGTAGATTATTTTAATTATCGTAATGTTTATTCGGCATAAAACACGATAAAATGTAGGTAAATGTAATGTCAGATCATCAGATGTCATTATTTTAAACATACGGTCATACATTAAATAGATTGACACGCTTTTACGCACTGTAAACATTTGTTACTAACAGTTCCGCATGCATGGACCTGCTCTTATTTTACTGTAATGTTGGTACTTTAAAAACTGGGGGCTTAACAGGAACAATTAACATCAAAATATTCGTAAAACTATCGAATAAGCTATCCAACGTTTATTAGAAGATAGTGAAATAAGCCAACAAAATAAATATTTCTCGTCAGGGAATGTCCATTTCGAGTCTTTTGGCATAGTTTTTTTCACTTATCTTGATGTCACAACAAATTAATCTAACTTGCGAATACCTATTATTCTGTCTAGACTTAAGTAAAAGTCTGATAATTTTATTAGTCTTTCTTAGGTCACAACCTATTCTATTAGGTACAAGATGTTGCCCGCGACTTTGTGCGCGCAAAAAGATATCCCGTGGAGATCCTAGAGTCTTAAAGGTACTCAGTTTTTAATGTTAAGGTTTTAAGTTTAAATCGTGTTTTTATTTTTCCAATTTACTTTAAAACTGTTCTGGCAAGGTTACAGTTCCAATTAATTGATCTGGTTTTTTTACTCCCGATCTCCTTAAACATTATACTAACACTATTATTATAAATTCAAGTTGCCCCAAACATGTTTTTTGGGCAGTAAAAATTCACTTTTCAAACATTTATATTTTGGTTAAGTTCCGCTTCTGACCAGCCAGACCTGCATTGTCGTGTTGAGGTACAATAGAAGTACAGGACAAGGTTTCAGCTTGCCTCAAACACCTGCTCTAAATTTACTAGTAGCTCTCCATCTCTTTGAAAAATCGCTTAGCATGGCCGTTGGATCGTGCGCACGCACACATACTCCCGTGTAAATACGTACTTCGCAGTCGTTGCGATCACTTTCTTTGTGTTTAAATATTTTGAGGCGCCTTAGTGTACTTAAAGGAAAATGTTTAGTAACTGGTCGAGCAGGAACTTTGTCGATATTGCACCTAATAAAAATTACAAGATTATCACTAACTCAGTAGATAATTAAATTTATAGAATAACAAATATATTACTTATAATAATCAATAAGTATATTAAGCTTGGAGGTTTGTCAATTATGTCAATTATAGTTTGTATTTTGTAAAACAATCACGCTATTATAATATAATATATAATATGAGCCAAAAGAGAAAGGCAAACTAGAAGACGAATAACCTGATGTTAGGCCAAAACTTAATTTTTCCAATACCTCCTTGGGCCCTCTTTAATTAAATTGCTTTCGATGATAGAAATGTGGTTTACACAAAAATGAACGAGCGAAATTTTCAAGTAAACAATTTTTTCATTAAAAAATCCGGTCTAATTAATATCTTGTTGACCTGTAACCAGCGGTACGGAAACCAGGGAAATTGGTTTACAAACTGGGTTTAATTATTTTACATATTAACTGCCGGGTGCCTTTAAAGTAACCGCATGGTGATTGTGTTGTGCCTAATTAAAATGGATTAAAAAAAACTTAATACGTACCTACAGTCGTACAAGAATCTTTTGGCACTTGGATGGGGGCGTGAGTGTCGCAAATAAGAACAATACTTATTACTAAAAGTGAAATTTTACAAGACGGCGATGTTAGTACTATTTACCCGACTGCGCGACGCAAAGGAGTGGTAATGTGTTTATCAGCCTATGTATGTATGTATGTATGTATGTATGTATGTATGTTCCTTTGAAGCACTATACAGACCAAACGCCTGGGCCGATTTTTATGATTCGCATGTCAATCGATTCCTCTTAGTCCGGCGAGTGTCACTAAAGACATGACGTTAGTGAAAATTCAATATGGCGACTACTGGACGCCATATTGTGAAAATAAAAAAAATGAAAGTCAACAAACTATGTCAAATGGGGTATCGTTGAATAGGTATTTAAAAATCATTTTTAGTTTTCTTTCAACATTTTTCGATTTGACTGACCGTTTAGGATCTATATCGATTTAAAGTTACATAACAACCATTCTCACATTAAGCCTATATGTTAGTGTTCGTATCATCGTATTTTTGCTTTAAATCGACCAAACGTGTGTTGGTTAAACTAAAAAATCTGAAATAAAATAAATAATAAATAAAATTAAAAAACCGGACTGCAAAAAAAAGACAGATAAGTACCTAAGCAACGCACTAAAAAGACCGAAACAAGATTGAGAAAACAGACTACACTATGAGCTGAAAGCCTAAGTGAAATAATTGACGTTATGTTTGGTAGCAGGCGGGACCCATTCGCAAATTATAAATCGTAAAAAAATATATGGGCCCCGTCTTTTTAGTGCGTTGCTTAGGTACTTATCTGTCTTTTTTTTGCAGTCGGGTTTTTTAATTTTATTTATTATTTATTTTTTATCCACGTGCCAAAAGGTAAGCTTGTGTCGCAACTACAAAACAATACATAATACTAAAAGTGACATTTTACATGACGGCGATGTTAGTACTGTTTTATCCACGTGCCAAAAGGTAAGTGTCGCAACTACAAAACAATACATAATACTAAAAGTGACATTTTACAAGACGGCGATGCTAATACTGATTTTGTCCACGTGCCAAAAGATCCTAGTACGACTGTACCTATAACAATATTGAAGATACAATAAAGTAGTTACATAATATGATTACACGTATCTATCACGTTCCACTTTATATATTTTGTGATTAAATGTTTTATGTGGAAACTTTGTAATAAGAAAGCTACTTTTTTGGTGTCATTCATTTATTACGTAAGACGACTAGGGGGAAGCGGGATCGATTATTTTTTTCTTATTATGGGGTGGGATGGAGTCTCAATAGTTCTTACGTAAGATTACAAAATGCGCAAGTTAAAATTATACCTTGAAAAGGCACGGGCAACCGCGCGAGTGTTGAGGTTCGCTCGGATGCGTATGGGTTAAAAGATTTCCAGCAACGAACCCGCGCCACCAGTTTATTACTACCAAAAAATAAAAAATATTAGGACCTTTGTAAGTGAAGTAAACAAACCGAAATAAATGTAAAATAAACTTTAAAAAAACGGAACGTGTTCATTTTTTAATGTAGATTCTATATAATAAATAATAAATAGGGAGGGGGGGTAAAATTTTAAAATACGTCGCCATTTTAAGGGGTCGCGAGTGTTTGGGGGGGAGGGGGGAGGGGTCGGATTCCCCCCTCACCATTTTCACCCGCCGGAAATACTTGATTTCCTTAGAAAAAATAAATAACAGAATTTTTCAAAAAATGTTTATTTCACTTTATAAGCAACATCGCCATTTTAAAGGGTTGCGAGTGGTTGGGGGGGAGGGGGTAAGGGGTCTGATTCCCCCCTCACCATTTTTACCCGCCGGAAATACTTGATTTCCTTAGAAAAAATAAAAAACAGATTTTTTTCAAAAATTGTTTATTCCACTTTATAAACATGTTTTATAGCTTTTATTAATTCCACGAATGGATCTTTTCTATATTTCATGTTATTTCGCCTCCACAAATATTCAAAAATAACATCTGCAAAATTGTCTATGTTATTAAAATTGTCTTTTTTTTTTTAATCTTTTAACGCCCCTCCACTGGGACTCAATTCGTTGAGTATGAGTCCCATCTTCAGCTATGTATGGGTTGTCACAATCCGAGTGGTTGATTTTTCTGTGTATGTAGCCATGTTCTGACAAGCAATCATATGCTTTCCAAAAATCAGTGTGGATGGTGGTGCCAATTTCCACATTCTTTAATATAAGTGGCACCAAAACCTCAGCAGAGCGAATATTGTCTGGACACACTTCCAACCTCAAATCTTCAGATCCATCTTCAATCATACCTAGAACCCAATGGCCCTCAATAACAACTGGCTTCAATTATGAGTCGACGGAGTGGTTTCCTACTTCTGGGTGGTTTACAAAAAAATAACCACGATGGCTAAGGCGGTAGCTTCGCTGCGCTACGCTCCCGCCTTAGCCATCTAACCTAAGACTATGTCCAGAAACTGCGTATTCTTACGCACGTAAGGTCTACGCACGTAGTCGAGGTACTAGGGCCCCATACATTGCGTCCAGGAGCTACGTGCGTATTATTTTAGCTATGCGCGTATCGTACAAAATTGACCTATTAAACCGCTTTGGTTGATTCAGGCACGGATCCCGCTCTCAAAGGAATATGTGGCCCGAAAATTTTGATTTTATTATTTCCTTCATAACATGGTTATTAGAATTTAAAAAAATAATTGTATTAATTTCTTTATAATATTATGTTAATTAAAAGCTAACGCGCGGAGTGAGCGAGAAAGTTTTTCGCTTATTTAGCAAAAAATTTATTTTATGTTTGGTAAAAAAATAAGCTTTCAATATAGGTACCTTAACCAAATTAACATCAACTAAGATTATAAATTAATTAAATAAAAAATATATGCATATAATATAGTATAGAAACATACACAAATTATAGATTATATAACATCGGCAGGAGTAATTCCTATCGGTTCAATCAAAGTATTATTTTTTCTTAAATCTGTTGGTTAGTAAATAAAAAAGGGCTGAAAATTTATGGAGAGGTGATAAATTTTGCGCTTTCTTCAATCTACCTGACTAAAGGTCCGCTTAACACTAAATCCACTACTATAAATATGTATTTTAACAATAATGTAATTATGACCAGCAGGTAAAAAGCACCAGATAAGACTCAAAAGGTTAACAATACCAATACAACTACCCACTGAACCTATTTTGATTATAAATTAATAGACCTTGAAAGTATGCACTCACAAGGCTGTTGGGATTGTGGGTATGCCCATACTACACATATAGGTGCTCCGCTCCTGACTCAAATAGGAGCGGCAATTACGCAGTAATACGCAGCTACCTCGAGTACGCGGAAGACACAAAGTGAAAGAAAAATGTTTTTCTCGCTCCGATTGTATGATTCAGAGTGAGACAGAAGTATTCAGTTCATTCGTTACACAGCATTCAGATCGGTTGACACTGTTGGCATTTTACTTTACAGAGTGTTCCGAAATTTTGTGCTGTCAATGTTTTGTCAAAACCAATTATTTCTGAAGACACTTTATATTAAAACCTTCAACACACAATTGATATCGATTTAAAATAGTCAAAAGTGTCATCCGCTGTATTTTGGAGTGCAATGAAAGCGTAGTAAGATCGAGTTGCCAAGTTTCAAAAAATATTTCTCCCTAAAACAAATAGCACGGTTCCCGTGGATTTTACCTAGCATGCGAATACTCTCAAATACAATTATTAAAGTACTTATGCCTCATCGAAACTTCATAAAGTTACATAATACGATAAAATATATAGGTACCGTTAAAAATCAAAAAAGTTACATACCAAATATGTAAGTATTACCTTTTTAGAAAAACATACCTATAAAGATACTTTATACAGTAAAACTACTTTGCTAATATCTTTCGGAAGTCCCACACATGCTTTCCAACATCCGTCATTTCCGTAGAAAAAAAAAACGATGATTGCCGAAGGCATTAACAAATAAGTTGCACTGTACGCAGCACATTGAATGACGCGGTCGCGTCCTATTCGTGTCATATAAAGTCTATACTTTAGCCTATTCACGTTATGAAGGCAGTGAATCATGCGTATCTACATACTATTGACGACCTCTGTGGCTCAGTTGGTTGAGCATGTTGGTGCTCAAGCCGGAGGTAGCAGGTTCAAATCCCGCCGAAGGAACAAAAAAGTTTTTCTGTGTTCCTGGGTCATGGATGTTTATTAAATATGTTTATAATATAATAAAAATCTCAAATATGTGTATAGTATAAAAGTATTAAATATATTTCCGTTGTCTGGTACCCGTAAGACAAGTTCTTCGAGAACTTACCACGGGATCAGATTGACCTGGTGTGAAGCGCCCATATATATTATACTAGCTTTTGCCCGCGACTTCGTCCGCGTGGAACAATACTTTGGGATATCGCTGAAATTTACCCGCGACTTTATTTATGACTAACGAAAGCGGAATCCTATTTTTTTAAACGGAACCCTAAAATAAAATTAGCCTATGTTAGACCCTATAACATCAGCTATCTGCTAGTGAAAGTCCCGTGAAAATCGGTCCAGCCGTTTCAGAGATTAGTCGGAACAAACAGACAGACAGACCGACTGACAGACAGACGGACAGACAAAAATTAAAAAAAAATGTATTTTATTGTAAGTACCGAATATACTTTCAGATTCATTATGTAAAAAGCTGTTAATTTGAAGTTACAAACAGACACTTAAATTGTATTTAACTGTATAGATGTATACGCGCACCCCGCCTTGGTGACGCCCACTTCGCAACGGGCCGTGCAGCAGAAATCGTAATATTTTAATTTCGCCATAACTTCAAAACCAAACGTCCAATTTTAATCATTCAAAGACCAAATATTATCTACATAAACTGTACTTAGTGATGAAATAATTTATTTTGATAAGGATTAATAACATGAGTAAAATAAACGCGTTTAAATGTAGTCCAAAAAAAATTCAAGATTTCTAAATAAAAAAATGGTTGTTGTGCCTCACTCGACATAGATAGGTATAGTGTGTCGCGGACTTTTTTGTAGATATTTATAAGATCTACAATTAATTAGAACATTTTATGGTTCTATCTTTTAAAGTTTAGGCAGCGTACGCAAAATAAGTAACTTTTCTGGTTGATTTTTACACCTTGTGTCTGAAAAACCCAAATATCTTACGGAACCCTATTTTTTTTTCCAAAATAAAATTTTGCCTATGTTACTCGTGGATAATGTAGCTTTCGAATGGTGAAAGAATTTTTGAAATCGGTCCAGTACTTTTTGAGCCTATTCATTACAAACAAACAAACAAACAAACATACAAACAAAGTTTTCCTCTTTATAATATTAGTGTAGATTATTATAATTATTATATTATATGTCAAAATGGCTTACTTTAATAGGTAAATTAATGTAATCACAGCTAATGCGTCAATTTTGACATTTGTATGCATGATTCACTGCTTTTTTTAACACTTACAGACTATAAGTTATTTCGTAGATATCTAGAGGGTAAAAACTGTATGTCTGTCATCAGGCTATGTCTCATGAGATAATAATCCTTGATAGCTAGACAGTTAAAATTTTTAGATAACCTTTACTAAAAATAGTCGATTTCGTAATAAAAAGGAACTCTTATAGTTTTGCTCTGTCCCTCCGTCTGTCTGTCTGTCCACGCCTCTAGCTTCTGTAATTATGAATATAAATGGATGAAATTTGGTATAGTTTCTTGTATATTATATTATCTCGGATTTAGCATCGTAAAATAATAATAATTTTATATTTTGAGGGTGGCTCTCCATACATGAGTAGTGGGGATGAAAAATATTTTTTCATTGTACCCCGTTGTATTGCATAACGTTGAATAGCGCTTTAAAATAGAGTCCAGATTTCATACATGACATTTTTTCAAAATTTTCGAGTAGTTGTAGAGTAGTTTTCTAAATTGGATGCTGATAAGCAATAATGTGTCAACCCACAAAATTAGTAAAATCAAGATGTTGATACTAATCGCTTTCTCTGGCGATAAATTATAATTTTCAAAATAATGTTAAATTAATTAAATCATTTTCATACTGAAAAACTAATACAAACTTTTGACACATAAGTAGTTGAAATTCTATGAAAATAAATTTAATTATACACGATTTTCTCAAAATGACGATCTAGTAGGTTGACACATTATTGCTTATCAGCGTCCAATTATAGGTTAAACTTGTAAGTTTCCATGCTGATATATGTATAATGCTTAAAACTAAGGGAAAACTATTTTGAACCAAACCGGACTGTGACTTTTGAAGTAATTTGAAAAAACGTATTACGCGTTGATAGTAACGGAACCCTCCTTAGACACAACAAACGTGAATTTTTTGACGTTTTTGGCGTGATTCTTTAATGGCAAGTTGGAAACAGGTAGACGCTTGCAATAAGAATTTTGGTTTTTTATACAATACATTTTTTATACCAATAAGTGATAGGTCAGCTGTAATTAAATAATAATAGTATATTATATAACTTATCGTCAAACAAATCAATTGCATATTTAAATAAAACAAGCATAAAACCCCCCCTAATAACCCCTTCAGATACCTTTTCTCCCTAAATTTAGGGAAAAAGTCCCAAGTTGGCATCACAGATAGACCGGCAGAAATTTTGTTGTGATAAGATAAGAATCTCTACGTGCGTAGGTTTACGCAGGCTTACGCACTTTCTGGACAGAGTCTAACCCAATGAAGTCGTATTGGGCCAACTCGGAGTAATACATTGCTATTAATTACCTAAGAATTATATACTGTTCTCATACATTTCCTATATCACATTATATATAAAATATAATTACCTCGATTATATTTTCTTTTTCCAAATTTCAATTCCATACATTTTGATCGGCGATTCTTTAAAGAAGCGATAAAGAAAAGATCTTGGCTCTCCCCCCCCCTGTACTAAAGCATAAAGATTACGTTCCGTTTTGCATAATTGCAATAATATTTAAGAATTTTTGAAAATTGTTTAAAAATATTTAGACGCAACTCCGGCAGCCAAAATTTCTTTGGGGGGTTTAAGACTAACTCCCTTAAGCCGACAAATTCAGGCGACTCGTTATAAAATCCAACCCCGTAATAAATGAATGGCGCCTTTTCAACACACCCACTTCAAAGTTCAAAGATATTTGGAATGGTTGTTTAGGCTCTGGATGGCCAAATAGGCTTCTTTTCATCCCGAAAAAGTATTGTGTTGCCGTGGGATGCTGTATTTACGCGGGCAAAAACTTGTATACGAGTATAATAGTTTTTTACCAAGGTACTAACACCTTGAGACTGATAGTCTTTCGACTCAGACGAAGTCGCGGACAAAATGTATTTTATGTAAATTCTCTGCTGTTAAAAAGCCCTTAAAAGGGTTCATTCTTTATAAAGTTTTAGTGATATTCTGCAAGCTCTCCAGTTAAAATTACAACGTTTATATTCCGTTACTTTGACGATTACTCAACCCCACAACTTCGTTAAAACATTGTAATATTCTTCCTTATTTAACGAAAGTCCGCTAAAGAATAGTACAATGACCCGCCTCTAACCGTCTCTATCGCACAGTCAGTGTATGATTCAAATGAAACGTGTATCTTTTTGTATACTGAATGACGTTTAATTTTCAACATCTATGTTAAAAATACTGCGCCGCGTAGCGTATCGTGGCGTGGTGCGATGTGAACTGACCCTAATAGTGACACGCATCACTGTCGCGGGTCGCCGTCCCATACAATTCAGTGCCGCGGCGTCACTGACGCTCGCTTCGAAAGACTAACATTATAGTAAATGTACGAATTTCTAACTGTGAAACACCCGTACTCCCGTAAAACTAGAGAATATTCAGTATCCCGTCTCATACATTTTGGACCTCTGCAGATACGTTATGTTAGTACTTAGTAACTTAGTATAGTGCGATTCAAATGAGAATAGGATCGAGTCGGCGCCATATTGTTTTGAGATTAGACTGTTATGATAGTTAAATTTATGTTTAGTTATTTGATTACTATTTAACATTTTTATTTAAATTCCATAAAAGACTAAGTAATAATATTTATATGCACATACTTTTTCGGAAAATCGCACTTTTCAAGTGATATTTGACAGAAAAAGGTCACTGACGTTCCTATTCTCATTTGAAACCCGTTATAGGTACATAGTATTTTTTGCCTTTAGTACACTCAACGAAATTTAGCGCTATTTTATCGCTGTTTTCTATGAGGCCGTGATATCGGCGGCCTCTGTGGCGTCGGCGTTCAAGGCGATCGCGAGTTTAAATCCTACCAAGAGAACAAAAAAGCTTTTAATGTTCCTGGTTCATGGATGTATAATAAAAAATCTTACAATATAATAAAAATCTTCAATATAATATGTATTATTGTCTACACTAATATTATAAAGAGGAAAACTTTGTTTGTATGTTTGTTTATTTGTTTGTAATGAATAGGTTCAAAAAGTACTGGACCGATTTCAAAAAATCTTTCACCATTCGAAAGCTACATTATCCACAAGTAACATAGGCCAATTTTTATTTTGAAAAAAAGGGTTCCGTAAGATATTTGGATTTTTCGGACACAGGGTGTAAAAAATCAACCAGAAAAGTTACTTATTTTGCGTCCGCTGCCTAAACTATAAAAGATAAAACCGTAAAATATTCTAATTAATTGTAGATCTTATAAATATTTACAAAAAAGTCCGCGACACACACTATACCTATCTATGTCGAGTGAGGCACAACAACCATTTTTTTATTTAGAAATCTTGAATTCTTTTTGGACTACATTTAAACGCGTTTATTTTACTCATGCTATTAATCCTTATCAAAATAAATTATTTAATCACTAAGTACAGTTTATGTAGATAATATTTGGTCTTTGAATGATTAAAATTGGACGTTTGGTTTTGAAGTTATGGCGAAATTAAAATATTACGATTTCTGCTGCACGGCCCGTTGCGAAGTGGGCGTCACCAAGGCGGGGGTGCGCGTGCGGGATCTATGAGTAAGGTACCCGCAGTATTAGTATCAGTATTGTACCCATAGATTATACAGATATATACTATTGTACCCGTGGGAAGCCGGGGCGGGTCGCTAGTGAAGTATAAAATTATTATTAATCATGCAGTTGTTTGGTCCCTGTAATACAATTTATTCGGGTACTTACCAAGAGGCCAAACTAAAGTGGTGTGAAGCATCCATAGATATATAAAATCTACAGAATGGACCTTTCCAAACCAAAGCATGCCTCGATTAATTTCAATCAATTTCATTGTATTTGGCAAATTATTCATTATCAATTCATTGGTAACAACAATCGTGTCGAACAATTAGCATGTTTGTCGATTCCTCGTTACCATTTACCATCGATTAAACGAATACCAAACGACAAACTGTTGATTGAAATAGTCCATTTTGCGGTTTGGTATCGACGAAGCGTTCAAACGATCACTAAAAAGATCGTAATTATGAAACTAGCCTTTGGCGCGCCTCCGCCCACGTAATCCCACGGGAACGCTATATTTTTCAGGGACAAAAAGTAGCTTTTGTGTTAATCCAGAAGCGCAATTCTCGTATTTAAAGTAGACTTTCATTTTACTTTGACTGTATTATAAGTGAAGCTACTTGTGAATAAACTGACTTTGTGAAGTTTAGACCAATCGGAACGCGTTTTACGCTTGTTTAACGTTTACGAGAATACCGGTTTGGCAGTATAAGTGTATCGAGAGTCGGGACTTGGTTGAATTTGTATTATTGCAGGTTTTATTTAGCATAATTTACCTTCAGAGCTCTGACTACTACACTACCAAATTTCATCAAAATCCGTTCAGTAGTTATTGCGTGAAAGAGTGAAATATTCATCCATCCACATAAACTTTCACATATTTTATAATATTAGTAGTAAGTATTCATCATCATCATTCATCGCTGACCATCCCACTGCTGGGGCTCGCGGCTCTCGGAAGAACATTTTGTAGACCACTACGCTAGTCTAGCGTGCTTTTTAGTTGACGAAAAAACCGGTCAAGTGCGAGTCATACTACCGCACGAGGGTTCCGTACCAAACGGAAAAAAAGTCAAGTTTATTGTTTGTGATTTAATTTATTCTGTTCTTAGTATTGTAAGCGACACCAGAAGTTCATCATCTGTAAAAATTTCAACAGTCTAGCTATCATAGTTTTTGGGAGCATGTGGGATAGCACGAACAATCAACAACAACGAATTCGTATCGTATAGAATGTAAATTGTAATTTGTATAGGCGCTATCATGATTATCATACAATTCTCATTTAATACGTTTTAAACTTTTATAAAGCAGTCATAGTAAGGGTCCCGCTTTTACCCTTTAGGTACCGACTATCGAGCCACAACCTGCTAAATTTTTATCGAAATATGAATAACACAATGCGTCTTAATTTTTTTTTATATTTTCAAACACATGCTTTGCCATTTTTGAAGCTTTTCTACAACTTGGCGCATACGTATTGTATGTAAGGTAGAGCTATTAAGTGGTGACTATAAAATATCTATCACTTTGCCTGTATCTATGGAGTGCTCGTAAATGTAAGGCTGGGACCATAATATTATATGATCCGGAAACCGGCAAAAAAATCAGACCACTGATAATAGAACTCTACACTAATACAATAGAGCAGAGAATCGAACATAATATGTCACACGACAAGTCGAACAACAGAAAAAGCAGCACTGTAAATAGAACTGTATTATGCTAATACAAAAGAGCTGAAAATCGAGTAGAGTTGTCAAATCTGACATTGGACATTGACACTTCCAGTTACAAGAATTCTCCCGGGCCTTCCGATTTCCGGATCATATAGATTATAGACCCAGCCTAAGCCCCGTAAGTACGAGAGATTTTTAGTGGTTGCGAAAAAAAATCTGCGTTAATACAATATAGCTGAACTCGAAGTATCAATGTCAAATGTCAGATTTGACAACTCTACACGATTTTCAGCTCTATTGTATTAGCATACAGTTCTATTTACAGTGCAGTTTTTTCTGTAGCGACTAGCTGCCACAAAAAACACTCATGGGAACGTAACCTTAGTGCAATGTGTATTGTGAATTGTGACTAACAAGTTAACAACTGGAGACATCAGTTAAATTCATATCTTTGTCGATTGTCGCGTCGCGGTGGTTGAACTCCTATAAAATATTATTGGCTGTTGCTTTAAAAGCGATAAGATATAATCTCTTTGGCATTGTCGTATCTATTATATTCCTGCGATGACTAGCGATATTTTTAAGCTTCCTCTAGAATCTAGAAAATAGAAGTTTTTTGCGATTTGTATGGGAAAGCGCTCCAGCGTCGCAAGTTTCCCCATACAAAAGTGAAAAAAAAAAAATTGCTCATTCAGCGCTGCTACTTTCACAGTGAACTCTCTATAAGGAACACGTACACACCCTAAAGTATTATCACTTATTTTTGTTACACTCTGTATAGACTAGGTCCCACTTTCGGAGTTTTTGGGGAATATTTTAACATAATATTTGAGGTATGGTGAAAACCAAGATGGCGTAACTTTTTCTTGTATGAAGATCATTGCAAGAGGAGCATGACTTTATTTTTTTCTTTCTTTACCCATAGACCATTATATTTGACACTTATTATTCTTCAAGTAGTCCGCTATGCTCACAGTATTCTCCAGCTGCGCAAAAGCTAACTTTATCACCAATGCACACAGTTCAATATTGGTCAAACCTATTTCTACATAATATTATGTAGATGCCCTGAACCACAGATTAATAAATAGTTACTATGCCTGAACTACTAGTAAGGCGCATATAGTAATAGTATAAAGCGCATAAAGTAGTACCTATATGTAACTAGATGTTGCCCGTGACTTCGCATGCGCAAAAGTAATTCTCGCAGGAACCGTACATTTTTCCGCGATAAAAAGCCTACGAGGAGGGCCCCATTGTCTGCTCTATGTTTGTGCCAAATTTCATCAAATTCGGCCCAGTAATTTCGGGGCCTATTCAATGCAAACACACAAACAAACCTTTTCTTCTTTTTAATATTAGTATAGATACACTGAACTACTACTAATTAGTAAGGCGCATGTTGATAATAATTTCAAAAGCGCGATCTTTTGAACTCTATATCGCGCGATAAGTCAATACCAAGAAGTCAATGAATGATTTACAATATTGTTTGTGAATCATATTGTAAATTTACATTCATCTGATACAATTGCTTTGTTTATTTCCGGGTCGCGCTGATGTTGATAGTGATTACAGGGGGTCTAAAAAGGCAACTCATATTATTTGCGTAATTTTACGCATGTCTGTTAAAAACTGTGAAAATTGATGTTTTCTAATCTGATGGAATCAGAAGAATCATGCGTAGTAGCAATAGGGAATATGCATAAAATATAAAAATAGCTTAAAATATAATAATATGATACTAGACAGAAAAATAAATAAAATGGCGTGAAAATTTTCAATATCTGTTGATAAATGAGCAAGATATGAGCGGTCAAAGTTTGTGATCTATCTCTTTCTAGCAAAACGAAATTTAGTATGAACTTTCTATGAAAGTCGTGTTATGTGACGTCACGATACACGTCGGATCTCTCTGTCTAATAGACCACTTTAAACGTTCATATCTTCGTTATTTTTAATGATATCAAAAAACTGATTTTACCATACGGTTTACCAAACAAGATAGATCTATATAAATAAATAAAAAAAATACGTGCATATTCCCTATTATACCATTTCACGATTTTTGTATGAAAAAAAAAATTAAACACTAAAAGTGGCCTTTTTAGACCCCCTCTAGGGTCTAGGGTCTAAAAATGCCACTTTAGGTCCCAGATTTAAATGACATCATTATGTACGCTGTTCAAATTATTTAATCTAGATACGTAAACAAAAAGACAATGCTACGAATTTAAATATTATTTTTAATTAATTTTTGTTTACGTATTAAATTAGACATACACACATGAATATTTTAGCTATTCCAATTTCCAACCACAATGTTAAGGGTCAGTTCACACGGGGACGATACATGACGCTACTCGACGTTGCATTTTTAGGATAGCTATTAAAAATTTAACTTTATTCATACAAAAAAATACATTTTTCATATGACATCAGTCATACCACAGATTAATAAATAGTTACTGTCATACATATAGTCTTCTGATTCACAAGATCCATTTCAGTGAATTTCTGTCCAAGGGCACCGAAAATTATGATCGAGGGCTCATTCGATCGGAATGACCTCTAGAAACTTTTTGAAAAATTTCAAGAGAGAACAAAGTTATAAACAATTTAGTAAAAAACAAAAAGGGACACCCCCTTTTTTGAAAATATCTCAGAAATTATTAAAGATATCCGAATTTTGAAACAAAAATCCTTAAAGAGGAGAACATTTTCTAAAAAAAAGTTCCAACTCCCGGAACTCTATGATAATATTTATAATTTTAATTTAGACGTGAAAATAGCGCTAGAAGCGGTGATACGCGTCCCGCGCTCGCTGACCGTACGGCGGAGACTACGGACCCGCGCGGCGCGCGCCGCGGCGCATCGCCCGCTTTTGGCGCTATTTTCACCTCTAAATTAAAAATATTATAAACATTGGTCATCGAGTTAATATGGCCATCAAAAATATCAGTGTTAACTGTTAATATGGTAGCATCAGTGTAAAATAGTTGTTTTATAACGAAAATTTATTTTGATATACATATTTCATAAATAGCGTTTATTATGCTCATAGCTCATGAGCTATGAGCATAATAAACACTATCAATTCACCATGGTGAATATTAAGAAATTCGGCGGAAAATAGCCGTATAAGATAGCACAAGTGAGACGGCAAATCGGCTCAAAGAAAGCATTGCCATGGCAAGTTCAGTTCACTATCATTCAGTTTACTATGCTATGATAGTAAACTGAATTTTGTGTAAAATGTTCTCCTTAAGCTTTTTGACACGACAAGGACCGTTCGGGCTACCAAGCGCCGTCTAGTGTCAGAAAAATCAAAAATTATTATTGTGTGTTGTTGTGTTGGGTCTGCCCCCTAACGGCAGAAAAAATATCAAACGCCCCCAATGGTTTATAATTTGCGCCTCGCTCTGCCTATATATCGGTGCAACCTTGCTATCTTCGATTCCGAGCCGAACCGGCGCGACGCGGCGTTGGAAAAATCCTATGGAAAATTACTGTCCCCTTCACTACGGCACAGCAGCGCACGCAGGAGACTGCGTAAAAGAGATGTTCTAGAAATGTATGAGGCCCACGCCAGCAGCCCCAGCACTATGTAGTTATGTACACAATATGTAAATATAGCTATAATATAGTAACTGTTTTCTATTCTTTATTTTATTTAATTTCACTTCGTTTCAATGTACATTTAAAATAACTTCATCAAGGAGAGCAATACAACGTAAAATAAAACATGGCGGATCTTATCCGAATTATCCAGAGAATGTCATTTTGACAATGACATGACTTTTGATAAAGAAAGACGTATGACATGCAAGAAGATGTTTCTTTCTAAAACTGTCCACTACGTCAAAACTCAAAAATCAAGTCAAAACAACTGTCATGGCCGCCCTAAAAATAGGGTTCTCGCAATAAAAACTCTTCAAATAATCATTTTTGTACGCATGTACCCTTCTTCAAATTATTTTTTTTGTATTTTTTATAAACTTCCCATATTAAAGTACATCCTCGTTTTGAGGGCACATCTTTAACCATCTCCCCTAGCATTGAAATACTTGGCGTTAGCATATCGAGCGAAGTCCAATTCCGATATCATCTAGAGGGTAAGGCCAAGTTAGCCTCGAAGAAGCTTGGTGTTCTCAACAGAGCGAGACAGTACTTCAGTCCGGACCAACGCCTACAACTCTACAAGGCGCAGGTTCGGCCTCATATGGAATATTGTTCTCATCTCTGGGCAGGAGCACCAAAATACCAACTGCTCCCTCTGGATCGTATCCAACGAAGGGCCGCTCGAATTGTTGACTGTCATTGTGTTTCAAACAGCTTGGACCCCTTGGAATTACGCCGAGATGTAGCTTCACTCTGCATCCTCTATCGGTTGTATCACGGGGAGTGCTCTGAGGAATTGTTCGGAATCATACCACCTGCAACTTTTCGCCATCGTCCCACGCGAAAAATATTCCATCCTCATCACCTTGATGAGTGGCAGTCTTCCACCGTGCGTTTCTCGCGTAACTTTCTGCCGCGCACTGTAAAACTCTGGAACGAACTGTCACCAGCAGTATTTCCGGACCTATACGACCTACAAACCTTCAAGAAGAGAGCGTATTCCCTCTTAAAAGGCCGGCAACGCACCTGCAGCTCTTCTGATGTTGCGAGTGTCCATGGGCGACGGTAGTTGCTTTCCATCAGGTGACCCGTTTGCTCGTTTGCCCCCTTATCTTATAAAAAAAAAAAAAAAAAATTAATTTTTTCCTATTTACCTAATATGTAGTGTATGTACACTATTGGGCCAGCTCTATGTAGAGCTGGCCCAAAATCAAACATCTCTTTTATCAATTCTAGTGTTTATTTGTAATCATTTTATAATTTTTGTACGGAGTTCCTGTTGGTGTTCCTTTATGGTCAGCTCTTTTGTAGTAGCGCAGAGTTCTATTTTCAGTTCTCTGAATCTTCTCCGGCCTTCTGGATTCCGGATGATATAGTATTGGCCAAGTATTGGCCTTAAACATGTAACCATGTAGGTATATATGGTGTCTACAGACACACGAATTTGGTACGGAGCGTACAGCGGATCTGGTACGCTCCGTACCAGATCCGAGCGTGTGTAGGGCAGTCCGGCGAACATAAGAAGAAGGCAAAGAGTTCACCGTTGTCCGCATCGGATCTGGTCCGCTCCGTACCATATCCGTGCGTGTGTAGAGCAGTCCGGCGGTTAGGCCGTACTACGGTATCAGTGTTGCCAACTTAGGGATGTACCCCCCAAAATTAGGGAAAATATCTACGGGGGCTTACTTGGGGACAGGATGTTTAGAGTTTACTCTTTATGAATCAATTTGTATGTAATAATAAAAATTATTTTAATGTGTGTATATAGCCAGGGATATGAAAATGTATTGGGAGTGAAATCAGATTAAAACAAGTTAGTTTTATGTTATTCACGCGTAAGTCTTTATGTTAAACACATTATAACCTTTCTTTCTCGCTTATTATCTCTTAGACCTGTCAATGGTATAAGTAATCAGGGGTAAATTTTGGGGAAAAATATTTTTTAAAGTGTTGGTATCACTGCCCGTTATCAATGAATTGCGGGAATCATCGTCGTCGTTTAAAAACCGCACTGTAAATAGAACTCTGTGCTAATGTAATAGAGCATAAAATCGAACACACGAGTGTCGAGCGTTTCGCTTCACTGCACCGTACCAAATCCGTGCGTGTGTAGCGACACCGAATTTGGTCTCCGGATATGGTCCGCTGTACGCTCCGTACCAAATTCGTGTGTCTGTAGATAGCATACTTAACGAGCTTTTTCCCGCAGATTCGCCGCATAATATATATAGTTTTAAACGATCGACGATTCGTACTATCCCTAGTAATATTACAAAAGCACTTGTTTACAGACGTGATGTATGGACGTTTGTTACTCTCTCGAGCGAAAATTAGATAAATATAATTTTACTATTGATTTTTTAAATTATTTATTCTAAGGGCCAAGCGTCGAAGCCAGCAGCCTAAGGCCGCTGCCGTAAATTTCGCTGTGAGCGGCGCGGTGGCGGGCAGTGACAGCGGCGAAGAAATACCTAATTTTAAAGAAGAAATATGCTTCCCACAATAGTTCGCTGCAAAATAGTTCTTAATCCATAGTAACAAATTCGTCAATAGAAGTCAACATTTCTAAAAAGCCTTATTTTTAAAATGGCTGCCGGGAAGTCTTCTGTCAAAAACGAACAAAAATTTTACTGACTGAACGTAAAGAAACTATTTGTCTAGGAGCGCCATGATGTGGAGTACTACTCGGTCAACATAAGTTGACAATTGCATTTTAGCCCCATCTCTCTCCCCCTCCGGTCATGATAGAATCGAGTGAAAGCGATGGGGCTAAAATGCAAGTGTCAACTTAAATTGACCAGGTTGTATTTGACATTATTGTAAGACTATTTGAACGTTCTACTTTAGTGGTCAACGAGGCCATTTTGTGAGCTCATGCTCGAGAAGAATATAATAATATAATTGTTTCTCTTTAAATTATATAAGAATATAATTGTTTCTCATAAACGACGTATCGACTTTGTTGCCTTACAATAAGACCTATTTTGCTCCGAACGGTATAAATGTTTCTTCAATCTGTCATTTTGGCAATTCTTCGGCGTTTCTAGGGTGCGCAAGCTAGGCGTGCTGGCCGATCGCCATAGTCACCGCGTGTCAGCAGTACAATTCTGACAAGGGTGACTATGGTGTCGGCCTACACGCGTCGCCGCTGCTGTCACTGCCCGCCCCCGCTCCGCTCGCTGCGTATTCGAGGCCTAATAAACTTCAACGTATGTATTCGTAGTATATATTCGCGTATTTACCCATTCGTAGGGCAAAACCGGTTGTTCAGGCCCCATAGGAATGCAAATGGCCACAATTACATTAGGCTAACCAAGATTTATCTGTGTGTTTACACAGAGTCAGCAATAAACATAATGCGATCGATGGAATCGTGACATGAATCATATTCAATATATTATGCCTATTCAGTCTAAGAAGTTGAATTCTGAAAAAGAAACATGCTTTATACTGGGTGATTGTTTTATTCCGTTTCGAGAGAAACAGGGCGTGTTTTGTGTAAAAGTATATTATGAATATTATATTATACAAGCATTTGTGTCAAGCTCAAGTATTTGAAAGTTGGAAAAATCTTAAAAAAGATCATGAATTTACGTCAGTCGTTTTATTTTTTTGGGTACCGCCTCACGCGCCGCGCGCCATGGTACGATCCAATCACGCTCAACGTTAGCAAAGTAAAATTTAAAATAAGGTAGGTTTTTTGTTAATTTAATTTAATATTATAATATATGTTTTATGTTAATTTAAAATGAGGTGGGTTTTCAACATTTTTAATTTTTCAACACAGACTAATGAGCGCAGTCCTGAATCGCGCTATCGAACATACCGAGCATACAGGTCACCCAAAAATATTTGCTTAAATTAATATATTTAAGTACCTATATTACGAATAATACGGCAAGCAAAATCTTTCAACTAGTCTTACGAGAAATGTGCAACTCTCTAGTTGCACATTTCTCGTAAGACTAAATCTAAATTTCTACTCCTCTAGTAGAAATTATTAATAATTATTAGCCGGTAAATCGGCCGGTAAATATCAAGGTGTGCAGAAATATTCGACTTTGTCCGTTCGTCTGCCTGTCTGTCTATCCGTCTGTCCGCCTTTCTAGCTCCTGTAATTATGAACATAAATGGATGTCATGAATTGATATTTATAGTCCCAACTCCCAGCCGAAATGTGTGCCCAGTGCTAAATACAAAGAGTAGAATTATGTTACACTCACGCAATAACATTTATGATAAATTCCAATTCAAATACTTATAATATATATTTGAAAGATTTTTAAATCCTACGCAAATTCTACTTAAATACTTAATTGAAAATGCTTTTAACATACCCACCAAAAAAGGTAAAGTGTTCTAAGAATTGAATAATCTACAAGATTTAACACAGTGAAAACAATATCAATTATGTAAAGGGAAATGCAGATAAATATTTAAAGCGGGCAGGCGTTGGATCTAGTGGTCTTACCGAAATACGATAAATAAATCTAAATGTTATCCATTTCGTAGGAACTTTTGTTCATTAAAGGCTAACGAATAAATTACTTTATAATGTTACCAGGACCGTAATTATTCAGAAACTTTCAACGGTCTTAAAAAATTAAGGCACATTACAGTGTTTTATTTGTGTGGTATTTTATTATTTTATACAATTATTTGAAGTATAAAAAACCGGGTGCGAAAAGGACCCCCGCGCAGAGGGTTCCGTCCGTATAAAAACACTAGTTGTATCACTTGCACGGAAGCCCACTTAAAAATTATATTTGTTTTTTTTAATTTTTTGTTGCTATAGCGGCACCAGAAACGCTCCATCATAGGGAAGCCCTAACCTGTAATTCTGTAATGAAAAAATAACAAAAAATTAAATTCGTTTTTTCGTCCCACTAGGACGAAACTTTGTGGGACGAATAGACGAATGACTCTTTAATAGGTCGGGAATAGGGATTTGGATGAGGAACTTCAAAAGGTAAGTGGCAAATGAAGCCGATAGTAATGTAGTTGTAGGAACCACATGCCACTGCTGTCTAACTATCACGGTTCATAAAACACAGTCTGGTGACAGACGGACAGACAGATGGACGGTAACTATTATCAAGTAGGTAACTACTAAGTACTAACACATATTAACATTTAATACATAGTTACTTCCTAACTACTAACTAGTGTACTAGCTGACGTAAGTTCCATACATTGTAAGACCCTTTGTTTTGGTAGCTATAAGCAAGAGTAGTGTTACAAAATAAATATAGTATGTAATTCTATATGAAAACACCACGACTTACAGATTAGCATCTCAGCAATCAGCGTACAATGTACGGTCGCTGATATAATATCCGTTGAACCACTTTCGGACCTTATTGCTATAGTAATAAGATCTAAACATTGTACAGATAGGTACGTTTGGCGCTGCGCTGTGGACGCTTCACACCACGTCAGTCTGGCCCCGTGGTAAGTATCCAAAGAACTTGTGTTACGGGTACCAGACAACGGAAATATTATATTTAATACTCTTCACTTTACGTCTTATATTTAAGTTTTTATTATATTATACATACATTTAATACACATCCATGACCCAGGAACAAAGAAAAGCTTTTTGTTCCTTCGGCGGGATTCGAACCCGCGACCGCTGAGCCACAGACGTCAATCAATCAATTTATTATCAATAAATTTATTTATTTCCAGAAATTGGTTACAGGGTTGTTACAGTATGTAGAATTACCCAATTTGGACACAATTTCTGCACGTAGGGCGTGGAAATCTTAAAATTAGTGATAATATCATAAATCATAATACAAAATCTAAAAATCATCATTCAAAATAAGTCACATCTTCATTACACAATTTCATACTAATCATTATTTAAAAAAAAGAAAAAATAATAACCATATAAGTAAAATAATTAATATTATACTTAATTAAAGTCAATGGGTTACATATTACATAGCACAAAAATGTCGTCACAGCTGAAACTTAGGAAAACAAATTTCGCAATTAATCAATATCTATTTCTGGCTACAAAACCAAAGTTGTTGCACCTATCTAACTCAGCTAGGCTCCGCTAATAGAGTATTATAAAGTAACTAGTAAGTACCTTACCTAGCTACCTAAGTACTACTTACCCACTTTACCATTACCGACTTTAATGCTTCTGGTCTGGATTATCGCAATGAATTGTAGGCGTTAAAGAACTAGTTTGAAAACTCCCTTCTTTTTGGAAACGAGCAGTAGGGTAAACGAACAAGTATTTTTGTTCTTGTCAAAGAATGTTCAATATTTGAGCCGTTTCTTTGTTGCTGACAAACGAACGTGGGACCACCTGATTACATGTCATCACGGTCTACAAACATTACGCATGCTTTTTAAGTCTTTGTAATGTGGATATAAGGCGCGAACATGTATAATACAAATATTTTAATATATTATACATGCTTACCTACTTTGAACGTATTTTACTAGTTATGCGAAGTAATATACTAATTGAGAATTTGTTTAGCAAAACAAATAAAGGTGTAGTCAAGCAGTGAGCAAGCTGATGATGATGATTTCTCTCAATCATGTACAGCTTTAAAACAAAAAAATAGATCAAAATCGGTTCATCCGTTTGAGAACTACGATGCCACGTACAGAGAGACAGACAGACACGTCAAACTTATAAAACCCCTCTGTTTTCGTTCGGGCCGGGGGCTAAAAACAATAGGCAAGCGGACTGATTTTTTTTTTATTGTATAAATGAATAGTACTCTTAAATATGAGTAACTTCTCAGAAGAAACCGTATATCAAAAGTCAATATTTTTAAAGGTACAGCGATTTGTATACAAAATTTCGCGAGTCTTTATACCAAAAAAAAATTATTTTTTTTTGCGAAATTGGTAAACAAAACCTACATCATTAGTTTACTCACATCATATACAAAAACATTCATTATGGTAAGTATGAAGTTAAACGCACAAATATCGGAGATATTTACAAATATATTCCTGCGGCCATATACTTCATATACTACTTCATACTACTTCATATACAAGTGACGTCATTTTTAGGTCGACTTTAGTATGGAGCGTTTTTAGGAGGCTCGCGAAATTTTTTATACAAATCGCTGTACCTTTGAAAATATTGACTTTTGATATACGGTTTCTTCTGAGAAGTTACTCATATTTAAGAGTACTATTCATTTATGCAATAAAAAAAAATGTCCGATTGCCTATTATAACAACTAGAGGTCGCCCTGTGGCCGAAATTCGACCATAATTTCATGTTCATGTTTTAATTTTAAAGTTTCAACTGCTTTAGGTTTCTTTTGCCTCTTAAATACGCAATAAAAATATGTAAATGATGTTGGAATGTGAAAGATAATTGACACTCGATTGTGTCAAACCGACTGTAAAAGTGCGCGCCAGATAAGTCTGCGCACAGTCAAAATCCCCGGGCCGCACTACCAAATTGTATGTATGTTACAGTCAATGTGATTAAATAGCTATTATACATAATGACTGGTCATTATATATAATAACTATATTGTCTAGATAATGTGATAAATTAATCACTTTGTCCGGATATTAATCATAATAGCGGGCCAAAGTTAGCTAAAGTAATAAACACGATTCAACTTAGTGATGCAACAGAACTCTGCTTCTGCTTCCGCTTCCGCGGAAGTTCTGCATGTCTTTTCACTTTCGTTTCGGGAAAACGGGACCAACCTCGGATTATAATCCGAGGTTGGTCCCGTTTTCACTAAAGTGGTGACCTGATGATCACATAAGCTTCAGAACTCCTCATTCTTTAAATATACGCGTTTGAAAATTTCGGCATTCAAACTCAAACTCAAACTTAAGAACTGAGTTCAAAGAACTGCAAGCATAATATGCCACTATGTAACTTACAGTAATCATCATCGTCATCTTATTTTTACAACTATACAATACCTAATGGAAGCTTGGCGCGTATTCAATAATTATATATTCGATTGTTTATTTAAAACGTTAGTTAATAATTTAACATATATCACTAAAACCTTGTACATTACATGTGTAAGGAGGGTTCCGTAACTATAAATGCGTAATATGCTTTTTTTTTTAATTACTCCAAAAGTTACTGTCCGATTTGGATCACAATAATTTTCGTAAAGAGTTTTTAGCATGATCTATCAGCATGAAAATTTGCAAGTTTCTATCTCCTATAGTTTAAAAATGCTAGGGGGGGGACCAACTTACAAACTAGTTTGGAGGCCGATTACTCGAAAATGGTCAACTTTATAAAAAAGTAACGTATTAAACCTTGCCTTTATTTTAAAATACCTATTCTACGATACCCCACACGATGGGGTAGAGTGAAAAAATATTTTTCATCCCCACTTCACATGTATGGAGAGCCACCCCTAAAATATAAAATTATTATTTTTTATGATCCCGAAACTGTGATCTATACACAATCTATAACTGCACAAAATTTCATCAATTTATATTCATAATTACAGTAGCTAGAGGCGCGGACAGACAGACAGACAGACGGACAGAGCGAAACTATAAGGGTTACTTAAGTATTACGGAACCCTAAAAAGGGTAAAATTATTATAAAAAAAATATTTCATAAAGTTAAATTACTTTATATAGATCACAATAAAATTGTATCTATGACAATGTTATTATAATAATTATAATAAACATTATAATTATTATTATATAAAGGCAGATTGAAATACAATTTTCTAATCTTTACCTGTACCTACTTTTTTATTACTTTATCCAATTCTTCGAAGATATTATATAAAATTGCCAGTCAATGTGATTAATGCTGTGTCATTTATCACTTTGTCTAAATTGAGTAGACATTATAAATAATGGCTGGATAGTATATATAATATCCGGATTTATTACTTTGGCTGTAACATGTATACTCGTAGTGCGCGCCAGATAAGTCTGCGCACAGTCAAAATCAGATACTAATTTTTCCTATTAGAACTTAGAGGTTAGAACAAAAAAAAGTACTGTATTATGCAAAGAAAACACCCCAGTCACGCGCAGAGTTATCTGACACGCACTCTACTTAATACTATAATATAACCACGTAATTTATACATAAATGCTAGTATGAGTGAGGTAGTGGTTCTTACTGCTAACAATATAAGATTTCGATTGTGATGTTTTTACTAACACTTGTATGTTTGTTTTAGGTGATTCAAAAGATGTTTAGATTTTTTAGGTAACTGTACCCTTGTTATTTCACCAGACGTACAATTAATAGAGCAATTCGGTGAAGGTGGCCGGTTTCATTGAAACCAGGCCAGTTACGCAGGAGTAATTTTATAGTGCCCAAGTGTGTGCGCAGTACACAAGAGCACTCTCTGTTCCTTTACTCTCATAACCCAGTGGGACGGATAACCGACACGACTGACGAGAGATCATGCGCAGGTCCGATTTTTTACATGCCCATCCGACGCATGGATCATCTTTCTTGTCAGACAATCAGGTGATCAGCCTGCATTGTCATTACTAAATTGGAAACAACATTTTTTGTTGTTCCAACGCGGATCGAACCCACGACCTCCGATTCTAGAGCCAAGCTCTAACCACCAGTGGCGAACGGTGGTTCTCCTTCATAGGGAAGCCCTTGACTGTACAATAAGGTAGGGATTTGGACGAAGGTCTTCAAAACGTTAGTGGTAAGTGAAGCCGATAGGAACGGAGTTTATAGGAACCCCACTCCACAGCTGCTAACCACTAGACCACGGAGGTCGTTAAGTTTACAAGATAACAATACCCACTCCATTGATATACCTAATTAGGTTATAATTATTATAGCTCCCACATCGATTTCGGTGGCGTTGGCTGATTTCGTTGAAACCAGTCTGGCTACGCAGGAGTTATAGTGCCCAAGTGTGTGCGTAGTACACAATAGTAAGAATCCAGTATCTACCTAAAAATATATAACGCCCTTTGATAGACAATAATTACAAGGGCGCTAGCCTAAATAAAGACAATATTGAGATAAAGGTAAATTGAAGGTTAAGCCACTGAACCGAATAACGCCAATCAATTAGTACATGGGGAGAGAATTGAGGAAGAATCTATTAGAGAACTGGCGATTAAATAATATAAATGTTAATAGTGTTTATTATTATTAAATGTTTAAATAAATGGCGTCGGCTTAAAACTATTTGCCAGTGTCAAGTTAAAAAGGCGGGAAATAGAATATTCGTTCATATTTTCAGTTTCGTTTTTTTAGAGCCGATATATTGATATATATTGTTGCACGACGAAGGAAAAAACATTTTATAATAACTTAAAAATCGCAGTTTCCCAGGTATAAAGTCGTCAAAGATATTGATGGGAAGGAATAAGGATACATTATAGCCACAGTAGCCGAAAGTCAATAGCCCGATATAAAAATATTCATATTGTACCCTCACAGTCTACAAATTAATTAATATTATATCTATAATCTAGCAATATCCCGCAAAAAATACCCACAACCTGCTAACGTGAGACTTGAGTGTCCACACTGCATGGTTGAGACAGTCGTTAACTGTGGGAGAGCCACGCTTCGGCATGTATGGGCCGGCTCGACCGGGTAAATACCACGACCTCACAGAAAACCGACGTGAAATAACGCTTGCGTTAGGTTTCGCCGAGTGAGTGAGGTTACCGGAGGCCCATGGGGGGGATTGGGGATTTTAAGGACCAGGAACGCAAGTCGCAACACCAGAGGAGTTACAAGTGTAACTCCTTTGGTGTTGCGAGTGTCCATGGGCGGCGGTAATCGCTTACCATCAGGCGATCCGTCTGCTCGTTTCCTGGTTCATTACATAAAAAAAAAGTCGTAATGTTCGGTTCGTCGCTATAAATAATGTCGTTATAAAAGATTTTCATTGTAATTCAAGTCAGCATTGAACCAGGTATTCCAGCACTTTCTAGATGTCCCTCAGGTCAGGGTTCTGTATTAATTTTCTCGGTACTCTTAATCAACAAGTTGACGCTATGCATAAGTTAATTAATTATATAAGACGAAAAGATAAGAAACTTCCATCCTTGGGGAGTCGGGCATTTTGTAGTCTCCTTATTAAGACAGGAATATATAATTGAGTAAACCGGCTAAGTGCGAGTCGGGCTCGAGCACAAAACGGAAAAAATGGCGCTTCTTGTATGGGACCCCTCTTAACTTTTTTTAATTATGTTGTTAGTATTTGTTACATAGACAATGTATAGGCAACAGAGATTCATCGTCTGTGAAAATTTCAACTGTCTAGGGATTACGGTTCATGACTCATAACCATGAGGGAGTTTTGCCGGGAAAGTCAATCAGCAATGTTGTGTTTCTGTATAATTTTTCTAAATTCGTGTTAATTCGGTTTATAATGTGTTATAGTGGTGGAATATTAACCATTAATTATTCGTTGAGGTGCATTAGTGTGGAAAAGTGATACATTCTACAAAATGCGTGTTAAATTGGGTTTCCCTCCAAAACTCCCTAGGAAGTTTCAGTAAAGCGTCTACCACTTTACTGAATCGACTGACTTGACTAATTGACTACCCTGACTACTTATTTCGACTTTGACTAGACTTTGGACTTGACGATTTAGAAATAAGACAAAGAAATACCTCAAACGACAGACGAGGCAGTATGGTCTAAGACCTTAGCCTGTTCCATTTCGGGACGAATTAAACAAAAAAAAAATCATAACCATGAGATATACAGCCGGCCGTGGTGACAGACGAACGGACGGACAGTGGAGTCTCAGAAATAGGCGTTTTTACTCTTTGGCTACGGTAACTAACTTAAAATAAATAAAAGAAATAAAACCTTGGAAAATTGTCCCATGTTATATTAAATACTAGGTTCTGTACCTACGAACAGACAACGAAGTGGTCGTTGTCTGTTCGTAGAACGTAAAAACACTCTTACATTTGCTTGACTTTTACAAATACATACATACATGTAATCACGCCTTTTTCCCGTAGGGATAGGCAGAGACCGCCTCTTTCGCGTAGGGGTAGGCAGAGACCACTTCTTTCCACTTGCTACGATCCTTACATACTTGTTTCGCTTCATCCACTTTCATTCTTACCATCCATTCCTCCTCTTACATTCAACGTAGCGAAGCAGCTCTCCATGGGCCACTTTTTACAAATAAGTAAATGATAATATTATTTCGATGCTACGACTGTGTTAAGTGTTTCAACGATACAAACGTTAAAAGCATACACAACGTGAGAGCCATGCTTAGGTACGAATGTACCGGCTCGACCGGATTAATACCATGGCCTCACAGATAACCACCGTAGAATAACGCTTGCGTTGCGTTTCGAGTGAGTGAGGTTACCGGAGGCCTAAAGGCGATAGGGATTTTAAGGACCCAGGATATCCAAGTGTAGTCCTCTGGTGTTGCACTGTCCATGGGCGGCGGTAATTGCTTATCATCCAGCGATCCGTCAGCTCGTTTCCTCATCCATTTCCTAAAAACTGGACATTAAATATTTTAAATTTGCGTAGCTGTTCGAGCTAACTCCGACTTTCGTAACTGCCCACACTGAAAAGTAAAAAAAAATAAATAAACGGTACCTAATCAAATTCTCCGACTTTCGCCTTTTGGGAGCGATTTTATATTTTTTAATCAAATATTAGGTAAGGGTTGATTGCCTTATTTAATTTTACACCAAACCGACCATTAACATAATTAGTATTTATCACAGTGCGATAAAAAATGTGATAAATTGTATTACCTTTTCGTTTTCGTTTGCCCTTTTTTTTGGCACAAATGTACCTACGTTTTTCATTAAAAGTATGTTTTATTACAAGGCTGGGTTGTTAGAATTTTTCACATTATTAAATCGACAGTTAAAATTAAATATTATAGGTGTGTTTTATTATCATCGCTCAGATAAAATAAATTTACTTAAGTACCTATCTAATTAGAAAAAAAAAACAGGCCAAGAGCGAGTCGGACTCGATCGAATATAAGTAAAAGTTCATCCATCCATCACGACAATCGAGTCATAGTACCAAAATTAAAATTATTAAAAATATTTTTATTAAGTAAGTACTTAATCATGTAACAAAAAATGTTATTATAATATTTATAAAAATAAAATATTTAATTTTTCCTTTATCTGTGCTATAAGACGTTGCTTTGTAAGTTCGTGCCAAATTTCAAGATTCTGAGTTCACGGGAAGTACCCTGTAGGGTTTGATTCCCAAGTGTCGAAAATTTGCGGCATAAATGACTGTATATTTTGATTGCATTGGCTTAGGTTTGATTTATTTACAGCTCCAAGATACAGTAGTGGAATTCCAGCTTGATACCTCCACGCGTTCCTGAGAAAAAGGAAGGCAGACAGACGGACGGACAAAAGTGATCCTATAGGCTATAAGGGTTCCGATTTTTCCTTTCGTGGTACGGAACCTTAAATATGGCCTCGGTCATTATTTAGTTACCTAATTATTAAAAATCAAAATATAGTAGGTATTCGACCTTGACCAAAATACATTTGTCTTCGCATTTTTAGGGTTCCGTGGTTTATGTCTCGGAATTTGCAAGAATGTCAAACGGAACCCGCGCTGCATAGCGTAGCGACTAGCGCCGCGCCGTTCTTGAAATGGAACGTGTATAATAGACATAGAATAACACCAGAAGGTTCAATTTTGAATGCCTATATTAATAAAACTGGCCAAGTGCGAGTCAGACTCGCGCACAAAGGGTTCCGTACAAAACGGCAAAAAAATCACGTTTGTTGTATGGGAGCCCTCGTTAAATATTTTATTTTGTTTTTAGTATTTGTTGTTGGCAACAGAAATACATGATTTGTGAAAATTTCAATTGTCTAGCTATCGCAGTTCTTAACATATCTACAGCCTGGTGACAGACAGACGGACGGACAGACAGCGAAGTCTTAGTAATAGGGTCCCGTTTTTACCCTTTGGGTACGGAACTCAAAAAATGAAGCGCAGCATCTCGGTGTGAACGTAGTATATGATCTATGGATAATGGAACTGACACTATGCAGCGACAAAACTTCCGAATAAGCTATCCGCCACTTATCAGATCGTGAAACGTCGAACAAGCGGTAAGCTAATTTGTAATTAAGACATCGCTTTCTTGTGATCTTACATCGAATGAAGCTTGATTGTACGGGGCTTCATATAATTTGTGGCAAGACGTCACAACTATAAATAGAATACTATGACGTCGATGTAAAATGGAGCCCTTTTTCTAAGCTTTCTTAAAATATTTTAGTAGACTTGTTTTAGTATGAGTCGCGCATGGACATTGGACACCCGCAACACCGAAGGAAACGCAGGTCTCTCGACAAAGAAGGCTTTGCTTTCTTTGTCGACACTGTCTAATTTAGACAGTTCGACAAATGAGAATCCAAGAATCCGAGAATCCCCAAGAAACGTGAATTTAGAGTTACTCTAAATTCACGTTTCTTGGGGATTCTTGGCAAGATCTTGTACAGATGTACTTGCAGACCTTAAAATTTGCACAAGTGTAAAGAAATATTTTGAAACTTTCCAATGATTTCGTAACTTTAGTATGGACTTTGACGTCATTTGACAGAAAAAAAATCTTTATAATATCATTTTAATATTATAGACAAGGCACTACTATGTACGAGGACTGAGACACTACGACTTTTTGTATTTTTGGGGCCATTTTGACATTTGAAGTACGGTGAAAACCAAGATGACGTAACTTTTTCTTGTATGAAGATTTGTTCTGTCAAATGTACGTCAAATTAACTTATTGCCCATCTTTAGTTTTGAAATCTTTGATCTTCATAAACAACAAAAAGTTATGCCATCTCAATTTCAGAAGACTTTGTCAAATAAATGCGGACTGATTAAAATGCAGTTCAAAGCAAATCTCAAAATGTCTAGATGGCTAATGTCAAACGTCGACTGCCCCAAACAACCCCAAAAGTCGGACAGTTTGAGTATGGACACTTTTCCTCGACATGTCTCATGCCTCGTCTATAATATTATGTAGGTCTATTTTTATTTCCTTAATAAACTTCCAAAATTCGGTCACACGTAAGCTATTAACTCCAAAGGAATAACACGACAGGTGCCAACTGTATGTATGACGTCATAATCTATATAAGACAGATTAGCCTTGGAGAGCCTGCCAGGTTACGGTAAATAAAGCCAACATTAGCCTACTTTCAGTTAGGGTAGGGTTGCCATCCGTCCGGGTTTCCCCGGATTTGTCCTAGTTTAAAGGGCGAGGGAGGGCCCGGGGAGCGTCCGGGCCGGATTTTATTTGCTATCCGGGTTTTTGTAGGCAGCATTAGGAAGGCCTAATTTTTTTTGATTTGCAGAATAATAAATCTTCCTTTCTTTTCGACATTGCCTATAGTCGGTTAAAATTGTTCTATGTCCGGGTTTCGTACTCCAAAATCCGGAGTTTTCACGCGTCTTGTCCGGGGAGTCATATGTAAGATATGGCAACCCTAAGTTAGGGTCACCAGGCTATATGAGTAAAAATAGGACAGAGCAGCTACTTTTGCCTGACAATCAGGTTAAACAGGAAATATTATTGTGTTGTTTTACACGACAAATATTTTGTACAATCACTTAGGCTCAGAGTCGAGACTATTATAATATGTAATTATGATCCAAAATCCGGCATGCCCGGGAAAATTCCGAGCACTGAAAATAGAATTATTTTTGATTCGACACTTGTATGTTCGGTTTTTAACTGTATTGTATTAGCCCAGAGTTCTATGGCTGGAACTATATGCTCCGGAATCCGGAACGCCGGAGAAAATTCAGAGTAGGTACTGAAAATAGAACTCTGCGCTAATACAATAGGGTTGAAAATCGAAGTGTTGAGTGTCGAGCTGTCATATCACATATTATGTGACAATGACATTTGGCTCGACATATATGTTTTCGATTTTCAGCTCTATTATATTAGCACAGAGTTCTATTTTCGATGCTTTGAATTTTACCGGATTTTTGGACAATATAGTCCCAGCGTTGTAGGTAAGGTAGCAAAATAGATTATGAAAACACATATATGACAATCTCACATAGAAAAGAGTAATTTCAAAAAGCCTTATTTGTAGATATTATGTAGGTAATTTGGCCGAACAAGCAGGCGAAATTTAGGACTTTATCCGGCTTCATCCGGGCTGTTTGACACCCCAGTTTCAGTAATATGTTAACTTTTCAAAATTGGCCTTAATTCTACGTAGGGGGTTTCCCCGCTATGTATACGTTATTACGTACTCGGTAATGTCCACGGGACGAAAGTTGTACTACCTAGTACCTTCACGTTGACTGTTCCCTTTTCGCTCATTTCCTCTGTACTTCCTTATTTTCTTTGCGTAATACAACGTACAGTTACCAAGAAAAGTCTTGAATTGCGTAACCTAGAGTATGCACAGATAGAAACATACTTAACTGTAAGAAATTAGTTACCTACAGTTTTAATATAAAACAATTAATATAGACCTTCCTATGTAAGGTTAATTTAACAAATAAACGTACAATACATACATACGTAGACTGCTAAAATCCCCTTCCTTTCGGATTCGCCGTAGTCGGGTAAAAACAATTAAATTAGAACAGAAAAGAGTATATTTACGGACAGATTATAAATCAAAGTAAACCTTATATTATTATTTATCCATACTAATATTATAAAGAGAAAAAGTTTGTTTGTTGGTTTGCATTAAATAGGCTCCGTGAAAATGGTCTAGTAATTTCGGAAAATTACTAGACCATTTTCATGACATTTGGCACAGATATAGAGTAGCCCATGGGGAAGGACATAGGCTACTTTTTAATGTGGCAAAATGTACGGTTCCCGTGGGATTTCCTTTCGCGCGCACGAAGTTGTGGGCAACATCTAGTCTTCTAGTCTAGTTATCTAAAGTGATTATTATTTATATTATAGAGAGGAAAGTTTGTTTGTTTGTACCGGCTATGTTTGTTTGCATTGAATAGGCTCTAAAACTACTGGACCGATATTGATGAAATTTGGCACAAATATAGAGTAGACCACGAGGAAATACATGGGCTACTTTTTACGCGACGAAATGTATACTTTACGTGGGATTTCCTTTTACACGCACGAAGTCACGGGCTGCATCTAGTACAGTTTATCTAAAGTTTTAATATACTAGGTATATAGGTGTTTCTAACTTATATAGGTAAGATGTTGCCCGCGACTTCGTGCGTGCAAAAGTTAATTTCGTAGAAACCGTACCTACACTTTTCCGCGATAAAAAGTAGCCTATTTCCTTCCCCGTGCTATACTCTACATCTATGCCAAATTTCATCAAAATCGTTCCAGTGGTTTCGGAGCCTATTCATTGCAAACAAACAAAGAAACAAACTTTTCCTCTTTATTATAAAATAGCTTTTGCCCGCGACTTCGTCCGCGTGGAACAATACTTTGGGATATCGCTGAAATTTACCCGCGACTTTATTTATGACTATCGAAAGCGGAATCCTATTTTTTTAAACGGAACCCTAAAATAAAAGTAGCCTATGTTAGACCCTATAACATCAGCTATCTGCTAGTGAAAGTCCCGTGAAAATCGGTCCAGCCGTTTCAGAGATAAGTCGGAACGAACAGACAGACAGACGGACAGACAAAATTAAAAAAAAAATGTATTTTATTGTAAGTACCAAATATACTTTCAGATTCATTATGTAAAAAGCTGTTAATTTGAAGTTACAAACAGACACTTGTACAGACAATTGTATTTAACTGTATAGATGTATAGATATTAGAATACAGTATTATATTTTAAGATATTATCAATTTGATGTTTATAAAATAACTAAACTATTTAACTAAACTAAACTAAACTAAACTAAACTAAACTAAACATTAACCCGCACGCGCACTTCGCCTCGGTGACGCCCACTTCACAACGGGCCGTGCAGAAATCGTAATATTTTAATTTCGCCATAACTTCAAAACCAAACGTCCAATTTTAATCATTCACAGACCAAATATTATCTACATAAACTGTACTTAGTGATGAAATAATTTATTTTGATAAGGATTAATAACATGAGTAAAATAAACGCGTTTAAATGTAGTCCAAAAAAAATTAAGATTTCTAAATAAAAAAATGGTTGTTGTGCCTCACTCGACATAGATAGGTATAGTGTGTCGCTGACTTTTTTGTAGATATTTAACCCCAAAATTTTAACCCCTTTTTCACCCCCCTCTAATGGGCGAAATTTCAAAAATCCTTTCTTAGCGGATGCCTACGTCCGATACGATACGATAAAACAAAAATTATCGAAATTCCTAATCATGTTTCTCTATCATGGTATCTCTTATCGATAAGCACTTAAATCATAATGCGCAATGTCAATTGACAACAGAAAAAAACTTCTATTTAAATCCACATGATTCATTCTTTCTTTTTTTATCGACCAAAAAAACCTAGCCGGAATTTGATCGAAAACAATAGGTAGTTTTTGTCGTTAGAATGGCTTGGCAACTAGATTTCATTCACATTAGATTTTCCTGTAACAATATACTAATTTATCTTACTTAACTATTACTACTTATTTATAACTATTACTGTATTTATATGCAGGTAGGTATTTGTATCGTCAGATGTTATCTGCAGATATATTTGTATGTACGCAGATAATCTCACCATCTTTCTATATATAATATGTCGGTGCCCACAGATACATTACGATAAAATATAAATTTTCTACGGAAATTTTTACGGAACATTTACCAAAGTTAGTACTGACGTTTAGTTTTAGACTATATATACCTATTTCTATTTTTTCGAATTACACAGTCTCTCAGGGTTTAAAGCTTAAACAGGTAAAAACGAAAAAAAAATTCTAATGTGCCCTAATAAGTTAAAGACGGCCCTGGTTATTTATTGTACTTGTAGTCGTTTTATTTTATTGAACCCCCCCCCCCCCCCCCCGAAACTAAAACCTGGGGTTGGGTCTCAATACAAGTACCTTTAATTTGAATAAAATAATGATGCATGGGGCTTCGTGAGTCTTAAATTAGACCCCCCCAATGATTATTTTTTTTAGGAAATGCTTCTAAATTTAGATAATTACATTTGAAATAAAATACATGTAGTAGTCAAATGGAACGTGGTAGCCTGAATTTATATATTTTGATGGTTGCGTTTTGTGGAAGGTATTTACACCATCATTTTGCTACCAATTTTAAGGCAAGGAAATAAGTGTTTTACTTTTTATACCCATTTTAGTGATACAAATTTCAATATTTCTTTCACGTTTTTCACAAAAGTTACTTACGTACCTAAACTGTTTTCATTACTAAAATGTGTATAATAATGCTGGTTTCTTAGTACAACTATATATAAATTTCGTTTTATGTGTAAATATACAAAATAAATTAATTGTAAAAAACGTGTCAACCTCAAAAAACCCAGCGTAAAATAAACTCGGTGTGATATAACGTTTGTGTAGTTTTGGGTTAGGTTAGGTTAGAACTTTTTTATCACGTTAAAAACGTCTTCAGGCGGTAACACGGCCTCACAAAAACCCGGCGTGAAATAACCTGTGTGTGGTTTTGGGTTAGGTTAGGTTAGAACTTTTTTATCACATTAAAAACGTCTTCGGGGCGGTAACACGGCCTCACAAAAACCCGGGATTTTATAACGAGTCGCCTGAATTTGAGAGAATTGGTGGTGTAGGGGGCTTAAGGGAGTTAGTCCTAAACCCCCCAAAAGTAATTATATTTTATATATAATGTGATATAGGAAATGTATGAGAACAGTATATAATTCTTAGGTAATTAATAACAATGTATTACTCCGAGTTGGCCCAATACGACTTCATTGGGTTAGGTTAGATGGCTAAGAAGTAGCGTAGCGCAGCGAAGCTACCGCCTTAGCCATCGTGGTTATTTCTTTGTAATCCACCCAGAAGTAGGAGCCCCACGTAGCGGGGCTCCGTCGACTCATAATTGAAGCCAGTTGTTATTGAGGGCCATTGGGTTCTAGGTATGATTCAGGATGGATCTGAAGATTTGAGGTTGGAAGTGTGTCCAGACAATATTCGCTCTGCTGAGGTTTTGGTGCCACTTATATTAAAGAATGTGGAAATTGGCACCACCATCCACACTGATTTTTGGAAAGCATATGATTGCTTGACAGAACATGGCTACATGCACAAAAAAGTTGACCTCTTAATGTGGCTAAGAGAGGGTTTCCTAAAGGTTTACCCCCTCCCCCCTTCCGCCTACCCCGAAACCTCTCGATTTTATGCCTTTTACCGTCAAAATTATTAGAAAGACACTGACCATAGTCTAAAAACTTTGACCCCTTACTGTGACTAAAGGGGGGGTTTCCTAAAAAACCAACCTTGGGGGTGGGGTCTACCCACCCCCTCCTCCCCCTCCCCTCCCCCTCCTCCCCCTCCCCTCCCTTACTTATCTTAAGATATTTACCCAATCCTGTAAGTATTTTGACTTACATTTGTCCATTAAAGGATTAAAAAAATCTGACAACCCTGATCACATACCACATTAATTCAGAAGTCTACACACTCCCAACTTGTTTTCAACCGACTTCCAGAGGAGGTTTACAATTCGTGTGTATGTTTTTTTTTTTTTTTTTTGTGTGTATGTTACACGATTACTCCGCCGTTTGTGGATGGATTTTCAAAATTTTTTTTTTGTTGCAAAGGATTGACTCCTGGATTGGTCCCATTGTCATCAAATGGTAGATCTGGTGGTGGGATCCATGAGGAATTGAGAGAAATTCTCAAAATTTATAGGGACACCGATAGTGATTTTGACTTTTTTTGAAGTAACTAGAGCAAATGCTACCAAAAAGTGAAATGTTGTGCCAAGGTATACCCTGGATCCAAAATCACTGAACGGCATTTCTCAGTCTTTGAAGATATACGTTTGAAAATTTCAGCAATGTTTATAAAACTGCAAGCAAATTTCAGTATTAAATAATAATTATCATCACCACAACCATCATAATCACACCATACATCATGATAAATTATGATGATATAGGTATTTTTCATAGTAATTTACACCGATATCGATTTCTTTGAACATTCACAGCTACCAACAATTGAAATGTTATACCAAGGTATCCAGGTATACCAGGGTATCCAGGGATCCAAAAGGGCTGAACAGCACTCCTCAGTCTTTAAATATACACGTTTGAAAATTTAAGTATTGTTTATAAAACTGCAAGCGAATGTCACTATTAAATAATCATCATCACCACCACCATCATCACACCATACACCTTGATATTTTATTGATATCTAGGTGTTTCTCATAGTTTTTTTTTACACCGAAATCGATTTCTTTGAACATTCACAGCTACCAAAAGTGAAATATTGTGCCAAGGTATACCCTGGATAAAAAACCACTGAACGGCATTTCTCAGTCTTTAAAGATACACGTTTGGAAATTTCAACGTTGTTTAAAGAACTGCAAGCATATGCCACTTTTAAATAATAATCACCATCACCACCACCACCATCATCATCATCATAGCATACAAAATGAAAATATTATGACGATATAGGTATTTTTATAGTATTTTACACCGATGTCAATTCCTTTGAAGATTCATAGCTACCAAAAAGTAAAATATTGTGCCAAGGTATATCCTGGATCCAAAAAGGCCCAACAGCACTCCTCAATCCTTAAAGGTACACGTTTGGAAATTTCCGTATTGTTAAAAGAACTGCAAGCAAATGTCACTATTAAATAATCATCATCTCCACAACCATCATCACACCATACATCATGATATTATGTTGATATAGGTATTTCTCATAGTATTTTAAAGTGATATCGATTTGTTTGAACATTCATATTCAGACCTACTCAAAAGTAAAATGTTGTGCCAAGCTTATATACCTTCCTACTAAAAGTGTTACATTTGGATAATGATAATAAGGATAATGATAACTATGGGATCCACGAGGAATCAAGGAAACTCTTAAAAGCAATGCTTATGATTTTCTAAACATTTTTTTAATTTCCCCGCAACTTTTTCTGTCAATACAATACACAAGATTTATGAAAATTTGTCTAGTAGTTCATGCAATGAATGAACAAGACAAAAGGGGATTATTTTTAACTTCCCGCTAAGAAAATCTAAGATTTTCAAAAAATCGGGAAGATATTGGTTTTACCCCGTTTTGCAAAAATCTAATTCTTATCAGATCTCGACGTTCTGAGGTCACAGGAAGCTTCCCTGACTACCCCCGCGAGGGTGTCACTACAACTTCATGGAGATGTTATATGCATAAGTGCTTAAAATTGACATTGAAAACACATAATTTAAACTATAGTAGACGTTACTCGCTACTTCGTGCGCGCAAAAGGAAATCTTGCGGGAACCGTACATTTTGCCGCCATAAAATGTAGCTTCAGCTGGATGGTAGAATGGTAATTTATACGTTGTTTACGAATTGGCCTCGAGTTCGAAACCCGGTCAATAAAAATTTTTGTGATCCTTTTTATTTCTTTTCTCAATTTTATTTATTTTTAAATATTTCATCGTCCTACGAAAACTCCGAACAAAGCTCGGTCTCCCAGGTAGGGTAAATACGCTAAATGTCGGCCACTTACGGATTTTCTAACTTTAGATCGCTTCGGATTCATCAGTTTGAAACGAAAGCATAGCTTGTTATACGGTTTTAGACAGGTTGATAAATCTATTTTATATTTATAGGCATATGGTTGATTTTTCTACTAAACGGAAAAAGTATTAAGGTTTAAATGCGTCGAAAACGAAAAAACCTTAAAGTCGGCCGTTCACGGCCCAATGGTCGGTCGCATTTTTCCCAAATGTCGGCCGGGCATAACGTGTAACCTCTTATAATATTATTAAATTATAATAATACATAATTCAATTTTGAGACAGCAAGTTTGATAAATAAATTAATAAATGACTATCCAGTACCTACACAAACAATGAAAAATACAAAAATGATCAGCCTATACAGTAGCATTCGATTCTTAGGCTGGCCGACATTACGATCTTTAATATTTCCAAAGTCGGCCCCTGTTTCGTATAGCTTATTTCTCGAGATTCAGCTAATACCACCCCGGCCGGTATTTAGCGATTGAACGTAAAATATGTTTATTAACATAAAAGCGTTACAAATTTTGCTATTAAGACAATGGAATTCGTAGTATTGGACTTTATAAAACATACTGCATTTACCTTAAGTCGGCCCCGGCCGAGATTCCGATTTTCAGTCGAAACTGGTATTCTAATGGCGGCCCCTTATTTTTCCCTAAAACCAATTCGCAAAACATTGCAAAAACTATCTCAAAATATAGTAAAAATACCTTTTTAGTGATAGCAAAGCTAAAAACCAAAAAAAGAAATGTCTTACCGTTGTAATATCAATCCCCGAATCGTGGGTATTCACAGCAAGTAAGCTGCTTTAACTACGAACTTCAATGCTTCAACGGCGCTACGGCTACTGACGCTCAGTGTGCGAAGAGCAAGTGACGTAATCGGATAGTAACGGTTTGCACTTAAAGAGTATGAACTAAGCTTGCAAATTCAGTGGCAAAATTACCACTTAATTACCTTTTGAATGAATGCAAGCTGAAAATGTGCAGGCGGCCGAGGATTGGAGGGTGGCCGACGTTTGGCGTATTTACCCTACTAGTTAATAATATTATAATATCACTGAAAAGAAAAAAATAAAAAATATTTAAAAAAATATAAAAACCGACTTCCAAAGTATAAGCAACAACATTCTTAAAATCACTAAAAAGTATAAAATAATTCTTAATGTCGAAATAGTTCCATTTTAAATTCTGCTAAAATTTTACAATTTTTCTACTGAATCTTCTTATTTTTTAAGTCGGTACCAGCCCAAATAATTGTATAAATCCTTCAATAAAACAGATCATTAATTTTAACACAACTACGTCCTTATATGTATAAAAGTACAAATAATATTTTAAAGAACTCACGTTCAAATTGGCTGGTACCGACTTCAAAAATAAGAAGATTGAGTAGAAAAATTGTAAAATTTTAGCAGAATTTAAAATGGAACTATTTCGACATTAAGAATTATTTTATACTTTTTAGTGATTTTAAGAATGTTATTGCTTATACTTTGGAAGTCGGTTTTTATATTTTTTTAAATATTTTTTATTTAACGATTCAATTAGGTATCTTATCAGAGTTATCAAGATTGAAACAAAAAATTCACGTGCAAATTGCAACCGGTACTTAACTACCTACGGTAACTTCGGATGTTCAAACAGTTAAATTATTAACTACCTGCATTACATTATGTTGTTGCAAATAGAAATTTATGTAATTCAAATGTCGTACACACTACAGAATATAAAATGACGTATTATGTAACTAAATTACTAGGTATTTATTTTAGTTTGCCAGTAATTTAAAACCGGTATTTTGGCCAGGCTTGAGTTTACGTGTAGCGTTATTAACAGCGAAACAATTCAATACCTAGAAATAATGAAAGCCGGTTTGATAAAAACGTTATCGCATATTTTTCCTCGCCGGTCACTAATAAATCTTCAAATAGTAATTAACTACTGCATAAATATTCAAACAAACGTGATACAACAAAACGTATTTACTTACGACTTACCTTCAAAACAGTAAATCCACTTAAAACGTGCTCGCAAACTTTACAACACCTAATTCACCACTATTAGTTTTAAATATCACTTATGAATAACCACTAAACTGCGTCATTTTGTCACTAAACACATTGCACTGTTTTTAAAAGTTTCGGAATATTTCGTAAACGCGCCACGCGAGATTACGTCACACGACCAAACCGCACCGCGATCTCTCGCCGACTGAATGAATGAATTCACGATTCACGAATGACGAATCACGATTCGAAGTTTGAAGTTTGAACGGACCGTCTAGGGCGCTGGAAGGTCTGAGGTCAAAGATGTCACGAGACCTACAATTTATAAATAATAATTTTATAAGATATCGATAGGAGATAATAATATCCCCCCAAAAACATTCTGTAAAAAACTAGCCAAGTCTCGATGGAGCTGCTTGTTTATCTCTAAAAAGTAATGAAATCTAGACAAAATCGTGCCAAGTCTAAGGTTCCTTACTGCGGTTTCTTTATTATTATAGTTAATGTTGAGTGACTTGGCCGTTGAACATTCTTTATACTTTAGTGGGTACAAGTCAATTTTGTTTACATTTGTAACTATGTTTGTTAAGCGAGATAATAGCCCATACTGGTATTGATAATTGGACGCTAGTGGCTCATTTTAGGCTGTTGTTGATTGCACAACACACGTATTGGAGCAATGGTGTCATGGAGCCCCTTTTGTACCCTTCAACGGCCAAGTCACACAACATTAACTATAATAATAAAGAAACCGCAGTAAGGAACCTTAGACTTGGCACGATTTTGTCTAGATTTCATTACTTTTTAGAGATAAACAAGCAGCTCCATCGAGACTTGGCTAGTTTTTTACAGAATGTTTTTGGTGGGATTTCACTTCTTTTTGTAGAAACGTGGGAATATTGATTTATTTTCCTAGATTTTAGTGTAATTTGTTTATTTAATTTGTGTAATGTTCGAGTAGAATAAAGTTCGAGTAGAATAAAGGGGCCTGAAAATGCGGCAAAATGGTTCTAGTAAAGAATGGTACGGCAGTGTTTGCTTCGCGCTCGACTTGGCGGGGACACTGCCGTGCCCCCAGATCGACGTTCTGGTCTTATCTAGAGGTTCTCAAACAGGGGCCTGAAAATGCGGCGAAATGGTTCCAGTAAAGAATGGTACGGCAGTGTTTGCTTCGCGCTCGACTTGGCAGGGGCACTGCCGTGCCCCCAGATCGATTATCCTAGTTTTTATAGTTTTCCCTTTATGTGGCCATTAAACCCCAACTCTGTACCAAATTTCAGCTCTCTAAGTTTATGGGAAATACTAGTTCTATTTTGATGATCATGAGTGAGTGAGTGAGTGAGTGAGTGAGTGAGTGAGTGTCGAAAATGCGAAACTTTGCTTTCGCTTAACTTCGGAACTAAATGACCTACAGACTTGAAATTTTGGATTTTAAGTATGTGATTATAGCTTATTGGATGACGAAAATTTCTGCGTTCTGGTCTTATCCAGAGGTTCTCAAATAGGGGCCTGAAAATGCGGCGAAATGGTTCCAGTAAAGGATGGTACGGCAGTGTTTGCTTCGCGCTCGACTTGGCGGGGGCACTGCCGTGCCCCCAGATTATGTTTTGTCACAGACTAAATACTGGTACTTATCGTGGCTGTTATCATTTTCATTCATCATGAATAGGTACTTAGGTAGGTAGGTTACTAGGTACTCCAAGTAGACCTTCGCTGGTCAGTGGTCACTGACCACTGGGGCAAGGGTGAAACCTCAGAGGAGCATAACCACCACGCAGCACGCTAGTCTACTCCATAATATCAGCAGTCAGCTTGACAGCTAGCATCATAATATCTTGCTATTTACTACATACCTACAGTAAAACCCATAGATTAGGGACCGTCCATTAATCACGTGATGTTTTTAACAACTTTTTAGACCCCTCCCCTCCCCCTGGTGATACGTGGTGAGGTTTTATACTACCCCCCCTCCCATACCTAAGATCACGTGTATTTTTTTTACATAGTAAGCAGGTCATGTTTGAAGAAAAATTTTAACTTAAAATAATTTAATCGAATAATTTAAGCAATTAAAACTATACGAGTCCTTTGTTTTGTAAGTATTTAAACAACCCCAACTAACATTTTGGTAATAAGAATAAGCGCTAAATGAGAAACTTAAAAACCTAAGGTTCTATAAAAGGTCTAACAACTAGTGGTATAGCGCGCTATAACTATCTTATAACCCTGGATTGGGCCCACAATTTTAGAGCTTAAAGTGACATAATAGTTGTAGAAAAGTGATAAAAAGGTGGGAATAAAGAGTTACAATAGTGCTATTGAAGTAGTATTCACCATTTTAGGTGTATTATAAGCTATACACAGGTTACAACTGCACCCTTTAGTAATAAATAATTTATAAAATTCACTCAATTAGCTTTTTTTACAACATATGAGTGCTCCTACGACACTATTTATAGCTCGATTGTATATTGTGCATAATAAGTAGTAATAAACATCACCCAAAATTTTTTTTTTACTTTAGGTTTCTATTACCGTCAAAAATGATAAAATATAACAGCATTGCACATATTCATGGCCGACAATCATGGCCGACATCAATTAATAATTTTATACATTATCGGTTTCATAATTATGAATTCTCCCTGCGGTGATAAGTATTCTGTGATAATATATACTAGTTTTCATCTCAATTTTGAAGCACCTCAAAAATAAACAACATTTCATATTATTAGGTAAAATAAATCACTGCCACGGCATTTTTTTTTTAATTTAATTATAACAATTCTCAGTACGTCTATGTATATTTTAATTGAAAACAGTAAATAATGTAAATCAATAAGTCGGAAAATAATATTTTGACCATAAATTTACTTTTAAAATTTTATAGGTTATGTTTATTTAATGGCGTAAAATCTACTTACCTAAGGTTCCTGATAACTATTCCCATCGCAGTGTTAAAAAAACTAAACCTTGCTTTTTAATGCCACTTGGACTTTTATAATGTGGGAGTAAATCCTATTATACAACCTGTAATGATTTAAAGGTTCTGATACTTGCAGCATCTAGCTCTATAATACCTATAGTTATCACTTCTTTAACTTCTATAGCTCTATACTACAAATAGTTATCACTACTATAACTTTCTTTTAGCTCTTAGGGCTCCATAGAACTCGTTAGGTGGTACAAGGTATTGACTAACTCCATTTAAGAACTTTAACCGTTTGTAAGTATTAGCAGACACCTTACAATTGGTGATAGTGTTTTACGTTTCCTAAAGATGTAAGAGTAAGTTACACAAAAGTTCTGACAAACTCCAAGTTAGCACCTTAAGTTATATATTTTTCCTTTATTTCTATCATGCCTCTTGAAACTTTAATTATTTATTCCTAACGCCGCAGTAGAGTCCAAAGCTATTGTCAGAGCTCTTATATGTCGTTTATAATACTTTAAGTGTCAAAAAAGGTTTCCCTTAGCGCCAAAATGTTAGTTGGGACACTACGAATCTACAACCAAAAATAATTTCGGTATACATAGACTAGATTCGAAAATTAATACACGTGATGTCTCCTTATACCCCCTCCCCCCCTTGGTGATACTTAGTGATTTTTTTCGGACCCCTTTTAGGCATCACGACATTAATCAAATGGACGACCCTTTATAGACTTGTAGGAGTATATGGTAGGTATAGACGAGGCATGTTGAAGCAAAAACTGTCTCCGCTTAAATGGCCACACTTTTGGAGTTTTGGGACCATTTTGACATTTGAAGTATTTTGAAATCAAGATGGCTGACATTTGAGGAATGGTGAAAACTGAAAATCAAGATGGTGTAACTTTTTCATGTATCAAGATTTATTCTGTCAAATGTATGTGTAACTTATGAGCTATGACGTATATTTAGGCTATGGCCTATCTTTAATTTTGAAATCTTTGGTAAAATCACGTTGCTAATGGTCCTCGGCAATAATCGTTTTTGTGTGGAAATGTTGTGGAAACGACAATTGCCCATCGATTGCCATAATAATTATGTTGTGATTAGGAGAATATTTTTATGACCAAGGATTATTTTCAACTAAGTTCTCAATAAAAAGCACTTTCTAATAATTATTAAGTCTTGAGAAATGGTTGATTGCGTGAGTACATAATATACATAATACATTTGTTATCATCAGATTTCGTTATCGCTGAACTATGAACGTGATATCACAAAATTAATTTCCAAATCGTCGACCTACTTAAAGCTACTTGTCTACTGTGGGCTGTGATTAGTAAGTAATATAATTTATTCTTTATCTACATCACATGGATAGGTTTTATTTACATTAAAACATGTTGTTTTAATACTATAAATAAAACTTATCCATCCTAGAAATAAAACTGCGTGAAACAGCGTTTGCGCTGTGTTTCGCCGAGTGAGTGAGTTTACCGGAGGCCCAATCCCCTACCCTATTCCCTTCCCTACCCTCCCCTATTACCCTATTCCCTCTTAAAAGGCCGGCAACGCACTTGCAGCTCTTCTGTTGCTGCGAGTGTCCATGGGCGACGGAAGTTGCTTTCCATCAGGTGACCCGTTTGCTCGCTTGCCCCCTTATTTCATAAAAAAAAAAAAAAAAAAAAAAAAAAGAGACGTAGCGCATTTTTTTGGCGGCAAAAGGACTGCGACGCTCGCTTGTTCCAGCTGTCAAAGTGACGCGACGCTCTACAATTGAAAATGACAATTAAATTAAAGTTAGTAAGATATAGTATCTCGTAGTCTCTAGTCACCACACACCGAGACGCGACGCAGCACGCACTTCTAATAATATTTTAGTCATTCAAAATTGAACTTAACCTACTATAGGTCGCGCAACGGTTTATGAGCGCTCAGTGAAAGTGGAGGGGGTCGTTCGCGCATGTGACCAATAGCAAAGAATCTATATTACTAACGTACCAATAGCGTGTCCGCAGCCACGTTCGGCATACGTTCGGCGCATCCACACCACCCCGCCCGAGCCCGCTACCGCCAAACACACCCAAAAACTGACTTCTGCGCATACCCCCTCTACTTTTGTCGAAAGATCTTAATTCGTTGCGCTACCTATACTTAGTAATAACTAGATGATGCCTGCGACTTCGTGCGCGCAAAAGTTAATCTTGCGTAAACCGTAGTCCACATTTCGTCTGCGATAAAAATTACCTCGACAGATTTTCGCTATTTCTTATAGTTTCGGATATCGCAGACTAAGCCCAGTTGAAAAAAGCCCTCTGTATAATAAAATTAACTTTATGAACTACAAAATTGACTAGTATTATAAGTTTTACATCAAATGGGACAAAGAACAAACAGCTGATATTAATCCACCTTATCGTTATTGCATACGAGAGATCCGCGTTCTTGTATAGATTCATCGAAGCCGATAAGATTGTATTGTATTCGTGCGCGCAAAAGTTAATCTTCCGCGATAAAAAGTAGCCTATGCCCGTGGTCTACTCTATATCTCTGCCAAATTTCATCAATATCGGTCCAGTAGTTTCGAAGCCTATTGGATGTAAACAATCAAACATACAAAGAAACAAACATTTCCTCTTTATAATATTAGTATAATTACTGAGCGGATACTTGAATTGATCTACATTATTTTGTGATAAAATTGTGTATCGAATTTGCTATCTGCAGGCTTAGCATGGCGATCCGAAGAAATAATTTTAAAGAATAAATGCTCTATCCAAAACAGTTCGTTGCAAAATAATTCTTAATCCATGGTAAAATGACGCCAATAGAAGTCAACATTTCTAAATAGCTATATTTTTAAAATGGCTGCCGGGAGATATCAAATTTTCAAGTAAATGACCGAAAGGCAAGAAACTATATTTTGTCTTAGTTGACATTATTGTAAGACTATTTGACATTGAATTAAAAAAACATTTCTACTATACCTGTCAAAAGAGGTAATTTTGTGAGCTCATGCTCGGGAAGAAAGATTAATATGAAAATATACCTTGTGTCATAGATATATAATATTAAAAAGCCTTGTGTAATATAATCGCACAAAAACATTTTTCTATATATGATAATTCTGTACAATTCTGTAAATTAAGACGAGACCAAATAACTCGCAACACGCTCTCCAATATATTATGTCAATAAGTTATCAGGCGGCCTAGCAGGAACATTTGACAATGGCGTAAACGTAACCTTGATGAATGAAATTTATTTGGGCGCTGTTATGATTTTGACAGATTTTCATAATTTTGTCAATAGGGAATATGCATGTATTTTTTTTTATTCTTTTAAACGTTTCTACTGGTTATAAGATTTCAAAATATATATATAACACATCTAAAATATTATTTTAATAAATAATGTTTTAAAATCACAATCATTTTTGGACGACTTAAAAACGCCATTTTCGAGCGCTATGTGGACTATCGTCGTCACAACGTCATCGCACTTGGATAGACAGTTGACAGATAATTTTTTTTTTATTATTATTTATGGCGTCGGCTTATCACCATTTGCCAGTGTCAAATATATTTTCATCAACGTATTTCTAAATCGTCAAGTCCAAAGTCTAGTCAAAGTCCAAATAAATAGTCACGGTAGTCAATCAGTCAAGTAAGTCGATTCAGTAAAGTGATAGACGCTTTACTGAAACTTCCTAGGGAGTTTTGGCGGGAAACCCAATTTAGCACGCATTTTGTAATTGTATCACTTTTCCACACTAGTGCACCTCAACGAATAATTAATGGTTAATATTCAACCAATATTACACATTAAAAACCAAAATAACATGAATTAAAAAAAAAATACAAAATTATAATTGAAAACAGAAATTTTCAATGCTCAGAATTTTATTCGGCCTTCTGGATTCCGGATCATATTAAAGTCCCAGCCTTATATGAAATTTCTGTTTCACTTGACACAGTGAAATTTTTTACATTGGTAATAGCGGTAATGGTATATTACCTTCCCCCTTAAATAAAAAAAAAGGTTTGGAAGTTGACACACGTCCGTGCGGTCTATGACGTCACGTTTTATTCAGCCAATAATATCCTTTTTTGAAATTTGCGCGGCATTTTCAAAAACAATACTTTTTGATGATTAATTTATTATTAATTCACGATCAATTAAAAAACAATTGTACGGGTATGTTTCTTTAGCGATGAAGATTACAGATAAAAATATTTTATCCATTTTAGTGTCACATGCATATTCCCTATTTTCATTCGATAGCATTACGTTTACGCTTGGCTTGCTTCCTACTAGGCTTGCTTATCTCATCATTAAAGTAAAGAGCTCGTTAAATCACAAGCTGTCACTGTCTGTGCTTAGCAGAATGACAGAATAGCATGTAACTTGAGAGCCTCTTACCCTTAAGAAATGTTTAAGACACTTTGCGGCGTTCATGCGACAAGCGGGGCAACAAAAAAATCAAGTGCCGCACTTCTTTCATATCTCCAAGGCCCAAGCTGACCTTTAAAACGGTTATCTGCAAAAAAATATAACAAAACCTGTCTATCAAAGCTAAAGCTAGGTTGAACAATTGGCAATCATTATTTACTGGCAGTGATGCGTGAACCCCGGTAATGGTTTGAACCTTATCTATAGCACTATTGTCGCGTTAGGATTCCTGTTTCAACTCAACTTTTTTCTGTAGCTTTTCTGAGCTGACTTTTGTAGAGTGCATGTTGGCAGAAGTAATTAGATTTAATGACCTTTGTTCTTGCATTTAGTAGTTTTTTGTGAGTCATGAGTTCGACAAATCGACAAAGTTCCTGCTCAGCCAGTTTCTAAACATCATCCTTGCACTAGGTCGCGTTATCCTCCTCATCATCACTAGGGTCAAAACATAGAAAGCCTTTCACAGCTATTACATAAATCGCCAAACTGCGGAGCATTTATTCGAGCATTATAGAGCGCACGTATTTGTGCGTGCGCACTGCGCACGAACACGATTCAATGGCGCTGTTAAGCGATTTCCATCTTTGGGATCTACGATACCACTGATAGACACACACATACACATGGTTGTGTGTATATGATTGTTTTGACTGTATCCTAATTGGACACTAAAACCAAACGCCATATCTAAACACTTACTACGATCTACACTCGATCACATTCTCGCAATGGTGAACAATTTTCCCGCGAAAAATGTGACAGTAATGGAAAACTAGTCGTGCGCTTACGAGTTAGAACTGGAACAAAGGCTCAGATCTGTTGATAGATGAGCCTGCGTCGGCCTCGTTATGCCTGAGTCCTGACGTGAAATACCGTGAAACGTCACGGGACCGTGGATTGCGGATGGTTTGATTCACCAACTAGCAAACGAGCCGATGTAGTAGCGGACTGAACTGAACCTCAATTCTCGTATTCAAAGTAAACTTTAATTTTACTTTGATTGGATTATAACTTTATAATTGAAGCGACATGTTATCATAAACTGATTTTGTGAAGTTTGGACCAATCAGAGCGCATTTGACGCTGGTTTAATGTTTACGAGAATACCTGTTTGGCAGTTTTAACGTATCGGGACTTGATTGTAATTGTATTATTATAGGTTTTATTTAGCAGAATTGACCCTCTGGCACAGAATAAATGGTTAGAACTCCTGTGTGAGTGTCTATGTGTAGCTGTTACCGGTGCACATAGACACAAAGGATTTCTAAGTGCGTTACCCTTCTTGAATGCGCCGTCCAGACTGCTCCCGAAGTAGGCCGAGGAAGTGCTCCGCGAAGTAACCCGAAGTATGAAAAGGCCTACTTCGCGAGCACTCTGGACGGGGCATTAGACGAAATCTTTCTTTTGTGCCTCGGTACCCGTCCTCACTCACTCGCCAAAACACAAAACAATATTAAAAATTCCACCCAATATTAAAACTATATTAAAAGCCCGCGGCTCCGCCTGCGTTAATACAGTATCCAACAAGCACACTGTACTTTTTCGAGATAAAAAGTAACCTATGTGTTAGTACAGAGTTTCAACTACTACCATGCCGAATTTCATTAAAATCGGTTCAGTAGTTTTTGCGTGAAACCCCCCGATTGTTGCACGCCTTGTCGTGGCGGTGGGGCTTAGTAACCGTGGATTGGACACCCACGGTGAAGCGAAGAGGCAACCAGGGCCGGCTTGTTTTCCGACGGCTGGCCCGAGGAGGGCGCTCCCAGCGGGCTGGAGGAGTCCGTTGCGGACGCGCTAGGAGGTGGGACTGCAGAAGAAGAGGAGTGCCGGTATTACGGTGCGCCGTACTCCCTATCTTCTGCGGCCGTGGAGGGATCGCAGGGGGAGAGGCGTGGTAGTGTTGTGCCACTCTCCCTACCCCCCTGCGAGCTGGCGGGGCCGTTCCGTACGGTTAACGGCATTGGTGGGGCCGCAGAGGAAGAGGCAAGTTGGTATTACGGTGCGCCGCTTGCCCTATCCTCTGCGGCCGAGCAGTGGTCGGTGGCAGAACCATATACCAGATCTGCCACCGGGTACCGGTTGTGGAGGCTGGTATCCGTGGCCTCCTAGTAGCAGACTCGGGGGGAGTCTGCTACAGTACTGGTGGAGGCCGAGGAGGAAGGCGCACCTTACCATCTGGTGCGCCTGGGGCTTTCGGGCCTTGGATGGAGCCGCTAGTGAGCGGCTGCCGCCGGCGGGGTCGCGGATGTGTTTATCGTTCCCGTGGCCCCGTCACAGGGCGGCGAGGAGGAAGGTGGGGGGTGGTTTTTAGTGGGTATACCGTGGGTCTCATTAGCCTATACGGGAGTCCCACATCACTACTCGGGTGCCCCCTGCGCCTGGGTGGTATGCGTAATGCATTTTCCCCTCCGAAAAAAAAAAAAAAAAAGTTTTTGCGTGAAAAAGTTACAAAAATCCATCCATCAATCCTCACAAACTCACTTTTATAATATTAGTAGTATTGTAGGTAATCCTCAAATTTTCAAACAGTGAGTGAGTTGATGATGATTAATTATTATAGCTAAGAAGTCTCACGATCATTTTAGCTTTAAAAAAAAAATCGATTCATCCGTTTGGTGTAAAAAAAACAACATGGGTCAGATATGATCCTCCCTCTATTAGAAAAACATTGCACAAATGCTAACAGTGACGACGAGTTACGCGTCACAGAGTGACCCATCTCATTGAATTTCACATCAAAAAATAAACGAATCCCATTTTATTCAGTTACTGAAAGCTTAAATAAGTTTTACGGAATGGTTGATTAAATTTTATTCAGTGGTTGATAAACGAGCCTTTAATATGTATGATTTGGAATATGGAAGGGATTTAACGTGGTTGAGGCGATTGGTCACATGCGTAGCAGTTTATGGACATATCCGATGTACCACTTTTGGTCCTTATTGCTATAGCAATGAGATGCAGAATGTGCTACACCGGCTCTGTCGACAGCCACTTAACGCAGTTAACCACAATATACGGATTACGGTCTGTACTAGGTGATTTTTTTTATTTCGTTTCGAGTCAAACATATTTTGTTTCAAAAATTGTGTCAAAAGTAAAGTAGGTACTTTTTTAATGTAGATACATAATTTTTAAGTAGTGCGATGTTATAAAACAAGTTTTCGCCAAGTTAGAAAATAATAAACCGAGTATATCTACTACTTTATTTCATCTACCTCTAATCTGTCTTTCTCTAGTACCTATATTATACCTCGTTTTACTGAAAACCAAGTTTTCCATAGAACTCTATTTCATGATAGGTTCATGAAATAGAGTTCTTCCTTTTATACCTTGTTTTTACTGAAACGGAATATTAATTAAATATAACTCTCCACAATACAGGACTCGGGATTAAAGTGGAAGAGCCCATAGTGGATCCGAAACCCAATAGTGGGGACGTAAGTGGTTGGTGGCGAATTGGTGATAATGATGTTGAACCACACGTTGTAGGAGTAATCGACTAATGAAATATTCAACTACCAATGATTAAAATGCCACTCGTGTAAGCAATTATTATCAGCAAAACTATTTATTTACCTTTATCCTTTGCGATATTTATCTTTATTATTTGAAGTATACCTACACATCGCATTTTTGAGGCTGCCGTCGCCGTTTTGTACCGGTAATTTTACTACCATTATAAATGTGAAAGTTTGTGCGGGTGGATGGATAGATGGTTGGATTTCGGATGGATGGATGCTTGTGACTCTTTCACGCAAAAACTACTGAACGGATTTTAATCGCTAGTTATCAACTAAAGACAAGCTGACACTTGATAGAGGAGAGAATACGAATTTTATAATAGGGATGTTGCCTAGTGTGGAATATCACAGTTTTACAAATTAAATTTTAAAATTGTTGATTAAAGATACATAAATCTGAAAGAAATAGGTATTTAGAGTGACGGGATAAAAAATATAAGCAAATAAAAAATATTGTCCATCTCTTTCTCGCAAAACGATTCGTGACGTCACAACCTGCTACCGCCATACATTTTGTAATGACAAATGTATGGCGGTAGCAGGCTGTGACGTCACAGGCCGATATATCGCTCTCTTTCATATTGTAAATTTCAATGGTTTGTATCTACGTTATTTTTTCAGATATACAAAAATGGGTTCTGGATTGTTTATTAACATGTTGTCTAACATCGAATAGACGAAAAAAAAAATTTTCGGCAACATGCCTATTGTGCGTATGTTAGTAACTATCTTTTGCCCGCGGCCTTGCCCGCTTGGAATAGTGTTTCTCTACTATATTATGAATATTATAATAAACGATATATTAACCTTCGTCTCGAATCACTCTATCTATTAAAAACAATCATCCAAATCCGTTGCGTAGTTTTAAATACATTACGACGACAGACAAAAAATGAGACTTAGTTTTATACTGTGTAGTGATGACCCATCACACTTCACAGTTACCTATTAAAACTTAACGTTAAACTATTACCGAATATTAATTAAGTTTTTATTATTCTGCGGAAAGAGGACGTATGGTTGATGACCACACACTATTTCCGCAAAAATTATTGCGCGTAACCATTTTAAAAATTTACCGACAGTTTTAGTCGCCTCTCTGAATTTAAACTGCCTAATATTGATTAGATACACAGTTACTTATTCTAATAGCATCCTTACTAGTATCGTGCTAATATTATAAATGTTATATCATGCTAATATTCCACAAAGCAGTGGCGAAGGGTTCCTATATCTCCATTCCTATCGGCTTCCCTTGTCACTTACCTTTTGCAAACCTTTATATAAATTCCTACTTATTATACAGGCTTCGGCTTCCCTATGAAGGAGAAGCAGCCTTCTCCACTGCCACAAAGGCTATTTTTTATCGCAGCAAAATGAAGTCTATATTCTATGTGTTAAACCAGGGTCTAAACTACTGCCATGCCAAATTTCATCAAAACCCCTTGGGTAGTTACTAGTTATAGCGTAAAATATCAACCAACATCCATACATACAAACTTTCTCGTTTATATTATTAAGTAAGGATAAAGAAGTGAGTATATTATACAAAGGAATATGTTAAAACATTTGGTTATTTCTTTAAGCAGAATGAAAGCGACAACGGTGAATTAAGCGATGGTTTTTGCCGCGGAAACCTTTTCAATAATTCCATCATTCCACATTTATGAATCCCGGGAAATTACCGTAAGAGCCTTTCATATAAAGTGCCTTTTGTATCTTAAGAATTGAAGGAGTTGAAACCAATTAGATTTGGTTTTATACGACTGATTCGAGATTTCAATTTTTAATCAAATAAATTATGTAGGGCGCCATTCATTTATTACGTATGACTATTTTCGCTAGTTTTTGACATTCTCCCCCCTATTGTAAGAAAAAATAAGAATAGGCCGACCCCCTCCCCTGTTTAATATTTATTACGTAAGAATCGAAATAAAAAAAATGAACACGTTTGGTTTGTTTTAATGTTAATTTTTCAGAATAACAAGTTCATAGAAATGTTTATTTTACACTAGGTGTTGCCCGCGGCTCCGCCGGCGTAAATGTAGTATCCCTCGGAAACACTGTACTTTTCGGTATAAAAAGTAGCCTTGTTTTAATCCAGAGCCTAAACTATTACCATACCAATTTTCATCGAAATCCGTTCAGTAGTTTTTCAGATTTATAATATTAGTAGGATTAGTAGGATTTTACTTACTAAGGTACTATAATCTTAATTTTTTTGTAGTAATAAACTGGTGGCGCGGGTCCGTGGCTATTGTTGGAAATAGACAATGTAAATATAATTATGCTGGTAATACTTTTATTATTGTCTATGCGTTTTTTTTACAAGATGTCTGTCTGTTTCCGTTCGGCCCCGTTCGCTCTAAAGTACTAATAAATGGTGTGTAAAGTTTAACGTTTAATAAAACAAGTACAGAAGATTATTACTTTTTATTTATACAAAACTACAGGTTACGGGCCCAGACTCGTAAATAAATCTGAAATATAATAAAAGGTAAGAAGAATACTGCACGTGAAAATTACCGGCACCCGGCATTTTTTTTTTTGAGGTTAAAAAAATTGCAAACGTGCGGGAAGGAGTGATCAAAGTGCGGGAAGGAAAGCAAAAGGCGAGAGCAAATATGGATGGAAATCTTAGTATCATCAAGTTAGAGGGGCCGAAAAACTGGAACACCTGGAAGTTTCAAATAACAGTCGTATTAAGAGGCAAAGAGTTGTTAGATGTGGTCGAAGGAAAATTTAAAAAGACAGAGGAAAATACACAGGCGTGGCAGACGAAAGATGCGAAAGCTCAAACTATAATAGTCACACGTATTAGTGAAGAAGTTATGATACATATAATATCATGCAGCACGGCTGCTGATATGTGGAATAAGTTGATCGCTGTTTATGAACAAAAAAGTGAAACTAATATACATATTGTACAACAACGCTTTTTCCAGTTTAAATATGAAGAGGGAATTCGGATGTCTCTTTTCCTATCTAAAATTAAGGAAATGCAAAATCAATTGCGGCAATTAGGAGAAGAAATATCAGATAAATTTGTTGTGACTAAAGTGCTAATGTCATTGCCTAATTGTTATAAACATTTTGTCTCAGCCTGGGAGTCGGCACCTGATGAAAAACAAACATACAACAACTTGGTGGCGAGATTATTGGTTGAGGAGGAACGTATGAAGGAGAAAGCTGATGAAATACCGCAAACTTCAGCCTTTGTTGCAAATAATACAGTGAACAAGAAAAGTGTAAAGTGCTTTAAATGTAATAGACTTGGCCATTATCAGTCGGAGTGTAGGAGTAAGGTGAAAGACAATAATAAGACTGATTTGGTGAACAGACCTAGTAATAAAAGGTGTTTTTACTGCAACAAGCTTGGACATTTTAAACATGAGTGTAGATATCGGCTCAACAAAGAGAGCAATGCATTTGTGGTGTCAGGGACATTTGATACATTAAATGAACGTTATTCGCATTCAAAGTGGGTGGTAGACACAGGTGCGAGTGAACATATGAGCCGTGAAAGACAATTGTTTACTTCATTTTCATCTCTTGAAAAGAAGTCTGTAATAGTAGGAAACGGAACGGCAATCAGTGCATTAGGTTGTGGACAGGTGGCAGCACAGGTATTTAATGGACATGAGTGGATTGATACTACATTCACAAACGTGTTGTTTGTACCGGACCTTGAGGCTAATTTACTATCTGTGAATCGTGTGACAGATAGAGGTTATATTATGAAGACTGATGGGCACAAATGCATCTTCTACAAAAAGGAAAAACTTTGTGCAATCGCAAATCGTCACGGAAAAATGTATATAATGGATTTGCGCCAAAAATGTAGTGCTGCTAATGTAACTCAAGTGAAACCATCCCTAAGTGAGTGGCACGAAAAATTAGTGCACCAAAACATACAACATGTAAAGAAGGTGCTTGCAAACAATAATATTGATGTAACGGAGGATTTTATTGGTCATTGTAAAGGATGTTTAGAGGGCAAAGCTCATCGCTTGCCTTTCAATATAAGTCATACAACAACTTCAAGGACATGTGAATTGATTCATGCCGATGTGTGTGGCCCAATGGACGAGACTTCCATCGGAGGAGCCAAGTACTTTCTTCTTCTGAAAGATGATTTTTCATGTTATAGAACTGTCTATTTTTTGAAAGGGAAGTATGAAGTCAAAACCTTTGTTCAGAAATTTATAAAGATGAGTGAAAATATGACAGGTAATAAAATTATATACTTCCGGAGTGATAATGGCTTAGAATTCGTTAATAAGGGCATGAAAGAAATATTTACCCACTGTGGAATTATACATCAGACAACAGTCACATACACTCCACAGCAGAATGGAAAAGCCGAACGGGAAAACAGGACATTAGTTGAAGCGGCTCGATCTCTACTGTATTCCAAAGGATTACCTAAGAAATTATGGGCAGAGGCTATAAATACTGCATGCTATGTGATAAACAGAACAGGATTTAGTACTGACAAAGTCAAAACTCCATATGAGGCTTGGACGGGCAAAAGTTTCAATATACAAAATTTGGAGATTTTTGGAACACCTGTATTCATACACATCCCAAATGAAAAGAGAACAAAATGGGACCCTAAAGGTGAAAATGGAATTATGGTTGGCTATGGAGAGGAAACAAAAGGATATAGAATATTTTTTGAGAAAAACAATACTGTTCAGATAAAGAGAGATGTTATATTTTTAAAGAACTCAAAGGAATTAAATCACAATATAATATTGGAAGATGAAGAAGAAGAGAGAGAAATGTCAAGCCAAAATGTGAATATAACATTGCCAGAAGAAGACTCGAGCGCTACAAGTTCTGAAGGTTCCGACATAGATAGTGTGTATGAACCATGTACAAGTGAAGAGTGCAGTGATGATGAAGCAATGGTCACACAGCCACAGATGAGTGGGCGTAGTCAGCGTACAAGAAAGAAAACATCATTTTACAGATGCAACAATGCAGTATTGTTAGATGAGGATGAACCGAGAACATATCGGGAAGCTATGAGACATGAAAATGCATCAGAATGGAAGGAGGCAATTAGGACTGAGCTGAACACACTAGCAGAAAACAGGACATGGGAACACTGTGAGAAGCCAAATGATTGTAAGGTAATTACTAGTAAATGGGTATTCAAAATTAAGTATATTAATGGGGTAAAACAGTTTAAGGCCAGATTAGTAGCTAGAGGTTTTGAGCAAAATGACGATATTGATTATAATGATATTTATGCACCAGTAGCAAAGCTAACTACTTTTCGATTATTTGTATCTGTTGCAACTATGTTAAACTTACCAATCCATCAAATGGATGTCACAGGAGCATTTCTGTATGGGGAAATTAATGATGATGTATACTTGCAATTACCAGAAGGGGCATTTAGTGAAAATAAAAATATTGTTAAACTGCATAAGTCATTATATGGCTTAAAAATGTCTCCTAAACATTGGAATGATAAGTTTAACTCAATAATGTGTAGGGAAAACTTTATAAAGTCTAAAGCTGATTCGTGTCTTTATGTAAAGAGCAATAGTATATATAAAATTTATGTGTTATTGTATGTAGACGATATATTGACTTTTGGAACAGAGGAAAACAGCGTAAATGAGTTTAAAGATATGTTGTGTAGAGAATTTAAAATGAAGACTTTAGGTTTTATATCAGACTTTATTGGTATTAATGTAAAACAAAATTTACAGACATGTGTTACTGAATTATCACAAAAAGAATATTTAGAAAATGTTTTAAAACGATTTCATATGGAAAATTGTAAGCCTGTATCATCTCCTATTGATCAAAATTTTGTATTGAATCAGAACTGTAATGAAAAGCCAGATAAAGGTATTGAAAACTTGTGTAGACAAAATAATAGGATGTCTTATGTATGCAGTGTGTGGTACAAGGCCTGATTTGTCTATATCTGTATCTATTCTAAGTAGGTACCAGAATAAAGCTAATAATATGTTATTGTCAGCGTTGAAGAGAGTGTTAAGATATATTAAACATACATTAGATTATAAACTTGTTTATAAATGTGATGATAAAAGAAAACTAATTGGATACTGTGATGCTAACTGGGGTGGAGATTTAGTTGATAGGAAATCTACCACAGGCTTTTGTTTCATGTTTAAAAATTGCCTGATTGCTTGGTGCTCTAAAAAACAATGTTCAGTTAGCCTCTCTTCAACAGAATCAGTCATACATATATCAACATCAATATATATCTATGAGTATGGCCGCTAGCGAGGCCTGTTGGATAATAAACATATTGAAAGATTTATTTCCAAATGAAAACATGTGTCCAGTTACTATGATGTGTGACAATCAATCTGCTATTAAAGTGGCTAGTACAGATTGTATAAAAAGACTGAAACATATAGATATACGCTACCACTATGTTAGAGAATTAATTAAGAAAGGAAAAATTGTTGTAAGCTATGTTAAAACTGAGGACCAGCTAGCAGATGCATTAACAAAACCTTTGAATGCCATATTGTTGTTAAAATTTGTTAATAAGTGTATGTGTAACTTAAAGGAGTAAAATTTATAATTAATATTACATTGAAAGAGGGTGTTGGAAATAGACAATGTAAATATAATTATGCTGGTAATACTTTTATTATTGTCTATGCGTTTTTTTTACAAGATGTCTGTTTCCGTTCGACCCCGTTCGCTCTAAAGTACTAATAAATGGTGTGTAAAGTTTAACGTTTAATAAAACAAGTACAGAAGATTATTACTTTTTATTTATACAAAACTACAGTTATGAAAATGGAAATCTTTTCCCTATTCGCATCCGAGCGAACCTCGGCGCTCGCGCTATATCAAAGTATAATTTTAACTTTGCGCATTTTGTGATCTTACGTAAGAACTATTGCGACTCCCTCCCATCCCCTAGTAAGAAAAAACAAACATAGTCGACCCCCCCCCCCCCCCTAAATCATCTTACGTAATTAATTAATGACGCCTAGGTACAGGTATAATTATATTATGTGTTGATTATTACCAGTGATTATAATTCTAAAATAACATTTGTCATTTAGGATCTGTTTCACAATCTTCTAGTAAATGTCGGATAGCTTATTCGGAAAATTATATATTAAAAATATTATTTGAAGATCATAGGCCTCTGATAAAAAAAAAAACATTTTAAAAACAGGCAAACATGCATGAAATACTGTTTGGATTTTAATTTTCAGTGAAGAGGGGATTTCTAAACGCGAAGACTCGGAGGCTTAGAAAATAGTATAATATCTATTTGATATTTCGAACGTAACTGAATGAAAAGCGGCGTTAAGATAAAATCAATACGCTAAGCAGTGTATCTTGTTCTAGTGACAGTGTAGTAAATATAGTTGAAAACCTATCTTAAAAATGCAGCGCCGCTTCGCGTTTCGTCTCGTTTCAATGTGAACTGACTCTAAATGAAAAACAGCCGTCATTACCAATGATGTTTATATGAAGGACCTTATCAGCTTTTTTAATTAAACTGACTAATAAAGGCAATAATAATTGGCCCCAAAGGAGGACAAACTCAGGGGGAATTAATGTACCTTGTTTTCAACCCTTTCGTGAGGGCAGTTTTGATCTCATCGAGTGAAAATAAATGTACAACCTTTGTATAGTATATTATCTAATATATAGATCTATATTTTATACTAATAAAGGCGAAATATTTGTTTGTTCGTTTGCATTGAATAGACTCCAATATATTTCTTCGTAATTATAATTTCGTTAAAATCGGTCCAGGACCGATTTTGACTGAACGGATTTAATGAAATTTGGCACATATATAAAAACGAATGTCAGTCTGTCTGTCCATAATATGTCCTTTATATAATCATAAACAATGTATTTGTTCATGTGATGATCTTTAGCAAAGTTGTTGTGCATGAGCCAGAGGAGATTTTGGACCATTTTTTTAATATTGGAAAAGGTATAGGTTGTAGGAGTAGGAGTATGTATATGAGTTGGTGTAGGAGTAGGTGTAGTCATTTATTCATTCCAGTTCATATTTAAGACAGAACAACGTTGTCGGGGTCAGCTAGTCTAGTATAAAATGTTGTCAAAACGACACAATTGACGTCATGTGTTGGAGGATTTACGTTGGTCGATTTTGTGTAAATTTCGGATTGGTTGCTACTCGCTAGTCAATTTTGCCAGCAAAAATTACAAGCGATATGTTATACTCATATAAATCGACCCATGTAAATCCCGCATATCTATTATTACTACTCGTGAGTCGTGACTCGTGACCTGCTTGCTCCACTTCTAACCATGACCCACTCTCACAGAACTAATTGTTCTAATGCTGTTGGTAACTTTATGAACATTAATTAGTAGGTCCTTAGTCCTTACACAAGCGAATCGAATTGGCTGATGAAATAATCTACAGTATCATTCAGTTTGACTCACCTTTCGCATTTCCGAGGACTCGCTGTTGTCTCGAAATTCACAGTTATTGCACAATTGTATTGTCAAAAAATAAAAACTATGCCATTTTTATCCGTTGTTAGATGATTTAAACACAGTATTATTACTCGATTATACTGTGCCTGAAAATTACACACTGCTTGAAAGTTTTCGAGCAGTGTGTACTACTGCTGAAAACATATAGGGCCGAAACGTGATCCTTCACAATGGGCTTTGTCTTGTCGCTCGGAGTTTTTCTAGGAATCAAAAATGAGGAAATCCGTAGCAGAACTAAAGTTTTCGACATAGCCCAGCGCATTAGCAAGTTGAAGTGGCAATGAGCTGGACATAATATAGCCTGTAGATCGCTGGGCGCAATGTTGTTTAAATATTACTTACAAGGCAAATATGACTCTTATAGTTTTTAAATGTTTAAATTATTCAATTTAACTGTTTTTTAAGTTAAAGTTTTTCTTCAAACATGACCTAAATTATTATGTACAAATAAATATAATAAATTCTACTCACCACGTATGAGGGGAAGTGAGGGCTAAAAAGATAAAAACATCACGTGATATTTTATGGAACGCCCTCTAGAATGAAGATGGTCTACTGTACATTACTTATATTGTGCTATTGCATAACTTATAAGGTTAGCCGTTAGCGTGATGGACTACAGCCTAATCCTCACCTTGAGAGACTTAACAAATGAGCCTACATTTGATAAATAGTTGTCAGGTGACCTAAATCTAGAATAATCCCATATTTAACCCCTAGCTCGCGTTGCGGTAAATCAGAGCTTTATTGCCTAACCTAAAAAATAGTCCATGTGGGATACATAACTCACATATTAGTATGGGACAATAACATTTTCAACGCGTCCTCTGTGAAAATGTTTTATTAATAATATGTACTATTGTTATTCATAACAGAAATATGCACCCTCGTGTTAAAATTACCTGTCCCAGAAGTTGACGTCGTCCCTTCGAAGGCTGATAGACCAGCTCATGACTCACCAGAATATCGTAATTTGACCTTAGTAAAAATTCTTTAGTTTTCGAGATATTGGCACTTTTTATAATTTCTTAAAAATTACACCTCATGTCAGTTTTTAGACTGCCGCAACTACAATTTCCCGTATTGTGGGATACAAATTTGTATTGCGGAATCCTGATCAGTTCTGCTATTGACCACGGTTATAAACAAAGCTAATAGAGTTTGAACTATGTAGAAAAAAAAAGAAAACTTTTCCTTAATCGTGATTTCAAAAACTTTTTCTCCTTACCTTCACTATCCATACTGAACAAAAAATACACCACACTAACCTGGGTACTTACTTTAAAAAGTTACTAATTTTATGTAGTTTTCGAAATAGTAAAATAGTTGCTATTAAGCTACGTCAAAAATTTTTTTTGCTATTTTAAGTGCACAGAGAACACATTTTGAATGTTTTTCTTTAGTTAGAATTTCAAACAAAAACACTCGTTACATTGAAATCACCCAGATATTTACTTAAAAATTGTACGTTGAAGTATAAGATGCTTACTAAACTCAGAAACTAAACAAAATTCAAGGATTTTTTTTTAAACTGTAAGGAAAAATGCAAAGAAGGAGAACACATTAATAATGTCATTTAACGAGTTAGACTCATTAGAGTGAGAGAATAGGTGACGACACGCACGTCTTTTGTTTGTTGTTTATTAGTTACTAGTACGTTACGCTATTGATGTGCATCGTTTTGTTGTTTTCTTACTTTTAACGGATTTTGGATTGTAATTTGGACTTCTTTTGCCTAGTGACTCGGACTTAAGTGTGCTTGGAGACAGTAAAGAACTGGCATGGCTCTCTTCTGGACTTTTATGTTTCTGTGATACGCGTCTTACTACCAGTCATTATGGCGTATACTATACATCAGTATGCTAACATGCATTACATTTACGGGGAATACAGAGGCAACGGTGCTGCTGCAGCTAATCTGTATCGCGAAAGGTTAAGGTACTCAAGTCCAAATTACAATGCAAAATCTGTTAAAAGTAAGAAAACAACAAAACGATGCACATCAATAGCGTGACGTACTTGTAACTAATAAACAAACTGATGTATAGAACAAACAAAAGAGGTGCGGGTCGTCACCTATTCTCTCACTCTAATGAGTCTAACTCATTAAATGATATTATTGATGTGTTCTCCTTCTTTGCATTTTTCCTTACAGTTAAAAAAAATCCTTGTATTCTGTTTAGTTTCTTAGTTTAGTAAGCATTTTACACTTCAACGTATAATTTTTAAGTAAACATCTGGGTGATTTCAATGTAACGAGTGTTTTTGTTCGAAATTCTAACTAAAGAAAAACATTCAAAATGTGTTCTCTGTGCACTTAAAATAGCAAAAAAAAAATTTTTACGTAGCTTAATAGCAACTATTTTACTATTTTGAAAACTACATAAAATGAGCAACTTTTTAAAGTAACAACCCAAGTTAGTGTGGTGTATTTTTTGTTCAGTATGGATAATGAAAGTTAGGAGAAAAAGTTTTTGAAATCACAATTAGGGAAAAGTTTTCTTTTTTTCTACAAAGTTCAAACTCTATTAGCTTTGTTTATAACCGTGGTCAATAGCAGAACTGGTCAGGATTCCGCAATACAAATTTGTATTGACATGAGGTGTAATTTTTAAGAAATTATTAAAAGTGCCAATATCTCGAAAACTAAAGATTTTTTTACTAAGGTCATATTACGATATTCTGGTGAGTCATGAGCTGGTCTATCAGCCTTCGAAGGGACGACGCACAGTGTTCAATCTCGATCAAAAATCGGACATCGTCTTTTTATCGGTTAATTCGAAAGAGTACTTAAGTATAAATACCCGAGTAAAACACCCATGAAGCTCGCTTACATAGTTTTAAAATTATCTCGAAGTGAAAATTCGTATCCCGCATTGATAAAAAAGTGAAAAAACGTTTTAATTAAAAATTCTTAAGCAATAGCCAAAAATATGTTATACATTATTTAAAGAACATACATAAAGCTACATTTTGAACCCTTTTCAAGTCGGCTGTGACTTATGGGGGCCATAAAAACAAATAAATCGAATTTTAGTTTTTATTTTTTCCTGACTAATTTTCGCAAAAGTTGCACCTAGAATTTACATTAAAAGGAAGCTAGTAGTCACCACTACCACTGGTAAAATAATCAAATTCTAAAGAGGTGGAGAATCGTAGAAAAATGGTTTTGAAAAAATGCGGGATGCGCGGGATTCATCTTTAGAAAATTATATACTTTTTCGATACAGAAACTTCTTTTGGACTGTTCAGAACTTGAATAAGAACAATAAAAATGGATAATATAGATAAAATGTCACATTTAAACCCTTTTTAGCGTGTAAAATAAAAACTGGTCATACAATTTTAGTAATTATTTTTTTCTGAGCAAGTTCCGCTGAAGTAGCAGATTTAACTAACATTTATATAAAGCTAATACACGCCACTACTATGCTAAGTTCGTTAAATTGGAGCAAGTGAGCTAACAAGTTGCCGTAATATCTTAAAATACTACCATTGCCTTAGTATATTCTTAAAATGTGTGTTTTTGTATATAAAAATATAGATCGCCTCTAAAAAGTGTAGCTTAGCTATTAAAAGCAGCAGAGATGAACATAAGCTAGTTATTCCTTACCAAAGAATTAACATCTTTAGCAGAAATGCGTACTGTATGCATGGACCTAGGAATAACAACAGGACCGAGTACTGTGAGCAAAAAAACGAGCCGAGCAAGAGGTTGGAAGAGAGGCCGTGTGTCTCTTTCTAGGAGGGTGACAATAATATTTTCTGCTGTGTGGACAAACTGCAAAGCTGTGTGAGACAAATTGTGAAATGAATGATATACAGCTGAGGCTTTTAAAAGTCTATGAAATTGAATAGTGTAAAATCATGAAGGTTTGAAGTGACGGCTGCATTAATATGTAACATTTTTTTATGTAATTCTCTGCCTTACTTAAACACTATTGAGCCATTTTAGTCGCATTTCTTCATTGTTGAGAAATCTATAAAAACTGTATAAAATTATCATTAAAGGCCTTACTCGACTTCACACGTTTTTTTTCTCAGTACTTACTACGATCCTAGGCGAGTCGCTACTGACCAGTTAATAACAAAAGTTATAACTCTTAATAACGTCAGTTGCTTTAATGTAAACACTTTTATACTAGAACTAGCTGTCCCGACAAAGTTGTTCTGCCTTAACTATGAACTGAAATTTCTCACCGTTTAAACCTTCCCTGAACTGATATGATTATTTTAAGATCAAAATTAGCCAAATCGGTCAAGCCGTTCTCGAGTTTTAGCAAGACTAACGAACAGCTCGCTCGGCTCGAATTTGCCTCTATGAGACGTGCATTGTGAAATACACTCTATTACCAAGGTAATACAGTTCTTTTTAACAATTACAAAATTCGGAGTCTTACTAGATGCATTACTGTATGGCAGTTCGCATCTATAACAAACTATCTAACTATTTTAAAGGACTAACAACACAAAGATATAAAAGTGAACTAAACACCTGGCTCCTCATCAAAATGTATTATTCAATTAATGAATTCTTCGACGACAAAAATATTGAATTATAAACAATGTAATTTTTCCATTGATAATAATCATATCACTTGTACCTAAATATTGTATATTAAAAGTAATGTGACATTGTAATTATTCTGTTTTGATTTTTACATTTATTAGCATTTATTTACTAGGAAAATGGTACAATAAGGCATTTTACATTTCCACATATTCTACTACATGCGTAGTGTGCAAATAGGTAAATGTTAGTTATTTTAATTAGTCATGAATTTTAAGTGATTACCTTTTATTATAAAATTATCAAGAAAATAAAAATAAGTAACAAATGTCAGTACATAACGATTACAATTCAATAATTAATACATTACAAACAGTGGATACAAAAAATTGGATAATAATCAGAAACAAAATAGAATCAATGCATTTAAGTCAGGAAAATAATACGCTTTATATAATTACCAAATCAAATTTCAAAACAGAATAATTACAATGTCACATTACTTTTAATATACAAAAGTGATATGATTATTGTCAATGGAAAAATTACATTGTTTATAATTACAATATTATTGTCGTCGAAGAATTCATTAATTGAATAATACATTTTGATGAGGAGCCAGGTGTTTAGTTCACTTTTATATCTTTGTGTTGTTAGTCCTTTAAAATAGTTAGGTAGTTTGTTATAGATGTGAACTACCATACAGTACGCATTTCTGCTAAAGATGTTAATTCTTTGGTAAGGAATAACTAGCTTATGTTCATCTCTGCTGCTTTTAATAGCTAAGCTACAATTTTTAGTAAAGAAACGATCTATATTTTTATATACAAAAACACACATTTTAAAAATATACTAAGGCAATGGTAGTATTTTAAGATATTACGGCAACTTGTTAGCTCACTTGCTCCAATTTAACGAACTTAGCATAGTAGTGGCGTGTATTAGCTTTATATAAATGTTAGTTAAATCTGCTACTTCAGCGGAACTTGCTCAGAAAAATATAATTACTAAAATTGTATCACCAGTTTTTATTTTACACGCTAAAAAGGGTTTAAATGTGACATTTTATCTATATTATCCATTTTTATTGTTCTTATTCAAGTTCTGAACAGTCCAAAAGAAGTTTCTGTATCGAAAAAGTATATAATTTTCTAAAGATGAATCCCGCGCATCCCGCATTTTTTCAAAACCATTTTTCTACGATTATCCACCTCTTTAGAATTTGATTATTTTACCAGTGGTAGTGGTGACTACTAGCTTCCTTTTAATGTAAATTCTAGGTGCAACTTTTGCGAAAATTAGTCAGGAAAAAATAAAAACTAAAATTAGATTTTCTTTGTTTTTATGGCCCCCATAAGTCACAGCCGACTTGAAAAAGGTTCAAAATGTAGCTTTTTGTATGTTCTTTAAATAATGTATAACATATTTTTGGCTATTCCTTAAGAATTTTTAATTAAAACGTTTTTTCACTTTTTTATCAATGCGGGATACGAATTTTCACTTTGAGATAATTTTAAAACTATGCAAGCGAGCTTCATGGGTGTTTTACTCGGGTATTTATAATTAAGTACTCTTTCGAATTAACCGATAAAAAGACGATGTCCGATTTTTGATCGAGATTGCACACTGTGCGACGTCGACTTCTGGGACATCCTGTATATATTATTATTAGCTTTTGAGCGCGGCATCGTCCGCTTGGATCCCCATTGCACCCCCATGGATTGGACACCCCCCATTGCACACAATTTTTCGAAATACATACCGTATAAAATTGTGTTTTTAACCGTATAAAACAGGAATTTCTGCCATAATACGAGTACGAGTACCTATCTGCGTGCTATAATTCGACGCCGCGCCGTCGACGACGTTCAGTTGTTGATATTATGTTAGTAGACACACTTTGAACCCCCATTTCACCCCATTAGGAGACGTATTTAAAAACACTGTAAAATATGTATTTAATGATTTGTTATTTTACTTCGGATATAAAATTTTGTGGAAATCGAGAAATATTTTAAATATTTTCATACGTACTTTCAACCCTTATTTTACACCTTCAGAGGGTGAATAGATTAAAAATAGGAAATATTTGTTTGTTTGTTTATTTGCATGGAATAGGCTCCGAAACTATTTGACTGATTTTGATGAAATTTGGCTTATATGTTAGTGTAGCCCATGGGAAAGGATTAAGGACGTAGGCTACTTGTAAATGCTACAAAATGTAACGGTCTCGGGAAACGTTTTGCGCGTGCGAAGTCGCGGCCAACGTTTAGTGTTATAATGAAGTATAATATTAATTATTATATTAGTATCAACTTACTAGTTTTCTTCTACGATTTTGTTTACTTTTTTATCCAGCGTTCATCTTGATTTTCATTTAATTTCCATTACCAGATCACATAATATATCTATTGAGTCCTATAGGATTTTCCTTGAACTTTATAGTTAAGAGCCTGTTAATCTATCAGCCATTCATCGAAATAAGCTAACAAGTAAATTAATATCAAACAAAAATCACTGTTTATTCACAAGTTTTGACACTTTTTATCAAGTGACCGAGACGAAATTTCTATCCAGCACTTATTATTATCAGAATTCAGAAGATTGTGAATTGAGTTTATCATAAAAATAATATTATTGTAGATAACTACAATAATATTATTTTATGTAGTTACCTACAATAATAATATATATGTAGTAACTTTATATGTAGTACTTACTAAACTCCTTCCAGGTTAGACTCGAAAGCTAATTTGATGAGCTTGTTACTATAATTTTAAAAAATAAAGCAGGTCGAATAGAAAAACCAGAAAGGCTATATATGCATCTTTGATGTAACTGAACAATTGGGGCGTGTATTTATAATTAAACACGTGCAATTAAAAGCAACGATACCGGCTTTGTGTTTCAAACAACAAAAATATATAAACGAGTTGAAAGTATCTTCTAGTTTTTAGGGTTCCGTACCTCAAAAGGAAAAAACGGAACCCTTATAGGATCACTTTGTTGTCCGTCTGTCCGTCCGTCCGTCTGTCAAGACCCTTTTTCTCAGGAACGCGTGGAGGTATGAAGCTGAAATTTATATCAATTACTCAGGTCTACTGTCCCTTGAAGCTGTGAAAAAATCAAACTTCTAAGCCAACGCAATCAAAAGATACAGCCGTTTATGCCGCAAATTTTCGACACTTGCAAGGGAATCAAAACCTACAGGGTGCTTCCCGTGAACTCAGAATCTTGAAATTTGGTACGAAGCAACGTCTTATAGCATAGATAAAGGAAAAATTACGAAAACCATAAATTTTTAGTTACATCACATAATATATTTTTTTTAAATAATTTTAAACTTACTACCCATTTCCTCATAAACGCGTCATTTTGCAATAAAAATACCATAGTTATGACTCGATTGTCGTAATGAACGAACTTTGTAAACCTTGCAGGTTTGTACGGAACCCTCGGTGCGCGAGTCCGACTCGCACTTGGCCGGTTTTTATTTGAATCTTTTAATGGGATTTAATTACATTAGAATGTATTATCTACCAACGATTGAAGCGAGCTTAGATATAAATAGCAGGTAGTTCAACTTGTGTGTTTGACGCTATATAATATGCGTGTGCTTGTACTTGTACAGCTTTAATTTGTACCTACGAGTTGCAGTGACGGGGCCACTACCCGTAGCCGCCCTGTTGTCAGTCTGTTAGTGTTTTTATACGCCCTGTATTCAATCTGTTAGTCTATGCATAGGTGATGTCAGTCTATTAGTCTATCTAATAAAAAGCCCTGTTGTCCGTTAGTCCATCTATACGCCCTGTTGTCCGTCTGTTAGTCTATCTATACGCCCTGTTGTCAGTCTCTTAGTCTATTATACGCACTGTTATCAGTCTGTTACTCTATGTATACGTGCTGTTATCAGTCTGTTAGTCTTAGTATATCTATACACCCTGTTGTCAGTCTGTTTGTCTATCTATATGCCCTGTTGTCAGCCAGTTAGTCTATCAATATGCACTGTTGTCAGTCTGTTAGTATCTATATATAGATACACTCTGTTGTCAGCCTGTTGGTCTATCTATTTATCTGTAAGTTTGTTTATTAAAACCGTGTTTTCGTAGCTAAAAAACTAAAGTTTTGGATCAAACTATTTTAAGATGCCTGTCTTCTAAGAAGGCTTCCACCATCCTTTCGCAGAAACTGCGTATTTTCTGAGAATCAAATTATGACCAGAACTTCAAAGCCAATGGATCGTGAAAGTTTATACGAGTCGGGATAGTTTGTTGGAGTTTTAAAAGTGTTTAAGCAGAAAATACAAAAGGAATCAAAAACTTTTATCACTAGAAGCTTACAACATTAATCAGGTCTTCAGTTCTATTGTCTCTTAGATCCGATCTTAGTTTTATTATCGCTACGGTTACCTAGAGTTTAGACTCTAATTGCATTTTAGTTTCTACTGACTTGTTATTGCAACCAAGATTTTTAGGGTTCTGTAGTATTTTTTACATCTATGGACGCTTCACACCACGTGGTCCCATGGTAAGTTCTCGAAGAACTTGTGAGTTGTGATACGGGTACCAGACAATGGAAATATATTTAATACTTTTATATTATACACATATTTAAGATTTTTATTATATTATACACATATTTAATACACATCCATGACCCAGGAACACAGAAAACTTTTTGTTCCTTCGGCGGGATTCGAACCCGCGACACCCGGCTTGAGCACCAACACGCTCAACCAGTGAGCTACAGAGGTCGTCAATACAAGCTACAATGAATAAAAGCTACTTTACTATAATGAGCTACTAAGCTACGAATACAAGAGACTTTAATAGCTTCGCTCTTTTGGTCCGTCTGTCTGTCAACCCTTCTAACATTATTATGGATATATTTTATATTTGGCATCATAGAATAATAACAATTTTATACTTTAGGAGTAGATCTCTATACATAATGTGATATGGAAATTATTGTTATAGGTATTTTTAAGTAAAGGTGAGTATTCATAAATTATTTTTTTATTCATTAATCCATTTTAGAGTAGGTAATCGATTTACATTGTGGTTTATAAGTTGGTCCATGGCACTTCTAAACTTATGATTTACCATGCTGATAGAGTAATGCTGAATACTATTTAAAAAAATATTCCAAACGAAATCGGACAGTGATTTTTAAACTATTTTGAAAAATAGATCTATTGCGCGTCGATAGTTACGGAATCCTTCCCAGACATGTCCTGAGAAGCTCCTGGTCAAGTTATTTAGTATCGTTCAGATTATCAACGTTTAGTCTTTCAGTCAGCCACTCCAAAAACATAATTATAGGTTATAATTATTTTGTGATGTCAAAAATAAAGTATATTTATTATGCAGTCTATAACTAAACTAAAATATTCCATCTATTTCGTATTTCACAATTATCGAAGTTAACAAGGGAGGACGGTCGAATAGAGTTCAACTATTATAAGGGTTCCTTGTAGTTTTTCGGGACACTAAACGCAAAAATTTGCTCTATTAGTTTTATATAGCGAACTAGCTGATGCCCGCAACTTCGTTTGCATAGAACTAACGAAGACGGAATCCTATTTTTAAACGGAACTCAAAAATAAAAATTAGACTATGTTAGACCTTATAACATCAGCTATCTGTCAGTGAAGGTCCCGTGAAAATCGGTCCAGCCGTTTCAGAGATTAGCCGGAACAAACAGGACAGATAGACAGACGGACAGGCAATTTTTTTTAATTGGTATTTTATTTTAAGTACCTAATCTGCATATGCATGCATATGCATTAAATGAAAAGCTGTTAATTTGAAATTACAAACAGACTTAAATTGTATTTATCTATATAGATAACCTAGTAGGTAGTAGGTACCCACTACCCATATAACTTTTGATGGACATGTAGAACAGTTTAATACATTTATGTTTGCACAAAGTTCACACAAAAAGTGCCTGTGAGGACAAATGAGTCCCCTTGTTTGGCCTTGCGCCAATAGGGAATATGCATAAAATATAAAAATTGCTTAAAATATAATAATATGATACTAGATAGAAAAATAAAGAAAATGGCGAGAAAATTTTCAATATTTGTTGATAAATGAGCAAGATATAAGCGGTCAAAGTTTGTAATCTATCTCTTTCTAGCAAAACGAAATTTAGTATGAACTTTCTATGAAAGTCGTGTTATGTGACGTCACGATACACGTCGGATCTCTCTGTCTAATAGACCACTTTAAACGTTCATATCTTCGTTATTATTAATGATATCAAAAAACTGATTTTACCATACGGTTTACCAAACAAGATAGATCTATATAAATAAATAAAAAAAATACGTGCATATTCCCTATTGATATTAACTTAGGGTCAGCTCAAGCCAAGACTTTTTAAGATAGCGATTCAAAATTGAACTTTAATCACTTCACAAATAGATACGCTTCATTAGAATAGTCCGAATTGCCAGCGGCTCCGCGATGCGAAGCGTGGCACAAAATTGGGAATAGGCAATCGGACTAATTTTTTTTTATTGCATAAATGAATAGTACTCTTAAATATGAGTAATTTCTCAGAAGAAACCGTATATCAAAAGTCAATATTTACAAAGGTACAGCGATTTGTATAAAAAATTTCGCGAGCCTCCTAAAAACGCTCCATACTAAAATCGATATACACATGACGTCACTTATAGGTTATAGTATATGCAGTGACGGATTAACCCTTAATCAAATTAAGCAATTGCCTAGGGCATCACGTCTGGGGGGGCACCAGAAGAAGCACAAAAAAAAATAGAGTCATAACCCCGCTCCCGCTTGCCTATTCGCTGCCCGCTAGTGCCCCCCCTGGCTGCTGGTATATATATGACAGAGATCTGACCCATATACATAGGCGTACTTAGAAATTTTGCGCCCCAGGACATTTAACATATTTTGCCGCCCCATTAACCCTAAATTTGCGTTCAAACTGAGAATGTTTCTTAATCCTTTCAATCTTTTTAAACAAACCCTGAAAGACTGTTGTACTTTAGAAAAAAAACAATAAAATCAATAGCCTAAAACAGAAATCGTGAACCTATGGCACGCGTGCCATCGAATCTTCAAACCTATAGCACAATATTTTGGGCACGTCACTGATCACAAAATTTTGTAATTATATACGACGAAAAAGTGTGTCACCTAGTTTTACAGTATTTTATTTAGGGATAAGTTGGAACAGATTGAATCTAGAAAATAGGAAAAAATTTTGCTCGCTCGCTTCGCTCGCTCGCGTTTCGCTTGAAAAATATATTAAATTATTTAGTACCGATGTTCTGTTTTAGCTGGTTGATTGTATGGTATTTTTCTGAATTTCACCGTTATTTAGTGTTTTAGTTTAACGTTTGAACAGATTTTAACCTGTAAAATGAAAAAAAATTTGCTCCCTCGCTTCGCTCGCTCGTATTTGGCTTAAAGAACATATTATAAAATTCAGTACCGACGTTCAGATTTAGGCTATTGATATTTGTATTTTTTCCCATTACACAGACTAAGTAACTATAGGTCTACCAGAATCTGATGGCATTTTAAAAAAAATAAAAAATGTGATTTTCATATGGCAATGTCAAGTATGACCCGTCAAATCAAAGTACGTGATCTGTCAACCGCTGTTAAAATTTTGTGATTATGTTCTTGGAATTTGTTGTTTTTGTGAAAATATCCAAAAAGGCAATTCGATCTCAAGCGAGAAATATTGTTTTCTATGTCTATAGTAAAATACAGAAAGAAGAAGGTGTAAATCGAACTCAATCTTATAATTTGAAGCTTCTGGTAGAGTTGACCGGTAAGTTAGAGTGAGCTGTTTTGATACTTTTAGTTTTTTTATATTTTCTTAGGTAATTGTTGTGACTTCTTTAAATGTGGTTCTAGTACTACTATAAGGTGAATCGTAGCTGATGGCACATCGAATGATGGTTTGTTTTCCATGCCTGGTAAAAGGAGGAGAGGAGGAAAAAAGAAAATCAATATAAGACAGTTTCGATTTATAGTTGATTAAGAATTAAGTAAACGAGTTCTATACAGTTCGGAAGGAAATTACAACATTAAATAAACTGTTGCTAATTTAATTGTATGTTATTCGTAATAAATAAGTATATAAAGTAATTCACGATTGATTTATTTTTCATGAAATATCATTATCATTACATAGTATAAAACAAAGTCCCTTTTTTGTCTGTCCCCTATGCATGCTTAAATCTTTAAAACTACGCAACGGATTTTGATGCCATTTTTTTAACAGATAGAGTGATTTAACGGGAAGGTTTTTAGGTATGTAACATGCATAACATAGTAGAGGTACACAAATAATTTTAGAGGTTTCTAAAGTCCTAAAAAATCACATATTTTGCGATTACATTGAAAATGCTGGCTGAACACTACGAGATAGATCAAAATTATGTACTACAGTTGTATTCATCTTTAAAAAGCCTACAAAAAAGTCCGCGATGGCATATGTCTATCTCTTAGAGATAACCCACAATAACCATTTTTTTATCCTTTACTTTGATTTTAATTAAATAGCTTATTTACAAAGCGATTTTAAGCAATACAGTATTAATCCTTATCCAATTAAGTACCTTAAATACATTGTGCATTTAAGATAGATCAATACTGCCCTTTACGGCATGTAATTTAAATGAATATTTTCGAAGATATTACAGATTTAAAATGCAGGGATATAGTGTTGCTGCGCGGCGCGGGCGCTCGCGTTTCTACATCGCGCTATCGAAAACGCGGAACGTATATGTCGGCGTAGCGTCACGGTACAGAGGTTCAGCCATGATTATTATATGACAATAATCACGGACAGAGTAACACTATTATTAACACAGCAAACTTTTATTAAAAGTAATACAGAGATGGTAACTCTTTGATGACAAGAAACAGAATGTGTCAGTATGAGTAATGCACTCTCTTTTATACCAAATTTTACAATTCATCAAAATTGATCTAAGCAGTATTTTACAATTCAAAAATAGGTTTAAGCTTTATTTTAATATAACATTAATTGTAACAATATTGCTATAATCTAATGTTAGCTAATTATGAAATAAACATTCAATTAAAAATGTGTCATAAACAAATTTAAACTGGAAACAGGAAGTAATTAATCAAAATGTTATTTTCTTAATCATAAAGATTCATTCTAAATTCAAATAATAATATAAATTGATTAACATTTTAGTTGTAAAGAATAAAATAATAAATATTATATTTAATAGTTTATTCCTTTAATAAATAGAATTCTCGCAACAGGAAACTATGACAAATCATTTTGTTTTAACTTAATAATAATGTAAATAATCATCTTAAAAATAAATATTAATTTTAAATAATCATTTTAAAAATAAATATTAATATTAACTAGAACAGCGCCCATACGGCCATTCTGATTCAGCGCGCTCTCTGCGCAATTTAAACCCCAAAACATCTAACTAACCAAGGCTTCTCCCATAGCGGGATCCAGCCAACATATTATAGCATCACCATCACAGGATCTAGCCAACACACGGCATCACCATCATAGGATCTAGCCAAAATACGACATCACCCATCACAGGATCTAGCCTCCAAGACCGGGAATAAGGGATTCGCATAGTGGCCAGCTAGCGTGTAAGGATGGAATTTTTGGATAGGTTATTTATCACCTATTATAAACATTTAAAACTGATACAATACTATATTAAAATATAGTTTTGAAATTAAACTTTTTACATTATAATCATTTTTCATTATCACCTGCCCATACGGCATTATCATCGTGATAAGGATCATCCTGTGCAACTGGCGCTGGTCTCAAAAAATCGTGACTAGCAATCTTTTCACTACAACCTCTAAGATTTACATGTTTAATTTTATATCGGTCATTAGGTAATATTTCCAAGACCTCCATAGGACCCTCAAATTTAGGTCCTAGTTTAGTAGTGTGTCGTTCATGACGACGCATGAGAACAAAATCGCCTACTTTAAATGGCTGTATTTTAGCTCTTCCTTTATCGAATCTAATTTTGTCGCGAAAAGACTGCTCGTCCATCCTATTTTTGCAACAAGATCTAATAGCACCCAAATCGTCCACTGATTCCTCATCGTCAATTTGGAGGAGTTTGATAAGCGGAGGAGAGCATTTTCTTCCGAATAATAATTCCATAGGACTTTTACCAGTGCTCTTAGAAATTGTGCAATTGATAGCTAATTGTAAGTCTTGTATAGCGGAGTGCCAAGGCTTATTAATTTCAACAACAGACATATTGTCCTTAATAATTTTCATAATTCGTTCTACTTGGCCATTCGCTCTACTAGCTCCTTTAGCTACGACGTGATGTTCAATATTAAAATCTTTACAAAACGATTTAAATTCTGAGGAAGTCATACTTTTATCTTGGTCAGTAATAAGACGCGAAGGCGTTCCAAAAATTGAAATTATTTCACGAAAACAATTGACGGCTGTTTGAGCTGTGCGGTCATTAGTGTAAATAAGATGAACATATTTTGTAAAACTATCAATAAACACAAATGCATATTCAGGTTGATTACGCTTTCCGTTTAAACAGCCAGTAATATCGGCATGAACAGTATGGAAAGGAATAACTATTTTATCAATAGGATGAAGCGTAACCTGCTTGGCTCCTGATATACCTTTGCGTACTCTACAACTTACACAGTTTTCTATAAATTTTCTAACTAATTTTGACATCTCTGGAAACCAGTACTGTTCTCTTATTTTTGCTAAAACCTTTTCCCAACTAAAATGTTGTAAAGAATCGTGATAATGATTTATAAGGCTCCATCTATAACTTCGCGGAACAATAATTAATTTCTTAGTTTTATTTTCTATTTGTACTTTTCGTCTTAATAATTTGTCGCCTAGAATAAGATAGGTATCTGCTATTGTTTGGGGAATCGAATCCGATTTTAATTGATCAACTATATTTTTAAGCACAGTATCTCTTTTTTGTTCAATTAATAACCAATTATGATCAAGCATGGAAGAATTAACAAAAAAACGTAAAACTTCACAAATTATATTATTTTTATTTAAATAATTATGTTTAATTGGATTGCGACTGAAAAAATCCGCGTGAGCTAAGCGTTCTCCCTTTCGATATTCAATCTCGAACTGAAAATTTTGTAAGAAAGCCCACCAACGGTGAACTCTCGGTGAAAGTTCTTTCTTATGCCTAGACGCTTTTAAAGAGTTACAATCGGTTACAACTTTAAAGGATCGACCGTGTAAGTAATGACGAAAATGTTTTATAGCCTTAACAACGGCTAACGTTTCTAATTCGTAAGAATGATATTTACATTCAACGTTAGTGGTTCGCATACTAAAGTACCCAATTACATGATTATTTGAGTTAAGTTTTTGTATTAGAATTCCACCGTATCCTAAAGAACTAGCATCTGTATGTAGTTCAGTCTGTAATTCGGGGTCAAATATAGTTAACAGTGGAGATGATGTAAGGTGATCAATAATTATTTTTCGAGCTTGATCTTGGCTCTCTGTCCAATTAAAAGGAATATTAGTTTTCGTAAGTTCATACAAAGGGGCCATGATTCTAGAAAAATTAGGAACAAATTTTCTAAAATAGCCAGCTAGACCATTAAATTGCCTAAGTTCTTTGACATTTTTAGGAATTTGCGATTTTATTGCGATAGTCTCCCAGTGCTTTATTTATAGCTCGTTGATAAACTGATGGTGCATTGCAGAGTCCGAAAGGCATTCGTAAATATTCATACTGGCCATCAGGAGTCACAAACGCGGTTTTCTCAATAGAATCCTCCGCGATGCGGATTCCATGAAATCCGGCTACCATATCGACACATGTAAAATAACGCGCCTTGCCTAATTTATCCAGTTGATCAGCAATAAGCGGAAGTGGGTAGTTATCTCTAATGGTATTGGCATTTAACTCTCTGAAATCTACACAAAGTCTATCTGAGCCATCCTTCTTTTTGACTAATAAAATCGGGCTACTAAAAGGAGATGAGCTATCGCGAATAATGTTGTTTGTCTTAAGGTCAGAAATAATAGTGTTTACTTTTTCGCGTTCGACGGGAGATAACCGGTAAGGCCTGCGTTGAACTATTTTATCTGGATTTTTTAATTTTATGTTTAACTCGCCAGTTTTTATCTCAGATACACGATTCCCTGTAGTAAAATTATTTTTAAATTTTTCTAAAACATTTTTTAACTTTTGTAATAATTCCGGGTCCTGTAAATTGGTGTTCAGATTAAAATTATCGAAACTTTCTAAAAATGAACACTCATTAACAATAAAATCACGCTTAACTGAAATACCGTCTTTACTGAAGGTTATGCTAAGTCCGGGAGTTTTAAAAACGTCATAACCTATGAGGATATCAAATTGGGTTTGAGAATCCTCAACGACATAGAATTCCACTTCGATACAAACACTGTCAATTTCTACACGAGTCGTAATTGTTTGAGAAGAATTAACGGGGCTACCGCCTATACCAGAAAAAATGACGTTAACTATTTTCCTTTGACCGGGTATGGAACTAGCAAGCTTATTTCTTAATAAGGAACAGTCTGCGCCGGTATCTAAAAGGCAGCGATAATTTTTGTCACCTATTTTAATTTCTGTTATACTACGATCTATTGAACCAGATACGTTAATAGACTGATTGTTTGTTTTTTTCAATCGCTCGTCATTTTGTTTTCGGAAACAATTTCTCTCTAAATGACCTTTCTTATGACAATAATCACACACAGATTTAATTGATATAGTAGTTTTTTGCAGTGAAGTTGGTGGCTCTTCAGAAGTAATAGAAGACTTGTACTTACAATCTCGGGCATAATGTCCCGATTTATTACACTTAAAACAAGTAATTGAAGTTTTAAAATCTGAAAATTTAGGTTTTTTAATCTGATTGTTATTTTCTTGAAAGCCATCCACTTTACGTTTTCGAAAAGTTTTTAATACAGATATAAATTTAGGTAACGATTCAGGCGTATTTCTAAGTAGTTCACATTTAACATATTCAGGATAAATACCTGTGATGAGGGCGTCGATTACTTCAGCGTCGGTTGCCTCCGGTCGAACCCGCTTGAACAGGGTCCACCCAGTAGTCGCGTACTCGGCGTAGCTTCTGGCCTGGTCGGATGTGAAGCTGCGCCACTTCTGGACGTCATCAGAGTAGCGGAATTCCCTGCTGAAGGTCCGGATAAGGTCTTGTTTGACTTCATCCCAGGTCGTAGTTTGAAGAGACCACGTATCAGCCCATACTCTGGCCCTGCCTTTGAGCTGAAGTATGGCCTTCATTCTTGCCTCTTGTGGTGAAATCCCAAAGGTACTTATCGTTTCGTCCACATTGGCACACCAATCGCGGATGTCATGCGAGCGGACATCCGGATCAAACGGCGGTAGATAAAAGTTACCCTTGTCTCGTACAACCATCTGAACAGGTTTAGCTGACAAGGCAGCAGCTACAGCACTCGCTGCCGCCTGCTTTGTCACCGAAGAAACCAAACTCATCATCTCTTGCATAGTGAAAGTTGGCTGGTCGTCGCTCCTTGGGCGGGCGGATCCCAGTATAGGGGATCTGGATCCCTCCGCTGCTGTCGGCGTAGCGTCACGGTACAGAGGTTCAGCCATGATTATTATATGACAATAATCACGGACAGAGTAACACTATTATTAACACAGCAAACTTTTATTAAAAGTAATACAGAGATGGTAACTCTTTGATGACAAGAAACAGAATGTGTCAGTATGAGTAATGCACTCTCTTTTATACCAAATTTTACAATTCATCAAAATTGATCAATAAGCAGTATTTTACAATTCAAAAATAGGTTTAAGCTTTATTTTAATATAACATTAATTGTAACAATATTGCTATAATCTAATGTTAGCTAATTATGAAATAAACATTCAATTAAAAATGTGTCATAAACAAATTTAAACTGGAAACAGGAAGTAATTAATCAAAATGTTATTTTCTTAATCATAAAGATTCATTCTAAATTCAAATAATAATATAAATTGATTAACATTTTAGTTGTAAAGAATAAAATAATAAATATTATATTTAATAGTTTATTCCTTTAATAAATAGAATTCTCGCAACAGGAAACTATGACAAATCATTTTGTTTTAACTTAATAATAATGTAAATAATCATCTTAAAAATAAATATTAATTTTAAATAATCATTTTAAAAATAAATATTAATATTAACTAGAACAGCGCCCATATATACAGTATAAAGAGGTTCACGAATATTTTGATCTGAAGCACAGAATACATAATAGTAACTGCAGTTCTTAATTCTTATGGAATATCCAGAGGTGGTTTGTCAGTTTTGTTGGAATGTCATGTTTTAACAAGTCGCTTTATCTGTCTGTCCCTATGTAGGTATAGTATATTGTTTGCTTAATCTTGTATGCTTAGATCTTTAAATCTACGCAAATCTTTAAGTATTTAGTCTTTAAGATTATGGTAAAATTTATATTCAAGTGCCATAAATATAATATTATGTAAGTATATTATCAAGTGGTCGCGCATGTCGTGTCGAGGTGATAGGGTCCCATTTTTAACAATTTCTATTGGGCAAACCTAAAAGCATTTTCAATATTGTATCAGAAGTATATTGCTGTAAGAAGGTAGAGCGTTATTCGCCGAAGTAGTTTTTTCTCCAAGAACACTATTCCACGCGGGCGAAGCCGCGGGCAAAAGCTAGTTTTCTATATTATACACCGAACATTCTTCACACAGTCTTATTATAATTCATGTTCAATAATACTAAAGACATAATTAAAAATTAACCAGTATCAAGATCGTTTAATCCTGTTTCCCCAGTATTGCACACTACAAAATTTTATTTCCCTATTTGCCATGAGATTCTGGTACACCTATAACTAAGAGGTAAAAACGAAAGAAAAATGAGGGCCCATTATTCTAATGAGCCCATGGCTTCTAATAGGTTAAAGACTAGTATTTAATGTACTTTTAGTTTTATTTTCTTGAACCATCCCCGAAACTAAACCCTGGCTACGCCTGTGAGTAGGTAATTGTACCAGCCGGCTTCTATGCATACGTAATACAATTAACTACCGTTGTCTGGTACCCGTAACACAAGTTCTTCGAGAACTTACCATGGGCAAAGAATATATATTACTAACGTACCACGGGACCAAATTTCATCAATTTATTATGTATAGCTATTGCCCGCGACTTCGTCCGCGTCAAGTGATGGCGCAATAATGCATTAATTTCGACCAAATTTTATAACCATAAAAAAGGTTATAGTGAGTCAATCTTAAAAAATAGACATATACTGTCATGGACGTTTATTTGATCATTTAAAGGGGAATAATTCTTTCATACATATTTTTTGGGTAACTTGAACCGTTTACGCAGCGTACTCAACGGAAGCCCTCAAATATGAATAATTTTCCCCGTTTTTGCAACATTTTTCACTGATGCTTTACTTCTATTAGTCGCAGCGTAATGTTATATAGCTTAAAGCCTTCCTCGACAAATCGACTATCCAACACAAAAATAATTTTTCAATTCGATCTATCAGTTTCTGAGATCAGCGCTTTCAAACAAAACAACGGAAGCCCTCAAAGATGAATAATTTTCCCCGTTTTTTTCCACATTTACCATTTATTCTTCGCTCCTGTTAGTCGCAGCGTGATGTTATATAGCTTAAATCCTTCCTCGATAAATGGAATATCCAACATAAAAATAATTTTTCAATTTGATGAAGCAGTTCCTGAGATCAGCGCGTTCAAACAAAGAACGAAAGCCGTCAAATATGAATAATTTTCCCCGTTTTTTCCACATTTTCCACTGAGTCTTCGCTTCTTTTGGTCGCAGCGTGATGCTATATAGTCTAAAGCCTTCCTCGATAAATCGACTATCCAACACAAAAATAATTTTTCAATTCGATCTATCAGTTTCTGAGATCAGCGCTTTCAAACAAAACAACGGAAGCCCTCAAAGATGAATAATTTTCCCCGTTTTTTTCCACATTTACCATTTATTCTTCGCTCCTGTTAGTCGCAGCGTGATGTTATATAGCTTAAATCCTTCCTCGATAAATGGAATATCCAACATAACAATAATTTTTCAATTTGATGAAGCAGTTCCTGAGATCAGCGCGTTCAAACAAAGAACGGAAGCCGTCAAATATGAATAATTTTTCCCGTTTTTTCCACATTTTCCACTGAGTCTTCGCTTCTTTTGGTCGCAGCGTGATGCTATATAGTCTAAAGCCTTCCTCGATAAATGGACTATCCAACACAAAAAGAAATTTTTCAATTCGAACCAGCAGTTCCTGAGATGAGCGCGTTCAAACAAACAAACAAAATTTTCAGCTTTATAATATTAGTATAGATTACGGAACCCTAAAAACTAATGTTTTTAGGCGGTACTTTTTAAAGATCGATTCAAGTTGACATACGGGGGCCCACAGGCGTGGATTGCTTAGGGCATCAAGTAGTCATAATCCGTCACTGAGTATATGAAGTAGTATATGAAGTGTAAATATCTTGCATATTTGTGCGTTTAAGTTCATACTTACCATAATGAATGTTTTTGTATATGATGATGATAAACTAATGATGTAGGTTTTGTTTACCAATTTCGCAAAAAAAACAAAAATTTTTTTGGTATAAAGACTCTCTAAATTTTGTATACAAATCGCTGTACCTTTGAAAATATTGACTTTTGATATACGGTTTCTTCTGAGAAGTTACTCATATTTAAGAGTACTATTCATTTATGTAATAAAAAAAATCAGTCCGCTTGCCTATTGCTATCTTAAAAAGTGCGCGCCGCGTCGCATCTCGTTTTAAACTGACCCTAACTCGAGGATAGAGTTTCCTAGTGCTGTGGCACAACTCTGATACACGATTTCTTTACTTTAAATTGTTAAAAATGTAGTCTCATTTCAGTTTCATATCGTGCTGACAAACTCGCACACGATCGATTTTAAGCGTGCGTACGTAAACAGTAGACATATTTTTAATCACGAGAATTTGGCACCCGATCCGAATTAGACCAGAAAGATAAACATATTTTGTAATTTTACATCAACAGTTTATAACAACTTAATATATAAGGTCTCTAAAAATCAATTACGGATACTTCAGGCACATAATCCACTGCTCATGTAAATACGTTTAGGAAGAAAAATAATGGTCATACTGAAACTAAAAAAATCATGTAATGACGGGTGACTCTCCGCAAAACTCGCCCATATAAAGATTTTTTTTCGTATATGACAATTATTTTTCTGCTTAAACATCTTAACATAAGCAGTAGATCATTTGCTCGAAGTATCCGTAATTGATTTTACCAAACCTTATATTTTATTTTAGTAACAAGAGATATACATCATGTTTGTGGTAGAAAATGTAGAAATGTTAATATTGTATAATTATTATAATTAACTAGCTGCCCGCGTAAATATAGTTTTTTCGCGGTCGCAGATATGTGACTGATGTTAAAAAATAGATAAGAACAATCCCTGATGCGGATTATATTATATCATGCTAAAATTTCAGCTCGATCGGTGCAGAACTTTTTGAGTTTTTGAAGCGTACACAAACCAACATAACATTTATATATATAGACTAGCTGTTGCCCGCGGCTTCGCCCGCGTAAATATAGTTTTTTCGCGGTCGCGGATAAAAAATATATAAAAACAATCCTTGATGCGGATTATACAACATGCTAAAATTTCAGCTCGATCGGTGCAGAACTTTTTGAGTTTTTGAAGCGTACACAAACATACATAACATATTTATATAAGTATAAGATTACTATGTAATACCTACGTATACATTTTTTGCATTACTAGCCCTAGCGGCACCTCTACTGAAGGTTGTAACTTGTAAGTTTACTGATGAAAACAAAATTAACTTCCGAATTGTCAAACAGTGAGCGAGCTAGGGATAATGGATTATAGTTAAGAACACGACTCTATAATGTCAGCTTTCAAACAAAAAAACTAGATCAAAATCAATTCTTATACTTAGGAGTTACGACGACCAGGACATACATACACACAGACAGACATATACGACAAACTTGTAACACCCCTCTTTTTGTGTGGGCGGTTAAAAACTAGAAAAACTTTGTGACCTTTAATTTATGATAAAGATACTACATTTTGACACTTTTAAAACTGTTGTTGTTTCACATATCTATTGTTTGATGACATAATAATAGAGTCTGGCTACTGAAAGATGAGACTGGAAAAAGCCGGCAAATTCAAAAAATCGACGTATGAAAACCTTGTTTATAGTCGGAATTATAGTTTTGATACTTGATTATTTATGACAATAATATTATATTTTGTTGTCATAAATAATCAAGTATCAAAACTATAATTCCGACTATAGATAAGGTTTCCATACGTCGATTTTTGGAATTTGCCAGCTTTTTCCAGTCTCATCTTTCAGTAGCCAGACTCTATATAACACGACATGCGCGCGGCGGCGGGCGGCCAGCACGCGCGGCGCGGAGTGCGTTGACGCTGTTGACGCCTTAGTTGACGCTGTGCCGGTTCGCCTGCACTTTGCCCCCTGCCCCCTACAGCCTCCCGTTGTTTATGTTTACTCGATGCCTACTGCAGTAGATGACCTTGGCACCGTGTATATTTGTAATGCAATGTATGTTATTTTAATTTTAATCAAACATACTTAATATAGTATAGTAAGTATTACTATTTATTGCATTTAGTTTTATATGTAATATATATTTTTTAATTTATAATTACATAATTATTATAATAATTTTGTGTAATGTCAGTATATCACGGCCGCGGCGCTGTCGTTGTGCCTTGAGTGGGCTGTCACACGCCTGACAACAGATACGGATCCACAGAATATCAGGGACTGTGGTATTCCTCAGTTATTTACCTGAGTGGACTCCTTTTTATTGGTTTGATTATTACACCACCTACCTATACCTTAGCAACTTTTAAATTAATTCTCACTTTATTTTAATGTAATGTAGTTGTGTAGTGTAATGTCCAAACTCTTTTGAATAAATGTCTTATTATTATTATTATTGATTGATTAAAAAGCCGACCAAGTGCGAGTCGGACTTGCGCACCGAGTGTTCCGTACCAACCTGTAATGATTTTTTTACATCTTAAAGGTATTATAGACCTGAGTATTTGATATGAATTTCAATTTAATATCTCTACGCGTTCATGAGGAAAGGGGTAGTAAGTTTAAAATTATTAAAAATATTTTTATTATATGATGTAACTAAAAATTTACGGTTTTCGCAATTTTTCGTTAATCAGTGCTATAAGACGTTGCTTCGTACCAAATTTCAAGATTCTGAGTTCACGTGAAGTACTCTGTAGGTTTTCATTCCCTTGCGAGTGTCGAAAATTTGCGGTAATTTGCGACATAAACGGCTGTATCTTTTGATTGCGTTGGTTTAAAAGTTTGATTTTTTCACAGCTCCAAGGGACAGTAGACCTGAGTATTTGATATAAATTCCAGTTTGATACGCATTCCTAAGAAAAAGGGTCTTGACAGACAGACGGACGGACAACAAAGTGATCCTATAAGGGTTCCGTTTTTACTTTCGAGGTACGGAACCCTAAAAATACGATATTTATGTAATAATATATTATGAAATATGACTATATGATCCGAAATTCGGCGGACTCGGGATACGATAGATTTGAAAGTCGACACTTGTGGTGTTCGATGTTCATCTCTATTGTATTAGCGCAGAGTTCTATTTTCAGTGCTCTGAATTTTTCCAGGCCTTACAGATTCCGGACAATATAGTCCTAGCACCCAGCCTAAGACGTTTGATCCGTATCAGACACTATTATGGTTTCTTTAATATTTTTTATTGTAAGAAAGTAGGTCGGGAGCCGGGAAAGGATGTAATATTTTAGCATTCATTGTTTTTTTTATTATACAAATAAAACGTTTAATTTGGAAGTTCTATCGTCAAAATTTAAGTGTCTACGGTTTGCCTACTAAAGTTATGAAAACTCTAGTTAATGGAAAGGGGTTAAGTGTCGTTATAAATTGTTGGTATTATTTCTAGAATGTCCTTAGTCCTTACCATTGGCACAGAGTCAAAGAATATTTAATACTAACGTAAAAATCCGCGGGTCTAAAAAGGCCACTTGCGCAATGTCATCGCAATATTGCTAAAATTCAATAATTTGCAGAGTTCCTTGCAATTCTGCTTAATGTTGCTAATTCACCACTTTTGGGATTTTTTGGGGAGATTTTGAAATTTGAGGTAATTTTAACCAACTTACAAAAAAGGACGCGGTTATACGTTCAGCTATATATATATATATATATATATATATATATATATATATATATATATATATATATATATATATATATATATATATATATTGTATGTTCAACGATTACTCCGCCGTCTGTGTACCGATTTTCAATTTTTGTTGTAGAAAGATTTAATTTGATTTCAAAGTGATGACCTGATGATGGGATCCACAAGGAATCGAGGGAACTCCTCGAAATTTATATGGACACATATTATGGTGATTTCGACGTTTTTAGAAGTAGTCCAAGCAGGCAAGCAGCATATGCTACCAAAAAGTAATATTTTGCTCCAAAGTATACTCTGAATCCAAAAGAACTGAACAGAATTCCTGGCTAAGGAGTTATAAATACATGTTTGGGGATTTCGGAGATTGAGAATTATTTATATTTAGGTAAGGTAATCAATGAAGTACAAAAATTTCGTGATAAATTCTTATTCTTCGACTGGCAACTCGTTAGCTTTGAGTATTCAACCCAAAGATTTCAACTCAAGATAGGCTATCACGTACATTTAGCAGAAAAAAATTCATACAAGAAAAAGTAACGCCAGCTTGGTTCTCACCTTATCTCAAATGTCAGCCATCTTGATTTCACCATACTTGGATTTTCACAATGGCCCCAAAAATTTAAAAATTGGGGCCATTTTACTGGAGACACTTTTTGCTCAACATGCCTCGTCTATAATAAACGTCTATGATCCAACCATATAGTTGGATACTCAAAGCTCGTTAGACGTCCGCGTCATGGCGAGTTTCGTTTGACGTATGGACTATGGAGATAGTTTGACGTTTCACCGTTCACGTTTGTTTCTCAAACTAAATCGCTTATATGTAGTCCAAGCAACCTAACACGGCTCACACTAACTAAAATGCAAAAGTTTTCAGACAGTTCTACATTTATTATATTTATATTTTACTAGCTTTTGCCCGCGACTTCGTCCGCGTGGAACAATACTTTGGGATATCGCTGAAATTTACCCGCGACTTTATTTATGACTAACGAAAGCGGAATCCGTGTCCCCGAGAGCGAGTGAAAGTCCCGTGAAAATCGGTCCAGCCGTTTCAGAGATTAGTCGGAACAAACAGACAGACAGACCGACTGACAGACAGACAGACGGACAGACAAAAATTAAAAAAAATATGTATTTTATTGTAAGTACCGAATATACTTTCAGATTCATTATGTAAAAAGCTGTTAATTTGAAGTTACAAACAGACACTTAAATTGTATTTAACTGTATTCTGTATAGATATTATAATGTATTATATTTTAAGATATTATCAATTTGATATTTATAAAATAACTAAACTATTTAACTTAACTAAACCACAGGGGCGACACTCCCTACAAATGACAGTTCGAGCACCGACAAATGTCAGTTATGTTGACTTAAGCCTAGGGTTGACATCGAATTAATTTAAAATATTTTTTTACGTCTGCGTAAATATAATATTATTACGCGGGCAAAGCCGCGGGCAGCAGCTAGATACTTAATATGGAAAGGGAAATCATACCTACCTTCTTTAATCCACGTCTCAGTTATTTATTGTACCTACTACGTTTGACAAAAACAAGGGTTAGTTTAGAAAAAATAAGTATTAATTATCGAGGTAGGTTAAGCGGAAGGATCTTTTGTCATAATTTTTTTCTTGGTTAATACGGCCGGCGACCAATTATACAACTACAATTATTAAGCCCACTAATTTTAATACCGATCAGGAAATTTCTAACATTTTAGGTACACGGTGCGTGCGCTTTAATCTTTTGAACAATACTGATATTTACAACGAAAATTCAAAATAGTCTTCATGCAAACGTCTCATTGACATATTTTTTTAATCAAAAATGTACTCAGCCATTGGGCCCATAAATTGGAAAAATATACCTTGTGTCCTTAGCAATTGGGTTCAATTTGTACTTAATTCTTAAGTAGTATAAAGACTATTTGAATTATATAAATGCAATTTTAAATTTTTATTACCACTCAATAAGTGTTGTAACACAACTAAGATCGTCGCACAATATCGATAGGTATCGACAGATTTAAATGCGATTAAGTACTACATGTACATTAAATCTAAAATTTTATGCGGAAATCCTTACAAATATTTTACTACTATTATAAATATGAAAGATTGTGAGGATGTATGGATGGATGAATGGTTGGACGGATGAATCTTAAACGGGCAAATGGCACGTTTGTTTTTCTTTATCGCAATAACTATTGAACGGGTTTTAATAAAAATTTGATAAACGTTCGAGGTTAACCTCCTACAAACTTTACCCAACCCAAGCATATTTCGTTAAAAATATCGATAAAATCAAATTATTGCATCACTACATCACTAGTGAAACAAAAAACAAAAAATATTTTTATGAACGTCGCGTCAGCCTAGTCTTATGAAATTACACTGTCGCGTCGGCGAAACTGCCAGCCCCGTGAACCATAGTCCAGGCTGGGAAAAAGTTACACCCCACCCGCCCCCGCATTCGCCCAGACACGCACACATAGCTGCGAGCGGTGAGTCGTGTAAATCGGTGGAGTGACGGTTCTTTACGTTAGTAATATATATTCTTTGACTAAACTAAACATTAACCCGCACGCGCACCCCGCCTTGGTGACGCCCACTTCGCAACGGGCCGTGCAGCAGAAATCGTAATATTTTAATTTCGCCATAACTTCAAAACCAAACGTCCAATTTTAATCATTCACAGACCAAATATTATCTACATAAACTGTACTTAGTGATGAAATAATTTATTTTGATAAGGATTAATAACATGAGTAAAATAAACGCGTTTAAATGTAGTCCAAAAAAAATTCAAGATTTCTAAATAAAAAAATGGTTGTTGTGCCTCACTCGACATAGATAGGTATAGTGTGTCGCGGACTTTTTTGTAGATATTTATAAGATCTACAATTAATTAGAACATTTTATGGTTCTATCTTTTATAGTTTAGGCAGCGTACGCAAAATAAGTAACTTTTCTGGTTGATTTTTTACACCTTGTGTCCGAAAAACCCAAATATCTTACGGAACCCAATTTTTTTCCAAAATAAAATTTAGCCTATGTTACTCGTGGATAATGTAGCTTTCGAATGGTGAAAGAATTTTTGAAATCGGTCCAGTACTTTTTGAGCCTATTCATTACAAACAAACAAACAAACAAACAAACAAACAAACATACAAACAAAGTTTTCCTCTTTATAATATTAGTGTAGATGTAAAACACAAAATATGAATTGCGAGATGTTGCTCACGAGTAACTTTTCCGAGATAAAAAGTAGCCTATGTTTTAATCCAAAGCCTAAACTACTACTATACCAAATTTTATCAAAATCCGTTCAGTAGTTTATGCATCAAAGAGGAACAATGTAGCTGTTTATCTATTCCTCTTTATTTACCTGTATCATTGGTGACATATGAATTTTTATACAAAAATGCTGCTCGACTGCTAAGAGCGTTTTCCCATTATCCGATCCGATATCAATTTGAAACATCTAATTGTCTTATTATCGGATCGGACAGTGTGAAAACGCTGTAAAACTAAAGAATTTAAATAAAAATCCAATAATATTTAATCTGTAAGATTGTTTCATTATTCCTTGGCTTACATCAAACAAATAAAAAAAATTAAAATTTCGAATCGACTCTGACAGTTCTGACGTTTGACAAATCGAATTTTGCTAACTCATTTTGACGGGTCGAAATAATTTTACATTTATTTTTTGTGATCAATTTTATTGTTATTATATTTGGAAATATAATTATTATAAATGCAGTCCGTAGTTACGTTCGAGAAGCCATTACCTCATCTGAGTCTACCGGACTGGGACGCGCGGTTGTATGACTTGCAGGTGATGCATTATTCATGTTCTGGTAACTTCTGGAAAGTTAGAAGTAGAGTTGGCAATTTGTTTATTGATTAATATTAGAGCTATCGCAGGAGGACTACAAATTTAGAAGCTTGATTACCTTATAAATTGCTTGTTGCAACCGTGCGACGTAGCTTAAAATATTTATGGACGCTTGTCTTAATATATTGTATATAATATAAGACAAGCATATTATACTATACTAGCTGTCCCGGCAAACTTCGTACCTCGTTAAAATTAAATTTGTTGACGTACTGACAGCAGCGCCACCTACCGGGTCCAATTTCAAATCTTAACCATTCTCGAAACCACTTGATCACATACGAATCTAGTCGTATGTATACCGAAATTATCATCGGTTGTAGATTTAGTCTAGTCGACCAGTTGAAAATGGTACAAAATAGAGATACTGCTCTTAAAATTATGTGCGATAGCTCATTGGATCCGGAATGACTTCTAGAAAAATGTGCCAAAAGCGTGTATTAGCACATAAAAAATTGCACAAGTTATAAACAATTAAAGATGAAAAAAATGGCATTTCGTTTTTTGCCAATATTTAATACATACATACATACATATAATCACGCCTTTTTCCCGTAGGGGTAGGCAGAGACTACTACTTTCCACTTGCTACGATTCTTACATACTTGTTTCGCTTCGTCCACTTTCATTCTTACCATCCATTCCTCCTCTTACATTCAACGTAGCGAAGCGGCTCTCCATGGGCCACTTTTCGCCTCCGCGAGAACGAGACGTGATGGGTGGCGAACCACATCACCGCCATTTTGGATAATTAAATTATTTTTATGATTATCCATTGCGTTCCCACGGATTGGCGGAGAGGGTAGGAATAGGGAAAGGGAAGGATAGGTGGTGTGAAAAGGAAGATTGGTAAATTAGAGTGGGAAATAGGAAATGTAGGATATTACCGCCCAGGAGGGCAAGAGACAGGACAGTAATAGCTAGGGAAGCCGGAGTCGCATACCCGTATACTATGCCACAACTACCGGACAGGATAGTTGGGATGAGTATCCTATGACTTATTTAATAAACTATTAATATTTTAGAAATTTCATAAAAGATTCTGAAAGAGGAGGAAATTTCCAATAAAAAACTCCTAACTCCCGGAACTCTATCTCCATTATTTATAATTTTAATTTAACGCTGAAAATAGGTCTGCGCGTGACATTTTTAGGATGCGCGCGTGGCGTCAAAAGCGAGTACGGCACATTAATTAATTTATTTAAGGTATTGAATATTTTTTTTAATTTTAAAAAATTATGGTGTGTTCTGAACACTATAAATAATTTATTCCCGTTGTAAATTTTACTTAAAGTTAATTTTTCAACGAGTTAAACAATTGTTAACTAACGAAATTTTCTCGAACTACCGTCTTAATTGTAAGAGAAAAAAAATGTTTAAATAATGGTCGTAAAAATTTTCGCTTCGTAGAGCCTTTCGTACATACATATTTAACAAGATTGTGCCATAAAAGTTAAAAAAATATTTATACTTTGTTTATAACAATTTTTTTACTTGAACAAAAACTTAAAAATCCAAGTAATGTTGTTAATTTTTTTTTTCTAAATCATGATATCGTTTTTTTATTAATACAAGATATGCGCTTTGTGTCATAATTTCCGTTTTCCGACCCACGCTTTTCCCTCAATTATACTAGTATTTTTTATATACCTACTAACTACTGTTTTAAGTTTATTTTTAAAATTATTAAATTATTTTCAACTTTTTAGTTCGATATTCTTTAAAAGCGTGTTTTTTTAGTTTTTTTAAACTATATTTATTTTTTGTTACCAATTACTTTTTAAGATGTTACTTACATCAAGTGTGTAGTGAAGACTTAAATCGCTCTCGAACTGTGTACAACACTTGCAAGTACTTCTGACCACTGTATAGTGTATAAAGTTTAAACGAAGTGTAAAGTACACTTAGAAGAAAACGTAGCGCTGCTATCTAAGTATTTTTTGTAATTTTATTTAAGTCCACGTGTTTCTTGCGACTTGGAATGTGAAAAAGAAAATCGCGCTGGAACCTTACATTTTCCCGCGACGAAAAGTAACCTACGTCGTTTTCTATAGTCTACTCTATATCTTTGTCAAAGTTCGTCAAAAATGGTCCCGTAGTTTCGGAGCCTTTTCAATACAAAGCAACAAACACATATTTCCTATTTACATATAGGTAAAAGTAATGAAGTTCTCAAAACGTTATTACCTACATAACGTTTTGAGAACTTCATTACTTTGTAAAAGAAATAAAACAACCTCTGTAAGTGATACAATCACAATTTTCATAATTTTGTAAAGGATAATCGATGACATTATAATTTTAGGGATATGAACGCCGCATTGGGGACGCTCTCAACCAACGTTTGACATCGTCTTCTTAGATCTCATATTTGCATACATGGGGCTCAATTTCACAAAGAACTCTAGTTATTCTTGCTTCTTTGGCAGCAATAAAATAATAGTGATTTATTTGCGGAGACGTTAAGGTTTAATTTGGCAGAATTCAATGAGACAGATTGCTGGGAATCGTACATTCACTAAAGTAGAGTTTAAGGTATCAACGCTGATCACAGCTGACAAATTTATGTACTCCATATAAACCAGCAAAAAAAAAACAGAATGCTGAACTCATTGAGATTATAAGATTTTTTTTAAACTTATTAAATAATCGAGGTTGTAAGAAAACATTTAAAACTCAGAAAGCAATTGAGCCGTGTCAAATCTGACGATATCGGTGGCCAATTGATGTCACCACCGCGTGTGATGACGAAGCCTTCGAACTTCGCAGTCAATAAATATATATTTTTAATTTTTCGCATACTGTATGGAAAAGTATCGCCATGCTCTTTGAACCATAATATGCTCTGTACCGACCAGTTATCCACGGTAAATTGTAATGCCAAAATTCGAACGTCCCCTCTTTTTAATATGTATTATATTAAAAGAGGGAACGTTCGAATTCCTTCTTTATATATAACTGTTTATAACTTAAAAAAAAATTCGAGCCCCTTTTGAAATTTTTCAAAAACTTTCTAAAGGTCATTCCGAATCGAATGAGCCCTGAAACATCATTTTCGGTGTCCTTGGACAGAAATTCACTGAAATGGATGTTGTGAATCAGACATGTTTTAGAGTTATGGTTTCGTAATTAAATCTAAAAATACAAAACGAGAGCGAGTGTTTAAACAAGATTTACGCAATGTAACAATGGGACGAATTTAACGAATTTCGCTCGTTCTACGTAAGGGCCCAAACATAATTGCTAAGTTATCGCATCTACATTCATCATAACATTATCTAGAATTTGGCTCTATAATTATTGTTTCTGTATTTCTTTAGTATGTTAATTTTTAATTAGGTACAAGTATATTATTGATTTTTAATTTAATTTTTATTGTTATCATATTTTACATTCGATTTTGAGTCTGACATTTAAATATTTGTGTAACTCGTACGCCTCATTTTCCTGCAAACCAACGCAATTTCCTGCAAACCGATCTCCTTTTGGTAGTTCTTGCAAGTTGCCCGCGACTTCGTACGCGCAAAAAGAAATCCTGCGGAAACCGTACATTTTAAACGCCTTGTCGCAGCTATCTGCATTGCGAATTCGTAATTTTGTGTGCAAGCCCTTTATACTTAATACATTATGCAAAAATTGTTCCGAGACAACGAAGTACGACAATGGCTGTTTAATTTTAATGACGGATCATCCGAGGCACAAATAAGAAAAGTTTCGCCTGCCTGCAAGCCCATCGCAATATTCAATTTGTATTTTGTTTAATATCTAATTGGAAATGGGAATGGGATTTCTGTTTGTTTCTTTCAATCCTACTTCCTACTACTATTATACATGTGAAAGTTTGTGAGGATGGATGGATGGATGTTTGTTACTCTTTTACGCAAAACCGATGAAATTTTGTATGGAGCCCGTCTCCAGCACTCTACATCACTACAAGACATAGGTACATCAAATGAAAATGGGCTTGAAAAGTGTGTCATGTTAATAGGGGTTCAAGGTTCACCTGTATTTTTGCCCCCTTTCATAGGTTTATTGGTAAAAAACAATATCTGGGAAGAAAGGATTACGGAAAACTTCAGGAAAGTCTTGTTTTCCATAAAACGATTTATACTTTGAAGAAATGTATGGAAAAATAATAAAATGCTAAAAATAAGCTCCTTCCTCAATTTTTTCGAACACAATTAATTTCTAGAAATCGTTTCTTAGGTACTACCGACACTAGCGAATGGTGCAATAAAACAGGTGTTTTTTTTTTTTTTAATCTGCAGGTTCTAACTAGCTTTTGCTCGCGGCTTCGCCCCGTAAATCCAGTATCCCACGGAAATGTAAGAAGCTTTTTCGGAATGAAAAAAAAAACCTGTGTTTAATATAAAGCCTTTCTACAACACCAAAAACCAAAATCCGTTCAGTTTTTTTTTTTTGCGAAAGAAGTGTCATAAATTTATGGATGTTTGTCAGGATGTAAGCTCCGTGGCCTAGTGGGTACCGTTTGGTTTGCACTCGAAAGAGTGCAGGTTCGAATCCCAGCTTGTGGCGTGTACCAATGAGACTTTTTCAGATCTCAAGTACATTATACGGACGCTCTAATTGTGAAGGAAAACATCGTAAGGAAACCCGCACATGGTTGGCCCCAGACGTATGTCACCCCTTACTTAGTGCGCGAGTTACTCGCACTTGACCAGTTTTTTAAACAACATATCCACTAAGAAATTCCCACACGTACAAGTTTCATAGAACATTTTATTTCATTTCGGTTGAAACGTCAACACCAATTTTCCGGGTATCGCTATATTTTAGGATATTTTTTGTGCGAAATAATTGTTGTGAACATGTTTCAAATATAAAAAAATGTGAAAAGTCTTCATCCATTTTCTAGTGGCATTATCGTTCATATTATATAGAGAAGATTTGTATGTTTGTTATTGACTCACTGGAAAACTACTGAACTTATTTAAAAAATTCTTCCACCATTTACATTAGAATGCTGCAGTATGTCAAGCAGACAGAATATAATATAATATGTTATTGATTGAACTGTAGGTAGAAATTCATGTTTCACAGTAATAATACACAGGACTTCTTGCACTGTTTCCAATTTAATAAGTATTTTACATTAATTTTTTAATATAATATTATACGACCGGTTTCGACAAAGTCGTCTGATGATGAATATAGGCTACATTTTTCCGTGAACATGCGAATTTAACACTGGCTGCAGGAAAAACCAAGTTGTGTAATTTTTTTAATGAAATATAGCGTACAAATAAGCAGACGCACCGCCTGTAGGAAAGCGATTACCGTCGCCTGTCACCTGTCACCGACTTGAGGCTATCGCGTAGACGGCTGACCGACCGGCCCGAAACCCTAACTGTAAATTTGACAGCCCGGGCTCCTGGCCTTCCTCGAAATGCTAAACAAGACGGGAGGCCAAGACGCGTTCGAACACCTTGCCCGTCTGGTTCAGCAGTACGATCAGACGCACCACCGACGCACAGTCCAGTGTTCGCCCGCCCTTTGGCAGCGGGACGAGCTGACCCTCCTTTCACGCCTACGGGAACTGAACGCACTGAAGACAGCGGTTAAACAGTTCCCGAAGGCTATCTTCGAGGTACACGAGAGTTATGGATAGGACTCTCCCGTCCGGACCGGGCGCCCTCTTCTTGCAACGAAGGCGGGACAGAACTGCCTCCATTTGTGACAGGTAGCACCCTTCATCATGGAGTTCGGCATCCATCGGGCCATCCGCGGCGGAGCAAAGTCTACCGGGGGGTCCGGGAATAACTCCCGGACGTTGTTTTCCCTCTACTAACTAAATCTGCATTAATACAATTACAATCAAGTCTCGATACGCTAAAATTGTCAAACATTATTCTCGTAAAAGTTAAACCAACGTGAAACGCGACTGGTCCAAACTTCACAAAATCAGTTTATGTTGCGTCACTTATAAAGCAATGAAAGTAAAATGAAAGCCTACTTTAAATACGAGAATTGAGGTTCTGAGACCCCCCTGGCCTTATACCAGCTGCAACTTTTCCGAACAATTCCTCGTATTACTCGCCGTCAGGGCCGGATTTAAAATTAGTGCCGCCCTGGGCACTGACGAAAATGCCGCCCTAGAACTGAAATTTTACTTACTAGATGCTGCCCGCGACTTCATGCGCGCAATAGTTAATTTCGCAGAAACCGTACATTTTTCCGCGATATAAAGTATCCTATGTCCTTTCCCGTGGTCTACTCTACATCTGTGCTAAATTTCATCAAAATCGGTCCAGTAGTTTCGGAGCCTATTCGATGCAAACAAACAAACAAACATTTCCTCTTTATTATATTAGTATATCGATTTTTTAAAATTAGAATAACTGATTGAATGCACAAACTTTATAACATAAAAAATATTTGTTTTTATTATAAATATTATTGTTATAATATATTATAACATTTTGCTATTTGTAATTATGTTATTATTATTATATTATATTATTTTGTTAATATTATATTTTGTTGTATAAATTTTAATTTTGCACTAAGGATGACTTGTATTACATATTTGTATTATGTATTTGAGTTTGTTTTTATTTGTAATTAAAGTTTGTTTTTGTAAATGCAAAAATAATTTTAAAATATTTTTAATTTTTCGAAAATACTACTAGTTAAATTTATTAATTTCTGAATATAAAAAAATTAATATTATTTCAAATTTATAAACTATAAATAAATTAATTAAATTATTTTGATGTTTATTTTTTACTTAAAGTGCCAAAATTATAATTTACGAAATTACGATTTAACACATGCTTCGATAATCTATTAAATAAAAAAATATTAAATATGAGAACTAATTAATTAATTATATTGTGCAATTTTGATAATAAGTATTAGAATTTTTTTCGCTTTGCAAATTTTGCCGCCCTAGAAAATTTGCCGCCCTAGAAAATTTGCCGCCCTGGGCACTAGCCCCGACTGCCCCTAGTGTAAATCTACCACTGCTCGCCGTGATATATCGACTATTTATCGATTGACGAAATTCGCAAGCATTATTTTCTTGAGTTTTCTGACTCAATCAAACCTATTTCCCTCTACATTATCCTATTTATTCACACCTACTTTGTTTATGTTTGACCTATATTTAAATATTTGTCTACCGAACTATTGACCTATATAGCACTTACTTATTACAGTTGTTACTATACTCTTCAATAAAATAACTTATCCAATAACTAAATAACTTTGTCTACGGAAACGAGAATTTTATTCAAAGAACAACTGAAGGTACTAAATATTCATGTAACTGAAGTTTTTATTGAAAATCTGAGACGATCTGAATGTATAAAACATTGGCTTAGATTAAGAATTTCCATGAAATTATATACTCGATATCATCTCGAATTAATTCTTGGAAACTTATTAGATAAACAACATTTTTTGTGGAATTTTGATTATAAAGTAACTGCTAACCACATCTGTTTTTGATGTTTTCCGCTCAAATATAGGAAATAATTTAGGTCGAAATAAACATGTTGTTCATAATTTTGACCAGATTATCCTATTTAAAATACTTAAATTCTATTCATGGCCGTACTTTGGGCCAGCGCGAGGGCGTGACCTTTAAAGCCGGCCATGTAATATTGTAGCCTAATATTAGTTGATAAAAATACATCATGTATATTCTCAAAAAAGCAGCACTTCTCTTCCATCGCTCGCAGTGTATCACAGTCCTCAATTAGTGTAACGAATTCTTCGATGCTTGTAAAAAAAGTACCTAGTACAGAGTGATTGTTCTCATTTCAGGTGACTGCCGACACTAGAAGAGCAGACGCCTTCGATCTCCGTCACAGCGCGCGTCAGCTCCGCAATGAAACCAAAATAAAAACTGAGTGGGACACCTACCACAACAACAACCGACTTCAAGCAAGGTTAAGTTAAAAAAAGAGTCTTGACGACAGAGAGACATTGTTACTTACGCTCAGAAGCCCATTTCTCAAACTGTTTTCGATATAATCTCGGTCAACGCGCCGAGTGCTGACTATTCGCATAATATATGTCAAATAGTGCAAGCGCGAGCGGGCTCAACAGCCTGAAAATCATAACGAGATTAAACCGATTATAATTACGAGAATTATCCGGTAACACGCACGTACGGTTCCTTGAACGCAAGTAGGTAATGGTCTTTTACATTGTTTTTACTGCTTCACCAATGAACCCAACAAAAGGTTATCAAGCAGTCCTTGGTGGTAAAATATTGCCGCAGCCTATGAATATCCGCTACAAAGTTAGCGTTGCCTGCCTTTAAAGTACTTTTGTATTTTGGCAATTATTATGAGGCTTCTCTATTAATTCGCTCGATCCAGCCACTATTCATGTCTCATATGTCCACTGGCCAGCCATGCAGGTTTGGGACGGTGGGGCAAAATAGAGTGCCTAAGGTTCAGAACATAAAATCTTAAAGTATCAAAATAATCCTTCGTTATATGAATAATAACATGCAATATAATAAAGATCAATAGTTAAAAGAATAAGTTGTAATATTGTAAAATGTGAGAAAAGGGAAATCAACACATCTTGCAAAAACGTGGGGTAAGACGAGGTGTGGGAATAGTGACTCCAAAGGGCGACCGAGTGGGTGATATGCTCCGTGCTCGATCAGACCGAAGCCCACCTGTATATTATATAGCGCCGAACTGTGAAAACTTCGGTAGCGCGATTCAGGATTGTGGCACTAATTGGTCCGCCACAGGGTCCCTATCGGTTAGCATGAGATTTTGCAACAGGGTTGGTTTTCCCGCCACGATTTAAGGCTAAACTAAACAAAGTTATTTCAACAGGATCTACGAAATAGAGCAATGGAAATCAACAATCCAAGAGTTGCTAGATCGAATCGACAGAGAGATGAGTGCCCTGAAAGAGGAGAAGGCATCAACAGAGAGAGAACTAGAGCAGCTGAACATCCCACTTCTTATAACTTCTGAGTGTCTCTCCAATAGAGATGGAAGGCGAAGTACGGAATTGACATACGATCTAGCAGACACTGAGTTGAAAAAGGTAGGTTTTTGCTGAGATAATGGGGAACATACATTGTGTTTTTTATTGGCTTTTCAAAAAGTACATAATAATCCAGGAAATATTGTCTTTGCAATGGCATATAAAAACGCTCTAAACAAATAAATTTGCACTAGTGACGTCACAGCAGTTGAAAATGTATGAAGATAAATACAAAATTAATTTTATTAACTACAATCGTACTGCGTTTATATCATTTGCTTTACAAAAAATGTCATAAATACCATAATAATTTGAACAGTAATCTTCATTTTCAATCATAGCAAAAAGAGTAGTTTTTAGTCCTTTTTAGCCCTGTTTTTAATTTAGCAATCGATTACTATACTTTTAGCATTTTTCGGTCCATAATATTTATGTTGTCTTTTGGAAAATATAAGAATTTGCTAATTTAATTTAAAATAAATACATTTTCCCTGTTGGATCTGCTTCACATAAATGTAGTGTCTAAAGCCAGATAAGTATATAGCTTTACATAGTTTTTATAGTAAGAATTAATTCTACATATTTTTACGTGAAAGTTTGTAAGGATGGATGGATATGTGTGCTTCTTTCATGCAAAAACTACGGAACGGATTTTGATGAAATTTGGTGGTAGCTCAGGCTCCGCATTAATAGGCTACTTTTTTACCTCGAAACAGTGCAGTGTTCTCGTGGGTTACTGTGTTTACGCGGGCGGAGCCATGGGTAAAGCTAGTTGTAAACAAGCTAGTTGTAAAATTCTCGCTGCTCGCCCTAAATTGCTGGTGTGATGAATAAAATATGAATTAACATTTTCATAACAATTCGATAAAACATCAGAAAACTGTTTGTATAGCTGTGGAGGATTTGCAAATGTTTCCACGACACTTGGCAAATGGGACACAAAAGGATAATGAACATTACGTTAGTTCGTACAAGTTACAAGATGAAAGAATATGGGATAATTTTCCGGGTTAAGGAAATCGCTAATACCTTTCATCTCGACTCGAACCGATCGTTTGCGGAAATTGAGTAAAATTATTGCTTTTGTAGCTCATTTTTTTTTTGATTGTATATGTTTTTCGTTTTTGTTGATCTGTAACAAATCACGATCAATATTACAATATTAGAACTCGTTTAAATGAAGAGAGAAGAAGGAACTGAGATCGTTTAAATTAAGAGAGAAGAAGGTACTGAGATAGATAATTAAGATCCCCATAGACCAGAAAACATAAAGGACACTGGGTTTTTACGATGGAAGAATTACTCATAGCGACCAAAGATAAAGTTAGGTTAGATGTTTATAAGTAGTTAGTTGGGTCTGGTTTACAACGGCATAGGTCACATAGGTATTTTTTTGTATAGGTATCTGCAGGAGGTGGGGTGAATTATTTACATATTTTGTAAGTCATGATTAACAATAGAGAAGATGCATTTGTTTTGAATCAGCAAAATTCTTATATTTTCCGAAAGATAACATAAATATGGACCGAAAAATGTTTTGCATTTTAGTACAGTAATTAGTGCTAATAAGGAATATGCATAAAATATAAAAATAGCTTTAAACATAATAATATGATACTAGACTGAAAAATAAAGGAAATGGCGAAAAAAATTTCAATATCTGTTGATAAATGAGCAAGATATGAGCGGTCAAAGTTTATAATCTATCTCTTTCTAGCAAAACGAAATTTAGTATGAACTTTCTATGAAAGTCGTGTTATGTGCCGTCACGATACACGTCCGATCTCTCTGTCTAATAGACTACTTTAAACGTTCATATCTTTTTAATGATATCAAAAAACTGATTTTACCATACGATTAACTAAATAAAATAGATCTATATAAAAAAATAAAAAAATACGTGCATACCTATTCCCTATTGTTTTAAACACTTACAGATTTTGTCGCGGTGCACTTTTCTTTTTCTTCTTCCCGACGTTTCGGCCACTTTCCATCAGCCGTGGTCACGGGAGGACTGTGTCCTGTGTTTAAAGCAATGAACAATATTCGCGTAAACATAAAAAATCCATTTATGCAAATTAAAAAGTTAAAGGATTTAAAAAATTACGACTTTTTTTGCTTTGATCGCAAAACGAAAGTTATTGTTAAAATCCTTATATTATTTGTGTCATTTTTTGTTATTACGATGATATACATAAACGCAGTATTTAAGTTAATAAAATCAATTTTGTATTTATTTTCATACATTTTCGTTGCGACTCGTCAACGGTTGATCGTAGATATGCCATTGCAAAGACAATATTTCCTGGCATATTATGTACTTTTCGAAAAGCCAATAATATAATAGCTACGGAAAATGTAATGCGGATGAAAATTGTATTACTACAATCTAATAGTATTTTGGTTTACGGTCACGAATTTTTCTAAAAGCGGGTAATGTACCTACCTATTTTACTTAAGTTACTCATTATTTAAATTTAAAAACTGAATTGATGATACTAGAGTCGTTTAATATGAGTATATGTCTATACCTACTAATATTATAAAAAAGGACAGATTTGATTGCTTCATAGTTTGTTTGCATTGAACATGCTGCCAAACTACAGGTCCGATTCTGATGAAATTTGGCACAGATATAGAGTAGACCTTGGGAAAGGCCATAGGCTATTTTTGATCTCGGTAAAATGTACGGCTCCCGCAGCATTTCCTTTTGCGCGCACGAAGTCTCGGCCAACATCTAGTCTTACTACTACTGCTACTATAAATGTGAAAGTTTGTGAGGATGGATGGATGTATGGAAGGAAGGATGGATGTTTGACGAATTTTGATGAAATTTGGTATGGTAGTAGCCTTGGCTACTTTTTATCCCGTTATATATTTAGTGTTCTCGCGGGGTACTGTATTTACGCGGGAGGAATCTCGGTCAGAAGCTAGTTTATAAATAAGACAGAAACCTTCTTTTTTCAGGAACTATGCGTGATAGAAAGCAACAAGAAGATGCTGATAGACCGTTGCCAGTCAACGTGGGAGAAGATCAACAGACTGGAGGTGGTGAGGTTCAAGCTGCAGCTCGACCTCAACGACAAGAGCGAAGCGCTCCAGATCGACAAGGACATGGTCAGTCTGGACAAGGACTGTGCGAACATCACATACAAAACTGACTCGCTGAAGACGCCCAGCCGGTAAGCCATGATTCGTAGTAATTATGACTAGATGTTGCCCGCGAGTCGCGACTTCGTGCGTGCAAAAGCCAATTTCGCAGAAACCGTATATTTTTACACAATAAAAAGTAGCCTATCACCTTCCCCGTGGTCTACTCTACATCTGTGCCAAATTTCATCAAAATCGGTCCAGTATAGTAGTTTCGGCGCCTATTCAATACAAACAAACAAAATTTTCTTCTTTATTATATTAGTATATATGTTACAGTCATTGTGATTAAATAGCTATTATACATAATGACTGGTCATTATATATAATAACAATATTGTCTAGATAATGTGATAAATTAATCACTTTGTCCGAATATTAATCATAATAGCGGGCCAAAGTTAGCTAAAGTAATAAACACGATTCAACTTAGTGATGCAACAGAACTCTGCTTCTGCGGAAGTTCTGCATGTCTTTTGACTTTCGTTTCCATTTCTGGTGAAGGAGGTGAAGTTTGGCCGGCTATAAAAGTTTCGTTTATTAAAGGTACGCGTTTGAAAGTTTCGGCATTGTTCAAAGAACTGCAAGCATAATATGCCACTATCTAACTTACAGTAATCATCATCGTCATCTTATTTACAATACCTAATTCAAGCTTGGCGCTTTTTCAATAATTATATATTCGATCATTTATTTAAAACGTTCTTAAAATATTTTAATAATAATTTAACAAATATCACCAAAAAGGGTAAAATTATTATTAAAAAAAAACTTAATAAAGTTAAATTATTTTATATAGATCACAATAAAATTGTATCTATGACAATGTTATTACAATTGTTATAATAAACATTATAATTATTATTAAATAAAGGCAGATTGAAATACAATTTTATAATCTATACCCGTACCTACTTGTTTTATTACTTTATCCAATTCTTGGAAGATATTATATAAAATTGCCAGTTAATGTGATTATATTGTGTCATTTATCACTTTGTCTAAATTGAGTAGACATTATAAATAATGGCTGGATAGTATATAATATAATATCCGGATTTATTACTTTGGCTGTAACATATTATATACTTATATAGGCGTATAGATAAGGAGTGGGTCTTTATTCAGATCCAATTACACAAACGTATAGAATGAGAACAATACAACACGTAATGCTACCTATTTAAATGTAACTTATTTACCGTGTAATCTAATTAATGGAATCAGGCGTTACTTTGCGGAAATACATAAACTTCTGTACTAGTATAAGAGGAAAAAGTTTGTGTTTTTATATAGTTTGTTCCCGATTAACTTCAAAACAACTGGAATGCTATATTATTTCCATTACATATAGGTAATTATTTATTACTAGAAAAATAAATAGGTATACCTGTTAAACCTTCAATAATGTGACCCAAGGTGTAAAAAATATTTCCATAAATTATTTCGTGGTAGTAAGACTGTAGGAGTAGTAAGTATGAGTAGTAGGTGTAGGTAATGTAGATTTTAGATGTAATGGTTGTAGGTGTACTAGGTGTAGTTTGTACATTGTAGGTGTAGGTTGTAGGTGAAGTCGTTGGTATAAAAATTGTAGTTGTATGGAGATTTTTGGTCTTTTTATTGTATTCCAGTTCATAGTTAAGACCGCACACTGTGCAATGACTGTCGGGTCAGCTAGTAAATAATTGCAATGCCACATTATTTTGGTAGAATTTAATATTTTTGCTCACGTTTAGATTAAAATTGGATTTGAACGGCGGATAGAATAATAAAATGACTCAATTCTGTTTAATTCATTTCTTACTCTATCTAATATTGTACGTGTGTTATTTATCCCTGTGGGCCAGGAACCACCATATCTAGTCTAATTAGAAATACTCTACTCAGAATTGTGGCTCGTGAATAAATTTCTCTAGGCAATCTAAAACACGCCGTAAACAATTTTACAGGATGATAACAAACTCCCAATGGCTGGAGAAGTGTGAGGCGACGAAGAAGATGGCGGTCGACGAGCTCCAAGACACGCTGAAGCTCCGAGAATCCCTGTTCGTGGCTCGCGGCAAAGCCAGGAACGCGCTAAGGGCCCAAACGGACGTGACGAACTATATGATGCGCCGTCGCGTGTACGACACGCAACGCGCGCGCAACGAGTTGCAGTGGCAGAAGATGAAGGTAATTACTGAATGGGTGTATTGTATGTATTATCATGTAGTGCAGGAGCTACCGACCGGTGGGGTACTGGTGGGGCACGCCATCCTAGGGGGGCGTAGAGAGATCTCAAACCACAAATTCAACATATTGGGTATTTATTTATCTATACTTAATATTATAAAGAGGAAAGGTTTGTTTGTTTGCATTGAATAGGCTCCGAAACTACTGGGCCTATAGAATAGGCTTCTTTTTATCACGGCAAAATGTACAATTTACTTTTGCGCGTACGAAGTCGCGGGAAACAACTAGTCACAAGTATTGACGCCTTGTCTGACGCTATTAGATAAGTTTCGGCATAAACATATTACAATATTTATTTACCTTTTTGCATACAAAAGGAGATTTGTATTTACATAAATAAACATCGATAAAATGCCATTTTCGCATTAAATATGTCACAGAGGGGCATGAAAGTATTACCTATAATCCCGGGACAGAGGCTTTCGTTTGCATAGAAAGAAGAAATTATGCCTTTCCCACGGGAATCGTAGATTTTCTGATGTAAAAGGTAGCTTATGTGTGCATCAGAAAGAAAACCCCAAAATGTAGCAAAACTTTAGGAATTAAAATTGTTAACCTTAGTATGTTCTGACACAGTATAAGGGTAGTAGATTCGTTGGTGGAATTTGAAATGAGAGGTCAGCAAATAGTTAATAGTAGACATGGCACTTATTAGCGGCCTTGGCACTCATTAGCGCCCTTCACAGTGTGAAGTTCAGAATGCGGGAAACAGCACGTGCCGTTCCCACCTTCGCTCGAAAACGAACTTGTCAGATCGGACTGTCAGCCCCGTACAACTACATTTCCATACGAGCACATTTTGCACAGTTTTATCCGCGCATCACTTATGAACGTAAAATAACAATAAAATATGTCGGTCTGGAGCGTCGACTTACTACTGACTTAAAAAAACTTAAAATTTATAGCATTACACGAGCCAGTCCAAACTGCAGTAGATATTGTTGAAATTACATTTATGCGCACAGTTTGAGACGTTCGTCTAAATGTGTTCGATCCGCCCGCAGTCCACACCGCACACATCCAGCCACGGTTTGGAACGCATTCTAAGATGTGTGGTCCGAATTGTACCGTGTGGAAACGCATACTTGTAATGTTTTATAATAAATCTTTATATGAAACAGATGGAAGAAAACATGGACAAACTGTCAGATGAGTTGAAAATTATGGGCGAACAGTTCTCTGACAAGGTGAACGCTATGAAAGTAGCGGAGACCCGACTGGCGACACGAGCGTACCGCCCGGGAATCGAACTGGCGTCTGACGAGGCCGATATAGGGCTGAAGGAAGAGGTGCGGAACTTGAAAGAGTCTATACGAAAGTTGCAAGATAAGTTGGATTGTGCTAAGTGAGTAAACAATCTTTAGCTGTAGTTATATTTAAGGTGATTTTTAGGGCACCGTACCCAAAGGGTAAAACGGGACCCTATTACTGAGACTTCGCTGTCTGTCTGTCCCTCTATCACACTGGCTCAGGCTGTATCTCCTTAATCGTGATAGCAATAAAATAAGTTTATAGCTATCACGATTAAGGAGATACAGCTATTTTGGTGTTAACCAATATACTAAATAACAGAATAAAATAAATGTTTAAGGGAGCTCCCATAGAACAAACGTGATGTTTTTACCGTTTTTATAGATAATGGTACAAAACCCTTTGATCAGTGGCAAATAAGCGTACGGTCTGCTTGATGGTAAGTATACTAACTACTAAGCAGCCACGGTACCATAATAATAAATAAAAAATAAAAAAATAAAAAGCCTTTTATTTCTTACTAACTACGAGTACAAAAAGGAACATAAAAATATTTATTTTAAATTTACAATGACATAAATTATTTAACTTAAGTAATTTTGTTTGCTATAGAGTAAGAACCCCTCATTCGAAGGTGAAGGCCTCCTCCAGAGATTGCCAGGTGTCTCTATCATGAGCTATACGTGCCCATTGTTTTCGGGCTACTTGAACAAGATCGTCTGCCCATCGTGTTGCTGGTCGGCCTCTTTTCCTGGTGCCTGACGGCCCGCTCCATGATGTGAGTCTGTGTGTCCATCTATCGTCTGTTTGTCTAGCCACATGACCCGCCCAACGCCATTCGAGTCTTTTTGAGAAGGTCAAAGCATCGGTTATTTTTGTTCGCTCTCTTATAATTTTGTGGGGGATTTTTAGTATTTTTTTTTTACTTTTAGTAAGCTTCGCTCCATACTTATTTGACATGATCTTATCTTCGACTTAATACGATAAGTAAATGGCCATGTTTGACTGGCGTAGGTTAACGTTGGGAGAATGCAAGAATCCATTATTTTTCTTTTTAGTTTTATCGGCATGTCACTCTTTATAATTTCTTTCAAGCTCCAAAATTTTTTCCAGGCTAGTGAACTTCTTCTCTCCACTTCTTGTTCGTTTCTTTCTTTGTGAAATGAGATTTGCTTTCCTAGGTAGACAAATGTGTCGACATACTCTAGCGCTTCATTTTGGATGTACACTTGGGTTTTAGTAGAGTTTGTCATGATACAAGTTTTGTTGCGGTTTATTTCGAGGCCTACTTGTAGACTTGCGGTATATAGAGCACTGACCATTGATTGTAATTGGTTCGTACTTTCAGAAAGTAAGACTATATCGTCGGCAAATCTTAAATGGCTTATATACTTGTTGTTGATATTTAAACCGACTCTTTCCCAGTTGAGACGTCCTATTACCTCTTCCAAAACGGCTATAAAAATAGTAGGAGAGATGGAGTCCCCTTGGCGGACTCCTCTTTCTATAGGTATATAACTTCCAGTGGACTCCAGTTTAATTTTGCTTCTTCCATTTCTATATAGGTTTTGGAGAACCCTGATATATTCAGTTTTGACATTTTGCAAATGTAGAGCTCTCCATATTGAATTGTGTAATATTGTGTCAAATGCCTTTTGGTAGTCAATAAATATAAGGTAGAGCGGTCTATTAAACTCTTGATATTTTTCGATGAGCATTTCTATACAGTGTATATGGTCCACTGTTGAGAATCCTCTTCTGAATCCCGCCTGCTCTATGGGTTGGTAAGATTCAATATTATAGCTGATTCTTTTATCTATTATTGATAAGAACAGTTTGTATATTGAGGGTAGTAGACTTATTGGTCTGTAGTTAGCTATATTATTTGGATCCCCTTTTTTATATAGCAAAATTATTTCTGATTCAGCCCATTGAGTTGGAGTTACTGTTGTTTTTAAAACCAAGTTAAAAAGAAGCGTTAGAGGGGTTTTAAGAAATGCTTGTCCTAACTTTAAAGCCTCGTTAGTTATTTTATCTGGTCCTGGGCTTTTCTCGGGTTTTAATTTAGCTAACATTTTGGAAACTTCGTCTTCGCTTATGTCTATTGCTTTTGATGGCGTTTCCCTTGGTTCCAGTATTGTAGACTCTATATTTATTGATTTATATAGGTTTTTATAGAAGGTTGTAGCTATTGATAGTATTTCATTTCTATTATAGCTCGTTTTTTTTGACACTTTTAAGCCCTCTATCCACGTCCTGTAAGCTCTTAAGTCTTTGTTAGCTCTCTTTAAACTCCCAGTGTCTAGTATATGCTTCTTAATAGTATTCAAACGATGTTTTCTATAGTCTGAGTGTATACGTTTGCTGATCAGTTTATAAAGAGCTTTCAATTCATTTTTCATACTTCTTGATTTTGGTCTTATATTCTGTAATTCCCGTCGTCTTACCATGAGTTTTATTGTATCAGGTGAAATGATCGATTGTGTTTTATGAGACGACGTTTCGCTAGCTCTTTTAATGCTGATATTTATTGCAGAGATAATTTCGTCGTAAAATATAAAGTAGTATTTCTATTAGGTCCATAGGCTTTACGGTTCTTCTTGTAAGGATCTAGTTTAAACGTTGCTCTTACCAATCTATGGTCGCTTGGATAGTTAGCACGGATGGCTTGTATATTTTGAGCACAGAATGGGATGTTTGTTAAAATGTAGTCTAATTCGTTTTTAACTTTGCCATTTGGTGACTGCCAAGTCCATCTTTTGGTGTTTTTCTTTTTAAAAAATGTGTTTAATATAGATAATTTATTTTCATAAGCAAATTTGATTAGTCTTTCACCTCTATTATTTCTGCTGCCATATCCATATTGTTTCATTATTAAGTTTTCTTCTTTTTTCGGTTGTCCAATTTTGGCATTAAAGTCGCCTAGTACAATTAAGTTTCTTCCTGATAAGTCTATAGCGTTGTTTAAGATGTTATAAAAATCTTCAATCTCTTCTTCGCTTGCACTTTCTGTGGGCGCGTAGCATTGTATAATACTTATTTCTAAGCTATTGATTCTCAATTGGAGTATTGATACTCTTTCCGAAAGACCTTCGAAACATACAATGTTTTTTTGGAGGTGTTTATTTACAAGGAAGCCAACTCCATATAGGCCCGGTGTTTGACCTTTGTAATATAGTATAAAGTTTTCATGTTCTTCTATAGTATTACCAGTTCGTCTTACTTCACTTAGGCCGATAATATCATATTTAATGTTTTTTAAAGCTTCGTTTAGCTCTAGTAGGCGAGAATAGGAAGACAACGTTCTAACATTATATGTTGCGATGTAGAGTAAGTGGCATTTATCATCGTGTTTGCTCTATGGAGGGTTTTGGTCTACTTCTCCCACGGTGACCGGCCGTGTTGGGAGAGGGATGTGTCGAGGGGCGCAGCTCAGTTTTTTGATAGGTTCTCTTGTTCACGGCTGGTAGATGCATTAGGTTGTTGAGTTAGTAGAGAGGGACGCAGGAAGCTTGTTATATTTTGAGGTTTGTTCTTCTTAGGGACTTGTTTGGTTGTACCATACCTATGATAAAATTGATTAAGGCGATTCCAACTGCATCACAAGCACAGGGGCGACACTCTACAAATGACAGACAGCACCGGCGAATGTCGACCATGTTGACGTAAGCCTGAGGTTGAAACCGAAATAACTTTAAACATAGTGTCAGACAAATGTATCATAAATAATAAATATTATGAAAATATACTGTCAATTATGTCAAACTACGAAAAGACCAGCGGCCAGCCCCGTGAACGAAAGCCCTGGCTTGAAAAAACTTACGTCCCGCTCGTCGCGCGCATCCCCCGCATAAGTTAAGCCACGCACACATAGCTGCGAGTTGTCAATTGTCATACGTGTACTAAGTCTTTTAAATGTAAAACATAAAGAACCGAAATTAAAACTATTTTTGTAGGAATAGTTTTAATTTCGCATTACACCTTGTTAAAATGTATGTTTGAAGAACAGCGAAAAATGCACAAAGGAATCTTGAACTAGATTTTGATCGCAACAAAACTGCATCATAAAACTATTTTAGAGAAACGGCACACTTAGTGTTGTAATACCAAAATATGGAAGTGTCTGTAATATTTAACTTAATAAGATACAAATTTTGTGAAATAATGTCATACGAGTTACGACAAACTTACTCCCTAGACCGCGATTTCTGTAAACTATACGAAACTTGGGGGAACTAAAATGAAAATAGACCGCGATAAAATCCGTAAAAGTAGTTTCGTTTCCTACTGGACTTTAACATTGTTACCAATTATAATAGTAAGGCAGTTCGCCGCAAAGACTTCAAAGTCCAAAATGCCCTTTGTACTTCAAAGAGTACAATTATCGTAAACGGAAAAATTGTGGTTATAGCCGGCTTAGGATTTATTCTACGCTATAAGGCTAGGACTAGGGTTGCCAGGAGTCCGGATAAGGCCGGACGTAGTTAGGCTTTTTGTTTGCGTGTCCGGCCAAAATATATAGTGTCCGGTTTGTCCGGATTTTATTAGGATTTTTACATTTCGCAAACGATGCCAATGAACGGACATTTGATTTATTTATATACAATTTTATTGGTGAAAATCAAAGGCTCGATTTTTAGGGTTCCGTAAACCGTAATACTTAAGGAACCCTTATAGTTTCGCTCTGTCCGTCTGTCTGTGTGTCTGTCTGTCTGTCTGTCTGTCCGCGCCTCTAGCTCCTGTAATTATGAATATAAATTTATGAAATTTGGTGCAGTTATAGATTGTGTATAGATCACGGTATCGGGATCATAAAAAAATAATAATTTTATATTTTAGGAGTAGCTCTCCATACATGTGAAGTGGGGATGAAAAATATTTTTTCACTCTACCCCATCGTGTGGGGTATCGTAGAATAGGTCTTTTAAAATAAAGGCATGGTTTCATACGTTACTTTTTTATAAAGTTGACCATTTTCGAGTAATCGGCCTCCAAAGTAGTTTGCAAGTTGGTCCCCCCCCCTAGCATTTTTAAGCTATAGGAGATAGAAACTTGCAAATTTCCATGCTGATAGATCGTGCTAAAAACTCTTTAGGAAAACTATTTTGAACAAAATCGCATCATAATTTCTATTTCTATATAAAAACAAATTAACATATTAAAGCAAATCTATAGAAAAACAAATTAACATATTAAAGCAAATCAGAATAATTATACATCATGTGAAATTATCATTTAAAATAATGTTTCAAAACTGGTTGCAAAATTAAAAAAAAACTGAAATTAACAATTAATAAAAATAACTTAAATTAATAATAAATAAAACATGCTGTCGGGTTTGAACCTACATCCAAGGACAAACACTATGATTAACTGAGCTACAGTAATTATACTGATTATTGCGAATTTACGTTTCTTTACCAGAATTAGAGCTAAGTTTTGAAACACGTAAAATTTTAATTAATAATTAATTTTACGAATATTATGTGCCTCTTTTACCAATTATTACAATAATTTAATAACACTAAAAACACATGAATATAATTATGTTATCAATTACCATAGTATTATTGTTTTTTATTATAATTTAATACCTACCTTTAATATTAAAAGCTTCAATTTGCTAGTAACTTTACGAAAACTAGGTATATGGCGCTACTCTCCTGTTTAAATCGTGGATTGTTTTTGAAAAATAATACTAGATGTCGCTGTGTTATTGGATTTAAATTCTGTATCACGCTATCGAAAACCTCGCTGATATGTATAACGTCTCAGGTGTCGCGCTTTAAAGTTTTTATAAGTATCTGGTTGTATTCTTCGTACCTACTTTGAGGTCTCGCTAGAGTGCGCTAGAGTAAACATTTTCTTTGATTGTGATAGGCGATATCGTAATAGACTAAAATAATATGCTCAAATGTTATGTGATTAGCGAAATGCGAATATTAAAATTAGAAATCGAATAAAACTTATTCTTAAAGAACATCTGGTTACTATTCACTTATATATATTTTGATTATTAATCAACATTCAACATTTACGGAACCCTCCTTAGACATGTCCTGACATGCTCTTGGTTAGGTTTATAAATTATTTTACATCCGTATTTATTAATACTGAGACAAAATATTCAAGAATGTAAGGTGTCCGGCCTTTTTACCCAAATGTCCAGCCAAACTGGTTGGTCTGTCCGGCTATTAGGTTTGGCGACCTGGCAACCCTAGCTGGGACTATATTGTCCGGAATCTGTAATGCCGGGGAAAATCCAGAGCACTGAAAATAGAACTCTGGAAAATAGAGCTGAAAATCGAACACACGACTATCGAGTCAAATGTCTATGTCATATATGACAGCTTAACACTCGACAGTTTGATTTTCTGCTCTTTTGTATTAGCATTTAGCACCTAGGTCTATTTTCAGTGCTTTTCTTTCCGGGCCCGCTGGGTTCCGGATCATATAATTTCAGCCTAAGTGTTGATTTGTATCAGCATTATACAGTACCTACCTATACAGTCGCTAAAAACGAATATTAGTAATTTTATCGTCCTTGTAACCTGTTTCTTCTGTGTACTTAGAATAGGATAGGCATATCATTAATTTCAGAAGTATGACAATATATTGTTATGCACGTTAGCACGTTTGCTGTTAGCAGACGGATCAATGGCGGGGGTCAATTTTTGTAAATATGAACGGTTATTTCGTGTTTGGATTTTCAGGAAGGCCCTATCGCGCGCACACGTATTGACGCATACGGGAATGAATCAGCACGTGGACCAAAACGAGATTTTATCGAAAATTGTTTATGAAGAATAGTAGGCTTCTGATATCGAGCCTCAAAATACGAGATAGGTTACGTTACCTTCGCGTCTCGAACGTGCATAGCGGCATGAAGCAATAAATTGGCACATTAGAGCCATCGCCTCGTAATTGATCGGGGTAGAGTCAATAGGTATTAGGCGGGCTAAGAGCTTGTTCACATGTCTACGTCACGGCCGCGGCGTCGTCAACGTAAACGATAGCACGGTGCGTTGCCGCGTCGGATTAGATTACGGTATAGTTTTTTAAATTTGCCAACCCCAAATTTAAAAAACCATAATTTGAAGTTGAAAAAACCAGGACAATTCAGTTTAAAAACAGGACGCACAGGATAGAGTTGCAGCAGTTAGTGAAATACGTTTTATAATGCAGCTGCTAATAATATTTTTTTCATAAAAGTATTTGAATAAGATTAAATGACAAAGAAATATTTTAAAATTAGCGTACGAATTTTTAAATACATGACTATATCAGGGCGCTTTAAAAACCCAGGACGCTGCTTGGAAACTATCAAGGACAGTCCAGGACTCTGTATAAAATCAGGACATGTCCTGGGAAAACAAGACGGTTGGCAACCCTATAGTATGGTAACGTCGCCGCAGAACGCCGCAGCATATACCGGAATTCAAGGCACGGCGAAGTGAATTTGCACGTTATAGCAATCTATGATCGCGACGGAGACACGAGTCGGAGGTATGATACCGAATACGGACTGAAGAACATATCTGGACCCACCTTATCGATACGATGGATCGGAGCGTACCTGTGTCTGTACTTCGTACCGAGTCGCTGTACCACCGTACCGTACTGTCCAAATTGCCGTTCTTGATTCGCGACAGCTATTCAAGTCGTACTTGTGACTTATACATAAAAGAAAATAATATCTGGACCCAGCTTTATGTCAAAGCACCGTGCCGCGACACCGCATACTTTCACGTTGACGCCGCCCGTCGTGATGTAGACAATGGACTTGTGGACAAGCCGTAAGGGCTTACTGCCGTTTACTGCCGCGCGTCTGTCTAATCAGCGGGAATAGTGTGAAATGGGGAACATTTTGAAAGTGTTACTAATTCCGCAGAGTTTTTAATGTTGTTCATGGCGTTCAATAACTGAAGTATCTGGGTGACTGGAGTTCTAGTAGATTAAAAAAAACGAGCTCGTCTCGGGAGTCTCGGGACGCCCGGCAGAAGTGATAACTTAAACTTATCTCAACAAGAAGTTAGGAGACCGTATTGTATAGAGAAATAAAAAATAATAGTGCGAAAAAAAATATATAAAAGAAACGGAAATAAAAAGAAAAATATTTTGCCTGACCGAGATTCAAACCCGAGACTAATTGGTCAAAATCCAAGTGCCTACGTAACTGCACTACGCGTATCTGACATAAGTATTCGAAATTACTTATATCTTATTTGACGCCGTAACGCGTTGCAGAACAAAGCGGTTTACCTTCCGTAAAAAAAATGATCTGACCAGGATTCGACCCACCACATTCCAAATTTCAGAACAACCCAAAAATTGTACACGCGCATACCAAACTGCCAATCGGACTGACATACTAGAGTCGAAATTATTGATTCTCGTATAATGTTGCACGACGAAAGGAAACGTGTATAACTTAAAAATTAGCAGTTTCCTTAGTTAATAGTGTAAGTACTAGCTTAATCGACATTTCTCTCCTAAAACTCCTCTAAATTTCATGGTAATACCTGAAGCAGTTTCCGAAATTCCTTTTATATATTTACCTATAATCTATACATATGTTACAGTCATTGTGATTAAATAGCTATTATACATAATGACTGGTCATTATATATAATAACGATATTGTCTAGTTAATGTGATAAATTAATCACTTTGTCCGGATATTATTCATAATAGTGGGTCAAAGTTAGCTAAAGTAATAAACACGATTCAACTTAGTGATGCAATAGAACTCTGCTTCTGCTTCCGCGGAAGTTCTGCATATCTTTTCACTTTCGTTTCCGTTTCTGGTTCCGCAAACTTTATAACAGACCTCTAAACGGAAGTTTACAGGGAAGAGAGGTAAAGTTTGGCTGGCTATAAAAATTTATTTTATTAAAGGTACGCGCACATTATGCCGGGCCGCAGCGTGCCGGGGCGGAGCGCAGCGCAGCGCAAAATGCTAACCTAGCACACTGGTGACGGGCCATTACTTGAAATAATAAAGAAGGGTCTGCATAAAACAAATCCGCTTGCTATAGCACACTGCTGACGGGGCGCAGCAGGGCGGGGCAGGCCGCAGCGCATGGACGCAAATCCGCCTCATGCGAGCCGCTGCGGCCCGACACAGTGTGCGATACATCATACAAATTGTATGAAAGCGATTTAAGCGGATTTTTGCACTCCGCCGCGGCACGCTGCGGCCCGGCATAATGTGCACGTACCTATAAGGGTATAAATCCGAGGTTGGTCCCGTTTTCACTAAAGTGGTGACCTGATGATCACAAAAGCTTTGATCAGAACTCCTTAATCTTTAAAGATACGCGTTTGAAAATTTCGACATTGTTCAAAGAACTGCAAGCATAATATGCCATTAAGTAACTTACAGTTATTATCATCATCATCTTATTCACAATACCTAATGGAAGCTTGGCGCATATTCAATAATTATATTATATTCGATTGTTTATTTAAAACGTTCTGAAAATATTTTAATAATAATTTAACAAATATTTAAAAAGTAAAATTATTATTAAAAAAAAAACTTTATAAAGATCACAATAAAATTGTATCTATGACAATGTTATTATAATTCTTATAATAAACATTATAATTATTATTAAATAAAGGCAGATTGAAATACAATTTTATAATCTTTACCTGTACCTACTAGTTTTATTACTTTATCCAATTATTCGAAGATATTATATAGAATTGCCAGTCAATGTGATTAATTCTGTGTCATTTATCACTTTGTCTAAATTAAGTAGACATTATAAATAATGGCTGGATAGTATATATAATATCCGGATTTATTACTTTGGCTGTAACACATACATACATGATTAGCTCCTTTAAAGTTTTACACTAAGCAGCCGACTAATGGTAAAAAGATTTTTTTAAGGCAACAATGCTTGATTTACTGACGTGATTAGAGTTTACACACCTTCAATTCTGTCAATAAAAACCGTTTATTAAATTATGAAAAAGACGTTTTAAGAAAAAGATAGAGGTTAGAACACAGAGGACATTTCTCGACGCCCTTCGTGTCTCTGTCTTGAGAAAAAATATTTTCAACAACATTCTGAATTTCTCTGGCAAACACAACAACACGTAATTGTATGATCAAATATTTTCCCTCCGTTTCACATTGACGACAACATATCATATTAGCGTTGAAAATGCCGGCTGCAAAAGATTCCCCAAATACGGCCAAAACTAACGTTTTTGGACCTCATCCAGAAACTCCACGCCAAAGGAGTCCTGCCGTTTATTTGCTAAGAACGTGGTCGTTTACAATTAGTAAATCTAGTGGGCTTAATGAAAATCTATGTGTACTTTAAAGTTTTTAATTAAAGGCGGAAAATTATCTTTATTATCGCTTGCTCTATTTCTACTAGCATTAGTTCAATAATTTACATTAATTTATGACCTTTGTTTGTTCAATATGAGATGGTTTTTATAATAATTAACCTATGATTTTATTATTTATTTTACTATTACCTAGGTAGATACCCATTACTGGCCAAAGTTAATTTTTCTTATTTATAATCTTATATATTATAAAACTCTCGTGTTTGTTACGGAACTCGCTCGAAACGGTTAGACTGAATTTTATAAAATTTTGCAGATTTATTTTAGTAGATTGTTAACTATATTTTTTATTAGATTAGTGATAGGTGTGACCCGTGCACCATGTGCACCAAACAATTATTATTTTATTTTATTCAGTGTTAAAAACAAATATTATAACCTTAGGGTTTTACTTATTATAAACCTTACCTTTTCACCCTTCTAACATCTAATCCCCATAAATTGTTAGCGTTATTAGTACTGCAATAATCTTCAACCCTCAGCTATCGATAACGCGGTGTAGGTTGTTTGTTTAATAACAGTTCGTAAAACACAAATAGTCGTTAACAGGTAGACAGATTTTTTGATGGTAAGTGATTATCATCTTCCATGGATAAATGCTACACTGAGGAATTACAAGTACATTTCCTCAGTCACTATGCTAAAATAACGCAAGCGTCGCGTCGCCTGACACGCCGACTGACATCTAATGCTGTGACGTTCCCCGCCAAGCTGGCACATTCGTGCTGAAACATGACTGTCTCACGGCAAGAATTATCCAAATATTTATACAATTTTAATACCCATTTCTTATAATTTTCCCAGGGCCACCTACAACGCTCTAGAAGCTGCCTCCATCAAGATCACCATCGACCTCCAGGATAAGGAGCAGTCCCTGGACACAGACACGCGCGCCCTGGAGATGAGGAGCGCGCTGGAGACCAAGCGGCCCCAGGGCACCGACAGGAACCTCGTGTTGGCCAAGATTGAGGATGAGGTACCGAAGGTGGAGATGTGACGGATGATCCGTGATGGCAATTTTTATGAATGATTATTTTTTATTTTGATAAAACTTTTAGATGCAATTTTTGGTTTTGGTTGATTTGGAGAATACATTTTTGACATGTTTTTGGTGTTGTTTGTTTATTTTTAGTAGTAGTAGTCTTGGAGTAGCTTTTATCGTAAGAAATTGCTACTTACTTATTTAAAAGCTAAAATGTAGAGTTCCTAAAAGATACAGTCAACACAGATATTATTGTAAGTTAGGTATACGTACAATTACGGACTCCTAATGAATAAGTAGTACGGCACGACTTATACTACAGATTAAAGGGAAGGAATATCAAATTAAATCGCATGCTTCACTATGTAGCTTACAAAATAAGCTTGCAATTTGATTTTATATTTTTACCCTGTGATAATATAAGTACGTCGTCGATATGTACCTAAACAAACGTGATATACCAATGTTCGTGTTAAACCAACCTTGAAAATTTTTAAATTCGTGAGATCTGGCAGATTTTTGACACGACAAGGACCACCGGGCTACCGAGCGCCGCCTGGTGACAGAAAATTCTTATTGACCGTTTTTGATACCACCAGATGACGCTTTGTGTGCGTTGTGCCTGCCTCCTAATAGCAGAAAAAATATCAAATACCCTCATTAATTTATTAGTATTAAGTACATTTGTTTAATAAAAGGTATACACGTAAATGGGCATTTTGTCGTTTACATTACCCTGTAAACTGGGGCTGCCAACCCCAAATTAAAAAAACCAGTATTTGAAGTTGAAAATAACCTAACCTAACCAAGAGCATGTCAGGACATGTCTAAGGAGGGTTCTGTAACTATAAACGCGTAATATGCTTTTTTTTAATTTACTCCAAAAGTTACTGTCCGATTTGGTTCACAATAATTTTCCTAAAGAGTTTTTAGCATGATCTATCACCATGGAAATTTGCAAGTTTCTATCTCCTATAGTTTAAAAATGCTAGGGGGGGACCAACTTACAAACTACTTTGGAGGCCGATTACTCGAAAATGGTCAACTTTATAAAAAAGTAACGTATGAAACCTTACCTTTATTTTAAAAGACCTATTCTACGATATCCCACACGATGGGGTGAAAAAATATTTTTCATCCCCACTTCACATGTATGGAGAGCCACCCCTAAAATATAAAATGATTATTTTTTTATGACCCCGAAACCGTGATCTATACATAATCTATAACTGCACCAAATTTCATCAATTTATATTCATAGTTACAGGAGCTAGAGGCACGGACAGACAGACAGACAGACGAACAGAGCGAAACTATAAGGGTTCCTTAAGTATTACGGAACCCTAAAAACCAGGACAATTAATCAGTTTAAAAACAGGACGCGGTAATGAAATTGCAACATTTAATTTAATGAGTTAAATGAAATACGTGTAATGCTAATTGTTATACTTTTTCATAAAAATATTTGAATAATATTAAATTCCAAAAAAAATTGTAAAAGTGGGCCGCGAATTTTAAAATACATGACTTTATCAGGCGCTTTAAAGACCCAGGACGGTGTTTGAAACTATCCAGAACACCTCAGGACACTGTAAATACCAGGTCATGTCCAGGGAAAATAGGATGGTTGGCAACCCTACTGTAAACTAGTGTCCCTTGCACACTAATAATAATAATAAGACATTTATTAAAGAAAGTTTGAACATTACACTACACAACTACATTAGATTAGGTAAGAATTAATTACAGATTTGCTAAGGGATAGGTAGGTGGTGTAATGCTCAAACCAATGAAAAGGAGTATACTCAGGTAAATAACTGAGGAATACCACAAGAATACCATACCAATTTTTGCCAATTATGCTACTTGTAACGACCTCTGTAGCAGTGGTTAAGTGCGTTGGTGCTCAAGCCGGGGTTCAAGGGTTCGAATCCTGCCGAAGGAACAAAAAGTTTCTACTGTGTTCCTGGGTCATGGATGTGTATTAAATATGTGTTTAATATAATTAAACATACTTCTCGTTGTCTATGTAACACAAGTTGTTCGAGTAGGTACTTTTTTATTTATTTAAATACTAGCTGTTGCCCGCGGCTCCACCCATGTAAATATAGTATCCCTCGAAAACACTGTATTTTATCGGGATAACAGTAGCCTATGTTTTAATCTAGAGCCTAGACTACTACCATACTAAATTTCATCAAAATCCGTTCAGTAGTTTTTGCGTGAAGGGGTAACAAACATGATGGATGTTTGTTTACTCACAAACTTTCACATTTATAATATTAGTAGCATAAATGGCGTCGGCTTATAACCATTTGCCAGTGTCAAGTTAAAAAGGCGGGAAATAGAATTTTCATTAAATTCTCAACACTGTATTTCTAAATCGTCAAGTCCGAAGTCTAGTCAAAGTCTAATTAAATAGTCAGTTCAGTCAATGAGTCAAGTCAGTGGATTCAGTCAATGAGTCAAGTCAGTGGTTAGACGAGGCTGGTTGAGGCAAAAAGTGTCTCCAGTTAAATGGCCCCACTTTTAAGATTTTGGGGCCATTTTGAAATTCGATGTATGGTGAAAACAAGATGGCTAGCTTTACAGAAGCTTCTCTCCAAAAGTTGGAGAGAACACAAAATAGCATGCTTTTTGAGATTGTACCACTTGCAACTCGTGCACGTTAACGAATATTTATGGTTAATATTAACACATTAATATCGAAATAACGCAAATTTATGGAAGAAATTCAAAATTACAACGTCACTCTTCCAGAAGCCCGCCAAAACCCGAGTAATGTACTTACCACGGGGCCAGATTGACGTGGTGTGATGTGAAGAGAGACCATAGATAAAAAAGCAAGCATTAAAAATAAAAAATGCGAAACATGAAAATAAACTGCCGCATAAAAATACTTTACAACCAACTCCAACATTCTTTAAGTTGTTAAACAAGCCATAAAAATATTAAAAGCTTTACAACTGAAATATCTCATCTCCTTAAAAGTCTTAAAGCATCAAAATTTATTTTTCGAAGATGATCCTGTCATAAAATTTCTAACAGCTAGTAACATTATTTTTGTGTTTTTACTCTGCCATCTCTACAATGTGTTTGCTATGAGTGCCATCTATGTTTTATTGTGGTAATTAAGTTGCCTATAAAACAGTTGACGAATGCCGATTCAGGTGGCGCTTTTTATAATATTTAGTTATGTCACCGTAAAATTGTAAAAACCGTTAGATTGTAATAAAAGTAGTGAAATCGTAAAATATTGATAGACTTCCGAAGCGAATATGCTGCCTATAATTTAACACTTTATTTTTCGTTACAGTTAGATTATAAACATATTATAGTTTTTAATCTTTCGATATATTTTTACAATCTCGTTACTTATTTTACAATCTAACGGTTTTTACAATTTTACGGTGACAGTTATAAACAAAATAAGCTTTTAAGCGAGAGCATAATTAGTACATATAGAGTAGCTGACTGACTAATAATTTAAAGCGCGTATTCCACCTCACTACATTTAGACGTCCTAAATGATTCGGCCACTAAATTCAGACACGTGCTATAGTATTTCGATGACCTCTGTGGCTCAGTGGTTAGCTTCTTGGCGCTCAAGCCGGAGGTCGTGTTTTCAAATCCCATCGAAAGGACTAATTATTTTTCCTTGTTGCTGGGTCTTGGATGTGTATTAAATATGTGTATTATATAATGAAAATCTTAAATAGAAGTATTGTATAAAAGTATTACCTAAATATATTTCCGTTGTCTGGCACCTGTGATGCAAGTTCTTTCGGTTACTTAGTAATTGGTATAGGACCAGATTGACGAGGTGTGGAAGCGTTCATAGATACATTTTTTTTTAATGAAATAGGGGGGCAAACGAGCAAACGGGTCACCTGATGGAAAGCAACTTCCGTCGCCCATGGACACTCGCAGCATCAGAAGAGCTGCAAGTGCGTTGCCGGCCTTTTAAGAGGGAATAGGGTAATAGGGGAGGGTAGGGAAGGGAATAGGGTAGGGGATTGGGCCTCCGGTAAACTCACTCACTCGGCGAAACACAGCGCAAACGCTGTTTCACGCCGGTTTTCTGTGATCCCGTGGTATTTCTCCGGTCGAGCCGGCCCATTCGTGCCGAAGCATGGCTCTACCACGTAGCAAAAGAAAGTACTAAGTTATGAGGAAAAAAGATATTTTATGTTATTATAAATAAATTTCAGGACTGACCATTGAACTTGGCACCCATTTAGATCTCACTTCTTTTGTCAACTAAGGCATATTATATCACATTATTGAACTTGGCTCTCATTTCACATTTATGTTTTTGATAGGATAAATGACTATCAGTGATAACTTGCGTGTTGATAAAGAAGAGTGCAGTGTAATTTAGTAAGATAGAAAAAGTGTACTATACAGTGTACGTGTAGTAATTAAAACCATAATTATCATGGAAGACGTAGAATCGGATTCCAGCTGTCCTGATGAGAATCCATGGCCACATTTGACTTCAACATGTTAATGTTCATGAAGAGGAATATGCACCTTAGGCCGAAGATTAAATCACACATTAGAATAGGCAATCGGACTAATTTTTTTTTATTGCATAAATGAATAGTACTCTTAAATATGAGTAACTTCTCAGAAGAAACCGTATATCAAAAGTCAATATTTTCAAAGGTACAGCGATTTGTATAAAAAATTTCGCGAGCCTCCAAAAAACGCTACATACTAAAGTCGACCTACAAGTGACGTCACTTGTAGGTTATAGTATATGAAGTATGAAGTATATGGCTGCAGGAATATATTTGTAAATATCTCCGATATTTGTGCGTTTAATGTTGTATATGACGTCGAATGTTTTTGTATATGACGTGAGTCAAGTGATGATGTAGGTTTTGTTTACCAATTTCGCAAAAAAAAATTTTTTTTTTGGTATAAAGACTTGCGAAATTTTGTATACAAATCGCTGTACCTTTGAAAATATTGACTGTTGATATACGGTTTCTTCTGAGAAGTTACTCATATTTAAGAGTACTATTCATTTATACATACATACATATAATCACGCCTGTTTCCCGTAGGGGTAGGCAGAGACCACTTCTTTCCACTTGCTACGATCCTTACATACTTGTTTTGCTTCATCCACTTTCATTATTCCCTTCATACATGCTCTTCGGTTTAGGGTACTCTTGACCTGGCCTTTTTTCAAGACGTCCCCGATTTGGTCTTGGAACGTCCGCCTAGGTCTACCCCTTCCAACACTTCCATTCACACTCGCATTATACACTTTTTTCGTCAATCGTTCTTCATTCATTCTCTCAACATGGCCAAACCATCTCAGCATACCTTTCTCAATTTTTGTCACTACATCTTCTTTCAGACCATAACGTTTCCTTATCTCACTATTTCTTATCCTGTCACCCAGTTTAACTCCTATCATGCTTCTTAATGCTCTCATCTCAATTGCATTTATTCTGCTTTCATGTTTCTTCTGCCATACCCAACTTTCACTTCCGTACATGAGTGTCGGAACCAACACCCCCGCATGCACAGCCAAACGAGCCTTGTTAGACACCTTCCGACTGTTCATAAAGGAGTGCAAAGCTCCATTCACCATGTTTCCTGCATTCACTCTTCTTTCAATATCACTCTCACACTTTCCATCTTTTGTAAACTTTGAACCCAGATACACAAAATCATTCACCTGTTCAACGATTAACGTTAACTTGCGTTAATTCTTCTAAAATGTAACGCTTTAACGTATAACGAAGCTAACTTTTTTGTAACGGATTAACGATTAACGAAGTAAACTATTTGATTAACGGTGCCCAGCTATGGTCATACGTGACAAAATCCTAAATAAGTGTCGAATAGCTTATTCGGAAGTTTTGTCCTGCTTACTTGACATCCAGCGACAGAGACATAACATGCAAATAAGCTATCTAACAACTACTTACCAGAAGGTTCAGTGAAACATGCCCTTAATATGGTGAAACATTAAAAACTGTTGTCATTTGGCTCGCGTTCAAACTGTATTGCACTGAACAATTCATTATTAAATTAAGTATAATTTGTCAAGACATTTTTTTCAGTCTAGAAAATTACGATTTATTTCCAAATATACCTTTTAATGTCACATACATTTACCTACTTTAAAGCTACATTCTAATTTAACTCGAAACTGATTATTAGGTGTTATAATCGTGTGTTTCTAAATAATTTTAGTAAGCAACGTGCAGTAAGCTAGCGTGGTAGAGTACAGCTGCCGTCCTCAAACTAAAATGCGGTTAAATGACAAAAATAGTTTTTGTGGTAGAGCTAAAAAACGCAGGATAATTTTGAAATTGATTCTAGAAATTTTCTATAAACAATTTAACAACATTAACATGTTGTCATAAGACATTCATGATAACATTAACAATTGTTTATGTACAATCACTAGCATAAATTTCAAAATAATCCCGTGTTTTTAGCTCTACCTCAAAAACTCTTTTTGTCATTTAATCGCCTTTTAGTTTGAGGACGGCGGACAGATAGTTCCCACCAGTACTTAATAATATCTAATATAGACCCAGCACACTCAAAATATTGGTAAAAATTCTGTCACAGTTCAAATATTAATAAAAAAATTGTGAATTATAAATACTCGTGAATACTTTAAACGAGCTAATCTTATACAAATAATCGTAATCTCTGAAACGGATGTTTCCATGAAATTTTATGCAGGGAGTTTTGGGGGAAAACTCGATCTACCTAGGTCTTAACTCTTATCCCTGAAAAATGCGCATTTATAAAAGCTTTTATTTAACTTGCAATGTATGTATGTTTTTTCTTTCGCCGTGCAAGTGCAACATTACATCAATAATTTTGACTCTAATATGTCAGTTCGATTGGCAGTTTGGTATGCGTAAGTAACAGTTTAACTAGGTATGTATAATTTTTGCGTTGTTCTCCAATTCAGGCTTCAGACTTCAGAGTGTGGTGAGTTCGAAGTTCGAACCCCGATAATTATTTTTGTGATTTTTTATTTTATTTACTAGACCTTAGCAAAGCAATCCATGAAGAAGATACCTATGGCGAATGACAAACGACAGTATTTATGTTTTTTCAATAACTAAGTAACAGACCATTTATGAAGATGACGGAAATAAAAAGAGCGGAAAACAAAAACTTGGGGAATACAAGGGAAGAGTACAATTTTATTTTATGATATAATTTTGGGACTCGGTCGTAGATTCCAGTCGTAAACTTGCATTACTATATAATACGTTTCCTAATAAAAAGTTTACTTTACGGTGTTAATAAAAAGATTTAGTACAATCACGACGTTTACTATAAGCTTTTACATAGTTTTCAGTTTGTACTTTTATGCATCCAATGGGATTGTTCATCCATAAACAGAGATTGGAAACTGGGAAATGCATAGGAACCCCTTTTTTTGAAGTGAAAACCTCTTTAGCCTTTAGCGGCGTTGTGCACTTTTCTTGGGATGGGTAAAAAATGTTAAACTTACGTCAGGACACGTGACCTGATCGAAAATTCGTAAGATGCAACTTGCAACTGTTTGCTGTCTAGTTTTCTTACGCGAGCATAGCATAAAATTATTTTAGTTCGTATCTTTTAACCTAGATGGCGGTTTTTCTTAGTTCCCTGACGCGAGCATGAAACTATTTTAGTTCGTATCTTTTAACCTAGATGGCGGTTTATCCAATCTAATGTTCAAGTTTTCACTTCTGCCGGCACTTTCGGAGTGCAACCCGTTGTTTTTTTTTTTCTTGGGGAAATATTTTATGGATTCCCGGCGGACTGAGGATGGTCACCGGGCCGGGGTATGTGGGACTCTCCCGGGCGCGAGGTGAGGAACGCACCCGGGGTTACCGCACTAAAACCCGAAAGTGCCTCCTTCTCCGCTATGCTACTGGGCCGCCTATTCGCCTGAGGCGATAGCTCCAGCGACCATGCATATGGTTCCCCCTATGAAACTTGAAGTAACATAACATGAAATACTATCTTTTGCCCTATCCCACGGGAACACTGTACTTTTTCGGGATAAAATGTGTGCCTATGTGTTATTATAATACAGAGCTTAAACTACGACCATGCCAAATTTTATCAAAATTGGTTTAGAAGTTTTTGTGGGAAAGAGTCACAACATCCATGCATCTATCCATCCATCTAACCATCCATCCCTCTATCCTTACAAACTTTTTGAAGTTCTATAATAATGATGGAGTCATCTAAATACAATTAAAAGGCAAACCTGACTGACTCATCTATCAACGCACAGCCGAAACTACTGAACGGATTTCGCTGAAATTTTGCATACAGATAGTTGTAATGACGTAGGCTTAGAAAGGATTTTTTTGAAAACCCCTAAGGGGGTAAAATAAGGGATGAAAGTTTAAAACCTAATTTTACGCGGGCGGGGACGCGGGCAATGAATGCTAGTAAGTATAATAATATAACGGAACGAGTTACAAGTTACAACATACCTTTGGGAATCGTTCGGTCGGTACTTAAAATCCAGCAGACCAGTCTCCGAGTTCCAATGGTTTAGAGCTTGGCTCTCGTTGACACAACAAATAGTGTTGTTTTCATGTCTGGTTAGGACAATGCAGGGTGATCACCAGATTATCTGATAAAATAAGATGATCCATGTGTCGGAAGGGCATGTAAAAAATCGGTTCTGCTCTTGACCAGTGGTAAGACCAGTCGTGTTGGTCACCCGTCCCACTATGTTTCCAGAGTAGAGGAAGAGAGTTCTCTTGCGTATTTCGCACACACTTGGGCACTATAAAAATAACTCCTGCGCAACTGGTACGATTTCAATGAAACCGGCTACCGTCACCGAAATCGGTGTGGGTCGCAGCCCGTAGGGTGTTAAAAGTTAACAAAAATATCGTCTTGACATTTTAACATTGCTTTCCGCAGTATAATAATAATTAGACTCCTCATCTAATTGACAAAATTTTCTGAAATCATGATGGCGTAACTTTTTCTTGTATAAAGATTTTGTCATACAAGAAAAAATCAAATGTATCTACCTACCTAGAAATTTTGTAAAATACCGTTTTGGAATCATTCGTCGTAACAGTAAATTAAATGTAGAGATACACTACAATATGTATGTAGTTATAACTTGTGTTAGATACTTGCTTGCTAGAAACGTTGCATGTGATCTAACTAAAGGGCTTACAATAGGTTCTATTTCAAAAAAGAAACTACACTAATATTAGGTTGGGGAAAAAGTTTCTTCGCATTTTATATAAAAATTCAAAAGGTTTTTTTATAAAGTTTATTTACAAGTGACTAAAGTATATAGGTGCCATTTTGTTCGATAACTTTTTGCCATCTTGTTGGTAGGTACATGATCCCATTGCTATAAAATTTTTGGGGCTTCTGATGAAAAAACTGCGACAAGTGGTTTTGGCAGTCCTCTTGTGATGTCAACCTGACACTGCCTAAAGAATTCTGCAGCGACCGAAACAGGTGGAAATCTGAAGGTGCAAGGTCAGGACTATACGGCGGATGCATTAACACCTCCCAGCCAAACTCCCGTATTTTTTTCTGAGTGGCTAAAGATGTGTGAGGTCTAGCGTTATCATGGTGAAAAACCACACCCCTTTAAAAAAAGCAAAGAAGCTTTAATCTCATCAGTTGTTCGCAGTACAGTTCAGAATTGATGGTCCTGCCTGGCGGTAACAGCTCATAATGAATAATGCCCTTCCAATCCCACCACACACACAACATCACCTTGTTGCGAGTTAACCCGGGTTTCGCCACAGTCTGTGAAGCCTGACCGGCCTTTGACCACGATCTTTTTCGCACGTTCTTGTCGTACGTGATCCACTTTTCATCACCAGTTATCAGCTTCTTCAAAAATGGTTCGGTTTCATTACGTCGTAATAAAGAATCACATATGAGTACACGGTTCATTAGGTTTCTTTCAGTGAGCTCATGAGGCACCCAAATATCGAGCTTTTTTGTGTACCCAGCTTTTTTCAAATGCGCCAAAACCGTTTTGTGGTCAATCCCCAGTTCTTCAGCTACATCGTAACTACTAATATGCCGATCTTGCTCCACTTTTTCAAAAATGGCAACAGTTTTGTCCGTAACAGGGCGACCAGAGCGACGTGCATCTTTGATATCAAAATTTCCGGATTGAAAACGCTTAAACCAAATTTGCGCTACTCTCACAGATACTGCATTAGGTCCATAAACATCACAAATTTTTTTCGCGGCTTGTGTTGCATTTTTACCTTTTTTGTAATAAAATTTTAAAATGTATCAAAATTCTTCATAAGAATCACTAATTTTAACAATAAGAAAAACAAATGAAAATCTCAAATTTACCTAATTTGAATTTGGAATTGTCTTCTGTAAAATTAAAACTTTTTAATGATACCAAAATCAGCCAGATACAATTGGTATAGCCCAAGATATTTTATGACAAGTTCATACATACTATAATGCGAAAAGACTTTTTCCCCAACCTATTATTATAAAGATGAATGATTGTTTTTTTTTTTTTATTGAGTAGGCTCCGAAACTACTGGACCAATTTGAATAAAATTTGGCACAATTATAGTGTAGATCACGGAGAAATACGTTTGCTATTTACTGCGGGAAAGTATATGGTTCCTGTGGAACTTTTTATCGCGCACGATGTAGCGGGCATCATCTAGTTAGAAAATGAAACAAATATATTCAGGAGACAATCTTCTAGCATCCATTAGAGGAATCGAATTATCTAATGTATTAAGCCTGCTGTTTTAAGACACGGTTTGTTAAACCGAATGTAATGTTTTGGTATAAAAAGCCATCCATCTAGGAGATCGTCACATTCCAAGTCCAGCTCATCATCTCATCACATCACCAAGAACAGAAGACAAACGGGTAAGACCTTTACTTTAATATTTTAGGCTAAAATATTACAATCGTCGTAATTTTTTCGAAGATATTGCTATAAATTTTATATATTTACTCATTGTAGATATATTCGTGAACGCGATAATCAATGAAAATATTTATGTGGTCGCATCGCATCGCATTTCCATCATCCGACATCCGATATCGGACATCGAATCGTATATATTATTATAGATATATTATAGATATTATTATTATATTATATAGTGGGAAACATGCCGATGACATAAGACCGTTTTCCAGTGCGATATTGGATACCCGAATGATAGAAAAACGCTCTAAGGATTTATGCCTCGACAAAACAATCACCCTAACATTTTCTCTCATACATATCCGTAGACTTGATAAGGACGACAAGAAAAGGATATAACACTAGATATTGTTTTGTCGTCCTTATCAAGTTTGTGGAGATGTGTAAGACAGAAAATGTCGCTGCAAAAGTTTGTTTCCCGTGTCAAAATGGGAGTCGCACCGTTTTCAAATTATACGATCCGATATCGGATCGATGATAATAAATCGGACCAACAATGAGAATTCGAACCGATAATGAGAATTCTTAGAGACTTGATATTAGAGATCTGATAAAAATCAAAATGTTTTATTAGCTTTTCTCATAGATGAATAATTGGTCTCGCTGGACGAGCGCCCAGCGAGACCAATCATTAGTGTATGGCTTTTCTCTATCAATATCTGATCCTTTTCGACACAACAATTAACATATTTATTTAATGAAATTTAAAAATTAATATATTCATAACTGCACGTGCGTCAGAAGAATGAACTCCAAATTGTCTTGTGATTTCATATACGGAAATCGAATCAATCTTGAGACTCGATTCCGGCAGATTACGCAGGGCTGCTATAACAGAACAGGTTGAACCAGTTACTCTTCCAGACAGTGATATCATTGTCTGACCAGACAGACTGTGGGCTCGCCATGCTTCGACACGAACAGCCGGCCCCGGCTTAACTGTCGCTTTGGCGTTTAATCGAATCCAAATCGCATTGAAACTAAAGAAGTTTGAACTTAAACCGCGTGGTGATAAGTCAAAACGTTTGTTTTAAACTAGAAATAACTGGCTGTTTCCCGCGGGATTACTGTATTTTAACGGGATAAAAAGAGTAGCATATGTTTTAATCCAGAGCCTGAACTACTACCATATCTTTCATCAAAATCCGCTCAGTAGTTTTTGCTTAAAAGAGTAACAAACATCCATTCATCCTCACAAACTTTCACATTTATAATATTAGTAGGATAAGTAAAGTAATTAGAGTTTATATAAGTAGTTTTTTTTTATATAAAAGTTTTTTCATTAGGTAATGAGAAATAAAGAGAAGTAAATTAGAAGTTCAGAAAAGAACTGCGTTTTCCGCCAGTATTGGAATAGTTTTAAATAATTCTTAAAGACAAGGTCGATATTTAATTTCATTTTAATGGTAATAAATTGAATAGTTATCTACTTTTAAGTGAGGAATTTGATTTTCTGCTTAATTTATTTATTTATACTTAGGTAACCTTACATATCTAATACCAGAGTTGAGAAAAGTATGCGCTCTTACCATACCCATGAGTATGCTACACTCCTATATTGTGGCGATTAGCAGAACTATTTGGTTAGGTTAGGCTGCGTACACTATTCGGTTATGTATTTATTATATAAGCTATACAATGTTGCTGTCTTTGTCTGTATTTATTTAAACTTTTTATTACAAATTATTACACCACATTTTTTTTTTAATTTACCCAAAGAGCAGCACATTTTTTATTGAACTGCAAATAAAATTAAAAAAAAAAAGGAAAATTTTGAAATTAGAATATGTTTTTCGGCAATCGTAGTTTTTAGGGTTCCAAGACCTCGCTGTCTCAGCATTACTGAGGTCAGAGACTTCGCTGTCCGTCCGTCCATCGGTCCGTCTGTCTGTCTGTCACTCACCACGCTCGTGATTCGTGAACCGTCATAGCACAGTTGAAACTTTTACTGATGATGTATTTCTATGTATGTACCCCTATAAGAAAATATACTAAAACAGAATAAAATAAATATTTATGAGAGGCTCCCATACAAAGAACGCGATGTTTCGTTTTTGCTCGATATTATTAACGATATGATTTTTTTTGACGATGGAAAACGCTCTAAGAATTTATGCCTCGACAACACAATCACCCTAATATTTTTTCTCTCCTACATATGCGATGTTTTTTCGTTTTTGCTCTATATTATTAACGATATGATTTTTTTTTGCTGTTTTTGTAGTGCTCGATATTAGTATTTATAAGTAGGTAATGGTTTTATAGATAATGGTACGGAACCCTACGTGTGCGCGTCTGACTCGCATTTGAATTATGCTGGTTCTTTTCATACATCGTATGTCTCTTCCATATAAAAAATAATATTGCCCGAATATTCGAATACCAAAAGAGCAAGATTTTCAGTCGAATCATACCATTCTATCGAATCTAGTACAGCCCTAATAAGGAAGCATTTGTTTATTTTTGACATCGCTGCCTAAGGGTCAATTCACACCGAAACCAAACGATACGCGACATGGCGATGGATTTTTAACATAGCTATTCAATATTGAACTTTATTCATTACAAGATACACGTTTCATTGTAAGAGTTCGAATGTGTTGCACCCTCAGATCAAATAAAAAGTATAGATGGACTTCTACGAACAACAAAGTGAAGTCGGTTTTTTATGCATTGTGTGCGTGAGCCGGTGTTGCCATACAAAATTTTCATTAGCCTAGATATTATGTTGGTTAAACTTTCGAATAACATCGGTTTTTTATTTGATCTGAGGTTGCACCACACTGCACAGCGCATGTGCAGCGTTATGACGTCACGTGAAACGTGTATCATTTTGTGCAGTGAATAAAGTTCAATCTTAAATAACTATCTTAAAAACTAGCTGTTTCCCGCGACTCCGCCCACTACCGAACAAGTTCCCGCTCGACCAGGCATAAGATGAAAATCGCTCAACAACGCCGTTGAATAGTGGGCTCGCAAACATACTCACGTGTAAATACGTAGTTCTACCTCATCTGTAGTCGTTGCGGTTACTTCTTTTGCGTTTAAATATTTTGAGGCGTCCTAGTGCAAAGGTAAATGTTTAGAGACTGGTCGAGCGGGAACTTTGTCGGTGGTAGGTACATATACTATCAAGTATCCCGCAGGAACACTGTACCTTTTCGGGATTAAAAGTAGCCTGTGTTTTACTTAAGCTACTACCATACCAAATTTCATCGAAATCCGTTCAGTAGTTTTTGCGTGAAAGAGTAACAAACATCCATCCATACATCCTCACAAACTTTCACATTTATAATATTAAAGTAAGATAAGATAAGATGCAACGCCGCGTATCGTCGTGGTGTGAACTGACCATAAATCTCGATGTACCGGACTGTAGTGCCCTCAGGGCTCAGGTGGTTGCAGGTTGTTTACACTTGGCTTTTAGTCGGCGGAAGTGAAACCTCCTTTGTCCTAAATATGGAGTGACAGAAACCAGTTTTGATTTTTTCTTTTTTTGTTCGACAGTTTTTTTTTGAACGGAAAGCTTGGGAACGTTTCCGTATGCTTATTTGAATATGGAATGTTTTATCGGGGATTTACCTTTTATCAAACTATGTTTGTTTACGGAAGTTATGTGTAGATGTGATCTTATAGTTATTGTAATCAAGTTGTTATTTCTAGTTATTATTTTCCATAATAAAAAAATACAGCTGAGTTCCATTCTATTATTTACAAAAAACTTGGGTAACCCATGCTTTATAAGTGAAACGTATAGGTATCAAACCAAAGTGCAAAAAAATGGCAATTTGTACTCCTATACCACTTCACTTATGTCATCTTAGTCCTTGGGTCGTATTCGTGCTATAGACTTTACGCAGGAACTTGGATGCATACTTTGATTATTTATTACATAGATCCTACTAATATTATAAATGTGACAGTTTGTGAGGATGTATGGATGGATGAATGGATGGATTATCCCGAAAAAATGCAGTCTTCCCCAGGGATTCTATATTTACTATTATGAGCCGCGAGCAACAGCTAGTAAATTATATGCTTACAAAACTGACAATATTTCTGTGCCGCGACACGGGACGCGTAATGCGTCTGTGGGAATGTAGTGGCAAGCCCCAGAGGGAGATCTCCGACCGAGCGAGGTGGTATGCCCGGTCAGGCCGAAGCCCACTTGTAATCATTTCAGCTGTTGTATATATACTTCCGAGCTCAGAAACTTCGATAGCGCGATTCAGGACTGTGCGCTGATTGGTCCGCCACATCACTCCCCCCTAAGACCGGAGGTCGAACCATTTTGATGAGTCTTTGTGCTTGAGTCGCCAGTGCCAGTGGAGTCCCAGTGAGTCGGAACTGTGCTGCTGCTGCACGGGCTCCAGTGAGTCGGAGTGCTGCCGTGCGGGGCCGATGCTACGTGCTGACCAGGAGAGATGTGCTCTGCTTGCTGACCGGTCGTTGTAGTGAGAGTGCCCGTTGAAGCCGATGAGGGTTCGACCAGGCCGCGGTGCGTTGAGGCTGGTGGTCGAGGTACCCGATGAGGCTGAGTGCTGGCTGGCGTGGTGCGGAGGGGTGGGGAGTGATGATGATGTCCAGAAGGAGGTGTGTTCTGTCGAGGGTCACCAATGTGGGAATATGTGGGGGCCCCAAAGGGAGATCTCCGACCGAGCGAGGTGGTATGCTCGGTCAGGCCGAAGCCCACTTGTAATCATTTCAGCTGTTGTATATATACTTCCGAGCTCAGAAACTTCGATAGCGCGATTCAGGACTGTGCGCTGATTGGTCCGCCACACGTCTACTCGTCAACCGGCTCGTCGCACACTAACACAGAACACTATTAGTTATTACTCGCAGAGCACACTAACCAAAATTGACCCGACGCGTTCGTGTAGAGAATAAAGTTCAATTTTGAATAGGTATCTTAAAAAAGTAGCGTATCGTCGCAATGTGTACAGACCCTAAGACGGCTCGACGAACAGTTTGGCAACGACGAACTCAAAGGCATTTAAGCTGTTTAATGTTTATCCTCCTAAGCAGTTGCTTCAACTTTTGCGCGTCCGTCATATTAATCAGCTACGACAAACGCGGCTGTAGGTACCTTTTGACAAAGAATTTTCGAGCACATGTAGTTTTAAATTCTTAGGTTTATCTTCCTAGTTCTACTTTTCTACACAATGGGAGTTCTATAATAATCAACTCAAGGCCTCCCAGTTACATTGCGAATAACATAAACTGTGTATAATAACGTCATATTTGAAATGTTTCCTATGTTTCCAATCATTGCGTATATTTTATCAAACAGGAAATGAATAACTTAAGGTTTTCTTGAACCCGTTTTAATTGTCGAGTTGAAATTTATCGGCGTTTAGACAAATTAAGCAACGAAGCGAGCGAGAAAAATATTTTTCCATTCATGTTACAAAACGAGGACACAATATTCTAGAATGACGTTATCACTTCGAAGTATTAGTATGTAGTAGAACTATGTAAAAGAGTAAGTATGCAGTAGAAGTTAATAATTTCGTTATGAAGAAGGACTTTTTTCAAAAGAACAGTCTATTTCTCTCTAATATATGCTGGACAGACAAACAAGTTTTTAATTTCGCGGTAGGATTTTTTTAGGGTTTCGTACCCAAAGGTAATAACCTAACCAAGAGCATGTCAGGACATGTCTAAGGAGGGTTCCGTAACTATAAACGCGTAATATGCTTTTTTTTTAATAACTCCAAAAGTTACTGTCCGATTTGGTTCAAAATAGTTTTCCTAAAGAGTTTTTAGCGTGATCTATCAGCATGGAAATTTTCAAGTTTCTATCTCCTATAGTTTAAAAATGCTAGGGGGGGGACCAACTTACAAAGTACTTTGGAGGCCGATTACTCGAAAATGGTCAACTTTATAAAAAAGTAACATATGAAACCTTACCTTTATTTTAAAAGACCTATTCTACGATACCCCACACGATGGGGTAGAGTGAAAAAATATTTTTCATCCCCACTTCACATGTATGGAGAGCCACCCTTAAAATATAAAATTATTATTTTTTTATGATCCCGAAACCGTGATCTATACACAATCTATAACTGAACCAAATTTCATCAATTTATATTCATAATTACAGGAGCTAGAGGCGCGGACAGACAGACAGACAGACAGACAGACAGACAGACAGACAGACGGACAGAGCGAAACTATAAGGGTTCCTTAAGTATTACGGAACCCTAAAAACGGGGGTCCCGGTTATTACTAAGACTCTATTGTCTGTCTGTCTGTCCGTCTATCACCAGGCTACTTCTCCTTAATCGTGACAGCTAGACAGTTGAAATTTTCACAGATGATGTGCTTTTGTTGCCGTTTTATCAACAAATACAAAAATAAATATTTATCCATACAAGAGACCGACTCGCACTTGGCCGGTTTTTTATTAGGTATTGACATCTAAAGAACTACGACCAAAAACTGCAAATTATAGTTGAACATTTTTATTGACGAGCGTAAAGAAAATTTTCTTTATTTACCTTAAGGAAAACATTAAAATCCGTTCATTACTTATGTAATGCCCTAGATTCCCTAAGATAATTTTAACCTACAGACGTAGCTTACTGGTTAAACGATGATTCTGTTATAGTTTAGTTTTCCGTGACCCCGCTTGTATTTTTTAATTTTCACCCACCGTTCAAACTCTAACTTAACCTTTATTCTTCGCACACCATTACAATTGTGGACCTAATTCTTAATACACTTCATTTAACTTTATAATAATGTTCGCATAAATATATTATCCTACGGAAACAGTGTACTATTTCGGGTTAAAAAGTAGCCTATGTTTTAATTCAGAGCTTAAACTACTACCGTACCAAATTTCATAAAAATCCGTTCAGTATTTTAAGCGTGAAATAGTCACAAACATCGATCCATCTCACAATCTTTCACATTTATAATACTAGCTGTTTCCCGCGGCTCCGCCCGCGTAAATATACTATCGGGTATCCCGCGGGAATACTGTACTTTTCCGGGATGAAAAGTAGCCTTTATTTTAATCCAGAGCCTAAACTACTACTATAACAAATTTCGAAAAAATCCGTTCTGTAGTTTTTGCGTGAAAGAGTAACAAACATCCATTCATACATCTTCACAAACTTTCACATTTATAATATTAGTAGGATTATACAGGAAAAAAATTGAAAGCTGCAATTTTATGAGGGCATTGAAAGTAGCAACGTTTAAACTGCGATTATTGAAATAAACATACAGACGAATTGGGAAACTTCTTTTTGGAAGCCGGTTAAAAACTGTAATTAATGTTTACCCAACATGAAAATGTGACCATAACGAACATTTCGTAACATGTCACCAGTCACCTCGAATAGTCGGAATAGAATTTTGGACTTTCGTAAAGTCCGTTTCCTGGGATCTTACACTCCCCACCAAGCCCGCGTGAATCATATTTAAACAAGTCACTTTCAACAACGGTCGCGGATAGACCTTTTGGTCCTAAAAGTTATCTATGTCTATGGTGAGTTACTGAACTAGTTCACTGAACTAGTAGCTACCGAACGAAGTGTGCATTCAGGAAGTATACGAGTAGGAAGTGTTGTCTAGATTTTTTCGCAGTTACGTTCACTGTGTGTAGGATGTCTTGTGTGTGAACAGTTTCTCGAGACTGTTAATTATGTTCGCGGAATGTGCCGATTTAATAAAGGTATGGTGCTCTTTATTTTTATTTAAAAAAAAAAAACTGAAAACAATTTTGATTTTATATTATTATTTCAAAATGCAATGTAAAATTGTTTGACTGCATATGACTTGTTTTCTTTTTTATATTTTATTACAGACATTTAAAACAAAACAAAGACATTTTATGTTTTAATTTGTTTAATGTTATTTATTGTAAGTGATAATTAAGTTATTGGGATATATTATTTTTTATTTAAATAATAAATAAAATTCCAGTTAAATGCACCGCATAAAATATAAATATGTTGTGAATAAATCACACCTTTTCACTCTCTGATATGACACAGAATTTTTGGGGATATTCTCATGAGTTCCTCAACTACATTCTTTGAACTTTAAAAGCGCCTGCTAACTTAAAATTAGATTGCTCAATTATTATTAGTACTAACTAAATAGTGAATACAGTATATTTAATAAGTAATAACCAAGAAAATAAGAAGCCCGCGTTTCACGATCCGAGGAAAAACTGTGTGGTAGCGACTAGGAGCAATTTCAGGTCGGGTTCGAGAATTCGAGTACCGACCAGCCGGGCAATGGGGGCACCGACTTGAGTCTCAGTACATAATGGTTACCAATACAATAGTTTTATGTAAGTAGCTAAAAAGAAATATACATAAATTCTCGAGAGTTAGATCGTAGAGTATCAATAGACTAACATTCTACGGGCCACACTATGGTGTAGCGCTGTTTATTGTTGTAATCAAGTTGCAATAATAATTAATAATACGCAGTTGAAAGTTAACGTAGTCAAAACAATACCCATAATCATTTCAACCACTGTGCACTGGCATCATCCCAAAACACTGCACACATCCATTAAAAGACTTTACATATACGCACTTATAAAAAGCAGTTATCCTCAATACATGCAGCATTGTCCGAACATTTCTATCAATCATAAATTAAATAACACTACCTAAAATTGTTTGGCCACAAGCCCGCAACTTCAGTATACCCCACGAGTACGAGGGGGTACGAGGGAGTAAAGAAAATTAAGAAAAGCCTAATATTAATAAAAATATAGTCATGACCAAGTTGCTAGTATAATTTAACAGAGACTTGATAAACAACGACACTTTATTACTGACATAGAACCATATTACAAATACAAACCTCAAAATGTCCTGGATAACGCCTCTACCAAACTCTATTTTGATCGAACAATATTGACTGAACGAACTACACACTACAACAGACCTATAACGCTAGTAGATAAAATTAACAAAAATTCATAAATAATTGATATAATCGTCCCTAACACTCACAATTTACAAAGTACCTACAATAGCAGAGTAACTTACAAAATATATCGAACTTAAAGACAAAATAGTCCGCCTAAATGCCATCTGCAAAAAGTAACTAGGTATATTTAACATAGTACAAATAAATAGTCTTATCAACCACAGGTGTCATCCTGAAAGAATTACATAAATCCCTAACTACCCTCCAGCTAGCCCCAAATTTAATATAATATTCTGTATAATAATAATCGAATTTTAATATTGTCGGATTATTTTTTAAACAATTTTAAGGTGACTATATCCGGTATCTTTGCGTATTTTTAAACAAATAAATGCTACATAAGAGCAGAAAAAATAACCCTACCTCTTTTTGTAAATGTTGGGTGAAGAGGATATAGAAATTTGTTTTTGCTATAGTAAAAAAATATAATTTTTAAAATGTTTTTAACCATTTTGCAGATAAAGAAGTACATACATACACTATTTGTAAAAATTGTTAGTTCTGTAAGATTTGGTTTCATTTAGGGTTGATTTACACCAAAACGAAACAATACGCGACGCGCTGCTTTTCAAGACAACTACATTATAAACGTGTGTACAAAATTTCAGCTTAATCGGTTAAAGATATCTGCTTCAAAATTAAGTAGCAAGATTCCACCCGAACTAACATACATACAGAAATTGCAAGCTAAATAAAAACTTTTAAAATATACACCGACAGATTCATAATACATCAATCAGTTTATATTTGATTTTACTTTTTGGTGCGCAATAAAGTGTTCATTCATTCATTCATTTATTCATTAGTCGCAAATTGACTGAACAACAGCCAAGTTGTGTAAAATTTGTAAACGCGCCCATAATAAGGGCCTAGTGCCTAAGCCTAGCCACAGACGTTCTTAATTTGACATTCTTTAAGAACGTCAAATCCAGGTCGAAAGCAAAGTTTCCATATTCTTCTTTCAGATTCTTAAATTTCAGTTTGAACTTTAAGAATGTCAAATTAAGAACGTCTGTAGTCAGGCTGAGTGTGTGTGTGAAATGGTGTCTGAATATTGTCTATGGATTAAGATTCTTAAATTCAGGAAGCAATTCATCACGTCTGTGGCCAGGCTAAAGGCTGGCCTCACACAGCCGGAATGTCTCTCTGAATTCATAATCGGAAATTCATAATCTAAATTTCGGCACCTTGCCTCACACATATCTATAAAATTCAGATTGATCAGTAGCCTCGTGATTCCCGGCACATATTAACGTCTTTATAGAAGAAGAATTAATACTAATCGCATTGCTTTTGGCTCTATATAATAAAAAAAAAAGAAATGCAAACGCAAATACTGGGTTCATCCTTTGAATGTGAACAGAATAAGTGAATACGTGCGTTATGAAATCATAATCTTAAATATTCCGATCCGGAATTCAGAACGCTCGTCAGTATCATTCTTACAGATCGATCTGAGAAATTCATAATCTGAAAAAATCAGAATGTGTGTGGAGCATACTGATATTATATGATATTCCGGTCTTTCTGAATTAATAATATGAATTCAGATTATGAATTCAGAGTAACATTCCGGCTGTGTGAGGCCAGCCTTAGTGCCATTGCACACGTCCCGGTTGCCGGATAGCCGGTGCCGGGTAGTCAGTCGCGAGTTGTATGACCATGTACGAGTGATACGACAGCTTTCACACGTACCGGTGTACACCGGCTACCCGGCAACGGCACTTAGTGTTGAATAGCTTATCCGGAAGTTTTTTCGTTGCTTACATTACTGAGCGACAGACACAAAACTTGCCAGTAAGCTATCTGACACTTGTAAATTTATAGATTGTGAAACAGTCCCATAACCTATAACTTTTTTTGACAGACAAGATGGCCGCCAAATTCGCCGTACTCGCCCTGCTGGCCGTAGCCGCGCTGCTCAGCGGCGTGCACGCCAACCCCGCTATCGGTAAACAACCGCGGAACCTAAGGCATTGTAATGATTTTGTTATTTTCTTCCACTAACATAAGGTTTTGGATGATTAACTACAGAGCTTGGGAGATTTTTTTCTAAAAAGTTGGTATATTTTTTTTACATAATTAGTATAAAAACCTACACAATTAGTTTTCTTGCATAAAATACAAAACTCCCCACACCGATATCGGTGACGGTGGCCGGTTTCATTGAAAACAAGCCAGTTACGCAGGAGTAATTTTATAGTGCCGAAGTGTGTGCGCACTGCGCAGTACACAAGAGCACTCTCTCTTCCTTTACTCTCATAATCCAGTGGGACGGATAACCGACACGACTGACGAGAGATCAGGCGCAGGTCCGACTTTCTACATGCCCATCCGACGCATGGATCATCTTTCTTGTCAGACCATCAGGTGATCAGCGTTCACTGTCCTAACCAAACTTGGAAACAACATTTTTGTTCTTCCAATGCGGGAATCGAACCCACGACCTCCGAGTATCATTATTAAAAAACTGCCCAAAAATGTCTGTCTACACAGATGTGTAGACTTTTCGCGTTAAGAATGCAGTGAATCATGTACGAGTACATATGTCAAAATGGCTTAGGTACTTTAATTGGTTAATGTTTCTTACATTTATCAAGTACCTAATAATGCCTCAATATTTCAGATTATATATAAACCAGACGTTGCCCGCGACTACATGCGCGCAAAAGTTAATTTCCCAGAAACCGTACATTTTCCGCGACAAAAATTAGTCCTTCACTCCTTCTCCGTGGTCTACTCTACATCTGTGCCAAATTTCATCAAAGTCGGTCCAGTAGTTTCGGAGCCTATTCAATGCAAACAAACAAACAAACTTTTCCTGTTTATTATATTAGTTTTTATATATAGATATAGATTAAACTATATCTACACTAATATTATAAAGAGGAAAACTTTGTTTGTATGTTTGTTTGTTTGTTTGTTTGTTTGTTTGTTTGTTTGTAATGAATAGGCTCAAAAAGTACTGGACCGATTTCAAAAATTCTTTCGCCATTCGAAAGCTACATTATCCACGAGTAACATAGGCTAAATTTTATTTTGGAAGAAAATAGGGTTCCGTAAGATATTTGGGTTTTTCGGACACAAGGTGTAAAAAATCAACTAGAAAAGTTACTTATTTTGCGTACGCTGCCTAAACTATAAAAGATAGAACCATAAAATGTTCTAATTAATTGTAGATCTTATAAATATCTACAAAAAAGTCCGCGACACACTATACCTATCTATGTCGAGTGAGGCACAATAACCATTTTTTTATTTAGAAATCTTGAATTTTTTTTGGACTACATTTAAACGCGTTTATTTTACTCATGTTATTAATCCTTATCAAAATAAATTATTTTATCACTAAGTACAGTTTATGTAGATAATATTTGGTCTTTGAATGATTAAAATTGGACGTTTGGTTTTGAAGTTATGGCGAAATTAAAACATTACGACTCCTGCTGCACGGCCCGTTGCGGAGTGGGCGTCACTAAGGCGGGGTGCGCGTGCGGGTTAATGTTTAGTTTAGTCTACTTTAGTTAAATAGTTTAGTTATTTTATAAACATCAAATTGATAATATCTTAAAATATAATACATTATAATATCTATACATCTATACAATTTATGTGTCTGTTTGTAACTTCAAATTAACAGCTTTTTACATAATGAATCTGAAAGTATATTCGGTACTTACAATAAAATACATTTTTTTTTAATTTTTGTCTGTCCATCTGTCTGTCTGTCAGTCGGTCTATCTGTCTGTTTGTTCCGACTAATCTCTGAAACGGCTGGACCGATTTTCACGGGACTTTTACTAGCAGATAGCTGATGTTATTGGGTCTAACATAGGCTACTTTTATTTTAGGGTTCCGTTTAAAAAAATAGGATTCCGCTTTCGTTAGTCATAAATAAAGTCGCGGGTAAATTTCAGCGATATCCCAAAGTATTGTTCAACGCGGACGAAGTCGCGGGCATAAGCTAGTATTTTATATGTCAACTACCCTATTCTCCAGCGGGCTCTGTGTGTAAATTGTCCAACATTCTTGGGAAGGAACTAACTCGGACTACTCGCACATTCTACACATTTTCTTTCACTAATTAAAAATGCTTTTAAGTTCATATCCAACTTGAACAGCTTCATTTACAGCTTGGCAAAAAAGAGACAACAGGAACTAAAACATTTTCGATTGTATCATCTTTTATCCATAATAGATTGTTACCGCGTTATACCTACTTACTCTTTTTTGCCAAGCTGTATTTGTTTTTATATCCATTTCATTGATAAGCTAAAAGAATATATACAGACACCAAACAGTTACGAGCACTAAGACAGAGACGTGCTAAATTTCCAATGAAAACGTAAACGATCCACTAAGCCCTTATATCGTTCGTTCCTTATAAATCGCTGTTGTACGCGTACATCTGAATGGAAATTTCGCGTGTATCTTTGTAATTGCTCATGACCTTGGCGACGCGTCACTCGCCACGCCATGACACACCTCAACACTTGACCTGCCATCCCCTGTTCTAAGAACATTCGCAACACGCGAGGCAATGACCCCAATAGCGAATTAGCCGGTTGGCTTTCGCGTTACGCAACTTGCTTACACTTGACCTCAAACGGAGCCTCACTTGTTGATCATAATAATCATCGACACGGCACACGGTGGGTCGAAAATCGGCTTTCATAGACATAGAAATGAAATCTCGAAAGTGACAAATTTTTTGATGGATATTGCTTCAGTTTAGTATTACTATGTAGAAAATGAAGTTTGAGATAATTTGGCCCAAAAATGAGGGAGTAATAATTTTTTTACGAAAAACTTGTATGGAGCCAACATGAAAAATTCAATTATTTCAAAAACGGCAAGTTTAACCGTAATATCCTGACAGATGGTTATAGTACTAATTATTCATGATTTTTCGGCATACATCATATGACGGTTTTAGCTGCTCTTTTTTTTTAAAAAATCGATGAAATTTTTGAAAAAAAGTGATCCTGTATTATTGCACAATTCGATAGTGTTACTATTAAAGAACAATTTCTGGAAAGTAATGGTATACGGCAAACTTGAGGAAAGTGTTGAATTTTAATAAACTCCTTCATATTTTGAACAAATGTATGAACAATTATATAAAATGCTAAAATTAAGCACTTTCCTTAACTTTCTTACATATAGTTACTTCCCAGCAATTGTTATTTACTAGCAAGACTATCGAATGCTGCAATAATACAGGGTGACTTTTTTCAAAATTAACGGATTCGAATCCCAACCAAGGATATTGACTTGGTGATAATCTGATAATGCAGTTATATTCGTCGTACACTGTGAAGTGAAGAAAAATTATCTCTGAGTAGTTTCTTCCCAAAAATACTGGATTTATAACTTTTTTATAGAAATTTTCTATAGAGCCAATGAGATAAATCCAATTATCTTCAAAACGGCGAGATAAAAATACTCATATCCTTACACGTTATTATAGTACTATTTATTCGTGATTTTTTGACATAGTTCATGAAACGTTTCTATTTGCCATTTTTTTTTAATCATCGAAATATTAATTTTGAAAAAAAAAAGTCACCTGTATTATTGCACCATTCGATAGTCTTGCTAGTAAACAATAATTGCTGGGAAGTAATTACATATGAGAAAGTTGAGGAAAGAACTAAATTTTAGCATTTTATATTATTTTTCATACATTTGTTCAAATTATAAAGAAGTTTATTGAATTTTAACACTTTCCTCAAGTTTGCCGTATACCATTACTTTCCAGAAATTGTTCTTTACTAGCAAGACTATCGAATGGTGCAATAATACAGGTTGACTTTTTTTTAAAAATTAATATTAGGATGATTAAAAAAAAATGGCAAATAGAAACGTTTCATGAACTATGTCAAAAAATCACGAATAAATAGTACTATAATAACGTGTAAGGATATGAGTATTTTTATCTCGCCGTTTTGAAGATAATTGGATTTATCTCATTGGCTCTATAGAAATTTTCTATAAAAAAGTTATAAATCCAGTATTTTTGGGAAGAAACTACTCTGAGATAATTTTTCTTCACTTCACAGTGTACGACGAATATAACTGCATTATCAGATTATCACCAAGTCAACATCCTTGGTTGGGATTCGAATCCGTTAATTTTGAAAAAAAGTCACCCTGTATTATTGCAGCATTCGATAGTCTTGCTAGTAAATAACAATTGCTGGGAAGTAACTATATGTGAGAAAGTTAAGGAAAGTGCTTAATTTTAGCATTTTATATAATTGTTCATACATTTGTTCAAAATATGAAGGAGTTTATTAAAATTCAACACTTTCCTCAAGTTTGCCGTATACCATTACTTTCCAGAAATTGTTCCTTAATAGTAACACTATCGAATTGTGCAATAATACAGGATCACTTTTTTTCAAAAATTTCGACGATTTTAAAAAAAAAAAGAGCAGCTAAAACCGTCATATGATGTATGCCGAAAAATCATGAATAATTAGTACTATAACCATCTGTCAGGATATTACGGTTAAACTTGCCGTTTTTGAAATAATTGAATTTTTCATGTTGGCTCCATACAAGTTTTTCGTAAAAAAATTATTACTCCCTCATTTTTGGGCCAAATTATCTCAAACTTCAGTTACTATATAGTAATACTAAACTGAAGCAATATCCATCAAAAAATTTGTCACTTTCGAGATTTCATTTCTATGTCTATGAAAGCCGATTTTCGACCCACTGTGCGGCATTGTTAACTTTGAAACAGTGTCGTTCAAATGAACTGGGTCCTGCTGCAAAATACAAATATACTTCGCACGAAAAAAAAATTGCAGAATTAATGAACTTAAATTTCGTCCTAAAATTAATCGTCGCATTCGGACGAACTCTTAACGTCAGTTCACACTGAGACGGTGCTGCGCAGCGCGCCGTCGCTCTTGCGATGAAACGTGAATCTTGTCATGTAGTAAATAAAGTTCAATTTTGAATCACTTTCTTAAAAATACCGCGCCACCTCGCGTCTCGGTTTGACGGACATATTGGGACGAAGCACTGATTGAGGCCATGCTTATACATTAACTAAGGCACTAACCGCTAGGCTTAAACAGAAATGACGGTTAAAATTGAGGCCGTGAGAACCAGAGTGGCCTAACCAGCAAATTGTGAAAAAATGAAAAATGGTTTATGTGCATAAACTTGTTATGCCTTTCTTTAGAGCCAGAGTGGCCTAAGAAAGTTATAACTATTTTATATAAGGTGGCAGCACTATCACCTCCTAAACATTTTATTAATTTTGCATAATTCTCAATACCAATGTACACATAAACCATTATGTAGTGCACATAAACCATTTTTACAATTTGCAGGTTAGGCCACTCTGGTTCTCACGGCCTCAATTATCGTCAATCTTTCATTAACTTTTAAAATTCAGTTGCTTGCCAATCTGCCTTAAGTCACATTTAAAACCAATATGTACCTAATTCCAAATTTTTTTTGCTAAGCCATTAATATCTGACCAGTCAGCGTCGTCCACTTACGATGATTGATGCGGAGGAAACTCCGAAATATGTCGTGAGACTTGACATCGGGGTCCGGAAGACCCTTCCTTTGTGTATTAAGTGGCTATTTCTTGCTTCAAATAGTTGACGTTGACTCTTAGCGAATATTGGGGTCCAATGTGTAGGCTTTTATAGGATTAATAATTTCGATTTTTTCTTTATAATATTTGGATTTAACGTATAGGTACTTTCATGATAATTGGCATAGATGATAGAACATCTATAATGTAAGAGAACTAATAAATAATAATACAATAATTATTAGTTCTCTATTAGATAAATATTATTGATAACTATAGATAACTATTGGAGAGCTCCGTAGCCTAGTGGGTAGACCGTTAGTTCGCATTCGAGAGATTGCAAGTTCGAATCCCAGGTTGAGGCGTGTGTACCAATGAGACTTTTTCAGATCTCAAGTACATTATACGGACGCTCTAACGGTGAAGGAAAACATCGTGAGGAAACCCGCACATAGTTGGCCCCAGACGTATTGACCAGTTCATTCCTCTGGACTAGGCTGACTATGTTGTGAGAATGCCGTATGTGCTTGGGCAACCATACGACATTAAAAAAACCAACTGTCCCAGGCACTACAGTATTTCAAGAGTGGTTACTTCGCTCGGAGAATACTGTATAAATCATCCATTAACGGATGCAAAGGCCTAAGTTTTTTTTTATTAGATAAAGCCTGACACATAAACAAGGACACAACGACTTACTTAATATATAATAGACATTAGTAACAACACTACCCACACGCTTGTTATTTGATTAAGTTGCTTTTATATTTCTGTTAATTTAAGTCAACAAGGTAAATGTAATTCTAATGAACATTATTTTATAGCCATGGGCTACGATCCTCTCGAACTATGCATCGAGAACTGCGCCCAATGCAAGAAGATGCTGGGCGCCTGGTTCGAAGGACCACTGTGCGCAGAGTCGTGTATCAAGTATAAAGGCAAGCTGATTCCTGAATGCGAAGACTTCGCGTCCATCTCTCCGTTCCTTAACAAACTTTAAACGAAAAAACTGTACTTACACTTTGGATCTCGATTTTACTCTACGGATATTTATTGTAACGAAAAAACTGTACCTACATTGCGAATCTTAATTGTACTCTTTGGATGTTGAGTGTGTTCTTTGGTGTTTGATTGTACTCTTTGCATACAGTTTAGTGCTCTTTGGATCCTGATTGTGCTCTTCGGATCCTGATTGTGCTCTTTGGATCTTGATTGTACTATTTGGTTCCTAATTGCTCTCTTTGGATCTTGATTGTACTCTTTGGTTCTTGATTGTACTATTTGGATCCCGATTGTGCCTTTGTATCCTTATTGTACTCTTTGGATCATGATAGTACTCTTTGGATCCTGATTGTATTCTTCGGATCATGATTGTGCTCCTTGGATCTTGATTGTACTCTCTGGATCTTGATTGTACTCTTTGGATCTTGATTGTACTATTTGGATCCCGATTGTGCCTTTGTATCCTTATTGTACTCTTTGGATCATGATAGTACTCTTTGGATCCTGATTGTATACTTCGGATCATGATTGTGGATCTTAATTGTAGGTACTGTTTGAACTTCTTACTGTGCTCTTTAGATCTTTGTTGTACTCCTTAGATCTTGATTCTACTCTATCGATCTTATTGCGAACCTCATATGTAATGCCAAAGCATTTATTAGTTATTAGTTTTAAGACTTTTTAAACTTTTATACAGGGACCACTAGTTTAATATTATGCAATTAATAAATTTTGTTTATTTATTGGTGTGTTTTATTCCTATAATTTTAGTAGAGTTTAGTACAAACTTTGTATTATGTAATAATTAAAAATTATCCTGCATGAGGCTTTTTAGGCTAGGACGAAAGAAATAAAAAAAGGTTTACTTAATAATCTATATTTTATTTTAAGTAATATATAAACAATTCTTGTCCGAAATCGTGCACTGCATCATAAACTGATTAGAGTATGTATTTAAATATTCCGTAATTCATGAGTCTCAAAAATCTATGTCTTAAATATCGAATTCTAAACTATAGGTACCAACGTTATTCGAAATACGACGACATAAGCACTAAAATAAACGCGCCAAATTTTCAAATAAATGTTTACAGTATTAGTCAACTTTTCTTTGAAATTTTACCCCGACACGTCTTGAAGCTTGTGTATTTGTATAATTATAATTTCTAATTCATCATCAATTAATAACGAAAAGCGCTATCTAGGACAAAATTTATTGAGAAAATCCATATTTCCTAAATCAGTCAATCTTTTCATACATTTCAAGCATAATCACTTCTACTACAGGACTTCATATTACTATACTATTATGTAACTTTGAATATAATTTGATTTCAGCCTAAACTTTTATTTAAGTCGCAATCGACCAAATAAGAATTACACAATATTTTTAAACCAACTGTGTCCACTCATTTATTCATTTAATTTAAATATTAAATTAAATAATTCAAATAGTTTTATTTCCATATAGGTTAATAACAACAGGAAATAGGCAAGCGGACTGATTTTTTTTATTGCATTAATGAATAGTACTCTTAAATATGAGTAACTTCTCAGAAGAAACCGTATATCAAAAGTCAATATTTTCAAAGGTACAGCGATCTGTATACAAAATTTCGCGAGTCTTTATACCAAAAAATTTTTTTTTTTTGCGAAATTGGTAAACAAAACCTACATCATTAGTTTACTCACATCATATACAAAAACATTCATTATGGTAAGTATGAACTTAAACGCACAAATATCGGAGATATTTACAAATATATTCCTGCGGCCATATACTTCATATACTACTTCATATACAAGTGACGTCATTTTTAGGTCGACTTTAGTATGGAGCGTTTTTAGGAGGCTCGCGAAATTTTTTATACAAATAGCTGTACCTTTGAAAATATTGACTTTTGATATACGGTTTCTTCTGAGAAGTTACTCATATTTAAGAGTACTATTCATTTATGCAATAAAAAAAAATTGTCCGATTGCCTATTGTCCCTACGTGATGCCGTTGACGTGACAACCGGTTCGGGAACTAACCCGGCGATAAGAACTAAAGATCATCCACAATTCCACAGTAACACATGTATTTCAACCACAGACATCTATTAACTAGACCACGCAAGTGTATCTTCGCGTGTAATAGAGGAGTAAAATTCACTTCCTTCAGCGCCACTTCCTCTCGAATATTCTCGCTGCCAAACGTCAAACGAAAAGGGCGATGGGCTGCGACGGGTTTTTGAATCGTTAACTCGGGGACGGGAAGTTAGCTCTATAAAATCGCTCTTGTGTCAAAGTAGATAGAAAAATGATGTCACGCTTGGATCCATACAGACGGTGAGACGTGCAGGGTTTAGTGATCTAGCTCTAGTCAAAAGATGTCTGTGCTTTCAACTTATAATGAGGCAATTAAGTATGATTGTTTGATATGTATTTATCATCCATATTTCGACCATTATCACCGATAAGCCAGAGCCACACCAATATTTGCTTATAAACCACCTTACTGTGGTCCAACCATAATTAAAAATATAATACGCGTGGTGGACCAATCAGCGCACAGTCCTGGATCGCGCTATCAAATTTATTTCAGACAGTCATACAACAAACATTGACTACAATGGTATAGAGTCTAGAGGTCTAGACTTTAGTGGACTTCGACCTGCCCAGGCGTAACACCCACCAGCAGGCTTAGCATGGCGATCCATAGATATACATTTAAAGAAGAAATATTCTATCCAAAACAGTTCGTTGCAAAATAGTTCTTAATCCATGATAACAATAGAAGTCGAAGGTCGTCAATAGAAGTCAACATTTCTAAACAGCCATATTTTTAAAATGGTTGCCGGGAAATCTTCTGTCAAACACGAACAAATATTCAAGTATAATATGACTCAACGTAAAGAAACTTTTTGTCTAGGACCGCCGTGATGTGGAGTGGTTGACATTATTGTGGGACTTTTTGACATTAAATTAAAAATACGTTTCTACTTTAGCTGTCAAAAGAGGCCATTTTGTGAGCTCATGCTCATAAAGAAAAGAAATGTTATTTCTCATAACGACGATACTTGCTACCTTTTAATAAGACCTATTTTGCTCCGAATGGTACTAATGTTTCTTCAATCTGTCATATTTTCTATTATTCGGTGTTTCTTCTATGCGCATGATAAGCCTGTTGGTCGGAGATATCTCTATTCGAGAAAGAAAATTAATATTAGAAAAAATTACTAAAGCTACAAAAAAAAAAAGAAATCTCCCAGGTCGTCCCCACCAGGCGGAGTACCTAGAAGGCTCAAAGAGTTTCCTCGCTGGATGGCAATGCTAACTCTTTGAGCCAGATAGGTGCCGGCTCTGGGGTCTCCGGTGGCCTCTATGAGTTTCTTAGACACCGTAAATATAATTCTCATTTGGTCAAAGGCTTCATATAATTATTCTTAGAAGTACTTATTATAATCAGTGTGGCAGGTTGTGGAACTGGAGTCAGTTTACCGGCACCTCCAGCTGCTGTGATTCTGGCATCGCTTGTGGCATGTCAGGCACTGGGGTTTCTGGGAAAAAAAAAATTATGGTCATTATTTTATAAAAATATGCTCTATCCTGACTGACTAATTAACGTTTGGAATGATATTTGAAAAATTAGTTTATCCTGTTCTCTTTTATCACGTAAAGCCCTTTATTTCTGAAAATCAGCATGGGTTTGTTAGTACTAGATCCACAACTACGAATATGATTGCTTTTATAGACGAACTTATGAATTTCATAGATAACCAAAACAGTGTGGACGTAATTTATACGGATTTTAGCAAGGCTTTTGACCAAGTTTCACACACTATTCTATTGAGTAAGCTAGAATCGTTTGGCCTGGCAGGTACGATGCTGTCCTGGATTAGATCTTACCTAACCGGCAGATCATCATCTGTAGTTGTTAATGGATTCTCATCTCTACCATTTTCTGCACTATCTGGAGTGCCACAAGGCTCTAGATTAGGTCCCCTACTCTTTAATATATTCATAAATGATATAGCCGCATGTTTCATATTCTCTAACTTTCACTTATACGCGGATGACCTCAAAATGTTCATTCATTCATATAATCACGCCTCTTTCCCATAGGGGTAGGCAGAGACCGCCTCTTTCTCGTAGGGGTAGGCAGAGACCACTTCTTTCCACTTGCTACGATCCTTACATACTTGTTTCGCTTCGTCCACTTTCATTCATACCATCCATTCCTCCTCTTACATTCAACGTAGCGAAGCGGCTCTCCATGGGCCACTTTTCGCCTCCGCGAGAACGAGACGTGATGGGTGGCGAACCGCATCGCCGCCATTTTGGATAATTAAATATTTTTTATGATTATCCATTGCGTTCCCACGGATTGGTGGAGAGGGTAGGAATAGGGAAAGGGAAGGATAGGTGGTGTGGAAAAGAAGATTGGTAAGTTAGAGTGGGAAATAGGAATGTAGGATATTACCGCCCAGGAGGGCACGGGATAGGACGGTAATAGCTAGGGAGCCGGGGTCGCATACCCGTATACTATACCACAACTACCGGACAGGTAAGTTGGGATGAGTATCCCTGACCTGACCTCAAAATAGTAAAATTAATTAGTAAAGAACACGATTGTTTTGAACTTCAAAGTGATTTAAATAGATTACTGGTTTGGTGCGAAAACAACCAAATGATTCTAAACGTTAACAAATGTTTTCACATGCGCTTCACACGCAAGCATAAAAATTCTTCAGTCACATATTATATTGACAATAATCATTTAAAAAAAGTTGAAGATATCAGAGATCTCGGAATTATACTAGACACCAAATTACAATTCAACAAACACATTGAACATATCGTTTCTCATGGTTTCAAAATGCTAGGCTTTATTAAACGAAATTGCACATCCTTTAAGAATCCACAAACTTCCATAATTCTTTATAATGCTTTAGTACGTAGCAAGCTCGAATACTGCAGCCCTGTTTGGAATCCACATTATGCCACATACTCAAATCGTATCGAGAAAGTCCAAAAACGATTTCTTTGGCATCTCTCCTACAAGCATGGTATGGTCAGTAAACTTCCTCATTATGCTGATAGGATTAAATATTTTCATCTTGACTCACTTTTGGATCGTCGTAAATATTTGGAATTAATTTTTCTACACAAGCTTTTGACTGGTACTACGGATAATAATAAACTACTAAGTAAAATTGCTATTAATGTTCCCACGAGACTACCAAGAAAAAACAATTATAAACCGTTTCACGTTAAACTTGCCAGAACTAACCTAGGCCATTTTGCGCCACTCAGAAGATTGTGTAGAACTTACAATTCTGTATTCGACTGCCCTGATATTTGTATTTTTTCCGACAGACTCAATTCTTTTAAAAGAAAACTTAAACACAATATTAATAATAATAAGCATCATAATAGTAGCAGTAAATAAATTGTAAATTTTAGTATTATGTCTGTTGAGCACTAATCACTATGTCCTTTGTTATTTTTGTTTAGTTTGTAAGAAGAAAATTATTTGTATTTGTTTTTGTTACATTTTTATCATCATCAGTCATCACATTATAGAACCATTAATTGTCATCTCATATCTCATATTCACTATCGCCAACGCAATTTGTACTTCACCTATCATTAGAACTCATTTTATCTTTAAGTAATATATTGATTTGTTTTTCAACAATGTACCAAATGCTGTTCCGTTGGTGAGTCAATAAAATAAAATAAAAAAATAAAAATAAACTCACAGCCTAAATATATTAGGTTCGGTAAAATCAACTACGGATATTTTGGGCATATGATCTACTGCTTATGTAAAGACGTTTAAGCATAAAAATAATTGTCATAGGTACTCAAAAAAATATGTTTTTCTTTATATGGGCGATTTTACGTTTTGCGGAGAGTCACCCATGTCCCATACAGTAGATAATTTTTTACTTTGAGTATGACAAATATTTTTTTGCTTAAAAATCTTTACATAAGCAGTGGATCATGCACCCAAAGTATCCGTAGTTGATTTTCAAAGACGTTATATACTCTTGAAAATTTTAACCTAATTTTCGAGACAATCCAACACAATATTTTGTATTGTACAGCGTTTTCACGTGACTTGCGAAGTTTGCAAACAAATGAAAATATTGATTCCTAGTATACTGTTTCTTCTAAGAAGCTACTCATATTTAAGAGTACTATTTATTAATGCAATAAAACAATTCAGTCATCTAGCATAATATTTACCATTCATTGCTGGCAGCATTGGTAGGCTAGTGTTACTCTCTGTAACATCCATGGAGGAGTTTGTCTCTTGTGGTTCATGTATTTCAATCTGAAACATTAAAAAATGTATGTAATCAAACAGACAATGTAATAAAATGACGAAAACTGACACAGCACATTGAGAGTAGTTTAGATAAACTAACAAAATAATCTATGCTATGTTCACGTCCAATGAGGGTGTTTGATATTTTTTCTGCCGCTAGGGGGCAGACCCAATACACACAGAGCGTCATCTGGTGGCGTAAGTGGTATCAAAAACGATCAATAAGAATTTTCGATTCTCTTTCTGTAACTGTCAGAGAGCCACCTTCGGAACGAATGGGCCGACTCGACCGAATAAATACCACGACCTCACAGAAAACCGGCGTGAAATAACGCTTGCGTTGTGTTTCGCCGTGTGAGTGAAGTTACCGGAGGCCCAATGGGGGATCAGGGATTTTAAGTATCAGGACCGCAAGTTGCAACACCTGTTGCGAGTGTCCATGGGCGGCGGTAATCGCTAACCATCAGGCAATCCGTCTGCTCGTTTCCTGGTTCATTTCATAAAATAAAAAAGGCGGCGCTTGGTAGCAACTAGCACGACAGTCCTTGTCGTTTCAAAAAGCTGTCAGATGTCACGAATTTAAAAACCTCATTAAATGTCATAATACGTAAACAAAAAGATTGAATTCGATTAGTCTCCATACATAAATGACTGGTCGCAGCATTCGACGAGATTATGACTAGACGTTGTCCGCGACTTCGTGCGCGGAAAAGGGAATCTTGCGGTAACCGTACATTTTGCTGCGATAAAAAGTAGCCTATGTCCTTCCCCGTGGTCTTATTTATATCTTACTGGTGGAGGCCGAGGAGGAAGCGCACCTAATACCATCTGGTGCGCCCATCGTGGAGGGCCTTCGGGCTTTCAAGATGGAGCCTCTTGTAGGCGGCTGCCGACGACGGGGTCGCGGATGTGTGTATCGTTCCCGTGGCCCCGTCAGAGGGCGGTGAGGAGGAAGATGGGGGGGTTTTGTAGTGGGTCTAATTTATATCTGTACCAAATTTCATTAAAATCGGTCAAGTAGTTTCAGATCCTATTCAATGCAAACAAACAAATAAAGAAACAACTTTTCCTCTTTATAATAATATTAGTATAGATATCTAACTCACTTCAGGGGCCACTCTTGGCACTCGGCCAACGCTGTGCCTCACGCTGAACGGAGCGCACCGCTCATAGTAGTTGATCACGAAGTCCGGGTGAGCCTGGCCCAAATCATGTCCCAGAACCACATCCATCTCGTTACAGTTTTGCCTGCGAAAATTAAGATACTATATTAGCAGGTGCTTGGGGCAAGCAGAAACCTTGTGCTATATATTGTACAATATAGACAAGGGAGTATATGAGAAGTATAGGACGAGGTTTCACCTTGCCTTAAACACTTGCTCTAAAATTACTAGTAGCTATGTATCATGTACAATATGTACTTGATTATTATTTTTCCTTCAATCTGCCTCATTCAAGGAATTTCTTATTTATGTGTATTTAAATCATTATTTATATACAATATAGGACAAAGCAACTACAAAGGTAAAAAATTTGATAATTCCTTTTCTAACTAAAAAAATCTTTAAACATGTTATTAAAAAACTAGCTTTGCCCGCGACTTCGTCCGCGTGGAACAGTTACTTTGGGATTTTTTCCGCGACTTCATTTACGTAGAAGGAGAAGCGCTTCCACCTCACGACTGCGCGCCCGCGCCGCGCGCCGTACATTATTCTTTTGTGCTTGATTATTTTATTCCTGCGATATCTTCTTGAAATCAAATGATGTAAACAGCAAATTTCTTCTAGATTAAATGCTTGTAATGAATAACGTATTTACTTGGATAAGGATTAATATCATCTTTATGAAAACACCTTTACAAATAATGCTTACATTTAGAACAAATTTGGTTACCATAAAAAGGTAATATAAAGTGAGCCAACCTTAAAAGATAGACATATTATACAGTCGCGGACTTTTTTGTAGAACTTTTAAAGGGGAACAATTCTGTCATACATCATTTTAACGAAACTTTTAACTTTTTCCGCAGCATTCGCAGCGAAAGCTCTCAAAAGGAAAAAAAACCCGATTTTGAAACATTCTTGATTGGTGCTCCGCTCGTATTATGCTTAGCATCATGCTATATAGCCTAAAGCCTTCCTCGATAAATCGACTATCCAACACAAAAATAATTTTTCAATTCGAACCAGTAGTTCCTGAGATTAGCGCGTTCAAACAAATAAACAAACAAACTCTTCAGCTTTATAATATTAGTATAGATATAGATTGTTATACTTACATATATTTAATGGAAAATGGCAATAAAATTTATTTATGTTTGCATTCAAATCGATAAAATCAAAAGTGTACAAACCATTTAACCAAAAAGTACAGGGTTCCATGGTACAGTTGTCCAGCAAGTATCTTCTCCGGTGATAGACCACGTGCCAAACCTCTGGGCTTCTCCACCTCTTGCAGAGTCTGGAATCACATACAACTGTTATAAATATTGAAGTAAAAAAAAAAACAAAATTTCTCGGCCTCATTGTGACCAAAGATATTCAAAGAATTCAAGGGCTTAAGATTGCAGTTCAAGACTTTTTTAAATGAAATGAACCAGGAAACGAACCAGGCGGCCACATGGTAAGCGATTACCGGCTCCCATAGACATTCGCAACATCAGGAGTTATACTTGTAACTCCACTGCACTGGTGTTGCGACTTGCTTTACACTTCTTTCGGGCTTCCGGTAACCTCAGTCACTCGGCGAAACGCAAGCATTATTTCACGCCGGTGTTCTGTGAGGTCGTGGTATTTATCCGGTAGAGCCGGCATATTCGTGCCGAAACGTGGCTCTCCCACAGTTACAGTAAGATGTTTTAACGACACTTATTTTATTTGGAAGCAATCTTACTTTATCAAGTGTTATGAACTAATATTCTCAGAGACGTTTAAGCTTACTTAGTAGAAGTTTTGACATAAAGTCCATATATTTCCGTCAAAATCTCTATTATGTGACACCTTAAGTAAGCATTATATGTCTCTGACTCTCCGTTAGTCTACAACTGTCATGAAAAACATTTTACACTAAAAATAATCCTTGCCTCTTTCTTCTTCTTATCTCCTCGCTTTGGTCGTTTTCGACTCAAGTGGCTGTCGTCTGCCACCTCTGTGCTTGGTGCGGCCTCCCGTTCTCTCTTCAAGCGCGCCTCCTCGTATGCGGATATTAGTTCCGGACAGTCAAGGTTGTCTTCAGGCTCCCAAGTATTGTCATCACTGTAAATTGGTAAGTTTGTTTGGTAAGTTTTTTAAACTAGCATAGATTTTCATTAGCCACCTTTTTTTTGTTACATTATTGAAACTAGTAGTAAAAATAACCGCCTCATTTTTTTGGAAGTCGGTTAATAACAACATTTTCCAATTTGAAAAAAACATACAAAAATACGGCTGAACGAGCACGTTGCTGAGCTGGAAGTAGAGTTAAGTCGTATTAACTGGCACATTGTGGGGTTATCAGAGGTCCGAAGACAGGGTGAGGAGACGATAACTCTCGATTCCGGTCACTTGCTCTACTTCCGAGAAGGACATCAACCATCCCAAGGTGGCGTCGGTTTTATAGTCCACAAATCGCTTAAAGGCAACATCGTAGAAATAGGCAGTGTGTCGGCAAGAGTGGCATACCTTGTATTGAAGATTACAAAAAAATACTACCTAAAGGTAATCCAAGTGTATGCCCCAACATCCGCACATCCTGACGACGAGGTCGAGGCCATGTACGAAGACATAGCGAAAGCCATGTCTGGTACTAATACATTCTACACTGTTGTCATGGGCGATTTCAACGCTAAAGTGGGAGTACAAGAGAGTGGCGAGTCGAAAGTAGGTCCCTTTGGCTATGGGCACAGAAATCACAGGGGGCAAATGCTAGTAAACTTTCTCGAATCCAAAGGACTTTTTCTGATGAATACCTTCTTTCAGAAAAAGCCCCATAGAAAGTGGACCTGGCGAAGCCCCGATAACGTGACGAGGAATGAGATTGACTTTATTATTTCTGACAAGCGCCATGTATTCAGAGATGTCTCCGTGATTAACAGGTTTAATACCGGAAGTGATCACCGATTGGTAAGAGGCAGCCTGAGTATAAATGTCAGTGTAGAGCGAGCGCATTTAGTAAGGTCAACTCTCAGGCCTACACGGCCCCAGGTAGAAGCCGGCTGCGAAAGCTTTCAGCTAGAACTCCAAAATCGATTCGCCATGTTGGAAACCACGAAGGACATAGATCACACCGCCAACAGTCTAGTTCGTGTTATCTGCGAGGTGGGTTGTAAGTACTTTCGTCCAAAGAGCCATGGACGCAAGTCTATGCTCTCCAGCGAAACTCTGGAGTTGATGAGGAAGAGACGAGAACAAATAAATGCCACACAATTTGAGCGTCAAGTTCTCAATCGGGAGATTAAAAAGCAAATTAGACGCGACACCCGCCGGGCGAATACCCAAGCCATCGAGCAAGCCATAGTGCGAAATAAGGGCTCGAAGGTATTCGCTAAGCCCAATAACTCCCGTTGTCACTTGACGAAACTCAATACTCCACAAGGCACTACCGTCACCTCGAAGCCGGAGATCCTCGCTGAAGTCGAAAGGTTCTATGGGGAATTATACACCCAAAAAACAAGCCCACCCCAAACCCATCATGCAGATGACCCACGGGCCAGACTCACGCGCCACCTTACAGATGAGCTTCCTGATGTCGACATGGGTGAGATTAGAATAGCTCTCAGTCAGCTTAATAATAACAAAGCACCGGGAGATGACGGAATAACCACAGAGCTGCTCAAGGCAGGAGGAACACCCGTCTTGACTGAGCTTGTCAAGCTCTTCAATTCCGTCATCCACACTGGCACTACCCCGGAAGCATGGAGCAGGAGCAAAGCGGTTTTGTTTTTCAAAAAAGGCGATAACACGCGACTAGAAAACTACCGCCCCATTTCACTCCTGAGCCACGTGTATAAGCTGTTCTCGAGGGTTATATCGAATCGTCTTGCCCAGAAGTTTGACGACTTTCAGTCACCGGAACAGGCCGGGTTTCGCAAAGGCTACAGCACTGTGGACCACATACACACACTAAGGCAAATTATACAGAAGACCGAGGAGTATAATCAGCCTCTCTGCCTAGCGTATGTGGACTATGAAAAAGCCTTCGATACCGTCGAGACCTGGGCTGTGCTGGAATCCATGCAGAGATGTCTCGTCGACTGCCGATATGTCGAGGTGTTGAGATATCTGTACAAGGCCGCAACAATGACCGTCCAAGTACAAGAACAGAGTACAAAACCAATCCAACTGCGTCGAGGAGTAAGACAGGGAGATGTTATCTCTCCAAAACTGTTTAATAACGCGTTAGAGGACGTTTTCAAGACGCTCGATTGGAACGGACGGGGACTGAACATAAACGGCCAGTACATCTCACACCTGAGATTCGCAGATGACATAGTCATTATGTCAGACTCTCTGCAGGACCTGGAAGAGATGCTGAACAGCCTAAGCGATTCTTCAAGACGGGTGGGTCTCGGTATGAACCTGAACAAAACTAAAATCATGTATAATGAACACGTTCTCCCGAGACCAGTCGTCGTAAATGGCGCTAGTCTCGAAGTTGTGCAAGAATACGTATATCTTGGCCAAACCATTCAACTCGGGCGGCACAACTTTGAGAAGGAGGTGAGTAGAAGAATACGCTTGGGCTGGGCTGCATTCGGGAAGCTCCGGGACATCTTTGAATCGTCGATCCCACAATCCCTTAAGACCAGGGTCTTTGATCAATGCGTTCTACCGGTAATGACATACGGAGCCGAAACGTGGACACTCACCGTAGGCTTGGTTCATAAGTTTAAGGTTGCTCAGCGTGCGATGGAAAGAGCAATGTTAAGGGTATCTCTGGTGGATAAAATACGTAACGACGTTATTCGCCAGAGAACTAAAGTCACTGACATTGCTCAACGAATTAGCACGCTGAAGTGGAAGTGGGCCGGCCATGTCTGCAGACGGACAGACAATCGATGGAGCAGACAAGTATTAGAGTGGAGACCACGCTTAGGCAAACGTAGTGTAGGACGTCCTGCGGCACGATGGACCGACGATTTGAAGAAGGTGGCTGGCAGCGGATGGATGAGGGCTGCCCAAGATCGGGATGGTTGGCGCTCATTGGGGGAGGCCTACGTTCAGCAGTGGACGGCGATAGGCTGATGATGATGATGATGATGATGATACAAAAATATATGCTATTGCCCGCGGCTTTGCCCGCGTAAAATATAGTATCCCTCGGGAATACTATAGGTACTTTATGGGATAAAAATGTTTCAATTCTGAGCCTAAACTACTACCATAGTCTTTGAGTGAAAGAGTAACAAACATCCATCCATCCTCACAAATTTTCACATTTATAATTCTAGTAGGATTAATGAGGATGAAGTTGAATTCTGAAAAAAATTGAAAAAAATTTTACTTGGAATATCCTTTCCATTTCAGCAAGTATTCAACTTTGCCATTTTTAATTCTTCGATCGAGGACCTTTTCGACGGAGAATTCTTCATGTCTCCCAGCATGTAGTGGACCACCGGGTTTATCAGTTTCCATTGGCTGATCAGGTTGCAGCACAGCACCAGGGTTGAATGTCAAGTCAGTCGATGTATCCATGTTTACCTAAAACAACAATAAATAGAATATTATTATAAGACTCTTTTCATAAAACGGCAGAGTTTCAGTCAATACACTCTGACATTGGCGATTCACTAAGGAGCCGGTTTAAAAATAAGAATAAGACATTTCCATGAACGTAAAAAAAGGCGGACACCGCTTCAGTAATGTGAATAGTAAAGCAACCAAAGTAAGACGGCCGTATCGTAGCGACACGTGCCGAACGCACACATTCACAGCAAAGTAAGACGATCGGCCACCAGTACGCCGATGACAATAATTATCCGTAAATCTCACACAAACGTAAGTCGTCGCCATTGTTGGGCTTCACTCAATGCTTAGCTCACCTTCCGTCCGCCGGTTTTTTTACGTCCATGGACATTTCTATATTAGTAACTAGAGGTGGACCTGAGGGCGAAATCGACCATAATTTTATGTTCGTGTTTTAATTTTAAAGTTTCATGTGTAAGTGTGATAAGTTAATTGACACTCATTGACAATTGTGTCAAACCTACTGTAATTTATACAAAAATGCTAGTATGAGTGAGGTAGTGTGTGTTGTGTGTCATTAATTTTATGTATTTCTAAGCGTTATTTATAGAAATGTAAGCTTTTCGCACGCCTTCCTCAGTATAAACTTTAATTGTGCCAAATTTCACTCTATTCTCTGTAATTCTCGTAAAACTGTACTTCAAATTTTTGCTTCACGTACCTATTAATATAATGATAAGTAATAGGTATTATTAAAATAATAAAGAAGGGGATGATTTAGTAAGACTTTTTTGACTCATATTTCATTTTATAAATTAAAGGAGTACCCATATTTCCTTTACTACTTGGCTTTGATAACATAGCAATATCACAAATTAAAATCGTATGGTAAATAAAGTTGATTTGAAATTATGTTTTTTTTTCTAGTGATGAAAACACCTCCAAGTAACTTCGACAAGGATGTGACGTCACAAACACACTAAACACACTCGTAGTACAGTGAAACGGTACGCAACAATCGTACGCACAATTGCTTAATACGTACAATTTAATTAAATAAACAAACTTAGTTAACCGACGTACACGCCATGCTCATGGAGCTGATAAAGAGAAGAGAGTAGAGACGGCATAAACAACTGCGCAGTGATTTCTTACTCGGCACGCACGCACACTACGTCATCACAATGGGCGTGGCCTAAATCAATGTACCTACCTACAATGTAAATTGTAATGCATGTCATTTTATAGCTAAAAACTTTAAGACTGGCATTAATTTCCCGCGGGGGCAATTAATGCCAGTCTTAAAGTACTGAATGAATAGGTGAAGTTTTAGAATATTTTTTGTTTATTTGTTAAAACTTTACAGAATATTAGTTTCTGGTCATGGACGGAACGGAAGGTGAGTTAAGCATCAATAATCATCAATCAACCTTCCGTCCGTAAAGCCCAACAATGGCGGCGACTTACGTTTGTGTGAGATTTACGTTACGGATAATTGCCATTGGCTAACTGGCGGCCGATCGTCTTACTTTGCTGTGAATGTGTGCGTGCGGCACGTTTACGTTCGTGTTTCTGGTATAATGTTCCAACTTTACTGCCAAAACTGATAATACCTAGTATAATTAATCTCAACATAATATCAAAGATATCCGTGAGTAATAATCATTTATCTAAGAACTCATTAAATAAGATAAATAGGAATAGTTTTTGTTTGTTTTTAAAGCTTTTAAGTTAATTAATAATAATTAAGAGATGTTATTTTGAATAACTGCTGAAATATGAACCTGTGAGTTGATCTCAAATAGCAAAGTAAGTACTAATATGATAATATTAGCAATTCTCATTTTTTTTCTTTTCACTATTTTGATTTGATATGAACATTTTGAATACTTTATACTTTTTATTTCTCATCGATTCTATATATTTAATGCTCAAAAGTTAGTATTAACCGCCTTTACAGTAAATAATTAGGATTTTTCATATTATGATTACTACATAAAAAGGAGATCCCATTGAAACATATGAAACTAACCGCCTTCTTACTTACTTTTGTCCATATTAAATAGTTTAAAATCTATATATTATATTAATCTACTACTAAAAATGTGACTAATAGGGTTTAAGTTAAACCGTTTAACCGCTTTATTTAGATTTTATCGTTCATAATTTGATATAATTTCGGAAGTTTGAAAGCAGCTAAACAACATAACCGCTATTTGTCGTATCATTAACAACATAAATATGTTAAAATAAAATTCTTAAAGAAATTCCTACGCAAAAATAAGGTTAAGGTACTTGTAGCGGCCTTTATATCTATTATTATTATAATCAAGAGAAAAAAAAATACTAACAAATGAAAAAAATACAGTTTAAATTGAAACATGAAAGATGTTGTTTAACGTAAGCTAATGAAAATAAATACTAGATTTTGTCCTCTACTAAACTCAAAAGACCGATTTGCGCCTGCTAACAAACAACGTCAATTATTTCACTTAGGCTTTCAGCTCATAGTTTAGAATGTTTTTTCAATCTTATTTCAGTCTTTTTAGTGTGTTGCTTAGGTATCTGTCTTTTTTGCAGTTCGGTTTATATTTTTTTAATTATTTTAACTTTTTTTAACCTTTAACCCTCATTGTTGGATGGGCTCTATACAAAAATACACCCTTTTGAAATTCCAAAATGGCATACATTCTTTTTGTGGGTACATGGGTGTCCTTTTCCAGGTTTCTGGGGGCGCTGATTACAAAATTGTCTTTCAATTTCAATTTCCAAAATAGAGAATTTTGATTCTTTGTAAAAATTACATGAGTTATGAGTATTAATTTAAAAGTTCTTGGGAATGCTGATTGATAATTATTATTACAGTATGTTGTGTAGTTCGAGATACCAACTATTTACTTAAGCTATAGAAATTTTTGGAAATTTAGGATTTGCAAATTTCTTCTTCTCCCATCATGAAGAAAATATGTGATTACGGGGTTATTAAGGGGGAGGAAATTTAATTATTTTTCAAGTAGGATGCACCGTTTTTGGGATAAATATCCGCTATTTTTAAATTTCAAAATGAACAACTAAAAACACACTATAAAAAAGGCCATCTTTAGCCGAATGTTTTGGATTCTTGTGGTGGGTGCAATGCTTTCAGAAGATATGGAAGTGGCTGTTGCTTCGAATGAATTGACTCTAAAACTGGTGAAAATGAAAATGAAAATTTTTATTTCCAAATAAAACTTAAAAAGCTATTTTCGGAAAGTCAACAAAAAAAGCTAAAAAATAGGTGTTAAGGGGATGGGGTAATTATCTCATATAACTAACAAAACATGCATATTCAGACCCCGCTGTTCTAATGCCAACCCATGGAAATAATGCATCAACCCCATGAAGACAATTACTATAAAAATAAGCGTGAACGTAGGGACACAATTTTAAATAAATCTTATCAATATATGTCGATAGCATACAGTTTACTTACCTTTTTAGCACATAGATAATTAAAATTATTTTAAAATAGTATTATTTACGTAAGTATGTATTTCAAAAACAATTTACTTTTTATTTTCGTACGCGTCCTCACTCCTCGGTGTGATTCTGACATCGACATGACAGTTGGCTATTGTCAAATGTCAAATGTCCCCTTCTATTTTTTTATTTTTCTGGAGTGCAGCTTAAAACCATTTGCCAGTGTAAAGTTAAAAGGCGGGCATAGAATTTTCGTTAGTTTTCAACACCGTATTTCTAAATCGTCAAATAATCTAAGTCTATTCAAAGTCCAAATAAATAGTCAGTAAAGTCAATGAGTAAGTCAAGATATGTTTTCTGTTTTGTTGTACTGAAAATATTTATAAAATGTCTGAAAGCGGTACATCAACGGTACTGGGTACATTATCTAGTGTTAAGCCTCATTTACACAAGAAGAGTTTCTCGAACGGGCAAGAATATTCTTATTCTTGCATAGTGTGAATAACCTTTACGAGTTACGCCGCTTGAAAGGCAATTGTCCTCTCCTAAACTCTTCTCGAATACACTGTGTGTGAATCCCTGAACTGTCTACTCTCTGCAACAATCTCGCATACGATTTGGTTCATTCGAAAAATGAAGGCGGTACAAGGAGGTGTTCTTGTGGTTGCAGCGCTTTTGAGACATACTCACATAACATTTTAAATTCTAATGTTTCCAAAAGAAATAATGTTGGTAATTGTCGCACCAAAAAAAACGGTTCAAACAGATTTTCTTTCATCTCATTAATGTTTAGACTAGTCGAAAACTTGTATACAAGTGTCGGCTCACGTACTGTATAAATAAACAAATTGAAAGGCTGATTATCTCCTTTATGAACAGTCGGAAGGTGTCTAACAAGGCTCGTTGGGCTGTGCATGCGGGGGTGTTGGTTCCGACACTCATGTACGGAAGTAAAAGTTGGGTATGGCAGAAGAAACATGAAAGCAATTGAGATGAGAGCATTAAGAAGTATGATAGGAGTTAAACTGGGTGACAGGATAAGAAATAGTGAGATCCTTATCTCACTATTTCTTATCCTGTAACCTAACGTTGTGGTCTGAAAGATATAGTGACAAAAATTGGGAAAGCTATGCTGAGATGGTTTGGCCATGTTGAGATAATGAATGAAGAACGATTGACGAAAAAAAATGTATACTTACTGCGAGTGTGAATGGAAGTGTTGGAAGGGGTAGACGAAAAAAGGCCAGGTCAAGAGTACCCTAAACCGAAGAGCATGTATGAAGGGAATAATAAAAGTGGATGAAGCAAAACAAGTATGTAAGGATCGTAGCAAGTGGAAAGAAGTGGTCTCTGCCTACCCCTACGGGAAAGAGGCGTGATTATATGTATGTAAAAAATTGAAGGCGAGAATCGTATGGCTAGTTCTCGGATACGAGACTATGATACGATATTCTCGCTCAAATCGTAAGATTAACTCTTCTAGTGTAAATGAGGCGTACTGTATTCTGTGTTATGTGGTTCAATATTGGCACTTCTACAAGTTTGTATCAGTAACTTGCTATGCTTGCACAGAAAAGACGTATAAGTATAGTAACTCTGAATTTAAGTTTGAATATATTTTAGTAGGTACTATGTGGATTATAGGCCTTTTGCAATAATCGCACAGTATTTGCAATAATGTGAAAGTTTGTGAATACGGATGGATGAATGTTTGTTTCTCTTCCAAGCAAAAACTACTGAACGGCTATTGATGAAATTTTGTATGGTAGTAGTTTTAAATTAAATAACCTTTATTTCGGGCGGCGTAGGCCCATATTATATATACCTTACAAAGTAACATACATATTATTATATACTCCGGAACCATCGGTAGACCACACCCTTCGGCCAGAACTCCTCCACCTCGAAGGTCGACAAAAGATGCGTCGGCATTCTCACCACAAAGGAAGCTGCCGATATCTGATAAGTGATTTACACTCTCGCGACTCACTTCGGGCTTCGCCTCGCCACTCGCGCGAGAGTGTAAATCTAGTATTAGAGCTTCCAACCAAACGGAGACGACATGACAGCTAATTTCTATGCGAAAAACGGGGGAAAGGGGGGGAGGGAGACGCACAAGTAGTGATGAGTGATGACATACCTACTAATGTATTTTCTATTGGCCCTTCTTCACGTTGGCTATCTAGATGGCCACAAGATTTTAAGCAGGGGAGGGGGAAGTTGGCCAACAGTTTGTGTAGGCATCCACACGTTGGAAGGTCGTTCAGTATGCTTCAGTTCGGGCCAAGGTGCGGTCGTATTTATGAAAATGGATGTTGAGTCACCAAAGGTACTTTTTATAGCGATAATATATGTTGATTTCCCAGGTACTTATGAATTATGATTTATTGGCGGAAGAAAACATCAAAAAAATATTTATAATAGGTATGTTTATTAAATAATTTTAATAATCAAAATTAAGTAAAGGTAAATTATACTTCAGAAATAAACGTTTTTCGGCTTTGTCATCGTCTAGCCCATTCCTCAGGGGTCCATAAATTGATCCTCCTTCACTTGACAATTGCTTATTTAGTGAACTGGCTGGCGGAGATAAATAAATACGGGCGATGGGAGCTAGATCTTTAAATTTAGTGTTATACTTCCACCATAATAAAGCATCTTCGTCTACTTGTAGACGCTTTTCTTTATTGTATTCATTAATCAACAATTTCCATTGGATAAGCTTCTTATTATCGATGCTGTTATCCTCCGTTTCCTCATCATCATCACTACTATTCAGCATGTCAGCCAAAATTGAATGAACACTTTGTGTCGGTAAAATCTGAAGGCTTACGCCCGGATTCATTTGACACGATACTACTCTAGATTTTTTGGCAGCTGGAGGTTGATCACTATCAGTACCAGTACCATTTGCAGCTTCAACATCTTGTTGGGCCAGTAATCGTAATAGTTTGGTTTGAACTTGTTCCTTAACTATCTCATTAAAGAACTTTAATTTGTACCTAGGGTCCAAATATGTAGCGAGAGAATACAGTATATTGCTAGGAAGGTCACCAAATCTATAATTGATGTCTTCTACTAGTTTTTTGATGATGTTTTTGATATCCTGATTAGTGTCTGATTTGTCCTTTTCGACTAGCAATGTATGTTTCAGTACATATATCATTGGTATCACTGACGATATAAAAGTTTTTGGATCGCCTAAAATACTCGTTACTTCTTCGAAGGGACTCAGAATATCTAATAATTTATTTAGAAGCAATGACTCTTCTGGTAAGATTTGTGGTATATTATGTTTGCTGGTGTACAGAGAAATTGCGTCTTGAATCTTTAACAGCCGCTCTAACATACTGAATGTGCTGCCCCATCTGAAAAAAAAAACATAACCATGTCATGTTAACAGTTAACTGAACTAAAATATTATGTAATAGTAAATTCAAAAAAGTTTTGTTTCCATATAGGTTAACACTACCGGCGTAAGAAACTCACACGGGGCCATCTTTTAGCAAAATAATGGAAAATTGTTCTTTTAAAAAATTTAATTAAAAATTTTTATATTTGTACAATGTAGTACTTAAACCATAAAATATTAACAAGAGTCAAGATACATAATTATTATAGTACCTACATATTCTATTCCTAAAATGTGCAATCATCAATAAAATCAATGACCCTTTAATTAGCTTTAGGACACAAACGTTCGTTAAGTACTTTTTTAAATTTATTGATGGGAAGATTTGGAACGTTTCTGGGGACTCTATTGTATAGGCGTATAAATTAACCTCTATACAATTTAGATTGTGCTTATTTCTTGTGTTTCTACAGTCATTGTCGCTTTTTGTTTTAAAATTACTTAGATTATTTCTAACATACAATACATTATCCAAATCCAATAAAAATATGAGCTCACCTGTCATCAAAATCATGTACCACGGGAAGTATAGGTTGATTAAGTTGTGTTTGTATTTTAGCCAGCTCATCTTGAGCTTTTTGTGAGTGATTGAAATGACTTGATATATCTCTGCATTTTGCGATTAAACCCTTTAGTTCAAGAGTTTCGAGCGCAGAACGAACGCATAGTTGTAATTGGTAGATTGGACAACTCACGTCAGGTAAACTAGCCAAATGTATTGCGTTGACCATATTTGATCCATCCCTTACAAAGCAATGTATTTGCTCATCTGGGATGTTCCAATCACGCAGCATCATCTTGAAATTCTCACTAATTATTTCACCGGTTTGTCCTTGAAGTAAGCAACATTTTAAAACAATTTTCACGTGACTAAAATCTTCAGATATCCCATGTGCTGTTACATTTAAAAGTGATCCATTAGCACTTGGTTCTGACCAAATGTCGACGGTGAAAGATAGTTTTGAACATTTTCGGAGCATTAGTCTTACTTTGCTTACTACTTTGTAATATATTGTGTCACAAACACGATTAGTGAAATACTGATGCCCTCTTAATTGATAATTTGGCATTGCCGTTTCCATTACGCGGCGAAACCCGATACCGTCGACAAAATAGAATGGTAGATTTTGTAAAATAATCATTTCACTGATCATATCGTCCATTTTCTTTGCTTTAGGATGTGAAGAATCCCACAACTGATTATTTTCTGAGGGTTCTTCTAATGTTAATTGCCGCTTTGGTTGTTGTACTGACGTTGTACTTATATCTAAACTTGACTGTTCCAATTCCATATTTTCGTTTTTTATTTCTATTTCACAAAGTTGTTCACAATATGTTTCTTCTAACGGTGTTGTACTTGACCACGGCTTTTCCAATTTAACTTCTACTTGTTGTTCTTGTATTTTACAAAGTTCATGTTTTTCTTTATGCCAAGATTCTGCTAAGAGTGACTGTTGTCTCTCTGCTTTTTGCAATGGTGTTGTAGTATTAGTAACCAAACTTGTTAATGTCACATTTTCTGATTGTTCTACATTTGTATTTTCTTCATATATATCTTTATGGATAGCTTTTAAATGTGTTCTAAGCGATGTTGTCGTCCGACCTTTTCTTGAATATTTGTTGCCACAGATTTTGCATTGTGCAAAATCACCATCTATTGCCAAAAAGTACTGCCAGATATCACTTGTTTTCGGCCTCATCGCGAGATTTAATTCAGTAGGTGTTATTTGGTTTTCATCAAATGTCTAAAACATAAACAAAGTAACAAGTTATTTGTTTTATTCCTATTTTTATTCGTACCGCGCATCGCCCTGCAACATAACCGCACCGTTTCGCTCGCGACGCAGTACTGACGACTAGAGATGTGATAAACGGCTTAAAATTAAAAGTTAACTTATCCGTTATTAAATATTCAAAAGCAACTTTTTTTAACTGCTTAGTTGCTTATTTTCTTATCTACTTATTGCCACTTATAAGTTATAATGTTTTTTGCGCTTATGTTACGTTTTTCGATCGCTTAAACTGATTTAAATTACCTTTCCTTCGTACTTTGCAGGCTTAGGACTGTCTGAAATCTGAATAATTATTAATATAATAATATGAACTCATAAAAATGTTTTTACATGTTGATAATATGCATTAATCTTAAGTGTTGCTTATCATTAGTATTAGTTGATTTTTAGGATAACAAACATTACACATCGCCACTTTTTCCACCTCATTTCTTTCAAAGTAGTTCCATAAATTACTGTTCCAATTCACGTCGTTTAGTCGTCATCTTACGACAAAAACTTAATAAACTTAATACTAAAACACTACACGAAAAGTTTATAATACGTCCATATGGACCATTATTATATTTATTATTTACATTAAAAGTTCACGGTACGCCACCAAAACACCACTATTACGATTAAAATACGAATTATTGCGTAACGTAATATACGTCAACCCGCAAAGCGCAACTAACAAAAAGTGAATAAACACGAAAAAGCATATTAGTTATAAGTGCAAAAAATAAGCCGTTTAAATAAGTGATGAGTTACATTAAAGAATTTTCACTCTTATTGCGCTGTCATAAGAACTATTTTTCCTTGCTCATACCACACTTATGGCTTTATGACTATAAACGATATAAACGATAAGTATAAGTGATAAACGCTTAATTTTTTAAACGACTCTTCAACTTATTTATAAAAGCACGCTTTTTTAAACGCTTTACGTTTAAACGGCCATCTCTACTGACGACATTCCATCGATCGGCATGCGGCGAGGGACGAGGTCACGCACACAAAGTAACGGAGGCGGATACAGATACGGATGTTCCATTTCCTGAGATTTTGCGTAATGACTTTAAAACCTGTGGTATGCGCCAATCCATAGATATTATTATTATGCTACTGTACAAGATATGTAACAACAAATTCGATTGTAAATAGCTGAGCAACCGCTTGTGTTTCATAGTACCCCGTACTGTGCAGCGGCGTGAGGTGCACGTACGTTACATATTCCTCACTGGCCTGTGTCGGACTAACGCAGGCGTCCGCGCTCCTCTCCGACGTATTGTCGAAATATTTAACAATGTTTTGCTGATCTGGACATATTTGATAGCTCAATGGGTGGGTTCAGAACGACCCAGACGGGTGGTCTGGGTTAGTGGGTGTAGGTGTTGTTGTGGTTTCTTGGCTAAGATTGCCTGAGTTTTTCTGAGTGTTATTGATAGCATCTTCTTTGGGCTAGATTATTGGGTTAGCGGGTGAGTCTGGATAGGTGGAGACTTTGTTGAGTATTTCGACAGTACAAAGATATACTTAACTTACAAATGTAGGATAATACACATGTATAGATTAAAATACATATAATACTAATATTCATATATTATGCAACCTAGTGGTAAACAATATAATGATTCCAAGACTATGATCCTAGCACCCTACGGCTGGCGTACTCACCCCCCACTCTTGCACAAAAACACATACATAAGGACATTTAGCACTAAAGTGAAATTATAGTAACTTTTGGTTTGATAGGAGATGTACTAACGAACAAGTTCCCGCTCAACCAGGCGTAAGTTGAAAATCGCACAGCGCCGTTGAATAGTGGGCTCGCAAACATACTCACGTGTAAATACGTAGTTCAACCTCGTATGCAGTCGTTGCGGTTACTTCCTTTGCGTTTAAATATTCTGAGGCGTCCTAGTGCAAAGGTGAATGTTTAGACTGGTCGAGCGGGAACTTTGTCGGTGGTACATCCTGATGTTCGGCGTGCTAAATCGATCATTATCCGAGTTCATGACATGTCTAAGGAGGGTTCCGTCAGGCCCGCCGCTAGCTGTTTCGACGCCCGCGTGCAATACCGATTATGCCGCCCGCCGCCGATAATAAGTTTTGTCAAAAAAAGGTAATTAATGTTTTATCATTATGGGGGAAAAACAAAAACAACTTTTAACCTATTAGAGGCCTTGGACACATTGATTTTTTTTTGTTCGTTTTTACCTGTTTAAGCTTTAAACCCTGAAAAACTGTGTAATTCGGAAAAATACTAATATTTATAAGTAGTCTCAAATCAACCGGCTAAAACAGAACATCGCTACTAAATAATATAATAATATGTTCTTTATGTTATACGCGAGCGAGCGAAGCGGGCGAGCAACATTTTTTTCCTATTTGATAGGTTAAATCTGTTCAAATTTGAAGCCCTAAAAGACTGTGAAAATAAGATTATTTTGTAATTGAAATAAAAGTAAAATTAGTGTAATTTCTGATGTTGAAAAATAGATGACAAATAACTTATTACGTTAGGTTTGTCATATTGTAATACCTATTTCACACTTTTTTTCGTAGAACAATAATTACAAATTTTGTGATCAGTCACTTGGCCAAAATATTGTGTCGCATGCTATAGGATTGAGGCTTCGATGACACGCGTACAACATTATTTCAGGGCTTAAAGTATAAAAAGAAATAAAAAGATTAACAGGCAAAATAATAAAAAATATTTGCTCGCTTTCTGAGCTTAAACAATAGGTTTAAACGCATTTAACATAAACACAAGTTATATAAAACAAGTTAGTATCAAAGTTCTGTCGTAGTAGTTACGTTGTAGTTTGCGTAATCAAGCGCGCGTGCACATAGCGCTCGAGTCGACACGTACGGCCAGCGGGAATAATTTTGCGCAAATTATAATGAAAAACCAATATTCTTGTCAATTGTTCATTTGTTTTTCATAAAATATGTGACATTTTAATAATTAAACTACTTCATCTCATGCGTCGAACCAATTATTATATGAATTATTATAGCAAGATGTGGTGCCATAGACATTGATGGTGCAATAATATACTTTTCTCTTAAAAAAGTAGACGTATTCTTTAATTAAAGACGAAAGATCGGTTTTACTTCTTAGCTACTTATATATTTTTTTCATAAAGTTCTAGTGTTCATTAAAATTAATTTGTTGAAATGTCATTTAAATGGTTGAAGTAAAATAATTTAAAACTTAGATATTTTTTTTTTTATATTTAAAATCTAATCTGTCTAATGCAAATTAACAATGACTGTTCGTGCCGAAAAGTTATCTAGAATTAATGTATGTAGGTAATGTATTGTATACAAAAAACCTAAATATGAGGGCGGCAAAACCTTAGTACGGGGGCGGCAAAATTGTCATCCGCCCCTGGCGGCAGACATCCACGCTACGTCACTGGATTTGGAATGCATGTACAAGTAAGGAAGCTCAGAGGCCGGCCATATACAGCCGGAATGTCTTAGATCTGAATTCAGTTAGTGAATAAACACTTTTTTAATGCGTCTCATAATTTGGACGACCTCTGTGGCTCAGTTGGTTGAGCGTGTTGGTGCTCAAGCCGGGGGTCGCGGGTTCAAATGCCGCCGAAGGAACAAAAGGTTTTTCTGTGTTCCTGGGTCATGGATGTGTATTAAATATGTGTATAATATAATAAAAATCTTAAATATGTGTATAGTATAAAAGTATTAAATATATTTCCGTTGTCTGGTACCCGTAACACAAGTTCTTCGAGAACGTACCACGGGATCAGATTGACGTGGTGTGAAGCGTCCATAGATATTATTATATTATTATTATTAATTTAAGAAAGAAAAAACTGCATAGAGAAAAATTCAGAATGTGTATTTTCAGAATGTGTGTGGGAGGCCAAAGGGGATTCCCTAACTTCGCCATCCTGTTTTTCATAGGATTACAATATATGGTGGTGTTTTTCTAAGAATGACACACAGCGTTTGGTATTGCATCTCAGTTTTTTCAGATGCCAATTATAGATGGCGGTGTTAACGTCATTCAGTCGGATTTTTTTCCAAACTATGATTGTATGTATTTTCTTCATTATTTTCTTAAGGTGGGGTGGGTATTATGACAATTACTTGAATTAGGTAGTACGTGATGAGTCGCTCGATTTGCCGCCCCCTGGGCGTGCCCGCCCTTGTGCGGTGCACGCTTTGCACGCCCGCTTACGGCGGCCCTGGGTTCCGTAAGTATAAACACGTAATAAATAATTCAAAAGTTACAATCCAATTCGGTAATCCAGTCCAAATAATTTTCCTAGAGAGTTTTTCGCATGATCTATCAGCATAGAAAAGTTTCTAAGTCTTATAGTTTAGAAATGCCAGGGGGGACCAACTTTATAAATCACTTTGGAGGCCGATTACTCGAAAATGGTTGACTTTATAAAAAAGGTATGTATAAAACCTTACCTTTATTTTAAAATACCTATTCAACGATACCCCACACGATGGGGTAGAAAGAAAAAAAAAATTCATCCCACTTCATGTATGGAGAGCCACCCCTAGAATATAAAGTTATTATTATTTTATGACGCCAAATCCAAAATCTATACACAATCTATGACTATACCAAATTTCAACCATTTATATTCCTAATTACTGACGCTAAGAGCGCGGACGGACAGACAGACAGACGGACAGACGGACAGAGCTAAACTATAAGGGTTCCTCAAGTATTACGGAACCATTATAAATTAACGTAAAATTGTAAGCAGTGTCTTTATTTCACAATCTGTCGACATTATAATCTCTCTAGTTAAATTAGTTAGCTACAATCTAACAATATTTACAATTTTACGTTGTCATGTTGCTGGTTGACAGTCTTAAACTGTACTGTACAATGTACATATCTTATTGTATCTTATTTAAAAGGGAAGCCGGCGAGAATCGTATTAAATGCACACCTCGCTACTACACGACACATGCTTCTGTGACTGTGAAGACTGAACTTTAACTTCTTGAGAACATAACTGCTTATTATTTTGTACTCCCGGTACTGTTTTGTCATGAAACTTCCCAAAAAAGAAGGAACATGTAGGTGTAGTATCCTTCTTCTTCAATAACTCTGGAAGCAATTAATACAGTGAATTAAATAATTTTAAAATTAACTACTTAGTTTTATTATTTACTTTTTTTTTTTTTTATTATTATTCTTTATTGATTCACCAACGGAACAACATTTGGTACAATATAAAAATAATACAAAAAATGTTATTTATGGATAAAATGAGTTTTAATAGGAAAGGTGAAATACAATGTAGGTATGTCTGCGACAATGAGATGAAATGAAGTAAAATATGAAAGAAGTGATGATTCAATAACAAAGTGTGACTGAAAAAAATAGAAGATTTCTTAAAACTAAAAACTAGATAAAATATTTTTTTTTTTATGAAATAAGGGGGCAAACGAGCAAACGGGTCACCTGATGGAAAGCAACTTCCGTTGCCCATAGACACTCGCAGCATCAGAAGAGCTGCAAGTGCGTTGCCGGCCATTTAAGAGGGAATAGGGTAATAGGGGAGGGTAGGGAAGGGAATAGGGTAGGGGATTGGGCCTCCGGTAAACTCACTCACTCGGCGAAACACAGCGCAAACGCTGTTTCACGCCGGTTTTCTGTGAGCCCGTGGTATTTCTCCGGTCGAGCCGGCCCATTCGTGCCGAAGCATGGCTCTACCACGTATACCTAGTGCTATTATGATTTTAGTTTCAATACCATGAGAATTGTTAATATTACCTTCATGGGATAACGACGTTGATATGCGGCATGCATCCATGGAATAAACTTGTTTATTATCTAAAACACGTAGCTGATCTGAAGTCAGGCTAAGATTGTGTTTTTTATCAATCTGGATATTAAACCTGGACGGCACACAGTCTGGTTTCATAAGAATCTTTTTAATTGAGCCCATAATTTTGTATTCCATATAATTTTGCATGTCATTTTCTAGCTAAAAAAGAAAAACACAAGAATGTTCACTGATACATAAAATATAGCTATTTATAATATTAATTGACAATAATTGAGTTACTAAATAGGTACTTACATCGAAGTGATCATCACAAAAATATAAGTGAGTTTTATTAGATAAAGACTCAGGATCCCTTTGAGAGAGTTTTAGCCATGTTTTACGTCTATTTATTTCGCTGGGTAACGGTATCCATAACTTTCCTGGAGTCTTAATTGATGTGTTTTTACATTCTCGAACGATACAAAAATGATACTTGCGACTTTTTTTGTGAAAACTAGGAGTATTTAAATTCATATTTCACCATTTCTTATTTAAAATTTGTGTCAAGTGGTTGTACAGACTATAGTCCTGGCAGAACCTTTTTGTCGCCAACTTGAGGTAAAATAATATATCTGAGCAGAATATAGCACAGATTACATTTCTATTAGTATGATGTCACAGCACACATAATATTTCAACCAATATGGCAAATAGTGTTTTCGGCTCAAAGGTTTTCGGTGATTTTTGTATATGTATATTTTTTTATGTAGGTTTTTACATTTCAAAATAATATTTTTGTGTAATGGAACAATTAAGAAGTGTTTAAGACAGAAGTTGGTTGACAAACGAAAACAAGGTCTAGTAGCCTATTACTTATAAATCCACTTACAATGGCTTAAGCTGCAAATAATAAGAAAAAGACAAAAAACATTAAGCCAATAAATATTATTACCAGCCACTACCACACCTAGTTTTTGAATATTTTTATTTTAATAATTAGTGGTTGCAATTTGACTTTCATTGATGTCCATTTAAACTTGAATTTAATAAGAGTTATTTTGTCAAAAGCTGTATATCTCATTGTGGAATAACATCCAGTGCACATTTAAATGTATCTCTCAAAATACCTTCCTCATTTTGCATGCTTATCAGCTACCAGTGGCGAAGGGTTCCTATAACTCCATTCCTATCGGCTTCCCTTGTCACTTACCTTTTGCAAATCTTCATAGAAATCCCTACCTATTATACAGGCTCCGGCTTCCCTATGAAGGAGAACCAGCCTTCGCCACTGTCAGCTACCACTTAATTTAAATTGACATTTTAGGTAGTATTCGGAGTATGCAAATATTTAGCCCACCTCTTTTATTTCTCTTTCTCACCCATTAATGTTCTATGTCGAGTCATGAGAAATGCCTCATGAGGTGAACTAAAACTGAAATTTTATTTATAGCATTACTTTGAAAACTGCTAAATTATAATATGTAATTAGTATAATTACATAGATAACTTTGCTGTAGATCTCCGGTGTTTTGTCAAAAAAGGGATTTTCTGCTGTGCAGTAACAATAACTGTAATTGTGGTCATAAGAAACAGAGTGGTCTTGAAATCAACAATTTGATATAATTATGGCTTCCGGAGGCTTAGCTTTGTGACTTGGAAAAAAGATAGCCACATTTTTGTAGTGGGTAAAGGCACAAACCAACCCAAACTAGATGGTATCAAACATGTTGTAATCGTGAAAATAACAAAAACGCTTTTAGAAGGTATGGAAGAGGAAGTGGCTGTTGCTTTGAATGACTTGACTCTAAAACTGGTGCCAAGGGGATGGGGTAATTACCCCATATAACTAACAAAACAAACAAATCCAGGCCCCGCTATTCTAACGTCAACCCGTGGAATTAATGCACCAATCCCATGAAGACAACTATTTAAAAAATGCGTGAACATAGCGACAAAATTTAAAATATGATATCAATTTAATGTCGATAACATCCAGTTTACTTACCTTTTTAGCAGATAGTTAATCAAAATTATTTTGATTATGTATTAAATACGTACGTATACATAAAAGCAATTTGTTATCTATTTATTTTCGTAGACCGTAAGTAGGTACATTGCATTGGAGTGACAGTCGACAGACTGACAGTGTGACATCGACATAACGCTTGACAGTTGAATTTTTTTATTTTTCTTTAATTAGTACGGGGCTTAGTTTAGCCGGGAATGTCAATAAATAAATTTAAAATAAAAAACATTGATTTCAGACCAAGTCCATAATTATGTTTAGCCAGTACAAAATATTATACAGAATATAATTATAATATAAAAATCGAAATCAGACACGGAGCCGCCACTACTTCAGCGCATGCAGTTTCATCCATCGCAGCAGCAGTGGCGAGTTCCAGTGGTCCCGCACCAAGGTGTTATCAGTTATGATTGCCGCGCATGCCGCATAATGGAGACACAGCGTGTGCGCATTCTGGACCTGTGCTCAACTCCGCGAACAAGAACAAGCTGCAGTGTCGCAGCAGTCGCATCACCGTCCTGTATGGTTTATTTAATTGTACGCACAGATGACTGTACATACACGCTGTGTCAATCAGCGACGTTGTGTATTTGTCTCTTTAAAAAATTGTATTAATACGGTTGTACCATGTGTGTAATATTGGTACAATATTAACCATTAGAATTCATTAGATATTCATTGACGTGCACAAATGAGGGCAACTGGCAAGTGATAAGTCTAAATATATAGCCAGTACAGTCAATAACTCAAGTTAGTTGATTCAGTAAAGTGGTAGAAGCTTTACTGAAAGTTCCAAATCCTAGGGAGTTTTGGCGGAACACAAAATAACACCCATTTTGTAGTTGTACCACTTGCCCACACTTGTGCACGTCAACAAATATAATGGACTTTGATTGTATTTTAATATAATACATTTATGGTAATGGATAATATTCTACCAACAGCCAATACACAATAATATGAAAAGAATTTACACAAATGCAAGTTAAACAATGACAACCACGTCACACATTGACATTTCCGGCAAAACTCCCATCTTTTTACTGGCCAATCTGATCATCCAGCCTGCAAGGCCAAGGCAGCAGACTTGTAGGTAAAAATTATGTAAAAGATCAACTTTTTTCTATGATTACATTAGCTAGATTTGCTGGATGCGTCATGCGCCTCCTAGTTCTCATCACCAAATCAAAACCATTTTGACGATTTATATGACTTGGTTAGCTCATTTGTTCTCAAGCCAGAGTTTGTGGGTTCGAATCCAGACTTTTTGTTCCAAATTTTTTGTTCCCTGGTGGGAAGAACAATTTTTCTGTGTTCTTACTCTGTGTAAAAATATTAAGTAAAATAATAAGTGTAGTATAAAAAGTGGTATAAAATACATATGCAATTCTGTAACACTCTACACAGCTTACGAGACACACTCAGACAAACGAACTCACTTCGAAAGTAAAGTCATCTTACTTTACTTTCCTATTATGTAAACACACAATCTTAGCACTTGCGAAGTAAAGTGAATGACTATAGTTCTTTTTAGGGTTCCGTAATACTTAAGGAACCCTTATAGTTTCGCTCTGTCCGTCTGTCTGTCTGTCTGTCTGTCTGTCCGCGCCTCTAGCTCCTGTAATTATGAATATAAATTGATGAAATTTGGTGCAGTTATAGATTGTGTATAGATCACGGTTTCGGGATCATAAAAAAGTAATAATTTTATATTTTAGGGGTGGCTCTCCATACATGTGAAGTGGGGATGAAAAATGTTTTTTCACTCTACCCCATCGTGTGGGATATCGTAGAATAGGTCTTTTAAAATAAAGGCAAGGTTTCATACGTTACTTTTTTATAAAGTTGACCATTTTCGAGTAATCGGCCTCCAAAGTAGTTTGTAAGTTGGTCCCCCCCCTAGCATTTTTAAACTATAGGAGATAGAAACTTGTAAATTTCCATGCTGATAGATCATGCTAAAAACTCTTTAGGAAAACTATTTTGAACGAAATCGCATCATAATTTCTATTTCTAGAGCAATTATAGAAAAACAAATTAACCTAAAGCAAATCAGAATACATAATGTGAAATGATTATTTAAAATAATGTTTCAAAATTGGTTGCATAATTAATAAAAAAACAAATTAATAATAACTAAAACACGCTGTCGGGTTTGAACCTACATCAAGGACAAACACTGTGATTAACTGAGCTGCAGTAATTATATCGATCGTTGCGAATTTTATGTTTCTTTATCAGAATTAGAGCTAAGTTTTGAAATACATGTAAAATTTTAATTAATAATTAATTTTACGAATATGTGCCTCTTTTACCAATTATTACAATAATTTAATAACACTGAAAACACATTAATATTATGTATTATTAATAACTATAGTATTATTGTTTTTTATTATAATTTAATACCTACCTTTAATATTAAAATTTAAAAGCTTCAATTTGCTAGTAACTTTACGAAAACTATATGGCGCTAGTCTCCTGTTTAAATCGTGGATTGTTTTTGAAAAATAATACTAGATGTCGCTGTGTTATTGGATTTAAATTCTGTATCACGCTATCGAAAACCTCGCTGATATGTACTTATAAGTAATAAGTATCCGATCGTATTTTTCTACATTGAGATAGGTGATATCGTAATAGACTAAAATATGCTTAAATGTTAAGTGATTAGCGAATATTAAAATTAGTAAAAACTCTTTAAAATATCATCGAAATCGAATAAAAATTAATCATAAAGAACATCTGGTTACTATTCACTATATATTTTGATTATTAATCAACATTCAAAATAGTAAAGAAATAATATTACGTAATAATATTAATATTAATTTATCATACGTTTATTCTATAGTGTACCATAGTGTATAGTAAACTTAATAGTTTACGGAACCCTCCTTAGACATGTCCTGACATGCTCTTGGTTAGGTTATTTTACCTTTTCATAACCAGTATTGAACCATTTAGAGCATGAATTCACTGGAGTCATCACAAAATCTAAGATATTATGAGAACTGAGATTTTTCACCCACTGCCTTTTTTCACCACAGGCGCAGAAGCACAATGATATAATTAATATAATCATAATAATTACATGTAACTCAAGTTTCTATACTTTGTTTTCTAAAGCGGCTAATTCTGTACTTAATTCACTACTAATGAGGACGCAGAGTAAATGTGATGGAACGCAAAATAAAATTACCACTTAGCTCCACTTACATTATATTCTCTAGGAACTGCAGATGCTTTCAGTTCTGTCTTTTTAGGAGTCTGTATGAAGCAACTCTTGTCAAAATGCAAAGAACATAATCTATGTGAATGTTCTCTTGGTTGCCAATTTTTTCTACCCGTTGCTTCAATCCATTTTTTTCTTAAATTTATATCAGGGGGAAACCTAAAAAAGAATTTTAGAAGCCAGTATATTTTGGTCACGAGAAATTTAAAACAAGAACTACTTACAAAATCCTCATGGACTACAAGTTGTGTTATTGAACATTAAAATATATCAACACACAACAAATATTTTTGGATTAAGTTACGAATGATGTAAAAATACAGATTTAATCTCTTTTTCTATGGAAATTATGGCTGTATTTTTATCCAAAATATCATCATTCTAGTGTTAAATGCAATCACAAGCTATAGCTACTTACGAGTGAAAAGTTACGTCGGCACATTTTCGTTCGCTGCGACTTTTGCACCTTAAAATACTGCATCCACCCATTGTTCAAACACTTAAAACTACACTGAGTCTCTACTCTCTACCTCAATACAGTATTTAGCAATAAAACAACAAAAAATAGGTACAAAAGAGTTCAATCGTCATGAATCCTCACTTTTGACAGTAATTTGTTTGGCGACTGGGTGTCAATTGTCAAATTTGATAGCAATGGCATCAAGCACGAAGTACAGATACCAGGAGTCCCTAAAGGCGTGACTCCTGTTCGAAACATTACACAGAAAACATGAAACATTGGGGCGTGGCTATACACATTTGTCTAGGAATAGACAATGTTTTTGTTTTCGGAGACGGACGAAAAACATTCCCGCGCGGGTAGAGAGGGGAAGAAATGTTTCATTTCTTAACTTGTGTTCACATCGTTCACATGACACCTAGGTACAGGCTTTTTAGGGTTATAGTTTTGCTTGTTGTGTTTTTTGTGTTTGTTTTTGTGATCGCTCATAATATATGGCCTGACTTAATTAAAAAACACAAAATTTGTCAGTTTTCAATAGAAATGCGTAAAATGGCGCACATATTTATGAGTTGAAAAAAATACTTTTATGAAACACCTAAAGTGGCCTTTTCAGAACCCCTCTTTTCTCCTAGATTCTACACCTACAATCACTAAAACTGTGAGCGCTAATACGTCTTCCTCGTCGGAACTTAGATCGTGTCTGGACAAAATGTTTTGTTTCGACCAAAAACATTTTCTGTAGCTGGAGACAGCTTGTGTATGAAAACAAATGTTTTTGTTTCATGTTTTCTGTGTAATGTTTCGAACAGGAGTCACGCCTTAAGATACGCAACACTTGTAAGTTGTAACCTCTAGAGTGCATCTCGCTCACCCACTATGTGTTGCCATGTACAAACATAGCCTTCAATTGTGGTATTTTTGTCTTGATCTTAGGATGCACATGTAAGTTTTCTCGTCGTAGTCAGTAATAAACAAGAACCGTAGAACGAGTTTTCCCTTACACCACTCATTATTAAAATAAGTAAATTTCAATATTTTAATACTGGCGATTAAATTGTTCTAGTTATTTTTTATGAGTCAGAGGTTTTAAGAAAACATGCGATTAAAGTACGATCGTACCTAGATTTTCAGTCTCGATTAGAAGTCTTTGGTCTCGATCGACACCTATTATTAAGTAAACTCTAGGCCAAGACCGAGAGTAATGGATATATTTAAAAAAAATATTATGAACGTGGTAAAAATATTTTTAACTCATGAACGGCTGAACCGATTTGGCTGAAAATTGGTGGGGTATCTTGAAACCAGGAGAAGGACATAGGATACTTTTTATCCCGTTCACAAGGGACTCAAAACTTGAGAACCGCTGGATCGATTTGGCACATTTGATTTTGTTTTGAAATAATTGCGGAAGTTCAGGGAAGGCTTGAACAGTGAGAAATAATGAAAAAGGTTGTAGGTGTAGGACTAGGATGTAGGATGCATTATAAGTGTAGTCATTTATTAATTTCAGTTCATGTTTAAGACAGAACAACGTGTGTCGAGACAGCTAGTTATATATTATTATTAGGGGTTATAATAAAAAGAAAAAGATAAAAAGGCCTTTACCATAGTTACTGAGCCTCTCATACAATTTGTATGGTTTAATGGCTTCAAATACCTAGTAATTTTGTTAAAATTAACGATAATTCCGCTGTCTGTCGACCAATTTTCGATTTTTTTTTTATATAAAGGGTTTCTATGGGTGTAAAAAGTGGTGACCTGATGATCACCACTGCATAACTATTCAAAGCTTATACAGCGTTTATTAGTAAGGGGGTTGTAGTACAATATTATGTGCAACAAGAATAGCTGTGCTTTACTTGTATTTGAAAAATTATTTTAAATAAAATTTTGACTTTATTTACTTTACAATTCCCAGAAATTCCTTAATTAGATTCAATTTGTGGTAAATCTAACAGTAGTTGTATAACTATATTTTATCAATTCTCCGAATGTTATGTCGGACAGTAGATATTTTAAAATTACTATTTTACTGTTTTCTGCTGTTTTTTCAAGTACCATTTACTGCTATTTGCTTTCCTGAGGTTGGCAACACTGTTCGTGGTGTACAAATGGACCGTAGACAGAGAAAACTATAGACTTATGGATAGCTTTTGTCTCATTCGCACACGAAAGAGAAAAACTTATGTCAATATCATAAGCAGAAATGAGAGACGACGACGTCATTTTCTATGTCAATTTGCCGTGCGGGTTTTTTCAAGGTCAGCACATCATTGTGCTAAACAAAATTTGACAGTTCGCGTCAGCTTGTTCTTTAGTTACTTCATAACTCATTTTATAACTTATATTATTTTGTTTAGTAAGCGCTAAATTCGCTAAAAAGTTTCCTTTTGGTGTTAACTAAATATATATTTAAGAAACCATGGTACGGTGCTGTGTATTAGGATGTAAAAGCGACAGTGAAATGATAATGCCCGACTTGTCTTTTCATTCGTAAGTATTTCCCTTTATATACATGTAATATAAATTCTTTGTACTAGAACTTTTCCGTGTGTTTGTGTTTTTGAGTAAGTCTCGGTAATGGACCGATTGATTTATCAAATCTTTCAAAATATGTAATCGTATATCATAACCTCTAAACGTATTAGCTCTCAGTGTTGCCAGTTTTTTTGTACAAAGATTACCAATCATCATGAGATTTGGGAACCTCATAACATGTTCTATGTCCGTTTTATAATATTAAATTAGTTATGATTATTATAATAATTAATATGATACAGTCAAATCTCGTAATTTAAAACCAGAGACTCTTCGTGCGGACGTGTATTTCAATATATTTCCGTTGTCTGTACCCGTAAGGGGCCATCCATAAATAACGTCACACGTTAAGGGGGAGGTAGGGGGTCGACGAAGTGTGACATTGTGAGACAAGGGGGTGGGAGGGGCCCTAAATATTGTGACATCACATTTCAAAATCTTTTATATTATCTAAGTGTTAAAATACGAACTATAAACTATTACTTTACGAAAACCTCAAAAACATATAAGCCAGTTATAAATAATTTAAAGGAGTGGGTTCAAAGTCCGTGGATTAAAGATTATTAAGTTTGTATCTTTAATTTAAAGATAATTCTATTAATATTATTTTTTGTTTTGTTAATTTCTTTAATTAATATAGTCAATCGTTTTTAGGGTTCCGTAATACTTAAGGAACCCTTATAGTTTCGCTCTGTCCGTCTGTCTGTCTGTCTGTCTGTCTGTCCGCGCCTCTAGCTCCTGTAATTATGAATATAAATTGATGAAATTTGGTGCAGTTATAGATTGTGTATAGATCGCGGTTTTAGGATCATAAAAAAATAATTATTATATATTTTAGGGGTGGCTCTCCATACATGTGAAGTGGGGATGAAAAATATTTTTTCACTCTATCGTGTGGGGTATCGTAGAATAGGTCTTTTAAAATAAAGGCAAGGTTTCATACGTTACTTTTTTATAAAGTTGACCATTTTCAAGTAATCGGCCTCCAAAGTAGTTTGTAAGTTGGTCCCCCCCCTAGCATTTTTAAACTATAGGAGATAGAAACTTGCAAATTTCTATGCTAATAGATCATGCTAAAAACTCTTTAGGAAAACTATTTTGAACGAAATCGCATCATAATTTCTATTTCTAGAGCAATTATAGAAAAACAAATTAACATATAAAGCAAATCAGAATAATTATACATAATGTGAAATGATTATTTAAAATAATGTTTCAAAATTGGTTGCAAAATTTAAAAAAAACTGAAATTAACAATTAATAAAAAGAACATAAATTAATAATAAATCAAACATACTGTCGGGTTTGAACCTATAGCCAAGGACAAACACTGTGATTAACTGAGCTACGATAATTATATTGATCGTTGCGAATTTATGTTTCTTAACCAGAATTAGAGCTAAGTTTTGTAACACGTAAAATTTTAATTAATAATAAATTTTACGAATATGTGCCTCTTTTACCAATTATTAAATAATTTAATAACACTGAAAACACATTAATATATGTTATTAATTACCATAGTATTATTGTTTTTTATTATAATTTAATACCTACCTTTAATATTAAAAGCTTCAATTTGCTAGTAACTTTACGAAAACTAGGTATATATATGGCGCTAGTCTCCTGTTCAAATCATGGATTGATTTTGAAAAATAATACTAGATGTCGCTGTGTTATTTGATTTAAATTCTATATCACGCTATCGAAAACCTCGCTGATATTATGTAGTATACTTGCCTAAGTATCTGGATGTATTTTTCGTACCTACTTTCAGTTGTAACTAATATCTATTCTGTGCTTTGAAGTCTCGCTAGAGTAAATATTTTCTTTGATTGTGATAGGCGATATCGTAATAGACTAAAATAATATACTCAAATGTTATGTGATTAGCGAATATTAAATTTAATAAATACTCTATCATCGAAATCGAATAAAAATTATTCTTAAAGAACATCTGGTTACTATTCACTTATATATATTTTGATTATTAATCAACATTCAACATTTACGGAACCCTCCTTAGACATGTCCTGACATGCTCTTGGTTAGGTTATGTTTTGTTAATTTCTTTAGTTAACACATAGTCAATAGTTATTTGTTTTGTTAATTTCTTTAATTAATATAATTAATCGTTTTGTTAATTGTTTCATTTGATGTTAATTTTATTAAAAATAATTTAAATGGAAATAAAACTGATTTCGCAACCGATATTTTTATTCAATAATTTCTAAAATAATTTCTTAAGTTTGCAAAATATGACAAGTCCGAGTCCGAGTTGGAGGGGGGGGGGGGGGGGGGGGGCTCATACAAAAATGGTCATCATCCTTTGTTTGTTTCTTTGTTTGCATTGAATAGGCTCCGAAACTACTGAACCGATTTTTATGAAAGATACAGATATAGATTAGACCACAGGGAAGGGCATAGGCTACTTTTTATCGCGGCAAAATGTGCGTTTTGCGCGCACGAAGTCGCGTGCAACATCTTGTATATAATAAAATGCTTCAAATTTGTGTCTAAGTTCATATTTTATTCTTACCCAAAACGACGAGCCAACCGGCGATGATAGACCGATGAAGCTTAAACGGCATCTAGACCTAATGGCGTAGGTCGTATGTCCATTAGAAAAGAAAGTAGAGCAATACAAAAAATATTTTCATACCACCTGCTCGACAACTGTGACAAGGAGGGGGGTAGGGGTAAAAAATCGTGAAATTCGTGTGACGTTATTTATGGATGGCCCCTAATACAAGTTCTTTGAGAACTAACCACGAGACCAGGTTGACGTGGTGTGAAACGTCCATAAATATTATCATTATTCTAAATCAGAATATTTGAAAAAATATTTGTTTTGTTTTGCAGTCTAAATCACCGAATTACACACCAACGACAGCAATCAGAAAGTTGAAGCGAAGTCAACAAATATCAGAAGATAGGTCGAAAAAATTAAGGGCTATCAGAGAAAAAAGCCGCCGGCTGAACAAGAAAATTGCTACATTTTCACATTTCATCAATACATTTTGGACAAGGTGTCGTATGTCAGAAAGAATTTAAATAATTTCAAAAACAAAAGCGACAACCATAACTAGAAATAATAACAAGTTAGAAATACCGGTGTTCAGACTTAGCAAAGTAAAACAACCATTTAAAGGTTCATGTATACGCCTTTACAATAGAATACCAGAAAACGTTCAAAATCTTACTATTAATAAATAAATAAAAAAAAATGCTTTTTACTCTTTTACCTGTTAAAATATTTTTAAACTTTAATCCCTGAAAGACTGTTGTACTTTAGAAAAAAAGCAATAAAATTAATAGTCTAAAACAGGGATCGCGAACCTATGGCATGCGTGCCATCGAATCCCCGAACCTATAGCATGCGACATAATATTTTAAATAATAACTGATAATTTAATAACGGGATATCGAGTGTTATGTGTTATTTCTAAATACCTTTTTACCTGTGACGATAAATACGCCCCACCTCTACTCGGGGGACTCTTCAAATATTACGAACTAGCGACCCGCCCCAGCTTCGCACGGGTACAATACTGATACTAATACTAAAGAATGTCTTTGAACCTCTAACAAAACGGGCGAAATGTAGTCAAAACAAACAGAAACAAATTAATATAGGTACCTACTAATGAAATAAGTAGGTGGGTATACTTTTATCGTATGAAATACCATAGATCTAAACTCCCCACGCACGCGCACCCCGTTGGTGACGCCCACTTCGCAGCGGGCCGTGCAGCAAAAATCGTAATATTTTAATTTCGCCATAACTTCAAAACCACACGTCCAATTTCAATCATTCAAAGACCAAATATTATCTACATAAACTGTACTTAGTGATGAAATAATTTATTTTGATAAGGATTAATAGCATGAGTAAAATAAACGCGTTTAAATGTAGTCCAAAAAAAAATCTAGATTTCTAAATAAAAAAATGGTTGTTGTGCCTCACTGGACATAGATAGGTATAGTGTGTCGCGGACTTTTTTGTAGATATTTAAAAGATCTACAATTAATTAGAACATTTTATGGTTCTATCTTTTATAGTTTAGGCAGCGTACGCAAAATAAGTAACTTTTCTGGTTGATTTTTTACACCTTGTGTCCGAAAAACCCAAATATTTTACGGAACCCTATTTTTTTCCAAAATAAAATATAACCTATGTTACTCGTGGATAATGTAGCTTTCGAATGGTGAAAGAATTTTTGAAATCGGTCCAGTACTTTTTGAGCCTATTCATTACAAACAAACAAACAAACAAACAAACAAACAAACAAACAAACATACAAACAAAGTTTTCCTCTTTATAATATTAGTGTAGATTATCGAGAGTTCGAAATATCAAATGGCTCGAAAACGAAAAAAAAAAATGGTTTGAAACTTGAATCAACAAACCAATGCGTGTGAAAGTGTGTGTCAAAATAACCATTTAAAAAACAATGCCTTGTGCACGATTAAACGAGTTTGGACTTGTCTCAAAATGTACTTATATACCCCTGCAACTTCTGTAATCTTTCTATCTCTATCCCTCTGCAACTTTGAATTGTCGAACGTTTGATTCCGATGAGTTCGAATGTCTCAAAATGCACTTAAGTACCCCTGCAAATTCTGTAATCTTTGCAACTTAATTAGTTCGATTTAACGCGTCGTTTAGTTACGGAACGATGTTTTTTTTCCTTCGAATTACCAAGTGCAGTGCATGGTTTTAGTTTGTAATGATTTAAAATTTTATCCTAAAAATTAAATTATTAAGAAATTTCACAATTGTTTTTATTTTATCTTGTGTCACCTAAATCTGTTAATGTTATGATGAATGTAATGCTGGTGCCCTTTTTTGCTAAAATATATATAAATAAATAAACATCATAATGTCATTCAGTAATCTTTTCGAAAGACATTGAGTAGCACTGTATTATGAATTAATGTATAAAATAATTTTAAAACAATATTTAATTACTTAAAAATATTTAGAAATGCCTATAAACCTAGGAAATGTATACATTGCCTGAATATCAAACATTGTAGACTGTAACACATACATATTACACAAATGTACACAAAAGATTTGGGGAGTTTTTTGCTTGTCTGGTAACCCTAAATCTTGATAGGTACTCTATACCTGTCCCTTTTACCGGCACGCTTACCAGCTGTCTATAGTTTTCTCTGTCTACGAAATGGACCTAGTATAACAACATAATATCCATGGGTGTCAGGGGCCAGGGCAGGATAGCTCCTGACGTCACAGCTTGTTAGAGAGAGAACGTAAATTGGTCAATACTTGTGAAGAAACGAGACAAAAATGTTATGTTTTGTCCCTTTCGCTGTAACCGGGTTTTTGGCTCAGAGCTGTCAAATTTGACAATCTTGTGCCAAACAAATAACAGCTGTGAAGAGTGAAGTTTCGTATTATTTGAAATCTTTCGTTTTTTGGTGTGTTTCATGTTATATACTCTTTTGAGATAGAGACAGAGTGTATTTTTAAGTATTTTAACAATGGGTGGATGCAGTATTTTGAGGTGCAAAAGTCGCAGCGAACGAAAATGTGCTGCCGTAACTTTTCACTCGTAAGTAGCTATAGCTCGTGTTTTTTTAGTTTGTGATTGCATATTACTTAAGAATGATGATATATGGACGTAAATACAATCATATTTTCCATAGAAAGTGAGATGAAATCTGTATTTTTTACATAATTCGTAACTTATTCTAAAAATATATTTGTCTTAGGGCCACTTGCGCCAAAACTAGGTTAAATTTCGATAACTCCGAGTTTGTTAACTCAGGGTTACAGGGTTAAATATTTAACTCTTTTTTGTCTTGCGCCAATGAAAATTAGCCCCGAGTTAACTAACCTTGTTTTAGTTCATTTAGTACTGGCAACATTGCGTGTGCTATTTAAAACCAGTATAATACGACATAATTGAGTGGAAGTGACAATTATATTTGTCTCTTTTGCACTACAGTCTGTCGTATATGAATGTCGCATTATTTTATTTTGACAATGACTTTCCTTTTTGTTTCATAATAATATATGCCAATGTCAATAATTAGAAGCTGACATTGAAAATTTTTCATCAAAACAATAATTTTGTTTAACATTATTATAATTAAATTTATGAGTAAAATGGAGAAGAAAATAGGTTAAGGGGACCTAATTCTATAAAACAAGTAGGTAAATCATAATGAACAAAGTCCATATTATAGACACAAATATGTATAGGTGTACCAGAATCTCATGGCAAATAGGGAAATAAAATTTTGTAGTGTGCAATACTGGGGAAACAGGATTAAACGATCTTGATACTGGTTAATTTTTAATTATGTTTTAGTATTATTGAACATGAATTATAATAAGACTGTGTGAAGAATGTTCGGTGTATAATATAGAAAATAACTTTTGCCCGCGGCTTCGCCCGCGTGGAATAGTGTTCTTGGAAAAAAAACTACTTCGGCGAATAACGCTCTACCTTCTTACAGCAATATACTTCTGATACAATATTGAAAATGCTTTTAGGTTTGCCCAATGCAAATTGTTAAAAATGGGACCCTATAACCTCGACACGACATGCGCGACCACTTGATAATATACTTACATAATATTATATTTATGGCACTTGAATATAAATTTTACCATAATCTTAAAGACTAAATACTTAAAGATTTGCGTAGATTTAAAGATCTAAGCATACAAGATTAAGCATACAATATACTATACCTACATAGGGACAGACAGATAAAGCGACTTGTTAAAACAAACTTTACTTACTACATAGTATAAATACTATGTACTATGTAGTAAGTAAAGTTATTTGACATTCCAACAAAACTGACAAACCACCTCTGGATATTCCATAAGAATTAAGAACTGCAGTTACTATTATGTATTCTGTGCTGCAGTTCAAAATATTCGTGAACCTCTTTATACTGCATACGTCCCGCGTTTTCGATAGCGCGATGTAGAAACGCGAGCGCCCGCGCCGCGCAGCAACACTATATCCCTGCATTTTAAATCTGTAATATCTTCGAAAATATTTATTTAAATTACATGCCGTAAAGGGCAGTATTGATCTATCTTAAATGCACAATGTATTTAAGGTACTTAATTGGATAAGGATTAATACTGTATTGCTTAAAATCGCTTTGTAAATAAGCTATTTAATTAAAATCAAAGTAAAGGATAAAAAAATGGTTAATGTGGGTTATCCCTAAGAGATAGACATATGCCATCGCGGACTTTTTTGTAGGCTTTTTAAAGATGAATACAACTGTAGTACATAATTTTGATCTATCTCGTAGTGTTCAGCCAGCATTTTCAATGTAAGCGCAAAATATGTGATTTTTTAGGACTTTAGAAACCTCTAAAATTATTTGTGTACCTCTACTATGTTATGCATGTTACATACCTAAAAACCCTCCCGTTAAATCACTCTATCTGTTAAAAAATGGCATCAAAATCCGTTGCGTAGTTTTAAAGATTTAAGCATACCTACATAGGGGACAGACAAAAAAGGGACTTTGTTTTATACTATGTAATGATAATGATATTTCATGAAAAATAAATCAATCGTGAATTACTTTATATACTTATTTATTACGAATAACATACAATTAAATTAGCAACAGTTTATTTAATGTTGTAATTTCCTTCCGAACTGTATAGAACTCGTTTACTTAATTCTTAATCAACTATAAATCGAAACTGTCTTATATTGATTTTCTTTTTTCCTCCTCTCCTCCTTTTACCAGGCATGGAAAACAAACCATCATTCGATGTGCCATCAGCTACGATTCACCTTATAGTAGTACTGGAAACACATTTAAAGAAGTCACAATAATTACCTAAGAAAATATAAAAAGAACTAAAAGTATCAAAACAGCTCACTCTAACTTACCGGTCAACTCTACCACAAGCTTTAAATTATAAAGATTGAGTTCGATTTACACCTTCTTCTTTCTGTATTTTACTATAGACATAGAAAACAATATTTCTCGCTTGAGATCGAATTGCCTTTTTGGATATTTTCACAAAAACAACAAATTCCAAGAACATAATCACAAAATTTTAACAGCTGTTGACAGATCACGTACTTTGATTTGACGGGTCATACTTTACATTGCCATATGAAAATCACATTTTTTATTTTTTTTAAAATGCCATCAGATTCTGGTAGACCTTTAGTAAGTTACATATTATATGGTGGAAGCTCACTTTTTATTTTCATTTGCGTATTTCTAATTTATACTTTATTTTGTCCAACAAGAACATTAGGTAGGTACACTATATTATATCTCCAGACGGAATCTTCTTTGGAAACATTTATCTCGGAGGGAGTTAAAGAGATCAGTGTGTTCATCTACCCTTCTGTTAAAAAAATCCGAACCAATAAATATACAGAAAACATAATATTACTTTCATTTATCATTTTTCAACAACAAATCATAATAATATAACCACAATATAACCTCAAAAATCAATTTTGGTCAATGATATTTGCTTAGATAGGAAATTAACCCCGAGTTAGACAATTAAACCTGCCAAAAAGGTAGGGTTAAAATTTTAAATTTTTAACTCTAGGTTATCACTTAACTCTCGATGGTGCAAGACGAAATGTCAACTTAACTCCAGACTAGGGTTTAACTCTGGGTTTATTTATTTAACTCGGATTGGCGCAAGTGGCCCTTAGTGTTGCTATTTAATTTAGTACCAAAATATACTGACTAAAGTTCTTTCGGTAAAAATTTAGTATAATATCCCACGATCCCACGAGGAGTGAGTTGTGGAGGAGGGGGTTAAGAGGGGAGGGGAGGGGGAAGGTTGAACCCCTACTCTCCCCATCAGGAAACCCACAGTTACTGAGATATTAATGGTTGAAGTTTTTAGTTGGGAGTAAAAAGGCCACAGCTAACCCTTACCTCCACAAACCTCACTAAACATAAATTTTGGATACATAATCAATCAAATAGAAAATAATCTTAAATTAATTGATCGTTCACTTTAACTTAAATAATCTATTATAATATAGTAATCAATTCGGTCCACAACAGACGCAGGTATTAGTCTTCTATGCAGTATATTTGGGGCCTGAGAGGGATCACATGATGCACTTGGTGTCTTTTGTGATCTATCCAAGGCTTTCGACTGTGTCGAGCACGCTACGTTGGTCAGAAAATTATAAAGGGACACGGCACTTAAACTTTTAAGTTCTTATCTTAAAATTAGAACGCAGAGAGTAGAAGTAAATTCTACAAGGTCTACTGGGACTAAAATAGGACTAGGTGTGCCACAAATTTAAAACAGTTATTTAATTAATGATTTTATTAACGATTGCACACCTTAGGAATAAGATAGACCCTTGCAAAGCTGCTTCCATGTAATTAAGTTATCTTGACTTTTGCTATATTATATGTCACCGTAAAATTGTAAAATCCGTTAGATTATAAAATAACTAACTATATGGTAAAATATGTCGAAAAATTAAAAACTATATACCTATTTATAATCTAACGAAAAACAATGTGTTAAATTATAGACAGCGTATTCGCGTCGGTAGTCAATCAGCATTTTACAATTTCACTAGTTATTTTACAATCTAAAGGTTTTTACAATTTTACGGTGACATATAGATTAAGTTACTAAATTGTAAAAATATTTTTTGAAAATAACAACTTTTCCATATTTTTACTAAAAGTGGCCCCGTGCGAGTTTCTTACGCTGGTTCTTCTCGACGGGCTAGTTTCTTTTATATTTATTTTAACTGTTTAATTTTTTAAATGTGTTGAAGTGAATGAAGAATGTTTGAAACATCTACTTAAATAAAAAACTATTTACTTTTTTGATATTGTTTATAGGTGTACCAGAATCTCATGGCATTTAAAAAAAATAAAATAAAGTGATTTTCATATGGCAATGTCAAGTGTGACCCGTCAAATCAAAGTACGTGATCTGTCAACCGTTGCTAAAATTTTGTGAATTTGTTCTTGGAATTTGTTGTTTTTGTGAAAATGTCGAAAAAGGCAATTCGATCTCAAGCAAGAAATATTGTTTTCAATATCTATCGTAAAATACAGGAAGAAGAAGTTCTAAATCGAACTCAATCTTATAATTTAAAGCTCGTGGTATAGTTGACCGGTTAGTTAGAGTGAGTTATTTTGATACTTGTAGTTTTTTTTATATTTTCTTAGGTACTTATTGTGACTTCTTTAAATGTGTTTCCAGTACTACCTACTTTACGGTGAATCGTAGCTGATGGCACATCGAATGATGGTTTGTTTTCCATGCCTGGTAAAAGGAGGAGAGGAGGAAAAAAGAAAATCAACTTAAGACAGTTTCTATTTATAGTTGATTAGGAATAAAATAAACGAGTTCTATACAGTTCGGAAGGAAATTTCAACATTAATTAAACTGTTGCCAATTTAATTGTATGTTATTTGTAATAAATAAGTATATTATAAAGTAATTCACGATTGATTTATTTTTCATGAAATATTTTCTACATTATTAACCCGATGTATAAGAATACTCTTCATACAGTCTCATTATAATTCATGTTCAATAATACTAAAGACATAATTAAAAAATAGCCAGTATCAAGTTCGTTTAATCCAATTTCCCCAGTATTGCACACTACAAAATTTTATTTCCCTATTTGCCATGAGATTCTGGTACACCTATAGTTTTTAATATTATTTCATTTTATTGTTTAATTTTTATATTAAGAGAAATACCTACCCTACCTAACAGTATTAATAGTAAGACTTTTTGGTGGTTTATGCTCGGACTACTTCAGAAAAAGTCAAAATCACCATATAAGTTTCGACGAGTTCCCTCGATTCCTCATAGATCCCATCATCAGGTCACCACTTTTTACACCCATAGGAACCCTTTACATAAAAAAAAAACAATTCGAAAATTGGTCCACAGACAGCGGAATTATCGTTAATTTTAACAAAATTACTAGGTATTTGAAGCCATTAAACCATACAAATTGTATGAGAGGCTATGAGTAACTATGGTAAAGGCCTTTTTATCTTTTTATATAACCCCTAATAATAATACCTATATAACTAGCTGTCTCGACACACGTTGTTCTGTCTTAATTGAACTGAAATGAATAAATTACTACACTTATAATGCATCCTACGTCCTAGTCCTACACCTACAACCTTTTTCATTATTTCTCACAGGGAAGGCTTGAACAAAGCCTTCCCTGAACTTCCGCAATTATTTCAAAACAATATAAAATGTGCCAAATCGATCCAGCCATTCTCGAGTTTTGAGTCCCTTGTGAACGGGATAAAAAGTATCCTATGTCCTTCTCCTGGTTTCAAGATACCTCACCAATTTTCAGCCAAATCGGTTCAGCCGTTCATGAGTTAAAAATATTTTTACCACGTTCATAATATTTTTTTAATATATCTATTACTTTCGGTCTTGGCCTAGAGTTTACGTAATAATAGGTGTCGATCGAGACCAAAGACTTCTAATCGAGACTAAAAACCCAGGTACGATCATACTTTAATCGCATGTTTTCTTAAAACCTCTGGCTCATAAAAAATAACTAGAACAATTTAATCACCAGTATTAAAATATTGAAATTTACTTATTTTAATAATGAGTGGTGTAAGGGAAAACTCGTTTTACGGTTCTTGTTTATTACTGACTACCACGAGAAAAAGTTTACATGTGCATCCTAAGATCAAGACAATGTTTGTACATGGCAACACATAGTGGGTGAGCGAGGTGCACTCTAGTGGTTACAAGTAGAGATGGCCGTTTAAACGTAAAGCGTTTAAAAAAGCGTGCTTTTATAAATAAGTTGTAAAGTCGTTTAAAAATTTAAGCGTTTATCACTTATACTTATCGTTTATATCGTTTATAGTCATAAAGCCATAAGTGTGGTGTAAATAATAGCTTAGTTTTATTCCTGTTTATTTCTTATTAGAAAACTAAGTTACGCTTTTGTCTCATTTTTTACCATATTGAATTATTGCTGTCCTTTTCGCACTATGTAAAATATAGTTTAGGTTTTATTTTTTGTCGTATTAGATATTTTATGAATATAATCCCTGTTGGAATTATGCTATGCTGTAAAATAATACATAATTCACTTAGTTGTAGTATATTTTGTTAATGTGTAGATTTAAGATAATTTGTATAGAGAATGTTTCTATCTTGTGTCTCACACAATTGATATTGTTGTCCCTTTCTCGCTTACGCGCAGTGTGTCTCACGTTAATGTTATTGTTGTCTCTTTTATTTTTAAACTTTATTTTACGTTTTTACTGTAATTAGTCTTATAAGAATGCCTGTTTACTATTGTATTATCTTATAAGAATGTCAGCTAATGTAATCTGAACAAATTTGTATTTTGCTTAAATAAACGGACTGCGCATACACGACAACACCTGATACACCCCATAGGCTGTATCAGTGCAATTTCACAATATTAATACGCACTTTCTCAGTGCAAAAACATTCACATTCACAACACCGCAGATGCCTGAGGAAACTCTGCCGCACCAACACTCTGCCAAATAGCAGTTCCAAGATTCTCCTGGTGTTTTACTTCGACTTCCCGCATCTTCTCCAGGACTTCACAACCCTCAAGCTACAGTCCACTACCCGACGACCACGGCCCCGCAGAGCTGCCGTGTCGCCAACAGCTGGTCCATCGACGCCGGATCACTGCGCCAGCTCGTGAAGAAGCTCGCCACTGAAGACGGCAGCCAGTCCTGGAAGAAGACTTGAAGAAAAGACAGAAGCTCGCCTGAAGACTGCGACCTGTCCGGGAAGATAGAAGCCCTTGAAGAAAGAAGCCCAGGAGAAGAGACGAGGCCCCTGCAGCTACGGCCAGCGTCTACCTGCAAGAAAGAAAATAGAAACAAGTACGCGCGAGTGTTGGTGGTTGGCTTTGCTTACCTCCACCAATTACTTGGAAGCAATCTTCATAAACGTGCGTGGCCACCTAGCGGTGTTAAACGGCCCCTGCAGAGCGCACAGAAGCATTGTGGTCGACCTGACGCCTCCACACACCTACCCAGGTGCATAGTCAGACCCCGCCGGCACGGTACGGTAACGCTCTGGGGCCACAGGTTGGCACGCAACGCCGAGTGCGGACATTCCTCCCGCACTCTAATGCACCCGTGAGCGCCCGCGCCCTCTACCGGGAGGTTCCTACCTTCCTATCCCCCTGCATTCCCATTCCCGGTTCGGCGTCACCGCGGTAGTAAGCTGACCGGGCTGATAGCAGTAGGCTTGGTAGGCATTGTAGGTCGCGTTAAAGACATTAAGTGAAAAGTGAAAGTGAAAAGTGTTAGTTTTAAGGTTAGGGCCCCCTCGTGCGCAATGGAGAACGCGCGTGTGTTGCGCTCGGGCAAGACCACTCCCTCGCAAGACGAGACGCCGTCGTCTGGGCAGACCACGTCCCAGGAAACCAACACATGGAGCAGAGGCACCGGCGTAGAAGACACGACGGAAAACAGCACGCGTACCAACGCTAGGGCCACTAAACCGACGCAAAATACAGAACCCGCGCAAATCGACAACGCAGTCGAAAATATAGGAAGTGCGTCGGGCACTGTAGTTAACGTCCCCGGGGACAGAGCGAGCAGCAAATTATCGATGTTGCAGGCCGAATTAGAGTTCCATAACTCCGAGCTAGCACGGGCTAGGGCGGCGTCCGCAGCTGCCATGAGTCGGCTGGAAATAGCTAGGATAGAGCTAGAAGAGTCCACCGACGCGGACCAACCACCCAGAGTAGATAAAACCCGAATAGAAGGCTGGATCTCGGAGCAATACGTTAGGCCGTCGACAAACGCTCAAAACCCGGGACGAGATGCGCGTCCGACCGAAAGAAACGAACCGCGCACCGATAATGCGCCGCTAAACGACATGACGATGCTAGCCAACGCGATAGTTCAGGCGGTCAATTCTAGTAAGTCGGAATCAACGCCTAAATTCATCCACGAGTTGCCCCACTTCGACGGTACAATTACCGAGTGGATGGCATTTAAATCCGTATTTAGTGACACCGCGGAAATGTTTTCAGACGTACAAAACGTAGCTCGGCTGAGAAAAGCATTGAGAGGTGCGGCCCGCGAAACAGTTAGAGCCTTGCTATACACGGTATCGGATCCGTACGAAATAATCGATACGTTAGAACGGCGATACGGCAGGCCCGAACTACTCATTCTTTCCGAAATTGAAAATATAAAACGTTTGCCCCGCATCACCCGCATGACGGAAGACGGGCGCAACGTTAGTAGTTTCGCGAATAAAATATCGAACACGGTAGCGGCGATAAAGTCGCTTAATCAACCGCAATATTTGTATTCTCCCGAGTTAGTAGGTCGCATAGTCGATAAATTAAACATTATTTTAAAATATAAGTGGTACGAGTTCAAGTCGGAGCGCCCCGGGGCGCCGGAACTCGAGTTAATGTCTCGATTTTTAAATATTATGGCGGATCAGTGTGGCGCGATGTTCGCATACGAAACGGCTAAGGAAGAAAAGAGAGGCAAGATAATAAGACCGCGCGCGGTAAACACGACTCGCACGCGAGCTCCGAAATCGTCGCGTTATGATAGCGATAGTTCATGCGATAGATCGGACTGCGAAAATATGTACGAGCCGCGTAAAACCGTAGCGACCGCGAGTAGACCTCAATTCAAAAAAGAATCGTATGTTAGGCCGAAACATCGCACGCCGCGCCCCGCGGCAGAGGCGCCGCGTCCCGCGACAGTGGCGCCACGCCCCGTGACGGAGACGCCGTCAAACTTTTCTAATAAATGTCCCGTATGTTCAGGCTCCCATACGACTGTTAATTGTGCTGATTTTAACAGACTTAGCGTGTCGGAGCGATGGGACACGGCTAAGAATAGTAAACTCTGTTTTAGATGCCTAAATAGTTCGCACGGGCGAACTTTCAGATGTAAATACATTCCGTGTGGCGTAAACGGTTGTGAAGCATCGCATAATAAATTATTGCATGGCACCGGTAGTGCAGCACCGCCCGCTAGCGGAAATATAAGCTCAATTAATCACGTTCGCGCGTCTAACACCTACCTCAAAGTTGTGCCGGTTGAAATAAGCGGCCCAGAGGGCAGCACCGCCACGTACGCCCTGCTGGACGAAGGCTCTACATTGACCCTCGTCGAGCGTACGGTAGCGGACATCGTAGCACCTAGGGGTCGCAGCCAGCTCCTAAAGCTGGAAGGGGTAGGGGGTAATAAAATTGACGACCACGAATCGTGTAAAATATCATTTTCGATCCGCGGCGCTTGTAGTCGAAATATTGAAAAAATAAACGCGAACACAATCGGAAATTTGAACCTTACGCCGCAGACAATAAGTAAGGAATTAGTGCGACAGTGCAGCCACCTAGCGGACTTAGAGGACGAACTCTGTTACGAGCAGGCTAAACCGACAATTCTTATCGGCCAAGATAACTGGCACTTGATTACATCCAGACAACTACGTGTCGGAAATAAGGGCCAGCCAGTAGCGTCGCTAACTCAGCTAGGATGGGTCCTGCACGGGCTGGACGCAAGCTCGCGCAAAAATAACATTCCGTTTGTAAGTCACGTAAGAACTTCGCAGTCCGAGGATCCCGCGCTAGAATTGATTAGGAATTATTTTAGCTTAGAGTCGTTAGGTATAGAGCCGCGTAAACCTAAGTCGGACCCGGACGAGCGCGCGTTAGCTGTTTTAAATAAAACTTGTAAGAAAATTGACGGTTGCGATCGGTATGAGTCAGGCTTATTGTGGAAAACCGACAATGAAGTAATGCCGGACAATAAGAAACAGGCCCTCAGCCGTCTTTATAACTTGGAAAATAAGTTAGATAAGGATGTAAACTTAAAATTAGAATACTCTAAACAAATAAATAACTTGCTAAGTTCGGGTTACGCGGAATTAGTGAGCACCCCGGCCACATCACCTCGCACTTGGTACTTACCTCACTTTTCTGTAGTACATCCTCAAAAAGGTAAGGTGCGATTAGTTTTCGATGCTGCGGCTAAATACGGGGGAAAATGCCTAAATGACGCGCTACTAACCGGACCCGACTTATTGCAATCGCTTTTCGGCGTTTTAATTCGATTCCGCGAAGGAAAAATCGCGGTAGTATCGGACATTAAGGAAATGTTTTTACAGATTAAAGTTATTGAATCGGACCGCGACAGCCTTCGTTTTCTGTGGCGAGGCGACGATAGAGACATTCCCCCGCGAGAATACCGTATGACTTCACTTATTTTCGGGGCGGCGTCGTCGCCGTGCGTGGCCATTCACGTTAAAAATAAAAACGCGCAAAATTATAGCTCGGAGTACCCGAAGGTAGCTAAAGCTGCGGAACGGAATTACTACATGGATGACTATTTAGACTCATTCGACGACGCGGACGAAGCCAGGCAAGCGGTAAATGCCATGTATAAAATCAATTTAGGCGCTTCGTTCGAGTTACGCGGTTGGGCGTCGAATGTGCCCCATGTAATTAAAGACGTTTCCGACAAAAGTATTAGCGGTGCGACAACATTAGGAAAAAGCGATACGGAAAGGACATTAGGTCTCATATGGAACCACGCCCGCGATACCTTAGGATTTAATGTAAATCTCCGAAACACGCCATCTAGTGTAATAACGGGGGAAACTTTACCCACAAAGAGGCAAGTTACTAGCGCCGTCATGTCGGTTTTCGACCCGCTAGGTTTAGTATCACCGGTAACTATGGTGGGTAAATGTCTCATCCAGGAAATATGGCGTAGCGGCATAGGTTGGGACGAACCCATAACTAAGGAGCACCACATTACGTGGATGTCTTTTGTAAATAATTTAAATTTGTTAAGGAGCTTTGAAATAGAAAGGTACGTACCTGCCCCGCCCTCTGGCGAGGGGGAGTTACACATATTTTGCGATGCTAGCGAAAAGGTATATTCAGCCGCAGTTTATTTCGTTAGCATAAATAATAATACAAAGACGGCTAGTTTAGTTACGGGAAAGGCGAAAGTAGCGCCGTTAAAACCTATTTCAATACCGCGATTAGAGTTGCAAGCCGCGGTTTTAGGTTCCCGATTAGCAGAATCGGTGAAGCGAGAATCCGATTATAAAATTAAGAAGAGTTATTACTGGTCAGATTCGAAAACGGTATTAGCATGGATTAGGTCCGATCCGCGTACATTTAAGTCGTTTGTCGCGCACCGGCTTGCCGAGATCGAAAGTACAACGACCCCGGCTGACTGGAGGTGGGTGCCGAGCGCCGACAACGTCGCGGACGACGCAACTAAATGCATTCCAGCGAAATTTAATTCGAAACATAGATGGTTTACGGGACCTAGCTTTATTTTAGACGACCCCGCGACATGGCCGTGCGAAAAGCAGACCGCGGCTCCCCTACCCCCTTCAGGGGAGGAGAGAATCATTAAGCAGGTTCACGTCTGTGTAGACCGAAATAATAGCGATTACTTACCTAAAGTCGAAAGGTTCTCGAATTATAAGCGCCTGGTACGCGCTGCTGCCACCGTCTTGCTCTCAGCTGAGGCATTTAAAGCCAAATTGCTCAAGAGAAAAGTAAACACAGAGATATCTCCTGACCATATCAGACTAGCAGAACTGCTACTCATCAAGAGGAGTCAGAGCATCTCGTTCGCGGACGACTTGAGGACTATAGAGGCTGGGCAGCGACCACCGAAGAGGTCCCCCTTTCACAAGCTTGCTGTTAAACTCGACCGCAACGGGATATTGTACCTTGATAGCAGAGTTAAGGAAGAATACAACCTGCCCGTCTTACATGCAAAGGAAGAATTTACACGGCTGCTAGTGCATCATACGCACGCAGTCTTTAATCACGGTAACCACCAGACCGTGATGAACGAGCTCCGACAGCGCTACCACATAATTGGACTACGCAGCATGCTTCGCTATATATGCAACAGATGTCAATGGTGTAAAACCTACAGGGGAATTCCCTCTAAAATTCCCCTGGGTGACTTACCTCCCGAAAGATTAGCCCACAATCAGCCGCCTTTCACAGCCACAGCGGTCGACTACTTTGGGCCGATGTATGTCACGGTCGGGCGAAGACAAGAGAAGCGGTGGGGTGCCCTTTACACGTGCCTCACCACTCGGGCCGTACATCTGGAGCTGGTGCCTTCCCTCTCTGCATCCTCCATGATTATGAGCCTGCGCCGAATGATGGCCCGCCGCGGCACTCCGACGGTCGTATATAGCGACAACGGAACCAACTTCGTGGGCGCCGAGAAAGAAGTAACGGAAGCTCTTCGACAAAATGATGACGCGATGAAAGTCTTCGCCTCTGGAAAACAAATAACCTGGAAGAGAATACCCCCTGGGGCCCCAAGCATGGGCGGCGCCTGGGAGAGATTAGTGAGATCTGTGAAGGCAGCATTACGAGTCACTCTGCATGAAAAGACGCCTCCAGATGAAGTGCTGTATACTCTATTGCTGGAAGCAGAGCATGTCATAAATACGAGACCGTTAACCCCAGTAAATCCCGATCTAAATGAGGAAGCACTGACCCCAAACCACTTTCTGATTGGGAGGTCAAGCGGGATGATACCTTTCGGCTCGTATAAAGACTATACAGCAGACAGTCGCTCGTGGAAAGCTGCACAGAAGTTGGCCGAAGCGTTCTGGGCTCGATGGGTATCAGAATACAAACCCCAATTGATGCCTCGGCTCGGCAACCCGCAGCACAGCAATCTCAAACCCGGAGACGTCGTGCTAATCTGTGACGGAACGATGCCCCGAGGAATATGGCCTAGAGGAGAAATAGCAAAGACTTTCCCAGGCCCAGACGGGCGAGTCAGAGTAGCAGAAGTCCGCACAGCCGCCGGACTGATTCGTCGCCCAGCCTCTCGTCTGATTCTCTTAAGCAGCCAGGAATAAAACGTTTTGGTGCTTGCGCACGAGGGGGAGACTGTAAATAATAGCTTAGTTTTATTCCTGTTTATTTCTTATTAGAAAACTAAGTTACGCTTTTGTCTCATTTTTTACCATATTGAATTATTGCTGTCCTTTTCGCACTATGTAAAATATAGTTTAGGTTTTATTTTTTGTCGTATTAGATATTTTATGAATATAATCCCTGTTGGAATTATGCTATGCTGTAAAATAATACATAATTCACTTAGTTGTAGTATATTTTGTTAATGTGTAGATTTAAGATAATTTGTATAGAGAATGTTTCTATCTTGTGTCTCACACAATTGATATTGTTGTCCCTTTCTCGCTTACGCGCAGTGTGTCTCACGTTAATGTTATTGTTGTCTCTTTTATTTTTAAACTTTATTTTACGTTTTTACTGTAATTAGTCTTATAAGAATGCCTGTTTACTATTGTATTATCTTATAAGAATGTCAGCTAATGTAATCTGAACAAATTTGTATTTTGCTTAAATAAACGGACTGCGCATACACGACAACACCTGATACACCCCATAGGCTGTATCAGTGCAATTTCACAATATTAATACGCACTTTCTCAGTGCAAAAACATTACCGAACACCTCGAACGCCAATTCTCGCCGCTACCAACGACCGCAACGGAACACGTCCGGATGGTCTCCGAGGAGGTAAAGGTTTTCCTACTCTCACCCCCCTCCCCCCCAAACTTTTCCTTCTCACCGAGGGAGGTTCAAAAGACCCTCGCACGTCTCAAACCTAAAAAGGCCCCCGGTGCAGATGGTATCCCAAATTCGGCCCTCCGCCACCTCCCTTTCAGGACAGTGGCCGCCCTCACCCGTCTATATAACGGAATAGTCAGGACCGGCCACTTCCCTTCCACCTGGAAGTTGGGGTTAATTATAACAATCCCCAAACCCCACAAAAATTTGAGACGAGCCGAGAGCTATCGGCCCATCACCCTCCTTTCCACCCTCTCCAAAGTGTTCGAAATCCTCTTCCTCAAACACCTTACCCCCTACCTCCCTCCTCGGGAGGACCAATTCGGTTTCAGATCCCAGCTGAGCACCACCCTTCAGCTGGTGCGCGTCATCCATCATTTCTCCGTTGCGGCGAATAAGAACGAATCCACGGTCGCGGTTTTCCTTGATATGGAAAAGGCGTTCGACAGTGTTTGGCATGAGGGGCTGCTCTACAAGCTCATACGTGCCGACGTCCCCCACCCTTTGGTAAGGCTCGTGGCCTCATTTTTAGCTGGACGCACCTTCAAGGTTCGCGTAGAAGGAGCTCTCTCCGGCGTTCGCCCCATTTCCGCTGGCGTCCCACAAGGTAGCGTACTCTCTCCGGGGCTCTACAACTTCTACGCGAGCGACGTGCCCGCAGACCAGAGCACCACCACAGCGCTGTACGCCGACGATACTGCTTTCTTCGCTACATCGCTGAACAGCGACCACGCCGCCATCAAGCTTCAGAGGACGCTGGATCTCCTCCCTGACTGGCTGAGCAAATGGAGACTATCTGTAAACGCAGGCAAGTCCCAGGCGCTCGCCGTCAGCAAGAGGCGCAGACTTCCGGCTCCTCTGAGGATAGGTGACGCTGTCATCCCATGGGGGAATACGGCGAAATACCTTGGCGTCTTAATTGACCGCCGACTCTCCATGGTCGCCCAGTGCAGAGCAGCAGCAGCCAAAGCAAGGTCGGCAACAGCCCTGCTGCGTCCAGCTTTCTCATCTCCCTTGATCCCCCTGAATATGCGGACGGCCCTGTACAAAACGTACATAAGGTCCCGCCTCACTTACGCAGCTCCCGCGTGGCACCACTTGCTCTCCGCACCCCAAAAAGGGTTGTTGCAGAGAGCCCAGCACCGGGCGCTGCGCCACATTGCGGGCGCACCTTGGTACGTCCGCAACACCACGATTGCCAGGGATCTCGAGATGGAAAGCGTGGACGCCTTTGTGGCCCGCCTCTCCCGCAACCTCTTCATGCGAGCGGACGCCTCGCGCCTGGTCGAGCTAACCGACCTGGCGCCGTGGCACGCCCGCCCGCCCGATCGCCACCGCCTTCCGAGGGATGCAGTTCCCCCGGAAGACCCTGCGGAGCCTCGCCGCCCGCACCGCCACCCCCGAAGAGGAGGAGCCCAGGCGTCATGACGCCCCCCGTGCCCCCGAAGAGGAGGTGACTAGGCACAATTGATGTGCCACCCCCCGCCCCGAAGAGGAGGTGCCCAGGCGCAAGGTTGCGCCCATCATCCACCGCTGGATCGCAGCCCCCCTTTTCCCCCGGCACCGGCAAAAAAAAAAAAAAAAAAAAAAAAAAAAAAAAAAAAAAAAAAAAAAAAATATATATATATATATATATATATATAAAAAAAAAAAAAAAAATCTGCCGGTGCCAAATCTTCTATGTTCGCCCGGGGTCTGTCGGTGTGGCAGCCCTCATGCCACCCCGTCACCACCGGGGCGTATCTTCCCCCCCGCTATAAAAAAGCTGGGGTCCGGAAGTATTGTTCCCACCCTTTCCCAGGTTGTCGAGTCCGCGGGCGGCAATCGCGACGCGTGTGGGAGTGGACCCAAACACGTTTCTCGGCCTCCGGGTCGGGACCCTCACGCGCCGTTTGGAGCCGTCCGCCGGTCAAGGTCGGGCCTGGTGGCGAATTTCCCCTCGTCTCGCTATGGGTTTCCCCCCGCGTTCTGCCGCGGGAGGTCTGCCCTAAAAAAATGGTTTTATCTTCGCCCAGCTAGGCGATTCTCTAAGCGACGTGTTGAGGCTGTGCTCGTCGCTGTGATCACGGATGTCACAGCCGTCACATCGTTCGCTGTGGTCAAGGCGTTATTTTTCGTATTCTCTAAGCTCTATTAGCTCGTCGACGATCTCTCGGCTGCGTGAGCGCACGGCTGTCCGCAAGGCTGTTTTTGAGGGATGGGCGCAGCCGTATTTACACTATCGATATAATTTTATCTCGTAAATATTGGCTTTTTCTTTGTCATAACTATTATTTTATTAGCACTTTTGAATACAAAGTTATATTTACGAATTACTTGAATGTATTTGTTTAAGAATAATAGCAAATTGCTGAGAAAAAGGTAAAAATATTTCTAGTAAATGTGGTCTTAGCATTATTAAAGTGACAGTTAAAAAAAAGTTACCTGTCAAATCATAAGCAGAATTGTTTGTAAACAAAAACACCAAACATGTGAAAAACGTAACCTATTTAAACTCTTTTATGTGAAAAAATTAAAAAATCCACTCGAACATGTTAGAAGGTCAAGTGCCACACTAATGTCTTGTATGCTTTAAATTGGATATGGGTCGATTCGAGCGACCTACGAAAACCACTTAAAATATTTTGTGATACAACATGGGGAACATGTGAAATAATGTGTGTTCGCTAAATCAGTGGTATCTAACCAAAACGTTATACTGTTGTCTGTTGCGAATGAGCTAGATGAGTGTAATTATTTTATACTGTATAAAAATCAAAAATAAAATCTAAAGAATATTAGTGAAAGAATTTTTTCGATATCTCAAAAACTGAATTTTTTATTAATTTTTAAAGTTGGATGTTTTTAAAATCAGCGCGAGCTTGACCGCTCAACGCGTGACGTCATTTCGCCGGCTCTGACCGCCGCGGTAAGGAACTCGTGCAGTAATTTTGAAGTTTTATTGAAATTTTTGGAATTATGGTGATAAAATAACATATAGATATAATTGTATAACACCTTTATGTATAATACAACGGTTAGCACTCCAGAAAAATACTTTTTTCATGTGCCCAACGACAAAATCTGAGAAAATTAGTTGTGTAAAGTGTTGAAAAAAGTGTTATAGCTACAAAAATCAGTAGACATTTATTGCGAAGAATATTTTAATGTGAGTACTGAGTAGGTACCTAAATAAATACGAAACATCTACCTACATTTTTTTTTTTGCATTACTAAATGTTTAGTTTATAGAATATGCTCAGAATGAATTCAGTATTTTAGTGACAATGTATTTTAAACAATGGGTTTTACATAGAGAAATAAAACACGAGTCACGCAGATATGTTAGGTACCTACTTAAAAAATATATTTAATCTATTGAATGAAACTTAAAAGATGAAATAAGACAATACAAAAAACTCCCTACCTACTTTTTCCCTCGCTTATAACTATGTTTATGGTGTAGTCACTTGTTTGAGATCTCGACAAAAAACTTTATGAACAAAATGTCATAGATTGACTATTATATTTTAGTATTTTTAACCGACATCCAAAAAAAGGAGGCGGATATACGTTAGGGCTATATATGCATATAGCCCTAACGTATATATATATATATATATATATATATATATATATATATATATATATATATATATATTAATTTCTCACCTTTTGAACTTTCCCTGAACTGATACAATTATTTTAAGATCAAAATCAGCCAAATCGGTCTAGCCGATCTCGAGTTTTAGGGGCCATCCATAAATTACGTCAGACGAATTTCATGATTTTTGACCCCCTCCCCCGTCCTTATCACATTTGTGAGAACCCTCCCCCCTCCCTAGCGTGACGTCACATTTTACAATTTTACATCTAGAAATAATTATTCAATTAAAACAGCAGTTCCGAAATTTGTTTAATTTGAATTGGTGGGACGGATGACCGACACGACTGTCGAGAGATCTGACGCATGGATCGTCTTTCTTGCCAGACTCTTATGCCCAGGCTCACGCGATCCCGTGGCCCGCCAAGGGTGGTATGGAGTGGAGTACCGCCGAGTTTTTATTGAGTAGGGGCTGCGCCCATTCACCATCTTTTCGGGTGCAAGCAGAGTCTCACATACTCACGGGTAGGACTTCTATCCCCTAGTGGGATGCTGAAACGCATTTTCTCGGCGAAAAAAAAATAACTTATGTAATAAAAAAACAACATTATGATCTCTTAAACATCACTGGGGCTGGGGGGTCTCGACACTGGGGCAATAGCTATCATAATATCATATAGCTATTACTTATGATTACTATATTAACACTTAGATTAAAATAGATTTTGAAATGTGACGTCACGAAAATTAGGACCCCTCCTACCCCCTTGTCACACAATGTCACACTTCGTCGACCCCCTCCCTCCCCCCTAACGTGTGGCGTTATTTATGGATGGCCCCTAATTTGAAATTGGCCCTTTTAGACTTTAGTCACTAAAGTGGAAACCTGATGATGGAATCCATGAGGAATCGAGGGAACTCCTCAAAATGTAAAATTTTGTGCCAAGGGTATACCCTAGATCCAAAAGCATTGAACAGAACTCAGTCTTTAAAGACACACGTTTGGAAATCGCGTAATAGGTTTTTCAAGTTACTTCAAAAGTTACTATCCGATTTCGCTTAAAATAATTTTCCTAAAGAGTTTTTAGCGTGATCTATTAGCATAGAAGCTTACAAGTTTCTATCTCTTATAATTTAGAAATTCTAAGGGAGGGGGGACCAACTTACAAACTACTGGAGGCTGATTACTCGAAAATAGTCGACTTTGTAAAAAAGTAATGTTAAAAGAAACCTTACCTAAATTCTAAAAGACCTATTCAACGATACCCCACAAACGGGGTAGAATGAAAAAATATTTCATCACCCCTTCAGAGCTACCCCTAAAATATAAAATTATTATTATTTTATTATGCCAAACCTAAGATCTACACACAATCTATAACTGTACCAAATTTCATCCATCAATATTCATAATAACGGAAGTATAACAGACGGACGGACGGAGCGAGCGAAACTATAAGCGTTCCTTGTGTGCCAAACAAAAAATGAAAACAGACTTCCAAAGTAAAAACGCACAAAAAAGTATGAAAAAAATCTTATTTTCTAAATAATTCCCTTTTTAAATTCGGCAAAAATTTTAATTATTTCTCTCATAGACGTATACTATCTCCAGTTAAATGGTCCCATTTTTGAGATTTTTGGGGCCATTTTGACATTTGAAGTACGGTGAAAACAAGATGGCTAACATTTGAAGTATTGTGAAAACCAAGATGGCGTAACTTTTACTTGATAAAGATTTGTTCTATCAAAATAATGTACTTCATAGCCAATTTTTGATTTCTCTACTCGATTTTCATAATTTTGAAGTTGGTTGCCAACTTAAATGTGAGATCTATAAAATATTGTTTTATCAGGATATTGTTTGGGCTGGCACAGACTTCAAAATTAAGAAGATTGAGTAGGGAAATAGTTAAAATTTTAGCCGAATTTAAAAGGAGAGTTATTTTTAGAAAATAAAATTTATTTCATACTCTTTTGTGCGTTTTTACTTTGAAAGTTGGTATTAATTTTTTGTTTAAATTTAACAATTTTCCCTATTAAGTCATATTTATTATAATAATATATAAAAATGAATCGAAATGAACGAAGGTAAGTTTACAGAGCGCGTGTCAAAAACATACTGTATGCACATTGCATAGTTCGCTAGCTACGCACGGCGATGTGACGTCACAGCCATTACTCGACGGGCGCAATCAGTTTTCGCGCGTTCCCATATTGATTTGCTTATAAAACACTCAATTTTCGTGATATCAACACAATTTTTTCACAGTTAGTCTTATTATTGCTTAAATTTTTTGTTAGGGCTGAAAAAGGGGAATAAATTTTGATTAACATCTTCCTCATTGTTGTGTATCGCACAGTGAACATAAACAATCTGATTTGAACAAGTAAGTATTATTTTACTATCACGTATTATGTTTCTCGTACGACGACCGACGTACCAGTATTTCTCTTTAGTTTTTTTCAATGCCTTCTATGTAAATATAAGTCAACAATAATTTTAGATATTTAAGTAATTGCCTACTCAATGTATGTGGGTTTTAAAAAGTATATTGATTTTTAGGGCGAAACTGCAGCTGCTGTTGTGGGAGACACAGTAGCTGAAAATCTACTAACACCAATAATTGCTACTTCACCAGATGAGTTTTAAGGTGTATGAAATGAAATTATGAATACAAGATAGAGTTGAAATGGTAAATTAATAAGCAGACATCTCCCCCGTTACAGCGTCGCGTCATTTCAAGATGGCAAGCCTTCCTGAATGGTTTATTGCCATCGAAGAGCAAGCGGGAGACCTTAGCAAGTGCGCGGGAGGCCACTGCACAGGGCCCCATCATAATGGCGGCAGCAATAGGCCGCTTTGGTGACATCATATCCGACGTCACACGGCAATCACTTGAAACAATACTACAGTTTAGAGCTCCTACTAGCTCTAACATGAAGAATGAAATTTAAGTAACTTTTTTTGTGGTTAACAATAATAAACTTTGATTTTAATTTCATAATATTTTTATTTAAAATAATTACTATTATATATTATTATATAGAGGAAGTAATAAATAAGTCATATGTAAAAAGTAACTTTGATGCAAAATAGAATAAAAGCTATGATTTAGTTTTTACTCCAATACTATAATGTAAAAAAAAATTAATTATAACTACTACTTAACTATGTATGTATTAACAGTTAAGACATACATGTAAAAAAGCAATTTACACTATTATTTATCGTCTCCCAGACCATAACATATATGTTGATGTTGGCAAGCCCGACCATGTTCTAGGGTGCCTAGAGATGCCAGTTCTATGTGATACACTCACTTTGCAACACTTCATTTGCCCAAATTTCTTCTAAACATCTAAATCTGGCTTTAAAAATTGTAATGGTCCTTTCGACACTATTCCTTGCTGTACTATGCAGTGTATTGTAGTGATTCTCAGGAGAACCAGGCTCAGGATTGACACATGGGGTCATTAAGTAGGATCTCTGTCCATAAGCAGAATCACCTGTGAATAATTGATATTATATTAAGTAAACTATCAACTGCCTCTTCACCGTTAAATGTCAACTGCAAACATGTATTTTTTTCATATATAACAAATATGCTGTCTTTATTTAGTTGCTCCAGGTGATGCTGTAGCACCCCCCCCCCCCCCCTTGAAAATCAACAAATATTTTTATTTAAAGGTTAAATACTTTTATATTTTAATAAATTTATATTATATATTATAACACCTACAATTAAATCATTTCTTGAATGGTAGCCTTTTTTGCAGTAATAACATTCTTCTTGTATTTTGGGACGAATCATGGCCACCAAAGTACCATTAACACAGCCGATCACACGAATTTTACTTATGTCATAAAACCTGCAACAAAAGATAGAGTCAAAGAGCTAAAGCGTCGACACAGGGAACTTTATATAGGTACATATAATATATTATATATAATTACCTCAAGTACCTTTGTTTCAATTTCAATAAGCAGATGGCTGTAACTCATAATTAAAAAGAGATTTTCCAACTATATTCTGGTAGCTTCCAATGGCCAAAAAAGATAGTTTATAGAATCTGGAAAAAATAAAATAAGGTTGTCGTCACTTCATGTATAGTAGTAGATAGGTAATAATAATAGATTAGTAAAATAGAAATACAAAGTTTCACTACAACTTATACATATAGCATGTACATACTTATACTTAGGCCCTACCTTAACTCAGTGCGAACTAGGTGTAAGTTGTAACACAGAAGATAGTAGATACTACACTGGATCAAATATTTAACTACAAAGGTCAATTAATAAGTAGGTACCTAGACAATTATTAAGGTAGGTAGGTTAGCTTCTTTTAGAAGGTACAACATACACAAGACTTGCGGCCCTGTTATCACAAAAAACAATTACGTAATTTCTTTAAATTACTGCTTCATGTGTTCTGCATTTTTAAATAGATTGTAAAGTAATATTATATTAGGTAGGTATTAAACACTTACATATTTTTTAAAGAGTAATCCAACTTCAAATATCACTAACATAAACTAAACACAATGTAAATGGACCGAAAATCCTAGGCTACAGCCACGAAATTGTAGCTTTTCATTTGACATTAAAAGTTGTAAGCGTACGTCGAGGCTGTAGTCGAAGTTTGTGGCTGTTTTGCTTAGAGAATACCGATTTCATATAAGAAAATTTAAATATTTAATTTCAAATCACGCCGCCTACAGCCATGCGGCGCTAGTGTCGAACAGCGTAGAAACTAATCTTAGAGAATACCGATAAAGCTCTCATCACTGTAACAGCCGCTGCCATCTAGGCTGTTACGATGTTTGCGCTTAGAGAATCGCACTGCTGTACTCGTACTGGTCGATGTAAATTTTCAAAATTTTCTCCACGTAGAGGGGCAAAGCCCCTGATCGTGGTTCCCCACCCAAGGCCCCTTAAGGGCCCGGTGTGTGAGAAGACGTAGTCTGATTTGCAAAAACATTCACATTCACAACACCGCAGATGCCTGAGGAAACTCTGCCGCACCAACACTCTGCCAAATAGCAGTTCCAAGATTCTCCTGGTGTTTTACTTCGACTTCCCGCATCTTCTCCAGGACTTCACAACCCTCAAGCTACAGTCCACTACCCGACGACCACGGCCCCGCAGAGCTGCCGTGTCGCCAACATGTGGTATGAGCAAAGAAAAATAGTTCTTATGACAGCGCAATAAAAGTGAAAATTCTTTAATGTAGCTCATCACTTATTTAAACGGCTTATTTTTTGTACTTATAACTATTAAGCTTTTTCGTGTTTATTCACTTTTTGTTAGATGCGCTTTGCGGGTTGACGAAAACACGTTATATTACGTTACGCAATAATTCGTATTTTAATTGTAATAGTGGTGTTTTGGTGGCTTACCGTGAACTTTTAATGTAAATAATAAATATAATAATGGTCCATATGGACGTAATATAAACTTTTCGTGTAGTGTTTTAGTATTAAGTTTTTGTCGTAAGATGACGAATAAACGACGTGAATTGGAACAGTAATTTATGGAACTACTTTGAAAGAAATGAGGTGGAAAAAGTGGCGATGTTTGTTATCCTATAAATCAACTATTACTAATGATAAGCAACATTTAAGATTAATGCATATTATCAACATGTAAAAACATTTTTATGAGTTCATATTATTATATTAATAATTATTCAGATTTCAGACAGTCCTAAGCCTGCAAAGTACGAAGGAAAGTTAATTTAAATCAGTTTAAGCGATCGAAAAACGTAACATAAGCGCAAAAAACATTATAACTTATAAGTGGTAATAAGTAGATAAGCAAATAAGCTTTGAGTATCCAACTATAACGGAGACGCCATTGTCAGGCGTTCCCCGCTGCCAAAGGTTAGACCCTCCGGTCGTGAGGGTTGTATAAAACTAGTTGCTGCGCGTTTTTGACGTATTCGGAAAATTACAGCGAGGCGGAACGAACCGGAGCAGAAAATGCCGACTTGCTGTATTTTTTCCTGCAAAAACAGATCGGAAACATCAAATAAACAAAAGGATGGTGTTACTTTCCATGTGTATGTATTATTTTGCCTAAATATTAACAATAATTGCGATATATTAGCAAAAATCCAAAAATTTTACTCGATGAACAAATGTTGCTACTAAATCGTACAACATCCAAATTTAGGGTAATATTTAAAAGTAGTAATTTATAAAAACTTCTATTTCATATTCGTTCTTGTTTTTACTATTTCATAATGAAGAAACATGACTAATTAATTAGTACACTATTTACAATTTTGTTTTTCTTCATGATATTATTTCACGTAACACATTGAAAATTTGCAAATTATTATAAAATAATTATTCAATTGTGTTAACAAACTTTTGTTTATATTAATTATTATTTATTACAATAAAATATGTGCGGATAAATTTATCCTGAAATTATGCATTTTTAATTTATAAACAGGCCACACTTCATAAAAACTGAGGGTTGTGACAACGTAAAAGAAATATCGATATCGACTTTATCAGTATGTTATTCTGACCATTATTTTTTTAGATTTCCTAAAAATAGGATGATTAGGAATGCCTGGGTCCAAGCTTGCGCTAATCATTTTTCTTGGTTTCCCAAACGTACGAGTACAATTTGCTCGGTGCATTTTGAAGTTTCATGTTTTATTGTTCAGACGAACAACAGTAGGAGATTAAAACAGCGCGCCTTTCCAACTTTGAAATTATTAAAAGTGCATTTTATAATTAACTAGTTTTTGCCCGTGAATTTGAACCAATCTTTGAACTACTTATGGTGAACATTGGTAAACATTGAGGTGGAACAGAACTATTATAAATGCTATATATTTAGGGTGGACCCTATTTATCAAAACGATTCCGCATTTTTACTTAGCTCTACCTTTTTTAACCGACAAAAAACCGAAGGAGGTTCTCAAGTCAACACATACTTACGATTATAGTACGATTTTGGTATTTTTTTTTATTTAATAATATAATATATTTTAAATCTATACTAATATTATAAAGCTGAAGAGTTTGTTTGTTTGTTTGTTTGTTTGTTTGTTTGAACGCGCTAATCTCAGGAACTACTGGTTCGAATTGAAAAATTCTTTTTGTGTTCGATAGTCCATTTATCGCGGAAGGCTTTAGGCTATATAACATCATGCTAAGCTCAATACGAGCGGAGCACCAACCAAGAATGTTTCAAAATCGGGAGGTATTTTTTCCTTTTGAGAGCTTTCGCTGCATACGCTGCGGAAACAGTTAAAGTTTCGCTAAAATTATGTATGACAGAATTGTTCCCCTTTAAAAGTTCTAAAAAAAAGTCCGCGATAGTACATGTCTATCTTTTAAGGTTGGCTCACAATAACCTTTTTATGCTAACCAAATTTGTTCCAAAATTAAGCATTATTTGTGAGGGTGTTTTCATAAAGATGATATTTATCCTTATCCAAGTAAATACGTTATTCATTACAAGCATTTAATCTAGAAGAAATTTGCAGTTTACATCATTTGATTTCAATGAGTATTTTAAAAGATATCGCAGTAATAAAATAATGGGGCGCACGGCGGGCAGGGAAGCTCTTCTCCTTCAACGTAAATGAAGTCGCCGCGCCGCGCCGGTATATTTTAGCGATATCACAGAATAAATATTAGTTACAAGCGATATCCCAATTCTCAAAGTAACTGTTCCACGCGAACGAAGTCGCGGGCAAAAGCTATCTATACTAATATTATAAAGCTGAAGAGTTTGTTTGTTTGTTTGTTTGAACGCGCTAATCTCAGGAACTACTGGTACGAATTGAAAAATTATTTTTGTGTTGGATAGTCCACTTATCGAGGAAGGCTTTAGGCTATATAGCATCATGCTAAACTCAATACGAGCGGAGCACCAATCAAGAATGTTACAAAATCGGGGGTCTTTTTTTCCTTTTGAGAGCTTTCGCTACGTACGCTGCGGAAACGGTTAAAGTTTCGCTAAAATGATGTATGGCAGAATTGTTCCCCTTTAAAAGTTCTAAAAAAAAGTCCGCGACAGTATATGTCTATCTTTTAAGGTTGGCTCACTATAACCTTTTTATACTTACCAAATTTGTTCTAAAAGTAAGCATTATTTGTGAAGGTGTTTTCATAAAGATTATATTAATCCTTATCCAAGTACAATACGGCCGATGAGATACATCGGCGATGGCGAGTCTGAACTTCGCGCAGAAGGTTGCGCAATAACTGTTTCTAAGTGTTTTCGTATTTATTTTATTTGTACTAATTGGTCAACTGTATTAGGGAAATTTTATTAGTACATAGGTATATAAAAATAATACAATAACAGTTTTCTTCACGAGTTGTACATGCGCTAAAGTTCGCAGAGCCTATGTTCAGACCCGTCAAGATACAGCGGCCGTAGTGTAAATACGTTATTCATTACAAGCATTTAATCTAGAAGAAATTTGCCGTTTACATCATTTGATTTCAATGAGTATTTTAGAAGATATCGCAGTAATAAAATAATCATGCGCGCTATAGTACGGCGCGCGACGCGGGCGAGCAGTCGTGAGGTGGAAGCGCTTCTTCTACGTAAATGAAGTCGCGGGTAAATTTTAGCGATATCCCAAAGTAACTATTCCACGCGGACGAAGTCGCGGGGAAAAGCTAGTATAATATATGGATGCTTCACGTCATGTCAATGGTCTCGTGGTAAGTTCTCGAAGAACTTGTTTTACGGGTATAGGTGTACCAGAATCTCATGGCAAATAGGGAAATAAAATTTTGTAGTGTGCAATACTGGAGAAATTGGATTAAACGATCTTGATACTGGTTAATTTTTAGTTAAATCGAAACTGTCTTAAGTTGATTTCCTTTTTCCTCCTCTCCTCCAGGCATGGAAAATAAACCATCATTCGATGTGCCATCGACGATTCACTGTATAGTTGTACTGGAAACACCTTTAAGGAAGTCACAATAAGTATCTAAGAAAATATAAAAAAAAACTAAAATTATCAAAACAACTCACTCTAACTTACCGGTCAACTCTACCACGAGCTTTAAATTATAAGATTGAGTTTGATTTACACCTTCTTCTTCCTGTATTTTAAGATAGACATTGAAAACAATATTTCTCGCTTGTGATCGAATTTCCTTTTTCAACACTTTCACAAAAACAACAAATACCAAGAACATATTCACAATGTCACATGCCATATGAAAATCACAAAATAATGTGATTTTCATATGGCATGTCAAGACATTGCCATATGAAAATCACATTTTTTTTTAAATGCCATGAGATTCTGGTACACCTATACCAGACAACGGAAATATATTTAATACTATACACATATTTAATATTTTTATTATATTCTACACACATTTAATACCTAAACACCCATGACCCAGGAACACAGAAAAACTTTATTTACTTCGGCGGGATTCGAACCCGCAATCCCCGGCTTGAGCACAAACACGCTCAACCACTGAACCACAGAGGTCGTCTAATTATTATTGTAAAGATTTTACTTCTAAATTCATCCTATTGTCACTAAATGGTAGACCCACGGACTCCTTTTTTTACAACAACAAATAAAAAGCGTGAAGCGTGCTAGATAATGGGTTTCAACACGTATGAGGCTAATTCTTGAAGCTATTATCTATTTTACTTTAGTTATTACGGCTGCTCCACCCGCGTAAATATACTATCGGTTATCCCGCGGGAATACTCTACTTTTCCGATATAAAAAGTAGCCTATGTTTTAATCCAGAGCCTAAACTACTACCGTACCAAATTTCATCAAAATCCGTTCAGTAGTTTTTGCATGAAAGAGTAACAAGCATCCATCTATACATCCAACCATCTATCCATCCAACCATCTATCCATCCATCCATCCTCACAAATTTTCACATTTTATACTATTACCTACTAGGATAGGATGTGAAAATTTGTGAGGATGGATAGATGGTGAATGTATGGATGTTCTTTAATATTGTAAAACATACTTTTGTTCTATCATCAATAGTTTCCGCAGCGCATGCGACGAAAGTTGTTTAATGGCATTTTTGACACCTTGGGTTACGTTACTAAAGTTTTAGTAAGAATCCCTAATCTTTTCTAGCAATAAATATAGCCTATTTTACTCAGGGTGAATGTAGCTTTCTAATGGTGAAATAATTTTTGAAATTGGCACAGTAGTTTTTTAGTTTATTCATTACAAACATACACACAAAAATACAAATCTTTCCTCTTTATAATATTAGTATAGATTATTATATACTACCTAGGTATATAAACAAATATTTTTTTAAACGACGTACAGTCAGATTAGACCGCAAATTAATATTTATCTATACTTTCTCTCATTAGTTCTTCTATGTGCTAGTTAGACTAGTTAGACATACAGAAACTTATAAGAGAAAATATAGGTGAAAAAATCGATTTCGAATTGATTTCGCTCAGAATAATTTTCCCTAAGAGTTTTTAGCATAGTCAATCAACATGGGAACTTACAAGTTTCTATCTCCTATAGTTTAGAAATGCCAGGAGAATGACCAACTTATAAACCATTATGGAGACCGATTACTCGAAAATGGTTGACTTTGTAAAAGGGTAATTTATAAATTCTTATTTCAATTTTAAAATACCTATAAACTATACAAAATTTCATTTATATATATTCATAATTACACATGCTAGAAAGACGGACAGACAGACGGATGGTCAGTGCAAATTTATTAGGGTTTCTTGAGTATTACGGAATGCTACAAATTGGTTGTACGCACCAGCCGCTCCGCAACTATGATATTCGCAACACTGCTAAAAATGCTAAAATTCTTCTTCACGCTGGATGACGCTTCCATATTTGCATGTTTCAACATTTTAATTCTTATTTACTTTATGATACTGAGCGAAATTGTAAATTAAATATTGTAGTTAAGATTTAATAGATATAATTTTTAAAATTTACTTTTGCCACACATAATTATTACTAGCCGAACTCATCGATAGTAAAACATCGATAGTGTCAAGCACTAGCGGTGCGGTCCCCCTCCCGCAGAAAGTGGCGAGACTTTTTCGCATAGAAATTAGCTGTCATGTCGTCTCCGTATAGTTGGATACTCAAAGCAAATAAGCAACTAAGCAACTAAGCAGTTAAAAAAAGTTGCTTTTGAATATTTAATAACGGATAAGTTAACTTTTAATTTTAAGCCGTTTATCACATCTCTAGTTACAAGTGTTGCGTATCTAGAGGTTCTTAATCTTAGATGGGATTGGAAAAGCCTATACCTACCGTTCGGACTCGGTATTATTTAGCTTGCTACATATTATTATATTAATCTGTGCTCGGTATCTATACTTCGTGAATTATACCAATAATTATAATGGAAAATTCTACTCAAGTCTCATGCCGCGTCCGCACGTTTGCCATTTGCCGCAAACTCCAAACCTCCACAAACGCTTGACTTGAAAAAGGGAATCAAACGTCACCATCCGCACGCTTGCGAGTGAGTTAGTGTGTTCTGAACAGGCAAGCATGACGGACGTTGAGCTCGTAGGTATCGGCTGTAGCATTTGCTTTGAGTTATTTTTATTGTAAAAACAACAGCCTCCGTGGTCTTGTGGTTAGAGCTTGGCTCTCGACTCGGAGGTAGAAGGTTCGATTCCCGCATTGGGATTATGAGAGTAAAAGAGAGTGTGCTTTTTTGTACTGCGCACACACTTGGGCACTATAAAAATACTCCTGCGTAACTGGCCTGGTTTCAATAAAACCGTCACCGAAATCGGTGTGAGGAGTTATTATTATTAATGTTGTAAAAAAATACATAAATAAAAACAAACAAAAAAACGGCAAAGAAGATGGTGGATAAGTTACAAATTAACCGTATACCTAGTGGCTTATTCAATAATGTACTTAGCCACGCACCGGCTACTTTTTTCTCATAATAATAATAACATCTATGGACGTTTCACACCACGTCAATCTGGTCCCGTGGTAAGTTCTCGAAGAACTTGTGTTACGGGTACCAGACAACAGAAATATATTTAATACTTTTATATTATACATGTCACCGTAAAATTGTAAAAACCGTTAGATTGTAAAATAACTAACGACATTGTAAAAATAGGTCGAAATATTTATAACTATATATTTATAATCTTACGAAAAATAATGTGTTAAATTATAGGCAGAATATTCGCGTCCAAAGTCTATCGGCATTTTACAATTTCACTAGTTTTATTACAATCTAACGGTTTTTACAATTTTACGGTGACATATACATATTTAAGATTTTTATTGTGTCTATCGGCATTTTACAATTTCACTAGTTTTATTACAATCTAACGGTTTTTACAATTTTACGGTGACATATACATTATTTAAGATTTTTATTTAAGTGTCTTATACACTTAGATACAATAATTATGCTTGTTTTTCGGGTCCCAAATGCATGGTTCAAACTGATAACATTCGAGAAAAAACAAAATGTCTTATTTGACCAATCACCACTCATTTTGTGCGAGCGTAGGCACGTCTGCCCGTCTCCAGTACACAAACCAGACTGAGCGCGCGCAAACGTGTGGATTAGAGATGTGATAAACGGCTTAAAATTAAAAGTTAACTTATCCGTTATTAAATATTCAATAGCAGCTTTTTTTAACTGCTTAGTTGCTTAGTTGCTTATTTGATTATCTACTTATTGCCACATAAAAGTTATAATATTTTTTGCGCTTATGTTACGTTTTTCGATCGCTTAAACTGATTTAAATTAACTTTCCTTCGTACTTTGCAGGCTTAGGACTGTCTGAAATCTGAATAATTATTAATATAATAATATGAACTCATAAAAATGTTTTTACATGTTGATAATATGCATTAATCTTAAATGTTGCTTATCATTAGTAATAGTTGATTTATAGGATAACAAACATCGCCACTTTTTCCACCTCATTTCTTTCAAAGTAGTTCCATAAATTACTGTTCCAATTCACGTCGTTTATTCGTCATCTTACGACAAAAACTTAATAAACTTAATACCTACTAAAACACTACACGAAAAGTTTATATTACGTCCATATGGACCATTATTATATTTATTATTTACATTAAAACTTCACGGTAAGCCACCAAAGCACCACTATTACGATTAAAATACGAATTATTGCGTAACGTAATATAACGTGTTTTCGTCAACCCGCAAAGCGCAACTAACAAAAAGTGAATAAACACGAAAAAGCTTAATAGTTATAAGTACAAAAAATAACCCGTTTAAATAAGTGATGAGCTACATTAAAGAATTTTCACTCTTATTGCGCTGTCATAAGAACTATTTTTCTTTGCTCATACCACACTTATGGCTTTATGACTATAAACGATATGAACGATAATTATAAGTGATAAACGCTTAAATTTTTAAACGACTTTACAACTTATTTATAAAAGCACGCTATTTTAAACGCTTTACGTTATAACGGCCATCTCTAGTGTGGATGCATCGCAAGCGCTTGCGACAAATTCCCTTTGATTTGTGTCAAAAAACCGACACTCGATCGGAACGGCCGCAAGCTCTTGCAAGCCTACACAAACCATGGCAAACGCTCTATCCGCACGTTTGAATTTGTGAAGACGTGTCGAGGTTTGGCAAACGTGCGGACGCGGCATCAAATTCTCAATATGCGTAGAATGATATAACTAAGAAGGACTAAGATTTTAATTCAATAATTAATACAGTGTTTACTGTACTGTTTTAAGGCGTGACTCCTGTTCGAAACATTACACAGAAAACACGAAACATTGGGGCGTGGCTATACACATTTGTCTAGGAATAGACAATGTTTTTGTTTTCGGAGACGGACGGAAAACATTCCCGCGCGGGTAGAGAGGGGAAGAAATGTTTCATTTCTTACCTAGTGTTCACATCGTTCACATGACAGCTAGGTACAGGTTTTTTAGGGTTATAGTTTTGCTTGTTGTGTTTTTTGTGTTTGTTTTTGTAATCGCTCATAATATATGGCTGACTTAATTAAAAAACACCAATTTTGTCAGTTTTCAATAGAAATGCGTAAAATGGCGCACATATTTATGAGTTAAAAAAATACTTTTATGAAACACCTAAAGTGGCCTTTTCAGAACCCCTCTTTTCTCCTAGATTCTACACCTACAATCACTAAAACTGCGAGCGCTAATACGTCTTCCTCGTCGGAACTTAGATCGTGTCTGGACAAAATGTTTTGTTTCGATCAAAAACATTTTCTGTAGCTGGAGACAGCTTGTGTATGAAAACAAATGTTTTTGTTTCATGTTTTCTGTGTAATGTTTCGAACAGGAGTCACGCCTTTAAATACACACGCATTTTCTAGTGTGCGTTTTATTGAGGTTATGTTTTCTGTTTTGTTGTATTGAAAATATTTATAAAATGTCTGAAGGCGGCAGATTCTCTAGTGTTACTGGATTCTGTGTAAAGTGTGGTTCAATATTGCCACTTCTACAAGAGTTTGGATCAGTTACTTGTTATGCTTGCAAAGAAAAGTATAACCCTGAATGTAAGTTTGAATATATTTTAGTTCTATGTAGAATAAAGGCCTTATGCAATAATCACACAGTATTCCTATTAATCTATTAAAAATGTGAAAGTTTGTGAGGATGGATGGATGAATGTTTTTTACTCTTTCACGCAAAAACTACTGAACGGTTTTTGATGAAATTTGGTATAGTAGTAGTTTTAGCACTAGTTTAACACATGCTACTTTTTATCCCAAAGAAGTACATTGTACCTTTGGGACACTGTGTATGTTATATTCATAGTATATCTATATATTCATAGTACCGATTAATTTTTTAACAAAACTTTTTTTGTTGTAGGTTTTGGAAACATAAAATTCAACTACACCATTCATTTCAATACAGTTTCGAACTTGAATAACGACAACATTCTACACATGGACAACCCTGAAGGCCCAGTTGTTGAGAGAAAGTGTCCAAAATGTGGGAACGATAGAATGTCTTATGCTACCTTACAATTGAGATCGGCTGATGAAGGACAGACAGTGTTCTATACATGTACTTCATGCAAGTAAGTATTTTTTATTATTACCACCATGGGTGAACCATACTTCGGCACAAAAGCGACAGACCAACTTAGAGATACCACAGATTCACAAAAAAATTGAAATAGCCTTGTTGTTCACTTAATAGTAGTAGCTTCACACACCATTTTCAGTAAAAGTAGGCCAGCTAAGCTGGAGTTATTTAATAATGCCCAAGTGTGTGTGCAGTACTCAAGAGCACATTCTATTTTTACTCTTGAAACCCTGTGGGACAACACATGATCAGGTGTAGGACCAACTTTTTCATCTGATCCATGGATCATCTTTAAGACAATCGAGCGATCAGCCTGCATTGTTGTTCCAACATGGGAATTGAACCTACAACCTTTGAGGCAGAGCCAAGATTTAAAACCACTGGACCACGGAGGCTGTTATCTAATTGTTATGGCAATTTTGTTGGAGACTGTACTATTAACCTCTGGATTAGTGGTTGTATCCTTGAGAGTATATTCTTGGTGGTATTCTCTTACCAGGCTATTCTGTCTGTTAGTAGTCTGTTTGTTACCATTCTGGCCTCAATCCACTGACAAAATTATTCGCTTTTATAAATACTAGCTGTTTCCCGCGGCTCCGCCCGCGTAAATACAGTATCCCTTGGTAACACTATGTTTTCGGGATAAATAGTAGCCTGTTTTAATCCAGAGCCTAAGGGGCCGTCCATTAATCACGTGATGTTTTTTAACAATTTTTTAGACCTGGTGATGCATGGTGAGGTTTTTTTTCGGCCCCCCCCCCCCTTCCCCTTTAGGCATCACGTGTTTAATGGACGACCCCTAAACTACAAAGATACCAAATTTCATCGAAATCCGTTCAGTAGTTTTTGCGTGAAAGAGTAACAAACATCCATCCATCCATACATCCTCACAAACTTTGACATTTATAATATTATAGTAGGATGTACTAGACGCTGCCCACGACTACGTGCGCGCAAAACGAAATCTCGACGGATCCAAACATTTTGCCACAATTAAAAGTAGCCTATGTCCGTCACCATGGACTATTCTATATCTGTGCTATATTTCATCAAAATCGGTCTACTAGTTTTGATGCCTATTCGATGCAAACAAACCTTTTCTCTTTATTATATTAGTAAAGATAAAAAAATATGCTCTCAAACTTAGTTTGTAATATTATATTATTATTGTCATATCTAACTTGCTATATTTCTTTTTCAGATACAAAGAAACAGAAAATTCCTAGGACTGATGTTGGTAGGTGTGATATATTTTTTTAATAAATAAGTTTGTTTAATTATTGTTACAATATTTTTTTAATCCCTTCCCTAAATTTTTTTCCAAGCTGTAGCAAGATGTTTTTCGTATGGCTAGAATATGAAGTTGGTCATCCATTTTAGGTTTGTAACGGAGGCTTTTTAGTAGACTCAATTATCTTCAATTGCACAGATGTGAAGATAAAATGATAAAAATATGAAATTATAATCTTGGCAACGGCTTCAAAAATTTCCTTTTTTAAAATTTGTTTTAGGGGAGAAAAGTCGATCTTGGCAGGTCTCATCCCAAGGAAAAAGCGTTTTTTTTGTTTCATAAATATTTTTTCTTTCATTGCGTAATAAGTAACATTATGTGACTTATTTCAATGCACGTGGTTCAGATACGTATGTGAAGAGCTTTTGGGGTTGTTGGTAAATTGGTGTCTCGGGTTCGAGTTCAGTCAGTAATATTTTTGTGATTATTTTATTGATACATACAGTATCGCCATCTGTAGTTTTTTCATACTAGGAACCAGAACTCCAAGCATAGCTCGGTCCCTGTCTCCCAGGTACTTATGAGTTATTGACGAAAGAAAATATCAAACAATATTTAAAATAGGTATATATTTATTGTATGCGTGTAGTCTGAGGGACCCACCTGAATTTCCCCAAAATAAGTATAGTTGAACTGATGGACCACACTCTGGACTATATCTTATCTATTAAACTATCTTTTTACAAATTCCCAGATTTGTTCTACAATTTTTTTTAGACTTCTACTAAAACTTGCTATACTTATTTTGCGGAAATTCAGGTGGGTCCCTCAGTCCACACGCATACCTTATTTAGTAATTAATATTAATAATCAAAATTAAATAAAGGTAAATTATATTTTACAAATAAAAATTTTTCGGCTTTGTCATCTGGCTGGTATCGACTTCAAAATTAAGAAGATTGAGTAGAGAAATGGTTAAAATTTTAGCCGAATTTAAAAGAAATAGAATATAAGTTTTATTTCATACTTTTTTTGTGTGTTTTTACTTTGGAAGTCGGTTTAATTTTTTATTTAAAAATAATAATTGGTAGCATATGCTTGAACTACTTCAGAAAAAGTCGAAATCACCATATGTGTCCATATAAATTTCGAGGAGTTCCCTCGATTCCTCATGGATCACCACTTTTTTGAAAACGGGACCAACTTGGGATTATATCCTTTACATAAAAAAAATATGTTTGAAAATCGGCCTACTGACGGCGGAATTATCGTTGAACATACAAAAAAAAAATCTTCAGCCGAACGTATAACCGCCTCCTTTTTGGAAGTCGTTTAAAAATTACTTATGATGAATATATTACTTAAGTTTATTTCTGTGTAATTTTCAACCGACTTCCAAAAAAAGGAGGCGGTTATGTATTCGGCTGTATATATTTTTTTATTTTTTTGTATGTTCAACGATATCCAACTCAACCATGAGAAATCGAGGTAACTCCTCGAAATTTATATGGACACATGGTGATTTCCAAGCATAGCTCGGTCTCGATCTCCCAGGTACTTATGAATTATGATTTATTGGCGGAAGAAAACATCAAAAAATATTTATAATAGGTATGTTTATTAAATAATCTTAATAATCAAAATTAAGTAAAGGTAAATTATACTTCAGAAATAAACGTTTTTCGGCTTTGTTATCGTCTAGCCCATTCCTCAGGGGTTCATAAATTGATCCTTCTTCACTTGACAATTGCTGATTTACTGAACTGGCTGGCGGAGATAAATAAATACGGGCGATGGGAGCTAGATCTTTAAATTTAGTGTTATATCTCCACCACGATAAAGGATCTTCTTGTAGACGCTTTTCTTTGTTGTATTCATTAATCAACAATTTCCATTGGATAAACTTCTTATTATCCATGCTGTTATCCTCCGTTTCCTCATCATCACTAGTATTCAACATGTCAGCCAAATTTGAATGAACACTTTGTGTCGGTAAAATCTGAAAGCTTATCCCCGGATTCCCGATTCCCGGATCCCCGAGACCCGGATGATATGATACTACTCTAGATTTTTTGGCAGCTGGAGATTGATCACTATCAGTACCAGTGGCATTTGCAGCTTCAACATCATATTGGGCCAGTAAGCATAATAGTTTGGTTTGAACTTGTTCCTTAACTATCTCATTAAAGAACTTTAATTTGTACCTAGGGTCCAAATATGTAGCGAGAGAATACAGTATATTGCTAGGAAGGTCACCAAATCTATAATTGATGTCTTCTACTAGTTTTTTGATAATGTTTTTGGTATCCAGATTAGTGTCTGATTTGTCATTTTCGACTAGCAATGTATGCTTCAATGCATATATCATTGGTATCACTGACGATATAAAATTTTTTGGATCGCCTAAAAGCCTCGTTACTTCTTCGAAGGGACTCAGAATTGCTATTATTTTATTTAGGAGCAACGACTCTTCTGGTAAGATTTGTGGTATATTATGCTTGCTGGTGTACAGAGAAATTGCGTCTTGAATCTTTAACAGCCGCTCTAACATACTGAATGTGCTGCCCCATCTGAAAAAATAAAAACAGATAATATAACCATGTCATGTTAACAGATAACTGAACTAAAATCATCTACTTTATAAAAACGAATGTCTTTCTGACTGTCCATATGTCCAATATAGAATCATAAACTATGCATTTGATCATGTGATGCATGTTTAGCAAAGTTGTTGTGCATGAGCCAGAGATTTTTGGACCTTTTTTTTAAATATTGGAAAAGGTGTAGGAGTATGTATAGGAGTATGTGTGGGAGTAAGTGTAGCAGCAGGTAGGTAGGCGTAGGAGTAGGAGTAGGTGTAGGCATTTATTCCTTCCAGTTCATATTTAAGACAGAACAACATCTGTCGGGGTCAGCTAGTAGAAAAAGAAATGTACCCACCTGTTGTCACAATCATGTACCACGCAAAGTATAGGTTGGTTAAGTTGTGTTTGTATTTTAGCCAGCTCATCTTGAGCTTTTTGTGAGTGATTGAAATGACTTGATATCTCTCTGCATTTTGCGATAAAGCTCTTTAGTTCTAAAGTTTCGAGCGCAGAACGAACGCACAGTTGTAATTGGTGGATTGGACAACTCACGTCAGGTAAACTAGCCAAATGCATTGCGTTGACCATATTTGATCCATCCCTTACAAAGCAATGTATTTGCTCATCTGGGATGTTCCAATCACGCAGCATCATCTTGAAATTCTTACTAATTATTTCACCGGTTTTTCCTTCAAGTATGCAACATTTTAAAACAATTTTCACGCGACCAAAATCTTCAGATATCCCATGTGCTGTTAGATTCAAAAGTGATCCATTAGCACTTGGTTCTGACCAAATGTCGACGGTGAAAGATAGTTTTGAACATTTTCGGAGCATTAGTCTTACTTTGCTTACTACTTTGTAATATATTGTGCCACAAACGTGATTAGTGAAAAACTGACGTCCTCTTAATTGATAATTTGGCGATGCCGTTTCCATTACGCGGCGAAACCCGATACCTTCGACAAAATGGAATGGTAGATTTTGTAAAACAATCATTTCACCGATCATGTCGTCCATTTTCTTTGCTTTAGGATGTGAGGAATCCCACATCTGATTAATTTCTGAGGGTTCCTCTAAAGATAATTGCATCTTTGCTTGTTGTACTGACGTTGTACTTATATCTAAACTTGACTGTTCCAATTCCATATTTTCGTTTTTTACTTCTATTTCGCAAAGTTGTTCACAATATGTTTCATAATGCATAGATTCTCCTAACAACTGTTGTCTATATGCTTGTTGTAACGGTGTTGTACTTGTTTCTGACCACTGCTGTTCCAATTTAACTTCTACTTGTTGTTCTTGTATTTTACAAAGTTCTTCATATTTTTCTTTACGCCAAGATTCTGCTAATAACAGTTGTCTTTCTGCTTTTTGTAATTGTGTTGTATTCGTAACCGAACTTGGCTGCGCCCATGTCACAATTTCTGATTGTTCTACATTTGTATTTTCTTCATATATATCTTTATGGATAGCTTTTAAATGTGCTCTAAGTGATGTTGTCGTCCGACCTTTTCTGGAATATTTGTTGCCACAGATTTTGCATTGTGCAAAATCACCATCTATTGCCAAAAAGTACTGCCAGATATCACTTGTTTTCGGCCTCATCGCGTGATTTAATGCAGTAGGTTGTATTTGTTTTTCACCAAATATCTAAAACATCAACAAAGTAACAAGTTATTTGTAATATTCCTATTTATATTCGTTTATCGCGCATCGCCCTGCAACATAACCGGGCCGTTTCGCTCGCGACGCAGTACTGACGACATTCCATCGATCGGCGCGCGGCGGGGGACGAGGTCACGCACACAAAGTAACGGAGACGGATACAGATACGGATGTTCCATTTCCTGAGAAAGTTCCGTAGGCGGAGACTGCGGTTGTTGTGATTGTGAGAGCGTTTTTACATAACCCGATCCGATGTTAATGTTGGTAAGCGATAGGATATCGGTACACGTAAAATGTATGACATAAATATAATACGTCGAATCGAATAACCGATGTCGAAGCGGACATCGTGAAAGGCAGATACAATTTTCATACACTTTCCGCGATATCGTATCGATGACTGATATAAACGATTTGGATAATTTGAAAACGCTGTAAATGGGGATAAGGGTTGTTTTTACTTTAAAAGAATATAATGCTACCAATTTAAATGTCACTTTGTCAATTGTCGCCGTGTCATAAGGAAATACAACGACACATTGATTTGGTCGGATTTAATCTTTTTATTTTCGTTTACATTTAATTGGTTATGAATATGCGACGATTTATCACGTCAGCTTCTATACCCCAATAGAAGCTGACGTTATAATTCACCGCATCATAGTATGACAATATGATTCACATTTCACATTGATAAAGATGGTCGGTCTTCTAGTTATGAAGAAGCCACGAATTCCATAGAAACGAAACGCGTCCTATTTGTGAGTCATTACGGCTGGTATTGGAAAATGGCTTTCTTATTCATGGGATCGCGACCCCGCCGGAACATGTACTGCGGCTGTTTACATACATTAGGCTGAGTTCACACCAAATATGCGAGAAATATGTGCTCGTATTCGCTTAGAATTATTGTGAATATGTTAAAGTAATCGAATCTTCTTCTATGAGACAACCAATAATTACTGCTGTATCAGCATACAGCTTAAATCACTAAAATTATTTGGTTAGATATAACGCGTTTCAAATGAGAATAGGAACGTCAATTACCTTTTTCTGTCAAATATCACTTGAAAATTGCGATTTTCCGAAAAACTTATGTGCATATAAATAATAATAGTCTTGCATCGAATTTAAATAAAAACATTAAATAGTAATCAATTACTAAACATAAATTAACTATCATAACAGTCTAAATTCGCAACAATAGGGCGCCGACTCGATCCTATTCTCATTTGAATCGCACTATAGTTATTTTACCCTTGGCTAAAAATGATATTATGTGAATTATCAACCAAATTCCAAAGTGACCATAATGTCCTTTTGCAGTTTGGTTGATATTTTTTTCTCTATCCATAGGAATTATATTTTCCTATACTTCATATAGGAAAATTTCAAAGGATATTTCAAATTATATACCTATTAGTTTAATATCGCATTTATATAAAACTTTTGTAAAAATTATTCAAAGCCGCATTGATCATCACCTAGATTTACATCAACCCCCCGAACAAGCAGGCTTTCGTCCTGGCTTTTCAACTTCTGACCACATCCATACTGTAAATCAATTAATAGAAAAGTCTAATGAATATAATCTACCTTTGTACCTGGCCTTTATCGATTTTAACAAAGCATTTGACGGTTTTTACCACAACACCATTTTTACAGCCCTCAGTAACCAAAATATTGATAATGCCTACATAGACCTGCTCAGATTAATATACAAAAGTAGTTCAGCCGCAGTTAAATTGCAATCAATGGGTCAAACATTTTTTATTGAAAGAGGCGTCAAGCAGGGCGACCCTTTGTCTCCCCGCCTTTTTTCGAGCGCCTTAGAAGAGGTTTTTAAAAAAGTCTCGGCGGATTGGGAAGATAAAGGTGTAGTCGTGGGCAAAAAGAGACTTACAAACCTCCGTTTTGCCGACGACATTGTTCTCTTTGCCACGTCAGCCACGAACTTACAGTCGATGCTTGAAGACCTTAGTACGGCTAGCCTCGAGGCAGGACTCCAAATGAACCGGTCAAAAACTAAAATCATGACTAATAGCACGAAGCGTAAGGTTGTGGTAGATGGGCATGAAATACACTATGTCGACGAGTACGTTTATTTAGGCCAGATAACATCTTTTAAGAACAGACAAGATAAAGAGGTAGATATGAGAATAGAAAAAGCACGGAGAAGCTTCTGGTCTATGAAACATCTATTAAAAGCAAATCTACCCATCTGTTTAAAACGGAAACTCGTGGACATGTGTATTCTGCCTGTCCTAACCTACGGTGCACAGTCTTGGTCTTTAACCGCGTCACAAAAATCTAAGCTCGGGGTCTGTCAACGGCCATGGAGCGCAGCATTTTAGGTGTCAAGAGGATCGACCGAATCCGAAACACCACTCTGCGCTCCAAAACGGGACTAACTGACGTGGGAATGAAAGCTGCCAGCTTAAAATGGCGTTGGGCGGGGCATGTGTCTCGCATGCACCCAGATAGATGGGCACATCTTATTTCGGTGTGGCTACCGACTGTTCGGCGGAACAGAGGCAGACCCAAAAAAGATAGATGCCTTTGATAAGGACTGGCCGACCATAGCGAAGGATCGCGATTTATGGAAGAAAAGAGGGGAGGCCTTTGCCCAGCAGTGGGACACAACAGGCTAGCATAATAATAATAATAGGAATTAGGGACCAACAAAAGAACGCTGGTACAGACCTTAAAGCAAAGTTAAACTAAATGCGCATTATACCCATATGAGTGAATTCCAAAAATTTGAAATTCCATGGCGGCAGCGCTGGAATCATACCTAATACCATGGAGCAATATAGTTTTATTGGTTCATGCTAATACATAGATCCTTTGGATCGCTCTGACACCAGCAGTGTTGTGGGACTCCTATAGTTATATTCCCGTCGGATTCCCACCTTTTGAAGACCCTTATCCAAATCCCTACCTATTATATAGGCTAGGGCTTCCCTGAATGAGAACCAGCCTTTGCTACTGGACGCCATAATTATCAGAATCATGAACCGTCCTCCGGAAGAAAATAGTAGCGGTGTGGCTCGATACATTTGTCGTCGATTCTCTAAACCTAAAAGGATTCCTAAAATGGATTTCGCGGAACTCGTGGGGTGTCCGTGGAATAGTCATCAGGGTTCCGCAGGAATTATTTTAAAAATATTATTATGCGATGATGAGGTTACAATTATGTAAGAGCTAGGAAGATTTCAGCCCAGGGCACAGTAACCCCCTAATTGGGCTCCATAAAATAAAAGGTATTTTGTTTGCAGTGTTACCAATTCTCAAAAATATTCAAAGAACCCCCAAAATCTTGAAAATCCTCCTAGTTTTTTGTATCACTAAAATATCTACTATTGATAATACAGAAAATCTACAATGACAAACAAATAATAAAAATTAATATTAAAACTTTATACGTTACTTATAAATTATAATTCACTTTCAAAAGTTTATTTTCTATAGGTTGACTTGTTCAAATCACTTTTCGATATTTCAAATCGCTTAATTTAATCAAAAACAAGAAAATAAACTTTAAAAAATCCCCTAGAAAGCCTGTAGAGACTTTTCCCTCCTAAATTTACGGGGAAAAAGTCTCTAAGTTAGCAACACTGTTTGTTTGGTGTTCGGGTATCTTAAGAGTTTAGGAAGTGCTATAACCGCTCCATCTGTTAGTGGCCCTAAACATTTGAGTGGCTCACGTGTTAGGCGTACGTTTATTGATATTTCGCTCGGGGCGCGCCGATTGTGTTCCGTTACCTTTTGTTTCACCTGTGGCTGTGGCCTGTGGGTGCACTGCGTACTGCATTCTGTTATACCCACAGATATCTATTGACTAGACCACGCAAGTCTCATCGTCTGTATAGAAACCAAGCGTGCTATTATTTTTCTATCTACTGGTGTGATGTCACGAGAGCGATTAACGGCTAGTTTCAATAACCTATCTATCTATAATTATTTGTTAAAAACGTCGCCATTCAATCATTTGCCAGTTTTTCGCGATACGAATTTGATGTTTCTAACAAATAGTTATAGATAGATAGGTTATTGAAACGGGCCGTTAGTGATGATAACTCCCCGTCCCCAAGGCGATACAAAGGCCGAAGCCGCGCGCCGCCCTTTCGCGTTTTTAGCTTTTTAATTTTCGTTTGACGTTTGGCACCGACAATATTCGAGAGGAAATGGCATGGAAGTGAATTTCACTCCTCTATACACGTAAGTTACACGCGAAGTACATACACTTGCGTGGTCTAGTCAATAGATGTCTGTGGTTATACCTCATTCCTTACGCGATGAATTAGTACAGCTGTTTTGTACTATGTTACTTCATTTAGTATTTACTCGATGATTTTAGCTTTAACTAGAAAAACATAGAACACATATAAGGTTTTTATTTGCATAAAGTACTAGCTGATGGCTGATGCCCGCAGCTCCGCCCGCGTAAGTACAGTATCACACGGGAACCGTATATTTCCCCGCGATAAAAAGTAGCCTTCCTTTCTTAGGCTCTAGACTATCTGTGTACCAAATTTAATTTAAATCGGCTCAGTAGTTTTGGCGTGAAAGTCGGACAAACATACACACTTTCCCATTTATAATATTATTAGTATGGATTTTGTTAAAATTCTCTACAATGATAACAAAGAATCCGTAATACAAATAAAAAGTTTGTACCGTTTACATATTAATTTATTATGCGAATGATAATTTTTATGAGACGCCATATTTTTAGTGATAAATCTAAAATCAAGGGCTCTTGTTTTTGAGGTACGAAGTTTAAAAGAGAATCTCTTAGATAGTAATAACTAATAAGTAAAGTACGATTCGATGATTGTCTGGAGAATGGTCATGAGTTCATGAGTCATGACTGATGAGTGATGAGTGATGAACCAATGTTCTCAGGAAGCAAACGTACATACGAATCGTCTGTTGTTTTTTTTTTAACTAGGGGGAAAACGAGCAAACGGATCACCTGATGGAAATCAATTACCGTCGCCCATGGAAACCCGCAACATCAGAGGAGTTGCAAGTGCGTTGCCGGCCTTTTAGGAGGGAATACGCTCTCTTCTTTAGGGTTTGCAGGTCGTAATAGTCCGGAAATACTGCTGGCGACAGTTCATTCCAGAGTTTTACAGTGTGCGGCAGAATGCTTCGGGTATAGCGCACGGTGGAGGACTGCCACTCATCAAGGTGATGAGGATGATAAATATTTTATCGCTTGGAACGGTGGCGAAAATTTCCAGCGGGTATAAGTCCGAACAATTCCTAGGAGCACTCCCCGTAATATAACCGATAGAGGATGCAGAGCGATGCTACATCTCTACGTAGCTCTGAGGAGTCAAGCCTGTTTGAAATACTATGGCAGTCAACAATTCGAGCGGCCCTACGTTGGATACGATCCAGAGGGAGAAGCTGGTACTTTGGCGCCCCTGCCCAGAGATGGGAACAGTATTCCATGTGAGGCCGAACCTGCGCGTTATAGAGTTGTAGGCGTTGGACCGGACTGAAACACTGCTTTGATCTGTTCAGAAAACCAAGCTTCTTAGAAGCTAACTTGGCCTTGCCCTCCAGATGATATTGGAACTGGACCTCGATATGTTAACACTGTGAGAGAGAGAAGACAACTTTAATTTTCAAACCTTTTAAAAATAGTAAGTACTTACTCTATATACTCACCACACACATCCCCCCCCCCCCACACACACTTTAAGTAGATAAGATTCCTTTATCTTTAAATTTATAATCGTTTCTTTTTGTTTTCACTTATAAAATATACTTAACTTGCTGTTAATGTTATTGTTACATGTATACTGTTTCGAAGATGGGCGTTGAAACTTGTGCCACAGGCCACAGCCCTCATGGGCTACAATAAGTGTCATCGTGTAAAATTGTTTGTTGTAATTTTTTGTTATGTTGTTTGGTAAATACATAAATCTAAATATAAAAATATAAGTTCTATTCCGGAAGGTTTGAAGCGTGATTTTAAGGCCTGGGGCTATATGATCTGGGATCCGGCGGGTCGGGGAAAATCCAGAGCACTGAAAATAGAACTCTGCGCTTTTATAATACAGTTGAAAGTCGAAATTCGAAATCGAAGAAGACATCCCACTTGACACTTGTGTGTTCGATTTTCAGCTTTATAGTATTACTCCAGTTCTATTTTCAATGCTTTTCTACACTAATATTATAAAGAGGAAAACTTTGTTTGTTTGTATGTTTGTTTGTTTGTTTGTTTGTTTGTAATGAATAGGCTCAAAAAGTACTGGACCGATTTCAAAAATTCTTTCACCATTCGAAAGCTACACTATCCACGAGTAACATAGGCTAAATTTTATTTTGGAAAAAAATAGGGTTCCGTAAGATATTTGGGTTTTTCGGACACAAGGTGTAAAAAATCAACCAGAAAAGTTACTTATTTTGCGTACGCTGCCTAAACTATAAAAGATAGAACCATAAAATGTTCTAATTATTTGTAGATCTTATAAATATCTACAAAAAAGTCCGCGACACACTATACCTATCTATGTCGAGTGAGGCACAACAACCATTTTTTTATTTAGAAATCTTGAATTTTTTTTGGACTATATTTAAACGCGTTTATTTTACTCATGCTATTAATCCTTATCAAAATAAATTATTTCATCACTAAGTACAGTTCATGTACATAATATTTGGTCTTTGAATGATTAAAATTGGATGTTTGGTTTTGAAGTTATGGCGAAATTAAAATATTACGATTTCTGCTGCACGGCCCGTTGCGAAGTGGGTGTCCCGTGTCACCAAGGGTGCGCGTGCGGAGTTTAGATTAGGTATTGGGTAATTTTTTTGTTTTGTGTTCGTTGTAACTATGATGGATAGATACTTGAATACCTATTTATTTAGTGTTTGTTGTATTGTTAGTCCTGAAGAGTATAGGTATTTCATACGATAAAAGTATATACCCTACTTAGATAAAAGTATACCTACTTATTTCATTGAGTTTTAGTAGGTACCTATATTAATTTGTTTCTGTTTGTTTTGAACTTTTGACTAAATTTCGCCCGTTTAGTAGAGTTTTAAAGACATTCTGTAGTATTAGTATCAGTATTGTACCCGTGCGAAGCCGGGGCGGGTCGCTAGTATGTTATATAATAGTACCAGTCTAATATGTAGAGTGATAAGTCTGTCTTTTTCATGGTAAAATTATTAATTTCTTAAATTTTTAAATTCTTAAATTTTTATTAAACACCAGAGGTACGTTAGTAATATATATTCTTTGCCAGAGGAGTTACACTTGTAACTCCTCTGGTGTTGCGACTTGCATTACCAGTCCTTAAACTCCTCCAACCCTCCGGTAACCTCACTCGTCGAAACACAACGCAAGCGTTATTTGACGCTAGTTTTCTGTAAGGCTGTGGTATTTACCTGGCCGAGTCAGCCCATTCATGCTGAAGCGCGGCCCATTCATGATCCCACAATTAAATCAAATTAATAACCCAACAATATTAAAAATAATATGAAAAAAAAAACATTAATAGTATCCTCAAAAATTTCACGTGTTTTGCTACTGTGCATGAATCGTAATGCGTGGCATTACGGATTATTTTATTTGATCTGGATTAATTGCACAAACATTTCTAAAGATCCTACATTTCGTACTCGGCCGCCGTCAAACATGAAACAACACATTTTGCAAACACGTCCTTAAATTGCCATAAAACTTGTTTTCAACACTTTTTGTTTTTACTCGTTTATCTAATCAATAGACCTACCACAATGATGAAAATCTTTTATCTTAACTTGATTTGTATCTTTAGTGGTAATTTACTAAAAATACGTTAGCAATATAGATACATACAAAGGTCCAAACAACCATTGAACAATTTTATCAAATAAACAATTATATGTCTATAAAAGCTCGCATTAAACACGGGTAATAAAACAATACAATAATTAGATAAATCTTTTCTCGAATCTTCACAACGACTAAATATTTATTCGATAGAGCTCGATGTTCATATTTATACTCGACAAAATGCCTTCACATCACTATGATAGGTATATCGCTGGTACACTCACAAATGTTATTGCTCGTACATCAAAGAAGCCGGCAATTGACGTTTCATTCAGAAGTCGCGGGTGAAAATTTCCCGTTTCACATTTGGCACGCGCATACGACGGAGAGAGATGAAAACACTCATTTTCCTTGTTCCACTGTGAGTGCGAGAGAGACGAGTATATTTTTTGACATGTTCTCGGTAGAGATGAGACCGTAATTAATTTGATCGGCGTACTTCGCTTATATCGGTGTTAGTGGGGTCATTAGTCGATAGATTGTATCGATTTATAGTTTTATTAGTGTTGTGAGCTGTTCGAATAATTGCGATGTGTAATATCTCCTTAATAATGAAATGCCTCAAAAATGAGGTAAAAGTGTATAAATAAATTTAGTTTCTTAAAAAAACTTTTCCTAAAACAACGCGACCCGATTTCACGGTTCAAAAACTTTTTCTTTGCTACAATTTAAAAAGTACTTCATTTATGTGATTTTTAAATTACTCTGTTGTAAAATTACTTTGTAGTTCAGCAACGTATACGTTAATTTTACGCATGAGAACGCACTCGTCTTACTCAACAGAACGTACATGACATTGTAAAGAGTACAAAACTATGTCAATTAGGCTTTTATGCTATTTATAGGATTCTTATGATGTAGTACAATATAATAATATAATAATCGTATGGGAATTGAGCAGGCAGAGTAAAGTCGATGATTCTGTAAAATTAATTAAATATTAAATATAGTATACTTATATATGGACGCTTTCACACCACGTCAATCTGGTTCCGTGGTAAGTTCTCGAAGAACTTGTGTTACGCGTAGGTACCAGACCACGGGAATATTATACACATTCCATGGCCCAGAAACAGAAAACTTTTTTATACCAACCCGCCACCTTCGATTTGAGTGCCAACGTGCTAGCTACTGAGACACAGAGGTCGTTGAAATAAGTGATATTTATAATATTGGTGACATATTAGTTTGAAATAAACTCTCCGCTATTTTGATGACAAACTCTATAGCGCCCTGCACACGTACCTAATTTTCGAACCGCCGGTCGGACTGCGTTCCAAACTGCGAAGATATCTGTGCGGTTTGAACTGCGGATTAAACTATCGTGCTATTTGCTTCTAAAAGGCGTTACGATTGGACTGTCGGTGTCTTACAAAATACGTCATAGCTCGCGGACCAAACTGTGGAAAATGCGTTTTTATCGATGTCAGATCGGACTGTCGTTCAGTCAGCTTTACACAAAACAGTTTTTACGTTTACGACTAACGTCTACGTTGACACGTTTAATTAATATATACCTGATTGCTTTAACTTTGAATCCATACAGACACGTTAAAGAAAAAATTTTTGTGAAACAACAAACAAGTCTCAGGTAAATCTCAAAAGACAAACTTATTGACATCCATATTATGTAGACAATAAAAAAACGTACCGACAAATGTCAAAGCAATTTTTATACAGATGTATCGATATTGACAATTTTAACGTTTAGATGGTTCTTCGAGCTTAGACTTTTAAGATGCACAAATAAAGAAAAAAAACTGTAAATTTTATCGATATCTTTACGTTCAGACATGGAAACTTACCGATGAACTCCCTTGAGCTTCAGACAAGCGTATCGATATCGACACGAGCTTGCACCTGTCACTAGTGCGGGGGCCGGGCGGCAGGTGCGTCCAGACGCGGCGGCGCGCCAGTCTCTCGCGGCCCTCGCTCCGAGCACACGTCGCGCGGACGCTCGCAACTATCGACACGTGCGTGGCGCAACCCTATCCCGTGTTCCATTTTTCGTGTTGTTGTGAACTTGTGTTAAGTAAATCGGTAAGTCGATAGTCCTAAGTGATGTGCAACTTTTATCGATAAGTGTGTCAGTGGGGTGTTAAAAGGCACACTTTTATTTAAAAGGCGTAATCCAATGTTTACATTGTGAGAACACGATCGGGGTGATTAGATGGTAGATAGAAGGAACAAAAGCGAGCCGCTTTCATAGAAAAGATATCAACGCGCGCGTAGCTGTTATTAAAATTTTATTTTGTAGCATGTTTTGTTAATTGATTTTCGTGAAAGTGCTCAAGTTGCGAGTCGGATTGTGCTCGAATGTATATTTTTAACTGGAGAAATCAAAGTATTGATTTGATTTTATATTTCCAATTGAATTTAGTAGACAACATTTTTAAAACATTTGTAGGACCTGCTTAGTTTTACTTTATATACTTATATTATAAAGAGGAATTATTTTTTGTTTGTTTGTTTGCGTCGAATAAGCTCTAAAACTATTGAACCGGTTTTAATGAAAATTGGTACAGATATAGATTAGACCACGAAGAGGGACATAGGCTACTATTTATCTCAGCAAAATGTACGGTTCCTGCTGATTTTTTCGCGCACACAAGTCGCTGGCGATATCTATACATAACAATTAGATAGTTATAAGACCTACAGCAAAACCTTATTGTGCAAAGAACACAAAAACTTTGAAAAAAATAATTGAATACCTAACTAGGAATATGGGTTTTACATAAAATTAGGTATACTTAGTTTTGTGTATGAGAATTGAGAAAGCGATAAATAATATAAATAATTAACGATATTGATTATAGGCACTTTATTACACGGATAGGCAAATATAAACATCATAAAAACACATTATTATTCATATTTAATATAAATTATGTGAATTTCCTTTTAAAATAATCGCCAGAGTAATATGAGATGAATCGAGTTTCCCATCCTTATTTCAACAACATGCTTTCCTTCGTAAGTTTTTAAGGTTGATAGCACTTAAAAACCATAGTAAAATTCATAGAAAATTAATTCAAAACGATAAGTATTTCAATATGCAGTACCTATAGGTACATGTTTTAAAAGTTGTATAATATTACAAACCATCCTCTTGAATTATTATAACATCTACTGTCTTTTGAAGAAAATAGCACCAGAATAATTGTGAGACACCTACTATCCTACTACTACACCTATATATAGTCACCGTCAAATTATAAAAACCGTTAGATTGTAAAATAATTAAGGAGATTGTAAAATATGTCGAAAGATTCATAACTATATATTTAATATTTAACAAAAAATAATGTGTCAAATTATATGCAGTAGGTATATTCGCGTCCGAAGTCTATAAACATTTTAAAATTTCATTAGTTATATTACAATCTAACGGTTTTTACAATTTAACGGTGACATACTTATATAATTATAAATTTCAAAGTCTGTGAAGATGGATGGATGTTTGTGACTCTTTCACGCGAAAACTACTGAACAGATTTCGCTGACATTTGGTGTGATAGTGATTAAAACATAGGATACATCTATATATCTGTATAATCTATGAGATACATTTTATTATCATCATCATCGTCATTGTCTAATGTTTCTACTAACAATGCATAGCGCCTTAATATGGGGAGGATAAGGGTCAGCCCAGATAGAGACGCGGCGCCTGGGAGCGTGTTTCTTCTTGTGTTGTGAATAAAAACCACTTGCGCAGATGTGGGTCACAGTTAACCCTGGGTTAAACATGTTATCTCTCTCGTTCTTCGTGTTTAATGTTTATGACAGAGAAGGCAAGTGGGCCTTAGAAAATTGTTTATCTAAGACACACAATTTTTCCAAAAAAGGAACAGCAAAATTTAAAAACGTAGGTGTGAATTTAGATGTTACTGGCGTACAGTGGTAATCTTAGGGGCGATGATCACTTACCATTAGGCGATCGGTCTGCTCGTTTTCTCCGTGCACGGAACTCGGAAATATACTTTACACATACAAGTGGGTTAACAGTGAATGATTATTATAATTACGCTTCACGCTTGGCTGTGGCGCGCTACTCTCTTGAGCACAAGTATAATGTTAATAATAATATGATAACGTTAGAGTACAAGTGGGTATGTACTCTATGTAGAGTATGTAATAAATAGTTAAACAGATGTAATGATCTATCTATCTGTATAGGTATAATGTCTCCGTAAATCAATTACGGATACTTCCGGCACATGATCCACTGCTTGTGTAAAGACGTTTAGGCAAAAAAATAGTTGTCATACCTACTCGAAATAAAAAATCATCTCATGTTATGGGTGACTCCGCAAAACGCAAACTCGCCCATATAAAGATTTTTTTTTCTAGTATGACAATTATTTTTCTGCTTAAACGTCTACACATAATATACGCAATAGATCATATGCCCAAAATACCTATCCGTAATTGATTTTACCAAACCTAATATATAAAAGGCAAAACTGATTGACTGATGTATGTATCCATTCACAGGCCAAACCCTTAAGGCTAGAAATTTTGTACACGTATTCCTAATATGACGTAGGCACTCACTAAGGAAGGATTCTTCAGAATTCAACCCCCAATGGGATGAAATTATTAATCCTAATTTCATACGGGTGAAGCCGCGGGCAATTAATGCTAGTATAAAATAAAAATAAAGATGATATGATTGAAAGTCAAACCTAAAATTTTGAAAAAACAACCTAAGGCTAGTAGTGTTGGGACTAGGGAATGTTATTATTCGACAAATTTTACTATTCGAATAATTCGAATAATGGCAAAACACTATTCGAATAAATTCGAATAATTCGAATAATACGAATAATTCGAATAATACGAATATTAGTAATAAACTTTAAATACAAGGAATATAATGCGTTTATATATACCTGCATATTTAATAATATCAAAATGTGACATGTTTCACAAATTACTCTAAAAAAATCAACGTCTTTTTGATAAAAAAAAATCTTCTTTTAAGTTTCAGACTTAAAATACTAAATCGCAATTACTTTTTTAAAACTATTAACACATGAACGGTTTAGGTCTGGAGCAGACCATGGATTTGGTTGTCAACTAAGTGGTTTCTTCAAAAAATTAAGGAAAAGATCCTCTAGGGGAGAGAATTTTTGGGGTTTGTTTTAGAGGTTCGTATTTTCTGGTTTTTAATTGAGTTAAGCTATTGATCGATTCAACATAGTCAATCGATTTAAAGAGTCAGACCTACAGTCTGACTTTTTAAATTAAACTTTTGGTAGTATAATTTAATGTATACCTATAAAGAACACGAATATTACAGAACATATTTCTTTATTATTTATATATCAGTTTGTTTAGAATTGGAGAGAAATATATTTGCAGAGTTGGAACACTGCACAGAAATCGGAATGCACTGTAAATAGTGCTCTGTTCTAACATAGTGCAGCTGAAAACTCTAAACATACGAGTATAGTGCTGTCATAATGGTCTATAATATATAACCTAATCGGTACATGTGTATATAAACCGTAATAAGTAAACAAGATAAACCATCAAAATAAAAAGCACTCAAAAAAGATTTTAATGTTATCATAACAAAAAACTTCATAGTTGGTAAAAAGTAGGAGGAAAATCTTTAAAACAAAAATAACCTTTTCCATTTTCAAGTTATCCGTGTTGTTGGTATCTTTATGTTTTCAATTTTTCAACGATGAGCCTTATTACAAAAAGGAAGTTAGAAAACAATAGAAAAGAATGAGTGATGGTTTTTCTGAAAGTAGGCATCAGTGCAGAAGTAGGCATCAGGCGTTGTACTGCAAGAACAGAAGATGAAGCGAGGGTACAAAGAGACTGAAAAATAATTGACAAGGCCGTGCAAGACTTTGGATTGAATGGCAGACTCAGCGCTTGGCAAGACCGTTCATTTGTTTCCACTTGTTGAAAATCAACACTTAAATGAAGTTAAGTTCAGAAACAACTTCTTCAGACCCGAGGGAACTATGTTACTGACGGCACAGTGAAGAAGATTTGCTTAAGTAAATTTGAATCCCTTAAGACTGAGGCGAAGGGCGAGTGGTCTCAACTTGAGACCAAACTCGAGAGCCCTAGTATCGAGTAGCAACACTGTGATACGTCCGTGAACACATACAAAAGGATGAACGAGAATGGTCCAGAATTTTGGTCCCAGATGAGTGGATTTACTCACTAACTTCACAAGTTAAAGTGAACTTCTGAAGGGAGGCTAAGTAAACGTGACCTGGTAGGGGATATCTTCAAGCTTACTTTTCAGATAGAGTCCAGTATGCTCAGGTATAGTACCTATACAATGGGCTGGCATACTTTCAGGAGTCCGCGCTGAGTATGTGGCCACATAATGACAATTGGACCTCTACCCGGAGAAAGATATGGTCAAGAGATTCTTAAAGATTCTCTTTAATGTCCTCACCTCAACCCGATTAAGTATACCCCGAGAAGAGCTTAGAAGGCTAGTGAGAAGCCGCAAATGATCACCTACAGTTAGTACCCTCACAGCACTAAAATACGCCCTGATATAAGAATAGGAGAGAATATTGCATAATTCAGCTCAAAAACCCCGTTTCCAGTATGACAAACCTCCTCCAAGCTGTTGTCAGGCCTCGAGGAGTTATTCAAAACTGCAATTTTATATAACGTGTAAATGTAGTCTTTAAGACTAAGATTAAAATGGTTAATTTTTGTTTAAAGATAAAAATAATATACCGATATATATATATAATTTATTACTTTTAAAGAAAGCTGATAAGTCTTGTTATAATTATTTTGAAAAGTATGAAATTTGAAACGATTTGTTAGAACAAGTGTTTTGCAGGCCAGTGTAATACTGTAATAATCAACTTAACAGGTATCCTTTATCGTTTCACTCTGTTCGTCCACCTGTCTCTCTTTCTATCTGCTCTTCTAGCTATATTCCGTCTAGATATCGGTTTTGGTTTGATAAAAAAATATAATTTTATTACATAGTTATAAACACTTCACGAGTATGGAAAACCATCCCGGTTGCCAAGTGTGTTGAATATTATGTCTTTTAAAATAAAGGAAAAGATTTATACATGACATTTACGAAGTCAAACATTTCCAAGTAATCGGCCTCCAAATTGGTTTCACCCCTTTCTGTCATTTCTGAACTATGAAGATTAGGAACTTACAATTTTCCATGCTGGTAGATCATGTTAAATTCTCTTTAGGAAAGTTATTTTAAACGAAATCGAACAGTAAGGTTAAGAAACTAAAAATCGTATTACGCTTTATAGTAACAGAACCCTCCTTAGACACGTCATAACACGCTCTTGGTTAGGTTATTTTGACAAGCGTGTGAGTATGGATTTCTTTCGCTGACGCCTGTAGCAAAAAAAATCATCTTAAATATTATTTTATTTGTATGTATTCTTTCACAAACAGTGTAGTAAAATCTGTTTTAGGATATTACTGACGACAATATTAATAAATAATAAAAGTAATCTATTAAATAACGAAACATTCTGGTTTATGTACAAGTTTATTGCTATTATTAACATATTTTTGATAAATAAATAAATATTTTTTATTATTCGTTTTATTCGAAATATTCGAATATTGAACCCAGTCATATTCGAATAATGAAATCGTCGAATATTCGAATAAAACGAATATTCGAATATTCGAATAATATTCCCTAGTTGGGACCAAATGATTGGGGATTCGGAAGGCCGGAGTAAATTCAGAGAACTGAAAATAGAACTGTGCTGTAATACAATAGAGCTGAAAATCGAACACACAAGTGTCGTGTCTAATGTAATAAAGAGGAAAAGTTTGTTTGTTTGTTTGCATCGAATAGGCTCCGAAACTAATGGACCGACTTTGATGAAATTTGGCACAGATGTAGAGTAGACCACGGGGAAGGACATAGGCTTTTTATTGCGGAAAAATTTACATATACTATGATATGTGTGTCATTTAATATGATAGGTTGACACCGATCTCGACACTTCGCTTTTCAACTTTATTGTAAAAGCGCAGAGTTCTATTTGCAGTCATCTGAATTTTCCCGGGCATGCCGCAATCCGGAGCATATAGTCCCAGTCTTGTAGCCGCCACAGACATATTAAAGAAAGACGAACAGATAAACGATTACATAGTTAGCTTTCGATCTGATTGCTACGACACTACTACAAGCATACGGGCACGATTGTGTGAAAAGTTGTGGCATGTTGAAGAGGTTATAACTTTGACGAGTCTGTCTGTCTGACTGTGTGTATCTGTGTGTTTTCCGTAGCATCGTAGCTTCTAAACGGATGACCCATTTTGATCTAGTTTTTTTTGTTTAATAGCTAACACGTTCATGAGTGTTCTCAGCTATGACACATCACCAGCTCTCACTGCTTGACAATTAATTTTTTTTAATTATGTTTTACTTAGTACTAACAAAGCGATTCAAAATTGAACTTTATTTACTTCACAATACACAAAGTCGCGTCGCGTCTCAGTGTGAGATGACCCTTTGTCAGAATAATTAGATGACTCTTTCACGTCTCTATAATTTGTAGAGGCTATTTTTAGAATATGTTGTCTATAATTTGTTCACTTATTTTTAGACAAAGTATGTCAGTATCTTTGGATAACGACTCAAATGTGAGAGTCGACTCAAATGACTAATCCGATATTATTGCTACTATAGTAGTTTCAATTTCATAATTGCGGAGGCCTCAAGCGCAGTTTTTGTGAGGTTCAAATCGGTCCAAGTGTGCTGATGCGTAGACTTTACATATGGTTATAATACAGGGTGTATTTTTACCCGAATTAAATATTTAACCCAATATTAGTCTACAATATTACGGAAGTAATGGCAGTTGTGTAACTAAAAAATTGCTTAATTTACATACAGAACAATAACATGATTAACATTTGAAGACCTCCGTGGCTCAGTGGTTAGCGTGTTCCTGGGATAGATGTTTATTAAAATGTGTGTATAATATAATAAAAATAAGTAAATATAAGTATATAATAAAAGGTATTAAATATATATTTCCGTTGTCTGGTACTCGTAATACAAGTTCTTCGGATACTTACCACGGGGCCAGACTGACATGGTGTGAAGTGTCCATAGATATTATTATTATTTCCTGACAACTCAAACTAAATGGCCACCATTGTACTGCCGTAAAACGCGCCGGCTTTGAAGTCACGCGCCCGCCACGCTGTAAGCTCGTTTATGAATAGAATTTAAGTATTTTATAGAATAATCTGGTCTAAATTAAAGTTCACATCGTATATTTACTATATATTTTTGGTTCAAGAATGGAAAACTGATTACATACTCCTTTAATATCTATGATTGTTTTGAAGACATTCTGTATAACCGAATCAGGCGATATTCATTATTCACGTATAATAGGCAATCGGACTAATTTTTTTATTGCATAAATGAATAATACTCTTAAATATGAGTAACTTCTCAAAAGAAACCGTATATCAAAAGTCAATATTTTCAAAGGTACAGCGATTTGTATAAAAAAATTCGCGAGCCTCTTAAAAACGCTCCATACTAAAGTCGACCTACAAATGACGTCACTTGTAGGTTATAGTATATGAAGTAGAATATGAAGTACATGGTCGCAGGAATATATTTGTAAATATCTCCGATATTTGTGCGTTTAAGTTCATACTTACCATAATGAATGTTTTTGTATAATGATGTGAGTAAACTAATGATGTAGGTTTTGTTTACCAATTTCGCAAAAAAAATATATTTTTTTTTGTACTTTTTAAATGTATTTTATTAGTAAAGTACACATAAAATAATATATTTTTTTACATTTACCAAGTAGTAATGCCTCAATATTTCTGAATATATTAATGAAACCAAATATTTCAGATGTAGTCCGATCCCCTATTATATTATGTTTGATGTGTAATGCCTGGCACACACGTTCATCTATGATTCAATAACTAATACCAAACTCTCAAACAAGCACGAAAATTTTGACAATTTAACATAAATTACACATTTGCCTTTTCTATGACGAAAAAAACTAACAATTAAATAGTAGATTTTAACATGAGATTTTTGTGACATTGAGTATTCTTTGCTAGATCATTATAAAGTCCAAAGAAAGTATATAAAATGATTGTATCACTTTAATATGATAAATAGTTGTGCGGGGTAACACACTCTCACTTGACATTGTAGAGATGGTCGACGGCGGAATTTCATAGAGTCATTAATAATTTATTAACAGCTCCGCTCTCTCGCGCAGAGCGTGGTATGTTCCAGAGGTGGTGATGGTTTCCCATTGGTTGATAACCATTACAATACGGGTGTTGCTGCATGTAAAGTATTTACTATAATCCTACTATAATATTATAAATGTGAAAGTTTGTAGGATGGATGAATGTATGGATGGATAGATGTTTGTTACTCTTGCACGCAAAAACTGCTGAACGGATTTCGATGAAATTTGGTATGGTAGTACTTTAGGCTTTAGATTAAAACATAGGCTACTTTTTATCCCGGAAAAGTACAGTATTCCCGCGGGATACTCAATAGTATATTTACGCGGGCGGTGCCTCGGAAAACTGCTAGTAATTTATATATCCAGAAATATTAAGGTTAATAATTGATAAAATGTTTTACTTAATTGATAAAAAAAATCACGTTTACTACGAATTGGGAGCCCCCTTAATATTAATTTCATCCTTTTTTTGTATTTGTTGTTATAGTTGCAACGGAAATATATCAGGGTAGTCTAAAATATCAGAGTCAAATTTCTTTATAAATCGGACCAGTAGTTTCAATGAAAATATACAAACGTACGAACAAAACTTACCTCTTTATAATTACGAAGTTATCGATTGAAAGAAAAGCTGGCTGTAGTCGAGATTTTTATAATAAGGCTCTATGTATTGGCACGGAAATACCAGTGAGCAGCTGGTTTCAAAAAGCCGTTTTACGGTACATTCCTTTTGATTCACTGTAGCCCTGCAAATAATGATACAACCGAACAAAATTAAACAATTCTGTCTACGAAGTGTAAAATATTTAATTACAAATGAATTTAAAGAGGAACGCTGAGAATTAAAAATATGCAAATTTTATTACGAGTATTCGTGGAATGTTATTCCGTTACGTTGTCTATATTTAGTTTTGGTGTATTTTTGATATTTTTAGTCGCTATACCCAATGTAAGAAATACCGTAAGAACATAAGAATATTTAGAACTGGCAACATCAAAATAAAGGCTCTATTCCGTATTGTCTACCACTTACCAGTGGCTTTTAAACCAGTGTACTGCTACTGACTAGTTGTACCTAATTGATATCTTATTTGACTGCCGTGCATGCATCTATTGAATTATTATTATTGAGCTGAACCAAAGCTCTGTCTTTACTAACTGACAAAATGTAATGAAAGACAAGTGAATTATCAAAAATGTCATTAACACTTTGAGGCTACGTTCCCACAAGCGTTTTTTGTAGTCGCGACAGAAATATCAGCACTGTAAATATAGAACTGTGTGCTAATATAAATATCCCACCAAAAACATTCTGTAAAAAACTAGCCAAGTCTCGATGGAGCTGCTTGTTTATCTCTAAAAAGTAATAAAATCTAGACAAAGTCGTGCCAAGTCTAAGGTTCCTTACTGCGATTTCTTTATTATTATAGTTAATATTGTGTGACTTGGCTGTTGAACATTATTTATACGTTAGTGGGTACAAGTTAATTTTGTGTACACGTACTGTTGTAACTACTTATGTTTGTTATGCGAGATAATAGCCCATACTGGTATTGGTAATTGGACGCTAGTGTCTCGTTTTAGGCTGTTGTTGATTGTACAACACATGTATTGGAGCAATGGTGTCATGGAGCCCCTTTTGTACCCTTCGACGGCCAAGTCACACAACATTAACTATAATAATAAAGAAATCGCAGTAAGGAACCTTAGACTTGGCACGACTTTGTCTAGATTTCTTTACTTTTTAGAGATGAACAAGCAGCTCCATCGAGACTTGGCTAGTTTTTTACAGAATGTTTTTGGTGGGATTTCACTTCTTTTTGTAGAAACGTGGGCTTATTGATTTATTTTACTAGATTTTAGTGTAATTTGTTTATTTAATGTTCGAGTAGTATAAAGTTAATCGTTCGACTATTTCTTCTTGTAAACTTGTAAGTATAAGTATAAAAGCCAGTCTAGTCTTATCCAGAGTTTTCCTTTAATTTTATTTATATGCGTATTAAAAGCAGAAGGGGAGGCATTCGCCCAGTAGTGGGACGCTACGGGCTAGATTAAATTAGAAGATGTGTCCCACTTCGCTGGATTTTTGCAATGACAGTTGATTTTTTTATAGTAGAAGGGGGCATTACCATATTAACTCTAAATCAGTTGAGACCAGCTGAGGGTTCTTCATCAGATACTTCAGACCTTCGATTTTTGACATCAAATGAAGTGGCCCACCAAGTTGAATATTTTTTGTATGCGGTATGTCGATCTCTAATAGTTTGGTTGGGCTCTTGTGTTTTCTAATCAGGGTCACCAGGTACTCCAGATCTTCGATTATCCTAGTTTTTATAGTTTTCCCTTTATGTGCCCATTAAACCCTAACTCTGTACCAAATTTCAGCTCTCTGAGTTTATGGGAAGTACTAGTTCTATTTTGATGATCATGAGTGAGTGGCTGAGTGAGTGTCATAAATGCGAAACTTTACTTTCGCTTAACTTCGGAACTAAATGACATACAGACTTAAAATTTTGGATTTGAGGTATGTGATTATAGTTTACTGGATGACGTAAATTTTTTAATTCTGGTCTTATCCAGAGGTTCTCAAATAGATGCCTGAAAATGCGACGAAATGGTTCCAGTAAAGAATGGTACGGCAGTGTTTGCTTCGCGCTCGACTTGGCGGGGGCACTGCCGTGCCCCCAGATCGACGTTTTGGTCTTATCCAGAGGTTCTCAAATAGGGGCCTGAAAATACGGCGAAATGGTTCCAGTAAAGAATGGTACGGCAGTGTTTGCTTCGCGCTCGACTTGGCGGGGGCACTGCCGTGCCCCCAGATCAATTATCCTAGTTTTTATAGTTTTCTCTTTATGTGTCCATTAAACCCTAACTCTGTACCAAATTTCAGCTCTCTGAGTCTATGGGAAGTACTAGTTCTATTTTGATGATCATGAGTGAGTGAGTGTGTGAGTTTCATAAATGCGAAACTTTGCTTTCGCTTAACTTCGGAACTAAATGACCTACAGACTTGAAATTTTGGATTTTAAGTATGTGATTATAGCTTATTGGATGACGAAAATTTCTGCGTTCTGGTCTTATCCAGAGGTTCTCAAATAGGGGCCTGAAAATGCGGCGAAATGGTTCCAGTAAAGGATGGTACGGCAGTGTTTGCTTCGCGCTCGACTTGGCGGGGGCACTGCCGTGCCCCCAGATAAAGAGCGAAAATCGTGTGGAGTTGTCAAATCTGACATTTGACACTTCGATGTATTAGCGCAGAGATATATATAATGCAGTTTTTTTGTCGCAACCACAAAAAACGTGGATATGAGGGCTTACGAACTAAAATTATACGTAAGGAGTGTTAGTACGCGCCAGTACATTGGAAGACAATAACTAATAAGGAGTATACAAGAGACGAAGCTCGCAATGTAACAAATACCGTAACCTAAGAACTCGTAGAGCTGGCAATACCAAATATAGCTTCGATTGCTGATAGTATGTTTTATGATATTTACGGTTGTGGTATCAATTGAGTTTTCAGTTTAATTTATTGCTTGTTAGGCGATTCCTCTGATTCCTTAGTTAAATGGTCGTGTGAGTAATGGTGTTATTACCTACTATTATTCAATTCTAACGTGTGGTAACACGATTTAAAGCTTAAGAAAAATAATATGTCTATACCTATGACCTAGTATTGAATATCAGTAATTGTACATCTTTATTTTTTGAGCTAGATTTTCTCTGAGACTTAAATTATTAAATTTAAGCTAACTTAAAGCGCCTGAGCCTCTAGTCAAGATGTATTCGATAATTTCGACGGCGAAGTTCGAAAAACAAAATGTATGGTATTTAACATATTGCATCGTAAGCGACATGTCACTTAACGATGACTTTAGTCAAATCCCATACATTTTTGATTTCGAAGTTCGCCTTCGAAATTATCGAATGAATCTTGACTAGAGGCCGGTTATTTCCTTCGGGAGTAATTTTGGATTTTTAAGTTGATATTGTCATAACAACTTACAGAATAGGGAATATGCACGTATTTTTTTTATTTATTTATATAGATCTATCTTGTTTGGTAAACCGTATGGTAAAATCAGTTTTTTGATATCATTAAAAATAACGAAGATATGAACGTTTAAAGTGGTCTATTAGACAGAGAGATCCGACGTGTATCGTGACGTCACATAACACGACTTTCATAGAAAGTTCATACTAAATTTCGTTTTGCTAGAAAGAGATAGATTACAAACTTTGACCGCTGATATCTTGCTGATTTATCAACAGATATTGAAAATGTTCACGCCATTTTATTTATTTTTCTGTCTAGTATCATATTATTATATTTTAAGCTATTTTTATATTTTATGCATATTCCCTATTGCAGTGCCATTTGTTAACTAGTTTGTGCTGTGTCATATGTTTAAGATACAAATAAGTCTGCAACGGTTATCTTCATATTTAAACTTCAATAATAAAAGGTGTAACTGTAAAATTTTAAATTATGACTTATCAGAAAAGTTTAATTAAACACTTTTGTCATCTTCAGTTCTCGTTTTCTATTTTTCTATTACAATAAATCATGATTATCACTTTTAAGTTATCTCAAGGATACTAATTTTGTTTTTATCTACGAGACTTATTAAAAATTAATTCAATTTTATCACCATCGTGAATTTAAATCAAAATTTCAGTCTCGTTATACTAATTTAGAATTAATAATATATTCTTACAAGAAATATAATATTACTATCGAAAAATATGCAAAAATTGTAAAATATTATTGAGTCTGGTCTATTAAAAACAAGTCTTTGGTCGGTCAGCGGACCGGTACATTTGAAATTAAAAATGTAACGGCGGCGCGCTCTTCTCAACAATTGTTCCGATTTTCCTTGGAAATTAATACAATATTGTCCTCATTACGGCCGCGTAACACTTAACACACGAAAACGTTCTAGTGGATAGTTACTATACTTACCGTGTTGTAGCTACGCGTTGCAATGTAGAGATTCATCTTGTAGACTTACGGCCGAATTTAATAACGTACCTAAAATGTTAGATTAACTTTAATTTTGGATCCTCAAACAAAAATTGACGTAAATGAAATCGGATAATGACCTAAAGTATAACTTTAGGTTTGGATTACCAAGGATCTTTGAAAAGTACTTATTGAAATCTTGATCCCAGATAGCTAAAATGAGATTAAAATTGATTATTAATTTCGGGCGTAAAACCATAGGGGGTTTAATAAAAATAATTACATCACGACCCACTGCAAAATTAGCACGAATACTGTAGTGCTAGATTCTACCTTATTAATACAAATATTAACACTATGGATACGCTTATATCTATGTTGGTGGCTTTTCCAAACTGTCAGACAAAGACAGCAATACGAAATTGCGCATGCGTTGAGTAAATATTTGTATTAATAAGGAGTATAGACTCTGACACTACACTCTACAGTCAGTTCGCGATAATATTGCAGTGAGTCATTTGTTCAAATGTCAAAATGAATTGCTCTCCGTTCTCTCTCTCTCTTTTTTCTTCGACATTAAATTGAATAATATATCTGGGAGTTAACTCTACAACATCCAGACTTATATTATAAATGGGAAAGTGTGTGTCTGTCTGTCTATTTGTCCGTCTTTAACGCCAAAACTACTGAACCGATTTATATAAAATTGGGTACACAGATAGTCTAGAGCCTGAGAAAGGACATAGGCTACTTTTTATCGCGGGGAAATGTACGATTCCCGGGCGGAGCCGCGGGCATCAGCTAGTAATAAATACTTAGCAAACTTAAGTTTCACACATCAATCGATAAAAAGTTTCACCGCCTATTTGAAAGCAGTAGAAAGAATTAAGAAATTACAATTGACAATAATTCTATAATAGATCATCTAATTTATCACTTGACAGTAAGATTGTAGGCTACTGTATATATTGTTTGACACTGATCCTCTTATCCTATTCTTATACTCACAATGGATAATAGGGATCATAGATAATGCAGTATATTATATAGAGAATAGGGATTATCTCAACAGTCAAATAAGTAGAATTTTTGTAGACATTGTTTATTCTATGGAAGTGGTGGTGGATTAGTAATAAGCGACACACCTTTATTAAACAAACTAGATATTGCCCGTAACTTCGTACGCGTGACTTTGTACGTGAAAACGGCGTATAAATATTTCGAAGGCTTTATAGCGTTTTCTTCTATGACTTTTTTCGCGTCATGACGTGTCCTGTCGTTTTAATTACAAGGACGTTCATAATGTCTTTTGGGAATTATCATTTTCCATTTATCGTCTGCCATTTTCATAGAAAACGATGAGTGGCGAGGGACATTAGCAATGTGGTTGCACATTTCTTTGAAAATCCATGATACTACTCCTGCCCACTTAATTCACTGAATTACATAAAAGGTCAACAAAGTCCACAAGCCCAACAAAGTTTTTGCGTCGAAGATCGTTATCGATTTTATCTGATCGATGTATCGGAATGTTCGTCAAATCGATTGGAGCTGCTATTTTTTGTACCGGTAGCAGATCTGTTGAGTATGTCGTCATCGGTCTTCGGCTGGTTGATAACTTCTGTCAACTTATGATTAACAGTCAACATATGTACTAATGAGTTGTGCCGTGTGCGGTTGTATTCATTACAATTTACAATGATAATAATCGAAGAAATCGGTCTTATGTTGACATACGGAATGCAAAATTGTATCACATATTTCAATAGACTTTAGAATGATAATTTGTAATATGTTCTTCCAGTGGCGAAGGCTGGCTCTTCTTCATAGGGAAGCCCTAGCCTGTATAATAGGTAGGGATTTAGATTAGATATTTAGTCTTCAAAAGGTAAATGAAGCCGATAGGAATAGAGCTATAGGAACCCCACGCAACTGTGATCTTATGTGATTTGGAGTAGATGCCTTACATATTTATTATTATAGTAGAGCCTTTAATGAATAAAATACATAACGTCCAACTACTATTATAAATATGAAAGTTTGTGAGGGTAGATGTGTGCATGGATAGATGTTTGTTTCACTTTCACGTACAAAATACTGAATAGATTTTGATGAAATTTAGTGTTTAGGCTCTGAAGGACGATTCTGCAATTACAGTTACGTCCAGTCCCGATATATTAAAACCCTATTAGAACCCTAATTCTCGTAATTAACTAACTAAACTAACTCAAATTTTCGGGATAATAAATATCCTATGTCCTTTTCCGGTTCCCAAAGTACCTATGTCTATACCAAATTTAATAAAAATCGGTAAAAGCGTGAAGAGGTAACAGACAGACAGACACACTTTCGCATTTATAATATTAGTATAGATATAGAAGTAGGTATAGATATAATATTAGTATAGATAAAAAATCGTCTAGATTTCATAAACTCATTTTTGGAGTTTAGGCCAATCAAAACGTGTTTGACGTCGGTTTGACGATTATTAGAATACCATTTTGCATTTTTCCAGGATTTAATATAGAATCGACCTTCTGGCATAGACGTACTTATGTGTTATAGACGTGGCATGTTGAGGCAAAAAGTGTCAAGTGGCAGTAAATGGCCCTACCTTTGTGATTATTGGGGCCATTTTGACATTTGAAGAATGATGGAAACAAGATGGCTGACATTGCAAGTATGGTGAAAACCAAGATGGCGTAACTTTTTCTTGTATGAAGATTTGTTCTGTCAAATGTAGGTATATGACACCGTAAAATGTAAACTTATTTTATTATTTATAATCTAACGAAAAATAATGTGTTAAATTATAGGCAGCATATTCGCGTCGGAAGTCTATCGACATTTTACAATTTCACTAGTTATTTTACAATCTAACGGTTTTTACAATTTTACGGTGACATATTACACCAATGTAATATGTCACCGTAAAATTGTAAAACCAACGTCGTAAATGGCGCTAGTCTCGAAGTTGTGCAAGAATACGTATATCTTGGCCAAACCATTCAACTCGGGCGGCACAACTTTGAGAAGGAGGTGAGTAGAAGAATACGCTTGGGCTGGGCTGCATTCGGGAAGCTCCGGGACATCTTTGAATCGTCGATCCCACAATCCCTTAAGACCAGGGTCTTTGATCAATGCGTTCTACCGGTAATGACATACGGAGCCGAAACGTGGACACTCACCGTAGGCTTGGTTCATAAGTTTAAGGTTGCTCAGCGTGCGATGGAAAGAGCAATGTTAAGGGTATCTCTGGTGGATAAAATACGTAACGACGTTATTCGCCAGAGAACTAAAGTCACCGATATTGCTCAACGAATTAGCACGCTGAAGTGGAAGTGGGCCGGCCATATCTGCGGACGGACAGACAATCGATGGAGCAGACAAGTATTAGAGTGGAGACCACGCTAAGGCAAACGTAGTGTAGGACGTCCTGCGGCACGATGGTCCGACGATTTGAAGAAGGTGGCTGGCAGCGGATGGATGAGGGCTGCCCAAGATCGGGATGGTTGGCGCTCATTGGGGGAGGAGGCCTACGTTCAGCAGTGGACGGCGATAGGCTGATGATGATGATGATGATGATTACACCATAGCCTGTCTTGAGTTTTGAAATTTTTGCCTTCTGTTATGATGTTATGCTCAAAAGCATTTTTTATTGTAGTGTGCAATCCAGATAGTTTTATTATTCATATTAATGTCTACTTGTACCCCGTAGCGGTTTCATCCTGCAGATCGGATGTGTGTGATCGATGCTGTACCGTGTACGGCACGTTACCAGTTCACGTCTGGTACAGTAAGGCGCTGGGAACTGTTTTTCTGCTAACGGTGCCACGACTTGGCCAAGTTTCTATGGCAAATTATTTACATGTCATACTTTTGTTTTCTTGTAATGCTCGTTAGTCAATTAAGTGTTATAATAGGGATGATGACTACGTCTAAAATATTTATTTTCATTAATATACTCAGAAATCTTGAGGCATTACTACTTAATTATAAATGTAAAGAAATATAATATTTTATGTGTAGTTTAGTAATTAGATACATTAAAAAAGTACAAAAAAAAGTTTAATTTTTTTTGTTTACTTACATCATACACAAAATCCGTCGTTATGGTAGATAGCTATGAAGTTAAACGCACAAACATCGAAGGTATGTTTCTGCGGCCGTATACTTCATACATTTTAACTTAGGCGTGACGTCACAGCTAGGTACGACTTTCGTATGGAGCATTTTTACGAGACTTTCGAAATTTTGTTATACAAATCGCTGTACCTTTGAAAATATTGACTTTTGATATACTGTTTCCTCCGAGAAGTTATCCATATTTAAGAGTAATTCATTTATGCAATAAACATTTTGTAATCTAGTCTATTGAATAATCCTTACTAATATTGCAGACACGCGAATGTTTGTATTTAAGTTGTGGATGTTTGTTACTCTTTCCCGCTATAACTACTGACAGGATTTTAAAGAAATTCGGTATGGTAAGTTTAGACTACGGATTAACATAGATATATGCTACTTTTATCTCATCAAAATTCGTTTTGCGCGTACATCTTGTAGATTATAATTATTATTAGCGCTTTATGAGATTTATGAGGATATACTTGTCTATTAAAGTTTATCTGAGGCAGAGACATAGAAGATCTATCTAGTGGTTATTATATTTTTCAAATTCGAGACAAAATTATTTTATTTTTACTATAATTCGGAAAAAAACTAGTTTTATGACAAACAATAACAGAGTGTGATTTATCAAGCAGAAATATACCTAGTGTGGTAATTTTTTTTATAGAAGTTGTTCATTATATTCTTCATAAACAGGCAAAAATAATTCTTCGTCGGAATTATCCATAACGTGCAATTACTCGGACTTCTGGCAGTATACTTTACTCAAAATCCGTCAATGCGCTGCGAGTTGCGACTCGGCCCATCTATGTGCTAACTGCTAATATGTCAATGATGCGGCCCGCTGCGACCCGACATAATGTGCGCGTACCTTAAGTAGCCTGTAAAGATTGCATAGATGATGTCTAATATGAGAAAAGTAGGTATTGTAAGCATCTATTACAGACTATTTAAACAGTAGCGATATGCCATATAGTCCGTATGTTATATATGCATTTACGAGACGGAGACAGATATAGACGAACGCAAAATGTACTCGGCGTAAAGATATTATCAAATCATTGCCTCGTACGTAACAAGACAGAAACCTATCCAATTATGTGTTAGCGAAATTTAAAAGGAATCGAAGTGGACGGATCGATCGACGATAGTCGATATGCTTACAGAGGTTAGCTTTCGCTTAACTAAAGTGCCGTGAGAGATTCAATGATTAGCGCTGTTTAAATCATTGTACTTTAAATCGTGGTTCATTCTCAGATCAAATATAATAATAGTGAAGACAAAGTTCTGCGAATCACACAGTGAGGCTGGTCTAAACTACGTCTCGCCGTGTAATAACAGAGTGACACGCACACACATGTAACGAAACTACGCCTTAGCTTGTAAGGTCAGTATCTATCGCGGTGTGTGGTTTTATGTATGTAGTGCGTAGCTACACGCGCCGAACCTAATTAAAAAACCGACCTCAATTTTTTTGGATACTCAAAGGTTTTTGTATGACAAAGCTACTTGACTTATATAATATATTTTAAAAATTTACCTACACTAATATTTAATAAAAAAGAGGTAAGATTTCTTTGTTTGTACTTTTGTTTGTTTGCTTCGAATAGCTCTGAAACTACTGGACTGATTTTGATAAAATTTGGTACACATATAGAGTAGTCCACCGTAAAGGACATAGGCTACTTTTGCACGATTATAAATGCACGGTTCTCGCGAGGTTTCGTTTTGTGCGTATGAAGGCGCGGTCAACGTCTAGCTATTTTATACACATCTATGACTCAGGAATACAGGAAACTTTTTCGCCCCCAGCAGGCTTAGCATGGCGATCCATAGAAGTAATTTTGAAGAAAAAATATTCTATCCAAAACAGTTTGTTGCAAAATAGTTCTTAATCCATTATAACAAGGTCGTCAATAGATGTCAACATTTCTAAATAGCAATATTTTTAAAATGGCTGCCGGGAAATCTTCTGTCAAAAATGATCAAATTTTCAAGTATATGACTCAACGTAAAGAAACTCTTTGTCTAGGAACGCCATGATGTGGAGTGGTTGACATTATTGTGGGACTTTTTGACACTAAATTAAGAAAACGTTTCTACTTTAGTTGTCAAAAGAGGCCATTTTGTGAGCTCATGCTCGGGAAGAAATAGTAGATTATGCACCAAGGGGATAAAGCAGTGTCTTACGTCATGGGCAGAATATTGGACCCTGAGCGTAACGAGGGGCTCTAAAGTTAACTCCCGAACGTATCGAGGGAGTTAAAACTTAACTCCCCAGTGAAGCGAGGGAGTTATGTAGAGTCCTGAGTAAAGCGAGGGGTTTAAGCTGCCCAAGACGAAGACAGGCTTTATCCCAGAGGTGCATACTCTACTTTTCATACCTACTGCGAGGCAATAAAAACCCAGGGCTACATAAATAAAACATTTATTTTGTTAAAAGTTAATATTGATATTGGACACATTTGTCCAGTTATGGAGGGACAGAGTAATATTTTTATTAGGGAGAATGTTAAAACACGGAACTGTTAAAATAACGTAGTAGGTACCTATTTTAATTTCTGAAAATAGCACCAAACACTGGCTTTTGCTCTGAATTTTTAGAATCGCATTTTTCTTTTGTTATAGGTGGCCAGTTCGATTTTCGAATAAACTCTCAGCAATACCATATTATTATTGAAAAACTCTATGATAGATGCGTATCTATTAGAAGTTTTCATACGAATTTTAACGTTCCAAATTCAAATCACTTTAATCCCTTGGGAGTTTCATACAACATTATCTCCCTTGGGAGTCAATGACATGCTTTACTTTGAGATTGCGTGATATATATCCGATACATTGTCGAGCAGGCGGGATGAAAAGAAATTTTCTTTCTCATAACGACGATACATCAACCTTGCTACCTTATAATAATACCTATTTTGCTCGGAATGGTATCTATGTTTCTTTAATCTGCCATAGTTTCTATTCTTCGGTGTTTCTACTGTGCGCATGCTAAGCCTGCTGGCCTCGGCGGGATTTAAACCCATGACCTCCGGCTTCGGCGTCGATGATATTTATAACATTTTCCCAGGTCCAAGACGAACGTATTATTGTTATTATTTATGTATCAATCATCGGTCAAGAGATTCCCTTTGGTGCTGATCATTTAGATGCCAATCATTTTAACGATACTCTTATTCAAATGTAATGATTCTAAAGAAATAAATATATATTAAACGCAAAATACACCTTATGATGTTGATAATAAAGTTGCAATTACTTATTATCTCATTGCTGGTAACTTTAACTGTCCATGAAATAGTGGTGCTTATGGTATTGGGAGTGCTTTCTTAACAAACATACGTGAAGTGATTGTAAGGAAATGTTTGTTTTCTATTGACTAGTACCGAACAAGATATTATAATAATACGGGTTACATTATAATGGAAATTAGCAATGTGGTGTTACTGAAGCTATGTTTTGCTGTGGTTGGAATAATAAGAATGGGTAATTTTTTTATACCGTTTCAATAGAAACAGGGTGTATAAAGTATGTACATGAAATTCCTATTCCTACAGTATATTAAATTTTTACTAAACTTTTAAACAAAGCAAAATTGATTATTTTATAAATAGGAAAATTTTGCTTTGTATTTAATCATATGTCATAATTTTACTTGGCATAATTTCATTTGACCTAATAGTATTTTCGCATAATATTCATTTGGCATAAGTTTTTTAGCATATTTTTTTTTACGAATAATTACTAAAATATTTATAATAATTGATAGGCATACTTATTGTAAGGCATATTTATTCATGCATAATATTAATTCAGCATAATATTTTTATGCATACTATTAAAAGCATAATAATAAAAGGATAACGTAAGTTTTGTTTTTGCATTAAATAACATTTCGTATTAATTATTTTAAACATGTTAGCGGCTTAGGGGTACTTTGCCACACCGCCCCAATTTAACCTTCTGTTACAAGTTATACATGTATATATGTAAAAATATACCTAACGAGTGTATGCCAAAAAAAAATACCAAAGTATTATTATGACAACAAAATTATGCATCATTAAATATTAGGACATTAAATATTGGTCTAAATGATATTTATGCCTAATGATGTGGTATGCTAAGAAACCATTATGCGTTATAAAATTATGTCAAATTAGATCAAATGAAATTATGACAAATAAAATTATGCGAAAAAAGGGAATCTCAAAAATTATACAGCGTGTCCCGACACCTATATCGGAGCCTTTAGTGGTAAAAAATATGGAATTTTTTATCGACAAATTGCCCCTCAAATTTTATTTTTCTCTCACGTTTGTAAAATGGCAGCCATTTTATTTTTTGGTTACCAAGATTCGGGCTCTCGTACTAATTCGACCACCACTACTCATATAAATGTCCTAGGAACATAAAAAAGGTCTCATTTGATAACTTAACATGTTGACAATAATTCACAGTTTAAATGTTTTAATTTTCTTTGAAGAAAAAAACAAAAAAAGGTAATTTAAAAAAATATATATTTTTTTTTCGGTGAATTTTTTAAATTATTTGCTTTTTGTGAAAAATCTAGGCCATTAACCTGCTTGTTTTTTGTTCTAAAACGATAGAAGACGACGTTTGCTAAAATAAAATACAAACCCCTTTACTCTCAGTGCAATAGTTTAGAAGTTATAACAATTTGTTGGTATCATCTCAGACAGGGGGCCAGCCAGTCGTCTTATTCAAATTGTTATAACTACTTATTATTTGTTCTACAACGATAGAAAAGGACGTTTGCTAAAATAAAATACGAAACTCCTTTACTCTCAGTGCAATAGTTTAGTAGTTATAACAATTTGAAAAAGACGACTGGCTGCCCCCCTGCCTGAGATGATACCAACAAATTGTTATAACTTCTAAACTATTGCACTGAGAGTAAAGGGGTTTGTATTTTATTTTAGCAAACGTCCTCTTTCGTATATACGTACCAAACTGCCAAACGGACTTACATAATAGAGTCAAAATTATTGTTCAGTTATATAGCAAGGCGAATGAAAACACATAATATTATATAGCTTCAAAATGCGCAGTTTTCCAGGGATACCTAAGCCTAAAGCTAAAAAACTAACCTAACCTAGCTAGATCGATTTTACTCCTCCAAAGTCCCTGCATAAATAAATTTCATGGTAATACATGTAGCCGTTTTCGAGAAACTGATTATATACAAGATTGTCTCGTTTTAAGTATAATATATTTTAAATATCTATATTTCATACTTCAAGATTATAAAATAAAAAAATCATCCACAAAAATAATAATATGCCTTATACCCCATAGCCACGAATTGGGCTTCCTTGTGGAATTTTAATAGGAGACCTTTCTCCTACTTATGGATATAATTATGATCGTTGATTCCTTTAACTTTAACAACCCATAATAATCTATAGGGAGAGGAATAGGTAATTGAGTTTTTAATAGATGTAGGTTGGAATTCATTTAACGAGGTCATTTTGAAATATGAAAAGAAATCCGAATTATTGTTTAAAATTGTCAGTTGTGTTATAAATCTTTAGTCCATTGTAGATATCAAAGATTTGTATTCATTGCACACTTGACACTAGCGGTCGTTATTCGATCATAGTTAATTTAATTTTTAAGTTTGTACTTTATTAGGATTCTTTCTGATTCTTTGGTATAAGAACCTTTGATACGAAATAAAAATGTCTATTGAATGTGAAATATATAATATGTATTGACAAAATTGCGTTAACTGTAGATTGTAGAGCTTAGGTGCCTTAATGCTTAATTAATAATTAGTTAGAGGTCGCCTGCCGAAATTTGCCTCTAATAGTTCATATGATTTTTATTATGTTTGAACTTTATAAGGGTTTTCTGCGTCTTAGACATACTTTTTTTTAAAGTTGTGAAAGATTGACAAACGTCAACGTGTGTCAAACTAAAGTTATATTTAACTAGATGTTGTCCGCGACTTCGTACGCAAAAGTTAATTTCGCAGAAACCGTACATTTTTCCCGTAATAAGAAGTAGCCTATGTCCTTCCCCGTGGTCTACTCTACATCTGTGCCAAATTTGATCAAAATCGGTCCGGTAGTTTCGGAGCCTATTCGATGCAAACAAACAAACCATCTTTTCCTCTTTATTATATTAAGTACAGAAGACAAACGCGCGGTAGCGTGTAGTAAAAATCTGAGGTAGTGTGTATTGTTGCTATTTTAATTAATTGTATGTGTTTATGAGTATTGAGTATTAAAAAAAATAGCTTACTGCACACACTTTCCTCCACATAAGGTTACTTTAACTGTGCCAAATACTCTCATAAACTTCTCTCTTCGCACAATTCTCAATTCGTAAAATTGTACTGAAAGTTTTTGCTTCACGTTAACTAAAGTAATTTCTAGAAGAAAACGTATAGTCATTATCACAGTATTAGTACTCGTCTAGAGATCAAAATGCAATAGTTTCTTGATCTTGAACTCGGTAAAAAGTTATACGTGGTCAACTGGTCACTGGTCACCATAGATATATAATATTAAAAAGAGGTAGATATGTTATAAACGCGTAAAAATGAAGACTCGAATTGGCCCGAGTCGGGCCAATTTTGGTTAGTGTGCTCCGCGAGTAATAGCGTGAACTTTTATGTTACTATGCGACGTTGACACATTGACACGCGTCCCATGTCAATGTGTGTCGTGGCACAGAAATATTGTCAGTTTTGTAAGGATATAACGTATCTATGTAATAATTAATCAAAGCTGGTCACACAAAAAAATATAAATACGTGTGACTTGAGAACCTCCTCCGGTTTTTCGTCGGTTAAAAACAAAATCTTTGACTACACTCAAAACAACACATTTCCACATTTCAATTTATACGTCTAAACGGTACTAATTGTGGAATAGCGGTATCATACCATAACCAAGTTCCCATGGACGCCGCATCGAATGGCCACGTGGAGGAATTAAACAAATTACCATGTAGTTTCGACTTTATGACTGTACGTAGATGTGAGCGATCGATGAATGAACGAAGTAAAAGTTCCGTCCCTTTTTACCCGACTACGGCGAAACCAAAAAGAAGGGTAATGATTTTGACAGTCTATATAATATGGAGCATCATCATAATGTTTGTTTGTTCCATCGTAGCGCTTAAACTGGGCCTATAGTCAAGATGCATTCGATAATTGCGACGGCGAAGTTCGAAAACAAAATGTATGTGATTTGACATAAGGAATCGCAAGCGACATGTCACTTAGCGATGACTTATGTCAAATCCCATACATTTTTGATTTCGAAGTTCGCCGTCGAAATTAACGAATGCATCTTGAAAAGAAGCCCAGGTCGAATTTTAATGAATGAGGACAGCAGGTCTAAAAAGGCCGTTTTGGCAATTCATTTTCAATTCTTGTTATGAATTACTGTATGAAAGATGACAGCGATCGTAAAATGGCCACTTGAATTGCAATTCATAATATGATTTGGATACAATTCATATGCAGAAATTGGCTGAAATGCATTCATTTGACAGATTTACAAGCAGAATTGCTTTAGTGTCAAATAGCAATATTGCGATGATATTGCGCAAGTGGCCTTTTTAGACCCGCAGGTGTCAATAGATTCGGAATAATGCCTCGGGTAATTTGCTCGGGTTATAGTTTTTAAGCGCACCCACGAGAGTTTTTTTTGTGGTCGCGACAGAAAAAATGCTCTGAACTTTGCTTAATACAATAGAGCTGAAAACCCAAGTGTCAAATGTCAGATTTGACAGCTCTACACAATTTTCAGCTCAATTGTAGTAGCAGTTCTATTTACAGTGTATTGGTGTATTGTCTGTTGCGACCACAAAAAAAAAACGCTTGTGGGAACGTAGCCTTAAGGTTTAGCTGACCCGCCCTGTTGCCCATGGACCGTGGTGAAGTAACCGACCGGAACATTGGCTGTCACATGAATGGCTAACTATGTACAAGTTGATTAGTTGACATATACGAGTACATAGGCTTTACCTACTTGCATAATAATTTATCTTTTACGAACTAACCTTACTGGTGGGGTGGCGAGTAAATTTCGCTAGTGGCGGATTTCGGAACTATCCTATGACTGATATTTCTCTCTGGATAAATAGTAAAATAGTAAAAACAGCCGATTTTATTTTTATTTGGAAATAATTCTTTGAAAGTGCGTCATGCTTTCATTGTTGGACATCTACGAAATGGTAAAAAATACTAAAATACCACTTTGTGAGGGTGTTTTTTTTTAAAGTGTAATGCTATTGTGTGTTGGTGTAAAAGAACAAAAATCTGAAGAAGTTAGGTGTTAAGGCTTAGATGTACAAACTTCTAGTGTATTTGATTATCCACATGAAGTGGAATGTTATATAGACACATCAAAACCAGAAGGAACATTCTCGTAGTACTTACTACCTACCTCATAGACGTATTTGACTTACCTACTGTAGGAAAAATATGAAAACTTATAGAATAGAAAACTCTTTATTTGCAAAAAAAAGAACACACACACACACATACATACACTTAACAACAAATAGGAACTGTACAAAAAGGCGGCCTTACAAACTACAGTGGACAGCAGTGAGCAGCTTATATTATCTTTTATAACATTATAATAATTACCTATAACATTGAGGAATACAACCGTCAGTTCCTTTTTTTAATAGGTAACGTTTGTGCCTATTCAATGCAAACAAACAAACAAAATTTTCCTCTTTATTATATTAGTATAGATTATTTTATATTGTCCTTTTGGATACGTAACAACAATCGTGGTTGTTTTCGCATTCGCATTTTATACATTGGTAATGGGCAATATTGCTCATATTGATAATAATATTACTTGTGTGCGGGGCCATATTGCCGTTTTTTTGTATGTGTTGACGAGTATTGACAAAATTATTCTATCAATAATATTGCACGTGTGCGGCTAGCCATAGACTAATGAAGACTACTCAGTACTCGGTCACAATGGGGTAATGAGCGTTTCTACAGTATTGAGGTGAAGCGTGAGTGTATTATCATGCTTTTGTCCCCGAACGAGGGTCCTGTTCTCAACTGAACTTTCAAATTTTAATTAGCCCTCCTGTGTCTATTCAAACTGTTCACTTGAATATGTACAGTCGCGTGCACTAATATAGACACATTGACAAATTTCCAAAAATATGTAAACATTCTAAATTTCAATAGTATGTATCTCATCTTGTGTTCAATATTATGTATACAACAATATGAGTCAAAAATAGGGAAACATTTTTGTCATAATAACGTAAACAAGAGTGTATCAATGAATAGTATTCGCTCCCATAGTCAAATTTATAGTTACGTAAATTTAATACCGCTTGTAAGCGGTGCTGAAGGCTATTGGTATGTGTAAGTAGGTAGTTACATATAGGTAGGTATTTCTGTTTAAAGAAGCGTCAGCTAGTTAAAATATATTTCAAAATTCAACTTCCAAGTTTTTATTAAACTTTTTATTCCTTGGACATATTTGAGTGAATTGAGTACGGAAAAAATAATGAATTAAACGCATAGATAAATAATATTAAAAAGAGGGTTAAACGTATTTCAGAGTTTTCAAAAATTCAGCCCCTAGGAGGGTAAAATAATAGATGAAAGTTTTAAATTATTATAAAGATATAACCCAGTGAACAAAATGAGCTCAGATCTTATGTATATATTTTATTAAAACTCATAAATTATCATCCTCATAATCCTATATTTTCTCAGACTCTAAACTCTACATAACAATATTTTTTTATGTAAAACGTCAACTTAAAATCTGTCACAATTTAAAATCTATATATAAAAATAAATATAAAAAGGTTTTATAAAATCTCGTTTTAAACATTCTCCCCGCCAAAGGACCTAGTTCTATAACTAGTCCTTTCAATCTAAACTCATAACTCTATATTCTTAAATAAAATTAAATATTAACAAAATTAAAATGGTAAATTAAAACTCGACTCCTCGTATATAAAAAATAATTAAAAATAACTTAACTAAACTCAAAATATTATCATAATTTTCCTTGTTTTATTTTTCTCCTTTTGTCTCTCTCTCGACTCTCCATTAAATCTTTCTCCCAATAATTTTTCCTAAGCTTTTCGCCATTGCTTCATAATCGTTCTTATATTTGCTTAATACTTTCTCATGATCTATAATCAATAATCTCCTGATCTCATGATCTATAATCTCCACTCTCAAACTGCCTCTGAAACTGACCCATATTTCTCTAAAAACAAAAATTAATACCTAAGTTATAACAATGGCGAAAAATCTTAAATAGAAACGATAATAATCTATCTAACAAAAAAAATGTTATAATGAACACAGTCTGCAACAAACCCAATTAGACTGATTGGGTTTGTTGCAGACAATACTACAATATTAAGTAACATTAATTAATAATAAATATTAAGGAATAATACTCACTGTGGGGTACCATTTCGTTTGCTATATTATTAGTAACAGAGGACCCCTGCTCATTTAAAACTATAATTTTATGTTTTTCGTAGGAAGATATTCTATAAGGAATGTTCTCCATTCTATCCATAATTTTCAAATTTCAAACGAACACCACATGCAATCACCGAAATATTAGTGCGAATGATGAACTCCGCTGCGACTGTCATTCTAGTTTATAACATTATGAAAGTTGAGGGTAGATAATAAAAACCGAACCAAAACAACGCATTGTTTTTTTAATCTGAGAAGTCAATTGTAATTATCATGTATGTCGTAGGTGTAGATTTCATTTTTAGGGTTCCGTAATACTCAAGGAACCCTTATCCTTAAAAAAAAGAATGTATACATTGTTTTGCAACCTACAATGATTACATTTTTTTGACAATTATAAACATATTGGCAGAAAAGTAAAAAGTGCTAAACTATTATGAGTGTATACATATTAATGACACAATTATTGTTTACATTGTAATGAAATTGTGTTTTACATTTTCGGATACACAAAATTAATGTTTACATTATATTGAAAAAACAATGTTTACATGTTATTGACATTGTCACGTATACATCATTTTAGCTTTGGGGGTGTTTAGTATTCATTGACAAACTGTTGTTTACTTTATTATGAAAAAATTGTGTTCATAATTTTGAAACAGTTTGTAGGTTACATCATTATGAATACAACATGGTATCCATGTTTTTGAAGTATGATACGTTGACATATCATTGCAAATTTGTCAATGTGTCTATATTAGTGCACGCGACTGTACCTAGGCCTAGACCAAATAAACAAGTGGAGACAGAGTTCTGCGAACTACACAGGCCGCTCCAAGGCTCGCCACAGTGTCACGTGTTTTAAAAATGCCGCACCGCATCGATATTTTGGCAACATATAACCTATCAATGGCAGGTCATAACCCCATTACTGTGGCTTCACTTACCTTTTGAAGACCCCTTATCCAAATCCCTACCTATATAGGCTAGGTATTCCCTTTGAAGGATAACCAGTAACCAGTTACTATCCTTCGCCACTGATATCTATTACCTACCAAATAATCCTACATTTCTATTGCAGGTGACCTGGTGACCTGGTGCCTGTGAATGTGCTATGTGTAACTCGGTGAGCCGCAGGTGACACTTCTGCAGTTGTGAACAATGATCGGTTGGCAGACTATGAACACGAGTCGCCGGAAATACACACTCTGGTGAGTTATTTCTATATTAATAACTAGATGGTACCCGCGACTTCGTAATCGATATAAAGTAGCCCATGTCCTTACCCGTGGTCTACTCTATATCTGTGCCAAATTTCATCAAAATCGGTTGTTTCGGAGTCTATTCAATGCAAACAAATAAACTATTCCTCATTATAATATTAGTATAGATCTACAGCAGTGGCATGGGGTTCCTATAACTCTATTTCTATCGACTTCACTTACCACTTACCTTTTGAAGACCTTCATCAAAATCTCCTCCTATTATACAGGCTCTTTTCGTTTCGGTCTGAACTGACCGTAATGGTAACTATATCCGAAACTTCTAGAAAAAAATACACATTTTTCATATAACCAATGCAGTTCTTGAAACGAATCAAAAAGAACGAACTAAAAATATTTGGGTCACTTCTGTGCGGTCACTGATCTTCAATGTTATCATTCAGATCTCATTCAATAACATTTATTATAAAAATTGGGACCCTCGTATTATAAATAGCACGAGCGTAATCGAAAATTATTTTCAATTCGATGCCGCGATGTGACCGTTCTGTAGCCTGCTATTAGGTACGATATTATTTACTATATTTCACATGGTAATTTATTCACTTTTATTTGACATCTAGCGGGAATTGGTCATATAATATTCATCTTATTCATAATAATGTTCGTAGAGTCTGGAAAGATGAACCTTAGAAATGTGTCTGGGTTATGAGAGTTAAGGATTATTGTGTACTGCGCACACACTTGGGTACTATAAAATAACTCCCGCGAAGCCGGACCGGACCACCCACCGCCACCGTAATCGGTGAAGGAGCTATTTATGTAAACTAGAGGTCGCCCTGTTGTCGAAATTCGACCATAACTCATGTTGTAGTTTTTTAGGTTTCTTTTGCCTCTTAGATGCACAATAAAAATATGTAAATGTTGTTTACGACTTGTGAAAGAAAGATTGACACTTATTGACAATTATAATTATATCAAAGCTACTGTAAAATATACATAAATAGTAGTATGAGTGAGGTAGTTTATGGTGTTGTTATTTTATAAATTAAAGAGCCATACTCACCGCGACGCATCCAGCACATCCAGCACCGGTACTATAGCCGTCATTACTGTCAATAGTGTCAATCATTTCAAAATTTTGCCTACAAATTCGCGGCCTTGAGCTTGCAGGCTGGATGGTCAGTATGGCCCTTTAATGTACCTATTTCTAAGCGTTATTTTTAAAATTATTAGCGTTCGGCAGGCCTTCCCTAAACTTTAAATGTGCCAAATTTCACTCTAATCCGCACGTACAATTCTCGTAAAGCCGTACTTGAAATTTTTGCTTCACGTATTAATATAATGGTGCCTCCCTCTTTTTAATATAATACATCTATATAATGGTGTCAATTCTCGCGATTGTACAATACAAACTACTAGGATCGCTAAAGTATTTGGGTTTGTTCGTGATTGTACATCGGCATTGTGCAGACTATCGATGAAGATATCGATCGCCGTGGGCGGAATTCTGTTTGTTTATTCGAGTGCGGTTAGACCGAGTTAAACTAAATGAGGATTGCGTTCTTGATTGGTTTAAAGGTGGTGGATGAAATTCTTGAAAGTCACGAAGTATTTCAGGACTAATTTATAGATACTAATCTATAAATATACTAATATAATAAAGAGGAAAAGTTTGTTTGTTTGTTTGCGTTGAATAGGCTCCAAAACTACCGGACCAATAACTAAGAAAATTTGGCACAGATGTAGAGTAGACTACGAGGAAGGACATACTTTTTATTGCCAAAAAATTTACGGTTTTTGCGAAATTAATTTTTGCGCGTACGAAGTTGCGGGCAACATCTAGTATGAATATATATTTGACGACCTCTGAGACTCAGTGGTTAGCCCATCACCAGAAGTCGCGGAATCGGATCCCGCCGAAAGGACAAAAAGTACAGGATAGATTGACGAGTCTTTGGATTGACGTGGTGTGGAAGCGTCCATAGATAATATTATTATTAGATATTATAAAGAGTAATCAGCTAATACTTTATCCACATTATTGTTATAAATATATTTATTGGTTTACTTGCTTGCATTGAATATGCTCCGACACGACTGGATCTATTTTGATGAAATTTGCAGTAGATATAGAGTAGAGCCACGGGGAAGGACAATATCATGGCAAAATGTACGATTCTCGGTGCATTTCCTTTTGCACATACGACCTAATACTTTATCTATACTATTGTTATAAAGAGAAAATATTTGTTTGATTGCTTGCATTGAATATGCTCCGACACGACTGGATCTATTTTGATGAAATGTACAGTAGATATAGAGTAGAGCCACGGGGAAGGATAATATCATGGCATATCATATATACGATTCTCGGCGGATTTCCTTTTGCACGTACGAAGTCACGGGCGACACGAGTACTCATGAGTTGTACTTTCAGGGAATCTAAAACTTTAGCAGGTTGATCCTTGTCATAATTTATTCGTATTACAATGCTATGGTACTAGATTTTTCTCGAGGCTTCGCCCACTTAAATATAGTATTTGGGATCCCACGGGAATACTGTACTTTTTCGGATAATATCATGGCATATCATATATACGATTCTCGGCGGATTTCCTTTTGCACGTACGAAGTCACGGGCGACACGAGTACTCATGAGTTGTACTTTCAGGGAATCTAAAACTTTAGCAGGTTGATCCTTGTCATAATTTATTCGTATTACAATGCTATGGTACTAGATTTTTCTCGAGGCTTCGCCCACTTAAATATAGTATTTGGGATCCCACGGGAATACTGTACTTTTTCGGTATAAAAAGTAGCCTATGTTGAAATGAATTTAAGAGTATGAATTTCAATTTTCATCGTAATTGGTGCAGATTTAAAGATCCAAAATTCAGTCATTCAGTGGGGACATCTCCTTTTATGTCTAAATACTAGATACTATCTACATAAATAGTTAAATATATTTTATGGTCTAATAATATAACTATTATAAAGTGTAGTAACTAGTTACATTGTAATATTATAAGTTATAAAGTATCTTATGTTAGCTCTAAGAAACATAATTTACATTAATAGTTTCTTTAGTAGCTATAACCACTAGCCAGCATAAAGTACTAACTTAGTTAATGAAGTAATATGTAACTTATTTGAAGTATATTAAAATGTTCTTGCGCCTTGTAACGTGTACTTTGTAAGTTCCATCAAGCCTTTGAGATCTAATAGGCCTCACATCTTAGAGAATTATCCAACATCATGCCTACATTATAAGATCGAATCAACCTCATATTGGTAGTTTGCTGGTGTCGAAAACGCCTGTCTCACACCGAGAAGTTTTGATTAAGGGATATAATTAATCGAGCGAACAAAAAATAAGTTGGCGGCTGCACGTGAGCATACTGTATTACTGAATTTGGCAGCGAATTAATATGTTGGCGACTAAATTACTAAACTGGCGAAAACACTCGGGTGACAAAAAATTCTAAAGTCGGCAGATAAAAAGAGGCGAAATTTAATCCAAATTGGCACCGACATTTATAAGTTGGTGACTTAATTTCCGAGTTGGTGACCATTATACCATATAAGCAGCTATAAAACCAGATTTCGTTGATAAATTAATGGCTGCTAAAAATTCAATTTGCAGGCTACGGAAAATCCTATTTTCGTATACTGTTGGAGTATGTTTTTCTTTGTCATGGGTGTCATTTTCTAGGTTTCTGGGGGTGCAGAATAATATGAAAATAAAATCTGTTTCGTAATTCTATAGATGCTGGCGGGAAAAATTCTGAATCATTCCCGTCGAATACTTCGGAAGTATTCCGAAATATTCCGAAACTTTGGGAATATTTCAACTCAAAAAAAACGAGAAAAATTGCGCTTGGAAGTTGTAAACTAATACCCCCTTACCTAATGTAAGGGGGTATTAGTTTACAACTTCCAACTTTACAACTTTATTAAAACGCTGTATAAGCTTTGAATAGACTATACAGTGTTTTGTTCACATCACACAAGTGACATTTTTAATTCGATAGAAGAAGACAAAACACTGTGTAACTATTCAAAGCTTATACAGCGTTTATTAGTAAGGGGGTTTATCTTCAGTTGTGTTGTGAGCGGTAGGTATATAAAGTCGTCAGAGCACCTCTTCAATAAAGTCTTCGCTTGGTGGTGGTTTGAGGTCAATTGAGGTGTTCCGCTTCATTGAAGTCGGTTCTATTGGTATCTACAAAAGTCCAATTAATAAAACCTCTGTATTGTAGAACAGTTTAAAAAGTGAATTAATACTTTGACTTATATTGTCAATAATTTTATCTTGATACTAGCTTTTCCCCGCGACTTCGTCCGCGTGGAATAGTTACTTTGGGATATCGATAAAATTTACCCGCGACTTCATTTACGTAGAAGGAGAAGCGCTTCCACCTCACGGTCACGACTGCCCGCCCGCGCCGTGCGCCGTACTATAGCGCGCATGATTATTTTATTACTGCGATATCTTCTAAAATACTCTTTGAAATCAAATGATGTAAACGGCAAATTTCTTCTAGATTAAATGCTTGTAATGAATAACGTATTTACTTGGTTAAGGATTAATATAATCTTTATGAAAACACTTTCACAAATAATGCTTACTTTTAGAACAAATTTGGTTAGTATAAAAAGGTTATAGTGAGCCAACCTTAAAAGATAGACATATACTGTCCCGGACTTTTTTTTAGAACTTTTACAGGGGAACAATTCTGCCATACATCATTTTAGCGAAACTTTAACCGTTTCCGCAGCGTACGTAGCGAAAGCTCTCAAAAGGAAAAAGACCCCCGATTTTGTAACATTCTTGATTGGTGCTCCGCTCGTATTGAGTTTAGCATGATGCTATATAGCCTAAAGCCTTCCTCGATAAATGGACTATCCAACACAAAGAATTTTTCAATTCGTAACAGTAGTTCCTGAGATTAACGCGTTCAAACAAACAAACAAACTCTTCAGCTTTATAATATTAGTATAGATATTGGAATACATATTCTAATTCGAGCTAGGTACACGGTTCCATCTTTTTACTTATTTAAACATTATTTATTTCAACATTTTTTTATGTCACGTATACATATAGTAGGTACTAAATAATATTGTTCTGAAAACTGCATCAAAATCGATGCGTACAGAGCTATTGCACATACAAAAAATATCAACATTATATACTTAATCAATCCCATTTATAATAAAATAATAAATAAACATTTATATTTTACTTACGTATGTGCCACTGAACAAATAATTCATTCAACCACCATACACCATAAACAAACACGTAGGTATATAATATTACCATTGAATTATTCCGGCGAAATATTCCACGGAAACATTCGGAAACATTCGATTGCAGGGTGATTGCGGGGTACGAATGTTTCTCGCGCGGGGGAAAACTTCTTCGGGGAGCATCTCCCTCCCGCGCCGCGCCGCCGTCTCGCTCTGTGACAGCGGCGATTGATGCAAAATACGATTTTTCAGCAAAAATAAAAATCTTAATTAAATTCATTTTGAATAATTCAAATTTAAAGAAACTTTCCTAGAAGTATTCCGGAATTATTCGGAATTTTTCAGAAGTTTTGCAACTATACGTAATTCCACAATGGCGTACATTTTTGTTATTAAAATTAACAAGGTTGTCCTTTTCCCGGTTTCTGGGGGTTCTGATTACAAAATTGTCTTCCAATTTCACTTTCCAAAATGGAGAATATTCAATCTTCGGAAAATGAATATGAATACTAAATTAGAAGATCTTGGGGATGCTAATTAGGATTGATGATTATTATTACAGTATGTTATGTAGTTCAAGGTACCAGCTATGTATAGAAATTTATCAAAATTCAGGATTCATGAATTTTTCTGCCATTCATGAAGAAAATATGCAATTTCTAGGTTAATAAGGGGGAGCAAATTTTCATTATTTTTTCAATAGGATGCACCGTTTCCGAGATAGAATCAATTTTATAAAAAAAGAAGTAAATGCTGTACATTGAGATACGATGGATGTATGTATAGAAATGTTGGAAAATTCAGGATTTTCGAATTTTTTTTTCTCCCATCATGAAGAAAATATGATGTTGCGGGGTTTCTAAGGGGGACGAAATTTTCATTATTTTTTCAATAGGATGCACCGTTTCCGAGATAGAATCAATTTTATAAAAAAAGAAGTAAATGCTATACATAAATGAGATACGACGGATGTTTATAGCTATAGAAATGTTGGAAAATTCAGAATTTTCGAATCTGGGGGCACGGCAGTGCCCCGCCAAGTCGAGCGCGAAGCAAACACTGCCGTACCATCCTTTACTGGAACCATTTCGCCGCATTTTCAGGCCCCTATTTGAGAACCTCTGGATAAGACCAGAACGCAGAAATTTTCGTCATCCAATAAGCTATAATCACGTACTTAAAATCCAAAATTTCAAGTCTGTAGGTCATTTAGTTCCGAAGTTAAGCGAAAGCAAAGTTTCGCATTTTCGACACTCACTCACTCACTCACTCACTCATGATCATCAAAATAGAACTAGTACTTCCCATAAACTTAGAGAGCTGAAATTTTGTACAGAGTTGGGGTTTAATGGCCACATAAAGGGAAAACTATAAAAACTAGGATAATCGATCTGGGGGCACGGCAGTGCCCCTGCCAAGTCGAGCGCGAAGCAAACACTGCCGTACCATTCTTTACTGGAACCATTTCGCCGCATTTTCAGGCCCCTATTTGAGAACCTCTAGATAAGACCAGAACGTCGATCTGGGGGCACGGCAGTGCCCCCGCCAAGTCGAGCGCGAAGCAAACACTGCCGTACCATTCTTTACTGGAACCATTTCGCCGCATTTTCAGGCCCCTATTTGAGAACCTCTAGATAAGACCAGAACGTCGATCTGGGGGCACGGCAGTGCCCCCGCCAAGTCGAGCGCGAAGCAAACACTGCCGTACCATTCTTTACTAGAACCATTTTGCCGCATTTTCAGGCCCTTTTATTCTACTCGAACTTTATTCTACTCGAACATTACACAAATTAAATAAACAAATTACACTAAAATCTAGGAAAATAAATCAATATGCCCACGTTTCTACAAAAAGAAGTGAAATCCCACCAAAAACATTCTGTAAAAAACTAGCCAAGTCTCGATGGAGCTGCTTGTTTATCTCTAAAAAGTAATGAAATCTAGACAAAATCGTGCCAAGTCTAAGGTTCCTTACTGCGGTTTCTTTATTATTATAGTTAATGTTGTGTGACTTGGCCGTTGAAGGGCACACAAGGGTACAAAAGGGTCTCCATGACACCATTGCTCCAATACGTGTGTTGTACAATCAACAACAGCCTAAAATGAGACACTAGCGTCCAATTACCAATACCAGTATGGGCTATTATCTCGCTTAACAAACATAGGTAGTTACAAATGTAAACAAAATTGACTTGTACCCACTAAAGTATAAAGAATGTTCAACGGCCAAGTCACTCAACATTAACTATAATAATAAAGAAACCGCAGTAAGGAACCTTAGACTTGGCACGATTTTGTCTAGATTTCATTACTTTTTAGAGATAAACAAGCAGCTCCATCAAGACTTGGCTAGTTTTTTACAGAATGTTTTTGGTGGGATTTTTTTTCTCCCATCATGAAGAAAATATGATGTTGCGGGGTTCCTAAGGGGGACGAAATTTTCATTATTTTTTCAATAGGATGCACCGTTTCCGAGATAGAATTAATTTTATAAAAAAAGAAGTAAATGCTATACATAAATGAGATACGACGGATGTTTATAGCTATAGAAATGTTGGAAAATTCAGGATTTTCGAAATTTTTTTTCTCCCATCATGAAGAAAATATGATGTTGCGGGGTTCCTAAGGGGGACGAAATTTTCATTATTTTTTCAATAGGATGCACCGTTTCCGAGATAGAATCAATTTTATAAAAAAAGAAGTAAATGCTATACATTGAGATACAAGGAATGTATAAAGCTATAGAAATGTTGGAAAATTCAGGATTTTCAAATTTATTTTTCTCCCATCATGAAGAAAATATGAGGTTGATGGGTTACTAAGGAAATTTAAAATGGATGACTTTTTTGTAATCAGCACCCCCAGAAACCAATAAAAGGACACCCATATTATTTTTATGAAATTAAGTATGTCCGCCATATTGGAATTTCAAAATGAATGTCATTTTTGTATCCAGTACTCCCAAAAACCTGGTAAACGACACCCATATCAATTTTACGAAAAATAATATCCGCCATTTTTAAATTTCAAAATTAATCTACACAATAATCTACACCCCCCTAATAAAAACCGAGAAAAATTAAAAATTGGGTATTTTGTACGCTCCTTTATGTTTTTTTTGTGTGCGCTCGTTTTGCTGCTTGTATGTTTTTTGAGTTACCTAAATCAGGGAAAATATATGTGCCTATTCTTAAATTAAATGTGTACTCACAAATTGTCGCCAAGATGGTTATTTAGTCGCTAAAACATAATCTGTCTGCCAGTTTGGAAAATTCAGTGGTATTATTTAGTCACCAGATTAGTAATTTTTTTGTTCCTTACATTCTTTCGCCAACTTGGTAATTTAGTATTCACTATTGGGTATTTTCACATCCAAAATTTAATTGTTTTGTCGCAAGTTTAAATACATGCCTTTGATTAATTGAGTGTTGTATAAATGATTTTTATACTTCGTTATGGGTTAGTGAAGTGAATAAGTGAATTATTAATTTTATAAGCGAATGGAATGACATGCTAAATTCTCATCGTAATCATTGATTAGGGTTAAGCCAATCACGTGGCTTTACTCTCATTGTTTTTGATGTAAAACTCTTTAGCGGCATTGAGAGTCAAATTTCATGGTCGCGTAACGCAACGACACGATTTTCTGCTCGTTTCCTGGTTCATTTCATAAAAAAATGTTAACCTAAATGATAACCTCATAACCAATAAGAATAATTAAATTGAGGTCTTCTCCAGTAACCATTTTGATTCTTAAAATAATCGACATACATATTTCCGACTGTATAATGTGTATATTATTATGATTTTCCATACGACTTGTAGTTTTTCCGGAAATCGAGATAAACCGTTATCTTCCCTTAAAAACTCACCCCCTTCACTTTCCGACCTCCAATCGCCCGTAAATTATTATCCTTTTATTTTTTGTTATATTCGTTTCCTTTTCGAATGGGTTTCATCCTACTATAAATTTATTTTATTTCAAAACTTATCGGCACTGGTGTATTATTTATAGCCATGAAATAAATTTTAATTTAGCCTAAAGGTGAATATTATAGGCCGTAATAAAATCGATATGATATTGAATCGATTTTTGTTTTTCTGAAGATTCAATCTTTAATTAAAACACCGGCCTTTTATCTTTATTCGATTAATTTTAATCAATGTTCAATCAGATTAAATTAAAGAGAATACTTTTTCTGATAACCTATAGAGATCGAATGTAAGGTCAGATAACTTTAGCCCGAATTAAACGAATTTAAGTCACGGAAAGTGATAAGCAGTTGGGTTATCCACTTATCCTTATAATTATTTGTTTGTATTATGATGACGTGTGTATGTGAGATCTAGGGTTGCCAGATTTTTATCAGAAGGACGATTTTACTAATTAAATCCTGTAATAATACAGTTACAATCCAGTCTCGATAATTATGTTAAAACTGCGAAATTGTGTTTTGGCGTCCAAGACGGGTTGCGTGTTCGAATCCCGCCGAGAGAACAAAATAGTTTACAATATTCGTGGGTCATGGATCTATATTAAAATTTAAATATATGAAATATAATATGTATAGTTTATTAAATGTACTTCTCGTTGTCTGGTACTTGTAACACAAGTTATTCGGATACTTAACACGGGCCCAGATTGAAGTGGTGTGAAGCGTCTAAAGATATATTTGAACCTTGTCATAGTAATAAGATCAAAAAGTGGTACATCTGGTGTGTCTGTAAGATAAGGTAATAAAATAATAATGTTATATTTAATAAGCACTTTACTGCTAGGGCCGCACACAAAATACATTACCGATAACTTTAATTACCTATTCAAGGTAAGAAGTTACCTGCTATTTGATTTTTATTATATCGCTTTTATCTATATGGTACTAGAGTGAGTTCTACTGGGTGGTTCTTATTAAAAGATTAAGAACCAGTGCCTCTAGGCAAGATGCGTTCAATAACTTCCATGGCGAACTTCGAAATCAAAAATGTATGGGAATTGACTTAAGTCATCGATAAGTGACATGTTGTTTGCGATGCCATTATGTCAAATCCCATACAATTTGCTTTCGAACTTCGACGTCGAAATTATCGAATACATCTTGACTAGAGGCGCTGTTTCACAATTAACCGGTAACTGTCAAATAGCTACTATTGTATTTTAAAAGAGCACTACTTCGATGAAAACCTTCGTAAAAAAATAACTCATAATATTCAAACGCGACAAAACACAAAAAATAAATTAACAATAACAAGGGCAAATAATGCATATGGAGAAAGAACTACCGAATACATTGTACCTCGACTAATTAACCAATTAGACAGTTCATTAGCAGACAAAATAAATAAACAAAATATTAAAAATAAGTTAAAGGCTCTGTATTTAGATAAGATATTAAATGAATAGGATTGAGACATATTTGTTAGGTATGTTAAGTTTAAAAGTTATAATATGTTTATTTAATAATATAATAATAATAATAAGTATTCAGTTTTGGTTACTTTATGTAATTCTTGTTGCTAACTTACCCTCCGGACAAGTCTAAGTGGCTTATGGAGCGTATAAAGATCATTATTGTATGTTTTATGTTAATAATAAATAAATAAAAAAAAAAAAAAGCTTATTTGCATGTTTTGTCTCCGGCGCTCGATATAAATTAAGCAGCTACAAAACTTCCGAATAAGCTATCCGACACTTATTATTTTACCCGCAGCTCCGCCTGCGTAAATACAGTATCCCACGGGAGCTTCGTAATTTTTCGGGATAAAAGTAGCCTATGTGTTAATCCAAAGCTTAAACTACTACCATACCAAATTTTATTAAAATCTGTTCTGTAGTTTTTGCGTGAAAGAGTAACAAACACCTATCGATGTATCCATACATCCATCCTCACAAACTTAATAATAGTAGGACTGAAACAGGCCCTTACTTTATTAATCTCTATTTAGTAATTTTGCATAAATATCGTATATTTTTTTGAGGTCATAAGACGTGAACATAATTTAACATTAAGTTTTTTTAATATTATTCAGCCTACTAGTCAACGAGACACAAAGTAAAATAAATGCTGACTTTACAGTATACAATCTTGAATACGTTGACTCTACGACGTAGAGTTTTATCCCGGGAGTGCCAGCAGAAGTGAAAACTTGAACATTAACGTTGTGCATTTTTAAATATTTTGGAATGATTAGGGAATAATTTCGTACGAATGCTTTATTCATCAGTATATAAGTACTATTATTTATGTGGTTAAATACAATATTCATTTATTGCGCTATCGTACATAAATATGACAATGTAGAAAGAGAGGGGGGTATTACTTCCTCTCCTACGCCGCGCCGGCGGTCTACTCTCCCTCCGTCTTACGAACTTTCGATCAGGTCACGTAACCTGAGTCCTGACTCCTGACTGAGTCCTGACGCGAGTTTAACATTTTTTACCTATCCCAAAAAAAGTTCACAACGCCGCTAAAGCAGCTTTCACTTCAAAAACTCGCTATAAATTTGAAAATAAACATTTCGGAGGGACGCTCCACATACAGACGGACGTTTGTGAAAAATGCGAGTTAATCAAGCGTGCGCGCGCATTCCGCCGCATAATGTATGTACTTTCATTTCGCACAAAAAGCGACTTTTATCGCACGATCTCGCATACGACGTTTTAGAAACGATATAATATGTTGCAATTTTGAAGTTCATCGATCGAGGTCAAACCTGTAAGGTAGACTTTTTATTGAACACAACCAATGTATGTATTATAAAATAAATGGCTGAAAGTTCGAGTAAATTGTGTTGTATAAATAAGAACAGACCCATCGTCATATACTTCGTTTACGTGTGCCTATTATATTAGAGGTTAGACCGTCCAATTTGCTAGCTTAGGGACGTAGGCACAGGGGCGAAAAAATGCTGAACGGATTTCAATGAAATTTGGTATAGTAGTAGTTTAGGCTCTGGATTAAAACACATGCTACTTTTTATCCCGAAAAAGTACAGTGTTCTCGTGGGATACCAAATACTATATTTACGCGGGCGAACATGCAGGATAAAGGTAGTGTAATTATATATCGGGATCTATAAGTCACAATTTTTCTTTGAGTAATCAAATAATAAATGAGTAGAAATATATTATAATGTTAATAATGTTCTTGCACCTGTTGCTCAGGAATTTTAGGCGTAGGCGGCCATTGCTTCTCTATTTGTTTGTAAAAAACTATATGACTACGTCTTTAAAGATTGATTGTAAAGATTTAATGACATACGCTTTTATAGGATACTAGCTGTTGCCCGCGGCTCCGCCTGCGTAAATACAGTATTATGGGAACATTGTACTTTTTCGGGATAAAACGTAACTTATGTTTAAATCCAGAGCCTAAACTGCTACCATAACAAATTTCATCAAAATCCATTTTTGCATGAAGGAGTAACAAACATCCATCCTTACACCCATCCATCCATCCATCCTCACAAACTTTCACATTTATAATTTTACTAGCCCGCTCCGCCCGCGTAAATACATTATCCCGCGGGAACACTGTACTTTTTCGAGATAAAAAATATCATATTATGGTCCTTTCCCGCGACTCAAAGTATGTTTATTCCAAATTTTATAAAAATAGGTTCTGCGGTTAAAGCGTGAAGAGGTAACAGCTTCAGACAGATAGAGAGACAGACACACTTTCGCATTTGAAATATTAGTATAGAGCATAGATAGTAGGATTTATAGAAATCTCAATTTCGGAGTTTTTTTACCGACGTTTTTTGAAGCGTAAAAAAAAATTCGCGATAGAAACTAAAATACTTTCAGATTAATATTTTTTAAATTATCTCTACTTTTTCATTGGTCTGAATTAAAATATAATTACGGAAAATAATTAGGAATGACAATATTGAACTATCAGGGAATTTATTCATAACTGCTTATGAGTGATTAGTAGAGTATTATCATAATTGACGTCGTTGATAATATTCTTTCGGCACAAGACGCAGGCGAGGTTACTATTTTGGTGTTGCTAGATTTTTCGCGCGCGTTCGACACAATCAGTATACCTTTGCTGTTGGCCAAATTAAAATTCTATGGTTTCGACGAAGAGGCCGTCGCTTGGTTCGCGGACTACCTAAGTAACCGGTTTCAAGTGGTCGAGTTATGAAAATGAAAATGAAAATTTTTATTTCCAAATAAAACTTAAAAAGCTATTTTCGGAAAGTCAACAAAAAAAGCTACCACCGGTTCAACCCTAACCCGCCGAGAAGAACCGGCGTAAGAAACTCGCACGGGCCCATCTTTTAGTAAAAAGATGGAAAATTGTTCTTTTAAAAGAAATATATATTTTAAATTGTAAATTAATTAAAAGATGATAGCGGTAAATCAGCATGCTCTAATCCATCAAGGGTAGATAGGGGAGTACCTCAGGGATCAGTGGTTGGCCCTTGCCTCTATTCAATTTACTGTGCAGACATCGTCCAACACATTAGATATTGCAAACATCACATATACGCTGACGACATCCAGTTGTACATCACTTTTAAGCCAAGTGATGTTAGTGAGGCGGTGCACAAACTAAACGAAGACCTAGCGCGTATCTGTGAGTGGTCTGATATGAACGCACTAGTACTCAACCCTAAAAAATCTCAGTACATGATATTAGGTACGAAATATCAGATCCAAAAAATTGTTCTGACACAGCCGCTAATACGTGTTCGAAACGATGTTATAGTAAGGGTAACAGAGGCACGGAACTTAGGAGTGATAATGGATGAAGGACTGAGGTTTGAAAAACATGTAGTTAAAACGGCCAGTCGATGCATTTTCAGGCTGAAAGTCCTGTATAAAATAAGAAACTTCATAGCGGAACCATTACGCCGGACCCTTTGCGAATCTCTGGTTCTCGCAAATTTAAATTATGCAGACGTGGTGATAGGTCCCTGTCTACTCGCACGATCTAAAAAACTCATACAAAAGGTCTACAATGCGTGCAGTAGGTATTGCTGCGACATCCCTCCGCGCGCACACGTGACTCCTTATATCAACAACTTACGATGGCTGAAAATGGATGGTCGCAGACAATTGCACTTTGCCACTCTTTTATTCGGAGTAGTAAAGTTCAAAACACCGGCCTATCTTTATGATAAATTACAGTGGGCGTGCGATAAACACCTGGAAATGACCACTAGAGGATCGGCCTATCTACTGATCACTCCACTTCATCGCTCTTCCATGTTCAGAGGTACCTTCAGATACCTAGCAAGTAAAGTTTGGAATAAACTTCTGCCGCCACAATTTCGAGACCTTAAAACAATAAACAATTTTAAAATGAAACTCAAATCTCTTCTACTGCGGGAACAACTTGCTATAATGACATGATGTAATATGTCGGTATATATCTTTTTAACTAATGTACCTACATAATATGGATATTATAATTTAATGTATTGCTAATTATCTCTTTATTATTATTGTTATTTATAGTGACCCATTTCATTACATATTTCTTATCTCGTTTATAATATTATCTATTTGTGTAATTTTAAATTTGCTGTGGCTGAGTGTAAATCTGTCCTTCAAATGACAGTACTGTACGGAACCACATAATACCAGGCACTGTGGTGTTTACGCCGCGGTGATACGCCTGAGTGGTCTCCTTTTTGACAATATAGGCATTGCACTATCTACCATCCGAACCACACGTGTCCTCATTCTTCATGTTATATTACTATTATTATTACTTTTGTTTTTTTTTTTGTTTATTATTATTATTATTTTCTATTAATTTTGTCAACTTTTCTGCTTTGTTATCGTATGTAATTTTATTTACCTTGTATTTTGTTACTACATGTATTGTTTATAATTGTGTAATGTCTTTATATGTCAAATAAATACTTATTATTATTATTAATTTATTTGTATTCTAGATGACAGGATAAAATATGATACAATCCAAAATGTTTTTAATTCCTGCTGTAACCGCGTCATATTCTTTTTTGCCAAGCTGTACATAACAGATCATGGAATACAATTTTTCAGTAAAATGTTATAAAATGTTCCTCGATTCTGTACGGCAATTTCCACATATTCGCTGAACCATGTTCTGCCCTTAATGCCCAGTCGGCTCGGTGTGAACGATATGACACTTAAATTATTATTACACTGTTAAACCTAATGTTAGGCCGCCCGTCACACCGCCGTGTAGCCGGCAAATGGGCAAATAGGCCGCACATTACACTGTCATGTAATTTGTATTACGACTATAATTTGTATGAGAGTATGAGGAAAGTGATTGAGAGAGTGGTTATTATTGTATTAGTATCGGTTGGTGATTGAAAGATTACAGCCCGTAGCATTTCTTTATGGCACTTCGAATTGGCTTAAATTGCATACATTGACATTATTAATAGGACCTCGATTCAAAGTATTTTCATATATAATGAATTCAATAGTTTATATCAGAGTTGCGTGGCCTAGTGGGTAGACCGTTTGATTCGCACTCGAGATAGTGCAGATTCCATTCCCAGGTTGTGGCGTGTACCAGTGTGACTTTTTCAGATCTTAAGTACATTATACGGATGCTCTAACGGTGAAGGAAAACATCGTGAGGAAACCCGCACATGGTTGGCCCCAGACGTATTGACCAGTCATTCCTCTGGTCTAGGCTATGTTGGAAGAATGCCGTATGTGCTTGGGCAACTATACTACACTTGAAAACCGACTGTCCCAGACACTACAGTATTTCAAGAGTGGTTACTTCGCTCGAAGAATACTGTATAAATCATCCAATAACGGATGAAAAGACCTAAGTTAGTAATAGTTTATGTATGTGTGTACTGTGGGAGAGCCACGTTTCGGCATGAATCGACCGGCTTAACCGGGTAAATCCCATGACCATGCCGGTTACCGGAGGCCCATGGCCCATGGCCCATTGGGGATTTTAAGGACCAGGTGTTGCGAGTGTCCACGGGCGGCGGTAATCGCTTACCATCAGGCGATCCGTCTGCTCGTTTCCTGGTTCATTACATTAAAAAAAATGTATTGACATTAGTGGCTAACTGGCTACTTGTGATTGAGAACCGGAAAAATATGAAAGTGCACTGCTTTGTTCCTTTAAGTTATAATATGGATAAAATTATTATGAGCAAGCTATTTCCTTGAGCAAGAAAGTTGATTATTTAAATAGTTTCTTTTATGTTATTAAAATTGCAAAAATCTAAAAAGTCACTTTCATTTTTAATAATTTCCGTTTCATATTATAATATTAAGTTTATTTTACAGAAGCTTAGTCTTTTTTAGTATTTTGATTAGAACGTAACGTATTACGTTGCAAATCGCACTTTTCAAGTGATATTTGACGGTAATTAAAGGTCATTGACATTCCTATTCTCATTTGAAACGCATTATACCCACACTATCGAAGATTACGTTAAACCAAAGAGCTTTATGTGTGTTAATACGTATATTAACACACATAAAGCTCCTTTACCTGACCTTTAATTACCGTCAAATATCACTTGAAAAGTGCGATTTGCAGAAAAACTCATGTGCATTAGATAAATATTATTAGGCTTGCATCGAATTCAAATAAAAGCGTTAAATAGTAATAAATGATCTAAACATGAATTTAACTATCACAACAGTCTAAATTTGAAACAATATGGCGCTGACTCGGTCATATTCTCGTTTGAATCGCATTATAGAGTTATGTGGTGGTAAAGTCACGCAACAATACATTGCGGTATGAATACCTACCGATATAAGACAATATAATATTAACGATATGATATTTGACGACATGTTGGCTGTTTGAGAGTGAATGACTGGGCAGTTGTCAATATCAGTAAAAAAATGTAAGCAACCCCGAATTGACAAGCAGTCACTAGTGAGCGAGCTGATGATCATGAATTATAGGCAATAACATTCTCGATTATGTTAGCTTTCAAACCAAGATAACTAGATCAAAATCCGTTCATCCGTTTGGGGGCTACGATGTCACGGACAGACACACAGACAGAAAGACAGATGACAGACATACAGACACGTCAAACTTATAATACCACTCTTTTTGCGTCGGAGATTTGTAAAGCATCGACTGTCATTCACTCTGACTAAAACACCGAAAAGTGAAAACTAACGCCAAGTAAAGAGGAAACAATGGTAGAATAACGTTTCGTTATTGTTGTAGTGTCTGCATATTAACTCCTTTGAGAACAACTCTGTTATTGCCATCATAATATTATTTTATTCTATAATCGTTTATTATTAATTTTTTTCGCCCGATTACTCACGCCCGGCAATATTACTTACAACAACAACATGGAGGAACATAATTTCCAGTATCAGCTCTTGACTATATATTATATTTTATGCAAAAAATTTTTCGCCGTTGAGTTTTTTCAATTTCAAATACTCGTGAATGTACTTACCTTATTATTACTTATACAATGTACACTATTCAGTGCGTAAAACAATTCAAAAATTCAAATACCTTCCTGAATCAACAACGTCCTGTACTGGACATTGTGAAGGTAAGACACCTTCAAAGTTTCCTGCCGTAGGTAATAAATCTGTCAGAATCCATCATATTGTGTTATGTAGGCACTAAGCAATATACATCTTAGATACTAATAATATTAAAGAGGGGAATATTTGTGTGTTTGTTTGCATTGAATGGACCGACAGATATAGATAACTGGCTTATTCCCGCGGCTCCACCCGCGTAAATATCCCACGGGAATACTATACTTTTTTGAGATAAAAAGTGTTTTAATCCAGAGCTTAAACTACTACCATAAATTGCGTCGAAATCCGTCCATTAGTTTTTGCGTAAACGAGTAACAAACATCCATTCATCAATACATCTATCCTCACAAACAACAACATTTATAATAGTAGGATGCCACGGGGAAGGACACAGCTGTAACTTTTTGTCCCGGCAAAGAGTACGGTTCCCACAGGATTTTCCTTTGCGCACTTGTACTATTCCGTATTATGTATTTGCGCGCCCGAAGTCGCGGTCAACGTCTACTTTTTAATAAAAAGTGTTTGCACTCTTGTCTATTATTTGACTTGTCAAACGTGCCGTAAAACAAGTTTTATTACACGTGTGTGTGACAGGCGGCCGCGCTTCATGGTGAGCGGTTGTACTAACAATGTAGTTAATAAAGACATAACTGTCAATAAGTCACACTTGTTACTTCCAGACGTTCTGATGCCACACGAAAACTGGCGAATAGTTGCGTAGAGACCACACGAATTGACAAAAGGGATGTTGCTCAGTTGAATATAGGTACATAAATGTAAAAAAAAGTTGTATTTTACGAACCGAGGCAAACTTGATGTATATAAAAATGATTAAAATGGTGCCCACCTCTTTCTTTCAAAACGATTTGTGACGTCACAATTTGCTTCCTCAAGCGCAAATATAGGTATGTCGGTAGCACATCGTGATGACACAACCTCACAGGCCCTTTCTTATTGTAAATATAAATTGTTTGTATCTTCTTAATTTTTAAGATTTACAAAATTGTGTTTTAGATTGTTTATAGTTGTCCGACCCCAAGAATATTTCGTAGGGCTAGGTGGGGACGCACTAGCCTTATTTTGAGGGATAACTGTTAAGGCCTCCACAGACGAGATGCCGATCGTTTCAGCTGGAACTGACGTCAGTTCGGCCTGAACGGATTCGAGCACACACACGGAAAAAATCGCATCCAATCCAATTTACGTCAGTTCGGCCTGATCTGATTCGTGCCCACACACGGAACAGTCGCATCAGTCCATTCTGGTTTGCCGCGCGCTACGGTCGTGTTTATCAATTTTGTATTTAAACACCGCGAAAACTCATACAACGCTTGTACAAGATACACGCCCGCACGGCAGCGTGTCGGGCAAGAACTGAAGCGATTTGTCCACACACGGTCAGGACAGGCCGCGCGTTCAGGCCGATCGGTAAGGCCAGAATTAATGTTGCCAACTTAGTTATTTTACAAAATTTTACTAAATTGAGTATTTTATTCCCTCCTTGGTAGAAATTTAGTTATTAGTAGTGTTTAAGTAGGAAAGAGCCAGACAGTAATGATATGCAAAATAGCTACTAAATACGTAATATTTCCTAGTATATTTTAATTTAATGGTAAAATTTATAATCAAATTCAATTAATGAAAAAAAATTAATATAATAAAACCTAAAATGCAGTGGTTTTTGGGGGGCTTCAGGAATTCCTAAGTTAAGTAGCCTCTTTAGTAGTTTTTTAGTAGTTTTAGTAGAAATCGATACGAGTTTAGTAGTTTCACAAAAAAAGAGCTGGCAACACTGGAACGAATCGCTTCAGTCCGTACGGCCGCCTGATGCGATCTCGAAATTGCACACACACGATACGATTTTGCATCCGTTCAGGCCGAACTGAAGGTAGACCGGACCATGTATGGGGCCCCTTAGTTTGCCATTTACTGTAAACTTCACCCAAGATACAAACAAAAAGTAAGTTTTGTAAAAGTAAAGCAATGTTGCCTTTTACCTCTTTTTTTTGTAAACTTGGACAAATCTGTGTGAATTGTGTCTTATGCCACCTGCGGGACCGGCTCTGCCTAGTGCAGGGGCATAGCATAAACTTCTCTGTATGTAACTTTTTGGAAATAAAAAATTCATTTCAATTTCATTTCATTTCAACATTGTCTAACAATGAATTGACGAAAAATTGTTTTTAGTCAACATGCCTATTCTAATTTTGTCAAACGTTAATGTGGCCTAGGCCTTATAAATGGTTCGATTACTGGCTAGGAATAATGATTTATCGAAAATGTATGGTTTGCAGCTTTAGTGTTTTTATCAAAATGGCGCTCGCAACTTCTTTAAAACATTTTTCGATATTCCATATAATTTCAGATTTCGCCTACCGCTTGAAAATTCTTTATGTTTAATAAATACTTGAAGCAACTTTGTACCCCTTTTTACGAAAATTAATAAAATGGTGTAAGAATGGGCATATTTATAGATTATGTGGAGTGGAACTGTACATTTTTAGGGTTCCGTACTTCGAAAGGAAAAACGGAACCCTTATAGGATCACTTTGTTGTCCATCCGTCTATCGTTTAAGACCCTTTTTCTCAGTAATGGAACGAAACGTTGGAGGTATCAAGCTGGAATTTATATCAAATACTCAAGTCTACTGTCCCTTAGAGCTGTGAAAAAATCAAACTTCTAAGTCAACGCAATCAAAAGATACAGCCATTTATGCCGTAAATTTCCACAAATTTTCGACACTCGTAAGGGAATCAAAACCTACAGGGTACTTCCCGTGAACTTAGAATCTTGAAATTTGGTAGGAAGCAACACCACTATTAATTATTATTAATTGGGTTAATAAAAGTAAAAGTCTTCATAAATTAAATCATTTTAAATTAGTTTGTCACCCGTATTCGTTAAATTATTATTTTACTTTTAAAAATCATGTTTTAATATTTTAAAATAATATAAAAACATGTTTTGTAAGATTTAAATCTTTTCTCATTTTATCAAAAAATAATTTAAAATCTATTCTGTTATAGATTATGTGCCCTCGTTTTAAACATTATTTAGTGCTTTTAATAAGGTTGATAATATCTTAAAATGATTTATTTTAATCGTATTTATTTTTGCAAAAACGTAAATTTTTTTTTTTCGAAATTGGTAAACAAAACCTACATCATTAGTTTACTCACATCATATACAAAAACATTTATTATGGTAAGTATGAACTTAAACGCACAAATATAGGAGATATTTACAAATATATTCCTGTACTTCATCAAAACCCGTTCAGTAGCTTTTGTGTGAGTCACAAACATCCATCCATTCATCTATATTCGCAAACTTTCACATTTATTAATACTATTAGCTCGTTTAAAGTAATTTCTTGCTTATAACTAGCGTAACTATATTAAAACAGTAATCAGCGTATTAGCACTTTTATAGTCAGTTTTACTATCCTAGTTATACTAGCTACTACTACGCATAGTTTTCCTAGCGAATTGTGTGTTATTAAAGTATAATTTTTATAATGTACTCGGCTGGCTAGACGAGAAAGCACTAACTCGTTTAGATATTTTCACTTATGTAAATAGCGTTGATTCCTCGCATTCTTGTGGAATATGGTACCGGTTAAGGTCAAACTTCGGTGCTTTCGAACGTTTAGATAAGATAATCTTTACTTTAAGCGAAAAGAATCTCGTTATTACGTATATATACAGTACCTATTAATTAGTCATTGCATAAGAACTTAACCTATTTGGACCTAAGTTATTTAAAATAAAATTGTTCCGTCGTCGCTGCATTCAGCGCAATTTTCAGTCTTACTAAATGTAACTACTGAGTTAAAATCTTTTTAGAGTGCTTTTATCTCATATACCTACCTACATTTGTAACCATTTATTGATATCGCTTGTGAAGTTCAAAGGACTTTCGAAATTAGAACTTCGATTTTTTTTCGAATGCCATCTTTTGTCTATTGCATGAGAATCGTACCCCGAATCGTGAAAAGAGCATTCTAGTAACTTTCTTATAACTTCACATGTACCAATGTATAATTTTTTCTCATTAAAATGAGTTTAAAAGTAAAAGGATATATACCGTTAAACACTTCAGCGCCACTCATGAAACTATTGGTCATCACTCTTAATAAATAATGACTGGTTATTTTAATAGTTGTTTTCTCGCAGGTGCGGTATGGCCGACTCCATAGCGTGTATATCACGGACTACGTTTGTTCTGCTGGTTGTGGCATCGCTCAGTGTAAGTAATACTAATAGTAAAACTATTATGATATAAAACTTAAAAAAAATATGAAATAAATAACCTGCGTGGATTAGTGGTGAGATCATTGGCTCTCGACTCGGAAGTCGTGGGTTCGATTCCCGCATTGGAACAACAAAGAATGTTGTTTCAAAGTTTGTTTAGGACAAATCAGGCTGATCACCTGATTGTCTGACAAGAAAGATGAGCCATGCGTCGGATGGGCATGTAAAAAGTCGGACCTGCGCCTGATCTCTCGTCAGTCGTGTCGGTTATCCGTCTCACTGGATTATGAGAGTAAATGAAAAGAGAGTGCTCTTGTGTAATGCGCACACACTTGGGCACTATAAAATTACTCCTGGGTAACTGTCCTGGTTTCAATGAAACCGGCCATCGACATCGAGATCGGTTTATGATATACTCTGATTTTCAATCTCAGTCAGTAAAATGACGGACACATCATCTTGTCTATACTAACTGACAAAGAGAGGTAAATTGCCTAGAACTATCATTTTATTGACAAAGATTATAAATCAGAGTAATGGCATTAGTTTCTGATATAGTTTAATATTTAAGAAACTGCTTTTCTTGCGCCATTCGCTGCGATAAGTGCGAGTGATTTGTCAAAGCACCACACGTTATGTGTGTGCTCTCTCGAGGCAAAGATATTCTAACAGCACATGAAAGGCTTAATTTTATCGACAAACCCCCTTTTGGGAGTCGCAACAATCACCTTCCCCGAGCTACATACAATTGTATATATTTTGATGTTTTGAAAATTAAATAAATACCTAGGTAATTTAGTTTTATTCTCAGAATATTTTTTAATCGGTCCCGTTTACACTAACATTTTATTTATTATCAGAATTCCTGAAAATACTGCCTAAAATTGACATATTACACAACACCAACAGCTTATTACTTTACAGACAATAAACTGTTGAAAGTATAAGAAAACTCATTTTACAACATTTACAACTCCTTTGTCGATAAATTTACACCTATTTACTATCTTCTGTTTAAAGCTCTTTGCCTCAAAACGACACACACTGTATATGTGTTGAGCTGTAACTACTCTCTCGCGATGATTTTTCTCGACTTCTTAAGGATTATCGCGGTGAATTGTACTAACTACATTCATTTTATCTTCCTATCTATTACTAATATATTAAAGAAGAAAAGTTTGTTTGTTTGCATTGAATAGGCTCCGAAACTACTGGACCGATTTTGATGAAATTTAGTACAAATGTAAAGTAGACTACGAGAAAGGATATTAGCTACTTTTTATCGCGGAAGAATGTACGGTTTCTTCGAAATTAACTTTTGCGCACACGAAGTCGCGGGTAATATCTAGTATCATATAAAGAAAGCAGATATAGACTGAGCACGTAAATTTTGTATATTTTATACAGTTCAGTTTAACAGTTCTACAATATTTGATCATAAGTAAACAAATACACATTTATTATAGGATATTGTTAAAGTAATAACGACATTGAAAGTTATATCCGATAGTCGCTTAAACCGATATTTGAATGTTTGTATTCTATCACAGTAGATCTAATCTCGTCGCAATACCCGGTTCATCGTACAATGAGGCCTTCACATTGTACGTAATAATGTACAGTGAAAACTCTTGACAACAAGCAAAAACTTGGAAATAAATTTAAAGATTATTGACGAGTAAAGGTGCACACATTGCTGCGCAATATGCGTACACACATTAGGGCGGGTTTGGTTGCAGCTCATTTTAAGTAGTCGTAGAAGTCGGTGTAATTGTACGTTATGGATAGTTTCGACAAAGAATCATCTTTTTTGTCTGTTGTTAGAAGAACTTCAAACAAACATGCTTCTAACAAAAATGCTTTTTATACCACACTTTGCTGCTGCTTTCTATAGCATATATCCCGACTCAGTGAGGCGGGTCAGGTCACATCGTACGTAACCAAAATCCGCGGCAGATTGATGCGGCCCGCTGCGCCCCGGCAAAGTGTGCGATAGTTCATTAAAATATGTATGGAGGGAATTTTTGCGCTGCGGCGCGATATAATGTGTGCAAACACCTTAAAGAAAAGCAAGTAATTACCAAGTCCGAAGTATGTCTACTAATAAACATGTCGACAATTTACAACTCTGTTACTTTTCACGGTTGTAACTTTTATACCTTTTGTATGATTGATTTCTCAATCGCGTTTTGGAGTTTTGTAAATAAGCATGTTCAATACCTTTTTTTTGTTTCTAATCTTTGAATAGATAGAAATGAAAGATACCAGACCAGCTAGTGTTTAAAAAAATAAAAATTATACGTGCATATAAAATATTATCGTACCTATTAGTAACGTATATACATAATATATTCTTTGCTATTAGTAACGATACCCGAATTTATCGATAAACCCCACTCATAAGGAATTATATGTAAAGATATTATTGTTTACATTGAATAAAGTCATAAAACTCGCTGGCGTGGCCCAGTTTAGCTTATTTTCTTACAGTACTACTGGCTGGTCGTACGTGAATTTGTTAATTATTTCCGTTATCTGGTACTCGTAGCGCAGGTTTTCGGCAGACAGATTGAAGTCAATATTGTTCCTGAATAAAGATTGCGTTAAATTCGTACGTACTTTGAAACCCACGATTCGCACCCTTAATCTATACTGATATTATAAAGAGGAAAAGTTTGTTTGCATTGAATATAGGCTCCGAAACTACTTGACCGAATTTAGTGAAATTTGGCAGAGATATTTAATAGACCACGGGTAAAAAGTTGCCTATGTATTTCGATATAGTAAATGTACGATAAAAAATGTACGGTTTCCAAAAGATTTACTTTTACATGCACAAAGTTGCGGGCAGCATATTTACTACTAAATAATGGTGAATTTTAGAATTTCTTTTTCGTCTTCGTTTCATTTCTATCTACGCAACAAGTGTAATAGTGCAATCCTTTTATTCTTGCGCGTCTAAGTTCGTCGCGATACAAATTTGTACTTTAATAATGGAAAATAAAGATTAATATAATACTATAGGTGAAAAACGTCGGCCTCAGTGTGAGTTGAGCCTAAGAAGGGTACTGCAGGATTTACACGGGTGACTAACAAAAATATAAGCTCCACCACAGATTACTAAATAGGCGAAAATCTATCGTGGAAATGGCAATTATGGCAGTCGAATTGCTATTTACACGGTTAGTATGAAACACAGAATAGAAAATACATATTATACTTACGTACAGGGCAACAGCTTTCATAGAACAAACCAAATCGATCCAAATTTGAAAATTTTGACGTCCCCTTCAACGGCCCACAATTTTTCCACACAATCGTGGACCACTGTATGCTTCTAGTAGTGCAATGAAATCGAAAGCTAACTATGCAGCTGTTTATCTTCTTTAATCTGTGGCAGAAATCGTGCAGCTTTAGTTAACCATGTAAATAAAAAAGAATGTTGTGTGTGTGTGTGTGTGTATGAGTGAGTGTGTGTGAAAACTTATTTCAAAGCGCGTTGAATTCTTTTTGATAGGAGATAAACTTGTCGGTTGAATAGAAGGTTCCATTTTTATGAACCTCTACAACTACTTGTAAATTTAAGAAAATACACTAGTAATCATATTATTTCTATTATTACTGTGTTAGTACCGTGAAATTATTTGTTCTGTTCTCATTACTTTATGGCTCTATGAAAATTTTATAGGTATTTTATATCATTAGTACTTTTACGATTTGTGGTATGTTCTATACGCCAGATTTATAACTTGACCATAAAATTTACGAATGAGGTTCGAAATAGTGAACCAGCTTTTGTGATTTGTCCTGTGTGTTTTCTTCTGGTTTTCTACTTTTGCTCTTTTAAGTGCTCTTTTTTTACCTTTTTTACCACTTTTTGTTTTTTACTACAAAAAGGGCTAGGTACTTTTTAGGATCCCGTAGTTCGTCTCACCTTTGTGTTTAGACCCCTACACGTAAATATATTATTTTCTCTGTTTGCGAGATATTCAACTTCAAATTGCATTTTTTTTTGATAAAATAGGACGCGCCCCCCACTCCCCTCTAAACGCTAAACGGCTAGCTCGAAAACTCTGAAAAAAATTATGATGAACTTTGAAGGAAAACTATAACGGCTTAGATAACTTTGTTAGTTCAGGAGTTATAGAGACAACTTGTAAAATGCGCTTACTTGGAAAACTTCGTACAGAAATAACGAAATAATTAGTAAACACGTAACTTTAAAATATTAATACAATGGTACGGAACAATACGTGCGCGAGTCTGACTTGCACTTGGCTGGTTTTTTATTTCTCTTATAATACACGTTTTAGCATTTAACGGGTAAATACATACACACAAGATCTGCAAGCTAATTGCATTTCATAGAAAACAAAAGTAGAACTAGAACGGTCGAACAGACCTACTGTATAAGGCCAGATATTCTGAACATGTTTAGACTTTTTATTGCACGCACCGTTATGTTTACTATATTCGCTACTTTATTTATGCCTTTATTTATTATGATTAAATTAAATGACGCGATAAATTAATCTAATGACGCACGCTCTAATATTGTGAAAAAATTATACCAATCGGTTGTAATCATCACGATGATTTTTCTTAATTAATAGCTAACGGGCGCAGCGAGCGAGAATTTTTTTAATTTTTAAACACTTTTTAGTGAAATTGGAGAACCTCTAACACCTTCAATATCTTGTACGAGTTAGCAGTAAAGAACATAGAAGCACACTTTCGTGACAAATAAATCTATTTGTTCGACGTCCGTTACTAATGTAACTTTGAGTAACTTTCAACGTTTATTTACGAGACCCACAAGACCTCTAACCTGTGACGTCACGTGATTGAGAGCACGTAAATGCCCTCACGTACGCCCACAGTAAGTGGACGAACTACCGTTGGTCCCGAGATGCCATGCCGTGAGAAAATGTCACGGGATGTCCTGCCACTTGGGCGCGGAGTGTATAGTATAGCTATTTCATTCTTCGAGTGAGATTGTACAAGTTGTCTCTCGATTGAATCGATTTCATTTTCTTCTCATCAATCTTGTTGGCAAGGCAAAATATTTCAATTCATAGAAATCAGAAGTACAATTCTCCGTGAAATTGGGACTTAGATTTGTGGAAAGACCGGTAAAACATTTGTAACTCTCCTCTGGTGTTACAAGTACCCATGGGTGGGGTAAAACTTTGTTTTCTGGTATATTCTATTAAAAATAATACTATTTCATACATCGTCTTTGCCCTGTTAGAAAATTTTCGTCACGTCAGTTTTTCTAGACTAGACAACAAATATCTAAACTTTCCCCTTTATAATATTAGTGCGAATTAGTTAAAACCATTCCATTAAGCTCCGTGTGGTACAAAAAGTAACCTAGAACCCGTACCCAGAAGCGCCGTCCTTGGGGCTTGCAGCTGACCGATTCCTAATGTAAGAAACGCACGCTTTTTCACTTAGACCGCGACCACATTGGCAAGCGATTTGTTGAGCGATTTATGTTTGTGTTTACTATTAGTTTTGCAGTATAATAATATATTATTTATATAAATTAAAACTTCTTTAGGTAGATACGTTGAATTTTTTTTTAGGAGATAAACTTGTGGTTTCACATGACCAACATTCTACGCTAATTTTATTCGTGTTAAAGCTGTGAAATTTATTTAATAAATATGATGTATGTACCTGATTCAGTAATCAGTTTCAATGATCATCAGAATGATAATCAGTTTCATTCAGTAATCAAGATTTTGGATACTGCGTTTATTTATAATTTCTATACTGATATAATTGTTAGAAAAAAGAGATTTGAGATATAATTGTTAGAAAAAAGTTTTTTGGAATTTGCCAAATTTCGTGCAGTTATGGCGATGCATGCACCATGCTTTATTTACAATAACATCCATGTACTACCAATTTCTTGGAAAATAAATCATTCTATTCTATTCTATACCAATCACCCATAAAAATCCCAATCCAATTAAAAAAAACCGTATTTAATAACACCACCCGTAAAATATTTTCCACCGCCAAAACGCCTTCAATGTGTCCACAGTCTTACAGATGTCCGCTCCATTTGAGCGGCGCGCGTCCGGCGGCACACATAGCGCGCATATCGCACGTCAACCGGACTGCGTAAAAACCTCGCGGAATTAACACGACCCGCAGTCCGCAGTAGGCTAGGCAACATAATCCTCCTCAAATCGAGCGTAAATACGCAATTTACTGTGTTAAAAAATCTCAGTGCAAATATCAAAGATTTCAATAGTAAAGATAGGCTATGAGTACTATGACGTACATTTGATGTATCAAATGTACGTCATAGTACGTCTAATACATAGTATCCATACAAGAAAAGTTACGCCAGTTGGAGTTTTTAGGGTCATTTAAGTTAAATGGAACTCAAATAGCAAAATGGCCCTAAAAACTCCAAAAGTGTGGCCATTCTCATTGGCTAAAATCAAGCGTCAATACGAAAACTGAGTTGAAAAATCTCTAGTACAAATATCGAATATTTCAAAAGTTAAGATAGACTATGAGTACTCTGCACCATGACGTACATTTGACAGATCAAATCTTCATACAAGAAAAGTTACGCCAGTTGGAGTTTTTAGGGCCATTTTGCCATTTGAGTTATGGAAAATGGCCCCAAAAACTTCAAAAGTAGGGCCATTCTCACTGGCTCAAATCAAGCGTCAATATATTTTTTATTTACTGAGTTAAAAAATCTCAGTACAAATATCAAAGATTTCAAAAGTAGGTAAAGATAGGCTATGTGTACTATGACGTACATTTGACAGATCAAATCTTCATACAAGAAAAGTTACACCATCTTGGTTTTTACTATACATCAATTATCAGCCATCTTGATTTCACCATAACTCAAATGGCAAAATGGTCTCAAAAACTCCAAGCGGGGCCATTGTCATTGGCAAAGTGGGAATAGTTTTTGCCTCAACATGCCTCGTCTATAAATATTATATATTATCACCGTAAAATTGTAAAAACCGTTAGATTGTAATATTACTAGAGATATTATAAAAAGTCGACAGATTGTCAAATAAACATTTCTCCTTACAATTGTACGCATTATTTTTCGTTATAATTAATAATATAAAAAAGCAAACAAATATGGCGGCGCGGCGCGTAACCAATCGGCACGGTAAATATTACAATTTACAATATAATGAAAAATAATGCGTACAATTGTAAGGAGAAATGTTTATTTGACAATCTGTCGATATTTTATAATATCTCTAGAAATATTACAATCTAACGGTTTTTACAATTTTACGGTGACATACATCTATTATATACTGAGATTTTTAATCTTAGTATATTGTTTTTAACCCCTGACGACACGACGACGTGTCTGTGTGATTCTGCGTGTCAACTGTCTAACCGTTGCATCGTAACTCCTTATCGGATGAACCGATTTTGATTTAATTTTTCTTGTTTGATAGCTGACATGAACGAGAGTGATCTTAGCTTTTCAATTAAATATCGTTTATTTTTTACATAGACCAGTACTAATTAAAAAATATGTAACCCCCGAATTGTCGAGTAATAACTAGTGAGCGAGCTGATAATAGATGATCAAACGAACTTCTCAAGTGAAGTTCGATCATTATTATATGAGTCGCTTCATTCGAAGATATAATAGTTAATTACAAGGTAGTTCCCTTCATCATACTGGCAACTTCGCACTTCTCTAAAAACGTGCGAAGTTGCCAGTATGATAAGTACCTTGTAATTAACTATGAACATACTGAAGAATGGAGCGACGAAATATAATTATGAATTATAGCTAGGAAGACATATCATATCATGTCAGCTTTGAAACAAAAAAAATCCGTTCATTCGTTTGGGAGCTAGGATGCTACAGACAAACCGTCAAACTTATATAACCACTCTGTTTTCGTCGATGATTAAAAAAGACTAAGTTGGTTAGCTATCTATACCAAGATTTTCAACAATTAGCTATTAAGAAATCTATTACTTTTCTCACTTACGTCGCTACGTGTCCAATATTGAATACGTCCCGTAATTACGTGTACGTTATTCAATTGGACATCGCCTCGGGCCGAATCATTGAAAGGTGTCAGTTACAGTGTCATTAGCTGGAAAGTAGGATGGCATTCATCATGATTATTGTGTCGACGCGGTGTTGAAAATTCTAGAATAATAAGTTAATACATACAATGTATTTTGATAAACCTACGTACCTTTGGGGTACGTTTCTTTACTTTATATACTATGGGGTGTTTCTGTCTAAAGTCTCAAAATGATGTCTTCAAACTCAGGGCGAGTTTTGCGACGTCACTTCCCCCAGAAAAGGAAAATACTTAAGGTAGGTACTTAGTACGTTCGTATATCACGTAGGTATTATATTGGACATGTAGCCAATGCATACGTGCATCCGGAAAACTGAATTCAGTTTATCGGATTATTTTACTGGTTGGCAAACTTTAATCTGCTTGTACATGCTTTAAGAATTAAATATAAGCGTATAGCAAACTAGATGTTTTCCAGGACTTTGTGTGTGCAAAAGTTAATTTCGTAGAAGTCGTACATTCTTCCGCCATAAAAAGTAGCATATGCCCTTCCCTGTGGTCTATATCTATGCCAAATTTTATCAAAATCAGTCCAATAGTTTCGGAGCCTATTCAATGCAAACAAACTTTTCATCTTTATTATATTAGTATAGATATAAGCTTGTAGCATGCACCAATCATGCACCATAGAAATTGCTGAAAAAATCATTCGATCTATTCGAAATTTAATAAAAAAAAAGACAAAAGCCTAAAGTCATAAAGAACCAAAGCCCTCGAGTTACATATTAATGAAACTGTACGATTTTTAATTGCAATATATTTACCGATAAGATTGATGATGCGAACTAACTCTATTCGTTACGAGGTAACGCCCAGCGGTTTTCGATTAACACCTGTTATTAAATATTGCCTGTCCAGCAGGTCTCAAATGGCCACATTAAATTAATCGTACTATATTGTATTGAAGAAGTTATCCTTAGGGCCGGTTTCGCAATCTAGTATCTATATATCTATATAAATAAAAGGCGAAGCTGAGTGACTGATGTATCAATGCACAAGCCAAACCATTAAAGTAAGAATTTGAAATTATGCACATGTATTTCTCATATAGCCGGGGGTTGAATTTTGAAGGATTTTTCAAAATCCGGGTAAAATAGATGAAGTTTTTATGAAACTTTTTATTCCTTAGACATATTTTCATGATATTTTGTATAAATTAAGTACGAAAAAAAAAATGAGTTACGTATTTTAGCGTTTTCTAACATTCAGCAGCTAGGTGGGTAAAACAGGGGATGAAAGTTTAAAACCTAATTTCACGCGAGCGATGCCGCGGGAAATAAATGTTAGTCATTAACTTAGCTCGTTAAGTGAATTTCACGTCTTGATAGGTATTATTTATTTAGATAAGACTCTGGAAGTCGCCCTGAAATTCGCCCATGTTAATTGATATAATTTTAAGTTTGAACCTTATAAGGGTTCAATTATTTTGCTTTTTAGGTTGAAAAAATAATAATAGGAAAACAGGTGACCTAAAGGCCATCCGTGCAACTTCCCGCTAAGCGTTTAAATTTCATCAAATCGTAATCAAAATAAAAGTGCTTCTAAAAATGCTCACTGATAATTTTCTTTCATCAGACTATTATCAGACTTTCATCTTCGAGCTCAAAAGTCTGATGAAAGTTTAATAAAACACTATTTTTTGAAATTTTTAACTGTCATAACTTTGGAATGAATCAACCGATTTTCACGCGATTGGCGGCAATCGATGCATTTTTTCATGTCCTTTGATTGTCTTTTAACTGTTTAACTTTGTTAACTGCTTTCCTAATTTTTTTTAACCAAACCTATCTATCAAAATAAAGGAAATTAAAAGGAGATTTCATAAATATACATATGTTATGTATTTAAATTTAATCCTACTAATATTATAAATGTGAAAATTTGTAAGGGTGTATGGATGGATGTTTGTTACTCTTTCACGGAAAAACTACTAAACGGATTTTAATGAAATTTGGTATCTTAGTAGTTTAGGCTTGGGATTACAACATAGGCTACTTTTTATCCCGAAAAATACAGTGTTCCCGAGGGATGCAGCAATGCATTCAAAATAGTCGTAGGATTGTAATAATAGTATGATAGGATGAACACACGCAAAACAATAACCTCATATTAATCTTTGTACTTTACGTACTTACTACTTAGTACCTCACAAAAGTAGCCTAAAATTCACCGGTCAGCGTGTGAAAGTCGTGCGAACCCGCGTGAGAACCATTGTATGTGACCGGCGATGATTAATCACGATACTTACGTGTAATGAGCATACTAATTAGCTAGTAGTACCAACTACCTGTCTTGACTTCAAATTACTTGCTATTTTTACCCGCTTGAATAATCTCTTGGGTTTTACCTACGCGGTAGTAGGAATAAATATTAGAACCTGGGGAACCGAGCTTGAGTCGGAGTTCTGAAGGTCGACTGAATTAAAATCCTGCAATAATACAGTTAAAATCCAGTTCCGATATATTCAATCTACAAATGGAATTCGGAGGTTATTTAAAAAAATGTTTTTATTTCAAGCATAATAAGTTAGTTAATTAGTATTTTCTAATCACTTGAATCCCATGTTTCAAAACTAAGGAAGGCCTATGGCTTATGACATTTGACAGAACAAATCCTCAAACAAGAAAAAGTTACTCCCATCTTTATTTCACCATACTTCATAATATTATGTCAAAATGACCCCAAATAACCCCAAAACTGGAGCCATTTAAGTAGGGACAGTTTTTGACTCGATTTGCCTCGTCTATCTATATATACATACATATATAAAAGGCATAGCTGATTGACATAGGATTTTTAAAATTCAAGCCCCAAAGGGGTGAAATAGGGGTTGAAAGTTTAAAACCTAATTTCACGCGGGCGAAGCTGCGGGCAATTAGTGCTAGTCATATAATATACTGCTTAATCAGCTAATCAAAACCTCCATTCTGCAGTATTGTTGAAGTAAACCGACCGTTACATTCCGCGACGGGCGTTAGATGCATAAATTACATATTCAGAAGCCCAGAGATAGGCAATAGGCAAATCCGTTACCGGCTTACCTTTCAGCGCACGTACGTATTCATGTGACCTCGCCTTTTGTGAGATAAAAGTGAATCCAGGGCCCACTTCGAGTTGTTTCGTTGGTACTGGGTGATTTATAATTCCGTTTCGAGTAACAGAACATGTTTTGTAAGCTAAAGTATTTAAAAGTTGGATAATCTTAAAAATATCATGAATTTAGGTCACCCTACTGTGCGGATGACGAGGCGTCCGCGCCGCCGCGGTACGATCCAATCACGTGCAACGTCACAGGGGTCAATAGGGTGACAATAATTTGTAATTTCAGTATATTTTTTTTCTGAAATTTAAATGTTTAAATGTATTATTTAGTAAATAATGATTTTATATTACAGTAGTGTAGTGTAAAACATTATTTACAAAAAGAAAAAAAAAGAAAACTAAGTAGATATGCCATAATACTCTATTTCATGTACCTATTTACCCTGTTTCTCTCGAATCGGAACAAAAAATCACCTAGTAGATTATGTTTAGATTTGATGCTTATTTATTTTAAATTGTAATTAAAATGTATTCATTAATTAAAACAAATAATCACTGTGACTGGCGTGAGCAAACGTCACGCGTCGTAAGGAATAAGGCGTTCGGAAAAATTCTGAACACCTAATTCGCTTCGACTTGGTAACAGTTTGTACATTTACATCGTTTTTAAACTAAACCTCGTATTCATATTACCCGACTACGACAAAGCCAAAAGGAGTCATAATGATTTTGGCAGTCTATGCATGTGTGTATAATATGTGTAATTGTTCCAGGGCCTAAGCTATTGGTCCGATTTTAATAAATTAGGTGTCAGTAGATTCGTAATAATAGCTCGGGTAACATAGCCAGTAGCCTACATAATTTATGTAGTCGGGTTATAGTTCTTGTAAAAATATATATTTATGTTGTGTAATCAGAATAACACAAGATATTTTAATTTGTAATAACAGTAGTAGTGGCGGCCACTAAACCATTCAAGTTATTCCTATCGCATACCGTCGACGTCGGTTTCTTTGAACGAAAGGAATAACGTTCCGGTTTTGTATTTGCATCGCCGGCTCGTAAACAATAACTGGCGGTTAAATAATAACCTGTTTAAATCCGTGTAAAGTTAGTTAGATTAAAATAGCATCTAATGTCTTATGTCGCGCTATAATATGAGACTATTTTTAACCTACGACACTATAACAAGATATATCTCTGTGTATCTTTATGTATGTGTGTTTATCTGTGTTTGTTATATTCTCTTCCTTTTCCAATGGATTTCATCCTACTTTAATTTTTTTTCACTTTTTTCACCATTTTCAAAGGTTTCTGCTCTAGTCTGTAAAGGCAGTGTTTTTTTTTTTTATAAAACTAGGGGGCAAACGAGCAAACGGATCACCTGATGGAAAGCGATTACCGTCGCCCATGGACACCCGCAACATCAGAGAAGTTGCAAGTGCGTTGCCGGCCTTTTAGGAGGGAATACGCTCCCTTCTTGAATGTTTGCAGGTCGTAGTGGTCCGGAAGTACTGCTGGCGACAGTTCATTCCAGAGTTTTACAGTGCGCGGCAGAAAGCTTCGGGTAAAGCGCACGGTGGAGGACTGCCACTCATCAAGGTGATGAGGGTGATAAATATTTTGTCGCATGGAACGGTGGCGAAAAGTTGCAACAGGTATAAAGTCCGAACAATTCCTCGGAGCACTCCCCGTAATATAACCGATAGAGGATGCAGAGCGATGCTACATCTCTACGTAGCTCTAAGGAGTCAAGCCCGTTTGAAACACTATGGCAGTCCCTACGTTGGATACGATCCAGAGGGAGAAGCTGGTACTTTGGCGCCCCTGCCCAGAGATGAGAACAGTATTCCATGTGAGGCCGAACCTGCGCCTTATAGAGTTGTAGGCGTTGGACCGGACTGAAATACTGCTTTGACCTGTTCAGAACACCAAGCTTCTTGGAGGCTAACTTGGCCTTGCCCTCCAGATGATATCGGAACTGGACCTCGCTTGATATGTTAACACCAAGTATTCCAATGTTGGAGGAGATAGCTATGGGTATGCTTTCAAAACGAGGACATACGACCATTGGTAACTTTTTAGCGGTGAACGCGCAAACTTGTGTCTTAGAGGGGTTGAATTGGACTAAGTTAAATCTACCCCATTCAGAGACCTTCTCCAATGAATTTTCAATTTGAGAGACAAGTTTGTTTCGACTCTCATTGACATTTTGCCGAGAGATGTTCGCGTGGCCGGTATATAAGGCATCACCCGTGCTGTCATCTGCATAGCAATGAATGTCATTGGTTTGTAACATATCATTGATATGCAGTATGAATAGGGTAGGTGATAGCACACAGCCTTGTGGGACACCAGCATCAACAGACAGAGTATCCGAGCATTCACCGTCGACTACGACCCTTATGCTTCTGTCTGCTAAGAAACTCGTGACCCACTTGCATAATTTCTCGGGGAGCCCATAGGAAGGAAGCTTCGAAAGAAGCGCTTTGTGCCAAACCAAAGGCTTTCGCTATTTCCAAACTTACAGCCAATGCCTCTCCCTTAGACTCGATCGCCTGTGCCCAACGATGAGTTAGGTACGTCAGCAGATCACCAGCCGAGCGACCTTTACGGAACCCGTACTGTTTGTCGCTTAGCAACTGCTGAACGTCTAAGTATCGAAGGAGCTGTCTATTAATAATGGACTCCATTATCTTCGAGAAGAGAGAGGTTATAGCGATTGGTCTGTAGTTTGAAGGATTGGAGCGATCGCCTTTTTTAGGGATCGGGTGCACCAAAGCTGTCTTCCAAGATGCTGGGACTGTGCCATAAGAGTAGGAGAGCCGAAAAAGACGCGTTAAGACCGGTGCCAACTCTGGAGCACACACTTTCAACACTATAGGAGGGATTCCGTCAGGCCCACTCGACTTTTGGGTATCAAGGGAACGGAGAGCAACTCGCACTGAGCGCTGATGGAACCGAATATCCGACATGATGCTCTTGCATCGCGGTATAGTCGGCGGTTCCTGTCCCCCGTCATCCAGGGTCGAGTTGGACGCAAAGAGCTTGCCAAGAAGTTCAGCTTTCTCTTTTGCGTCATGGGCCAACGAGCCATTTCCTACGTGTAGGGATGGAAGAGATGGCTTACAGAAATTCCCTTCGATAGCTTTGGCGAGAGACCAGAATGCACGGGTTCCCGAAGGGAGACGCTCGAGTCTCTCGCCAATTCTACTGATGTGCTGTTTCTTCGCCCAAGCGATCTCTCTTTTGAAGGACCTATAGGCAAGGTTGTACTCCTTTTTAAGTTTGCTGGTGTTTAAATCCTGTGCTGACATTGCATTAGCCCAGGTTTGGTAAGCTTCCTGCTTCCGGTGAGACGCTTTTTTGGAAGATGAACCAAACCAGGGACGGAATCTGCTGCCAGTAGGGACCACAGAGGATGGAATGAAAAGTTCCATTCCTTGTAGCACCACGTTGGCAATAGAGTTGGCAGCGGCGTCAGGATCATCCGGCGAGAAGCACGCCTGCCCCCAGGGGTAGGAAGCAAAAAATGACCGCATCCCATCCCAATCTGCTAACTTGTAGTGCCACACACGACGGTATTTAGCGACACGCTGTCGCAACGCGCTCGTGAGTTGCACAGAGCTGCGGACAAGGCAATGATCCGATGAGCCAAGTGGTGCGGCCACGGATACTTGGTAGCCGTCCGGATGTGACGTCAGCAGAAGGTCCAACAGGGAAGGAATCTGACCATCCACATCTGGAATTCGCGTAGGCGCGGTAACCAGTTGTGTAAGGTCATATGCAAGGGCAAAGTCGCAGGCAGATCTCCCCGCATGATCAGTTTTACTGGAATTGAGCCAGTCGGCGTGGTGGGCATTAAAATCGCCAAGTAGTATGATCTCTGCGGATGGGATCTGCCGCTGCACGAAGTCTGTAGCCATTTGCAGATGCTCAAAGAGTCGGTCTATTTCGGTATCACCGCTATGGGACCTATAGAGGCACGCATAGACGCGGGGATGGTCGTCGCACTCTATGCGGAGCCATAAGATTGAAAGGTCCCTAACTTCAAGATTGCTGAGGCGGCGAGAGCTGGTATCATCTCTGACGTACACACACACTCCAGCTTTAGGCAGAAAAGAGTGCTCAAGATTATACCCAGGGTGGGAAAGGTATGATGTGTCAGCCGGAGACGATATCTGCGTCTCGGTTAAGAAGAGCAACGCCGGCTTTGCTGTCTCAAGATGGTAATGGACAGCATTGAGGTTTGAGTATAGTCCCCTGATATTGCAGAAGTCCACTTTCAATATCTCAGGGGGTGCCTTAGCACGTTTGCTCTTGCCCCGTGCAGATTGGAGCGCAGTTTTGCCCCCCCCCCCCAGAATACGAGGGGCAGCCTAGACGTCCACGCTCAGGTCCAGGGGCGCCTGAGCGTGGACGTCCAGAGAGGGATTCTCCAACGCAGTTGGTACCCTCCTGGGGTAACAAATTAGTTTTCAACTGCGGCATCATAGGGGGGTAGGGGGATTGGGCCTCCGGTAAACTCACTCACTCGGCGAAACACAGCATAAGTGCTGTTTCACGCCGGTTTTCTGTGAGGCCGTGGTATTTCTCCGGTCGAGCCGGCCCATTCGTGCCGAAGCATGGCTCTCCCACGGACAATTAAGAAGTAAAGTTTATTATGAATTATATTGGTTAATAATACTATACTTCTTCTATATTACTAAATAAGTAACCTAAAAATGACAATCAATAAAGTATCTATCTTTTATTCTGATATACATTCGGGTTAAACGGATATCCATTTGTCATAATAAATAGTAGACTTTCTTTTTTATAATTAAAACAGATACGACATACGATATATTTATGACTTCTAATTCAAAATTAATATAGTGGATCTTAAATAAATCATAGTGAATCAATAAAAGCTTTCTCAGAGATATTGTTGTTATAATATTTAGAAGTTTATTGGTCTAGAATAATTATATTGTTGCTATTTGTAGAGATTCGTGCCCTAAAAATAGCAATAATAGTAAAATCGGACAATAAATTTTGAAGTCATTTAAAGGAAACCTCTTGCGCGTTGATAGTTACGGGACCCTTCTCGATATGCTCCTGGTTTGGTTATATTTTTTAAGAATTCACACTTGAAAAGTCCGTCTTCAAAAGCATAATGATTGTAGATAGTCGTTTCGTGTAAAGTAACATTAAATTTCAAGCGTGTCGGTCGTCAAATCACAGTATTAGTGTTGTGAAGTCAATGGCGGGACAAAAAACATGTAGAGTAGTATGATTACTACTGGCATGATCATGTAATTTAGTGATCTAAATTACATGATCATGCCACGTGCGGAGACTACTTTTTTTGCCTCCAAAATTATGTTAACACACAACAAACCGTAAGGTAAACTAACAAGGTCCAAGTTCGTTTGTATGTGACACTTAAACATTCCAACCAACAGGTTTGTTACATATTTTGTGTAAATTTTCGAGTGAAAAGTACTGCGACATGATTTTTAACTACGTGCTATATTTTTGTGCCAAAATTCGTCGCTACAGTTGAAGTATGAAGTGGGGAAAACATTAAAAAGGGGCGGGCGGTTCGCGTGCCGCATGCTTGCAGTACGCTATTAGATTTTTTATCCAATAAAGTTGCTCTATATTTTATTATATATCAAAAAAAAAAAAACAATTAAAAGTAACCAAATTACCTAAATTTCTTCAAAATGTTTTAAAAAACATTTCAAATTGTTCAAAAGCTATTTTCTTGCTTATATAGCTAAAAGAAATGATATTTAATATAATTATATTTTTTCCATGCACTTAATAAAATTATTCCAAGTCGTTTAATTCATTAATTAAGCATATTTTTTGCGCCATTTAGATTACTTTGTTGGTTTTTGCACCGAAATTTTCAAGGCAAACAAAATTTTCGTTTATTCATTGAAGTTCCTTATCATGATGAGTTGTGTTATTTTCAATTACGGTGATTGTTAGTAGCTCCTTAAATAATAAATACCTTTCAAATATTATTTCAACATTATTTTCCTCGTATTATTCAGTTCTTTGAAAAGAAATTTGATCTCTTCTGATACATAATATTCAAAACAAATAGAAGGACGGATAATTCTTATTCATTCGTTAATCCAAAGAGCTTTTAAAAGAAATAACATCTATGCCAAGATGGACGGAGATTTCTATATTTTTATTATAATGAATAGGTACGAGAAATTCTAATAAAACCTCGAAATTATCTTATCTTCCCACGCGCCGTTGTAACTAGAGATCTATTACCTACTCTAATTAAAAGGTATATTTTGAGTACATTGACATATAGATAAAAGATCGAGCAATGTTTTGTAGTCGAACAAAATTCTGAGCCTTTTTAACTCGAATATCACGCATCTTTATAAATATCAAGCAATTTAACAATTACACATAAATACATTAATGCAATTTTAATGTTTTTTTTTATTTAAAGTAGTACTAAAATAAGTTTGCATATCTCCTGAACAGACACTTTCGAAGAAGCTTGACAAATAAGTCCTGGAGGCGTTGACAGATGTAACTAAAATCTTTTTCAACTGTATCATCTTAAAACCATTATAGATTGGCATGACATGTATACTACGTAGTACGTACATATAATAAAATTCTCATCTAATAAGCATAAAAGCTAATACTACTAATACAATTGAAAAGTTTTTAGTACCATCTGTCATCTTTTGGACTTTTTGCGAAACTGTAATAAAAAGGGTCGAAAGTATTGTAACTTCTCAATGATATGTGAACATTGTAACTAACATCGTTCAGACATGATACTTTGTTACTTTGTGGGAAAGAAAAATAGAGAATATTTTTAATTAGACACGAAACGACTTTATTTAAGTGGTACCGTGGTATATAAAATGTTGAAATAATATGCTGTGAAACAATGAGAAAATATCTCATAGTTGTAATTGACAGAACTGGCTAACATTATATCTAACTTTTTAACTAAAAAAAGAGCATAGGAGAGCATTTTTCTTTGTTCTTTTTGGCTTAGGTAAAGAATAATGTACAAAGATATGTCAGAAATAGTACTAACGATTGTGGTTTTAGAATTAAGATTTAAAGTGTAAGTTTTAAGTTCTATAAAAATCCAACCCAAAAGCAGTTACTTTTTTACCCGACTACGGCGAAGTGATAAGGAAGGGTAATGATTTTGGCAGTCTATGTATGTTTGCTACATCGTAGCACCTAAACTACTGATCCGATTTTAGTAAATTAGGTGTCAATAGCTTCGTAACTATAGCCCGAGTAACATTGGTTATATTATAATTCAATAATGTAGTCTGGTTAGTTTTTATAAAAAACTAGCTGTTGCCCGCGGCTCCACCCGCGTAAATACAGTATCCCTCAAGGACACTATACTTTTTCGGGATAAAAAGTATCCTATGTCCTTTCCCAGGGCTCAATGAATATCTCTACCAAATTTCATCAAAATTATATAATGTAAAATAATCATTAAAGTGGAAATAGTGCAAGAAGTGTTGTGTATTATTTCCATCAAGAACCTACATTACAATCAATAACATAATACATATCATTAAAATTGGTTCAGCAGTTAAAGCATGACGAGGTAGCAGACAGACAGACAGACAGTATAGATAGTATAGATATAGATTACAGTTAACGTAATATTAATATGACTAGAGCACATAGTTTAACATTATGTTATATCGATGGTCTCACATGTACCTAATAATAGTAATCCATCCACAGGTGGTCAGGGCAACAACACTATGACTCACCTTAACATATTTGGACGTTGAGACTGTGACTTACAATGAGACCATTGACTAGGCTTGAGCATAGTACTTAGTAATAAGACACGCCCAAAAGGGGCGTGTACGTTTGGATTGTTAAAAGAAAAAAATGAGATGCTAAAAATTAGACATTTTAGGGTTCCGTACCCAAAGAGTAAAAGTTATATACTAGATGTTGCACGCGACTTCGTGCGCGCAAAAGGAAATCCTGCAGTAACCGTACATTTTGCCGCGATAAAAAGTAGTCTATGTTCTGTTCCCGTATTCTAATTTATATCTGTACTAAATTTCATTAAAATAGGTCCAGTAGTTTCGGAGCCTATTCAATGCAAACAAGCAAACTTTTCCTCTTTATTATATTAGTATAGATGTACTACGCTACGTCTGTACTCAGTCCGTCTGTCACCCGGCTGTATCTCTTGAACAGCGATAGCTAGACAGTTGAAAATTTCACAGATGATGTATTTCAGTTGCCACTTGCCGTTATAACAACAAATACTAACAAAAACAGACTAAAATAAATACTTAAAGGGGCTCCCTACCGTTTTTTTATAGATAATAGCATGGAACCCTTCTTGCGCGATTCCGACTCGTACTTGGCCGGTTAATTTTTACGTTGGTAAATGGTAATAATTATAAGTGGTTTCGTAAAATAATTTATAGTGGATAGGAAATACATAATAGAGTTTTCCCAGAGTGTTTTCAAGTTTCTTTGAAAAATCATTTTCAGAGCTTGACCTTGCGTATGTTTCGGACTTGTACAGCTATACTTGAAATCCGATTCACTTAAATATTTTTCGATTTAATCCCGTTTCGGTCCACGTGCTGACTCATTCCCTTACGCGTTGATACGCGCGCGTGCGAGCAGGACATCCTGAAAATCCAAACGAAACGGGAACCATAGAAATGCTTACACAAGAATAGAGATATTTAGGACAAAATGTTTACTGTTATTTTGTCTTCTAGCTGTTGCCCGCGGCTTCGCCCGCGTAAATATAGTATTCCTCGGGAACACTGTATTTTTTCGGGATAAAAAGTAGTCTTAGTTTTAATCCGGAGCCTAAACTACTACCATACCAAATTTCATCGAAATACATTCGGTAGTTTTTGCGTGAAAGGGTAACAAACATCCATCCATCCATACATCCATCCATCCTCACATTTATAATATTAGTAGGATTCATCCGTACAAAGAAACCATTTCTACGGTGGTTACGCTAAGCATACTGTACCCCAAGCAGGAACATTTTGCGGTATCGTTACGTGTACGTAAACGTGAAATATGAGAAATTTTGTATGCAAATTTTAGTTACTTTTACGTCCGCTAGAGGCGATTTCATGGTTTTCATACAATATTTCTAGCTTACGTACACGTAACGATACCGCAAAATGTTCCTGCTTGGAGTACTGATCTGCACCCGCTTGCGTACAATTCTAGCCTTTGGCCTACGCATCACTCATAAGATGCCTTCTTAAAAACATTTCAATTCGGCACTCGATTAACACATCATTATTAATGATCATTTCGTTCACCAATTGTATTCAATCTTCATTGTCTGATTCATACACACTTTCTCCATCATTAATTTAATGAGAAAGTGTGAATCGATTGATTCTGATGAGTAATTATTATTTGATATTTGTGTAAATTCGTGTCATTTAGTTGCAGAAAATGCATTCCTATGAATATGTTATAGATATTTTGCTATGAAAATGAGCTAGTCCTTGATATTTACAAACTTAGACGTTACTCGGTTAATCTATAATAATATTATTAATAATAGTTTTTATTTCTACGAAAATATAAAAATAAATAGGGATAGATTAAATATTTTCTACTTACTAAACTTGAGTTTAGTAAGTAGAAAATATTTAATCTATCCCTATTTTTTTTTATACGGGCCCATAGGCAACGTGTAAAAAATGGATATAGGTACGTAACAAAATAAGTGCATATAAGTAAAAACTATCAGTTTATTTCTTAAAGCTATACAAATATGTTTGTATATATACAAGCAGTATCCATGCTATTTATAATATTTATACGATTGTCAATTATGTCATTTTTCAAGTTGGCTATAAACTTTTTGTATTTTACTGCCTTACAATAAGTATTTTTTTTAAATTACGTCCTAATTTTTGAGAATGTATACGATACATCTTTTTTATGATTTCTCTCATATTCGAAGGATAATTTACATACTAATGTTAGATTCTATGACGCACGGAACACACCTACATTTTCGTTCATTTGTCGCTAAAAGTTGTGAGTTGTGAACTTGTGTATAATATCGGAAGGAAAGTTGAAAGTGTTTATTTAACTTATTATCAAGTTTTTGGCGAATTTTAGAAGGTGATACGAATTGTAATGACACGTGTTTATTTTATTATCCGAAATTAAATCTGTGACGTGTAGATCTATTTCATACCAACACGGTAAGTGTCAATTCACACCGAAACGAGACGATACGCGAAATAGCGTTGCATTTTTAACCGACTTCCCAAAAAAGGAGGCGGTTATACGTTCGGCTGTATATATTTTTTTATTTTTTTTTGTATGTTCAACGATTACTCCGCCGCCTGTGGACCGATTTTCAAATTTTTTTCTGTGATGTATAGGGTGTAATCCCAAATTGGTCGTTTTGATATCAAAGTGGTGACCTGATGATGGAATCCATGAGGAATCGAGGGAACTCCTCGAAATTTATATGGACACATATGGTGATTTTGACTTTTTCTGAAGTAGTTCAAGCATATGCTACCAAAAAGTAAGATTTTGCTCCAAGGTATACCCTGGATCCAAAAGTACAGAACAGAACTCCTGACTCCTTATAGATACATGTTTGGGGATTACGGCGTTGTTTAAAGAACTGCAAGCATATGCCACCCTGTCAGTTAGAGTAATCATCATCATCATCATCACCACTATCACACCATACATCATCAGATTATGATGATATAAAAGGTATTTCTCATAGTATTTTACACTAACACGGAGATCTTTGAACATTACTCTGCCGTTTATGGACCTATTTGCAAAATTCTTTTGTTGTTGTAAAGGGTTTAATTCGAAATTGGTCCTTTAGTCACTAAAGAGGAAACCTGATAATGCTATCCATGAGGAATCAAGGTAACTCCACGAAATTTATATCCACACATATAGTGATTTTGACTTTTACTGAAGTAACACAAGCATATGCTACCAATACATAAGATATTGTACCAAGGTATACCCTGGATCCAAAAGCACTGTACAGAACTCCTCAGTCTTTAAAGATATGCGTTTGGAAATTTCGGCATTGTTTAAAGAACTGCAAGCGTATGCCACTTTATAACTTACAGTAATCATCGTCATCATCTTAATAGTCATAAATAATCTCAAATAACCTAATGGAAGCTTGGCGCGTAATCAATTATACATTCGATCGTTTAGTTGAGACGTTCTTAAGATGTATTAATAATAACTTAACAAAATATATCACTAAAAAGGGTGAAATTATTATTTTTAAACAAAAAATTAAACCGACTTCCAAAGTAAAAATACACAAAAAAGTATGAAATAAAACTTAATCTCTAAATAATTCCCCTTTAAAATTCGGCTAAAATTTTTACTATTTCTCTACTCAATCTTATTAATTTTGAAATCGGTACCAGCAAATATGAACGTAAGTTCTATAAAATATTGTGTTGTATTGTTTGGGCTGGTACCGACTTCAAAATTAATAAGATTGAGTAGAGAAATAGTAAACATTTTAGCCGAATTTGATATGGGAATTATTTAGAGATTAAGTTTTATTTCATACTTTTTTGTGTATTTTTACTTTGGAAGTCGGTTTAATTTTTCGTTTAAAAATAATAATTAAGATAGCTATCCAAAATGGAGCTTTATTTATTACACAAGAAGATACACATTCCATTGTAAGAGTTCGAATGTTAGGTTGCGCTGGACGTCATAAATATGAAACGTGTAATCCTTTATAAATGCAGCGCCGTGTATCGTCGCGGTGTGATCAGAACCTCAATTCTCGTATTTAAAGTAGACTTTCATTGTACTTTGATTGTATCGTAAGTGAAGTGACATGTTATCATAAACTGATTTTGTGAAGTTTCGACCAATCAGAGAGCGTTTCACGCTAGTTTAACGTTTACGAGAAAGCCGTTTGACAGTTTTAGCGTATGGGGATTTGAATGTAATTGTATTAATGTAAGTTTTATTTAGCAGAATTGACTCTATGATCCTAACGCGAGGAAAATTGGAAGGTTTACGCTACTCAAATTAAGAGGCTCTTAAGTTATATAATGTTCTTGTCATTGTCATTGTTTGCCAAGTAGAGACCTAGCCCTAAAAAGTCCAATTTGAGAATTCGCCGCCGTTAATCTATCAGAATGTGCAAGTGCGTTGCCGGCCTTTTAGGAGGGAATATCTACGCTCCTTTCTTGAAGGTTTGCAGGTCGTAATGATCCGGAAATACTGCTGGTGACAGTTCATTCTAGAGTTTTACAGTGCGCAGCAGAAAGCTTCGGGTAAACGCTCAGTGGAGGACTGCCACTCATCAAGGTGATAAATATTTTTTCGCTTGGAACGGTGGCGGAAAGTTGCATTAGGTATAAGTCCGAACAACTCCTCGGAGCACTCCCCGTAATATAACCGATAGAGGATGCAGAGCGATGCTACATCTCTACGTAGCTCTAAGGAGTCAAGCCTATTTGAAATACTATGGCAGTCGAATGCGTTGGTAAAATAATGTTATCCAATACCAATATGTCTTCATTTGTAATTCTATAGAGTGTTTTGTACGAACTCCCAAAATTATTGTGGATTTTTTTCGTCACGGATTTATTGTGAAGCTCCAAATTAGAGCTGTAACGGTGTTTCAGTTTGCAGTTAATAATGGTGGTCGTAAATAAGATATAATTACACACACACTTGGCTTACGCCGAGCCAGCTATTATACAAAAACTGATCCGCAGTCTTAACGAGAAAATTAGCTAATAGTAAAATAGAAATCTGCCTTTTTAATTGGAGTAAGACCGGCAAATGAGTAGAGGTATCGACTGATGGTAAATAACCGCTTATGGACACTGGTAATACCAGAGGAGTTGCAAGAGCGTTTCCAGTCTTTATACCTCCTCTTATGGGCCTGCGTATGGGGTGGCGAAGATTGCGTGGCTACTGGCTACGCTTTTGAACGAAACGAATCCTTTTCCTGTGTTTGAAATTGGGATATACTTACCATCAAAATTACTTATTAGCTCTGATGGCACACAACCATTGGGTAGTTGATTACATGACGTAAAATATTCAGTTTATTTAATATATTTTGAAATATTGAGGTATTAATACTTGATAAATGTAAAAGATGAAAAAATTATGTGTAGTTTTTTTTTAATTAAGTACATTTCAAAGTTACAAAAAAGTTCGAATCTTTTTTACATATATAGTGTAAAAACCTACATAATTAGTTCACTTACATGGAATACTTGCTTTTGCCCGCGACTTCGTCCGCGTGGAGTTCGGTTTCCATACAAAATTTTAAACCTTTTTCACCCCCTTAGGTGGCGAATTTTCAAAAATCCTTTCTTAGCGGTTGTCTACGTCATTACAACTATCTGTATGATTAATTTCAGCAAAATCCGTTCAGTAGTTTAGTTTTGGCTGTGCGTTGATAGATGACTCAGTCAGGTTTGCCTTTTATATATTTAGACAAAAACAATCATTACAGTAATAATTATAAACTCAAACGCAATAATTTCTGATATATATCAGCAGATATGTCCTTGCGACATATTTCAAACAACTGCGGGAACTCGTGACGTCAGACTTTTGTATGAAGCGTATTCACGCGACTTCCTAAATTCTGCATTACAATTCGCTGTGCCTTGAAAACATTGATTATACACTGTTTCTTCTGAGAAGTTACTTTTATATTTTAAGAGTACTACTTATTTATACTGTTGTAAACCAATGAGCGCCATAATCCTGAATCACGCTATCGAAATTTTCACAGTTCGGCACTATTTAATATACAAGTCCTGAAAACTACTACAGTGGGCTTCGGCCTGACCGAACATACCACCTCGCTCGGTCGGAGACCTCTCTTTGGGGCTCCTACTGTTCTGTCGAGGGTCACCAATGTGGGAATACCCACATTGGTGACCCTTGACAGAACACGTCCCCTTCTGGATATCATCATTATCATTCCCACCTCACCGCCAGGATTCAGCCTCGTCGAGTACCTCAAAAAACCGCGGTCTGGTCGAAACCTTATCGGTTTCAAAGGGCACTCTCACTACAACGACCGGTCCGCAAGCAGACCACATCTCTCCTGGTCAGCTCGTAGCATCAGTCCCGCACGACAGCACTCCGAGTTACTGTGCACCAGCAGCACAGTTCCGACTCCCTGGAACTCTGGCAACTGGCGGCACTATTCCCACAATACAAATAAAATAGGAACGAGCGAGCCTTTAGTCGCATATGATATGATGTGTGACATTTGACATCTCACCTTAGTAAAACACAATGCTTGGTACGATTTTCTAATATTATTAAAAATACGTTAACTTTCTCATTAAGTAATGACAGAAATCAACTTTTAAATTGATTAAAAAAGCTAAATACTGAAATATTTTGTTCGAATCTACAACCGGCCAACACTACAACCGCGCGCTTATTCGTCAAATCAAATAGGGCGCGCTTCCACGACACACTTCCGTCACATTTCACGAAATCAATCCCACAAATTGCAAGAAAGCGAGAGGAAAGATGTTAAAATAATAAACATTCAACCAATTAGCCTACTCTGTAGCATAAGAAAAACAGTTATAGTCCGCATAGCAATTAAGCGATGATGATGATGATGACCCCATAAAATAACTATATAACCATCAAACCAAGAGGAACGCTAAACGCTCGGTAACAGGCGGATTAATCATGAAGTGAAGACTGAACAAACGTAAGAAATCCTTTCGTACCTTATTACAATCAGCCGTCATAATATAAACCTTATTTCACTGAGATTAGACATCAAATTAAATTGAACACACGCACGGAGATTTCATATCTATGGACTTGTACTTAATAGTGAGAGTTCAGAAGGTTATTTCGAAACAAATTAATGATTCTATCGATATTCCTTAGTTTTCACTCGATAATATTGTACGGTCGGCGAAAATGAATGAGTAGTTTGATCGTCCACATAATTTGTCCGTATTATAATGATGTGCTGTCGTCTTCAGCCGCTATGTAGAGTATGTACCTGCTGGCTCACAGTAACTTCTATATGTATTTTTTTGTGTGTGTAGTTTTTATTAATATTTTATATTGTGTTTCTAAGCACTATTTATATTAGTTTTCTGCACACCTTCCTCCAAATGCCTAATTTCATACACCTCCGTTCGCACAATTCTCGCAAAACCGTACTTAAAAGTTTTAGCTTTTTATTAATATGACTAGCCCCGACCCTCGTTGTTCTGAGTTAAATATGAACTGGAATGAATAAATAACTACAACAACGATGCAACCTACGTCCTAGTCCTACACCTACTACAACTTACATATTTTCCAATATTTCTCACCGTTAAACCTTCCCTGAACATCCACAATTATTTCAAGACCAAAATTAGCCAAATCGGTCCAAGCGTTCTCGAGCATTAGCAAGACATTGGAAAGAGTCACGTTCCTTGGGAACAGGATAGAATGTATTCTATGTCCTTCTCCTGGTTCTAACCTACTTTCCCACCAATTTTCAGCCAAACTGGTTCAGCCGTTATAAATAGTGTAACTAACACGAGTTTCTTTTATATATGTATATAGATATGATAATGTCATTAATGTCGAATGAATTTCATAATCATAATATCGGAGAGCTGTAAAAAAATTAAAACACCCTCAATTGTAGGCTTTTAATTTTCTGGTTAGACTTTAAAAATACATCTGTTTACAGCAATTCCATTGCCTTTTGGAGTTATTGACCCAACCGCAAATGGTGTGTTCAATAGGCAATTTAATTAAGTGAATAGTTTATTAGTTACTAAATACTAGCCTTTAACTGCCGAATGATTTAATGAATTAAGTAGGCAGTTAAATAGCCACTAATGAGCTTCTGCTTAATGAACCATCTAGACTTATTGTTAAGGGAATTAAGTAGGCGATAATTGTTTTGAATTTATGGGCCTTCATCTTAGATCTTATACTACGGGATACGCCTTACATGAGCTTTCCCCTCTGCCGAGGTATAAGATTTTTGAATCTAATGCGTTCATAAAAACTATTTGCGTAATCGATTTTAATCATTATGTGCATCGGTATAGCATCGAAAGGACGTCCGAAATGCTCCGTTAAAAATGCCGATTTGTGCTCTTATGTCCTGTAAAAACAAGTCCAACACGTCGAATCTTAAAAAAGATGGAATAACCTTTCATTTATGAGTATTTTTTTATTTAATTATTGTATATTTCTATTTAAATGTAATTTCGTAAAAGTCGACGATGTATCGAATAGCGGTGTACACGAGACAGATAATCGTAGAATATTCGATTGTGGCGTACACCCCGCGAGGCACGCATTCGTTGTTGTTAGATATAGAATTTTAGTCTTTATTTCCTATATAATAGATTCGAATTTTACTATGGCACTTAATTCTCGAAACATGGCGGAACTTTTTTATTACTTTTTGAGTGACGTGACAATCACTAGAATAACAATGTCGATAAAAATATTTTTTTTTCTTGGTATACTAATTTTATATTTTGTGATGTAAAAATATTGGATTGCTTTTACACTTTATACGACAGATCAAGCAAGGAGTATAAAGTGTGCATGTATGTACGTGATGTTTATTATTTACCCCACCGCAACTTGAAAGGCTGAACAGGTTATTTGGATGTTTGAAATATGGACTAGGGTATCGTTATAAAATCAAGATGTTCCCAGCCAGAGGGACACAAGTATTCCTTGTTTGAAGCGCAGTTCATTTATAGGGTTCCGTAATACTTGAGGAACGCTTATAGTTTCGCTCTGTCCGTCCGTCTGTCTGTCCGCGCTTCTACCGTTAGCCTAAGTATGAATATAAATGGATGAAATTTGGTACATTCATAAATCACAGATTAGTAATAGGTAGCTAGATCATAGATTGTGTATAGATCTCGGATTTATAATTTTAGTACCTGGGTGACTGTTTATTGTAATATGGTGGTGTTGAGGTGATAATCTACATAAACTTAAAAAGTAAAATGTGAACTGACAATTATTATTATTTACAATCGATTTCTGTGTAGATCAGGTGTTTGATCTCAAACATTAACTACATTTTTTTAAACATGTCTAAAAACAATAAAAAATAAAAAATTACTTATAAATATATAAACTTGAACATATAAAAAAAAACAAAAGTAAGGCACCGAGCAGGTTTCGAACCCGTAACACTCGTTTCTTGCCTTTGGCGTCTTAACCCGCTGGACCAAACGAACAGCGGCCTGCAGGACGAAATTAGCGACCATATTCTGCGTGGAAAGAAAAACGCATTAAAACACGAACACGCATTTTCCCAAACATAAGATTAATCTAGATCGATTGTGTACCCCCGAAAACCCCCATATACCAAATTTCAGCGAAATCGTTAGAGCCGTTTCCAAGATCACGGTTATATACATATAAATAAATATACAAGAATTGCTCGTTTAAACGTATAAGATATTCTAGGTGTGGCTGTCCATGCATGTGAAGTGGGGATGAACTATTTTTTCTTTCTATCCCATCGTTTGGGGTATCGTTTAATAGGTATTTTAAAATAAAGGCAAGGTATGAAACTTTTTTATAAAGTCAACCATTTTCGAGTAAATAGCATTTCTAAACTATAAGACTTAAAACTTAAAATTTTCTATGCTGATAGATTATGCTAATAACTCTTTAGGAAAAATATTTTGAACCAAATCAGACAGTAACTTTTGAAGTAATTTGAAAAAATATTACGCGTTTATAGTTACGGAACCCTCCTTAGACGTGTCCTGATATATTCTTGATTAGGTTAGGTTATTTTTTGCTTTGATGTTTGCAAAAAAGGAGAGTTGTATGTTTAGTGTTCATAATAATATCTACGTATGTGAGTATTAGCGTATGTATGTGCGTATGTGCAGTCTATAGTATACGTAGAAGCTATGGCGGTTTTAAAAAGCTTCACATAGATAAGTGGTAAATACAGCCTATAGGTACGCGTTAAGTTTGCAGTGAGTTATCAGTGCAAATGTCTAGAAAGCAATGACGCTTAGCTCGTGTTCACGTTTGACAATAAAGGTAAGCCAGTTTAACATTTGTAAATTGTACTGACGACTCACTGCAAACTTAACGTGAATAGACTGTATTTACTACTTAGGGGTTGTCCATTAATCACGTGATGCCTAAAGGGGGAGGGGGGGTCCGAAAAAAAACACCAAGTATCACCAAGGGGAGGAGGGGGTATAAGGAGACATCACGTGTATTAATTTTTGAATCTAGTCTATGCATACCGAAATTATTATTGGTTGTAGATTCGTAGTTTTGTTTAAATATTTACAAGACAAATGACTCGTATAGTTTTTAATTGCTTAAATTATTCGATTAAATTGTTTTTTAAGTTAAAGTTTTTCTTCAGACATGACCTGCTTACTATGTACAAAAAAATACACGTGATCTTAGGTGGGGGAGGGGGGGGGGGGGTAGTATAAAACCTCACCACGTATCACCAGGGGGAGGGGAGAAGTCTAAAAAGTTGTTAAAAATATCACGTGATTAATGGACGGCCCCTTATGTATGTGAAGTTTTCTATTGCTGCCATAACTTTTACGTGTAATAAAATATAATATGTTACCAATACAAATTCATATCGACAATATATCGATATAATTTGTATTGGTAACATCACTTAGCACGCCAGTGTATTAGTGCGTACGCTACACTGTTATATTAGCGCGAGTCTTATTTGTGTGAAATAAATAAGCTAGTGTTGCAGTTTTATAAATATGTGAGTTTGTAACGATTACAATATTTTTGTGAATGTGTGATTTTGTTTTCATTGTGGGAGTTACCCTCCCCGCACCAAAATTGGCAGAAAGTTTTGTTTGAAAATTTCCCCGCGTGCCTGATCCTGTAGTATATAATCTAAGGCCTTCATAAATTAAAACAGTTGCGAAGATATGGGTTAAAGTTAAGCCTGGGTTAAAATAATAAAATGTCATGCATTCTCTTTCACAAATACGGAGAACGAGAGAGATAACATAATTTTTAATCCAGGGTCAATTTTACCTCAATTCTCGTATTTAAAGTAGACTTTCATGTTACTTTGATTGGATTGAACGTGAAGCGACATGTTGCCATTAATGGATTTTATGACGTTTCGACCAATCAGAGCGCGTTTCACGTTGGTTTATCATTTATAAAACACCGTTTGAGAGTTTTAGCGTATCGGGACTTGATTGTAATTGCATTAATGCAGGTTGTATTTAGCAGAATTGCCCCTCAGATCTGCGTAAATAAGCCTAAGAAAGATGTACCTAGTGTAGGTCTTTCTCGCGATTTCGAAAAGGTTATTCCGCGGGAACCATCGTAGTCTATTTTATATCTGTGCCAGATTTTATCAAAATCGGTTAAATAATTTAATAGAGCCTATTCAAATAAAACAAACAAACAAATATTTCTTCTTTACAATAATGTACTAGTATCTCACTGTACTTTTTCGGCATAACATTAAGTAGCACAAGTACCATACCAAATTTCATCTAAATCCGTTTCGTAGTAATCATCCATGCATCCATCCATCCATCCTCACAAACTTTCCCATTTATAATTGTAGTAGGATTAGTACAGAAAATGTTTTGTGTTACCTCTACCAGACAACGGACATTTATTTAATATTTTTAAAAGATTTTTATTATATTATACACATATTTAATACACATCCATATACAGAAAACTTTTTTGTTGCCTGACGAGATTCGAACCCGCGACCTCCAGCTTGAGCGCCAATGCGCTAACCACTGAGCCATAGAGTGTTTGTTTGTTTAATACATCCAATAATATTTGGATTAGGCTTTAGTATAAGCTGGCTTACTGCGGGTAACGAAACACAACATTAATTAAAAACTGTTAATGACATCGAGCAAATATTCTGAGAATCTCAGAATATCAAAGAAAATCCAAAAAACATTTGTAGTAGTAGATTGTGTGATAACACAAACCATACAAATACTACTCAATACTAGCGGATCAGGTATTACGGCTCTATTTGATATGTCCTAGAATCTAGATTTATGAAAATTGTCCCTGACCTAAATATACAAGGACATTAAGCCGCGTCATTCATATAATTCTAAGAGAAACGAGTAGAAATCAACAGTCTCCCCATGCAGACTAATAACTGACCATAATAGAAACAGTTTCGTGATTACAGTGTATTTTCTACACTACGTCATTACGTGAGGCACGCGTGTAGGAGCGGTTTTTTTTATCAATTTCGACGTTTTCGTGGAGTTTTTTCGAGTTATAACTTTTAGCTGTTAGCTTTTAGAGATAACGTTATCTTTGAAGTATTTTTGGAATGTGAATATCGAATTGATCGCTCTTCATCTGTTAATAGTCTATATCTATTTTAACTAATATTATAAAGAAAACAACAACATCCGTGGTCTAGTGGTTAGAGCATTGGCTCTCGACTAGGAGGTCGTGGGTTTGATTCCCGCCAATGCGGGAATCAAACCCACGTTTTTTGTTTTTGTTGTTCCAATGAACAACAAAAACAAAAAATGTCGATTCCAAGTTTGGTCAGGAGTAAGGACAATGCAGGCTGATCACCTGATTGTCTGACAAGAAAGATGATCCATGTATCGGATGGGCAAGTAAAAAAGTCGGACCTGCGCCTGATCTCTCGTCAGTCGTGTCGGTAATTCGTCCCACTATATTATAAGAGTAAAAGAAGAGAGAGTGCTCTTGTATACTGCGCACACACTTTTGTACTATAAAAATTACTCCTGGCCTTGTTTCAATGAAACCGGCATTCAAAATGAAAAATGAAAATGTTTTTATGTTTGTTGGCTTTGAATAGGCTCCGAGACTAGGATCGGGGGCAACTTTTATTTACAATTAAACAATATTAAAGTGTCTGTTTGTAATTTAAAATTAACAGCTTTGCACTAAATATTACACAATTTATCTATATATATAAAAGGCAAAGTTAATTGACTGATGTATCAACTAACAGGCTACAAACTTGGTACTTGGGGGTTGAATTAAAAAATCCTTCCTGAATGTATACTAAGGAAGAATTTTTTTAAAATTCAATCCCCAATAGGGTAAAATAAGGTATGAAATTTTAAAATCTAATTTCACGCGGCGAAGCAGTGGCCATTTCATACTAGTATTATGATAATATATACGGTGCCTACTTCCTAGAAAACAAGTTTTTTAAATCTTTGTCTGTCTGTCTGTTTGTTTTGGCTAATATCTGAAACCACAGGAGTGATTTTGACCGGTCTTTCTGGCAGAAAACTGTTATTATAAGAAGTAACTTAGATAAGCTACTTTTATGTTAGAGTTCTGCTTAAAAAGTAGAGTTCCCCTTCCATTAATAGTTTTACGCAAACTAGTTGATGTATTATAATACATAATAACAATTGTATGTATTACACATTTACGGATATGTAAGTACATATCCGTAAATGTGTAATTCTGTTCTAAGAGCCACTTCGCTATAACTAATAAAAAGTGTAAAATGTGTATGGAAAAAAATCCTTATAATAGGTTATTAAAGCAATTGATAACGCTCACAGAATTGTCCAAACGTGATGCTTACCACCATGTAGACCATAGGGTTCATCATCTACATAAAGTAAAATCAATCGGTAATAAGAATATTCGTGTGATCATCTCTTGTGAAGGAACATGACGTTTTCACGCTTCGTTTACGGTTGAAAAGCTGTCGAATTATCACAAAACTGGAGTTTTATTGTATGCGTGGCTCGCGTGCCAACTAGAAATTGTTGCATATCATTACTGCTCTAGAAACTATCCCCAATCGATACTTTCTCGGTGTTTCATCCTTAGACTCTGTCCAGAAAGTGCGTAAGCCTGCGTAAACCTACGCACGTAGAGATTCTTATCTTATCGTTTCTTTTTGACGAAATTTTGTACGATACGCGCATAGCTAAAATAATACGCACGTAGCTTCTGGACGCAATGTATGGGGCCCTAGTACCTCGACTACGTGCGTAGACCTTACGTGCGTAAGAATACGCAGTTTCTGGACATAGTCTTACTTATATTATAAACGCGTAAGTATGTATGGATGTTTGTTACTCTTTCACGCACTACTAAACGGGTTTTGACGAAATTTGGTATGATAGTTGTTTACACTCGCCATTATACTTAGGCTACTTTTTATCGTAGCAAAATGTACGTAATTCTCGGAATTTCTTTTTACACGTACGAAGTCACAGGCAATGTCTAGTATGAACTATAGATGTTACAATAGGTCAATAAGAATCAATCTATTTTAGCAACTACTCGTATTTTTCCGCGATAAAAAGTGGCCTGCGTGTTCTCCGTGGTCTATAACTCTATATCTGTGCTAAATTTTATCAACATCGGTCCAGTAAGTTTTGGAGTCTATGCAATGCAAACAAACAAACGTTCCTCTTTATAATATTAAGTAAGCAAAATATATTAAAGACAACGCAAAAACACCAAAGTCTACCTTCTTGCTCTGACGGACATAGGCTACATATTAAAGTCGTACTAAGCCGTTAGTGTCAGGTATAATTTATACAAAAGTGAGAGCCTATCGGCTTAGTATAACTGATTATATCCAATTAATTTCTAGCCATGAATCGGTTTGATAACTTGTGTCACTTTCACTATAAACGTGAGGTGGATTAAGTTATTGCCTTGAATGTGGAAAATTTGAGTTATTTGTAGGTGTATCCGGGTGCAAATAATAGTCCGAGAGTTGATATCATGTAATACCTTAGAACAAGGCTCATCAAGGCTGAAGCTGCAAGGCGTTGTTGCACCTTAACGCAACGCACCAATAGGGCATCGTCGCAGCGTCGACGTCGAGTTTTTTCTGATAGATTTTTTTATGACATGCATTATTAATGCGTTGTGTCGTTAAATACGATATTTCATATGAACGACGGGATAATAGACGAAGAGGGAGGGTGGATATTGTGCTACGCAATGCGCTATCATCCTTTTGCATTGTGAAGTCGTGCGTCGACGAAACGCAGATGTGGTATAAGGGTGAGGCCACAACACTGCGTTGCAACGCCGCTATGCGGTGTCGTAGCCTGGCCCTAACGTGCGTTAATCCGCTGCGACGCGACGACGCACGCAACTCAACTCACTTTAACGGGGTCTCAGCCTCATTGATAAGGTCCCTAACTTTTCATGTATCTTCAGAAAAGACAGAAAACAGTGAGGGCATTAAAACATGTCATGTAATGATATCACTATAAGGTTTGGCAAAAATAATGATACTCGTATCCGTAAGTAATATTCCCGAGGAAATTAGCACACATTATCACTTTCTTTACGAGTCTGATGAAGCAAAAAATAATGTATGTACTAAAAAACATTAGTAATTTGGGCTACCACCGCCTCGTCAGTCATCGGCTGTCATCAAAAGGTTTTTATCAACTTCCCCATAAAAAAGGTTACATTGTTTTTTGGCGCACAAAAATGTAAATTGCAATATGTCATCTCTTTTCCCCTCATGCGAATGCGTATGTGCATCCTTGTCAAACTCTCGGCTCGTGGGAACGCAGTGCGCTCTTTCGTGGAAAGCATGCGTACGATTCATCAAATTGCCTCCGCGCAGACAGATCAATTTTAGATAATATTGTGCAATACAATTTCTCTTAAGCGACCGTTAAGTAAAATTAAGCGTGTATCATCTTTATCAAAAAGTTCAAGATGAAATATGTTACTGGAAGTGGAAGGTAGTATTGGGGATAAAATCTTTACAGCGTTGTATGAATTATTATTGATTCATAGTATTGAATACAGATGTAGTGTATTGAATATTTATGATATCTTGAGAAAAATACTTCTGAAATACTTTATGTAGAAAGGTTTGGAAGAAAGTGTGTTTGTTATACCATCTTTATTTAAAAGTGGGAGAGCAGGATCGGATAAATACTACGGCCTTACAGAAACGCGGCATGAAATACCGCTTGCATTGTGTTTCAACGAGTGAGTGAGGTTACTAGGGATTGGGTTAATTTTTTACAATTTCTATACACAATTTTCATTATTTTGAAGTTGGTACCAGCCTATCCTGTAAACAATATCCTGATAACAATATTTTATAGAAGTCACATTAGGTTTGGCTTAAGATTAGTTCGTATATTAGACCATATTTCAGTTCACGAACAAAGTTACCCGCTAATAACTAGTCAGGGCCTCTAGTCAAGATGCATTCGATAATTTCGACGGCGAACTTCGAAATCAAGAATGTATGGGATTTGACATAAGTCATCGTTAAGTGACATGTCGCTTGCGATGCGTTATGTCAAATCCCATACATTTCGTTTTCGAACTTCGTCGTCGTAATTATGGAATGCATCTTGACTAGAGGCCCAGGAACTAAATCCGCGAATCGGCTCTGGATTAAACGACTGTCATCAACGCCGATAGGTACAGCCTCAGATCGATCACGGCTCCCATTAATATCCGTCTTAAGTAGCCTTCATCTAAAATCCTACATTAATATACTTTAAACGAGACAATCTTGTGTATATATAATTGTAATCTCGGAAACGGCTGCAAGTATTTACATGAAATGTTACTACACTGTATGCAGGGAGTTTTGGGGAGAAAAATCGGTCTAGCTAGGCTTTATCCTTGTTAGACTGCGCATTTTAAGTTATTATTTTTAGTGTTACTGTCGTGCAACTATAAATCAATAATTTCGACTCGAATAATATCAGTCCAATTGACAGTTTGCTTAATTTTTGCGTTGTTCAGAAGTTCGGAATGTGGTTGGTTCGAACCCCGGTAAAATCTTTTGGTGATTCTTTTTTTTTTATCTACTAGAGCTCTAAGCACAGCTCGGTTACGTAGGTACTAAAAATTTAAGTAAAAATGCAGCAATTCGCGTCGCAGTTTTTCGCGCGCGGGTTTATGTACTTTGGCTGCGGGCCCAAGGGAAATAATACCTCCTCAAACCGATTTCAGTGGCGGTAGCTGGTTTCGTTAAAGCCAGTTCGGCTACACAGGGTTTATTTTAAAGTGCCCAAATGAGTATGCAGTATACAAAATCACTCTTTTCTTTTACTCTCGTAACCCAGTGAAATGGATAACTGATAGGATGAATGGCGAGAGATCTGGCGCAGGACCGAATTTTTACATCATCCGACGCATAGATCATTTTTCTTGTCAGGTAATCAAGTCATTAATTAAGCACTGTCCTAATCAAACTCGAAAACAACATTTTACATTTTTCCAACGCGGAAATCAAACCCACGACTTCCGGAGTGGAGAGCTAAACTATAAACCAATGGACCACAGAGGCGTCGACCTAGGTAAAGTACAGTATTGAACTGGTACATTTTATCGTTGTCTAACTTCGTCGTTTTTACACTGTTATCTATACAAATATAATGAAGAGGAAAGGATTGTTTCTTTGTTTGCATCGAATAGGCTCCGAAACTACTGGACCGATTTTGATGAAATTTGGCACAAATATAGAGGAGACTATGGGGGTATCTACGGTTTCCACGAGATCCCCCTTTGCGCGCACGAAGTCGCGGGCAACATCTAGTTTTATATAAGTCCCCACATATGAAAACTACTAGAAAATGCATTAAATTATCCAGTGTTAAGTTTACTTTAAGCGTAAATATGACACCTTATGATATGTATGTTAATAATATGTAAACTACTGAATCCAGAAAAAATATAATTACAGAGGAATAACGACAAATTTCCATTTTATTGTAACTTTCATGAAAAGAATATTTTAAATAAGTAACTTCTCATTCCCACCACCGTGCACCGCCACCAAAATTAGTATTAAGCTCTTGTTAGCCGTCAATAACCATTACATGACCTAAATTGTAAGCTCAAAATGGTCCAGTAAGAAAAAAATATCGGAACCTTTTGTAAAAGTCAAAAAACATACAATTTACGTAGCGGTATATATTTAGTGCCTTATTTAGTGCAATCATCCAATTTCGTAAGCGCGGGGAAACAATCACCTACAATTATGTTAGCTTAGCAAACACGATATTCTCAGAAACAGCATACCGTGAGTACAAGGGCTCTAAATAGGTTTACAAAATTATAATGGAAAATGTATTTTTTTAATCAAAATTGATAAATTGTTTTCATCAATGTTTGATGCAGGTATGTTTTTGTTTGAAGACAAATAGCATGTAATTAATCTCAGCTTTACTATAAACTGTTTAAATGAAGGCGTGGGTTAGTAACTCTTAAGATAATTATGGAAATTAACAACATAAAAATAAGGAAATTAACAACGAAGCTTAAATGTTAAAATAGTCATACAAAAGACATCAACGCGCGCAAAACTTGTGCAAGCAGATTCTGAAATGTCATTATAAAAATTTGAAATTGTTCAACTCTATATATTTCTACGCATGTATAAAAAGTGCAATAAAACTTAATGTAAATTATTTAGTTTTCATAGATTAGACCTTTTTTTGTTAAGTTTTGATATCGAAAAGAATTTTTAAATTGAAAAAAGAAAATATATTGCCCAAATTAACTCTACCTTATAGTTTTTCAGAATTCATATTACATATATGTATGCTTTTGGTGCTGATAGTGATGATGATTGTTACAGACGCGGGCCGGGGAGCTATGGCCTACGGAGCGACCGGACGGCATGCCTGTGATACAGTCCCTGGAGGTGATGTGCGGGAAGGACCACATGGATGTCCATCTCACATTCTCTCATCCATTTGAAGGCATCGTGTCGTCTAAAGGTGAGATATTGTATATTGTGATCCCATCGCTGCCACCAAAAATTCTAGAAATTTTTCACCCCTGTTTTAACGTAGGATGATAATCCAATGTTTATACGCAAACCCCCTTACTAATAAACGCTGTATAAGCTTTGAATATTTACATACAGTGTTTTGTTCACGTCACACAAGTGACAGTTTTAATTCGATTGAAGAAGACAAAACACTGTTTAACTATTCAAGGCTTTTACAGCGTCTATTAGTAAGGGGGTTAAACTATAGCCTATGTTAAAACAACGTTTTACATTACTTACTCAAGTAAGACGCTAAGAAATACGTAGTTACTTAAAGTATACGTGAGATAAGTATAATCTTCATTTGTTATCTACTCCAAAGCCAGGCCTTTTAAAATTATTGTTGCGCCGTTTTAGTGCAAAGAGTTTTATAGATTTGTATTCCATATTTAAAGGGAATAATTTTTATATATTATAGAGTGTCAAATTGTATTAGTTTTGAAGTTTCAACAAATCTTTCGAGTCGACCGGTTGTTTCTTTAGGGATAGAGTACACAAAACAATCAAATAATTTAGATTATTTATTCAGTTCTTTGATTTTTTTAGTATACTGTGCTAGTAAGTTCAAACGTTACTAGAGTCGCTTGTTCGTAACTAAGCAATGTACTAACAGGTTGAGACGTAACTAGATTCATCAAAATATTTCCAGAGCGTACGCACCATCATCTCACACCGGTACTAATACAGTTTCCGTACGTTGTAATTGTGAGTGAAATCGCAATTAGACGATATAATTAGTGGCGCTCTGATACCCGGGCCCGGCCATTATAAATTGTTATTGGTCTTACATGGTTTTAACGTTTTCAGAGAAAGTAGGTAAGGGCTGACCTTAAAAAATTGTAAAATAATAAAAATAGCAATACGAATTATATACAATTTTCAAATGAAACCTTGATTTTTTGTTTTAGATAGAAGAACCTCAAAAATTATAAAATAAAAAAAAATTAGCTATCGTAGAATAATAAAATTGTAAGCTACTAAGATTTACGATATTATTTGCTGTCTTAAGTTTTTTACGAGAAAACGAATGGAAAGTTTAATTGGTGAGTTTCGTCACCACATGACAAGTGCTTTAAGATTAGATACAGTATAAGTTATAATAGTATCTGTTAAAGTTATGTTTATGCTTAAAATCGTAAAGTGTAGACTCTAGCTCTAAACTAAATAATTATTATTACTTTTCTCAAAATTATAAAATCTATAATAATTAATAAAAATAATATTTTTAAACTTTCACACCACGTACATCTGGCCTCGTGCTAAGTATCCAAAGAACTTGTGTTACGGGAACCAGACTACGGGGAGTATATTTACCTAATACTTTTATATTATACATAATATATGTCAGATTTTTATTATAATATTACAAACATATTTAACATAAAGTTAACATTGAAATAAATCATGGTCATGGATGTGCTTAACTTGACAATGATCCAGGAACATTGAAAACTTTTTGGTCCCTGAGCCGGATTCGAACCCGCGACTTCCAGCTAGATCACATCGCGCTCAACAACTGAGCAACAGAGGTCATCATAATTATTATATTTTTATTTTAATCATCATCTAGAAGTTCTAGCAAACAATACCTACTTGTAGCATGATTTGTATGCAGTATGTTGTAGCTCATTTGTCAACTGTTTAAAAGCCAAGTCCGTGTTTCCAGTAGACGTTCAATTCAAATTTATGGACAAGTCCACAACTATCATTTATTACCACGCTGGCTGTTATACGCACGCTATAACAAGCTGTTTGGACATTGTCTACTAAATGTCTATAGGTCTAATGCTTGTAGGTACATACATTTAATGCTACAAGTCTGTTTAATTTCTAGATTCCTAGTAGGTATTTGTCTCTGGAAATCTAAAAGAATATCTTATGTTAGCGTATCCCCATAGAAAAATGTCTTAAAATGTCTACAGGTCTCAATACTTGTACATTTCTCGCTGCATGTCAGTTTAATTTTTAGATTTCTAGTAGGTATTTGTGTCTGGAAATCTAAAAGAATATCTCATGTTAGAGTATCCCTATAGAAAAATGTTTTGAAATGCTGGTCTAAATGTATTTTACCTGTATAATATCTTAGATGTCTATAGCTAAGTATATACTTACAGGTCAGCACGGCGACCCTCGCTGCGTGTATGTGCCGCCGTCGACGGGACAGACGTACTTCTCCTTCCGCATCGCCTACGCCAAGTGCGGAACCAAGCCTGGTAAGTTGACGATTGACGTGGTAAGTGATTACCACAAGACAACAATTTGTGATGATCAAATAGATATTATGATCTTGATCGTGTCATATTGTTTTGACATTGGAAATGTCTTTTCGTTCGCTCCAGTGTAGGCTCCGATTTTACGAAAAAGTGCGATCCCCTTATATCAGGAGAGTTGTGAAGTTATGATATTTAAAAAAGGCTCAAAAGACGAGTATTAATGTGAGCTGTAAGGTGCAAAAAGAATTCGCGAAAAAAGTTATGGCCGAAATATGTATAAAGTTGAAGTTTCATTTAAGCTTTTTCAACGCCTATAAATTCCTCAAACATTTTGTTTCATTTACTTTTCAAACTTGATACTGTCGTGCATACGTGCCGGCTCTGTAAACAATGGGTACAATATGTGGGTAACACGAGCTCTGCTAACACTTTTACCCATAACACGATTCGTGACTAAATGGATTTTCTAATACTTCACAACTTCCCTACTCGGTCTAAGTGTAAACAAACATTTTCTATATCGGGAAATAGATTTTTTCAGTGTTAATTTTAAATTTCGTCTACTTTATCTTTACTAGTCATCACTTATGGTCTGTTTCAATAACCTATCCACTATTTGTTAAAAAAGTCGTCATTCAATCATTTGCCGGTTTTTTGCGATACAAATTTGACGTTTTTAACAAATAGTTATTAGTGGATAGGTTATTGAAACGGGCCGTTAGTGGTCAAAATTCGATTTTAATTATTAAAATGTTTAAGTTAATTAGGGTTTCTTTGTGAAAGGCTACCTCTTAGATAAGCAATAAAATTACGAGTACCTACCTACGTAAATGTTGTCTATAGAATGTGAAAGAAAGATTGACAAACGTGTGAAAAAAATGAGTCAAACCAACACCTACTGTTATTATACAAATGCATGGTAGTGTATTTTTATTAATTGAATGTATTTTTAACTTTAAGCATAATAAAAAAAAATAATATTGCAGTTTACTCCTCCTCTAGGCGCCATATAAACATTAACTGTGCCTATTTTTATACTCCCCTGTTCGCATGATTTTTGTAAAACGGAGTACAAAGTTATTGATTCACGTACACGTACCAAAATTTATTCTGTTCAGATACAAACGTAAACACGTAGATCAAATCCGTTTCATCCGATCACATTCAAATCAAAATCAAATCAAATCAAATCACATTTATTTCAGGCAAAAAACCCATAAAAATAAAAATACATATTCTTTAAGTTAAATAAAATAACAAAAGATCATTGAAAATATTCGGATAACATAGTATAAACATTCAGATAAAAAAGTTAAAAGATAAAAAATAGACACATAAAATTAACATTTCAAATAAAATAAATCAGCCTTTTTTGTTTTTGTCGCGATGTACCGTCAGCCAGTATGTTAGAATCGGGTTTTCCAGACACCCGGCACACACACTGAGGATCTCGTGCCCTAATAATGGCGAAGTAATCGGGGACTCTGGCGTCGGCAAACATGCCCGATGCACTGCAGTACTTTGGCAGTTTCATCAGAATGCGGTATGCATTATTGTACTGCACCCTGATACTGCTCCTCACGGTTTTAGAGCAGTTGACCCAAAGCTGACACGTGTAGAAGCATTGACAGTATGCCCTAAATAGTGTCAGCCTTGCTTCAACGCTACACCGTGCAAACCGGCGCGCGAGCATATTACACCGAACAGCCAATGCTCGTCTTTCGCGGACTATGTCTTCATTGTCAGAAAGATCCTCAGTCAAGATGTGTCCCAAGTATCTGAAACGCTCAACTCTTTCTACTACTTGACCATCCAAATAAACCGACGGGACCCTCTCCGGGCCTTTGTCAGCCCGAAACACCATCATCTGCGTTTTTGCGACATTGTATTTGAGACCATGCTTACTAGCATAGGTCTCACAAATGCCGAGTAGCCGCCTTAAGCCTCTGATTGAGGGACTCAGAAGAACCATATCGTCGGCGTAGCTTAGGTTGTTAATGCATGTCGCACCTACGTGACAACCTACTCTTGTGCTTCTGAGTTCCTCAATCAGATCATTGACGTACAGGCTAAACAGGTCCGGAGAGGTGAGCCCTCCTTGGCGCACCCCACACTCTAATCTAAAATCATTAGAGATGGCGTCGCCCCATTTCACAAAATTGGTTTGGTTCTCGTACCAGAATCTCAACAGATCCACAGTTTTATTAGGTACATTAGATTCGTAGAGCTTTCGCCAAAGTAAGTTGTAATTTACCAGGTCGAAAGCTCGGCTGAGATCTAAGAAGCATGTATATATACATGTATTTCTTTTTGTATAGTATAAGACCGTCGATTTAAGCGCAAAGATAGCCGAATCCGTTGAGAGACCAGGACGAAAACCAAACTGTGCATCATCAATCTTAATATTATTGTTTATGTCAGGGTAAATTAATGTTTCTAAAACTTTTCCTATAACAGATCCTAGGGAAATAGGTCTATAATTTTTAGGGTTAGAGAGATCACCAGTTCTATTTTTTGGCACGGGAACCACCATAGTCTTCATTAAATTTTTCGGCAAATAACCTATGTTGACGCAGATTGTAAAGAGATCTGCCAACATAGGAGTCACATAATCACTAGCGAATAAAATGTGTTCTAAACTAAGCCCATCATAGTCAGATGCCTTACCTTTTTTCATTTTTAATATGACTTTAGTTATGTCCTCAGGAGAGAAGCCAGAATAAATAGTAGTTCCAACTTTGTCCCCAGTGGCAGTGGCAGTATTGGTAGATACGGGCAACGGATGCACTTTAAAATGATGTGCAAATAGTTCGGCAATCTGTGTTTGATCCTGAACATCGTTGATACTCACCGGTAAACCTTGCTTAAGATTGAGGCGCTTTGTCGCCTTCCAAAATTTGGAAAAGTTACCTTCCGACTGATGTGTGGCTATTATATCCATCTTTATTTGCTCTTCATTATTTTGGCACCATTTCAATTTGTTCCTAAAAATCCTTCTATTATTCACCATATTATTATAGAGACTACCGGATTTAGGCTTCCCGTTCCAAAGCCAACAATTAAAATCAAATCTAGCCTTTTGGTGACATTCACGGACATGATGATTCCACCCTATAATCTTTTTACCCCTAGCAGGTACATCGCGACATATACTTTGTATTGCGGCATCTTGTAAATTTTTAATTAAATTATTATAAAATTCGTCTAACACAACAACATGTTTCTTACAAATAAAGTAATTTAAAATATCACATTTTGTACAATTTAAAACCTGACTAGATCGCAAATTCAATTTAATTAAATTATCACAGCATAACTTCTTATACAGATTAATTTCATCAATAGATCTGTTACCCCAGTAGACACCAGATAGTGGGTTATTTACTTTAGTAAAACTATGTTTCCTTTGTATTTTAAATAACTTACACATAATTAGGAGGGGAAAGTGGTCAGACCAGTACACCTCATAGTTGATAGAAGCTGATGTTACCGTCGCTTGCGCGGCAGCCGTCACGATACAGTGGTCTAACCAACGCTTCGCCCCACTACCATCATTAATGTGCGTAAAAGAATCTGCGGGCAGCAGCTCAGCATCGATACAAGTGAGAGAGTGGTCCGCACAAAAAGCGAATAACTCATGTCCAAACCTGGAGTTTCCATGAGCGTTAAAATCACCCAGTACAAAGACTGCTTCAATGTCATTGTCACTGATGACTGCTTCGATGCCTCCTAAGCAACTTATGAAGTCCGACAGGCTCTCCTCGGTACCTTCGTCATACGGTAAATAGGCACTCATCACGAGTAAGTTCCGGCCATCTAACTTGATCAGTATGGCTGCCAATCTATCACTGACGCAGTCTATAATAGAAACGTTGGGGAACAGTGATTTACGCCACATCAGCGCGACACCTCCATATGGTCGACCTGTCAAAATACCTATCGACGTATCCACTGCAGATTTTGCGTAACTACCGAAGTTTTTGTTAAGCTTACTTATAAACCCCAAATCGTGGGGAAGGAGCCACGTCTCTTGCAGAGCAAGAATGTCTACCAGCTCAGTCAATGTGCGTATTTGTTCAGCCGAGCGCTTGGCGGATCGGCAGTTAAAAGTACCTAATGTTATGTCTGTACTACCCATAATATTATATGTGTAAGTAATGCTTAAGTCATTATAGTGCACTTTTGATTTTTTGATAAACAGTATGGTCATATTTTAATACAAACTTTTCACCCTCAGATAATGAATTTTCATAAAACCTGAAACACGTATTTAATTAAATGTATTAAATTTCATGAATCAAAATTTTCATCGAAATCGCAACAGATTAAAAGATTTACCATACAAACTTTTAACCCCTATTTCGACCCTTAAAACGTGGAAATTTTCAAAATCCTTTCCTAGTGTTTGTCTAAGTTATGAATTAAATATACTGTGCAAATTTCACGTATCTACCATGCGCCTCCTTTAAGAAAGAAGCTATAAATGATCGTCCAGCATCTTTAAGATTAATAAATCTTAAATTAATATAGAATATGTTATAGGTACATAATTTTTTAAGCTACAGAAAAACGAACCTTATGGCAAAGTCGTCCCGAATAAAGCAATTAGTAAATTGATTATATTCAACAGAAATACCTCGTGCAGTAAATAGCACCAAGTGCCCTGACTGATATTTTTATGGCATACCTTATTCAATTACGTTTTATATATTATGTCCGTAATTATTGGCTGTTTGTGGCGATTTACTTAGAATACCTTGAATCGCGCCGGTAAGGGTGAGTTCACATCGAGACGACGCGGCCCGCACTTTTAATAGCGATAAACTAAAACGATAGCAGCGCTGCATATTATTTATAACAGCATCTTTCAGCATCGTCTCGTGGCGTCTCGGTATGAACTGACCCTAAGAGCCATAGCACACGGCGTATTTTAAACGCGCGGAGGACGCGCGTTTTAAGAACGCGCGCTTACGGCGCCGTAAATTCTGCTTATTTTATATAGAAATTCATTCGAATAGCGTTTAAAACGCGTATATAAGCATCTACTGCGCGTCTTCTGCGCGTTCAAATACGTTGTGTGCTATGGCTCTAAGGAACGTCGGTGACATTATTACAAAGTGAATACAGTTTTTTAATCTATTCCCAGTTTCGTCCGATAGTGAGGAGTAACGGACGTGAGATCCGCTCCTTCTGTGAATGCTGTTCGCGCATTGTTTCTCAGAATTTCCCGCTTCACATCCCATATGCCATAAGGCTCTCTTTCTCGTAGCACTCCGACATCACGACGCCAACTCTCAATACTAACTCGAACGCATTTCCTTCTATTTGCGACTTTAGACGTTCGTCTAAATCATTTACGACGTGCATAATGCAAAATATTCTTTATGGCGCAGTTAATAAAGATTAGATTAAAGTGTCGAGCGATGAGATATGAGCTCGATGTCTCGACGAATGGACGTTTAAAAAGAATAGCACTCACATGATCGTTAGGATTAATTTCGCTTGCGCGGCCCGTCGGTTCTGGTTCGATCCGCGTTCTTTGAGCGACTTCTAGTTTTTGCTTAAGTTCATCCACGTTATAGTACACACCATATTAAGGATTTGAAAATTAAAAGTTCTTGTTTTAAATCTTTAGCACTCATCGGTATGTGCCGGCAAAAAGGTTGTTTGCTTTCTTAGAAACGTAAAGTGGACAAATATATTTTTTTGTTCATTTAGACTAAAGTATTCACATGAGAGAACCAGACTACAACTATGCTTAAACGGCTTTTAGAATGTTTTGAACGTGATTTAATATGTGTATTTTAAAATACTATATTTAAATCGTAACGATTATGTCGTATCTATAACGTAATCAAGGTTGATAGCGTCGCGACTTGGTATAAACTGACGCTTATACCTCGATTTACAGTCGATAACAATGGCGATGATTAATTTTATTTCACTCCTCAGACCTAAACGGCCAGTTCTACGAGAACACAGTGGTCGTGCAGTACGACAAAGACCTGCTGGAAGTATGGGACGAAGCGAAGCGGCTGCGATGCGAGTGGTTCAACGACTACGAGAAAACGGCGTCTAAACCGCCCATGGTGATCGCTGATTTGGACGTCGTGCAGTTGGATTTCAGAGGTATTATAATACTAGAAACTCATAGCGATGTAGCCTTAATACATAGGTACATATAATATGTATACACGGGCGGTAAAACTACATAATTCGGCTCACACCGTTGTTACATTGTTATGATAAAACGTTAGGCATGTAGGGAGCTTAATAAGCCAAGAGAATTTTTGACAAATATATTGATGAAAGCGTTGCGATTTTTGTCACGTCTTTCCGCAAAAGGCAACATACATAGATTTTTTTTATTGGATTTTCGAAAAGTATATATAAGCTGAGAAAAAAATAATTGCATTGACATATCTACGATGAACCGTTGACGAAATACAGTCATCACATAAGTAAGATCGTTAACTTAAGTAAATAACATGAGGATTTGAATGATAGTTATAATTTTTCAATTGTAGCATAAAAAATATTATATCGTCGTGTTTTTAGTCCTTTTTTGTAAGTTTGTTACTTATTAATTTAGCAACTGATTACTGTATTTTTTTGCATTTTTCGGTTCATATTTATGTTGCCTTTCGGAAAATATAAGAATATTGCTCGCTTAAAACAACAGTATGTTACCTACTGTGCGTTTGTGGCTGGCGTTTCCTCGCTACTCTACCTAACATTTGATCTCCCGTCTTTCAGGTGACAACGTGGACTGCTGGATGGAGATCCAGGCGGGCAAGGGGCCGTGGGCGCCACCAGTCTCCGGCATCGTGCCCCTTGGCTCCACCCTCACGCTGGTCGTCGCCATCAACGACTACCGAGGTAACGAGCTCAGATATCCTCTGATGGAAAGCGATTACCATTACTGTCACATCGCTTAACGCAGTATACCTAGGTCGTAGGTCCGATCCTCGTGTTTAAAATATTTAAATTGCAGTCATGCTGGCGCACTCGCACACATCATAACACTGAGACAGGAGCCAGACTGCATTTTGAATATTTTAATAACGACAAATAGGCGAGATTTTCACGTTGTTGTAAAAATATATTTACCAGCCTTACTAATTTTAATTGACTACATAGTAGGTAAAATTATTGTTCGAGGTTCATTTTAACACGCGGCAGAAGTGAAACTTCAGTAATCATTTCAAATCCAAAAACACTATCAACGTGCCTTAATAATTAGATCACTTCCACTTCAAAAAGAATAGAAAAATTAAAATTTGTACAACAAGCACCATCTGCGTATTGAACCGTACTTTGGAACGTTAATTTGTTATGAAAGAAGTATTAGCTTCCGACAGATGGCGTTATATAGATGGAGCTATATTCTAAATCGTATCGTGACGTGACGCGAACTTGAAATTTTACTCTCAAACGCTGCTAAAAATGAAATTTCACTTAAAAAAATAGAAATTTACAAATTTTAATATTTAAATTAAACAAAAGAACAATTAAAAATTCAATGAGATCAAATAATTCACTTTCTAGTTCAAATGTAAAATAGTTTTTAATTTCAATAAAATCTCAGTAAATTTCACTTTCCAGTTCAAACAAAAACATTCACATGTTAAAACAAAATGTTATTCTCTATTCATAGGAAAAATTTCACAGAAATGACAAAATAGGCATGGGAGTGACAGAAAAATTAATAACTGTCCAAATAATAAATAATAATTACCTAAAAATAATAGGTTGGGGAAAAAGAAATCTATTATTTTTCGGTAGATGGCTGTAGTGATCGACATCAGCTCGTAAAGTATATATTCTATCGGACCTTTTCAAAATTATGCTCGTTGTCAAGGTGACATTTTACACTAAAGAAAATAGTTTGCTTTTTTTTATTGGTCCATTAAGTTGCGAGTTACAGGATGTTAAAACTGGAAGACAACAAACAGAAAATTTGTTACATTTTCGTTTTTTTTTAGAAATACGATAATGCTATCCAGGCGGCTGAAATTGTGAATAATATTTATTGTGCTGATACTGTAATAGCTTTATAACAAGAAAAAGCAGAGAAGACAACTTCAATTAAAAAACAATATTGTAGAAAATAATAACACAATTTAAATCAGTAATATGATTTCAAAGTATTTAAAACACAACAAGATTTTAATAAAGTAAACACTTTTTGATTTAAAAATAATAATTTATATAATTCATTTTTGTGGAAACAATGACGACTTTCACAAGTTGAAATATAGCAGGAAAAGACGAAATTCCTTACACTAAATAATTGCCTAAAAGTGAAACAAGTTGTCGTCGCCGTGCCTCTAACAGGGCAATAATAGCGCAAACACACGGTAACGGTACAAAGAATTGTAAAAAGTAAACTGGACAAATGCGTACGAATGAGTTTGCTTAACGGATCGTACGTCTCGTCTAGGGCTGGCGACTCATAGAAAATCTATTCTAAAGTAATAGTTATAAGGGTGAAGTCGATGATGATTCTTTAAGGGGCTGTAGTTCCCATTGTTTCTCATATTTTCGTCTCTGAAATTTTTAGACGGAAACATTTATTTTGTAAGATTTTGGACTTTTCAGATTTTTACAAAGAATGGTTTTTTAACTCTTGAGCATTTTTTCGAAATTTGTGCTTTCAATTAAAATATAATTTAAAAACAAGTAAACAGCTGACCTGCTTATTTATTATTCTTAATACTATAATTTCCCCTAACTGTGAAAACTAAGTCGTAAGTATATCTGAAATGCCAATAATTTCCAATAAACTTTTGAAAATTTATCGTTTGCCCCACTTACTTAGTTTAGAGTAACAGTATCTATATATTCTCCCGGGATTTCCTTTTGCATCTCATAATGACATCTGGTAAGTTATTAAAGAAAGAATTGTCTACTTTATCATAATGTCCTTGTGGCAACCCTAATAGACAAGTGCAGAAGGACGCGAAACGGGCATCAAACTCGTACCAAGATTAAGGTCAATATTTATAATCGGATGTTTTACTAAATGTTTCTCAATTATATGTCGCACTTTCTGATTTGAGTTTGGCATTCTACTCTGGAGGTCGTGAGTTCGATTCCCGCGTTGAATCAACAGAAATGTAGTTTTTAAGTCTGGTTAGGACAATGCAGGCTCATCACCTGATTATATTATCTGACAAGAAAGATGATCTATGCGCATGTCAAAAGTCGGTCCTGCGCCTGTGTCTCTCGCCAGTCATGGTTGTTATCCGTCCCACTGTTACGAGAGTAAAGGATGAGATTAGAGATAGAGGTACTATAAAATAACTCCTGCGTAGCTGGACTGGTTTCATTGAAACTTAATTGGTGTGGGAGATATATTTTTTTATTTGATCAACTTTTACATTAATAATAATAGATGTCATGCCATTTTTTATAGGCATTACTTGTATTTAACGGCTTTCTTGTAGTTTTTTATGAATCCAAATTGCTTCGGATATCCATTATGTATTTCCTAAAATGCGTACGTATATTTCTATTTTTTAAGGTTTTTTTATGGAACTAAAGAGCGTAAAGGATGTCCGTTTAGTATTTCATAAAATGCGTATATTTTAAAAAATAGAAAAGGAAATTTTTGGAAAGGAGATGTTGTAGAGCTACATTAGTGTGGATCTTTAGCAATTGCGGAGATGATTACATGTATAATATTGAGTTTAATTGCATTACCTACACATAACTCAGAAAAAATTAAGTACTTAATAAATGTAAAAAACATTTTATTACAATTTACATATTATGGATATACAGTTTAGGAATTGGATACTTCTAAAAAAATCAAAAAGTTTTATATTTTTTTTGCTAAATTAGTAAAAAAACCTACATCATTAATTTATTTACATCATATTATACCTACTTACAAAAAAAAATATAAACGCACAAATGCAATAAAAAAACAGTCATCATCTAGCCTATTACTTATATTTAAAAGAACTTACTATTCATCTAAAATCTAGCCTATTACTCATATTTAAGAGTACTTACCTACTATTAATTTATGTAATAATAAAATCAGTCATCTAGAGTAATTATTATTCATTTATGCAATAAAAATCAGTAATCTAGCCTAATACACATAATTATGAGTACTTTCTATTCACTTATGTAATAAAAATATTCAGTCGTCTAGCCTATTGTTCGTGCTGCCCTCTGCAGCTCTGTACTGTCGCTTAAACGTTTCACATCAAAACTTCACTCTTACACTTGTCACTTTTATAGAGCATTATTCACGTAAATCTCGCTATTGTGTGTTACCGGAAAATTTGTTATTACCATAACAATCTCTCTGTCTGTTCCCACACAATTAAAACTATTCGACGTATCGAAGGCAAACGTGAGAACGAAGAGAATTAATCGCTGCACTACACTTTTGGCATGCTAATTTGTAGATAATAATGATAAGTTCTTTCTTTGCACAATTACAGAAATAAAAATAGTACGCTATATAGCTGGATAAAAACGTTCAAAATGGCGATCTAATACCGCTTAATGCGGTTTCTTCCAGACAACCATTGCAGCAGTAAATAAAAAATTTATAAGTACTAGGCATACAACTGGATACTTATACTACCACATATTAGTATAGGGGTGTTATAATGTGTAAAAAAAAAAAATACTCATTTAAATTTCAAGTACTTACGTATACTTGTACCAATAAAACTATGGTTAAATTCACAAAACATTATGCTCTATAATGAATTATTTAATTGGACTAATCTTTATACTCTACAGACCTTACACAGTAATATTATATTCAAGACAATCAAAAAAATCAAAATCGAAATCATTTTTTTTTTAATTTAAAGTTCGTATTATCATACTCTTTTTGAACGTCGATATACATGATGACTACCAATAGTATTTTAAATATCATTATATTTTAATAATTAGGTAACTGTTATTTTATGGTAATAAATTCGTATTCAACTAGATACAACAATATGAATTTGTATGTTATAACTTATAAGTTATAACGTACAAAAACTACAATGTGTATATAACGTAGACACATGGTGTACGCAGATTTTCGAGCACGTCTGCTTACTTTCCTAATGTAATATTTATCTTGTTTACGTCCGAGTGCGTTTCTAGTCGGCTCACGGATTTTATTTTAATTGCATTTCTCATAACGGTACGGTAAGTGTTTTGCCTCTTTAGCGTTGTGGTTTAAATGTGTTTGCAAACCGCAATGTTTTGTGTTAAGTTGCAAAAAGCTGTAAACAATGATTTCAATTTCATTAAGCAGTGGTTTGGTGGTAACAGTTAATAGTCCCCTGGGTAATGCTGTAGAGATATAGATGACATATTGATAAAATGAAACATCGAGCTAGTCATTAAATAAATAGAAAAAGATAATGATATAATGTCACACAGTATTTGAAGAAGGTGACTGGCAGCGGATGGATGAGGGCTGCCCAAGATTGGGGTGGTTGGCGCTCATTGGGGGAGGCCTGTCAGTTGTCACTCATGAGTCATGACACTTCTCAAGCTTAAACCTATGAAGCCGTTTACATACGTTCGAAAAACAACATCGCCTTCCCTCTTTCGGTAGTCGGGTAAAAAAATTATGACAATTAAAATTCAAATACTTATTAGACATTCATAATAATATACAATAGAATAAATATGTAATATACATCCCATCAATCTAATCCCATGTTAAGCTGACTCGTGTGTTATGGCAATCAGACAACAGATTTTAACAATTTAACAAATCTACACTACAATATATTATTTATTGCACACACTCTCACAATACACATATACACAATATAGCTACTGCGTCTACATTCGACTTATAACAGTTTTTAATCGTTTTTAATCGGTAAGCCCTGAAAACTTAAACGAACACACATATTTACTAAAGTATTACCATAATTTTCCAGGAGAATTCGACATGCGAGTGAAGTCGTGTGCGGCGTCCGACGGTTCAGGGCACATAATACAACTGTCCGACGAGTACGGGTGTGTGCTGCGACCGAAGATGATATCCAGGTGAGACATGTCTATAAGGGTCAGTTTACAGTGAAACGATACGCGACGCGGCGCCGCATTTTTTAAGATAGCTATTCAAAATTGAACTTTACTTATTTAATATTGAGCTCTATATCTTAGATAATGTATTTTTAATCCCTGTTGTCAAAACTTGGTCTATATTGTCAAGTAGAATATTTTCTAAACGCTGACCTGCGATGAAGCTTTAGAGACTTTTCTTGTACAATTTTAATAAATTTCGTATTAATTTACTTGAATATTAAATCTAATGCTCTTTATAACTCATTTTTGCATGTTATCACACAATCCTTTTCTTCTTAGAAACACGAAAAATACAAAAAGTTTACAAATTATTTTGATCAGAAAATTGGGGCATTCAAGTATTACGTAACGCAATTTGAGGGGGGGGGGGGGAAGTCTTTTAAAACGTTACGATGCGTTACATGGTGGGTACATAGTTTTTCTACTTAAATAAAAAAAAAAAAACAGTAAAATGGGGTAATTTGGTCGATTTATTTCTTGAAATTATTATGGTTTTTGATATAAAAATAGTCATTTGGGTGTTATGTAAATTTTTAAAGGAAGGGTCGAGGGTACAGAAAAATGTTACGATGCGTTACACAGGGAGATTGGGGTCTAAAATCTTTAAAAATTGCGTTACGTTATTACGTAACGCAATTTTTATAGATTTTAGAACGGGAGCGTTCAAGTATTCTTGAACGCTCCCGTATGAGACGAGGTAAACCTCATTCTTGTTACAGATCTCGAAATCTATTGTTGACCCTGCAGTCTATCAATTCCAGGTTTCTAAAAGCCAAAGCGGCGGACGAGCGGGCGACAGTCATCACCTACGCGTTCTTCCACGCGTTCAAGTTCCCTGATGCGCTCAGTGTGCACATTCGATGCAAGGTCGAAATCTGCCGACACGGGTGCCTCGACCACTGTCAGCTGGCTGGCATCGCCCCTGAGAGGGCCCTGGATAGGAAGGACGATAGGACCCAGCAGGACCACAATGAGATAGGGTAAGTTTTACCACAAAATCTGCCGATAGGGTGCTTAGCCACTGTCAGCTGGTTGGCATCGCCCCTGAGAGGGCCCTGGATAGAAAGTATGATAGGACCCAGCAGGACCACAATGAGATTGGGTAAGTTTTACCACGTATTTGCCGACGCGGGTGCCTCGACCACTGTCAGCTGGCTGGCATTGCCCCTGCGAGGGCCCTGGATAGGAAGGACGATAGGACCCAGCAGGATCACAATGAGATTGGGTAAGTTTTACCACGAAATCTGCCGACACGGGTGCCTCGACTATTGCCAGCTGGCTGGCATCGCCCCTGGGAGGGCCCTGGATAGGAAGGATGATAGGACTCAGCAGGACCACAATGAGATTGGGTAAGTTTTATAACGAAATCTGCCGACACGGGTGCCTCGACCACTGTCAGCTGGCTGCCATCGCCCCTGTGAGGGCCCTGGATAGGAAGGATGATAGGACCCAGCAGGACCACAATGAGATTGGGTAAGTTTTACCAAGTATCTGCCGACACGTGTGCCTTGACCACTGTCAGCTGGCATCGCCCCGATGAAAGTCCCGGAGAGAAAGGACGATAGGACTCAGCGGGATCACAATGAAATTGGGTTATTGCCCACTACATAGCATCGTCCCTATGAGGGCCGTCCTGGACGATAGGATGCAGAAAAACTATAAATCTTATAAAAAATAAAATAGTGCTTTAATGTAATAATTTTTTAATAAGAACGTGTTAATAATTATAAATAATAATAAAAAATAGTACTATGCAGTTTGTTGTTTTGAGCTTGTATAAGTTATATTCAATCAATTACTCACAAAATCCTATTAAAACGTAATTTTGATACTTTTAATTTTTAGTGAATCCTCCATCGAAGATGCGGACTTGGCTCTAGCAGAGGACCACCAGCGTTTACCACTCGAAGAAGCATTTGGTGACGAGGTATCAGGTGACGCGGTGGCGGCCCCTGCGCCGTTGCCCCACATGGCCCCCGCGTCGCTGCCGCAGCGGTCCCCTGCGCCTGAATCCGACACTGATAGGATGTCAGCGGTGGAGGAATTGGTGGAGGCGCTGGCTAGGCCGTTTACTGTGAGTTTTACGTTCTGGGTTTTATTTACATTTTTATTTTAATAAGAAAATCATAACAATAAGTTCGATTCCTAGAATAGCCGCTACATTTTTTTTGGACCGGCTAATTCTAGGATATCATGACGTGTGCAGCGGACTTAATTCCATAAGTCAAATTCAAGTTTGCTTATGGAGATATAAACACAAAATTATGAACGAATATGCACCTCAGGACTAAATTGTTTATATAAAAATCTCGCCAACATACAATACAGAAATATAAATTATTACTGTCACATACCAAAGGCCAATTTAATTCTAACTACCGATTTCTTTTTTATTCCAGGACCGCCCCTCCGAGCTCGACCGCGAGCGGTTTCCGCACGGTCCCCGCAACCTTGGTCCAGACGTGAAGCCCGTGGTTCCCGCGAAGCAGCCCGGACCGGCCGTAGCTGGTCCCAGGTCCCTGAGGAAACGTCGGACGGTCCGTGACGCCAGATCGGCAGATGTAGGCGTATCTGGCATATATGACGTAGTCTCTGAGGCGGATCTGGCGTTTGGACCAACGCGAGAACCCGTCACGGTGTTTAGCGGACGGATAAGAGAAGAAGTAAGTATTTTATTTATAAAACTAGAGAAATAATATAGAATGACCTGGGACGCCAGGTCGGCTTATGTTGGAATATATATGAGTACGACGTGGTCTCTGAGGTGGATCTACCGTTTGGACCTGCGTTTGACCTTAAATCAAGTGATCAGCCTGCATTGTCCTAACCAAACTTGGAAATAACACTTTTTGTTATTCTAATGCGAGAATCGAACCCACGACCGAGAGTCGAGAGCCAAGCTATAACTGCTCGAACACGGAGGCTGTTAAACCATGTAGTATAATCAGTTTTTGGATATCATTGATCCGATGTGTACCGTGACGTCATATTACACGACATGCATAGAAACTTTATACAAAATTTCGTTCTGCTAGAAAGAGATAGATTGAAAACCGGTCATATCTTGTTCATTTTTCAAGAGATATTGGCGATTTTACCACGATTTCATTTATTGTTTATGTATTTAAATCGAATATGTATTAATGTCATAATTTAATTTAATTTATTTCATGGGATACTCATCCCAACTTACCTGTCCGGTAGTTGTGGTATGGTATACGGGTATACGATCCCGATATTACTGTCCTATCCCTTGCCCTCCTGGGCGGTAATATCCTATATTTCCTATTTCCCACTCTAACTTACCAATCTTCCTTTCCACATTACATATCCTTCCCTTTCCCTCTCCTCTCCGCCAATCCACGGGAACGCAATGGATAATCATAAAATAATTTAATTATCCAAAATGGCAGCGATGTGGTTCGCCACCCATCACGTCTCGTTTCTCGCGGAGGCGAAAAGTGGCCCATGGAGAGCTGCTTCGCTACGTTGAATGTAAGAGGAGGAATGGATGGTAAGAATGAAAGTGGACGAAGCGAAACAAGTATGTAAGGATCGTAGCAAGTGGAAAGAAGTGGTCTCTGCCTACCCCAATGGGAAAGAGGCGGTCTCTGCCTACCCCCAGGGGAAAGAGGCGGTCTCTGCCTACCCCCAGGGGAAAGAGGCGTGATTATATGTATTATATGTATGTTGAATTAAACTAATTTCCAGGTGGTGTACGGCATATGCATGGGTGCGGTGGGTTTCGGCGCGTTGTTCGCGTCAGCAGCGGGCGCGGCGGCCGGTGCGGCGCTCGCGGCCGCCGTGCTGCTGCACAAGCTGCGCACGCGCGTGGCGACGGCCGTCACGTCGCCGCAGCCCGCGTCGCATTCTCTCGCCGCGTGGATGGCGTTACGGCTGCTCGGTTCGCCGCCGCCGCGGGAGGGCTAACTTCAGTAATGTGTAACCGGGATCATAAGAAATCTAGGGATCTGTCTATGGTTCTACCGTATTGAATTTTAATGTGTTTGTGTAATGTGGGACATACAGGGGACCTAGCAGGAATATTTGATAGCGACGTAAACGCAACGTTATCGAATGAAATTTGTATGGGCTCTGTTGTGATTTTGACAGATTTTCATACAATTCTCAACGTTAAGTTACATTTACGTTGATTTCTAATGTGCTGTCGGTCGTGAAATGGAATAGAAATATGTAACGTCCTAATTCACGAATTCGCTCCCACATTATATTGCAAAAATAGCAAGATTAAAAATGGTACACATTTATAATAATTTATAATAGCCCTGTCCAAGAGATCCAATCATAGCATTTAAGCCAAAAAGATTGCCTCATAGAAATTCCACATTTCCTACAAAAAATCGAAAAATGTGTTATTTATAAATAATATATTATTATTCCTTACTTCTTGGAAACGAATTGTCCTTATGAACTTTGTAAGTTTAGCAATATGAGCTTGTAGTTTGTAGATATGAGGTTTAAGGGTGTTCAATATTATAATGTTTATTTTAGTATACCCGGTTACACTACACTCCAAAAGACTGTAGTAGGTTCTAACTTTATTTAAGGCCAAACAGTCGCTTCTAGATTAGGTCAGTTAAGTCGAATTGGAACTATTGCCTGTATTTAAACGGATGGTGCTACGTCGTGCTACGGACCAAGTCCTCAGACCTGATACATAGTTTAGACAATTTGTACAGATTTCTTTAGTACGATTATGGAGGGTAGAGATAAGGAGTACCATCTCCATACATGAAAAGTGTCTGTAAAAAACGTTCAATAGGGGGCGCTGAAGACTTAACGGGGTGTAAAGCAAAATTTAAACAGATAACTAAATCTTAGCATCTTCTTCGGTTATGTTTATAAAAATATATTCGACTACGCGAGTAAATAGAATATTCATGATTAACTGAATTAACTTCTTTTAGTCTACTAAAGTCGTCTTAAATAACTAAACTCAACTCACTTCACTCCATCCCTTATTCCTAACTTCATACCATACCCTTCTTGTGCATCAGCGCCATTGTGGAAGATTTTTGAACTGTTATTTATAGCATACAACTGGACACTTTTTCAACTTTTCTCCCGTAAGAGATGGTTCTCCTTATCTCTACCCTCCGTAAGTACGATTTGTAATCTCAGTCAGTAAGGTTATAATATTTCTTCTTCTTGTTCTTTTATTTTTGGCAACTGTCGTGACATTCTGCCATTGTTGAGTGTTTAGGCTAGGCTATGTGATCGGATATCCGATGGTAGCCCTGAAAATTTTAAAGCTGATAATCGAATACAGGAGTATCGATTCAAATGTCAATGTCATATCTGATAGCTCAACAATCGACACTTTGATTTTCAACCCTATTGTATTAGCGCAGAGCTCTATTTTTAGTGCCCTGAATTTTCTCGGTCCCTCTGGATTCCGGACATAAATAATCATATCCCAGCCTGAATATAAATGTAAAATTTTATATAAATTAAATTTTTTCTTTATTTATTTGTCAGAGACTCTGATTACTGACTGAGATTATAATCAGAGTTTATATTATATGCTACTCTTAGATGATAAGAATTTGTCGAGTCATGCCATTAGATTTAAGTTTTTGATGTTTTTATCTTAGTCAAAAGACTAAAATATATTATATTACTAACGTAAACATTCAATAAACTTACACGAATGACAGCCTACAGCTGTGTGTGAGGCTAGACGTAGGCGGGGTGCGCGCGCGGCGAGCGAGACGTAAGTTTTTTCTAGCCGGGACTTTCGTGCTTTGACATAATTGACAATATAATTCCTTAATATTTATTAGATTTATCTGACGCTACGTTTAAAGTTATTTCGGTGTCAACCTTAGGCTTCCGTCATCATGGCTGACATTTACCGGTGCTCGAGCTGTCATTTGTAGAAAGTGTCGCTCCTGTGCTACACAATGAAAACGTATAGAAATACGTTTTCCCGGGAAGAGCCAAAAACCTCTTTTGAGACAGTTTTTGTGACAGTATACTTGAGATGACAAGATTAGTCATAACACACGTAGTCCAATAAAGGACAAATTATCATCCACGCAAATTTATTTTAGTGGCTACAACATTCAGATAAAAATTAGTTAATAAACACTGCTTATTATTTCCCGGTTGATTATTGTTTATAATAATATATTTGACTCTTGCTCGACCTGCAGATTAAAATATTATTTTGTATTAAAATTAAACAGTAACTACATATTATTTAAAAAAAAAGGAACAACATTGTTTACCGCGTTTTGTAAACACTTTTAGATTATCTTAAGGGTTGTATATTTATAGAAATTGATAGATTTTTTGTTATATGGCACTATTTAATAATAATTAATCATAGAATTGTAACTGAAGTAAAACAGCTATTATCCAACTTTAGTAAAAGTTAAAAATATATTGTAGGCTATGAAATAATTTACCTACATAATAATATGTAAGAGATATAAACTTACGAGTAGATTGTTTTAATAATCATAAATAAACTTTTTTAATTTATCTATTTTCTAACTAATCTTAATTTTTATTTAATTGAATAATAAACTGTAAAAAGTAGTTATTTAACACTTGAAAATTTTCTACATTGTTTTAAAAATATTGTAACCCACTAATATTAAAACTTTCTAACTTTTATTTTTTATCGTATCGACCATAGTTTAGTTTTATCAAAATATTATCCTAATAATAAGTTTGTGTTATTATAGGCATTGCTGTAAAATAAGTTAAATACACCAATGATACTATACAGTAATATAGATTAGATAGATTTTAATATAGGATTGCATTTATACTGCATTTATACTCTTATACTCCTGACTTTGCTCAATGCATTAGTTTATGTCTTATTTTACATAAGTGTAATCAATTGTAGATATAATTATATAATTTGAAGGACCGCTTACATAATTTTAGCTAAACTTACTGTACACAAATATGTAGAATAATTATCACAATGGATTTAAAAATCCGACATTTTGGATGTCACAGCGACCATCTTGTTTTGAGATTTTAAAATGGTTTTGCATTTCAACAGTATAAAGATATCGTTCTAAAGAATTTGTTATTTTATAAAATATTGTCTTTGAGAGTAAATAACATTTAAAGCATAATGCTGTGGGTAAAAATGAAGGTAATAATAACTTATTATTATAGTGGTCCTTCGATGGAAGATTTAGAATAATTTACGTAAGTTTTATTATTTATGCCGTCCAAAAACATGCATTTAACATTTTACTTCATAAAAATATATCAACTAAGTTTTTTTTTGTTTATGGCACAAATCCTTTATCATATTTATGCAGCACGATTCAACTCGGTAACAACGCCATCTCTTGAAATTATTTAGAACTAAGTCCATTGATAATGCAAATTGTGCAATTTTCGTTTAAAAAATTATAATATTATTTTTATTTATTAATAATTCGGTAGTGGTACTCAATTTATGTAAATGTTTTTTTTGATTAATAAAATATTGTATTTAATATGAAATAATATCATTTTATGAAGAAGCTATAATAATATTAAAATGTCCTTGTTATAAATATTAATCTAATAAAGTTATGTTAAAAATATGATTGTGTTTTATTACAGTCTTAAAAAAAATTAAAAGTTTCAATGATTATATCACAATTATTACTTAATTAATGTCTGTCTAAGATGATCATATTTTGTAAAAAGCATCCAGTATAATATTGAAATGTTTTTGTAACCATTAATAAAATAATCCCTTTGTAATAAGTACCCAAGCTCTTAATTTGAAGGTTTTAGGCTACTTCGTTAATATTACAGCCATTTATCATCCATATAGACGTTTTTTGTGCTTTACTATTACTATTTTATTATGAGCATCGACGCGCTTACCACTGAGCCTCAAAAGTCGTCAAAACCTATGTTTACTTGGGTTTACCTAGGATTACCCAAGCTTTGTGGATAAAGTCCGCATATTTATTTATATTCGGCGTTTACCCGTATATAACTAAGTTTACCCAACACTGGTTGGGTAATGTTTGGTGTTGGTCGTAATAATAATGTTGATAGAGGAAGAGGAGATTTTCGGAATGTGCTTATGGCAGTTATAGAAATTACTGATGATCTTTACAAGCTAGGAAACGAACGTGGAACTATCAAAGAAAGTTCTCAAGGAACCAGTTTTCTGTGTGTCCTGATAAACTGATCGACATTGAAAATATATCACCAATATAATATAAAAAAGCAATGATTGTTTTGTGTACGTATTTTCAATTAAACAAAAGCTATAAATGTACATGGTTTTTAATTTCATTATTTATTCCAACATCACCCAGACTGTCTTGGCTAGACCTAGGTGAGTATGGGTAAATTTCGAATTAAAATTTATTTCAATTCTTATTCAGACCAACACCGAATATTACCCAACCAGTGTTGGGTAAACTTAGTTGTATACGGGTAAACTCCGAATATAAATAAATATTCGGACTTTATCCACAAAGCTTGGGTAATCCTAGGTAAACCCAAATAAACCTAGGGTTACTCTATCTTCTAGCATTACCCGTAACATATATAACATTTAAATTCGTAGCGCTGATTGCTTTTGTCACTGAACTGTAACAAATAAGAGACCAAGTAGGTGTTTATTAAAATAGTTAAACAGCTATCATGACTGTTGGAATAAACTATAGGCTCTAAAGAGTAGGACGTCGAATTACGTGAATAATGCAGCCCTCGGTTTAGTTTTAATAGTTTATATAAGTATTATGTCACCACAAAATTGTAAAAACCATTAGGGTAAACTGGGTACGGTTGTGCCAAGGTACGGTAGTGACAGTCGATATAACAGCGAAACTATACGGAATTCAGGGGAAGGTTCAAGGGGAAAAAAAAGCAACATGCATGTCTAAACATGTATCATAGTATTGCGTCAACCAGCGCGCGACGTTATCGTAAGCAGGAGTCTATAGGGCTTTTCAACACTCAAAAGTAAGTTTTATTGTTCAATTTCTTTTAATATTTACTGTTACTTGTATACAGATACATTATACAATATATTTTTATGTTATAAGTTGAATATTAGTAGATAATTACGAGTGGTTATTTTTTACGTTAATTGTTTGGCCTAGTCATGGCGATCTTTTGTTTTCAAAAGAGTGCGTTGGGTACGGTTGTGACAAATGTTATGGGTACGGTTGTGACATATCTTTATATATATTTTTGCTTGTAGATGCCCAGAAAACGCTTGCGGAAGGCTAAAAGAGCGCGGTCTGACATTACTAAATGTGAAGATGCTTATGAGAAGTGAAACGCGGGATTTATTTACGGAGAACTGCGGAAATGCATGAAGAAAAATAGATCATGTGCCAAGGGTCGTGTAGACTCTGGTCCCACGTAGAGTAAGCAGGTGAAAACCACCATTACATTTGTCACAACTGTGATTATGAATCTGACTAGATCTCATTATATATAATATATTCATAAAACGTTTATTTTTTAATAGTTTTTGTTACAATTTGGTTAAACTTTTTCCAGTTACCTACAGTTAATTAAAGTTTATTTAATTTTTTGAGTGATTCTAAGGCTTTTATATTACCATTAGATGTTACAGTTTATGAATATTTGTTTAGTTAACGTTTTGACTGATTTTATAGAAGATGGGTATAATAACGTTCAATGTTCATTGCCTTATTAAATATAAGAATAGAAGTGATCACAGATTTTAGTTAATTTGCTATATGAATGTAAACTTAGTATAAAAGATTTTTTTTGTGTTATGTTACATATTTCTAACAATAAAAGTCATTAAAAACCATTTCCGTGTATGTTTATATTTGTTACTACCGACCCCAACCACTGTCACAACCGTCCTTGGGGTGTGGCCGGTTGTGACACTTTCCCTTTTTTTGTAAAGTTGATGTTATAACTAATACAGCGTATTTTGGGTCAAAATTTTAGTATTTTTACGTAGACAAATGTACAAATTACGATTAAAGTTACTTTTCTCCCATCTAACTAGTAAATTAACAAAATTATAGACGATCAAACCAAAATTGTCACAACCGTACCCAGTCTACCCTAGATTGTAACAAAACTAGTGAAATTGTAAAATGTTGATGGACTTCCGTCGCTAATATGCTGCCTATAATTTAACACATTATTTTTCGTTAGATTATAGGTAAATATATAGTTTTTAATCTTTTGACATATTTTTACAATCTCGTTAGTTATTTTACAATCTACCGGTTTTTAACAATTGTACGGTGACATATATACTAAATAAAGATTTTGCTTACGAGAAACTAAATGCGCGCACATGAGACGAGAACACATAGACGATGAGCGGTGCTAGTGACTTAGTGAGTGAGTTGAGAAGTTACGACAGCGGACAGTGTCATGCGCGCTACCTCAAGTCTCAACGGTCAACCCCCTCGTAGGAATATTGTCAAGTTCTCAGTGATACTTCACAAAATTGTCCTATGTGGCCACTACAGACATCTATTGATAAGACCACGCAAGTGTATGTACTTCGCGTGTAACTTCGCGTGTAAAATAGGAGTAATAAACAAAAAATTAAACCGACTTCCAAAGTAAAAATACACAAAAAAGTATGAAATAAAACTTAATCTCTAAATAATTCCCCTTTCAAATTCGGCTAAAATTTTTACTATTTTGTACTTTACTTGGATCCAAAAGTACTATTCTGTACTTTTGGATCCAAGTAAGATTTTGCTCCAAGGTATACCTTGGAGCAAAATCTTACTTTTTGGTAGCATATGCTTAAACTACTTCAGAAAAAGTCAAAATCACCATATGTGTCCATATAAATTTCTAGGAGTTCCCTCGATTCCTCATGGATCCCATCATCAGGTCACCACTTTGATATCAAAAGGACCAATTTGGGATTACACCCTATACATCACAGAAAAAATTTTGAAAATCGGTCCACAGGCGGCGGAGTAATCGTTGAACATACAAAAAAAATAAAAAAAAAATAAAAAATATATACAGCCGAACGTATAACCGCCTCCTTTTTTGGGAAGTCGGTTAAAAATTACTTCCTTCAGCGCTATTTCTTCTCGAACATTGTCGGTGCCAAACGTCAAACGACAACTAAAAAACGCAACAGGGCGGCGCGCGGCGACGACATTTGAATCGTTTACTTGGAGACTGGGAGTTATCATCACTAAATTGGTATTGTGACGTCACAGCAGGTAGATAATAATGCTGGCTGCTTGGTTTCTATACAGACGATGAGACTTGCGTTATCTAGTCAATAGATGTCTGTGGTCAGTGGCCACCACAGACATCTATTGACCAGGAAAGTATGACATTGCTTCAAGGTTTGTGTTTAATAAACTGAATGTTTCGTTTCGAGGCAAAGAGTTTTTAACAGCATCTGATAGTCACAAGTTTAATATTATCGACAAAAAGCTCCTTTTGGGGTCAAAAATTCACAATCCTCATCACCTTTTTGATTTATGGTAGAGATATATATTATTTTATGCATATTTACCCTTACTAATAAACGCTGTATAAGCTTTGAATAGTTATACAATGTTTTGTTCCCGTCACACAAGTGACATTTTTAATTCGATTGAAGAAGACAAAACACTGTATAACTATTCTAAGCTTATACAGCATTTATTAGTAGGTAAAGGGGATTATGCATATTGAATTGAAACATTTTGCCTCGTAACAAACCATCCTGTATGTTTCTATGTAAAAGGAAGAAATAAAGACAAAAAATGTTTTATCCAGTTTATATTGATTACAGTGATTACAAAGGTTGTTCGCAATTAATATGGTACACTGTTATTGTAAGATTCATAAAATTAATCACAAAATCAACATTAAAAAACAGAATAACAAGACAAAAAATAAATAGTAAAAAAATATGAAAACTCAACACAGAAGGAGGTACTAAGGCATCATAAATAAATAGTATACAAGTGACTATAATAACTTAGAATAAATAATATTAATACTAATGACAAGTAAAATTATTCTAGCGTTACCTAAACTGCTATGGATTTCCGTTGCCCCTAAACCAAAGTTATTTGGGAAGAGGTAACAGAATATTGTACTTATTTAATACTACATTAATTAAATAACTTAATGAAATGAATACAAATGCAATTGGTCCATAACAACAAGTGGTCAACGGTGGATAAACGTACGGACAGCAAAAATGTCCTTTACCAGTATTTTATTTTTTATATTATTAAAAACTACTGAATAAGTTAAAATTTCCATCAAAAGTGTCTAGAATTGGTTCATGTATTACACACGGTTAACTTTCTAGTTGTGAAAAGTACTAATAGAAAAGTACGGCCTTTTGTCAGGATGCATTCGATATAAACGTCGAAGTTTAAAAATCAAAAATGTATGGGATTCAACGTATCACGTAAGCCATCGTTAAGTGACATGTCGCTTGCGATGCCTTATGTAAAATCCCATACATTTTGTTCTCAAACTTCGCCGTCGAAATTATCGAATGCATCTTGACTAAAGGCATTGCTCTATGCTTCGTCGTTGCAAGATCCCTTTTGTTTAAACTTGGCTGGTAATAAATTTCACTTCTTCCTTTATATTGAAAACTTCCTCTACTTAAAAAAAACTGCTATTTACTGGTAATAGACTTTTTTACAGATTATACGAAACAAGAATTCTATCTAAGCCTCTTGATGGCATGACTGAGCTTCTAAAGCTATAAGTTACAAAAAACCAAGTGGTCCTGAATTGTAATATATACAAATACAAAATAAATGCAATTATTCTTTGAAAACTTTTTTTTGGAAGAAAGAGATGTTTTTCCTTTCCAAATATTATCTAGAAGACTGATTTTTTAACTAATTAATAATAACTATTAAAATTGCATATAACGAAGTTAAGTGTCTGGGTTGATTTGAACATATTATTTCACAATAGCACTCCATGGTAGAGTTCAGACCGTGCATCTGAGACTTTGTTCCAAACCAGTGCGGTTTGGAATGCAGATTGTGCGGTTTGGCCTAGGGATAAAACTTTCAACATATTTAGGCCAACGTTCTATACTGTGCGTTTAGGTAAATGTGATTTCAATAATTTAGACTGCAGTTCTCCCTGGCGCGTATACCGTTATAAATTGTAAGATTTCCTTTTAGAAGATTTCCTTCCAGTAATTATAAGTCTACGCTCTAAAACGCCATGTATTATTTCGCGTTTATTCTTGATGCGTGCAAAACTGAATTGTGCCGATATATCAGATGAGTCTGTAAGCCCCGTGCATCGTGTACGTTTTGGAGCGACAGTTGAAACGGCGCGTGCTGTTACCGCGGTCCGAACTGTACGTGTGGAGGGCGCTTATGACATATTCAGTTAATTCGCATAATATCTATTTCACCACGGAAATGACATGATTCTGTATCCTCTACACTTCAGTCTCATCACAGAAATATGTACAAATTAAATTAGAAAACAACGTTGTTACGAGTAAAATCGACTTTTTGATATGATATGGGGCGCAGCGGTTGGATGTGGTCTCGTTATGGTTGTGATGGCGGCAGTCTTCTTTTTTAGCTTGTTTATTGGTCTTAGTTTTAAGAATAATACAGCTGAGACGGCGCATGAGCATATTAACGTGGCAAGAAGGGCACCGAGTGTGGCAGCGAACCCAGGAGTGGTCATACAAACAAGGCCTGGCGTGGGAACAACTTTAGGTAAGTTGGCTTCATCAGATGAGTCAATGTTCAAATCCCCGGCTGAAACGACGCGGATCACTCGATTGACTCCTACTTCTTTTTCGGGAGATGTCGCTCTCTTCTGCCTCCTTATTCTCCGGTCGTCCCTTCTAACTTCAATGCCCACGGGGTATGCATCGATTTGAGGAGGACCATACTCAGGCTGTGGCGCAATAACGTTGTGACCGTCCGAACACTGCTCTGGGCAACGGTATCTGCAAATCTGAATGGTACATTGGAAGTGAACTTCCATGGAATCAGGGAATTTAAACGCTTGGAAATGGGCATAAGAGAGTACGGAAGCGCTGGCTCCAAAGTTCTTGATCTTTGTGAATCTCGACATCAACTTCGGTCGTGTCACACAGCCTCTCCTATCAACTAACTGTATAGGAGCGCGTTGTCCATCATGAGCCACACAATCGCGTACTAACATGTCAAATTTGGCATCGTCATCTTTGATGGCTAAAACCATTGTCATCGTCTGTCCTATTTTCACGAGACCAGAAACTTCCGAGGCCCAAGGTCCCTTGCCCACTTGTATCTGCATCCAGCAACCGACATTGTCTCCAGCAAAGTCAGCACGGACAACATCAAGCATATCAACAGGGAACGGTCGGAAGGTAACAGCCTTTTCGTACTGGTCGTGCCATGTACACCTTAGTTTTCTGGCCTGATCCCATACCTCTTGCACTTGCGGATCGTATTGTATAACTATAACGTTTTCAAAATATGTACCAGCGGCTGCAACGTCCCCATGATATCTTGGATCTCCACTTCCTGCTGTTCCACAAGCATGGGCTCCGATTTCAAAAGACGCGGATGTCCTGCCTAAATTCGGTGGTAGATGGACACATTGGTGGTTGGAATAGTGACCTTTCGAGAAGACAATACCGAAGAACGGTTTGTCGAAGCTCAGGAAAACTCGCATTGCGTTCTTTTCACATTTTACATCTAGGGATACAATCTTAGGCATATCCGGGGCGGGTGCTGGCCACACGTCACCAGTTGTGCTGAAGACTTTATCACTGGCTGAGGTCTGGGCATCCGCAGGGGGCGCGGGTGGTGGGGGCTGTCCCCTGAACACAGTGTTGATATCGTTCTTGTGATGGTTCACAGGCGGTCCGTGTGCGAAAGGCTTGTTGTGAATCTGGTGATGGTTTGGAATCCGAGGCATGCCTGAAATTTGAAAATAGACACTGGTTATTACTAGGATATTTTATGAAGTTACAAAAAGCATACACTTAGAAGCATAGGTCTTTGCAATTCTGAACCTTAACAATAAAAGAAGACATGTCTTAAAAATATCCTTAATAATTTTTTATCTATGTTTAAATGGAACATTCAATAAGCGCATCCTTCTCACCATACTTTTACAACTCTCAAATAAATGCCATAAACCTACCAATAGGATGATGAGGCTGCAGATGCGGTGGGTTCTGCCGTCTATTGTGTGAGGGCGGAACGGGGGGAGGAGGTCCGTTATACGCGTGGCTCGGGGTCTCCCGCTCCGCAGACTCCATGGCGAGCTGGTCTGAGGAGGGCTCGGCTGCGCTGTTAGCTTCGGAATTGGAGCTACCGCCGCCAGTTTCGTTGGAAGTCTGATCGCAGATTGTTCCTCTCTGCAGAAAATACATCAAGTGTTAATATATCACGTAAGGGTTACTACTGTATTAAAATCTATAAATTTTATGAGAACCTACATTTTGCCAGAATAAAAAGTAGCTGAATGTTAAGTTTTATGTAAATGTGCTCAAAATCTTTAGTATATTTATATTAGACACCCTTACTGTACTAGTACTACTTATTGCAACAATTACAATGTTTAAACTATAAATACTGATTCGTTATACATAACAGAGTATTCGCACAATACTAATTTAAAATAAAATCACATATTTAAGTTAAACAAAAAATGTAACCATCAATGCTTAAATGAGTCGACAAAAAATTCATTCAAGTTCAAGAACACGATAAGTTATTGACACTCATATTTTATTTCGACAGGAAAATTACTAGTTGCTTTTCATATACAGCTTTCACTGCGTGGGCATCTAAAGTGTAATTTAATTCGACACACTGACCATTTTAATATCTCAAAACAAGATGGTCGCTGTGACATCCAAAATGTCGGACAGCTGAATAGATGAGTTTAGAAGAATTCCTTCATAGAATCATGTGAAAGTTGTTAAGTTGGTTATCACATTTTTTATTCCATCCGAATTAGATATGTCATATGTCTAAACAGCATAAGATTGAATAAAGTTCATCTTGTCAATATTTGACCTTAATTAACCTAAATTCTTGACAAGCATAGATATATAATATTAAAAAGTGGTAGATATGTTATAAACGCGTAAAAATGAAGACTCGAATTGGCGCGAGTCGGGCCAATTTTAGTTAGTGTGCTCCGCGAGTAATAGCGTGTTTTGTGTTACTATGCGACGTTGACACATTGACACGCGTCCCATGTCAATGTGTGTCGTGGCACAGAAATATTGTCAGTTTTGTAAGGATATAACGTATCTATATAATAATTAATCAAAGTTGACAAGCCTCAAATTCTTTGATTTTTCTTGATCACTTTTTGTTGTTTAATTAAAGCTCAATACAGGAGCACTGAGTAATCGTGATTGAATAGGGTTGAGACAATCTATCTTATGATGATGCGAAAGTGTGTCAGGATTACACTTAATATACCAACGTCCTACACTAATTAGGTTGTCTGGAAGAAACTGCTGTTGGTAAGCAGTAAAAGCCTTACTGTTTTTCGCCTTTCGTACAGTCCTTTCCTATATTTAAGTCATTCTAGGGCTTCTGATGATGACTATAATAAAAAAAATATTTTTGTCTTAAATAAAAAAAATGTGTTTAATTGTGTGTTCTATTATGTGAGTGTGCAAATAAAGAGTTTTCTATCTAGGTATATATCTTAATATAGTTTAAAAATCTATTCTTTCTTATGAAAATATCGCAAGACCTTTTGTTTCCCAGCTTGCTTGGCCGAAAGTAATTGTAGAAAAGACAGTTTAATTATAAAGGTTTTCAGTTAAAGTTTCGACCTGCATTATATGAATACCAACGCCGTAAAAGGCAAGCCATCAGCCAGCACCCGATATTAAAAATAACTTATTCGCAGAATCGCTGTAGTGATTTATAATTATAACAAGTTTTTCTTCGCGATAAATTAATAATGAAAGCCATGAAAGTGGTTTAATTTTAAATGTGAACCTATTAATTTTAACGCTGAAAGCGTTTTACTTAGTAGTAAAAAACAATTTAATTATTCAATCAATTTGTATTTTGTATATTAACAGCCTCCGTGGTCTAACTCTAGTGGTTAGAGCTTGGCTCTCGACTCGGAGGCCGTGGGTTCGATTCTCGCGTTGTTTTCAAGTTTGTTTATGAATAGAAAAACTCACACTTAACACTCTGATTGTCTGACAAGAAAGATGATCCATGCATCGGATGGGCTACATGCCCAAAGTCGGACCTGCGCCTGATCTGTCGCTAGTCGTGTCGGTTATTCGTCCCACTGGGTTATGAGAGTAAAGGAAGAAAGAGTGCTCTTGTACTGCGCACACATTGGGCACTACAAAATTACTCCTGCGTAACTGACCTGGTTTCAATGAAACCGGCCACCGTCACCGAAATCTGTGTGGGGAGTTATGTGTGTTTGAATGGTGATTACAGACGGAAAACTGGAAAATGTAACTTGTGGTGTAGGTATGATTTGGTTCGAGACCCAAGAGGCTATCGTCCCTCTTTTTACTGGGGCCTTATTTTTAGATGAGAAGATTTTTATACGGTTCTCAAATTACACGGCGAAATTGTCCCAAATTTTTTACATATATCTCAAAGATATCGATAAAAAGGGAAACCTGGTGTCGGGTTTTATCGTATTGGTCTTGTTTATTTATTTTGCCCGGGGCTACAAAATTAGAAAGTCTTCGATGATCAGGGCTGACCATCAATAACTTCCCCACATCCAGCAATTATAGTTAATTGAAAACTGGATGTAATAGCGTTACATCATAGAGAAAGTAGATCCGAAGATAGATCCGAAGATAATAGCTTAATTGCTCTCGTATTTTGTAAGAATCATTCATATTTTTTGTGAACAGAACAGGTCTTCCGTTGAAAATGAGTTGCCCCATTATCTCATGGTTGGAATAAAATTACGAAGAGAAATGTTTTGGAGGACGATGACCCAATATTTTACTCCTTTCTTTTATCTATGGACGCTTTCATACCACATCAATCTCGTCCCGTGCTAAATTCTCGAAGAAATTGTGTCACGGGTACCTATCACACAACGGATGTGTGATAGGTACCCGAACCGATATATTTTAATACTTTTATACTACTTATATGACATCTATTTAGGAATTTTATTTTAATAAACACGTCATATTTAATACATATCCATGACCCAGGAACACAGAAAACTTTTTTGCTCCTTTGGCGTGATAGAACCAGCGACCTCCGCCGGCTTGAGCATCGACACACTCAACCACTGAGCCACGGTGGTCGTATAAGGTCTGTAGAACGTCACAAATCTCTACCATATTTAAATTGCGACAAAGATAACTATGTTAGCTTATCAAGCAATCCATAAAAAAGTAATATTTTTGAATAGTGTCAACCCTAGCTCCTATCATATTGAAATGTGTGAAAGTAAAGATTTGCAAATCCAATGTAATCAGGCACCACTATTATTATAATGGCACCATAGGTGATCCAATACCAGGCCTGTCTCACTCCCCGTGTAGGTATCAAAAATATAAGTACGTGCGGCGGCCTCCCTAAACGGGCCAATTAAAAGGGACTCGCGCGCGAGCAGTGAGCGACGTATGCGTGAGATTTGTTCGTCGCAATGTTTTATGGATTGGATTTAATACCTTATAATCTGTGCACATAATATTACAATCGCCCGGCCAGCTATAACTATAATACCATAACATAATATTTAATAATATAGTTTGAACTAATACATTACTTGATAACCAATATTTAGTGTTGGTTCCACCTGAACTATCTGTTCGCGTCTTATGTTATTCCGATGTGATACGATTTGAAGAGTCATTTGTTGACAAAAGTACCTAGGAATAGTAAGGTGGCGTGATTCAACTTCTTTGAGTAATATCAGGCCGTGAAGGTATCGAAGACGCTTACGTTTACGCATAAGAACATACTTATAGGTATGCGCGAATTTATTACAATTATTAAAGTACTATTAACACCTACCTTAGGTTTATTTGGAAAGCAATTTGTTCAGTAAATTTCAGTAGGGTGTAGGTACTAAAAAGTAGGTAAAGAAAGTTGTAATTATATATTAAGAAAAAAAATATATATACGTATAACCGCCTCCTTTTTTGGAAGTCGGTTAATTATTTTCTAAAATGAGACAACCCTAATGTCATTAGAATGGATAAGAATTACGCGATAGAAAGAGACGCAACTTCTAGGTAAATATAATCGTAGGTAATCAAGCGCTGCGTTAGCTGAATTGAACCTTATCGTATCGCAGTAAGAGTCCCAATTTCTTCAAACGATTTGTCGGAGTGGTTCTTCTGTACCTGGTACTATTATTTATTCTGTGCCCTTACTAATAAACGCTGTATAAGCTTTATTAGTAAGGGGGTATATGTATATAATTAATAATAAGCTTTACACAAGTAATCCAATGCCTATTTAAAATATGGTAACAATCTACATAATTTTAGAATTCTATTTTAAATCTTCAAAATTCAAGTGATTAAAATTGCAAATTTAATTTTAGGAAATGAAATGCATGCACTAAAAATTCAAAAAACATTTTGCTTATTAGAATATCAAACATATCTTAATTCTGTAATTTATAAACAAATGTTTATTTTCACAGAATCAACATTCTATTTTTCCATTATTATTAAATGGTGCAAAATATCAGACCATTACAACTGCCAAGCTTCTTTTTTATTAATTGAAGCTAGTTAACATATTTTTGCATCAGCATAGTGAACACTAGAACAGAGCGCTCTTGAAAGACGATGTTCGTTTTTTTAATATTTAAAAAACACGAATGATGTAAGTGGCTTTTGGTTTTCTGGAGCGTATGACATGAATTCATAATAGCTTCATAAAATATTCATTTTGACAATGTTATTCACGAAAAGTTTTGCAGGCGAAATATGTTGGTTGTTGTTTAAAAAAATATGTAATGCTCTACGCAGCATGAAAAACTTTCTGATTTTTAAGAAAATTTCCAATCAATAATACAAACCTATTTAGACTCTACGTTTTTTTGAGTTCTTAGATTTTTTCGTATGTCATTTCACCGAAACAAAAAGAAACGCGACGCGGCGCTGCATTTTTGAAACAGCTATTTAATATTGAACTTTATTTATTACACACACGTTTCATTGTAAGAGTTCGAATGTCAAGTTGCACTGCGCTACACAGGACATGTGCAGTGTATGACTGATGTCATACGAAACGTGTGTCTTTTTGTGTAGTGAATAAAGTTCAATAGGGGATCGGACAACATCTGAAATATTTAGTTTCATTAATATATTCAGAAATATTGAGGCATTACTAGCTGGTAAATGTAAAAAAATATATTATTTTATGTGTAGTTTAGTAATTAAATACATTTAAAAAGTACAATTTTTTTTTTCGTAATTGGTAAACAAAACCTACATCATTAGTTTACTTACATCATATACAAAAACATTCATTATTATAAGTATGAACTTAAACGCACAAATATCGGAGATATTTACAAATATGTTCCTGCGGCCGTATACTTTATACCTATTTCATACACTTTAATCCAAGAGTGACGTCATTTGTATGTCAAATTGAAATTTTATATACAAATCGTTGTACATTTCAAAATATTGACTTTTGATGTACGGTCTCTTCTGAGAAGATACTCATATTTAAGAGTACTATTGATTCATGCAATAAAAAAAAATCAGTCCGCTTGCCTATTTTGAATAGCTATCTTAAAATACAGCACCGCTTGCGTATCGTTTCGTTTCAGTATCTATTGATCCTTACTATGAAAAGCTTACTAAAGTCACTGCAATGAATAGTCATGAATAAATGAATAACATTTCAAACACTTTTTAAATGTTGTGGTTGTTAATAGAAAAACGAGGATCCCCGAGGGACAGGAAAGTAAAGTGTACGTCAGTGGCGTGGGGTTCCTATAACACCATTCCTGTTGGCTTCACTTAACCACTTACCTTTAGAAGAGTCTCATCCAAATCCCTATCTATAACGCTAAGGCTTCGCTATGAATGAGAACCAAGGCCTTTGGTCAAGATACAAAAAGGCACGGGATTTAACATAAGTGATATGTCGCTTGCGATGCCTTATGCCAAATTCCATACATTTTGTTATCGAACTTCGTCGTTGAAATTATCGAAAGCACGACTAAAAAACCCAGCCCTCGCCACCGCTGTACGTTATTCAATTTCATACACGTCATTCTATCAAAACCTTATCTTCGAATCAGTCGGAATAATTGATCGATTTTAATTAGTATGTGTAACCGAAACCGAAAAATGTTACCCCGGGAGAAAGCTAAGATCCGCATGCTGGCGGGCGCTCGGATCAAGTGCAGTGTGTCGGTCAACGACCCGAGTTTACTTTCAACGGCCTAGTAGTTGCTAGTAGTAAACAGTTTCTATAGATGAAGGGCGAGTGTTTTTTATCTCAACTGGCGAAGTGACGCATCGTCATACTAATGTAGATTAAAGTTGTGTACGACGTGAAGCTAAAGCGGTAGAGTATCGTGTCGTTACGGTAATGTAGAGTATTTTTATTATGTAGAGCTAAAGTGTTAAACCATAGTAATATATACTCTTTAGTCAGATTAAGGCGTCGCGTCGTTATGATAAGTATATACATTGTACATACAAGTCTAAGATGATAAAGTTTTAGTTTTTCTAATTGATTGTCCTGTGATGTAGCTATCTAAAGTTGTGGAGTAACGCATTATTTTGCAAACAAGAGTAGTGGTGAAGTAATGCGTCATCATGCTTACAAGAGTAGCGGTGGAGTAACGCGTCACTATGTTTACAAGAGTAGTGGTGGAGTAACGCGTCACTATTTATTATAATATTAATTTAGATTAGCTTTCGGTATAATAATTTAGATTAGCGGTATAATAATTTAGATGAGCTTTCGGTTTCGGATTAGTAACGATACGAATACAATGGAGTAGTGCCATTATATTTTTTCGTTATCATATAAAATCGACCAGAACGAGCAGGGTCGTCTGATGGTAAATGATTACCGCCGCTTATGAACACTCACAACACTACCAAAGTCAAATTGCTACCATACAAAATTTTGTCAATTTTGACAGCGCGTTTAAAATACGCCGTGTGTTATCTCTCTAACATTAAAGAACTCAATCGATTATAATATTATAGTATCTCGACGAAGTTACTATTCTATTTTGTCTTAAGATGTCTGGATATATTTCATATTACATTACTGTATAGTCTTAGCCGTCTGTGTCGGCCCTTATTGAAGAATCTGTCTTATGGTGTCTATAAAATCAATAACCCATAAAGTTATAATTTTATAATAGCTGCTAGATAGTCGAGTATGAGGTCTACCGGTCGCTATAACCGGGTAAACAGCTTTTACTACGTGCCATCCTTTGTTACTCTGTGTCAAGCTGAGATTTTCATTATCCGCCTCAGATTAAGTACTATTATTTATTTAGTCTGAGTTATCCGCAATCGAATTTTGATCATACACTTAAGAATGTATGGTGTAACAACGTTAGTAATATATATACTTTGGTGTAACTGTGTTTTTAAAGAAAATATCGATCAGCATAGTTTCTGTTCATATAGAACAGAAGTTATGTCATGTCATATTTGAGCTCTACTTAAGGGTCCGTGTCGACGCTTGTTAATACACGGGGCGGCGTCAGTTATGTATGAAACTGGCTTCGAGTCAAACCATCGCGTTGCTAGCGCCGGCGTGTCTTACATTTGCCAAAAAAAATATTATTAGAAGAAAAATTTACGCCATCTTGATTTCAGAATATTTTGTGAATTAAATGCGGACTAAAACTGCGGAAAGCAAATATAAAAATGTCAAGACGACACGCGTCAATCCTCGACTGCCGCAAACAATCCCAAAAGTGGAACAGTTTAATAGTAGACAATTTTGCCTAGATATTATATACATAGATAGACTCTACCACTTCTGTTACACATCCGGACATCCTGATTTCGGTTACGGTTACAGAACAACGCATGTTTACAACTTGATAAAGCTCTGTTCTCACTTTTATATTTGGTCTGAGGTTCAGTTATAAAGCCGCGTTCACACTTTAAGGGTAATCAGGTAAGTGTAGACGGAACCATAGCCGGAGCAGTAGGTCGCCCTGTCCCTACTAGGGCATAGGGCCGTATTCGTCCGATCTATTTCCTTATGGAAGAGTGTGTTTTGGTTTTTTACTGGTTTGTAATTAAGTCGTATAATTCTAAGTATCCGTGGCCTTTCTAGGTTACGCCAAATAGAAAATCATTAAACAAATATGTTTTTCAACGCTTTTCTTTGTATCAATGATCAAAGCAGAACATTTTATGATTTACATTATACGTACCTATAACTACCACATTTTTTTAATTTTTAGTTTATCTAATTATTCAATATTCATCTAACGACAATGTTTTGAGCTTGCTGAAAGTTTTTTCCTCAAAGATCACGTCATCAAGTTAATCGTCACTTTTAAAGACAACAAAGATGGTACGACCACGATCTCAATGGCTTTCGGGAATCGTTTTCCATACATCGTCTGGCATTTCCATAGAAAAACTACGATAGCCGAGAGCCATTAGCAAAATGGTTTTACTGTAATGCCTCATTTTTTACGAAATTTAAACTAATTGCCATACATGTGTTTGGAAAATTAATACTTTAAGAAGCTAAGGCCAATGAAGGCCATACTCATTAAAAACTAATATATTAAAAAGGAAAGGTTTGTTTGCATCGAATAGGCTCGGAAACTACTGGACCGTTTTTGATAAAATTTGTTACAAATATAGAGTTGACCACGGAGAAGGGTATAGGCTACTTTTTATTGCGGCAAAATGTACGGTTCCCACGTGATTTTCTTTTGCGCGCACGAAGTCGCTGGCAACATCTAGTTAAAAAAACTTACATAAGAACTGTATGTTACATTTTTATAATTTTAATTTCAAGCCCTACAGGTCTTTGAAATTTAAAGTGAATCTAAAAGGAAATTATTAGAATCATTAAGTAGTAAAACCTCATCAAACGGTGCTCCCTAAGCGACGCGTCTTCATGAATTAGAATTTGGGACGGCGACAAGGTCAAGGAAATTTAATGTTTTCTAATTATATTGACATACTTCTGAAATTGGTTACTATTACTCGTATTACTCGAACTCGTGAACGACTGAATTGCTAAAGATTAATTTTCCCTGACTGTATAATACGTTATATTTACTAGTAAGACACCTATATATTTATTATATTTAAAGCTTATTATATATATACGCTTAGGCAGAAAATAATTAAAAATGTCTATATAAAATTATATTTACTAATTCAATTAATTTACGCTGTTTACGTCGCTGTTAAGGTCATTGACACACGGCTGATTGTATTGATGTTATCTCTTTGAATCACCTGTTTTTGTGAGGTTAATGACCTCATCATCTAAGAGAGCACAATATAATTTTAATTAATATTAGGTACATAATTATTATCTTACGAAATTTTTAATTATTTTTCTGCCCAAACGTCTTTACATAGGCAATAGCTGATCCATTATGCCCAAAATATCCGTAATTTATTTTGAACAACATTAAATATTCTTGTGAAAAAATTAACGAATGATTGAAAAACTAAAAATATTGCTTGTAAGCTTAATAATACACATTATTTTTATATTGAGATTGTATGCTTCAACTTAAAGGATATATGTGATAAAAATTAATTTTGTACGTTTTCGCCTTTAATATTATTTAAAAAGTCTACAAAAGAATGTTCCACATATCCTCATTAGACTCATTACTTTAATTGAGAAAAAATGAAAGCTCAAAAAGGGATGTAATTTGTCTATCGATGAAAGTTCACATCCTCGACTTAAACGCTTCAATTTGAACAAAGTCGTTGCCAGTGATGTACCTTACACGGCCTGTCGATTAAAAATCATTAACTTTCAGTCTGGCGCCGCTCTACTTAGTGCACTAATTAATGTACTTTCTTAAATTAAATTATTAATAACCTAACCAAGAGCATGTCAGGACATGTCTAAGGAGGGTTCCGTAACTATAAACGCGTAATATGCTTTTATTTTAATTACTCTAAAAGTTACTGTCCGATTTGGTTCACAATAGTTTTCTTAAAGAGTTTTTAGCATGATCTATCAGCAAGGAAATTTGCAAGTTTCTATCTCCTATAGTTTAAAAATGCTAGGGGGGGGGGGGACCAACTTACAAACTACTTTGGAGGCCGATTACTCGAAAATGGTCAATTTTATAAAAAAGTAATGTATGAAACCTTGCCCTTATTTTAAAAGACCTATTCTATGATACCCCACACGATGGGGTAGAGTGAAAAAATATTTTTCATCCCCACTTCACATGTATGGAGAGCCACCCCTAAAATATAAAATTATGATTTTTTTATGATCCCGAAACCGTGATCTATATACAATCTATAACTGCACCAAATTTCATCAATTTATATTCATAATTACAGGAGCTAGAGGCGCGGACAGACAGACAGACAGACAGACAGACAGACAGACGGACAGACAGACAGACAGACAGACAGACAGACAGACGGACAGAGCGAAACTATAAGGTATTCCTTAAGTATTACGGAACCCTAAAAACGAGACTCGCTGGATTATCTCAACGCTGTTCATTAAATATACTTCGGCTTACTTTATAGATATAGCGTTTTGTTATGAAATGGAAAAGTAAGTTTGTAGTGTTGTGCATTTTTAAATTTTCTTCAGCTTTTGAAAGCTTAATATTTTCGAAATTATATCTTTATGAAACAAATCAAATCAAATCATTTATTATTTGCATAGGTGTTACAATAATTATACATGGTTTAAGTCCTTCTACCTAATAAGCAGGCATGCAAAATTTATATTATAGTTGTAGGTAACAAAAGTAGGTAATAATAAATATAATTTAAATGTAACATAATTTAAATTGAAATAAATTGAATGTAACATACTGTTTGGACGAAAATAGTAATGATTAATTTAATACAACCCATTTAAGCTAGAGTGGTGAACTTCAATCTAAACCTCCTCAATTATTGACGTTCAATTCACCTCAAACAAGTGTATCTCTGGTTTTTTTGGGGACTTCAGCGATACTCATGATTTATTAGCGCCCTGCACACGTAAAGTTCCAACTGCGCATCGGACTGCGTTCGAAACCGCGGAGAGTTCTGTGCGGTTTGTATTGTCTTGTTTATTGAACTAATTGCGACTTAAATGCGTTCACGGTTTGGACTGTCGGCGTAATATATGTATATGTAGGCGAGTTCCCAGATAAAACTATTCCACAGTTTCAGTCTATATGTTTCGGAGCGAAGGTCAGAACGGCGCGTGCTGTTTTCCGCGGTCTAAACTTTACATTTGACGGGAGCTATCAAAGTATTTTCTTCGTAGGAGGGAAACGCGTTGCTATCGAGTTTTATTCTTTTGTAATAAAATATAATCTCACCATGTGAAGTATGAGGAGGACGCACATCGTCAGTCGTCGTGACAGCCACATCTTGTTCTGTAAACAAAGAAACGTATTTATTTATCGACACATCACACTATATAGTCTTGTATCACAAATTAAAGACAGATACATATTTTTACTCTGTGCTAGTAGTACGTAATTAGCAAGTAGTAATTAGTAACTATGGATCAACTAAAGCCTTAATTCTTAAACGCTTATTACAGTAGGAGGCTCTCAAATCATATACCCTCGTCATTTTGTCAAGTAGACGGTGACGGCGTACGATTTAAGTAGATCTTAACTTTACGGCAGCATGTTTAAGCAAAAGGGCCAAAAATTTTCTTTTTATTAAGCTACTGAGCGACTAGGTCAAAACAAACAATAATAGACGGAAAGTTCAAATGTTTATCTTTCCAGTTGTCAGGGAAAGTCGACCCGTAAATATTCAAGAACTTTCGTTAAAATGCACTACAAGTTACAGTCGATGACACAGACGCGGGCACGAAGGGATTCGTACCAAATGACAGAAAATCACGTTTGTTGTAAGTCTTCACTTAAATATTTTATTGTTAATTTACCCCCTTACTAATAAACGCTGTATAAGCTTTGAATAGTTATACAGTGTTTTGTCTCCTTCTATCGAATTAAAAATGTCACTTGTGTGACGTGAACAAAACACTGTATAACTATACAAAGCTTATACAGCGTTTATTAGTAAGGGGGAATATGTTTTATTCTATTTCAGTATTTGTTGTTATCTATAGGCAAAATAAATATATAATCTGTGAATTACTGTGAACGGTTCATATGATACAGCCTAAATACAGTATCCCTAAGGAACACTGTACTTTTTCGGGATAAAAAGGAGCCTATATTTTAATCCAGAACCTAAACTTCTACCATACCAAATTTTATCAATTTTTTTTGCGTGAAAGAGTAACAAACATCCATCCATCCATCCATCCATCCATCCTCACAAAATTTCACGTTTTATATATTAGTGGGATAAAAGTAAAATGAAAGTGTAAGTTAATTACGACATTTGGGGATCTGCTTGGGGTCAGTGTAGTGACGGTAAAGTATAGCTGGTAATTGGTATTTGTTATTAAATCAGCTGTTACCAATTACCATCGTTTGCGGTTTTGTTATGGCAAAAGGCTGTGTTTGGCGGTAAAAAGCGCTCGAAAGCGCTCGTAAGCAAAATATCGATCGCTAAGCAGTAAATAAGCAATATGGCGGATTTTGTTAGCGCTATTGAAGTGAGTAAACGTGTCCTAACTTCTAGCCGACAACTGTTTTTTCTCAGTGCTAGGAATTTTTGTCAAGCGTTTTTTTTCCGCCAAACACAGCCAATTACAACAATTTATAAACACGTAGCAGCTAAGCAGTTTAATCAATTGGCTAGCCGCACACGTGCAATATTATTGACAATAAAACACATATTGACAATAATATTCCTTGTGTGCGGGCCATATTGCCGTTTTTTTTTGTATGTGTTGACTAGTATTGACAATTTTATTCTGTCAATAATATTGCACGTGTGAGGCTAGCCATTGGCTTAAGGGTCAATTCACATCGCGACGATACGCAACGCGACGCGGCTCTGCATTTGTAAGATAGCCATTCAAAATTAAACTTTATTCGCTACACAAGAATATACACGTTTTATTGCAAGAGCCCGGTCTTCGATATTGACTTCGATTGATTTGACATTCGAATTTTATTTCGGTTCATTCGGTTCGGTTATATTCGGTTCATAGCAAGTATGAACCGTGTATTTTTTTGGGTAGTGTTTAAGTTTCAAATTTAGCTATCCAAAAAAAATGGTTGTAAAGTCGGTTTACGGACGATAATGTTATGTGATAACATCATCACAAGCCGAAAGTTTAGGTCGATCGTGCCTCTCTATCGATTGTTCCGCGCTCTCGCTTGCACGCTCGGCTCAGGCGGAACGTGACAATTTTTCGTGCGTGCAACCGGCATTCATCGATTTATAAGACTTTATCACGTCAAAATGCAGCGTCGTGTCTTGTTGTGTTTTTTTTTTTTTTGCACACGCATTTTACACACGTATTCCTCATATAAAGCAGGATTTTAAAAAATTCAACCCCCAAGGGGGTAAAATAGGGGATGAAAGTTTAAGATCTAATTTTAAGCGGGCGAAGCCACGAGCAACTAATGCTCGATGAGTATAATATACGTAAATATTTGTTTCAAATTAATAATTTAATTAATGTTATGGACGCTGACAAGTCGTAATCTTCAATCGCTAGAATAAACGACATTCGGTGTATCTCTATATTGGCCGTATACATATACAGTTATAAGCAAGATTCGTCAATGCAAACAATTTCTGGAGCAATTCCCAGCAGATTCCCAGACGAGCCGTGAGCCATCCCACGAGACACATAGCTCAATAATAATTGTCATAATTAGCTGAGTTTTACGCTCATTTGCGGGTAATTTGCCCTGTTCAAAGTTAGTCTATATTCTATACTATAACATAATAAAGAGGAAAAGTTTGTTTGTTTCCATTGAAATTGAATAGGCTCCGAAACTACTGGACCGAATTTGATGAAATTTGGCACAGATGTAGAGTAGACCATGGGGAAGGCGTAGGCTCCTTTTTATCACGGAAAAATGTATGGTTTCTGCGAAATTAACTTTTGTGCACAAAATTGCGGACAACATCTAGTGTGTGATAAAAATGCAAAAAAAAAACGCTAACGCATAGCAATTAAAGTTTTAAAAAATAATTCACGACTAATATTTGAATAATCTTCCAAATATTTTGTACTAGATTTTGCTCACGACTTGGTACGCGCAAAAATAATTTCCGCGGGTACCGTACATTTTACTGTGATAAAAAGTAGCCTGTGATAATCCAGAGCTATTGCCATACTATAAATCTCATCTAATACCATGCAGTGTTTAATGTGTAAAAGAGCAACAAACGTCTAAACCACGCCTATCTACACAACAGTTTCACAAAAATTTACACTATATCTAACGATAAGAAAAGATTAGAAGATCTTAAAAATGACTTTTTAACTTTGTAACCGTGAGTTTTGCTAGACGTTTTGGCTAAGCCTTGCGTTTGTGATATAATATTTGGCAAAATGCCTTCGATTTCTATGACACAGGTTTGTATCAAGAATATAATCAAACATTGTTAAGCTTCAACCGTGGGAGCTCTGGCACGAATGGTGTGGCTCCGAAAAATATCACGGCATCACAGAAATCTGATGAATTGACACTTGCGTAGTGTTTCATCGAGTTTATACGGGTACCTAGCAGTGGCGTGGGGTTCCTAACTCCATTCCAATCGGCTTCACTTACCACTGACCTTTTGAAGACCCTCATCCAAATCCCCAGACTAAGGCTTCTCTATGAAGGAGAACTAGCCGTCGCTACTGATACCTAATACCTGCTGGATACCAGTGGCGAGGGGTTCCTATAACTCCATTCCTATCGGCTTCCCTTGTCACTTACCTTTTGCAAACCTTCATAGAAATCCCTACCTACTAGGGAAGCCAGAGCCTGTGCTCCGGCTTCCCTATGAAGGAGAAGCAGCCTTCGCCACTGCTGGATACCCAATAGTGCTTCATAAAATAGGTAAGTGAGGTGGCCTAAGTGTCGTGAGGGTTTAACATACCAACACACTCCTTGAGGATTCTGGGCTTTAATTGCTCACCATCAGGCAATCCGTAGCTAGTCTGCCGGTCGCATTACATTAAAACTGTTATTACTTTTCTCATTTGGGTCATGACACTTAAATTGACATCGTTAACAAAACCTTAGATCTTTCACTGTGACTATATTCAATAGAAATGACAATAAAACCTACTCATAAATGTAGTCGTAGTGTGTACGAATACCAAGAAACTGGGGTCGGGTCTCGGGGTCAGATGACTTTTCGAATTAATATTCGCACAAAAGCTATATTATGGTCGCGGATAAAAGCAAACTTAGGGCCAATTCACATCGCGACGATACGCGAGGATACGCGACATTGCACTTTTAAGATACTAAGGCCCACTTGCGCCAAGCCGGGTTAAAGTTAACCCTGTGTTAAAAATTATGTTATCTCTCTCGTTCTTCGTATTTGTGAAAGAGAAAGCATGATATTTTAACCCAAGGTTAACTTTAACCCGGATTGGCGCAAGTGGGCCTCAGGCTAACTTGCGCCAATCCGGGTTAAAGTTAACCTTGGGTTAAAATATCATGCTTTCTCTTTCACAATACGAAGAACGAGAGAGATAACATGATTTTTAATTCAGGGTTAACTTTAACCCGGATTGGCGCAAGTGGGCCCTAGCCATTTAAAATCGAATTTATTTACGACACGAAATGATGTAGGTACTTTTAATATGAAATCAGTACAATTAAAAGTACATCGCTATGCAGCACGGTGCCACCTAACATTCGAACTTTTACAATGAAGCGTATATTTTCTGGTGTAATGAATAAAGTTAAATTATTAACAGCTATCTTAAAATGCAGCGCCGCGTCGCGTTACGCGTGTGAATTGACCCTTCAGGTTACGGATAAAAGCAACCCTATAGTTGTCTACAAAAGCAACCGTAATAATATTATGGTTGTAGTCTACAAATAACTTTTCTAAGCTGTTTGTCCACAGCCAACGTCAACGGGACGTCAACGAGAACGAGATTTCTGGTCGATATTAAATTGACGAGACGGGTATGCGGTGGATACACGGCTAAAGTATCGGTACTTCGGCGCCGTCATCTCTTTCTCGTTGACGTCCCGTTGACGGTGGCGGTGGAAAAACAGCAGAAGCCATGGAAAGCCTATACGCTTGTCAAAGCCAGCGATTCTGCAAAATGTATCCACCGCATACCCGTCTCGTCAATTTAATATCGACCAGAAATCTCGTTCTCGTTGACGTCCCGTTGACGGTGGCGGTGGACAAATAGCGTAAGCCATGGAAAGCCTATACGCTTGTCAAAGCCAGTGATTTTGCAAAATGTTTTGTTATTTAAACATTTGGGTGACACAGAATAGTGAGTACAAAGCGCTTCACAAAAGAGAATAAATATATAGGCCAGTTATTTTGTCTAAGAAAATATATTTTCTTCGAGGATTTTCCAGACAAAATAGCTAGGAATATATTTTCAATTCAGTTTTGCTGTGGGATTTTCTATACAAATAATGTAAAGAGAGAGGATTCCTTTGTTTATTTCCATTGCAGTTGGCTCCGAAACTACTGGACCGATTTTGGTGAAATTTGGCACCGAAATAGACTAGACCACGGAGAAGGACATACGCTACTTTCTATCCCGAAACAATACGGTGTTTCCGTGGGATATTGTATTTACGGGAGTGGAGCAGAAAACCGAACAAAATTCGGCTATAATGAGCCCTATGGCTGGCCGCACACACACCATATTGACAATAATATTCCTTATGTGCGGGCCATATTGCCGTTTTTTTTGTATGTGTTGACTAGTATTGACAAATTTATTCTGTCAATAATATTGCACGTGTGCGGGTAGCCAATATAGGTAAAGGTAACATGAAATACAATGTTACCTACCTAAAAGTCACTTTATTTTTTTTTATTTCCATTTAGATTATATGAATATTGAAAAAAAATAAAATGAAAGTTTTAAACATTCATATTTCTATCCTTGGCCATTTAAAACCATGAAATTTTAAGCAAATATAATACTTCTGAAATTGTTTGTGTTACGTACTATTTCCCAACGGTAAGCGAACGATGATGACATTGATGGCTGAATACTGAAACGACAGTTAAATTGATGCTCAAGTCACATGTTGTCCTTGTCCTTCGGCAATTTTGATTAGCGTGTACCGTATTCGTGTCAGATAAATGTTTATACCCCCAGAATGTTATTTATGTAAGTACATAGCCTCAGTTCAGACCTAATTTGATATTTTTACATAGACTCGCGTGTCTATATATATTATAGACGCGAGGCATGTTGAGGCAAAATGCGTCTTCAGTTAAATGGCCCCAATTGGGGCCATTTTGACATTTAAAGTATAGTGAAAACAGGATGGCTGACATTTGAAGTATGGTGAAAACCAAGATGGCGTAACATTTCATTCTATGAAGATTTGTTCTGTCAAATGTACGTCATATATTTTACACAATCCTTAGTTTTGAATCCTTAGTTTTGAAAAATAAAAATATAATGTTTATTTGTATTTTTTTAATGAATGTATTTACGTGGTAGAGCCATGCTTCGGCACGAATGGGCCGGCTCGACCGGAGAAATACCACGGGCTCACAGAAAACCGGCGTGAAACAGCGTTTGCGCTGTGTTTCGCCGAGTGAGTGAGTTTACCGGAGGCCCAATCCCCTACCTTATTCCCTTCCCTACCCTCCCCTATTACCCTATTCCCTCTTAAAAGGCCGGCAACGCACTTGCAGCTCTTCTGATGCTGCGAGTGTCCATGGGCGACGGAAGTTGCTTTCCATCAGGTGACCCGTTTGCTCGTTTGCCCCCATATTTCATAAAAAAAAAAGAATGGTAAAAGAATGACATTTAATTTGGGTCGCATTACAGCTTTATGTCGTTTTGTTAACTAAAATTTTTAAATTGGACCAGGGGGTCTCAAAAGGCCAAATAATATGAAACACCTAATGTTTCATATATTTTTTCAACTCATATTATATGCGCTATTTTACGTATTTCTATTGAAAACTGTCAAAATTTATGATTTCTAATATGATGAAATCATGAATCATGTAACCATTTTACCATTTCATGATTTTTGTATAAAAAAAAACATAACATGAAACACATAAAGAGGACTTCGTAGACCCCCAGAAAGTATCTACTAACACATATGTCACATAAGCGTATGTCCATTTTGCAAAACCTGTCAAGTGGAAAGTAAACTTCAATGAGTTTGGGCGTTCCCCACAAGTGGGGCGTGGGAGTGGGAGAAAGTGAGTTTTTGTGGTGGCAGGTATGCAGGTGATTATGGGGTGTGGTTGTAAAACGCCTTGGACAATTTACACCCTGAAATTTGGAGACTGATTACACATTTAAAGCGAAGAGGAGTAGGTCAATTTAAATTGAAATACTGCTTTTAAAAGGCCGGCTGGCAGCTACACGTTTTTTATGCAATAGACCAAGAAACGAACAGACATATCACCTAATGGTTAGCGATACTGCCGGCATGGGTCCTTAAAAAATCAAACGTCGATATAATCAAATATTGGTATTGTGGCGATTAACGACTTCTGAAACGCTGATCAAAATTAAGAGCCCTCCTATTCACAGGCTGTCGCTGTGTCTGCTAGCCGAAATAACAAGGACAGCTTAGTATTTGAGCGACACTTAATTTAAATATTGTTACAGTATATGACCGTAACTTATATAGAACTGGCCAAAGTACAACTGGTTACAAGGTACAACAGGTACCCCCTCAGTGGCGAAGGCTGCTTCTCCTTCATAGGGAAGCCGGAGCCTGTATAAAAGGTAGGGATTTCTATGAAGGTTTGCAAATGGTAAGTGACAAGGGAAGCCGATAGGAATGGAGTTATAGGAACCCTACGCAACTGATACCCCTATATTCTACGCAACTAAGGTCTCAAGTTAAATCTAGTATTTTGATTAAACAAAGTAAGCCATGCACGTTCTAAATTGCTTTCTGTGATTTCCATATGAACAATTATTATTTTTATTTATCGTCCAATTAGCAGAAACAAGTCTTAGACCTCTCACTTTCGCTAGAGAAGATCCATTGAGAGACGTTCTCATCTAATCTGCATACATGATTGACAATGGACACATAAAAACTCTCGCGATTACCGCTATTAGTGTCAAGCTAATGTTTATTTGTAAAAATGGCGTCTTGGAGTTGAGGAAAAGGTGTCTTTTGTTAACAAATACAGCTATACAGAGGATTCTGAAACGGCAACACCTCTGGTGTTATGGGATTCAATGAATGATGGTAATTGCTTTCCATTAGGCAATCTGTTAAATACCTATATAATATTTATACTACATAAATGTTTTAAATAGTATAAAGTCAATCTTCTTCAAAAACCTAAATATGGATCAATTTTACATGTGTAAAATGCACCTTGAAAAGCTATGTGTAATCAAAACCTGTTTTTCAAGGTGCGTGATCAGAATTAGATTCTCGACCTAAAATATATAAGGTTCGGTAAAATCAATTACGGGTAGTTTGGGCTTATGATCTACTGCTTATGTATAGACGTTTAGACAGAAAAATAATTCTTATACTCGAAAAAAAAAATATCCCTTCGAACTTTTGTATAAAACAGCTGATTTTATTTCAAGTAGAAAAATTTACTTCATAATAAAAGTTGCTTATATTCATGAGTATATTCACTACTGAAAGTTTCCAGACAGTACAACATGTGACCTCTGGTGGTTTATTCTTTAATCACCACGCTATATTATGGGCTAATGGCTAACATTGTGTAAAATATCTCTTTCGTATAAAAATACAACTGTAACTAGATTGTAAACCGAAACATAATAATAATAACTCCCCACCGATCTCAGTGACGGTGGCCGGTTTCATTGAAAACTGGAGTAATTTTCCCAAGTGTGTGCGCAGTACACAAGAGCACTCTCTCTTCCTTTACTTTCGTAATCCAGTGGAACGGATAACCGATACGACTGACGAGAGATGAGGCGCAGGTTTGACTTTTTACATGCCCATCCGATGCATGTATCATCTTTCTTGTCAGACAATCAGGTGATCAGCCTGCATTGTCCTAACCAAACTTGAAAACAACATTTTTTGTTGTTCCAATGCGGGAATTTAACCCACGACCTCCAAGTCGAGAGCCAATGCTCTAACCACTAGACCACGGAGGCTGTAAAACATAGTAGAGGCTAGAGACTTTAGTATAAGTCATAGGTAGTACCTATTAGGTACCTACTAACTACCTAAACCTATTAAACGCATTTGCTCAAATACGTTTAATATCATCATCATTATCATACTACGAGTACTATAATTGTATCAAGATTTATTGTCGTAATTATTCAGACGGGACCGCAGACAGCAAGCAGACGGCGCGCGGCGGCGTTCGTTGAACCTCGACAGTAAAAGTTACGGATCTACGTACCTACTCATTTGAATAATCCTCTGATACATTTACATATCACTTTCGGCTTCACATTTCTTACGTTTTAACCCCCGATACAAAAAGAGAGGTGTAATAGGACGTGTCTGTATATGTGTATATCCGTGGCATCGTAGCTCAAAAACGGGTGTACCGATTTGGGTCTAGTTTTTTTTGTTTGAAAGCTGTCACGTTCGAGTATGTTCTTAGCTACAATTCATCATCATCAGCTCACAACAAGCAGTGAGTTTCACAATTTGGGATTAACATTTATAATTTTGTTTAAATTATCAGTTAGTCAATATTTGTATGTATAATTTTTGCGTTCGAAAATTCGGAATGTAGTGGGTTCAAATATCGGTCAGATAAATACTTTTGTGATTCTTTTTATTATTATTTTATTTCAAATTTATCACCACTCCAAAGCTCGATTACCGGGTTCTAAATACTAACTGATTTATTTCGAAAAATATTAAATCGTAATAAATAAGTAAATCAGCCATGAAAAGAAAGTATGTTTTACTTTCACTACTGTGAGATGTAGTATGATGTAGTCATAATTTTCGTTAGAACGACATATGAATACGACATGAATATTTACTATGTTTTCTTTTGAATAGAAACGGCCATTTTGAGGTTAAAGTTAAACGATAAATATAAATAATTTATAGCATTGTTTTTGTAGTTTTTAATGGCTCTTTTGTTTTATGTTTTGTTGACCTGTAATCATTCTTAAGCTTAAAGTTATCGTAAAAGTTGTGAAGTGTTTATCTCTGAAGTTAAAAAGTGAGAGTAAGTTTTTAAAGCTCTTAAAAATATAAGCTCTTAAGGATGAATGAATATTTTAGAATTAGATAAATAATTTATGTCGTCGTTACAATTATCTAATATACTACCATATTTAAACCTATTAGATATTGATAGAAAAATATTAATAGGTATTAATAACATTATACCTACTATTGTTAGAAAATAAGGCAAGCTAGCTGAAATGACAAGGACAGCATGTGACCCGAACCTCAATTCTCGTAAGCATTCATTTTAATTTGATTATATTATAAGTGAAGTGCAAGGAATTTGTAAGTATTTATATATACAACTAATACTTACAAATTCCTTGGTGAAGCGACATGTCATATTATCATAAACTGAATTTGTGAAGTTTGGACCAATCAGAACACATTTCACATTGGTTTAACGTTTACAAGAATATCATATTATGTTTTAGCGGATCGGAAATTGATTGTAATTGTATTAATACAGGTTTTCTGAGCGTCAGTTAATTTAACTATCGTTTGAGTATTCGGCCAAAATATTTTTTATATTTCTCATCGCTTAAAGGTAAACTAACAAGGTAAGGGGTAATGTAAGGTAACTTTTAAACGTAAGTACCTACCTGGGAAACCAAGATTTGCTCGGAGTTATGTATAAAATAAAGCATCACAAAATAATTTTCTTACGGGGATTTTAATTCACAACATTCCGAATTTTCGAACAAAGCAGTCAGTCCGATTGGCGGTTTGGTATGCGTAGTATAAATAATTAATTAACATACGCATACCAAACTGCCAATAGGACTGACTTAATAGAGTCTAAATTATTGATATATTGTCGCACGTCTAAAGAAAAACATGAATAACTTAAAATACGCAGTTTCCCGGGGATAAGACCTAGCTAGATCGATTTTTCTCCCCTAAAAAATTTCACGTTAAATCTTGCAGCCGTTTCCGAGAAACCGATTATATATAATGCAAGATTTTCTCATTTAAAGTATAAGATTACGCTTATATTTTAAATGTACGCTTAATAAAAATCTTAATGGTGCACTACCAGGTCAAATCTGCACCATTTAACGCTCAATTCAAGCGCTCCACTGTTGGTCTACAGACTCCACTGCATTTTATACTACTCCTACCTACCTACGCAGAGATCAGGTAGCCAGGTACTGATTGTAGGTAGGTGGCAATTGGCTTGAACACATGTCATCATGTAGGAACACGTGATATCCGTGTCATTGGGTCTGTGGAAGTGGGTTTACGATGCGCCGGTTTCCCAGACATATTGTCTACAATAGTGGGTGTCATAACTGTTAAAGATTCTTAGGATTGTCTGTGTGCGACAATATTGTGTGAAATTGATTAAAATGTTCAATGCACTTATCCTAAAGCATTTAATTAGGCTAGTAATAATTAAAGAAAAATATTCAAATCTATAATCGCACAGCCAAAACTACAGAACGGATTTTGCTGAATTTTGGCATACAGATAGTTGTAATGACGTAGGCATCCACTAATAAATTATTTTTGAAAATTCTCCCCCTAAGGGGGTGAAAAGGGGGTTAAAATTTTGTATGGAATCCGAACTCCACGAGGACGAAGTCGCGGGTAAAAGCTAGTAATACTATAAAGGGGAATAGGATAATAAGAGGAATTTTTTGTGTATATGTTTGTTTGTTTGCATTATAATAGGCTCCGAAACTAACATACCGATTTTGATAAAAGTTACAGATATACCAGGCGGAAAGTTATATTTATAGCGGCAAAATGTACGGTTTCTGAGATTTCCTTTATCGCGCATGAATACTTGAATGAACAATGTGCTATCAATAAATTAAATTTTGAATAGCTATATTAAACAGGCAGCGCCATGTGTGATTTGATCTTAACACATGCCAAAGATGGAAACATAATATACTTACCCCCTTACTAATAAACGCTGTATAAGCTTTGAATAGTTACGCAGTGTTTTGTCTCCTTCTATCGAATTAAACATGTCACTTGTGTGACGGGAACAAAACACTGTATAACTATTTAAGCTTATACATCGTTTATTAGTAAGGGGGTTAGTCTGGCCATTAATACTGTTATAATTAAAAATAAACAAAATATTACATTTGAATTTGGAATCTGTCATTTTTATATGATTGTTCATTGGGTTTTCTCATTTTAGCGCCAATACATTGTACAATATTTTGCGATATTAAAATGGAACTTGGGTGATAGAGAGAACCAAATCGCTGCAATTGCAATACACAAAGTAGGTATGGAGCCAAATGCAATTTTTAAAACTCTCCATACGCTTGGTATTAGTAAAATGTCTATGTACCGGGCTATTAATAGGTGCAATGAGCCCTCCTCTATTTGTGACAGAAAAAGATCTGGCCGTTCACGTAGTGTTCGTATAAAAAGGTGGTCAAAGCAGTAAGGGAAAGAATTCGAAGAATTCGAAGAAATCCTGTCCGAAAGCAAAAGATTTTATCTCGGGAGATGAAGACAGCACCTAGAACCATGTCGCGTGTTTTAAAAGATGATTTAGGACTTGCAGCCTATAAGAGACGTACTGGTCATTTCATAACTGATAATTTAAAAAAGAATATGGTGGTAAAATTGAAATAACTACTGAAGCGGTACGTAAAGGGAGGTCACAGAACAATTTTGTTTACGGATAAGAATTTTTTACAATTGAGCAACATTTTAACTAACAAAATGACCGTATTTATGCTGAAAGCTCTAAGGAAGTTTCCCAATTAGTCGACAGAGTGCAAGTGGGCACTATCCGACTTCAGTGATGGTTTGGTGGGGTATTAGCTATGAAGGAGTGACTGAGACATACTTTTGTGAAAAAGGTATCAAAACATCGGTACAAGTGTATGAAGATACCATTCTTGAGAAGGTAGTGAAGCCCCTTAACAACAACATGTTCAATAATCAAGAATGGTCTTTCCAGCAAGACTTGGCGCCGGGTTATAAACGAACGTTTCGGACTTCATCAGAGCTGAAGACTGGCTGTCGTCTAGTCCCAATCTTAATCCGCTGGATTATGACTTGTGGTCAGTTTTAGAGAGTATGGCTTGCTCTAAACGTCATGATAATTTGGAGTCCCTAAAACAATTCGTATGATTGACAGTTAAAATAACACACTGTAAAAGTAATAAATGTTATTTGCAACAGAAAAGCATTTGAAAAGTGGGCACTGGGCACTGTTCAGATTGTTAAAAATTTCTTGGTGCCAATTTAATTCAATTCAATCTTCAATAAAGAAGTTTTAAAAAGAGCTAATTGCGAACGCCAACATATGAATTTCATCATTCAAAGAAAGGTCGTTTTTTTCGGTCACCTACAAAGAGGATCCTAATATGAATTACGGTTGATCATACCTGCGAAAAAAGACAAAAATGGATGGATAATGTGAAGGAATGGACTAAATTTAGCTACCCACAATTAAATAAATTAGCACAGGATCGCAAAACATTCGAGTCTACTAACCTCCAAACTTCATTATGAAGATGGCACTCGATGATGATCAGTAATGCCCCAACACTAATGGACCGGTTTGACTGAAGATACCACGGCCACTTAGAAAACTGGCGTGAATCAACAACTTACTCGTGTAAAGCGTCGGAGCGGTCGCTTTGTAATTTACACCTTTATCAAGTGTAAGGTATAATTTCCTGATATTTATCACTTTCCAATTTATATGGGCTAAGAATATGCTCAAAATAAACGCGTATAATTAACACATGAGTGAGCGGAGAGCAGTTAAAAACGAAAGTATAAAGTCAACAGAATATCGGCTATAGTGGTCACTCGGTCACTTTCTCCGCTAACGATTCACACTTGCCGATTTGTCGGCGAGTTTAAATGGTCTTTAATTAGTGGACGAGCAAATTAAGCAAGTGTTACTTTGTAACACCTGTTACATGTTTGTTACTTACTGTCAAGTGCCAACCCTAGAATATTGTAACTCTTGATACTAGGGCTACCAACAGAATCTTTTTCAATTTATGACAGACCAGAAATATCCAGTGGTGGTGATTAATCATTCAAACAAAGAGGATTAGATTATGAATAAAAAACCAAGAAGAAGGATATAAAAAATAAATACATAGACAAAAATAATTCAAAAGTTTCTAATAAAATCCCTAACCAATATACTATTTTAATATAATATACCTACTGATCAGTATAAGAAAGCTCTTTTTGTTACATATTTTACCGATTTTTTTGACGATTTCCTCAAAATAAATTGCGTGTGGTTACACCTTAAAGAGGAATTTTAATTAGCGTCTGTAATCTATATTTATATTAGTGGACCGCGGTATCGGCCTCTTCAATCGCACTTTCAGCCGAGAGTGAATGTTGTTACGAAATGTTACAAAAACCTGTTCCGAGCGATCAATAACAGTTCAATATAAAGCCTCAATTACACTGATACGATTACGAGCGAGAGTAATTGAGCTTTAATTACTTATGGGCACTTCACGGCTTTTACGATTAGGTGTCCGAGAATTTATTGCTTCGATGTGGTAAATGATTTATTGTATATCTGCAATTTATTGTAGTTTCACAAAGGACATGCTGTTTAGAAGACATTAAATTACGTTTTAGGGACAGTACCTAGCAGTTAGCACAGACTCACAGAGTAAAACATATTATATAAGGTTCGGTAAAATCAACTACACATATTTTGGGCATATGATCTATTGCTTATGTAAAGAGTCTTTACATAAGCAATAGATCATATGCCCAAAATATGTGTAGTTGATTTTACCGAACCGTCTTTACTAAAGACGTTTATGCAGAAAATAATTGTCATACTAGAAAAAAAAATCTTCATATGGGCGAGTTTGCGTTTTGTGGAGAGTCACCCATACATGAGATGATTTTTTACTTTGAGTATGACAATAATTGTTTTGCCTAAACGTCTTTACATAAGCAGTGGATCATGTGCCTGAAGTATCCGTAATTAATTTTCGGAGACATTGTATACGTACAGAGAAAGAGCTTCACACTAACACAGAGGGTCAATTCTGCTAAATAAAACCTGTAATAATACAATTACAATCAAATCCCGATAGGCTAAAACTGCCTAATTATATTCTCGTAAACGTTAAACCAACGTGAAATACGTTCCGATTAATCCAAACGTCACAAATCAGTTTAGGATAACATGTCACTTCACTTATAATACAATCAAAGTAAAATGAAAGTGAAGTGAAAAGTAAAAATACTTTAAATATGAGAATTGAGGTTCAGATGACAGAACGATCTAAATCGATCCAAATTTGAAAATTTTGACGTCCACAATTTTCCCGCACAATCGTGGTCACACCGTGTGCTTGTAGTAGTGTAAACAAATCGACAGCTTACTATGTAGCTGTTTATCTATTCGTCTTTACCTAGTGAAAGTGTATGAAACTGTCAAAAATAATTGGACATTGACAAACAACAAAAACATCCAGAATTAAAGGACCTAAATATAAGAACATTAAATTAAAATATTTATTACTGAATACATTAGTATATTTTTCATACTTTTAGTTTGTTAGTAAAATGGTTGCGTGGAAGAAACTACTTCAACCGCCAATCTGGACTTTTTTTCATGTTATACGTTGTGGAATATTATTATTACCCATTTGGATCCGCTGTCCCTGTACAAGGACAGTTGTTCAAATACCCAAATTTTTTGTTGTGTCACAGATATTTTTTAATTGTATCCATGTTTCATATGCTGAGTAGTGTATCATGTTTATCTTATTTTAAACGTTGGTGAAATTGCAATAAAAAGTGTTCATATTGAAGTATAAAACAACTGAAGTCAAAACGCAAATTATCGTCACAAGGTAAGGTATTTTATTTTATGTTTCTATGCGAAATTTTATGTTTGTTTTAGAAATATTACTGTTTTATAATGTCAATTAGAGTAATAAGTGATAAAAAGTGTTTATATTTTAGTGTTGTGTATGACAAGTCATATTTTGTTTTAGTGTCCCTGTATAGGGACATTGGGCACATTAGTGATATTTTTTTAATAAAGTTCTAATTATTTTGTATCTTCTTTTTAGAATCTTTATCGAATTAATAATGGCTAAAAGGACATTTAATGCCATTTCTGACTACGGAGGGCTTGCAGAAGCACTAGAAAACATATTGAATGAAGAAGATGACCTAGACACGAGCTATGAATTGGTAGCCATTCCTCCCGACCCAAGCGTTCTAACGGATAAAAAGGAGTTTGACGAAGTTGACATTCAACAAATAGAAGTTTTCGCTACTCAGGATAATGAGGATTGGGATAGCAGTGATGATGAGCCCCTGCAAAAACGTTCTAGGAAGCCTCCAGAGACTGAACCAAAGTGGCGCAAATATGAAGGTTCTTACGGTGATTGCTTCCACCAGTGATGATCTTCAAAAGCGTAGAGAAAATGTAGAAAATGAACTAAAAGATTTAGGCCCAGTAGAGATATTTGAAAAGTTTTTTGATGAAAAAGTCATGCAGATGATTTTATTGGAATACTTATACTAACCGGGTATCATACGTTAGCCAGAGAACGTTTATACTGGCCCCGACTGGACGAAGATTGTAATGTGCCACTTGTTACCAAAACCATGTCAAAAAATTAATATTTCGAAATAAAGAAATTTTTGCACTTCAGGAGTTGCAGCAGATGGAGTTGGACACTTTCCGCAGAGAATGCCAAATAAATTAATATGTGTCATTTGTCATAAAAAAGTACGGTGGCAGTGCAAAAAATGCATAAAAACATTGTGTATCGAAAACAACAATTGTTTTGAAAACTACCACACATGAGCCCATTGCCCCTGTACAAGGACAGTGTTTTTTTTAATACTTGCTAACTTTTATTAAAAATTTTTTTGATGTTTTCACTTTGTAAGAACCCTATTATTAGATAAATAAAGAAAAAAATATTATTTTCACTGTAGTTTGCTTTTGGGTCCAAATGGGTTAAGTTCGAATAAATATTTATTATTATTATTAACTAATACTTTCAGAATAGTTCTACTTGATGACTTAATACCTCGTTGAATGCTAACAACATAACCGTGGCGAAGGCTGGTTCTCCTTCATAAGGAAGCCCTAGCCTCTATAGTAATAGGTAGGGACTTGGACGAGACTTTAAAAGGTAAGTGAAGCCGTGTGGAATGGAGTTATAGGAACTTTAAACCACTGCTGAATATAATGCATTTATCAACTTTAAATAGCTAATAATGTCACTATTGTTCACTTAATTTGGTACAAAAACTTGTTCACAGATAGTATTTTCACCTAACAATTTGGTAAAAACTAGCCAATTGTATGCATGTGAATATGTTGTGGAGTTTCTTACAAGATACCATTTGTATATGCCAATTAGAGGCTTCGACACGCTTTACTTTCCCTCTCAAGCTTTAAACTAGTTCACAAAAGTAAGTCTTATTACAATACCATACGATTCAATTTTAATTGATTCTAATGAGTTCTCAGTCCTCCTAATTAAAAGGTTAGTATTAAATTTTCCCTTTTCGTATCGCTCAAATTATTCCTTTTACATTTCATAAAGTCGTATTTGTTTTGAACTATAAGTAATTAAAGCAAATTATAATTCGGAATTTAGTATAGGTACTTAACAAATTGTTATTAATTAAGTTTCAAAAAAATGTTAAAATACATTAATGTTAACATAATTTTATTAGGTATGTTACATGTTTCATGTTTTTTTTTTTGTAACTGGCTAAGAGAATGATTATAATTAAGTGAATTTCCATAAAAAATATCAATAGGTTAAAACAAATTGGTGGCCCCAAACAGCCAAATCTTGACACCCTACCCCAATTATTATTGGCTTACCCCTAATACCTATAAAATACGGATTGCGTATTCATTTTGTTCATCTTTTTATACTCCTACATAATTAATTATGTTTTTCAAGTACTTGTGTATAAATAAAGGGTGGCCAACACATAGTATGAACTTTAAATCTTTGGGAAAATAATAGTGGGATGTCGACAATAGGTATTTTTTTATTATTATATCTCAAAAATGGAGCAGGCTTTAGTTTATAAATTAATACACCGATAGCAAAAATAAAACATATTATAATAAGTTGAACTCAGTGATTCAAAAATGTTATTGTAAGTAAAAAACGGTCTTAAAATAATGACCACAATTATAATTAACATGACAGTTAAAGCGTTTTTGTTTAAATCAATATACATGCGCTATATTAACATATTCTATTAACACGGATTCGTCTAACGATGTCTCTTCAACTTTCTCTAAGCCCGGTTTAAAAATCTCCATGTCTAGTAATCAATTTGTGATAGGTTGATCGTAGTTAAAAACTTAATAACGCTAATAATTGTTTCATAGTAGTAGTAGTAGTAGACATATAGAACTTAACTACACTAAAATTCAATGGATATCATAGAATCTCTGACAATGATACCAAACGCCGCCTGGTGACAAAAAAGGAATCGAAAATTCTTATTAACCGTTTTCGATACCACTTACGCCACCAGATGACGCTTTAATATCAGAAAAAATATGAAAAGCCCTCATTTCAAAGGGAGTAAGGTCAAAAACATTAACTTTGTAATGTGAGGAAAGTAATGTGGGAATGTGGTGGCAAGCCCCAAAGGGAGATCTCCGACCGAGCGAAGTGCTATACTCGGTCAGGCCGAAGCCCACTGTAGTGGTTTCAGATGTTCTATATATATCTGATCTTAGAAAACTTCGATAGCACGATTCAGGACTGTGCGCTGATTAGTCCGCCACATCACTCCTCCCTAAGACCGAAGGTCGAATTTCTGAGTCTTCTGCTTGAGTCGCCAGTGCCAGAGAGTTCCAGTCAGTCGAAGTGCTGCCGTGCGGGGCCGATGCTACGTGCTGACCAGGAGAGGTGCTTCGTGCTCTGTTGCTGATCGTGTAGCTACGTGTGCTGACCAGGAGAGGTGCTTCATGCTCTGCTTGCTAATCGGTCCGTGTAGTGGACTGCCCGTTGAAGCCGATAAGGGTTCGACCAGGCCGCGGTGCGTTGAGGCTAGTGGTCGAAGTACCCGAAGAGGCTGAATCTGGCTGGCGTAGTGCGGAGGGGTGAGGAGTGATGATGATGATGCCCAGAAGGAGGCGTGTTCTGTCGAGGGTCACCAATGTGGGAATGTGGTGGCAAGCCCCAAATGCCGATCTCCGACCGAGCGATCCGATCTACACATTGTAGTCATTGTACTATAGTCAGTAGATTCATTTTGCGTGAACTGTCGCTTTATTTTTATAGAGAACAGTAGATAGTTTTTTTTTTCTAAAGAAAATTAATAAACCGCACGGCGCGAGTCTCATTACCGCGTGACGTCATTGTTTTGACCCCCGGCTCAGCCCCCTCACCCTCCTCACCACTTTGAACACCTGACCTAAATAACGTACATTAAAATAGACGAGAATATGAGCTGGCTTTTAGATAAAATATAAGACTTAAAGTGGGCGTTTTTGACCCGCTGTTTAAAATAGTGTCAACCAGAAACCAAATACTATATTGTACATTTTCATTCATATTTCATACTTACCCATAGTTATTTTAATTCAATTCCATAAAGGAGAGGAGAAAATAAATAAAATATTAATCACATTTTATACTAGATGTTGCACGCGACTTCGTGCACGCAAAATTAAATCTCGCGGTAACCATACATTTTGCCGCAATAAAAAGTAGTCTATGTCCTTCCCGTGATCTAATCTATATATGTATTATGTACTAAATTTCATCAAAATCAGTCCAGTAGTTTCGGAGCCTATTCAATGCAAACAAACAAACAAACAAAATTGTCCTCTTTATTATATTAAGTATAGATAACATTCGTTAAAATGAGCATTGACCTTTGTAATCAGATCCAAGTAATTCTATATTACGAATTACGAAGTAAATTTTTAGAAAAAAATGGTGCATGTACTTACCTAAGGTTTAATTTTCTTTCCTTAACTTATAAATAGGACCGTTTAAGTAAATAAAAGAAAATCGATAAATTATAAAGAAAGTGGGTAAAAAGCCGGGATCCTAATATCGTTTCACCATTTAGTGACCATTATACGGACATTAAACGCATGCCGTGTATTTCCTGCTACTCGCCCCATTATTCGATTTATTTATCGCTACTTTCTCTATAACCATTTTTTTTCTACATTTTTATGACGCTTCAGGAATAATTTGCCAGCCACATAGGTCATGGTTAAATGTGTCAAAAATGTGGTGATATCATTTTCGCTTAAAGGGGTTGCGAAAAAGCCAGTGACAAAATGGAAGTATGGAAGTTAAAGTAGCAAAAAGACTATTTATAGTTACTAAAAAAAGCTTCTTCTATTACTAAGTAGCTTTTGCTTGCGGCTTCGCTTGCGTAAATATGTACAGTATACCACTGTAATTTTTCGGGATAAAATGTAGCCTATGTTATAATCCAGAGCTTAAACTACTACCTTACCAAATTTCATCAAAGTCCGTTTTTTTTAAACCGACTGTCCCAGACTCTACAGTATTTCAAGAGTGGTTACTTCGCTCGGAGAATACTGTATAAATCCTCGAAAAGCCTAAGTTTAGTAGTAGTAGGGTTTCATGCTTCATCTCTACATGTATAAAATGTAGAGAAAAAATATGGTCTTAGATTATACTTAGTCAGGGATACTCATCCCAACTTACCTGTCCGGTAGTTGTGGTATAGTATACGGGTATGCGGCCCCGGCTTCCCTAGCTATTACTGTCCTATCCCTTGCCCTCCTGGGCGGTAATATCCTACATTCCTATTTCCCACTCTAACTTACCAATCTTCCTTTCCACACCACCTATCCTTCCCTTTCCCTATTCCTACCCTCTCCACCAATCCGTGGGAACGCAATGGATAATCATAAAAATAATTTAATTATCCAAAATGGCGGCGATGCGGTTCGCCACCCATCACGTCTCGTTCTCGCGGAGGCGAAAAGTGGCCCATGGAGAGCCGCTTCGCTACGATGAATGTAAGAGGAGGAATGGATGGTATGAATGAAAGTGGACGAAGCGAAACAAGTATGTAAGGATCGTAGCAAGTGGATAGAAGTGGTCTCTGCCTACCCCTACGGGAAAGAGGCGGTCTCTGCCTACCCCTATAGGAAAGAGGCGTGATTATATGAATGAATGAATGAATTATACCTATGTTTTTGATTTTTAAATTTCTCGTAAGAAAATCTTTTTTCTCGTATAATATATAAAGTGACGGTTTTGCTAAAGTAAAAAATAAAATATAACCTATGTAGTTAATAAAAGTGATCATTTTAGAAACCTAAGATAGCCTAAGATTAAATTAATTATTGTTTTATATAATCTGAGTAAAAAGCTTAGATACCTTTATTATTTTGCCAAGAAATTTATTTAAATACAATTTCAAGAGTAGTCATCCTAAACGAATGGTTAATCGAGGGTTAATGATTATAAAATGGAGTCGTTTAAATAAAACAAGCAGTAAATCGCGAATTATAGTAGAAAATCTATACAATCAAAACGATGATTATGCTATTACGCGTGCTAATTGAAAAATCGTAAATATTTATAACTTGATTACTCTGTATGTGGGTTAATCTGTTAATCACTGGCTTATTTTTTATTTCTGATTTAACTTGGTAATTATGATGTCTTAGATAAAAACATGAACGGACATATTGAGTTTTATATTTTTTTATCAGTAGTTTTATTTTATTTATCATAATTATATTTTTTTCTTACAAAGGACGGAAGAAGGAACAGTGAGAAACTATAAGTATCCCTTGCCATAGAATAGTTTTGTCTGACACGGATTTGCTTAGTTATAATAATTTACGGAAAATCTATAAGTAGGTAACCTATCTAATTCGCGTTAACATTATCAAATAATAATAATATCTATGGACGCTTCACACCACGTCAATCTGATCCCGTGGTAAGTTCTCGAAGAACTTGTGTTACGGGTACCAGACAACGGAAATATATTTAATACTTTTATACTATACACATATTTAAAATTTTTATTATATCATACATATATTTAATACACATCCATGACCCAGGAACACAGAAAAACTTTTGTTCCTTCGGCGGGATTTGAACCCGCGACCCCCGGCTTGAGCACCAACACGCTCAACCAACTGAGCCACAGAGGTCGTCAAATGTATGTTAATACTAGATGTTGCCCGCGACTTCGTGCGTGCTAAAGTTAATTTCGAAAAAACCGTACATTTTTCCGCAATAAAAAGTATCCTATGTCCTTCCCCGTGGTCTTCTCTATATCTTTGCCAAATTTCATCAAAATTAGTCCAGTAGTTTCGAAGCCTATTCAATGCAAACAAACAAACTGTTCCTCTTTATTATGTTAGTAAAGATAAACTGTTGTGATAACAACCAAAAACAAATAAAAATGGTGTATTATACTAACATTATATAATTGAATACAATAATAACAAAGACATAACGTGGCTGAATATGGCTGCCAATGGGTTGCCAAAACCGCGCGTGTGGCGGCGTTACGTAAATGGAAGTCATCGCTCTATGTCATTGACACACTGTGCTCGACGGATTGTGGTTCAACCCTTTTTAAACTTCCGAAAATAAAAACATATTTTTACTATTTGTAGTTGAACTCTTTTCACCCATCAACTAATTTTTATGTCAGATGTAGTAAGTAATAGACGTCCTATTCCTAAATATGGAATAAAAGAGTATATTATTAAATTCCTCTTGACCCTTATTATAACTTATAAGATATAAGCGAAAACGCTAATCCTACTACTATTATAAATATAAAAGTTTGTGAGGATATATTGATAGATTTATGGATGGATGAATAGAAGTTTGTTATTCTTTCACGCAAAAACTACTGAACGAATTTTGATTCAATTTGGTAAGGTAAGAAGTTTGAGCTCTAGATTAACACATATAATGCTTTTTATCCTGAAAAAGTACAGTGTTCCCATGGGATACTGTATCAGAGCCACGGATAAAAGCTAGTTAATTCTTATAATATGGTTAAATACACGGGTTACATTTATCAATAAGGCTGAAACAGCTTTTAGATGATTAAGAAGAAAATTAACAGCCGTTGTGGTCTAGTAGTTAGAGCATTGGCTCTCGACTCGGAGGTCCTGAGGTCGATTCCCGCATTGGAACAACAAAAAATGTTATTTCCAAGTTTGGTTAGGACAATTCAGGCTGATCACCTGATTGTCTGACAAGAAAGATGATCCATGCGTCGGATGAGCATGTAAACAGTCGGACCTGCGCCTGATCTCTCGTCAGTCGTGTCGGTTATCCGTCCCAATGGATTATGAGAGTAAAGGAAGAGAGAATGCTCTTGTGTACTGCGCACACACTTGGGCACTATAAAATTACTACTGCGTAACTGGCCTAGTTTCAACGAAACCGGCCACCATCACCGATATCGGTGTGGGGAGTTTTTTTTTATTAAGAAGAAAATCAGCACGTCGATTTTTATGGGTCGACAACCTAGGGCACTTTTCTCTTAATGTCATTAAATTTTTCTTCCATCCAGAATACAGAAATTGTAATATTTTAACCTAAAAACTTAGCTATAGCGTATGTATGAAACTTGAACACATAACTTACTTATCTCCTCAAAGGCTAGTCTATTCTGACAGCTTCATTAAGTTAGCCTTGGCTGAGATTCATCTCACACTATCCATTTAACTTAGGGTCACTAGTATTTAAACCATAAAATAGTAACGTTATGATTGCACTAACTTGTGCAGTATTTCTGGAACATTAGATTTTATATTTAAACTGACACTATATTTCATAATAATATTTTTGTTAAGTAATATTTGGCAACCAACGTAGCACCCGCCGAATACTCAAATATAACTTAAGTTAAGACGCTCCCAACTATTAAGACTTATCCTTACTGATTTGCCAAACGGAGTCATTTCCTGTAATTTAAGGAGTCCTTAACTTTAAGAAAATTCTGTAAAATCGGCCATTTGTCAAATAGACTATAATAATAAGAATATAATATCTAGGTATGGACGCTTTACACCACGTCAATCTTGCCCCGTGCTAAGTACCCGAAGATCTTGTGATACGAGGAACAGAAAACGGGAAAGATATTTAATACTTTTATATTATATATAAAATATAATATTTAATGCACATGCATGACCCAGGAACACTGAAAAACTTTTTCTTCCTTCGGCGGGATTCGAATCCGCGACCCCCGGTTTAAGCACCAACGCGCTCAATTATTGAGCCAAAGAGGTTATCTATATACTTTGTATGAAGTTGTTACACTCTCTGTTTAGTATCTCCAGATAATAAACGAATCCCACCAAAAACATTTTCATGTAAAGTGATGCCAAGACGATACCATATAGCTCGCACTGTCAAAAAGCTATTAGATCTCATGTGAAACCAAGCTTCTGACTCTACCAAACTTCTAACTCTACACGCCTTAACTCTACAAGCCTAACTCGACAAACTCTACACTTTAGTCAAATTATGTGGCCTGGCCATTTCGATACATTCGCTTAGGCGTAAGGTGAAAAATTTACGGACTGTTTTTCTATTATATTATTCTTGTACGAACGGAATGGCCAAGCCACATAATTTTACTAAAGTGTAGAGTTTGTCGAGTTAGGCTTGTAGAGTTAAGGCGTGTAGAGTTAGAAGTTTGGTAGAGTCAGAAGCTTGGTTTCACATGATATCTAATAGCTTTTTGACAGTGCGAGTTATATGGTATCGTCTTGGCATCACTTTACATGAAAATGTTTTTGGTGGGATTTCACTTCTTTTTGAAAGACAATTTTTAGACCTCTAGAGTAAACATTTACGTAAGTAAGTCTCTTACAAATTTTCATCCCCTAGTTTAAGGGGTTAGAGGATAAAAGTTCCAAGTTTGTTAATTTTTATGTTGGTTATGTGCTAAAACTAGCTTACATACCAAACTTCAGCTTTCTATGACATCCGGAAGTACCCTATAATTTTGTTGATCATCAGTGAGTCAGTGACGAAATCAGGGGTTTTTAGATATCAATAAAATCTAAATTATAAGACTGATATTATCAAAACTTTACATGTTTCATTAGTCCACTACTGTGAACATATCCTGAAAATTTTGTGTATCTGGTATAATCCAAACCCAAGTTATGAGGGTTCAAAATATCGACGAAACGCTTCGAGAAAAGGTAGTCTGGTAGTGCCCTTGCGCTTCGCTTAGCTCGTCTTGGCGGGGCACTACCGTGCTCCCAGATATAGACCACAGGTCAATACTTATAAGGTTCTGACGACTCATGACTTAGATACAATTGGAAATCGTTTTAAGCTGATTTTCCCACGACCTAACTAGCTATCTAAATAAGCTATATCTTGGATCAAATCCTAATCAAAGAGAAGTTTAAATAATTTAATTATTATAATAGTACCCATTTTCGTACAGTAAGCGAGCTGTTAACGTCCAAATTGTGGCTAAGAACAAAATAAAATAATACTCTTCCGTTTGCATCAATCTCATAAAAGGGGTAAAAAATTTTCGCTTTACTTATAAATAATGATGATGATATATTATAATGACTCGTTTTAAAATCATATCAATATTAAAATTACTTTCTATAAACGTGTGTATGCAATATACATAAAATTACCATGTATTTACTTCACATACCAAATATTGTAGTATCATAATATATTACGGGAAGTAGGTGAAATGTCATCGGACTAGTTATGTTAATGGGGAATTAACGAGCTGAGCCAACGGGAAAATGTAAATTAATTCATGGCTTCGGAAAACATCGTCATACACTTGACCCATAAAGTGTTTAGATCTAGAATAACTATTACATCCAAGTAATTTATTACTGTCGACAAATTGCTACGCCGTTTGGCAAGTTTAACACCTAATGTAAAAAGTAATTTGCCTATAAAGTATTTTTTTTTTGTTAAAAAATCCAAAAGTCAGAAACTAAAAGTCTGCTACGCAAACTATATATAGACTATCTTACCAGGGCTATTATTATGAATCTCATTAATTAAAATCGGATTAGTAGTTTAGGCGCTACGATTGAACCATTACCCTTCCTTTTACATACTACATTCTTAATAAATAAATGATTTGAATAGGATCCTGTTTTTAACCTTTGGATACGGAACCCCAAAAAACATAAACACGGTAAAGAATAGAAAACCTAGACACTTAACTTTTTCCTCTATATTTGTGACAAATTTCATCAAAGTCGTTCGTAAAAAGCTCTCTCATAGGTTAAACGTAATTCTTATAAGTACCTATTACTCAGTTCATTCTTTTTTAAACAAAATATGAATACTTTTTTGATTCCTTTGTACATTTCCAAAAATCGCAAACCTTTATTTAAAAAGTTTTCTGATGATACAGGTCACGTCATGAAATTACGTCATGAACTGTAACGCATAATCAAACTGAACCTCAACCGATTCTTTATTGAGCTTTCAGAATGAGAAGCGAAATATTAAATTAAAAACAAATTTAAAATACTTACTTACTATATTTCGAAAATTATATTTAAGCCAACTGAACTTTGCTTGTGTATGTTAATTGGTATAATTAGTATTTACACTTTATTAGTATGATAAATAAAAGCACATGCTTATCTTTCAAAGAAAATTATCAGCAATTTTTGTCATTATTTTTCTTTAGTTAAGTGCCTATAAATCATTTTTCGAACACTAAAATAAAAATAATTGAATTTGATTATCACACTAAATATCGATTTTCATTGGCAAAAACGCACTATCAATTTTCAATAAATCGATTCTCGCGTCTAATATCTCAATTTTCATACAAATCGCGTTGCACCGGCACGCATTTTTTCACTGATAACAATCCGATAAGCAAGCGCCCTCCCGCACTATACATCCACTATACGTACCGTTTTCTCGGACGAGTCACACACACACACACTCACAATACCGCGCTATGACGAGGCGCGCGCGCGCAGGCTGACACGCAAGTGGAGGCAGGTGCCAGCCTCCCCATGAGGTCAGCCCCGCTACACCACGCCGGAGAAAGTAGCCCCGAATCGAAGGTTACGCTGCGACCTTTGATGGGACCTAATCATGTGCAAAACTATTGCTATTTATATCGAAGAGGTACAAATTCGATCATCGTAGTTGAAATTCGACCATCTTTACTACTATTATATTTTACTATAGCTGGTGCTTCTACTTCGTTTGCGTAGAGCTAATGGAAACGGATTCCTTCTTTTTTAAACATCCTACTTTATTATTATTAATGGAAAGTTTGTGAGGATATATGGATAAATCTTTGTTACTCTTTCATGTAAAAACTAATAAACCGATTTTGATGAAATTAGGTATGGTTAGTAAATTAAGCTTTGGATTAACACGTAGACTACTTTTTATCCCGAAAAAGTACAGTGTTCCCGTGGGATACTGAATTTATGCAGGCGGTGCTGCGGGAATAAGTTAGTTATTTATATTTAAATTTATATTAAGTTTCAACTTTAGGGTTCGTTTTCCATATGAGGAAATGAAAAATATTATATAATGTTGTCTACGGAATGTAAAAAAAGATTGACTGTTACTGGCTATTACTTTACCCATTTTTATGTCTAAACGATTGATAATAATTAATTCTTCCATTACACAAAAGCAAAAATATTATTTTAAGACATTTCAAATCATGTTAGGTTATGGCAGCCCTAGCATAAGGATTATTGCTTAGTTAACATTTTTGGGTTCCCAGCTATTACCGAAACACTAGCATTAGATGATTATTTTTAAGACAGAGACATGACTTTCGTTTAGACTTAAGAGCATCCAACTCTGCTCAGACGTGTCAATTAATTAGGTTTAAATTGTAATTAGTTAAATAAGTTAACTTTAATAAATTTTATAATCTTTTTAAAAAATTCTTTACCGCTCCCGTGACTACCTACTTTATTTAAAAAAAATACGCTTTTTATAAACCAGGCGGCGCGGCGCGGCGCGGCGCGGCATAATAAACGCTATCCGCCACGTTGATCGATAGATTATTATCTGTGCTCTGACGTCATACCAAATGTAAACAACCACTATGTAGTATGTACACAAATTGCAAATAATATATCTTCAACGGAATCATATTGTAAAATTAATATTAATCGCCAAATGTAAATTAATATTAAACTTGAATATTAATTATTCAAGTTGAAATTAATATTAATATGAAAGTGAATTATAGTGAATAAATGTTATAGATAATAATTAATTATAGATTGGTATATGATTTGTGTATTGGTCGATCTACAAACCCATTAATATTCGAGAGAAATTGATGTTAAGGTCTCCGACCTGTACTGTTTTAGTGATTCTATACTAGGTATGCTCCGTTCAAGTACAAAGTGATCGAAACGCTTACGCAAACAAAGAGAACAATTATAGAAGTCATAATTGTATAAATAATGTCACTTAAATAATAATTTGGTTAAAACCCCGGACGCAACCGCGGACCCCTTCGGGACGCAAAACGAAGGAGTGTTATAAGTTTGACGTGTCTGTGACCGGTGTGTGTGTGTGTGCGTGTGTGTGTGTGTGCGTGCGTGTGTGCGTGCGTGCGTGTGTGCGTCTGTGTGTGTGTAAATATACTCGAGGAGGTCTCAAATGAAAGCGCACTGAAAGAGAATATTGATGACTCAATCGAGAGTGTACTTAGCCATGTTTCATGACAATCTGTTCAGCCGTTTGAAGATCATCAGCTCTTTTCTAGTTGATGACGGGATCTGACTAACTTCCTTATGTCCGATCGATTCGAAATTTGGTACAGTGTTACTTCAACGATATTTAAAGAACATGGTAAGATAACCATAACCTGATCAGCCGTTTGAAGATCATGAGTCCTCGAATAGTTAATGAGGGGTTCTGACTACCTTCCATATTATGTCTTATCTATTTGAAATTTGGTACCGCGTTACTTCAATGATATTGAAAGTATATACTAGGTATTTAATCATTATTTATACCCTCTTTAAAAAGGACAAAATAAAAGTAAAATTTAAAAATTTAAAACCCCCAACACAAAAAATAAACTCTAAAAACTCTAAATGTAATTCGTAAAAATTAATTAGTTGTCGTTGGAAAAATACTTTATAAGCTTAAGCGGTCCCCAGACGAGGCGACGCTTGGAAAATAAAAATATTTGAACTTACATAATATAATTATGTGACGATAATAATTATAATAGGATTAAAATATTATTTGTTAGTTTTTAGAGTTTATTTTTTGTATAGGGGGGTTTTTAATAACCATAGGATATATTATAAATGATGTATGTGTAGGCAAAAACTATTCCCACTGAAATTGCCGAATTTCGGAGTTGTTTGGGGCATTTTGACATTTGAGGTATGGTGAAAACAAGATGGCGTAACATTTTCTTGTATGAAGATTAGTTATGTCAAATGTACATCATAGCCTATCTTTGGTTTTAATAGTGCAATAAAGAAAAAAAGACACATTAATTTTGTCGACATTGATTTCGTTTTCGTTCTATCTTTTTGTTTACGTTCAGGTTAAATTAGACCTGAATAGAATTTCATAGAAGATGTAGTCGCCAGTCGGTAAAGTATAACTTCCTCATCCTTTTCATTTTATTTAATGACACTAAATCTTTTTCATACGTTTGAATAACTTCTTTTTTTTTCTCTTTTTGCGTGAAAGTAACAAACAACCATTCATATAACCTCACAAACTTTCACATTTATAAAAGTAGTAGGATGGATAGGATTTTTTATGAAATGTGAAAGCGTTTCTCTTCTTCTTAATCTTAGTCTCTCTCAGCAAACCACAGTTGTGGGTTTTGTCAAGTTGTAGTAACATATCCAAGGCTCTCTCGTGGTTAAATATTTTACAAAACGTAGCACTTCAAAAGTCCAATGTGTGTAGCCGAGCTTAAGGGTCAGTTCACACCGCGACGATACGCGACACTACTAGGGAATATTATTCGAATATTCGAATTTTCGTTTTATTCGAATATTCGACGATTTTATTATTCGAATATGAGTGGGTTCAATATTCGAATATTTCGAATAAAACGAATAATAGAAAAATATTATTTATTTTTCAAAAATATGTTAATAATAGTAATAAACTTGTACATAAACCAGAAAAGTTTCGTTATTTAATACACTATTTTTATTATTTATTAATATTATCGTCAATAATACCCTAAAACAGATTTTACTACACTGTTTGTGAAAGAATACAAAACTGTTTTTAAATAAAAAAATATTTAGAGTGAAAACTTCCTACAGGCCTCAGCGAAATAAATCCATACTCACACGCTTGTCAAAATAACCTAACCAAGAGCGTGTTAGGATGTGTCTAAGAAGGGTTCTGTTACTATAAAGCGTAATACGATTTTTAGTTTCTTTATCTTACTAATCGATTTCATTAAAAATAATTTTCCTAAAGAAAATTTACCATGATCTACCAGCATGGAAAATTGTAAGTTCCTAATCTTCATAGTTCAGAAATTACAGAGGTAGGTGAAACCAATTTGGAGGCTGATTACTTGGTTGACTTGGTTGATTAAGTGGTTGACTTTGTAAAAGTCATGTATAAAACTTTTCCTTTATTTTAAAAGACAATATTCAACACACACTTCACATGTATGGAAATCCGGGGTGGCTTTCCATACATGTGAAGTGTACTTAACTATATAATAAAATAAATATATAATTTTACAGTTATCAAACCAAAAACGAAATCTAGATGCAATATAACTAAAAAAGCAGATAGAAAGAGAGACAGGGGGACGAACAGAGTAAAACGATAAAGGATACCTAGTTAAGTTGATTATGTATTACACTGGCCTGCAAAACTAAGTACAAATCGTTTAAAATTTCATACTTTTCAAAATATTATAACAAGATTTATCAGTTTTCTTCAGAATCAGTTTGAATAACTCCTGGAGGCCTGACAACAGCTTGGAGGAGGTTTGTCATACAGAAAACGTGGTTTTGGAGCCGAATTATGCAATATTTTCTCCCATTCTTATATCAGGACGTGTTTTAGTGCTGTGAGGGTACTAACTGTAGGTTACAATTTGCGGCTTCTGACTAGCCTTCTAAGCTCTTTTACGACGTCAACGCTGAAAGTGCGAAACGTGATGTACGGTACAGTCGACACACTGTTGACCGTACACAGGGTATACTCTATCGGGTTGAGGTAAGGACATTAAAGAGAATATTTAAGAAACGCTTGACCATATCTTTCTCTAGATAGAGAATTGTCATGGCCACATACTCAGTGAGGTTTACTGAAGGTATGCCAGCCCATTGTATATGTACTCTGCCTGAGCATACTGGACTCTATCTGAAAAGTAGGCTTGAATATATCACCTATCACGTTTACTCAGCCTCCTTTCAGAAGTTCACTTTAACTTGTAAAGTTAAAGTGAGTTAATCCACTCATTTGGGACCAAAATTCTGGGCCATTCTCGTTCATCCTTTTGTATGTGTTCACGGACGTATCACAGTGTTGCTACTCGATACTAGGGTTCTCAAGTTTGTTCGCGAGGTGAGACCACTCGCCCTTCGCCTCGGTCTTTAGGCTTTCAGATTTACTTAAGCAAGTCTTCTTCACTGTACTGTCAGTAACATAGTCCCTTCGGGTCAGAAGAAGCTGTTTCTGAACTTAACTGCATCTAAGTGATGATTTTCAACAAGTGAAAACAATTTAACGGTCTTGCCGAGCGCTGAGTCTGCCATTAAATCTTGCACGGCCTTGTCAAATGTTTTTCAGTCTCTTTGTACCGTCGCTTTATCTTCTGAACGATTCATAACATGACACACTCCGTTCTTGCAGTACAATGCCTGATGCCTATTTCTGCACTGATGTCTTCTGCCTAACCTAACTTCCTTTTTGTAATAAGACTCATTGAAAACATAAAGAAACCAAAAACATGGCTAACTTGAAAATGGAAAAGGATTATTTTGTTTTAAATATTTTCCACCCACTTTTTACCAACTATGAAGTTTTTTGTTATGTTAACATAACATTAAAATCTTTTTTTGAGTGCTTTTTCTTTTGACAGTTTATCTTGTTTACTTATTTCTGACTACGGTTAATATACACATGTACCGATTAGGTCTGGAGCAGACCATTATGATAGCACGATACTCGTGTGCTTAGAGTTTCCAGCTGCATTATATTAGAACAGAGCACTATTTACAGTGCATTCCGATTAATTTGCAGTGTTCCACCTCTGCAAATATATTTCTCTCCAATCTTAAACAAACTGATATATAAATAATAAAAAAATATGTTCCGTAATATTAGTGTTCTTAATAAGTACATAAGATTATACTACCAAAAGCTGACTGTAGGTCTGACTTTTTAAATCGATTATCTATGTTGAATCGATCAATAGCTTGACTCAATTAAAAACCAGCCTCTTAACAAAACGAACCTCTAAAACAAACCCCAAAAATTCTCTCCCCTAGAGGATCTTTTTCTTAATTTTTGGCAGAAACCACTTAGTTGGCAACCAAATCCATGGTCTACTCCAGACCTAAACCGTTCATGTGTTAGTTTTAAAAAGTTATTTCAGCTTAGTATTTTAAGTTTGACACTTAAAATATTTTTTTTATTAAAAAAACGTTGATTTTTTAAGAGTAATTTGTGAAACACTTCACATTTTAATATAATTAAATATGCAGATATATATAAATGTATTATATTACTTGTATTTAAAGTTCATTACCAACATTCGTATTATTCGAATTATTCGAATTTATTCGAATAGTGTTTAGCCATTATTCGAATTATTCGAATAGTAAAATTTGTCGAATAATAACATTCCCTAGACACTACGCTGCATTTTTAAGATAGCTATTCGAAATAGAACTTTATTCACTACGCGAAAAGATACAAATTTCATATGGCATTAGTCATACATTATTTGTGAATTGACCCTTAATGTTCGACTCGCACTTGGCTCTTAAATGAACACGAAGCGTAACCAAGTGTATTTGTGGTACAAGTTACAGTTGCAATTAGCATGAACACAATAGAGTGGGAATGCACTTGCTCAGAGAAATGATGCAGGGCGCACCTATTTACCAATTAGGTCGTTACCTACATTATTGACGTGAATATTTTAGTAGGCGAATTAGTACGAGTACCCTGCACTACGACGGCCCTAGGCAATGATTAGAAGCTTATAAATCTTATTTGGTTTGAGATCTGTCTATCTCATTCTAACATTGAATAAAAGAGAGAGGTCATTAAATATGGTCGCTAAATTTAGATATTATCTAAAAGAGATGTTCAAGAAATGTATGAGGCCTGGGCCAGCCATATGTACAGTATATGTAAATATAGCTACATAATATAGTAGCCGTTTCCTATTCTTTATTTTGTTTAATTTCACTTCGTTTCCATGTACATTTCAATTAACTTCGTCAAGGAGAGCAACACAAAGTAAAATAAAACGTGGCGGATCAGATCAGAATTAACTAAAGAATGTCATTTTGTCAATGACATGACTTTTGACAAAGAAAGACGTATGACATTCAAGACGACGTCTCTTCGTAAAACTGTCTACTACGTCAAAAGTCAAGTTAAAACAACTGTCATGGCCGCCCTAAAAATAGTGTTCTCGCAATAAAAAACTCTTCAAATAATCATTTTTGTACGCATGTACTCAGAAGAGATTTGAAGAATCAAATTAATTTTTTCGTATTTTTATGATATTCCCATATTTTTTTCCTATTTATCTATATAGTGTACCTATGTACACTAGTGCCAGTTCTATAACTGGCCCAAAATCAAACATCTCTTTTAGCGCTTTTAAAGAAGTTTGGTGAAATCGGGGCTTAGTGGTCAAGTTAAGCTTTAGACGCTCAGGAAATATAAACCTGTAGGTTTCACATAAAACATGAGTATATTGTAGATTAAAGCCTCCTGTTTCACAATATTCTAGTAAGTGTCAGATGGCTTATTCGGAAGTTTTGTTTCTACTTGCTTTATGTCGAGGGATAGAGACAAGATATCCAATTAAGCTATCTGACACTTATCAGTAGATACTATATTGTACAGGCTATAATATAAGGGCCATGTCGTCACTTATTTGGACTATTCGGTGGTAAAAAATGTTTGCTCGCTATGAATTAAGCATAACGAGCAAACATTTTTTACCACAGATAACGACCACATGTCTAGTGACTTATCTATTAGGCATTTTCATCAATTATTGGATGATTTACACATTATTCACGAGCGAAGCGACCACTCTTGAAATACTGAAGTGCCCGGGACAGTCCGTTTCCAAATGTCGTATAGTTGCCCAAGTACATACGACATTCTCACAACATAGTCAGCCTAGTCTAGAAGAATGACTGATCAATACGTCTGGGGCCAACCACGTGCGGGTTTCCTCACGATGCTTTCGTTCACCGTAAGAGCGTCCGTATAATGTATTTGAGATCTGAAAAAGGCTCATTGGTACACGCCACAATCTGGAAATCGAACCTACTCTCTCTCGAGTGCGAATCAAACGGTCTACCCACTAGGCCACGGAGCTCTCTTCGGACTTATGTCTAACTCTATAGATAAGATATTCCTATGAATCAACCTCATTTTAATTTCACGAAAGCCTTAAATTGAAGAAAGAGATAGTATATTTGATATCTCGCTCAACAGCTGCGCCTAATGAGTTCATTTCAGAACAGAAAACGTCCAGATAATGAGATAATGAAAAAGACGGAGCCTTATCAAGTCCGAAATGGCGAGGAAAAATACGACCTAATTTAACACGATTTATCATCATCGTTAAAGTTGAACTCTCGATTTGTAGAAAGTATAACTTCATCAGTTAAAACAATATTACTGAACAAATCATGCGTATAAATACAATGAGAAACTCGATAAATAAATACTCTTGCAAAAAATTGTTTGAAATGAATGGTCGTCTTCGAAATGAATATTAATCTATATTTAATATAATATTATGAAAATCGAACGCGCGGTAATAAACGGCAGCAATTTAAAAACCGGCCAAGTGCGGGGACTCGCACACAGCAAGTTCCGTACAAAACGTTTCTTGAAAAGAACGGCTCAAAAATTTAAATTTTTCTATTCTCGTTTGAAGTGAATGAAATGTCATTTCTACTTCATACTCTGTTCACGTCAAGTTTTTTCAAACCATCATGGTTTTCGTAAAATTAGTCCGTTCGCGTAATGCACAGATTAAAGATAAGGAACAGATGAACAACTACATAGTAAGCTTTCGGTTTGATTGCACTACTACGAGTACAAGCATACGATGTGTTCACGATTGTATGAAAAATAACGTGGCCCGTTGAAGGAGACGCCAATCGATAATGGATAACCAATGGGTAAAGATAGCAAGAGTGACAGAAATTTAACATGAAATTCTAATTTTCAGCAATATTTCGGTTCATATCTATATTCGCTCTACCTTTCTCTATGAAAGCTGTTTCTCTAGACGTAAGCATACCTATATTTTCGACTCGGTGGCCCAAGGCGTTATTTAAATGTAATGTGTGGACCACATCAGTTGATATGGTTTCGGGGTCATCTGTACCATAACAAACTTCCTTGTCCGATCTAGCACATCTAGTTTTTATATATCTATGGCATACCAACTTTTTTTACAAACTATAGTTTAAAAACTAGTCGTAATAACTTTAATGTATTTTTTATAGGCGAAAGCCTGTGCATTCCGCTCTGCCTAAAAAGTGTTTCTAATCCTAAGATATAAAAACATTGATTAGAAAAACGCCTCGTAAACTATCGCACTACTACTAAATATAACGTCCTATAATGGGATGAAATGGGGGTCCAAAATTTGTGCAACAACTGAATGAATGGTGTTGAATTTTTGCTCGCACATTATGACGTAAAATTCCGTTAAAAAAGGATTTTTCGAAATACATACCCCACTAGGGTGAAATTATGGGAATCCACGGGTACAAAGTCGCAAGCAAAATATAGTTTTAGATATAATTCCGTTTCGGTCCACGCGCTGTTTCATTCTCATATGCGTCAATAAGTGCGCGCTCAAGCGGGACAGCCTGAAAATCCGTGGTCATGGTCTTTTAGGATATTTTGACTAAGGTGTAGAGTTTATGAAGTTAGGCTTGTAGAATCGAAGCGTGCAGTCAGGCTTGGTTTTACATGAAATTGTCTTTGCATCACTTTACATGAAAATGTCTTTGGTGGGATTTATAATACCTTATTATAAGAATGTTTTGCTCGTATCTTCGTTTGCGTCTTTGCATCACTTTACCTGAAAATATCTTTGCTGGAATTTATAATACCTTATTATAAGAATGTTTTGCTCGTATCTTCGTTTGCGTCTTTGCATCACTTTACATGAAAATGTCTTTGGTGGAATTTATAATAGCTTATTATAAGAATGTTTTGCTCGTATCTTCAATTGCGTATCCGTCAATACCACTGAACTAAATTAAGTCTTAATATACCTTAATCTATCAGCTATCCTCACAAACTTTATATATACTAGAGGCCTGTGGTCGAAATTCACCCTTAGTGCACTTCATATTATTATCTCATCATCGCGCTGCAACGCGTCATGGTATCAACTAACCCTTAGCAGCGAAGTACAATTAATTATGGCGAATTCATCCAAAGAAGATCGATCTAATGATAGATGTATCACTTGATCTTATCAGAGCAAATATTTCGAATGCCAAATCGTCTAATTAATTAATACGAGTGTGTAATCTATGTATTTAGTGCATGTCTGACGGCCATCTTATCTGATGACAACATATGATAGATCACTTTGGTCAAAATTTATTGGCTGTCAACTTGGAATTTGTCACATTAGAAGATTTTAAGATCATCAATTATTAATTACTAGATGTTTCCCGCGACTTGATTTCGCAGAAACCGTACATTTTTCCGCGATAAAAAGTAGCCTATGTCCTTCCCCGTGGTCTACTCTACATCTGTGCCAAATTTCATCAAAATCAGTCATCAGTTTCGGAGCCTATTCGATGCAAACATACTAACAAACAAACAAACTTTTCCTCTTTATTATATTAGTATAGATATATCACATTGGTTAATACTTAAGATGGCTAACTCTAAGCACCAATTCTCGTAATTAACTTACACTTTCATTTTACTTTTATTGAATTATAAATTAATCATCTTAACTAAATAAACTGCTTTTTGGAGTTTGGGCCAATCAAAATGGGTTTGAAGTTGGTTTGGCGTTTATGTGAATGCCATTTTAATATATCGAGACTGTATTGAAACTGTATTATTAAAGTGAAACATCTATGCCGAAATGGACCCTTGTTAAGTCACATGAAGGCACAAGCAAAGGACGGAACCCTTATAGATTCGTCATGTCTGTCTGTCTGTCTGTCCATATGTCACAGCCACTTTTTCTCGAAACTATAAAACCTATACTATTGAAACTTGGTAAGTAGATGTATTATGTGAATCGCATTAAGATTTTCACACAAAAATATAAAAAAAAAACCATACATTTTGTGGGTACATACTTAGAACTGAAACTCAATTTTTTTTTCATCAAACCCATACTTACGTGTTTGATCTATGGATAGGTCTTCAGAAATGATATTGAGGTTTGTAATATCATTTTTTTCTAAACTGAATAGTTTGCGCGAGAGACTCTTCCAAAGTGGTAAAATATGTGTAGCTTCTAAAATAAGAGAATGATAAAACAAACAAAAATATATGACATTACCATGCAAACTTCCACCAAAAATTGGTTTGAACGAGACCTAGTAAGTACTTTTTTTTAATACGTCATAAATCGTAAACCGAAATTAACCTTTCATTCAATTAAACATACAATATAAAACAAAAAAATATTTAACTTCATAAACATAAACCTTATGCATAAACTGTGAACCAATATTTTTTTAATACGTTTGTACGGAACCCTCAGTGCGCGAGTACGACTCGCACTTGGCCGGTTTTTTTTTATTGTAAGATCTAATTAGCAGACTGGACCTACTGTATGTACTATGTAGATTGTAAGTATATTTGTGCATTTACATTTCACATAGGCACAATACACAATAGGGGATTTTATTTTTAGACAACTTTTTCTCTTAATCCGGTGTAAGTGAAACCACAGTTTGGGTAACGTGAGAAAATTTGCATAAGATAAAAGCGGAAGAGCTTTCTTGTCAAATATTATACATGCCCAATTGCTGATTTGACTTTGTAATCCGCCTACGTACGCTCCAGACACGAGCAAAATTTTCTAAAATATTCCGAATAATAAGAAAATATTTTATACTAGACGTTTCCCGTGGCTTTGTACGCTAAAAATAAAATCACGCGGGAACCGTACTATTTATAGCGATAAAAAGTTGCCTATGCCCATTCCCGTACTCTATCTTTGCCAAATTTCATCAAAATCTGTCCAGAAGTTTCGATCTATTCAGTGAAATGAAACAAACAAGCAAATATTTTCACTTTATAATATTAGTAGGTAGGTAAAATTATATGAGGCATGATTAATAATTAAAAACGACAACCTCCGTTGCTTAATGGTTGAGCGTGTTGGTTTGGTGCTCAAGCCGGTGGTCGCGGATTCGAATCCCGCCGAAGGAACAAAAAGTTTTTCTGTGTTCCTGGGTCATGGACACGTATTAAATATGTATATAATATAATAAAAATCTTAAATATGTGTATAATATAAAAGTATAAAATACATTTCCGTTGTCTGGTATCCGTAAGGCCGTAACACAAGTTCTTCGAGAACTTACCACGGAACCAGATTGTCGTGGTGTGAAGCGTCCATAGATATTATTATCCTTACATTATTAATGATAATTATATTATCGTTTTCGAAGTGCACTCATTCCGGAATTTGTTACAACTGCATTTTAATAATTTATAAATGATAGGAAGAATATAAATGGTGTTAATTAAATAAGATTATTGTAACACTTTTAGTCTTCAAAATGTGTGGGAACTCCTTTAATTTCTATAGGTAATACCTAATTTAAACTTTCATTAATTTTATTGCGAACATTTTAAAACCTAAAAGCTGTTATAAAATTAATGAATGAAAATGCTTATGAATAAAATCTGAAGCATAAAAATAGCGATTAAAATAATTATGTTTTCCAGTTCTTTTTTTTTCTAAAATTTCCACCCTTATTCTCGGCAAGGATCATTAAACTTTACAAGTTGCCACCTGCCGGCCCCGATTAGGGCTCGTTTGTAGGGCGACTTGTTATGTGATTGGATTAATAAGTCTCTAACACCCGGTTTCGGAAAAGCTAATCAAATGGTTGACGAACTAACACGTTTGTTGAGTTAGCAGGCATATTAATCTACTAGCTTTTCCCCGCGACTTCGTCCGCGTGGAATAGTTACTTTGGGATATCGCTAAAATTTACCCGCGACTTCATTTACGTAGAAGAAGCGCTTCCACCTCACGACTGCCCGCCCGCTCCGCGCGCCTTACTATAGCGCGCATGATTATTTTATTACTGCGATATCTTCTAAAATACTCATTGAAATCAAATGATGTAAACGGCAAATTTCTTCTAGATTAAATGCTTGTAATGAATAACGTATTTACTTGGATAAGGATTAATATAATCTTTATGAAAACACCTTCACAAATAATGCTTACTTTTAGAACAAATTTGGTAAGTATAAAAAGGTTATAGTGAGCCAACCTTAAAAGATAGACATATACTGTCGCGGACTTTTTTTTAGAACTTTTAAAGGGGAACAATTCTGCCATACATCATTTTAGCGAAACTTTAACCGTTTCCGCAGCGTACGTAGCGAAAGCTCTCAAAAGGAAAAAAAGACCCCCGATTTTGTAACATTCTTGATTGGTACTCCGCTCGTATTGAGTTTAGCATGATGCTATATAGCCTAAAGCCTTCCTCGATAAGTGGACTATCCAACACAAAAAGAATTTTTCAATTCGTACCAGTAGTTCCTGAGATTAGCGCGTTCAAACAAACAAACAAACAAACAAACAAACAAACAAACTCTTCAGCTTTATAATATTAGTATAGATTTGCGTTTCTGAAACACTACATAGCTTTCCAGAAACCGAAAAGAGCGTTTGATATGTGGTTTAACATTCGTTTTGTTAACGTTGATCAAAATAAACCATTGACCAAGCATTTTGCAACTCAATTAACTCTTAACAAATGTCTTTTACATAGACGTATAATATATTATATTATGTTGAGGCAAAAATTGTCTCCACTTAAATGGCCCTTTGTAGTTTTTGTAAAGTGCACAGCGTCACAATCCGTAACGTACCTAAGTGTTCGTTTAAACATAAGAAATTAATATGTTTACGGTTTATTTATTGTTTCGGGTTTTTTTATTTTATTTTTACCGTTATACTTCACGTACTGATTTCGTGATCTTACGGTTTCAAAAATTAACATATAATATTGGTGCGCTGAAAACGGATTTATTTGATGCATCGTGCTAAAAATAACAATGCGAAATCGTGACTATATATTACAAATCGGATTTCCACGTCAACCCAAAAATCCAGAACCTTTTTTCATTTCAAATTCAGGCAGACAACTGTGAAGAACCTTAATTTCGACCGCGGGAAACAGCAAGCGCCGTTCCAACCCTCGCACAGAAATGCGCGAGGCTGACAGTCCGATCTAGTATTTTCCACAGTTTTATCCGCGCAACTCGCCTTAATGTGTATATATGACGCCGGCAGTCCAAACCGTGGATGAATCCGTAATCATGATTAGCGCGACAGCTCGATCCGCAGTTCAAACCGCACAGATCTCTTAGCGGGTTGGAACGCAGTCTGATGCGCAGACCGACCTTGACATGCAACGTGTGCAGGGCGCTATTGAAGAATTAAAACTCACGATTCCAAACTCTCAACAAACCCAATCAGTTCAAGCACATAATTGAATTAGTTTTTGTATTTGTAGGAAGTGAAACCGGGGTGCAAGTGTGTCGGCAAGGTCACCAGTAGGATGCGTGCAACTGGGCTGTCGCATACGCGTTGCGCGTGCGACAAAAAAGAGTGCGTGCAAAAATATTACTGGAAAAGTTTTAACGCAAAAATATTAGTTTAAAACAATCGTTGTCGCGGTTGGTCAGAAATTGTAAACATGGTGTCGAAGTAATTTTTGCCACGAATTTATAGAAGATAATTATTATTATATTGTCAATTTGATACTTAAAACAAACGAGCCTATCTACTACCTAAGTAGTACATTAATTAAATTAGTTAGTAATAACTATTAACTACTAAATTAGTAAGCACTAATTCGTACTAACTTACTAGATGACTAGTGTTATTATCTCATTTAATTAAAGGTACTTGTTAAAATATGTGATTATTTATTATAGTCAGATTAGCACGATATAAAACAGTAATAAAATGTATAATTAATTATTACTTACTGAGTAAAACTATAACTTTTATTACCTGTAATGTTTCGAAAGCAATGTGGTCTACCATACATAGATATTTTAATGGTCTTATTCTAACTTTTACTTATTGAAAATTAAATCTTATACTAAAATGAACTGTTACGTATCGCCATTCACAAGGATTTCGAATAAATCTATGTTATGTAACTTTTATAAATCGGTATGTAATATTATTTATTACGAATTTAAAACATCATAAAAATAGTGAAAGTTGAAAGAAAGTCATTTAAAAAGATCCGGCAAAAGATAAAATAGTTACGAAGAAATAATATCTATTAGATATAATGTTTATAAAAACTTGCAAAAAATACGACAGGAATTAATATTTTTTGATTGTAAACAAAGTTTTTTATACGTTTCAATATCGACCTTGGCATAAAATAAATAATTTATATACCATAAGACTAGAAATAAATTACAATTTCTAACTGTGTTGACAATATTACAAATTAGGTGTGAAATGAGAGTCATTCATTTACTCATCAACGCCTTTTGTAGAGAGAGTGTAAAATTATTCATAAACTCGTTTATTGACATCGGTCTGCCGTTTTTACTTTTTTTTTTATTTATTAATTAAAAAAATAAGGAAACTGCAAGGGATGTCAAGCAGACCCGAACCATTGAAAATTATATGCCGTGGCGCTGCGTTACTATATACTTTGTCGTGTCATGCTTGATGACAGAAATAGTTTCGTTATTTTAATAAGGAGCACAATTTGTGCCTACTATTCCGCTTTGCGGGCAATAATTAAAGCGGACACCGTTATTGAGCGCATCTAGTGTAGTGCGCTATGTCGGACGGATGCGTGTTTCTAGACGATCGGTCACCCTACACCACACCTTATGCTGTTTAATGCGTCAAACTACTGTAAAATGGATCAAAACATTAAGCCCACGTTGCCACGACCTTTTTTTTGTGGTCGCAACAGAAAAAACTGCACTGTAAATAGAATTGTGCGCTATTAAAATAGAGCTGAAAATCGGTGTGACAAATGTCAAATGTCAGATTCAACAGCTGTACATCATTTTCAGCTATAATGTAACAGCGCACAATTCTATTTATAGACCACAAAGAAACGCTCTTGGGAACGTAGCATAAGACTAACATGATTTAAAATATTTAAATAGTTGTCGAAGATGATTGTGCAGCGCTTGAATAGCAGATCAATGAAAACATTACAATTAATTAATTTATAGATTGAATTCTACTACTATTATAAATCTGAAAGTTTGTGAGGATGGATGCATGGACAGATGCATGTTTGTTATTATTTCACGCAAAATCTACTAAGCAGATTTTGATGAAATTTGGCATGAGAGTCGTTTAAGCTATGGATGAACACACTTTCTTTCCCGATAAAGTACAGTGTTCCCTGACATACTGTTTTACGCGGGCGGAGCCGCGGACAAAAGTCTATAATTTTGACAATTGATATGCACACTGCAAACTTAACGCATTCGCGCAAATCTCAAAATAGCTTATTGTAAGGATATAATATATACAAATGTTAACACGGCTTAAGGCCTCGTACCCACGAGAGTTTTTTGCGGTCGCGACAGAAAAAACTGCACTGTAAATATAACTCTGCGCTAGTGCAGTTTTTTCCATTGTGACCACAAAAACGCTCGAGGGAACATAGCCTAAGCGTCATTGGTCAATTATTTTGATCCATATTTGAAAATTTTGACGTCCACTTTAATGGCCCACAATTTTTCCACACAATCGTGGACACATCGTATGCTTGTAGTAGTGCAATCAAATCGAATGCCAGCTAAATATGTAGCGATTTATCCAGGGGCCCTAGGAGTGCAACTTGTTACAAAAAAACATAGCGGTGTAATCAAGTGAAACTTGTATGGGCGCTATCATAATTTTGCCAGATTTTCATACAATTCCCTTTTTTTTGTGTAAACTGTTTATGTTTTAAAATTAAGATCAACTGTAATTTGTGGAGATGAAATAAACGTTTTATTATTATTATACAATTCTCATTTGATAACGTTACACTTACGCCGCTACCTAATATTCCTGCTAGGCCCACTGCTCGTCGTTCTTTAATCTGTGCTAGTGTCCTTCATTACCATCATCGTCATCATCATCATCATCAGCCCGTCATTAATATAATTTAATATCATCTTATTCATTAAGTTTGCCAGTACTTAACTACGAATATATAGGTTGAAATCTAAACATATTGTAACATAAAATAATAACATAGAATTTGTAGCTTTTTAAACACTTTCTACGTGACCAGTCGGCTACAAGTGTTAGTATTTAGAAAACATTACTAATTTCTAAAAGACAGTTAACCTCCTTACTAAACCATGGGTGTAACAGTGTGTTTGTGTACGGTTTAAACCCTAAACACTTACTAATGATATTGTTTTACTTACTCAGGTCTGTACACAAACCCCCTTACTAATAAACGCAGTATAAGCTTTGAATAGTTATACAGTGTTTTGTTCACATCACACAAGTGAAATTTTTAATTCGAGTGAAGCCCCCTTACTAATAAACGTTGTATAAGCTTTCAATAGTTATATAGTGTTTTGTTCACGTCACACAAGTGACGTTTTTATTTCGATAGAAGAAGACAAAATACTGTATAACTATTCAAAGCTTATACAGCGTTTATTAGTAAGGGGGAATAAGACAAAACACTGTATAACTATTCAAAGCCTATACAGCGTTTATTTGTAAGGGGGTATAGGTCTTAATATGCCGATAGTATAAGAATCACTGTCAGAATAAAAACTCCGTGGTAAAATATCTCTGAACGAGCTGCAGATTTGCAGATCTATTTTAATTCTTCTGAAAACAAAATGTACTAAATTCGCCCAAATTGATATTTTTTATGACATTAACCAGGAAACGAGCAGACGCAACTCGCAACAGCAGAGGAGTTATACTTGTAACCATTTTATTTCTAGTAGGTAGGTAGGTAGGTAGGCCTACTTGTCTTTTTATTCACAAGAAGATTAAGGATTGGTAGCATGTAGGCCTACTTGTATTTTTGTTTACAAGAAGATTATTTTCGTCTGAACGAAGTATTCATTCATTTTTAATAAGTCTTTTACGTACCATAAGAGATAGCTATACTTAATTTAAAAAACTAGAAAAGCTCTTAAAACCAAAGATTTCAAAAGTCAAGATTGGCTATGACTTACATTTGGCAGAACAAATCCTTATACAATAAAAAGTTACGCCATCTCGGTATTCACCATACTTCAAATATCAGCCATCTTGTTTTCGACATACTGCAAATGTCAAAATGGCCCCGAAAATCTCAAAAGTGGGGCCATTTAACTGGAGATGCCTCGTCTGTAATAACGTATCTGCTTAAAACCATAAAACTCTACTGACATTGTACGTGTGCTTGAGCGGCGGTAATCGCTTACTATAAGACGATCCATCTGCTCCTCTACTGGCCTTATTTCATAAATTACAACATTGAAAACAAAAATAAAATAAGTATCACAGAACACGTCAGAACTATCAACAAAATCTAATTGTCATTTACTCCTGAACAAACTGTATACAATTTGCTCGTTCTTCGGAATAATCTGAAATATACCGAGTCAATTTACTAGAAATGTTTCTGCAGGCTATGGAATGCAGTAAAGTATTCGGATGTTGGAACTCTGCCAGAAGGACGGAGAATATCCCGGGCTGTTATCTCCTAGACTATAATTTCTTAAGCGAATGCAAATAACTGTTTAAACGTTTTAATTACTTTAATATTACTGGGTTTTGTGTCTAAAAATGTTCAGGCTATTTACGACGCTGAAAAATATAAAATATTTTTCTGTTTCGAAGCCAGATAAACATAAGACAACATACCAACACAACGAGACCTGTTTAGAGAGGAACTTTAAAGTACTACGCTTCCCCAGGTGTGGGAGGTAGTTTGGGTTTTTATCACATCTAGGAAAATTTGCGCGACTGCCATTGTTATGAGCTGAAAAAGAGGGGGGGGTCTCGGCATATACTACGAATGGTCACCGTGGGGGAAGGGGGTAAAAAGTAGTCACGCGGGCTTATTGTTCAATGCTACCTTTCTCCTAGGACCTAGGTAATCAAATCAAAAATGTAAAATGTTTTATTTCCATATAGTTTACAAAGCAACGCTTATGGACTTGTTCCTACTTGATGTCTAATGGGTTCAGTATTTAAATTAAATCTTTACAAAAGTAAATAGAACTTCAATCCTAAGCGGCAATATTACTTAACAAAGTAATTTTTGGAAAGACTAGGATTGAAAAAGCCTAAACGAAGCCTGGATGGCTTAGGGCCTAATACTGAAACGATGGTTAAATTAAGTGACGCTCAAGTCACATGCTGTCCTTGTCATTTCGGCTAGCAGAGACAGCGACAGCCTGTGAATAGGAGGGCTTTTAATTTTCAATAGCGTTTCAGTGAGTTCAGTATCGTAAGCAGGAACAATTGACAACTTTGTATACGATACGAATACATATTATCGAATATTAATTGTATGAGCGCTGTCATAATTTTCATACTCTTTCGACAACGTTACTTGTCCATTGTTCCTCATAAAGCCACTGGCTTGCTTTCGGCAAAAATCTTAGCCTGTGAACAACATAAGGATTTTGTAAACAAGTCTAGTACCTGCTTATAGTAGAGTATAAACACTAGCCGTCAATGAAACCACTACGTGTAGGATCCGGTTTGGTAATGATGTTGCGGACGACTTTTGTTCTGTACCGGCCGCGTGCTGATGAGATCATTCTGAAACCAGAACGACTTAAACCCAGAAACAAACACACTCAAAAATTAATCTTAAAACAAGGGAAAAGAGCTCGATTTGCTGTAACAGCTGTACCAGACAGGGTTGCATGGAAATGGCATAAGCCAAGTCAATAGTTGTGATAAAGAGAATTTTAAAGCTGGAAGGCTAAGGTTGATTTTTGATTAGCACAGTCAGACATGTGCAGGTACTACATAAGGGTGACAACTTTTCAAAAGAGTGAACAAACTAGTAAGACTTATTGTGCCAGTTAATACATGAATGGCAAAATGTCCAGTTGATGTTGTTGAAGAATTCTTGGCTTCATTGTTTTGGTGTTAATTGCAGAGAAAATGTCTGAATGCACACGTGTAACGATCGCGGGTCGAACCGCAGATCTGTGAGGTTTGGACTGCAAATCCAAGTGTCGTGCTAATTACGACTAAAAATGCGTCACTATTTTGACTACTGGCGTCATATATACTACGTCAAAATATGTTATAGCACGACGTTAAAACTGTGAAAAATGCGCTATCATCGACATACCAGATCGGACTATCTGGGCCACAATGACAATAAGCCCTTCGATCATTAATACAACAATTACAAGCCGCATATTTTTGACCACGGTGTAGAGTTTGTGAAGTTAGGCCGTGTAGTTTGTGAAGTTAGGGCGTGTAGAGTCAGCATCTTGGCTCTAGATGGGATCTGCAGGTCTAAAAAGGCCGTTTTGGCAATTCATTTTCAATTCTTGTTATGAATTACTGACAGCGATCGTAAAATGGCCACTTGAATTGCAATTCATATTAAGATTTGGATACAATTCATATGCAGAAATTGGCTGAAATGCATTCATTTGACAGATTTACAAGCAGAATTGCTTTAGTGTCAAATAGCAATATTGCGATGATATTGCGTAAGTGGCCTTTTTAGACCCGCTGATAACTTTTTGACAGTGGGTATTATTTGGTCTCGTTTTGGTATCATTATACGTTATATTTTTTGTGTATAAAATTGAACTGGTAGGATGTGTAATGTGTGTCTTACGGAATAATCGAAGTTTATTGTAATAGTATCTGGGAGACCGAGCTTTGATCGGAGGTTAAGAGAACGTTAAATTATATAAACGAATAAAAATTATAAAATAAAAGAATCACAAAAATATTCGTCTGACCGGGATTCGAACCAGAGACACCAATTTGCCAACAACGCAAAAAGGCCGTTATACAAGCTGCCAACTGGATTTGATGTTTAGAAATCGAAATCACCCACTGGGATAATAGTCTGAGTTACAAGATCCATTTCAGTGACTTTCTGTCCAAGGGTACCGAAAATGATGATCCAGGATTCATTCGATTCGGAATGACCTCTAGAAACTTTTTGTAAAATTTCAAGAGGAGTTTGAAAACATTGCAAAGTTATAAAATATCTCGGTGGGACTTTTTTTTTTTTTTAATTTCGTCCTCTTTAAGGATTTTTTTTTCAAAATTCGGATATCTTTAATAGTTTCCGAGATATTTTTAAAAAAACCCCCTTTTTAGGGTTCCGTAATACTTAAGGAACCTTTATAGTTTCGCTCTGTCCGTCTGTCTGTCTGTCTGTCTGTCTGTCTGTCTGAAATAAATTGATGAAATTTGGTACAATTATAGATTGTGTATAGATCACGGTTTCGGGATCATAAAAAAATTATAATTTTATATTTTAGGGGTGGCTCTCCATACATGTGAAGTGGGGATGAAAAATATTTTTTCACTCTACCCCATCGTGTGGAGTATCGTAGAATAGGTCTTTTAAAATAAAGGCAAGGTTTCATATGTTACTTTTTTATATAGTTGACCATTTTCGAGTAATCGGCCTCCAAAGTAGTTCGTAAGTTGGTCCCCCCCCCTAGCATTTTTAAACTATAGGAGATAGAAACTTGCAAATTTCCATGCTGATAGATCATGCTAAAAACTCTTTAGGAAAATTATTATGAACCAAATCGGACAGTAACTTTTGGAGTAATTTAAAAAAAAGCATATTACGCGTTTATAGTTACGGAACCCTCCTTAGACATGTCCTGACATGCTCTTGGTTAGGTTATTTACTAAATTGTTTAAAATTATGCAATTTTTTCGAGCCCCTCTTGAAATTTTTCAAAAAGTTTCTAGAGGTCATTTCGTATCGAATGAGTCCTGGATCATAATTTTCGGTGCCCTTGGACAGAAATTCACTGAAATGGATCTTGTGAATCAGACAAGATCTATACGTAGCTATATTGATTTTTCTCTCCCAAAATTCTCTGCATAGTAGCGTTTCCATGATTCCGATTATATTTTAAATAAGATTTGCTCGTTTACTCCCTTACTAATAAACGCTGTATAAGCTTTTAATAGTTATACAGTGTTTTGTTCACGTCGGACAAGTGACATTTTTAATTCGATAGAAGGAAACAAAACACTGTATAACTATTCAAAGCTTATACAGCGATTATTAGTAAGGGGGATAGAGTATAAGATAAGTACTATGACTATACTACAATAATAATATACCTATAAGTAATAGATACGGTAGGCAACAACTTTCGAATATGTCAATATACCTAAGCTTTCGCTATCTTTGACCGAAAAAGACGTCTTGTTTGCTTTAGTTGTTTGCACATTACATTTTTCTGTCAAGTACCTTATACGGTAAGTCTAAGAGCCTGTCAATAGAAAATTGGAAGCAAAAAATTAAACCTAAGGGTCAATTCACACCGAAACGTATACGGCGCTGCATTTTTATTCAAATTGAACTTTTTAGTTACACAAGAAGACAATCGTTCGAATGTCAGGAACTGCGCTGCACAGCGCTAGTGCAATATATGACTGATGTCATATGAAACGTATCTTTTTGTATATTGAATAAAGTACAATTTTGAATAGCTATCTTAAAAATGTAGCGCCGCGTATCGTCGCGGTGTGAACTAACCCTAAATACTCCAGTCTCCAACCCAGTAATGCGATTTTGTAAACACTATTAGGTAATTGAAGTATCAATAAGCTAGTAGTAGCTTAAGCCTGTCTTCGTTCAGGTATAATGCCCTGCGAATAGAGATGGGTAAGCGGCAAGCGCCCGGGCGTTTTGGCCGTTTACCGGGTGTTTACCCATCTCTACCTGACCCATTTTTACCGAAGAAATGGTAGAACTTATCATTTATTACGGATTTTAAACTATACTCGTGCTCGGCCAATCGGCAAAGTTATAAATACACCCGAAGCTAATTTGAACAGATGCGGGATGAGCAAAACGCTTGTCATTATGACTGTGGAAATATCATAACGGATTACTTATTTGTGTAGAGATGATTGTATTGGTTAATTTGGTTACATGACATTCTGTAACCTTTAACCAAACGGACAATACATTTTAAATAACTGAATATTTTAAATGTATTTCTGTTCTTTTGAATAGATTACGTTAGGAGCATTGGTGCTAGAGACAAACAGAAAGCAACTTGTTTTCTTAGGGTTCTGTACCTAAAAATAAAAACGGGACCCTATTATATTATTCGCTGTCTATCAATTCGTCTGTCACCAGGCTGTATCTCACGAACCGTGATAGCTTGAAAATTTCAAAGATGATGTATTTCTGTTCCCGCTGTAACAACAAATAGTTACTAAAACAATATAATAAAAATATTTAAGGGAGGCTCCCATACATCAAACGTGATTTGTACGGAACCCTTCGCGCGCGACTTCTTTTAACTTGACCCTTCGTCTGACTCGCACTTGGCCGTTTTTTTAGTATATTTTCTTTAATTTCTATCAGTTAATGTTGTCTTTAAAAATAATCAATTTTATATTCAATAAAATAATACCAATTGAGACTTAATTTTTGTCTGTAAGTGAAGGCTTAATTATGATAGAGAAATTTACCAAAGCTCACGAGCTGTAACAATTTCTGATGTTAACATACAGGTGCTAATAAGGCATTTCGAAAATTTATAATATCGGCTAAATATCTGCCTATATCGGTTATATAACCTTGTCCTCTATTTAAGATGGGTATCCGGTATCTACTAGTAGGTATGTTTATAAAAAATACATAACGCGTTATATAAATTACAGGGGTGAAATACAGCCTAAACCTCAGTCTGCCAAAACAAAGCGCCCTGCAATTACCTTAAAAAATTGAGTTGGCGTCAGACTTTTTGTTCAAAATTAGAAGGCTAATTCTAGTAACTATTTGAGATCTTAATTCAGTTTCACTATCTACTGAAGCGTCAGATCACAAATAGCATTTGATGTTTTGTCCCTATTGCTGAGTTTAAAGCAAGCAGCGATAAAACATATGGATAAGCTATTCGACACTATTTGGCGATTGTGAAATATCCCTTAACTCCAAAGCGTCAGTTTACATCCAATCGAGATAATTTTCGGCGCGGCACTATATTTTTAAGATAGCGATTCAAAATTGAACTTTATTTACTACACAAAAAGATAGACGTTTCATTACAAGAGTTCGGATGTCAAACTGCACCGCTCTGCGTAGCGCGGCGGTTTGCAATGTAACGCGTATCTTCTTGTGTGAACAAAGATTTCAAAACTGAAGAAAGGCTATGGCGTACATTTGACAGAACAAATGTTCATACAAGAAAAAGTTACGCCATCTTGGTTTTCATCATACTTTAAATGTCAGCCATCTTGTTTTCACCATACTTCAAATGTCAAAATGGCCTCAAAATCTCGGTACTATTTAACTGCATACACTTTTTTCCTCCAAATGCCTCGTCTATGATATATACGTCTATGGTACTGAAGCTGAACAAATTTCAATTTAGAATCGCGTCGCATATCGTCTCGTTTCAGTGTGTACTGACCCTAAGGATCTTAAGGGCCATTTAATTGTCTTTAGGACGATTCATAAGTGATCTAAGAAACTATGTAAGTACTTCAATACAATTGAAATTCGTCTTCCATCCGTCACAATGAAATGCTAAACGGCGTGCGTCGAGAATGTTTAAATATATATAAACGAGGTAAATATGTGTGTCAGTGTGTTGAGCGCGTCCGGCGCGGCGCGGACCTGTCCGACTGTCCACTGGCTTTCAGTTTTTATCACTCAAGCTTTAAGGACAATCCGGGTTCTGCCATTAGAATATTCCAGAATTCTTATAAAAAGGCTTCAAATGCCTATTCTTTTAAATGTTCTATGCAATACCCCTATGGTTATAATTCATTTCCGGACTATATAGGCTCTATATCGTCCGGAATAGGTAAGGCTGGGCAAAAACAGAGCACTCAATTGTTAGATTTTCAGCTTTAATGTATTTAAGCGCAGAGTTATATTTTCAATGCTCTGAATTGTCCCTGGCTTTCCTTTTTCCGGAACATTATATTATAGTCCTAGCCTAAGAGGTGTAAGTTCGTTATAACTACAGCCATGAAAATTTTGACCAAGAGATTAACGTACTTCTGAAATAGGTAACAAAAAAAAAAGATAATTAATGTTTGTTAATTATTTTGAAAATAAACGATATATTAAGTTACTTAGGTAGTCGCGCGACGCGGCTGTTGTTTAGTCTCGGATCTCGGTTGCTAAGATCGGAGTATGCTAACTTAAGTTTGCAGTAAAAAGTTTTGAAATATCGTAGAAACCAAGACCCTAATTATTAGTTATTGAGTAACAGTTTGTGACTGCATGTGGATCATTTTATTTTTTAAATATTTATTATAGTGATTTGGCAATGAGCACTATAAATTTATTTATACACTGTATAAATATTTTAAGGGGGGTTACAAATTAAGAACAGCTGCTACACATTCAATTTCCCCGAGCGTACATGAAATTCAATGTAATAAGGTATTTCAATAAGCTACAAACTACAAAGTGTAAACAAAAGGTTAATCGTTTATCGTCGACGTAAAAGATGTGAGTAAATTGATGTCGTAATTTTTTATGAAGACGATTGATTGCGTCGAGGTGGTCTCTCGGATCAAACGCGTACTTTCCAACCATTACATTGGTAGTTGGTACTGACACAGAATACTTTACCGGAGGTCCACTTTATACGGGATTTGGGACAGGATTTTAAAATGCCAAAATTAACTAATCAGTGTTCAAATCTGTTTTCAAGCGTAAAACACAAATATTTATACAATGGATAAGCTATAGAATGTTTATCAAGATAATTTTCCAACGTATCAGACAAGGACAAAGCATTGTACAGCATATCAAGTATCCACTGTGTAAATAATATTTTATCAATAAGAGGGTTAAGTTAATATCTGAAATTATTCTAGTAACTGTTCAAATCTAATTTTCGCTTTTTGTAAACGAAAAATACAAAAGTAACTACATAATACATATAATGATACTAATTTAAATATCACTTATTTAAAGAAATACTTAATATAATGATATTATCAAAGATTTCAAAATTCAAGATAGGCTACGACGTACATTTGACAGAACAAATCTTCATACAAGAAAAAGTTACGCCATCTCGGTTTTCACCGTATTTCAAATGTCAGCCCTTGTTTTCACCATACTACAAAATGTCAAAATGGCCCCAAAAATCTCAAAAGTGGGGACATTAAAATGGAGTTTGATTTTTTTTTTAAATAAAAACTGCCTCAGCATGCCTCGTTTAAAATATATACTTACGTCTATGGATACAACACTAATTTTTGGTTGGTCGACTAAATTATAAGAAAAGATTGGCTGCCGGATGATAAAATTCCTTGTAGTACACAAAAACCCTAACGTCATTAGCCATTACAAAATACAGGTTCTTGACTCTTAAGACCCTTAACGACGCTTAAGAAAACATTAGCAAAACAAGCATTTCTTTAATTTGCTAAGTGGTGATTAACAACGCAGCTATAGAACAAAACATTTGGCCCTGTCTCATTTGGGCTTAATCCCGGGCATAATTTGGGAGCCGTTTTTTAATTTGATTTTTATTGTTATGACTCGTATATCTAATACTATGATTTACATGTCACTAGCTTTAGACTGCGGCTCTGCCCTCGTTAATTCAGTGTCCTACGGGAACTGTACATTTACCCGCGATAAGGAGTAACCTATGTCCTTCCCCGTGGTCTACTCTATGTATGTGTCGAATTTCATGATGATCGGTTAATTAGGTTTTACGTAAAAGCGTAACAAACAAACTCACATTCACATTTATAATATTACTAGCTGTTGCCCGCGGCTCCGCCCGCGTAAATACATTGTCCCGCGGGAACACTACTTTTTTGGGATAAAAAATATCCTATGTCCTTTCCCGGGACCCAAAGTATGTCTATACCAAACTAAAAAATCAGTTCAGCGGTTAAAGCGTGAAGAGGTAACAGACAGACAGACACACTTTCGCATTTATAATATTACCTAGTATAGATATAGTTACTAGTAAGGATAATAATTATTATTATTTCTTGATCATATTTATTGAATACCGATAGATCTTCATCTACTGAACAAAAGTAACCTACTCCGATGGGACCGGTCGTAATGGATGTTTGCAGTAAATGATTCACTTTCTCTTCAAAAATCTTGAACACTTTAACTTATAGTTCAGAATTGTTATTCAAAGTGGATGTTGTTAATCAGGTACAATTAAATTAAGATATAAATCATGACGTATACTGAGTACACGTGGCAGAAGTGAACCTTAAATCATCATTTAAAATCCATAAATTATTCTTATCGTGCCTTAAGGACAACTCTAGAAAAAATAATTTATGTGTACACCTAGCGCCATAGTATTGAGGAGTACGTATAAGAAAGTTAAGTCGCTTTGTAAGAAGTATAAGTAGCTTCCGACATGTGGCGTTATATCGATGGCATTACATCCAAAATACATTACAACGTGTCACGACGCAAATAGTGACGTGATGCGAACTTGAAATTTCAGTTTCAACGCCGCTAAAAATGTTTACTTCAATAAGAAGTAAATCAAAGTAATTAACATGATTTTGTTTTTACAAAAGTATTTAAAAGGACGTCCTATGTGAGCTTTTTCCTCCACCTTACTACCTACATAAAGCCGTACATCCGTAACTTTCTAAGCCGCAACGTCCACAAGTGTCGTTTGTTTTAATTTCTAACAACAAACCAAGTAATCGGTCTTGGACCATTACTTTTGAGCAAACTATTTACTAGTTACCTCGATTCGCCTACATTTTACCGAAAAACAGAGTGTTGGTGTATCATGACGACCTCTTTGGCTCAATGGTTAGCGCGTTGGCGCTCAACCCGGAGGTCACGGGTTCGAACCGTTCGTTCGGTGTTCCTGAGTTATGGATGTGTATTAAATGTGTGAATTATATAATAAAAATATTAAATATGTGTATAGTATAAAAGTACGATATTAACTAAATTTCCGTTGTCTGGTACCCGTAACACAAGTTCTTTGAGAACTTACTACGGGACCAGATTGACGTGGTGTAAAAGCGTCCATAGGTATTGTTATTATTATCATGAACACGACCTTCTCTTGTGATGTGAATACGCATCATAATGACCGCGAATTGGCGACGACTCCACTACGCAATACCACAGTCCTCTTAGCGTAATGGATTCTTAGATTCTGAAGCTACTAAGTATTAGCTATCTAGTGACGTTGTTGAATTTTGGAGACGTTAAGAAGAAGCACCAAACTGTTATTTGGGTGTGAAAGGAATTTGCAGTATCTAATACATATCTAAAGATGCTTCACACCACGTCAATCTGGCCCCGTGCTAAGCACCCAAAGAACTTGTGTTGCAAGGAGCAGCCAACGGGACTTTTATACAATACATAAAATATGTATTTAATTTTGCCCGCGACGCGCTGTGCTGCGACGTGCGCGCTAAAAGAAATGTTGCGGCAACCGTACATTTTGCCGCAATAAAAAGTAGCCTATGACCTTCGTAATTTCGTAAATTCGTAATACGTAATAATTAACAAGCATTTAATAGTTCGGCCGTCCCCTAAGTCATAAGCATAACCCATCAATGAAAGATATGAATCTTTATATTATGTTATTATGATTTCGTGCTTCAAATCTTTCTCTGTAGGCTAAGTTTGCTGTACTCAAAAGAATGTTAGGAAAGTGATCATTACTCGTGTTTTAGAATTGCGATTCCTCAGGCGTCACTCCTCACCCATTGAGATTCGTGGAGAGATCGCACACGCCCTGGGTTTTAAACAGACGGTACAAATAAATAGACTAGTCTCGAATAACGATAGAAATCCTCGAATGAATATTCTATTGACTGATAGACTTGTGCAAAACTCTATGCTAAGGAAACTTAAATACTAAACTTTAAAAAGTAGTTTCCTCTATATTTCTTATGTTTTTACTTTTTTAAATTAAATATAATTTAATTATATAACATGTACGTCACACACACACAAGCACACACGCACACACTCATACACACACACTGGGATAGACGCGGTGACCTGCAGGCCTACTATCAACTTTTAAAAGACGACTCAAATTCAGAGCAGTTTAATTTGGGTTCCTAAACAAAATCGCTAACATTCGTACCATCACCTTATTAAAACCGCGCCTCAATTGAAACGTTACGGAGCCGAAAAGAACGAATGAAGTCGTAAAAAAAAACACATTTGTCTCTGAACCGCAATCCCAGGGTTGAAGTGGGAAAGAGACAACGCTATACGAATAATGAATAGGCTGTTTTCTCTTGATTCGAATGCCGCGTTCTAAAACTTTATATCGTCTTCATAATACTGTATCCAGTTGTTATTATTTTAAAAAATTTAAAAAATGTGTGACATACTTTTTAGATTTAGTCTTACCTTTGTTTCTACAGTTTTATCTGTGGACCTCCTTGGCGCTTTCATCGCCGGTCTTATCTCGTCGTATAATCCGACTACCAATTCTTTGGAAAGACGATAACGTTTTATAAATTCATTATCTTCCAAATCGAATGGGTCGAATTGTGCTCGAGCATCCTTGTGTTCCTCGAGTGAGGAAAATTCCTTAAGGAGAAGGAGACTTCCTCACTATCGGCTTCTAAGAAGTCAAAAAGCATCAATTCGTCGTCACACATCCTACGAATAAAACTGCACTTTAAACTTTTTGTAGAACTATCGAAATCAATGCTATTTGATACCAATTTATGTTTTTACCTCGCGACACTTAAATTCACTGTTTTTTTCTGACTTTAAACAAGTAAAAATTAAAAACTAACAACAAAAGAATCAAAATCAGCATCAAATTTACTAACTTGTTTTGAATCGCAAGTTTTGACAGCTGAGCGATTTTGTTTAGGCTTGAACGTTAGTTAAAGTAAGGTGATGGTACGAATTTACCTTTAAAAAGAGCGAATGATATTGGAATGCGGTTCAGTTTAGGTGTCGACCTAAATTGGTTCGTAAAACGAAGTTGATGGTACGAAATATCAAATGCCATTCAGTTTAGGTCCTAAATTAAATCGTATTAAGCGTTGATAGTAAGCCCCCTGAGCCTCTAGTCAAGATGCATTTGATAATTTCGACGGCGAAGTTCGAAAATAAAATCTATGGGATTTGACATAAGGCATCGCAAGCGACATGCCACTTAACGATGGCTTATGTCAAATCCCATACATTTTTGTTTTCGAACTTCGTCGTCGAAATTATCGAATGCATCTTGACTACTCTGAAATACCTACAGGTCTATGCCTAGTTTAGGCACACGTCTCTCAAAACAACCTGTTACCTGTGCTATTTTACCTCCGTCCTGTTTCAGTTTACTGGTGTGTCAGATAGCTTACTTCCGTGTTTTGTCTCCGTCTCTCGATATTAAGTAAGTAGCGATAGAACTTCCAAATAAGCTTTCCGACACTTACAAGAAGTTTGTGAAAAAACCCTAAGTACAGAATACGTAATAGTACAACGTACTAAGTAATATCGTTATGTAATCTATAATGAGTGTAAATTTAACCCCCGATGAAAAAGAGAGGTGTTCGACAACCAGCCACAACGCATCGCGGCCTCGAACCCTCATCGGCTTCAACGGGCACTCTCACTACAAACACCGGTTAGCAAGCAGAGCACATCTCTCCTGATCAGAACGTAGCATCGGTCCCGTACGGCAGCACTCCGACTCACTGGAGCCCGTGCAGTAGCTTCACGGTTCCGACTAACTGGGACTTCACTGTAACAGTTCCGACTCACTGGGACTCTCTGGCACTGGTGACTCGAGCAAAGACTCAAGATTCGATCTCCGGTTCTCGAGGGGGAGTGTGGCGGACCAATTAGGGCCACAATCCTGAATCGCGCTATCGAAGTTTTCACACCTCGGCGCTATATATAATTATTTATTATGTCACCGTAAAATTGTAAAAACCGTTACATGTAATATTACTAGAAATATTATAAAATGTCGACAGTAGGGAATGGAAGAACCGGTCTGATTTTGAGAACCGGGAATTTCGGGACTGGGCAATTTCGGAACCGGGATTTCCCGGGAAATTCGGGAATTTCGGGACTGGTGTTAAGGCATGAAATCCATGTATTATAACTGTCTCAAAAGTAATTCTAAATATAAGAATAACATTTTATAGTTCAATTACAAAATAAATAAGATTTTAATGGCAACTCGACACATCAGCCAACATGTGACCGCCATATTAATGACAACTTTATTGGCGATAGTAAAGAGCCGTAGGTCATTTTAGTTTATTAGCAAATAAAATTAAAAAAAAGTAAAAATCATTCATAAATGCTAAAGTTACTTCGAGTTATTTGATTTTTGCAAAAGGTCAAATGGTTGGGGACTTGGGGTGGCCAAAAACAGTATGCACTAGTATATGCTCGAACGTCGCGGTAACTTATTAGAAGTGGTAGATTAGATAATAAAAATACTAAATAACCAGACACACACTGACATAATCTATTAATCTGATGATTTGCGTGATGCGTGGTGGGGAGTGGTGAAAATAAAATAAATACTTGAGTATCAGAATTTCAAAGGGAGTGTTCAGTGAATCCTACAGATGCTCCAATTTCTTAATCTGATGATTTAGAAGTGCCGAAGTTTTCTTTGCCGAATGTTATCTTGACATATTCGAGTGCGTGAGATTACTCACTAGCATACTGAAAGCTTAACATTAAGATCTCATACTCGCTGGGGGTACTTAACAATATTTAAGTAAGGTATCTTCGATGACTGATGGGCTCGAGCATATCCCAAACTCCCCTCTTTGACTCCCTAACGAAAAGAGGTTTGTTGGGGTTTGATCATCGCCTCCACACATTTTATCTGCCTTAAGAGTATTCGTGCTACCCCAGGTGTCTACTGTGGTGCTGAACTTAAGAAGCTGTTAGCCGTTAGGGCGTCTCATCGTTTTCCTTACACACCTGCAAGTCGTTGTTTTATCAATGTTTATTTTAACGAGGTATTTAGTAGCTGGCAGTGCCTAGTTTTAGTTTACAAGGTTTCGCGTTTATAACATTACACCTAGTAAGGATAAGGATATTTTGATGTCAATAAATGTGCGAATAAAAACTCATTCGCAGCAAGGAACATTAAACAAGTTGGTTAGTGAACGAGAAAAAGCAACAAAATTAACTATTATTGGAACAGTGAGATATGACATCGGCTATTGCCTATTGGACAGCGCCCAATAGACTTATAATTGAACTTCTGAGCTAAAAGACTGATATAGTTTATCGGGATCAAAATATATACACATAATATTATCTTATCATTTTAAAGACATAGTTCCTTGCACCCCTCACAGTTAGTTTTTATGTACAGAATCTAATGAACTACTAATTATATTCTTTTATCGTGTAATATTTTTCATTTTTGTCTTGAATTTGCTGTCGGAAATGATTAAAAATATTTTTTTAGCTTATATTTACATTTACCGATGATAGTTTACTTAAATACGTGTAAATTTTAATACAATCTATTCGGTACCGAAAGTACCGAAATTCCCGGTTCTCAATTTTTGATTCCCGGTTCTCAGAGCGACTCAAAATTTCGGGAATTCCCGGGAATTTCGGGACCGGGATTTCTCGGTTCCATACCCTAGTCGACAGATTGTCAAATAAAAATTTCTCCTTACAATTGTATGCATTATTTTTCGTAATATTTAGCGTGCCGATTGGTTAAACGGCAAGTGCCAACAAGTGCCCCGCGCCGCTATATTTGTTTGATTTTTCATGATAATAATTATAACGAAAAATAATGCGTACAATTGTACGGATACATTTTTATTTAACGATCTGTCGACATAATATTATATATGAGTACCACATTCAAAAAACAAACAAGACGTGGGCTTCGGCCTGACCTAGTATACCATCTCGCTCGATCGGATATCTCCCTTTGGGGTTTCCACAATTCCCACATAAGTTTGATTTGTCTCTATGTCTGTCTGTGGCAACGTAGCTCCCAAACGGATGAAGTATGAACCGATGATTTGTTATTTTATTTATTATACATAATTAAATATTGTTAATGTCCATACATTAAATGTACAAAAATTACATATTGTGTTTGTGGACCGGATTAGAACACTTTAACTTTGTAAATTAATTTACGTTAATGTGACATGGAAACTACTGTAATGTATGTAAACATACTCATTAAGACATAATATCGAAACAAACAAACTAATTATGATAATTATTCGGTATACCTTATTATTATTATCTACTAATTTATTTATATTTAATATACGACTACCTACCTACTACATGATCTACATCTGTAAATTATTATCCATTTTATCCTCCTAAAAAATTGACAATATGTTAACGACGCGCAAAACATGACCAATTTAAAAAGTAAAATATCGACAAAGTTCCTGGTATTTAAACTCTAAGGACTGCACTGAACTGTAACCGCAAGGACTGCAGACGTGGCTGTACGTGTAGGTTCGTGTTGTGGACGTAATACGTATAAAAGTTACACGTGAGTATGTGTGCATGCGCAGATTCAGCGGCGTCGTTTTCATCTTCTGCCCGGTCGAACGGCAACTTGTTTGATAGTACATAATATTTCTGCCTAACTTTCAGTTCATAGTATGTAAACTATTTTAGTAGGTAATTAGTAGGTATTTAAGTAGGTAAAATTAATTATGATGTTAATTTACTATTATAATTAGATGTATTAGTATCAACAACGACTTTTTAGGGTTCCATACGCAAAGGGGCCGTCCATTAATCACGTGATGTTTTTAACCACTTTTGAGACGACTCCCCTCCCCCTGGTGATACGTGGTGAGGTTTTATACTACCCCCGTCCCCCACCTAAGATCACGTGTATTTTTTTTTACATAGTAAGCAGGTCATGTTTGAAGAAACACTTTAACCTAAAAAACAATTTAATCGAATAATTTAAGCAATTAAAAATTATACGAGTCATTTATCTTGTAAGTATTTAAACAACACTACGAATCTACAACCGATAATAATTTCGGTCCTATGCATAGACTAGATTCGAAAATTAATACACGTGATGTCTTCTTATACCCCTCCTCCCCTTGTGACACTTGGTGATTTTATTTCGGTCCCCCCTCCCCCTTTAGGCATCACGTGATTAATGGACGACCTCAAAGGGTTAAAACGGGACCATATTACTGAAATTTTACCTACCGTCTGTGTCTGTCACCAGGCTGTATAGTCAATAGTCAATAGTCAAAATATTTTATTTCCATTATTTGCATATACAAAATTTGGACAATGATTTAGCTAGGCTAGTTTCCGAACCGGTGGTAGGCATCATGTAGGACAATTCTATAAGCGTTATATTATAACCTACATGGAAATAAAAATTTTGAGTTTGAGTTTGAGTTTTGAGTTGAGATTTTCACAGATAATGTAATTCTGTTACCGGAAGTCCAGAAGATAGATATTGCTAAGTAAATCTTGCAATAATACAGTTACGATCAAGTCTCGATATGTTAAAACCATAAAAAAGTATTCTCTTAAACGTCAATCTAACGTCAAGCCCATTTTGATTGGTCCAAAATGGGCTTGACGTTAATACGGGTCGATATCAAGACTATTCATATTTTAATAATACAATAGAAGTAAAATGAAAATGTGAGTTAATAGGGGATCGGACTACATCTGAAATATGTAGTTTCGTTAATATATTCAGAAATATTGAGGCATTACTACTTGGTAAATGTAAAAAAATATATTATTTTATGTGTAGTTTACTAATTAAATACATTTAAAAAGTACCAAAAAAATTATTTTTTGCGAAATTGGTAAACAAAACCTACATCATTCGTTTGCTCACATCATAATTCATATACAAAAACATTCATTATGGTAAGTATAACTTAAACGCACAATTATGGGAGATATTAACAAATATATTCCGGCGGCCATATACTTTATATACTACTTCATATACTATAACCTACAAGTGACGTCATTTGTAGGTCGACTTTAATATGGAGCGTTTTTAGGAGGATCGCGAAATGTTTTATAAAAATCGCTGTAGCTTTGAAAATATAGACTTTTGATATACGGTTTCTTCTGAGAAGTTACTCATATTTAAGAGTACTATTCATTTATGCAATAAAAAAAAATTAGTCCGATTGCCTATTACGAGAATTGGTGTTCATGTGATTCAGCTCAAATCAATACCTACTTAATAACATTAGGTAGGTACTTATTATAAAACTAGATGTTGCCCGCGACTTCGTGCGCGCAAAAGTTAATTTCGCAGAAACCGTACATTTTTCCGCGATAAAAAGTATCGTATGTCCTTCCCCGTGGTCTACTCTACATCTGTGCCAAATTTCATCAAAATCAGTCCAGTAGTTTCGGAGCCAATTCAATGCAAATAAACAAACAAACATACAAACAAACATTTCCTCTTTATTATATTAAGTATAGATTATAGCAGCGGAATATGTACTATGTGAGTATGTAGTCAAATTGATTGAAGAGTTGAACTGGGTGTAAGTTCATGAGACTCATATCTTGTCTAATAGAAGATTGCTGATAGGTACATGATATGAGATAGAATTCGTTGACATAATTTTTGACGTTTTGAAAAGAAATATTTAAAACTTAATAGTTGGTTACTTAATACACGATTGGTTGATCTAGACAAATTGTCTAAATCAACCAATCGTGTTTAAGAATGAGGCGATCATAAAAAAATCGATACAAACGGTTTGATTGTTAATTAGAAGTATCAGATGATGGATCGAAATGTCTACATTTAATTGAAACATTCCCACTTCGTGATTAAGGCGCTGTGAGTAGTCAACTATGAAGTATTCGAGGGGGTGAAGGAGATGAGTGGGGGACGTGCCGCCCCCGTTACTGCGGGGGACTTCATGCGAAATACGTCAAAGTGATGTGTCTATAATGTATAAAAGCGTAATTTCGATAAAATTGTAATGTGCTTCATAGCCTAGCGGTATCTTGCCCGCCTAAAGCAAAGCGTAGCGTCTAGGTTCAAATCTCATTACAATTTAATATATTTCAAAATGTCTATTTCCTGTCTAGGTCAATTATAACAAGTCTAATTCCTTATTTTGTGCCAAATTTAGCCATTGCGATTTGAGAAAGTTAAGCTTTTTAGTAAGTAGTTAAAGGGTAAAAAAATCTAAAAAAAAGCTCAATTTAGTCACTGAACTCCTAAACGGCTGGGCCGATTTTAATAAAAAAAATTGTGTGTCTTCAGGTTGATTCGAGAATGGTTTAAATTTGCAATTGGACCTGGTAGGTGGCGCTGCTGTCAGTAGTCAGTACGTCAACAAATTTAATTCTAAGGCGGTACGAAGACTACGAAGTTTCCCGGGATAGCTAGTATTATTATAATATGCGGTCGAAGTACTGCGGAATACGCACTACAACATGTAACACATTATGCTATCTACAGACACACGAATATGGTACGGAGCGTACAGCGAACCATATCCGGAGACCAAATTCGGTGTCGCTACACACGCACGAATTTGGTACGGTGCAGTATAGCGAAACGCTCGACACTCGTGTGTTCGATTTTATGCTCTATTACATTAGCACAGAGTTCTACTTACAGTGCGGTTTTTAAACGACGACGATGATTCCCGCAATTCATTGATAACGGGCAGTGATACCAACACTTTAAAAAATATTTCTCCCCAAATTTTACCCCTGATTACTTATACCATTGACAGGTCTAAGAGATAACAAGCTAGAAAGAAAGGTTATGTGTTTAACATAAAGACTTACGCGTGAATAACATAAAACTAACTTGTCTTAATCTGATTTCACTCCCAATACATTTTCATATCCCTGGCTATATACACACATTAAAATAATTTTTATTATAACATACAAATTGATTCATAAGGAGTAAACTCTAAACATTCTGTCCTCTAGTAAACCCCGGAGATATTTTCCCTAATTTTGGGGGGTACATCCCTAAGTTGGCAACACTGATACTGTTGTACGGCCAAACCGCCGGACTGCTCTACACACGCACGAATATGGTACGGAGCGTACCAGATCCGATGCGGACAACGGTGAACTCTTCGCCTTCTTCTTATGTTCGCCGGACTGCCTTATACACGCTCGGATCTGGTACGGAGCGTACCAGATCCGCTGTACGCTCCGTACCAAATTTGTGTGTCTGTAGACACCATTACACAATACACATTATGACATCACACACATTGACGTTTCTTCCTAGGTCGACATTTCAAAATTTTATATATTTCGTATTTTTCAGCGGTTACAAAATCTAAACTTGCTTTTGCCCGCAACTTCGTTCGCGTAGCACAAAGCTAAATTTTATCGACTGATTTTATACAATACATAAATACACAATAAAATTCAATATCAAATATTCCCATTCTACATACATGAAACTTCGGCTATCTGACAGCAAAAAAAATACAATTTCAAATACCTAGTTTCTGACATTTGTGGTTTAACCAAATAGTCTCTTCGGCTTCATCATATTAATTGTAAATATTGTTTTATTTTATCTATTACTAATATAATACAGAGAGAAGGTTTATTTGTTTGTATGTTTGTTTGTTTGCATTGAATAGGCTCCGAAACTACTGGAATGATTTTGATGAAATTTAGGACAGATGTAGAATAGACAACGGGACAGCACATAGGCATACTTTTTATTGCCGAAAAATGTACGGTTCCATCGAGATTTCCTTTTGCGCGCATGAAGTCGCGGGCAACACCTAGTCTAAATATATAAAAGGCAAACCTGACTGACTCATCTATCAAAGCACAACCGAAACTACTGAACAGATGTTGCTAAAATTTGGCATACAGATAGTTGTAATGACGTAGGCATCCGCTAAGAAAGGATTTTTGAAAATTCGCCCCCTACGGGTGTAACAAATTTTGTATGGAAACCGAACTTTACGCGGACGAAGTCGCGGGCAAAAGCTAGTAAAAAATAAACGTAGATTACTGAATAAGTACATGTTCCTAATATCTGCTCATGGTGATTAGAATTAGAATTGATTATAATAATTGATATAACTTTACAAACCAACAGAATAATAATATTTAGGTATATATATTATATTTACTTATTCTGTTGTCAATCAATGTTGTCAATTTTGAATCAATTATATGTTTTTTCTTTCGTCGTGTAATAAATTATATCAATAATTTCGGTCATTTTACGTTAGTCTGACTGGCAGCTCGGTTTGCATACCGACGTTTGATTTTTGGTGGTGAGTTCAAATCCCGGTAAGATAAATATGATTTTTGTGATTCTTATAATGTCTTTGTTTTTCTTTAATATTTTTTTTATTTATTTTTTATTAATTTTTATCGTTGTACTAAAACTACGACCAAAGCTCGGTCTCCCTAGTACCTACTTATAAAGAGTTTTTGTACCTCCATCTTAAAACTTTGGACTAAAAATTTGGACATTCATCGAATACAATCTTTTCATATTTTATATAATATAATCTACACTAATATTAACAACAACTTAAAGTAACTAATAATAAAATAAGTACATAATTAACCATATACTTTTATTACTGCGAAAACAAGCATCGCTCGGAGTTTTATAGTGCGACAAAAAAAAAACGAAAAAAAAATCGTCTGACCGGGATTCGAACCCGAGACCAATTGGTCGCAACAACGCAAATAGCCAAAGGGCTACCAAGCGTCTTACGTCAGATAGCGAAATTATGTATATATTATAAGTATTACACAACGAATGAAAAACTAATATGTAAATATTGACTTGACCCCGACTTGACCTTTATGCAGACGACATAAAGGTCCATTCGGGGGTAAAATAAATTTGAACGGACTTTCAACAATAAATTCGAATAATTTTTGAGCAGAAAAGAGGGGAAAAATTTGACATACGTCTCATTAGCAAGAGGCCTAAGCCGGTACTGTCTTATTCAATAGATATGAAAGAGAAGGAATGACAGGTCGCCATTTCGCGATGTTTCATTCGACTCGTACGAATTATTTATCATTGAAATAAATTAATACTAGCAAATATCACATTCTATACGAAAAATCAAAACAACAATTCCCTTCCTTTTATTATATTTTACGAAACTGCAAATAATTTTCTCATTTCTGTTCACAAATAATACAGTTACAACTCCAAGAATTTCTATTTTAATGGTAACTTTATGATTTTTTTTTATCGAGAAATTTTTCAGATAACGTGTTTTGAAAATGAAGGTCCCCTAGCAAATATGATCAAAATTAACATATATTTTTTTGCTGCACTAAAATGTATCCATTCGTCTCAAAAATTTTTTGAAAGAAGCGCATTTCTAGGGTAAGAGCGCCTTAATGATCGAATGGCCTTTTTGCTTCAAGCTACTATATTTATATCTCTATTAAGTGGTAGAGATGGTAATTGAATAGTGAAATTAATTTTATAATAAAGAAAGATGGAAAATGAAAATAATATTTATATAGATAGATAGTGACACAAAATAAAATAAAAAAGTTACTCTTGAATTGTCAAGTTATGAACGAGCTGACGATAATGAATTATATCTAAAACCAGTTTTCATCATGGCAGCTTTAAAACAAAAGAAACAAAATCAAAATCGGTTCATTAGTTTGGGAGCTCCTATGCTACGGACAATCACACATACAAGTGATAAAAACTCTCACACATGACACAACACACCCACAGTTTATACCTATGCTTATGGATTCAATCAATACCTACTTTAATAGAGTAGAGAAGCGAGTGTATAATATAGTAGGTGAAATAGAGTATAGTAGAACGAAAAGCCTTTACATCCGTTAATGGATGATTTATACAGTATTCTCCGAGCGAAGTAACCACTCTTGAAATACTGTAGTGCCTGGAACAATTGGTTTTTAAATGTCGTATGGTTGCCCAAGCACATATATATACGGCATTCTCACAACATAGTCAACCTAGTCCAGGGGAATGGCTGGTCAATACGTCTGGGGCCTGTTTCTTTTATAATGTACTCGAGATCTGAAAAAGTCTCATTGGACAACCTGGAATTCGAACCTGCACTCTCTCGAGTGTGAACCAAACGGTCTAGCCACTAGGCCACGGAGAGTGTATAGTAGAGAGAGTATAATAATAGTAGGTGTTGATTCAATACGTTGGACGTTAAAGGCTAAAGCCACGTCATACAAAATATGTAATTGATACCCATTTTCATCAGCTCTTTGTCTACAAAACATATTTCATGACATGACACATATACGAGTGCCGTATAAACGAAAGTGTAACTTTTTTCCGTCATCTCTCATGATGATGCGTTTGAAGATGCTATCACTCATTGGCCTTTCACAAGTTCTAGAGTTTTCTAAACAAAACACGTGCGGACCTGAATAATAAAGAGATGCGGACGCGACGCGACGGTGAACATGACGCACATATTTTGGAACAAAAGTAAAAACGTTTTCCGAGTATTGACTCTTGATTGAAACTGCGTCGAAATTTTCAAAATTTGCACAATATTATACGGGAGAATCATCGGTAAGAATGGGCCGGCTCGGCTGGATAAATACCCTGGCCTCGTGAAAAACAGCTTGCGTTTGTATTCCGCCGAGTTTGTATTTTGGGTTTGGGTTACCAGAATGGGGGCTGGGGAATTTAAAGGACCGGGAACGCACTTATTAGTCTTCTGATAGTATGTCTACAATATGAAATTTGGTTATAAATATAAACCGGCCAAGTGCGAGTCGGTCTCACGCACGGAGCCCCGCTTGAATTTATTTTTGAAGTTATACTTCTTTTGGCGCGTTTGGATGAGAGTGAATTTGTGACTAGGGGATCGAAGACCGGACATATTTAAAAAAACCGGGTTTTTCGGTCCCAGCCGTCTTCAAAACCGGGTACCCGGGTTTTTTCGGGTATTTCGGGTTTTTTGTTGATTTTGTAGAATTTTGTTAGGAATGTCCTAAAATTAACTTTTATCAGCTGCTTTCTGTTGTAACAACGTAATACTGGTAAAATGTGATCCCACCATAAACATTTTCATGTAAAGTAATTCATAATTTCACAAACTTTACACCTTAGTCAAAATACGTTGCCTGACGAAATGGCCAAGCCACATAATTTGACTAAAGTGTAGAGTTTGTAAAGTTAGGCTTGTAGAGTTAAGGCGTGTAGAAACAGAAGTGCCTTGCCGGCCATTTAGGAGGGAATACGCTGCCTTCTTGAAGGTGTGCAGGTCGTAATGGTCCGGAAATACTGTTGGCGACAGTTGGTGATGAGGATGATAAATATTTTGTCCCTTCGAACGATAGCGAAAAGTTGCAGCAGGTATAAGTCCGAACAACTCCTCGGAGCACTCCCCGTAATATAACATATGATGCAGAGCGATGCTCATTTCTACGTAGCTCTAAGGAGTAAAGCCTGTTTGAAATACTATGGCAGTCGACAATTCGAGCGGCCCTTCGTTGGATACGATCCAGAGGGAGAATCTGGTACTTTGGCGCTCCTGCCCAGAGATGAGAACAATATTCTATGTGAGGCCGAACCTGCGCCTTATAGAGTTGTAGGCGTTGGACCGGACTGAAATACTGCTTTGACCTGTTCAGAACACCAACCCTCTTGGAGGCTAACTTGGCCTTGCCCTCCAGATGATATCGGAACTAGACCTCGCTCGATATGCTAACACCAAGTATTCCGATGTTGGAGGAGACAGTTATGGGTATGCTTTCAAAATGAGGACATACGACCATCGGTAACTTATTAGCGATGAACGCGCAAACTTGTGTCAGAGGTGTTGAATTGGACTAAGTTAAGTCTACCCCATTCAGAGATCTTCTCCAATGAATTCTTAATTTGAGAGACAAGTTCGTTTCGACTCTCAATGACGTTTTGCCGAGAGATGTTCGGGCGACCTGTATATAAGGCATCACCCGTACTGTCGTCATCACATAATATTATCATTGATATGCATTATGCAGTATGAACAGGGCAGGCGATAGCACACCAATGCTGTCTACCAAGATGCCAGGACTGCACAATGGGACGGATTCCGTTAGGCCCACTCGATTTTTGGGTATCATGGGAACGGAGAGCGATTCGCACTGAGCGCTGATGGAACCGAATAATAAATTATACCAAGTTATGAAGGTCCAAAAAATCGACGAATCGCTTCGAGAAAAGGTAGTCTGGTCCCTTGCGCTTCGCTCACTCGTCCTGGCGGGGCGGAGGCACTACCGTGCCCTCAAATGTACTACATACAACATGAAAACATTATAACTATTGTTCTAAAATTCTACATTGACAATCACAAGCCACTATAACGTTCGGTTTGTGACTGTAACTGTTATAAACTGTTGTAAAATTTCATAATGAAAAAAAGCTCGAAAAAACCGAAAACCGGTTTTCAATATTTTGAAAACCGGGTTTTGTTGTAGGCCCAAAAACCCGGGAAAACCCGGGTTTTCGGTTTCGGGTAAAACCGGTCTCGATGCCCTATTTGTGACCTGCGCGCGCACGATGTAACGAAATAATTGACATGATGAAGTTGGCTACAGAATGGAATAATTCCTTTAAATGTACTATAGGTATCGAGAGATGATTGACGTTATACAAGTGTTGTTACCATGGCAACACTAGTCCGTACGATAAAACAGCATCAGTAATATGGTAAAACAGATAATATCTTGTAATTGTAGAAACGCGCCTACATATACTTATATAATTATAGAAAATAATATACCTATTACATTTTTTTATAATAATATTATTATTTTATTCTGTTTTTAGTATTTGTTGTTATAGCGCGAGCGGCAACAAAAATACATAATCTGTGAAAATTTCAACTGTCTAGCTATCATATTTAAGCCAGCCTGGTGACAGACATACGGACAGACGGTCAGCGGGGTCTTAGTAATAGGGTTCCATTTTTACCTTTGGGTACGGAACCCTTAAAATGTCCTCAGTTTAACGCGATTGAAGTGGAACCATCCAAAATATAGTCCGTTTGTTCATTTCATCGAGTTAACACTTCAATAATCATGCTGAGTCGATGCGTTCGTAAAATCATGAAAAGTGCATGTTCATTGTTCTCCTTGCGAGAAGTCTGCATAGATGTAATACAAATTACAATAAATATTTATTTTATTAGACTTAGAAAAATGAATATTGAGCTCATTTGATTTACAAAATTTATCATCGTCTAATATGTTCATAGATATAATTTCATATCATATAAAAAATGTAATTTATATAAAGTTTACATGTGGGTCACATAGCTAGTTGACACGAATCTCGCTAATATATTCAAAACCAGTTTAAATATAAAGATTTATCGAACGTAGAGCATTTAATTTATTATATTCGAAAGTGAAACGAATTCGTTTTGATTTTTAACGGACTCATATTTTAAACGGAATGCTGACGTAGCAAAAGTATTTTTGAAATTGTCTCAAAAGCCTTAAGAACATTACAAAGCAAAACTTATTGAACCAAAGAACAAACTTTGACCTTTCTAACTTTAATGGTGAAATACATGTTGAGTTTCATTAAACGACTTTCTTTATGTATATTTTTATGATTATCTTTATAAGGGCTTTTAGGAATTCATTAATCTATAGTATATTCGCCTTAAGAATGCAGTGAGTCATCAGTACACATGTCAAAATTACTTACCTACTTCGATTGGTGAATTTTGCAGTACACTATTATGCGGCAGACCAATAATCAGCGCCACGAATTACAATTCATCGCCCTATCGAAGTTTTCACAGTGTGGCGCTATATATACATCATCTGAACAAAAAAACAGTTTTTGATATCAAAACTATTCATTTCTAATTCGATAAAAGTAAAATGAAAGTGTAAGTGATTACGAGAAATGGGTTTCTGAACTTCTGAACAGTTGCAAGTGTTTATTGAACTGCAATAGTTGTAACATATTTATTATAATAGGCAAATTGACCCTTTTTATTTTAGTACTAAACGATAAATAATTGTTCCATTACCTCAAAACAATAATAGAATACTGTTTTAATATCATAAAAACCAGTGACGGATTAACCCTTAATCAAATTAAGCAATTGCCTTAGGGCATCACGTCTGGAGGGGCACCAGAATAAGCACAAAAAAAAATCTGTCCTTAGGGCATCACGTCTTACTTTCACGTCACCAAAAACCACACCAAAAAAGTTTCTAGGCCTAATTTGAAAATTCACGCGTTTTATGTTCTTTGGCACGTTGTTTTTAAAAATTAAAAATATAAAAAAATTAAAAAGGAGAAAGATGATACAAGAAAGGCTCGATAATTTATTGATATTATACAAAGAGTCCGATCTGTTAAAAACGTAGACGTCATGGGCGTAGCCAGGAGGGGTTTAGGGGGTTCAACTGGGCCGGCTGGTATATATACAGAGATCTGACCCATATACAGAGGCGTATTTAGAAATTTTGCGCCCCAGGAAAATTAACATATTTTGCCGCCCCATTAACCCTATCTGAAAGATGGTTTTTTTAAGTTATTTTAGAAAAAAAGATCAAAAGCCTAAAACAGAGCTTTGATAATAATTTGTACTAGTATGTGTTTATGTTAATTGCGTTCAAACTGAGAATGCGAGCAAATGTTTTTTACTCCTTTGCCTGTTAAAATCTTTTTAAACTTTAAACCCTGAAAGACTGTTGTACTAAAAAAAACAATAAAATCAATAGCTTAAAACAGGAATCGTGAACCTATGGCACGCGTGCCATCGAATCCTCGAACCACGAAGTGTAGATACCTCGAACACAAAGTATATATCTATACTTCGTACCTCGAACGTATAGCACAATATTTTGGGCACGTCAATGATCACAAAATTTTGTAATTATGTACGATGAAAAAAGTGTGAAATAAGTAATTATATGACAAACCTAACTTAATTTTGTCATCTATTTTGCAACATCAAAAATTACGCAAATTTTACTTTAATTGAAATTACAAAATCATCATATTTTTAGTCTTTTAGGGTTTAAAGTTTAAACAGATTTAATCTATTAAATAGGAAAAAAATTTTGCTCGCTCGCTTTGCTCGCTCGCGTTTCACATGAAAATATATTAAATTATTTAGTACCGATATTCTGTTTCAGCTGGTTAATTGTATGGTATTTTTCTGAATTTCACCGTTATTTAGTGTTTTAGTTTAAAGTTTGAACAGATTTTAACCTGTAAAATGGGAAAAAAATTTGCTCGCTCGCTTCGCTCGATCATTGAAATTCAGTACCGACGTTCAGCTTTAGGCTATTGATATTTGTATTTTTTCGCATTTCATAGTCTTTCAGGGTTTAAATCTGAAAGGGGTAAAAACGAAATTATGCTTTGGTTTTTATCGTTGCCGCAATTACTCCACTTCTAAGGTACGTTACATCTCATCATCTTATTTTACAACAAACTAATGTTTTTAGGCGGTAAAGGTTTAAAGACCGTTTCTAGTTGACATACGGATAGAGAGGCCCACAGGCGTGGATTGCTTAGGGCATCAAGTAGTCTTAATCCGTCACTGATAAAAACCCACAAAACTAAAGTAGTACTAAAGGAAATACTCATTCAATGTATGAAGTTACTTAAGTATGAGTCAAGTAGCCTATTCTTGATCGAAAGAAAAAAGAATTGGCTGAGATACCTTAATACAAGCACACTTAAATTCTAACATTTTATTTAAAATTCTCCTGGCCATTACGTCAAAGGGTCGATGACGTCACAAGTCACAACACAGTACAAGAATTTAAAAATATCGAAGAATGATTCATGACTGATAATGGTATTCTGACAGCGTTGGACATCAGCTAATGTCCCATACAAAATGATAACTCCCGTTTAGTACAATAACAATACCCGAATACACAATACGTGTATAGTAAAAATAAATGAACATAATATTAAAAGAGTAAAAAAAGTTAAATTTTACAGTTCTGTGATTTTATGGCCATGTCACGGGCGTTTTGTATTTTATTACTGTTTATGAGTGTTAATAGCAGGGTGATAAATAAAAGGAAATGTCCGGAAGTCAGAGCGGTGCCGCATTTTGATTTAACACTGGTAAGTGCTTACATATGTAAAATAAATTAAATATTACCAACTAGCTTTTGCCCGCGGCGGCTCCGCCCGCGTAAATACAGTATTCCACGTAGGGAATGTTATTATTCGACAAATTTTACTATTCGAATAATTCGAATAATAGCTAAACACTATTCGAATAAATTCGAATAATTCGAATAATACGAATATTGGTAATAAACTTTAAATACAAGTAATATAATGCGTTTATATATACCTGCATATTTAGTAACATTAAAATGGAAAGTGTTTCACAAATTACTCTAAATAAATAAACGTTTTTTAATAAAAAAAAATCTTATTTTAAGTTTCAAACTTAAAATACTAAATTGCAATAACTTTTTAAAACTTTTAACACATGAACGGTTTAGGTCTGGAGCAGACCATGGATTTGATTGCCAACTAAGTGATTTCTGCCAAAAATAAGATCCTCTAGGGCAGATAATTTTTGGGTTCAGGTTCGTATTTTCTGGTTTTTAATTTAGTCAAGCTATTGATCGATTCAACATAGACAATCGATTTAAAAAGTCAGACATACAGTCTGACTATTTAAATTAACCTTTTGGTAGTATAATTTACTAATCTATAAAGAACACTAATATTACAGAACACATTTTTTATTATTTATATATCAGTTTGTTTAAGATTGGAGAGAAATATATTTGAAGAGTTTGAACACTGCACAGAAATCGGTATGCACTGTAAATAGTGCTCTGTTCTAACAGACAATCGATTTAAAAAGTCATACAGTCTGACTATTTAAATTAACCTTTTGGTAGTATCATTTACTAATCTATAAAGAACACTAATATTATATTACAGAACATATTTTTTATTATTTATATATCAGTTTGTTTAATATTGGAGAGAAATATACTTGCAGAGTTGGAACACTGCACAGAAATCGGAATGCTCTGTAAATAGTGCTCTGTTCTAATATAATGCAACTGAAAACTTAAAACACACGAGTATCGTGCTGTCATAATGGTCCAGACCTAATCGGTACATGTGTATATAAACCGTAGTAAGAATAAGTAAACAAGATGAACCGTCAAAATAAAAAGCACTCAAGAAAGATTTTAATGTTATGTTAACATAACAAAAAACTTCATAGTTGGCAAAAAGTGGGTGGAAAATCTTTAAAACAAAAATAACCTTTTTCCATTTTCAAGTTAGCCATATTTTTGGTCTCTGTATGTTTTTAATTTTTTCTTGAACGATGAGTCTTATTACAAAAAGGAAGTTAGGTTAGGCAGAAGGCATCAGTGCAGAAGTAGGCATCAGGCGTTGTACTGCAAGAACGGAGTGTGTCATGTTACGAACCATTCAGAAGATGAAGCGACGATACAAAGAGACTGAAAAACATTTGACAAGGCCGTGCAAGACTTTAATGGCAGACTCCGCGCTCGGTAAAACCGTTAAATTGTTTCCACTTGTTGAAAATCAACACCAAGATGCAGTTAAGTTCAGAAACAGCTTCTCCAGGCCCGAAGGGACTATGTTACTGACAGCACAGTGAATAAGACTTGCTTAAGTAAATCTGAAACCTTAAAGAACGAGGCGAAGGGCGAGTGGTCTCACCTCGAGACCAAACTCGAGAGCCCTAGTATCGAGAAGCAACACTGTGATACGTCCGTGAACACATACAAAAGGATGAACGAGAATGGTCCAGAATTTTGGTCCCAGATGAGTGGAATTACTCACTTTAACTTCATAAGTTAAAGTGAACTTCTGAAGGGAGGCTAAGTTAACGTGACCTAGTAGGGGATATCTTCAAGCCTACTTTTCATATAGAGTCCAGTATGCTCAGGTAGAGTACATACCCAATGGGCTGGCATACCATCAGGAATCAGCACTGAGTATGTGGCCATGACAATGGGACCTTAAAGATTATCTTTAATGTCGTCTCCTCAACCCGATTAAGTATACCCTGAGAAGAGCTTAGAAAGCTAGTCAGAAGCCGCAAATTGTCACCTACACTCAGTACCCTCACAGCACTAAAACACGCCCCGATATAAGAATGGGAGAGAATATTGCACAATTTTATATAACATGTAAATTAAGTCTTTAGGACTAAGATTAAAAGGGTTAATTTTTGTTTAAACATAAAAATAATATACTGATATATATTAATTCATTACTTTTTAAGTAAACTGATAAATCTTGTTATAATAATATTTTGAAAAGTATGAAATTTTAAACGATTTATACTTAGTTTTGCAGGCCAGTGTAATACTGCAATAATCAACTTAACTAGATACCTTTATCGTTTCACTCTGTTCGTCCGCCTGTCTCTCTTTCTATCTGCTCTTCTAGCTATATTACGTCTAGATATCGGTTTTGATTTGATACAAAAATATAATTTTATTATATAGTTAAGTATACTTCGCATGTATGGAAAGCCACGTGTGAAGTGTGTGTTGAATATTACGTCTTTTAAAATAAAGGAAAAGTTTTATATGTACATGACTTTTACGAAGTCAACCACTTCCAAGTAATCGGCCTCCAAATTGGTTTCACCTCTGTCATTTCTGAACTATGAAGATTAGGAACTTACAATTTTTCATGCTGGTAGATCATGGTAAATTCTCTTTAGGAAAGTTATTTTGAATGAAATCGAACAGTAAGATTAAGATACTAAAAATCATATTACGCTTTATAGTAACAGAACCCTCCTTAGACACGTACTAACACGCTCTTGGTTAGGTTATTTTGACAAGCGTGTGAGTATGGATTTCCTTCGCTGAGGTCTGTAGGAAGTATTCACTTTAAATATATTTTTATTTAAAAACAGTTTTGTATTCTTTCACAAACAGTGTAGTAAAATCTGTTTTAGGATATTATTGACGACAATATTAATAAATATAAAAAAAAATATTAAATAACGAAACTTTTACGGTTTATATACAAGTTTATACCTACTATTAATATATTTTTGAAAAATAAATAAAATATTTTTATTATTCGTTTTATTCGAAATATTCGAATATTGAACCCAGTCATATTCGAATAATAAAATCGTCGAATATTCGAATAAAACGAATATTCGAATATTCGAATAATATTCCCTAATTCCACGGGATCACTGCAGTGTTTCGGGATAAAGTGTAGCCTATGTTTTAATCCAGAACCTAAACTATTACTATACCAAATTTCATCAAAATCCGTTCAGTAGTTTTGGCGTGAAAGAGTAACGAACATTTATCCCCACAAACTTTCACATTTGTAATAGTACCTAGTAGAAATAGTTGGATAATGGTATAAAAAAGCAACATGAAAAAAGCTCCATTATTTTTTTGAAAGTGCGTTAGATACTTACGGGACACTTTGCTTTGTGTACATTTCTTTATGAATTTGGCAAATATTTAACATAGTTATTGTACTGCTCGCTGTTAACATAGTTATTGTTATACTTAGTAATAAGTTACAAATTGTATTCTCATACATACATATAATCACGCCTGTTTCCCGTAGGGGTAGGCAGAGACCACTTCTTTCCACTTGCTACGATCCTTACATACTTGTTTTGCTTCATCCACTTTCATTATTCCCTTCATACATGCTCTTCGGTTTAGGGTACTCTTGACCTGGCCTTTTTTCAAGACGTCCCCAATTTGGTCTTGGAACGTCCGCCTAGGTCTACCCCTTCCAACACTTCCATTCACACTCGCATAAACACTTTTTTCGTCAATCGTTCTTCATTCATTCTCTCAACATGGCCAAACCATCTCAGCATTAGGGTATGGAACCGGGAAATCCCGGTCCCGAAATTCCCGGGAATTCCCGAAATTTTGAATCGCTCTGAGAACCGGGAATCAAAAATTTAGAACCGGGAATTTCGGTACTTTCGGTACCGAACAAATTGTATTAAAATTTACAAGTACTTAAGTAAACTATCATCGGTAATTGGAAATATTAGCTAAAAATAATTTTTAATTATTTCCGAAAGCGAATTAAAGACAAAAATGAAAAATATATAAAAGGATAGAATGTGTATGTTCATAATATTAGATAATAGATTCTGTACATAAAAGTTAACTGTGAGCGGTGCGAGGAAATAATAACCATAATATTATTATGCCGTATTTAATATTAATATGTAGTATGATAGCACCACACATCGACTGACATAGTAGCCTCTGACATAGTAGAATACTGAAGCTAATGGTATTGACGATTAAATAGAACATCTTGGGACAAGGTCTGTATGGCGTCTGTTTTTTTTTTTTTTGATAAATATATACGTATATATTCGTATACCTACTAATATGCATATTGGTTGCTTTTGGGGTTGGTGAGCAGTTTAGATGGATTTTACCTATTGTCCTTTAAATACTCTTTATTGTCCTTATAAAAATAGTTACGCATTATATTAATTTTAAAATTTTAATTTCAAATTGGAGCATCTTTTGGATTCACTGAATTGAACTTCTGACACTCGAGTAAATTTTTTTTACCCCTTCCCACCTTTCACGCAAATCGTCAGATTAATATACACTTCATATCTTATTTGCGTATGAACAACACTAATTATAATCTGACGCGTTCAGCATATCCATGTCATGATCATTTTTACAACTTTTTAACCACGCAGGACGACGACTGCTAAAAGCTGACACACTATTCCTATAGTGTGTCAGCTATTGTCAGTATGTGTCTGGTTATTTAGTCTTTTAATTATCTAATTTGTCACTTCTAATAGGTTACCTAGACGTTCGAGCATGTTCACTAATAGAATTCTGGGCACCCCAACTATTTGATGTTTTGCAAAAATCAAATAACTCGAAATAACATATTTAAAAACCACCAATAAATGCTAATAAACTAAAATGACATACGGCTCTTTACTATCGCCAGTAGTATGTTGACTGATTTGTCGAGTTGCCATTAAAACCTTATTTAATTTGTAATTGTACTATAAAATGTTATTATTATATTTTGAATTACTTTTTAGACAGTAATTATACTTGTATTTCATGCCTTCACACCAGTCCCGAAATTCCCGAATTTCCCGAAAAATCCCGGTTCCGAAATTGCCCAGTCCCGAAATTCCCGGTTCTCAAAATCAGACCGGTTCTTCCATTCCCTACTCAGCATACCTTTCTCAATTTTTGTCACTACATCTTCTTTCAGACCACAACGTTTCCTTATCTCACTATTTCTTATCCTGTCACCCAGTTTAACGAGAATACAATATAGATTGTATTCTCGTAAGTGATTATTGTAATCTTTTGAGAAATAAAGAATTTTTCAACCTAAACCTAAATACTTAGTGTAAGTTCACACCGATACGAGACACGACGCGGCGTTGCATTTTTAAGATACAAATTTCGAAACGTATATTACAAACACGTATATACTTATAACGTATGTACTAAATAAAGTTCAATTTTGAATCACTATATTTGAAATGCGTCGCGTATCGTCTCGTTTCGGTGTGAGCTAACCCTTAGTTGTGTGGGTGTCGGATGTAGAGATAGCTTTATCTTGTAATTGCGCCCATACGTAGTTATAAAGAGCCATATATTATAATATACACTTGTAGTAGCAGTAATAGTAATTAGTTCTTAGAAATAAAGTATGTTATTAAAACTATTATCTCATTAAATAAAAAAAATATTCTATGATGCCAAAACCGAAATCTATAAGGTTCGGTAATATAACATAATATGCTTGCTGCACACCTTCCTCCAAATACATTTTAATTTAACAGCCAAAATTCATACTCTTTTGCACAATTCTCTTAGATAATGTTAATGTGTAACTTACATACAATAATAATAATCTTTTCATCCCGCCTGCTCGACAATGTATCGGATATATTATATCACGCAATCTCAACGTAAAGCATGTCATTGACTCCCAAGGGAGATAATGTTGTATGAAACTCCCAAGGGATTAAAGTGATTTGAATTTGGAACGTTAAAATTCGTATGAAAACTTCTAATAGATAGGTACGCATCTATCATAGAGTTTTTCAATAATAATATGGTATTGCTGAGAGTTTATTCGAAAATCGAACTGGCCACCTATAACAAAAGAAAAATGCGATTCAAAAAATTCAGAGCAAAAGCCAGTGTTTGGTGCTATTTTCAGAAATTAAAATAGGTACCTACTACGTTATTTTAACAGTTCCGTGTTTTAACATTCTCCCTAATAAAAATATTACTCTGTCCCTCCATAACTGGACAAATGTGTCCAAAATCAATATTAACTTTTAACAAAATAAATGTTTTATTTATGTGGCCCTGGGTTTTTATTGCCTCGCAGTAGGTATGAAAAGTAGAGTATGCACCTCTGGGATAAAGCCTGTCTTCGTCTTGGGCAGCTTGAACCCCTCGCTTCACTCAGGACTCTACATAACTCCCTCGCTTCACTCGGGAGTTAAGTTTTAACTCCCTCGCTGCGCTCTTGAGTTAACTTTAGAGTCCCTTGTTACGCTCAGGATCCAATATACTGCCCATGACATAAGACACTGCTTTATCCCCTTGGTGCATAATCTACTATTAATAAACAACTTAGCGGTTAGACATTTAACTGCCATTATCTAAGTACTGTTGTATGCTTCTAAATAATAGTAATACCAGTTATTGACAAATAAATAAAAGTTATGACGATAAATAAAAGTGAAAATAAATATACGACTTACAAGTACATAATATTATTTAGCAGGTTAATAATAATTCAAATGTAAATTTAAATGGTTTAAATGGTAATCTCACATTTTAGTCAATAAAGATAATATTGTCGGTAGAAATGAAAGGAATTTTTCATTTTTTTAGGATTATGTAAATAGAGATTAATTTTATTGCCCATGAAATGATAGAGATTACCATTATACGTTGGAATAGAAAGTGAAGTTAAATGTATGAATAATTTGCGATCAACATTGACGATCAGGCCGCTGCTTCGAGCATAACGGCGTGCAACCTAACCAAATCACAATTCACAGATGGCGAAGATGCTATATTTTTCTATGTACCAGGCCTTCCAGTAATATTATTTTTTATTTATTCGTAACTGTTAGGCTGGATTGTTTGGAATAAAGAAGTTAAAAAAACAGTTTTATTTGATTAACCTATTAATTGACCTAAAATTGACCTAAATAAACCAATTAAGTAAAAAAATAAGTGGCCACGTTAGTTAAATAATATAATATCATTGCAGATATCCTATTTGCAGTTTTATATTAAAGTTGTAAGTTATAATAAAACGCCTGTCCTTTGCTTAGTATCAATATCACATGCTTTTAAAAACAAATGCCTGTAAAATAAACCTGCAAAAAGGGATAAAGTAAATTGGCTCTACCACATGTTTTTCGTTAGTCTTATCGAATTATCATTATTTTAACGAATTTTACTGAAGTAGGTATTAATACAACAAACCTTACTATTCTATTCAGTGCTTGCTAAATAGTAGGAAAATAGTCGTAGCTACGGAATATGAATAAAAATAATATCTCTATTCTGTACATTTCCCAGATGCTCGGAGACTGGTACGTAGTGGAATACTATGCGAGTGAGGAGGAGGCTCTGTCCTATAGCTGTATGAAGTCCGTTTTCACCCAGGACGATCATGTTCAATATGAAAGTAAGTGCCTGTAGTTTTAAATTAGCAATGTTATGCAAAAGCAATTGCTATTGCCTATTGAATTGGTGCGGGCTTAAACATAATGCCATCAAAGCTAGATGTTCCCACGTCTGACACACTATTGTAGCTTACTTGTGACTCAGCTATTACTGCATTTAATCGCCTACCACCAGACCATCAGTCCCTCGCTTCAGTCTGCTCGCTTGGAGGTACAACCATTTAAAACTAAATTTTATTGTAAAATTTTAAAAATATTTTCAGATGGCACCGTAGAATTGACGCCAGGGGTCACCATGAACTTCACGTACCGATTCGCCGACGACCCGCTAGGGGAGAACCTGCTGGGAAACATCACGTGGAAGGTGGACCTCAACGAGCCTGCACACTGGACTCACGCAGAGATGACGTGTAAGTGTTGCCATTATGATGGCAGTGGAGCTGACGCTGGGGGTGACGATAAACTCCACGTACCGCTTCGCTGACGACCCGCTAGGGAACTCTTGATCACGTCAGCTTTCAAATAAAATAAAACTAAATCTAATCCAGTTTATCTGTTTGGGAGCTACATTGCCACACACATACGCATACATATACCCCTCTGTTTTTAGGGTTCCGTAATACTTAAGGAACCCTTATAGTTTCGCACTGTCCGTCTGTCTGTCTGTCCGCGCCTCTAGCTCCTGTAATTATGAATATAAATTGATGAAATTTGGTGCAGTTATAGATTGTGTATAGATCACGGTTTCGGGATCATAAAAAATAATAATTTTATATTTTAGGGGTGGCTCTCCATACATGTGAAGTGGGGATGAAAAATATTTTTTCACTCTACCCCATCGTGTGGGGTATCGTAGAATAGGTCTTTTAAAATAAAGGCAAGGTTTCATACGTTACTTTTTTATATAGTTGACCATTTTCGAGTAATCGGCCTCCAAAGTAGTTTGTAAGTTGGTCCCCCCCCCCCCTAGCATTTTTAAACTATAGGAGATAGAAACTTGCAAATTTTCATGCTGATAGATCATGCTAAAAACTCTTTAGGAAAACTATTGTGAACCAAATCGGACAGTAACTTTTGGAGTAAAAAAAAAAGAATATTACGCGTTTATAGTTACGGAACCCTCCTTAGACATGTCCTGACATGCTCTTGGTTAGGTTATTTATATTTTTTGTTTGGCTTCGCATCTCTGTCAACCACTACCAATTTATACAAGGCGAAATATTCATGCTCTGTGCGTAAGTGAAAATGCTCTACAAAGTCGATAATTGCCAAATACATTCTTATAAAAGGTCCATACAGTCAATTGGGTTTTTTTTTGTTGGATAGGTTATGTATTAATTAGTACAAGTTATCTTTCACATAACAATCCTCTTTAGAATGACATATTTAGCTGCACTCAGATTATTAATTATTATAGCCTAGTCCTTACATTTAGCTACAAATCGGTTCCAAAATTTGACCGAAGATTTAGACACGATTTTTGTGAAGTAGGTACAGTTTAATATTTTCATTCTACGAGGTCAATGTTGGGGTAAAACGCTAGTAACTTACAAATCAACTGCGGACACTATTTTATTTTGTTTTTCATTTCCTAATTACGTGTAGGTAACTAATTTATTATACCCAACCAATTACATAAACATTGTACGTGCCGGCATTGATTTCGTTACCGGTTTTTTATTGCTCTAAAGATTTCACTAACGGATGGTTACACCCAGTTAAATTTTCCATGCAAACTATTCAACATCTTCTAACTATACCTACTTATGTAGATAAATTACAAAGTTAGCTAATAATAACACGCGATATGAATGGGGCATGAGTGGGACAAACGAGCAAACGCATTGCCTAATAATAAGCGATTGTCACCACACATGAGCATTGAGCATCTGAAACACCAGCACGCTTAACACCACCACCCTAGAAATGGTTTCTTTCTACGAAAGAATAAACAAAATGACATATTGACTAAGGAAAACTGTCAGTATGTCTATACCTGTGTAGACAAAACGCATTTCTATTGTGGATAATGGATATGTCTCCGGTAACCTCGCTTACTCGACCAAAAACAGAACAAGTGCTGTTTTTGTGAGACCGTAAGATCTGCCAAGCATGGCCCTCCCATGGTAAAAATTCCCATGCCAGATCATGAGCAACAACCACACTAATCTTAGAACTGACTTAAACTTTCAACCTCCGTGGTCCATTGGTTTAGAGCTTGGCTCTCGACTCGGAGGTCGTGGGTTCGATTCCCGCGTTGGAACAACAAAATATGTTGCTCCAATCCATGCGTCATTGTAAAAAGTCGGTCCTGCGCCTAATCTCTCGCCAGTCGTGTCGGTCATCTGTCCCACTGGGTTACAAGAGTAAAGAGAGAGTGCTCTTGTGTACTGCGCACACACTTGGGTGCTATAAAATAACTCCTGCGTAGCTGCAGGCCTGGTTACAGAAACCGGCCACCGTTACCGAAATTGGTGTGGGGAGTTATTAATATTATTAACCTTTCAGACGACGGCATCTACAACACCTACGTGCTGGACACGGAGTACAAGACATGGTCGCTGCTGCTGCACTGCGCGGAGCAGAGGGAGGGCGCGAGGTATCTCAGCGCCTTTGTGTTGTCTCGGAACACGACGTTGCCGAAGAATGTGATGGCGTATCTGCGTGATAAGTTGCCGAGGTATGAACGTAAAAATTGTTGTATTACTCTGTATTAATTGTGAGATACTATCGGAGATTCTAGTAGTTTCAAGGTCGAGCTTCAATGAGACTGCTTACTGCTCAGACAGCCAGCACGCGCAGCATGTCCATCGTAGAAATGGCTTCTTTGTACGGAATACATACAAGTCATTTTCTATATACAATCTGTCAGGTGGTGCTTTAGCGGACACTCACCATCATAGCTACTGAAGGCAACGCGCAGTACGTTTTAGGGGGTAAAACGGTGTCAGGAATCCCACATCTTCGTCACATCTTGTTCCCTGCATGAAAAAATGTTTCCATTTAGCGCTACGCCTATATAATTTCGTTGCGATTCCCAAGACAGACTAAGCATGCCCCTCGGGCTGCCCTGAGATCATTTCAAAGGGCTTTTGTAGTTGGTTACAATTATCGACAGTCGATCCTGGCAACACAGGAGTTGCAGTTGGGTATGTGTGGTGGGCCAATTGCGCGTTTAAAAAAATAGCACACATCCAGCATCATATTTCTGCACAATTACTGATTGTGGAGAAATGTGCCAATTTAGAACAAAAGTACTTTATTGTAGAAGCATCAAAGTAGGCTCTAAGTGAAGAAATATGGAAAGCAAGCTATTTGCAATTTGATTCTGATCTTTTTCAGATATGACGTGGACGTAAACTACGTGTTCCCCATCAAACATGACGACTGTTCCGATAAACCCGCCAGAGCTGACAACACTCCGATACTCATAGAAGTCAACAGCACGATACCCAGGAAACCCGGGGTCACTTACAATAATGGATACTAATACATTGAATTAAGATTTAAGAGTATTCCTAAAATTATGTTACCATTTGAACTAAATATTTTTCTAAATACTTGTTTTTTAATGGAAGAACTTCTGCGATTCTCCCTTAGTTACTTATATTTTGAACGATTTCTGAAAGTTTATTAAATATTATTGCTGTAAGATTGGAACAGTGATCCAATATTTGTCCACTACAGCTGGTGGACATCGGAAAAAGTACCTAAGTTGTAACTTCTTTTCCCATCGTTCATCGTGGACACATGACACAAATAGTACTCAATTTAAAAATAAATAATTTTAAATTGAGTTTAAATCATAATGATAATGGTGGAAGATCAAATGAATATCTACTCGTATTTACGTAAGGATTTTTAAAGTGCATGACTTTTTTTTGTCTATTTCCAAAGCTAATGCAAATAACTATTGCGTGATAAAGTTAGACTAAAAATTTACATGTTTACATTATTTGTTTGAACAAAAAAATATATCCTACATGCAAAATGTAAATGAACTACTTTATGTTAATTTTGTTAATGATAAAAACTTTTCCTTTTTGGTTGGATTTTACTTTTTTAGCCTTAAATATGTCATCGCATCACCTCGTCTCTTTTGTTAAAGTATTGGCATATATTGCTAAATTGTTACTTCATAAGTATCGATATACTAGCTTTCTTCATCCTCTGCAATGGGACGGGGGACGGGACGGGAACGGGAATACCCGTTGCACCCCCGTGGGGTATATATTTCAAAAAATCTTCTTTAACGGATAGCGTGTCAAAATTTAACGCCATCCGTTCAGTTGTTGATATTTTACTAAAACTTTGCACTCCAACTTCACCCCTTTAGGGGTTGCATTTTAAAAACTATTAAATATGTATTAATTACCTCGGATATCCTAATTGTCAAAGAAGAATATACAGCCTATTACGTGGTTCTCTATCATACCCTACCGGTATATAAGTCCTCTATTTTTTTCCTTCGCACACATCTTCCGAGAACTGATAACAGACAATATGATTAGTATGCTAAGGACGTAACTAATAAGCACGAACCGCCATAGAAATACATATGACATTCATATTATATACAGCCGTATCTAATTCCGAACAATGTCTCTTCAAATTAACGACTCAAAACAGTTATTGTTTTATCTTTACATCAATTTTTAAATATTCTAAAGGAGATTAAGCAAAGACTAAGACAGAAGAAACAGACACGGCATTCGACACTAGTCGTAACTGCATAAGTGGCAATTTCACCAACGTCTAATTATTATGACTTATCTTTCATTAATACGATGAACGACAGAGATAACATGATATTTAATCTATACTATATACTATAATAAAGAGGATATAACTATACTATATACTATATAATATAATAAATTTGTTTGTTTGCATTCAATAGGCTCCGAAACTACTAGACGGATTTTGATGAAATTTAGCACAGATATAGAGTAGACCACGGGATAGGACATTGGCTTTTTTTTCGCGGAAAAATGTACGGTAACTGCGAAACTAACTTTTGCACGCACGAAATAGCGTACAACATTTAATAAACGATAAAGTAAAACAGGCGAATTTGACACTTAGAATACAGATAAATAAATTGTAATGAAAATACGTTAATTAGTAGATATAATTTTATCTAGTTACTACCCAACTAAAACAAAAAAAAAAATTTAATAATTATTATTAAGCTACTACAATAATTAAAATTATATATGTTACAGCCAAAGTAATAAATCCGGATATTATATATACTATCCAGCCATTATTTATAATGTCTACTCATTTTAGACAAAGTGATAAATGACACAGAATTAATCATATTGACTGGCCATTTTATATAATATCTTCGAAGAATTGGATAAAGTAATAAAAAAGTAGGTACAGGTAAAGATTATAAAATTGTATTTCAATCTGCCTTTATATAATAATAATTATAATGTTTATTATAATTATTATAATAACATTGTCATAGATACAATTTTATTGTGATCCATATAAAGTAATTTAACTTTATGAAATATTTTTTTATAATAATTTTACCCTTTTTAGGGTTCTGTAATACTTAAGTAACCCTTTTATATATAGTATAGTTTTGCTCTGTCCGTCTGTCTGTCTGTCTGTCTGTCCGCGCCTCTAGCTCCTGTAATTATGAATATAAATTGATGAAATTTTGTGCAGTTATAGATTGTGTATAGATCACAGTTTCGGGATCATAAAAAAATTATAATTTTATATTTTAGGGGTGGCTCTCCATACATGTGAAGTGGGGATGAAAAATATTTTTTCACTCTACCCCATCGTGTGGGGTATCGTAGAATAGGTCTTTTAAAATAAAGGCAAGGTTTCATACGTTACTTTTTTATAAAGTTGACCATTTTCGAGTAATCGGCCTCCAAACTAGTTTGTAAGTTGGTCCCCCCCTAGCATTTTTAAACTATAGGAGATAGAAACTTGCAAATTTTCATGCTGATAGATCATGCTAAAAACTCTTTAGGAAAATTATTGTGATCCAAATCGGACAGGAACTTTTGGAGTAATTAAAAAAAAGCATATTACGCATTTATAGTTACGGAACCCTCCTTACACATGTCCTGACAAGCATGTCATTAATACCCGAGAGCACTTGGTAAGGATTTAGTGATATATGTTAAATTATTAACTAACGTTTTAAATAAACAATCGAATATATAATTATTGAATACGCGCCAAGCTTCCATTAGGTATTGTATAGTTGTAAAAATAAGATGACGATGATGATTACTGTAAGTTACATAGTGGCATATTATGCTTGCAGTTCTTTGAACTCAGTTCTTAAGTTTGAGTTTGAGTTTGAATGCCGAAATTTTCAAACGCGTATATTTAAAGACTGAGGAGTTCTGATCAAAGCTTATGGTGATCATCAGGTTACCACTTTAGTGAAAACGGGACCAACCTCGGATTATAATCCGAGGTTGGTCTCGTTTTCCCGAAACGAAAGTGAAAAGACATGCAGAACTTCCGCGGAAGCGGAAGCAGAAGCAGAGTTCTGTTGCATCACTAAGTTGAATCGTGTTTATTACTTTAGCTAACTTTGGCCCGCTATTATGAATAATATCCGGACAAAGTGATTAATTTATCACATTATCTAGACAATATAGTTATTATATATAATGACCAGTCATTATGTATAATAGCTATTTAATCACATTGACTGTAACATATATACATATAAATCGTGTAATGGGTATACAGTATTGTAATAATTATTGTAATGTTATTAAGTTGATTGGCTTCTGTGTGAATATTTTAAGTTTTTGTTATACAGATTTTTAGTTGTATTTACGAGACAGGATCTTTTTATTTTAGTATTTATTGTAAGGATTCTCTTTTTAATATTATACATCTATGAACTTGAAATAGAAATCCTAAACGCTACTACATTTTCATCAAAAATATTTTTGTACCTAATGATTTTAATATATATACATTTTCTATTCACAAGAGTATGCTAGATGCAAGATGGATATAGTCTGGAGAGAGTTTCCTAAGATTGGTATTTATTAGGTAAGATACTGAACTATTTCTATTTCCTTTACATACTCTATCTAATCTTTGCCACTCAATATTTAAGGTGGTGAGCGCCTAGCTCAGCATATCAATAGACACTGTCCAAGCGTTTTCCATACAAATACCTACAATGGGTAAAGTGAGGTTGTGCGTGTTTTTGTTTGTCTTATTTGTACAGCACCAAACTACTTCAGCAAAAGTAAGTACATCATTTTAAATATTTAATTCGTTTAGATTTTAAGAAGATAGGCTCATTATGAGAAACGTAGAACTCAATTTACTATTTCCTTCACCTCAATATTATTTATTACTAGATGTTGCACGCGACTTCATGCGCGCTAAAGGAAATTCGCAGAAACCATACATTTTGACGCGATAAAATATAGCATATGTCCTTCCCCGTGGTCTAATCTATATTTGTACCAAATTTTCTCAAAATCTGGCTAGTAGTTTCGGAGCCTGTTCGATGTAAATAAACAAACAAACCTTTCCTCTTTATATTCCTACTAGATGCTATCCGCGGCATCGCCTGCGTAAATAACTGTATTTACGCAGGCAAATCCCAAAGGAAAAAAGGAATAAAAAGTAGTATAAGTATGGTTTAATACAGAGTCTAAACTACTACCATACCAAATTTCATCGAAAAATACTAAACAGATTTAGGTAAAATTTGGTATGGTAGTAGTTTGAGCTCTGGAATAACACATAGGCAACTTTTTATTCCGAAATAGTACAGTGTTCTCGTGGGAGACTTACGATATTTATGCGAGCGTAGCCGCGAATTAAAGCTATACTAATTCTAGATAGGCTGAGCCCTAAGACTGTGACTATATGAGCCGGAATTTTTTACAGCCATCATTATGGTCAAGTTTGTTTGAAATGTTATCTGAGAGTTGTGATTCGTCCGACTTGGATGATATGCTAGACGACAGTTCAGATTCAGACGACTCGAAATCAGATTCTTCATCATCATCAGATGCCAAGCCTATCTTCAATTTAACATTACGTAAGTTTACATCATCAATAAGCTTATAATAATACTTTTTAATCATTTTCATAACTTGAATTTGTCGTCTAATTGATTTTTCCATCGTACTTTGTTCTTTTATTCTTATTTTTGTTCTTATTTGATCATCATTCAGATTCTTTATATTTACCCCAACACATGAAGATAAAATCTTTACCTTGTTTTTCAGCTCCATCAAAAAATGGACTAAGCGTCGTTGTAGAGAAACTAAATGGCCAAGTCGCAGTAAATGTGAACAGCCTATCAGGCAGCTCTGGATCTGGAGATGCCGCTGAAGCTTCCACCGCTGCAGCCACCACAGCGGCGGCTGCTGCTACCACTGCCGGACCTACTACTACAGCTAAAGCGTAGACAATATATTATATAATAAAATATTTCAAAATCAGCATATTAGATTATATAATAAATTCCTAAAACTCCCTTTCTCTTTTACATAAAACATTCTACAGCGTGGTAATTATTTAATTAATAATCTACAATTACTTCTCTCAGAGCAAGCTTTATCATAGGTAGTGGTGGAAGGTCTTCGACCTAGCGGGTGGTATGCTCGATTAGGCCCAAGCCCACTTGTGAGCATTTTGTTGGGATCAGATATGGTAAGTCCAAAAGTTGATTAACCTGTTATTCCTAAGAAATATCACCTTTTCTCGGGAAGGTCGATTCTGCTAATGAAATTCTGCAATTATGCAGTTATAGTTGATTCCCGATATAATGTTAAAACTGCAAAATTTTATTCCCATACACGTCAAACCCGCTTTGATTGGTGAAACTGCAGAAGTCAGTCTATGACATCACGACGATTCATTTATAATCCAAAAAATAAATGAAAGTGTGAGTTAATAACGAAAATTGGGGTTCAGATATTGAACAGTATCTGAAAAGCTGATATTACGTAGGAACGTCAGAAAAGGGATATGCCCACTCCAAAAATGTATACCGACAATATCCTTTGGGGTGGGCATATCGTTTGTAGGTTAATTTATCAACAATGTACGTTATCATCAGGAGATTTTGAACTTGTTCTAGAACCTACTACCTACCTACTATTTTATTCTGAAGTATGCATGTATAGATTCTGACGAAAAAAAAATACATAATATTAAAATGCAAATATAAGGAATGCAGATATCTACGGCGGACCTTGCACAATTCCTTTATTATTGCGATCGGAATCGCTGCATTTGTTTCTACTACAACTAAACATGGCTGACGCTAGGTTGTGTGTGTTTCTGTTCATCATATTCTTCAAATACCAGATTATTATTGGCAAGGTTTGTACCTTACTTATTACTTAAAATTTAACTTTATGAAATAGTTATTAATAAGTACCATATTGTAATAGAAAGTTAGTTAAAATTTAGTTTTTGTCTGGGATTCAATTTGTCAAGAAATCAAAGGTAAATACTTTGAATATTCTGACAAGTTATATAATTTTAAGAAGTCAACCCGACTACTACATTTTTTATAAAAAATCTAAAACCCGACTACGTGAACTATTTAGCTTATGTTACCGATGTTGACCTTTCATTCATTAAAATCGGATCAGTAGTTTAGGCGCTAGGGTACAACAAACATTTATACATACAGCTCTTATTATTTATTATTATTATCTGGCTCTACATTGTATTTTAAATGTAAATAAAGAATTTTTTATATATACATACATACTATATTATGTATAACATTATGTTATGTATGTATGTATAAATGTTAATATGTGTTATGTATAGACTGTCAAAATCATTACCCTTCCTTTTGGCTTCGTCGCAGTCGGGTAAAAAGTGGCACAAACCAAATTCTATTTGATTGTACAATTATCATTCACCGTAATAGCACAGCCTATAGAACTATTACCTACAGTCGTCCAACGGACACGTCTAGACAGAGCAATCGTGCGGGGCGTGCGGGGTGAGAGAGGGGCGGTAGCGAGCCCAAGCTGCCATACACTCGCTTGGGACACGTCAGCCGGGGTTGACGCTTTTTAATTTGATTGTTTTAAGTGGTTTGCGACAGTGTTTCGTTTGAGTTGTATGTAAGTAGGTACTTATTTACAATGGTCAATTATATGAACAGCTAAAGAAGATTAATTTTAATACAAAACCATGCGCCTGTTTCCCGTCAGAATTTTTAATAAAATTGTATCTACGTATGAGAATTTACTAACTACATCGTCAAATTCAACAATCGCAATCTAAAAACTAGTAAATCCAAATGTCGAAAATACCTTTCAGTTTCGCATTTGTAGCTTTTGCAGGGTTCGTAAATATCCGATATTTATAATAAATATCAAAATATCAGATATCTTTGATTATAATATATATCCGATATTTTTGATTTTTTGATATTTTCAAAATTACATACAAATCTCATAGGTACTCTGATATGTTTTTTCGTAATAGTTGAATCGAAATAATTTGTATGTCTGATAATTTGAAGATAGGGAAGTAAAATTAAACTCATTTATTTATTATTGATATTAAAAGTTTTCAAATCAATTAAAAATCAACGATAGATACTTTTGAGTATCAATTTAAATAAACCATAAAACCATAAAATGACTTTTGTTTATAACCAGAAGAAAAAAAGTGTATTAATTTTATCAGTCGAATTAATTTGACACATGGTATAAATGGTATAACAATAGTATAATAACAAACAAGGAATTTTCTTCCGAAAAACAGGGGGTCACGTGGGTGTCATATGCCGTTACAAGCCGCGTCGACGGCTATGATTAGTTAATGTCGTGTCAAATAGCAAGTTTTTGATGACCTAGGCTTGTGAAACTCTCCGAAAATAAGACCTGTGCTGATGTAAGATTTTTTACATTTAAAACATTCTTTTACATTTTTAAATATAAATATCAATTTTGATATAATATATCAAGCATAAATATCAATTGATATATATCATGATATATATACGATATATATATGATATAATATACAGGGTGCTCGGTTATCCGAATGAAATATTTAAACCAACATTAGGCCATAATATTACATAAGTAATGGCAGTACGCATTACTAAAAATGTTCGTGATTTACAGAAAAATAACATGATTAATATTTCCTGACAACTTGCACTTCGCATGGACACCCTCACACTGCCGTACAACGCCGCCGTCTTCAAGGTCACGCGCTCACCGAGTAGTACGGGCGCGCGGTTATGAATAGTATTTAAGTATTTTATAGGATAATTTGGTCAACATTTAAGGTCACATGTTATATATATTTTTGGAACTAGAATCGAACACTCATTACGCTCCTTGAATATCTATTTTTGATAACCGACCATCCTGTATATACGATATATATCATGCTAACCCTGAGCTTTTGTATACGCATTTGTATTTTTTATAATAAAACTCTTCATTAATACTTCTATATATTTTTTTTTTGTTTTATTCCTAGTACTCTACATACACATACTACGAATACCTACACAAAATGTAGAACAGATTATAATAAAACACATTATTGTGACAACCCTGCAGCAATGACGAATACAGGCTACACAAAAGCGGCATTTCGCGCGACTTCAAACGCGTTGGACCACTGTATCTCTTTATTACACTGTGGTAATAGCTTCTATAAAAATGTAGTTATAGATCAAACGCCCAATGTCTTTTCCAGCCCTTCCTCGGTTTGATGTGGTGCGACCTGCTGTGTGATGATGATGATGATGTGAGCACGATAGCCAGCACCACGCCTGATGATGACGACATCTGTAGCAGCTGCCCCACTAGAAGACCACCTAGCGCAGGAGCAGCACCGCCCATTTTCAATATGAGATTGCGTTAGTGGTTTAAATCTTGTGACTTATATATAAAAGTAGCATTAATTGCTCGCGTGAAATTAGGTTTTAAACTTTCATCCCTTATGTTAGGGGGCGAATTTTCAAAAATACTTTCTTAGCGAATGCCTATGTTATTACGACTATCTGTATGCCAAATTTCAGTAGTTTCAACTGTGCGTTGATAGATGAGTCAGTCAGATTTGCCTTTTATAAATTTAGATGATCAATGAACCCTAATTTCTTGAAACAAATGAAATTAAATTAATTAATGATGAAGTGGTTAGCGCGTCGGCACTTAGGCTGGAGGTAGCGGGTTCGAATGCCGCCGAAGGAACTAAAACATTTTCTGTGCTCCTGTGATATAAGATCTTCCGATACCTACTTAGTTCAAAACCTGCAGATCGACGTGGTTTGAGATAATCCATAGATATTGTTATTATTATTCCAGCTCCCACCAACGGGATGAACCTCAGTATGGCGAACACGAACGGCCAGTGGTCGTTCAATCTCGACGGCATGTCTAACGGCATGCCCCCAGGCGCCGGGGCCCCCAGCCAGGCCCCACCGATGCCCAACGCGGCCCCCAGCTTCGGCATCTGGAATGGGACGGGGAACAACGCATCTGTCATCCCGGTGTTCCCAGCTGGATCCTTTCCCAATTTTAATGCTGGGAAATAATTTTTTCCCATCTTGAATACTAGGAAATAGTAGGTAGTTTTGTGAAAATGAATTTATTTTAGAGTTCCGTAGTACTATAAGGTACTCGTATAGCTATGTTGTCTCCGTCCGTATGTCCGTCCGTCTGCAGGTTTACCCACCCCTGCTTACTTCTGTAATTATGAATGTAAATTGATGAAATTTAGTACACATATAGATATATACTTTACCTTTAGCAGCATTAAATATATAAAAAATACAGATAGTTTCTCATACATGTGAAGAAGGGTCGTAACTCGTATCTATATCATACGAATAGGTCTTTTTAAATAAAGGTGTGGTTTCACACACGTCTCTTATATGTATAAAGCAAACTATTTTCGAGTAATCGGCCTCGAAAGTGGTTTACAAAATGCTCCCCCCCCCCCACCTCGGCATTTCTAAACTATAAGAGGTAGAAATTAGTAACTAAATATAGTTACGGAACCCTCCTTAGACGTGTCCTGACTCCTGACATGCTCTTGGTTATGTTATTGAGAGTAGAGAGCAAAAGTCCTTGCTTTGTTACCCTTAAACCACCTCTGGTTTCAATCTTAAACCATACTTAATCCTCTGGGCTCTGATTACTTGCTAAGATCAGTTGTTGGTTACCATTAAACATTATTATCTCTATCAATACCATTTTTTTCTAATATTTAACTGAATAAGTAGATTTAATTGTTACAGGACTTAAAACATTATTAAAGTTTACCAACACACCAAAAGTGTTTTATTTTATACCCGTACCTATTACATAAGAGATATAATATTATCTTTCTGCACACCTCCCTCCACATAAAAATATCATACTCCTCCGCTCGTGCAATTCTCGTTAACCTATACTGAAAGTTTTTTGAGCCTCGCAAATGATAAACCACTTTAAATTCAGTCAGGCAGAAGTATTGCACAACAAATTAATGTTATTCCATAGATATATAGTATTAAAAAGAGTTAGATATGTTATAAACGCGTAAAAATGAAGACTCGAATTGGCCCGAGTCGGGCCAATTTTGGTTAGTGTGCTCCGCGAGTAATAGCGTATTTTGTGTTACTATGCGACGTTGACACATTGACACGCGTCCCATGTCAATGTGGGTCGTGGCACAGAAATATTGTCAGTATTGTAAGGATATAACGTATCTATGTAATAATTAATCAAAGTGTTATTCGATGTCGCTGAGTGCTAGGAGTATAATTTGATTTAAACACAAGTTTAAACTCTAAACCTAATAATTTATTGTACACCCAATAGGCCAAATAAATCTTGCGGGCGACATTTTGATACGGACCACTAATGTAAATGACTAATGAATGTATGTAGGTCATACAACAGGGTGACCATGAAGGAAACCAATAATTTGATCAGTTTCAGAATGTATCTTTTTATATATAAAATATATGGACGCTGCCACATTACGTCAATCTGGTCCTCCGACCTGTAAGTATCCGAAGAACTTATATCACTATTCACTTTGAACTTTTATACTTTATACACATATTTAAGTTAAAAAGAACATATATTTAATACACATTCAAACACACATACAAAACCTGAATTCTTTTGGTGAGATTCGAACCGCGGCCTCCGACTTGACCGCCAATGCGTTAACCACTGAGCCACAGTCATCCGGTAACAGTTAGTAAGTAATAATAAGTGGGTATTAGGATATAAAATTTATTCTTCCATAAAAAAAAATTACAGGGAACTCCATGTAACTAATGTAGAGTTTGTAGAGTACCCAAATAGTTTTTGGCGTTTTGTTCAATATTTTCACTTATTATTTTCTATGTCCCGATTTATCTGATTACATACTCACCCAAATATGTAACATACTCTTCGTGACGTCATCCATGAAAAACATCTAAGATAAAGCACAGACTCCACTGTCTACACTGTGGAGTGTGGGTAGTGTGAGGGTATAGTTTCCTATACTTGACTAGCACTGAATTAATTTTATTCTCCTCTACATAATATATTTCTCGTGGAGCTAAACTACGCAGTATACTCCTTTACGGATTTACTTGAAATTTTGTTTGGTTTCGTAAAATATTTAATAGTAAACGACTTTATATTTTTTATGTCTTTAATAAGGTTCTGTTGCATATTATAGATACGATATAAAATATGTAATTTCTATTGTTTTGATTTGACGACCTCTGTGGCTCAGTAGTTGAGCGTGTTGGTACTGAAGGCGGAGGTCGCGGGTTCGAAACTCGCCGAAGGAACAAAAAGTTTTTCCGTGTTCCTGGGTCATGGATGTGTATTAAATATGTGTATAATATAATAAAAATCCTAAACATATTTCGTTTGTTTGGTACCCAAGTTCTTCGAGAGCTTACCGTGGGACCGCGTAGTGTGAAGCGTCCGTAGATATTATAATATTACTAGCTGACCCGGCAAACGTTGTTTTGCCTTATAAAAAGTTAAAAACACTTTAATTGATCAGTTATCGAGCGATAACTGATATGATTAAATTACTAAAATGGCTATAAAAAATAGGGGTTGGTGATAAAAAAGTAAAAATTTAGGGTTGTATGTATTTTTAATGCCACATTATAAAAAATAAAAACAAAAAAAATTTGTCCAAAAATTAAAAAAAAAAAATTTAAGGGTGAACAACCCTTATCACTTAGGGGTATGGAAAATAGATAGTAGCCGATTCTCAGACCTACTGAATACGCATATAAAATTTGGTAAAAATCGGTAAAGCCGTTTCGGAGGAGTAGGTGCGGTAACTTGTGACATGGAAATTTTATATATTAGAAAATATTGCAAAAACAGAATACAGAAATCATGCAGAAACTGTCAAAGTTGAAAGTGCGGCTTCACTCCACAGTCCACGACTACTCAAAATTGGAGTGGCTATCGCCTATCCACACAAAATATGTTGCTACAGAATAACGGAATGTTTTATCCAATTTTCAATTAATTTTTATTGAATACCCATAGATATATAATACATATTAATTAATCAAAGTGAATACCTAAATGTCGTAACATAATAACGCAATTTGTTTTATAAGTGTAAAGAGTAGGGTTGCCATCCGTCCGGGTTTCCCCGGATTTGTCCTAGTTTAAAGGGCGTCCGGGGAGCGTCCGGGCCGGATTTTATTTGCTATCCGGGTTTTTGTAGGCAGAATTAGGAAGGCCTAATTTTTTTTTTATTTGCAGCAATAATAAATCTTCCTTTCTTTTTGACATTGCCGTAGTCGGGTAAAAATTGTTCTATGTCCGGGTTTCGTACTCCAAAATCCGGAGTTTTCACGCATCTTGTCCGGGGAGTCATATGCAAGATATGGCAACCCTAGTAAAGAGTAAAGTAAAGAGCGGGCGGGGCGGTGTTTCGCCATGGTTTTGGACACAGTGCGCTGCGTATAAATGTGATCGAACACTCATTCTTGAATCTTGATGTTCTGTATTCTGTGGATTGTAAAAGATAGATTTACGAACGTCAACGTGAGACGAAATATTATTGTATCAAACGCATGGTAGCGCGAGTTAATAACGTGAGTTAGAGTGTGTTGTTATTATCTTAGGTATTTCTAAGCATTATTAAAAAAAATATTAGCCTTCTGTACATCTTTCTCCACATAAACTTAAAGTGTCAAATTTCGTAATCTTCCGTTTGCATAATCTTCATAAAAAGGAGTAAGAAGTTTTCGATGCACGTTTAAACGCCGATTCCACACGTAGTGGCAACGATTTACATTTGTAAAATTGCTATTAAAATATGTAACGATGACTCAACTGTAAGAAGTTGTTTATTATAAAGTAATGTGAACAGCTCTACCAGCCCCAAAACATACGGTATAACAAGCCTTTGTGACACTGTATCATCTCTATGTACTAATGGCTCAGTGGTTAACGCGTCGGTGCTCAACCCGAAAGTTGCGGGTTCGAATCCTGCCGAGGGAACGAAAAGTTTTCTGTGCTCCTGGAGTCAGTCTACATTTTAAAAATATGTATACAGTTTAAAAGTAATTAAAAGTATTAACTATAGGTACTTCTCGTTGTCTGGTCAGCGTAACACAAGTTCTTCGGATACCTACTTAGAGCGGAGCCATACTGACGTGGTGTGAAGCGTCCATAGATATTATAAATCTCAGATTATAAAACAACTAGCTGTTGCCCGCGGCTCCGCCCTCGTAAATACAGTATCCCACAGGAACACTGTACTTTTTTGGGATAAAAAGTAGTCTGTATGAACATCCAGAGCTTAAACGACTATCATACCAAATTTCATTAAAATCCGTTCAGTAGTTTTTGCGTAAAAAAGTAACAGATATCCATCCATCCATCCTACTAATATTATAACTATGAAAGTTTGTGAGGATGGATGGATAGATGTATGGATGTTCTTTAATATTGCAGAACATCATTTTATTCAATCATCAATAGTTTCTGCAGCGCATGCGACGAAAGGTGTTTTATGGCATTTTTTTTACACCTTGAGTTACGTAATACGTTACTAAAGTTTTAGTGAGGATTCTTAACTTTATCTAGCAAAAAATATAGCCTACTCAGGGTAGCTTTTTAATGGTGAAATAATTTTTAAAATCGGCACAGTAGTTTTTGAATTTATTAATTACAAACATACACACATACAAAAATACTAATATTTCCTTTTTATAATATTAGTGTAGATAGTGAGTATTAAAAAAATATTACTGTCTCCAATCTCCATCATGATTAACGTCATTGTATTTACATATTATACTAATTAAGATCATCTAAAGTCCAATAACATTTAAACTTTGAACAGATGTTTTTAGAAAATCAATTTTAACATAATATTATTATAATTGTGACATTATGTAAATTAATTTATTGAGATGTTCTATTATATTAATTTAATTAACATAACATAAGTAACATCCTCATCTGATAATAATTAAGAATTTGAGTATTAATAGGTTCATGATTTTGACATTTACATTGTTTAGGGGCCGTCCATTAATCACGTGATGCCTAAAGGGGGAGGGGGGGTCCGAAAAAAAATCACCAAGTATCACCAAGGGGGGGAGGGGGTATAAGTAGACATCACGTGTATTAATTTTCGAATCTAATCTATGCATACCGAAATTATTTTTGGTTGTAGATTCGTAGTATTGTTTAAATACTTACAAAACAAAGGACTCGTATAGTTCTAATTGCTTAAAATATTCGATTAAATTGTATTTTAAGTTAAAATTTTTCTTCAAACATGACCTGCTCACTATGTAAAAAAATACACGTGATCTTAGGTGGGGGAGGGGGGTAGTATAAAACCTCACCACGTATCACCAGGGGGAGGGGAGGGGTCAAAAAAGTTGTTAAAAACATCACGTGATTAATGGACGGTCCCTTACGAGAAGCGAGGAGTCGTCAATATGGAATACATACATAATTATGTGTTAGGAAATTATGTAATTGGAAATGAGAAATGTGTAGATGAGAGTAATTTAACCCACTCAACGCACAACAGATTGGCAAAAAAAGAGTATGTCGCGGTAACAGCGCAATCAACTTTTATCCATGGTAGATTGGAATGACAAACAAAATTTATATCTGTGGCGCCAGCCCCGGATCTATTGGGGGCTAACCGGGGCATTTGCCCCGGGCGGCATGGCAGTTTCATGGGGACGCCAAATCCTTGCGACAAGAATTCGAAATATCGAACAAGTGATACCTCTTTTCACATCAATTTGCAATTAAGTTATTAAATCTTAATATAATATTTTTGAAAATCACGCCGTGTAAAGTTGTAGTCTTTCCTGGTTATATATTTTTTTTAATCTTCTATAACCCCTCCACGGGTGAGGGTCTTCTCCAGAAGACCCACTTTTCTCTTGGGCTATGTTTAACTGTAGATTTTGTCATCCGCCCATCTCTTTATGAGCGTAGCACAAAGCGTCCGTAGATTTCGTTTCATATCCTATATTCTTTGAAGTTTCTTTATCTTTAACATGCCTTTCCATCTTCGTTGGCACGTAATAATTTTGCTCTTAACTTTGTCTGTGTATCTCCAGGTCTAGCAACCATAAGTTAGTTAGTTTTTTCAAACATTGAACGCTAAAGGTCGCGGTATCTAACCTGAATAAAATATAGGGCGCTCTATGTCTAGTAAATATTTAATGTCAATGATAATTAATACCTTGGTTTAACAGAAATATCTCTCGATTAAAAACTAGACGAGTTACAAAACTTAATTTATTTTGCCGCGCCGTTGTATGTTCCTGCTAAAATATTATGAATAGTATGTCAAGACTATTGTGTCACAGATTTGTAATGAAGAAATACTCTGTGGTTTGTACTTTGATAAACTAGTATTTATTTTCAGGAAAGCCTACAAAATCGGCCAAGTGCGAGTCGGACTTGCACACGAAGAGTTCGAAAAGTTTTTTTTTCATACAAAACGCCAAAAAAACGTTTATTTATTTTATTCTGTTTTAGGGTTCCGTAATACATAAGGAACCCTTATGTATTATGGAATAGTTTCGCTCTATCCATCCGTATGTCTGTCTGTCTGTCTTTCTGTCTGTCTGTCTGTCTGTCCGTCTGTCTGTCCACGCTTCTAGCTTCTGTAATTATGAATATAAACGGATAAAATTTGTTATTATTAGAGACTGTACCTACATAGATCTCGGTTATGGCATCATAAAATAATAATAATTTAATATTTTAGGTGTGGCTCTCCATCTTCATACCCGTGAAGTAGGGATGAAAAATATTTTTTCATTCTACCCCATCATGTAGGCCGTAGGGTATTGTTGATAATGAAGGTAAGGTTTCATACGTGACTTTTTTACAATGTTGAGCATTTATGAATAATCGGCCTCCAAAGTGGTTTATAAGTTAGTTCCCCCCTGGCATTAAAATCTAACTTGTAAGTTTCTATTCTTATAGATCATGCTAAAAACTCTTCAGTAAAATAATTTTGAGCGAAATCAGACAATAACTTTTGAAGTAATTAAAAGAAAACCTATTAGGCGTTGATAGTTACGGAACCCTCCTTAGACATGTGCTGACATGCTCTTGGTTAGGTTATTAATATTTGTCGTTATAGCGGCAACAGAAATTAATGTATGTTTTAATATTTGAGATGTCCTAGTACAAAGGAAAATGTTTGGTAACTGGTCGAGCAAGAACCGATATTGTACAAGCCAAGGTGCAGCTCCTATAAAGAAATTCAGCAGTTAATAAAATTGAACAGTACGTAGTGTATAGCCCCTGTGCTGCCTTTCGTTCAAACGTACTCAGCTGTCCATAAGCAAACATGAATACTGTTTCAAAACGAGCACGCAATATAAATATTGCATGTGTATTGTGCGATATTAAACAAAAACATTTATAAAACACTTATCACTCCGTAAGGGTCAATCCACACAGAGACGGCATGTTTAACTGAACTTTACGTTAAACAAAAAAGTTTGCAAGTTTGTGCGCGCTAAAAGAAATCTCGCGGGAACCGTACATTTTGCCGCAATAAAAAGAAGCCAATGTCCTTCCCCGTGGTCTACCAAATTTCATCAAAATCGGAACCGTAGTTTCGGAGCCTATTCGATGCAAACAAATAAACAAACAAACATTTCCTCTTTATAATATTCTAGTATAGATATTAGTATAGTACTATAGACTAGCATTAATTGTCTGCGGCTTCGTCCCCGTGAAATAAGGTTTTAAGCTTTTATCCCCTGTTTTTGAATTTTGAAAATTGCTTCCATAGTGGATGCTTAGGTTATATGAGGTATAGTCTTAGGTTATATGAGGTATACGTGTCTACAATTTAACATTTTTTACCTTAAGGTTTTGGCCTGCGCTTTGATACATCAGTCAATCGGCTTGCCTTTTATATAGTAATTTATTATATAGACAGATAAATTAATTTTGACCGTTCGTTCTCAATACATTTTGGACAATTGTGTTGTATGTCAGAAAGAATCTAAATAATTTCAAAAATAAAAGTGACGACCATTGTAGAAATACCGGTGATTAGATTTAATAAAGTAAGTAAATCTTTTAAAGGTAATTTTAGGTCTATTATAAGGGGTATTCCGCGATAAATAGTGCTAACAAAAAAAACGTAAGCAAAATGGCGACCACTGGCATTAAATGAGCAAAATGGCGGATTATGTTAGTAGTATTGAAGTTAGCAAAAGTTTCCTGCCAATAATCTGTTTCTTTTTCTTTAGCGCTAACAAGCGCTATTATCCGCGAAACACAGCCAATGTTGCGTTTACACGTAGAGGACGTAATGAAAACATATTGTTTAAAAAAAATCCTAAACTTTTTTTCATTTTGAATTATTACGTTACCAGCTAGGTAACAAGAGAACATAATTTTATAATATTCCGTATCATCATTATTTCAAAATTTAGGATAATTAAAGTGTACAGCAGTGCCGGATTTAGAGGTCTGGAGGCCTCGAGCAACAAAGGAGTGGAGGCCCCCTGGCCCCAAATTATTTTCCAAATAAAATGGTAAATTTTTTCAGTCGAGTTTTCCAATAAATAATTTATTTTGAAACCAAGTAGGTATAGATTATTTTATTATTTAACAAACATCTTATACATTATTTGGTCGACCATTGGGGTAAAGGCGGATGACGTAAATTGTAATAAGGTATTGATTTTCACAGCAGAAAGTGTGACCTGACCCTAAGTACAGTTAAGGTAATCGATCACGGGCACATCTGTATCCATTAATTATTCATTCCTTCATTGCCAAATGACAGTTGCATTAAGAGCACGAATTGTACAGTCGCGGTCAAACAAGGTGTTAAGCATTTACAAACCCTATTACCGTAGTAAATGCCGATATGTAGTAGGTACACAGAGCTTTTCGGCGACTGTACATGATTTATTCATTTTATTAGAGATTTATGTACAGTCGGCGCCAGAAATATGGCCCGACGTTTAGCTTTTAGTAGATGCTAATTATTATAAGATAACTTAGGCCGTAGAATAAGATTTAATCCCACATATATATTTTCAAGATTTTCTTACGTCTGTAGGGGAATTTCGTATTCGCTTACTTCTGGTGGTAAGTACAATTAAAACTAAGGTATTGTTACCGCAATACCTTAGTTTAAAGTTGTTTGGAATTACCCTTAGAAGATCACTTTGTTGTATGTCTGTCAAGACCCTTTATTTCGGGAACTCATGGCGAGTATCGTATTGAAATAAGAACCGTTTACTCAAATTTTTGTAGATTAAAAAAAACTGTTAAATTGACGTAAAAAATAATCAAAAAATTAATTTGATTATGGTTGTAAAAGTTTTTTTTTCTAGACGGTCTAATAAATTGTTAGATTTTTTAAACCTCTATACCTACTAGGTATAAAAATTCATTACAATAATTCAGATGAATTCAGAGTTATTGAATCAGCGAGTTGATAATAATCAGCATTATTGGGTGACTTCAAACTTCGAAGTGAACTTGGATGATAATAATCTAAGGGAACATACCTAGGTATATTATGTGACCTGTTTAGGGGAGGCCTTCAAAATACTACTATTAATTACAATGGGCTGGACATATAGCCCGTAGAACCGATGCCCGCTGGGGCCGAAAGATTCTTGAGTGGAGACCACGAACTGGACGTCGAAGCGTAGGACGGCCTTCCACCAGGTGGACAGATGATCTGAGAAAAGTCGCAGGGAGTCGGTGGATACAGGCCGCGAGCGTCCGGTCGCTCTCTTAATCCAGTGGAACGGATAACTGACATGACTGATGAGAGATCAGGCGCAGGTCCGACTTTTTACATGCCCATCCGACGCATGGTTCATCTTTCTTGTCAGACAATCAGGTGATCAGCCTGCATTGTCCTTAAATCAAACTTGGAAGACGAACACGACCTCCGAGTCGAGAGCCAATGCTCGAACCACTAGACCACGGAGGCTAAGGTACAATACAAACTCGGTGTCACAAAAACCTGTAAGGTTTGTCCGTACAACGGCGCATCTAACATCAAATGCTCAACTTTAGAAAAAAGTGATCACGTAATATGGACGTTCCCTAAGTTGCAACTTGCAATATAATATAACGAAGCCCTCACAATGTGTCTCATTAGCTTTTCTCGGTTGCAAAAAATAAAGCAACAAAGTAACTTGTTTTAACCCGCGGCTTATCGCTGTGATTACTTTCTCATTTTTATTAATTTAGGTTTTATTTTTCACTGGGACATACGTAGTTTATTTAGATAGCATTTTCATAACAGTATATATTTATGAAATGGACCATTAAACGAGCAGACGGATTGTCTGATGATAAGCGATTAGAAGGCGGCGGGTCTTGACACTCGCAACAGAGGAGTTACACTTGCAAGTTGCAACTCCTCTGGCGCTGCGCTCTTGCGTTTTTCTTTAAAATACCCAATCCCCCTGGGGCTACCGAGTGTCCAACGCATGGCTACCGCGAACTTCACTCACTCGGCTAAACAAAACACAAGCGTTATTCCATGCCCGTTTTCTGTGAGGCCTAGCCCATTCGTACCGAATCAAGTTGTCTTGTGTTCTGTTAAATCTTAATCTTGTTAAAAAATAAAAATGATTAAAGTTATAAGTAGGTAGCTATATTTCAATTTTCAAGTAACAAATTCCCGCTATTAACATAATATAAAGAGCATTGACCCCAATCTCGTCAAAAGGCAATCAAAAGATGCCGTACAATAAAGGATAACCGGTAAAACAATAGGGAATATGCACGTATTTTTTATATTTTTTTATATAGATCTATCTTGTTTGGTAAATCGTATGGTAAAATCTGTTTTTTGATATCATTAAAAATAACTAAGATATGGACGTTTAAAGTAGTCTATTAGACAGAGAGATCGGACGTGTATCGTGGCGTCACATAACACGACTTTCATAGAAAGTTCATACTAAATTTCGTTTTGCTAGAAAGAGATAGATTACAAACTTTGACCGCTCATATCTTGCTCATTTATCAACAGATATTGAAAATTTTCTCGCCATTGCCTTTATTTTTAACCGACTTCCCAAAAAGGAGGCGGTTATACGTTCGGCTGTATATATATATATATATTTTTGTATGTTCAACGATTACTCCGCCGCCTGTGGACCGATTTTCATTTTTGTTTCTGTGATGTATAGGGTGTAATCCCAAATTGGTCCTTTTGATATCAAAGTGGTGACCTGATGATGGGATCCTCGAGGAATCGAGGGAACTCCTCAAAATTTATATGGATACATATGGTGATATCGACTTTTTCTGAAGTAATTCAAGCATATGCTACCAAAAAGCAAGATTTTGCTCCAAGGTATACCCTGGATCCAAAAGTACAGAACAGAACTCCTGACTCCTTATAGATACATGTTTGGGGATTTCGGCGTTGTTTAAAGAACTGCAAGCATATGCCACCCTGTCAGAGTAATCATCATAATCATCACCACTATCACACCATACATCATCAGATTATGATGATATAAAAGGTACTTCTCATAGTATTTTACACTAACACGGAGATCTTTGAACATTACTCTGCCGTTTATGGACCTATTTGCAAAATTATTTTGTTGTTTTAAAGGGTTTAATTCGAAATTGGTCCTTTAGTCACTAAAGTTGAAACCTGATGATGCGATCCATGAGGAATCGAGGGAACTCCTCGAAATTTATATCCATACATATAGTGATTTTGACTTTTACTGAAGTAACACAAACATATGCTACCAAAAATTAAGATATTGTACCAAGGTATACCCTGGGTCCAAAAGCACTGAACAGAACTCCTCAGTCTTTAAATATATGCATTTGGAAATTTCGGCATTGTTTAAAGAACTGCAAGCATATTATGCCACTTTATAACTTACAGTAATCATTATCATCATCTTAATAACAATACCTAATGGAAGCTTGGCGCGTATTCAATTATACATTCGATCGTTTAGTTTAGACGTTCTTAAGACGTATTAATAATAACTTAACAAAATATATGACTAAAAAGGGTGAAATTATTATTTTTAAACAAAAAAATTAAACCGACTTCCAAAGTAAAAATACACAAAAAAGTATGAAATAAAACTTAATCTCTAAATAATTCCCCTTTCAAATTCGGCTAAAATTTTTACTATTTCTCTACTCAATCTTATTAATTTTGAAGTCGGTACCAGCAAATGTGAACGTAAGTTCTATAAAATATTGTAGAATATTGTTTGGGCTGGTACCGATTTCAAAATTAAGAAGATTGAGTAGAGAAATAGTAAAAATTTTAGCCGAATTTGAAAGGGGAATTATTTAGAGATTAAGTTTTATTTCATACCTTTTTTGTGTATTTTTGCTTTGGAAGTCGGTTTAATTTTTTGTTTAAAAATAATAATTCAGTTTCGTATCATATTATTACGTTTTAAGCTATTTTTATATTTTATGCATATTCCCTATAGACGAAAATATGAATTAAAACCAAGACTAATTCTGTGTTTCATAAAGTACACACAGTACAGTAGCACAGATAACTTAATATAATGGAAATTCGAAACCTACGGCAGATAGGAACATATAGAAACATATTATAGAATTTTAGTTTAATAGTTAAATGGTAAAATTTTAAGACCTACCTTAGTAAATGAATGATAACCCTGATTTTATCATAAAATAATTTATTGAATGACAAAAATTAACAAGCTATTTAATATGTATATTAAAGTAGTTAATTAAAAAACGGGTTTAAATAAATCTAGTCCATACATCAGTTTATCAAGTTAAGACTAGATTTAAGTATAAAATTATATTATTATACTTCATTCGCGATAAGAATGCAATCATTGTAAATAAATGAACGGCATTCTTAGTGTGCGTGTGGTTTGAGGGACCAACCCGAATTTCCCCAAAATAAGTATACCAAGTTTTAGTAGAAGTCTAAAAACAATTGTAGAACAAATCTGGGAATTTGTAAAAAGATAGTTTAAAAGATATAGCCCTCAGAGTGTGGTCCCTCAGTTCACACACCGCTATTTTCCAGATCTCGAAAAGTATGTGGAAAATTATGGTTTTTTCACTACAGAATTTTAGTAGAACTTTTGTAAAAGTTTTTACAAATTTATCAGATACATAGCATTAGAAATAAAAAAGCTACAACCACCGAAGTGTGGTCCCTCAGTTCACACAAAAATGACATACTCATTTCGCGATATATGACTGACTTTTTTAATTATTTTTCTACGTAGAGTTTTAGTAGAAAATTTGTAGAATTCATAGGCAAAATTTCAGAAAAATCTATCGGCGCATTTGGAAGATATATACCATTATGTTGGGTCCCTCAGTTCACACACTTGTGTATAAGAAAAACTCAAATAACTAATAAACGAGAAAACTAACAGAAAGTCTACTATACTTAAGTTTTAGTAGAAGTTTTTTTCTCTTGGATTAGCACATAAAATATTTAATTTCTTGCTTCCTAACTGAGATAATGTTAATTTTTTGATTGTATGAAAATGCAGAGTAGGGTTACCACACAAGAAGCAAAATTCGGACAGTACCTAATATTATTGTGTGTGTTATACCTTATTAAATTTACCTTTTCACTATTATATGGATTCATAGTACTACAAACAACCTATATACCTACTTAAGTACCTATTTGTGGTTTCGCTCTGCCCGCCCTTTTCTCTGTCCGTTCTTGCTAACTCCTTATATGTAATTACATATATATTATATGAATAAAAAACTGGCCAAGTGCGAGTCAGGCTCGCGCACAAACGGTTCCGTACAAAACGGCAAAAAAAATCACGGTTGTTGTATCGGAGCCCTCGTCCTCGTCTCGTCGTCGTCTCGCCCCCAGCACCAAAGATTATACATACTCAATGTAATATTAAGACTGCACCTAATATTTTTATTATACTAGCTTTTGCCTGCGGCTTCGCCCGCATGGAATAGTGTTCTTGGAGAAAAAACTACTTCGGCGAATAACTCTCTAAGTCTCTACTTACAGCAATATACTTCTGATACAATACTGAAATGTTTTTAGGTTTACCCAATGCAAATAGTTAAAAATTGGACCCTTTCGAGTTTCGCCTCGACAGTCGACACGATATGAGCGACCGCTTGATATATTATACATAATATTATATTTGTCGCGCTTTATCATCGACATATTTTTTAATCAAACTTTTACTATGTTAAGAATTAGTCAAAAGAGTTTAGTTAATCTGTGCTCTCAGGTTGGTTTTCATGCTATAAAGTTATAAAACGTCTTTAAAAATGACTAATTATATTAAAAACTGGCAATTTTGTCGTGTGTCAAAGTTACCACCTAACTTGGGTAACTTTGACACAAACTAACTTTTAATTAATTTACAGCTTCAGAGTGATATTAATTTATGTTTTTATTAAATATTGATGCAGTGGGGTCATAGACAAGTCAAAAAAACCATAAAGTTATTACATTTAAATATGTTTTTATATACCTTGATAGCAGCAAAGTTAACGAGATTTTTAAACAAAGTTTTGCACTGATTTTTACCCATTATGTTGCGCGCGGTTAAAAACAAAAGTTTTTGGTATTATCTTCTCTTGACAGCTGCTTCTTTTTTAGATTTCGTTTACGAAGTATGTTACGTACACGAATTGTTATTAAATTTTAAGCGCCAATTGTTTCCCACATAAAACAATAGAAAAGAATTTTGTGAACAAACTGTCAAAGTTACCCTCGTGATTCAAAGTTACCCTGAATGACCGTAATAAATCTAGAATATTTACAAGGACATAGGAGATGAGTTTAATTCATCATACAAACTATGACTAAGTATAAGTTTTAGTGAGTAGAAAATGACACATTTAGCGTTAAGTTTTATGTCGCGTGAGATTTATAGTTGTGTGTACACATTTATATTTTTTGTAATTTTTAATTATTTGTGACTGATATGCTGCTGTACTCAATTGTGTACAGCGGACAACTTTAACAAAGATATTACATGTTAACATTATATTTTTATTTATATTGAATTAAAATGCTGCTGTACTCATCCATTCATGATTAATGCAAATTGTTGAATAATTGCAAAATTTAAAAATAATTCTCTCTGTATAATATTAAATAGGTACTATTAACAAAGTTGCCGCTCGGCGCTGTTATGCGATTTACATCGTATGCCTGCGATGTAAATCGCATAACAGCGCCGTTGAATCGTGCGCACGAACACGTACTTACGTGTAAACACGTAGTTCAACCACGTCTGCAGTCGGTGCGGTCACTTCCTTTGTGTTTATATGGTACATATAAAGGTTCTTTATGAAGAGAAACAATATACTGTACCAGATTTTCTTGTTTTTCTGTTTTTATAAATGTGACTACCCCAAGTATTAAAATATAAAAGCCTTATGTACACCGTACATCCCACAAATTAACTTTCTCCTTTTCATAAAAGCTTGACATTAATTTAAAGACCTAAGATTTCTATATTTCTTTAATAGAAAATAGGTAGGTATAATAAAAATATGAAATTTCATAAATGAGGGTTCTGTACCCAAAGGGAACCAAAATATTATTAAGACTTCGCTGTTTGTCCGTCCGTCTGTCTGTCACCAGGCTGTATCTCAGGAACCGCGATAGCTAGACAGTTGAAATTTTCACAAATTATGTATTTCTGTTGCCGCTATAACAACAAATACTAAAAACAAAATAAAATTAATATTTAACGAGGGCTTCCATACAACAACCGTGATTTTTTTTGCCGTTTTGTACGGAACCGTTTGTGCGCGAGCCTGACTCGCACTTGGCCAGTTTTTTATTCATATAATATATATGTAATTACATATAAGGAGTTAGCAAGAACGGACAGAGAAAAGGGCGGGCAGAGCGAAACCACAAATAGGTACATAAGTAGGTATATAGGTTGTTTGTAGTACTATGAACCCATATAATAGTGAAAAGGTAAATTTAATAAGGTATAACACACACAATAATATTAGGTACTGTCCGAATTTTGCTTCTTGTGTGGTAACCCTACTCTGCATTTTCATACAATCAAAAAATTAACATTATCTCAGTTAGGAAGCAAGAAATTAAATATTTTATGTGCTAATCCAAGAGAAAAAAACTTCTACTAAAACTTAAGTATAGTAGACTTTCTGTTAGTTTTCTCGTTTATTAGTTATTTGAGTTTTTCTTATACACAAGTGTGTGAACTGAGGGACCCAACATAATGGTATATATCTTCCAAATGCGCCGATAGATTTTTCTGAAATTTTGCCTATGAATTCTACAAATTTTCTACTAAAACTCTACGTAGAAAAATAATTAAAAAAGTCAGTCATATATCGCGAAATGAGTATGTCATTTTTGTGTGAACTGAGGGACCACACTTCGGTGGTTGTAGCTTTTTTATTTCTAATGCTATGTATCTGATAAATTTGTAAAAACTTTTACAAAAGTTCTACTAAAATTCTGTAGTGAAAAAACCAAAATTTTCCACATACTTTTCGAGATCTGGAAAATAGTGGTGTGTGAACTGAGGGACCACACTCTGAGGGCTATATCTTTTAAACTATCTTTTTACAAATTCCCAGATTTGTTCTACAATTGTTTTTAGACTTCTACTAAAACTTGGTATACTTATTTTGGGGAAATTCGGGTTGGTCCCTCAAACCACACGCACACCATTCTTAACTTCATTATCGAAACGAATATATTATATCCCCTTTTTGGAAGTCGGTTAAAAAACACGCGGCTTGGCTCATACGACCCACTGGCGGCAACGACCTGTTGATTGCGCCGGATGCCTTCGAGACCTTAATTACCGCTCCTGTAGGATAGATTGAAATCGTTCCTTGAAACGCCGACCAAATTAGATACTTGTGATTAACCATTGGTTCGGACTTCGGAATAATGTTTGATAACGAAATAAAAATAAGAAGCTTTTTAAAGCCACTGTATATACAGCTTTTACTCGTGATTTGTTCAACGCAAATTTTATGTTTTCTAACTAATTTCAGCTGAAGTGTACGTTCGGCTACTGGGCCGATTTTGATGAAATTTGGCACATATGTAGAGTATACCACGGCAAAGAATATAGGCTAATTTTTATCGCAGCAAAATATACGGTTTCCGCATGATTTTATTTTGCACGCACGAAGTTGCTGACACTATCTAGTTCTATTTATTATAACCGCATTGGGATTTGGGACAATCAAGTCCAATTTCTCGCGAAACGTATTGTGTCATGCTGAGTTAATTATCCTCGAAATCCCTCACTATTTATTTTCTCCATTCTTTTATTTTCCTCAGTCGTGAGTCGTGACCCGAAAGTTTATTAGGTATTTTTTGTAATCGCCCTATATTGCAGTGGCGATTGCTGGTTCACCTTCCTATGAAGCCCTAGGCTATATAAGTATATTTAAAATGCATGTAAAAATGATGTTACCTGAGACGGAGGCCTGGTGTCCTGAAATACAGGCTCACGCCTAGTTTAGACACCAGTCTCCCACAAAATCTGTGTTAAATAGAACGGGGGTAGACCACGCGGCCTGCCTCTTGCGACTTCGCGCGCGCAAAAGTTAATTTTGCGGAAACCGTACATTTTTCCGCGATAAAAAGTAGCCTATGTCCTTACAAGGACGAAGTCGCGGGCAACATCTAGTTTAATATAATAGGGATTTAGACGAGGGTCTTGAAAAGGTAAGCGATAAGTACAACTGATAGGAATGAAGAAATAGGAACCTCACACCACTGCTATAATTGTATTATGATTTGTGCATAATATAAAAGTCATCTAATAAGAGTTTAAGCGATGGCTTATAATAATCTAAAGGATGACATTCTGTAACCCTTCAGATATAAAAGCCGACAGTCTTAGGGAAAATTCACACCGAAACGAGACGGTTTAGATTTTACCTCGGAATCTTCTTTTTCTTCTTCTTTTAAAAAATGGCTCCTAAGTGAATCGACAATGTCAGAGTGTCGGCGTAGACTCTGTCTTACATGGGCGTAGCCAGGGGGGTGGTTTAGGGGGTTCAACCCCCCCCCCCCCCCCGAAATGGGCCGGCTGGTATATATAATACAGAGATCTGACCAATATCTACAGAGGCGTATTTAGAAATTTTGCGCCCGAGGCCAATTAACATATTTTGCCGCCCCATTAACCCTATCTGAAAGATGATTTTTGAAGTTATTTTAGAAAAATAATCAACAGCCTAATTTAGCACTTTGATACTACCCCCCCCCCCCCCCTCGTAGTCGTTTTATTTTCTTCAAACCCCCCCGAAACTAAAACCTGGCTACGCCCGTGCTGTCTTATGAATATATTTTATAAAGAAACAAGGATATGGATTACGGTGTACTGAAGAAATTCTGCTCGGAGTTTTATGAGGGTGGTCCTAATGTCATCGTCATAAAGGTCCTGTCAAAGGTAAAATAATTCTGAACGGACTGCAGTATGCAATCCAAGTTTTTTTTTTCATTTATTTTCAAAAACATAATATACAATATTCAATTAGCCTATATATGTGCGCCACAAACCGAATCGGTTTATCTGGGCACTATAGTTCACACAAACACGTACGAATTGCTTACAAAAAAATCATTATTATGTATTATAACATGTTATACTGCTTAAACTTACAATGACATACAAAGAATTTGCATTTTGAGTTATGTTATATATTTTTCTTTATAGTCCATATTAATTAAATATTGTTTTAAATCTTAACGAAAATTCTGCTGATTAACAATTTTATCTTGCAATTTTGGGGGTAAGCTGTTAGCAATTGTTGGTATTATATTTCTTAACATTCTAGAACCATACACATTGTTCGTCTTTAAAATAGTAAATTTATTTTTAAATGCAATCTCGCGTAACTTAACTGGTCTTGTTTTTTGTATAAGTATATCTTTATTTTTACATTCATTTAGTACAGCGAATTTCATTTTATCATAAACACTCATCACTTTACAGAACTTAAACAAACCTTCTGTGTCGTTTTTGTATTTTAACTTTACATTTTTTGGTACAATTGTCTTCAACATTCTTACTTGGAGATTATATATATATCACTAAGGTAGCTTATATATGTCCTTCCATAACTACTGACTCCATAACCGACAGCAGAATCAGCAAGAGCTATGTAGATTAATCTCAAGGTACTGTATGGCAATTTATACTTTAGAATGGCCAGTTTGCCCAATATAGACCTTAATTTGGTGCAAACGTAATCTTTGTGTGAATGCCAACTAAGTCGGCTGTCGATTATCAGTCCAATGTACATATGCTGGTTTACAAATTCTATATCAGGGCAATCACAGCTCGCTATGTTCTGACCATGCTGTGGGTATGAGCGACAATTTTGGGTAAGTAAGAAGTTTTCTTATGAGATGAACGTATATATATGGCTTTTGTTTTTTGAGCATTAATAACTAGTAAGTCTGGTGCTCATATTTATATTATTTTCTAGAACAAAGTAAAATCAATTACGAATGGTAAAACCGCATAACGTTTGTTACGTGCTTGTTACGTGTCAACGAAAATCGATTCGTATTGACAGTTGGTAGCAGGAAGACATTTTTTTATTAGGAAACCGGCTTGTAAAAGCAACCTTCCGTCATACAGGAAAGCACACGATGAGTATTAATGAAGTCGATGCACGCAGCGATGCGCAGGCGCAGCTCAGTCTTGCCGCGCGACCCAGACCGCGTACGTGTGCTATCTGTCAAAAGTAAATATAGAGGTCGATGACACTTATCGTAATCTTGGATTGCAGTTTATAATAATTATGAATTAGGTAATTGAAATTATGGTAAAAGAAACCGATATTACTAACGATTAAATATGTTGTTGTTACTTTTAAGTATTTCGATTTATTTTTGTTATATTTTTAATAGAATGTTGCTCTGTTGAGACTTGAGAGTGCGTATTGAGATGCATTACTGTGTTGTTAAATTTTATTAAGGTGTAATGAGTGGTTGTCGTAAAAGATAAATTGTGCGTTTATCTTAAGATATCTTAATTACCTGTCATTTATGAATTGACTTATGGTGGTCTTTATAATTCCTACAGTATATACTCGTACTTAATATTATCTACACGCTGGTAAAATTAATGAAAAAAAATATTAAGTATTCCTGTGGCAAAAAAATCTCAAAATGTCACAAAAATTATTATTAATGTGAAGATATTTTGTTGATCTTAAATGAGAGTTGATCCAACCGATTCGAAGGAATGTGGGAGACAATGCTCGTACCGGCTTAGGTGAATACAAAAAGATGCGTTTCTTTAAAATTGTACTTGGAATGTTTCGCATACCTCGCATATCATAACATCGAAGAACCCTTTTTTTGTTTACATTTTTTGTTCTTCCCACCTATCTAGTTAATGTAGATTATATTGTTAAACCTTTTTTAGGATTTAATATTACTTTAAAATGGAATTTTATATTTTAATACCCAGATATATTGGAAATTATGTACCTACTTGAATTTTTTTCCCAAAAATAAAAATAAAATATTTTTAAATTGGTAAATTAGTAGTGTACTAGATATTTTACTGTCATTGAAAAATGAAACCTATAATCAATGTGCGTGTTTTAAGAATGAGGCAGTTAATTTATGGGACTTGCCAGCCTCTTTTAAAAACAAAAAAATAAATCCACGGATTTAATAAAAAAAGACCACCAACGTCAAACCGTTATTAATTGTAGTTATCCAGCTGACGTTTTACGAGCAATTAATTTGTTTTATTGAAGTCAGTTCACACCGCGACGAGATGCGACGCGACGCGACATTGCATTTTTAAAGATAGCTATTCGAAATTTAACTTTATTCACTTTACAAGAAGATACACGTTTCATTGCAAGAGTTCGAATGTCAAGTCGATCAAATTCAATGACGAAGGCACTACTTTTGAAATGAAACCTGTAGGTTTTTTGTGTATTTGTGTCGTGTAATAAAGGTCAATTTGGAATAGCTACAGCGCCGCGTCCATCTCATTGTGTTATAAATTAACCCTTACCTTAAAATAAGATCGGATGTGTTTTAACAGTGCCTAAAATTAACACTAGCTGAATAATTTAAAGTAAAATTAACTCTCTTATTATGACCACATTCCACAATATTTTCTCAACACTGCACTCTGTAGGATACTCCTACCGATGCAACCATTCTGTAGTAGAAGGTTCAAACCCTGTTAAGGCTATACTGATCATCCAGCGGACATCTACGTAAAAATTATAAACGACTAGATGTTGTTTAATTTCGCAGAAACCGTACATTTTTCCGCGATAAAAAGTAGTCTAAGTCCTTCCGCATGGTCTACTCTATATCTGTGCCGAATTTTATCAAAATCGGTCCAGTAGTTTCGGAGCCTATTCGATGCAAACAAACAAACCAACTTTTCCTCTCTATTAAATCGACTCTACTGACTGACACTAATAATGTAGTATTAGTGTCAGTAGAGTCCATAGTAACCAATAGTACCGGCGCTGGACTTGCAAATAGACGTCAGTATGGCCCTTTACATTACCATCTTAATGATACTCGAAGGCAGTGGCGTAGCGTGGGTGTCTGCCGCCCGGGGCGGACGTCAATTTTGCCGCTCCCTTACTTGGGTTTTGCCGCCCTCTTACTTAGGTTTTGCCGCCCCCTTTAAAGGTCCGTCTGGTGCGGGCCGTCCCCTCCGCCCCTACTACGCTACGCCACTGCTCGAAGGACATTCTACCATTTTCGATAAAACCTCAGAAATGGCTCAGGCTGGGACTATAATGGATCTAGTACCTATTCCTAGGTCCATGGGGACTATATGCTCCGGAATCCGTAAGGCCGGAGAAAATTCAGAGCACTGAAAATAGAACTGCGCTAATACAATAGAGTTGAAAATGGAAGTTTAGTGTCGAGCTGTCATATATGACATTGACATTTGACTCGACACTCGTGTGTTCGATTTTTAACTCTATTTAATTAACGCAGAGTTATATTGTCAATGCTTAGAATGTCGACCAGAGCCGCGGCGCTCCGGATTCCGTAGCATATAGTCCTAGACTCCCAGCCTCAGAGCTCCAGCCTAAGGAATATATTTTTTTACAGGTTTCACACACGAGAAAGATGCAAAAGTACGCGTTAATCATTGTCACCCTGTGTTGCGTACCCACTCTGGCAAAATCCAGAAAGTACAATCGGCTGCAGACTGACCCACTTTCGAAGACGAGATGCGACTTACTCTGTTATGATGCGAGTAAAGAAAACAAAACCCAGGTAGGATTTTTTTACATAATTGCTTTGCAAATGCCTGCCACACACGACCGAACCGTTCGATCCAACATCCAATATGAAGCTAAAGGAATTATTTATTAACGTTTCTCCTAAGTAATCAAAACTTCTTAACCTTATGTGGACATAAAACTATTATAAAATATACATGAATAAATCTTCTTGCGTGATGCGTGCGCATGATTCGCTAAGTGTGAACATATTGGTATAATTATTATTGTATACTAAACTGTTTTTACGTCATATTGTCAACACTTGAAATATTAAATGTCAACAAACATATTCGCTATATTTACAGTCCTATATACAATCAAAATAACCGTGTGGTGTCGTGGGACAACACATAGGAACGAAGTTCCTTATTATATTTTATAATACTACTACTACTCTATGTAGAGATGTGATAAACGGCTTAAAATTAAAAGTTAACTTATCCGTTATTAAATATTCAAAAGCAACTTTTTTTAACTGCTTAGTTGCTTATCTACTTATTGCCACTTATAAGTTATAATGTTTTTTGCGCTTATGTTACGTTTTTCGATCGCTTAAACTGATTTAAATTAACTTTCCTTCGTAATTTGCAGGCTTAGGACTGTCTGAAATCTGAATAATCTATATCTATACAGATAAATAAAATTTAAGTGTCTGTTTGTAATTTTAAATTAACAGCTTTTCACTTAATGCATATGAAAGTATATTTGGTGCTTACAATGAAATATAATTTTTTAAAATTTTTGTCTGTCCGTCTGTCTGTCTGTCGGTTTGTCTGTCTGTTTGTTCCGGCTAATCTCCGAAACGGCTGGACCGATTTTCGCGGGACTTTCACTGGCAGATAGCTTATGTTATAAGGTCTAAAATAGGCTACTTTTATTTTAGGGTTCTGTTTAAAAAAAATAGAGTTCCGTTTCAGTTAGTTCTATGCAAACGAAGTTGCGGGAATCAGCTAGTTATTAATATAATAATATGAACTCATAAAAATGTTTTTACATGTTGATAATATGCATTAATCTTAAATGTTGTTTATCATTAGTAATAGTTGATTTATCCTATAATATTAGGTTGGGGAAAAAGTTTCTTCGCATTTTATATAAAAATTCAAAAGGTTTTTTTATAAAGTTTATTTACAAGTGACTAAAGTATATAGGTGCCATTTTGTTCGATAACTTTTTGCCATCTTGTTGGTAGGTACATGATCCCATTACTATTAAATTTTTGGGGCTTCTGATGAAAAAACTGCGACAAGTGGTTTTGGCAGTCCTCTTGTGATGTCAACCTGACACTGCCTAAGGAATTCTGCAGCGACCGAAACAGGTGGAAATCTGAAGGTGCAAGGTCAGGACTACACGGCGGATGCATTAACACCTCCCAGCCAAACTCCCGTAATATTTTCTGAGTGGCTAAAGATGTGTGAGGTCTAGCGTTATCATGGTGAAAAACCACACCCCTTCTGTTGATTAATTCCAGCCGCTTTCTCTCAACTTCTTGCTTTAATCTCATCAGTTGTTCGCAGTACAGTTCAGAATTGATAGTCCTGCCTGGCGGTAACAGCTCATAATGAACAATGCCCTTCCAATCCCACCACACACACAGCATCACCTTGTTGCGAGTTAACCCGGGTTTCGCCACAGTCTGTGAAGCCAGACCGGCCTTTGACCACGATCTTTTTCGCACGTTCTTGTCGTACGTGATCCACTTTTCATCACCAGTTATCAGCTTCTTCAAAAATGGTTCGGTTTCATTACGTCGTAATAAAGAATCACAAATGAGTACACGGTTCATTAGGTTTCTTTCAGTGAGCTCATGAGGCACCCAAATATCGAGCTTTTTTGTGTACCCAGCTTTTTTCAAATGCGCCAAAACCGTTTTGTGGTCAATCCCCAGTTCTTCAGCTACATCGTAACTACTAATATGCCGATCTTGCTCCACTTTTTCAAAAATGGCAACAGTTTTGTCCGTAACAGGGCGACCAGAGCGACGTGCATCTTTGATATCAAAATTTCCGGATTGAAAACGCTTAAACCAAATTTGCGCTACTCTCACAGATACTGCATTAGGTCCATAAACATCACAAATTTTTTTCGCGGCTTGTGTTGCATTTTTACCTTTTTTGTAATAAAATTTTAAAATGTATCGAAATTCTTCATAAGAATCACTCATTTTAACAATAAGAAAAACAAATGAAAATCTCAAATTTACCTAATTTGAATTTGGAATTGTCTTCTGTAAAATTAAAACTTTTTAATGATACCAAAATCAGCCAGATACAATTGGTATAGCCCAAGATATTTTATGACAAGTTCATACATACTATAATGCGAAAAGACTTTTTCCCCAACCTATTACATAATAAATAACAAACATTACACATCACCACTTTTTCCACCTCATTTCTTTCAAAGTAGTTCCATAAATTACTGTTCCAATTCACGTCGTATAGTCGTCATCTTACGACAAAAACTTAATAAACTTAATACTAAAACACTACACGAAAAGTTTATATTACGTCCATATGGACCATTATTATATTTATTATTTACATTAAAAGTTCACGGTAAGCCACCAAAACACCACTATTACGATTAAAATACGAATTCTTGCGTAACGTAATATAACGTGTTTTCGTCAACCCGCAAAGCGCAACTAACAAAAAGTGAATAAACACGAAAAAGCATATTAGTTATAAGTACGAAAAATAAGCCGTTTAAATAAGTGATGAGCTACATTAAAGAATTTTCACTCTTATTGCGCTGTCATAAGAACTATTTTTCTTTGCTCATACCACACTTATGGCTTTATGACTACCAACGATATAAACGATAAGTATAAGTGATAAACGCCTAAATTTTTTAACAACTTTTCAACTTATTTATAAAAGCACGCTTTTTTAAACGCTTTACGTTTAAACGGCCATCTCTAAGTCTCTATGTCACTCGCGACTTCGTGCGCGCAAAATATTAAGGATCATAACTCGACTACACAAATTATAAATACAACTGGCTATATTACCCGGACCATTATAACGAATCTATTGACACCTCATTCATTAAAATTAGATCCGTAGTTTAGGCGCTACGATAAAACATACATAGACTGCAAAAAAATATTATTATCATTTCAATCATGGGAACACAAAAAACCCTATTTCCGAGATACTGAGGGGCAATTCTGCTAAATAAAGCCTTCATTAATACAATTACAATCAAGTCCCGATACGCTTATACTCCCAAACGGCGTTTTTATGAACGTTAAACCAACGTGAAACGCGCTCTGATTGGTCGAAACGTCATAAAATCCGTTCACGGTAACATGACTGATGACGCTACACTTTCAATCCAAACAAAGTAAAATTGACTGTTTAAATTGTCTACTTTAAATACGAGAATTGAGGTTCTGACGTTTGTCAGTATTATGCTCGTATTGGTGACTATACCCACAGTAAGATTTTCTTGAAACTATAGTCTTTTCGCATTAAGAAAACAGTAAACTACGTTCCGGCGAGCGTTTTTTAGTGGTCGCAACAGAAAACACTGTTAATAGAACTGTGCGCTAATTTATTAGCTGAAAATCGTATAGAGTTATCAAATTTGACAATTTTGACACATCTGACATTTGACACTTAGATTTTCAGCTCTATTTTACTAGCGCAGTTCTATTTACAGTGCAGTTTGTTCAGTGGCGAGGGCGACCGCAATAACTCTCGTGGGTACAAGGGCTAAGACTATGTCCAGAAACTGCGTATTCTTACGCACGTAAGGTCTACGCACGTAGTCGAGGTACTAGGGCCCCATACATTGCGTCCAGAAGCTACGTGCGTATTATTTTAGCTATGCGCGTATCGTACAAAATTTCGTAAAAAAGAAACGATAAGATAAGAATCTCTACGTGCGTAGGTTTACGCAGGCTTACGCACTTTTTGGACAGAGTCTTAAGGTCAATAACTCACACGCACTGTAATTGGTAAATGTAAACACCGCTTAAGCATCATTGGTCAAATTAGTTTTTATTGTTTTGACATTTCACTGTCTTCTTAACGCGAATAATCTATAACTTACTAGGTGATATGCGCGGCTCCGCTCGCGTAAGTACAGTAACCCACGGGAACCGTATATGTCCTGCGATTAAAAAGTAAACTATGTGCTTTCCCGTTGTCTATTTTATATCTGTAATCTGTGCCAAATTTCATGATAATCAGTTTAGTTTAAATCGGTTCAGCAGTTTTGGCGTGAAAGACGGACAAACGTACACACTTTCCCATTTATAATATTAGTATGTATAAGTACTAACTTAATTATCCAGTAATAATAATCAGATATCAACGCTCCTGAAATTATTAAATATTAAACTATATTGCATTCTTTTTAATGAATAAACGCATATTATAATCAGTTGAGTCATATAAAGGGCCATTGTATTCGAGGATGTTATTACTTATTAGTGACTATTGACTGTACTCGTGAATGTGCATTGTTCTTGCAAGCTTTCTATTTACTGTTTAACAGCCTCCGTGGTCTAGTGGTTAGAGCATTGGCTCTCGACTCGGAGGTCGTGGGTTCGATTCCCGCAAATTTGTTTCCAAGTGTGGTTAGGACAATGCAGGCTGATCACCTGATTGTCTGACAAGAAAGATGATCCATGCGTCCGATGGGCATGTAAGAAGTCGGACGTGCTTGATCTCTCGTCAATCGTGTTGGTTATCCGTCCCACTGGGTTATGAGAGTAAATGGGTTATGAGTGCTCTTGTGTACTCGCACACACTTGAGCACTATAAAAATTACTCCTGCGTAACTGGCCTGGTTTCAATGAAACCAGAGGATTTTATATTTACTCTTTATTACTTGAGGTACGTTAGTAAGTTATAAAGAAAATATATTATTCTTTGCTTAAGGCGTAATTGTGAGATTATAAGACCTGTTAATTGTTAAATGCTCTAAGAGCATTTTTTGCTAAGCTAATGTTGCATTTCGAGTTAAAATTTCGTATTTATAAAATTCTCGTGTCTCTGAAACGGCTTGACCGATTTCTATGAAATTTTGTAGGTGTTTTAAGTAGGTATGAGAAATGATTTTAAACAATGTTTCATACGTTTCAAGCTCTTAGTGATAAAGGTGGCCCACTCTTTTTTTACTATTTGTATTTTTTTATTTGGCACAAAATTTAAAGTTAAAACCCTTATTTTTCACCTTTCTAACTCTCGTTGTTTAATTGAGAGTGAGTTATTAATACTGTTTCTTCGGGTCGTTAGTCGTTTCACACCGCGAGGATTCGAACCGCGGTGTGAAACGCCACAACATTGCTTCTGAATAGGTCGATTCACACCGCTTAAAAATTGTGGTGTGAATTAAGCCAGATATATTTTAGAAGGGTCGATTCAACCCTCAGTGGTTGATAACTCTGACACACATCACCCGTACAGGTTGTAGTGGTAGGTATAGGTTGTAGGTGTAGTTGTTGGTGTAGAAACTGTAGGTGTATGTCTAGTTATATTTGTTTTATTCCAGATCATAGTTAAGACCGAGCAACGTCTGTTGAGTAGAATGTACCTATACAATTTTCCGAACTGTTTTCTTAACTTGGAAATCATATTTTTTCCAAAAGTTTGATGTTGAACGTTTGAATATACCTACTTATTGTAGGACGGGCATAAATCAAAAAATGTTTACCAAATATATTACTATATTTAATACTTTAATACTATACATATGTATTATGTATATTGAAGATTTTTAATATGTATATTATTAACATAATATTTAATACACATCTATGACCTAGGGACATTGAAAAGTTTTCATTCCGTCGACGGAATTCGGACCCGCGACCTCTGGCTTGAGCGCCGACACGCTAACCACTGAGCCACAGATATCGTCGAAAGAATGTAGTGTCTAGATGCAGTTTTGCAATCAACAGTTGTAACCAAGAAAGTATTGCAGTGTACTCTAATTAGTGAAGTTTGACGAAGCCGCGCTAATTGTTTCTCGAGCAGCTAATAAGTTACAGCGAGCCCTATGATGACCTACTAACAGTAACTTTATAGTTTGAAGCTACTAATTAATCAATTAGTAGAGAATTTGCTTCAATATTAACGCTATCATCATCAACACCGACAATAACCGTATTGTAACTGCATCATTTTATATTATTTGACTATACTATGTAATTGAAATTAGTTTGGGTTAAGTCTTTTTTTTTTCAAAATAAAGAAAAAGTGACCTTTTCATTCAGGGCGGGTTCGTATTACATTTTATACGGAATTGAAAAAGCTTCTGAATAGCGAATGCAACATGAATTTTTTAGAGCATTTGATTGCCGAAACTGGGTTGAAACAAACTTTGGTATATTCATTCAGTGGATATCTTTATAGATTTCCATCATTACACACTTTTTTTTTATTAATCTGAAACAAGTAACATCTCATGCGTGGAGTCATTTCTCTTTCTAGAAATTATTCTGTACACATTATCGTATGGCAACCTATTACATAATTACGTCACCTCGCCAATAATATAATTATAATAACTCCCCACACCGATTTTGGAGACGGTGGCCGGTTTAATTGAAACCAGGCCAGATACGCAGGAGTGATTTTATAGTACCCAAGTGTGTGCGCAGTACACAAGAGCACTCTCTTCCTTTACTCTCATAATCCAGTGGGACAGATAACCGACACGACTGACGAGAGATCAGGCGCAGGACCGACTTTTTACAAGCCCATCCGACGCATGGATCATCTTTTTTTGTCAGACAATCAGGCGATCAGCCTGCATTATCCTAACGAAACTTGGAAACAACATTTTTTGTTGTTCCAATGCGGGAATCGAACCCACGACCTCCGAGTCGAGAGCCAATGCTCTGACCACAAGATCACAGAGGCTGTTATAGATTATAGATTGTCTGGTCAGCTGCGTTAATGATGATGATGTTTTTAGTGTCGCACCCAATGCCGTGCCGAGGAGCGTAAACCTGGTACCTGCCCCACTCCGGACAACTCGCGGTGGATGGCGGCATGCGTGGAGGCCTGCGACCGCGATTCCCAGTGTGACGGCACGCAGCGATGCTGCAAGCAGGGCTGCAGCTCCATCTGCAGCGAACCCGCTGATCTGCTAAACGTACCAGGTAAACTCACTAACATTCATCACCAAGTGTCCAATAACAGTAGGACAACCCGCGGTGGGGGTGGGGGTGCAAAAAAACCTACGAGTTACGACCATGACAAGATGCGAGCGATCTCGATGATCTGCTGAACGTACCAGGTATAGACGGTCAAATACGGCCGCCAAATTTAGTAGACCTGAAGACTTTGATCAACACGCATCCTTTCTGCTGAGGGTTGGATGTCTAATAATCTGACAGGCCTGAAATCGGTATCGTCAATTTCAAGTACTTATTATAATGTGGATGTTTGTAAACACAAAAATGTCAGGCATTTAAAGTGGGTGATGAGAGAACATAGGCCACTGGTAGTAATATAATATATTCTTTACCACTGGGCTCATCTGGAGTTAAACCCATCGTTAGCTTTTTGAAATGAAAGTTATTTAGCGGAGTCTCGAAGAAAATTTCAAGGTAGCGTCACGACACAATTTTGCATATAACCCCATCGATATAACGCCATCTTTTGGAAGCTACTTATATTTCTTACATAACAACTTAACTTTCTAAAGTACGGCTCGATACACAGTTTGCGCTAGGTGTACAAATTGTAGTTCATCTATTATTTTTTAAAGTTATATTCTTTTGCCACGATGGGAGAATTTATAGAAGAAAATATGATGAATGCACTGTACACGTCATGGTTTTTTTTGTATGATAAAATATTGTATTGATATTATGAAAGAGTTATTGATTGAGCTTATCTCAATGTATTGATTGTTGGTTGCATTCCTTTACTTAAAGAGGTCGTAAGTAACTACTAACTCGTATGCTAATTGCTAACTCAGTTATTAAAATGTTCTACAACGAATTTTAGAATATTTTATTTAATGGTTTAGATACATATGAGCTAGCAGTACATGCCAAGTTTCCTCGCAGTATATAAAATACACAGCAAGTTTTACTTAATATGCCAACTCCGTAAACGAACTTTCACCAAATGTAATTAGGATTTTCCCTGGAATCCGTCAGCTTTAGACGGTCAGCGAAACTTCTTGGCACATGACCAATTCAGCTTGATCTAAATTGTCGAGAAAGTTATGCTAGATGAACTGTCTGTTCATCTTCAGCATTTTTGGAACAAAGTGAGTTAGTTAAAATTAAGAAAATAGCAATAAAAATCTTGCGATATACTAACGAACTTAATTTGTCTATAACTGCAAAGCTTTTATCTTAATTACTAGATTTTGCCTGACTTTTCTTCTATAATAAAGTAAAGACAATATCTCCCATCCCAAGAAAAAAGAAATTTAAGGGGAAGGTAAAAACTAATTTAGCAAACATACCCAATTCTACGTGATACGAAGTATATGCCAAGACCCCTCCTTTTCACGTAGTAGGTATAAGTGACAAAACCCAAAATGCCCTCTACTGGTTGACCAATCTTAGTACTTTGAGGATAGTAGTAAGGGTATAATTATTCCCTCATATCCTTTTTCTATTTCTATTAGAATACTAAAGAAGCTCTACTAAATTTAATGAAAACCTATGTACTAGGTCTCCCGTCAACTTTATTTTTATGATAAAACACTGTTACAATACTTAGGTCTCCCAGCAATGCCACATATGGATGAATCCAAGGAGCGCCGCAAGGCAGTTCAGATCAAGTGGTCTGATGGAGTAGGAGACGCGGCGAGAGCGGTTCCAGGCAGAGTGCTCTATCTTCTAGAAGAACAACACCATCTGGGACCGAAGTACGAAGAAGCACGTCTGGGAGAATGGAACCTTGTTTTGAGAACAAATAAGTGAGTTTTTTTAATTTGATACTTCTGTTAGTTCTTGCTGGATTCCTTTATAAGCCCCGATTGAAAAAGAGGGGTGTTATAAGTTTGCCGTGTCCGTCCGTGGCATCATAGCGACCAAACGGATGAACCTATTTTTATGTAGTTTTTTTCTTGTTTGAAAGCTGACATGTTCGAGAGTGTTCATAGCTATAATTCATCATCATCAGCTCACTCACTGCAAAAAAAAAATATTTTGTTTTTATGTAGGTACTTTATGTGGGATTTTGGTTATAAGCGTCATTTTCAGCTTAGTTATTATATGCTTTTAGCTTATCAAGTAAGGGGGAGAACAAAATAATTTATTTTGTTACTCCACTCTAGTGGGGAGGCCACGAAGTGGATCTCCTGATTTCCAAGCTGCTTGTCTAGTATGTATATGATCTAATTCATAATACTATCCACTCTTCAAACCCTAAATATATCAAAATATACATACAATGCTATTTCTTAAGTTAAATTAACTTGTTAACTCGTTATTGATATTTTCTAAAAATGCTAAATATTATAACCTAATCGCTATTTAATGACTTCCTTTGTACAAATTATCATGATAAGAACTCTTATCAGTTAATTTACCAAATCTTCCCATATTATGACGTAGTTAACATCTTTATCTCTAAGATTTACAATGTACTTTGCGGATCGCTCAATTGTGAAAAACGTCATAAGTTTGCGTCATAAGCAAATATATACGTCAAGCATGTCATATTTTAGCTTTATGAGTTAGGTACTAACTTTTGCCCGTGGTTCCACCCCCGTAAATACCCGTGGAAACATTGTACTTTTTCGATATAAAAAGTAGTACCTGAATGTGTTTATCAAGATCTTAAACTACTGCCATACCAAAGGGCATGGTCCAAATTTTATACTAAACTAGATGTTGCACGCGACTTCGTGCGCGCAAAAGGAAATACCGCGGTAATCGTACACTTTTTCGCCATAATCAGTAGCCTACGTCCTTCCCCGTGGTCTAATCTACATTTATACCAAACTAGCTTTTGCCCGCGGCTCCGCCCGCATAAATACGTTATCCCGCGGAAACACCGTACTTTTTCGGGATAAAAAATATCTTATGTCCTTTCCCGGGACCCAAAGTATATCTATACTAAATTTCATAAGAATCGGTTAAGCTGTTGAAGCGTGAAGAGGTAACAGACAGACATACACACTTTCGCATTTATAATATTAGTATAGATTTCATCAAAATCTGTCCAGTAGTTTCGGAGCCTATTCAATGCAAACAAACAAACAAACAAACTTTTCTTCTTTATTATAATATTAGTATAGATAAAATAGCCTAACCTAACCATTACGTTACTGTCGATTCTGGGTGAGTTTCGGACCAAACTCTTTCGTCAAAATCCGTTCAGTACTTATTGCGTGAAAGTGAAAAGAACATCCGTACATACAAACTTTGGGTTTATAATATTAACTAGCGACCCGCCCCGGCTTCGCACGGGTACAATACTGATACTAATACTACAGAATGTCTTTAAACCTCTAACAAAACGGGCGAAATTTAGTCAAAACAAACAGAAACAAATTAATATAGGTACCTACCTACTAAATTCCAATGAAATAAGTAGGTGGGTATACTTTTATCGTATTTAATACCTATACTCTTCAGGACTAACAATACAACAAACACTAAATAAATAGGTATTCAAGAATCAAGTATCTATCCATCTTAGTTACAACGAACACAAAACAAAAAATTTACTCATAGAAGTCATAGATATAAACCCCGCACGCGCACCCCCGCCTTGGTAACGCCCACTTCGCAACGGGCCGTGCCGTGCAGCAGAAATCGTAATATTTTAATTTCGCCATAACTTCAAAACCAAACGTCCAATTTTAATCATTCAAAGACCAAATATTATCTACATAAACTGTACTTAGTGATGAAACAATTTATTTTGATAAGGATTAATAGCATGAGTAAAATAAACGCGTTTAAATGTAGTCCAAAAAAAATTCAAGATTTCTAAATAAAAAAATGGTTGTTGTGCCTCACTCGACATAGATAGGTATAGTGTGTCGCGGACTTTTTTGTAGATATTTATAAGATCTACAATTAATTAGAACATTTTATGGTTCTATCTTTTATAGTTTAGGCAGCGTACGCAAAATAAGTAACTTTTCTGGTTGATTTTTTACACCTTGTGTCCGAAAAACCCAAATATCTTACGGAACCCTATTTTTTCCCAAAATAAAATTTAGCCTATGTTACTCGTGGATAATGTAGCTTTCGAATGGTGAAAGAATTTTTGAAATCGGTCCAGTACTTTTTGAGCCTATTCATTACAAACAAACAAACAAACAAACAAACAAACAAACAAACAAACATACAAACAAAGTTTACCTCTTTATAATATTAGTGTAGATAAGGGTGAGTTATGAGTGTTATGACCCTCTAAACTGAGGTAATTGTCATTAAAACATAAATTATTGCTGCGATTACAGGCTTTGATAACTTTAACACCCATATCATTAGTTGTTACCTCGAGATTTCCTCCACTCGACTCAACCTCAATCCACAAAAGTTGTATCATTAGTTCAACAAAATTCCCTCGACTTGAGGAATTTCCTTACGCGAGTCGAGGAATCAACTGTCAAACTTAAGGTACCTCAGGACGTACCTCGAGGCTCCCTCGAGCGTCTATTTCCGACATTTATATCAATTATTTTTACAAACAGAGTGGAATTATTTGAAGCAATTACGCAATTATAGAGGGATACTTATTTAAAGATAAGCATGGTGGATTTTTTGGATGACCTTTATTTCACGAAAATCCGCCACTGCCTTTACGAAAATCCGTATAATTATACAGCGCATACATATTCATCATTCTGTAAAATTTGGATCGAGTTTTAATGGTTACTATTGGTGTTAACATAAAAAAAATATATTTTACATGATTATTTATGATGTCATACCCTCACTCAACCTTACTGGAGGAGCAAACAACTGAGGTAGAAATTATGTTTAAGAATACCAAACTCGAGGAACTTCTCAAGGATACCTCAGATAAGGTTGAGTCGAGACGGATCTGAGGAAACAACTAATGATACGGGTGTAAGCAATGAAATCGAAAATGAGTTTCGTATTAACGAAACTCTATGTTTCGTTTTTTCTAGTACGTATTTCCTACTATCCTAATAATATTCTAAATGTGAAAATTTGTGAGAATGCATGGATGGATATTTTTTACTCTTTCACATAAAAAGTACTGAATGGATTTCGATGAAATTTTGTATGGTAGTAATTTAGGTTCTGGAATAAAACATGTAGCCTATGTTTTTTATCCCGAAAAAGTACAGTTTACCCGTGGGATATGCGATATTGTATTTACGCGGGCGAAGCTGCGGGAAGTAGCTAGTAGTATCTCATCTCATCTCATTCTCATTTCAGGATTTCGATGCAATTTGGTATGATAGTAGTTCTATTATAAAAACTTATGATGAAACTTTTGGCGATAAAATTTTAAGAAAAAAATGAAGACAGGACAGAGTTCTGAGAGGCCGAAAGTCCGATTGAGGTCTCGGTCTTGGTATTCTCAGCCAAAAATCGAGCCGAGATCTCGGCCTCGGCACTCGGCAAAAATGGTCCGAGTTTCTCGGTCGTAGCCGAGACGCATTTACTTACGAATTACGATCAGTGAATTTGGCGCCCGATTCTGTCACCTCAAATGCAATAAACTATTTGAATAAAATCTAAAATAATAATAAAATGTAAATATAATGAGAAATAAATTGAAAAGAAGTGAAGATTTAACAAATGATTGAGTTCCTATTCCTAAGTAGGGAAGGCAACTTAAAATTACACTGTATAAACTCTTCGAAATTTTACCTTTAAAAAAGCTCTATTTTACATATTTGACCGACTGATTGATGAGGTAATTAACAAAAACAATTTAAGAAAACTAATTTGACAAAATTAATCCATACTCGTATAAGTAAACAGATATCATTTAAACAACTAACATCTCTATTAAATTTGCATTTTGCGGTTTAGTTATAGGATGTTTATTGAAGTCAAAATGATTTTAGTTCAGTGCAGACGGACTACATGCGACCGCGTCTGATCCCTGTAGCGCGCTACAAAAACATTTGTAACAACTTCCATCGTAGGTGAACGCTACTGGCTATCAGTGAGTACTACAATTTTTAACAAAGAAACAATAGGACGCTATAATGCAACCAATTTAAATGTCACTTATTCACTTACTACGATGGCCTATCGACCCAAAGTGGATCTTGGCCTCCGACATAAGTTTACGCCATTTGTCCCGGTCTAGCGCAGTTTCTCGCTGTTCTGTGGCTTGAAGATCGTGGAGGACATACGACGGTACTCCGGCGGTACATTGGTCCAAACTCCAAAATCAATTTGAGATATCAAGACTATTCATTTATAATTTATTGAAAGTAAGTCTAAGTACGAGAATTGGGGATCTGTACTGAGTATAAAATTAGAACTATAGTGTTACTGGAAGTTGACGTCTTGGATCGCCTGGTAGCGACACTAATACCTACAAGCAAGCTGTCGCAAGCTACCAGTCGCGGTCGCAAGTCGCACGTATGCACCGCGCCTTAATATCGAAGGCTGTAGCGGATGATACTGTAGGTCTATTTTTAGACGTAGATCCTTATTTATTCAGATCGGTAATCGAACCCGGATACTCCCATACTATAGCAGGAGTAGGTACTGGCTCTTATCTCCATCTTTACGATTTCGTAGTAATGATAGTAATCATTCATATTTGCTTTTATGTCTTTTAAATGTTTCAACGTGTCGTCGTGGCTCGTGGCTGACTTTTGTAGTCGACTAGAATAACTGGTAGGCCAGGTACTATCGAACAAGTTGCCGCTCGACCAGTGGGCAGGCTAGCAGGAACAATTGATAACTACGTAGTTATTCGTATTCGATCGAAACACACCATCGAAAGACAATCTACCAATTTCCAAAATTCGCACAAAACTTTCCAGGTAACCCCCCTTTTCCCGACCAAATGACTGAAGTAAGTCAGTAATAGTAGGTGGTATTTTCTTGCAAAATCCTAAAATCTCTAAACATTGCCGGATTGAGCAAAAAATATTTAAATGCCTCCAAGCACTTGTGTTTTTTCAATATTTGCTTTCTATACATTTTCCTCGTAACGTGCGTAGTGATACGAGAGTTAAGTTTAGGGTTGTCAACTGCCTTGTTTTTGCACCGAAATTGTGAACTTACGTAGTTTATCCGGATATTTAGTGAAAATAGTCTACTATGCGTTCTATTAGCTAGCTGAGAATAAGCGGACACCGACAAAATAACAATTTAATATTCTAAGAGCTATGTAAAATGGAGAGACGCTTGGCTACGTTGAGTGTAAGAGGAGGAATGGATGGTAAGAATGAAAGTGGACGAAGCGAAAGAAGTATGTAAGGATCGTAGCAAGTGGAAAGAAGTGGCCTCTGCCTACCCCTACGGGAAAGAGGATGTCCTGCCTACCCCTACGGGAAAAAGGCGTGATTATATATGTATGTATGTATGTATGTATTAAAATTTAAAAAGTGTCTTGAACATTTGCTATTCAATGGCTGTGTTCCACAGAAAATAGCGCTAACAAAAAAAAAAACGTTTTCACCCCCCTTAGGCTTAATTTAAAAAAAATATTTCTTAGCGGATACGTACGTCATTACAACTATCTGTATGCTAAATTTCAGCAAAATCCGTTCAGTAGTTCCGGCTGTGCCTTGATAGATGAGTCAGTCAGTCAGGTTATGTTATATTTAGAAGAAGACAAGTCTTCTTTTTTAGCATTAATTTTAAGTTTATATGGCTCTATTGTAATCACTTGTGTAAATATTTTTATTGGTAAGTTATAATATATAATGTTTTGGTTACCACGCCTGGAAGAGTCTCATATACCCCGGACGACGCATCGTCCTCAGTGTGCCGGGTATCCACAAAGGATTTACCCAAGTTAAAAAGAAAGGTTACACGCAAACACATAACAAATTATTATCTATAGAGTGACCAGCATAATATCTCCTCAGAGAACTTTCGCAAAGAGACCACCCGCCGAGACAATCTTAGAAAAAAAAACGAAAATACTTTTGCTTTCTTGTTCACTCTTATGGGTATTCTTCTTTACTTTAAAACGAACGTTTGACAACCCTGAGTAGTCTGAGCTATCGCTTACCGAATAATACTGATGTAATTGATGGTTCCTGGTATCGAAAGCGGCTACACTTTACTATTACGTTGTTGTGGAACAAAAACTGTGGGTAACCCCCTTTTATTATTTAAGGTCATTGTAATAGGGTAAAAATACTTTTATGTTATAGTGAAATGTTATTATGGTTCTATTATGATAACATCACTCAGTTTTAAAAATACATATGTTTGCATTTAAATACGAAGATACTAGGCTGTTTTTACGAAACTATGGATTTCGATCAAATTTGTTATGGTAGTAGTTTAGGCTCTGGATTAAAACATATCCTATTTTTAATACCGAAAAAGTGAAGTATCCCCGTGATGTACTTTATTTACGCGGGCATAGCCGCGGCCAAGAGTTAGTAACTCAAATAAATGTGAAATTGAGTTTGTTCGTTTTCCTTTCACATAAAAACTACTTAACCCATCATATTGAAATTTTACAGTTATAAAATAGACCAAGGAGAAGGACTTGGGCTCCCGAAAAAGTACAGCAAAGTGGCGGGCAAAAGCTAGTCTAAATATATAAAAGGCAAACCTGACTGACTCATTCTATCAACGCACAGTCGAAACAAGTGAACGGATTTCGCTGAAATTTGGCATATAGTTGTAATGACGTAGGCATCCCCTAAGAAATGATTTTTGAAAATTCGCCCCCTAAAGGGGTAAAATAAGGGATGAAAGTTTAAAACCTATTAATTTCACGCGGGCGAGGCCGCGGGCAATTAATGCTAGTTTTATATAAAGTCGATACCTATTTAGCTAAGTTTTAATGTAGAGTTCAGAAACAGTTCTCTTTCACATAAAACCTATCATATTGAAATTTTTCGGATATAAAATAGACATATACTCCCGAAAAAGTACAGTGGGATACTGGCGGAGCCGCGGGCAAAAGCTAGTTTTATAATAGCCTATACTATTTAGCTTAGTTTTAATGTAGAGTCAAAAATCCCAGAGGTAGAGTTTTTACGTTGCGTCAATCATTATTCAACTTACCAGAAAAACTTCTACATTAAGTACAGTCAATAACCGACACAAGTATTGTTGTTTTTTATTGATATCATGTCAATAAATTTCACGCAGTAAGCTGAGCATTCCTCGTAGGATTAAAATTAATGGTGGTACAATGTTGTGATCGCAAAAAGGGACAAAAAATCGTTGAAATGCACTATGACTATTTATTTGTTGTCACAATGATAGGGATTAAGACAAATAAGGTCTACATATATGATAAATTCTTCGTATGATATATACGAAGAATATATTTGTATCAGTTGTTTTAAATAAAGGGTTATATTATAATATCTGATAGTGCGGCCAGCACTATCGCCAAGTATTCAGCGGCCGTAAACTATCTTTTCTCGAAGCATTTCGCGGCTTTTTTGTGCCCCCATATTTTTATTGTAATACAGGCTACAGCTAAAGGTCTGAATTTTTGTGGCGGAGACGTCGTCGTAGTCGTCACTAGTTTCGTAAAAGCAAAGCATAATTCAAAGCATACTTCTAGCAGACTTAGAAATTTCGCATTTGCTGTTAGGCTAGGTTATCAGCTACATAATATGAAGAGAAAATATAGAAAAATTAAAAAATGATTTTAGAATTTTTAATTTTACGAATTCACAGGAACAAAATTAAACCGACTTCCAAAGCAAAAATACACAAACAGTATGAAATAAATCTTATTTTCTAAATATGTACATTCCCCTTTTAAATTCGGCTAAAATATTAACTATCTCTCTACACAATCTTCATTATTATGAAGTCGGTACCAGCTCAAACAATATACTGATAATTCATTATTTTATAGAGCTCAACTTTAAGTTGGCTCATTGCCAAGTCACTATAATATAATAAATTACAAAAATAAAAATTTCCATATATTACGGTAACAACATTTTTATGAGTTACTTATTTAATTGACTATCTTGAATTGGACTTGGTCTCTACATCTCATAACTTTTTGCGAAGGAAAGCTTGGCTTTTTCATTTAAAGTTTTGTGGATTTTATATTTACAAGCAAAATGATAAAAATGTCTATGGACGCTTCACACCACGTCTGACCCGTGTTAAGTATCCTACGTAAAACTTGTGTTACGGAGACCAGACAACGGGAAGTATATTTAATACTTTTAAACTATGTATATGTCACCGTAAAATTGTAAAAACTGTTAGATTGTAATATTACTAGAGATATTGTATTATGTCGATTTATTGTCAAATAAAAATTTCTTCTTACATTTTACAGGTTATTTTTCGTTACATTGTAATATTTACCGTGCCGATTGGTTAAACGGCAAGTGCCCCGCGTCGCCATATTTTTTTTCTTTTTCACAATAATATAACGAATAATAATAACGAAAAATAATGCGTACAATTGTAGAGAAGTTTTTATTTGACAATAAGTCGACATATTACAATATCTCTAGTAATAATACAATCTAACAGTTTTTACAATTTTACGGGACATATTATACATAATAAATTTAATAATTTTACTATATTAAAGTTAAACACATATTTAATACACATCCATGATCTATGAACATTGAATACTTTTTCGAACCTGCGACCTCTGGCTTGAGCACCAACACGCCAACTATATATCTGTATTATCTATGACGCCAACCACTGAGTCACAGACACAGAGACCGTCAAAATACGAAAGACATCTTTTCAGTAGAGAGAAAAAGCAATAGAGTCGCAGCTTCTATTTTTTAAAGTTCCTTTTATTTTATATTTTTTCAAATTAAAGTCGGCGGTATCGGAAAACTTTGTTTTTTTTTTTACTTTTTTCAACTTAGCTACAACTTTTTCTATTACTTCAAAAAACGGTTGAACTTCTTTTAACACAGTGAAATTTGATTTTGTCAAACTCTATCTTTTTTTTTTTTGCTTAGTATTCGGTAAGCTAATTTTACTATAATAGCGCAAACTAGATTAGATTTTTGTTTTTATCGACTTTGCGCCCCAATGGTTCATAAAAATGTTATTGATATTGATATTACAAAGCCATTGTATAATGATTTTGATAAAACCCATTTGTATTTATTACTTTTATGGCTGAAAATTGAACTATTATATTCCATTACTATGATAATATTATTTTGCTATTTTAGAGACATCCAATAATCATTCTAGACATAATGTATCTTGCCAGCTGTTTTATTTATTGAGTTTCTATTATTCAGCTTAATGACTTCTGCGATAGGAAAAACCCCGATTTTTTATCGAAATCAAATCCGTGGGCTCTATTAAGAAAATACCTTCTCAAATTAGGACAAACGAAATAACTAAACTTGTACTTGTAATACACTTTTTGTTTTAGTAAATTATGTTTTGAAACCGGAAACCCTATTTCCGGATATTTTAAGGTGCCCGTTATAACACACATTACAAATATTTTTTGAAATATTTTGATGAAACCGAAATTCAAGCTGAAACTGGAGTTTTGGGCCGAAACTGACAGAAAACGAAATTAAACCTTCGGTCTCTTTATCTACCTTGTTGAACGTTGTCATTGAAATCTTTTGTTTACATTTTGTGCAATACCACACACAGTGATTTTGTTGGCGGTTTTTTTTTGTTTTTTTATTACTATACTTATCACAGATTTTTTATCAGCTCTACTTTCAGAGTTTTAGACCCCTAAAATCAAAATTAAAAGACGAGTATTGACTACTAGGTAATTTATATTTACCCGTGGCTTCGTAAATAAAATATCCCACGAGAACTGTACTTTTTCTCAGTAGATAAAAAGTAGCCTATGTTTTAATCCAGAGCTTAAATTACTACAAAACCAAATTTCATAATAATCGATTATGTAGTTTTTGCATGAAAGAATAACAAACATCCATCTATACATCTGTACATCCACCCTCATAAACTTTCACATATTTTATAATATTAGTAAGATGTAAACCATTATGTAACTAAAGTAATTTAATCAATCATGAAACCCAAATAATCGTTTTAAGGCTATCCTTTCCTTATTCCTGTCCTCGAAATTAGGATAGGTCTCAGTGGCGTGGAGTTCCTATAACTCCACTCCTATCGGCTTCGCTTGCCACTTACCTTTTGATGACCCTCATCCCAATCCCTACAGGTTATTATACCGGCTAGGTCTTCCCTATGAAGGAGAACCAGCCTTGATGCTCAAAAAACCTACCTTCGATAACGTACCAAGTGCGGATCTTAATTTTCACACCAAACCCTAAAACAATATTTCAGGACGAAGGTCTCCCTCCGCAACCTGTTGAAGCCGGGTCGCTGGTACCGCTTCCGAGTGGCAGCGGTGAGCGCGGCCGGTACAAGGGGGTTTTCCGCCCCAAGTGCCGCCTTCACCCCGCGCAAAGGGCCGCGACCTCCCCCCGCGCCTAAGAAGCTGAAGGTGCAACCTATCGGCTCGGACAATGGTAACTGTGTCAAGAAGCTTTTGCTTGATGCTTTATTATATTTTGGACAAGAAAAAAAAACAGTTAATACTAGATAATGCTTCCAAGATACTAGCCTAGTAGTCACAACGGGACGTCACACACTGCAGTCTCGCTGCAGTAGTAATGGGTTTGAAATCAACCATTCGGAATCTAATCTTTAATGTATTCCTTCTCAAATATAAATAGACAAAGTATAAATAGAGATTTTAAGGACTGGAAAAACCAGAGGTGTGACTGTGAGGTAGTACACAACACCAGAGGAGTTACAAGTGCAACTCCTATGATGTTGCAACTTCCATGCGGACGGTAATTTCATAAAAAGAAACCATCCGGGCCGATTTATGGTAAGCGATTATCTTCATCCATGGAATCCCATGCTGATAACTGCCTCTCTGGTTTTGAAGTTCATCTAAGCGTCAGGTGCTCAGGTCACACCGCGACGCGGCGCTGCATTTTTAAGATAGCGATTCAAAATTGAACTTTATTTACTACACAAGAAGATACACGTTTCATTGCAAAATATCGAATTTCGAGCTACAATACATACTGCGTAGCGCAGCGCCGCTCTTGAAATGAAATAGATATTCTTATGTAGTAAGGTCAGGTTGGGAAAGACCGGCATACTTCATTGAAAAATTTACTCAATTTAATAAAACAAATATTTGGTATGTTCTAGACCGGTCTTAAGTATTCCATGTGTTGAAACATATTAACAGTAACAATTTTGTGCTACATAAATTAAAATATAATAGCACATCTTTCAAATACAAACCCTTTTTTAAAATTCGGCGTGCAGACGGTCTTCCCGTGCTATTGGAGGCAAGACCGTCTATTGACATTTAACACGTCACTTGGTATGTTATACGTATTTATACCAACTTATATCTAAAAAGTGTATTTTACCTTCAAATATGCAGTTTAACTGTAGGACAATTAAGTTAAAAGTCATATGAAATTCTTGTTTTTATATTTAAAAGGTAAGACCGGCATATCGTCGCAATAAGGGGTTGTAAACATTTTTCATGAATATTTGCCGGTCTTACCTTATAAATATTAAAACGAGATAAGGGATTTCCTTTCAGATTATAATTTCTCGGCTAGTTACTAGAATTTCTAAAATAAAAATCTAATCTGATATTTTGCTGGTAGGTTAGAATACTAATGATATCAATTGAAATAATTGTGTAAGTAGGCAGTGTATAATAGTGCAAACAAGTATATTATATTTCAAATTGTGTTTATTAATAGGATTTTTGTTGAATATAATATAAATGAATTATGAAAAATAAATCATGTCAACATTATCAGACAAAACAAACTCTTTAGAATTGTTCGGCGCTTGAATTACATGTATTTTCTTACGCTTGAATTACATGTTTTACGTTTATAGTTACTCACCATTCTTATAGGCGAACCTCACTGTAATAAAAGCAAGTGATCAATGAAACATACGTACCTAGTAGGTACCTACCTACATTGGGTGCAAAAAAGTTTGTGATCTCTGTCTGAAGGCAAGACCGGCATATGACGATCTTCCCTTATACCACCCAGACGATCTTCCCAACTAGAAAGTTTTTAGGTTGAAAATATTTTACAGCAAACTGTGACAAAACTAAGAACATTTTGAATAATCTAATACGAAAATATGTTAAAGTTACAATTGAAATACTTACCCAACCACTTTGTTTTATAAAACTCTTTCGATAAATCACTTTTTTCTTTTTTTTCGTCAACATCTGTTATTTTTAATGGACCTTCAAAACCCAAATAAAACTGGCGGCAAATTTTCTCCCATCATAGTGTTGCCAGCGACATCTATGATTAAAAATTTTAACCTAAGTATGATACTGTCTTACCGACTGTCAATTCAAGCTGCATAGCTATTCATAATTAAAAGTTATTGCGTGCAGACGGTCTTGCCTTGTAGACGGTCTTCCCCAACCTGACCTTAAATAAAATTATAAATAGGCAATCGGACAATTTTTTTTTATTGCATAAATGAATAGTACTCTTAAATATGAGTAACTTCTCAGAAGAAACCGTATATCAAAAGTCAATATTTTCAAAGGTACAGCGATTTGTATAAAAAATTTCGCGAGCCTCCTAAAAACGCACCACTTGTAGGTTATAGTATATGAAGTAGTATATGAAGTATATGGACGCCGGAATATATTTGTAAATATCTCTGATATTTGTGCGTTTAAGTTCATACTTACCATAATGAATGTTTTTGTATATGATGTGAGTAAACTAATAATGTAGGTTTTGTTTGCCAATTTCGCAAAAAAAAAATTTTTTGGTACTTTTTAAATGCATTTTATTAGTAAACTACACATAAAATAATATATTTTTTTACATTTACCAAGTAGTAATGCCTCAATATTTCTGAATATATTAATGAAACCAAATATTTCAGATGTAGTCCGATCCCCTATTGAATCGCTATCTTAATAAATAGAGCGCCGTGTCACCTCAGTGTGAACTCCCCCTAAGAATGTATTACATTCAAATTACTAAAGCTCTTTGCCTTTAGGCACAGTGACTATCAAACTGGAATGGAAGGAACCGAAATCAGATCTCCCCGTGATGAGGTACAAGGTGTTCTGGAGCAGGCGAGTGAGGGGGCTGGGAGGGGAACTAGACTCTGTGCTCGTTAACCATCAAACTGTTCCTAAGGTAAATAATCACGATGTTTGTTATCTATACTTATTGTTATAAAGAGGAAAGATTTGTTTGTTTGCATTTAATAGGCTCCGAAACTAATGGACCTATTTCGATGAATTTTGGCACAGATATAGATTAGAACACGGGCAAGGACATAGACATTTTATACATAGGACATAGTTATTAAAATAGCGACAGCAAACGTTAAAATGTCGTAATAAACAAAAATTGATTTTATTTTGTTGATTGCATACGTATTTGCTATTTATATTTCAAAAGCTATTGCCCGTGGCTAAAGAATATATTACTAACATACCGCGGCTCCGCTCACGTAAATACAGTATGCTGTATGCCTCAGGAACGCTGTACTTTTACGGAATAAAATGTAGCCTATATTTTAATTTTTAATCCAGAGCCTAAACTGCTATCATACCAAATTTCATCAGAATCCGTTCAGTATTTTTTGCATGCAAGAGGAACATCCATCCATCCGTCCTCACAAACTTTCATGTTCATAATAGTAGTAGATATTAAGGACCTTTTCCACAATCGCCTAATAAGTGACAAATAGCTTATTCGGTAGTTTTGTCTCTGTCGCTCAGTATAAAGTAAGTAGCGACAAAACTTCTGGATAAGCTTTTGGTGACTTATTAGGTGATTTGTGAAACAGGCCCTTACAAAAATTCCAATCTCCCAATTCGATATTGTAGCTTCAAGGATAATAATACTTATATCAGCTATATTCATAATATTAAATGCTTAAATATTAACATTATTGTAACAACTTATCTGAATTCAGGAACACACTTACGTGGAAATAAAGGATCTGCAGCCCAACTCGATGTATTTCCTACAAGTGCAATCTATCAGCCACTTCGGTACGGGCAAACTCAGGAGCGATAAGGCGGCCATCTTCTACAACACGACTAGCGCAGACGGTAGGATATTCTTTTTAATATGTCCGAATTTTGAATTGATGTCCTTGATATTAATGTCCTTCGTGAGTATCCATTATTCGATCTAGGGAAAAAATAATTTTATTTAAGGTATTAAAATAACACAAGAAACATAAATGATTCTAGGGAATGATTTAAATACCTAGCAATATTTTAGGTTAATACATATATTTTATTATTGCAAATATTAGCTCTTAATATTAATTATTAGGGGTCTTCTCATTATTTTTAACTATTAACGTCATTTGCGATAGCTCTCAATGTACATTGCGGGAATAATTCAAACTATCTAGATTTTTCCAGATAAAAATACGTATAGAAGTACGAAATCCTGGTTATTATGGTGACTGATTACATATAATCATAACAATTATAATCATAATTACTAAACAATGAAATGCATGAAAGTAGGAAATTGCGTGTGATCGCTTATGAACACTGCCCACCCGTGTTACATAATTGTTTGTGGTAACGCTAACGGAACAATTCATTAATACTAATCTACATAGGAATAACATGCAAACTTTTTACTGAAAAGAAGGGTATCTATCCTTTGGAGTTTCGACAGTTACATAAAATAGAATTGGTCATAGGAAACCGTTTGAATTAGGACATAACTAATAACGGCCCGTTTCAATAACGCTACTACCTATCTATCAATAGATAACTAATTGTTAAAAAAAGTCGTCATAGAATCATTTGCCAGTTTATTGCGATACAAATTTGACGTTTTTAACAAAAGGTTATTGAAACTGGCCGAGTGAAATCGGTGGTTTTGGATCGATAGCACTAGACCGTGATATTTAATCCCGACAACTAGATACCTAAACCTATAAACAAAATTAAAAATCTAGGTAACCCCCGAATTGTTTAGCAGTGAGCAAGCTGAAGATAATGAATTATAGCTAAGAAAATTCTCGATCATGTCAACTCTAAAACAAAAAATCTTTTGTCGGCGCGGTGGTTAGTAAAATGTCAAAACCCTTCTGCTAATATTACTGATGGTAGTATCTAGTGAAGAAGATGAGGATAATTCTGTAATTCGAGCTACGATGCGTCCGTTGCATCGTAGCAAAATCAAATCGAATCAGACATACACACACACATGCCTCAGTTTTCGTCAGCGGATAAAAAAAATAGTCAAATCCCTTCTGCTAATATAACTGATGGTAGTCCGTAGTGAAGAAGGTGAGGATCATTATTCATTATGTTATTCAAGCAACCTACGACTCTACGATGCGTCCGTTGCATCGTGGCAGAAATCAGAATCGAATCGAATCACACATACACACAGACACGTCTCACACGCCTGAGTTTTCGTCAGCGGTTACTAAAATAGTCAAAGCCCTTCTGCTAATAATAATGATGGTGGTGGTGAAGAAGAAGATGATGATGATCATTTTAAAATACTATCGTTCCTATCACTTACAAATTTATCGTCCACAATTCACAATACTCTTTTTTAAACTTCTGTTCCAGATTCGATAGTTTACTCCGAACAACCCCCCGAACCAATACAACGACGAAAAGGCGACGGAAAAATAAGGGGGTTGAAATTTGAGAAAATAGTTTGGATCGACAACAAGTTGAAGGCGAAAATATCATGGCACCCAGTCACAAGGGACTACGGGCAAAGAAAAAGGTACATGACTAATTAAATACTAGCTTTTGCGCGCGGCTCCGCCCGCGTAAATACATTATCCCACGGGAACACTACTTTTTCGAGATAAAAAATATCCTATGTCCTTTCCCGGGACCCAAAGTATGCCTATACTAAATTTCATAAAAATCGGTTCGGCGGTTAAAGCGTGACAGACAGTGTGTAACAAATAGACAGACAGACACACTTTCGCATTTATAATATTAGGTATAGATTTTTTAATGATTCTGCAACTTGGCAATCTGTGTCAACACAATAAGTCATTCAGATGAGGTATCTTGACCTTTCTTTGTCAGCAGAAGGAATTCCTATGAATCGCTTTCATCTGGTAGTATGACCAGCCCCGGATCTATGGGGGGGCAACTGGGGGTACTTGCCCCGGGCGGCAGTTTTATGCGGGCGCCAAATCGGCCAAATCCATGAGACAAAAATTCGAAATATCGTACAAATATTAAAAACTAGCTGATGCCCGCAACTTCGTTTGCGCAGAAGTAATGTAGGCGGAACCCAATTTTTTTAAACGGAACCCTAAAATAAAAGTAGCCCTATGTTAGACCTTATAACATCAGCTATCTGCTAGTGAAAGTCCCGTGAAAATCGGTCCAGTCGTTTCAGAGATTAGCCGGAACAAACAGACAGACAGACCGACAGACAGACGGACAGACAAAAAATTAAAAAAATTGTATTTTATTGTAAGTACCGAATATACTTTCAGATGCATTAAGTGAAAAGCTGTTAGTTTGAAGTTAGTTAGTTAGTTAGTTAGTTATAAACAGACACTTCAATTTTATTTATTTGTATAGATATAGATATCTTTAAAATACATATAGGTATATAATATATTTTATTATAATAAACACATAAGTGTATAATAAAAAGTATTAAATATATTTTGTTGTCTGGTACCCGTATAACAAGTTCTTTAAGAACTCCACGGGACCAGACTGACGTAGTGTGACTGTGTGAAGCGTTTAGAGATATAATATTATTATTATTATAAACTAGCCTTTACCTAGGGCTCCGCTCGCGTTAATACCTCATCTCACGGGAATACTGTACTCTGACGGGCATAAAAAAAATAGGCCTTTTCATCCATATTGGACGATTTATACAGTATTCTCCGAGCGAAGTAACCACTCTTGAAATACTGCAGTGCCTGGGTCAGTCGGTTTTTAAATATCGTATGATTGCCCAAGCACATACGGCATTCTCACAACATAGTCAGCCTAGTCCAGAGGAATGAATTAGTCAATACGTCTGGGGCCAACTATGTGCGGATTTCCTCGCGATGTTTTCCTTCACCGTTAAAGCGTCCGTATAATGTACGTATGAGATCTGAAAAGTCTCATTGGTACACGCCACAACCTGGGATTCGAACCTGCACCGTCTCGAGTGCGAATCAAACGGTCTACCCACTAGGCCACGGAGCTCTATAGTATATTATCCCGATCTCAAACTACCATACTTTTTTTATTAAATGAACCACGAAACGAGCAGACGGATCGCCTGATGGTAAGCGATTACCGCCGCCCATGGACACTCGCAACACAAGAGGAGTACTTGTAACTCCTCTGGTATTGCGACTCGCGTTCCGGGTCCTTAAAATCCGGCTCTGGATTAAAACATTTTAATATCCCGAAAAAGTACAGTGTTTTCATGAGATTCCTACTGTATTTTTGCGGATGGTGCCTCGGGAAATAGCTAGTTAATCATAAGCTTCTATACCCGAAATAGTACAAGAGGAATCCATGATGATTAGGAACCTACTCGTACTAAAACAATTTTATTAAAACAAGCCCAGCTTCGCACGGGTGCAATATAATATACTTAAGTACCTACTTACGTATTTTACAATTGTCAAATAAACATAATATAAAATTCCCCTCGAATCACTCTATCTATTGCTAAAATCTGCAATAAAATCCGATCAGAATTTTAAAAGATCTAAATTCTAAGCAAACAGGAAAGGAAGCGATTATCTATGCTGATAATGATAAATCTGAAACATACTTGATTACATTGCAATTTTTCGCGCCACTACATTGCTTTTTTAAAAAATCAGGCACAATAAGCATCAAACTTTTAAGTGCAACTATCAGCGAAACGTATCCAGATTTAAGACAGACGTATACGTATGTAACCCGTTTTTAGAACCTTCTAGACCCGTCTTTTTCTGGCCATAGAGATTCCGGATCCAAAAAATTTTAGTCCGACCCTTAGGCTGGGACAGTACCTACTACCTAATATTATGATCCGAAATCCTTGAGGCCGGCAAAAATTCAGAGCACTGATAAAAGAACTCTGCGCCAATACAATAGAGCTGAGAATCGAAGTGTCGAGTTGTCATTTTATTGGACATTAACATTCAACTCGGCACTTGTGTGTTCGATTTTCAGCTGTATATATTTTGTATTAGCGCAGAGTTCTATTTTCAGTGCTCTGAATTTTCCTAGGTCCACCGGATTTCGGACCGTATAAAGTTATTAGAATGGACTATAGTGTATAAATACACTATAGTCCCATCTATCTACACACGGCCATTCATCCTTACAAACACACAACTTAAGTACCTACCTGTAGGATAGTAATCCTTTATATTGCCAAGATTTTATTAATTATAATTTTCACGTGAATTGATAGTTAGGTATTGATTTATTTATTATTCGATTTATAATAATTACCTATTATACCGATTACTATATTAATTGAAAACCACCCAAAGTGTTAAAATATATCCCTACCATTTCCCAGTTTTTCTTTTACCTACTTTTATTTATAAATAGTGAGGAGCACCAGCTACAAAATCTTTAATTCTATGACTTTTTTATTCGATTATAAATCGATTAACTAATAGGCTACTGACCTTGTTTTTATTTAAGTCCTAGCTCCTAAACACTTCATAATTGTTGCATTACACGAAAAAAAAACATAATTGTGAAATCCAGAAACCTACAAAAATATTTTAATAACCGCCGAAAACACCATTTCTCATGTTGGTTGATAGATTATCCGTGCTATATCGTCATACTATAGGTGTACCAGAATCTCATGGCAAATAGGGAAAAAAAAAATTGTAGTGTGCAATACTGGGGAAATTGGATTAAACGATCTTGATACTGGTTAATATTTAATTATGTCTAGTATTATTGAACATGAATTATAATAAGACTGTATGAAGAATGTTCGGTGTATAATATAGAAAACTAGCTTTTGCCCGCGGCTTCGCCCGCGTGGAATAGTGTTCTTGGAGAAAAAACTACTTCGGCGAATAATTCTCTACCTACTTACAGCAAAATACTACTGATACAATATTGAACATGTTTTTAGGTTTGCCCAATGCAAATTGTTAAAAATGGGACCCTATCACCTCGACATGCGCGACCACTTGATAATATACTTACATAATAAGTATTTTATTTGTCGCACTTGAATATAAATTTTACCATAATCTTATAATATCTTAAAGACTATTAAATACTTAAAGACTATTATTTTAAAAACTCGCATCAAAATCCGTTGCGTAGTTTTAAAGATTTAAGCTTACATAGGGACAGACAAAAAAGGGACTTTGTTTTATACTATGTAATATAATGATATTTCATGAAAAATAAATCAATCGTGAATTACTTTATATACTTATTTATTACGAATAACATACAATTAAATTGGCAACAGTTTATTTAATGTTGGAATTTCCTTCCGAACTGTATAGAACTCGTTTACTTTATTCCTAATCAACTATAAATCGAAACTGTCTTATGTTGATTTTCTTTTTTCCTCCTCTCCTCCTTTTACCAGGCATGGAAAACAAACCATCATTCGATGTGCCATCAGCTACGATTCACCTTATAGTAGTACTGGAAACACATTTAAAGAAGTCACAATAATTACCTAAGAAAATATAAAAAAACTAAAAGTATCAAAACAACTCACTCTAACTTACCGGTCAACTCTACCACGAACTTTAAATTATAAGATTGAGTTCGATTTACACCTTCTTCTTTCTGTATTTTACTATAGACATAGAAAACAATATTTCTCGCTTGAGATCGAATTGCCTTTTTGGATATTTTCACAAAAACAACAAATTCCAAGAACATAATCACAAAATTTTAGCAGTGGTTGACAGATCACGTACTTTGATTTGACGGGTCATACTTGACATTGCCATATGAAAATCACATTTTTTATTTTTTTTAAAATGCCATCAGATTCTGGTAGACCTATAGTACCATTTGTAATATATAAGAAAATGGCGGCGTTACGTTCCGTTTGACATATATGTAAATATAAAGTATAGGAATTTTATGACAAACAGAAAAGAATACAGGAAAACCATTTTGAGCTAATTCATTACAGCATGAAATTATAGGAAACAAAATTCATAAATAATGACTTTTTATGATGTCATGAACTATTAATTTACAGAAACACGTTCCGTTTCACTACTACATATGTGTTTAGTATGTTTGTGTCCTTTCCGGAAGTCACTTCGAAGTGTTTTCATCAGTAGAAATTAAAAAACAAAAATACATATTTTTAAATCAACTTAATTTATCAATCTTTTTAATTTAAGATATCGCTTGAATATGTTTTCCTAAGCCAAGTACTAAAGGAAAATATACTCCGTCAATGTATGAAATTAAATATGAGTCAAATAGCCTATTGGTTTGGTTATTATAAAGAAACATTTTATTGGCTATCTCTCCAGCCTGCAAATTCAATGCTTAAGGACGACATATTTAGCGTTAATAGTGTCAGTCGTTTTTAATTTTTCCTAACTAATCCACTTGAATATGATAGTTGATACCATTGACAGGTTGCTGGATTTGCAAGCTGGATGGTCAGGATGCCTGTTAATAAATGACTTATAACTAAATAAAATTGTAAATCATATTCACAAAATTTTTGTTTTAGTGGCAAAAAATATTAATTTTAATTTTTTTTTTACAGATATTACATCCACTGGAAAGCAATAGCATGTGAACATCCGTTTAAAGAAAATAAGGAACTGTCTGCTATTACCGAGGTAGACTTTATATTTCTATATTATTATAAATATAATTTAATTAATTTTTAAAGCGTGTTAAATATTATGAATAACTATATTATTTTTTGTATTCATAGTATTTAATTTTGGTAATTATTTTTAAAAATAAATTATGAGAAGTATTTTAATCAATTTGACATGAAATTTAATTAATCCGATATTTATTATTTTCAGCAATCCTCATTTGATATTTATGAACTTGATTACAACTGCCAATACAAGATAAATGTTAATAAAGCATTAAATCCGAAAACTCCAGAGTCGGAGATGATTATCCCTGTTCCTAGTTGTGACTACTTCAAGAGAAAAATTAATAGCACGGCAATAAACTGCAAAACTTGATAAAAGTTTGTGTATTTATTTAAATAGGCTAATAGTTTTAATTTTGTAATAACCAAAATTACATCATTTGATATAGTGATACAATACTTAGGGTAAATATTTAAAATCTGTGAATTTTAATAATGTATCCCACCACTTAGATACCCACCACATACCGTATTAAATGTAAACTAATATTACAAGTGTCATTGCACAATTAATTATTTTCCATTTTTTATGATTATTTGCCTATCGCCAATGTGATGCTTAATGTACGAGTATAAAATTATTGTGAATCGTATTTTTTACTCTCTAGAATGTAGTATAAGAAACATAGAGAAAGTTATTTTTGGAATATCAACAGAGGTTTTTGTAAGTAATTAGTATTATGAAAAAAAAAATTATAAAAATGTAAGTAAACGAGAATATCAACGAAATTTTTGAGCTTTGTTACGTCTATATTATGCATAAAAAGTAAATTCTTAAAATATTATGCTCATAGTAAGGTTAATATGTCAACATTAACCTAATTTTATCTCTAACGTATTTTATTTTATATTTTATCACTAATAATTAAAGGAATTCAATAAAAAAACGTTAAAATATACGTGTATTGTATTTTATTGCTTAAATCCTTCTTAATTTACATTTTAGAGCATAAACTACTACCATACCAAATTTCATCGAAATCCATTTAGGAGTTTTTGGGTGAAAGAGTAACAAACGTTCCTCCATCCATCCATCCATCCGTATATATATCCATCCATCCTCACAAACTTTCACATTTATAATATTAGTAGGATAGTAGGATTATGAGTACAAACTAGGTACTAAAATTTAATTGTTCGTTTGCTTAGTAAGGACTTTTTACAAGATGTGTTCATAGACTAGTATGTTTTATAGAGTGTATGTTGAGATAAAAACTGTTTCCACATAAATGGCCCAACTTTTGTCAAATGCCATTTTGATACTAGTATATATCTGTTTAATCTATGATTTGAGGTATGGTAAAATCAAGATGGCGTAACTTTTTCTTGTATGAAAATTTATTCTGTCAAATATTAAGTTTTGAAATCTTTGGATGCAAGTATGCAACACGATACATACTTACCACACATAACTTATGGTTTCTAAAAAAATTAACCTCGAACAAACCAATATGAAGTATCAATTAAGAAACTTGATAAAAATGTTATTTAACGTAAATATTTAAATAAAATTAAAATAGAACACTGCGCTAGTGTTGAAAATTGTCGAGTGTCGAGCTGTCATATATGACATTGACATTTGACTCGGTTCTTTGTGTTTGGTTTCAGCTCTATTAAATTAGTGCAGAATTCCATGTTCCGTGCTCTCCAATTTCTATTTTGAAATATTTTAACAAAAACAACAACAATAAAAATTAACCTATTAATATAGGTATAGGATTATTTTTTCACCAGTACAATAAATCAACATATGTAATAGTTGTAAAAAACAAAAAATACTAGCGATTTTTGTTACTACCCCTTTGGAACAAAAAAACAAAATTTTCAATCCCCAAACTTATCCGCTAAACTAATAAAAATGTGGATGCATTACGCATCTATCGATGCTTTGTTACCAACTCGTGCGCCGCCCGGCCCATCGCTTACCCCACCCCGCCGCCCCCTACCTCATACCGCACCCGTTTACGCCTTGTAGTTAGTGCGCCCATGCGATTGGTTATAGGATAAATTAATTGAAAAGAAAAAAAAAATTGTAAAATGTACTCTATTATCGATACCAATGACGTGGTAAAATTTATTGTACCGATGAAAAAGTATTCCTGTATAATTATAGTAAGTTAATTTATTTTGTTTATTTATGTCTATGACAAAATATTTTACTTTATAAAATTAACATAATTATGTAAATAAATTCTGTCAAATCCTTGTAAACGTAAAGACTTTAACTCAATAAGTAATAACAAGCTGGGTCAAAAATTAGGAAATTGATTATTCCTGACCTTTTTAACTGATTTTGACATATTTTTTCATTGCGTGTGGATTATGTACCAAGTGTGAAAATAGCCATGACTCACGATTGATCAAAGTAGCGCTAAAAGAACAAGAATATGAAAGAAAACTACGAAAATTTAGTTTTTAAAATCGTAATAATATCCGTAACTGGGTATTAGCTTGGGATGCCTTTTTTAGCGTAATTTCATTTGTCATTATTTCATTTGGCATAACTCATATGGCATAATTTTATTACGCATAATAATACTTTGGCATAATGGTTTCTTTGCATACTACATCATTAGGCATAAATATCATCTAGACTAATATTTTTTGTCCTTATTTAATAAGGCTTAACTCGTTAGGCTTATTTTTTTTTGTCATAATATATTTCATTTCATTCTGACACAAGGCACAAATATGCATAAAATGGAAGGACATAATGAAAACACGGATAATGTAATTAATTAAACACATATATTTTATGAAATATAAAAAAAAGAATTACACTTATTATACCTTTTTTTTTTGTTTCCGGAGGGGAAAATGCATTACGCATACCACCCAGGCGCAGGGGGCACCCGAGTGGTGATGTGGGACTCCCGTATAGGCTAATAAGACCCACGGTATACCCACTAAAAACCACCCTCCACCTTCCTCCTCGCCGCCCTGTGACGGGGCCACGGGAACGATAAACACATCCACGACCCCGCCGGCGGCAGCCGATCACAAGCGGCTCCATTCAAGGCCCGAAGGCCCCAGGCGCACCAGATGGTAAGGTGCGCCTCCCTCCTCGGCCTCCACCAGTACTGTAGCAGACTCCCCCCGAGTCTGCTACTAGGAGGCCACGGATACCAGCCTCCACAACCGGTACCCGGTGGCAGATCTGAGCTATGGTTCTGCCACCGACCACACATCGGCCGCAAAGGATAGGGCAAGCGGCGCACCGTAATACCAACTTGCCTCTTCCTCTGCGGCCCCACCAGTGCCGTTAACATACGGTACGGCCCCGCCAGCTCGCAGGGAGGTAGGGAGAGTGGCACAACACCACCACGCCTCTCCCCCTGCGATCCCTCCACGGCCGCAGAAGATAGGGAGTACGGCGCACCGTAATACCGGCACTCCTCTCCTTCTGCGGTCCCACCTCCAAGCGCGTCCGCAGCGGACTCCTCCAGCCCGCTGGGAGCGCCCACCTCGGGCCAGCCGTTGGCAAACAAGCCGGCACTGGTTGCCTCTTTGCTTCACCGTGAGTGTCCAGTCCACGGTTACTAAGCCCCACCGCCACGACAAGGCGTGCAACCATCGGGGGGACACTTATTATACCTTTTTTTTTTTTTTTTTTGTTTCTGGGGGGGAAAATGCATTACGCATACCACCCAGGCCCAGGGGGCACCCGAGTGGTGATGTGGGACTCCCGTATAGGCTAATGAGACCCACGGTATACCCACTAAAAACCACCCCCCACCTTCCTCCTCGCCGCCCTGTGACGGGGCCACGGGAACGATAAACACATCCGCGACCCCGCCGGCGGCAGCCGCCCACAAGCAGCTCCATCCTAGGCCTGAAAGCCCCAGGCGCACCAGATGGTAAGGTGCGCCTGCCTCCTCGGCCTCCACCAGGACTGTAGCAGACTCCCCCTGAGTCTGCTACTAGGAGGCCACGGATACCAGCCTCCACAACCGGTACCCGGTGGCAGATCTGGTATATGGTTCTGCCACCGACCACACCTCGGCCGCAAAGGATAGGGCAAGCGGCGCACCGTAATACCAACTTGCCTCTTCCTCTGCGGCCCCACCAATGCCGTTAACCATACGGAACGGCCCCGCCAGCTCGCAGGGGGGGTAGGGAGAGTGGCACAACACCACCACGCCTCTCCCCCTGCGATCCCTCCACGGCCGCAGAAGATAGGGAGTACGGCGCACCGTAATACCGGCACTCCTCTTCTTCTGCGGTCCCACCTCCTAGCGCGTCCGCAGCGGACTCCTCCAGCCCGCTGGGAGCGCCCTCCTCGGGCCAGCCGGCGGCAAACAAGCCGGCCCTGGTTGCCTCTTCGCTTCACCGTGGGTGTCCAATCCACGGTTACTAAGCCCCACCGCCACGACAAGGCGTGCAACCATCGGGGGGACACTTATTATACCTAGTGTAACATGTGCTAGCCTTATGCCACTAACATGTTAAAATAATTAATACGAAAGGTTATTTAATGCAAAAACAAAACTTACTTTATCACTAAGTGCGTTGGGCTCGTGTTTATGGCTCAGCATGTTCTTAGATCTTACTCTCGTAATCAGTCGAGAATTACAATTATAAATTTATTTTGTCTTAACTCGCTCACCCAGTAGAATTTATCATTACTTTGTCTATTTTTCTCGTAAATGAATCTGTTTTTATTTAGCTTTATTCCTCTTTTTTTAGTAATAAAAGTTTTCAATGTACTATCCATTTGTAAGACAAATGTCACTTGTTTACAAGATTAACTAATTAAATACAACTTAGCGAAACATGATCACACTCAGTGAAAATATGCTTAGTGAAATATTGGTAGGAAAATAAAAAATAATCCACGTCATTATACCAAATATGTAAAGCGTAGGCGCATATTTAATATTTCAGTACAACAGTAAAATTGTTTATTATTATTTATTATTAACATTTTGATTTTGTGGCGTATAAATATTAATATAATAATAATATTAGTAATATCATTATCCGTAAATATGTTTAATATGCTTTTTAATAGTATGCATAAAAATATTATGCGTAAAAAATTATGCTAAAAAAGTTATGCAAAATTGAATATTATGCGAAACTACTATTAGGTCAAGTGAATTAATTATGCCAAATAAAATTATGAATTTATGACATAGATATAACGTTTGATTTGCACTCGAGAGAGTGCAGGTTCGAATCCCCGGTTGTGGCGTGTACTAATGAGACTTTTTTAGATCTCAAGTACATTTAAATATGGACGTTCTAACGGTGAAGGAAAACATCGTGAGGAAACCCGCACATGGTTGGCCCCAAACATATTGACAGTCATTCCTCTAGACTAGGCCGACTATGTTGTTAGAATGCCGTATGTGCTTGGGCAACCATACGACATTTAAAAAAACTGTCCCAGGCACTACAGTATTTTAAGATTACTTCGCTCGGAGAATACTGTATAAATCGTCCAATAAGGATGAAAAGGCCTAAGTTTTTATTAGCTTTGTAGTCTTTTAAAAAACTTCCCCATTGGACAGGTTTTGAATAATTTTAATAATATTATGTTTTATATCTCGTAAAATTATTTATATATATAACCTTACAATTGTCGATTTAAAAAAGATTTTTATATTACGTGGAAGTTTAATTTTCAATAAATCTATTTTGAGACCATTCACTCATTAATTTTTATTTAATAATAATATGAATATTATTATTATATTTATTCGATGTTAATATCGGACGCACCGTTTTTACTTTATGTCGGCTTCGTTCCCTCATCCTTGTGACTCTTTTGTGACTTGATAATAATAATCGATTTGGAACTGACTTTTAAACTCGATTCCTCTCGTTACCGAATGACCGTCTGCTCGCAGCACTAGTAAGCAGTAAATGTCAAAAGCGAAATTGCAATTTGCGAATACGAAAATACTAAAAATAAGAAATAATTTAAATTTTCAATTTGGATTGTAATATTTTATGAATCTGCTTTTAATTTATATATTTTAATATACAACGCGTAAACCCATAAGTATTTATATTAGTGTTTAAGTGATTTATTAGATGTATAAAAATGAGCGAATTTTCGAAAATTTTCACGTCTTATTAATATGCACAGTTTGACTATTTTAACAATTTATTGCATTCTTTGAGTAGTAAGTGCACCCTTTAATATAAAATAATATCTTCAAGTGAACGTTTTATACACAGTGTTTTAAAAAAATAAGATTTTCGCTTCTGGGCGTAACCAAGTGAATTTTGTGCCGTAGATATTATTAAATACTATGTTATTTCGTGTGATTTCCTAAAAAAACTCGTGCTTGTTTTAAACCTGAAAAATGGCTGAGGACGAAGTATTGTTCGATGATGTGTATGAACTGTGTGAGATCATTGGCAAGTAAGTAACAAATATCATTCAAATATTACTGTTTAGTGCTATTATATAATGTACATATACATTATAATACATAATTTTATAAAAATGAAACTTAACATGGATGATGTATTCCTTTACAAATTAAAAAGACATCAAACTATGTAACCATATAAAATAATTTTAGATAATTTTTTACTAATGTTTTTTGAATAAATATGTAAAATTACTAGGAATTACTAGGAACTAATTCTTCAAATCCAAATACTTGTAAAGTTTCTTATGTTTTTATGCTCTTGAATTCAGTAATCCCTGTGGGGCAAACAGTATTTGGCTTATCAAATAAATAATATTTAAATCTGCAATGACATAAGCAATCGTAACAGTCTCAAAGACTTCAGTAATCCCTGTTCTCAACAGAAACCTGCATTGATTTGTTATGTGAGTGATTCTACAATAAGTGACAGGGGGTGGGGTCTTCAGTTTAAAATACCTTTTTACTCTATATAGGTACCTAGTTATTGTTTATTTTTTTTGCAATTCAATATAACATCTAACAGACCTATAAAAGTCCCATCACAGTTTAACGCCTAATTCCAATTAAATTTTCTAAAATTGCTCTTTGAAGGCCTAGATTTTCATTCCCCTGGCCTGTCCCCTTGCCGTTTTTAGTCAAACTTGCGACAATTAACACCTTTGTAACAATAGAGAAGATGCATACTTTTTTATTGGCTTTTCGAAAAGTACATAATGAGCCAGGAAATATTTTCATTGCAATGACGTATCTATGATCAATTGTTGACGAAATACAGGGCTAAACTTTAGTATAATATCCCACATTTGCCCTATTAGTTGCTTAATGGTAATTTTACGGCTGAAAGGTCTTCTAATTACGAATTAATTCCGCAACTTCTCAAAAAGATAAGATCCGTAGTTTTCGAGATAAAAAATATTTAAAATTCGATAAATTCTATAGAAATTCGGCCATGTTGACGTTTCTTTGATGTTCCTTTTTTCATTGCCTGTACATTTATATATTACTAGCCTTTGCCCGCGGCTCCGCCCGCGTAAATATATTATTCCGCGGGAACACTACTTTTTCGGGATAAAAAAAATCCTATGTCCTTTCCCGGGACCCAAAGTATGTCTATACCAAATTTCACAAAAATCGGTTCAGCGGTTAAAGCGTGAAGAGGTAACAGACAAACAGACAGACACACTTTCGCATTTAAAATATTATTAAGTATAGAAGTATAATATATTAGTATATTAATAGTAGTATATTAGTATCGAAGTATAGATTTGGAATAAAAAGTAGACTACGCGTTTGTCCAAAGAATTAACCACTACCATACAAACTTTCATTCAAATCGGTTCAACCTTTTAGCAGTGAAAGACAGTCAAATATACACAGAATAATAATAATAAATAATAACCTTTATTTCAGGCTGCATAGGCCCATACTATAAAAGGATAATACATTATCCCTCAGAAACACCGTACTTTTTCGGCATACCAAGTAATAGGATACTTTTTATACCGAAAAATTACGGTGTCCTTTCCCAGGACTCAAAGTATGTCTATACCAAATTTCATCAAAATCAGTTCAGCGGTTAAAACGTGAAGAGGTAACAGACAGATAGACAGACACACTTTCGCATTTATAATATTAGTATAGGTATTGTAAAAACTTTTGCGGTTTGCTGCAGAGTAGGTATCTACAGACCACAGAATACAAAACATGTAGAATGAGCGTTCGATCACATTTGTATGCAGCGCACTGTGTCCAAAACCATGGCGAAATACCGCCCCGCCCGCACTTTTTAATTTTTACTCTTTACACTTACAAAACAAATCGCGTTGTTATATTACGACAATTAGCTATTCAATAAAAATTAATTGAATAAAAGTTGGGTAAAATATTCCGTTATTCTGTGGCAACATATTATGTGTGGATAACCATTCCAATTTGAAGTGGTTGTGACGGCCTCACTTTCAAGCGTGTTGACGGCTTCTGGATGATTTCTGTATTATGTGCTACAGACACACGAATTTGGTACGGAGCATACAGCGGACCATATCCGCAGACCGAATCCCGTGTCGCTACACACGCACGGATTTGGTACGATGCAGTGGACCGAAAAGCTCGACACTCGTGTGTTCGATTTTCAGTTCTATTGCATTAGCACAGAGTTCTATTTACAGTGCTGTTTTTCGACGACGCGATGATTCCCGAAATTCATTGATAACAGGCAGCGATATCAACTCTCAAAAATATGTCTCCCCAAACTTTACCCCTGATAATTATACCATTGACAGGTCTAAGAGATAATAAGCTAGAAAGAAAGGTTATGTGTTTAAAATAAAGACTTAGGCGTGAATAACATAAAACTAACTTGTCTTTAATCTGATTTCACTCCCAATATTATATTTTTATATCCCTGACTATATACACACATTTAAATAATTTTTATTATTACATACAAATTGATTCATAAGGAGTAAACTCTAAACATCCTGGCCTCTAGTAAACCCCCGTAGATATTTTCCCTAATTTTGGGTGGTAAATCCCTAAGTTGGCAACAATGACACCGTTGTACGGCCTAACCGCCGGACTGCTCTACACACGACCGGATTTGTTACGGAGCGGACCAAATCCGATGCGGATAGCTGCGAACTCTTCGCCTTCTTCTTATGTTCGCCGGACTGCCCTACACACGCTCGGATTTGGTACGGAGCGTACCAGATCCGCTGTACGCTCCGTACCAAATTCGTGTGTCTGTAGACACCATTATTCGTAATAAGATACCTACCAAGCTTCAAGCTCAACCTAATATCACAGAATAAATAATAGTACCTAGAGTAATATACAATTACTTAGTACCTATAATATGGTAGGATGAATAGAATAGTAGGTATTTGAAAGTATAAAACAGTTATTCTTCTATTCTGCTCAGTCAATATCAATACGGCAAAAAGACTATGGCTGTGTTCCGCCGAAAATAGAGCTTGTTAGCGCTTGCTAGCGCTAAAAAAACAGATTATCCGCCAGGGCACATATTTTGCTAACTTCAATAATGCTAACATAATCCGCCATTTTGCTTATTCTATACCAGCGGTTGCCATTTTGCATACGTTTTATTTTCCGCGGAACACAGCCTATGTATGCGGTTTAATTTTGAATTTCGAACGCAAATATTTCAAGAGCCTGAACGAAATAATATCAAGGTACATTTTTACCGGCTAAAAAATAGTAGGTAACTTATTAAAGACCACCAAATAAGTTGACCTCTCGCTCAAAGCAAATTCTAAAAATTTTTAAGTAGATCTTGTACTAGGTATTGGTTTACTCCTTCGCTATTTATTATTTGTGTTGAGTAGGATAAAAAATAGATTTATTTTTATAATTTTAATTTTATAGTTTTATTTCAAGAGAAAACATGCGAAAAATGATGATTTATTTCGGTTTGTAAAGCAAGTTCAAAAATACAGTTTTTTCATGATCCCGTGGGAACCGTTTTGGTTTCCAAGAAAAAAAAATACTGTTAGTTATTTCATGTTCCAATCTACCTTTGTGCCAAGTTTTATTTAAATACGTCGAGTAGATTGCCTGAAATAACGTCAAACAGGTAGGTACAGTTTTTTGAAGATCCCATGGGAACCCTTTAATTTTGCGGGATAAAGAGTATCCTATTTTACCCTTCAGGTCCTAAGCTACCTACCTGCCAAATTTCATTTAATTCCATCCAGTGGTTTCGGCGTGATGTGATAACAAACACACAGACAGACAGACAGACAGACAGACAGACAGACATTTTTTTCAAAAACGTTATTTTTAGGTTCTGTGGCCTTTATAGACCCCCCATTTTGATTTTCACTTCGATAACTTTAATGTACAGACATGACCCCTCTACAGATTTATTATATGTATACCTAGATAATGTGATATAGGAAATGTATGAGAACAGTATATAATTCTTAGGTAATTAATAGCAATGTATTACTCCGAGTTGGCCCAATACGACTTCATTGGGTTAGGTTAGATGGCTAAGGCGGGAGCGTAGCGCAGCGAAGCTACCGCCTTAGCCATCGTGGTTATTTATTTGTAAACCACCCAGAAGTAGGAGCCCCGCGTAGCGGGGCTCCGTCGACTCATAATTGAAGCCAGTTGTTATTGAGGACCATTGGGTTCTAGGTATGATTGAGGATGGATCTGAAGATTTGAGGTTGGAAGTGTGTCCAGACAATATTCGCTCTGCTGAGGTTTTGGTGCCACTTATATTAAAGAATGTGGAAATTGGCACCTATAACCTCAAAACTTCAACTATTAATATCTCAGTAACTATGGGTTTCCGGAGGGGGGAGTGCCAAAGGGGGGGTTCAACCTCCCCCCTCCCCCTCCCCCCTCCCCGCCCTCCCCCCAAATCATGGGATATTATACTAAATTTTTACCAAATACAGTTATCATAAAAATGAGATGGTTGGAGAGCATCAAAATTGCTCTATACAAAAAAATGTAGCAGGAGTGACGTCACAGCTGTTGTGTCACAACAAAGATGTATGAAGTTTATCTTCATACATTTTTGTTTGTTTGTACAAAATTGATTTTACTAACTTAAATATGTGTTTATATACCTATATCATTGTAATATTTATTACACAATGACACAAATAACTTACGAATTTGAACAGTAATTTTCGTTTTGTACAGTAAATTTTACTCTTCCCTGGTGTAATAGAAAAACTGTTATAATATATATTTACTGTATTTTGTTAAACACAATTGCTTTATTTGCATTAATTTCATAATACTAAATTAACAGCATATAATCTCCCCTGGCAATTAACCAAATTTTACATGATTGTCATAAGTTTATTGAGTTTATGTAGATTATTTTAATACTAATATTTGTAACAAATACTGTAAAGATTTTAACAAGAATGTTTGTTTAATCCTGTCTTGGTCCTGTAACATTATGAATTTGCTATAAAATGATGTCTGCTGCACACTTGAAGCAATAAATTGCTGTGTTAAACAGACTTCAGACATGAAAAATAAATTTGAACAAATTATATTACTTGCTATTCAAGCTGACCTAGTTTTTTAAACTAATCTTTAGAGTAGGGTTTTCTCACAAGGTCAGCTCATGTTTTAGAACAGTTCTTACAACTTCAACTTGTCAAGTGTTGTAGTAAATATAAAATTATAATTTTATAAGTTACTAGATGTTTGCAGCGACTTCGTGCGCGCAAAAGTTAATTTCCCAGAAACCGTAAATTTTTCCGCGATAAAAAGTAGCCTATGTTCTTCCTCGTGGTCTACTCTACATCTGTGCCAAATTTCATCTAAATTGGTCCAGTAAATTCGAAGCCAAGTTTCAATGCAAACAAACAAACTTTTCCTCTTTATTATATTACCTATATTAGGTACTTTTTTATAGATAGTATAGACTAGTAGTGCCCAACAGACATTGTTCTGTCTTATCTAAGAACTGGAATACATAAACAACCTACAACTTCTACACCAACCTCACCAGTACCTATTACCTACACCTACATATCATACTACCTACCTACATCAACAACTACACCTACAACCTACATTAACTACTACCAACACCTACAGATGATGTGTGAAAGACATTGCTGTTAAACAATGGGGGTTGGTGATAGAACCATGAAAAAAAATTATAGTGGTCACCATATTCTTAAAAAAACCCAATTTTACTTCTTACCCACTTTTGGTCTTTGTCCTATGTTTGCTGCTTATCTGAAACCATTTGTTTCACCAATATGCACAATGTCCTAGGACTAAAATCTTTTGCGAATCAATTTCAGGGGTCCATTCAGTCTGGTGCGACGTTGCGTACACAGACAGACTGGCCAGCAGTTTGCTGTCAAGATTGTGGACGTAGCCCGATTCACAGCAAGCCCAGGACTGAGCACTGCAGGTAAATTGGGTATTTGTTTTTTACACATGTAAAAATTTTGTTTTTTAGACCTCTGTTACCTAAAGGGTAAAAACTGGACACTATTACTGAGATTTCGCTGTCTAATATATCTTCTGTCAAAGTTTCGAAAAAGTTGGAATTTTTGTTTTCTACATAATCTATACTACTCTATACAGATAAATAAAATTGAAGTGTCTGTTTGTAATTTAAAATTAACAGCTTTTCACTTATTGCATATCAAAGTATATTCGGTACTCACAATAAAATACCAATTTTTAAAATTTTTGTCTGTCCGTCTGTCTGTGTCATGGGATACTCTTCCCAACTTACCTGTCCGGTAGTTGTGGTATAGTATACGGGTATGCGACCCCGGCTTCCCTAGCTATTACTGTCCTATCCCTTGCCCTCCTGGGCGGTAATATCCTATATTCCCTATTTCCCACTCTAACTTACCAATCTTCCTTTCCACACCACCTATCCTTCCCTTTCCCTATTCCTACCCTCTCCACCAATCCGTGGAAATGCAATGGATAATCAAAAATAATTTAATTATCCAAAATGGCGGCGATGTGGTTCGCCACCCATCACGTCTCGTTTCTCGCGGAGGCGAAAAGCGGACCATGGAGAGACGCTTGGCTACGTTGAATGTAAGAGGAGGAATGGATGGTAAGAACGAAAGTGGACGAAGCGAAAGAAGTATGTAAGGATCGTAGCAAGTGGAAAGAAGTGGTCTCTGCCTACCCCTACGGGAAAGAGGCGGTCCTGCCTACCCCTACGGGAAAAAGGCGTGATTATATGTATGTATGTATGTCTGTCTGTCTGTCGGTCTGTCTGTCTGTTTGTTCCGGCTTATCTCCGAAACGGCTGAACCGATTTTCATGGGACTTTCACTGGCAGATAGCTGATGTTATAAGGTCTAACATAGGCTACTTTTATATTAGGGTTCCGTTTAAAAAAATAGGGTTCTGTTTTCATTAGTTCTATGCAAACGAAGTTGCGGGCATCAGCTAGTTAGTTTATAAATCCTGACATCAAATACAAAAAGATTTACTATGGTAAGTATGCTGTATGTAGCTCCGTAGCCTAGTGGGTAGACCGTTTGGTTCGCACTCGAGAGATTGCAGGTTCGAATCCCAGTTTGAGGCGTGTACCAATGAGACTTTTTCAGATCTCAAGTACATTTTACGGACGCTCTAACGGTGAAGGAAAATATCGTGAGGAAACCCGCACATGGTTGACCCCAGACGTATTGACCAGTTCATTCCTCTGGACTAGGCTGACTATGTTCTGAGAATGCCGTATGTGCTTGGGCAACCATACGACATTTAAAACCCAACTGTCACAGGCACTACAGTATATCAAGAGTGGTTACTTTGCTCGGAGAATATTATATAAATCATCCATTAACGTATGCAAAGGCCTAAGTTAGTTATGCTGTATGAAAGTAAACTTCGGAGATATTTACGCAATTACTGATTAGCTATTGGGTGTTTCTGTCAAGTGACTTTTCCAATGTAAATTGTAATCAGACAAGCAATGTGACGTCATAATTGTGCTGATTTAGGGCACATTGTAGATATATAGTAATTATAAAAAATATCACCAATTTCTTCTCTTTTTCTACCAATCTCTTCAGAGGTTTCATATCTATTCCTTAAGAGCTAATAAGCTATAATTTTAAGGTCCTTTAGGTAAGTTAAATTTGTATATTTGTGCAGTTTAAAAACTTTAATTCCTTTTTTCATTCATCTTCCAGATCTCAAACGCGAAGCCACAATATGTCACATGCTCAAACATCCGCATATCGTGGAGCTGCTCGAGACGTACAGCTCCGAGGGAATGCTGTACATGGTGTTCGAGTAGTAAGTAACAGTCCATGCTTATGGTATGTATGGAGTGTGAAGGAAAGGAGAATTATGTCCAAATAAAAATAAAAAAGAACAAAAAAGCGCTTGTTAGAGCTTGCTAGCGCTAAAGAAAAAAAAAACATTATCGGCCAGGACACGTTTGCTAACTTCAATATCGCTAACATAATCAGCCATTTAGCTTACGCTTTTTTGGTAGTGCTTTTTTCCGCGGAACACAGCCTTTGATTTTCATCTCTATTGTATAGCGCAGAGTTCTATTTTATATTCCTGATCATTTAGTCCCAGCCCAAGTCCGGTTCATATGTCGTGTCAAACAACAAATGTCATGAACTTAAAAACCCTCATTCTATACACACATTGAATTCGACGTGTGCTCTTCTGGCTTCTTTAACGCCAGGTTATTTAAATATTACTCAAGAAAATGTAACACAAGACGATAGAAGTCTATGGCCATTGGCCTGTGTACCTAACTAAAGTCAACTTTATTATTTTTCAGTATGGACGGATCTGATCTTTGTTTCGAAGTTGTTCGAAGAGCTACAGCTGGATTTGTCTACAGCGAGGCAGTTGCTTGGTATGTGTATATCTACATTAAATATGTAGGGACAACTAAAATTAGCATTGCACGGAGGTTGCATCTTAGTCTTAAGAGTCAAAGCGTACCCCATCATAAACAACCATCAATGAAATATGACGTCAATAGGCAGACCACAAACTATTCAAACTCAAAGGTTGGTCGTCTTGTTCACATTAATAGCTCCCCACACAGATTTCGGTGACTCTTGGCTAGTTTCATTGAAACCAGGCCAGCTCCGCAGGAGTTATTTTACTGTGCCCAATCATGTGCGCAGTACACAAGGGCACTGTCTCTTCCTTTATCCTTTACTCGTGGAACCAAGTGGGACGGATGGCCGATATGACTGGCGGAAGACAGTCGCAGGACTGCCTTTTTACATGCCCATCCGACGCATGGATCAGATGATCAGCCTGCATAGTCGTAACTAAACATAGAAACATAATTTTTTGTTGTTCCAACGCGGGAATCGAACCTACGACCTCGAGAGTCCGAGTCTAAACCACTGGATCCGTGGCTGTACATATGGCTCAAGCAGTATCAATAGACATTATTTATAATAAAGATGATGACTACATCTAAAATATTTACTTTCATTAATATACTCAGATATATTGAGGCATTATACTACTTGGTAAATGTAAAATAAAAAATATTTTATGTGTAGTTTAGTAATTAGATACATCAAAAAAGTACCAAAAAAAATAATTTATTTTTTGCTAAGTTAGTAAACAAAACCTACATCATTAGTTTACTTACATCATATACAAATTACAAAACCTACATCATTAGTTTACTTACATCATATACAAAATTAATAATAATAATAATAATAACTCCCACACCGATCTCGGTGACGGTGGCCGGTTTCATTGAAACCAGGCCAGTTACGCAGGAGTGATTTTTTATAGTGCCCAAGTGTGTGCGCAGTACACAAGAACACTCTCTCTTCCTTTACTCTCGTAACCCAGTGGGACGGATGACCGACACGACTGGCGAGAGATCAGGCGCAGGACCGACTTTTTACATGCCCATCCGACGCATGGATCATCTTTCTTGTCAGACAATCAGGTGATCAGCCTGCATTGTCCTAACCAAACTGGGAAACAACATTTTTTTTTGTTGTTCCCATGTGGGAATCGAACCCACGACCTCCGAGTCGAAAGCCAATGCTCGAACCACTAGACTACGGAGGCTGTTATTCATTATGGTAAGTATGAACTTAAATGCACAAGTATATTTATAAATATGTTTCTTTTCTTATACTACTTCATACACTCTAGGCGTACATACACCTAGGCGTGACGTCACAGCACAGCACGAGCACGACAGTACGACTTTAGTATGGAGCGTTTTCACGAGACTTGCGAAATTTTGTAAACAAATCGCTGTACCTTTGAATATATTGACTTTTGATATACCGTTTCTTCTGAGAAGTTACTCATATTTAAGGGTAGTATTCATTTATGCAATAAAAAAATGTCATCATGCCATTATTCTAGCCACTACATGCGTCAAATCCTCGAAGCGCTCCGCTACTGTCACGAGAACGACATCGTGCACCGGGACGTGCGGCCGCACTGCGTGCTGCTCGCCGGCAGGGACAACTGCGCGCCCGTCAAGCTGGGCGGCTTTGGCGTCGCGGCGCAGCTGCCCACGCCCACCGCGAACCGCGCCCCGCCTGGTATGTACATATACAGGCTGTATATGCGACATAATATAATAATAATAATTCTCTACACCAACTTAACTTATCCCTCATACTATATGAATCAGGATACTTGTCAACAGGGACCGGAAAACCCGTTTAATTTCAAAACCCTTATAAAAGGAAACCCAGGTCATTTGGTAACCATAACCATTTGGGAAACCCTATTGATTGGGTAACCCAAAATAAGGCTTACCCTATGAATTGGGAAACACTAACGAAAACGTAAGCGCTTACCAGGGGTTTGAAAGGGAAAGCGCTTCCTGGTTTGGGTTTCCGCTATTGAAGAGGTTTTATCCCCACACACGTCCGATTTCTTGGTTCTGACTTTTGATTGGTATAATTCATATTATTATCCAAGATTTTTTGCAGGAGGGACGGGGCCATCTTTTAATAATTTCGTTTCCTACAGTAAGCCGTGAAGCGATCATACATATACCTTCTTATGTATCAGGTTATTAGATTTCGCCAATGTAACCATAGATAATAATTCTAATGTACCTACTTAAATAACCTAACCTAATCACATTAGAAAATCTAAATAATTAAGAAAAATATAGGTGTTAAGTAGGCGATTAATTATATACATATATATGAAGTATAATATTGTATGATTTTTAATAAGTACCTACCCCCTGAATATCAACTTAATTAGTTTGTACTAGATATGAGCGCCGATGGGAGGTAGATCGGCTCGGCGGCGGCACGCCGACTTTTTTGGGTCGGCGGCTGCGGCGTCGGCGGCGTGACATTGAAAAGGTTTTTTTGAAGTTTGTACTTGGTAGTCAAAAAGTGTAGTAAATACATTGGTTTAGATACAATTACAATGCAATACAATTTATGGCACTTTTTGTAGTGGTGAAGAAGACAATTATAGAATTCCAAATTCGTTCCAACAATTAACTGTGCGTTGATTCCAGAGAGTATAATCACTGTAATCTTTTTCTATTTTCGTTTTATCAACGCCCTTTTTTTCAGGAACTGACATTGAAGCCCTTTGTATAACTGACTATCTAGGCTCTCTGTAGTGAACAACCAATAATAGCTAAGATCTCAGCCTGAAACACGGTGCATAACCCAAAACAAGCATATCTGCCTATAGGTGGTTCCTCCCCTATAGTCTAGCGCCCACCCGGTTGTCTTTCCTGGATCTGTCTGTGAACCAAATTATGTTACTAGGATGAAAATTAATTGGGACCTATCCTTCCCCGTCCTCCCCAGAAGTTTTGAAAAGCAGGTATAGCTTTTAGAAGCTATGCTTTTAGGCCTGTTACATTCTACCTGCCGTCATGGCCCTGAGAACCTTAGCCTCCATATGAACAAGCAGTGGTCAGGTTTATCAGGGCTTCATGTGAGGCGGTGGGTGCCGAAGAGAGCGCACCCGTGATTTGAGACAGGCCAGCCTCTGTACACTATTTAATGTTTTGATGCAGTTGACATGTTCAACTTTTTTGGCTGCATAGTGTGGCATACCACACTTCGCAATATGTGACAATCGGTCTCACTATAGCTGTGTATCACCATGCATAACATTGCCTTCGACCGAAGGCCTCATTATAGCTGACAAGTTTCGGGTAGAACCCCAGAGCACATCTTGCTTTTTTCATAATGTCTTCGATGTACTTATTCCAAGTAATACTTATCAAGATATTTGACCTCGCTCGCAAACGTGGTAGTTCTCCCGAAGAGTGTTGGGGGTTTTAGTCCCTCCAACTTCCTCTTTTTGGTGTAAGGTATCAAGACTGTCTTATTAGCGTTGACTGTTAGTTTGACCCTTTTGCACCAATTTTCGACGATTTTCTGCAGTGCTGATTACATTAACCCAGCGACTACTGATGCGCATTTGCTCACCACTAGTATCGCTAGGTTGTCAGCCTGGACGACGGAGGCTGACAACCTAGTGATATTTAGAGCGTGGCTCTCGACTCGAAGGTCGTGGGATCGATTTCCACAAATTAACAACGAAAAAAATGTTGTTTTCAAGTTTGGTTAGGACAATGCAGGCTGATCACCTGAATATCTGACAAGAGAGATGATCCATGCGACGCCTGGATATGTGAAAATTCGGCCCTGCATCTGATCTCTCGCCAGTCGTTTAGGTTATCTGTCCCACTTGTTTTCGGGAGTAAAGGAACAGAAAGTGCTCTTGTGTACTGCGTACACACTTGGCCACTATAAAATAACTCCTGCGTAGCTGGTCTGGTTTTAATGGATTTGGCGCCAAGTTGAAGAGAACGGCTGCGGTTCTCGGGCGCCTCCTGCCCAACTTTGGAAGACCGGAGTCCAGCAGGTCTAAAAAGGCCGTTTTAGCAATTCATTTTCAATTCTTGTTATAAATTACTGTATGAAAGATGACAGCGATCGTAAAATGGCCACTTGAATTGCAATTCATAATATGATTTGGATACAATTCATATGCTGAAATTGGCTGAAATGCTTGCATTTGACAGCTTTACAAGCAGAATTGCTTAAGTGTCAAATAATTCATAAAAAGTTACTCGTGAGGACACTCGGTGTTTACAATAAATTTAGAACTCTCTGAAAACTTTTGCATTTTAGTTAGTGTGAGCCGTGTTAGTGAAAAATAACCATTTAGTTAGTGAAATTGACCATAAAAGCGATTTGGTTTCGAGGGCCGCAATGTTTATAAACAAACGTGAACGGTGAAACGTCAAACTATCTCCATAGTCCATACGTCAAACGAAACTCGCCGTGACGTCTAACGAGTTGCCAGTCTAAGAATAAGAATTTATCACGAAATTTTTGTACTTCATTGATTACCTTACCTAAATATAAATAATCCTCAATCGCCGAAATCCCCAAACATGTATTTATAACTCCTTAGTCAGGAATTCTGTTCAGTACTTTTGGATCCAGGGTATACCTTGGAGCAAAATATTACTTTTTGGTAGCATATGCTTATGCTTGGACTACTTCAAAAAACGTCGAAATCACTATAATATGTGTATATAAATTTCGAGGAGTTCCCTCGATTTCTTGTGGATCCCATCATCAGGTCACCACTTTGAAATCAAAAGAAAATTATATAAATATATAATTATTTCAATTATACAATAAAAGAAAAATTGAAAATCGGCACACAGACGGCGGAGTAATCGTTGAACATACAAAAAAAACACACATACTATATACACAGCCGAACGTATAACCGCGTCCTTATTTGTAAGTCGGTTAAAATTACCTCAAATTTCAAAATCTCCCCAAAAAATCCCAAAAGTGGTGAATTAGCAACATTAAGCAGAATTGCAAGGTATTCTGCGAATGAATGAATTTTAGCAATATTGCGATGATATTGCGCAAGTGGCCTGCAGCTGTCGGAGACTCTACACGGGGGTCCTACAGTCAATGGCCCCGTATGGAGCGCCCGTGAGGGCGGATGACCTGAGTGCTGCAAATAGAGTACTTCTGCGGCGACCACAACGAGCCATGGCGCTGAGAATGATAAGCGGGTACCGCACAGTATCAAACGAAGCAGCTCTTGCTCTCGCTGGAACCCCTCCATGGAATCTGGAGGCTCGCGTGCTAGCGGAGATCTACCGCCGCACGTCGGAGTTTAAACAGCGCGGAGAAAGGGTATCTCCCGAATTGACAGCCCGATGGTGTCGTCAAGCGCGCAAGACAGAATGGTGTCTCCAACTGCTGGCCACAGAATAGTGGCCGCAATCAGATCGGTTTTACGGGAGTGGGTGGCGCATAGACAGGGCACCCTCTCATACCGGATGGTGCAGATGCTGTCTGGGCACGGGTGTTTCGGCCATTACCTGCACTACACGGCCCAGAGAGAACCGTTGCCCCAGTGCTACCACTGCCTGGACAGTGACGACACGGCGCAGCATACGCTCGAGTCTTGCCTCACCTGGGACGAGCAGCGAGCAATGCTATGCGCCGTAATTGGAGCATAGCTATGTCTCCCGGCCATCCTTGAAGGGATGGTTCGTTCCAGAGAGGCCTTTAAGGCGGTGGCCACCTTTTGCGAAACCGTGATTTCGCAAAAGGAGGCCACAGAACGGGAGAGAGAGGCGGATGTAGTCGCAGACCCTGTTCGTAGGCGGCGACAAGGGCGCAGGCGCGCTATATATGAGCGCCAGTTACCGGCCTAAAGGACTTGGGTGACGGATTGGGGAATCCGTTGCCCAATGCACGAGTCCTCCCGGTAGCAGAGCGTCCAGTGCCTGGACTACCCTCCCGAAGTGTTGGCAGAACAAACTGCCATGCGAAGGCTCTGCGATATCATGCAAAAGCCGCTTGGTAGGCCGTTGCTGTTATCGCTTTTGTGGGTCCGGCGGTCTAGCACTACAGCGGGGAAGAAGGCACCAGGGGGTTTTAGTGGCAAATCCGGGTGCGCTCCTCGCCTCGCACCCGGGTGAGTCCCACATACCCCGGCTGGCGTCCGCAGTCCGCCGGGGATGCATAAAGCATTTCCCCATGAAAAAAAGGCTAATCACCTGATTGTCTGACAAGAAAGATGATCTATGCGTCGGATGGGCATGAGAGGTCGAGAGATCATTCTCTTCAGTCGTGTCGGTTATTCGTCCTACTGGGTTACTGGCTGTGAGAGTAGAGAGTGCTCTTGTGTACTGCGCACATACCAGGGCACTATAAAAATAAATCGGCCACCGTCACCGAAATGGTTGTTGGTAGCTATTATTATTATTAGAATTTCAGTTAGCAGCCCATTCACTACCACGGACTACTCCAGCGGTGACCCCACCCTTTTCTGTGTGCATCCTTGGGTCAAACTGCCAAAGCCTTGGGTCAAAGTGTCAATCCCATAATCTATCCACTCTACTGTAGCTGAATCTACATTTCTAGAAGCCAGGCTATAAGGGTTGAGGTTGACCTTCAATATCTAGAAATGCACTCAGCGCAAACTCCTCAATAGCTATATTAATGCGATCTACTAGCTCCATTATCGCCGTATCAGTAGATCTGCTTTTCTAGTAAGCATATTGTTGTCTTTGATAGTCACGCAACACAAGTCTTAACTTAGCATGGGATTAGATTTATGTGATGTATATTACATGTTTATTCTATTGTATGTTATTTTGTGTGTTTAATAAAGAATAAAGAATTTGAATTTGAATAAAGAATTTGATGCTCATTTCCCTTTCGATGAACGTGGAGGTTAAACACCTTCTTCTCGTTTAAAGCATGAAAGAAGTAAGGTCTATATGGGTATAATAAATGACTTGGGTAATATAAATGCTCATAGTCATTAACTGAAATCTGTCACTCGGCACGCCGATAGATTTTCGCGGCGGCGGCGGCGCGGCAAAATCGTCGGCGTCGCCGGTGCGGCGCTCATATCTAGTTTGTACACGTTGGTGTTTCGTTTGCCAACTTCCCCTTTCTGCCCGCGCATTATTCAGGGCTCGCGCGCTTCTCGTCGCTAGTATGGCTGTCGCTCGCTTCGCTCAGTCGATGCCATGCTCTTTCGGTTAACATGTTTAATAATCAAGGCCCAGCTAAACGGCTTGGAAAGTTAAACGTTTAGACGTTTAACCCTTATAGTTGTATTAACGAGTTTTTACGTTTAGACGGAGCGTCGAAATCCCATACAAACGTAGTTTCGTTTGGTTAGAAAATATTAACCAAGAACGAAATAAGACGTGAATAAACAAGCAAAGTGCAAGTAAAAACAGTTAACAAATAGGCAAGCGGACTGATTTTTTTTTATTGCATAAATGAATAGTACTCTTAAATATGAGTAACTTCTCAGAAGAAACCGTATATCAAAAGTCAATATTTTCAAAGGTACAGCGATTTGTATACAGAATTTCGCTCCGCTCCAGTACCAAAAAAAATTTTTTTTTTGCGTAATTGGTAAACAAAACCTACATCATTAGTTTACTCACATCATATACAAAAACATTCATTATGGTAAGTATGAACTTAAACGCACCAATATCGGAGATATTTACAAATATATTCCTGCGGCCATATACTTCATATACTACTTCATACTACTTCATATACAAGTGACGTCATTTATAGGTCGACTTTAGTATGGAGCGTTTTTAGGAGGCTCGCGAAATTTTTTATACAAATCGCTGTACCTTTGAAAATATTGACTTTTGATATACGGTTTCTTCTGAGAAGTTACTCATATTTAAGAGTACTATTCATTTATGCAATAAAAAAAAAATGTCCGATTGCCTATTAACGGGGAGAAGAAGGCGTGCGTGAGCGCAATTTCTGTTCTACCATAATATAGCCGTTCGTCCTACATCTTAAGATACATTGTTGCGTGCAAGTAGTGATCGAGTTGAACCCAGCTCACGCAGTGCGCATGCGCCAGCCGGTAGCGTACGCTAACGCATACAATAATTGACCCTATCCATAAAGAATTACAATCTAAAGTCGCTCGAAGAGGTTACTTGGTTAGCGCTTATGAAGGGGTAACCCTTTTAGATGAGGTTATTCAATCCATACGGCTTTTTCGTTGTGCTTAACTACTATTCGACTTATTTATTGGGAAACCCTTTGAAAGGGTTTTTCGTTCAACGGATTACCAAATCATAAGTGTAACCCCATCATAAGGGTTTTTAATTAACTTAAAGTAGCCAGCCTTTCGAAATACCCAATCAAAACCCCTTAAAGGGTAAGCACTGGTGGTCCCTGCTTGTCAAACGCCCGTACCTGAGTCATTATAACGGCAAACAGCCGAGACTCTAATTTTTTAAATAATAATAATAATAAGACATTTATTCTAAGAAAGTTTGGACATTACACTACACAACTACATTACATTAAGATTAGGTAATAATAAATTACAGAGTTGCTAAGGTATAGGTAGGTGGTGTAATGCTCAAACCAATGAAAAGGAGTCCAATCAGGTAAATGAGGAATACCACAGTCCCTGATATTCTGTGGATCCTTACCTGTTGTCAGGCGTGAGACATGAGGCGCAACCACAGGTATCTATTGACTAGATCACGCAAGTGTATGTACTTCGCGTGTAAAAGAGGAGTAAAAATTACTTCCTTCAGCCCCATTTCCTCTCGAATATTCTCGGTGCCAAAAAAAATCGTGACGAGGCGGCGTGAGGCGACGGTCTGTGATGTATGGTACGTAAAATAGTGCGAACTGCATTATGTATTATCTATATAAACCTTCCTCTTGAATCACTATATCTATAGCCGAAAACTGCATTAAAATCCATCGAGTAGTATAAGAGATCTGAGCAAAAAGGAAAAGAAGCTTCTTCATTGTATACTATGGAAAGATTATAATTATTAAACTATGAGGCCACAAGTATAGTTATGAATTATGATACATGGGGATACCTCGTCTGGTATAACAATGCCTTGATTGAAGCCTCGTTTGAAGTTGACGTTTGCATTATGCTAAACTATATATCGGGCAATAGGGCTGTTGCGTTAACAAATCACTTGAATTTAGTTACCGAAATAGAATAAGGGAATATGCAACAATATAAGGTTCTTATTTTACCAATAGCTGAACAAAACTGCTACATAAAATCTTATTGTTCACAGAAAAAAGGGTCCCGCCCGGTAAGGCCCCTAATAATTTACTTTTAGTAATGCTAACAAAATCATGTTTCATAAACTCGTTTTAGAACAATGTCCGGTATGACTGTCAAAAGATTTTAATATATTTAAATACAAGTCTTGTACAAAATAGTGCCCGCTTTGAACCAACCATCAATAACGGCTATGTTTGATATTTAAAACTTTAAATACCTTTTAATAACTATTTCTTATTAGAAGGTCACTAACTTTTGACACTATTAAATAGAAACAAACACAATTATTGCATTATATTAATACAATACGGAAAACAATTGAGATATCATTGTTTATTTGAACTAGATTTTTTTTTCACATTATTAAATTGAATCATACATAGAAACGTATGACGCGTGTTTAGTTGCTATTTAACTCGTCATTTTATTGTCTAACGTACTATGATGGAATCTAATTTATAAGTAGATCGACTGTTGTCATAATTTGTTCGTATTATAATACAAATAAATTATGAGAACACTACCTGCTTATGAAATAGATTCTCTTAAAGTACAACTTAAGATATATACGGAGTACGGACCATGCTAGATACTTTATACTCATACTTTATTCATAATTATGTTTATATTTTATGTAATTTATTATTATTTATGGTTTGTTTTGTCACCGTTGTACAGAATTGGTGATGGACAATCGACCTCTAGTTGGTCCGATGGGCCAAGCTTATCTCAAATCCGATGAGTACGGTAAGACGGTCAGCATTGTGCCCTAACTGCAGCCTTGGATCTAGATAGTAGTATAGTCCTAGAGTTAATAAAAAAACTTAAAAAGTAATAAAAAAGGGAAATAAATATTTTTCAAGGAGATTTTTTTTTACAAATACTTAAATAGTTTTCAAGTTTATTTTTTGTTACGTCATTTCTTATGGTAAATGTTTTTAATGTTATTTACTCATTTGTGATGCAAAAATGTAAAATCGTTTGTAATTCATCTGCTGCAAAAGCATTTTTTTATTTTTTTCATTTTAATCATAATCATGAAGGTTAAGGTATTAGTAAAGGTTCTGCATTTTAACTGCTTTACTAATAAAAATATTTACACAATAAATAAGCTATACAATGTTGGATGATACGTTGGATAAGTGACAGACAAGGACAAAACATAGTATAGCTATAGGCTATAGCTCATCCATTGTGTAAATATTTTTAATAGTAAGGCGGTTAAAATACAGAACCTTTACTAATACCTTAACCTTCATGATTATGATTAAAATGAAAAAAATAAAAAAATGCTTTTTTTAATCTAAAAATGCCAAGTGGCATAGATCCGGGGCTGCCTGCATGTAACTTGTGCAAATGTGCAAAACTTATCGGCACACCACTCATCATAAGTGTCTTATAAAACAGGCACTCATTGTACACCGTTCTAAAATGCCTTCACGTGCCAACACATTAAGGTTTAAATTTCCATAACACTGTTATCCCCTAAAGCCTTCATTCTGGAAATAACTCGCACATTGTTATATTATTTGTATTTGATTCAGGCTTAGAATGTTATATTAACACGTAATAGGTTAAAGTAGGTAATACATAGGAAGCATTTTTAAGACTTTAAAGTTAAATTATATCCTTAAAAATATATAAAATCTCTACTACAAATCAAAAGTATCTCAGCTTTACTAGCTATTTTTATATTACATAAATATCAAATGCTACAATATTGTAAACATCTGTGCTTGTAGATTGTTAAACACTATTAAAATGTAAGCCGTCTGATGTTCTGGTAGTGCGAGTTAGTTCTGTAATAATAGGTGCTATCGCTCAAATAACGGAATATAAATTTTATTTTTTCCCATCTCATTCTTATTCGTGTGATATTGCTAATAATTGCTGTATATTGCACCGCACCAATGCGATAATATTGTAATTATTGATATTTTAATTAAAAATTATTGCACTTTCTAACTATATTGATAATTATGTGTGTTTGGTAATACATTATAATAATTGTTATAATTTGATATACTTATCATATTATTTTTACAAAAATGGCACAAATTTAGCAAATATTATTGTATTTACTTGAACCATGTCTAACCTAAGGATAATATTTAAATACAAATGAAATTATATTTATACTTTATGAAATGTTATTTAAAAAATCACACACTAAAACCCGTGTTTAATATATTTTCAACGATAGTTGATCACTATGCTATTGTGTTTTAGAAGTAGGCTTAAAAAAGTATGTAGTCACTGCTTTAAAACAAACCTAAAGTACTTCAAATAGCTAGTAAGCTTCGTACACAGCATAAGGTAGTAAGTAGATCTAAAAATTTAATTATAAAAAAACGCACATCATAACCTAAAACATTTGTGAACCCCTGCACCGAAAAATAAAAATAAAAATGCATTTTTTTTGCTTACTCTATTTTTTGCTGATGCTATTTTTTTTCCTTTCTAGGTCGCATCGGAACTCCACATTACATGGCTCCAGAAGTGGTGTCGAGTCAGCTGTACGGCAAGCCTGTAGATGTTTGGGCCGCTGGGATTCTTCTTCATGTGCTGCTAGTTGGATATCTGCCTTTCACTGGCACCAGAGAGAGGCTGTTCGAAGCTATATGCCGTGGACGATTGAGGGTATGTCATCTTTTGATTCATATATTTCTTTACCCTTTATTCTATTTAAAGTGTAATGGAGAATGTTACTAGGTATTTAAAATCACTTGAAACTTTGTTACAGTAAAGATAATAATATGTATATAGATCACAGACATCTATTGACTAGACCACGCAAGTGTATGTATGTACTTTGCGTGTAAAAGAGGATTAAAAAATACTTTTTTCCTTTAGCGCCATTTCCTCTCGAATATTCTCGGTGCCAAACGTCAAACGAAAACTAAAAACGCGACGGAGCGGCGCGCGTCGACTACCTTTGACTCGTTTACTCGGGGATGAAGAGTTATCATCACTAAATCGCTCTTGTGACGTCACAACTCACATCAGGTAGAAAAATAATGGCGCGCTTAGTTTCAATAGATGTCTGTGATATATGTACAAAAGTTTTTGTTTTATGCCCAAATATTAAGTAGGTATGATATTACACGCGTTCAAAGTTCCGAAAATATTCGAATCCCGCTATTAGCAGCGTGTCGTCACGCACTACGCACTACGCACCGCTTAGTTGCGAGTTATCGTCATAAATTTCTTGGAAACCAATTGACGTATCGAAATAATTCTTTCACGTTTATTTTTTCCCACAGAGAATACAGAAATAACATTCTACATTGTCAATACAACTTAAATTGTCCCTCAGGTACCCCCAGAACATAATATTAACCTGTTAGTGGTTACTGCTGTTGACCTTGGTTCAACGGGAAAAAATCATTTAAGACTAATTTGACCATCTATAAGTTATAACATGTCCCCTTGAAAATATCAGTTCGATGCGCCGCTGTGGGACGACATAAGCGACGCCGCCAAGGACCTGGTGCAGCGCATGCTGACGGTGGACCACACGCAGCGCATCAACATACAGGAGGTGCTCAACCACCGGTGGATCAGGGTAAGTAGATATTGTAGATCTTACGAAAAGCCCTCATAATAGAGACGAGAGAGAGAGGGAGATAGATATGTATATCGTAGGCTGGGACGATATAATCCGGTATACGGTAGGCCGGGAAAATTCTGAGCACTGAAAATAGAACTCTGCTACAATAGAGCTAAAAATCGAACACACAAGTGTCGAGTTAAATGTCAATGTCAAATCTGACAACGCGACACTCATGTGTTTGATTTTCAACTTTATTGTATTAGCGCAGATATCTATTTTCAGTGCTCTGAATTTTCTCGGGCCCGCCGGATTGCGGATTATATAGTCCCAGCTGTATTGACTTGCTTAGAACTTGAGCTACGGAACCCTCCGTGCGTGAGTTTGACTTGCACTTGGCCGGTTTTTTTCTATTTAGCGACGTAATTGATCGTTGTATTCATAATTTAATACATTTTACGCAGGACCGTGACAAGCAGAACCGCATCCACCTCGGCGGTACTGTCGAGGAGCTGAAGAAGTTCAACAGCCGGCGTCGACTCCGCGCCGCGACGCTCGCCGCCGCGTCGGTGGACGACGATGATGATGAAGACCGCCGACACGTGATGATTGAGGAGGCGAATGCCGCTGGTGGGTTTTGGCATTTTAAATAAAATTATAGCCATACACTATACAGTCTATCATCCAATCGTTTTGATCAGAGTGCTGTGTGCTCCCACGTTTTCGTCACTACTCGCCGTGAATAAGTAATTACTACAATAGGGCTGTGTCCTAGTGTAGAATATCACATTAATACAAATAAAATTTTAAAATTGTTGAATAGCGATACATAAATCTATTAGAAAAAGTTATTTAGGTTGACGCGTTAATGAATAATTATAAACAAATCAAATAGAAAAGTATTGCCCATCTCTTTCTCGCAAAACGATTTGTGATGTCACGCCGTGCTACCGCCATACAATTGTCCTTTTTTATTTGCTTATAATTCTTTATCGCGTCAACCTAAATAACTTTCTTTTAAATGTATGTATCGTTAGGACACAACCCTATTTGTATGGCATCAAAACAACGCCCCTAGTAGCAAACAATGGTAACTAATTCGATTCCATACCTTCTATCCGTATAGCCTAGAGGCTATTTTAGAGGGAGTTAAAACGATTAGAGACAGACCTAGTCTCAAGGTCAGTACGACCTATTTATTTTTAATTCCTGTTTCAGCTGTGAACCTTATCGTCGAGTCCTTAGACGACGTGGCGGTGCTGCACGACGGGCCGATGTTCATGGACCCGGATCTGTTCCACAGCGTGCTGGATGACCTGCAGCTGAGGGCGCTACTCGAGGTATCATCATTATCATCACCGACCACTAGCATCCTCACCGCTGGTGTTATTCGTGGGAATAATGTGGCAAGCCCCACAGGGAGATCTCTTACCGAGTGATGTTCTATGCTCGGTCAGTCCGAAGCCTGTTGTAACTTGTATATACAGGGTGTAAGGGACAGGTCTCCAAAACTGCTAGGGTGCATTAAGTTCATTATACTAAGATAATCTGTAATTCTGTATAAACAAAAAGTTCAGGGAATGTTAAGGTAAAGCAACTTCTTTTATTTTGACCTACGCAATGTAACGCGAAGTAGCGCGCGCAACGAAAAACGCACAGAGAGTAAGAGATAGTACGTGCACATACCAAACTGCCAACCGGACTGACATAATAGGGTAGAAACTATTGATATAATGTTACAAGACTGAAGATAAAACACGGCTTAGAAATGCGCAGTTTCCCAGGATTTTGATTTTTCTCCCCCAAAACTCCCTGCATACTAAATTTCATGGTAATACTTGCAGCCGTTTTAGAAACACTGATTAATCCTACTGCTTTAATTTGAAAGTTTGTGAGAATGGAAGGATGTTTGTTTGTTACTCTTTCACGCAAAAACTACTAAATGGATTTTTATGAAATTTGGTATGGTGTATTTACACTAAAATCTATTTATAACATAATATATTATACAAGATTGTTTGATGATTCATGATGTGCATAGTGTCATAAAAATAATATATTTTCTTATGTCCACCTCAATCAAACCTCAATTCTCATATTTAAAGTAGATTTCATTTTACTTAGTTTGGATTGAAAGTGTAGCGACATGTTACCGTGAACGGATTTTATGACGTTTCGACCAATCATGGCGCGTTTCACGTTGGTTTAACGTTCATAAAAACACCTTTTGAGAGTCTTAGCGGATCGAGACTTGATTGTAATTGAATCAATGCAGGTTTATTTAGCAGAATTGTCCCCCAGGTGTACGACCGCATCGTGAGCTCGGTCGTGGTGGCCAGCGGGCGCGCTCCAGCGGCAGAGGGGAGGGCGCGGTGCCGCGGCGCGCTGGAGGTGATCGCCCGCCCGCGCGCCGCGCCCGCCACCGCCGCCGCCGCCGCCGTGCACGACCTGCGCCGCCTGCTGACTGCGCCACATGTCAAGGTAGGCTCGCGTCATGTTACAATATGGGATGGGATGGGATCGTACTTTTTTTTAATTGCGTAAATGAATAGTACACTTAAATATGAGTAACTTCTCAGAAGAAACCGTATATCAAAAGTCAATATTTTCAAAGGTACAGCGATTTGTATACGAAATTTCACAAGCTCGTTAAACGCTTCATACTAAAGTCGGGCTACAAGTGACGTCAAATTTATAGAGTATACGGACGAAGGAACATATTAGTTAAGGTTTAAGTTCATACTTACCATAATGATTGTTTTTGTATATGATGTAAGTAAACTAGATGAAGTTTCTGTTTACTAATTTCGCAAAAAATATATTTTTTTGTACTTTTTAGATGTATTTAAATAGTAAACTACGCATAAAATACTAATTTTTTTTACATTAACCAAGTAGTAATGCCTCAATATTTCTGAGTATATTAATGAAACGAAATATTTTAGATGTAGTCCGATCCCGTATTGGCTATTTGACAATGAGTGTGTTTGATATTTTTTCTACCGCTAGGGGTCAGACTCAACACACAAAAAGCGTCATCTGGTGGCGTAGGTATCAAAAACGGTCGATAAGAATTTTCGATTCTTTTTCTTTCACCAGGCGGGGCATGGTAGCACGGTCCTTGTGTCAAAAAGCTGTCAGATGTCAGGAATTTAAAAACCCTGATTCTTCAAAATTTATTTTAAACTTTAATGTTTATTTTATAACTCCTACAAATTAATAATATTTACAATTTATTTTCTTGCAAAAAAAAGATTGTATAATTATTGTAATCATTTAAACTACCATTTCATGTTTTCCGTGACAACAGTCAAGTAGCCAAATTCGCACTACTTCACGTCAGTGGAGATTTGTAGAGCGAGTCCCTCGCGAAGTATGAAGCGGGCTTCAAATGCATTGCGGGTAGCAAGTCTAATTTTCACGTTACAGTTGTGCGTTACTTATTCATGTTGTTCTATTTTTTATACAAAAAAATATTTAAAACTTATTGTGGACCTTAATTTTATGTGTTATCGTTTAGTGCATTTCGTGACAATCGCTGCGCCATACCGTTTCGGTTTGTACAACTTTATTTATAGATTATTAATTATTGCAATGTTTCGGATTGTGAATAAAATATGATCCCGGGAATATAGACAGAAATAGGTGTAAAGTGGCCATAAGATGGCGCTTCAAACGTCATCTGAATTATTAGAAGCGATTCAAAATTAAAGCCCCACCTATATACCTAGTATCCATGTACAAATAATTAAAAAATACAAAACTAGATGGCGCCTAATATCTTATGAAGACATTATTAATGTATTTCCATTTATACTAGTTGTTGCTTGCGGCTTTGTTTAGGATTTTTGTTGGTGTAGACATATTTTTCACGGTTACTATTTACCTACACCACGTTAATTTTTTCTCGCTATGTACGAAAATATGTTTTATATCGGTATTACAAGAGTATTAAGATGTTCACCTTACAACAATATTTACAAGTTATACTAACAGTTACAGTAAATTTTGAAAAAATTAAATCGAAAAAATTTGACTATTCCAATGTTTGATGGGTTTTGCGACATCTTGCCCTGTCGAAATCTCGCCCTAGGGCAATATGTGCTCTCTGAAAAAATGTTACGGGACATCTCGTCCGAATGTATTTTTATGACTGAATCGGTCAGGTATACTCTTTGAATCTCTATATATATATCTAATAATAAATCGATTGTCGACTCTAAACCACTTTTAACTAATGTGTGAAACTAAACAGCTAGCGCGCTAAATGAGATATGTTTAACTCGCAGACTCCGTTACTACCTTATTAGATTCCACCCCTGTGTTTTCAACTCATATAACTTTATGTCTACTTGAATTAGTCAAGTGCTGCGGAGGTAGAGTGTCTAGATACGATCTGGGTACACAGTTATAATACTCTGTGTTCCTCTTCTTTTCTTTTAAAAATGGCTCCTTAGTTAATCGCCAATGCCAGAGTGTGCTGACGGAGACACTCTGTGTTAATAAATTAATACATCTGGTATTATAGACCACTGTATACTTCGATGGTTAATCTCTTAAAATTACAACCGTAACAAAGTTATGGGTGCGGTGTATGAATATGCACGCGTATTATGACCACGTAGAAATCAAAGATTTCAAAATAAAAGGTGCCTGTGTATGATAATATGACGTTCATTTGACAGATTTTTTTTTAATGAATTGAACCAGGGAACGAGCAGACGGATCGCCTGATGGTAAGCGATTACCGCCGCTCATGGACACTCGCAATATGGTGTTGCGACTTGCGTTCTCCCAATTCTTAAAATCCCCAACCCCCCTTGGGGCTTTATACAAGAAAAAGTTTCATTATACTTCAAACGTTAAAATGGCCTCAAACAACCCCAAGAGTGGGGCCTTTTAAGTGTGGACAGTTTTTGCCTTGTCATGCCTCGTCTTAGATAATAATTAGTATACGTCTATGGTAGAAATGGTTTCTTTCTACGGAAGAATAGACAAAATGACAGATTGATAAGGGAAATCTGTCATTTTGTCATGCAATCTGTCCGATGCAATCTGTCGGTATTTCTCTATTCTCGTGTAGACAAAACGCATTTCGACGTTCTCGACCAATCCATTGATACATGGATTAGGTTAGTCGTGTTTTTTTTTACTTATAACTAGCTAGTAACTGGTATTGTATTATCATTGTAATATTTTTACAAGTACCTACCAAGTATAAGATCCTACTTGTACAATAAAACCTATGAAGAGTTATATACAATAGTACCTAGAACATGGCTTATCCGTTTAACTAGCTTCGTGTAATGAATACATGTGGAACTTAATTAAATGTACGCGATAGTATTATACTAGGTTTAAATTTTAAACCTAGATCAAAATATACAATTTATACCTAAATAGTAACTTATTGTAAATGGTTTCTCATGTTAAGTGAATTGTGAGTTTTTATGAGAAATAAATGTTTACTACCTAAATGAAAAAAAAAGCAACTGTAAAGCTGGTACTATATTATGATTCGATATACAATAGAGTTAAAAATGGAAGTATCGAGTGTCGGGCTGTCATAATATATGACATTGACATTTGACTCGACACTCGATTTTCAGTTCTATTGTAGGTATTAGCGCATATTTCTATTTTCAGCGCTCCGATTTTTTTGCGGCCTTCCGTATTCCGGATCATATAATCCCAGCCTTACTCTGACTCTGCGCGTTCGCGACGTGATTTCGGATCGCTGGTTTAACGTTTACGAAGATACCGTTTGATAGTTTCAGCGTATCGGGACTTGAATGAATTGTATTATTGTAGGTTTTATTTAGCACAATAGGCAAGCGGACTGATTTTTTTTTATTACATAGATGAATAGTACTCTTAAATATGAGTAACTTCTCAGAAGAAACCGTATATCAAAAGTCAATATTTTCAAAGGTACAGCGATTTGTATACAAAATTTCTTCGAGTCTTTATACCAAAAAAAAATTTTTTTTTTTTGCGAAATTGGTAAACAAAACCTACATCATTAGTTTACTCACATCATATACAAAAACATTCATTATGGTAAGTATGAACTTAAACGCACAAATATCGGAGATATTTACAAATATATTCCTGCGGCCATATACTTCATATACTACTTCATACTACTTCATATTCAAGTGACGTCATGTGTATATCGATTTTAGTATGGAGCGTTTTTAGGAGGCTCGCGAAATTTTTTATACAAATCGCTGTACCTTTGAAAATATTGACTTTTGATATACGGTTTCTTCTGAGAAGTTACTCATATTTAAGAGTACTATTCATTTATGCAATAAAAAAAAATTTGTCCGATTGCCTATTGACCCTCTGACCTTGCCCTTAGAAAGGTTCTATACACGTGCAACACCCTACCGTACTTTAACACCGTTGACTTAATTTTTCCGAAGCGCGCGTGAATAATTCGAGTGCCGGGCTCCGCTGACGTTGATGTTTTAAAGCGGTGATGGGGATTTTTTGCCGACCCGCGCGTAATCTCCCACGTGTAGACTCATTAATCAAACTAATGACTGTAAGTCGGGAGTGTATTACGTGAATAGAGATCAATTCCTATCGTGGTACCGATATACAACCTCCGTGGTCCAGTGGTTGGCCCTTAATCACTGGACCACAGACCATGACTGAGCGATGTCTGTCGTGTCGACAGACACGAGAGATGATGATGAATTAAAGCCAAGAACAGTCGATTACGATAGACACGAGCGATGATGATGAATTATAGCCAAGAACACTCGATTACTACAGACGCGAGCGATGATGATGAATTAAAGCCAAGAACACTCGATTACGACAGACGCGAGCGATGATGATGAATTAAAGCCAAGAACACTTGATTACGACAGACGCGAGCGATGATGATGAATTAAAGCCAAGAACAATCGATTACGACAGACGCGAGCGATGATGATGAATTAAAGCCAATAACAATCGATTACGACAGACGCACACATAGACTGACATACAGACACGTAAAACTTATAACATGTCTGTCTGTCTGTCTAATGTCTATGTATTAAGATTTAAGTGGTATTGAGTGCGTTACTTTCTTTTTAACCCCCGACGCAAAAAGAGGGGTGTTATAACTTCGACGCATCTGTCTGCTTGTCTGTTTGTTTGTCTGGCATCGTAGCTCTCAAAGATATGGACCGATTTTGATCTAGTTGTTTTTGTTTGAAAGCTGACATGATCGAGAGTGTTCTTAGCTATAATTCATCATCATCAGCTTGCTCATTTCTTGACTACTCGGCGGTTACTTAAAATTTGGAATTCATTAACATTATCATCATCTCTCCTTAATGTACGGTAGGACTAGATTATTTTTATATCTCTTGCTAACACGACACGTAATGGTCATTTCACCGTCCATTTTCCCGCATTTACGGACTATAATTCCGTTGATCTTTTCATGTGTGAATGGAAGCGTTTTAAACTTTTTACGTGGGCGTTGAATGGAGTTTGGGTGTAACATATTACCTTATATTATAACATACATTTTATGATAAAATATTTTTAACATAAAAACTTATTTTTTGACATAAAAAGGATGGCTGCGGAAACCGTACGCCAATTTAGAATATGCTTAGTAGATTTTATCTTAAAAATAATAATGTTTCTCATTAAAACGAAAGCATTAACATATGGCGTTACGAAGTTACTATTTATTCTGTGGTTATGATAAATAAGTTTATTTGACTTAACTTATCTACCTTTGGAAGTAATTTTTACTTACTCTTGAAAATTAAACAAAAGTAATATGCCGTTATTATTTATGTACCTACATCACAAAAACAATTATCAAACAAACCTTAACCCTTTCTCTGGCTCCGTTATTTCTAGTATAATCCGTTTCTTTTATTTATTACTAGACGTTGCCCGTGACTTCGTGCGCGCAAAAAGGAATCTCGCATTTTCCCACGATAAAAAGTAGCCTATATCCTTCCCCGTGGTCTACTATTTATCTATGCCAAATTACATCAAAATCGGTCCAGGAGTTTCGGAGCCTTTTCCATGCAAACAAATAAACAAAACTTTCCTCTTTATTATATTGGTATAGATCATCATCTGCTACTATTAATAATGTATCCGCCATGACACCTTAATCCTGTGATATGTTAGTTACGCCAGGGCAGATGTAATGAGGCTAGCAAACCAGAAAGCTATTATGTCGCTATCTGGTAGGAGACTTACTACGAATAAATGACGTTTTGTATATGACGCCATAATATGTTGGAGGCTACTTATATACTGCATTGCTCACATAACAACTTAACTTTATAAAGTACCGCTAAATACACAGATAGCGCTTTATGTATATTTTTTTTGTCATTTTTTAAAGTGATTTTCTTTAGACAAACTAATTAAGTATGTAGGTTTTTTAACAAAAAAAAATTCAACTTTTTGTGACTTTGAAATGCATCTAATTATAAAACTACTCATAAAATATGAATTACTTTTACTTTAATCAAGTTTGTAATCCCTAATTATTTTTAAATGTATAAAAATGCATAAAAACCTAATAAAATACCCAATCACAATCCCTTTTTATATTATGTAAGAAAGGAAAGATTATAATATTGTTACACTTTTCTCCATCTCTACCTGTTACACTGCGGAGGCTATGATGTACTTACAGCTCAAAACAAAAGGACCGTTTCATAATCTCCATTAAACTCCATATTAATTGTGGTCTCAAATTCCAATATCTAATGTAATTAAATATTTGCCCGATTGTTCTGGAACGTTCGCGATTGTTCACGAATGTTCCCGAATCTTATATTTACGATTCGATATTAACTAATTGAAACGATAAATATGGATTTAGTTTGAAACTTTAGACTTTAAACATTCTGATTATAATTTGTAGCACATGTACCTATAACTAATAAGTTCTACTACTATTATAAATGTAATAGTTTGTGAGGATGGATGGATGTTTGTTAGTTGTTACTCTTTCACGCAAAAGCTAGTGAAGGGATTGTAATGAAATTTGGTATGATAGTAGTTTGAGCTCTGGAGCGGGCGGATCTATGGGCAACAGCTAGTATCTAATTATTAGTTAAATATAATAATAATACCGTTTTTGGAAAGAGATCACGATGACTGAGATAAAAAAAAAGACTTAAGTTTTGACTCCTTTTTTGGCCTGAATTTTTGGCACCTCTAAAATGCATTAGGTACCTACTGCACTAGATAACATGAATAGAAGGATCGCGAGTGTACCCAAAATCTATTCCACAGTTCCATTAATTAACCTCTGATTTTTTTTTTAATGAAATATGGGGGCAAACGAGCAAACGGGTCACCTGATGGAAAGCAACTTCCGTCGCCCATGGACACTCGCAGCATCAGAAGAGCTGCAAGTGCGTTGCCGGCCTTTTAAGAGGGAATAGGGTAATAGGGGAGGGTAGGGAAGGGAATAGGGTAGGGGATTGGGCCTTCGGTAAACTCACTCACTCGGCGAAACACAGCGCAAACGCTGTTTCACGCCGGTTTTCTGTGAGCCCGTGGTATTTCTCCGGTCGAGCCGGCCCATTCGTGCCGAAGCATGGCTCTACCACGTAAAAAGTGATTAGTTCCCCCTTTGTATGAGACTGGTATAAATTGTACTCGAGACAAGTAGTAACTTACAATATTCCTAATGATGGATGCGCATCGCGCGGGTTGAGACTTCTACGAGTAACATGATTAGTAATGAATCGCAGTTTTTATTAGGGTTCCGTAATACACAAGGAACCCTTATAGTTCCGTTGTCTGTCTGCCCGTCCGCGCTTCTAACTCCTGTAATCTATACTAATATTATAAAGAGGAAAAGTTTGTTTGCATTGAATATACTTAGGAGAAGAAAAATATTTTTTTATTCTACACCGTCGCACAATGTTTTTCGTAGAACAAACTGAACGGACATAAATTAAAAAAAAAAGTAAAGTGCTACCTGGTATATCTATCGTAGGTAAACCTTAACGTGCTTTGACGTGGTATAGTTAAAAGGCCCAGTGGCCGTAATGAAATTTGATGTGCATCCCCCATCAGGCTATTGGATCCGCCGAGGGAGGCTTCGACATACTGGCCTTTGAGCTCAAAAATCGCTATTGATGTTAGATCGACTACCGTGCGTATATCATGTTCATGACTAACGTGGATTATAAGTTTTGTCCACAGTCTGTGCATTTTGTCTATTCTTTGGAGCCGGAGTTCGCGGGTTCGAATCCCGCCGAAGATACAAAAATATTTCTGTATTCCTGGGTCATGGATGTGTATTTAATATGTGTATAATATTATAAAAATCTGAAATATAGGTATTATGTATAATTGTATAGTATAAAAGAATTTAAACATTTTTTCGTTGTCTGGACCCCGTAACACAAGTTCTTCAAATACTTATTTTTTATAGATTGACATGGTGTAAATTATCATTACTATTTCTACAGTAGTTATATGCTTTGCCGGAGTAAAAGAGAATTTTATTACTATAACCAAAGAATATATATTACTAACGTACTATAACTGAGAGAAATATCGAAATTTGCGTTCACAGCAGTCTGCTGTATCTCAGCAGTTTCGCGTTTTAGTGCAAGTTTCAATATTTTATTTCGACGCAGTAAATGGTAATTGCCATCAGACGATCAGTATGGTCATTTGCTCTCTATACCATAAAAACTGTTGAAATTACATCATTAAAACACTCATTGGACCATTTAAACTGTTTTGTTGATGTCGGTTATAAATAAAACATTCAGACAACGACAATCGGTAGAATAATCTCATGGTAGCCGTATATGTTTTTATTTTATTTATTTAATAAAAACAAACTATAGGCTTAATGCCTATATTTAAATTACAATTATTATAAATACATACATATAATGACGCCTTTTTCCCGTAGGGGTAGGCAGAGACCACTTCTTTCCACTTGCTACGATTCTTACATACTTGTTTCGCTTCGTTCACTTTCATTCTTACCATCCATTCCTCCTCTTACATTCAACGTAGCGAAGCGGCTCTCCATCGTCCGCTTTTCGCCTCCGCGAGAAACGAGGCGTGATGGGTGGCGAACCACATCGCCGCCATTTTGGATAATTAAATTATTTTTGTGATTATCCATTGCGTTCCCACGGATTGGTGGAGAGGGTAGGAATAGGGAAAGGGAAGGATAGGTGATGTGTAAAGGAAGATTGGTAAGTTAGAGTGGGAAATAGGAAATGTAGGATATTACCGCCCAGGAGGGCAAGGGATAGGACAGTAATAGCTAGGGAAGCCGGGGTCGCATATCCGTATATTATACCACAACTATCGGACAGGTAAGTTGGGAAGAGTATCCCATGACATTATATTATAACCTTTTTTGAGCTTAAATAATATGCATGAAATTCTTCTTTTGCTCTCATTCCGCATTAGCAGCTGTAAGAAGTATAATGATGATGATGTTGATATTGTCTACGTCTATAACGGGAGAGTCTATAGTATTAAGTTTATGCCGTAACCTAACAACATATCGGAAAGTTATGGTTTACCTAAGGCTGGGACTATAAAATCAGAGGGGCAATTCTGCTAAATAAAATCTGCATTAATATAATTACAATTCAATCCCGATACGCTAAAACTCTCAAACGGTGTTTTCATTAACGTTATTTACCAACGTGAAACGCGCTCTGATTGGTCGAAACGTCATAAAATCCGTTTATGGCAGTGGTTCTTAAACTATGTGCAGTCACGGACCACTTTCAGAATTTCTGAAATGCCACGGACCCCCTTTTATCTCACACTTACTAATGCTTAACTTAATAATTAAATTGCTAAATAGAAATTGCTAATGAGATTGATGCTGTTGTTTGGCCTCAATGAGTACTTTAAATTGTGGGATTGTCTTCGATAAGGCAAGGCGCATGTCACCTTTGACATTCAATCGATTGCGATTTTTTGTTTTTATCGACACTAGAGCCGAAAACCCTGCCTCACCAAGATACGTAGTAGCAAAAGGTATCAGAACGGACATAGCTCGTTTGACCAGAAGAGTGTAAGCTTGACTCAAAGAACACCAAAATTCACCAAGACCTTTTGCGTGAAATTCAGCTCTCCACACTTCTTTTGATCTCATGTCAATTTAGTCATCTTTAATCAGTTGTGTTACTTTACTGCAAATTTTTTTCATTAATCTTAGAACGCTGCGGACCCCTGGCACACATATTACGGACCCCTTGGTGGTCCGTGGACCCCACTTTAAGAAACCCTGGTTTATGGTAACATGTCGCTTCACTTTCAATCCAATCAAAGTAAAATGAAAGTCTACTTTAAATACGAGAATTGAGGTTCAGAAATCCGGCGGGCCCAGGAAAATTCAGAGCACTGAAAATAGTTAGAAAATAAAAAGTTCTATGCGCTCATATAATAGAGTTGTAAATTGAAGTGTCGAGTGTCGAGCTGTCATATATGACATTGACATTTGATTCGATACTTGTGTGTTCGATTTTCAGCTCTATTATATTTGCGCAGAGTTCTATTTTCAATGCTCTGATTTTCACCGGTCTAACGGATTCCGGATCATATAGTCCCAGCCTAACGCGTAGTTTAGGCTGCCCCAACAATGGATTTATTGAATACCCAACTCTAGCATAGATATTAAGCTTGTAAGTTAACGCTTCGATTCGCTGAAAGGTGTTCTAATAGCATGAGAGATTGGATAAAATAATCTTCATAATAAATATTCTATGACGATGATTTTCGAGAAGGTATCTTTCCGACGCATTTACGTGAAAGGTGCAAGTATAATGGGAAAATATTGCAACGTTAATGATTGTTAGGTCCTGTTTCACAATTTTGTAATAACATTACCCGATTGGGTCATTGTTTTTATAAAAAAATCTAGTAATTAGCTGTTCTAATATAATAAAGAGGAAAAGTTTGTTTCTTTGTTTGCCTTGAACAGGCTCCGAAACTACTGGATCGACTTTGATGAAATTTGGTACAGATATAGATTAGACAACGAAGAAGGACATAGGCTACTTTTTATCGTGGCAAAATGTTCGGTTACGGCGGGTATTTCCTTTTGCGCGCACGAAGTCGCGGGCAACATCTAGTCACAAATATACTGCATCACTCTTTATCAATGTGCGTTTGGAAATTATTTATATGAGTTAGGATAAACTGTTTTAGTCAGAGCCTTGTTTATTCTCATGTTGTTGTACCTACTGCTAATCAAGTTTTGTTTGTTCGTGTACATGCCTGGAACAAATCTGTATTGATGAAGGTTGCGAGGCATGGGGGCGAGTGATAAGGGCTATCGGGAGGGATAGGCTTTGTGGGCCAGCTGACGTGCACACTAATTATAGTACTACGTAATACGTTTGCCGAGGCCTCCGGAGTCTGGACTGGTTTATAATGGACTGGGTGCTCACTACGGCTTAAAGATTGATTTGTGTACATGGAAATATTTTAACGTCAAATAAAAGTTGTAATAAACATGTGTTCTGTAACTGGTTTTTTAAAAAGTCTAAAGACAGACAGAGAAAGAGCTAGAGAAATATAGATAGGCAATAATAATATATCTATGGACGCTTCCATACCACGTCAATCTGATCCTGGAGTTACTATTACTAGGACTTACGTTCTTGAATGCTTTTATACTACACATAATATATTTTAAGATTTTTATTGTTATATACTAACACATATTTAATACAGATCCATGACCCTAGAACATAGAAAACTTTTTTGTTGCTTTGTCGGGAATCGGGATTCGAACACGCGACCTCCGTCTTGAGCACTGACGCGCTCAACCGCTGAGTTACAGAGGTCGTTAAATATAGAGACTCGACAGCGATACTCAACCTTTTTTTTTTATAGGAGCCACAAACATATTTCAGTCCTGGTGTCGAGGGCTGCAAGCATAATAAACGTAATAAACCAAGTTAAGGTGGTTCGTTTCCTATACAAAAATACAATGGACATTAATTAGGTAATTTCATACATTACTACATAAATTTATATGCACATCTATTTATTTTGCAATACAATTGTCGCAAAATATATTTAAAATACTTTATTTCACACAGAAGTCACATTTTTATTGAATTTTCGACAAAAAGTGACATAAGTTACAAATGTCACTTTTTGACGAAAATTCAATAAAAATGTGACTTCTGTGTGAAATAAAGTATTTTAAATATATTTTGCGACAATTGTATTGCAAAATAAATAGATGTGCATATAAATTTATGTAGTAATAGTATGAAATTACCTAATTAATGTCCATTGTATTTTTGTATAGGAAACGAACCACCTTAACGATGAATTTGATTTATAAATGCAAAGTTTTTAAAAATATATGATTTAATATGCGATTTTTGGAATTGTGAACACCTTTTTAAAACTTTATCAAGATTTAAAAAAGATTCCACGATGTTAATTATTGAAATTTTAAATGGTTTACATACATTTTTAACTTCAGATGGGCCAATAACAAAGGTCCGGCGGGCCGCAGGTTAAGTGCCTTTAGCTGGACTAGAGAGAGAGAGAGAGGGAGAGACGAGAGAGGGAGAGACAGAGAGGGAGAGACAGAGAGATTAATCAATCTACTGAACCCAAAACTAATTTGTTACTATGCGCAAGGTACCCATTTAAATAACCCACACGTTTGACGTGGAAATTGTGTCACTTTTTACCCGCCCCGGCGAAACAAAGGAATATGAAATTGACATTGTAGTGCGCGAGTTTCGCCGCGTTTAATTAAGTTGATGTGAATTATGAATATATTTAACTCCCGTCACACGGCTCCTCGGAGTAAATTAGCTCATACAATGTATCGATTTGACAGTTTTTATGTGAAGTCGTATATTATTTTACTATTAAATTTTGTGATTGTTATATAGATGCTACTTCCAGAGCCAGGGAACTTATACCTTTAACATCACTTATAACGACAAACTGGGTATTACGACCGAGTGTTAATTTCTGTCATGTCAAAATATTAACATTTTACCATCGGTTTTAATGATTATCGGCTATTACGACCATAATAATCTACCAGTCCGTTCAATGTCGTTATAATCAGTTTTCACTGTAGGTATAGTCAAGTATTGTTTGCCCGCGACTTCGTGCGCGCAAAAGGGAATTCTGAGGTAACGGTACATTTTGCCTCGATAAAAAATCCTTCCTTGTGGTCTACTCTATGTATGTGCCAAATTTCATCAAATTCAGTCAGTAGGTTCGGAGCCTATTCTTTCCTCTTTATCATTATTCATAAGTATAGTGAATAGTCTATTATTATTAGTATGGCCTATACTCTATACCAGTGTTTTTCAACCTTTTTCATGATGCGATAAAAAAAAATTCGCGACCGCCCGACCCTTCGCTTTTTTATCACGTATATATGTGTATGTTACAGTGTTACAAATATTCATTCCATACGACGTTTTTATGCGTCTCGATAATTATTATTCGGTTATAAGTACATAATATAGTACGTCAAACACATTATTTTACAATTACATACGTCGATGATATCGATTATCGATTTATGAGTCCTATCGTATACGTATATCCGTTAAAATTCTCTTACATAATAAATCAATAAATAATAATAAATAAAAAATCTTTATTGTTTTTTTACTAAAGTTCTCTCGACCTCCGGCGACCCCCCTACAGAAGCTTCGCGACCCCCCAGGAGGTCGCGACCCACAGGTTGAAAAACACTGCTCTATACAGATTATAGATATAACGCGGTTCAAATGAGAATAGGAACGTCAATGACCTTTATCTGTCAAATATCACTTGAAAAGTGCGATTTTCAGAAAAACTTATGTGCATATAAATATTAATAGCCTTGCATCGAATTTAAATAGAAACGTTAAATAGTAATCAATTTTCTAACTATAAATTTAACTATCATAACAGACTAAATTCGAAACAATATGGCGCCGACTCGATCCTATTCTCATTTGAATCGCACTACAGTTATAGTATAGATAACTCATAAGTCACTTGTGGATTTCCTTTGGTACTGCAGGACCCAAGTTAGCAGTTCAAGCAGTTAATGACCAACTCTATTTTTTTGTTCAGCAAAATGCAGTAGACTAGTGCCACGTCAAAGCCTCATGTTTACGTTTTCTCGCGTAGTTCTAATAATTACAAAGCTAGTACTTAGAATTTCATTCATGTTACCCTCTGAACAATTCACTTTTTAGGGTTTCGTAATACTTAAGAAACCCTTATAGTTTCGCTCTGTCCGTCTGTCTGTCTGTCTGTCTGTCCGCGCCTCTAGCTCCTGTAATTATGAATATAAATTGATGAAATTTGGTGCAGTTATAGATTGTGTATAGATCACGGTTTCGGGATCATAAAAAAATAATAATTTTATATTTTAGGGGTGGCTCTCCATACATGTGAAGTGGGGATGAAAAATATTTTTTCACTCTACCCCATCGTGTGGGGTATCGTAGAATAGGTCTTTTAAAATAAAGGCAAGGTTTCATACGTTACTTTTTTATAAAGTTGACCATTTTCGAGTAATCGGCCTCCAAAGTAGTTTGTAAGTTGGTCCCCCCCTAGCATTTTTAAACTATAAGAGATAGAAACTTTCAAATTTCCATGCTGATAGATCATGATAAAAACTCTTTAGGAAAATTATTGTGAACCAAATCGGACAGTAACTTTTCGAGTAATTAAAAAAAGCGTTTATAGTTACGGAACCCTCTTTAGACATGTCCGGACATGCTCTTGGTTAGGTTATTTAATCTTAACATGCTAATTACAAACCTTATCTATTTTTACCACATACAATACCTAACAATGTAATCGGCTTTACAATAAGCGAACCTTTTCCGCAGTATGTTTTGTACGTTACAAGAAGGCTTTAGAATAATAAACGAGCGAAAAGGTCATAGGCTATTTTTATATCTTACTTGGATTTTTGTAATCCATGGTTGGGAAAATTAAACATTCTCAAAAGCTCTTGGAGTTGAGATGTGATGACGTACCTACCGCCCACTCGCTATTGCAGATCTACCTCACTATAATACTTTCTAATGAGGTGAATCAGTATAATAAGTACAAGGTTTTTTTTTTTAAATGAACCAGGAAACGAGCAGACGGATCACCTGATGGTAAGCGATTACCGCCGCCCATGGACACTCGCAAGTCGCAATACCAGAGGAGTTGTACTTGTAACTCCTCTGGTGTAGCGACTTGCGTTCCTGGTCCTTCAAATCCCCATTCCCCCCTTGGGCCTCCGGTAATCTTATCTTACTCACTCGGCGAAACACAACGCAAGCGTTATTTCACGCCGGTTTTCTGTGAGGTCGTGGTATTTATACGGTCGAGCCGGCCCATTCTTGCCGAAGCGTGGCTCTCCCACAGTTAAATCTTTAGGTAAAAAATAAAAGATATATACTATAATATTATAATAAAGAGGAAAAGTTTGTTTGTTTATTTGTTTGTTTGTTTGCATCGAATAGGCTCCGAAACTACTGGACCGATTTTGATGAAATTTGGCACAGATGTAGAGTAGACCACGGGAAAGGACATAGGCTACTTTTTATTGCGGCAAAATGTACGCTTCCCGCGAAATTTCTTTTAGCTCGCACGAAGTCGAGGGCAACATCTAGTATCTGTATATAGTGGTGTATCTATTAAATAAAGAAATAAATAACACCGGTCAACAGCATTTTTGCGCACGGGTTATACATACTTAATTTTATTGCTTTTATACTTATAAATAAGAATAAGAACAAAAATTAGTTCTGAATTTGCTTTCGAGTGTAAAAAATTTAAAAATTCAAATCAATGAAAATACATGAAAAATTGACATAGAGATGATTTATTTAAAGATACCGATCATCCATTTATGATTTATTCTTACAATAAAAGTTTTAAAATAGAGTCAAAATGTTGAAAATTAACAGTTTTACTTTTCCTGTCATGTTTAGTAGAAGTTTCTCTTATTAACCACCAAATATAGTCCCTCAATCCTCATCATGTTTTCAGTGCCATACTGGCCTTGGTAACGTCTCTCAAACTCTAACTATATCTTGATGGAAGCGTTCCCTTTGTTCTTCTGAATAAGCTCCCATATTATCTTTAAATTTACCAAAATCAGAATATCACATGTGCATCTTTAGAGACAAACTACACCCGACGATGTAAGCTTCTTAATCATGTTATAGTTTTAGTCATACATTTAATTCATAAGCCTATTTCTGTCTTGATTTGTAACAGGTAGACGAAAGTGAGCTTGTTATGCTTCGCATATCTTTAAATGTGTACTTAAATCATACTTTTCCTCCCTCTCCCTTTAATTAATTCGCCGCAAAACGAGTCAGCGTATAGTTTACAACTTCTCGAAGCCATTTTGTACAAGTTAATACAGAGAAAAAAAATATGAAACGCGTTATTTCTCTATAATATGCGAACTCATACCGTCGTACACAAGAAGTGATGCAAGAAACACACACCGTGGCCTCTTACCTCTCTTTCGCCGGCAACATAGCGCAAAAACCGACAAAAATTGGGCGTAAAAATAAAAAATGGCCAAATCGCTGTAACTTCTAAAAAAGCAAATATTTTCGATTTGTAACTGCACTTTTTTATATATATTTGCTTATATAATCAGAATAAATCAAGTAAAACCCATGCGCAAAAAAAAAATTGTCAACCTATGTAATTATACACCTTGTACGCATGGGAATAAAATGGAGTTCAAATTAAAATTAAAGTAAAACTGTTTTAACGGCGACGAGGTTCGCCAAACGTCACGTGAAACGTCCGGAATCCGACGGACTCAGGAAAATTCAGTGCACTGAAAATAGAACTCTGCACTAATATCTACAATAGAGTTTAAAACTCCCGATACATGTGAAGTGGGGATGTTTTTTTCATTCCATCCCATCACGTGGGCTATATTTTTAAATAAAGGCAAGGTTTCATATGCGACTTTTTTTCGGGTAATCGACATCCAAAGTGGCAAAAATTTCAAGTTTTTAAGTCAAATATTTACTTAGAAATAATTATTAGACTTAGAAACCTGCAATTTTCCAGGCTAATAGATAATGCTATGTAATCTTTAGGAAAATTATTTTGAACGATATCCAACAGTCACTTTTGAAGCTTATCTTGTTAGGCTATTTTCTTCATGCCTCTGTAGTCTCTCTAGTCAGGTTAGAGCTTGGCTCTCGACTCGGAGGTCGTGGGTTTGATTTCCGCATTGGAACAACCAAAAATTTTGTTTCCAAGTTTAGTTAGGACAATGCAGGTTGATCACCTGATTGTCTGACAAGAAAGATGATCCATGCGTCGGATGGGCATGTAAAAAGTCGGTCCTGCGCCTGATCTCTCGCCAGTCGTGTCGGTCATCCGTGCCACTGGGTTACGAGAGTCAAGGAAGAGAGAGTGCTCCTAGTGAACTGCGCAAATACTTGGGCACTATAAAATAACTCTTGCGTCGCTGACATGGTTTCAATGAAACCTGCCACCGTCACTGAAAACGGTGTGGGAAGGTAAAATGGATTACTATTAGGTTATTTTCTTCATGAAATAGATTTATACGAAAACACAATAGTCTTTTATTTTTCCAGCATATGGCTATTTTTATAAATGAAACGGCTTCGAGCCTATGTCTCCGGGCTAGTGGGTAGTTAGGTACACAATACGACTGATTTAATAAGAAAACTTGAGTGCATTCTGCCAAGTGGTTAGTTTATGTAACTCGAGGTCATATTTTTACCCTTTGTCTGCATTTGAAAATCTTTCAAATGTTTTTTTTTCTTTTTCATAAATAGTTTTCTTAGGAGGAGCCTAGGTGTTTTGTCGGTGTTGTATCGGATTTAAAATTTCAGTGAGTTGAATTTCTATTCAATTTATGTTTCTTTTTTATTTGTCGGTTTACAGAGATTAGAGACAGAGCTAGAGATTAGAGTCATTTAATGATTAAATTTATAATTTATATCAGAATATAAGCTAGGTATTATATTAATAATATAATATGTGTATGTCATTTGTGGATAAACATTATTAGCTATTATAAAAGGCCAAACTGATTAACTCATGTATCAACGCACAGGCCAAACCCTTAACGCTAGAAATTTGAAAATTTGCACACGTTTTCCATATAACGTAGGCTTCCACCAAGGAAGGTTTTTTCAAAATTTAACCCCCAAGGCGGTAAAACAGCGGATGAAAATTTTTAATCTAATTTCACGCGGTTGGTGCCGCGGGAAATGAATGCTAGTTAGCGATAAAAGGAGATACCCAAAGGGAGGGGTTTTTATGGCAAAAAAAAAAACTGCTGTTAAAATCTTTACTCCTCCAGACGACATACTGTAGAATAAATAGCAGCTATGTGTCCCAATTCTCATTATAGACCACAAACATAAATAGGAATTTTACTTTACTTATAGACATACAATACATACATAACACAATATATATTCCACCGCTAGCTTTATCTCGCGGTTCCGCCCTCGTAAATATAACATCAGGTAATCCACGGGGATACTGTACTTTTCGGCATAAAAAGTAACCTGTGTTAAATAATCCAGAGCCTAAACTACTACCATACCAAATTTCATCGAAATCCATTCAGTAGTTTTTGCGTGAAAGAGTAACAAATATCCACCCACCCATCCTCATAAACTTTCACATTTATAATAGTAGCAGGATTGTGATTTGTGATAGGTACATTTGTTTTGTTTTGATACAATTGCGAAATATCAGGTCGTCTATTCAGCTAAGCTGTTCGCCCTCATATTTCAATTCAAAGGGTGTACGGGTGTACGGAGTGAAATAAATCGATAACTAACCCTTTTCCACGTGTATGTATGAAATAAAGATTTGTATATTGACTTATATTATATTACCTTCTGTAGTTCTGTCGCAAGGACAAGCCCTGTTTAAGCTATGTTTGCACATTAGAGACATTTGCCTATGCGACTTAACAAGGTCCGCGAACTCGAGTACGCTACTCGCGCAAGACGATATTAATTATCAGCTAAGTGTGACTTTTTGTCACTGCTCGCCGTGAAGAAGTGAACTACAATTTGTGTGGCATCGCAACAGCGCCCCTAGTGACAAACAATGGTAACTTATTCGATGTTATACAAATTGTAGTTAACTTCTTCACGGCGAGTAGTGACAAATACTCGCACTCAGTACACAGGATTCAAAACCATTACATTCCGAATTTTCGAACAAAGTCAAAATTAATGATAATATATTGTTTCGCGACGAAAGAAAAACGTAAATATAGGTTAAAAATGCATTTCCCCAGGGATTAGATCTAGCTAGAACGACGACATGTCATGGGATACTCATCCCAACTTATCTGTCCGGTAGTTGTGGTATAGTATACGGGTACGCGACCCCGGCTTCCCTAGCTATTACTGTCCTATCCCTTGCCCTCCTGGGCGGTAATATCCTACATTTACTTTTTCCCACTCTAACTTACCAATCTTCCTTTCTACACCACCTATCCTTCCCTTTCCCTATTCCTACCCTCTCCACAAATCCGTGGAAACGCAACGGATAATCATAAAAATAATTTAATTATCCAAAATGGCGGCGATGTGGTTCACCACCCATCACGTCTCGTTTCTCGCGGAGGTGAAAAGTGGATCATGGAGAGCCGCTTCGCTACGTTGAATGTAAGAGGAGGAATGGATGGTAAGAATGAAAGTGAATGAAGCGAAACGAGTATGTAAGGATCGTAGCAAGTGGCAAAAAGTGGTCTCTGCCTACCCCTTTACGGGAAAAAGGCGTGATTATATGTATGTATGTATGTAGAACGACGACGACGACGAAAGATCTAGCTAGTGTTCATACACTGAAACGTCCGGCGTCATCGCCGGCAGTCCAAACCGTGACGTTTTTTAATCGTTTTTTTTAGCACGACAGTTGATCAGATAAATATTTTTGTGAATACTTTCATGCTCAGATTCACAGGTACTAAAGAGTGTTTAATGTAAATTTGTTTTAATAAATTTATTTTTTCGAAAGTTTCAATTATTCTTCTGGCTATACGTCTTTACATAAGTAGATCGTATGCCCAAAATATCCATAATTGATTTTGCACAACGTTATATTTATGAACAGCTCCTGCCTCATAAATGTAAAACCATATTGTGTCTTTGTTCATGAATTATTACGCTTTATACGAAATTTTGGCTCGAGGTGGTAATAAAATTACGCAGGCGGTTATATTAATCGAATTATCTAGTTCACGGGCCTCGGCTTGTCTCTAGTTCGAAGGTCGTAGGATTAAGTTGTCGAATTTTGAGGATCTAAACACTGAAGTTGATCAAAAATGATTTTTTAATGATAGTTTTTGAATGCATATATCTTAAACTAGATATTGCTCGCGACTTCGTGCGCGCAAAAGGATATCAGGGGGTAACCGTACATTTTGCCGCGATAAAAAGTAGCCTATGTCCTTCCCCGTGGTCTAATCTATATTTGTACCAAATTTCATCAAAATCGGTCCAGTAGGAGCCTATTCAACGCAAACAAACTTTTTCTCTTTATTATATTAGTATCGATTATAGTGAGAGTATAACTATTAAAAATGTAAATGTTGTGACAAATTGACAAACGTCAACGTGTGACAGAATTGTATCTTTGATAGATAATAGAAACGTAACGAGATAATACGCTAAGCTGCTCTGCAATTTTATGTTAGCGATTCAAATTTGTACTTTATTCACTACACAAGAAGAATTGTATCGTTTAATTGCAAGAGTTCGAATGTCAAAAGATCCATTGAAACATGTATCCTCTTGTGTACTATATGAAGTTCGATAAAAATGCAGCGCCGCGTCGCGTGTTGTCTCGTGTTGGTGTAAACTGACCATTAGATTTTAAAATGTTTTGGAAATAAGAGATAGCTTAAAGTGATACAGTTTTCTGGCACATTCTCATAATATCTCCAAACGTTTTCGCCTTCAGTGGCGCAAAAAGTTAATACATTTAACATTTTTAATATGCAGATTGCAATAAGTTGATCACTCCCCCCTCCATTCCTTCCATTTATGTTAAGCGATGCTCCCAAAAGGCCATTAATATAAAAATATCGAGCTTTGGCCCGGTTCCAATTTGCGACCTTACAGGAACCGACCACTGCGCTGGAGTGGCCGTTACAGTAATCTGCATATTAATAAGTGAGAATTTATACTACACTTTTAGGCTCCCCACGCCATTTTCAATTTTAATCTTCATACGGTTTAAAATGTATCAAGGAAATGGGCTATCGATCGATTTATGATAAAATACTAAGATGCAATACAAACAGTATGTCCCTTTTAATTATTACTATATAAAATTGTTGTGTCACGATGTTTGTTAGAGAACTCTTCTAAAACGGTTTGGCTGATTTAATGAAATTTTGAAGATGTATTCAGTAGGAATTAGAACAGGTTGAAAATTATTTTTCATACACTTAACTGATAAGGGTAGCCCACATTTTTTTATTTAAATACATTAAATACAAGCAACCCTTGATTTTTAATCTCCTAACACCCCATTAAATATCTCTATTAAACAATAGATGTTCCCATTGTTTAATAGATATATTAGTACTGTAATCATCTTCAACCCTCAGTGGTCAATAAATCTGTAGTAGGTTGTAAGTGTTGGTGTAAGAAGTAGGTGTACATAAACGGGTATCAGAAAATTTTAAAATAAATAAATTGTACATTAGGTACAATATTCTATTAAAATACCTAAAAACTATCTTATGGATCAACTGAACTGATACCTGTACTAGGTTGACCAGAGTTTCAGGCGATAGGGCCTAAAAAATAGTATACCTATATAAAATATAGGTATAGATTGTAAGTGTTGGTGTAGTTAGTAGATGTAGTCTGTTGGTGTAGGTATAGTACGAGTAGGTAGTAGGTGTAGGTAGATGTGGGTGTAGAAACTGTAGGTGTTGTTTATTTATTCCAGTTCATAATGGTTGTTTATTTATTCCAGTTCATAATGAAGACAGAACAACGTCTGCCGGGCAGAGCACATTGCTAGTCTAACCATATTTTCTTAATTTTGACCCCGTTTTAGATGGGCGATTAAATTTTCGGCTACCGAGCTCACAGCCTCTGATTGTATAATGTGCTGTATAATTTTCGACATATTAATTAGCTAGGCTCGTAATTAGCGTAGACAGTATACAATACTCAGGTGTGTTGCTTTGTGATTATAACAGATATTCCATTTGTCTAGATTAATTTAAATTGATTGTAGTAACCTATATACATGTAATCTTTAGGTAAAATGATTCAAGAATCATTGCAAAATGTATCAATCCTCAATTTTAGGGTTCCGTACCTCGAAAGGAAAAAACGGAACTCTTATAGGATCACTTTGTTATCCGTCCGACTGTTTGTCAAGACCCTTTTTCTTTGGAACACGTGGAGATATCAAGCTGGAATTTATATCAAATACTCAGATCTACTGCCCCTTGAGCTCTGAAAAAATCAAGCTTCTAAGCCAACGCAATCAAAATATAAAGCCGTTTATGCCGTAAATTTCCGCAAATTTTCGACACTCGCGAACGAATCAAAACCTACAGGGTACTTCCCGAATACTCAGAATGTTGAAATTTAGTACGAAACAACGTCTTATAGCACAAATAAAGGAAAAATTGCGAAAACAGCAAATTTTTTGTTACATCATATAATAAAAATATTTTTAATAATTTTATACTATCCCTTTCCTCATGAACGCGTATTTATTTAAATTGAGATAGAAGTATTAAATTGAAGTTCATATCAAATACTCAGTTCTATAATACCTTTAAGCTGTAACAAAATCACTACAGATTTGTGCGGAACCTTCGGTGCGCGGCTCCGACTCGCACTTGGCCGGTTTTTTTTTAATTAAATTCGCAGTATAGTTCCAGTGTTAGAGCATTCGCTGACACTGAAACCACACTGCGAATTTAACAGAAATAAGTACCGTACTCATTTCTGTTGACCACACATGACACAGGCGCTAACTCGAGCTGCTCTAAGTTTGTTACTCCAAATCCTAGCAATTAAAGACATATTATGATTCAATCGTACAAAACATCGTGAATATATTAAACTTCATACATCGTGAACATATTAAACTTCATACAGTGTTCGAAGTTATATTAATAAAATGAAAAATAACTTTACTGCAGCACTAAATTTTTTTACAAACGAATATATTTGCTATGTGTATGTATGTAGTGTATGTAGAGTGTTGAAATTATCTTGCTTCAGCTATCATAAGATACACGGGCGTTTCTTTCTTTTTTATAACCTATATTATATTATTGACTAAATTCAACTATTTAATATTCTGGCTAACATGTTTTATTATCGATATTTAGAAGATACTATCGATTTTTCGGGCTAACTTTTTCTACGTTTTATTTTATCAATGGAAGAGTCATCATAATTCTAAATGTATTTATATTAGTAGCGGACTCTCAGTGCACATTCACGATGTTTTCAAACACGTGGCTCGCAGAGCGTGGAATCTTATATTATGATAAAAGGTCTGCACTATAACAGATTTCTCGTGGAGATATAATAAAGTAGATACTTTGCAACGTCTGGTACACCGCAGAGCTGCACAGGCATCCGAATAAATTCTCATCCATTTCTAAATAGTGTTTTGACTGAATTTCAATCGATCGTAAATTAATTTGAAAATTTCTCAGACCCGATCATGGTTGATAAAACGTTTTTGTATCTTGTATATTAAGTACCTAGACCAGGGGGGCAATTCTGCTAATTAAAACCTGCATTAATACAATTACAATCAAGTCCCGACACGCTTACACTCTCAAAAGGTGTTTTTATGAACGTTAAACCAACGTGAAACGCGCTCTGATTGCTCGAAACGTCATAAAATCCGTTCATTGTAATATGTCGCTACACTTTCAATCCAAACAAAGTAAAATTGACTCTTTAAATTGTCTACTTTAAATACGAGAATTGAGGTTCTGGTATGGATGTGTTTGATACTGAAATGTTATCTAATAAGGAAAATAATTGTATTAAAATGCGCGAGTTGCGCTAAAGCTTCATTTGCGTTAGTAATATAAATTGTGAGGTCATAAATTTTCTAGGATTCACCTTAAACATCACACCTCCCGGTAAAAACTAATTTTCTGATTAAAATTCAGCAAAAACCTATTTTAGATACGGCGAAATTTTACGTAAAATGTTTACCTAACTAACATTTTATACACTCTGCATTGTTTTCTATCCTAACTCTATATTTTCTGCAAACTGGAGCAAAGTACTTAAAATGCGTTCAGCTATAAGTACATAGTAATATTGCCTTGCATTTCAACCCTGAAGCTGCTGCGTTGAAGGCTAAAGCGACCCTTGCATTATAAGGGTTAATTCACATTGAGCATCCCCTTTGACATTAACTTTGATTGACTTGACATTCGAACTCTTACAGTGAAACGTATATCTTCGTGTGTAACGGAATAAAGTTCAATTTTTTAATACCTATCTTAAAAATGCAACGCCGCGTCGCGTCCCGTAGCGGTATGAACTGACCCTAAGTCACACGTTTTTTTTCTGTTTGAATTGAAACAAAAAAATAAACAACACAAGAAGAGCTTTCTTATTTTGCAAAGCCACTTGCCAGTAAAGCACTAAGTGTATGCGCTGAAAATATTGCAGTATTCTAGAAACAGTTGATCGGAGTATGGGTTGTTTTACATGTCAAATGCAACTTTCATTTTCCTTGCTTTGGTAAAAACGACCAAAAAAAGTTAGGGTCAAGAGTGCTAAGTGTGAGTTTTTCTTCTCGCATTCGATCGTGACCGCGTTTGGCGTTTACTAGGAATTTGTATGTGATTGAACCTAGTTGTAAACGTGAACAAACTCACACTTAGCACTTATTTCACACGACGCGACGTGGCGCGCACTTATAAAGATAGCAATACAAATTATTACTTTATTAACTACACAAGAAGAACACGTTGCATTGCAAGAGTTCGAATTTCGAGCTACAATTTTATGTACTGCGTAGTGCAGCGCCGCTCTTGCAAGAAATAAAAAAAGAAAATATTTCTCTATTTCCTTCCAACAAATAAATCAGTTTAATTTTTTACTAGCTTTTGCCCGCGACTTCGTCCGCGTGTAAGGAGAAGCGCTTAACCCTCACGACTGTCCGCCGCGTGCCGCGCGCCATTGATTATTTTATTACTACTGCGATATCTTCTAAAATACTCATTGAAATCAAATGATATAAACGGAAAATTTCTTCTCAATTAAATGCTTGTAATGAGTAAACGTATTTACTTGGATTAGGAAGGATATCATCTTTATGAAAACACCCTCACAAATAATGCTTAATTTTAGAAAAAATTTGGTTAGTATAAAAAGGTTATTGTGAGCCAACCTTAAAAGATAGACATATACAGTAGCGGACTTTTTTTTAGAAATTTTAAAGAGAAACAATTCTGTCATACATCATTTTAGCGAAATTTTAACCGTTTTCGCAGCAAAAAAAAAAAACCGGATTTTGAAACATTCTTGATCGGTGCTCCGCTTGTATTGAGCTTAGCATGATGTTATTATAGTCTAAAGCCTTCCTCGATAAATGGACTATCCAACACAAAAATAATTTTTCAATTCGAACCAGTAGTTCCTGAGATTAGCGCGTTCAAACAAACAAACTCTTCAAATTTATAATATTAGTACAGATTGTAGTTTTTCTTATAATCTCTTAGCATCAGAATCGAGTAAAATAATCGATTTAGCTTGTTTTGTCTAGCCTGTGCGCACTTAGTATATCATTAAGTGTAAATATACTCGAGAAAAACACTTAACGATATTACTCCGCCCTTTGTCCCACCGCAATGCCTAAACTATTTGTCCGATTTAATAAATATATTAATATATATATGGTGTCGCCGGGTAACATAGGCTACATAATTTACGGTTTATAGTTTTTTGTAAAAATTGTATTTACATATTATGAAATTGGGCGTGAAATGTAGTGTTTTAGATACATTTTGTTTCTTTTACGAAGTGGCAGTTTCAGATATATTATTGTACTCGTAGTACCTAGAGTAAGATTTTTGTTAAATGAAGAACGATTTAATGCTGTCCGTAAAACATTTTAACGACTTTTAAACGTTAATGCAATCTATTTCGACTTAACGACGCGCTGCTTCAATATTTTAGCGCTCAAATGAAACATTAATTCTTTACATTGAAATTAAATCAAACTTTAAAAATTGAACACTATTAAGAGTGTATTCGTGGTATACGTAAATACACTTAATACAGTAAGTATTCCACGAGAAAACTACTTTATCGGAATAAATTGTAGCCTACGTTTTAATCCAGAGCCTAAATTATACTGTTGTACCAAATTTCATCAAAATCCGTTCAGTAGTTTTTGCCTGAAAGAGTAACTAACACCCACTCATCCATCCATCCTCACAAACTTTAACATTTAAAATAGTAGTAGGATTTTGGATGAGATTTTATAAGATTTATTAAAAAAGGACAGTACCTATTCGTCTGGAACAACCCGAGTGGACCTTATTAAAATGGCTGCGATAGTAATACGTGATGTTGTTGATCCCAAATATAACCCTTAACAGAACAGCTTCAAGATCAGTTATTTATAGCTACCCTAACGTGTCCCTTCGGATTTCGCTAAGACAGGGTCGCCGGTTGTTATTTAACTCTAAGACTTCTAAGGCTATCTTTCACCACTGTATGTTCTCCGAATAATAAAATTTTGTAATCTCTGATGTGATTAAAAGTTGTGTTCTATTTCATATTATTCTATCCTGACTATAATATTATTAACGCGAAAGTTTGTATGGATGTATGTATGGATGATGTCATAAATACTGAATGGATTACAATGAAATTTACTGTGGTAGTAGTTTAGAGTCTGGATTAACACATAAGCTACTTTTTATCGCAGAGATGTACGGTTCCTTTGCGATTTTTATTTGCTCGTACGAAGTCGCAGGCAACATTTGTTAATAATATTTTGTAGTTGTGTTACATTTCGAGAATCTATTTTTGAAATTAAAAACCGTTATAAATAATGACACAATGTAGAGTTGTCTAGTTTTTGGGTAGGTAATAGTTTTGGTAGACAAACATCTTCGTGTCTTACTCAAAATCTTATTTACACATTACAGAATAGTGTCTTATTTTTATCGTTACCTTAAGAGGCCAGCATTTTTAGGTTACCTGGAAATTAATCAGGAGTCTCTAAGGATATTCTGTCTCCAGTTTCCCCACTTTAAGAGCCTGCCGAGACATAGCACGACCTGAAGCCCGAGGCCTTGCAATTCAGGCTCAGCAAACAGCCGCCTTCTATTCACGTATATCTCTCACTTCACCATGTAGGAATATATCGATAACGCGTAGATATATTCTAGTCTTCTGAATGGAGTCTCGTTCGGTTGTACCTATTGTTATCAAGCAGAGAGACAATTCAGATAAATAAAACCTGCATTTATTAATGCATCAATCAAGTCCCGAGTCCCGACACGCTTACACTCTCAAAAGGTGTTTTTATGAACGTTAAACCAACGTGAAACGCGCTCTGATTGGTCGAAACGTCATAAAATCCGTTCATGGTAACATGTCGCTACACTTGAATCCAAACAAAGTAAAATTAAGTCTACTTCAAATACGAGAATGAGGTTCTGGTATTCATTTGTTTTGGGCACGTTAATTTCAACCTACTTTATGTCTGGTTTGTTGGTTTAATTCATTCCTAATAGTTTTCTTCAAATAATAGGTACATGTAATGCCTATGATCAAAACGGTTGTTTTATTATAGAAGACTTGAAGTGTTCTTCCAGTACCTACTTTTTATAAAAAATATTTTAAATTTTATAAAAATATACGGCAGCATGTTCACGAATATTCCTATACAGCCTTAAAGTTTAGGTAAGCCTGAAAGTTAAAACACCTCATCAGTCAAATTGATCAGTTGATCGGACAAGCGTGTAACACGTGTTCTGTTCGCGAATTTTTGTCACCGGTTATTTAGACCCTGTCTTCGTGTCAGACATCTGATGGAGGCGGAGTTACTATATCAGAATTTGTGACAGCCATTCACGCAGTCATTTTCATCCCGTTGCGGCCGTATTTTGTTTTGGAAACTTTTCTCAGCATTATTCATACATTTTGCTCCTGTGATTGTTCACCCTTCGACTGCTATGCAAAAATATTACAGCGCCTCATTGGTCATTATGTGTCTGTCACGGTGTTTTAAAGTTATACCCTTAGCTGGTATGAACTTTTAAACACTGATTTAATGTTAACGATATCGTTATGCAATCATTTCTTTTAATAATGTTTATTTAAGACGCTTATTGAATTTAAATTTCGACTACTATTATTTATGTAAAAGCTTGCGAGGATGGATGGATGTTTGATACTCTTTCACACAAACTACTGAACGGATTTCGATGAAATATGGTATGGTAATAGTTTAAGCTTTGGATTAACATATAGATTTTTATCCCGAAAAAGTTCAGTGTTCCTGTGGGATATGTATTTAAGCGGGCGAAGCCGCGGACAAAAGCTAGTATTTTTATATTTCCCTACCTGTTTTTTACAACAATTCGACAATCCGGTTCTAAACACGATTAAGGTTAATTTTGTATATTTCCTTGATTAACATTTAATTTTCCAAAATGGCGAATCGCATATTGTTAAAACACCACATGACATACTAATGCTTTCCAGTAGGTGTTATAGGTATGGTCGCGGACTAATCTCGTGTACCATTTTTTTATCTTATAACAATGGCATAAGGTTCAAAATTGGTACACCGACAATGTCGGCTACTGTACGGTGTACCAATGTATTTACCTAACGACCGAATACTGAAAAGCTTATCAAAATTATGAGCCCTCCTATTTGTAGGCTGTCGCTGTCTCTGCTAGCCGAAATGACAAGGACAGCATGTGACTTGAGCGTCACTTAATTTAACTATTGCTTCAGTATTCGGCCGTTAGTGTATATTATTCCTGAGTGTATCCTACTACTTTTATAAACATGAAAGTTTGTGAGGATGGATGGATATATGGACGGATGTTTGTTACTCTTTCACGCAAAAACGACTGAACTATTTTCGATGAAATTTGACATGGTAGTAGTTTAGGCTCTGGATTAAAATAGGCTACTTATTATACCGAAAAAGTGCGCGCAGAAAAAGCTATTCCTACATAATTAAAACTAAAATAATCCAAACCTTCACAACTGAGCACTAAATCGCTAAATTTGAAAATTTGAAATTGAATCCGGAATTTAAGACCCGGACGTGCGGAAGTGTGAAACTTTTAAAATGTTCTCTATCAGTTTCTATATGATGTGATTATCGAGCGTTCTGGACCGTACGCTCAAAAATTGCAATCCGATATTTAGTTGGGTCTTGTGAGAAAAGCAATTCTATTAAATTTCAGTTGTATGTAGCTAGAAACATTTATTTTAACTATTTTTATGTAAAATAAATTTTATTATCTTATTTATTTTTAATTTATTTAACAAAAAATAGTGTTTAGTGTCTACGTATGTATTATTAATAATAATAATGAATCAATTTAGAGGATGATACTAAGGGCCAGTTTGATGTTTCACAAACGCCTAATAAATGGCAAATAATAGCATATTCGGAAGTTTTGCCTCTGTCGCTCAGTATAAAGTAAGCAGAGACGAAACTTCCGGTTAAACTTATTAGGCGACTGTGAAACAGGATCTCAGAACATGAGGTTAGCATTTACTTATTACTTCAGGAGGGTAGGTACTATGGAACATTGTGCGTGCAAATGGAAATACCGCGAACACCGTACATTTAACTGCAATAATTAGTAATCTATGTCATTCCCCTTGATGTATTCCTCCAAATTTCATTAGAATCGGTCTAGTTGTTTCGGAACCTATTCAATGCAAGCAAATAAATATTTCCTTTTTAAGGTTCCGTCGTACATAAGGAACCCTTCTAGTTTCTAAACTATGAACGTTGTTCGGCAATTTCCATTGCTGATAGATCATGCTGAATACTCTTTAGGAAAATTATTTTGAACGAAATCGGACAGTAACTTTGAAGTAATTTGAAAAAAAAAAACCTATCACGCGTTTATATTGTAGTTACGGATCCCTCCTTAGACATGCTCTAAGTTAGGTTATTATTATATTATATACAGATTACTCTTCTGTTTTATTAACTTTAAATCGACTTCGAAGCTTAAGGTTGACACCGAAAACAGACAAATCTATCATAAATATTGAGAAATTATAGTGTCGATTGGCACTTGCCAATGATAAGTATGAAAATATTCGTCTAAATGCCAAAAAAATACCGCGAGTGGAATGATCAATAAAATATCCTTTCTCAAACGGGCTGATTAATATTTCTCGAGGCTTATCCTGTTGATTGCACAATATTGAAAGCTCGGGAGCAAGGAGGCGCACGCTTCGCCGGCTAATTTAGCCGAGTGGTAGCATTGACAGGGTTTCCGTGATGTTGATTAATGTGCCCAATAAATATTTGTTACTCTGTCGCCGGCCGCTCCCACCATTTAACTTTGGGAGTTTCCGAACTTTTTTTCCGATCATTTGCATTTTATACTTTTCACGAGGGACGTACTGGAAGGAATTTGGGGATTTGTTTTTATTTGACTGTGATCGGATCCAAAAATCACTTCAGTCACAGGGGCGACACTCTCTACAAATGACATCTCGAGCACCGGCGAATGTCAGCCATGTTGAAGTAAGCTTAAGGTTGACAACTTGACACCAAAATAATTTCAAACGTCGCGTCAGACAAATCTATTATAAATATTGAGAAATTATAGTGTCGATTGTACCAAAGCACGAAACGATCAGCGGCTAGCCCCGTGAACGAAACGGCTTGAGAAACTTTATATCCCGCGACCCCCGCGTACATCTAGCCGCGCACACATAACCGCGAGCTGTCTCTCGTACAAATCGTTGAATGACGGTTCTTTACTTTAGTAAATATATATTCTTTAGCCCATAGTAAGGTTGATTAACGACATGACATATTTATTATAAGCAGTGTAGGATAACAACGACCTAATTTATCTAACACAACGCTGTTCGGTAAGTTTACCTGCTTCCGTAATACATTTACAAGTTTCTGACAAAGAGCGCTTGGGATAAATCTGATTATCTCACAATGAACTATCTTATTTTTGTTTATTGCTTAATATTGTTCACTACGTATTATACTTCTCGTCTTTTAGAAGGTTTGTAGTTTTCCATACCTAGAAAGGAAAAAACGGAACCCTTATAAGATCACTTTGTTGTCCGTCAAGCTGAAATTTATATAAAATATTCAAGTCTGTCCCTTGGAGAGAGTCTTCCCTCTCCAAGGGACAGACCTGAATATATTCGTGAGAGCGCAGGTTCGTTTCCCAGGTTGTGGCGTGTACCACTGAGACTTTTTCAGATCTCAAGTACATTATACAGACGCTCTAACGGTGAAGGAAAACATTGTGAAGAAACCCTCACATGGTTGGCCCCGTCTAGAGGAATGACTGGTCAATACGGACTATTCATTCTTCTGGACTAGGCTGACTATGTTGTGAGAATGCCGTATGGGTTTGGTTAACTATACGAAAAGCGCCTGTGCCAGGCAGTACAGTATTTCATGAGTGGTAACTTCGCTCGGAGAATACTGTATTATCCGTATCCGTTGTTGGATGTATTCTGTATACATTCAACAACGGATGAAAAGGCCCAAGTTTTTTTATTGGAGGTAAATAATGGATGTCGGATTTCACATTCAATCTAATGTATACGAACATGTGACCCAAAGAGATTGCTTGTTTTAGCATCTCTCCCGTGTGTTTAGGTGTTAAATTGTTTCAAAGTGAATGTGAAACAAGATTTTATCACAGGCGACATAAAATATTTTAGAGTATTTGAGTCTCGCGCGTTTGTCCCGCTACACAGAATATATTGAAACTTTGAGTAATTCAATTCAGAATGCGAAAAGAGAGGTGTTAGGAGAATTTATTTAATAAAATATGAAGGTATTGCAAATTTACTGTACCTAACTACGTATATAGACTACAAATGATTTTTTTTTTATTAAAGTTAAAAATTATCTTTGTTTATTAATAATAATAGTTCCGATGGGCAGTTATTAAAAAGGTCAAGGTCTGTCTGTTTGTTACGCCTACTCTCTGTTAACGGCTGGAACGATTTTCACGGGGCTTTCACTGCCAGATAGCAAATATTATAAGAAGTAACTTAGGCTACTTTCATAAGTATGGTTCCGTTTAAAAAATAGGGTTCAGTTTCCCCTAGTTCTACGCAAACAAAGTAGCGGGCACCAGCTAGTAGCATAATGATTCCTTGAATTCAACGAAAATATTCGTTAAACTGGCTTCAACTCATCTACGTTATATTATAACCTGGGTATGATAAAAACGATTCCGCTGTGGATATCCCAGGAATTTCGGTTAAATTATTACCGAGTGCCTGGCGCAGGATTAGTTAGAGCGAAAGATACACTATTTCAGTTTAAGCTACCCAAAGAGAATAATACGAGAACTAATATTTGTTTTGGGGAACGCTTAAATCTGCAATTTACAATTGGTATTGAATTGCTAGATATTTGTTGTGAAATGTATACTTTATGTAAATTTATGAAATTATAATTTATTCCGTGGTTTGCCCGAACGCTTCGGTCAAGCCTAGGATAAAGTCATTCTGGGAAGAGACTGCTTGTCGATTTTTGGCTGTGACGTATGTTACACGAGGTATTTCTTATGTTAATATCACACAAGCTAAATTTAATCAAGCTATGTTGCTAATCAAGTAATGTTATAAAAGCTATAATGTTGCTAAAGAATATGCAATAAGTAATAACACATACTACGTGAAATCTTACTTTAGGTACTTAATATTTTTACTAAAAAAAAAAAAAATTGTTCAATTTTACAATAGGCAAGCGGACTGATTTTTTTTTATTGCATAAATGAATAGTACTCTTAAATATGAGTAACTTCTCAGAAGAAACCGTATATCAAAAGTCAATATTTTCAAAGGTACAACGATTTGTATACAAAATTTCGCGAGTCTTTAGACCAAAAAAAATTTTTTTTTTTGCGAAATTGGTAAACAAAACCTACATCATTAGTTTACTCACATCATATACAAAAACATTCATTATGGTAAGTATGAACTTAAACGCACAAATATCGGAGATATTTACAAATACATTCCTGCGGCCATATACTTCATATACTACTTCATATACTCTGCCGTCGTACGAGAGAAGGGCACATCTATCTTTTTAGTCAAACTGAGATAATTGGGATTAAAGTTTTTACCATATTCTGCTTCATAGTGTGGAAACCTATTGCTTTAAAGAAAAAAAGAAACTGTAGATATATGCGTGAAGGTTAGTACTATTATATTTTTTACTTTTTAGTTTTTATATATAATTAATTATTAAATAAATTCAAATTATTCCTTTCAACTTAAAATAAATATATTTCAAAAATACCACTTACTACAAAGAAAAGGCATAGTTAACCAAATGTGACCTTTCTTTTTAATATTTCAAGCAAATTGGTCATTGAGTCGAAAAGAAAGGGCACATTTGGTTAACTAGGCCTTTTCTTTGTAGTAAGTGGTATTTTTAAAACATTTTTTTTTAATTATTGTGCTAATTGCGCCTTTTTAATATAAATTAATTTAATATAAAAATCTATATAAAAAAAAAACAAATCATCGTGTGAAGAAAGTTTATAAACTACTAGCTGACCCGGCAAACGTTGTTTTGCGGTCGTATTTTTTTTTAATGTCACATTATAAAAAAATAAAAACAAAAAAATTCGTTAATTTATAAAAAATTAAAAAAAAATTATAAGGGTGAACAACCCTTATCACTTACCGGTATGGAAAATAGATAGTAGCCGATTCTCAGACCTACTGAATACGCATATAAAATTTGGTAAAAATCGGTAAAGCCGTTTCGGAGGAGTACGGTAACTAACAAACATTGTGACATGGAAATTTTATATATTAGATAAAACATATTTATTGTCATGACATTTCTGGTTAGCTTAATAACTGAAACAAAACTTAACAAATCTTCTTCTAGAATACCAACATTTAAAACGTTCTTAATATTAAATAGTTATTTATAAATTATTAGGGATAAGCATCTACCTAAGTACAAATTTTTTTAACAAATATAAAACAAAAAGTGCTAATACTTAAACTCATTTACACTTTTTAGTTAGTTAGATACCTAAGGAAAGTAAAAATTAAATATTTTTACTAATAGGTTGGACCCGTAACTTAAAAATGAATAAAAAAATAGAATCACAATATGAAAAATAAATCAAAATATTCTTAATTCTTAATAGAAGTAGTAATTTTTAAACCTTTATTAAGCTTACTCTATTAGAGCTTATTCTAATTATTTATTGTTCATTTACAGGAAACAGCTTACATCCGTAATTATTAAAGGCACTCGTAGTTTAATATTAAAAAAAATATATTATTATTATTATTATAAAATTTAATTCTGTTGTCAGGCATTAGTGGCCCAAGCTTGGAAAGTATAGCTGATTTCCTCTCAGATGTTATACCTCGTGGAGAAAGCTTCTGCTTAGGCAGTGGAATCCAATTTTAAGATTTTTAACTCTCAAGAAATCCAATTCTATTTGCTCTTCTAACTTGACTAAATATACTAAGTAAGAAAAAAGGCACCAATTTTTGTTTTGGGCCGCGCAGTTATCCAGCCACAAAATCACATTTTTGCAGTCCCGGTTTTCAAGGAAAAATGCGACGTCGCAGGCACAACAGCTGGCGCGTTTCAATCAAACCCTGCCCTCCTTTCCTCACCCCTAATCGTAAATAATTTAAAGAAAAGGCACAACTGGTTATTTGTGCCTGTTATACGTAGATTAATTGAGATATGCATGGATCATTTATTAAGTAGACAGGGCACATCTACGTATTTGTGCCTTTTCAATATAATGGTAAATAAATGTGCCTTTTCATTCTATAAAACATGAATATTAGTCTCATTTGTGCCTTTTGAGCCTACTGTATCTCCGAATTCCTTGAAGATAAAATTCTACAAAAAATTGAGCGGATGTGCCTTTTTTTTCTGATTCTAAATATGTATATAACTCAATTTTTAAAAAAATGCTAGTTGTGCCCTTTTTTCTTACGACGGCAGTACTATAACCTACAAGTGACGTCATTTGTAGGTCGACTTTAGTATGGAGCGTTTTTAGGAGGCTCGCGAAAATTTTTGTAAAAATCGCTGTACCTTTGAAAATATTGACTTTTGATATACGGTTTCTTCTGAGAAGTTACTCATATTTAAGAATACTATTCATTTATGCAATAAAAAAAAAAAAAAATGTCCGATTGCCTATTGACCAATAGTGCTAACGTTGCATTGTTTTACAGCAATTGACCACAATTATTGAGTAATTTCGATAATTGGACGCCCCAGATCTGACTGTAGTTGTGCAACGTGTTCTAAGCAGATCGTAATCCATGACGCGAACATGAACACGCTGAAATTCAATCTTGCCTGTCACAAACACGCCATTTTAACAATACCAATCTATTTTACATTTCTTGCTCGCTTGCTTCCTGCCAAGGTTTCTCAATGCAATGTGTATTTTTATATTAAAAAGTTGTATTTAAGTAGGTTTAGATTTTTCATCAAAATAATTATTTATTTATTTTCTATAATTATTATTTGTTTAGTGTGTCTAAAGTATGTCATATTTATTTATTAGTATCTGGGTGATCGAGCTTTGCTCGGAATTCTGTATTATTAAAGAATAAAATAAAAAAATCACAAAAAAATATCTGACCGGGATTCGAACCGTTCACATTCCGAATTTTCGAACAAAAATTATATTATAATATACGAATACCAAACTGCCAATCGGACTGACATAATAGGGTCGAAATTATTGATGTACCTATTGTTGTACGACGAAAGAAATAACATATTATATAGGTAGCTTAAAAATGCGCAGTTTCCCAGGAATATAAATCCCGAAAACTCCCTGCATAATAAATTTCATGCTAATACTTATAGCCGTTTTCGAGAAACCGATTATATAATATATAAGATTGTATCATTAAAGTATAAGATTCATTCAGGTAAAAGCACTTAACACTTAAATAACATTATTGATACATGTAAACGGTATTTATTTTTAATAGTTGACGCAGGTTTTAATTTCCTCGACAATATCACCGGGTGTTTGACGAAGGTGCGACCGAGACTATTATTCAGAGTTGACACGAAATGAAATGATATTTGTATTACCCGCAGAGTATGTTTTCTCTTGTTTTGAATATGATTTATGGTAAAATGCGGTGTTTTGTTTTGTAATAAGTAAAATGTATGTTATTCGTACTCGTTAGGTATGTCCAAATATTATTTTTAGTCGTGGTTTCTGTGGATTTAATGAGAATGATTATTATTATTTAAACAATGTAATATCGATGAAATTTACATAATATACCATGTTTATTTATACGAGTATTAATACGAGAAGGTTCTTTATTATTAAACTAGATGGCTCCCGCGACTTCGCGCGCGCAAAAGGAAATCCCGCGTAAAATACATTTGCCGTGATAAAGTTGCCTATGTCATTTCCCGTGGGCTGCTCTATATCTGTGCCAAATTTTCAGTAGGTAGTTTCGGAGCTTATACAATGCAAATAAACAAACAACCATACACGATACAAACAAACAAATCTTTTCTCTTTATAATGTTAGTATAGAAGTATAGAAAACAGATGTAGGTACGGCATCGCCAACCGAGCTCAAGATTTAATGTTCGCAGTATTTAAATTCCCTTTGCATTCTCGACTTGGGTGAAATAATTTATAGTAACAATCCTTAGAATTCCGCCTCTACAAAGAACGTGAAAAAATACAAATCGCTTCTCATTCCTTCTCGAAACTGGTACCGGTATAGGTAGTTAGTAGTACTAGTTAGTGGCCCACATTGTTATGTAATACCCGTATTTTGTGCTCGAAAAATACCGACTACTTACAATGGTTTTAGTGCATCAACTTGGCTCTTAAAATAAAGTTTTTAGAAAAGATAAATTTATTTTTGCCAGTAATCATTTTATCAGACACAAATTGATTTTTTTTGTTGTTTTTCAACTTCTTAAATTAATTTAACTTCTACTTTAATGTTTGTCAAGAATAACATAAAAATATTAATAAAAGGAATTGTAGTGCTTTTCTTGAGACATTCTTTTGCTTTATTCAAAGGACGGTTCTCGGAAAGAACATAAAATAAAAAATAGCTTTACTGCAGCACTAAATTTTGTTACAAATGAATATGTATGAACTTCTTATGCTTCAGGTATCTTATGATACACGGGCGTTTCTTTCTTTTTTATACCGTATATTACATTATTGACTAAAGGCAGCACTTTAATATTCTGACTCACAACTCACAAGTTTTAATATCAATATTTAGAATATGAAAACCCACCAAAACATTTTCATGTAAAGTGATGCCAAGATCGCACTGTCACAATTAAATTATAGAAATTGGCAGAAGACGTGTTATGTATTTACCTGTATCAAAATCGTCACACATGTTACACTGGGAGTGAATAGTGACAGTTTATTAGATGATTCTCTTACGGCGCGTTCTATAATCTATCTACCAATAACTATTTGTTAAAAACGTCAAATTTGTATCGCAAAAAACTGCCAAATTATTGAATGACGACGTTTTTAACAAATAGTTATTGGTAGATACTCGATAGGTTATTATTAAGGACCTATAAAAAAAAATTAAAAATCAATCTGAATCATTAACACTATAAAATAGCTTAGTATATTTGACTAAATTAAATGACTTATAAAATATACCCACAGTTTCAGTGCTAATGCGTTTTACACTCGGAGTAAAAGGGACGTTAATTGACGTTCCTTCAGAGGCTGTTCAGCTTCTTAAAGATGCGTTAAGGGCCTCCCAGAAATCCCTTATCGCACGCAAGGGCCCTTTAAATTCATGTTCAGTAATAATTTGTTAATAAACTCATATCTTTTGCTAATTAAAGCGAAGGAATTTTAATCTTTTGCCTATTAAGTCTTTTTTATTTTGTGCCTGCAAAAAATATAGCCTTATATTCGCATCGCACTAACAAAGTTGATGCTGGTTAATAAAAATAGGTGCATAAGTGCTATCCAAACAATATTTGTCGTCTAAATTTGGCAATAATATAGTTTTCCTTTAATGTAGACCAAGCATTAAAAAGGCTCAAGGGATATGTTTGTACAAAACTTTGGAATGAGCCAAGATGATCTAGAAAGTTTGAAGAGCTTAGACTGGTAAACAAGTGGGATTCACGATAAATCATGAAACAAATAATTAAGCAACTAAAGTTGGGATAAATAATATTTTTCTTGCTTTCTGATAGGGTAAATGACAATTTGTTGTCATATAGTAAGTAATTAAATATTCAAAATTAATACTCTTTAAAAGTAATAAAGAGAAAATTTACTACCAGTCCGCCGAGAAGCAAAAAAAAAAAAAGAAAGAAAAAAAAAGTTTTGCTGTTCATCTCGTTTTTGATATAATTACCCTGTTAATCTTAAAAGTACATCACAGCTTGTTTTTAGGGTTCCGTAGTACAAGGAATCCTTAAAGTTTCGCCCTGTCCGTCCGTCTGTCCGTACTCTGTATAATATAGATATCTGTCTGTCTATCAGTCTGTCTGTCCGCCCTTGCTAACTTCTATAATTAAGAATATAAATTGACGATGATGAATTTAGTACTTATAGATTGCGTATAAACTTTGATTTGGACATCATAAAAAAATAATTACTACTAGGTACTTAAGTAGGGATGATTTTTTTTTATTCTACCCCATTGTCATTTTCGAGTAGGCCTTCAAAGTTATTTACAGCTACGAGTTGATCCCGCCTCTGGCATTTCTAAACTTTATGGTAAAAGGTAGAAACTTGTAACTTTCCATGCTGATAAATCATGCCAAATATGCTTTAGGAAAATTATTTTGAGCGAAATCGGACAATAACTTATAAAATTATTTGGTAAAAACATGTTGCGCGTTTATAGTTACGGAACCCTCTGGCAAGCTCTTGGTTATGTTTATTATATGTTTTAATCTTAGACGTTATAATAAAGAGAAAAGTGCTCCCTGGAGCTTAATATTTTGAAGACGTAAAGCGAATGAGTTGCTCTTAAACTCAGATACTTAATAGGTACATGAACTTATAAACTTAATACTAGAAATCACTCATCATCAGTTCATCACCATTCAAACTAAAACAAGTTTTGCTTGGATTGTCGTTAATTTACAGCTGAATACTACTTAGGAAACTGGCCAAGTGCGAGTCGGACTCGCGCGCGTTCGGTTCCGTACTGTTAAAAATTCACGTTTGTGGTATAGGAGCCCCGCTGAAATATTTTTTTACTGTTTTAAGTATATTTTGTTGATATAGCGGCAACAGAAATACACCTTCTGTTAAAATTACAACTAGCTATCACGGTTCATGATAATATACCTACAGCCTGGTAACAGACGGACGGACGGACGAACAGACAAAGAGTCTCTTTAATAGATGAGTAACCCTAAAAAGTAAATTTTGCTTCACGTAATATGCAGATATAATTATGATTCACTTTAAGAATGAAGTGAATCATTCGTACATATACCAAAATGGCTTACTTTCGTTGGTTAAATGTGAACACGGTTAATGAATGTTATGCATCATTGGACAATTTTGACATGTGAACATAAGATTCACTTCTTTTTTATCGCGAAAGGACTAGCTGTTCTTTCTGCTTTATTAAATTTTGTCTTCATAAACATGCAAAAACATGATCAATTTGATGAGAGAATATTTCAAAATATAAAATATTGGCAAGTAACTTTTAATAAAGGAGCAGCACACAGGGCCTCCTTTAATCTTCATAAAATTGAACATCGAAAAGAATTTAAAATTTCGCTTCTGCAACGCGGTCAACTTCAAAGCATATTATATATTTTATTTTGCCCGTCCATTGCACATGCGAGTAATGTTATATTAACGAGAACTTTGCATTAAATTTTTCTCGTATAATTTCTCGGAAGATGCAACCTTTTTATCGACCACACTGTCTAGTTTTAATGAAAGTTAACAGCAATTAAGATCACGCTAACTAGTTTTTGCTATAAATCATGTTTAACTTTGAAGGATTCTGTGTAGTATGTAATTTTGTTGCGGTAAAAGCTAAGTTGCGGATTGACAAAGTTGAGCCCACGTTGTTAAATAGTTTGATTACTTACACAAAATAATGATCAGGAAATCAGCTCACATTTGTAAGATTACAATCAAATATGAAGGTTATACAAGTCCGAGTTTCTTAAGATTCTTAGGATTTTGAAATTGAAATCTCGTGAATATTATCTCAATAAAACTATCATATAATATAACATCTTTACCCAAATAAATACGAGCAGTAGTTACTTTGATACATCTCTATTGTTTTTCAAAGAAAAGTTGAATATTTGATTAATTTTAGTACTCAAAAATATGAGCAAGTTCTCAGAAGAAACAGCATATTAAAAATCAATATTTTCAAAGTTACAACTCTCGTGAATGATGAAAACCCTCCATACAAAAGTCGCCGACGTCACAATATGATTGTATGAAATATGCATAGGGTCGCAGACCCCTTATTGCTGATATCTTCGCAATTTGTGCGTTTTAGTTCATACTATGGATGGATATTTTTACAGGATGTAAGTATATTAATGATGTAATTTTTTTACCGTATATAGCAAATAACCTAACCAAGAGCATGTCAGGACATGTCTAAGGAGGGTTCCGTAACTATAAACGCGTAATATGCTTTTTTTTAATTACTCCAAAAGTTACTGTCCGATTTGGTTCACAATAATTTTCCTAAAGAGTTTTTAGCATGAACCATCAGCATGGAAATTTGCAAGTTTCTATCTCCTATAGTTTAAAAATGCTAGAGGGGGACCAACTTACAAACTACTTTGGAGGCCGATTACTCGAAAATGGTCAACTTTATAAAAAAGTAACGCATGAAACCTTGCCTTTATTTTAAAATACCTATTCTACGATACCCCACACGATGGGGTAGAGTGAAAAAATATTTTACATCCCCACTTCACATGTATGGAGAGCCACCCCTAAAATATAAAATTATTATTTTTTATGATCCCGAAACCGTGATATAACTGCACCAAATGTCATCAATTTATATTCATAATTACAGGAGCTAGAGGCGCGGACTGACAGACAGACAGACGGACAGAGCGAAACTATAAGGGTTCCTTAAGTATTACGGAACCCTAAAAATCGGCCAAGTGCGACTCGGACTCGCGTACCGAGAGTTACATACAAACCTGTAAGTATATAAGTAAAAGTTCACCCATTACGACAATCGAGTCATAGTAGTAAGTTAGTACATAGTAAGTTTAAAATTATTAAAATATTTTTATTAATATGATGTAACTAAAAATCTACAGTTTTCGCAAATTTTCCTTTATCAGTGCTATAAGACGTTGCTTCGTACCAAATTTCAAAACGGTTTACAGGAAGAAGGTATTCTGTAGGTTTTGATTCCCTTGCGAGTGTCGAAAATTTCCTGAAATTTGCGGCATAAACGGCTGTATCTTTTGATTGCGTTGGCTTAGACGTTTGATTTTATCACAGCTCCAGGGACAGTATACTCTGTTCTCTGTTTACTGTGCTTGGGGCTTGTGAAGGCTTGACGAGAATTACTTTCCAAGCCCACTGTAGTAGTTTTTAGATGTGTAATATATTATAGCGTCGAACTGTGAAAACTTCGATAGCGCGAAATTTCCTGAAATTTGCGGCATAAACGGCTGTATCTTTTGATTGCGTTGGCTTAGACGTTTGATTTTATCACAGCTCCAGGGACAGTATACTCTGTTCTCTGTTTACTGTGCTTGGGGCTTGTGAAGGCTTGACGAGAATTACTTTCCAAGCCCACTGTAGTAGTTTTTAGATGTGTAATATATTATAGCGTCGAACTGTGAAAACTTCGATAGCGCGACGCGCTCGTGGCGCTAATTGGTCCGCCACAACATCTACAAGGTTACTGGCCAGATATAGCCAGCAAAGTCCCCAAAGCCTCAGCTAAGCCCGGCTCACTCTTATCATCGCAAACATAATGAATAATCGTTAACGCCTCGAGCCCTTGTTTATACTAATTTTATTTGCTGCCTAAAGAGGCTATGGCGGAAAAACTTATTATCTAAACGTGATAAAGAAATAAAATTGGGGTCACCGTTTCTGAGAAATATTGAGTCTGGAATACTAATTGAAAGTTGGAATTGGGTAAGAAAATGAATAGCGGAACCTTTTTATTCAAATGAAGGTCGATGTTATGTTCCAGAGCTCATTTGAACTAACTTGATCATTAGAGTAGTTCGGTCTCAACCGCATACTTAATCCTTCACATTTCACGTAATTAGAAACGTCTTTGAGTGTGTTTCCACGTCTACTTACACGTTACACTACAAATCGTTAAATTTCAATTGGCTTCGAGTTTATTGTTACGAAAATCTTATATAGTTTAACTAACATATAAATAACTAAATCTGCTGTTCCCTCACTAATTAACGACAATAATAATTAAGGAACCCCCGACAAACAGGACGCGAGCGATAATAATATATTATAGCTGAGTACACTCTCGATGAAGTCACGTTTCATAACAAGAAACTATATCAAAATCAGTTTATCTGTTAGGGAGCTACAATGTTGCAGGCATACATAAGATATAGATACACTCATGCAAACATAAACAGATCACAGACATATCAAACTCATAAGATATAACACCCCTCTGATTACGATGGGTCAAGAGTCAAGACAGTTATAAAAAGTCTTTACGAGATTCTTCTTTAGCTTTATGCTAGCCATATAGGTAAGAGTGTATGTGACAGGTTTGTCTCCACATTTATACCTGTCAGGTAACTTTGAGCTGATACTGTATGGGAACCTGCACAGTTGTGCAACATACACGCTTCGGTTTATCTATACAGGCAAACCTGTCAGGTATACCGTTACGTGTATGGTTTGCATTAGAAGCTGATTCATTCATACCCGGTTTCTCATCAAGTTTAAAATGATGCTATGCCATTTATTTTCAATAAATCCACATTTTTTTTACCTTAGTTTATCATAGTTGTTTTTTTTTTCTTAATAGCTGCACGTCCTGGTTTCCCTTTTGTAACCGAAGATTGCTTAGTTTTATTGCCCGTGAATACTTTAGTGTAATAGGTACAACCCTAACTCCTAAGGCCTATTTACATCGTCGAGTGAGAGTATCTTTATAAATAAACTTTATCTATTTCATGCTCATTTTACTATCCTATAAATTTTATTAGGGTTATCGACATAGAGTTTTATTTGTTCACACTATACAATTTTTATGTTTGCGGGAGTCATCCGTATATGGATATGTATTTCTTAGCCTGGTTAAGACAAAATACCTACTAATACAATATGTCAATGCAGTGTAAGTTAGACTTACGCGCTAAGGGTCAGTTCACACCGAAACGAGACGATACACAACGCGGTGCTGCATTTTTAAGATAGCTATTAAAAATTGAACTTTATTCACTACACCAAAAGGTACACGTTTCATATGACATCTGTTAATACAGATGTAATCACTGCACATGCGCTGTGCAGCACGGTGCAGCTTGGCATTCCAACTCTTACAATGAAACGTGCTTCTTCTTGTGTAACGAATAAATTTAAATTTTGAATACATACATACATATAATCATGCTTCTTTCCCGTAGGGGTACGCAGAGACCACTTCTTTCCACTTGCTACGATCCTTACATACTTGTTTCGCTTCGTCCACTTTCATTATTCCCTTTGGCCTTTTTTCAAGATATCCCTGATTTGGTCTTGAAACGTCCGCCTAGGTTCCCTTCCAACACTTCCATTCACACTCGCCTTATACACTTTTTTCATCAGTCGTTCTTCATTCATTCTCTCGACATGGCCAAACCATCTCAGCATACCTTTCTCAATTTTTGTCACTACATCTTCTTTCAGACCACAACGTTTCCTTATCTCACTATTTCTTATTCTGTCACCCAGTTTAACTCCTATCATACTTCTTAACGATCTCATCTCAACTGCATTTATTCTGCTTTCATGTTTTTTCTGCTGTACCCAACTTTCACTTTCGTACATGAGTGTCGGAACTATAGATGCTGGCGGGAAAAATTCCGAATCATTCCCGTCGAATACTTCGGAAGTATTCCGAAATATTCCGAAACTTTGGGAATATTACAACTCAAAAAAAAAAAACGAGAAAAATTGCGCTTGGAAGTTGTAAACTAATACCCCCTTACATTAGTAGGGGGGTATTAGTTTACAACTTCCAACTTTACAACTTTATTAAAACGCTGTATAAGCTTTGAATAGACTATACAGTGTTTTGTTCACATCACACATTTTTAATTCGATAGAAGAAGACAAAACACTGTAACTATTCAAAGCTTATACAGCGTTTATTAGTAAGGGGGTTTATCTTCAGTTGTGTTGTGAGCGGTAGGTATATTTGAGTTTATGGTTGTGACTTGATTGCACGTCGCATCATTTAATAAAGTCGTCAGAGCACCTCTTCAATAAAGTCTTCGCTTGGTGGTGGTTTGAGGTCAATTGAGGTGTTCCGGCTTCATCGAAGTCGGTTCTATTGGTATCTATCTACAAAAGTCCAATTAATAAAACCTCTGTATTTTATAACAGTTTAAAAAGTGAATTAATACTTTGACTTATATTGTCAATAATTTTATCTCGATACTAGCTTTTCCCCGCGACTTCGTCCGCGTGGAATAGTTACTTTGGGATATCGCTAAAATTTACCCGCGACTTCATTTACGTAGAAGGAGAAGCGCTTCCACCTCACGGTCACGACTGCCCGCCCGCGCCGTGCGCCGTACTATAGCGCGCATGATTATTTTATTACTGCGATATATTCTAAAATACTCATTGAAATTAAGTGATGTAAACGGCAAATTTCTTCTAGATTAAATGCTTGTAATGAATGACGTATTTACTTGGATAAGGATTAATATAATCTTTATGAAAACACTTTCACAAATAATGCTTACTTTTAGAACTAATTTGGTTAGTATAAAAGGTTATCACTATAACTGGCTATCTATTAAGGTTGGCTCACTAGCCAACCTTAAAAGATAGACATATACTGTCGCGGACTTTTTTTTAGAACTTTTACAGGGGAACAATTCATTTCATCATTTTAGCGAAACTTTAACCGTTTCCGCAGCGTACGTAGCGAAAGCTCTCAAAAGGAAAAAAAGACCCCCGATTTTGTAACATTCTTGATTGGTGCTCCGCTCGTATTGAGTTTAGCATGATGCTATATAGCCTAAAGCCTTCCTCGGTAAGTGGACTATCCAACACAAATAATTTTTCAATTCGTACCAGTAGTTCCCGAGATTAGCGCGTTCAAACAAACAAACAAACAAACTCTTCAGCTTTATAATGTTAGTATGGATATTGGAATACATATTCTAATTCGAGCTAGGTACACGTATTTTTTTCTCGTCCTTACTACAGGTTCCATCTTTTTACTTATTTAAACATTATTTATTTCAACATTTTTTTATGTCACGTGTACATATAGTAGGTACTAAATAATATTGTTCTGAAAACTGCATCAAAATCGATGCGTACAGAGCTATTGTACATACAAAAAATATCAACATTATATACTTAATCAATCCCATTTATAATAAAATAAACATTTATATTTTACTTACGTATGTGCCACTGAACATTTAATTCATTCAACCACCATACGCCATAAACTAACACCTAGGTATATTACCATTGAATTATTCCGGGGAAATATTCGACGGAAACATTCGGAAACATTCGATTGCGGGGTACGAATCTTTCTCGCGCGGGGGAAAACTTCTCCGGGGAGCATCTCCCTCCCGCGCCGCGCCGCCCGCGCCGTCTCGCTCGTGTGGCAGCGGCCGGCGGGCGACGCATAGAGGGCGGCGCGGCGGCGATCGACGATTGATGCAAAATACGATTTTTCAGCAAAAATAAAAATCTTAATTAAATTCATTTTGAATAATTCTAATTTAAAGAAACTTTCCCAGAAGTATTCCGGAATTATTCGGAATTTTTCAGAAGTTTTGCAACTATAGTCGGAACCAACATCCCCTCATGCACAGCCAAACGAGCCTTGTTAGATACCTTCCGACTGTTCATAAATTTTGAATAGCTATCTTAAAAATGCAGTGTAGTAATCCAGGGTCAGTTCATCATTAAGTTTATGTCTCCTTATGTAATACGCAACTTGCAAGGTCGAAGCTCCATAATGTGGGTGCAATCCGTGCCAAAATTAAACTGAAATGTCCACAAGTTCCAATGTCTCTTCCAAAGTGTGTCACAAATTCTGCGACACTGGATTGTATAGAGTGGCCTTTATCCCGATTCCTTGACACAAATGACATTTACATGGCATGGTGTACCGAAAAAATTGGGTCACGCAACATAAAAGTAAATCTTATACAGACTTAACTCTGGGCTTGAAAATAAGGTGGTTTGGAGTTTCGTTGGGGTTCTAAAGAGTTACTTCTTACTATTATTATAAATGTTTGTGAGGATGGATGGATGGAAAGATGGATGGATGAATGGATGTTTGTGACTCTTTCACGCAAAAACTACTTCACTGATTTTAATGTTTGGTATGGTGGTTCGGCTCTGGATTAAAACATAGGCTACATTTTATCCAGAAAAAGTACAGTGTTCCCGTGGGATACTGTATTCATGCGGGTGGAGCCGCGGGCTAAAGCTAGTACATATATCATACATTTTGTTGAAATGAGTGCCTGGATTTACTTTTTTTATTCTTTTGCGCAAAACTGCTGAATATATTTTATTTTAAATTTATCTCAAATGTAATTTATAAGCCCCATTATTCAGGGATTATCATAATACTAGCTTTTCCCCACGGATCCGCCCGCATTAATAAAGTATCCCACGGGAATATTGTACTTTTTCGCCATAAAAAGTACCTAGTCTATGTTTTAATCTAGATAGTCAACTCTACTACCAAATTAAATTTCATCGAAATCCCTTCAGAAGTCTTTGCGTGAAAGAGTTACAAACATCCATCCATCCATCCATACTTACATTATCACAAACTTTCACATTTAACCATTGATGCCCGTGGGATAGATAGACTTTTTCCGAAGCGAACAAACTCGCGTCCAAAGCTTGTAATCAGATTCTTAAAAAATTAAAAATGTAAACCAAAAACTGAATCGTGCTTGAACCGAATAAACAAAGCATATAAATCTGAATTTCCCATTTGATTGAAATCTGGTGTAATGCGATTGGACTTTTTGATATTCAACGCGCAGGTGGAACCGATTACCGGTACACACGAAATTGATGTAGTAGGCACTTTTCAAAACTGGAGCGTATACTTATTTAATTGTAAACCAAAGTGCTCTTATAACTCACCTGTTAAAAGTTATTATCATATCTTTTCGAATCTCTCGAGTTTAGGCTACGGTTTATATATATCACCGTAAAATTGTAAAAACCGTTAGATTTTTTTTTTTTATGAAATAAGGGGGCAAACGAGCAAACGGGTCACCTGATGGAAAGCAACTTCCGTCGCCCATGGACACTCGCAGCATCAAAAGAGCTGCAAGTGCGTTGCCGGCCTTTTAAGAGGGAATAGGATAATAGGAGGGTAGGGAAGGGAATAGGGTAGGGGATTGGGCCTCCGGTAAACTCACTCACTCGGCGAAACACAGCGCAAACGCTGTTTCACGCCGGTTTTCTGTGAGCCCGTGGTATTTCTCCGGTCGAGCCGGCCCATTCGTGCCGAAGCATGGCTCTACCACGTAAGATTGTAATATTACTAGAGATATTATAAAATGTCGACAGATTGTCAAATAAAAGTTTCTCCATAGAATTGTAGGTACGCATTATTTTTCGTTATATTTCTCTAGTCAATCTTCTTAAATTTGAAGTCGGTACCAGCAAATATGAACATGAGTTCTATGAAATATTGTAGGATATCGTTTAGGCTGGTAGCGCCTTCGAAAGAAGATTGAGTAGAGAAATAGCCAAATTTAAAAGGGGAATTATTTAGAAAAAAAGTTTTATTTCATACTTTATTGTGTATTTTTACTTTGGAAGGCGGTTAAATTTTTTGGTTAAAAATAATTGTATTAATAATTACGAAGTGTCTAGTCGACCACTGAGCGGATTAAGAAGAAAAAAAAAATTTCGTCTACTAAACGAACGAATCAACATTTTTAAGCACTAATTGATTAGATACGGACTGTCATTGGTTATATTTATATTATACGACCCAAAAATCTATGCTCAATCATCTGAAACGCTATTTATAAGACTCGAGCCATACAATCTATACTATAATATAATAAAAAGGAAAAGTTTGTTTGTTTGTTTGCATTGAATAGGCTCCGAAACTATTGGACCAATTTTGATGAAATTTGGTACACATGTAGAGTAAACCACGGGGAAGGACATATGCTACTTTTTATCCCGGAAAATGCACGGTTTCTGCGAAATACAACTTTTGCGCGTACATAGTCGCGGGCAACATCTAGTAAATAATATGATAAATCGACCGGAGTTGTCAGAACTGGATATCGGCGGACAGACAGGCAGAAATCACGACAGTTTGATCAACACAGAGCTTATCGTATCGCGTTTTGACATCGTAACTTACGTGTTTTTCTTTTGTTTCTAGGTAAGTTTTTTTGCTGATATCCTGAGGTGAAAGGTAAGTGATTTATTACTCGGATTTGATAAGGTAAGTTATATTTTATCCTCGTTTTTGCCCGCAGCTCCGGCCGCGTAAATATGTATATTCCACGGGAACACTGCACTTTTTCTTGAAAATGTAGCCTGTGTTCTATTAAAAAGCCTTAAGCATATTTCATCAACATACTTTGAGTAGTTTTTGGTTTACATCCATCCATCCGTCCTCACAAACTTTCACATTTATAATAGTAGTACGATTGAAAAACCGTGATTTTCGCATAATAAAATATTAAGTACATTATTATAAATGTGAAACTTCCTGAGGATGGATGGATGTATATATATTAGGTTGGGGAAAAAGTTTCTTCGCATTTTATATAAAAATTCAAAAGGTTTTTTTATAAAGTTTATTTACAAATGACTAAAGTATATAGGTGCCATTTTGTTCGATAACTTTTTGCCATCTTGTTGGTAGGTACATGATCCCATTGCTATAAAATTTTTGGGGCTTCTGATGAAAAAACTGCAACAAGTGGTTTTGGCAGTCCTCTTGTGATGTCAACCTGACACTGCCTAAGGAATTCTGCAGCGACCGAAACAGGTGGAAATCTGAAGGTGCAAGGTCAGGACTATACGGCGGATGCATTAACACCTCCCAGCCAAACTCCCGTAATTTTTTCTGAGTGGCTAAAGATGTGTGAGGTCTAGCGTTATCATGGTGAAAAACCACACCCCTTCTGTTGACTAATTCCGGCCGCTTTCTCTCAACTTCTTGCTTTAATCTCATCAGTTGTTCGCAGTACAGTTCAGAATTGATGGTCCTGCCTGGCGGTAACAGCTCATAATGAATAATGCCCTTCCAATCCCACCACACACACAGCATCACCTTGTTGCGAGTTAACCCGGGTTTCGCCACAGTCTGTGAAGCCTGACCGGCCTTTGACCACGATCTTTTTCGCACATTCTTGTCGTACGTGATCCACTTTTCATCACCAGTTATCAGCTTCTTCAAAAATGGTTCGGTTTCATTACGTCGTAATAAAGAATCACAAATGAGTACACAGTTCATTAGGTTTCTTTCAGTGAGCTCATGAGGCACCCAAATATCGAGCTTTTTTGTGTACCCAGCTTTTTTCAAATGCGCCAAAACCGTTTTGTGGTCAATCCCCAGTTCTTCAGCTACATCGTAACTACTAATATGCCGATCTTGCTCCACTTTTTCAAAAATGGCAACAGTTTTGTCCGTAACAGGGCGACCAGAGCGACGTGCATCTTTGATATCAAAATTTCCGGATTGAAAACGCTTAAACCAAATTTGCGCTACTCTCACAGATACTGCATTAGGTCCATAAACATCACAAATTTTTTTCGAGGCTTGTGTTGCATTTTTACCTTTTTTGTAATAAAATTTTAAAATGTATCGAAATTCTTCATAAGAATCACTCATTTTAACAATAAGAAAAACAAATGAAAATCTCAAATTTACCTAATTTGAATTTGGAATTGTCTTCTGTAAAATTAAAACTTTTTAATGATACCAAAATCAGCCAGATACAATTGGTATAGCCCAAGATATTTTATGACAAGTTCATACATACTATAATGCGAAAAGACTTTTTCCCCAACCTATTATGTATGGATGGACGGTTACATGGATAGATGTTTGTGACCCTTTCACGCAAAAACTACTGAACGGATTTTGATGAAATTTGTTATGCTAGTTTTTTTTAGTTTAGGCTCTGGATTAAAACATAGGCTAGTTTCCCGTGGGATACCTGATACTATATTCACGCGGGCAGAACCGCGGGGAAAAGCTAGTCATTTATGAGTACCAAAATTTTGAATACGATGATCAACTTCGACGCACAATTTCTCAACGCAGAGATATGTTTTTATGTTAATTTACAATGGCCGCCCCATTTTTCATCGGCGCCTACAGGTGTAGTACGCTGGAGATTTATGATGGTGCCAGTTTGTTCCTCGTCTTGTTGGTCATTACTGCACTGTCGGTCTGGTCATTTTTCACGACCCGGCTAACAGGTACACGTTTCATCTGACGTCTCTCTTAGCTTTGTACTTTAACTTACAAACAATTGGAAAACTTGGCACCTGTTACCGGAAAAGATTTTTCGTTAATTTATATTCCAACAATTTAATATGTGCTTCGCAGTGGCGAAGCGTGTATAGATGCCGATTCCCATCGGCTTCTCTTTTATGTTGGATACATTTCAGTAACTATGACAAATTAGTTCGAAAACTGTTTAATTACAGCAATGACTTATATATACCTTTCTTATCGTATAAGCTATAGCGCGATGTAGGGCCGCGCGAGCGCCATCTATGCAACAGACATCACAATGTTACATAAGCCGATCAATAAGGGCTTTTCGCATTGTATAAATGACCTTATTTCGTTCGAAATATAGTTGAAATTTAAATATGCCGTCCTATTGGACGACCAGTTCGAATTTTGAAAATCGTAATACGGTGTCTGAGCGTTTCAGTAATGAAATATATGTTTCATTCTATAATAGTCATTATTGCGTTTATTTTAAGGTTAAATTTAAACTGTAGGCCTAATGGCTCTTAATACGTTTTGGAAATGAATGACAAAATATTCTTTATAATTTAATTGGTCGAAATGATCATTCAGTAAGCCGCACGGATACCCGTTATGGTCTCTCATTGGTTGAAAATCCCAAACATTATTTTGTAGTGTAGACTGTAGTGTAAAATAACTAAAATAGTATATTTATGTTGTGACGTTGTGTAGTGTACCTATTTGGATTGTAAACTGCATTATTGTGGTGAGTAGATTAGTGTGTGAGTAGAATTAATTAACTGGCTTTTCCAAAGCCGCCTTTTGTCATTCTCGAAAGACGCTGTTTTATAATATCAGTGCTTACTTGTATAATGAAGATGAGCTGCGGTTGGTACATCTCGAAGAACGAAACTCTAACTCTGTACCGAAATAGATAGAATCCCACGAAGCAGCCTCTAGGTATGTAGGTACTATGTACTTGCTTAATATGCATAAAGACCATAGTGCGGAAAAACCACCCTTCGCCACTGGTGCTTCGTATCTTTCGTTAGGTTCGTTTTTTTCATGCTTACGATCTTATGTATAAATGTAGTTATATTTCAGAAAGTATGAATTTCTATTTTCTGATCTATAACGTTTTATTTTAAACGTAAAGTATAAAACACCCGTTTTTAGGAATGAGAATAGAGCCTTTGTTTAGATTGTATCATTCAGCAATCTTCGTAATTGATATTAAGGGTAGGTAAAGTCAATAAATTAAAGCCCCCTCTATTTGGCGCGATTACTCCCACCTGCCTCCAGGTATTTTCGTTCATAAAATTGAGGTGACGATCGTCAAATATTTACTTCATGTACATTCGCCGTGATTTTCGGTCAGTGGTCTCAAAAAAGCGATTTATGGCTGAAATGTGTATTGTGGAAAAGCGGCACATGCCGCATTAAGAGTCCGGCTGTTTTGGGCTAGGCCTCGCCTAGTGAATGAAGGCGGGGGTGGCTCGAGCGCGCAGCCTCCGCCGCCGAGCGGCAGTCAGCGCCGCGCCACGCGAGCCAGCGCACGTACTCGCCGCTGCTGCACGCACACAGTGATAGTCAAACGTGTTAACTTTACTATTGTAAGTAAGGAATGTGCCTGTCGAACTTCTCGATATCGACCATCGGTTCACGCGAAACGTATCACTCTTATCCAATCACAACCTAATCTCAAGGTCGATCAACAATACTTTGAAATGGGATAGGTATTACCTACTTTGTTACATCTTTCATATCGCGTCCCGCGGAGTTCCCTTTAGTCCTTTGTCAATGTCACAAATATTTGCGAAATTAAAGCACATTTCAGACGATGGGTACATAAAATAGGAGTTAGCCGGAATTTATTCCCATGGCTTGCTATAATTCTGCCAGTTGGCAAGCCCCGACATTTGGAACTCTCTTTGCAGTACTGTATACGTATCGAACGGGATTTTCGCTAAGTCTACGTTAACTGCCGTAATCCTTGTCCCCATTTCGTGTTTTCATCGGAATACCATTAATATTCAATAATTCCTCTACTATGTATACACGGTTTTAGGCGTTATGTGTTTGTAAGGAATATCCTTCTTTTTCATGTTTATATCATTAGCGGCCTAACATTATGATATTAAACAAACATTTCTCTACTCGACGCCTATTACAAACTAGAATCCCCCTCTGATTATCGTCAAACTTATCCTTTAATGCCGGCGGCGACGAAGTTCTCTAACAAGTTTCAGTAGTTAGGAGTTTATTTATTAATCTGAGGGCTCGGGATGGAAAAATCTGGACTTCTTAGACGAAGGTCAAAATAACTAAGGACGGTCAAATTATACAGCACTAGCTGTTGCCCGCGGTTCCGCCCGCGTAACTATAGTTTTTTCGCGGTCGTGGATATGTGACTGATGCAAAAAATAGATAAAAACAATCCTTGATGCGGATTATACATTATCATGCTAAAATTTCGGCTCGATCGGTGCAGAACTTTTTGAGTTTTTCAAGCGTACACAAACCAACATAACATTTTTATACATATATAGATTTATTGGAAAGCGAAATCATTTAAAACCGGCCAAGTGCGAGTCGACCTCGAGCATGAAGGGCGTTACAAAACGGCATAGAAGCACTTTTGCTTTATAGGAGCCCCACTTGAATATTTATTTTATTATGTTTTTAGTATGTTTGTTGTTATAGCGGTAACAAAAATACATCGTTTATTAAAATTTCAACTGTCTAACTTTCAGGGTTCGGAGATACTCCACCAGGTGACAGGCGGACAGACATACTGACGGACAGTAGAGTTTTAGTAAAAGAGTCTTTTTTTATTTACGGGTACGGAACCTTAGAGAGATGATGACAGTTCTAAAATTTTAACTTAAACTCAAAACTCATTAAGTATTTTTTTTACTCAAGGTAGAGCAAATATAGATATGAATTGAAATATCGCTGAAAATTGGAAATTCACGTGGAAATTTTCCGTCGCTCTTGCTATCTTTATTGGTTGGTTATTTAAAACATCTATACATAATTCAAACTCTTAATGCCCCAATGTTAAACATTTTCGCCATCGCAGGACGTCAAACTAATAGTAGGGAAGAAAAAATATTATATAAGTTTTTTCGTACAGCTTTCATAGATCGATCCAAATGTGGAAATTTTGACGTTTACTTCAACGGTCCACAATTTTCCACACGATTGTGGACATGCCGTATGATTCTAGTAGTGCAATCAAATAGTAAGCTAACTATGTAGCTGTTTATCTGTTTGACTTTTTTAATACTAGCTTTTGCCCGCGGCTCCGCCCGCGTAAATACATTATCCCGCGGGAACACTTCTTTTTCGGAAAAAAAATATCATTTGACCTTTCCCGGGACCAATTAGGTAAGTATGTCTATAATACCAAAATTTCATAAAAATCGGTTCAGCGATTAAAGCGTGAAGAGGTAACAAATATACAGACACACTTTCGCATTTATTATATTGGTATAGATTAATCTGTGCCAGAAGTAGTAGTTTTTTTTTTAATGAAATATGGGGGCAAACGAGCAAACGGGTCACCTGATGGAAAGCAACTTCCGTCGCCCATGGACACTCGCAGCATCAGAAGAGCTGCAAGTGCGTTGGCGGCCTTTTAAGAGGGAATAGGGTAATAGGGGAGGGTAGGGAAGGGAATAGGGTAGGGGATTGGGCCTCCGGTAAACTCACTCACTCGGCGAAACACAGCGCAAACGCTGTTTCACGCCGGTTTTCTGTGAGCCCGTGGTATTTCTCCGGTCGAGCCGGCCCATTCGTGCCGAAGCATGGCTCTACCACGTACGTGTCCACTATGGATTAACTTTGCTCTACTTTGAGCTGAAAAAGTAGAGCTCAATGTACTATGCAGCATATACTTTTCGAATGGCATTGATCCTTTGTCCTGATCATGAAAAGAAATGTCGTTCGAGAAAGCTAAAATCCAGATTGAGCATGAACAAAGAAAGTAGCTCTGAGTTAGAAGTTACGACAAATGAGCTTTCTTAGCGGCAAACGCGCAAACTTATTTCTTCTTTAGATGACTAGACTAACTTTAATCTAGAATCGATTTTATGACGCTCTCTTTTCTTCGCTTCTTCGTAACGCGCTTATTAAATTTCGTTGGCCGCGGATTAGCATTTCTTAAATATAGCGAATACTTAATTAAAAGAAAATTAACAGAAATAATTAAACCTAAATGAAAATTTCTTAAAGTAACTCATTCAATTTCCAAATTTATTCTCATTACGCTACCCTCCTCAGAGGCTTTCGATAAAATATTTTATTGAAATAATATAATGCTCGCCTTTCTGAATTTTGATTCTCAAAGTATTTCACTCGAATAAGCCAGACCGTATTAAGAATTTGATTTATTACTTTGGCATTGAAATGAGTTGGCCGCAGACGGTTTTATTAAATTATGTATTATCTCAAATTTATGGCATACGTGAAGGAAATTTGGCCCCTAGTTTGAAAAACCTACTGGCGTATCATTAATGAGATGGCCCGTGCTCCCTGTACACTGCACAGTACAGCAGGGGGTCTAAAAAGGCCACTTGAGGTGAACATTAGATGAATCATATGCAATTCATAAATTATGTGCGCCCAGTGATACCTCTTTTTAATATTATATATCTATGTGTGCGCCATTTTACGCATTTCTATTATAAACTGTCAGAATTGACGTTATCTGTCAAAATATATGAAACATAATATAAAACACCTAAATTGTCCTTTTTAGACCCCCATTATGTGAATCGTAATATGAAATGTCATCTATTGAAATTGAATATAAGACGTTACATAATACGATTCACAAGACCTGCAAAAATTTAGTACTATCGAACAAGTTGCAGCTCGACTAGCCATAGGATGAAAACCGCTTGACAGGAGCCGATGAATCGTGTGTACGCATGCATACTCACGTGGAAATATGTTGCTCAATACGTCGTTGCACGTTGCAGTCACCTTGTGTTTTAATATTTTGAGGTGTCCCAGTGCGAGGGAAAATGTTTAGAAACTGGTCGAGCAGGAACTTTGTCGATATTGTACTTGGGTGATTATCTATTAATCTTGCGATCATTGCATTGGTAGGATTAAAAGCATTGACGACAATTTGTGACAGCAATTAGCATATATCACTAGCCTACATTTTCAGCTTTATATCGAAGCTTAAAACTGATAAATAGCTGAAATTATAACGATGAAAACGTTATTAGTGTTGGAAATCCATTCGTTCGTTCCGAATAGTTTTTTTTTATATTAAATGACGCCCATTAAAAACGCCGCGCTTGCTCGTTCTAAATACTGTCCATTTTGCAGCGGCAGATGCATTTATGTTTTTTTTTTACCTCTAAAATGCATTTACATCGAACGTTTCTTGATCGACATGCGATTTAATAGCTGTAAAAGTTTTTAATCAGGTTTTCTCGACGTGTCTTATTTTATAATTGAATTTTTCGTAATAAAATAATACCTACCTAAATACAAAATATACTGAAAAAAAATGAGTGCAGTTCACACGCAATATTATACTTAAATAAAACTTGTATCTCATTCTATCTCATATTATAATATAGAGTACCTAAGTGACAAAGCTTTGCTCGAAGTTCTGTACCCCAAGCAGGAACATTTTACGTTATCGTTACGTGTACGTAAGCAAGAAATATTGTATAAAAACCATGAAAGCGCCTCTAGTGGACGTAAAAGTAACTAAAATTTGCATACAAAATTTCTCATATTTCACGTTTACGTACACGTAACGATACCACAAAATGTTCCTGCTTGGGGTACTGATAAATGAAAAAAATAGTAAAAAGTATCTGACAAGGATTCGAACCCACCTCATTCCGAATTTTCGAACTAAGCAAAAATCTAGACACGCGGTAGCGTGTCAAGCCAAGTTCAAGTTTATACATACGGATATCAAACTGCCAAACGGACTGACATGTTACATTGGATACAGTCGAAATTGTAGGTATATTGTTGCACAACGAAAGAAAAAGAATATAAATAGCTTAAAAATGCGCAGTTTCACAGGGATAAGTCCTCGATCAATCGATCGCTCGACCAAAACTCCCTGCATACTAAATTTCATCGTGGTAGTTTTCTAGAAACCGATTATAAATATACAAGATTCTTTTGTTTAAAGTATAAGATGCTTAATATTATGTACCTATGTATATATCGAAAATCAGATAGGGCGTTTAATAAAAATAAATAAAGAAATGAAACTAAATAAAAATTATTTTAAAATTGTTATAGATACAGAATCTTTGACCTTATCAAGGACATCGATTCTGTCAACAATAAGTTTTCATTTCATCTACTACGTAATTATTAATTATTTTTAAATCGAAGCTTAAATAAAAGAAAACAAGTAAAACAAGCAAATAATAAGTTATTTATTCAAACTGGCATAGATTTTACTTACAATGTTTATTCTTCGCAAACTGGCAGAGGAATAAGCTCCGCGCCCAAACCACGCCTTTTATAACCATCCCCACTTGTTTCTCCCACCAGTGGTAGCACCACAGTGTTACCACTGGTGACGAGTCAGAAAATGATTATCACAAAATATTAAACAGTGTTTATTACTAAATCAATTAAAAATCACTAATTATTATTTGTAATTTAATTAACATTAAATTATTGCTAAGTAAGAAAACCGGAAGTTATTTATTTAACAATAAAAATATGCCTGGATTCTCGTAGCATAATCAAAATAATAATTTAAAACTTCAATCAGTATAGAAAATTTAGTTAAAATCGCGTTACTAATAAATAATCATTAAGGTAATCGCGCTCGAGCAACATCCGCGGCGACACGGCCATACTGACGTGCGATGCGTGCTCTGCATCGCTCCTGCTTCCTGTAATAGAGAAATAGATATTGTGAGGGCCAGGTACTTCCACAGTACACCCAAGCCTATTTATGAATGTTTCAGAAAGTGTAACTTATTAGTATTGACTGTTCACTCCACGTGACCACAGTAGGCTATGCTATAATTTTTACTATATTACGGTTCTTTAAACACAAGAACAGAAAATAATAGGCAAGGATAGGTGGGTGAAAGATCGATGCTGTACAAAACAGAGGCTCTTAAGGATAAAAGGATAGGCCGATGCTGTGCTCTGGGCGGTCTCGTACGCCGTGGTACACAGGGGAAGTTTTAATTCTTTTAGGACAGAATTATTAATGGCTTATTGGTCGGCTCCACATGCCAATAGCATCTTTTATCATAGCATATTTTGTATGTGTAGAACAATTTGAATGGTTATTATAAATCAATATAGAAGGCTCTCACCATAATTCTAGTTTTCATTTGCTGATGGTCTCGGTGCTGGAAGGACCTGCTTGCTGATCGTCTGTGGGCAACATAGAAGGATCCGGTTGCTGATCGTCCGGGGGCGACACGGAAGGACCCAGTTGCTGGTCATCTGGGGGCGACACGGTTGACTGGGTGGTCCCTCCAGGTAGTGGAGCGCGTCGAAGTTGATCATGTGCGACCTTGCGAGGTCGCCCATGGTGTCCTACTACCTTTTTCACGAGGTAGCGATCATTTTCAAGAACCCTATAAACTTCGTATGGACTGCTAAACTTCAGGTCGAGAGAAGTTTGGTTTCGGGGATTATTTTTTATTAAAACAAAGTCACCTCTTTGAAACCGTTGAATTTTAGCTCGGCCTTGGTCAAACCTTACTTTATCTTTGGCAGATACCTGGGTCATTCTTTGTTGCACGTGGCGTTCAAGGGATTCAATATCAATGATTGCATCATCTAGGTTTACTAAGTTTAGTAATTCTGGTGGAACACAGTTTTGGCGTCGTGTCAAAAGTGCGAGTGGGGCTACACCTGTAGTTCTATGGACGGTGCAGTTGAGGGCTAGTTGAAGGCTTTCTAAGGCTGTGTGCCAATTTGGCGTCTCATAGTTTTTTATCATAATGAGGCCATTCTTAAGCGTTGACATTACCCGCTCTACTTGCCCATTAGCTCTGCTAACGCCTGGTGCTATAGAGTGTATTTCTATATTAAACGTGTCGCAGTAATTTTTAAATTCTCCTAGAAATTCGCGACCACCGTCGACGATGATCTGCCTTGGGGCTCCAAAAAGGTGGATGACTTGTTTTAAAGCTGCCAAAGTACTGTGTTGGCTTTTATTATTAGTGTAGCGTAGCAGAACATATTTAGTAAAGGAGTCTATGGTAACCACGACGTACTCTTGCTCATTTGAACTTCCCAATTTACCTGTGATGTCCATGTGTATTACTTCGAATGGAACTACTGGCTTGGAGATAGGATGCAATTGCACTTGAGTCGCTCCAGATGTCTGTTTCGAAGTTCTACATATAATGCAGTTATCAACAAAATCACGGACAGTGGTGCTCATTTTCTTAAAATAATAGGTACCTTTTATTTTGTGAAGCGTTTTCTCCCAACCTGGATGCTTAAGCGCAGTATGAAAAGTGTTGATGAGACTCCACTGGAAAGACTTAGGTACGACAATGAGCTTTTGTAAACCTAAAACAGTATCTTGCCTCTCAAATTTAAGAACATTGTCTTCGAGATGATATCCAGGGACTTCTCCACCACTATGCAATGTATCTATGATGGGCCGCAATTGGTCATCGCGTCTTTGTTCAATATTTATCCAATCTAAATTTTTTGTCAAAACATTTACAGTCAGGGGATCTGGATTTCTGCTTAAGTAATCTGCGTGTTGCATCCGCTCGCCTTTCCTGTATTCTATGTCAAACTCGAAATTTTGAAGATAGGCCCACCATCTATGAATACGGGGTAATAAGTCTTTTTTGTGCTTTGAGGCTTTTAGTGCATTGCAGTCGGTAATTACCTTGAATCGGCGTCCATAGAGGAAGTGCCGGAAATGCTTAATAGCTCGGACTACAGCCAGAGTTTCTAACTCGTAGGAGTGGTACCTACTTTCTATGTCCGTCGTACGCATGCTAAAGTAGGCTATCACGTGCTGCCTACCGTTAATAATCTGTATGAGTATTGCTCCAAAACCCAGACTGCTAGCGTCTGTAAATAGTTCAATAGGTTGTCCTTCCTGAAATATTGTTAAGACAGGGGCAGAAGTTAAATGACGAATTATTTTTTGACGTGCCTCTTCATGAACATGATTCCATTGCCACTCAGCACCCTGTTTAGTTAATTGGTACAAAGGAACCATAGTCCGTGCAAAATCGGGTATAAATCGTCGAAAATATCCCGCTAAACCGTTAAATTGACGAATCTGTTTTACATTAGTTGGCACTGGTGCCTTTAGTAAGGCATCAACCTTTTTAGGACTGGGACGAACCTGACCGTTTTCTATTATATTACCAAGATACTCAATTGACCGCTTAAAGAACAAACACTTATCAATGTTAATGGAGAATCCTGATTCGCGTAATGCTACAAATATTTTCTCTAAATAGACGAGGCCAGATGAAAAATCACGGCATTTACTAATAACGTCATCTATATAAACTTGGGCTATGCTATCGTTATGGGCTTTATCTGCGCTACCTGGGCTCAAGATAGGACCCAAGGCACGGTTTATGCATCTTTGGTATACTGAAGGGGCATTACACAAGCCAAATGGCATAGTCTTGTACTCGAATAAACCGTCCGGTGTCACAAAGGCGGTCTTCTCTATAGAATCAGCCGCAATAGGAATCTGGTGAAAGCCCGAAGCCATATCTAGGGATGTATAGTAAAGACCTCCAGCCAATTGGTCAATTTGGTCTGCAATTAAAGGTAGGGGGTAATGATCCCGTACAGTATTTGAATTCAGCTCTCTGTAGTCTACGCACAAACGATCGTCTCCGTTCTTTTTCTTGACTAAAATAATTGGACTAGAAAATGGGGACTTACTTTCTTGAACAATATCATTATCTATTAACTCTTTAACAATCTCCTTTACCTTTTCACGCTCGACTGGGCTCAATCTGTATGGTCTTCTTTCAACAAACTTATTTGGGTTTTTCCGCTTCTGATATCGAAAATCAGACAGGGCGTTTAATAAAAATAAATAAGGAAATGAAACTAAATAAAAATTATTTTAAAATTGTTATAGATACAGAATCTTTGACCTTATCAAGGACATCGATTCTGTCAACAATAAGTTTTCATTTCATCTACTAAGTAATTATTAATTATTTTTAAATCGAAGCTTAAATAAAAGAAAACAAGTAAAACAAGTAAATAATAAGTTATTTATTCAAACTGGCATAGATTTTACTTACAATGTTTATTCTTCGCAAACAGGCAGTGGAATAAGCTCCGCGCCCAAACCACGCCTTTTATAACCATCCCCACTTGTTTCTCCCACCAGTGGTAGCACCACAGTGTTACCACTGGTGACGAGTCAGAAAATGATTATCACAAAATATTAAACAGTGTTTATTACTAAATCAATTAAAAATCACTAATTATTATTTGTAATTTAATTAACATTAAATTATTGCTAAGTAAGAAAACCGGAAGTTATTTATTTAACAATAAAAATATGCCTGGATTCTCGTAGCATAATCAAAATAATAATTTAAAACTTTAGAAAGTTTAGTTAAAATCGCGTTACTAATAAATAATCATTAAGGTTATCGCGCTCGAGCAACATCCGCGGCGACATATATTTAAATGCATATCTACTTATAATTAAAAATCTTCTGATTGGTACTTAATCTGGCTCGCCTTAAATTAAATATTACACTGTTCAACACGTACGAGTGTGTCAACGCTTTAAGAATCTGAATGTACTGTATCTACTATTTCAATATTTACAAGTACAAATTGTATTTACATTTAACTTGATTGAGAAAGGATAGAAAGGGGATGTTTGTCTAATTTGTCCGTGACCTGTATGTTACAGTGTAGCTTAGATTTGTGGTCCTTTTGCGATATGACTGGTTATTGTTTTAGTTTGGATCCAAAATGGAGGAACCGTACCTACCCAGGAAAGGTACGAAGATGCATACGTTTAAATGTTAAATCAGTCATTGACAGTAATTTATATTATTATTATCATTTATCATAATAATATTTAAATTGTACTTAAAAATATATATGTTTCGGGTTCCTTGTGAAATATTGTACAATTAAATTGTTAAAAGGAATACGTGTCACTTTATGCTGGCTTCTGCGGAAATATTTATCCTGGAATTAGGTTTTAACTGTGAATTAGACTTGTTAATTCTGTTCTGTGCTAGCGAACCACTTGACAGCGTGCCGTGTTAGAACATCTTGTTTCTGTCGAGTAGAGCTAGACTCTAGAGCGTTTGTCGAATAGAACATTTTAATTGTATTCTTACATTTGAGTCAGAGTTTGGTTCGTAATTAAAGTAGATCGTATTAATGTATATTGTAAATTTATTATCCTACTATCCTACTAATATTATAACGGTTAAAGTTTGTGAGAATGGATTGATGTTTGTTACTCTTTCACGCAAAAACTACTGAACGGATTTCGATTAATTGGTTCGGTAATAGTTTAGGCACTGGATTAATTATATATTTTTCCCGAGATACTTATTCCCGAGGGATACTATATTTACGCGGGCGAAGCTGCGGCAAGCTAGTAATATATATATGTAAAAAGTTTCATATTACATATTCTTGTCAGGTTGTATGGGTTAGTCAAACAAAAAACGTCAAAGGTTCAACGTTTTACCGTAACATAATATATCCTGGTCGATATGCGGCTCAGCGCCGACCATGAAGGTGTTTTTGTATGAGCGAGCGGTACAATAACAGTTTTCCGATTTTCTTATGAACGCGCTTAACTGCCCGACCTCCTTTTATCGTTTTATGCCGTATTGTATATAAGGAAAAATATTGTTTTGTACTGGGGCCACACTAACACTTTGTGTAGCTCGTGGCCTTTCGAAGAATTATTATTATTTGATTCCAAATATATTAAATATTAATATAAATGAAAAGATAATACTACAATTTTGTCGCTTCTCATTTAAATAAGCTAAATACATTGAATTGAGTATTCTCCATACAACTTGAAAACAAATTGAAAGGTTACCTCGCATAAATAATAAAATAGAGGCCTGTCAATTCATGTCAAAAATAAAATAAAAAACTCCCGTCACACGAACAGTTCTAACCTCGGGAAATAGCTCGCGCCGTTCCAACCCGCACTCTGGACCGAACGTGTAAATATGCGGGGACGACATTCCGATCTGGCATGTCGATGACAGCGCTTTTTCTAAAGTTTGAACCGCGCGCTTAGACGTGTTTTGACGTAGGTACCTACTAGGTACCTACGTCAAAGCGTGAAATAACGCATGCGCTGTGTTTTCCTGAGCAAAGTTTCCGGAGGTCCAGGGGGGGGGGGGGGTTGGGGTTGAGAACTTTTAGGACCAGACTACTTATACTCGTATTTAAAGTAGACTTTAATGTGAAGCAACTTGTATAAACTGATTTTGTGAGGTTTGGACCAATCAGATTGTGATTAATGCTGCTTTAACGTTTACGAGAATACCGGTTTTACAGTTTTAGCGTTTGATACATGCGACTTGATAGTAATTGTATTATTGTAGGTTTTATTCAGCAGAATTGACTCTTAGGACCCAATATCAGAAGAATTACAAGTGTAACACCAGAGGAGTTTGGAACCACCATGGGTTTGGAACGCAGTCCAATCCGCGGTCCGAACTTTACGTGTGTAGGGTGCTTGTGTGTTCCTATCAGTGTAAAATGTTTCGTGTTGCAGGTAATGCTCGCCTACGCGAATATTGTAATAAAGAGAGTGTTTTTGTTACGAGTACATCCGAAATGAGGGCTTACCTTTGTAAATGCGAAACAAGGTAGCGAAAAACTCCCAACCACATTGTTTTATTTTTTTGAGCTCACCCTTACTCGGGTTTCTATTAGGCGGGTATTTATCCAATCCCACCAAGTACGGCCCGGTTTTATGGCTTAAATAACCCCCTTATTACGACAGATCTTATTTATGTCACTTTTTTCTTATTGCCGTTGTATTATTAATCTGTAATTTTGTGGAAGGAGAAATATGGTATGAATGGAAAAAACATGTACCTACGCTAAGAGAATAAGATTGAAAGTGGTATAGAAATAAGTGTATCGACTTCGGTTTAAAGTTCGTATAAACTAAACAAGTGAATCATTATGTAAAACGTTGTAACTTAAATTAAACCATTACTAATATTAAACCATCATGAAACAGGCAGTTTTTAAAATTACCTGCCTGACTAAAACGGTGAATCGACGTGAATCATACTGCGTATTGAAGAAGTTCCTCTCACAGTATCTTCTAATCAATTTGCAAGAATGTGGTAAATTATAATAGCTAGGATCTAATATTCTGCCATCACAATGGTGCGCAAAATATCCTTAACATGCAAGGTATTAGGTGTGTAGAGTTAAATAACATTTATTTTAAGCACAAGTTGGAAATTAGTTAATAATTTAGGAACATCAATAATTATTAAAGGATGTTACTTTAAGTAACCGTTAAAGTTGGCAAAGTACTCCTATCTTTCGTTTTAATTAAGTAACAAGTCTATTACATTGTGCATACAATCTACTAAACGCCAGCCAACATTGTCCTACGATTTTCCAAACAACTCGAATACAAAGCTACAATGCGAATACTTTTTTCAGTTCTTTTAAGCCTGAACGTTTAACGGTACGGACTACGGCATTAGCCGGATACGGAACGGTAAACTGCTAATATCAAAAATGACACAAGAAATCAAGTTAGGGTCAACCACAGCGAGACGCCACACGGCACGCACTTAATAATAATAAAAAGCCTTTATTTGTTTTTAGTAAATAATTTACATAAATTTCACTATGGTTTATTTAATGTTAATTAAAGAACTTCTTTTTTCTCCAAAGTATTCTATCTTTAGTTTTTCCTGCAGGTCTAAAAAGGCCGTTTTGGCAATTCATTTTCAATTCTTGTTATGAATTACTGTATGAAAGATGACAGCGATCGTAAAATGGCCACTTGAATTGCAATTCGTGATATGATTTGAATACAATTCATATGCAGAATAAAAGGTCGTTTTGTTGCAATGCAGGCCGATCACCTGATCGCCTGATCTCTCGCCAGTCGTGTCGGTCCATTCGCCTACTGGGTTTCGAGAGTAAAGGAAGAGTGAGAGAGTACTGAGCACACACTTGGCCACTAGTAATCGGTGTGGGGAGCTATTATTATAAAACATCATCCAACATTGTCGCACGATTTTTCAAACAACCTAACTCGTACAATGCGAATGAAATCTTTTTTCCAGCTCCCTCAAGCTTGAACGTTGTAAACGGCTAATATGAAGCACAAGAAATCGAGTTAGACCGATCACAAAAACCCTCCGCAGTTATCTCATTGTGCGACAGTAACCCAGTGACCCACATCTGGACTGCAGCGCCGACCTGTGTTACGAATTTGTTTTGTGTTCTGGCACCGGTTCTCTAGACTATATTCATACGATTGTGGTATTCTTTGTGCTACACTTAACAAGCTGTTATTGAATCAGATTGTGACCTTCTGCTTTGGTTTGCATTGTGTGTTGTTTTTTGAAGTGACATCTTATCTAGCAGCTTTGTGATTTGAGAAAGCGTCAGAAAAATCGCATTAAAAGAATATGACATGCGAAAAAAAATTAATCATATTCTCGTGAACTACGTGTTTTTATTTTAATAACAAGTACAAACGAAAAATACCTTTTTATATAAGGTTGTTCACAGTCAATGACGGATATTTTGGGCCTATTGAGCTGCTGCTTAAGTAAAGACGTCAAGGAAGAAAAGAAAGTGTAATAAAATATATAAAAAGTACACTCAATAAAATGACATTGCGTTCTCTAAGGCACTGAGGTAACCTCTCAGAAACAGGTGATTTAAAGACAAAGTAAAGACTTTAGAATTACAATTACATAAATACACCAGTACCTTAACGACCTTAACAGAGCCGATAAAATAAAATAAAATTTTATTTCATTTTTTCAAATTTTTTCATCCTAAACGTCTTGACATAAGCATACCATGCCCGAAATATCTGTAATTGATTTTGAATATTATATATATTATATAATCCGACGAACCCTGTAGTTTATAACACGGTAGATGGTTCGAGTATAAAGTGTAATAAATAGTGGCAAGTACAATTTTTTTCAGTAACATATTCACAAATCGCCTTTCTAATAAAGTGCATTTTAACCTGATTAACCTATCAAACTGCAAGGCTTTAAAGTTGATACAAATTGAGTTTGCGAAATTTTAATAGCCTCAACTTTTGGTTCATAATAAAGTTATACGTAGACAGTAGGTGTACATTATGAAATCACTTCGTAGTTTAAACTGGCGGTTTGTTGCGGGGAAGATAATGGATGCTCGTGTCTCAAAACAATGCTGCACTTTTGTTTATTGTACAAAATATATTTGCACCTCGTGCTTTGAGCTGTTCTTAAAATCTTTTTATTTAAATCCCATAAAGGAGCCCATCCCGTATCGGTAGTAATTGAACTTTTAAATCCCTTTTTACGTGAATTTTCAATTTACTTTACATTTTACCGATTGTTTTAAAACAAAGCTTTATTGGTTAGTGCGGGCTTTACAAATACGAACTATTTGTTTTTTCGGTAAACTAATAAACTCATAGGTGGTTCACTAATAAAAATTGTCCAAAAAATTCTAAACCCGGACTTTTCATTAGAATAAAAATGACTGTAGTTTTATATTCGAAATACATGCTGGATATCGGTTCATACTCTAAAATTGTATTTATTTTACGACTTATTTGGTTGGGTTCATCACGTACTTACTTCTGAAACAATATTAAGGTACGATTGCCTATTCATACATTTTTGTGTAGCAAAAACCTTAAATTCATACCTGATAATTGAACCGCTAAAGCTCTGTAGGTATTACGACCGCTATATGACTGCAACCCTATCCTACCTTACCATACCTTAAGACTTAAAGTAAGATACCATTTTTGTAGTTTTAAAGTAACTGTTATACTTGAGGGGTTCATAGGTATTAAAATACCTGTATGTATGTATTACGATGACCTTTGTGACGTAGTAGTTTATCGCGTCGGTGTTCGAGAGGGAACAAAAAGTTTTCTGTGTTCCTGGGTAATGGGTGTATTATAGTATTTAATAGACTTCCCGTAACCCGTTGTCTAGTCCCCGTAACACAAGTTCTTCGGATTTTTAGCACGGGGCCAGACTGACGTGGTGTGAAGGGTCCATAGAATATATTACTATTATTATTAGGACCTGTAACCGTAGGTAACGGAGGATACAGGGTAGAGAATGTACGAGAATCGGAAGTGGGGGCTTAATTTGGCCCGGACGACTTCCGCCATCCGACATAGTATGAGTTGTAGTATCTCCTAGTATTCTAGTGTGTAACGATAGTATGAGTTTGTAGGTATTTGTAGAAACGTGAAATTCGATTTAATTTATAACGTTGACGCACACTAAGAAGGGATTTTGAAAAATTCCATTACTAAAAGGTTGGAAGTTTGTATGAAAAATCTTTAAATATACACGTGTTTCGAGGTTTACTAGAATTCACCCTCTGTGGATGTAAAATATGGGGTCGAAATTTTGTAAAAAAATATTAAGAATGCGATTTCCATGACATTGATTATTCCAGCTTATTATTATAAATCATTGAGTACGTATTTTATAGTTTCTAGAAATTCGTCCCCCAAAGGAGTGCTTTGGGGCTACAAAGTTTGTTTACTTATATTACAACTTGCTTGCGGCTTGCGTTGAATCTTAGCACACTGATAGTTATTATGACGTAGACGTCCGCAAAAAAAGGATTTTTCGAAATTCATCCCACATGGGTTTGCACGGACCCTCAGGTTCCACGCGGAAGAAATCGCGCGTAAAAGCTAGTAAAAAGATGAACATGAGAAACGACTTTCACAACTCATATGAGTCGAAATTAGGCTATGAAATGAATGTTTCATTATCATCACAATGTAACATTTAACAAAAGCTCACGAAGAACGTCGTCGTAAAAAGTATGAGGCAATGAAGCGGAGCCATTACGCGACGTTCCCTTTAATTGTAGCAATCAGGAGTAATGGTAAGCGTTATTCGGGTCAAGGCAAATGCAACCGAGTTTTCGTCAGAAAATCGATTAATTTTATCGACGAAATCGAGAAAATACTCAGAAAAACCCAGCAAAGAATCGTAAAACGTAGAAAAAAAACTTGTACATTAGTAATTCAAATTGTCTATTTTCAGTAACAACTACTTGTTGTGTCGTTACGTCGCTACGTATAACGTAACACGCTATAAGCGGTTTCACCAATAGGTGAAAATCTCTACGTTGTCTACGCCATACGTAGAAGATCCGCAAGTTGCGTAGCAGCTCTACATTCTGCGTAGACGCTCTACAAAAACAAAAGTATCATAAAATTATATAACACGTTTCAAATGAGAATAGAAACGTCAATGACCTTTTTCTGACAAAAGTGCGATTTTCAGAAAAACTCATGTGCATATAAATATTAGATAACAGTGTTGCATTGAATTTAAATAAAAACCTTAAATAGTAATCAATTATCAAAACATAAATTTAACTATAATAACAGCATAAATTCGAAACAATATGGCGCCGACTCGATTCTATTCTCATTTGTATCGCACTATATAAGTATTGAAAGTTATATTATGATACTTTTATTCATTGGTCGTAGTGCGTCTACGCTTCTGCGTATATAGAACTGCTACGCCACATGTAGAACATCTACGTGTGACGAAGACAACTTTGACCTGCGTAGGCACTCTACGATCATAGAACGTAAGTATCATAATATTATAAGTATTTTGAGTAATTTTAATATTATACTTTGTTCATTGGTCGTATTATACTTTTGTTCATTGGTCGTAGAGCGTCTACGCAGGATGTAGAGCTGCTACGCCACTTGTAGATCTTCTACGACGTAGACAAGGTTGAGATTTTTTTGTAGCGTTTAATGAAATGTTCTAAACTCAGGATTACTATAGGTAATGCTTTTGATTAAACTTACTTTTTAATATTTTAAGAAATGATTCTTTAAAATATCATAAAAGAAAGTTCGATTTAAAACCTACAAAACCGGGGTAAAAGTTAGGTTGTTTTTATAAATGATCCCCGTGGCTGTACATTTTATTTCGGGCTATCTATTGTTATTTCAATACCGCCAACGTGAAATCCATCAACCTTCGCCAGAAATTATAATAAAAGATTTCCTCAGCATAAAAAATGTTATTCAAATCGAATGGTTTCTAAAGATATTTTTGTATATAAAAAAATAGTGTTTTATTTTCATGGAAACGCAGTATTTGTTTCACAAGAATATTAAATAAACTACAAGAATATTTCACATATAATTTATTTAATGTATAAATAAATTATAAAATCCTGGACCAAACTTTAAAATAGGTTTTTTCCACTTAAAAACCTCTTGTGTCTCTTTGTTTTGTTTATGGTTAATGGATATGGACCTGAGAATGTTTGATAAATAATAGATTATCACAATCTTATACTTTAAACAAGCTATTCTTGTAAATGTATAAATAATAATCAGAATGTCGTGAAAACGGCTTCAACAATTTTCATAAACCTTAGTATGCAAGCGATTTTGGGGTTGAAAAATCAATAAACCCAAGTCCTTTTAGTCAAGACGCATTCGATCATTTCGACAGCGAACTTCAAATTAAAAATGTATGGGATTTGACATAACTCATCGTTAAGTGACATAACGCTTGCGATGCCTTATGTCAAATCCCATATATTTTCTTACCGAAAAAAATTTTTGCCGTCCAAATCATCGAATGCATCTTGAGTCTTGACTAAAGGCCCAGGTCTTAATCCAGAGAAATTTTGATTTTTTATAGATTTTTTCTTTCGTTTGCCCGCTAGTCGCTACACTCAAACCTAGTATTTGTAGGGAACTTAATCGAGCTCTAAATTGACGGGCTAAGGCTTCACTCGGGGGACGGGCGTAATTTGGCAGCTACCTTGTTACTCTATTATCCCGTACTACGTGAGACCTCCCTCACAAGATGCGTTGACTACATATCAACTATGACACGCTATTACGTTTAAATACTACGTTTTATATGAAGGTTATATGAAATGTTTTAGACTTAACTCACAATTGCGCGTCGCTTCGACTCGGCAGTGTGAGTTGAGCCTTAGATGTTTCAGAATTCGTTACATATGGCCATTTTACAATTTTCTATAAATCTTTTTTTTTTTTAAGACTAATCGGTATAATAGATAACTTATTCGATGATTTCTGGAATATTTTATTCTATAATCTAATTACGTTTGTCAATATTTAAGGTTCAAATCCAAAGGGTAACAATTGCAGTATTTTATTAAGACTCCGCTGTACTGTACCGTCACCAGTCTATATCACATGACCCGTGATAGCTAGGCAGTTTAAATTTTCACAGATGATGTCTATTGCCTCTATATTCTATAACAAAGAAATTAAAAACAGTATAAAATAAATATTTAAGCGGGACTCCCATACAACGAACATGATTGCTGTTTGGTACGGGGACCCTCCGTGTCTGAATCGCATTTGGCCGGTCTTTTGAAGTGATAACTTCTTATGGGATACCAAACCGCTTCGTTACTTAACTCGTTATGGTGCCAAAAGATATGAGTAATTTCGAATACTAATGTCAGATACGTGTAACCCAGTTACGTAGGCGCTTGGACTTTTGACCAATTGGTATCGGGTTCGAATCTCGGTCTGACGAAATATATCTTTTTTATTTATAATTTTGATTTTTTTCTCACAATATTTTTTAATTTTCCATAAAATTTATAGACGGTCTCTTTGCTTTTTGTTTAGATTAGATTAAGTTATCACTTATATCGGGCGCCCCAAGACGCACACGTTTTTTTATCCATTTACCTATATTGAAACAACAAATATATTTCTTGCCCACGTTTACTAGTTTCGTACAATATTGTTTCAAATTTAACAAACGACTGCAAACTGTTTGTGTGTGGTTTTGAGTCGGAGTGATTTCTTACAACAGTACGACCTCGCATCATTTGTGGGAGTCCGTTCGTTTTATATATCGCCTTTGTGTTTGTTCAGACTGTTTTGCAATGTCGTCGTCAGAACAACAATATAGGAGAGTAATATCAGTATATTATAGAAAGTCGGACGTATAAACTCGTTAGTATATGGGCAATGCTTGTAAAGTTTTACAGTATTAAACTAGGTATATTATGTACTGAAACAAAAGAGCCGTGAATGCTGCTTTTGATCGTTTCCCCCTTCCTTCGGATTATCGTTTACCCTCCTAGATGTGCTTCAATATTATTTCCCCGGCTGCAGGTCACAGTTTAAAACGATCGAACGTGTTCATTAAACTTCGGTACGAAAAGTTCGAAAAGTTCGACACGGTTTTTATTGAAAAGCTTTATCGAGTTCACTATATTTACTACGATGCGGAACTAGTGCTCGTTGTATTGTGATAACATCGATAATCCCGTGGACGATAAGTGTACCAAAGTGTGAGTAAAACCGAAGTGTATTGGCTATTGTTCGGATGATACGATGCGCGGAAGGCGCGAATCGCGGCGGCGCTAGCGCGCGCCAGCCAGGGTGTCGGGGCGCGAGCGAGAGGACTGGTGTCCGCACGAGGCGCGGCGGCATGCGCTGACGTGCGCGAGGCGCTGCGCGTGTTGCGGCGCGGCGCGATGCCCCCCGCCTGAGATGGAGGACGGCGGCTACTGGCGGCCATCTTGCTCGACGCTGTCCCTCGCCGAGCACCATGGCAGCACGACGCATCTGTGCGCCCGACACGCGCAGCCTCGCCTGCCGCACCGCCACTCGCCGCACGCGCACCCGCCGCACGCGCACGGACACGCGCACGGCCACGCGCACCACATGCCGCACGCGCAGCACGCGCAACACCCCTCGTGTCCGGTGCACAGTCCCTTCAGACAACCTACACCCGAGTTCTGTGCAGCTCATTCACAGGTAAGCCGATTAATTCTTGTCTAGTTTTTCTTGAAATTAACACCTACTGTATTTCTTTTTACAACATACGACGTCGATCACATAAACATTTCTTACACATTCCGTTATGTTTTTTTCTCAAAGTTTCTAGTACATGAGTTTCTTTAGACATTATTGTCCTAAAATAAGGATGGTACTCGCTGAACCGGCACTAGTTATCTCAAAGAAGATGCAAAACTAAACGGCGTTTATGCATTCCGCTGTATGTATTCGCGCCCACAAGCTCATGTATGAAACATCAGAAACACGCCAACGTAGGCGTTGCATCCCTTGAAAACTTTACAAATCGCCCACGCTTACAATACGCTGATAGTTAATATTCATAGTGCTCTAACGTTTCACATAATATAAGTACCGAAAAGATTTCAACTTCGTATGAAAATATTAACTTTCGGAAATAGAATACTTATTCCGCAAGTTTTTCGCATCGCTCCTTGAAATACAAAATTGCAACGTAAGAAATAAAACATCACAAGTTTTTAAACTGTTTTGAGCTTGGCTTTCCAGAAAACTGAATTTACTGAGTAACAGTAATTTAACATTACATTTCCAAGAATGTATCTTCTACATCAATACGTAACTGACATCACATAAACATAGACCATTTGTAATGTGCGTTTTGTGAACCAAATTAGTCTAGTAATGCGCGTTACCAAAGCACGCGCTTGACAGTGCCCAATATGTATCGCTCTTTAAATATTTGTATGTCTACTTGATAACTGAATAAGCTTTACACGTAGATAATATTTGCTGAAATTTCAAGGCTACACTGTGGTCCAACATCGTAACTCCCGTATTACCGTATAACGTTATACACAGCAGCCAAGTCACGGAGAGCGTCATCTGCATCCGATTTATGGCCAGCATAAGTTTACCGGACGCGACCAATTTTACTACAGCCTTAATGAAAGATGATTTTGTATACCAAAAAACAAGGGAGCATTTTTTTTACTCTTTTATGTAATATTAACATACAATAATTTGAATTTAATTTTCGCCAGCGTTACTTCCGGACCGATACGACCTTCAAACCTCCAAGAAAATAACAAACTGCATAGTTCGGCCACAATAGACATATTATTTAGTATATGGGAGTGCTCTGATTAGAGCGGTTATAGTATGAAGATGTAGAACTGTACCTATACGTCTAATGTGACAGAACTGTGTAGTTTTATCGTTATGGTGTATCTAAGCAGCATTAATGTCACTTTTGATTTTACTACTTAAATATTAATTAACCACCTTTGTAGTAGAATATTTCCTGCCCTAAATGTGACATTTGAAATAATTTACAATATTCAACCTCCATCCATTACAGGATTTCAGACGAAGAATATTTTTCGGTTATAGATATTTGTCACATAATGGCTGTTTACCATTCACAATACGTCCGAGGTCATTTTGTTCCACTTTATATCCGCTATTGAAAATTATTACCGCGGGTTAATCACGATATACGGAAAGGTTTTCAAATTGTGAAATATGATACAATGCGAAGGGACACAGGGTAACATTTCGTTTCCCAAAATATTAATATTATTTCGGCATATGTAAAAGCTTTGTTTACGTCAGAAAATAAATGGGTTTTTCTACACACTTGCCTTGCGTACATATTCAAGGTTTACTCATTTTCCTATTATTATATTGATACGTGAAGCAAAAACTTTCAGCACAGTTTTATAAGATTTGTGCAACTGGAGGAGTGTGTAAATTTGGCCGGTGAATTAAAGTTTATATGGAGGAAGGAAGGTGTGCAGAAATATAGTATTATTTTATATAATGCTTAGATATTTCCAAAAAACGTATAAAATTATAAAAGTAGCAACACACACTACCTCAGATTATTAACACACGCTACCGTGCGTCTGATAGATACAATTTTGCTACAAGTTGACGTTTTTCGATGGCTCAACGCAATATTTATATTTGTTAATTTTTCTATCTAAGAGTAAAAAGAACACTTATAAAGTTCAAACTTTAAAATTTTGACCACAGGGCGACCTCTAGTTTGTTAAAACAGATTTCTGTATACACTTACGGGCTTACTAATAAACGCTGTATAAGCTTTGAATAGCTATACAATGTTTTGTCTCCTTCTATCGAATTTAAAATGTCACTTGTGTGACGTGAACAAAACACTGTATAACTATTCAAAGCTTATACAGCGTTTATTGGTAAGGGGGTTATGATTTAAACCAAAATGTGATATATCTGATGACAGAATACCTAGGTAATATATCATTAGTAACAACCAAATAAATTTCATAAAAAAATACTTGAGGTTCTAAAACGCAGAAAATAATGTAAGGGTTTACATATAAGTGCTTGTGACTGCAACAGCTTAAAGCGAAAACACAAAGGTTTGTATCGAAATGAGTCCATTAGGTTTGCTTTTAGTAGCTCTTTGTCGTCCTTGAAGGGAAGTCTGGAAAAAAAGACTTGAAAATGTAATGCCTCCACTATAATAGTTTTCATGGAGCATTCTTTCGTTACAAGTGTATCTTAATGCGACGACGATTTTATCGCATTGCTTGGTTCTATTTAATTAGTTAACACTAATTAAAGTTACTAAAAGATCATTTATTAACATAAATGATCTTTTAGTAAAGTTTCTCGAAAATTTGAAATAAGAAACAAACAAACGAAATAAGAACAGTACATGGGTAACCGAGCTTTGAGTTGTAAAAAAAAAATCACAAAAATATTTATCTGATCATAATTCGAACGAACATTCCGAGTTTTCGAACAAAGCAAAAATTATGCATACACATACCAAACTGTCAATCGGACTGACATAGAGTTGAAAATATTGATGTATTGTTGCACGACGAATGAAAAAAAAAAACATAATATGTAGCTTGAAAAATGCGCAGTTTTCCAAGGATAAGTCCTAGCTTGTCCTTAATTCCCCCCCCCCCCCCCAAAATTCCCTGCATACTAAATTTCATGGTAATACTTGCAATCGTTTTAGAAAAACCGATTATATAGGCATATATACAAGTTTGTTACGTTCAAAGTATAAGACTTTCAGACATTTTCCTCACTACTAGTTTATTATGCTAGCAATAGATGTGAGGGACATCGTTGGCTTGGAAACACCGCCTGCGGTCGACTAAATTGATTGTCTTCAATGTATGTACATATAAAATATCTATTTTACATTTTATATGTAGGCAAACCAGTAACTGGTTAAAATATCGATCACGGTAGCTCCCTAGGGCACGGCCCGAAATGTAATATTGTTCGGCACTTGCGTAAAGTTTAGTTTTTTGTTTATGTTTAAGTAAAATCTTCAGTTTTTCACTAACAATTACGGTAATTTACATACATACATCTAATGAAACATGAAATATTAACCTACATTTTATGTCAGTAGGTATAATTTAAACAAAATGTGTAATATTGGCGTCGTGTAGATTATTCTAAGGTGAGATGCGGTGGCTATTTTATATTATATTAGTGATCATGATTTATCCTAGAATTTATTCGTTCCATACTAATAATAGTTTGTGTAGAATAGGAAACTTTCGTCGGATAAAACTGTTTTGTTCGCATAAAACTTTTGAAGGACTAAAGCGAATTCTGATGGCCCAAAAACTGAATAAAAATTGGTGAAACGAAAAATGCGCGGGTAAAATTGGCGTATAATTTTTTTCTGTATTTTAAGGCTTGTGTAGAAATTGACAATGCCAGCCTTATCAAAATTAAAATTACAAAATTAAACAGTAATAAATTAATCTAAATACTTAATCAACACTATGATACAAGGACTAAATAATTATTGTATAATGGCAAGATTTACATTACATTTATATACCAATTTGCATTTTATGCCAGCTGAACCCCTTTCCGCTTCGCAAATTGTAATTCTTGGACAAATCCTAAATTATATGATTTATGTTCATAGAGGCCTTAATATTATGAAAAGAAAAAAACAAAAACTGTAAACCTAGAAACAATTATGCGATTAAAAGATAATATATAGGAAGAACGGTTATAAATGTCATCCATGGACCTAATATAAATAGAGCTTACCAGTCGACCTTAGCCTTCATAAGCTTATATAATAGGGCTATATTATATGAAAGAGGATGACGTGTACAATGTACACGTGGCAGAAGTTAATCTTCATTCGTCATTAAAAATTCAAAATCGTGACGCTCGTGACTTGACGCGAACCGCGTTCAATAAGTCTCACTTAAAATAAATCTATAAAAACAACAATGTCTGAGGATGGCGAAGATTTCAGTTCCATCAATATTGCTTAAAACTATAACGACTTGAACACTCAACCGATACTTCGCCAACCTTCGCCGTACGATATCAATCTTACTTTAACTTGTTATTATGCCAGAATCAATTTCGCCGGAGCAGCTTAATATCCACTGAAAGATTTCAGCATGATCGACCGCTGCTGGAATTTTTGGGCATTGGCACGAATACGGGCTACACTCTGATGCACATTTTGAAAGATAGAGGCTTTCCCTCTGCTGTGGTAATATTGAAAGGGGAAAATAGATTTGGACATAATATTATGGTCTAAACTCTAACTGCACACCTAGACACGCTCTCACATATTAGCACACTTAACTACACTGATTATTTTAAGTACGTTATATATTTTAATGTATTTTATTAATGAATTGCATGAAGGGTTGACTGGAATAGCATGCCACAAGGCATCAATTCAAAAATATACTTCCTTCAGATCCGATTTAATTAAACGTAAATTTATTGGGTAGCATTTTGGTGTACTTTGTGTGACTTTTTGTTGTCTATCTGAAGTGTCTAGGTAATGAAAAAAATACAGGATTGCCAATAACGTGGATGGTTTGTAATAATAATCATAAAATAGAGTCATTGTCAGCGTCGTTACATTACAGACTAACACTAAATGTGTATAAAACTGCAATAATGATGATGAAAATAGGTAACTCGATTTTGCGTAGCACGCCGAAAATGTATTGAAATTGCGGTTACGACAGAGCGGCACGCAGCTGCGCTTGATTGATGCGGCGAGTACATTATGTGCGATGGTGATGAATTTAGACGTATGGATGAAGTAATCAGTTTCACCGTTCGCGTTATGATGAATTGTTAACAAGGAAGATCTGATGCAATCAAACAATAAACTTCAAAGTCATGATGTAGGTAAATGAATTTTTATCCCACAATCTTGACCCCCAATTTTTACTACAGGTGTTTTCAGAACAAATACAAGAAGCGTAACCATTCGACTGTTGTTCCAAAAATATGTGACTTTAAATTTTCATCAGATAATCATATAAAATATTTTAGTTCCATTCACAACCGTGCGGCCGATACTGCGCGGCGGTTGCGTGACCTACTAAGCCGGCACGTTTTACGGCAGTGTGGGAAGTGTTAATTATTATGTTATTTTTCTTTAAATTAGAATTTTTTTTATTAGGCATACTGTTATTACTTATGTAAATTCGCCTGGTTTCAATGAAATCGGCTACTGTCACCGAAATCGATATGGGGAGCTAGTATAATAATTGTAGCCTAATGTTGTGTTAAATATGTCCTTCGTATAAAATCCACTCTGTATAAGCGGGGTCAAAAAAAGGAAAAAAAAACAACAATCGTAGTTTGCATACCTAGTCTAAAAATTTAAGAGAATTATGCGGTAGTACTAGAATCTATAAGCTAATGTAATTTTCAAACTTATAACAATTTGTTTAGATCCTTAACATAGTCCTTTAGAAGGCATTCGACATGTTGTCAATATATTATCTCCTTGTGACATGCCTCGTAATGCTTTCATTTTGTCGCAGATATGTAAGTCATCCGGTTATTCATATTATATACCGGGTATTGAGTATTCGCGTCATGTACCGTTGACTAGATGAGGGCGCCCGCCAGTAAAAGATATTGGGAGTTTTTTACTAGCTGTTTAAAAAATTGGCGGACACAAACGAAACTACTATTAGATTTTTATTATTTAAATTCAGATCCATTGAGAAGTGGAGATAATCAATAAATTGTTAATATTTAATTTGACGACCTCTGTGGCTCAGTTGGTTGAGTGTGTTGGTGCTCAAGCCGGAGGTCGCGGGTTCAAATCCCGCCGAAGGAACAAAAAGTTTTTCTGTGTTCCTGGGTCATGGATGTGTATTAAATATGTGTATAATATAATAAAAATCTTAAATATGTGTATAGTATAAAATTATTAAATATATTTCCGTTGTCTGGTACCCGTAACACAAGTTCTTCGAGAACTTACCACGGGATCAGATTGACGTGGTGTGAAGCGTCCATAGATATTATTATTTATAATATTTGTTGAAATGAGTTAGTGTCAAAGTATTTACCCCTCCACCTGCAGATATGCGACCTATGCCGCTGTAATCCAGGTGTAATTACGTTTATTTATCTAACCTAACTTTATCTTTGGTCGCCGTGGCTAATTATTCCATAGTAAAAATCCACTTGTCCATTGCAAATACATGAGCCGGAAAATCTTAAATATTATCTGTATCCTAACTTCGTTACAACTAGGCTTTGTGTTTCATAACAACTTTTTTTTCTCTGAATTAAAACATGGTCCACATAGCTAATCAAGAGATTAGCCAAGAGGCTAAGGCTTGTTCTTTTAAAAAATATCTTGATGTCATTTCATTGGACTTAATTAAAAATTCTTCGTTTTATATGCGCAGTGAAAACCATAAATTACTTTTAAAAAGATTGGTATGTACCTAATCTGTCTATACTTCTGTATTAAAAATTACTGCGATATTACCTCGCAGAAAATGTCAAAAAAGAAAATTACACAGACGTAAAAGCCAACGGCTAATTAGTATAAATGAATATGATTTGCTAGAGCGGATAATTTTAATTACGTCGTACACAAAGCTTGTATTTCTTGATTAATACACACAAAAGATGTGAAGGCTCTGGGGGTGGGTAATTGCTTTTCCACAAAGAAACAGTACTATAATGTTGACAGCCAATGTTTATGTGGTTATAGTCGTCTACGGTGACTGTGTTGATGTGATTGAAACGGCATACTTTATTATATATTATGTATATTATAATACGTGAAGTAGTAAATATGTGAAGAAAAACTTTCAGTACACTGTTAGGGCCGAAATACATACTCGTATGACATAATAACTGCGTTGCGGCACCGCGCCGTATTCATTTTGCTTGTGTTTAAACGCGGATTTTAGCGGTGCCGCAACGCGTTCGTGTGTTTTGGCCCTTACGAGAATAGGGTATTATCGTATGATGAAAATATACATCAGATTGTTGATATTTTATCGCTAAACATTAATTTAAACCACTTTAACCAACTTTTTACACAAAAATATGTATGATTTTTATAAAATATCAAAAATAAAATTATGAATTTTTCACGTTTGACCACGTGACTAAAAACGCACGAGTTTGGAATGTGACGTCATATTCTTGTACTTCTTCTTCTTTTATTAATGTCTTCCCGATTTCCATAAAGAATAGCCAGCATCGAATCATTAACGTCATGCGTCAACGAGTCATAGCCACTTTTTCCGCATTTCAGTGTTCTTTGGTATGGTCACAAAGATTTTCCCCGGTGTTTTAATAGACGTATTAGTGCATTTTGGCACTAAGCACCTTTTATAAGGCATTTTTAATAGGCTTAAAACATTTATTTAAAAACGTAAATAGTAGGTATTCTGGGATTTGGCATTTTCAGTGTAATTTGATACTTGACACTTGACAGTTACAATGTTACAAGAATGTGACGTCATGACAACTCATTATAGCGTTTTCGCGCCTATAATATTAATTTAAACTTTTAGGCTAATTTGCAAGGAAAAGAAAGAAATTCACAAAGAATGGTTGAAACTGCTAATGTATTTTGTTATTAGGAACAATTTGACATACTTTTTAAAAACTTGGAAAATACCCTATTGTGCAACCAGAGGAGTATTAAATTTGGCCGGTAAACTTAAGGTTATGTGGAGGACTCGGTTTGAGAAAGCTTATATAGCTCACGTATCATTAAAATGTTGACTGAATTCACGCAATAATATTACGCTGGTAGATATTAGGTACTGCCCTCACATCGCGTTATGAAAAGAGAAGATAATGAAGCATCCATGGCACCGCCATTACTTTTGCAATGAACAATAAACGCGTTAAACGTTCAAAAATTCAGAGACACACTCGTACACCCTTCAAAGCCTTGAAGAACATTCTAAGATTTATTTCTTCAAAAATTTATAGCTACAAATGTAAAAGATATTACAAAAGCAAAGTTAGCAAATAATGCGTAGCTGAAAATGACAGTTTTGATGCTGCCTTGTGGTTTCAATAAAAAGTTTTTACGATAACGACTTCAGTGGAAACTTGGCTTGAAAGTGTCTCATTTTCTCGCAGATGCCGTAATGTTATTTTTCGTTGTACGTAACGGTCATTAAATTGCTCTTCTAAAAGTTTAAGCGACTTGGAAACGTTATTCGGTGATATGTAAATCTTTTGAATTTAAGAACCGCAAAATTGTGTAATTTTTGGAGCAGAGTTTGTGGCCAGAAAAAGTTTCATAACATTTTTATAGTTAGGTTATTAGGTACATATTTGCTTATGAGCACATAAAATGTGAAGTTGACGATGGGGTGTATCATAATATCCACCTCCAGTTACCGCACAATTGTCATATATTTTTAATGCGTGGAGAAAAAATGTTGATTACAGTTTTAAGAGAATTTTGCGAACGGAAGGGTATGAAATTTGGCATAAACTTCGACTATCGAAGTTTATGTGGAAGGTGTGCAGAGAGCTGATATTTTTAATAACGTATAGGAATACATAAAGTTATTAGAAATAATGTTACACACTACCTCACTCACACTACAATGCGTTTGCATAGTAAAAGTAGGTGTTGGTTTGAGATAATTGTCAATATTTCTTTCACATTCCATATACAACATCTGTATAATTTTATTGCAAGAAGCATAAGACCCTAAAAAGTTGAAAATTAAAAATACAATATAAATTTTATAGTTGAATTTAGACCACACGGCGACCTGAAATATTAGGTTGGGGAAAAAGTTTCTTCGCATTTTATATAAAAATTCAAAAGGTTTTTTTATAAAGTTTATTTACAAGTGACTAAAGTATATGGGTGCCATTTTGTTCGATAACTTTTTGCCATCTTGTTGGTAGGTACATGATCCCATTGCTATAAAATTTTTGGGGCTTCTGATGAAAAAACTGCGACAAGTGGTTTTGGCAGTCCTCTTGTGATGTCAACCTGACACTGCCTAAGGAATTCTGCAGCGACCGAAACAGGTGGAAATCTGAAGGTGCAAGGTCAGGACTATACGGCGGATGCATTAACACCTCCCAGCCAAACTCCCGTATTTTTTTCTGAGTGGCTAAAGATGTGTGAGGTCTAGCGTTATCATGGTGAAAAACCACACCCCTTCTGTTGATTAATTCCGGCCGCTTTCTCTCAACTTCTTGCTTTAATCTCATCAGTTGTTCGCAGTACAGTTCAGAATTGATGGTCCTGCCTGGCGGTAACAGCTCATAATGAATAATGCCCTTCCAATCCCACCACACACACAGCATCACCTTGTTGCGAGTTAACCCGGGTTTCGCCACAGTCTGTGAAGCCTGACCGGCCTTTGACCACGATCTTTTTCGCACGGTCTTGTCGTACGTGATCCACTTTTCATCACCAGTTATCAGCTTCTTCAAAAATGGTTCGTTTTCATTACGTGCTCATGAGGCACCCAAATATCGAGCTTTTTTGTGTACCCAGCTTTTTTCAAATGCGCCAAAACCGTTTTGTGGTCAATCCCCAGTTCTTCAGCTACATCGTAACTACTAATATGCCGATCTTGCTCCACTTTTTCAAAAATGGCAACAGTTTTGTCCGTAACAGGGCGACCAGAGCGACGTGCATCTTTGATATCAAAATTTCCGGATTGAAAACGCTTAAACCAAATTTGCGCTACTCTCACAGATACTGCATTAGGTCCATAAACATCACAAATTTTTTTCGCGGCTTGTGTTGCATTTTTACCTTTTTTGTAATAAAATTTTAAAATGTATCGAAATTCTTCATAAGAATCACTCATTTTAACAATAAGAAAAACAAATGAAAATCTCAAATTTACCTAATTTGAATTTGGAATTGTCTTCTGTAAAATTAAAAATTTTTAATGATACCAAAATCAGCCAGATACAATTGGTATAGCCCAAGATATTTTATGACAAGTTCATACATACTATAATGCGAAAAGACTTTTTCCCCAACCTATTATATTTTATTCCATGTAGGTATTTCCATAATTATTTCGCCGCAATCCTTCAATCTTGAAATAACCGAAATGGATTGGCAATTTCGCTTTTGTATTGAATAAATAAAATTCCGTATTAACACGTATTGCCGATAATTCGGAGCAACACTCGTTTCGCTAGCGACTGCTATCGACATTGACGGACATAAATCGACCCGGCACGCGATACTCGGAGGTATTGTTTTTGTATTTAATAAGAAAAAACCTCATACGTGTATGTTATGCGCACATGCAGACTGCCTTTAATAAAATACCTACGTAAATGTGATTATCCACTTATCTATCTACAAGATTATCCAGTCATACGTGTGTTGTTTCATAACTAATGCTTATAAGCATTTATTTCCAAGAAATGGGTTACAGAGTTGAACTTCATATAACGTAGGGCGCGAAAATAATTTGTAATAAAAATCATAATCTAACATTTTTTAATCATCAAACAAAAAAGAAAATTTAATCAAAATTCAATAAATCATAATCTCTATAAAAATATATATATTATGATTAAAGTCAATATATGTACCTACACGTACGAGTAATTTTTTTAACAGTATTTAAATGTTAAGACATGATGACGTCCAAGATCTTCTTTCTTCAGATTTCAGTAGGTCTAGCAAAATATTTAGATTGTAATATTACTAGAGATATTATAAAATGTCGACAGATTGTCAAATAAAAATTTCTCCTTACAATTTTACGCATTATTTTTTGGTAAGTATATTGTAATATTTACCGTACCGATTGGTTAAACGGCAAGTGGGGCTACGCCATATTTGTTTGCTTTTTCATAATAATAATTATAACGATTACTAAGCAGTTGCGTTTTAAAAAAAAATATTTGGACCCCATTAAATTTTGAAAAATCTTAGAAAAGCCATGAGCATAGTTTGCTAAACAGCGTTCATCGTTATCCTTGCTGTGACTTAAGCGAACGCGAATCACTCTCGTTTTAAAAAAATTAAACCGACTTCCAAAGTAAAAATACACAAAAAAGTGTGAAATAAAACTTATTTTATAAATAATTCCCCTTTTAAATTTGTCTATTTCTCTACTTAATCTTGTTAATTTTGAAGTCGCTACCAGCCCAAACGATATCCTACAATATTTTATAGAACTCACGTTCATATTTGCTGGTACCGACTTCAAAATTAACAAGATTAAGTAGAGAAATAGACAAATTTAAAAGGGGAATTATTTATAAAATAAGTTTTATTTCACACTTTTTTGTGTATTTTTACTTTGGAAGTCGGTTTAATTTTTTTATTTAAAAATAATAATTTCACCCTTTTTAGTGATATATCTTGTTAAGTTATTATTAATACGTCTTAAAAACGTCTAAAATATTGATCGAATGTATAACTGAATACGCGCCAAGCTTCCATTAGGTATTGTTATTAAGATGATGATGATGATTACTGTAAGTTACAAAGTGGCATATGCTTGCAGTTCTTTAAACAATTCCGAAATTTCCTAACGCATATATTTAAAGACTGAGGAGTTCTGTTCAGTGCTTTTGGATTCAGGGTATACCTTGGTACAACGTCTTATTCTTTGGTAGCATATGCTTGTGTTACTTCAGTAAAAGTCAAAATCACTATATGTGTCGATATAAATTTTGAGGAGTTCCCTCGATTCCTCATGGATCACATCATCACGTTTCCACTTTAGTGACTAAGGGACCAATTTCGAATTAAACCCTTTACAACAACAAAAGAATTTTTCAAATAGGTCCATAAACGGCAAAGTAAAGTTCAAAGATCTCCGTGTTAGTGTAAAATACTATGAGAAGTACCTTCTTTATCATCATAATGTGATGATGTATGCTGTGATAGTGGTGGTGATGATGATGATTACTTAAATTGACAAAGTGGCATATGCTTGCAGTTCTTTAAACAACGCCAAAATCCCCAAACATGTATCTATAAGGAGTCAGGAGTTCTGTTCTGTACTTTTGGATCCAGGGTATACCTTGGAGTAAAATCTTACTTTTTGGTAGCATATGCTTGGACTACTTCAGAAAAAGTCGAAATCACCATATGTGTCCATATAAATTTTGAGGAGTTCCCTCGTTTCCTCGTGGATCCCATCATCAAGTCACCAATTTTCTGAAAATGGGACCAACTTCGGATTATACCTTTTACATCAAAAAAATAATTTTGAAAATCGGCCAACAGACGGCGGAGCTAGCCGCGAACATACAAAAAAAAAAAATATATATACAGCCGAACGTATAACCGCCTCCTTTTTTGGAAGTCGGTTAAAAAGCAACACCTTTTACTCTGGTAACTGTAATAATAATATGTTCTAACCCTCAAGTTCCTGTGGCAATTTGAAGCCCGCTTAAAGCAATTGCATAAATTGCTACGCTTATAATTATAATCAGGTCGCCCTCCACTCTTATAAAATCAACAAACTCGAACAGTTTAATTTACAAAGAACCGGCGGATGAGTGCTTCGCGAATTATTAAAATATTTTGTGTTGTGCTTCAAGTTGTTGAGCTAATTAGTTTTCTTCTTAATGTTTCGGGAGGTCTCGTTATGTAAATAAACAGTTTTCGTGCTTCTAGACAAATTGCAAGAGTCGGTAATTAGAGCAGGCCGACGGCGCCATTTCTCTTCGTCGCTTGTTTGCTCTACTCGGTCCCATTGTTCACTCTTTAACTTATGGCCTCTTCAAGTACAACTGCATTTGTGGGTAATGATACTGTTCGCCTTTTGACGAGTTAGTGTTTACATAACTAGCTGTTGCCCGCGTAAAAACAGTATCCCACGAGAACACTGTACTTTTTCGGGATAAAATTTACCTAATTTCATCAAAATCAGTTCAGTAGTTTTTGCGTGAAAGAGTAACAAACATCCATCCATCCATCCATCCATCTATCCTCACAAACTTTCACATTAATAGTTCAGTATACAGAGGAATTATATAAACTACATGACCGATTTTGATGAAATTTGGCCCTGATATAGACAGGACCACGGTAAATTGTGGGAAAATGTAATGTTCCCGTGGGATACTTTATTTACAGTTTCACGTGAAAACTACTAAACTGATTATCATGAAATTTGGTTCAGATATAAAGTAGATCATGGGGAAGGACATATGCTACTTTTTAACGCGGGACATATAAGGTTCCCGTGGGTTACTGTACTTACGCGGGCGGAGCCGCGGGCATCAGCTAGTTTAGTCATAGAAAAGAATAATATAAACATAACTCTTACTCAGAATGTCTATATCATATGCCTATTTACTATTCTTATAAATTCGCATTTTGTAAACCCCACTTCCGTAACAAGACATTAGACGTTTATTCTGCATTCTCGTAAAACATTCCGCTTCATTAACCTAATTGGTAGTAAATATTTCCCCGACTAAATTAGCCCATAAATATTAATTAGAGCACTTTTAAATTTCGCTTTCAATATTCTCGAAGCATACGGACTGTGAAAAAGTTTATACGTTTTAAAATTCCGTGGAACTAAGTTGAAATAAAACTGACGACGCTCCAGTTTACAGCTATGTTCGGAATGTACGTGATTTCAATATGCAATACAAGGGTTCTTTAAAAGTCTCCCTGTTTCGCATTTTGTTCTTGACTTCGTGAATCGTAACCCTTACATTTCTTATATGAAAGCTTTTTTCGCAAACTACATACATATAATGCAACTTAATATGTTGTGTTAGCATAGGAATAAAACACATTTTTATCAATGCTTGAGAAAGGCCCAAACTCTAAAGAAAAAAAATGGATAGCAAAATAATATTTAAAGCGAAAGGGCGACAAAACGCTACTTTGTAAAAAACAAGTTCGTTTCAAACATTTTCAATGTAACACACAAGTATTTTATGACGTCACATCATCCTAAACCGTAAATCCTGATGGCGCTTTAAAATGCGAACAGATTGAGGCTTTCATATTCACAAAAAGTATATCAGCCGCCAAGGTTGTAATAAAACGTAATATTACAGGCTTTAGGGAGAATTTACGACGTTAAACTCCTCATTATGTAAAGAGCATTATGTTATATTGTGTCTATGGAATTAGAGTGAAATAGTGATTATGTTTTAGCTATGGTTCGTGTTTTGTGACCATATCTTCTAGTGCCTTGACAAATTTATGAGTTGTTGAAAATTCTTTACCGTAGAAAAAACGGGACGACCACCTACTACTACAGAAATATACTACAAAAGAAAAATGATCTGGTATTGGCGTATATCTTGGATAAAATTATGTAGGTACCTACAGAGTAGGTAATATGAGTGTAGACTACTGATAGGTAGATATTGGGTTTTATTAACGCGACTTTTTAATTTGGAACATGTGGTACAGTGTTCCAAATGAATAATAAGTAATTAAAGGAAATCATAAATAACACAATCAGATTAAACGTAAGTTAATCTGTTCCACTCGCCCAATTGTCAAATTGATTAGGATACTTACGCTCCAATGATTGATTTATCTACTCATGTATCAGGCTGCTGGTTTTGCCCAATACAGATTTGCGGATATAATGTCTATTGTTGCGCCTGTCGTCGATATTAATTTATCCCCACTAATAGGATATTTAAGCGGTATTTTGTGAATATGTCTTTTAGCCGCCCGCGCTGAAAGTAAAAGAAGAATATAGTTGTAGTATACTTGTAACTATTTGCGTCACAGACCATAGTCTTGAGACCTACCAATTACAGAAAACTGACATGAGAATTTTTTTGGGTAAAAAATGTGTAGTTTTGTGATTATGTAAGTACATTTAAAAATAACAAAAATCTTAGAATATTTTACGGCGTTTCTTTAAAAACCTACTTAATTAGTTTAGTTACAAAAAAAATACTATTGTAAGTATGAACATAAATGAATAAACTTATAAATTTTATGCGAAATGTATGGTTACATCCATACGTTTAGAAGCTATACTCACGAGCGCGTGGTACGACTTCACGTGAAAACTACTAAACTGATTATCATGAAATTTGGTTCAGATATAAAGTAGATCATGGGGAAGGACATATGCTACTTTTTAACGCGGGACATATAAGGTTCCCGTGGGTTACTGTACTTACGCGGGCGGAGCCGCGGGCATCAGCTAGTTTAGTCATAGAAAAGAATAATATAAACATAACTCTTACTCAGAATGTCTATATCATATGCCTATTTACTATTCTTATAAATTCGCATTTTGTAAACCCCACTTCCGTAACAAGACATTAGACGTTTATTCTGCATTCTCGTAAAACATTCCGCTTCATTAACCTAATTGGTAGTAAATATTTCCCCGACTAAATTAGCCCATAAATATTAATTAGAGCACTTTTAAATTTCGCTTTCAATATTCTCGAAGCATACGGACTGTGAAAAAGTTTATACGTTTTAAAATTCCGTGGAACTAAGTTGAAATAAAACTGACGACGCTCCAGTTTACAGCTATGTTCGGAATGTACGTGATTTCAATATGCAATACAAGGGTTCTTTAAAAGTCTCCCTGTTTCGCATTTTGTTCTTGACTTCGTGAATCGTAACCCTTACATTTCTTATATGAAAGCTTTTTTCGCAAACTACATACATATAATGCAACTTAATATGTTGTGTTAGCATAGGAATAAAACACATTTTTATCAATGCTTGAGAAAGGCCCAAACTCTAAAGAAAAAAAATGGATAGCAAAATAATATTTAAAGCGAAAGGGCGACAAAACGCTACTTTGTAAAAAACAAGTTCGTTTCAAACATTTTCAATGTAACACACAAGTATTTTATATAATATAGTTGTAGTATACTTGTAACTATTTGCGTCACAGACCATAGTCTTGAGACCTACCAATTACAGAAAACTGACATGAGAATTTTTTTGGGTAAAAAATGTGTAGTTTTGTGATTATGTAAGTACATTTAAAAATAACAAAAATCTTAGAATATTTTACGGCGTTTCTTTAAAAACCTACTTAATTAGTTTAGTTACAAAAAAAATACTATTGTAAGTATGAACATAAATGAATAAACTTATAAATTTTATGCGAAATGTATGGTTACATCCATACGTTTAGAAGCTATACTCACGAGCGCGTGGTACGACTTCTGTATGAGGCGTTACCAGTTACCACAAGACTAAAAGTTTTTTAGAGTCTTGTGGTACCGTTCTAAAGACTTTAAACAATCCGTATTCTCTTTAATAGTATTAATTTTTGTTACTAAACATATATTACATTTTAAACTTTTTAAAGATTTATTTTTATTGAGAGTTCTGTACATGTATATTATAAAAATAATGTTATATACCCTATTATATAAGTTGTGATTTATCACTTTGATCGTTGGAGACAAAAACAAGTTAGAAATAGATACCTACCCACTATAAAATCGGATGACAAAAAGATAATTTGATGACTGATTGCGATCTATATCGATCATCAATCTTTTACCTATTGCGTCGATAAATAATTAATCAATCTTCTGCCTAATAAGAGAGATTTATGGACGATTGTAATGATCCGTTTTTGTCTCAAACCAATTACCTATAATGACTTAAAAAGTAACTTATTTACTTTAGAAATAATTTATTGTTTATTCTGGTCATAAGGTAATCCCGTTGGAACCGTACATTTTGGTGCGATAAAAAGTAGCCTATGACCTCCCCGGGGTCGACTCTGTCTGTGCTAAATTTCATCAAAATCGGTTTATTATTTTCGGAGCCTATTCAATGCAAACGAAGCAATCAAATTTTACCGCTTTATATTATTAGTATAGATATATATGTGGACTGTGGATTAAATAAAATTTAATAATGACCAAAAGAAGTAATTTGTTACTTAATCATTTGTGGGCTGTTTCGAATCAATTGATAATAGTAAGCAGGTTAACGGAAATTAAACAAATGTTTGCGTTCGTATATAATGCATGTAACTGAAAAAAAATTTGCATACGAAATGCACGTATAATGGTAGCCGTACACCATACCACACCATACTGCCGATGCCATAGAGGTCGTCGTATAAATGCGATAGATGTTTGTTAGTTCAATACGAAAAGTTGGAATAGTTAAAACTACGTTTATTCATTCTAGAACTATTCAACTTTGAATGATTTTGTCACTGTAGAACCTGACTCTACAATCGGTAAGCCTTTTGCATTTTTGCAACACAGACGAGTTGCTAAACTTTTTTAGTATTTATTTTGTTTCTCTGTTCTATAGCTTGTGACTATAAATTGTTATAAGGCAGGATTCAATTCCAAAAGTAATGCATTGTAAACATTTGCTAGGTAAAATGAAATGACAGAAATGGTTATAACTTATTAGAGTTATCTATACTTCTATACTAATATTATAAAGAGTAAAGATTTGTTTGTTTTATTGCATTGAATAGGCTACAAACTGCTGATTTTGATGAAATTTGGCACAGACATAGAATAGAAGGGAAAGAAAATTTGCTACTTTTTATCGCGGCAAAAAGTGCGATTTCCTTTGCGCGCACGAAGTCACGAGCAATATCTAGTAAGTTGCCTCTGAATAATATATATATTTTTAATAGTGGAACTTAAATTTTCAATAATTCAAGCTTTAAAATTGGTTTTACTGTTTTATTTGAATAATGAATTGGACCGTACCTATATACTGCGGGCATTATGAAAAGTGGAACCTACTTTTAGTAGCAATAATAAACATTGCTTTTTGTTTCAAAAGCGTCGTTTTGTTTCGGGCTTTCTACTGATCATAGGAGTAAGAACTTGGCTCGTTTTTATTCTTTGCTAATTTCGAAATTGGTTCTCGTTTTCGAGAAATGCAGATGTGTATTATTTGATAACCTTAATTTGCCGCTACCACTTGATGAAATTGCGTTACTTTTGCAGTAGTTAGGTACCATTACTGAAGTAATATTAGTTCTGTAACTCGGCAACTTGCGTTTAACTAAAACCACTTCGGTACAGCGCGGTTCAAATAACATCAAGCGGCTTGCTCGCGGTATATGATCTTGTGACTTAACGTGATTAGCATTTAGCAGTCAAGGATTATTAGTAGAAGCAGATGATTTTCTAGTAGATAAGCCTAAATCCTTAGTATATTTTTAAACCAGACGCACAAAGGATATATTATTTTATCACTTATCAATGTCTTTTCTGTACGCAGTACAAGACAAGAGACGGATTTTGAAGTTTTTTTAAGCTAATGTGATTGTGTTGGTTCTTAACTATAACTTATTATACTTCACTAGCTGTCCCGCCAAACTTTGTACTCCATTAGAATTAAATTTTTCGACCTACTGAATGTATCGCTAGTCGCTACCTACCGGGTACGATTGCAAATCTAAACAATTCTCGAATCCACTTGAACAAACACAAAAATATTATTAAAATCGGTCCAGCCGTTTAAAAGGAGTTCGATGAGAAACACGCACAGCTGAAGATTAATAAACTGTGTGTTTCGGCTCGAGGTTAAGATATTTTAATTGCAGATAATAGGTTTAATTTTATCGACAAAAAACCCCATCTGGGGGTCGCAACCCTCAATCTCCGAGTTACCGCTCGAGACGAAAGTCACTATATAAATATAATGTAATACTGTTATTTATTCATTTGCAAATCTGCTTATAACTAGAAAATCTGTAGGATTCATTGTGTTTTATAGTTCGTTTCATTGTAAATTAATATGGCATGTCAAGAAGACTTTTCCCCAAGTCCTTCATGGGCTCTGAAAAGGTTAGGGAGGTGCTAATAAAATGTTACACACCGTGCCCTCGTGTTTGGGCACAAAGGGTCACCTTGGCGCCCATCCACTCACATGAGAGTGTCGTAAAACGTGAGTCCTTGTGAGGAAAATTATATCAGCAACGGAGTTTCGGCTGTAATCATGATTATCGTCAATCAGGTCACATTGTTTCACAACGCGTGAGCCATAATATGGTGTCTACAGACACACGAATTTGGTACGGAGCGTACAGCGGATCTGGTACGCTTATGCTATCTACAGAAACACGAATTTGGTACGGAGCGTACAGCGAACCATATCCGGAGACCAAATTCGGTGTCGCTACACACGCACGGATTTGGTACGGTGCAGTGGAGCGAAACGCTCGACACTCGTGTGTTCGATTTTATGCTCTATTACATTAGCACAGAGTTCTATTTACAGTGCTGTTTTTAAACGACGACGATGATTCCCGCAATTCATTGATAACGGGTAGTGATACCAACACTTTAAAAAATATTTCTCCCCAAATTTTACCCCTGATTACTTATACCATTGACAGGTCTAAGAGATAATAAGCTAGAAAGAAAGGTTATGTGTTTAACATAAAGACTTACGCGTGAATAACATAAAACTAACTTGTCTTAATCTGATTTCACTCCCAATACATTTTCATATCCTTGGCTATATACACACATTAAAATAATTTTTAGTATTACATACAAATTGATTCATAAGGAGTAAATTCTCAACATCCTGTCCCCTAATAAACCCCCGTAGATATTTTCCCTAATTTTGGGGGTACATCCCTAAGTTGGCAACACTGATACCGTTGTACGGCCTAACCTCCGGACTGCTCTACACACGCACGAATTTGGTACGGAGCGGACCAGATCCGATGCGGACAGCGGCGAACTCTTCGCCTTCTTCTGGCGTACTCTTCGCCTTCTTCTTATGTTCGCCGGACTGCCCTACACACGTTCGGATCTGGTACGGAGCGTACCAGATCCGCTGTACGCTCCGTACCAAATTCGTGTCTGTAGACACCATTAGTACCAAATAACATAAGAAGAACATAAGAAGAAGGCGAAGAGTTCGCCGTTGTCCGCATCGGATCTGGTCCGCTCCGTACCAAATCCGTGCGTGTGTAGAGCAGTCCGGTGGTTAGGCCGTACAACGGTATCAGTGTTGCCAACTTAGGGATGTACCCCCCAAAATTAGGGAAAATATCTACGGGGGTTTGTCAGATTACAAAGCTATATCAAACGCGTAGTAGTGTGAGTTATTAATCTGAGGTTAGTGTGTGTAACGTTTTTTTTTTATTACTGTATTTTTAGCATTATTATGTTAGTGCAGTTCACTCCTCCTCCATATGAACCTTAACTGTGCCAAATTGCGTACTCCTCCGTTTGTATAATTTTCGTAAAAGGAGTACAACGTTTTTGCTTTACGTAATTAATATGTTACAAGTACACATAATAATAAAATGTAACTATACAGGGTTATTTTTTCACCAGTACAATAAATCAACATACGTAATAGTTGTCAAAAATAAAAAATACTAGCGATTTTTGTTACTACCCCTTTGGAACAAAAAAACAAAATTATCAATCCCCGAACTTATCCGCTAAACTAATACAAAATGTGGATACGTTACGCATCTATCGATGCTTTGTTGCCAACTCGTACGCCGCCCGGCCGATCGCTTACCCCACCTCGCCGCCCCCTACCTCATACCGCACCCGTTGACGCCTTGTAGTTAGTGCGCACATACGGTATTAGATTGGTTATAGGATAAAATAATTGAAATGAATAAAAAATATATTTTTTTTATTTGAGAAATGTACTCTATTATCGATACCAATGACGTGGTAAAAATTATTGTACCGGTGAAAAAATATTCCTGTATATCTATACATCTATACATCTATATACAAATAAATAAAATTGAAGTGTCTGTTTGTAATTTCAAATTAACAGCTTTTCACTTAATGCATATGAAAGTATATTCGGTACTTACAATGAAATAGCATTTTTTAAAATTTTTGTCTGTCCGTCTGTCTGTCTGTCGGTCTGTCTGTCTGTTTGTTCCGGCTAATCTTCGAAACGGCTGGACCGATTTTCGCGGGACTTTCACTGGCAGATAGCTTATGTTATAAGGTCTAACATAGGCTACTTTTATTTTAGGATTCCGTTTAAAAAAATAGAGTTCCGTTTCCGTTAGTTCTATGTAAACGAAGTTGCGGGCATCAGCTAGTTGTAAATATAACAAAACAGATTCGAGCTTCCACGAAATAATTTGTACGTAATAAAAATTTCTCCGCTCGCTATTTTATTATTTATACAAAATATAATAAATCGAATAAACAAAAAGAAAGTTACCGAGGCCGGGAGAGTGTGTTATGGTTTCCACGCGGTTGCCGGAGTGATCAAGTATTAATGGAAAGAGAGTTAAGCTGTTTTTTATTAAGGGCAACAGCGTTAGTTAGCTTATTTTGGGTCACTCATAAAAATTGGCTGTTAATCATTTCACTTTTTGTATACCTTTACCTGAGGCTCTTTCGCTTCCTTATTGATTTAACTCGGATAAAATTGAAATAATAAGAGGATCCTACCTAAATACTCTATTCTAGGTAAAGACACTAATAATAATAATATCTATGGACGCTTCACACCACGTCAATCTGGCCCCGTTCTAAGTATCCGAAGAACTAGTGTTACAGGCACCAGACAACGGGAAATATATTTAATACTTTTATAATATAATACATATATTTAAGATTTTTATTGTATTATACACATATTTAATATACATCCATCCATCTCAGGAATACAGAAAAACTTTTTGTTCCTTCGGCAGGATTCGAACCTGCGACCCCCGGCTTAAGCACCAAAGCGCTGAACCACTGAGCCACAGAGGTCGTCAAATTAGAAATTGTAATATAGGTAGGGTACACGATAGTTGTCCGTGATTAAATTAAATACTTTAATATCTGGATAAATATTTCACCTAACCATATTGTAATAACACGTCACGGCTAACAAAACTTTTTGGAAATTGTGAATCTATTAAATACACATACATATATTGAATAAACCACGCAAGTCTCATCGTCTGTGTAGAAACCAAGCGTGCCATTATTTTTCAAATTACTGTGACGTCACATGAGCGATTTAGTGGTGATAACTCCCCGTGCCCGAGTAAACAATAAAAAGGCCGTAGCCGTGTGCCGCCCTGTCGCGTTTTTTAGATTTTTAGTATTCGTTTGACGTTTGGCACCGAGAATATTCGAAAGGAAATGGCGCTAAAGGAAGTGAATTTCCCTCCTGTTTACAAGGGAAGTTACACGCGAATTGCATGGTCTAGTCAATAGATGTCTGTGATTAAATATAATAATGTACGTTTCGCGTATGAAGTCTTTGCACTCGTTCGGAGGAGCGCTATTTTAAAACGTAATAAAAAAGCGTTAAAATTTAACAGCGCAAAAAATAGAGTTGAAAATCGCACTCGCTATGCAGATTGCAGCTATAGTTTTAAGAGTCGGGTAGGTCTAAATTTTTATTTTATAAAATGAACCAGGAAACGAGCTGACAGATCGCCAGATGGTAAGCGATTACCGCCGTCCATGGACACTAGCAACACCTCTGATGTTGCGACTTGCATTCCTGGTCCTTAAAATACCGATACGCTCTAGGATCTTCGGTAACCTCTCTCACTTAGCAAAACACAACGCAAGCGTTATTTTACGCTGGCTTTCTGTGTGGCCATGGTATTTAGCCGGTCGAACTGGCCCATTCGTACAGAAGCGTGGCTCTCTCACGGAAAAAAATATGAAGGTATTACGGATTCATAGCGAATCGAGTTGAGTGTATTTTGTTTTGTTATTGAGTGATTTCAAGCAGAACCCTATTTGCTCTGCTACACCCGTGGGTTGTGTAGTGTATGCTGGTATGCCAAGAGAAATTGTCTCATGCACTTACGTCACGGATGACTTTGACAGATAGAATTGTCAGTTAGTCATGATACAACCATTGGACTGGACGTACGCGTGGCGGGTGCTGCTGAGCCAATTTAGAGATATATCGTACGATTGGCCATATCGTACATCTGGCGACGAGGTCAAAAAGGTCAGTGGATAAAAATTACAGAAATATACAAAAGATTATCGTATCTTACAAATCCGCTTTGAAAATAACAAAGGAGGGAGGTAATGGAGGAATCAGTCAGTTGTAGCCTATAGGTGCAGTCAATCTTGTAGATTGTTTAAAATAAAGAATATCGTATTGCCCATGCAGGCATATAGCAACCTCCGTGGTCTAGTGTTTGGAGGTAGGCTCTCGACCCGAAGGTCGTGGGTTCGATTCCCGCATTGGAGCGACAAAGAATGTTGTTTCCAAGTATGGTTATGACAATGCGGGCTGATCGCCTGATTGTCTGACGGGAAGGATGATCCATGCGTCGGATGCGCCTGATCTGTGTGATCTTGTATACCGCGCACACACTTGGGCACTGTAAAATTGCCTGCGTAACTGGTTTGGTTTCGGTGGGGCCGGTCACGGTCACCGAAATCGATGTGGAAGTTATATCTTATATATAGCTAAATGTGCCAAGCAGGTGTCGCATCAGTTATTGTTTATAATCACCTAATGTACACAGCCTCTTTGCTTATTCTTGTTACATTTTCTATGCGCGGGTCAAATGACAATGGTCAATTGTGGTATGCTGCTAGTATACTAAAAAATTCCATGGCAATAATTTTATTACTTAAACAATCCTAATTTTATAAATTTATTATTATTTACAATGAAAACAAGTTGTTGATTATGCCAAGAGTTATATTTATAATAATTATTTTACGTTATTATGGTTTATTAAAAGCCAACGACATTAAATAGTGGTAAGTAAGCAGGACTCCAATCCAAAGGCTACTATGATTATTATGTTTAAAATAAAACCATTATAATATAATATTATAATATGCTGGTTACATAAGTTATATTACAACTAGAATCTAAATATCACTAGGCATAACTAATCACAGTTTAAGTGCTAGTGAAACTTCCATAATTACTGTAAGTTTTGATACCATGTTTTATATTGACACATGTAGGTAATTGGAAGTGAGGCATTTTGTACTTGATGCATTTTTAAATAATGAGTATGGGCTACTTACAAAACTTAGTGAATTAACAGAATCTATAGTAGCAGATAATTGTTGCAGTTACCTGTAGGTTTGAAAGTGTTGAAGTATATGACCTTATTATATTTTATACTCCAAACTATACTATTCAGTGCAAGAGGTAAAGAATAGTGAAAAGGAATGTAAAATACTATTATCAGGTAAGTTTAGGGTTTCCAAATCATAAAACCAATTGCAAAACAATTGTTTCACTGAGTTAGTGTTACTGTTAAGTAGGCACATCTGTAAGGTTTGTGATCTGTAAGGATTGTGATATAGAAGCGACATGTCGCAGTACCTACAGATATTATTAGATCGGGGGGCACGGGAGTGCCCCCGCCAAGTCGAGTGATTTATATACTAGGTATACTGAAATGGCAATAGAAATAACCTCAGTATTTGCTTACGTGTTACTGCATAATAATTATGCAATCATCATGTATTGCTAAAAATAAAGAAAAAGTGGAAAAAAAGTAAAGTAATATTATGTTGTTACCGATAACCAAGTAAAATAAGAGTATTCTGCTACTGCAGATGTTTACTATTTAACGTAACGTACCATAATAAATGAGATCTCCGAAATATTACACTATTACACGAGCCCACATAACAACACAAGTTCATTTGTTTTATCAAATAAGAATGCAATATGTAAAATATATTATGTTTTAACATACGGTCTACCTAATAGTTTTGATGAATAATTGTTGAAAAGTTTAAGCGTTGCATTCGATAGCTATATTAGGTACATTGCTTTACTGTATCATAATATCAATAAGACAGCGCCTCGCGAGTGCAGGCTTTGATGTGTGATGTGACTCTTGACACACGCACTGCAGTGTAACCGGGCAGTTTACTGTTTACGGTTTAAGACTTATTATTTCTCAATAAGAATACATAATTCACTTACTTGAGAATAAGAACAATCGTCATTAACTTACACCAGTACAAAACACAGCTTACAGATTATAATATATAACATTAAAAACTAGGAATTTAAAAGAACACAGCAAACTGTTTCGATACTAATTTATAACTATCAACCTTTTTGCATTCAAAAATATAGGGTAGTTGAAAATATTCGCTATTCATCGAACTCAGTGTTATCTAAAGCTCGCGTACACTGTCAAGCTTTACTTTTAAATGCAGTAGATATTATATCCTTGCAGTCTTACTTTAATTTAATATGTTTCTACTTAGATCTTTTAGTATCATTTTAGTGTATTAATATAACTATAATGACGTAGGGTGATACACCCAATTGCTAGCACTGTACCAAATTATCAGTATCCCGAACAAATAGTAGAATTATAAGCTTCTCACTTATTAATATTTATTTCCACTTAATAAAAACAAAAATATAATGTTTCTGGAATTGACTGCCGGCGACACCACACTTTTCGACTTAAAAACAGCGACATATAAGTAAATGAATGTTGGTGTCCTATAGTTTGAATTTTTTTGGCAGATTCCTTATGATCGACTGTAAGCTCACGTATTTTCATATTTAGCTATTTTTGACCTTCTCCATATTTTTTACTCAAACTTTTTGTTTGTCTCATAACTGAGATGTTTTATGAGGCTTTTTTAGTAAAAGAGAGTTAAAGTTATTGCAAAATTAATGATAAAACATATGGTGCTGATATCTGGGTCCAATATTTTGTAAATTCCAATTTATCAGCACTAGTGGTCTACTATGGAACAAATGAATGTTATATCAACGTTTATACTCTTTTAAGTTGCATAGTATTCTTTATAGAGGATCAAGTTTCCTTTATATGGGGACTTAAGAGTGCGCTAGTCAACGGTTCGAACTCAGTGCGGCGCGCGGAGAAAATGCTTATTATTTCACATAATATCGGGGAAAAACATGATATATGAGAAGCTATAGTGCACACATTTATACTGCTTTGTAAAGTATTTTAGAAAAAGCGTCCTCGGATTACGCAAATCAACACTCAGCTGTTGGTGTTTTATGAACAAACTATATAATAAGTTTGTCTGAAGAAAAGTTATCTCAATTTCTGAATAATAAAACTGTGTCGGTATGTGCTTGCCAGTGGTGTAGCGTAGTGGGGGGGGGGGGGTCCGGGCGGCACTTTTAAGGAGGCGGAAAAACCTAAGTAAGGGGGCGGCAAAATTGACGTCCGCCCCGAGCGGCAGACACCCACGCTACGCCACTGGTGCTTGCTTTTTTATTTTCATACTTCGTTTGTTTTTTATTTACGGTCAAAGTTGCGCTAAAAATTCGATGTCTGGAGGCTATTAAAATTTTAGAAATATAAGCACATACCGACCTACATAAGTGTAATAAAAATCGATATTACACAAAAATTTGGGTCTACCATATTTGACTTTAGAGTAAATCACCAACAGCAGGTAAATTAATACTTATTTTGACTGATATTCTGTTAGTTGTTATTAAAGCTAGATAAACTCCACGTCTTTCAGTACCACTTTTTAGAGTTCCGTAGCCAAATGGCAAAAAACGAAACCCTAATGGATTCATATTGGTCTGTTTGTCTGTATGTCCGTCCGTTTGTCACAGCCACTTTTTTCCGAAACTATAAGAACTATAGTATTGTTGAAACTTGGTAAGTAGATGTATTCTATGAACCACATTAAGATTTTCACACAAAAATAGAAAAAAAAAACAATATTTTTTGGGGGATCCCCATACTCAGAAATGAAACTTAAATTTTTTTTCATGAAAGCCATATGTGTCTATGGATAGGTCTTCAAAAATTTAGGTTTCTAATATCATTTTTTTTTTCTTAACTGAATAGTTTGCGCGACAGATACTTCCAAAGTGGTAAAATGTGTGTCCCCCCGTAACTTCTAAAATAAGAGAATTATAATACTAAAAAAAAATATATGATGTACATTACTATGCAAACTTCCACCTAAAATTGGTTCTAGTAATCTAGTAAGAAGTTTTTTTTAATACGTCATAAATCGTCAACTGTAATTTACTTTTCATTCAATCAACTGTCTACAAGAACTTTTATATGATGTTACTTGCTGCTACGGAAACTGCTGTTTAGCAGGAAAATACAATCAAAGTATACACAATAATAATACATTATCCCTCGGAAACACCACAAATTTTTGGGACAAAAAGTATCCTATGTCCTTTCCCAGGACTCAAAGTATATCTGTACCAAATTTCATCAAAATCGGTTCAGCGGTTAAAGCGTGAAGAGGTAACAGACAGACAGACAGACAGACAGACACACTTTCGCATTTATAATATTAAGTATGGATGGATATGGAAGTATGGATGTACACAAATTAAAACATTATCCCTCGGGCACGCTGTATATTTTTGGGATAAAAAGTAGACTGCGCGTTTGTCCAAAGCATAAACCACTGCCATACCAAATTTCATTCAAATCAATTCAACCGTTTAGCAGTAAAAGACAGTGAAAGTACACACAATAATAATACATTATCCCTCGGGAACACCGCAAATTTTTGGGACAAAAAGTATCCTATGTCCTTTCCCAGGACTTAAAGTATCTCTGTTCCAAATTTCATCAAAATCGGTTCAGCGGTTAAAGCGTGAAGAGGTAACAGACAGACAGACAGACACACTTTCGCATTTATAATATTAGCCATATGTTGCCCGCGGCTCCCCTCGCGTAAATACAGTATCCCATGGGAACAAACTGTGTTTTTTATCCTTTGTTTTAATCCAGAGCTTAAACTACTACCATACAAAATTTCATCGAAATCCGTTCAGTATTTTTTGCGTGAAAGAGTTACAAATATCCATCCATCCATACATGTATCCATTCATCCTCACAAACACTCACATTTATAATATTAGTAGAATTAATTACCGAATTTCATCACCACTATCACAGGGCTGATAATTTGGTACTCCAGTGCTGATAATTGGTGACGAAGGGGCTAATAATTGGCGACAGGGTAATTTTTTAGTTATGATTATTTTTATAAAATGTGGATGAAGGTAAACCATATTATGAAATAAAAATAAGTCATTTATTAAATAATGGACCCAGAAAACTCATCATTGTGGGTAAAAAAGTATTTTCCTCTGTAATAGTCGGGGTTAAATTTGAACTATCTCTTAAAGTGCTGATAATTGGTACGTTCACCCTATATCATTTATTTTGTTGATATTTTAAATAATTGTGGTATTATCTAGTATACTCGTATTAGCTTTTAATTAATAGCCGGGCTTTGTTTATAAATCTGAGTCTACTGCTTATGAGCATAGCTAAAGTTGACTTACTAAATAGGTAATGTCACGAATGTAACATATAAGTTTTATGCAGTATAACTGATCATTAAATTGATAATGTCAAGTGATATTTTAGCAGTATAACTGATCATTAAATTGATAATGTTATGAAGGTTACATACTAGCACAGCGCATCATTAAATTGATGACGGTTAAAAAATGTATGAAAGCAGCAAAGCTGATGATGATTGGTTAAAAAGTGTATAAAAATAGCAAAGCTGATGAAAGTGTATAAAAGTACAGCGCATCAATAAATTGATGACGGTTATAAGAATTAATGAAAGCAGCAAAGCTGATCATTAAATGGATAACGTCACGAAAAGTGATATTAAAAGCAGTATTATTGATCATAAATACATACCAGTGCAGCGCATCATTAAATTGATGACGGTTTTAAAAAAGTTAAGAGCAGCATAGCTGACCAGTGCAGCGCATCATTAAATTGATGACGGTTTTTAAAAAGTTAAGAGCAGTATAGCTGACCAGTGCAGCGCATCATTAAATTGATGACGGTTTTTAAAATGTTAAAAGCAGCATAGGCTGATCATTAAATTGATACCGTTATAAAAGTGCAAAAAAAAGCAGCATAAAAGCTGGTAATTAATTAATATAATGGTATACTAAATGATAATAATCATTAAATTACGTCATAAATATGACTTGGAAGTGGTATAGCCAATCATTAAATAATTATGGCCATAAAGGTGACACGAAATTGGCAATGCTAATAAGCGAATTGATAAAGTAAGAAATTACATGACATGTAAGCCGTGGGCTGATTATCGAAATTGACTTGTAAGGCATGTCAGCAATATAGTTGATCATTCAATTGATAAGTATCACTTCTAAGCAACAAAGTTGATCATTTAATAATTGGTAAGGTCATAAGAATTACTGACAAGCAGTATGACTGATTATTAAATTGATGTTACTTTGTTTAAAAACAATAAATGGTTAAAACTTTTTGGTTGCTACAACTAGCAAGAAGTTTTGTAATATCGCCGGATATAGTTGATTCCTATTTTGCATCAAAGCAGGGTCAGGTTTCCGGTTCGCCTAGTTAGGCAACATAACAAAACATTATGAACACAAATGTTGATTTGAATAGAAGGATAACCAAATGAGGAGTTCACGAGACAAGGAAAAAATGTAAACAAACATTGTGAGGTTCGTCATTTTGTCATATACTTGAATAATAAATCTGCGAAATTTACCTGGAAAAAACGGGTAATGTCGATGGTTGTCAATTCATACTCGAATTGTGTCAGACGCTAAATTACAATCGCACGGACTACAGTCCGTCGAGTGAAATTGCTAATCGTCTTCGAATGACAATGATAAGCTACTCTTGGGTCAGTGATTTATATATTTAAATATGTAATTATTTTCATTTTATATTACATTTATACGAGAATTGTGCGAATGGAGGAGTATGAAACTTGCCCAGTAAATAAAGGTTTATGTGGATTAAGGTGGAAAAAATTCAATAGTGTTTTAAATAAATAGTATAATGAAAATAACATCACACACCTTAGTTACTACCGCGCGTTTGATAAATTCAATTTTGTAACACGTTGATGTTTGTGAATCTGCCTGTCTGCCACAAATCCATAGAGAATGTAGATTACTCTATGCACAAGTTACAACATACATATTTTTATTATTTTATATTTATGAGGCAAAATGAACATTATAAAAAAATTTCAAAAACAAAAAAAAAAAATGATGATTTATTATGGGTGAGTTGCGACCATAGGGCGTATGATATGACGTATGACCATAACTGTAGTATGATCATTTCGGGTTTCCTCACGATGTTTTCCTTCACCGTTAGAGCGTCTGTATAATGTACTTGAGATCTGAAAAAGTCTCATTGGTACGCGCCACAACCTGGGATTTGAACATGCACTCTCTCGAGTGTGAACTAAAAGGTCTACCCACTAGGCCACGGAGCTCTCCCTTTCGGGGTTATTGCTTCAATAAATAGGCGTATATGAGGCAAGTACGCTTGATGAACTTGATTGTACAGGCGAAAGTCATGACAATGGGAAAGAAACAAACAAGATGGTTTAGAGCATAGATATATAATATTAAAAAGACTAGTTTAGAGTCTAGTTTAGGAAAGTGCAAGGTGAAGGATCATTTCAGATAGTTATGTTAGTATATGATATAAATAGTTGTGAGATGGAGAACAGAAGACTTATTATTACAACAAAGAAATCCAGAGCCTCTTTTTAATATAATACATCTATATTCAAGAGACAGAAATAAGAGTAAAATTGCAGTTCGACTTTAATCCGGTATTGGAAATTGATGAAAATAGCGAATTGTAATGTGATATAGGCTAGGGGACTCACAGTATAAAAGTGATTTAAATCGATAATAAAGCATGGTATATCCAATATAGGTTTTCTATGTGACAGAAGTTGGAATAAGGCATTCAGGGGGGTAAACATATATCATCAGTATATGGGATTAGAAGACATTGTACACAGTTATTATAAAATATCCAAAATGACATACTAAGCCCAGTTTCACAACCACTACATAATACCTACATAACGACCGAAGCGAGTGTCGGCAACAAGATCAGAGGTTTTAGGATAAAATATGCACTCTAGTATAAGCTACAACTACACTAAAGTTTAAACATAACACTCTCCAAAATCCAAGTACAAATAATTGAGATATAGAAGTTTGGAATGATTCAACAGGGAAAAGTACCAAAACGAAGTATAGTACACTTTATAAGACAATGAAAGTTCTTAAAAGACAAAGAGAGGAAGGTAGAATACACGTCGGTCGGATAAAGGGTGGAGTGTGGAAATAATTAGGAAGGTGAATGTATTGATTTGAATTGATTATACTTTATTAGTCACTTAATATGATGCTGAATTACTGATAAAATAACGATATCCAATAAAGACGTTACAGCATAAATTTAAGGCATTCTTATCCGTGGTTATTAATTCAATTTTGACAAGATACAAATAGAATATATACGTGCACAAAATAAATTAAAACAAGGAAGGGATGTAGTGTATGCTGGTATGCCAAGAGAAATTGTCTCATGCACTTACGTCACGGATGACTTTGACAGATAGAATTGTCAGTTAGTCATGATACAACCATTGGACTGGACGTACGCGTGGCGGGTGCTGCTGAGCCAATTTAGAGATATATCGTACGATTGGCCATATCGTACAGGTTGTTTGCAACATATCTACAGGCGATGGGTATAAAAGTCATGGTAACTTGAGGTAACAGCCATAAAAGTATCCCTTATTCTCACTTGGGATATAAGCATTTAAACCCTATAACGTTTTTCTCAGAGCTCCGTAGCCTAGTGGGTAGACCGTTTGGTTCGCACTCGATAGAGTGCAGGTTCGAATCCCAGGTTGTGGCGTGTACCAATGAGACTTTTTCAGATCTCAAGTACATTATACGGACGCTCTAACGGTGAAGGATAACATCGTAAGGAAACCCGCACATAGTTGGTCCCTGACGTATTGACCAGTTCATTCCTCTGGACTAGGTTGACTATGTTGTGAGAATGCCGTATGTGCTTGGGTAACCATACGGCATTTAAAAACCAACTGTCCCAGGCACTACAGTATTTGAAGAGTGGTTACTTCGCTCGAAGAATACTGTATAAATCATCCATTAACGGATGCAAAGGCCTAAGTTTAGTATTACGTGCATTAAGTAGGGCAGAGGTTGAAAATTTAGGGATTGAATTACGGAATAAATCCCAAAATTTTGAAATAGTGCTTTAGTAGAATGTGGTTAATATAAAAGCGGTTATGTAAAGTAATTAAACCATCATCCTGCTACATTTGCAGTTCAGTGTTCTTTTAATTATTAATTTAAATATTCATCGCAGCTGACATCTCATTTACAATAATTTATTTGCTTTATTTAATAATAATGTGATTATTTTATTCGTGATTATATTATTTGTTGGTAATTGCATCACAATGCGAATTTAATTTTATTAAATTCGCGAATTTAATTAATTTTAATTAAGAATTTATATTGAAAACTGTCAAAATCGAATTGTTAGAGAAGTAACTGTAAGAGCAACTTATGTCTTATTCTTGTCTATCTGTCTTTCTGTTTGTTCCGGCTAATCTCTGGCTAGACCGATTTCCACGTAACTTTCACTGGCAACATATTATTGATATTATAAAGAGTAACTTAGGCTACTTTTAGCTTGTTTCGTTTCCATTCTTAAGTCGCTGGGATCAACTATCAGCTAGTCCTCAACATATCAAATCTTGTGTCTCGAAAGAGTTCAGCTACCGTCAACCGTACCAATGTACTATTCTGTACGTTGTCCACATAATGTAGTCTTTTCTACGCTGATTTCTAGATTTAATTAAATTATTTAGATAAAACTAATAAACTAATATCATATTATCTTCATCGGAAAGCTTAGCCCGTTTTTTTGGACTAGAAAAAAAACGGGCTTCCCTTCTTCTTGATTAAAATTTCGATCTTATTGGCGGTGTTTCCGCTATTATTCTGTGTCCTCTGTAAATACCTTTAGCCCCCTATAAGACATGGCATTTACATTTTCTATATATAATTTTTCCTCGGCATTCCCCTTCCCCCACTGCCCTTCTAATCGTCTTTATGAACATAATGTCATGTCTTATAAGATGCCTGAGCATCTTTTTCATTCTAATTTCAAACGCTTCTAACGTATCTCTTTTCTTCTATCATCTGTAGCACTTCCTCGTTAGTTGTATTTGTTGTTATATTTCAACTTATCCGCTGCATTATTTTTATGTGCCACGATATTCTATTTATCATACGCTTAAATCGCCCACTCTTCGTTAGCTGTCCAGAAGCCCAATTCATGTACTTAGGTAATATTTCTGTTCAATTTATGGTTCCAGTGTTATCATACGCACGTAAGGCCGACGCGCGTGTCGAGGTACTAGGCCCCATACATTGCGTCCAGAAGCTACGCGCATATTTTCTTACTAACGCGCGCATCGTCCATCATATAGGACGCCAGACATTTTGTCGTGAAGTTCTACGCACTTAGGTTTACGCGCGTAATTCTCCATTCTGGACAAAGTCTAATACATCAAACCGAATGTACAAAAGAACGATATCATACTCTGAAACTGGAACATATTGCCCCCATTCTCTAGTCCACCTCGCTGGCCTGTAGCGAGTCTTCAGCTTTATACCTTTAAATCTTATCTAAATGGTAACTAAAATCTAAATTGTACCTACTACAAAATATTCTCTATATTTTTATTGAAAGTGCGTAATTATACATTTTATATAAATAGCTGCTCATGTTGATTTTATACCAACCGAATGTTATATAATATCCCAAAAAGAGTGTACATGATATTCGTTATTTGTTTTGGAAAATTACAAGCAAATATTTTGCTTTTTGGTTGGTTAATTTTAAAACGTGTCGGTTTTGATTCGCATGAAATTTTGTATGTGGAAAATTAATTTCCGGCAGTGTAGCTTATCTAAAATTAAATCAAATGAGCGTACGATTGATTGTTCCTAATTGGAAGCGTGTTCGCAATCGTACTTGAGGCATCAATCAGTATGGCTGGTTTCCGTGTCCTGTTGCTGTTCGTGACAATATTGGCGTTAGCCACAGCTCATGACTATGTCAAATATGGACGTGAGTTGACTAGATAGACGCGAATTGATTAATTTGTAATGTTTTACTGACTATAGAATTTTTCTTACTCCACTGATCAAATACTGTTAGAATAAGATCTTAAGTGCCAATTTTACCCATTCCTGTTAAAGTTAATCGACGAATAGTATGTTATCTTCCTCATTCTGCGTAGTAGTGAAAGAGAAGGAGGAATATTTAGACAAACGATTAATACTAATAGATAGATACTTACAGACCCGACATTTTGCCTTTCAGACCTAACGCTGATGTTAAAATATTCCCCAAATAATAATAATAATTAGTGTCCACAAGCATACAAAATAAACGAGACGGAGAAAAATAATATCCGTTAAAAGCGAACAAGTTGTTGAGCGATGAAATATTAATCTCTTTCTAAAATTACTTCATCTTGAATGTTAATCTCTTTAGATTTTGTGCCGAGGGAGAATTTCAGTTTTCATCAAACGCAAAATTAGTTCATGTTATAAAAAACATATTTTTTTATGGAATAGACCGGGTAGTGAGCAGATGTAGCGCCAAATGATAAGCGAATAGATATCGCTGCCCTTGAACAACACCAGAGTTAAAATGCGATCTTTAAAATCCCAAACCCTACCGGGGGTCCAAGGTGGGGTTTGGAATTTAGCGAGTAATAGCACAGGCGCTATTTAACGCCTTTTTTCTGTAAGACCGTAGAGTCCCACCGTTCGAGGTCTGGCCATACGTTTCGAAGCAAAGTTCTCTGAAATTAAAAATATGATGTACCTAATACGTTCGTTTTGTTAGTAAAGAACTCTTGTCAAAACTTACTGATCGTTTTCAGGACAAGATGACGGGCCTTTTCCATCGAATTTGAAGAACATGCCATATGATTGCTACCAACCACCCGATAAGGGAGCCTGTCGCGGATCATACATACGTTACTACTTCGATCTTGTGCGCAGGCAATGTATGTCGATGATCTATTCTGGCTGTGGGGGCAATAACAACTTATTTTTAACCAAACAAGAATGCATAAACAGATGCCAAAGAATAAGAATGATTTGATGTTTTTGTTGTAATAAAATTTGCTTTACTATAAGTCCTTGTTATTTATTTATTGTAAAAATTTATTTTGGTGCTTTTTTGCCTCGCACTATGAAACCGCTTTTGGGCATGGATTTGAATAAAATTCGTTCAAACTCGCTTCAAATACTGTCAACTATATTTAGGATTAATTTGGAATTTGCATTTGAAAAAGGTAACATTTCAAAGGACTTGTATAAAATTGAATTGTATTTCTGAAAGTTTTTTAACCAAATGCGTAGTATTTAACTGCATTAATTGAAATGTAAATATAGTATAGTAATAAAATAACATGTAATAATATTAAAATTACAAATCTATTACACCTCAATTTTGTTCAAATACATCTCTATTTTATAATTAGGCTAGGCCAGGTACTGATCTGGCCTAGCCTGATTATTATTAGATAGATGAATTAGGTATATGTTATTAGCTAACGAATCTAAAGTTTCAGTTCGACAGGTCTTCGTTTAATACGACCAAATTTGACAAATATTAGTCGTTCAACATTCAAAACAAAATTAATATGGTGTTGTGGTAGGAGATCCTAGGATCTCCGGGGCTACCTAAGTGTCTAATTAGGCCTAGCAAGTGAACACAAATAATATGGTGGTGCGATAGGATATCCTAGGATCTCTACCCCGTCTCTATTAGCCAGGGCTACCTGAGTGGCTAATAGACCGGTAGACCTTCACGGCAAGGTCGAAGCAGGAGGCGATGAGTACTTGTCGTAGACACGTACTGTGTAACAAAGTTAATTGGTTATTTGAAGATGGCATCATCGCCGTCATCTAAACTAGACTATGCCCGCGATGAGGCAATGGTTCCCTATTTTTTCGCATAAAATCATATGTCATAATTTTAATTGGCATAATTTCATTTGACCTAACAGTAGTTTCGCATAATATTCATTTGTCATAACTTTCTTAGCATAATTTTTTTTCGCATAATTACTAAAAGCATAATAATTGTTAGGCGTACTTATTGTAAGGCATATATTTTTTACGCATAATATTCATTAAGAATAATATTTTTATGCATAATATTAAAAAGCATAAATATATTTACGCATAATGATATTTAAGCATACTATTATATTTACGCATACATCTTTGTAGCATTATTTTTTTTCACATACTAATGAATGATAAATTCTACTGGGTATGCGAGTTAAGACGAAATAAGAATTATAATTGTAATTTTCGACTGATTACGAAATTAAACTCGGACAAAAAACACGAACTGCTATCTAAGAACATGCCAAGCTAATTATTTTAAACATGTTAGCGGCTTACGGGTGGCCCAAGGGCCACCCCGCCGCAACTTACCTACTGTTACACATGTTATACTAGGTATATGAGTGTAATACCTGCTTTTAATGTTTCATAAATATGCGTTTAATTACCTTAACCGTGTTTTCATTATGTCGTTCCATTTTATGCATATTTGTGCCTTGTGACAGAATGCCTTGAATTTATTATGACAAAAAATATGCCTAACGAGTTTATGCCGAAAAACAATTATGCCAAAGTATTAGTATGACAAAAAAATATGCCTTACGAGTTATGCCTTATTAAATTAGGACAAACAATATTAGTCCAAATGATATTTATGCCTAATGATGTAGTATGCCAAGAAACCATTATGCCAAAGTATTATTATGCGAAAGAAGAGGATCCCTGAGGCAATACGTCAGCTGGGTTGTAGTAGTCACAACTCCCATGACCCCTGAAAAAGGGTAAAGGACATCGGGGGATTTTAGGGTTTGGTAAATACGGTGCAATGCACTATGGGGAGTGTGAAATAAAAAGATAATTAGTTATTTCTTTTGGAAAATTACAGCGAATATTTTGCTTTTTAAATGGTTAATTTTTAAACGTTGCTGTTTTTATATTTGCGTGAAATGTGTATGTGGAAAATTAATTTAATCCAATAAGAGTACGATTGTTCCTAATTGGAGGTGTGATTGTATATTCAATTGCATCGGAGGCGTCAGGCAGAGTGGCTGGTTCCCGACTTCTGTTGCTGCTTGTGCTGACAATATGGGCAACTTCAGAAGTGCACCAGTGTGAGTTATACCGGGAGCAAATAATGTTTAAATTGCCAACGTAATTTAACCGTCATTCAACGATTGATTGAATGACAGCTCGTAGCTATGTGTGCGTGGCTAGGCGGGGGGCGCGTGCGGGGGTCGCCGGACGTGGCCTTTTTCAGGCTAGGATTATCACGAAACGAGCTTGTGTTGATGGTGCTCGAGCTGTCATTTGTAGAGAGTGTCGTCCCGGTGTCAGGAGGACAATTCCGTAATTATTATCAGTTAAATGTCATTATTATTGACAAACTGTCATGCTCACTCTCGATTTGATGCGAGTGCGAATGTGTCAGAGCGTTTTTTCGATACGATAGGCGATATCAGACTGGAAAACGCTCTTATGTAGTCGGCATTTAAGAGCATTTTCCCATTATCCAAGCAGATAACCGATTTGTCGTGTAATGACACAGGCAGGTAAATGTTTATATAAAATATATTGTCCTTCACATTACATAAATCAGGCGCGATATCGGCCATCACGTCTTTTTTTTTACTACATCATACTCCTTACATTATGTAGTAGTTAGCTGTTTCCCGCGGGAATACTGTACTTTTCTGGGATGAAAAGTTACCTATGTTTTAATCCAGAGCCTAAACTACTACCATACCAAATTTCATCAAAATCCGTTCAGTAGTTTTTGCGTGAAGGAGTAACAAACATCCATCCATACATCCTCACAAACTTTCACGTTTATAATATTAGTAGGACTACAGTCTTAATATTGTGTTGTTGCAGGTATGTAGCACCAAAACCGACAACAACAACCGCCAGTCGTAAGTAGTAAGCGATGAGATTTGTTGAATGCTTGTATGTATTAATTGTTTGTTTTATTTTTATAGGGGAGTAAATGGCAAATTTTAATAGGATTGAAAATTATCCGAGGAAGTTGTAAGTAGAATAAATTAAAACCGGCCAAGTGCGTGTAGGACTTACACACGAAGGCTTCCTCACAGAACGGCAAAAAAACAGATTTATTGTGAGGGAACTCCCCTTAAATATATTTGTGGTCATAACGGCAACTGAAATACGCCTCGACTTTGACTTTGGACAAACAACGAAGTCTCGTTTTAATCCTTTGGATACGGAATCAAAATCTTTGAATTTATTGCAGCCGATGCGCCTGCTTGGGATTATTTACCATCTGATTGCTTCCAACTGCCTGAAAGGGGACCATGCCACGGCTCATATGAGATGTACTACTACGACTTTGTACGGAACCCAAGAGAATGTATGCCGATGAGCTATTCTGGTTGCGGGGGCAGTAGGAACCTGTATCCCAGTAGAGCTGAATGCGTGAAGAATTGCATGAAAAAATAAACTTGTCTGTATGCAGATCACGTGCGACAGTATTGATTCATTCAAGTTTTTTATTTCACGTATTAATACAATCTATTTTTTAACCCCTGACGAAAACAGTATTATTATAAGTTTGACTTGACTGTCTGTCTGTCCGTGGCATCATAGCGCCTAAACGGATGAATCGGTTTTGATATAGTTTTTTTTTTGTTTCAAAGCTGACATGATCGAAAGTGTTCCTAGCTACAATGATCATCATCTCGCTCACTGCTTGACATTTCGGGAGTTATTAATTTACGAATAAAAAATTATTAAATTAATTAAGATTAATTAATACTAATAAAATGAATTAAATTAAAATTAATTAAGAGAATCATTAAATTACGAATACAAGGTTCCTAGTTCCTGCTTCTGTCAATAGATATCGCTCTCTTGGGGCTGCATCCAGGGGGTGTTAATTAATAAGCACTATTCATTAAAGGTTGTTATCCACTGACGGATTTGTTATTTATTAAAAATACAAAAAACTAGAGTAATTTTACTTCAAAACGGGTAAAACGTGTCGCGGGTAATTAAATATATCTATATTATATGAAGGCAAGGCTGATTGACAGATGTGTCAACGCACAGGCCAAACCCATCAGTCTAGAAATTTGAAATTGACGTAGGCCTCAACTAAGGAAATATTTCTCAAAATTCAACCCCGAGGGTTATAAAATAGGGGATAAAAGTTCAGAACCTAATTTCACGCGGGGGAAGCCGCGGGCAATTAATGTTAGTATTAAATGCTAATGTAATTGTTTTTCCATTTCCATTAGAATTCTGAATTGATTTTTATATGTTTAGATATTTTAGATATATAATTATATACCTAATAGATATCGGGACGTAATTATCAACCGTTTTGGCAAAGTATCAGCCCTTATGAGTTTGATTACAACTGCTATTCTAATTTGCCTATTAAAACTATTATAATTATCTTAATCACGGCAAGGCTTATTTCGTTTCACGCGACCACTGTCGGATCGCGTAGACTATCGGAAAATCACGTTATATCCGATTTTGTGACTTTAAATAAAAATGTTATATCTGTGCTTATAAGAGTGATACCATATCGATCCGTTGGCCGCACATCACTACAGTCCATTCACATATTTTACCGCTGCCAGGACCTTTATGCTGACGACATAAAGATCAGTATCGTACAAACTCCGAGGTAAAATAACTCTGCACGGTCTGTAAATCATTTCCATATTATTTACTGGCCAACTTTGTATACAGCCGTTTTATGGCGCTGTCGTGGTTTTTATATTAAAAACGTCAAGATGCCGCCGAATTATTGAGGTTTTTTATTACCGTGTACACTCATTACTTTACCTCAGTATCCTGATTATTGAGTGAAAATGCTAACGTAAAATAAAATTGCCTGAGTTTCGCTTCGACGTTAACACAACGTTAACTACGTTGTTAAGAATCTCAAAGTGATGTCGATATACCTAATGTTTTATCAATCAAACATATTATACTGTAAGGGTAAAATTGATATTTAAACAATGATTTCAAAACTAAGAATGGGCTATGAAGTACATTTGACAGAACAAATCTTTGAATAAAAGAAAAAGTTACGCCATCTTGGTTTCGCCATACCTCAAATGTCAATATGTCATGGGATACTCATCCCAACTTACCTGTCCGGTAGTTGTGTTATAGTATACGGGTATGCGACCCCGGCTTCCCTAGCTATTACTGTCCTATCCCTTGCCCTCCTGGGCGGTAATATCCTACATTCCCTATTTCCCACTCTAACTTACCAATCTTCCTTTCCACACGACCTATCCTACCCTTTCCCTATTCCTACCCTCTCTACCAATCCGTGGAAACGCAATGGATAATCCAAAATAATTTAATTATCCAAAATGGCGGCGATGTGGTTCGCCACCCATCACGTCTCGTTTCTCGCGGAGGCGAAAAGCGGACCATGGAGACGATTGGCTACGTTGAATGTAAGAGAAGGAATGGATGGTAAGAATGAAATTGGACGAAGCGAAAGAAGTATGTAAGGATCGTAGCAAGTGGAAAGAAGTGGTCTCTGCCTACCCCTACGGGAAAAAGGCGTGATTATATGTATGTATGTATGTCAAATGTCAAAATAGCCCCAAACAACCCAAAAGTGGGGCCATTTAGTTGGGAACAGTTTTTGCCGTCACATGCCTCGTCTATAATATAAGACTTATATTATACGTCAGTTTTTAAAGCTGGCCTTATAGACAGTACCTAATTGAGAGACCACGTTGCCTTTTACTAGGTAATACAAGTGATTATTGATATGATTTTATGTGAAATGTATGAATAGGCAACATCACATTGATAAGCTTCTAAGGCTTGAGCCTTTTAAATTTCCGCTAATTGGAAAAATATCTACACATAAACACGCGTCACCTGTCTGAAAAACGTAAAATTTTATCCACGCAGGCAGTTTATTCGGTTACCATGGTACGTAGTTCATTAAACGTAGGTGTTCGTTTTGTGGATAGCCGAGCGGAGCGGCCCCCGCGCCCGTTCCCACACGTTGCCATTTTGAATTATTTCGCTTAGATACGCCCCCGAGTAAAACGAATTAGGAAATAGAAACTGATTATTTATCTACATATTTATTTGTTGACTATATGTCTGGCGCTTACATGTTTACTTTGAATTATTATAAAGATATCTTGCTTTTTAAATGTTCTAAGTGCTATTCTAACGGCCTAATACTGGAAAGCTAATCAAACTTAAGAGCCCGCCTACTCACAGACTGTCGCTGTCTCTGCTAGTCGATAGGACAAGGACAACATCTGACTTTAGCGTCACTTAATGTAGCTATCGTTTCAGCATTCGTCCGTAAAAGGCAGAGGAGCTGTTTAGGCATGATGTTTTATCTAAAATCTTAGTTTTCTTATGGGTTTTAAAAAATTGGCAGGGAATATATAAGGGACTGCCGATAGAGGTGAAAAAATAAAAATAAAAAGAATAAAAATAATAAAAATATTTCGTCAAACCGAGATTCGAACCCAAGACCAATTCAACAACGCAAAATCCAAGTGCCTACGTAACTGCGCTCCGCGTATCCGACATTACTTTTTGAATTTACTCATTTATATTTAATGACGAAATAGAAAAACATGACAAACTAATATCCTTATTATGTCGTCGGCATAAAGATCAAGTCGGAGGTAAAATAATTTTGAACAGACTTTCAACAAGTCAGTCATGAGCATGTCGGTGACGCGAACCCATAAGTTTTTCGCTCACCAAAAAGTGCCCAACGCGGTTAAAGTTTTCCCTTAAAAAAATAAAGGCCAACGCTTTTTCTACCAGAAATTTTCCTTAATTTCTTTGGTTTTTACAAAAACATACTTAAATTGTTAACAATACGTATGTTTTCTGTAAAACGATGCAGTTCAACCTTATACAACATACGTCAAAAATTCTTAATTTGATTAATCTTAATTTTGTAACCGTTCTAAATTCTTATGATACCCAAAATTTTCTTTCATTCAAAATTGACTTTCAGTAAAATTTTCGAGAAAATAATCTTAAATCAATTGCTAGCCCACTTTAACATAAATAATTTATTACATAGTAACCAATTCGGGTTTACTAAAGGTCGGTCCACAACAGACGCAGGCATCAGTCTTCTATGCAGCATATTTGGGGCATGGGAGGGATCGCATGATGCACTTGGTGTCTTTTGTGATCTATCCAAGGCTTTCGACTGTGTCGAGCATGCTACGTTGGTCAAAAAATTATACCATTATGGTATAAGGGACACGGCACTTAAACTTTTAGATTCTTATCTTAAAAATAGAACGCAGAGAGTAGAAGTTAATTCTACAAGGTCTACTGGGACCAAAATAGAATTAGGTGTGCCACAAGGGTCAATTTTAGGCCCGTTTCTTTTTCTCATCTATATAAATGACCTTCCTTATCTAGTTAAAGATAAGCATGAGATAGTACTCTTTGCCGATGACACTTCACTAATTTTTAATGTGAAGCGACGACAGTCAAATTATGACGAGGTAAATAGTGCTCTCTCAAAAATGGTACATTGGTTTAATGTTAATAATTTACTTTTAAATTCAAATAAAACGAAATGTTTAAAGTTTAGCCTCCCAAATGTTAGGCAGGCACAAACCAATATACTATTAAATGATGAGAAAATGAACTTAGTGGACACCACTGTATTTCTAGGAATAACACTAGATTGTAAATTACAGTGGGGTCCCCATATTGCAAATCTGGCAGATAAGCTCAGTTCTGCAGCATATGCAGTCAAAAAAATTAGAGAAATTACCGATGAGGATACAGCGCGGCTAGTTTATTTTAGTTATTTTCATAGTATAATGTCATATGGCATTCTTCTTTGGGGAAACGCTGCGGACATTAATACAATATTTGTGCTACAGAAGCGAGCTATACGTTCTATTTATAAGATGTCATGTTTTGAATCTCTGAGAGAAAAATTTAAAGAAATAGGTATTCTGACCGTTGCTTCTCAATACATTTTGGACAATGTGTTGTATGTCAGAAAGAATTTAACGAATTTTAAAAAGAAAAGTGACACACATTGTAGGAATACTAGAAATAGGAACAAGTTAGAAATACCAGTGATCAGACTTAGTAAAGTAAGTAAATCTTTTAAAGGTCAATGTATACGCCTTTACATAGAATCCCAGAAAACGTTCAAAATCTTTCCATTAATAAATTTAAAAAAGCTGTTAAAGAACGTTTGTGTGCTAAAGCTTATTATAAAGTCAGTGATTTCACTAACGATTGCACACCTTGGGAATAAGATGGCCCCATGCAAGGCTGCTTTTATGTACTTAAGTATGTTCTATGTACTTATGACTAATGTTATATAGATTAAGTTACAACATTGTAAAATATTTTTTGAAAAGAACAATTTTCCCATCTTTTTGCTAAAAGGTGGCCCCGTGCGAGTTTCTTACGCCGGTTCTTCTCGCCGGGCTAGTTTCCGAACCGGTGGTAGGCATCATGTAGGACAATTCTATAAGTGTTATATTATAACCTACATGGAAATAAAAATTTTGAGTTTGAGTTTGAGTTTGAGTTTCCTAATTCTGGACCAAGGGACGGTGAGTTATATTAATGAGTACACAGAATACCTCTGGGCCAGCGATGTTAATTATTGTTGGGAGTTAATTGACTTTGGTATTTGGTTGTTTGTCTGTCGCATTATTTTGGGTAAACAACTAAAACAACTATTGCCCCTTCATTTAATACTAAATATTTTTACTCGATGTTGCCATAGCTTGTTCTAATATAGGGGCAAAAGCTATTGGGCCCTTGGCCAAGATACCATCGTTAATTATGAAGCTAGAAAAACAAAATATATAGGATTGACACATAACGCGCGCTAAGTGACATAGCCCGCGATACATCAATATCGTACACTTTTGTATTCTCACTTCGTCATGTTACTTAGCGATGGCATCTTGGCCAATTAGTTTTGTTTTTCGTTCTCCATGGAATTTGTTACAAACAATAGCAATAGCGTGAAAGTGCCAACTCGCTAAGAACAATAACACTGTTTTTTAAATTACAAATAAATATCATTATTTGCTAATCCTATTAAAAGTTTAATATTAAATGAAGGTTTTATTTATATTTATTACGCTCCCACTGGGAAACACCTCTCAGCCCAAATTCAAGGGTCTATTAAGTTGTATAATTATTTAGGATGTTTTCATATGAAATGTTATTTTATCGAGTTTTATGTTTCGTGTTGAATGAAATATTTAACAGGTTTTTGAGAATTATATAATTATACTAGCTTTTGCCCGCAGCTTCGCTCGCGTCAGAGGGAAAGCTTGTTCGGGGATATACCTACCAATACCAAAATTGAATACATAATGGTGTAGGCACTGCACAGCTGTATCTGTTGTATTTTATTTGAATGTTTCCTGCGACTTCGTAGGTACACTCTAGAAATCTACCGAGAACTGTACCATAAATAAAATTTAATAAGCTGCAAAAAGTATTCTGTGTAAATTTTGCTTAACCTACTACCATACCTGATTTCATCAAAACTCTTTACGTGTTTTCTTTACTTTACTTTATTACATGAAAACCTAAACATATTAATATGTACCATACAAACTTTTGCGTTTAGGTATAATATTAAGTAAGGATTTCTTTGTAGCCGAAATTAGTATTTTAACGATTTCGAAAATCTTTTGAATGGGAAGACGTTGTGGACTTTGAATTTAATAAAAATAATTTGGATTGTGATCGCCCATCCTAGTTTGGACCACGACAGAGTTTGAGAGAGAGATGAGTTAGCAGTACGACCACGAAGCCATCTAGCTTCTCACTTATTGCTCATATAATAATCATACACATTAATGATTAGGATTAACCTAAGTAAAGTTTTGACCAATTCAAATATCTGGTTATTTTATATCATTTTATACTACGTTATTTTTTAGATTGATAAAACTTTTTGTAGGTATGAACCGATTGAATTGAATTACCTACACAAAATTATAAGCAGAGCTATCCTAATTCCTATCCGCGTGGAACCCGCAGGTAGTTAGGTACCCAAAAATTTTCCGCGATAAAAAGCGAGTCCTATGTGTTTATCCAAGGGCTAAATATTTTTTAGATTGATAAAACTTTTTGTAGGTATGAACCGATTGAATTGAATTACCTACACAAAATTATTAGCAGAGCTATCCTTATTCCTATCCGCGTGGAACCCGCAGGTAGTTAGGTTCCCAAAAATTTTCCGCGATAAAAAGCGAGTCCTATGTATTTATCCAAAGGCTAAACTACTACGGTAACAAATTTTATAAAAATCCGTTCCGCAGTTTATGAGATTAGCGCGCACAAACGTACAGATTAAAAATCTTTTAAGAAAATCTTAAGTCATTGTTTTGGGTTAAAAACTAAAAAACTAAACATTCACAAATCAAGCACAAATAAATTAAATATTACATATAATAACAAAAGAGAAAGAAATTTAATTATACCTACACTCAAAATATTCTACTGAAATAGTATGTTATAATAAGTATTATGAATATATTTTAATGCAGCAATCGCAAATATTTAGGTGCCTAGTTTTTCAAAGACATTTTCATCAAATTTATCTTTCGCATTCTTGTCAGATTTATTTTTCAATATGATGACAATATATTATGTCAAAATAAAAATAAAGCTCCCCACTCACGGGCTATCGATTACTTCGATCAATATGGAAATTAATTCGTATTTGAAAGTAAATTGCTAACGACAAACTATTACACAAAATGATTAGTGTAAGACCTACCAGCTAGTTTTTGCAGTGGGGGTCAAAAGTTGGAACAAAATTTACGCGTATATATACGAGTTTCATATAAAAAGTATAGTAAGGTGGTCCTAGGATCTCAGACTATATTCAATTTTTATCTAAACCGATTTACTTGCAACTACGAATCCAGTAAATGTTTAAATCGTAAAGACTAAATCGATCGATCGCTTGTGAGTGGGAGCTTTAAATCAAAAGCACTAAGGAGTATTTATATCAACGTTAAAGCAATTCGCTCCCAAACAACTTTCTTTCCCTTTTTATTCCCATTAGGGGGCGAATTTCAATAAACTATGATACACGAATTCCATCAATTCTGTAACATAATGTTTGTGCAAAATTTGAAGTAGATTGGACCAAGGAATCACGTTGTTCCATACAAACTGTTTTCCCCCTTTTCATCCCCTTAGGAGTCGAATTTCGAAAAATCCCTTCTTATCGGATCCCTACGCATTACAAAGAGCAAGCCCTGCAAGTTTCAGGTCTCTACGATCAGCGGTTTTGGCTGTGCGTTGATCCGTCAGTCATTCAGGACAAAGGATTTTATATGTATAGATTAATAAGTAAAAATAAATGATTTTATTTTTCAACGCATACTTACGAACTTAGGACCTTGTACCTAGGCCATAGTTGTTTACGTTTTGTGATATAAACATTTTATTATGAGCTTGTAATAGGCACAAGGTATTCTTCAAACCTGACTTAACGTGAAACGTTACACACAAACGGTAAAGGAAAACATCGTAAGGGAACCTACGTTTCTAAGAAAACCTTTGAACCTTACAACCTTTGAAGTCATGTGGAGTCTCCTCGAGAAAAGACCTCCTAAGGGCGTTAGTGGTAGTGACTGGTTTAAAAATACCTTTTCGTTTCTGTCTTCTCAAAATAACCTAACCAAGAGCATATCAGGACATGTCTAAGGAGGGTTCCGTAACTATAAACGCGTAATATGTTTTTTTTTTTTTCAAATTACTTCAAAAGTTACTGTCCGATTTGGTTCAAAATAATTTTCCTAAAGAGTTTTTAGCATGATCTATCAGCATAGAATATTGCAAGTTTCTAAGTCTTATAGTTTAGAAATGCCGGGGGGGGGGGGGGGGGAGGGCAACTTATAAATCACTTTGGAGGCCGATTACTCGAAAATGGTTGACTTTATAAATGAAACCTTGCCTTTATTTTAAAAGGCCTATTCAATGTACCCCACACGATGGGACAGAAAGAAAAAAAAACATCCTTCACATGTATGGAAAGCCACCCCTAGAATTAATATTACTTATTATTATTTTATGATGCCAAATCGAAGATCTATACACAATCTATGACTATACCAAATTTTATCAATTTATATTCATAATTACTGACGCTAGAAGCGCGGACAGACAGAGCGGAACTATAAGGTATTACGGAACCCAAAAAGGGTTTTTATCGAGACGAATTTAAATTTCTAAAGAAATGTCATAAATATAAATATGAAAGAAACAGGAGTAACGACTTAGCGATTTTCTAAGGGTCAGTTCACAACGAGACGTGACAAGGCACTGCACTGTTAAGATAGTAGTTGAAAATTGAACTTTATTCGTTTCGTTGCAAGAGCTGCGCCGTGCTACGCAGGTCGGTGCAGCTCGAAACTTAAATTCTCGGAATAGGCTAGATGACTAGATTTTGTATTGCATAAATGAATAGTACTCTTAAATATGAGTAACTCCACAAAAAAAAACAGTAGGTATATCAAAAGTCAATATTTTCAAAGATATACAGCAAATTGTATTTTGAACATGCTTTTATATCCGCTTATATGTCTCTTACGTAAGCAGCTATTTCTTCTATCCTCCATTGATTCCAACACCTTACCACTTGAACAACATTTCTATTTTCCACACAAGTCCAAAGTGATGTATCTACGACATATACGGCGCGAAACTGTTTCGTAAGCTGTTGCTTCCGTGCCAAGAGATTTCCTAAACTATGTACCGGCGTCGAACTGCGATACAAGTCACGTAAATACCGACGAAAGATAAAGATTTATTATGTATTGTGCCACTGCAGTATTCTACACTGTATTTTGTGGTGTCAACACACTGAGCTATCTTTCTCTATGGATACGTATTGTCCTTGCGGAATATCGACTGATACTTACGTCAATGTCAACATTGTCAATGGAATATTGAATTCATACTATTATTATTAATGGGAAAGTTTGTGTCTGTTTGTCCGTCTTTCACGCCAAAACTACTGAACCGATTTAAATGAAATTTGGTACACAGATAGTCTAGAGCCTGAGAAAGGACATAGGCTACTTTTTATCGCGGGGAAATGTACGATTCCCGTGGGTGGACTTACGCGGGCGGTGCGGCGGGCATCAGTTAGTCTTAAAACACTCAGTAGCGTAATATAAAAAATTCTAAGAAGATATTTAAATCAAAAGATAAAAAATTATAACTCGGCCCATCATTAGGTACTAATCTATTGATACCTCAGTCACTGAAATCGGATCGGTAGTTCAGGCGCTACGGTGAGTAAACATACATACACATACTACTAAAATCGTTACCCTACCTTTTGGCTTCGCCGGGCAAAAGCACAAAATATGTAGCAGATGTTATGAAAACAATAACTCTTATCATTTGTTTACCGAGATGTAATTACAATTTCAGACATTTAAACTTTTATAAGTAAAAGCTTTGACAATTTATCACGAGGAGTATCAATCGCTTGTATCGTAAAAGTATTACCTTCCTCATCATAATATCACAAAAGAAAACCCCAAATGTGAGGAAATTTAAAATCCGCTAAAGAAATTCCTTTTAAGTATATTACAAGTAGAAGGCTTTTATTGTTCATTCACGTTTTAATTTTCAACTTTAAAAACCACAAGATAAGTTTGTCTTATCCTTAGTATTGTATGGACTGAGTTCCCAAACCCGCCTGACTACCCTTATATGCTTACGGACTAAATTGTAGTACTAGCTTTTACCCGCGGCTCCGCTCGCATAAATACTGTATCGCACGGGAACACTACTTTCTCGGGATGGTAAAAAGTAGCCTATGTCCTTTCCCGTGGTATACTCTACATCTGTGCCAAATTTCATCAAAATAGGTGTAGTAGTTTCGGAGCCTATTCAATGCAAACAAACAAACAAACTTTTCCTCTTTATTATTAGTAACTATGTCTGTGCCAAATTTCATCAAAATCGGTCCTGTGTTTCGTAGCCTGTTAAATGCAAACAAACAAACGTTTCCTCTTTATTATATGTATTGATATAGAAAACTGAATTCACTGTTATAATACACACGATTGAAAATCGATCTTACTGTCTAGTGTATTTCATCAGACTTGTATAGAATCCCCAGCTACTAGCTAGGTAATATAATAGAGTTATGTAGTCCGGCACGGGTTGGCACGGGTGAGTTGTAACGACGACATCGTTTAAGCGCAGGTTTAACTTTGTACAGCAAGTACGCGACACGCGGTGCTATCAGATATTGATCAGTCTAATTAATTAATTTAATTTAATTGAAATCACCTACTAATATTAAATGCATTAAAAATGCTAAAATAAGCAGGTGGTTTATCTGATGGTACCTATGTAAAAATTTGCATGTCTAAAGGTGGCTTGGACTTATGAACTAGATAGAGTTATCTGCAAAAAGGCAACATGCATTGCATGCGTTATAAATCAGCAAAATTCTTATATTTTACGCTAGGCAACATAAATATGGATCGAAAAATGCAAAAAGTACAGTAATCAGTCGTTGAATTAAAAACTTACGGGATTAAAAAGGATTAAAAAACAAAATTACTGTTTAAAAATCCTGAAGTTATTTGTGACATTTTATGTAAAAACAGTGATAAACATAATAGCAGTATTTAAGTAATTAATTCTATTTTGTATTTATATTCATACATTTTCATCTAATGTGACTTCACTCGTGTAATTTTTTTTTTTTGTATAGAGCATTTTTAATGCTCTCCATTCTCCAACGATCTCACTTTTATGATAACTGTATTTCGTCAACGGTTGATCGAATATATTATGCCATTGCAAATACATTAATTTCTTAGCTTATTATGTAGGTACTTTTAGAAAATCGAATAAAAGAAAACTACATGTAAGTAATTCCCCATTTCCCATCCCCATTGTAAGTGTTCTCAGTTATAACAATGTAAATCATTGTGAGAACGATAGTGTTAGGTAGTCTGTGAAATGCAGTAGTGCTTATCGCAAACCTCAATAACATAATATTGTATTATTTTTCATGTAATAAGAAATAGCTGCCCTTGCATTTTATGTTCAAGATTTTCAAAAATATTCATTCATTCATTCATTCATATAATCACGCCTCTTTCCCATAGGGGTAGGCAGAGACCGCCTCTTTCCCGTAGGGGTAGGCAGAGACCACTTCTTTCCACTTGCTACGATCCTTACATACTTGTTTCGCTTCGTCCACTTTCATTCATGCCATCCATTCCTCCTCTTACATTCATCGTAGCGAAGCGGCTCTCCATGGGCCACTTTTCGCCTCCGCGAGAACGAGACGTGATGGGTGGCGAACCGCATCGCCGCCATTTTGGATAATTAAATTATTTTTATGATTATCCATTGCGTTCCCACGGATTGGTGGAGAGGGTAGGAATAGGGAAAGGGAAGGATAGGTGGTGTGGAAAGGAAGATTGGTAAGTTAGAGTGGGAAATAGGAATGTAGGATATTACCGCCCAGGAGGGCACGGGATAGGACGGTAATAGCTAGGGAGCCGGGGTCGCATACCCGTATACTATACCACAACTACCGGACAGGTAAGTTGGGATGAGTATCCCTGACATAATAAAATATCAAAAATATCAAGTACGTAAATTGACTTCTTAAGTGGCATCTTAACCATAACACTATATTTGAATGTCCGTCATAAAAGGCTAGCTTTTTGGTTCTCTGTAAGAATTTCTTCTCATAATAAAGATGCATTCAAGACGTAGGAAGGTCTAACGTGTTACCTATGTTAAGAAATAAGTTCATTATTTACTACTCGTGTAGTCTTATTATTTATTTCATTTGACTATGTTCAGAACCCCAATTTTCAAATTTAATTTAGACTTACAATTTTCTTGTAATGATTTATAAATGAATCGTTTTGATATCATCAACTAATTTTGGAGCTTGGACCAATCAAAACGCGATTGACGATATGAGAATTGCATTTTGCTGTTTTAACATAAATATCAAGACTGCATCGTAACAGTATTATTGTAAGATTAGAGGCCTGTTTCACAGTCATCAGCACACTATAAATACTAACAATTTTATTATTACTTTTTTTGTCTTAAGTCGTCAAATCCTTGATTATTAATTATTATTGTTAGTCAAAATCTTCGTTTAAATTCATAACTATTTATACAGTTTTGTTAGTTTGTACGCCTACACGTTCATCTTTAATTCCTATTGTCTATCTCATCAACAAAAGGTTGACTGGTAGAGATTGCTTGGTTCGCCGCCTTTTGTACATCATTTATTATTATTAGCAAGATTGTTGTAAATTTTTGTATGTTTTTGGCGTGCATAAAGTTGTTTTTGTATTGTATTGTATCAAATGTCACTTCTTTACCGTGCAATAAGGAAATACAATAACACATTAATTTGATCGTTAAACACGACGAATCGTTTTGTTTACGAATGAAAGCTGTGGTAGTTCACTAATCTTTCAATGATCATAAATCCTATAGTTAACTGGCCTCTTTACTTTGCCCTTTAAATGTGGTTTCTATCAAGATCTACCCGATGAAGCATCCATCCATCTTCTCTACGAGTTCAATTGTAGATTGATCCAGTCGCTTTTTCAGAACAATTATTGTGGGCCTTTAGTATCTTTTATGTTGACTGAACAACTCCAATAGTTCGCAGACCTGCTAGTGATATTTGCTGAGTCTCGTACCTAACCACCTAGTTGTCAACGTATCAAGAATAACTGTTCGGTCCTCTCAGTCACATTATAATAATTAATGTGACTGAGAGTAGACCATCTTCATACTAGAGTGCCCGAATCGCCGCACGCTTACGAAACTACCACGCCGCTAAAACTTGTCGCTGCCTTGAATGACTAAAGAGTTGTTTTAAGTTTTAGTTAGTTGTACCGCGACGCTTGCGCACTGTAAATCATCAATGCCTTCTTTGCAGACGTACCAGCCGTAGCGCTCGGCCTGGAGTATTTTTTATAATAGTGCTTAAATATACATTCATTTAATAAAATAACGTACACACACTACCTCGAATTAAAAACTTACACTACCGTACGTTTGTATACTAATAGTAGATGTTGGATTGACACAATTTTGTCAGTCTTTACTACACATTCCATAGGCAACATTTACATATTTTTATTGCGTATCTAATAGGTAATACCTATGACAAAAGAACCCTAATAAAGTTCAAACTTAAAAAAAATGGTTGAAGTTCGACCACTGGACAGTAATATAATATATAATATAATATCTATGGACGCTTCACGCCACGTCAATCTGATCCCGTGGTAAGTTCTCGGAGAACTTGTGTTACGGGTACCAGACAACGGAAATATATTTAATACTTTTATACTATACATAATATATTTAAGATTTTTATTATATAATACACATACATGACCCAGGAACACAGAAAAACTTTTTGTTCCTTCGACGGGATTCGAACCCGTGACCCCCGGCTTGAGCACCAACACACTCAACCAACTGAGCCACAGAGTAATAAGGCCGTAATAAGGAATTATACTCACTCACCCTTATTAATAAAAATATTTACACCATGGATAAGCAAATCCAAATCGCTCTCTTTGTCTATCAAGTGACTGTTCCAAAGTATCTGACAGAGACAGCCATGTTGGATTAGCTAATCCGTGGTGTAAATAATTTTATTAATAAGACTGACTATGTAACACAAACACTGAAGAGATAAGGTCGCATAAAGCCGTATCGGACGCAGCGCTTTCAAAAGGAAAGAGATGATACGCTCTCGTCAGTGTATCGTGCACTAATATATTCCGGCTCCCGCGGCAGGACTGTGGCTTCGCTGACCTATTTTTGTTCTCATTAACGTGCGACCACGCTGCGGCTGCACGCAATGATTCCCCGGCCCTACTTGTACCCTTTTCCACCAATTTGCGGGGCGACACACGTGTTTTAACCCCGTGTTTTATAGCCAGTAAACTGCGAACGGTCTTTGGATTAGTTTTAGGTATTACTGTGATAGGTAGTTCTTAGTTGTAGAATAAGTACCTGGGCAACCGAGCCTTGCTCGAAGTTCTGGTAAGTTTAAGAAAATAAAATAGTCATAAAATATTTACCTCAACCATTCAAACCCACCACATTCCGAGTTTTCGAACAAAGCAAAAATTATATGTACCTACGCATACAAAACTGCCTGAGACAGGCGGTTTTAAATGTATTGTTGCCCAGGTAGTATTCTCATAATTTATCCGTATTATAATTATAATAATTATTATTGATATCATAATAATATTATGATTTTACTATAAATAAATTATGGCAACTGGCAACCTGCTTATAAATAAGATTCTCTGATAGGACCTATAGTTACGGCTTACGGCATTCTCACATCAGTCAGCCGAGTTCAATGACAGGACAAAAAGTACATAATTAACATTGTACATATTTTAGTAGGTACTTGAGATCAGAACCTCAATTCTCGCATTTAAAGTAGACTTTCATTTTACTTTGATTGCATTTTAAGTGGAGCGACATGTTATCATGAACTATTTGTGAAGTTTGGACCAATCAAAATGTGTTTCACGTTGGTTTAACGTGAGAATACCGTTTGACAGTTTTAGCGTATCGGTACTTGATTGTAATTGTATTATTGTAGGTTTTATTTATCATTTTATTTTATTGACCCTCAGAAAATGTCTCATTGGTCCACGCAACAACCTTGGAGTCAAACCTGCACCTTCTCGAGTGCGAATCGAACGGTCTACCCACTAGTCCACAGAGCTCTATTGTCTAATAATCTGTAGTAACTTGTTTAATTTGTTAACTAGTACTTACTACGATTTTTGTAATGTTATGTCGCTTTAACAAAATTAAACTGCCATTTTTCCTTTTTTCAGAAAATACGAACAACTTTTAATACTAATTTGTCTCGAATTCAATTATTTTATATCATGAATAATACGTTCTCGATAAAACGTATTTAGGTAATTAAATTATTCTATTCGCGGTGGAACAAAATATTGGTGTGAATTTATTGGGATTGAATTTAGCTTCGGTTTCGATTGTGAGAATGTTATTGGCGTATGACTAGCATAAATTAATTATCGAACTCGATTTCGTCCAAAACGCAATTATATAAATTTGGCACTGCTAGATGTTTTACATAATAGAATTTTATTTGTTTCAGGTAAATTCAATCATTTATCACCATGAATTTAGGTAAGCCTTATAAATTACCATTGTTATTGGTTATCTGTTGAAATAAAACGAATTCATTTTTTCCGCGGCTGCCTCTAGTCCGCGGCTCGACGCGTAAATACTGTACCCCAAGCAGGAACATTTTGCGGTATCGTTACGTGTACGTAAGCGAGAAATATTCTATGAAAACCATGAAAGCGCCTCTAGCGGACGTAAAAGTAACTAAAATTTTTCATACAAAATTTCTCATATTTCACGTTTACGTACACGTAACGATACCGCAAAATGTTCCTGCTTGGGGTACAGTATCCCACGAGAATACGTGTAATTTTTGCGGGATAAAAAGTAGCCTATGCATCAATCTAGAGCCTAATCTACTACCATCCCAAATGTCATCAAAATCCGGTAAGTAGTTTTTACATTAAAAAAGCTTAGTTTCCTTTGTAAATTTAATAACATTATGTATTTAAATACTAAGAGTAAAACTACATAGAGCATAATATTATCCAAAATGTGATGTTACTAAGGATAGCCGATAGCCATATTGTAACATAATGTCTATCGTCCAATCGGCAGTGTCAGTTATACCATAACTGACGCTGACGAACTCCGGACCAAGTTCGAGTGTCTGTAGAAACTGTCTACAGACACTCCATATCCGCGAACCGAATCCGGTGTCACTACACACGTAGGTACGCATTTGGTATGACGGACCGAATTGACTCGTGTGTTCGATTTTATGCTCTATTGCATTAGCACAGAGTTCTATTTACAGTGCTGTTTCTCAACAATACGAACATACGTCATGCCGATTCGGAGATAGGCAGTAAAATTATCATTACAGCGCTTAGATATGGTGTATGGCTATTGGCTACCACAATTTACCTACGTATATTCTAAATTCAAATAAATCTGAAGATCATCCTTTTACATTTTGCGTTCCATCCACTTACAAATGTCATCTGTACCGTGACAGACATTTTAAAAACATTTAATTGAGGAAAAAAAAGAAAACGCCAGCTGTCACGGCTTCCCTTATTTTGGTAGCAATTAATTAGCATAAATACATCCAAAATTTTATCTTTCCTGAGTGTTAAGATGTTAATGAACAAAGTTAAGATAAAATGTCCCTTTTATTTTGAAAGATAAATTTAATAAGAACTGACTTTGCTGGATAACTTTGCGTGTAGATTTAGCTACGTACAGTTTTTTTAGTATCATTACTATCTTAATACGTGAAGCGCAAACTTTCAGTACAGTTTTACAAGAATTGTGTGAACGGAGGAGTAACATTTTAGGTTTTGGCACAGTAAAAGTTTATGTGGAGGAAACCTAAATTTTTAATTCGGCTATGTTAAGTACTCAACACCAGAAGAGTTGTAAGTTTAACTCTTTTGGTGTTCTAAATGTGTTCATGGGCGGGGGTAGTCGCGTACCATTAGGCAATCCGTCTGCTCGTTTCCTGGTCCATTTAAATAAAAAACAGAATTACGGCTGATTTCTTAAACGCTTCTTAAAGCTAAGGGCCACTTAAATCACAGGCTATCTCAGTCTCTGCTTGGCAGAATGGTGAGGATAGCATGTGAGTTGAGAACCTCTTAATTTAAGACGTATTTGAGGATTCGGCTGATAACATGCACTGGTGCATTAATGATGTCTAATGTCTATCTTTGAATGAACTTTTAAGGGCGACACAGACGGCGAACATACATATTTTATCTTAAGAGCATTGATCGGCGCGCGACTCAGATTTCACGAAAAACGCTACTTTTCAAATGCGTCTATATCTAAAGGCGTGACTCCTGTTCGAAACATTACACAGAAAACATGAAAGATTGGGGCGTGGCTATACACATTTGTCTAGGAATAGACAATGTTTTTGTTTTCGGAGACGGACGGAAAACATTCCCGCGCGGGTAGAGAGGGGAAGAAATGTTTCATTTCTTATCTAGTGTTCACATCGTTCACATGACACCTAGGTACAGGTTTTTTTAGGGTTATAAGTACTTAGTTTTGCTTGTTGTGTTTTTTGTGTTTGTTTTTGTGATCGCTCATAATATATGGCCTGACATAATTAAAAAACACCAATTTTGACAGTTTTCAATAGAAATGCGTAAAATGGCGCACATATTTATGAGTTGAAAAAAATACTTTTATGAAACACCTAAAGTGGCCTTTTCAGAACCCCTCTTTCTCCTAGATTCTACACCTACAATCACTAAAACTGCGAGCGCCAATACGTCTTCCTCGTCGGAACTTAGATCGTGTCTGGACAAAATGTTTTGTTTCGACCAAAAACATTTTCTGTAGCTGGAGACAGCTTGTGTATGAAAACAAATGTTTTTGTTTCATGTTTTCTGTGTAATGTTTCGAACAGGAGTCACGCCTTAACAAAAACTGGTTATTCTGATTTTTACATGTAGAAAAACACTAGAAAATATTGTATTCTAATTTTTCACTTATCATTTATTTTAAAATAATTTCAAACTTTTGAATAAAGCTGGCAAAACTAACCAGAAGTTTTTACAACTTTAGGTTCAGGGGCAATTTCAAAACATATAATAGCTAAAACCGCTTACATTTTTTAAAAACAAAAAATCTTTACAAATTTTGTAAATTGTTAGTTTTGTCAGTTTTATTCAAAAGTTTGAAATTATTTTAAAATAAATGATAAGTGAAAAATTAGAATACAATATTTTCTAGTGTTTTTTTACATGTAAAAATCAGAATAACCAGTTTTTGTTAGATATAGACGCATTTGAAAAGTAGCGTTTTTCGTGAAATCTGAGTCTCGCGCCGATCAATGCTCTTAAGATGCCTTCATATGAAAGTACGTAATATGAAAATATAATAATTATAGTATCTTAGCCATCTGTGATAGTTTATACAAACTGTATCTATAGCAAGGGATATTTTATCTTAACTGTTGATGTTGCCCGCGACCTCGCACGCTTACAAGAAAATCCCACAGGAATCGTGCATTTTGCTGCGATAAAAAGTAGCCTATATCACAGATTAATAAATAGTTACTACGTAACGTATGTCCTTCCCCGTGCTCTACTCTATATTTGTGCCAAATTTTATTAAAGTCCATTCAGTAGTTTCGGAGCCTATTCGATGCAATAAAACAAACAAACTTTATTACAGTCGTGTAGATTTCTCTATAATTATATTTAATGTTATAATAAATCTTCGCTGTCTGTGCTGTCCCTTGAGGTGCGAGATAGAGTTTCGAAACACGCTGTTCAAAAAATATATATTATATAACCATCGTGTTTTGTTTCATTCGTAAATTGTAATACCTTGTATTATTTAACTGGAAGCTGATGCGCTTGTGTTGTGCGACTTACAATAGTAAGCCGAAACAAAGACGTCGAACAAGTGAACTTTGCTTCAGTTTGAATTACGCCTCGTAATTAGGTAACACGGGACGTTTCTAGAACATTCCGAGTCTTAATTAATTGTTTTAAATACAACAGCTTTTTATTATTTTGCAGCAGTCAGAATGCTGAGTAATGAAATGGACCAAGTTCGAGTCGTGCCATGCGCGGTGTTGTTCCGTAAGGGCGCGACGCGCCGGTTTTTATCCGGCCCTGCGTCGGCCCAGCGCCAGTTATGTACGTATATGAAACCGGCTTCACACTGTCCACGCGCCGGCACTAGCGCTGGTTCGACTCGAAGCCGGTTTCATACATGACTGTCAACGGGCCGGCGCCGGGCCGGGTAGAAACCGTCGCGTCGACACGCGCCTTAAATGTTGTACAAATGATTAGGGGATAAAATGAATGCGGCCAACTGCGAGGGGTTCCGCACGAAGAATTCCGTACAATTGTCTATACAACTATAAGAACTAATATCGAACACTAGTATTAATATCGATTAGAAAACAGCGAATGAAGCTAAGCGTCCACCTATCGACATCGTACGCATCGGACGCATCGCAGCAATCGGATGAATTTTTCACAATGCGTCCTCCTGATCGGCAGCGATCGCATTTACCGATGCGTCGCGCGTCGTGCAAAATGTGTTTGTGACATAATGGAGGAAAGTGAAGAAGAACAATTCGTCATCCCTCATCGCTTGTGTGTTAGCAGAAGAGAACACACGACATATTCACAGAAAATATCACAATATGGATATAATACAACTCAATATTCAGTGAATATTTCAAACGTTTACCTTGTTCGTACTTGTACGTTTTAAATCACCTTCGTTGTATGGGAGGCTCCCATAAATAATATTTGTTTTATTTATTTTTATTTATTTATTGTAACTTTATGCACAAACAAGTACAAAGGCGGACTTAATGCCTTTTGGCATTATCTACCAGTCAACCTTTAGGCGTTACAGGAGCAAAATTGTATAGGTGCTGGTAAAGTCAAGGAGAATAAAAAAGTTGAGAAAAATCAGTAATCTAGATAAAATATGGATACTACAATGTAGATAGATAACATAAATTATTATAATATTATATACCTATAAAATGCATATGATAAAATATATATACCTATTACATAGATATATACCTATAAGATACATAATATAATAAATATAAATACATATTTACCTATTATAATATTAATATACATACATAATAGTTTACAATAATAGTCTATGCAATAAAATCATCTATATCTATACATATAATAAATCTGTAGAGGGGTCATGTCTGTACATTAAAGTTATCTAAGTGAAAATTAAAATGGGGGGTCTATAAAGGCCACAGAACCTAAAAATAACGTTTTTGAAAAAAATGTCTGTCTGTCTGTCTGTCTGTCTGTCTGTGTGTTTGTTATCACATCACGCCGAAACCACTGGATGGAATAAAATGAAATTTGGTAGGTAGGTAGCTTAGGACCTGAAGGGTAAAATAGGATACTCTTTATCCCGCAAAATTAAAGGGTTCCCATGGGATCTTCAAAAAACTGTACCTACCTGTTTGACGTTATTTCTGGCAATCTACTCGACGTATTTAAATAAAACTTGGCACAAAGGTAGATTGGAACATGAAATAACTAACAGTATTTATCATGAAAAAACTGTATTTTTGAACTTGCTTCACAAACCGAAATAAATCATCATTTTTCGCATGTTTTCTCTTGAAATAAAACTATTAAATTAAAATTATAAAAATAAATCTATTTTTATCCTACTCAACACAAATAATAAATAAGGAGGGTTCCGTAACTATAAGCGCGTAATATGCTTTTTTTTAATTACTCATAAAGTTACTGTCCGATTTGGTTCACAATAGTTTTCCTAAAGAGTTTTTAGCATGATCTATCAGCATGGAAATTTGCAAGTTTCTATCTCCTATAGTTTAAAAATGCTAGGGGGGGGGGGGGACCAACTTACAAACTACTTTGGAGGCCGATTACTCGAAAATGGTCAACTTTATAAAAAAGTAACGTATGAAACCTTGCCTTTATTTTAAAAGACCTATTCTACGATATCACACACGATGGGGTAGAGTGAAAAATATTTTTCATCCCCACTTCACATGTATGGAGAGCCACCCCTAAAATATAAAATTATTACTATTTTATGATCCCGAAACCGTGACCTATACACACTCTATAACTGCACCAAATTTCATCAATTTATATTCATAATTACAGGAGCTAGAGGCGCGGACAGACAGACAGACAGACAGACAGACGGACAGAGCGAAATTATAAGGGTTCCTTAAGTATTACGGAACCCTAAAAATAGCGAAGGAGTAAACCAATAGTACAAGATCTAATTAAACTAAGAATTTGCTTTGAGCGAGAGGTCAACTTATTTGGTGGTTTTTAATAAGTTACCTACTATATTTTTAGCCGGTAAAAATGTACCTTGATATTATTTCGTTCAGGCTCTTGAAATATTTGCGTTCGAAATTCAAAATTTAACCGCATACATAGGCTGTGTTCCGCGGAAAATAAAACGTAGGCAAAATTGCAACTGCTGGTATAAAATAAGCAAAATGGCGGATTATGTTAGCATTATTGAAGTTAGCAAAATATGTGCCCTGGCGGATAATCAGTTTTTTTTTAGGGCAAGCGCTAACAATCTCTATTTTCGGCGGAACACAGCCATAGTCTTTTTACCGTATTGATATTGACTGAGCAGAATAGAAGAATAACTGTTTAATAATTTCAAATACTATTCTATTCTGTGAAAAAATATTTTCAACTTTTATAACATTCGTCTTCTTTAATTTTAGTGAAATAAACTTTAAATTGATGTTATATCTTTGAGTATCCTACCATATTATAGGTACTAAATAATTGTATATTAGGTTGAACTTGAAGCTTGGTAGGTATCTTATAACGAATAATGGTGTCTACAGACACACGAATTTGGTACGGAGCGTACAGCGGATCTGGTACGCTCCGTACCAAATCAGAGCGTGTGTAGGGCAGTCCGGCGAACATAAGAAGAAGGCGAAGAGTTCGCTGCTATCCGCATCGGATTTGGTCCGCTCCGTACCAAATCCGTGCGTGTGTAGAGCAGTCCGGCGGTTAGGCCGTACAACGGTGTCAGTGTTGCCAACTTAGGGATTTACCACCCAAAATTAGGGAAAATATCTACGGGGGCTTACTAGGGGCCAGGAATTCCTTATGAATAAATTTGTATGTAATAATAAAAATTATTTAAATGTGTGTATATAGTCAGGGATATGAAAATATAATATTGGGAGTGAAATCAGATTAAGACAAGTTAGTTTTATGTTATTCACGCGTAAGTCTTTATGTTAAACACATTACCTTTCTTTCTAGCTTATTATCTCTTAGACCTGTCAATGGTATAATTATCAGGGTTAAAGTTTGGGGAGAAATATTTTTGAGAGTTGATATAGTGATATCAACTCTCAAAAATATTTCAGGCAGTGGCCTGTTATCAATGAATTTCGGGAATCATCGCGTCGTCGAAAAACAGCACTGTAAATAGAACTCTGTGCTAATGCAATAGAACTGAAAATCGAACACACGAGTGTCGAGCTTTTCGGTCCACTGCATCGTACCAAATCCGTGCGTGTGTAGCGACACTGGATTCGGTCTGCGGATATGGTCCGCTGTAGGCTCCGTACCAATTTCATGTGTCTGTAGATGCCTACTCAGCAGCAAACCGCAAAAGTTTTTACAATACCTATACTAATATTATAAATGCGAAAGTGTGTCTGTCTATCTGTCTGTTACCTCTTCACGCTTTAACCGCTGAACTGATTTTAATGAAATTTGGTATAGACATACTTTTAGTCCTGGGAAAGGACACCGTAATTTTTCGGTATAAAAAGTATCCTATTACTTTTTATGCCGAAAAAGTACGGTGTTTCTGAGGGATAATGTATTATTCTGTCATCTGTGTATATTTGACTGTCTTTCACTGCTAAAAGGTTGATCCGATTTGAATGAAAGTTGGTATGGTAGTGGTGTATGCTTTGTACAAATGCGCAGTCCACTTTTTTCCCAAAAAGATACAGTGTTCCCGAGGGATAATATATTATTTTGTGGATATTTGACTGTTTTTCACTGTTAAAAGGTTGAACCGATTTGAATGAAAGTTGGTATGGTAGGTATTGGTTAATTCTTTGGACAAACGCGTAGTCTACTTTTTATTCCAAATCTATACTTCTATACTAATATACTACTATTAATATACTAATATATTATACTTCTATAATTAATATTATAAATGCGAAAGTGTGTCTGTCTGTCTGTCTGTTACCTCTTCACGCTTTAACCGCTGAACCGATTTTTATGAAATTTGGTATAGACATACTTTTGGTCCCGGGAAAGGACATAGGATTTTTTTATCCCGAAAAAGTAGTGTTCCCGCGGAATAATATATTTACGCGGGCGGAGCCGCGGGTAAAAGCTAGTATAAGTAATAAATCTTAAGAATCTGCCAATAATTGCTTAAGATAAAATTCACGAACCCTGCGCTTGAACGTGTCCCTGGTTTTGGACATCCTGATTTCTAGAGGAAGTGCATTCCAGAGAAGAATAGCCTGGATGGTGAATGAAGAGTGGACGATACTAGATTTATGAGAAGGGCAAAGTAAAAGCTCGTTATTAGTAGATCGTAAGTTCTTGTCATGCCTGCTGCAGAGATATTGAAAATTAGAAGAGAGATACTCAGGAGTATGTGGTTGGTGCAGCAGTGTGTAGAGCATGCACAGTGCCCGCACGGAGCGGCGCTGACGTACTGGCAACCAGTGCAGCTTAGAGCGATAGGAAGAAATATGATCGAATTTACTCTGTTGTAGTATCTACTTGTTGTTAAAGTGGCAACAGAAAGTTATCATTTGTGAAATTTTCAACTGTATAGCTATAACAGTTCATGACAGCCTGGAGACAGACAGACAGATGGACAGTACCCTTTGGGAATCCTAAAAACAGAAAAAGACCAAAATTTGGTTTCACATTTAGATTTTAGTTAAATCTGTAGTGAAAAGAATTTTGTTAATATCACGTTCAGTTAGAAGTTTTTTTTTCAGAATCAGAGAAAAAAACTTCAAAGAAAAATTTTTAATTCAAATTTTCTGCTTACTTTTTACTCTTCATAACATTTTCTTCAAAATATCCTGTACATTGTACAATATTATTATTAAGATTGCTAAGAGCCTGATGGCTGCGTACCAAAACTTTATCCCAACTCAGCTTCTTATCAACATAAATTCATGAAGTAATTGAAATTAGAAATATACATAATACGGTTAGTTTTTTTTTTTTTGCATAGATAAATATAAAATTATTGTTAAAGTCCTCCAGCACGCGAGTGACTATAAAAATGGTTTCTTTCTACGGAAGAAAAAAGACAAAATGATATACCTAATATAAATGAAATCTGACATAATACGGTCCATATTATGATCTGTTAGTATTTCTATTCTCGTGTAGACGAAACGCATTTCTAATGTTTCTCCCAGTACGTAATTTTGAGAGACTCAAAATTACGTACTGGGAGACTAGAAAAAATCCTTGATTACGATTTAAAATGTCTTGAAATGTCGATTTAAAATTCTCTAATATTGCAGTCACAGTTGAAGTGAAATGAAAGTCTAGAGAGCGAGATTTGAAAATGTAAGACAGAATTGAGTTAGCTGCGAGAATACGACAAGCACTCGACATTCCTCACTATCAACGCTCAACATGGTGTCTGTACATACTAAATGACGCTGTGGTGAAATTACGCAACGAGACACGATTGTTGACTAATTAATTATCATTGCTGAACCGCACAGTAAAAATATAATACAGTAGTGTCACTCAGTGGTGTCCTTGAAATTTTGAAATTTATACCAACAGATGAGAGTGCTGCGTGGCTGATACGTCTGTGTTTTTTAATGCATTAGTGGTTTGAGTTTAAGTATGAAATAGTATGTTAATATTATAATGATTTATTTATTAGTGTTGTTAGTGATAACATGTTTTATTTACTTAACCAATATTCATTAGATTTACGTTACATACGTCACCCTGAAATTGTAAAAACCGTTAGATTGTAAAATAACTAACGAGATTGTAAGAATATTTCGAAAGATTCAAAACTATATATTTATAATCTATTTTGTCTAACAATTTATTCTATACTATTTCACTAGTTATATTAAAATCTAACGGTTTTTACAATTTTACGGTGACATATACACCAAGCACAGTAGTAATTATAAAATGAAAATTATGTACTTTCATTTTATAATTACTATTGATGTTGCTTTATAATTGAAAAAAAAAAACACAAGATAAAACCAGCTAATAGATTCAAGGCAGCAACAAGCCTCGGTGGCACGAGGCTTGATACTGCATAATTTTGCTATTCGAAGATTCGCTAGCGGTAGTGTAAATTATGCTTATCTGTGCGTGCGCCGATTCGGGCGGTCTAGTATAAAGATGAAGTAATGTGTTATATGCTTAATGTGATAGTGCCTTGATACTATTAAATGTTTATCTAAATAATATTTAGCCTTGTCTTTTTGCCGCTGCGCCGTCGCTAAGTGTGCATGTTCCGCAATGTTCAACTAAACTGACTGACGCTAGTGAATTTGCGAGCATCCAAGTGCAAGGGAATACCTTACCGAATGTAAATTCTGATGTCGTTAGTGTCGATTGTACATTTGGATTATCAATGGCATTTAGAGAATTGAAAGCTCGTCGTGGATTTTCGCATTTTGATAGCATTTCTGTAAAATACGTTTCTATGGACATGTTGATAACGAATTGCAATTCATTGACGATTTTGAAATATGGAGCATGATGATCGATTTGTTTATTATGTGTTTTAATTTGTGAATGATTATTGTGATGACGTGATGGGTGGCGATGTGGTTCGCCACCCATCACGTCTCGTTTCTCGCGGAGGCGAAAAGCGGACCATGGAGAGACGCTTGGCTACGTTGAATGTAAGAGGAGGAATGGGTGGTAAGAATGAAAGTGGACGAAGCGAAAGAAGTATGTAAGGATCGTAGCAAGTGGAAAGAAGTGGTCTCTGCCTACCCCTACGGGAAAAAGGCGTGATTATATGTATGTATGTATGATTATTATAATTACAAGTGATTGAGTTTGGAGATTTTTATGTTTATTCTAGGAATCGTTTTTCCGGCTTCTATCTGCCGTTGTGCAGTACAAAATCAATTCTAAATTTGCATTTGTCCCAATTGCTGATCATTCATTGAAATGTTTTGTAGTATTTTTAATGAATTTGTTGAGGCAATATTATGCAAAATAAATTCCTAACTGCTAACATTTAAAATTTATTAATAAGCTAATCTCAACAACCAGCGACCACGTATTTAATATTTTCTAACTAACTCCAGACTTTAACGATTCGAGCTTACAATAGCTTGATACTTAAGCGGTTAGCAAGTAATTTTCAATTCTAAACAATATCTGACCACTGCAACCGCAGCGAGAACAAAACGAGAAATACCAAATTTTGTAAAGCACCAACTAGTTGTTGGTCTTTGAAATATTGTATTTATGTTAAGTACTTGCGAGTTGAGTAATCTTCTTGGAAATTTCTATAATCTACCTAAATTGAACTGATTTCATTGCAGTCATTGCAAATCATCCTGGGTTCTGGGTTCTGGGTTAATAAAAATCTTAAATATGTGTATAGTATAAAAATTATTAAATATATTTCTGTTGTCTGGTACCCGTAACACAAGTTCTTCGACAACACCATGGGATCAGATTGACGTGGTGTGAAGCGTCCATAGATATTATTATTATTATATTGTTCAAAGTAATTTTCTTAAAGATACGTACTTCTTAAATATTGAAAGTCTCTAAGTTACGCTACTGTTTAATTTCTCCCTTAATATGTTCGTTCCTTTGCCATATACGGATATAAAAATTGAGCTCATAAAATCCACGAGAAGAAACGTTTATGTACAATTATGTAGGTTTTATTATCGCAGAGTTTATGGTTCCCATATAAAGCTAAATATGGTTTAATTATTTCTGTGATCTCATTGTCGAAATTAAAACTTATTATCGTGTGTGTTCAGGTTAAAATAAGCTTTGAAATTACGATTCCACAGGTATTTTATTACAGCTTTATTTTTTGGTATGTAAGGATCGTAACAAGTTGAAAGAAGTGGTCTCTGCCTACCCCTACGGGAAAAAGGCGTGATTATATGTATGTACGTATATTTATTTTTTTGGATACCTAATTTCAATATGCTTACGCCGCGATGATTCCATTATGATCTGATAATTCTAACGGCTTTTCTGCAGTGACGTGTCCTTCGATATTTGGTGATTATAAGCCTTGTCAATCAGTTAATAACCTCGAGCTCAAACTTGTACTTGTACTATCAGACGGTACGTCCACTAGAGAGTGAACGTACCGTCGATATGTTACTTTTATGATAAAGGGGTAAGAGTACCCCTTTATCATAAGAGTAACATATCGATTATTATATTTTTATTAACGACTAGCTTTTGCCCGCGGCTCCGCCCGCGTAAATATATTATTCCGCGGGAACACTACTTTTTCGGGATTAAAAAATCCTATGTCCTTTCCCGGGACCCAAAGTATGTCTATACCAAATTTCATAAAAATCGGTTCAGCGGCTAAAGCGTGAAGAGGTAACAGACAGACAGACAGACAGACACACTTTCGCATTTATAATATTAATTAAGTATAGAAGTATAATATATTAGTATATTAATAGTAGTATATTAGTATAGATTTGGAATAAAAAGTAGACTACGCGTTTGTCCACTACCATACCAACTTTCATTCAAATCGGTTCAACGTTTTAACAGTGAAAAACAGTCAAATATCCACAAAATAATATATTATCCCTCGGGAACACTGTATCTTTTTGGGAAAAAAGTGGACTGCGCGTTTGTCCAAAGCATAAACCACTACCATAATAATAATAATAATAATAATAATAATATAATAAGAATAATAATAATATCTATGGACGCTTGCTATGACTACCATACCAACTTTCATTCAAATCGGATCAACCTTTTAGCAGTGAAAGACAGTCAAATATACACAGAATAATACATTATCCCTCAGAAACACCGTACTTTTTTAAATTACGTACGTTTATATACGTAAATTACGGTGTCCTTTCCCAGGACTCAAAGTATGTCTATACCAAATTTCATCAAAATCAGTTCAGCGGTTAAAGCGTGAAGAGGTAACAGACATAGACAGACACACTTTCGCATTTATAATATTAGTATAGGTATTGTAAAAACTTTTGCGGTTTGCTGTAGAGTAGGCATCTACAGACACACGAATTTGGTACGGAGCGTACAGCGGACCATATCCGCAAACCGAATCTGGGGGGCAATTCTGCTAAATAAATCCTGCATTAATATAATTACAATCAGGTCTCGACATGCTTACACTCTCAAAAGGTGTTTTTATGAACGTTAAACCAACGTGAAACGCGCTCTGATTGGTCGAAGCGGCATAAAATCCGTTCACAGTAACATGACGCTACACTTTCAATCCAAACAAAGTGAAGTTGACTGTATAAATTGTTTACTTTAAATACGAGAATTGAGGTTCTGGTGTCGCTACACACGCACGGATTTGGTACGATGCAGTGGACCGAAAAGCTCGACACTCGTGTGTTCGATTTTCAGTTCTATTGCATTAGCACAGAGTTCTATTTACAGTGCTGTTTTTCGACGACGCGATGATTCCCGAAATTCATTGATAACAGGCAGTGATATCAACTCTCAAAAATATTTCTCCCCAAACTTTACCCCTGATACCATTGACAGGTCTAAGAGATAATAAGCTAGAAAGAAAGGTTATGTGTTTAACATAAAGACTTACGCGTGAATAACTAACTTGTTTTAATCTGATATCACTCCCAATATTATATTTTCATATCCCTGATATACACACATTTAAATATTTTTTATTATTACATACAAATTGATTCATAAGGAGTAAACTCTAAACGTCCTGGCCCCTAGTAAACCCCCGTAGATATTTTCCCTAATTTTGGGTGGTAAATCCCTAAGTTAGCAACACTGACACCGTTGTACGGCCTAACCGCCGGACTGCTCTACACACGCACGGATTTGGTACGGAGTGGACCAAATCCGATGCGGATAGCTGCGAATCCTTCGCCTTCTTCTTATGTTCACCGGACTGCCCTACACACGCTCTGATTTGGTACGGAGCGTACCAGATCCGCTGTACGCTCCGTACCAAATTCGTGTGTCTGTAGAGACCATTATTCGTAATAAGATACCTACCAAGCTTCAAGTTCAACCTAATATACCTACAATTACTTAGTACCTATAATATGGTAGGATACTCAAAGATATAACATAAATTTAAAGTTTATTTCACTAAAATTAAAGAAGACGAATGTTATAAAAGTTGAAAATATTTTTTCACAGAACAGAATAGTACTTATTTGATATTATAAAACAGTTATTCTTCTATTCTGCTCAGTCAATATCAATACGGTAAAAAGACTATGGCTGTGTTCCGCCGAAAATAGAGCTTGTTAGCGCTTGCTAGCGTTAAAAAAACAGATTATCCGCCAGGGCACATATTTTGCTAACTTCAATAATGCTACTAACATAATCCGCCATTTTGCTTATTTAATACCAGCGGTTGCCATTTTGCCTACGTTTTATTTTCCGCGGAATACAGCCTATGCATGCGGTTTAATTTTGAATTTCGAACGCAAATATTTCAAGAGCCTGAACGAAATAATATCAAGGTACATTTTATCAGCTAAAAAAATAGTAGGTAACTTATTAAAGACATCCAAATAAGTTGACCTCTCGCTCAAAGCAAATTCTTAGTTTAAGTAGATCTTGTACTATTGGTTTTGTCCTTCGCTATTTATTATTTGTGTTGAGTAGGATAAAAAATAGATTTATTTTTATAATTTTAATTTAATAGTTTTATTTCAAGAGAAAACATGCGAAAAATGATGATTTATTTCGGTTTGTGAAGCAAGTTCAAAAATACAGTTTTTTCATGATCCCGTGGGAACCGTTTTGGTTTCCAAGAAAAAAAAATACTGTTAGTTATTTCATGTTCCAATCTACCTTTGTGCCAAGTTTTATTTAAATACGTCGAGTAGATTGCCTGAAATAACGTCAAACAGGTAGGTACAGTTTTTTGAAGATCCCATGGGAACCCTTTAATTTTGCGGGATAAAGAGTATCCTATTTTACCTTTCAGGTCCTAAGCTACCTACCTGCCAAATTTCATTTTATTCCATCCAGTGGTTTCGGCGTGATGTGATAACAAACACACAGACAGACAGACAGACAGACATTTTTTTCCAAAACGTTATTTTTAGGTTCTGTGACCTTTATAGACCCCCCATTTTGATTTTCACATAGATAACTTTAATGTACAGACATGACCCCTCTACAGATTTATTATATGTATAGATATAGATACCATTATTCATCCATTCTAAAACAAGGTTTGTTGCACTTAAGCGAGAACAGTGTTGCGGCGATTTATTTTCGTCGCCATTAATTTATTAAGGAGCCTGGTGAATTGATGTCGAGCGTCCACTGCGGTGCATCGGATCTCATTAATAATTCCAACGTTCGTTCCCGACACGCTCGCACCGCATTATACTATGACCTGGAACTTGGAAACTAAAAACTCTAAGAAAAAAAAGCTTCTTTGTTGGGTCATATATTACATTCGCTATCTAAATGGGTGAATGAAATTGAGGATTTTAATGTTAAAATGATCTTGTGTACATTCAAATTTTTGTGCAGATTTTGTCGGGTGTAAATTGCGATAGCGAGGGTTAAAGTCTTCCAAATCTTAACGTAATTTTACGAGTCCACTTGATTGAATTATGACTGGGTTTTTACTGTCGTGTTAAACTATTTTCTCGTAACATATTACGAATTAATATCTCTAAAAACAATGGAAGACCAATAAAAATTTAGTTTTCAAACATTGCGAACTTTTAAGTAAATCAGAAGACGGTTTGCGGGTCGCGAACATTGTTATTGGAAACTACTGCAGTGAGGAGCTATTACTTCCGTTATAATATCCTTTATTCGAACTCGTGTCCGCTCTTCGGTAAATTGCTTTTGGAGATGCCTTTGATAAAGTCACTTTTAATGGCTTACCTTTTCGTTCGAGTGCCGAAAATCAATTAGATATCACTTTTGCGACTCCGTTTTATATCGTCATTGATATATTGATTTTTGATGTTTACGAGTATTATTGCTCGATGCTGTTTCTTGGCGTCTACTTATCTATTTTTTTTAATCTTAGTCAATAAGATTTTAACCTGCTTTTATATTACTTTGCGAGGTAACTTCGTTTAGTAACTAAGTGGTACTTAAATGTTTTACAAATGAAGCATGAGAAAAATTAATATTTTTGTGTGGGTCTAAAAGTCAGTTAAATTAAATATTTTCAAGAAATTTTACTTTGTAAGTATATTTCGTTAGGAACATATTTAAAATGTTAAAACTTTTTGGTAATTTTGTTCAGTAAAAAGTGCTACTGTTTAAAATATTTTTAATGGCAAATTATAAACTTGCTAAACAACATTACTTGTTCATCCTGTTTATTATATACGCAGGTAGTCAAAAACAAATAGTGTTTAACATATTGATTTAAAACATACTAATCCTCTGTTTAAGGCGCCTAATATGATGCGTTCCACATTAACTATTGCCGGAAAACATTTATGTCACAAAATATGTAATAAGTAGTTATTATGTTTGTCATACTGCCCATCAATATGCATGTAACGTAAGTTCATCAAACATACAGCACATACAGGCTTGGAAGTAGGTATGTCATGCAGCTTTATGTTTACAGCAAATAATAACTCACTCCCTGCGTGACAGATCGCAGCCGCTGGAACTGCTTGCTTGTAGTATGAGACACATTTTTACTGTCCATTCAGTTTATTCCACAGTTTACAAAACTAGTAAATCCAGTAAATATATAGCTTATTTTACTCACAAGACATTTGGCGCATCTATTTTATTCTTTGTTGGCGTGATTTTATATGCTCGAATCCGAGGCGCTTTTTTTGGATTGTTTTTGTTAATCTGTATCGTGGTCTGTCATTATTTTAGCAACCTGCTCCTTTTTTATTTTTATCTAAATTCACCCTGTTTAGTTCAATATGGATTTCCAATGTGGTAAACTATTATTCCTTTGTCACCCTAGTTCGGATCCGTCTATTCACGAATTCCTTTTATGAGTGAGCCACAAATTTTATAAAATATTCGTGCACGTCCGGGGTGTTATTGGAGTGGCGGTGTAGTATCATTTTCAGTCACAAAGCTCCAGGCGAACCTTACCATCTTCCAGATATTTATATTTTAACAAGCACGATCGGGATCATAATATATTTATAAGAAATTGGGTCAAGCGAAAAAGGGAATATAGTAGAAAAATATTTTAGTTACGGGTTTCATAGATTTTCTTTGCTCATTATGTAAGAAATATTAATAATGGATATGTTATGATAACATGGCAAAATTTAAATGACAGACAATAGTGCCATTGGGATTCAATTACCAAATTGAATTACTTTCCTCTCAACAAGTGATAATTTCCTTAAATGGAACACTGGTAAATTTTCAGACAGTACCAGTCTCCGCTGAATTGTCCCAGGCGTCTTGCTTGCTATCTCCGAGATTCTATTAGGTCTGAGCGTCGCTTTGTTTGCAGCTCGGTTTGCCTAATTAACATTATCAAGCCGCAACGCCCAGACTTAAGCACCAGACGCGACGTCTTATCTGACGGAATTTACAGTTTAAGAATTTAACTAGAATCGATACGATAAGAATCAAAAGTGAATTTAGATCAGATGATAAAGTTGGATGTTCGAGAGGATAATTTGAAATATTTTTAAATAGGAACGTGATCAAGATTCAACGTCTTTAAATAATGCATCGACTACAACTATTCATTGTTGCATAAAATATCATTGTTGTCTTGTAGATACCTCTTTCATAGAAATTAATTGCAAGTGTAAATCCATAGCTTTAAATCGTATATCAATTGGTTTATAATGATACAATAAACGTAGAATATATTGCTGCACAAACGATGCAATAAAACAAATGCTCTTTGTTTTTAGATGCTTCTATAATATGACGTCACCATGTTGCGGAGAAGTATAATATTACTGGAACTCCTAAGACAGAGTAGGTCGCAATTATTGTATCGCCCATCCCCCTTACGTAACCCATATTTGCTGGCAAACTTTCAGAATTTGCACAAACAACCGCGCTGTGTCAACCGTGATTGTTTTTTGATTTGTCTTTGGCGACTATTTAAAATGTTTTAAGATTTTAACACATGAAATGTTTGTAGTAAATCTATTTGCACGGTTGTAGGAAAATACTTTGAGATTTTGATGATATCAGACTGTTGATGTCAATTCCTTTTTTGAATTCGTACATTAGGATGGTAAAATATGATTTAATTCATAGTATCATTCAATGAAATATCTCCAATTCAATTACCTACTCTTCTTTTAAGAATAAAAGCAATACATGTGAAATATTTAGAGGATTTTGAACATGTACGGCATAACTCTTGAAAACGTGTTCATGAACCATTTACAAGTTTTTTTTAACATGTTTTTAATCAGTGATATAGGTATTTCTAGTATGATTTCTATCATTGAAATATAGCAAACCTACATATAGAGTCAATATATAAAGAAAATTAACGTGTGTTATGCAATGTTTCAATGTAACGAATGTATCGAAATGTTTTAGATAACGAATGAAAATTCTTTGAAAAAAGAAAACAAAATAATATTTAATACGGCAAAACAGTCCCGTAAATCATACCGAAGACTCATTGCGGAAGCCATTATTGAAAAAGAAGAAGGCACTCTCCAAGTCTTTCAAGTTTCCACCATCCATCTTACTTCACATCAAAAACGTTTAAGAATTTAACAATTCAAAGTGTAGATGTTTGTGAACACAGTCACGTAGATGTAATAGATACCGGGAAGGCCGACTCAAATGTGTTCCGCATTAAATCGCATATTCAAATACTGTTCCACATTTAAGGTAAGTGAATTAGGACGATCTTAATTAAAACGTAAAATGAGCCAGTCACAATTCTGTGTGTAATTATTTAGTGCTCGTATTTTATAAAATGAGCGAAACATTGAAAGAACAAGGTAATAGCGAGTTTTAACCTAGATTGAGTTTAACATTTCATACCACTTCCATGCGGTCCCGTGTGTTCGTTCTTTAGAGCATTAAACGTTTTGTTCACTTAGTAAGATTTCTAGATATCAATACACGCTGTAACACAGTTGCTTTAGCAGCAGATACTGATGTCTAGCCACACTAGCAACTAGATATCCTAATAAATATTAGGCTTCTTAGATTCCATACACTGAAATTGATTTAATACTACAGTGACAACAAAGTCAGTGCTATCTTTATTGAGAAACAATCGAAAATACGTTATTATTTTCTGTACAAGATACATTTCTACGTATAAACTTACACTTCGAGATGTCTCACGCAATATATACTTTTTTATCTCTTGTTTGTTTAAAAGTATTACCGTGTCTTGTACCCCTTCGCTTCATAAAGCTGCCACGTGCTCTTGGTACACACGTTCCATTTTTATTCGCTTTTCGTGTATTCATATTTCTCCTTTTATAACTTTATTACTAGTTATTAATTTTTTTACGACTTTCTATACATGTTTCTTAGTTATTGGTAGGTACGGGAACGTCACGTGTATCTGAAATTTATTTTTTGGTTTTTGTCCCGAATTAATAAGCTCAGTTTTACTATCAGGACTTCAATTCTCTTATTTGACTTAGACTTTCAATGATTATAAATTATTCTTCTTGATATTAACTGATTTGTAGAGAAACATTATGAGAATACTATTTTGATGTTTTAACATATCGAGACTACATCGAAACTGTATTATTATATGATTTAATAAAAATAATCGACCTACTAAGGCGATTTATTTATCCCTAGTTGTGGTCAAATTCTATTTTTTTTTTAAATATTTATTCCTCTTATAAAATTTTCTACAAGCCATATTATAAGTTACTGGCATTGCAAACGTTCATGCATTAATTGCTACAAATTGAATATTTGCTGTATTTTTTTTCTAAATGATGACATGACGACAAAATAAGTAAATTTCTTATTGTTTCGTAAATTGACTCAGATATTTCAATTTTAAATCGCCACATTTGAGATTGCAGTCTCTTCATGATTACCTACCTTGTACAAATTAGTTTCAAGTTACTACACCAGTTTTTCACAACTCCCACAAAGTTTGTTTTCTTTGCTTATGTAAAAGAGATTTCTTTGAAAAATCTCGAGTTTTATCTACTTCTACGTCTAGTGCAACTGAGTTAATTGCTTTGAGTTCATAAAAGTCTCTTATAAACTAGGGACGTCTTAATGAATTAAAATGTTACTAAATATTTAAATAACCTCTTTTGGAAAGTAAAAATAAAAAAGCGATCCTTTCTATGGATATTAATCCTTTTTTTCCCGACGTTTCGGCCACTTTCCAGCAGCCGTGGTCACGGGAGGACTGAGGTAATAGTTGTCCTATTTGTTGAAATTGTTCAAACCGGCGATTGAAGATAATAATCGAAGAATCTTCGGGTAGTTGAAAGATAAGTGCACCGAGACATAATCCGTAAGTGCTTAAAACAATGAATAATATTCGTGCAAATATAAGAAAATATCTCATCACCATAACAAATTACAATCTGAATAAACATGTTTTAATTATAATAATTATTAAGCAACAATATTACATCAGCTTCTGTTGTTTTATCGAACATATCGTTTATTAACTTGCTTATATTTTAAATTCAATGTAAACACGTCTGGGGTGCTGTTATCGGTATAAAATCGATACATCTTGTACGTTGAGCACTCATTAGCATACGAGAACGCTTCGAAGTCCTCTTCGATAATACTTTTTAAATGTTTGTGATATAAAAAATATACATAATATCAAAAAAGGGAAGGAAAGTTAGGGATTGAAAAATATTCTTCATATAACTTTAGATATTTTATGATAAAATATACAATATCGTTAGTCTTGCTGACTACATTATAGTAAGCAAAGCAAGCAAGATACCTAATACAACAATATATACCTTATTTCTTCGAAATAAATATTAGTAAAATATTAATATAAGTACGAATATTTGTTACATGAATAATATTAAGAGTTTGCTCTCATTATATAGAAATTCCTTCAGTATCTTTTGACCAAATGAAGTCAACTATCTAATAGTAGTATTTTCAAGAATATTTGAAACGAGTCTGTATTCATCGAATGTACAAACTTGAACAACGTGCTGCAACGCCTGCAATACGAACATGCTCATCGAAATGGATGTAAGAATCGAAACAAACTCAAACAATTTTGTGAGTCAAAAACTTTACTTCTACAACTTTTCTTTGATATTAATGAAAAGAGGAGAAGTAAGAAGGAGAAATTAACATTTTTATGTTTATGTAAGGGGCAAATCACACTGAAACGAATCGATACGCGACGCGGCGCTGTGTTTTTTTAAGATATTCAAAATTTAACTTTTTAAATTACATAAAATTAATAAATATTATTATTTTTTAGCAATCTTCCGCCAGATAATACCCACAACCTGCAAGCAAATGTGTGAGTGCACGCATAAGCATGCGTAACGCACATCCCTCCTCCCACACTGCTTATGCGTGCACTCAGATGCAAGATCGTGCAAACACCACCACCACACAAGCAACACTGTCAGCAAGATCGTGCAAAGCCCCACACCACCATGCAGGTTGCAAAACTCTATAATATTACACAAGAAGATACACGTTTCATTGTAGGAGTTCGAATATAAAATTGCACCGCGATGCACAGCGCTTGTGCAGTTGTTATTTTCTTTTGTGTGTTTCTTATCTATGTCTTGTGTAATTGTTGTTTGTTTTTACCCGACTGCCGGGAGGGTTATGTGTTTAGCGCGTATCTTGTATGTATGTATGTATGTATGTAATATTCTTTATTACCTTGTATCTTCAGAACCGCTAAACGGATTTTCACATTTGAGGTATCGTTAGATTCGTCTTAATAGCCCAAGTGTTCTTAGATAGGTGACATTAAAAAAAAAACAAAATGGCGGATGTTAGACGCCATGTTGTGAGGTAAAAACAAAAATATCTACCAAGTATATCGAGTGGGGTATCAAAATGAAGGATTTTAAACACTGATTCTAAATATGTATATAACTTGCAGTTTTATATTAAATATAACGATAAATAATAATAATAAAAAACAAAAACCCGCCTGCATAGATAACTACAATTCAAAAGCAACTGAAAAGACTGAAATAAAATAAATAATTAAAAAAATAAAAAAAACCCGACTGCAAAAAAGACATATATTTTTGTTGTAGGCGGGGCCGGAGGTCACTCATTGGCCTTGCAGAATACCAGTACAGCAGGCTTGCTTGCTGCGTATAGCTGAGGTATAGGGTCAACTTTTGACATCACACAACTGCACACGTGGTATATTATTGTGCCTAGTTTTAGTTTATTCCCTTGTATTCCATCTGTGTGTTGTGTGATACAAAGTGTCAAACAAAGTGTGACAGTACATGTTAAATACAGGTACAGGGTACTAAAAAGCGTGACATTGGTAGGGGTTCAAAAAGTCGACATTTTGCGTGACGTAATATTATGTGGATGGCCCCTAATGCCAGTATTTCATCAACGGTTGATCGTAGACATGCCATTGCAAAGACACTATGTCCTGCCTTATTATGCTCTTTTCTAAAAGCCAATAAAAATGTATGTTCCGAATGTATGAACCTTTTAGACTGTGCACTATATGTACTGAAATAAAATAAACAAAAATTAAATGTCCCGTTTTCGAGGGAGAAGATGGGACAGTAAAAGTCTTTCGCTAATAAGCCGAAACTTTTACGATACAGTCATTATCATTTAACAACGTTTTGTCTTTGAATACCTCCATAATATTTAATGTAGAGTATCAAATTTCGCTCAGTAAAGGGTCTGAATAAAATGCGAATGGTTCTATCTTGAGTGTTTCCACAAGTGACTTAATTTTGAGCCTTCAATTTAGTCCTCCTTTAATTGTTTCATTTTTTATTATTTGAGACGAAATTAATAAAATAATTTTAATAACTTTCCTTCAAAGACAATGAAATATAATTAAGGTATCAGATTTTCATAGTCGCAAACATAATATATAGGGAACTAGCTCTTGTTCGCGGCTCCGCTTGCGTAAAAACAGTATCCTACGGGAACACTGAACTTTTTATGGATAATCCAGATAGCTTAAACTATTACAATACCAAATTTAACCAAAATCCATTCAGTAGTTTTTGCGTGAAAGAGTAACAACCATCGATCTATCCTCACAAACTTTCACGTTTATAATAATATAGTAGGATTAATATGAAACTGATACTAGCTTTCTAAATTAAAAAAGTGCTTTTAATTAATATGATTTGAGTAACGTTCAACGCGTAATATATTTTAAAACGGCGTTTTTATATTCGAGTACCAACGAGAGCATTTCCTAACTTCATTCGGTGAGTATATTTGATTTAGAAGCACCCACCGCCCACTTAAATAAGTGCCACCCATTTTTCTTATTTGTGCACGGCGAAGGGGAATTTGGGTCAAGGTAGTTGACAAATTATTTCACGGCACAGGTTTCGTTGGCTGCGAGTAACGCGCGCCCGTTATCAAAACGCCAGCCATGAGCCAGGGCACCCGTGAATTGTGTTACGGTACGCCTACGTCGGGCTTTTAATGAGTGCAAATCCACCTAAATTTAAACATTTATTGGCATCAGCGAGACTCCTGTTACCTGTTCCTGGAGCGTCTCGTTCAATTATTGTGAGAAATACGACCGTTTAATGTGTTTCCCTTGTTTATATTTGCCGTTCCGTTGTTTGAGCACTTTCTAATGTAGAATTAATTTACAATAGTTGGATACGGGGACGCGCTTTACCTTTCATTAACGGGATCAATTTAAATGCTAATTATATTAAACTTGCTCTGCTTTATTAAAACACACCATAACACTACGTTTTAGATGGATAAAGGTATCCATTCTTTATTTAAACGAAATTTTACTTGTACACTGTAATCCCAAAATATCTATTTATATCGTAGTTGTTTTAAATCATTAGAAACTATCAAAAGCTTTGGAAATAAAATTAATACCGATTTTGTATGTGAAACCGTTTGTTATTTAGGTACGATTTTTGGATATCGAAACTTGTATTTTAATGTGCTCCGTAGAATACTCCGTATCTATTTGAATATGACGTGTTCAAATGAACTAGGTACATGTAACTGCAGGACTAAACAAATACAGCATTACCGCTCCAACTCCCAATGCTCCAAGATATAATAATTCATCTGCAATTAGGGTTACCATATTTAAGAAGTCCTGACAAAAACCGGACAGTTCAAGAAAATAGTTCGGATATTTTAGTTGCAAAATGAAAATAATAAGTATTAAAATTCACACACTTATTGAAAACTAGTGTTAGGATTGATCACATCGAAACGAAACGATACGCGGCATGGTGTGACAATGTGTGAACTGACCCTTAAGTTAGATTGTTTTAAGTCGAACATATTTATTTTGAAGCAGTTTGTGTTTGAACTTGTTGATTGTTTGCGATTACAATAAAAATTGTTTTATCTATGAGTTGATTAATTTTGAAGAAAATGTATTATTTTGTTTTAAGATGGATGAGATACTAATAACGATTAAATACTGTATTAATATTACTAATATATAAGTTGTAGTCATATTCCATTTAAACCAAAAACAAACCTGACATTTTCAAAAGCCGGACGAAGTCTGGACAAGTCTATAAGTCAAGACATGTCCGGACTAATCCGGACAGATGGTAACCCTATCTACAGTGATTTATACATACTTAATCCAGCTAAGCTGTACAAGGTTGCGCACTAATTCGTGTCCCTATTCATAATATCAAACAATCGTGTTTGTGCACAGATCGCTGACAGATCCGGTGCACCACATTTGAACCTTACTACTATAGTAATAAGAGCGAAATGTGATACACGATATTGCTAGGAAATATGCAGTTGGACCTCATAAGACCTTTGATGCACTCACCTATTGTTCTCGGAGGAAAAACATTGTTCGCATCTCTACAAAGTTTTAAATGCATTTAATTCTTTATTCAAACGCTTTCATACTAAATCTTTTGTATGAATCATTTGTTTTAAATCAGTTTTATTATGATGTAAAATTGAGTATTATCTAAACTGTTTTAAGAGCGTATTCCACCTCTCTAAATTCAGATGTCCTAAATGAGTCAGTAACTATCCTTAATCGGGAGAAGTGTGGTTTCTGACTGAATAAATTATAATTAGCTTTCTTTTTAGGATCCCAATTATTAGGACAACTTAATTTGGTGAGGTTGAATACTAGCATTGTATCTGCTGATAAAGTAGGTATTATCACCGACGAATCTAGTGTGTTACTTTAGAACCTTTTGCTGTAGCTCTAAGATCGAAATATATCTGGATTCGGGTCTGTTGTTGATCGTATCTATACTAATATTATAAAGCTGAAGAGTTTGTTTGTTTGTTTGTTTGTTTGTTTGAACGCGCTAATCTCAGGAACTACTGGTACGAATTGAAAAATTCTTTTTGTGTTGGATAGTCCACTTATCGAGGAAGGCTTTAGGCTATATAGCATCATGCTAAACTCAATACGAGCGGAGCACCAATCAAGAATGTTACAAAATCGGGGGTCTTTTTTTCCTTTTGAGAGCTTTCGCTACGTACGCTGCGGAAGCGGTTAAAGTTTCGCTAAAATGATGTATGGCAGAATTGTTCCCCTTTAAAAGTTCTAAAAAAAAGTCCGCGACAGTATATGTCTATCTTTTAAGGTTGGCTCACTATAACCTTTTTATACTTACCAAATTTGTTCTAAAAGTAAGCATTATTTGTGAAGGTGTTTTCATAAAGATTATATTACTCCTTATCCAAGTAAATACGTTATTCATTACAAGCATTTAATCTAGAAGAAATTTGCCGTTTACATCATTTGATTTCAATGAGTATTTTAGAAGATATCGCAGTAATAAAATATTCATGCGCGCTATAGTACGGCGCGCGGCGCGGGCGAGCAGTCGTGAGGTGGAAGCACTTCTCCTTCTACGTAAATGAAGTCGCGGGTAAATTTTAGCGATATCCCAAAGTAACTATTCCACGCGGACGAAGTCGCGGGGAAAAGCTAGTATTTGATAAAATTGAGATATTTTTGCTAGACATTAATCAACTTGGTTTTGCAGATATTTATATCACGCCTGACTCGTTCGAGGCCAGATATGGTTTATGCATGTGACGATATGAGTAACACGATTCACGATTGGATTGCATCCACAATTTTGATAACATACATGGGTATCAAATATGGATGATCTAACACCGAGTCCCCTGGGCAATAACTAGCGCCCGTGACTCCATCAGAGACAGATTCGACTGTCTATAGCCATTTCCCGTCCACGATTGCCACTCTCGTATCCCAAATCATATTAAATGGGCTCGTTTTGTCACGAAACGTCTAATTTATTGTGCTCCATTAAGTGTATTTACTGTTTATTTGTAATGTCGGTCAAACTAAATGACTGTTTTACAAAAGCGCGGTAAGTTCTTGTAAAGCCTTTAGGAATTATCTGTTCAATGTGGAAGGTTTTTACGTCAAATGTGCTTGTGTTTCAACCTTAAATAATAATATTTTTGCCTCCGAACCACAGGACCATGGTTTAGAGCTTGGCTCTCTACTCGGATGTAGTGAGTTTGATTCCCGCGTTGAAACAACAAAAAAATGTTGGTTCCAAGTTTGAATAGGACAATGCAGGCTGATCACCTGAGTGTCTGACAAAAAAGATGTTCCATGCGTCCGATGTAAAAAGTCGGCCCTGCGCCTGATCTTTCGCCAGGCATGTTGGATAAATCCATCCCACTGGGTAGAGCAAAGGAAGAGAGAGAGTGCTCTTGTGTACTGCGTACAAACTTGGGCACTATAAAATAACTCTTATAGATGTGGCCTGATTTCACTGAAACCGGCTACCGTTACTGAAATCGGTGTGGGGATATATTCATAGGTACAATTTATAATGATTAAGGCCCACTTGCGCCAATCCGGGTTAAAGTTAACCTTGGGTTAAAAATTAAAATATGATGCTTTCTCTTTCACAAATACGAATAACGAGAGAGATAACATGGTTTTTAACCTAGGGTTAACTTTAACCCGGATTGGCACAAGTGGGCCTTATTGTGATAATTTTCTTGTTTCTGAATAATAAAGATGATAACCCATAATAACAAGCTTCCTAACTTTGAGCGAGCGCTACTTCAGAAACAACAGTCTTAAGACATACTATTGCATTACAAAATATATGAAGACGCGCATACTTGAAACAAAACGTCTCATAGACGAAACTGTCTCAAAGAGACCTAACTGTCTTAAAACTGTGGGTGTTTTATTCTTAAAACTATTTTGCCTAAGTTAGTGTTAGCTCGCTTTTACTCTGTGTGTAGATGGTTTGAGTACCTATTTGTCTTTTTTATTTTCTTTTTACAAACAATTCTTGTAAATATACAGGTAATCAGAATCTCGGAAATAACTTCAATAATTTCCATAAATGTAGTATGCAAGGGTTTTTGGGGGTGAACAAATTTGACTTGTACCACAGAAACAAAGAATTTGAGTTTCTATATATTATTTTTTCTTTGGTTGCGTAGTAAGATATGAGTTATTATGCTTTTATATAATATTATATAATTATGTTGCCTGAGACTTCGTGCGCCCAAAAGGAAGTCTCGCGGGAACTGTATATTTTGCCACAATAATAAGTAGCCTATGTCCTTACCCGTGGTCTACTCTATATCTGTGCCAAAATTCATCAAAATCGGTCCTGTAGTTTCGGAGCCTATTCAATGAAAACAAACAAACTTTTCCTCTAAATATTAATATAGAAGTGTAGATACACTTATCTGCTCTGTGGCATAGCTTCTGTCTATACTTATATACGAGTAATATAATAAAGAGGAAAATTTTGTTTGTATGTTGTTTGCATTGAATAGGCTCCGAAACTACTGGACCGATATTGATGAAATTTGGCACAAATATAGAGTAGACCAAGTACTTTTTATCGAAACTTCTGCGAAATTAAATTTTGCGCGCACGAACTCGCAGGCAACATCTAGTATAAAATAATGAAGATGAACGTTAATATCTGTTCGCCGAATCTCGTGTTGCAACATTTTCTGCATAATAATAAAGTGCTCTCAGTTAGAAATTGCATTTGTTTCTCTCCGCCCGCGCCAGAGACGTTCTTCTAATTGTATTTTAATTATGTTGCCCCTAATATTATGTTTTGTTTTTTTTTTTATAAAGGTTTAAATATATACGTACAGTACGACCACGAAGTATGTCATGGGATACTCATCCCAACTAACCTGTCCGGTAGTATACGGGTATGCGACCCCGGCTTCCCTAGCTATTACTGTCCTTCCCTTCCCTTGCCCTCCTGATAATATCCTACATTCCTATTTCCCACTCAAACTAACCAATCTCCCTTTCCACACCATTTCCCCATTCCCTATTCCTACCCTCTCCGCCAATCCATGGGAACGCAATGGATAATCATAAAAATAATTTAGTTATCCAAAATGGTGGCGATGTGGTTCGCCACCCACCACGTCTCGTTCTCGCGGAGGCGAAAAGTGGGCCATGGAGAGCTGCTTCGCTACGTTGACTATAAGAGGAGATATGTATGGTAAGAATAAAAGTGGACGAAGCGATACAAGTGTGTAAGGATCCTAGCAAGTGGAAAGAAGTGGTGTCTGCCTACCCCTACGGGAAAGAGTCGTGATTATATGTATGTATGTATGTAGTACGACTGCGTCCTTACTCCTTACTGTCCCTCGGAATCATCATTTTTCTATGCCAAAGACAGACGGTGTATGAAAAACAACGTCTCCTTAAATACATTAAATACTTGGTTGTAGAACTTATAGTGTATATGTAATGAAAAGGGTCTTCTTTAATTAATTATGTGAAATGTAGTATAGCCGTTGCAAAATACGCTTAAGTCATAAAATATTACAATATACAGATATACATAGTTTTACACGTACTTAGCTTAAACGATACTTGAAAATTATAGCCCTCTTACGCTCAGGTGCAAACTTAAAATGAAACTTACATCCATAAATACTGCACTGTAATTATATGGATTTAATTTTATCTAAACTCCTTCAGATCCAATTTAATTTCAACGTATGTAAACAGAGAGAACAATAGAACACACAATGTTACCAATAAGGTATTGGACTACATCTTAAATATTTAGTATACTATAGAAATATTGAGGCATTACTACTTGGTAAATGTAAAAAAATATATTATTATGTGTAGTTTACTAATTAAATACATTTAAAAAGTACAAATTTTTTTTTCTTTTTTTTTGTTAAAATAATAAACAAAACCTACATCAAAGTAAACTAATGAGATTACTTACATCATAATATATAAAAACATTCATTATGGTAAGTATAAACTTAAACGCATATCGGAGATACAAATATGTTCCTGCGGCCTTATACCTACTTCACAGGGTACGACTTTAGTATGGAGCGTTTTTACGAGACTTGCGAAATTTTGTATACCTACAAATCGCTGTACCTTTGAAAATATTGACTTTTTATATACTGTTTCTTCTGAGAAGTTACTCATATTTAAGAGTACTATTCATTTATGCAATTAAAAAATATATTGAAATATTTTTTGGTATAAGATAAATAATAATCAGGTGTATATTATATTACCTATATTATTATATTTTACTTTTGTAAACGTATGCCTCTTATGTTCTCATCACTATAATAGCATGTATAATGCATGCATGAGATACAATACATCACTATGTAATATGTATTATAAGACACTCGCCTCTATATTGCATATACTCATACCACACAGTAACCGATATAAGGAGATTCCTAGCATTACCTGGGACGCTGAGGTTAACATAAAATGTACATATTGCATTCCCCATGTGTGTCGTAGAACATTACATCATATCGTATATTAAATTTCTTATGGCATTGTTATTTTTTCTTTCTTATAAAAGCAAAGTGATTATAATATGGAAAACAATAGGTGCATGCCCAGGTGCTACCGAGTCGCTTAATTTTTCTCACAATTTGAAATTACTCATTTATCAAAATGAAAATTTCCACTTGTAATTTTAGAACAGTAAAATATAATATCACGTTTCTAAAGGTTTTCGAGAATATTATGCTTTAAAAATTTTATAATATTACAATTATAGATTTATTACGGAAAACGTAATGCGCTAGTTTAAAACTGCAATTGATGGTTAGGGTCATCCACATATTACGTCACGCAAAATTACGACTTTTTGAACCCCCCCCCCCCCCCATGTCACGTTTTTTAGTATCCCTGTACCTGTATTTACCATGTACTGTCACACTTAGTATGACCCCCCTTCCCTTAGGGCAGGGTTTCTTAAAGTGGGGTCCACGGACCACCAAGGGGTCCGTAATATGTGTGCCAGGGGACCGCAGCGTTCTGAAGATTAATGAAAAAAAAATGCAGTAAACTAACACAACTGATATAGATAAAGAGAACTTAATTGACATGAGATCAAAAGAAGTGTTGAGAGCTGAATTTCATGCAAAAGGTCTTGGTGAATTTTGGTGTTCTTTGAGTCAAGCTTACCCTCTTCTGGTCAAACAAGCTATGTCCGTTATGATACCTTTTGCTACTACGTATCTTTGTGAGGCAAGGTTTTCGGCTCTAGTGTCAATAAAAACAAAAAATCGTAATCGATTGAATGTCAAAGATGACATGCGCCTTGCCTTATCGAAGACAATCCTACAATAATTTAAAGTGCTCATTGAGGCCAAACAACAGCATCCATCTAATTAGCAATTTCTATTTAACAATTTAAATTTAATTAAGTTAAGCATTAGTAAGTGTGAGTAAATTACCAATAACCCCCCCCCCCCCCCCCACACAAGGGGGGTCCGTGGCATTTCAGAAATTCTGAAAATGGTCCGTGACTGCACATAGTTTAAGAATCACTGCCTTAGGGCTATCTCACACCTATACGGATTGATACGGGACGCGGCGCTGCATTTCTAAGATATATTATATTGAATGTTTTAGAATTGTGCAATAGCTTAAACGTGGCGTGGGAAAGCCACGCTCTGACACGAATGGGTCAGCTCGACGGATAAATACCACAGCCTCACAAAAAACTGGCGTGAAAAAAGGATTGCGTTGTATTTCGCCAAGTGAGTGCCTTACGCGGAGACCAAAGGGTTGGGGATTTCAAGGACCAGGAACGCAAGAATGCGACACCAGAGTAGTTACAAGTGTATCTGCTCTGGTGTTGTCCTTGGGCGGTAACATTCGCTTACTATCACTCTATCGCTAATCGTCTGCTCGTTAATAGTCCATGTCATAATAAAGTTATGAAACTTACAATCTATTTTAAATGTTACTTTAGTTTCATCCACCCCTACTCTAATCAAACGTATTTTTCATAAATTCTCAATACACATTTAGTAAATTCCTCGAGTTTATGCACAGTCAAATACCTATAAAGTGTGTATATATTAATTTCATTAAGTTTAATTAAGCCACTCGAGTGTCTCCAACACTTAATGATTTGGGTGTCCTTTCCTAATGACTGGGACTTAATTAAATCGCGGTTGCTCACATACAAATTTGCCTTCTGAAATAAACGCGAAGAGAATTAGTTTAAAATTTAAATTAACTTATTTGAAACATAACATAGATACACGATATCGATACTCGTCGTGAATATAATATTACATTAAATGTATAGTCACACCTACTACTTACACCTTCACCTATACCTGCATCTAATACCTACGTGATGTGTGAAACAGTTTTAAAATTGTTACTGTACTAATATTGCTAACAAACTAAGAGTTAGTGTTAGAATTTAGGCGTATCTATATGTATTTTAATGCCAAATCATAAAAAAAATGGTGGGTCACCCATATCACATAGGAGTAAAAAATAGCTTACAATCTATTCTCATACCTACCAGCAAAATTTGACCAGTGCACCGGCAAAATTTGAACAATTGGTCGAGCCGTTTCGGCAGAGATCTGTAGAGAACACCACAGAAGAGAATTTTATAATACAAAAGAAATAACTCCCCACATCGATTTCGGTAACTGTGGCCAGTTTCATTGACACTAGGCCAATTACGCAGGAGTAATTTTATAGTACCCAAGTGTGTGCGCAGTACACAAGAGCACTCTCTCTTCCTTTACTCGCATAATCCAGTGGGACAGATAACCGACACGACAGACAAGAGATCAGGCGCAGGTCCGACTTTTTATATGCCCATCCGACGCATGAATCATCTTGTCAGACAATCAGGTGATCAGCCTGCATTGTCCTACCTAAACTTGGAAACAACATTTTTTGTTGTTCCAATGCGGGAATCGAACCCACGGCCTCCAAGTTGAGAGCCAAGTACTAACCACTAAGCCACGGAGGCTGTTATAGTATATTTATTTGTAACCAAAATAGAAACACAATATCACAAAAGCTGGATTATATTATTGTTACAGACTTTTTTATTTCAGATATACCTAGATAGATTACAGTATACGAAAATAATTTGGAAACATAAACAAAAACGTAAAACATAACGTAAAGTTGTACTCACTGAAATCCAACTAAATAAATCTGGCTTATTCAGCAAAAAGTACATGACGAATCTAACGTTTTTGAATTGAAAATGTTCACTGGAAAAGTTGCCAGTTAAATATTGTTTTATTTTCTCTGCCACTTATATTGACGATTTTAACTTACATGCAACATAAAACCACATTTGCTAGACAATTTTTTCTACCTCAAGAATCTTTTATTGACCATGGTACCTTTTTCGCTGAATAATACATACCTACAATCTGTTAAACTTTATACGCATTTTGTACCTTGTGTGTCGTTAAATAATCTATGTCAGAGATTCCAAACTTTAAATGTGGAATCGTATGTAATTGGTAGTGATAAACACTAGTCATTTTTGCTATTGAATTAGGAATGCCATCCTTGTCACGAATTATTGCTGTGAGTGAAATGTCACAGTAATTAAAAGTGTCAATGTGTGACGCGGCACAAAAATTTTGTCTGTTTTGTAAGGGTATAACGTATCCTTAGTTATACTTACCACTGCTGCGTATTCATGGTGTAAGAAAATGAAATTTGAAAAACCTACATTTTTCAACTCTTCTATAGCTTTATATGTCGCTCGTATCTCAATTATTAATTCTCAATGTAGAGCATTTACATTTTTTTATAAAATTGTTTCAATCTCGGAAACGGTGCTTCCTACCGAAACAATAATAAAAATTTCCTCCCCCTTAGTAGCCCCGCAACCACATATTTTCTTTATGATGGGAGAAAAAGAAAATTAAAACTCATTTTCCAACATAATATCTATCCTACTAATATTATAAATGTGAAAGTTTGTGAGGTTACTTTTTCACGTAAAAACTTTTGAGCGGATTTTGCCTACTTTGATCCTTAAAAAATACAACATTCCCGAAGGATATTGAATTTAGCGGGTAACAGCTAGTAGCTTAATACGAGCGATGGCTCGTACCTCAAAGTACATACGAGCGATGGCTCGTACCTCAAAGTACAGCATTGCTCTATTTTTTTTTCTATACTGAAAAAGTAATGAAAATTTCCTCCTCCTTAGTAACGCCGCAACCACATATTTTCTTGTTGTTAAGTTGAAACTGTGTTTTACTACACAAGAAGATGCACGTTTATTTGCAAGAGTTCGAATGTCAAACTAGACTGGTCTGCATAGGGTGGCACTTCGCGCTGCTGTTGCAATGGCGAGGAAAATAGCGCTTGTTAGCGCTCGCTAGCGCTAAAGAAAAAAAAACAGATTATCGGCCAGGACACGTTTGATAACTTCAATACTCCTAACATATTCCATCATTTTGCTTATTTAGTTGTTTTTTTGTTAGCGCTATTTTCCGCGAAACACAGCCAATGAAACGTGTTTAATTTTTAATCACTATTCTAAAAGCAGCGCCCCGTCGCATGTCGTCTTGTTTCGGTGTGAACTGACCCTCAGTACTCCTTACACAAAACGTACATGTCCCCGCCAGCGTAATTCCTAGAGTCGCTGAATATAGAGTCGAGATACTTGACATAATTAAACGCGATAATAAATTTTAAATTAATATAGAGTCGTTCGCAGTAACTACTTTAAAGTATATTTATTATGTTCGGGCTATATATATTCTCGTATGAAAGTTGATGAGCTACATATGAGTACTGTAAATAGAACTACTCCACCGGGAAATAAGTTGCTTTAACAGTCCTCTCGCGATAGTTTGCTGCGGAATAGGCAAATATAATAATAATATGGATAAAGCTCTGTATGCTTATTTCTTGTTACTAGAGGTCGCCTTGTGTTCGAAATTCGTCCATAATCTTTACAAATATTATAAAGAGGCTTGTTTGGATGTTTGTTTGCATATAAATTGCGGAATAAAGTATCTGGGCTGTTTTATAAATGATCTAGTTCTTTGAGGCTTACGTTGTACCTAAATCTTCTTTTGATGATAATAAAAAAAAAACAGTCATAAAAATACTCATCTGACTAGGATTCGAACCCGAAGCACCAATTTTATTATAACGCAAAAATTGTACATACGCAAAAGAAACAGCCATTTGGACTGATATTATTTGAGTCAAAGTTATTGACATATTGTTGCTCGATGAAACAAAAAATAGATTTTTCTCCCACAATACTCTATGTTAAATTTCATGGAAATATTCCGATCATAAATACAAAAATAATAAAATTATCTCTCGTTTAAAAGTGTTATACTACACACACTAAATTTTCTTTATAAACAACACTTGACCGGTTTCTCTCCCAAATAAAACCTAGCATTAATATCTAACTAGATAAGATATAACATCTTCAATTGTCCCTGCAGTTGGAGGACTCTCAAGACCTGCGGAGGCGGGAATGTGAGGGGAATTGTGTATTTTTTTTTCTTTTTTTACTCTAGATATGAACCGTTGGATAAAAGGATGTGTGTTTCATGTGTGCTGCCATAATAAACGTGATTGACGTGGTTTTATCAGATTTAATTTGTTAATTTGGGACTGTACGGAGGTTGTGCTGGTGAAACGCTATTTTTTGTGTTACCATTTTTTGTATCTAAAGTTTATATTCTTATTCTTAAATGAAATAATTATTCTGATAACTCTAGTTAGTAGTTATTCTATAAGTCTAGGGAGGGACAATATTTTTTCATAGGATTTTCCGGTTCGGTTCGGACTCGAAGATGGCAAGGGTTATACCGATAGAGCGAGGTGTCAATAAAAGACACGAATTGAGGATAATATTGAACACAACATTTCGTTTACTATCCTAGCTCATGGCACAGAATAAATAATAGTACCTAGAGGTACAGAAGAACCACTCCGACAAATGGTTAGAAGAAATAGGGACTCTTTCTGCGATGCGATAAGGTTCAATTCAGCTAACACAACGCTTGATTACCTTCAATTATATTTACCTAGAAGTTGCGTCTCTTTCTATCGCGTAATTCTTATCCTTTCTAATGACATTAGGGTTGTCTCATTTTAGAAAATTATTAACCGACTTCCAAAAAAGGAGGCGGTTATACGTATTATATATATTTTTTCTTAATATTTAATTACAACTTTTTTTTCCTACTTTCTAGTACCTACCTACTGTACTTTACTGAACAAATTGCTTTCCAAATAAACCTAAGGTAGGTGTTAATAGTACTGTAATAATTTGACGACCTCTGTGGCTCAGTTGGTTGAGCGTGTTGGTGCTCAAGCCGGGGGTCGCGGGTTCAAATCCCGCCGAAGGAATAAAGAGTTTTTCTGTGTTCCTGGGTCATGGGTGTGTATTAAATATATGTATAATATAATAAAAATCTTAAATAAGTGTTAAATATATTTCCGTTGTCTGGTACCCGTAACACAAGTTCTTCGAGAACTTACCACGGGATCAGATTGACGTGGTGTGAAGCGTCCATAGATATTATTATTATTATAATAAATTTGCGCATACCTATAGGTATATACATGCGTAAACGTAAGCATTTTTTATACCTTCAGCCTGATATTACTCGAAGAAGTTGAATCACGCCACCTTATTTTTATTTATATTTACTACTAGGTACTTTTGTCAATAAATGATTCTTCAAATCGTATCACATCGGAATAACATAAGACGCGAACAGATAGTTCAAGTGGACTGTGGAGCCAACACCTAAACACTAAATATTGGTTATCAAGTAATTGCAGTAGCAGTAGTAGCTCAAACTATATTTTTAAATATTGTTATACATTATGTTATATGGTATTATAGTTATAGCTGGCCGGGTGATTTTTACCTAACTTACACAGTACCTATCGTAATATTATATGCACAGATTGTAAGGTATTAAATCCAATCCACAAAACATTGCGACGAACAAATCTCACGCATACGTCGCTCACTGCTCGCGCGCGAGTCCCTCGTAATTGGCCCGTTTAAGGAGGCCGCCGCACGTACTTACATTTTTAATACCTACACGGGGAGTGGGACAGGCCTGCTCATGGCAATGACGTATGAAGACCCGTCTGGCCACTCCCAATTTGTTATCTCGTCTGTACTATGATTTTCCTTTGATTTTCTTATTTACCATGAGATATATGATAATAAAACACTATTCGCCAAATTTTTTGCTTATCTGGCAAAAACCTAACAGTAACTAGGTATTAGGTAGGTGATATGATATTATATTTCTATTAAATGAGTATTTCTCAAAATTAATGTACATTTGTGGAAAAAGAAGTGTGCCTCGAAATAATTAACTAGTTTCATATATGTTATTACTCTATCATACTTAAACAAATAACATGTATGTAACGGGAAACTAATGGTCTTGCAAATGAAAATAAAAATCATACAACGTTATTATTTAAGTACTTTAAATAATTTTTTGTAAAACAATATTTTTGCTTCTCATACAAAAAAAAAATTGCCACCCTACACACTTCATGTTTTGAGTCTTCATAAAATTTGAAATTTCCCATTTAAGATTGTACATTTGTGGGTAATATTTACTTTGATTAAATGTAGTTTATATTAAAAATATCTTTCTATAGGGTTTTCTTATGAAAAAAATAATTTAAACGCGAAAAACAAAGTGAGTCGGATACAAAAACTTTTTAGTTATTACTCTTTAGTAACGTTTTATTTCTATTCAATTAAATTTATGAATGCGTCTGTTACATCTTATTACTAGCTATACTATCTTTATCCTGATTATATGTTTGTCTGACGTCTCCGCCATTTCGTTTCATGTGAAAATCAGTGTAGACTTGTTTCGTCAGTGGAGCTACTTTTTCGAGACAGGAGATACTATATTCTTTTTTCGCAAAACGGTAAGTTAAAATGCATCCATCTTATTGTGATACTTTGCTAGGAGTATATATGTAACGCAATTAATTCTTTTTTGTAAGTTATAATAAGCTGTTGACAATTAAGAACACTGTTTAGTTTAAATAATATTACTATTTCGTAACGTTTTATCTAAATTTCGTTACGTTATGAAAAAGTATGTCATAAGGCTTAGTATACGATGACTTGTATCAATCAAGTTACAATATTCACAGAAAATAAATGGCCCTAATGATATCCTACATTAGTAGTGTTCGCATTTATGATAGACCGTATTAACATTATTATAAATGTGAATATGTCATGGGATACTCTTCCCAACTTACCTGTCCGGTAGTTGTGGTATAGTATACGGGTATGCGACCCCGGCTTCCCTAGCTATTACTGTACTATCCCTTGCCATCCTTGGCGGAAATATACTACATTCCCTATTTCCCACTCTAACTTACCAATCTTCCCTTCCACACCACCTATCCTTCCCTTTCCCTATTCCTACCCTCTCCACCAATCCGTGGAAACGCAATGGATAAACAAAAATAATTTAATTATCCAAAATGGCGGCGATGTGGTTCGCCACCCATCACGTCTCGTTTCTCGCGGAGGTGAAAAGCGGACCATGGAGAGACGCTTGGCTACGTTGAATATAAGAGGAGGAATGGATGGTAAGAATGAAAGTGGACGAAGCGAAAGAAGTATGTAAGGATCGTAGCAAGTGGAAAGAAGTGGTCTCTGCCTACTCCTACGGGAAAGTGGCGGTGCTGCCTACCCCTACGGGAAAAAGGCGTGATTATATCTATGTATGTATGTATGTATAAATGTGAAAGTTTTGTATGTTTTAATTAAAATTTAATTTCCAGGACTCATCTAAGAAGACAAGACACGAGAACCCTCAGTAGAAGATAAAGTAATAATGTTGTCTTAATCAAGATTTATGTCTGCTAATCGAATTTTATTTGGATTTCGAAAAAATATAATTATTAAAGTAAAATTAATATTTTATTGTGTGTCTTATTCTAAAGTAGCTATGTCCCATGACTTCGTCCCTGTAAATTATAGCTTGTTTATTGTCACGCTAGTTTTCTGTGAGTGAAAGAATTTTTGAGTTTATCCATTACATACATACATACAAACATACATACACACATACATAGATACGCCTGAAAAACATTTTACCTTTACCCTTGCATTCGGGTAATAAGTACCTATTAATTATTAAATAATAATATTTCACTCTTGTATATACCAAGCCTTATGTTCTGTCTGATTACTATTTAGTTACAACTTCGAACTATTTCGTAACAATATTTCGTTATGTTATTTCGTTACGTACATTTATTTTGAGAAATACTCAAATACTATTTTTAAACTTGCAGCATTTCAAGTGCCTCTATTTTAACCTCATTGCCAATTCGGTTTCAACTGCAAAAGTCTATATACATTTTCTGCTTGACGATCGAGTGTAATTGGACCCTAAGTGGGCAGGTGTGCCGACACTGTTCATTGCTCATAAATTTCTAAACCCAATGCAATTGAAATGATATCTAACATAGTATATAGAAGAGGCACATGAATATATTTTTATCAAAAGCATAATAACAATAAATTACCTAACCAAGAGCATGTCAGGACATGTCTAAGGAGGGTTCCGTAACTTTAAACGTGTAATATGCTTTTTTTTTAATTACTCCAAGAGTTACTGTCCGATTTTATTACGGGAGGTCACGACATTTTTGGTAACGATATCCAATATGACTTACATTGCATTGACAAGATAAAGAGCAACTCTCTGATGCCAAATATGTCGGTCTGCCTGCGTAAAGTAGTTGCGTTCTCTGTATAGGGCGCCTGAAAACCCAGTTATCATGACCAAAAAAAATGATAAGGTAAATGGCTGAGTAAGTTATATTAGGTAAGTACTAGTTGTTCTCATATCAGTAGCGTAAAAACTGACCAAATATTCGGTTGCGTTATGAAGCAACGAGCGTTCAAACGTGACTTATTGTGACCAAAAAAAAATGATCAGTTAAATGGCTGAAAATTACAAATCGTAAACTGTCAGTACGTACTAGCTTATTGGCACCAAAACTGACCAAATATTTGGTTGCAATTCATAATTATCGGCGACCTATGTCTGAACGTATATTCTTTAAGTATTTTACTAGTTAAGTGCTTGGTGTAAAAACGATAAAAACTCCCCGACACAAAAAATAAACTCTAAAAAATTATAAATAATATTTTAAACCTATTATAATCATATTATCACATATTATAATATTATGTAAGTTGAAATAATTTTATTTTCCAATCGTCGCCTCGTCGGGGGACCGCTAAAGTTTATAAAGTATTTTTACAACAACAGCTAATTAATTATTACGAATTACATATAGGTATGAGCGAATTTTTTTCGGAGTAAATTCTTTTGTTCCTTCTGCGTCTACACCTGTTTTTCAAACATAGCGGTCCCCCGACGAGACGACGATTGGAAAATAAAATTATTTCAACTTACATAATATAATATGTGATAATATGATTATAATAGGTTTAAAATATTATTTATTAGAGTTTATTTTTTGTGTCGGGGGGTTTTTAAAATTTTTAATTTTACTTTTATTTTATCCTTTTTAAAGTATGTATAAATAATGGTTACCTTACCATATACATACTTTTAACATCATTGAAGTAACATGGTACCAAATTTCGAATCGATAGGACATGTGGACGATAGTCAGATCCCCTCATCAACTAATAAAGAAAAGATGATATTCAAACGGCTGATCAGGTCATGGTTACTTTACCATGTTCTTTAAATATCGTTGAAGTAACACGATACCAAATTTCGAATCGATCGGACATAAGAAAGTTAGTCAGATCCCCTCATCAACTAGAAAAGACCTGATGATCTTCAAACAGCTGATCAGGTCATGGTTACCTTACCATGTTCTTTGAATGTCGTTGAAGTAACACGGTACCAAATTTCGAATCGATCGGATATTGGAAAGTTAATCAGATCCCCTCATCAACTAGAAAAGAGCTGATGATCTTCAAACGGCTGATCTTCCCACCACTAATTTTCTCATCAAACGAAGCTACGAACACTCTCGATTAAGTCATCAATATTCTCTTTCAGTGTGCTTTCATTTGAGACCCCACTCGAATATATTTGCAGACATTCGGTTATTCTTCCCCGCTTTCACCCCCAACAACTTTTAAATGGCTCAACCGATTTTCATCAAACATGTCTAAAAACACTCGCATGTAAGTCACCTTTAATATAAAATAAACTAAATTGAAATCGCTTCATCCGTTCGGGAGCTATGATGCCACAGACAGACAGATATTTTTAGTAATATGATAACGACATCATGTTTCAAAATGTTTTCATCAGTAACTTTAATAAAAATTTTTCATTTCATGTTTCAAAATGTTTTCATCAGTAACTTTAATAAAATTTTCAAATTAGGTAGGTATGCACTGCATACTAGTAGTGATAGTGATAAAAAATTACTGTAACCTAAACAACCTTATACCCATGAATTGCAACAAAATATTTGGTCAGTTTTGGTGTCACTAAGCTAGCACATACTGATACTTTACACTATGTTGTTTTCAGCCATTTAACTGATCGTTTTTTTTTTTTGGTCACGATAAATCACGTTTGAACGCTCGTTGCTTCATTACGCAACCGAATATTTGGTCAGTTTTTACGCTACTGATATGAGAACAACTAGTACTTACCTAATATAACTTACTCAGCCATTTACCTTATCATTTTTTTTTTGGTCATGACAACTAGGTTTTCACGCGCCCTATACAGAGAACGCAACTACTTTACGCAGGCAGACCGACATATTTGGCATCAGAGAGTTGCTCTTTATCTTGTCAATCTAAAATAAGTCATTTTGGATATCGTTACCAAAAATGTCGTGACCTCCTAATCTATTTGGTTCACAATAATTTTCCTAAAGAGTTTTTAGCATGATCTATCAGCATGGAAATTTGCAAGTGTCTATCTCCTATAGTTTAAAAATGCTAGAGCTCCCTCTAGCATTTTTAAACCAACTTACAAACTACTTTGGAGGCCGATTACTCGAAAATGGTCAACTTTATAAAAAAGTAACGTATGAAACCTTGCCTTTATTTTAAAAGACCTATTCTACGATACCCCACACGATGGGGTAGACCATCGACCCTCCATACATGTGAAGTGGGGATGAAAAAATATTTTTCATCCCCACTTCACATGTATGGAGAGCCACCCCTAAAATATATATATTTTTTTTTTATGATCCCGAAACCGTGATCTATACACGAGATCTAGGCGCGGACAGACAGACAGACGGAAAGAGCGAAACTATAATACTTAAGGAACCCTAAAAAGGTTTTTTTTTAATTTTGTAAATGCAGGAAGGTAATATTGCAAAATTTCAGTTAAAATTGTTGTCCATTTTGTTGTAGGAAATGAAGTGATAGAAATATATCAATAAAATATAATATATAATATTAGGTATATTCTACAGCCTTATCAGGGAGATACTTTCTACAATTTAACCTTAACAATCTCGCACTATTATTATACCTAGTTAAATACCAAATAAAAAGAAAATCCCGAATAGGGGATCGGACTACATCTGAAATATTTGGTTTCATTAATATATTCAGAAATATTGAGGCATTACTACTTGGTAAATGTAAAAAAATATATTATTTTATGTGTAGTTTACTAATAAAATACATTTAAAAAGTATCAAAGAAAAATTTTTTTTTGCGAAATTGGTAAACAAAACATTAGTTTACTCACATCATATACAAAAACATTCATTATGGTAAGTATGACCTTAAACGCACGAATATGGGAGATATTTACAAATATATTCCGGCGGCCATATACTTCATATACTATAACCTACAAGTGACGTCATTTGTAGGTCGACTTTAGTATGGAGCGTTTTTAGGAGGCTCCCGAAATTTTTATACAAATCGATGTACTGTACCTTTGAAAATATTGACTTTTGATATACGGTTTCTTCTGGGAAGTTACTCATATTTAAGAGTACTATTCATTTATGCAATAAAAAAAAAATGTCCGATTGCCTATTGTAAAGCAGTTAGAGAGATGATGATGATGAATTACAGCTAGGAACACACAGACACATTTAACTTATAACACCCCTCTGTTTTCGTTGGGGGTTAAAAAGGCCCTTTTACGAATAGCATTCGAAGAGCTAAATATCTACCAATCAACATAAACTATTTCTAACACTAAACTTGACACGGGACAAATTGGTCCCAACTCCCAATAAACACGGCCCCGGTAATTAAGAACCCGACAAACTCTCTAACAGGAATCAAAATTACAAAGGTAGAGGAGCTCGCTGATGAGGCCGCGGGGCCACATGCTGATTACAAATGGGACGATAAGGCCCCGTACACAACGTGACAGGAAAATTGGGACTTTTTTCCCTTCTGTATTCGCATATTTTATATTTGCACTCGAGGGTTTTGTTGGGTCAGCTTTATAAATAAAATGTCAAGCCAAAATTTTAGAAAATACTCGAAATAAATTGCGTAGCGTTTTCAAGAATCGCCAATTGCTTTTTTCTGGAGTGCGGTAACAAAAAAATGAAAAAGAGTACCGTAGGTACAAAACGGCAAAAAACAGGTTGCCGTTTTATACCTACGGTTCCCTTTTTCACAGTTAGCCGGTTTTACACTTTTACAATTTGGGTACGGAATCCAAAAAAAATATTTCATTTTAGCACATTATACTTAAAATCCTCAGCATACATAAATATTTAGTGTTATGACCTTAACAGTTCTTTCGCGTTTGTAATGTATCGCTTGAGATTTGTTTTATATGTCGATTTCATGAAAAACTGCCATAAGCAAAACTTATTTACTTTTAACACTTAACTCCTTGTAAATAGGCACGAACATTTTTAGTTGTACCTACTATAGATTTTTTGATTAATTATTTTATTAATGTCATTTAAGCGCGCTAAGCGACGACCTCTGTGGCTCAGTGGTTAGCGCGTTGGTGCTCAAGCTGGAGGTCGCGGGTTTGAATCTCGCCAGGAAACAAAAAGTTTTCTTTGTTCCTGGGTCATGGATGTGAAAAATCTTAAAAATATGTAGAGTATAAAAGTATTAAATATATTTCCGTTGTCTGTTCCGTAACCGTAACACAAGTTCTTCGAGAACTTACCACGGGACCAGATTGACGTGGTGTGAAAGCGTCCATAGATATTATTAATTATTTATTTAAATTTTTTGTTGGTGGTCATGTGCTAAAGGCTATGTGCCCGCTTTGAAGTCAAAAGGGTGCGTTAATATCCAACAAAGTTGCGAACTCGACTTAAACTTAATTATTGTGTCGCCTGAAACAAACGACACTTACATTAAACGAAAGAACAACTGTTACGCTCAAAGCTGTGCTTAGACGGTTAATTATAAACATTAAGCTGTTGAACGTAGGTGTTATGAGGGTTGTGTAGGTAATGTTGTATAAAATTATACCTGAAGGTCAAAAACTGAAAATACGAGAAAAATTGGAACATTTTTAATGAGAAAAAAACCTATCCATGAGTATGTCAGGATATGTCTAAGGAGGGTTCCGTAACCGAAATAGTTTTTTTTTTCAAATTACTTCAAAAGTTATTGACCGATTTCGTTCAAAATATTTTTTTAGTTTTTAGCATGGTCCATCTGCATGGAAATTTACAAGTTTTTATCTCCAATAGTTTAGAAAGGCTATCAGGACTAGTTCATAACTGTACTATTGCAGGATTTAATTAGCAGAATCGACCTTCCGGGCCACAGCAGAAAACGTCATTGGTCGATAAAGATACTATATTATATGCAGTGAATTTCAAGGTCAAATTGAGAATGTCATGAGTAATGGAGGCTGGAACTTAAATTCAGACATTGTAATAATATTGGCATAATACAGCGAAGGAATCTGACGCCGCCAGTTGTGGATAACTGACGATAAAACTTAGACGTCCATAAATTATAACTTTTCCCGCCCGTTCTTCGGAATAACTTTATTGGCACACACTCTAGTCAGAAGGTATCAAATTCATTGTTCCTCACTGTTGCGAAACTGTTATTATGAAGCTCGCTTGGTTAATAGAATAGACCAAGGTTTGTTATCATGTGGTATCTAACTGGATTCTCCGAGAATCTCCATTTTGTACCGACTCATGACGTTAGGGCACTAGATACGCGGAATTTAATCATCAAACAGCAAATTTTTTGGGTTCCTTATGCGAAGGTTAATAACGGGACCCAATTACTGAGACCTTGCTATATGTCCGTTTAGTCTAAGTTTCTATCTCTCACCAAGCTGTATCTCCTTAACCGTCATAGATAGACAGTTGAAAATTTGTTTCTGTTGCCACTATAACAACAAATACTAAAAACATAATAAAATAAATATTAAAGGGTTTTAATACAACAAATGTGATTTTTTATGCCATTTTGTACGGAACCCTTCGTGGGCGAGTCCGACTCGCGCTTGGCCAGTTTTTACTTATAATGTCCTACTTAGGCCTTTTTATCCGTTATTGGATGATTTATACAGTATTCTCCGAGCGAAGTAACCACTCTTAAAATACTGTTGTGCCCGGGACAGACAGTTTTCAAATATCATATGGTTGCCCAAGCACATACGGCATTCTCACAACATAGTCAGCCTAGTCCAGAGGAATGACTGGTTAATACGTCTGGGGCCAACCACGTGCGAATTTCCTCACGATGTTTTCCTTCGCCGTTAGAGCCGAGCGTATGTATTTGAGATCTGAAAAGGTCTCATTGGTATACGCCACAACCTGGGAACCGAACCTGTTCTCTCTCGAATGCGACTCACGGGTCTACCCGGCCACGGAGCTCTTCATATATAATATGTCATGTCCTATGTTTGTAATAACACGGGCATTATAAGAAAAAAATCATCTGCCCGACGATAAAATGCCGTATAGTGTACAAACGCCCTAACGTCATTAGGCGATACAAAATATGAGATTCTTGGAGATTGATCCAACTTCAAAAGCTTACCTATTTATGAAAAAATAATCGCCGTTTACATTTAACATTTCTATACTAATTATTAAGAGTCAAAATGTGTATGTTTGTTTGTATTGAATAGACTTCAGAACTACTCGACCGATTTTGATGAAATTTGGCACAGATATAGAGTAGACCACGGGGAAGATCATAGGCTACTTTTTATCTCGGCAAATGTATCGGTTTCCACGAGATATCCTTTCCTAGTATTTTATAATTTGGTATTTTTATTTTATCTTGTTCATATTTATAATGTGATTGCGTACACATTAATCGAATTAGCAGAACAAAGTTGGATTATTCGTGGATTGACGGAAGATTTTGCGATTACAAACAATCAGCTCGAATCGATGAAACCTCAATATTAATTTTCCAAATATCAATTAGTACATAATTTCAAATTGATATGGACTGCGATTTTCTATTGTGCGTAATTGATTTAATTAGTGCCATTATTTTGTAATTGCACGCTGCAGTGTATCGTCATAATGGAACCAATTTCGTATTTGATTTCTGTTTAAAAAAAAACTGCCAAGTGCGAGTCGCACTCGCGTACCGAGGGTTCCGTACAAACCTATAGTGAGTATTATAGACCTAAGTATTTGATATGAATGTCAATTTTATACCTCTACGCGTTCATGAGGGAAGGGGTTAGCAAGTTTAAAATTATTAAAAATATTTTTATTGTATGATTTAACTAAAAATGTACGGTTTTTACAATTTTTCATTTATCAGTGCTATAAGACGTTGTTTTGTACCAAATTTCAAGATTCTGAGTTCATGGGAAGTACCCTGTAGGTTTTGAGTTTGCGAGTGTCGAAAATTTGCGGCATAAACGGCTGTATCTTTTGATTGCGTTGTCTCAGAAGTTTGATTTTTTCACAGCTCCAAGGGACAGTAGACCTGAGTATTTGATTCCAGCTTGATACCTCCACGCGTTCCTGAGAAAAAGGGTTTTGACAGACAGACGGACGGACAACAAAGTGACTTTTTTAAGGGTTCCTTTTTTCTTTTCGAGGTACGGAACCCTAAAAAGAGTAGATTTGATTGCCCCTGCTTGCTTAGGATGACCACCATAGAAATGCGTTTTGCCTACACAAGAATAGACATACTATCATTTTGTCTATTCCTCTGTAGAATGAAACCATTTGTACGGTGGTTATTCTAAGCGTAAAGATGTCCAAAGGCCTCGCTTAAGAAGTTTGAATTAATCCAGCGATGTGACCATACTCGTAGATCCAGCGCGGGAAGAAATGAAATGACACGGTTTCCCGTTTGTAGTGATTCTATTAACTTGTGCGCTGGGCCCAACTAGGTAATTGTATGGGGCTGTAATTTTCCACAGGATTTTCCACCGCCGCCGGCTCAGATCATACTCGAAGATAGCAAGGTTACACCGATTTAGGCAGAGCGAGGCGAAATAAAACACCGATTCTGAGGAGAATATTTTTCACAAAAATTGGTTTACTATCCTAGCTCATGGCAATGCTGTATAGAGAGCCTCACCCGTATGCCTATTTCAAGCCGATCTGCTATCTCATTTTTACCTCTCTATACGGCTATTTTCCGCAGGTTTTCCTATTTATATGAGCTAGGGATAGTGAAACACACTATGTGAAACTAATTATTTCCTTTTCCACGTATATAACTTATTACATAGTCACATACTTATATATCTACACTAATATTATAAAGAGGAAAAATTTGTATGTTTGTTTGTTTGGTTGTAATGAATAGGCTCAAAAAGTACTGGACCGATTTCAAAAATTGTTTCCCCATTCGAAAGCTACATTATCCACGAGTAACATAGGCTAAATTTTATTTTGGAAAAAAATAGGGTTCCGTAAGATATTTGGGGTTTTCGGACACAAGGTGTAAAAAATCAACCAGAAAAGTTACTTATTTTGCGTACGCTGTCTAAACTATAAAAGATAGAACCATACAATGTTCTAATTAATTGTAGATCTTATAAATATCTACAAAAAAGTCCGCGACACACTATACCTATCTATGTCGAGTGAGGCACAACAACAATTTTTTTTATTTAGAAATCTTGATTTTTTTTGGACTACATTTAAACGCGTTTATTTTACTCATGCTATTAATCCTTATCAAAATAAATTATTTTATCACTAAGTACAGTTTATGTAGATAATATTTGGTCTTTGAATGATTAAAATTGGACGTTTGGTTTTGAAGTTATGGCGAAATTAAAATATTACGATTTCTGCTCCACGGCCCGTTGCGAAGTAGGCGTCACCAAGGCGGGGGTGTGCGTGCGGGAGGGAAGTTGAGATCTATGAGGTAGGATTAGCATCGGTATTGTACCCATAGATTATACAAATATAAACATTGTACCCGTGCGAAGCCGGGACGGGTCGCTAGTATAATTATAAAATTAATATTCACGTTCAAAGTCACAAGTAGAACCAAAAGCCATGTATTGTCACCACTATTTTCTTTATAATTTTAAAACCATTTACTTCATTATTTAAACTTGTATTATATACTTTAGTTATCATATTTATTTACACAATAAAAAAGCAATTAAGTTAAAATAAGCTACGGTTTTAAAAATTTATTTATTTTATTTATTTATTTCTCCAAAACTTAAAATCTAACATAACAGGATCTTAACCTAATTCGATAGACAAGTACATAACTTATATTTAATATTAAAATTTAACACTATTTAAATCATAAAAATCATAATAACGAAATAAATTGAATTACTTATACATCTAGAAACAATATTCTTATAACTACTAAAGCTATCCAAACTGTAACTAATTATAGCTTACAATAAAATATGCAGCCTTTGTGAAGTCGATCAACGAACAGCAAAACACGTCAACATGCTCGGCTACCGCGTTAAGCGTGCGCAGCGCGCGCGTCATTGGCGCCTGCTGTAGGAGGTTGGTGCGCGCTGTCGGTACAGCTAACAGCTGCGGTCGCCGTCGTTGCCCTATGTACTTATCCGGGACGCATAATCTAACTTCTTTCAACAAATTCGGATTATGAATCTTCCCTCTGAAAAGTTTAAATAAATAAGTAGATAGTGTTACTTCACGCCTTACTTCCAGCTGATAATATCCAACCATGCCAAGCAAAAACAATGTTGGATATAATAACGGATATCCAGGATATACCTTGTGCAATTTAGAGTAAATAAATCTTACGAATTTGTTTTGTATTTTCTCCAACATTGCTTTGTACTTAGCTTCATTTGGACTCCAAATAATGGCATTGCATTCGAGATGGCTCTTGACTAATGCTTCATACAAAGCTTTTAAAGCCCTAATGTTAGTGAACTCAGTGGCCTGACGTAGGACGAACCCTAAATTTCTGTACGCCTTTTTACAGACCTCGGTTATGTGTTTTCGAAAATATAAATCTGCAGTAAAATGAACACCCAAATCTTTGACCTCTGTCACACGCTGTATGAACTGCCCCTCCATATTTGATAATATAAGCCCCTCCATATTTGAAAATATGATCAATATAAGCTTACGATCATAAAACAACTATTTTACACTGATGCTATGAATATTAACTTTTAGGTATTTGATAGATTTTCACTCTTAGTGCTTATAAAATGTTTTTAATCACTGTTTAAATGTTTTTAATCACTGATTAGCGTTCGTTTATGCACTCACTATGTGTTATTTCTCTGCGAAGCCGCTGTCCTTAACAGTAATAATTGTAATGTTTCCATTATATAATCAGAACAGGCTTGTCTGTTTGTGTATTTGCTCCTCAATATTAATAGCCCCTCAAAAAGCTAAACGGCTGGCTCAAAAAATCTGAAAAAATTCATGGTGATAGTAGGTACATAAGAACTTTGAAGGAAAACTAACAGCTTAGACAACTAATTGTAAGTTTAGTTACTTGTTATAGAGGTCTATGATGGAAAATTATTTCGGTGTCAACCTATGGCTCACGTCAACATGGCTGACGTATGTCAGCCATGTTGACGCCCAACGTATGCCGGTGCTCGAGCTATCATTTGTAGAGAGTGTCGCTCCGTGATAATGGTACGGAACCCTACATGCGCAAGTCCGACTCGCACTTGGCCGGTTCATATACTTCTTTTTTTTCTTGCGTGTGATTGCTTGAATAGGAAAATCTCATCATATTATTAAAAGTGTACCTACCTACATAGCAGCAATAGGTAGACTGTAGTTACCTTCTATAGGTTTTTACTTCTTTACTAACATAGTGAAGGAAATATAAATTTTCCAAAATAGTAATTTAAATGTAATTACACTATGTGCTAATACGGATTGCCCCAATTCTGCCAATTAAAGCAACTAAACCAAACACGACGTCCCGGCCCGCTATTAGTTAAAATTTAAGACCCTTTCATAATTTAAGGTCGTAAATGTTCTGAATAAATTAATTTCCAGCTTGTAGTGCCGTTGTTCACGAGTTTTAATTTTCACAACAAAGTAATGTTAAGTCTATTGTTGGACGTTTTTACTACCTGTAGTTTTAGAACGAAAATATTTGATGATAGGTTACCCATTGGTGAAGATCCTGCAGTACCTTTCTTCTCCTAGATAGTACGCATAAACGAACTCGACATAAGCCTCTCTTATTGTGAAAATGAAAAATGAAAAAAATGTTTATTCAGTATCTTACAAAATTGTCATAATAGGGATTTGGATGAGGTTCTTCAAAGGATAAGTGGTAATTGAAGTCGATAACAATGGAGTTATAGAAAATCCACGCCACTGGTAGCCATACACTGTACTACCTATAGTAAAATCGGCATGACTCTACCGATTGAATCAGTTAGAACTGACCGGGGGTGGGATTGGCATGACAGTTCATATAATATGTCAACATCCACGAACCTGCTGGATCTAGCCAGCAGCTACATACCGATTTGGTGTATGGGGAAGCGAGTGGATCGGGGGGGTTTCGTCGGGAGACGATTGGAGGTAAATGTCAATGTAAAAGGCTAAGGTCAATCTAATAGGGATGGTTGGGGTCAAAGTTCAAGGTTAAAGGTCAATGTGTTAAAGGTTCAAAAACATCCCATACACAAACTTTTTTCTTCTTATCTTCAAATCTACAAAACTCTCAACGACGCTAAAGTAACTGTATATCGTGGCCTTCTCGATTATAATATTTGTGATATAAATTTGGATAACACAGTGCCCACAAAGCTATATGAGCTTACGGAGTGCATGGAATCTTTAATGTTATGATAGGCTTTGGTGCGGGCTGGGGCACGCGGAGCGGCGCAGGTATTATCGTATTACAGGAAATTGCATCGAACCCCCCGCATTATATGGGATATGCAAATAACATTGTGACCAAAACCGATTTCATACACAATATCGGCCGTACTCAGGATATTTATTGCTTAACTACTTAAGGAGCTACTTAACAGCCTCCGTGGTCTTGTGGTTAGAGCTTGGCTCTCGACTCAGAGGTCGTGGGCTCGATTCCCGCATTGGAACAACAAAAAATTTTGTTTCCAAGTTTGGTTGGGACAATGCAGGCTGATCACCCATCACCTGATTGTCTGACAAGAAAGATGATCCATGCGTCGGATGGGCATGTAAAAAGTCGGACCTGCGCCTGATCTCTCGTCAGTCGTGTCGGTTATCCATCCCACTGGATTATGAGAGTAAAGGAAGAGAGAGTGCTCTTGTGTATTGCGCACACACTTGGGAACTATACAGTTACTCCTACGTAACTGACTTGGTTTCAGTGAAACCAGACACCGTCACCGAAATCGGTGTGGGAGTTATTATTATTAATATAGACTTTGACATACATTCTAAACAGTTTCTGTCAAAATCTCTATTAAGTGACCTCTTCAGTCACACCATTAAATGACTCTGAGTGCGGCCGTTAAATTATCAAGAATATCAATTCAAGATCCATCTAACTTTTTTACCCGCCTACGGCGAAACCTTAAAGCGGGGCATTCACTAGACGGACATGCCCGCGGGCAAGCCTGTAGGTATGCCCGACAGGCTTCGCTACTATTAGGTCTGTGTAGTGTATTACCGTCGCGGGCCGTCCGGCAGACTGCCCGATGAAGTCCGCGAGATCTCATTTTGTCTGTGCGGGCACGAGCATGTCAGAATGTGAATGCTCACCGCGGGCTGCCTGTGCACAGACGTTGAATGACAGCAAGCCGAGCAGACGTCCGTTTATTTAATATTTGTTTAACTTGCGGAGCATGTTTACTTTCTAATGATTTTTAATGACAATAAAATATTCAATTTATTATTTACAATTGTATGCGAGTAATCGTTCTCTTGGAGTCACTAACGGCAAAGAATATATATTACTAACGTACTAACGGCCTCATCTTGGTCTTTTGTTTTGTAATTTTAGGCGCGATAATTTGTAGTAAAAATTCAAATGACTATATTATAGAGTCATTTGAATTTTTACTACAACTTATCGCGCCTAAAATCTGTACAATAGGGAATATGCACGTAATTTTTTCATTTTTTTATATAGGTCTATCTTGTTTGGTAAACCGCATGGTAAAATCAGTTTTTTGATATCATTAAAAATAACGAAGATATGAACGTTTAAAAATAGTCTATTAGACAGAGAGATCGGACGTGTACCGTGACGTCACATAACACGACTTTCATAGAAAGTTCATACTAAATTTCGTTTTGCTAGAAAGAGATAAATTACAAACTTTGACCGCTCATATCTTGCTCATTTATCAACAGATATTGAAATTTTTTCCGCCATTTCCTTTAATTTTCAGTCTAGTATCATACTATTATGTTTTAAGCTATTTTTATATTTTCTGCATATTCCCTATTACTTACGTATGGAATATGGATATATTATATCCATATTCCATACGTAAGTAATTGTACAGTTCGCCTGGTTCTTCAATTTTTAATTCTTAAGGCAAATTTATATGACTATACTCGTTTCTATTCTGATTCCATTTTTTGCATCAATTCTTTTTCCTTTATTTTCATCTAAAGCAATTTTTTGCCTTTGCGTTGCCATATTATTGTGCACAACTAATCGCGAAGCCGTTACAAAGCAAACTGATCGGCCTGTGTAGTGTATTGCGGCGACAGACTTGCCCGGACAGACTGCCTGCGGGCATGTCCGTGTAGTGAATTCCCCGCTTAAGGGTAATGATTTTGGATGTCTATGTGTGTATGCTTGTACCACAGTAGCGCCCAAACTACTAATCCCATTTAAATGAGTGATGTGTCAATAAATTCGTATTAATATCTCAGGCGTAGGCGCGTGAATATGACTTAGTCAGGTAATAGTTCTTCATAAAAAAATATAGTTAGTAATTTTAATCATTAGCGCTTTAGCGCAGGTTTACATTTTTGCTTTTCATCAAAATTTAAATAGTAATGTTCATTGTTGAGTAAATTAATATGGTGGCATATATCGCATAAGCGATTGAAGTCATGTTATACGAATCAATTAGGAGGACGATCAAACTGTGAACAAGTCGTTTTCTCTGACTGGGAATTTTATTAACATAATAGGTACCTATATATTTTAATATAACATACTTATTTACCTATAGGTGGACTAAGCAAAAATACGTATTCACTGTTCTCTTATTATTTAAAACTGCTAACTTTAGATATAAAATACTAGAAAAATATACACATTGAAAACGTTTACTCGTAATAATAGTATACTTTTATTTACTCTCTATAAAAACGCTGAAACGTTTGGTGGATTAATAGCGTTAAAAGCAAAGATTTCAACTCAAGATAGGCTATCACGTACATTTAGCAGAAAAAAAATTCATACAAGAAAAAGTTACGCCATCTTGGTTTCACCATACTTCGAATTTCAAAATGGCCCCAAAAATTTAAAAATTGGGGCCATTTTACTGGAGACACTTTTTGCCTCAACATGCCTCGTCTATAATATACGTCTATGGTTAAAAGCTTTGAAATTGTTGATTACAGGTTTCCTCTCTACCAGCTGAGTTGTACTAGTAGATTTCCAATTTTCACCGATTTCCAAACTCGGCTGGAGTGCAGTACTATAAAATTGCTTTGCATTTTGATAACATTTACCTTAACAGGTTGGTTACTTGCTATAGTCGTAGTCGTACTTAGCGATTTGTAAGTAGGTGGTAAGCGAAGCTTAGATTTTTCGTATTAGTTTTTTTGTTATATTATATCATTTGTGTCTTTAAAACATTAAAAAAACGAAATAGGTAACAATAATTATTGTAACCAAATCAGAATTTAGTTTTTCTTTCTGTCTATTGTTGAATTTAGTTCTGTCTATTGCAAATCATATTATAAACTAATACGTAAAGCAAAAGCTTTTGAATTCCGTTTTTACGAAACTGATGAAAACGAAGGATGTGAAATTTGGAACAGTTAAAGTTTATATGGCTGCGGTGTGAACTGCACTATTTTTGATGTAGGTAATGCTTAAAAATACATTGAATTAATAAAATGACGGTACACACACTACCTCTTATAAGTCTTAACTTACACTAGACCATGATTTCGCACAACTTTCGTTGACGTGTTCCAATCTATCTTTCTTATTCAATAGATAACATTTTCATTTTAATTTTGTAATAAGAGGTAAAAGAAGCAAGTTCGAATTTAAAAATTAAACTAATTATGGTCGAATTTTGACCACTAGGCGACCACTAGTTATTTTCCATAATGTCTGTATTAATGACATAAAAAATCGCCGTGTCTACTGTCCACATACATTTCCAACAGCGACACTTAACGTTTTATACGAAGTCTCTCAACTATTTTCGCAAATAAGCAATTTTGTTACCAACTTAACAAAACTTGCTCACAAACACGTACCTTTCAATCAACTCAGAAATCGAGTCGATTAATTTGAGCAATAAATTTGATCCCAGGGTCGAGCAAACATATGTTGCCAAACAAGTAATCTCAGCTTGTAGTTTGCTGATTCGAATGCCGAAGCCAAAATTTTGTTTTTCAGAGCAATAAATATTTAAAGTACGTAAGTACTTTTAGTAGTAAGTATTTAAAGTACGTAAGTACTTTCAGTATTAGGTACAATTTACTATGTCTGTATATAAAAGGAGATGTTCTCACTGACTGACTGACTGATATATCTAAGACGCTCGCACAACCGTAACCTCTAATGACAGAAACGTGAAATTTGGACAGTAGTTATAATTTACAATGTAGACGGCTAAACGCACACTAAGAAGGAATTTTGAAAAAATCCTTTCTTAAAAGGGTGAAATAGGGGTTGAAAGTTTGTATGGAAAATCTTTAAATCTGCACCGATTTCAATAAAATATTAGATTATTGTTCTTTAATACTTTGCGTTAAATACGTGTTAGATTTCACCCACTGAGCGCGTAAAATAAGGGTTGAAAGTTTTAACTAAACATTTTATTTAAAATCTGTCGTGTTTTACATGTTATTAAGTACCTACTCAAGATACTTACCTACTTTATAGTTTTTTTGAAATGCGTGAAAGGGGTAAAATGGTGGTCCAAAGTTTGTACATATTATATTGAACTATCAACAACTGAACGTATGACATAAAATTTTGGAACGCAGATAGTTAAAATGAGTTCATGACGTGAGAAATCTGTTAAAAATATTCCTGTTGCACCCCCGTGCCCGTGCCGTGGGTATGTATTTGGTTGCAATGGGAATAGAGCTAGTTACATAATTTTATATTACTTATTATCTGTACTGTTTATTACTTAGTAAAATTAAAGGCTACTTACGTCATAGGCTGAGTCTCCTAAAGACGAGTTATACCTGCTTGTAACTCCTCACTCCTCCTCTTGTTATGTTGCGCACATGCGTTCCTAGTCTTCAAAATCCCCAACCTTCCTCTGGTAACCTCACTCACTCGACGAAACAGAACGCAAGCATTATTCCACGCCGGCTTTCTGTGAGGCCGTGGTATTTCTCGATACGGCCCATACGTGCCGAATCATCCACGCTTTAAATTTATTTTGTAACGAACTTACTTTTTTGTTCACAGGTAAGATGTGATTTGAAAAAGATAATAAATATTATCGTTGGACACACGAGTGGTAAGTTTTTTGATTTGTATCATGTGTTTACTATATTTATGCCTAAGTTATTCCAGCTAATAATAGTGCAGAGTTGAGTTATGCTTTGTCAGAAATAATTAACCCACTATTTGGAGCATGCCTCGTAATATTGGCGATAATAAACATATTTCATACCCGGACATATAACAATTAACCGCACAATACAATCAAGAATCCTATTTAAATCAAATTTCAGCATATCGTTAGTGCATCGGCATAAATTTTAGAGGACTTTCTGCGGTTGTAATCCATTTCAAAGCGATCTATCGGTGACCGTACGTAGATTGCCAAAATCATTACCCTTCCTTTTGGCTTCGTCGTAGTCGGGTTAAAAGTAACAGTGAAAATACAAAACCATACAAGTATACAAAATAACTGCTAGACAAATAAATCAACAGAAATATAGATAGTATCAATTAGAAGGCGTTATTATCAAAGACCTTTTTGTATTTCAAGTGTATCACGTGATACGCATTTTACTCTGAACCTCGATTCTCGTATTAAAAGTACACTTTCATTTTATTTTGACTGCATTATAAGCGAAGCGACTGTTATCATAAACTGATTTTGTGAATTTTGGACCAATCAGAGCGTGTTTGACTCTGGTTTAACGTTCATGAGAATACAGTTGGCGGTTTTAGCATATCTGGACTTGATTGTAATTGTATTATTGCAGGTTTTATTTAGCAGAATTGACCCTCTGATGACTTCAATAGTTAAATATTATAGCCGTGATTAATATAAAAGCTTTCCACACAGATTTCGGTGATGATGGCCGTTTTCATTGGCATCAAACCAGGCCAGCTACACAGGAGTTTTGTAGTGCCAAGTGTGTGCGCAGTACAAAAGAGCACTCTGTCTTCCTTAACTCTTGTAGCCTAGTGGGTCGGATGACCGACACTACTGGCGAGAGATCAGGCGTAGGTCCGACTTTTTATATGCCCATCCGACGCATGGATCATCTTTCTTGTCAGACAATCAGGTGATCAGCCTGCATTGTCCTAACCAAACTTGGAATAACATTTTTTGTTGTTCCAACGCAGGAATCGAACGCACGACCTCCGAGTCTTAAGCCAATTGCTCTTAATCACTGGACCATGGAGGTTGTTAGCTATGTTAATAGCAAAACAGCCTAGCTGGTTGAATTTAAAGCATTAGCAAAATTGAAGTGGACCATTCGATTTAGGAAATTTGATGCAAAGCGATTGCCAAGTAGTTCTGCATTGCAGTCTTCAGCAGACAAATACGGTCGAATTTATTATCATACTCATCTCTTTTATCATCTGCAGAGACTCTCAGGCGAATATATTTTTATATGTTGAAGTGGAGTTAAAATTCAAAGAACGTCATAATAATATTTAGTTAAAGCGTATATTCTACAACTCAGTGATTTTTTTTACCCATCCGTTTCGGTTTCAAACAAAATTATCGAACGGCCGTGAGGTACTATCTAACGAGCTACCGCTCGACCAGGCATAAGATGAAAATCGCTTTGCAGCGCCGTTGCAGTCGTAGCGGTATCTGCATCTGTGTTAAAATACTTTGAGAGTCTGAGTGCAAAGGAAAATATTTAAAAACTGGCCGAGCTGGAACTTTATTGATAATGTAGGCACATATTATCTACTTATTTAGTTAATTATTATAGCTGCTAGTGCTGAAAAAAATTATAAATAAAAGGATCTCAAGAGAAAGACGAATGACATGCAGTAAGAAAAGTCTTGATTGATTAAAGAATTGAAAAATAGGCAAAAACAGATTGTATTGAGATTGTTTTGAATTTTTAGGGTTCCGTAGTTCACGTCTCGGAACCCTTATAGTTACGTGATGTAAAACGGTTAGTGCTAGAAAAATTAAACTTTGTCCAGATTAGCGAAATTACCAGGCCTCGTGTCTACTCTATAGTGATATATTTAAAAACATTTTGATATTGTTAAGATGACTTAGGTGTGATATTCAACTTTAAAGCATATTTTTGTTAAAATTGTGCGTCCCCTCTCTAAAAAAGGGCGAGTTTGTTTTTAAAGGGGGTCGCAGTCTGATGAAAAACAATAAATACAAACTAGGTACATATAGGTACAAAAGATTCGTTTTTCGAACGTCGAAATCGTGACGGGGTCGCAAGACTTTTTACTTAACTTTTTGGCTTTTTCATGGGTCGCATATAAAAGGTTGAGAAATAATGGCTTAGATAACTTTCTTAGTTCAGGAGTTAACTTGATAAATACGTTCACTTGGAAAACTTGGTACAAACGAATTAAACGAAGCTACAAAAATAACTAGTAAACATGTACAATATTGGTATTAGGGTACGGAACCCCTCGTGCTCTAGTCCGACTCGCACTTGGCCGGCTTTTTGAAGGTGTTGTTGTGAAAATAAAACATCTGAGTAAGTATGCAAATCTTTTATACAGCTCAAAAAGTCTTATCTGTGTTAGGTACATTTTATAAAGCTAAAGAATATGAAAAGTATTATTTAAATCTCTTCTCCTTTATTAAAGAAGTTTCGTCCGACAAATATAAAGATTCTAAAGCATTTTCTGTTTTGTAACATTTGAGACAGCAGTTTATTAACATCGTTATTTTATATTGGTTTGATTACACGACAGTGGAAATGACTCCGAAAGTTCCCGGAATAGATCTTGTTAAATTAATTGAAGGATGAATGAATGCCCTGACTTATTTGAAATATTAATGCTGGATTAAAAGTTAGCTGCGCCCGTGGTTTTAACTTGTCCGTATAATTAGTTCATACTATTAGCAAACACTAAGTTTTGTGTTAGTTCAAAGTCATTTTATGCGGTTGGTACTAGATAGATGTTGCCCGAGTAAATACAGTATCCCAAAGGAACTCTGTACCTTTTCGGGATAAAAAGTAGCTTATGTTTTAATCCAGAACGTAAACTACTACCATAACAAATTTCATCGAAATTCGTTCAGCGTGAAGTAACAAACATGCATCCATCCATCCGTTTATCCAACCTCACAAACCTTCACATTTATAATATTAGTAGGATACGATATATACATCCGTATACTGAAGTCGTGGGCATAGATTACTAAATAGTTAGGTACTACGTAACCGCAGGGACCGTTTAAATGGCAACTTGGCAGTCGAATTGCCATTTGCATGGTAAATTTTTGATCGATTATCACCGTGAGTTGGAACCGTGTAAAATATAAATCCTACATTACTAAGATTTTATATTGATTCTGTAGCATTGTAGAGTTTGTAAACTCTTATTTGATATTTCTGTTCAAATGTTTGCTTCTATGAAAATTTTATCGGTTTCCGTTCCGTATGAGTTTAATTAAGTGTTACATTTGAATAGTTAAAATAATTTTTAGTACTAACTTTTTTTATTTATTAAAATTATTTTAATATAGACAGTATACAATGCCTTTATAAATCAACTATATACCTACGGCTGTGCTCGCGTAAACACAGTATTTTTTGCGGAATAAAAAGTAGACTATGTTTTAATCCACAGCCTTAGGGCCAGTCCACACGGCGCGTAGCGTCGACGCAGCGCAAACATGTGAACGCAATGTCGGCCACACGGGTGCTGCGTTAACGCAGCGTTGTTGCGACGTAAACATAACGTGGTTCGTCTCGGGCGATGCTGTCCGTTGTTCGTGCGTCGCCACAGCGTTGCGTCAACGCAGCGCACCATGTAAACAGTACAGTTTTTTAGTATGTAAAACTACGTAGCGACGTAGTACCTAAGACTTTAAAATCACTATGAAATAAAAGTATAAATAGCGAGTACAGTTTTTAGTGCGCTAATATACGGTCTACTTTAAATTCTAAAGTTCACAATCGTCAAAACAATAACAAATCCAATTTACGTGTTTCGCTGAACTGTGTAAATCTAAATGGAAAATTCGTCCGGGCGAGTGTCTTCCTATCTACCCCCGATATTTAATTCTTTTATCCGTTTTCGTTTCTTTCATTAAAAACTTTCGAGCAACACTTAATCCAAGCATTGGAATTGTATTTGTTTTAGATTATATAAATATTAATTTTGTTTGACAAGTTATTTTTTTTTTTTCTAATTCTAAGCTCTTAAAATGTTCGATTGCAAATATTGCTTTAATTAGACACGCTAAATATACCATTAGTTTAGCTTTTGGTTGCGGCTCTTTTTCGAGATAAAAAGGCAGCCTACGTGTTAATAAAATGCTTAAACTAGGTACTTTACTTTAGGGTTTCGATGAAAATTGGTATGGTAGTAGTTTAGGCTCGGGATTAAAACAGGCTATTTATCTCAAAAAAGGATAGTGTTCCTTCGGGATACTGTATTTACTCGGGCGGAGCCGCGGGCAACAGCTAGTCATGAATAAAGAACATCACTTCAAAAAAGAATAAAAAAATAAAATATTAAAGACACCTGTATCAGACATATTTTGGAAAGTTAGTTGTTATGTTATGACGTAAGAAGTACCTATAGGTAAGGTATATAGAAGTATACCCAAAATTGTGACGTGACACGACCTTGAAATTTCACTGTCAATGCAGCTAAAGTAGTTTCACTTCAAAAATTCGATTCGTGGAGTAGCAATGTCAACCAGCGAGAGATGTCTTCAAAGTGATTTCACTTTGCGGTATGTTTGCTATCAATGTGCACTGGTTACGATTTTGCATAGAAATCGTATAAAAGCAATATGAAACAACTTTTTTCTCTTCGTTGGTGCAATTCACAATTCATATTTGAAAACAAAGAAACATTTATCATATCGGTTTCAGTGATAGAATATTGCGCTTGTGAAGTGGAGGCCAATCGTTTAAAGTGTGAGCTATCGTTTTCCAATGCCGTAAAGAGAGAATGAGTTTGGAGCTCACCACGCCTATTCCATTTATTCCAATCTGCGGCCTCTGTTGACTTATCCTCTCAGATTCAGCAAACTTAATTTGGGAATTTCGGACCCAGTTGAACTTTTTGCCGGGATAATCTTGGGGCCATTGTTTTTTCGTTAACTTTGGAAATTTGATTTCAAACGATCAACAGCATCAAAAGATGATGTTTAAATCATATTGCTGTCAATCAGGACTTTATAATGCGAGGAAGTATGTGCTGATACTAAATTCTAATAAAAAAAAAATGCATTAAAAGTAACCCCCAAATTGTCAAGCAGTAAATAATAACAATAGCTAATCTGTATACTTTCGATAATGTCAACTTTCAAACATAAAATACTTCGGTTCATCCGTTTAGACAGATAGACATGCCACGGACAGACAAACACGTCAAACTTATAACATAAAACCCTCCTGTATTTGTCGAGGGTTAAAAACCGACACTTTTATATCAAATTCATTGCTATGTGGGTAATATGCAGTAAAAAAAGTGAAACAAGCATACGGAATTAAGTTGAACGATATTTATTCGGGCATGGCGTTCAAGTATTCTATTTGCAGTAACTAGGAAAGTTTTTCACTGTAAATTCAAGCGGGGACTGGGGACTGATTTTTGTCGCGCAGAAATTCCATTTCGGCCGTAGTCATTATTCAGTCCAGTTGTGCTCAGACGACTTATAAATCTTAATCGCCTGCTGGTGGAGTTTTATGTGCGATCTAATCGTGTTCCGTATGCTATGACTGGTTGAAACGATAAAGCTTGTTGATATTCTTGGAATGGAGCTCTTCTTGTGTATGATGAATATAAATAAAATTGAAAATTTTAAGTACTGTATATATATATATAATATTAAAAAGAGGTCATAGATATATAATATTAAAAAGAGGTATGTTATAAACGCGTAAAAATGAAGACTCGAATTGGCCCGAGTCGGGCCAATTTTGGTTAGTGTGCTCCGCGAGTAATAGCGTGTTTTGTGTTACTATGCGACGTTGACACATTGACACGCGTCCCATGTCAATGTGTGTCGTGGCACAGAAATATTGTCAGTTTTGTAAGGATATAACGTATCTATGTAATAATTAATCAAAGTCTGAGGTAGTTTGTGCGTTATTTTTATTATTTTATTGTATTTTTATGTTTTATAATATAAACTTTAAAATGTGCCTAATTTCTTACTCCTCCGTTTGTATAGAATATAATTTAGATTATTACTATTTTATACATTTTATTGAACACTATCCAAACCCATCTAGCAAGTTCCATGAATCGCCTGAGGAAATGACCACATTGGACACATCGTGTTTGCTATGCGGGTCGGCTCTTGGACCGACTCCATGAATTCTTTGTACATACGAGCCAGTATCGCTTCGCGGTTGTTCCAGATTGCAATCAACTGTCTGCCTCTGGACTAGATAGAGTTGTTTTATTAGCTGTTTATTTGTATAAGAATTGTGTACGTGGATAAATGTTATGTAACTCTAAAGTATAAAAGACGAAATATTTAGTCCTCTTTTAATTTAATGAAGTTTGCCCTGGGTTAAATATCCCGTATTATTTAGTCCTCTTAGGGCCACTTGCGCCAATCCGGGTTAAAGTTAACCCTGGGTTAAAAATCATGTTATCTCTCTCGTTCTTCGTATTTGTGAAAGAGAAAGCATGATATTTTAACCCAAGGTTAACTTTAACCCGGATTGGCGCAAGTGGGCCTTAGGTCATGTCTACGTTGCGTAGATGTAGGTTTAAGTTAACCCTGGGTTAAATATCATGTTATTTCTCTCATTCATCGTATTTATGAAAGAAAAGAAATGATATTTTAAATATTAAGGGTTTAACTTTAAATCAGATCTGCGTAAGTGGGCCGTAAATCTAAATTCTAAATTAATCATCAAAACTAAATTTAACAAAAATGTTAAAACATCACCTTTTTCTCAAATTTTCTATCAATAATATTCACCTTTACTTTTACCCGACTACAGCGAAGCCAACAGGAAGGGTGATGATTTTGGCTTTCTATATATGAATGTTTGTTTGTTCCACCGTAGTGCCAAAACTACTGATCTGATTTTAATAAATTAGGTGTAAATAGATTCGTAATAACAGCCCGGGTTATAAAAGGTTTAATATTTACATAGTCGCGTTATAGTTTTTGTAAAAAAAAAGGGTCAAGGGACACCCGGATGGAACGAAGTTCCTTTCGATTAATTAATTAGTGAAGGAATTGTAATAAAATTTTATTTTAGTAATCTACACTAATATTATAAAGAGGAAAACTTTGTTTGTATGTTTGTTTGTTTGTTTGTTTGTAATGAATAGGCTCAAAAAGTACTGGACCGATTTCAAAAATTCTTTCACCATTCGAAAGCTACATTATCCACGAGTAACATAGGCTATATTTTATTTTGGAAAAAAATAGGGTTCCGTAAAATATTTGGGTTTTTCGGACACAAGGTGTAAAAAATCAATCAGAAAAGTTACTTATTTTGCGTACGCTGCCTAAACTATAAAAGATAGAACCATAAAATGTTCTAATTAATTGTAGATCTTATAAATATCTACAAAAAAGTCCGCGACACACTATACCTATCTATGTCGAGTGAGGCACAACAACCATTTTTAGGGTTCCGTAATACTTAAGGAACCCTTATAGTTTCGCTCTGTCCGTCTGTCTGTCTGTCTGTCTGTCTGTCTGTCTGTCTGTCTGTCTGTCTGTCTGTCTGTCTGTCTGTCCGCGCCTCTAGCTCCTGTAATTATGAATATAAATTGATGAAATTTGGTGTAGTTATAGATTGTGTATAGATCACGGTTTTGGGATCATAAAAAAATAAAAATTTTATATTTTAGGGGTGGCTCTCCATACATGTGAAGTGGGGATGAAATTTTTTTTTTCACTCTATCCCATCGTGTGGGATACCGTAGAATAGGTCTTTTAAAATAAAGGCAAGGTTTCATACGTTACTTTTTTATAAAGTTCACCATTTTCGAGTAATCGACCTTTAAAGTAGTTTGTAAGTTGGTCCCCCCCCTAGCATTTTTAAACTATAGGAGATAGAAACTTGCAAATTTCCATGCTAATAGATCATGCTAAAAACTCTTTAGGAAAATTATTTTGAACCAAATCGGACAGTAACTTTTGGAGTAATTAAAAAAAAAAAGCATATTACGCGTTTATAGTTACGGAACCCTCCTTAGACATGTCCTGACATGCTCTTGGTTAGGTTAGGTTAGGTTAGGTTAGGTTAGGTTAGGTTAGGTTAGGTTATTTTATTTAGAAATCTTGAATTTTTTTTGGACTACATTTAAACGCGTTTATTTTACTCATGCTATTAATCCTTATCAAAATAAATTATTTCATCACTAAGTACAGTTTATGTAGATAATATTTGGTCTTTGAATGATTGAAATTGGACGTGTGGTTTTGAAGTTATGGCGAAATTAAAATATGACGATTTCTGCTGCACGGCCCGTTACGAAGTGGGCGTCGCCAAGGCAGGGGTGCGCGTGCGGGGGGAGTTTAGATCTATGGTATTTCAATAATTTCATACGATAAAAGTATACCCATCTACTTATTTCATTGAGTTTTAGTAGGTACCTATATTAATTTGTTTCTGTTTGTTTTGACTAGATTTCGCCCGTTTTGTTAGTGGTTTAAAGACATTCTGTAGTATTAGTATCAATATTGTACCCGTGCGAAGCTGGGGCGGGTCGCTAGTTATGTATATTATTGATGATATATCATGATGTTATAATTATATCTACCAAAGTTATATATTATGTATTATAATATATTATAACGATATTATAATACATAATATAAGATATTATATTATGTATTATGTATATATAGTTATAACTTGCTTTCTATGAGAGAGAGAGACAGACAAGAGAAACACGCGCACGCCGCACGGCTTACAACTATAGCAAAAAGTGTCGTTACAACTTTTGGTCTTAATTTTTTCCGTCTAGCCTCCTTTCGCAATGCGCGATAAGGAACTTCGTTCCAATATAGTTAGATATTCTGTTACTGTGAAAAAGTTATTCACTTGAATGCGTTCGGAAATTACACTTGGTTTGTCTCCATGGACAAATTCGCCATAAAATCACAGCTGTAAAGCGAGAATTCTCAGAACCGTCATAAAATTAATTCTCTACACTAAACACATTGAAGTGTGTCTGAGCTGAGCCGATAAGACCGAGCACATACGGGGTTATATACGGTGCTGCGTGGGATATTTATTACCCCATCACGGGTAAATGATTTCACAGATTACGCTAATTAAGTATAGGATGGAAAATTTGACCGTGCTTATAGTCAGGGTTAGATAATTTCAATATTCTCTCATCTCTTAAAGAACTCATGTCAAAAATCTTCTCCAGCAACCTCAATTCGGCGTGGCAAGTAAGAAGTCACCCGATGACCGTTGTACCACTTTTGGACCTTAGGGTCAATCCACATAATATTACGTCACAGCGCATGGGAGAGGAAGGGTCATACTAAATGTGACAGTACATGTTAAATACAAGTACATGGGTACTAAAAAGCGTGACATAGGGGGGTGGGGGTTCAAAAAGTCGAAATTTTGCGTGACGTAATATGTGGGTGGCCCCTTATTAAAAAAAAGGTAAAAAGAAACCGTAGTAATGAGATAGAAATGTTGTAGTCTGTCGGCGGCTGTATTGATATCAGATGCAGGAATATAGGTACTCTCAAAGTTTTATCTCTAAGCTCCAATTTCACCATCGCGTTAAACCATCGTTTAGGGCTTAGCTACGGTTATCGATCTGTCTGTCCCGTTCTAACAGTGAATGAGAAAGAATTCGGGTTTAGCGTTAAACGCGTTTTAAGAAGTTTGGTGTAATGGGGACTAAATTCTAACGATATGTGCATTACATAACGAGCAGGCGGATCACCTGATGGTAAGCGATTACCGCCGCCAACGGACACTCGCAACACCAGAGTTTGTAACCCCTCTGGCGTTGCGGCATTTGCGTTCCTGGGCCTCTAGTCAAGATGCATAATTACGACGGCGAAGTTCGAAAACAAAATGTATGGGATTTGACATAACACATAACGATGACTTATGTCAAATCCCATACATTTTTGATTTTGAAGTTCGCCGTCGAAATTATCGAATGCATCTTGACTAGAGGCCCAGGTCTACTATCACTCGACGAAACGCAACGCCAAGTATTAGGTTAGGTTTTTTGTTAGGCCGTGGTTCTTATCCAGTCGAGGCGGCTTATTTGTGTTGAATCATGGCTCTCGCAGGCTTGATAAAATATTAGTTTACAATAGCAGCACCGGAGGAGTTCCAAGTGTTACGAGTGTCCACGGGCGACGGTAATCGCTTACAATCACTGCCGTCCTCAATATAACTATTTATTAGAAACGTCAAATTTGTATAGCAAAAAACTGACAAATAAATGAATGACGACGATTTAACAAATAGTTATAGATAAATACCCATTTATCTATAATAGGATATTGAAACGGGCCGTAAGCTGACAATTCATATCCGATAACATATTATATCGCTAGTGATGTATTTAGCTGCACATACATTCTCGCTACACAATGTCCAAATAGTTTCGATAATGAAATTCCGAACAAGCCCAGCGAAAGGTATCTTGGAACTGCGCCATGTAACTGGCAACTAAGTCTTTTTAATTATACTTTGTTGGATACTATTTGTGACAAAGACTTTCAAAGTTTGTTAATGTTGAGTTTTTATACGAAATCAATTTTCTCGTCTCGTCTACGAAATCAACGTCTTTGTGTCCAAGCATTTTTTTTTTTATTTGTTTTTTCGCCTATTTTCATGTTTTATGTTTTCTTAATCTTTTTTCCCGAACAGTTTTGTCTTTTATTTGGATGTTTTCTTTGATTTCGAAAATGTTTGTGCTAAATGTTCTTTATCGAGCCTTTACATAAGAAGGTTTTCGATAAAAACAAAAGACAACAAGCAGGCAACCTTTAAAGGGTCAGCTTTGATCGTCTTAGGCAGATAATACAAATATTTACCGTACCGTGTAAATATGCTGAGTTTCTTTTAAAAATAGATGTTTCATGCGACTTAGTGCGCGCAAAAGCAAATCCCGCGAAACCGTAAATTTCGCCGCGTTTAAAAGTCGCCTATGCCTTTTTTTATTTCCGGGGGGGGAAAAATGCATTACGCATACCACCCAGGCGCAGGGGGCACCCTAGTGGTGATTTGGGACTCCCGTATAGGCTAATGAGACCCACGGTATACCCACTAAAAACCCCCCATCTTCCTCCTCGCCGCCCTCTGACGGGGCCACCGGAACGATACACACATCCACGACCCTGCCGATGGCAGCCGCCTACAAGCGGCTCCATCACGAAAGCCCAAGGGCCCTCCACGATGGGCGCACCAGATGGTAAGGTGCGCCTCCCTCCTTACCATCTGGACCATCGAGTCTGCTACTAGGAGGCCATGGGTACCAGATAAACTGGTACCCGGTGGCAGATCAGGTCTGTGGTTCTGCCACCGACCACACCTCGGTCGCAGAGGATAGGGCAAGCGGCGCACCGCAATACCGACATGCCTCTTCCTCTGCGGTCTCACCAACGCCGTTTCGACGGAACGGTGGCCCCGCTAGCTCGCAGGGGGTAGGGAGAGTGGCGTACCGTAATACCATTACGCCTCTCCCCCTGCGATCCCTCCACGGCCGCAGAAGATAGGGAGAACAGCGCACCGTAATACTGGCACTCCTCTTATTCTGCGGTCCCACCTCCACGCGCGCCCTCCTCGGGCCAGCCGGCGGCAAACAGGCCGGCCCCGGTTGCCTCTTAGCTTCACCGTGGGTGACCAGTCCACGGTTACTAAGCCCCACCGCCACGACAAGGCGTGCAACCATCGGGGGGCGCCTATGCCCTTCCCCGAGGTCTACTCTACATATTATATGCATCATAATTTGTCTAGTAGTTTGGAAGCCCTTTGAATTCAAATCAACAACCAAATCTCTCCTAATAATTTAAGTGGAAATGGCATGCGCGGTAACCCCCAAGTTTACCCCATTTCGTAACAGAGGGGTATCTGTTACGTAATTGGACGGGTACGGGTTATGCAATCAGACAAAAATACCCAATATTCGTTCCAAGTTCAAATTTAATTACGATATTGGTTGGAACAATGCGGGAAATTCAAATCTGATGGATGTCGGACTAACCGATGAACCGACCGCCGCACCGCAGTAATATTTGGTAATATTGCAGACGTTGACTGATGTTCTGTCATAGCGGCCTATACAAATGGAAGTAACGTTTGTTACAAATTCAATTTGAACGCAATTCATTGCTAATTTATAATGGATATCTCGGAATCTACAGGCTTTAGTCGTAATGAAGAGTATTTTGTTTGAATACCGATGGGGGATTTCTTCTTCTTCTTGTTCTTGCATACAAAATATCTTGCATTATGATATCTAATATAATAATATACCTTATGTTTTTTCTATACAGACAATGTGCTACAGAGACTTATAAGAATATGTACTTAAATTAAATGTCTCTTAGCTTGTATAATAACAGACAGCAATACAATGCAAGCGACAATAATAACAGCTACTCATAAATAGCATCTACTACTGGTAGTTGTTATTACAAGTACAACAGATACAACTAATTAATAATTGATTCTACGAGTAGCTGTTATTTAGAAAGTGCGGTCGCGGAGCACATAGAATTTCGTACATTGAATTATCGCTACTTATCTCATTCACTCGCCCATGAATATATTATTATGACTAGCTGATGCCCGCGGCTCCGCCCGCGTAAGTACAGTAACTCACGGGAACCGTATATGCCCCGCGATAAAAAGTAGCCTATGTCCTTTCCCGTGGCCTACTTTATATCTGTGCCTTTCATGATAATCGGCTTAGTAGTTTTACGTCAAACTGTTAATAAGGTATCCAACAGGAACAGTACATTTCCCGCGATAAAAAGTAGCCTATGTCCTTTCTCAGGATCTAAACTATCTGTGTACCAAATTTCATATAATTCGGTTCAGTAGTTTTGGCGTGAAAGACCGACAAACAGACAGACAGACACACACTTTCCCATTTATAATATTAGTATGGATGTCTTTGATGGAGAACCACCTTCGCTTACCAGCCTTCCTTCCAGTTACTGGAAGGGAGGTATTTCCTGACAACTCACACAACTTACGCATAGACATTGGATAGTGGATACCCTCTCACTGCCGTACAACGCGCCGTATTCGAAGGTCACGCCCTCGCCCCGCAGTATCGGCCGGGCGGTGATGAGTAATGGTCAAAATTACGGGTCACATCCAACTACTATTATAAATGTGTAAGATTGTACAGATGGATGGATGTTTGTTACTCTTTCACTCGATAACTACTCAACGGATATTGATGAAATTAATTTTGGTATGGTAGTAGTTTTAAGTTTAGGCTCTGAATTGAAACATAAGCTACTTTTTATTCCGAAAAAGTACACTATTTCCGAAGGATACCCGATACAATATTTACGCACGCGTAGATGCGAAAAAGCTAGTTTTATTTATTTTTGGAACGAGAATTGAATACTGTTTACGCTCCATTGGATATAATATATACTTTTAATTAAGTACGTTTATTCATTCATAAGAATTAACAATATGATTTGAGATTGATTGATATACTTTTGATTTGAGGACATCTGTATGACAACGTTTCAGGAGGACGTTCATGTTTGGATAGGTTCTACTTGAACCGTAATTTTCAACACGGAAGGATTGTGAAACAATAACGTGACCCTTGAAGGGTTTTCTCAAACTGATGGATGCTCACATAATATGGATTCTATAGAATGTCTCTACGAATCATATTCAAACATTGTCATGGTGAACGCTAAACTAATTTCTGAAGTATTGACTAGGAACACATGGCAGACTTGAGAAATTTGAAAATATCAATTTTGTTGCTTCCCGTTATCTATTCTATACAGATAAATAAAATTTAAGTGTCTGTTTGTAACTTCAAATTGACAGCTTTTCACATAGTGCATCTGAAAGTATATTCGGTACTTAAAATAAAATACCAATTTTTAAAATTTTTGTCTGTCCGTCTGTCTGTCTGTCTGTCGGTCTGTCTGTCTGTTTGTTCCGGCTAATCTCTGGAACGGCTGGACCGATTTTCACGGGACTTTCACTAGCAGATAGCTGATGTTATAAGGTCTAACATAGGCTACTTTTATTTTAGGGTTCCGTTTAAAAAAATGGGTTCCGCGTCCGTTAGTTCTGCGCAAACGAAGTTGCGGGCATCAGCTAGTATTAAATATATAACGTAAATTTTCCGTTCACTTGAAAATGGCGCGTATGACAAATTGTGTACCTACGAAGAGGTCTTTTCATTCCGCGTGACATTGGCTTCGCAAAGCCGCTTTGATTGAAAAAGTGAAATTCTCTCTTTACTAAATGAAGTGTCAGTCTCTTGGCAATTTCACGCTTGTATGAAAAATGTATTATGTAAAAGACATATATTGACTTTTTATTTTCATCTCTCGTTCTTCGTATTTGTGAAAGAGAAAGCATGATATTTTAACCCAAGGTTAACTTTAACCCGGATTGGCGCAAGTGGGCCTAAACTGGCTTTATCTATTATTATACATACTTTTTACACTAATAAGATCACAAACTATACAGTTACCTATCACTACCGTACTATATGCACTATATTCCCTGCTTTTTCAATAAAAAACACTTGAAATCACATTTTAAACAGTACTGACTCGCACGTGTTATGAAAATAATGCAATAAACAAAATATTGCGTCAGCCGCAGCGGCGTGCACAGGATTATGATACTGGGTATGCGGCGGAATACTCGGTCACAAACACTTTTTCTTTTATAGATTTTTAGCATAGCCACAGCCAAGCGACGGATCTCTAAGTCGGAAACCATGCCAACAGAACAAGTCTTAGATGTACTATGGCATCTTCTACGGCAACGCAGACAAAACAGCTATCGCGGCGGAATAAATTCTAATAAATAATAACCTAAAATATTATAACTACTCACCTAGTCAGCTTCCATTTTCTTCATGGTCCGGGGTCCCGATTACTTGAGATGACTATATCCCGATGTAAATAAACGCAAGATTTCGGCCACCTCAAATATCTCCAAGTGAGAGATAGTTGGGCAAGAACGCGAAAAGTAGTACACTGCTTCAATATTGAGCTTTGATTTTTGTTGGTAAAATTTCCTAGGATATTTCACATAATATTATCTCCAATAATTCCTTTTTCCGCTAATCACAAAAGTTTTTACGTAAAATCGTTATTTTTTGAGAAATTTGTAAATTTCTAAAAGTAGGCGTTAATTTGAATCCTGTTCGTTACCGCTGGTTCTTGGTTGATTAATATTGTAAAAACTTAAAATGTATGCAAATATAATTTATTGAATGAAAGAAAACATGCTTTTAAAATAAAATATATTTTCAGTTCGATAACTTAGAAATACACGAGATCAATTTAGTATTCCTGTCCTGTACGTTACTTAATGTGTAAAATGTATCCAAAAGTTTTTCATAAAATTCACAAAATTGGCTGTTCTGATATTTAACTATTTTAATTTTTAGTATTTTGATAAATTACGTTATTTCTTTAAAAATGTGTATACATATTTTAAACTTTCTCAAATAAAATTAACATTTTTAGCTACATTGGTTTAGGGTACAGTCTCGTAACAGGACATGCTGTCAACGAACAGGACCCTGTAAGGTTGAGTTCACATGACGCTTAATATAAGGATTCACTTTTTAATTACCCAACTGTCAAGAAGGGTTATATTTTGCGCGCATATCTTGTATGTATGTATGCATGCATGTATGTTCGTAAATTCCTTTATTCCCACGTATCTTCCAAATGGCTGGATGGATTTCAACAATTAAGGTATCGTTAGATTTGTCCCAAAAACCCAAAATAGTGGATCAATTTTGATGGAATTCTATTTAACTAATCCAGAAGATAATTAAAATCTCAAAAAATATTTCCATTCCATTTCAATTCATATAAATGACGGTGTTCAGTGGTAAACATAAAAATACAATTGAATAATTATATTTTATATACCTACATAAAATATATTCAGTCGTATTTAGTGTGACCTTTATGTAGGGTAGGTAGTTAGGTACCCGCCTACCCTACATAAAGGTCACACTCATATTAAGACTACTAAAAACAAAACCCTTATTTTGCCTCGCACTGTAAGAAAATATTATATGCAATAAATAAAATAATACAAAAAAATCAAGCTTACACCATGTAAACCTTGCTTTACGTGATCCTGTTCGTGACTTTCAAGTCCGGCCTATACGTTACCACCGTGATGGTAACGGACATGAGGTAACGGAATCGAGTACTTCTTAAACAAAACTATAAAATTTCTACAATTGCTGATATTTATCACACATTTTTTCACATTATAGTAATCTTAAATAGTTTATTTAAGTTTTAGACATTAAATCTGTCTTGGAAAAACGTTAAAACATCAAAAAATAAATATATATACTCACCGGACAGTGCCCGTAGAAACACAACCACTCACCAAACGGAAAAAATTAAACAGCCGTTTGAATAAAATGGCTGATTAAACCATAGACACCTGCTTTTTTATTTTTTCGGTCTCACTATGATGTTGCCATTTACGTACAATATGAATACCACATCGAGCAAAAATGCTAAAAATTTAAAGGAAAATGCGGTAACGGAACCTGGACATGTCCGGTAGGTCCATACGTCGGGGACAAGTTTAAAAATTACTTTTTAAGTAAAAATTCGGGCTTTGGCAACACAATAAACTTAATAAATGATTAAAATCCCGCCAAATTGTAAATGCAACCAGAGGTTTGCCAGTCAAGTAACTTTTTTTTTTTTCACAAAACGCTGTTAAATGTCGGTTTTTTTTTAGGGGACAGTACTATACAACGAATTTGCAATTTTTTGAACTTGAATTTTAACAATATAATAAAGGTTTATGCGTAATATTTTAACAAATATGGCATGCCTATTTCATTTAAAATCAAATAATATGGTAACAATTCTTGTAAAACCTATCAAAGTCATGCAGCAGTACGATATAACCTGGGGACATGTAGAAAAGTCCAATGTACAACTTTTCGCGTTCTTGCCCAGTTACAACACCTTTAGACACAATTTGAATCTTTTCACTGAATGACAATATTGTAAAAACTTGTTATTTATAATTTTTAATAAACACACCAAACGCACTACAATTAGTATACTCGTAGAAACTCAGTAATAAACTGTTAAATGTACACACTTTCAAATGTTAAAATGAAAAACCTTTTAAAAAAACGCAAACAAAATAGTAAACAATGAATTAAAATGGCTTCCTTGACACAACATTTCTGATACTTAAACAAATAAAACCTTACTAATCAAAAATGCATAATGTTCATACGTGATTTATCAGTTTTTACGTCAGTTTTTTTAGTCGGAGTATAGTAGTAGGAAGTAGTCGGCCACACGAATATTTCCGATTACTCCCGATTCCCTACAACTGCCGCGGGAGTCCGGCGAGTCGCGTCTCCGGATATTCATAGATGTGTGCGTTTGCGAACTGTGTATGGACACCAAAATTACTACACACATGCGAACAAAATTCCTGCCAGACGACAAGGCATGAGTTTAATATTAGAGCTTGACGTGAAACGCCTGGCAAACATAATGTGCTTGCAAATAGGTGCTATTATAAAATATTAGGCGTTTTAAAGTTATTATATTTTGTTTATTCATTTATTTACTATTAATTAAAGTCATCTAAAACGTACGAACGTTTTATTAAAATATCTGTGAATGGCAAGTAAAGCACTGCATTTCTGCCTACAAGGAGCGCACGCCCCTGGTCAGCCGGCGGATGAAATGGAAGTTACGTGACATAACCGCCGCCTTTTTTTGGAAGTCGGTTAAGAAGAGTACCAAACGATTGCTTCGTTGCGGTCGGGTATGTTTTCAAGTACGTATCCGAGTGTATCCTAAATCTGAAAGTATACCTGATGTCAACATGAGCCAGTGACGTCAAAAATGTTAGGTAAAGGTACGCCGCTTTTATGAAATAATTTTCGCTTTTCGGATATAAAAATATACGCTACCGCTACACGTCATGAGCGTTGTGTGAAGGTATAAATTCTATTTTTCGCGCACACAGCGATATGAAATAGTTTGTTTGCATACTATTGTAACTAGATGGCGCTGCTATGATTCTACATCGCGCTATCGCTTGGTCAAACTCTTTAGTTCTACCACTTTCGATATGGTTCCTCAAACCAGAAATCGTTAAATGAAGAGACGAATTTTTGTATACATCGCTATTTAGCGTATGTAAATACCAACGATTTTGTAAGTAATAAAGGTGGGTTATAACAGATTAAAGTCGATACCTAGTATACCTGTTACTGTTATACTCAACTACCTGTTTCGGATACCTGTTAAAAAATAACAGTCAAATGTTAGTACCTACTACTTAGTATGGTTACTATGGAGGTGACAGCCTCCGTGATCCAGTGGGTAGCGCGCAGTAGAAAACAAGTTATACGTGTTTTTGAGCACCGCTCATTGGAATGGGAGAACGAGCTGTAAATTTTGGCATTATACCCTAAGGACCCTGAAAGAGACCCCCCCCCCTCCAAGGAAAAAATCCCCTCGAGTCTTATCTCGGCCTTCGTAACCCCTAAACCCCCCGGTAAATATTGGAAGGCTTATTGGAATTGGGAGAACAAGCCCTACATTTTGGCTCGGACAGATTTCCCAAATTCCCAAAATTCCTGTCAGGATCCGGTATATATCCCAAGGATGTATGTTTACGATGTATGTGTACATATATTATTATGTTTTCTTTCAATATTTTGTTTAGTTTCAGGTATCTAAATAAAGACAATAGAAAATATTAAATGTAAAAGTAGGTAATTTAAAATGTTGTTTAATTTTCACACAAGCCATGTAATGTGCCTCTAAAACATGAACGTCTATCCGAACGTATCTATTATCTGTGGTCCGAACAAGGCGGCCATCATTTTTCAAATAACCCGACCATACTTAATGTATCATAATGTATATGGAATTTCTTACTGGCTCACTACAACCTGAATTTTATACCAAAAAAATACTAAGTACTTCTCATTCCACCAAGTAGTAGATGCATAAAGATGCAAAAGAGACATACAGAGTATTTAAATACTGCCTTTCGTTCTAGCACGTGAAGTCGTTGTATGTGTAACAGAGAGACAAGATCGTGTGATCGACACAGTGAATGCCGGTAACACGTACGCGTACGCTGTACGCACTTACGCAGGTAGTTATTTTCTACTCATGACGATATACGCGGTCGGCGGTACTGTGATACTCTATTAGTTATTTTAATAGCAGGTATTATACTCTGAATATCGACTGTTATGTGTGATATTTAAATACGTGTTACCTTTACCTGTTATGGTACATACGCCTCACCTCTAGTAAGTAAACAACTGGAATGAGCTCTTGGCATCAAATCCGTGCCGGAGGGAAATACATTACAAACCCTTCCGTCTCTTTCTAACAAGGGTGACAACAATATTTTAAAATTTGGGGATAAATTAGTCGAAACTTGCTAGGTAGGTAGTCTAACCTTTTACATGAGCCCCACTTTTCAGATTTTTGGGGCCATTTTGAAATTTGACGTGTGGTGAAAACACTATGGAGAAAAAAAGTGTCTCTAGTTAAATGGCCCCACTTTTCAGATATTTGGGGCCATTTTGATTTCCCGCAGTGCAACCCGTTTTTTTATTTTTATTTAATTCGCTACCGAATGTTAAGTTGAGGTGGATTAAGAGCATTGATCGGCGCGAGACTCAGATTTCACGAAAAACGCTACTTTTCAAATACGTCTATATCTAACACTAGCGACCCGCCCCAGCTTCGCACGGGTACAATACTGATACTAATACTACAGAATGACTTTAAACCTCTAACAAAACGGGCGAAATCTAGTCAAAACAAACAGAAACAAATTAATATAGATACCTACTAAAACTCAATGAAATAAGTAGGTGGGTATACTTTTATCCACCGACCACACAACCACTAGACACCTTATAACAGGCGAATGACTTCTGTCAACACATCAGCCTTATAGTTCTGATATAAAGATCGGCGCGGAAATACTCAATCAGTGTTGACCACTACTGTGACCTGTGTACACGCTTGGTTTTTTGTGCAAAAAATATCAAAATGCCTCAATGTAGCATTAGATGGTGCGGTAAAAAAAGCACCACGTCAAATATGAAGAAAGATGGGATAACATTTCACCTGTAAGTAACTATTTCTTTTATTTGTTTTCGAGAAACAAGAAAATAAAAAATTTTTTTTCGGAAGCACGGAGTTCACGGTTCACTGGTTATGGTTCTTTCTAGCGTCTCGGTGCATGTAACTAGTGCTGTTCATTTTCGTTATCGATAAGGTTATCTTCGCGTTTTATTTTTAACACATTTTTTTTAAAGAACAAAAATGTATATTATATTACGTACTCGTATGTACCCCTTATAGAAACTCTTTTTTTGAAATAAATTTTTATCCTTATCATTCCTGAAGGAATGAATTAAATATAGACCCCTGTCTATATAAGTACTACCTATATACTTACACTAAAGTTTTCAAGAAAAACTTCACAGTCGTTTTAAACTTAGGTACCGTACTTATCTAGTTGTTTTTTAATTTATAATTTTTAAGCTGATTTCAAAAAAATTTGGTTATCAGTTCGATAATATGTACTTATGTATGTAATATTGTTGAAATTGAATAATGAATCATACATCAAACAAATTAATCATACATGCCATTTCTCAAGTGTTTGTGAGTGACTGAACTCTGTTGGACCTATTTTGATTAAAAAATGTGGTTTAGGTTACCTACATACTTGTACATATCATGGTATTATTGATTTAAGGTATCCTCAAGATGGAATCATAAAGGAGAAGTGGATCAATGCAACCAGACGAGACAATTGGATGCCATCAAAGTACAGTGTGATTTGTTCAAGTCATTTTACAGAAGACTGTTTCATAATAATGAAAAATCGACGGCGTTTGTTAAAATCAGCAATACCAACACTATTTTTGCCACTTTTGGTGAGCTGTATTTTATATTATCTAAAAATACAGGTGTATCAAAAAGTGTTTAATACATCCGAAAGATGTTCAAGTACTAGTGAAACTGAACAATATTCAACGGAAAAGAAAACAAAATTCAAGCAATAATTTTGCACTCTCCATTTTTAATGTTTGCTGCACATTCAAATATCTATGAAGAGTGCATTTTTTTTTTAGAATTTTTTTAATACTGTTCAGTTTCCAGAGTACTTGTCCGCCTTTTATAGATGATGGTACGGAAATCTGCGTGCGCGATTCCGACTCGCACTTGGCTAGTTTTTTTATACACGTAATATTTTGTAGCCAATCCTGTAGGGGCAGATTGCAACTAGTTTATTTTTATTAAGTAGGTTGAATTGAACTAAAATATGCATGCGGCTTGTTTTCTGCCTAGCTGGTGTATATTATAATGTACTAATGTATGAACTTATTCAAAAAATTATAGCAGCGGTTGACAGATCACGTACTTTGATTTGACAGGTCACACTTGACATTGCCATATGGAAATCACATTTTTTAATTTTTTTTAAATGCCATGAGATTCTGGTACACATATACTTACTTATCACTGTTAGTACCTAATATTTTACAGTTAGTAATATAAGGCTTATGTTTAAAATGGTTAATTAAATAAACAATAAATCGATACAATATATATTATAAAAAGTGTTTTATTTTTTATACAGAAGAACTTTGTTAATTGTTTTTATTTTCAAGCCAATTTTATTTATTGATATGTGTATCGATCATTACCGACGCAAAAATATGCTCTGCACATCACTAACTTTCATTGTGACCTAATTGAATTAGCCAATCACAGCGTTGCACCCCCACTTCGTCTACCTCAGCTAGTTGCCAGAATGCATTCAGTGCGAAAAATTAAAGATTAGGTGTCTAGTGGTTGTGTGGTCGGTGCTTTTATCGTATGAAATACCATAGATCTAAACTCACCCCGCACGCGCCTTGGTGACGCCTACTTCGCAACGGGCCGTGCAGCAGAAATCGTAATATTTTAATTTCGCCATAACTTCAAAACCACACGTCCAATTTCAATCATTCAAAGACCAAATATTATCTACATAAACTGTACTTAGTGATGAAATAATTTATTTTGATAAGGATTAATAGCATGAGTAAAATAAACGCGTTTAAATGTAGTCCAAAAAAATTCCAAGATTTCTAAATAAAAAAATGGTTGTTGTGCCTCACTCGACATAGATAGGTATAGTGTGTCGCGGACTTTTTTGTAGATATTTATAAGATCTACAATTAATTAGAACATTTTATGGTTCTATCTTTTATAGTTTAGGCAGCGTACGCAAAATAAGTAACTTTTCTGGTTGATTTTTTACACCTTGTGTCCGAAAAACCCAAATATTTTACGGAACCCTATTTTTTTCCAAAATAAAATATAGCCTATGTTACTCGTGGATAATGTAGCTTTCGAATGGTGAAAGAATTTTTGAAATCGGTCCAGTACTTTTTGAGCCTATTCATTACAAACAAACAAACAAACATACAAACAAAGTTTTCCTCTTTATAATATTAGTGTAGAAAAACTGGTTATTCTGATTTTTACATGTAATAAAACACTAGAAAATATTGTATTCTAATTTTTCACTTATCATTTATTTTAAAATAATTTCAAACTTTTGAATAAAACTGACAAAACTAACCAGAAGTTTTTACAACTTTAGGTTCAGGGGCAATTTCAAAACATAATATAATAGCTAAAACCGCTTAGATTTTTTAAAAACAAAAAATCTTTACAAACTTGTTGGATCCTCTTCTAGATTATCTATTTGTCAGATTATTTTTATATACGTTTCTATCTCATAAAAATAAAATTTAAAGAATGCGAAATTATCAGGAATTATAATTATTTAAAATGATGATATTTATGTATTTTACTTGCTCCTTTTGTTTCTTACTTACATAATCTATGAGAAGAACCTTTTATCTTTAATATTATGCTATTTAAATTTTTAACTAAATTAGTTTGACGAATTTTATATGAATTTTTAAAACAACTAAATAAATCTAGGCGCACGAGCGTTTACAACAGTATTTGTAAATTAGAATACAATATTTTCTAGTGTTTTTCTACATGTTAACAGAATAACCAGTTTTTGTTAGATATTGACGCATTTGAAAAGTAGCGTTTTTCGTGAAATCTGAGTCGCGCGCCAATCAATGCTCTTAAATACAAAAGTTACTCTTAAAAACTTCCTTTGGGAAAGTTCTTTGTAATAATATCATCATAGTGCTCATGACACTATGCTACTACCACGTGGTAAAGTATAATATTTTACATTAATTAAAAGTTTGACGACCTCTGTGGCTCAGTGGTTCAGCGCTTTGGTGCTCAAGCCCGAGGTCGCAGGTTCGAATCCTGCCGAAGGAACAAAAAGATTTTCTGTGTTCCTGGGTCATGGATGTGTATTAAATATGTGTATAATATAATAAAAATCTTAAATATGTGTATAGTATAAAAGTATTAAATATATTTCCGCTGTCTGGTACCTGTAACACAAGTTCTTCGGATACTTAGCACGGGGCCAGATTGACGTGGTGTGAAGCGTCCATAGATATTATTATTAGCATTTTATATAATTCTTCATACATATTTTGTTCAAAATATGAAGGAGTTTATTAAAATTCAACACTTTCCTCAAGTTTGCCGTATACCATTACTTTCCAGAAATTGTTCCTTAATAGTAACACTATCGAATCGTGCAATAATACAGGGTGACTTTTTTTTCAGAAATTTCGGCGATTTAAAAAAAAAAAGAGCGGCTAAAACCGTTATATGATGTATGCCAAAAAATCATGAATAATTAGTACTATAACCGTCTGTCATGGTATTACGGTTAAACTTGCCGTTTTTGAAATAATTGAATTTTTCATGTTGGCTCCATACAAGTTTTTCGTAAAAAAATTATTACTCCCTCATTTTTGGGCCAAATTATCTCAAACTTCATTTTCTACATAGTAATACTAAACTGAAGCAATATGCATCAAAAAATTTATCACTTTCGAGATTTCATTTCTATGTCTATGAAAGCCGATTTTCGACCCACCGTGCGCCCGCGAGGTTCTCAGTAACTATGTGCACACTATATAGCACTCGGGATTAAGTATTTTTCTACCAGTGAAAGAATTTTTCAAATCTGTTAGGTTTCAGAAATTATCCATAACATACAAACATACAAAGGTTTCCTCTGCACAATATCATGAAGGTAGATAAAATAATATAAATGTCCTATATTCGCTATTAAATCATGTCACCCGAACATCTAGAATGTTCGAAGGGATTTACACAGCGTTTTGTTGCAAGTATTCTATTTTCATTTCTTCCATTTTAACTCTACCAAAATGCAAAGAATCAAAAAATAAATAACAAATTTCTCATTATTGGTTAGTAGGTAGGTTCTAAATAACTAGTGATTTTTATTTTACATTTTTCTCTCAGATTATGAATAACATAATATTTAACCGATTTTATTAGAATTTCTTGCTTATACATTATATCGCACATAAAATCTACCAAACCTGAAATTTAAGGAAATATATAAACTGGCTACACTACGGTCCCTGTTAGAACGAGACACATGGGTATCTTATAGCTATCTCACCGGGGCCGGTTTTTTATTGCGCACGTGATAAGCTTTAAGTCTGAGTAGTAAAGATCATTTTTGATTGAATTAAAAGAAAAAAAAGTTCGAAGTACTCTTTCCAGTTGTTTTACTTACATATTCCTTGGTAAATACTAATTCGATACTTTTCGACTTCTAAAAAGGCGGAGTTTTCTCAATTCGACCGTATTTAAATATATTATGCTTTTTTTTATGTTTGTTCGCGGATATCTTACTTCGTCGTTAATGAACCGATTTTCAAAATTCTTTTTTTGATGTAAAGGGTATAATCTCAAGTTGGTCCCGGTTTCAAAAAAAATGGTGATATGGTGATGGGATCCATGAGGAATCGAGAGAACTCCTCGAAATTTATATGGACACATAATATTATGGTGATTTAGACTTTTTCTGAATACGCATATATGCTACCAAAAAATAAGATTTTGTATCAAGATGTACCTACCCTAGATCCAAAAGCACTGAACAGAACTCGTTTTTTTTAATAGTTTTTAAAGATACGCGTTTGGAAATTTCGGCATTGCTTATTGCGGCAGATGGTTTGACGGTAGAGTTCGATGGTAGACGACATTTGGTAGATGGCGTTGTACTTTTAAATAATATGTATTTAATTTTAAAGTACAGCGGAATGGAAAAAATGCTATACTATTATTGTATTTATATTTTATGCAATAGCTTTACCGCGGCAGTCCCCGAGTGCCACACGTTTTTTTTTCTTTGTTTCAATATTTATGGCAAGACTAGGTATTTTATACAAATTTTTTTTTTCATGATTTTTTTTTTTATCATGTAAGTACATGTGTTGCGTGAGCAAGATATGATAATGAAAGAAATATAGGTTTCCGGATCGGAAACAGTTTTGCCGCCAGAGACGTCACGTCCGTTCTTCATTTCCGAAAGTATGTATGTTTTGAAGCGAGTGAGAGAAACGTTTTGTATGAGCAAGAAAGCGTTTTTTCGTTTCATGGCAAAAAAGCGTTTTTCAAAACTATTTCAGAAAAAAACGGCCAGTACTACAATTATAAAAATAAATGCGAAAGTAACTCTGTCTGTCTGACTTTCACGCCAAAACTACTGAACCGATTTAAATGAAATTTGGTAGGTACACACTTACACAGATAGTCTAGAGCCTGAGAAAGGACATAGGCTACTTATTATCGTGGGGAAATATACAGTTCCCGTGGGATACTTAGTTTACAGTTTCACGTAAAAACTACTAAAACGATTATCATGAAATTTGGCACCAGATTGACGTGGTACTGTAGAAGCGTCCATATCTATTAGATTATATTATGGAGATGTCATGGGATACTCTTCCCAACTTACCTCTCCGGTAGTTGTGGTATAGTATACGGGTATGCGACCCCGGCTTCCCTAGCTATTACTGTCCTATCCCTTATCCTCCTGGGCGGTAATATCCTACATTCCCTATTTCCCACTCTAATTTACCAATCTTCCTTTCCACACCACCTATCCTTCCCTTTCCCTATTCCTACCCTCTCCACCAATCCGTGGAAACGCAATGGATAATCAAAAATAATTTAATTATCCAAAATGGCGGCGATGTGGTTCGCCACCCATCACGTCTCATTTCTCGCAGAGGCGAAAAGCGGACCATGGAGAGACGCTTGGCTACATTGAATGTAAGAGGAGGAATGCATGATAAGAATGAAAGTGGACGACGCGAACGAAGTATGTAAGGATCGTAGCAAGTGGAAAGAAGTGGTCTCTGCCTACCCCTACGGGAAAGAGGCGGTCCTGCCTACCCCTACGGGAAAAAGGCGTGATTATATGTATGTATGTATATTATGGAGATACAAACAATACGTAGGTACTACAATAGTATTTACTCCCTGGGGGAGTTATTACCTACCTATCATAAAGTATAGTTAAACCTATTTTAATATAAACAAAGAGCACTGCTTGCAGCGCATAATTCTGTTCATTTTCCATATTTGATTCCAACAAATTATTATTAAATTGTCCACGGGGACTACGTACATAAGGCGATTAAAAGCGAATTAGGTCTCGATGCAGCGCACGTGCAAATGAATCTACGTTCATACACATATTCATAATAAAACTGGCCAAGTGCGAGTCGGACTCACGCACCGAGGGTTCCGTACAAACCTCTAGTGATTTCGTTACAGCCAAGCCCAGGTCTTTAATACCTGAGTATTTGATATGAATTTTAAATTAGTACCTCCACGCGTTCATGAGGAAAGGGTTAGTAAGTTGAAATTATTAAAAATATTTTTAACTAAAAATGTACGGTTTTCGAAAATTTTCCTTTATCTGTGCTATAAGCCGTTGCTTCGTACCAAATTTCAAGATTTTGAGTTCACGGGAAGTATCGTGTAGGTTTTGATTCCCTTGTCGTGTGTGTCGAAAATTTGCGGAAATTTGCAGCGTAAACGGCTGTATATTTTGATTGCGTTGGCTTAGAAGTTTGATATTTAGCTCCAAGGGACAGTAGACCTGAGTATTTGATATAAATTCCAGCTTGGTACCTCCACGCGTTCCTGAGAAAAAGGGTCTTGACAGACAGACGAACGGATAACAAAGTGATCTATAATGGTTCCGTTTTCTTCCTTTCGAGGTACGGAACCCTAATAATACCGTAGAGCCCGAAATGAATCTTGTTACATGATTAAAAAATTAAGGAACCCATGAATTGTAAAGCTGTGAGCGAGCTGACGATGATGAACTATAGCAAAGAAACTGTAAGAACACATCTATACAGATAAATAAAATTGAAGTGTCTGTTTGTAACTTCAAATTAACAGCTTTTCATATAATGCATCTGAAAGTATATTCGGTACTTACAATAAAATACAATTGTTGTCTGTCCGTCTGTCTGTCTGTCGGTCTGTCTGTCTGTTTGTTCTGGCTAATCTTTGAAACGGCTGAATCGATTTTCACGGGACTTTCACTAGCAGATAGCTACATTTATTTTAGGGTTCCGTTTAAAAAATAGGGTTCCGCTGCCGTTCTGCGCAAACGAAGTTGCGGGCATCAGCTAGTAACGCAATATTATACAGAGCAACGATACTTTATTTTTGTTACAACGAGCGCTATCTATCGGGCGTTATATAAAAAAAGTCTTGTTTTAGTATTGTGTTATTAAAATTACATAAAATCAAAATCAAAAAAGTTTTATTTCCATATGGGTTACAAAGTAACGCTTAAAGAATTGTCCCTACTTGATGCCTACCACCGGTTCGGATAATATTATAGATAAGTAATATTTCGTAAGGGAAGTCATCAAGTTGTAGATGTCACCGTGAAATTTTAAAAACCGTTAGATTATAATATAACTAGTGAAATTGTAAAATGTTTATAGACTTCCGATGCTAATATTCTGCCTTTAATTTGACACATTATTTTTCGGGATCCTCTTCTTTCGCATAATTTTATTTGTCATAATTTCATTTGGCATACCTCACTTGGCATAATTTTACTACGCATAATAATACTTTGGCATAATGGTTTCTTGGCATACTACATCATTAGGCATAAATATCATTTAGACTAATATTGTTTGTCCTAATTTAATGAGGCATAACTCGTAAGGCATAATTTTTCTTGTCATAATAATACTTTGGCATAATTGTTTTTTGGCATAAACTCGTTAGGCAAATTTTTTTGTCATAATAAATTCAAGGCATTCTGTCACAAGGCACAAATATGCATAAAATGGAACGAGTAACGACATAATGAAAACACGGTTGAGGTAATTAAACGCATATTTATGATTCATTAAAAGCAGGTATTACACTCATATACCTAGTGTAACATGTGTAACAGTAGGTTAAGTTGCGGCGGGGTGGCCCTTGGGCCACCCGTAAGCCGCCAACATGTTTAAAATAATTAGCTCGGCATGTTCTTAGATAGCAGTTCGTTTTTTTTGTCCGAGTAGTTAGTTAGTTAGTTTCTGATTACGAAATTAATTTCGTAATTAGTCGAAAATTACAATTATAATTGTTATTTCGTCTTAACTCGCATACCCAGTAGAATTTATCATTCATTAGTATGTGAAAAAAAATGCAACAAAGATGTATGCGTAAATATAATAGTATGCTTAAATATCATTATGCGTAAATATATTTATGCTTTTTAATATTATGCATAAAAATATTATTCTTAATGAATATTATGCGTAAAAAAATATATGCCTTACAATAAGTATGCCTAACAATTATTATGCTTTTAGTAATTATGCGAAAAAAAATTATGCTAAGAAAGTTATGACAAATGAATATTATGCAAAACTACTATTAGGTCAAATGAAATTATGCCAAGTAAAATTATGACATATGATTTTATGCGAAAAAATAGGGAACCTTATTTTTCATTAGATTATAAATATATAATATTATGTAGTTTTGAATCTTTCGACATACTTTTACAATTTCGTTAGTTATTTAATATTTTACAATCTAACGGTTTTTACAATTTTACGGTGACATATACACGCCTCGTTAATGATGTATAATATAACTACCACAAGTTACCTGTTACAGTATAGACGATCGACCTTAGCAGTGACATTTGTGCGGGTCGGAGCCTATACTCAGCGCCTACCTAAGCGTATTAATAAGTGAAGTTCGCTTGTCTCCTCCACTCAATACCATCATTAAAATGCACGCTCGTAGTCTGACTTTTATAAAGGTCGGAAAAACGAGTTACAGCAACTTTTAATACGCTGAAACACAATTTTTTGCAACGACGATATCATTTCATTTCATGACGATGCATGTCATTTGCATGTTTTTTTTTGAAGAAAGAACAGAAAACTAGCAGACGAATTGTCTGATGATACGCCACTATCACTGGCCATATGCCTGCCTGCCACCGCCTGCCTGCCACCTGCGACACCTGAGGAGTTACAAATGAGTTGCAGGCCTTTATAAAATCCTTGACCCACCTTTTTGTTAGAGATAAAGATACTCAAATATTAATGACTAGCTGTTGCCCGCAGCTCCGCCCGCGTAAATATAGTAGGTATCCCTCGGGAACACTGTACTTTTTCGAGATAAAAGTAGCCTATGGTTTAATCCAGGGCACAAACTACTACCATACCGAATTTCATCAAAATCCGTTCAGTAATTTTTGCGTGAAAGTGGTACAAACATCCATCCATCCATCCATTCATACATCCTCACAGACTTTCACATTTATAATATTAGTAAGATTAGTAGAATATTATTTGTTAGCTAAATTTTTTATCGTCAGATTTCAATATCGGAATTTGGAACATGAGAACAAAATGTAGGCTTTCAATCGACCAATACCAACAATTTCCGGGACGGTTCTCAATACAAAGGAACAATACCGAATTGAAGTAATTTGAAACTAAATCTCACTTGTTTTTAAATAGGCAATTCCATTGCATTAGTCTGGTGACAGACCAACAGATGAATGGACAATTAGTAATTGTAATCTCACCAAAAACATTTTCATGTAAAGTGATGCCAAGACGATACCATATAACTCGCACTGTCAAAAAGATATTAGATCTCATGTGAAACCAAGCTTCTGACTCTACCAAACTTCTAACTCTACACGCCATAATTCTACAAGCGTAACTCCACAAACTCTGCACCTTAGTCAAAATATGTGGCCTGGCCATTTCGATACATTCGCTTAGGCGTAAGGTGAAAAATTTACGGACTGTTTTTCGGTTATACGAACGAAATGGCCAAGCCACATAATTTGACTAAAGTATAGAGTTTAGAGAATTAGGCTTGTAGAGTTAAGGCGTGTAGAGTTAGAAGTTTGGTAGAGTCAGAAGCTTGGTTTCACATGAGATCTAATATCTTTTTGACAGTGCGAGTTATATGGTATCGTCTTGGCATCACTTTACATGAAAATGTTTTTGGTGAGATTTCACTTCGTTTTGAAAGACAATTTTCAGACCTGTAGAGTAAACATTTACAAAGGTCTCTTACAAATTTTCATCCCCTAGTTTAAGGGGTTGGAGGACAAAAGTTCCAAGTTTGTCAATTTTTATGTTGGTTATGTGCTAAAACTAGCTTACATACCAAATTTCAGCTTTCTATGACATCCGGAAGTACCCTATAATTTTGTTGATCATCAGTGAGTCAGTGACGAAATCAGGGGTTTTTGGATATCAATAAAACCTAAATTATTAGACCTTTATAATCAAAACTTTACATGTTTCATTAGTCCGCTAGTGGGAACATATCCTGAAAATTTTGTGTATCTGGTATAATCTAATCCCATGTTATGAGGGTTCAAAATATCGACGAAACGATTCGAGAAAAAGTAGTCTGGTAGTGCCCTTGCGCTTCGCTTAGCTCGTCTTGGCGGGGCACTACCGTGCTCCCAGATAGGGTCCACTTTAATTACGTTAATTCTTGAAATAGTTTTGTTGCACACTATTGTAACTAGATGGCGCTGCTGTGCACGAGAACAGCAGCGCCAATTAAAAATTAAAAAAAATTAAAAAGTCCGGTCCGCTAAATATGAGCTGGACTACCGACAACAACAATTTCTTGATCTAAGTTTTTATTCAAAATTGTGATCACATTGTTACCTACATTTCTAGCAGCACCTCTAAAATTTACATTAGCGTTATCGCCAGTGAAAGACACGCACTCTTCTTTTAAATCATACTTTTCAAGCGTTGTCAGTAGATGATTGGCAATGGTTACCATTGACTATTTATTGACATGATTAAAAATCCGGTCTCGAATGAAATCCAAGTGTAGTCCAGCCTATATCCTTAAAATCCGGTCTAGGCTAAAAATGAAATTCCAAATAACCAAAAAAAAAATTTTACAGCAAAAACATTTTTTCTTGAATAATTTCGGGTAAATTGATTAATCCTCGATAATATTCGGATATCGGATAAAATGATTAATGAGATAAAAAATAATTAATTAAGAGCGGGTCTTTGGTCTTTACAATATTTAATAGGATCATTTTTGAACATTTTCCTCTTGATAAATGATCTTTGAATTGACGGACACAGTTTCATGGATCGGGGAACCCTTAGGGTCACTACATAATAGCGCAGAGTTCGACTCTGAATTGACACAGGGAGCGACTTATGAGTGAATTGACTATATTACATTTTCAGAACCCCAATCCCCGTAATCAACTTACACACCTATCATTTCATTTCTGTTGAATTATAAATAAATCGTCTTGATTCGTCATTAGTTGATTTTTGGAGTCTGGACCAATCAAAACAAGTCTGACGTTGGTTTGACGTTTTGCAGTTTTAACATCCATACATATAAAATCCTTTGTCCTGAATGACTGATGAATCAACGCGCAGCCTAAACCGCTAATCGTAGAGACCTGAAACTTGCAGGGCTTGCTCTTTGTAATACGTAGGCATCCGATAAGAAAGAAGGGATTTTTCGAAATTCGACTCGTGAGCGGCTAAAAAAGGGGGAAAAGTTTGTATGGGGCAACGTGATTCCTTGGTCCAATTCTTCTTCATGTTTTGCACAAACATTATATAACCAAATTGATGGAATTCGTGTATTATAGTTTATTGAAATTCGTCTCCTAACGGGGTTGAAAAAGGGAAAGAAAGTTGTTTGGGAGCGATTTGCTTTAAAGTTGATATATTAATATAATGCATAGTGCTTTTGATTTAAAGCTCCCACTCACAAGCGATCGATTGATTTAGTCTTTACAATTTAAACATATTTTACTGGCTAATCCTTGATCCTAGGCCTTACTACACTTTTTATATGAAACTCGTATAAGGTTCGGTAAAATCAATTACGGATATTTTGGGCATATAATCTATTGCGTATGTAAAGACGTTTAAGCAGAAAAATAATTGTCATACTAGAAAAAAATATCTTAAAATGGGTGAGTTTGCATTTTGCGGAGTCACCCATACATGAGATGAACTCTATAGGGAATAAAGTTCAATTTTTTAACCGACTTCCAAAAAAAGGAGGCGGTTATACGTTCGGCTGTATATATTTTTTTTGTCTTTTTTTTTTTTTTTGTATGTTCGCGGATAACTCCGCCGTCTGTTGGCCGATTTTCAAAATTCTTTTTTTAATGTAAAAGGTATAATCCGAAGTTGGTCCCATTTTTAGAAAATTGGTGACCTGATGATGGGATCCATGAGGAAACGAGGGAACTCCTCAAAATTTATATGGACACATATGGTGATTTCGACTTTTTCTGAAGTAGTCCAAGCATATGCTACCAAAAAGTAAGATTTTGCTCCAAGGTATACCTTGGATCCAAAAGTCCAGAACAGAACTCCTGACTCCTTATAGATACATGTTTGGGGATTATGGCGTTGTTTAAAGAACTGCAAGCATATGCCACTTTGTCAATTAGAGTAATCATCATCATCATCACCACTATCACAGCATACATCATCACATTATGATGATAAAGAAGGTACTTCTCATAGTATTTAACACTAACACGGAGATCTTTGAACATTACTCTGCCGTTTATGGACATATTTGCAAAATTCTTTTGTTGTTGTAAAGGGTTTAATTCGAAATTGGTCACTAAAGTGGAAACGTGATGATGCGATCCATGAGGAATCGAGGGAACTCCTCGAAATTTATATCGACACATATAGTGATTTTGATTTTTACTGAAGTAACACAAGCATATGCTATCAAAGAATAAGACGTTGTACCAAGGTATACCCTGAATCCAAAAGCACTGAACAGAACTCCTCAGTCTTTAAAGATTTGCGTTAGGAAATTTCGGAATTGTTTAAAGAACTGCAAGCATATGCCACTTTGTAACTTACAGTAATTATCATCATCATCTTAATAACAATACATAATGGAAGCTTGGCGCGTGTTCAGTTATACATTCGATCGTTTATTTTAGACGTTTTTAAGAAGTATTAATAATAACTTAACAAGATATATCACTAAAAAGGGTGAAATTATTATTTTTAAATAAAAAATTAAACCGACTTCCAAAGTAAAAATACACAAAAAAGTATGAAATAAAACTTATTTTATAAATAATTCCCCTTTTAAATTTGGCTATTTCTCTACTTAATCTTCTTAATTTTGAAGTCGGTACCAGCAAATATGAACGTGAGTTCTATAAAATATTGTAGGATATCGTTTGGGCTGGTAGCGACTTCAAAATAAAGAAGATTAATTAGAGAAACAGCCAAATTTAAAAGGGGAATTATTTATAAAATAAGTTTTATTTCATACTTTTTTGTGTATTTTTACTTTGGAAGTCGGTTTAATTTTTTATTTAAAAATAATAATAATAGACATCCATACAAAAAGATGTAAGTTTCATACGTCATACACTGCACATGACGTTTAATACGTCATACACTGCACATGCGCTATGCAGCGCAGTGCAACCTGACGTTCGGACTTTTACAATGAAACGTGTATCTTGTGTAATGAGTAAAGTTAAATTTTGAGTAGCTATCTCAAAAATTGAGCTCCATGTCGCACATCGTTTCGTTTCAACGTGAATGGACCCTTAGTGATAATATATCTTCAGGTGACTGGGGTAACGGGCTGTCCCTAGAATGTGGGTCGAATCGCTTTGTCACGTAGAAAAATCATTCGCGTCACATTTTCGTGACAAATAGGAGTAGAGTGACTCTATCAACTCATGGGTATTAGGTAACATAAATATTAATTATTAGCATTCGCGGCTTCGCCCGTGTGAAATAAGATTTTAAACTTTCATGCCCTATTTTGCCCCCTTGAGGGTTGAATTTTGAAAAATTCTTCTTTAGTATCCACTACGGAAGCATCCGCCTACATCATAATATGAGAAATACCTATCCAAATTTCAAATTTCTAGCCTTAAGGGCTTGGCCTGTGCGTTGATACGTCAATCAGCTTTTTTTTTATTCAAATTGATTTTTTAGGCCTGAGAAGTGTCAGTTATCTTATTGGCAAGTTTTGTCTCGGTCGCTCAGTATCGGTCGGATTTTCTCGAGGATATGAGCTAGATCGACTTTTCTCTCTCAAAAAACTCTGGAATGAACTGTCGCCAGCAGTATTTTCGGACCATTACGACCTGCAAACCTTCAAGAATGGAGCGTATTCCTCCCTCCTAGCTACACACTATGTTGACATGTTGACATAAGCATATTTTTTTTTCTCCTAAAGACTTAGCTATAAGACGTAGATAGTTTATTAAAGGACTCTGTGTATTTGAATAATCTTATATATTATGGCTGCTGGGGTATATTTTAATTTTTATACATTATTTCTACTAATTGATTTTTGGTATTTTTGATGACAATTGAAATGTTTTGTTCACTAATATTTCTTAAAATAAAAAATGTACTAATATTATTCCATGCCCTTAAGGGCCGAAATTGTGATGAAATATTATACAAATGTAACACCTCTGTAACCAATTTCTTGGAATAAACGATTCTTATTCTTATAAAAGGCCGGCAACGCACTTGCAACTTCTCTGATGTTGCGGGTGTCCATGGGCGACGGTAATCGCTTTCCATCAGGTGATCCGTTTGCTCGTTTGCCCCCTAGTTTTATAAAATAAAAAAACTCCCTGCATACTAAATTTCATGGCAATACTAGCAGCTCTTTTCGAGAAACCAAGAAACAAACGAACAGAAATGAAAAGAAACAAAATGTCACAAAGTTACGAGCATAGGTATTTACGTAAGAAATTCTATTTACAATTTCAAAGCGAATATAATTTCGAGTAGGCTTAATTTCGCTAAGGGAAGAAATAAGGTTGTATCAGCAATGTAAAATGTTTATCAGCCAAGGCAATTATTAAAAGGAGTTCCAAGTTTAATGCAACTTTAATGTTGTCTTTATGGATATTTTCCCCGTGTCGAATGTTTAAGATTGTTTTATAGTAAAATTGACTGTACAACGGAGTATTTATTAAAAGAGTAAATTTTTAGAAACGGGACTTATAATTCCCGATAGTAATATCCAACAAATATTTTTCTTGTTACATAGATGATAATATAATATAATTTTAATATTAAAGGTAAAAAAACCTATCGTTACCTTAACCTTGACTTAACTATCCTTACTTTAACCTTACCCTGTCCTTAAAATTACGACCAAAGTTCACACAAAACACAATCCATCTAAAACTTGCCCTGAAAAGGTTAGTGTCTATGGTATCTGTAACAGTCATATGTACGGATTTGGTCTAGAGCATACCACTAATTTGGTTGCCAACTTAGTGGTATCTCCCTAAAATTAGGCAAAAAAGTCCTCAAGCAATTAATAATGTAGTTTTCTTGTTAACACGTTCGCTGCGATATAAGGTTTATACACCCGATGCATGTGCTCTCCCTCCGTGCGGGGTCGCAATACGCTGCACTCACTCTGGTGCGGAGGCTGTAATTTGAGTATTTCTATTTGTATGACAAAGACAAATATAGGTTTCATTTTACGTCATCATGGGAGACTGATTCAGACAGAAAAAATTGTATGAGGTCTTTCGGCCCGATATCGCACTGATTGATTATAATTTCGATTCCTTGCGGGAATCGGGTCTAAAAGCCTATCATATGAGACAAGGTCATTCTACCCCTTTTCGCACTGATTTAGATTATTGTTTTATTTACTTTCGACTAGTGCTGTGATGTCAATTAGCGGCGAGAAACGTGCGTTACGATAGTGCATTTACGTGTGTTAGTGCTCATAATTACATGTCATAGATAGTACTTATCCACATTTACAGTCAAAATAATAATAATTTTGCCTAAAACAAATAGGCGATGTCGAAAAATGTTGGCATACAATTAATTAATATTATGATTTAAAGCAATTTTCCGCCAAATCATACCCACAACCTGCAAGCAAATGTGTGAGTGCATGCATAAGCGTGCGTAAAGCACCTCTGTCCTCCCACTCACTCACACATTTGTTTGCAGGTTGTGGGTATTATTTGGCGGAAAATAGCTTTACATCATAATATTAATTGTATGAATTTTTATTATATTTTATTTTATTATATATCGTATTGTATGGATTTCCGCAAAGTAACGCCTGATTCTATTAACTATTTGAAAAATGTTGGAGTTATCGTTACTAAAATACGATTCAACTGGAAATTCTAGCGAAAAAACTTTTATGATACTCAACAACCTGAACCAAGTAATGGCGTAGAATGTAAGAAAAGTTATTGTCTTAAGTGTTTTATGATGCCCATATCAATATAAAATAAATATAAAGAAAAGTAAATTTATATAGTGTATCGATAATTTGTTTCCCATCACTACAAAGGCTCTGATTTAACCAATGCTTCAGTGCGGTACCAGGTCAGTAGACCTCTAATTTATTTTTACATATATCTTCGCAGTATATTATCGGAATCCGGGGCGGGGCCAGTACTATGATACAGAACTCTTCTACTATGCATAGTTATAGGCAAGTATACCAATTTCGGCGTTTTCACGAAGATAATAGGTTATTATTTCATCAATACCTTACTGGGTTTATGAGCCTTATAACGCGTAAGTAGAGAGTTTACGTATCGGGCGTATTGACCTTATAACGCACCATATGAAAAAACTACAGCTTTGGTTTCGCAGCGAAGGTGTTAAATGCAATTTGTCGATTTCTGCATTTTGACTTATCAAGTTGTTGGCCAGATATTGACTACTCACTTATCTAAACCCGTATAATATGGGCGGCACGGAAAAATCGTCCGTCAACGCCAATCTTCAGCCCTCTCCAATTACGCGATTTCCCGATGAATTTCAATTTGCTTAATGTGCAGAATTGATTCTTTTATCGGCATTATCGTTCTCAGAATATTACAGAATACATTTTGTTCCTCGCTCATTTATTTAATCGACATTTTTAGGTTTTCGATCCATCTGTCGCTCTTTCCGTCCGTCCCTGCTAACTAACAGAAGTTAGCAGGAACGGACGAAGGACCGAACGAAACTATACATTTTATTGTACTTATGAACATGCGGGCGGAACCGTGGGCAAAAGCTAGGTAGGTAATACGAATAACCAGAAATAGATGACATTATATTTTATCAACTATTCACTTCAACAAGCATTGGTAAAATTGACACTAAATATATTAGTTTTCTTGCTGTATTACTTCTCCAACGCAAAACAGAGATTTTTGTTTCGTTAGACGTATAAGTGACGTGATAACTAATTATTAACAGTGTACGCTTCCCATAACTTAATTCCTATTGGCTTCACTTACCACTTACTCATCTAAATCCCTACCTATTGTACAGGCAAGGGCTTCTCTACGAAGGACAACAAACGTTCGCCACTGCTAATTATTATGTAGGTGCGTTTCTTTAAAAAAATAATACCCTGGATATCAATTTTCGCTCCAGACAACACGTATTATAATCATTACTTCACCGATAAAGCTGAACGCACACCTGTGATATTCAATATAACGTCCCAGTAGGTACGTTCGCTGCATTATAAATCTTGTTTTTCCGTTCCCCAACCCCAACCGGTAACCCTCAGGAAGGACTTACTCAGCTGCCTCTTCAAGGTGCGCAACTTTGAAATAATTTATACAATAAAACTTCTTTTGTCATTATAGTCACTATAATTCAATTAATTGTGAATTATATTGAACTAGATATTGCCCGCGACTTTGTATGCGTATAAAGAAATCTCGCAGTAACCGTACATTTTTCCATGGTAAAAAGTACATAAGCTACTATAATCCGGAGCATAAACTACTACCATTCCAAATTTTATCAACATCAGTTCAATAGTTTTTGCGTGAACATCTATGACAAACCTATACATCCATCCATCCATACAACAATCCAATATCCTATTATATATCCTAAATACATCCTCACAAACTTTCATATTTATAATAAGTAGTAGGATTTTGTTGAATAATTGTCGTACTTATACAATGTATTTTTAATTTTTTAAGAAAATTGGTTTTTTATGTACTTATATTATAAAAATATGACACTTTGTCATATTTTTTCACATAAAAAATTTACTGCATATTCGCAAAATTAAAAATAAAATATGGCATTCAATGGCTTGGATCATTGATGGTTTTTAATATTTTACGTCCTGTCCTAATTAATATCAAATTAAAAATATATATCGTATGTAATTAAATATGCCGTATAATGGATTTGGAACAGACTTTTATTGGTGGCTATTCTCGAGTGACACGACACCGGACAACAAGCTGAAATCTAGGAAATTATTAATGCACCTGCAAAACCTGAATATTTCACTACACACTGCTTTCGCGTCGCCAATTCCCAGTTTATTTGCACAAATCGTAGCACAGCCGCGTACATTGACGTTGTAACACTTTTAAACCTTATTGCTATAGTAATAAGGAAGTGTGACACCGGAAATGTCTGTGCCTATACTTTAGGAAGACGTGCAGAATGCTTTATTTAAAACACACTTGGCGTTTTCACCTCGAAATATGGTGCTCCAGTGTGCCATAAACTGTCGGCCATTTTGCGAATGGCTTCTAGATAAGGCCAAAATGGCGTCTCTGCACTTTCATATTTAATGTCGCCTGTTTTCAATTGCCGTTTGCCTATTTTCATTTGTGGGTTTGAGTGTTTTTAAATTCTCGCGAGTCACTTTTAGTAGATAACAAGTGATAGTTTTTCTATTTAAAAAGTTTGCGATATCATTGCTGAATCAATACTATTCTACAATCAATACTATGAGAGAGAGTTGAGCTCCGTGGCCACGGGTAGACTGTTTGGTTCGCACTCGAGACAGCGCAGGATCGATTCCCAGGTTGTGGCGTGTACCAATGAGACTTTTCAGATCTCAAGTACATTATACGGACCGGACGTTCTAACGGCGAAGGAAAACATCGTGAGGAAACCCGCACACGTCAATCACGTCAATACGTCTGGGGCCAACCAGGCCCCAGACGTATTGACCAGTCATTCCTCTGGACCAGGCTGACTATGTTGTGAGAATGCTGTATGCGCTTGGGCAATCATACGACATTTAAAAACCGACACTCCCAGGCACTACAGTATTTCAAGAGTTGTTACTTCGCTCGGAGAATACTGTATAAATTATACAGTAGCGGATGAAAAGGCCTAAGTTATCTATGACAGTGTTCTGAGTATATTGTGTTGAGTGAGGTTTTGTGTTTGCGACTGTACAATATTTATTTTATTTTCGTTTTCAAGGGAACAGAGACTGGCAGAAACAAAAGTGGCAATACTTTGTTCGCTACATTTATTCAGACACAGCAAGGAAGTGAAATGCAAAACCGTCTAGTTTTTATTTTTCCTTGAGCAAAAGATGTTTGAATTATTGAATGAAAAGTTGGACGTCTCGTGAAAAGCAGTTTCTTGTTGAGTTTTATGTTGTTAGTGCTTTTAAAACCTCTTTTGAGATCTAGGCTTAAATTATGAACCGTGGTCTTTATTTAGGACTTGTTAATTTACATTTAATGACAATTTACACAAGAAATGGACATAAAAAGAAGGGCAGACAATAAAAATCATGGGAGAACGATATAAGGGAAGTAGCAGGACCGACGTGGAGAGGGAGGGCAAGGGATAGGGAGGAATGGAAGTCGCTTGAGAAAGCCTATGTCGAAAGACAAACTAAATATAAATCTCGTGTATGTAGCAAAAAGGGCTGATTATTATAATAATAATATTTACATTTAGGTACATAATCATCATGATCTTTGACCATAATATAATATCTGGGACGTTACAAGAGCAATTAAATGAACCGAACAAAAATTGCTGCTAATTTTTATTAAAAGTAGCTCTGACCTTCACCTGTTCTATATAATTTTTGCCTAATTCCATCAAAATGGAACGCAAACAAACATTTGTATGTTTGTTTGCATTACAAGCAAACCTTTCCTCTTTATTATAACTTCATTACTAATAAAAATATTTTTACAGTGTATAGCTTATAAGCTATACACTGTAAATTATTTTTATTAGCTTATAAGCTATACACTGTAAATTATTTTTATTAGTAAGGGAGTTATAATAAAGAGTATACAATATTTTGTCCTTGTCTGTCAAGCTACTTTTCCAACGTATAAAACAATAAAAAAAACATTGTATAGCTTATCCACTGTGTAGATATTTTAACTAGTAAGGGTTATACTCGTAGTACCGAAATATACCTTAATAAAAGCTGTAAACGAGAAATAGAGTGTCATTTCTCCTGCTCTATGACGACTGTAGGTACCTACACAATCTAATTAAACTTACGGCGAACAATTTTCTGGGAAATAAACTTCCGAGTTACCAACACTAAACCTCGAGGGTTTTTTTTTAATTGCGCGCTTTTTTTTTTCCTCGCATTTTTTTTTTTTGTTATTGGATTGCTCGGGAACAATATGGACGAATCGTTGCGCCGTCTGTTGATTCTTTGATTGCATCGGAACGTTCAATCAAAGCGTTATTGAATGCTTTAAAGTTTTATCCCGTTATTTTTCGATTGGTTTTAAACGGTTTTATGTTTGCGTCTGCACGGTTATTATGTGTATAAATCGGTTAGAAAATTTAATGCTGGAGGTTTACTAAAGCGAAATGCCGTTAATTATCGCGATGTTAAACTTATTGGAAAGGGCGTGTTTATAAATCTTTATATCTATATAGATCTATCTATATAGATCAGATAAATAAAATTCAAGTGTCTATTTGTAATTTAATATTAAACCACATGACCGTTATTCAAAGCTTACTATAGAGATAGGCACATCCATTTCCCGTCTACTTTTAATGATTTTACCGCCTTGTGACGTCACATCCGGTTGAAATCAGGTTCTCCCGCCATTACCAGGTGCTTTTGGAGCGAAGAATTTTCGCCATCTTAAATCATTGGCGTTTCGATTCCCGTCGAGTGAACACGCGTCCATAAAGTGTTATAATTTAACAAAGTCCGCCATTTTGTTGAACATTCGCAAATAAGTTCATGGTTTTACAGTGAGCATAGAAGTTTTTAATAATTATTTTATTAAGTATTTCATCATGGATGCGTAAGTTTTTCCTTTTATCTTATTTTTAACGGAGTTTCCGTTCGTAATAATTTTGTTTCGTTTTAATTTTTTTGCTTTTAAAGCTGATACGTAAGTACATTTGATACTTATTATTATTTAGTGTAGTGTTTAAGCTTATATAATTTTCAGTGGTCCTAGTGACGATTTGAACCAGAATAAAAGCGCTAAGCAAAAAACTGTGACGCGAAGGCAAACAAGTAGCTCTAGCGATGATAGTTCGAGTTCGTCATCGAGCTCATCGTCAGGGAAGCGGAAGCATTCACACCGCCGCCGCGGACGTCGCAATAAAAGTAAGCACCGTCGGAATACCGACCGAAAGCTTGAAAAATTAACAAAGGAAATTGGCGAGTTACGAAAATATGTGTCTTATAATAACAAGCACAGTGAAAATGATGGTAATAGCTATGATAATATTTCTTTAACTTCTGAAGTCAGCCGTGATCTTTATAATGACACATTTAATGAGCATGCTTCTTCGGAATTCACTTTTAACATTGAAACTAAATTAAAGGAACCTTCTATTCCTAAAACACCAGATAGTTACTTAAAATATTTACTTGAAATACAAAGATTCGATAGTTCAAGTTGGAACGAAGTCCGCTATGCGGATACGCAAAAATTGTACAACCACATGCCAGGTTACTGCGAACTGGAAATAAACGAGGAGGTAAAGGCGTATGATTCAAACCGTCATATGTCTCATTCCGATAAATCATACGCAGCATTAACCTTCTGTGTATTAAAACAACGCGAGATTATCCAAAATAATTTGCGTGATTTGATTACTTGGGCTGATTCAAACGGCTTTAATTCTGAAGTATTAAGTACTAAGCTTGAGGAGTTATTTGTTAAAGGTGAATTCCATAAAGTTTCTAGTGACCTATTACAATTAGCATGTGGTCATAGGTCGGAAAGTATTGAAATGCGTCGTGATGCCATTCTTGCACATGTTCGCGATCCTTTAATGAAATCGACCTTGAACAAGATTCCACCCTCTTGTAGTCATTTATTTAATGCTGACGCTTTTACTAGTGCTTTAGAAAAAGCTGGTGGTGTCCGCAAAACATTTTGGCCTAATAATAATACAGGTTTTGCCCGCTCTTCACAACCCGGAACTAGTAAACGATCGAATCGTCCCTCGGGGGGACCAGGTTCTTATAGGACTCCATCTCGTGGTAACTATAGATCGTATGATATGCCTGCCGATCGTAGGCATCATTGTTGTCCACTCTCGGGGAGTGGTTCACATAATCCTGGCTCTTCGGGAGAGCCCAATCAACAGGAGCCACATCACTTTAATGGCCCTAAACATACAAAAGGACATTACGATTCCTTTCGTGGCAGAGGCACAAGACCCGGTCCAAGACCCTATGTTGCCCAGCGAGGTGGTCGTAAGCGGCATTATTCTCCCTCTGCCAGTAGAGGAAATTCTAAAAGATCGAGACAATGACTCGAGACATTTTCAGGCCGGTCAGCTACAAAAATTTCTAGCCAGGTGGCAAGCGATCGGCGCACCAAATGTAGTTTTAGAGATGATTCAGGGGTATCGGGTACCCTTTGTAAAGAAACCTCCACTTGCCTTACCAACCCTGCGGAAACGATTGGCCAATACGAGCGAATCGAGAGAGATGACTTGTATAATACGAAAAATGAAATCCCAAGGTATCCTAGAACGAGCCAAAATCTCTCCAAGTTTCGTATCCTCGATATTTTTGGTACCAAAAAGCGATGGAACAATGAGGCCCATTTTCAATCTGAAAAACCTCAATCGGTACATCCAGCCAGACAAGTTTCGATTAATAAACATGCACCGAATACCGGACTTTCTACAGGAGTACGACTGGCTATGCAAAATAGACATTTCACAGGCATATTTCCATCTTCCGGTTGCGAAATGTCACAGACGCTTTCTGCGGGTCATTTACAAAAACGAGTTGTTGCAAATGACATGTCTTCCTTTTGGACTGAGCACAGCTCCAAAAGCATTTGCTACAATATCCAACTGGATAGCTCAAGTACTCCGCAATCAAGGTGTAAGGATTGTCGTCTACTTGGACGACTATTTATTAGCGCATCAAAACCAATCCACCCTGCGCAATCACGTAAACATGCTGATAGCTCTCTTAACACATCTCGGATGGCATATCAATTTCGAGAAATCCACACTAATTCCTCAAAAGAGCTTGGTGTTCTTGGGAATTCAGTGGTTTCCATGGGAAAACAGAATAGCACTGCCAAAAGACAAGTGCAACAAGATCATTCAGAGTCTAACTATGATCTTGGAGAAAAGGTACGTTACCTTCAAACAGGTACAGAGCATGGTGGGACTCCTAAATTTTGCCAGCTTTGCAGTTCCTCGCGGCAGGTTAAATCACCGTTTTCTGTTGAATTTTCTGAACTCTCTTACAGAAGATCCAAAAATGCTGCATTGGTTGCCTGCAAATGTCAAGAACGAAATTCTTTGGTGGATAGAGAATTGTCATGCCAGTACAATTTTGCATGCCCCCCCAGCGAATCACTTCCTGACCACCGATGCTTCAGACATAGCTTGGGGTGCCCAACTCGACAACCAGTCATTAACAGGGTCGTGGCTAGTGTCCGAACAGAACCTTCACTGCAATCGGAAGGAAATGCTGGCTATCCTAAGAGTCTTCCAAGCCAAAGCTGCAGAACTACGCAACAGCTCCATACTGATACAGTGCGACAACAAAACTGTCGTAGCTTATCTACGGAACGAAGGAGGCACTCGGTCATCCCCACTGAACGATTTGACTTTTCAGGTTTTACAAATAGTAGACAGATACGGTATTCATTTCCGAATTCATTACATCCCTGGCAGGCTGAACAATCATGCCGATCATCTTTCGCGACATCGGCAACCACCCGAGTGGCATCTAAGGCCCAGTTGCGTAGAAAAAGTATTTCAAAAATGGGGGACACCAGTAGTGGACCTCTTTGCGTCAGCCCGAGCTCACGTAGTGTCGAATTATGCAACATTGGATCTAGCCGATCACCAGGCAATGATACACGATTCTTTCAGCATTCCATGGCACTTCACCCTAGCGTGGGTCTTTCCACCACCCTTTCTAATTCCCAAGGTCCTAACTCATCTGAATCGGTCGTCCGGGGTCTACCTCCTGGTAGTCCCGAGGTGGGAGAAGGTTTATTGGCGAGCCGACGTGAAATCTCGGGCGCTGGCGCCTCCGTTCGAGTTGCGGAACCTCAATCGTTGTCTAATAGACATCTCCACAGGAGAGCCGCCTCCGAAAATCGACCAAATTCGCCTGGAGGTTTGGAAATGTGGGGGTGGTCTGAGGAGGTAAGATTTTGGAATGCAGAACAGCTTAATTTATTAAAATCATCTTGGCGTCCATCTACTCTTAAAACATATGAGGTGGCATGGAATCGCTGGAAAGAATGGTGTAGAAATCAAAATATTAGCGAAATAGGATGTAGTGCATCCACTTTGGCAAGATTTTTAGCCGACCTTTATCTAAAGCACAATTTTTCTTACAACACTATACTTTTACATAAATCTGTTGTTTCAACATTAAGTAGTGCCAGTTTTTCAAGCCAGTTAAGTTCACACGTTCTAATCAAACACATATTAAAAGCTATTTCACTTAAAAAACCTAAAATATCTAAGCCTCCAGTATGGGATGTAAATGAATTATTAGTATTTTTGAATAACATGTCGGTCGATTTTGATAATTTGTTTCAAATGGCTAGACATACTGCGTTATTATTATTATTGTGCTCAGGTAGACGCATACACGACCTCACGTTACTATGTGTAGATTCCAATCATTATCTTTCTGTAAATAGTAGTATAGTTTTATGGCCTAAGTTCGGGTCAAAAACAGATTGCAGTTCTTATAGACAGTCAGGCTGGAGACTATTACCGAATTCTAATTGTCAAAAATTAGATCCTGTTTTCTGTGTTAAAAGAACCAAATCTTTGTTTCAATGTCGTCGAAATGAAGGCAATTTGTCTCACTTATTTATAACACTTCGAGGTCAACCAAAACCAGCCTCTCGCGCAGTAATAGCCGGTTGGATAAAGTCTATTTTTCGACAGGCTGACATATCAGCATCTCCAGGTAGCATCAGATCAGCTGTGGCGTCCAGAAATTGGGTCGACAACGTTGATTTCGATGAATTATTAGCGCGAGGGAATTGGAAATCTGCTAATACTTTTAAAAATTATTATCGTCGTGAAATCTATAATAAGAGTAGTAATTCTAGATCTAGCATTACGAATTTATTTCAACCTGTTAATTAGTATTAATTGAAATCATAATTAACATGCTATTATATTTCTATTTTTGTTGTGCAAACACAACATCTGTTCAATTATATTGTAAAATTAGAATAAATGATTTTAGTGCCATATTTAAACATTTTGTTTTATACCCATTTTAGAGTATCACATTGGCGTTTTTGGGAACCACCGCCATCACCAGGCGATAACAAACACGTCTCTATAGTAAGCTTTGAATAACGGTCATGTGGTTTAATAGCAGCGTTTTACCTCACAATAAAACGCTTATTAAACTACTTACCTTATTCAAAGCTTAACTTTTTATTGCTGCCTGGTGATTTTCGACGCAATGATTTAAGATGGCGAAAATTCTTCGCTCCAAAAGCACCTGGTAATGGCGGGAGAACCTGATTTCAACCGGATGTGACGTCACAAGGCGGTAAAATCATTAAAAGTAGACGGGAAATGGATGTGCCTATCTCTATAGTAAGCTTTGAATAAGGTAAGTAGTTTAATAAGCGTTTTATTGTGAGGTAAAACGCTGCTATTAACAGCTTTTCACTCAATGCATAATGAAACTATATTCGGTACTTACAATAAAATATCAATTTTTTAAATTTTTGTTTGTCCGTCTATGGTCCGGCTAATCTTTGAAACGGCTGGACCGATTTTCACGGGACTTTCATTGGCAGTGTGGGCTTAGGCCTACACTACCGGAATATACCACAATATAAAAGCGTAAAATAATTAGAACTATAATTAACTACGAAAACAAAAGTAGGAAAAATATTTAATCTTTTCCGAAGCTTAAAGCTTTTAAAGACCAACATTCAGTTCTCACAGACCACAGTTATTGTAAGTTGTAGTATTTAAAACTTAACATTTCAGAACTAAAAGTTTTCAGTTACAACTATAAAATTACTATGTACCTTGTACTGAGTGGGTTGTACCAAAGTTTCAAAGTATTCGGAGCTTTCCGGGTTAAATAGTAACTGTACAATCATACAATGTACAATGTTATTCTTTTAAGAGATTATTCTTGAACAATGGAAGTTTTTCAGTACTTAATTGCTACAATGAAACTTTTTATCGCATACTTAAATATAAGCGGCCCCTTAATTACGGCCGTCACTGTCACTCCCTAGCAGAATGACAAGAGCAGCATATGACTTGAGTACTTCTTAACTTAAATTTGAGTATTCGCCCGTAAACTCCCAATAGATAATTATGTTTCATACATATTTACGTCATATGCAAAATCCTAACTATCCTACTTATATATTATAATAATATTATAAATGTGAACTAACTATTATTTTATTTTGACATAATATATTGTCATCATGTTGAAAAATAAATCTGACAAGAATGCATAAGTTTTTGATGAAAATCTTAAATATTTGCGAATGCTATATTATAAATGGGAAAGTGTGTGTCTGTTTGTCCGTCTTCCACGCCAAAACTACTGAACCGATTGAAACGAAATTTGGTACACAAATACAGAGAGTATAGCCTGAAAAAGGATATAGGCTATTTTTTATCACAGGGAAATGTACTGTTCCAGTGGGATACTTTATTTACAGTTTCACGTAAAAACTACTAAACCGATTATCATGAAATTTGGCACAGATATAAAGGAGACTAAGAGAGAAGGACATCGGCTACTTTTTATCTCAGAGAAATATACGGTTCCCATAGGAAAATTTATTTACACTTTCACGTAAAAACTACTGAACCTATTATCATGGAATTTGCCACAAATATAAAGTAGACCACGAGGAAGAACATAGGCTACTTTTTATCGCGGTATGTATACGGTTCCCGTGGGTTACTGTACATACGCGGGACGAGCCGCGGTTATCAGCTATCTATACTAATATTATAAAGCTGAAGAGTTTTTTTGTTTGAACGCGCTAATCTATAGTAGGTAGCTATGAGGAACTACTGGTTCGAATTGAAAAATCCATTTATAGAGGAAGGATTTAGGTTATATAGCATCACGCTGCGACCAATAGGAGTGAAGAATCAGTGGAAAATGTGGGAAAAACGGGGAAAATTATTCATCTTTCAGGGCTTACGTTGTTTGATTGAACGCGCTGATCTCAGGAACTACTTAATCGAATTGAAAAAATATTTTTATGTTAGATAGTCAGTCCTTCTGTTGAGAAAGGCTTTAAGCTATATAACATTACGCTGCGACCAATAGATGCGAAGAATCAGTGGAAAATGTGGAAAAAACGAGGAAAATTATTAATCTTTGAGGGCTTACATTGTTTGTTTGAACGCGCTAATCTCAGGAACTGCTAAATCGAATTGAAAAAATATTTTTGTGTTGGATAGTCCATTTGTCGAGGAAGGCTTTCAGCTATATAACGTTATGCTGCGACTAATAGGAGCGAAGCATCAGTAAGAATGTTGCAAAAACGGGGAAAATTATTCACATTTGAGCTTTATTTGCGGGCTTCCGTTGCGTGCGCTGCGTAAACGGCTCAAGTTACAAAAAAATATGTATGAAAGAATTATTCCTCTTTTTTTATGATCTAAAAAAATCTTTTAAGTACTTGATAACCTTTTTTATGGTAATCAAATTTGATCGAAATTGATGCATTATTGCGCCATCAGTTGACGCGGACGAAGTCGCGGGCAACAGCTAGTGTTTAAAAAAAAAATTATGTTATGTTTTATTCTGACATAACATTATAAAGAATATTCTGTTTGCTTTGTTATTATTTCAGAAAACAAAATAAAAAATTTCATGCAACCCTCGAATTGTCAAGCAGTGAGCGAGCTGTTGATGATGAAGGAATAAGATCACTCTCGATCATGTCGGCTTAAAAAAACTAGATCAAAATTAGTTCATCCGTTTGAGAGCTTCGATGCCACGGATAGACACGTCAAAACTTAATATATATGTCACCGTAAAATTGTAAAAACCGTAAGATTGTAATATAACTAGTGACATTGTAAAATGTTAATAGACTTCGGACGCAAATATGCTACCTATAATTTAACACACTATTTTTCGTTAGATTATAAATATTTGACGACCTCTGTGGCTCAATTGGTTGAGCATATAGGTGCTCAAGCCGGGGGTCGCGGGTTCAAATCCCGCCGACGGAACAAAAAGTTTTTCTGTATTCCTGGGTCATGGATGTGTATTATACATATTTGTGTATATTATAATAAAAATCTTAAATATGTGTATGGTATAAAAGTATTAAATATATTTCCGTTGTCTGGTACCCGTAACACAAGTTCTTCGAGAACTTACCACGGGACCAGATTGACGTGGTGTGAAGCGTCCATAGATATTATTATTATTATTATTATATTATAAATATTTCTACATATATTTACAATCTAACGGTTTTTACAATTTTACGGTGACATATACACCATCATTTTGCGTCGGTGAGTAAAAATATAGGTAACATAGGCAATAGGCATCCTCATTTGAAATTCCGCTAAAAATGCTGCCCTTTGCCAGACATTTGCCGTTGCTATTAAATTGAATGATCGACAATTCGAGAGGAGCTTGACGACTATCGCGAACGTGACTGAGAGGGTACGGGACTAAGGGTCTCGATGGGATTGAATGAGTAAGGTTCTACTGTCCTATTGTCGAGACTGTCGTCCCTAAACCTGGGAGTTGGAGCCGTTGATGGGACGGGACGAATAATAATAATGATGTATTAAAATTCGTTAAATGAAGGCTTTGACCTCTGTGGCTCAGTGGTTCAGCGCGTTGGTGCTCAAGCCGGGGGTTGCGGGTTCGATTCCCGCCGAAGGAACAAAAAGTTTTTCCGTGTTTCTGGGTCATGGATGTGTATTAAATGTGTATAGTATAAGAAAAATCTTAAATATACTCGTATCATGTATAGTATACACATGTTAAATATATTTCCGTTGTTTGGTACCTGTAACACAAGTTCTTCGTATACCTACTTAGCTCGGGGCTAGATTGACGTGGTATGAAACGTATATTATTATTATTTTGTCTTTACTTTACTATAAACAAGAGGAAAGTTTTGTTTGTTTGCATCGAATACGCTCCGTAACTACTGGACCGATTTTGACGACGTTTGGCACAGCTATAGAGTAGACCACGGGTGAGGGGATACTTTTTATTACGGCAAAATGTACGGTTCCTGCAGGATTTCCAGCGTACATAAAGTCGCGGGCAACATCCAGTAGACCATATTTGCAACTAAATTCAGTAAAAAAACTGGATGCAAATAATCAAGTGCATGTTGGTTTCTCTATTGTATTACCACTAGAGTTAGTTCATGGGGTATTGTGATTTTCAAAGCTTTAAGCATACCTCATTAATTAAACTGTTTTGCTCTAATTAAATTGAGGTTCGTGAAGTTTTAAAGCCCATAGAAAGTGAGTGAGTTTTTAAAGCCCATAGAAGGAAAGTGTCGCATAATAAAAGTTACGGGATTCCCAAAATTTGACTTTTGTTGCAAAAATCTAAACACGAAACATAAACTTAATTAAAAGAATTTTCTAAGTAAATCTTTATTCCATTCATTTACCATTGCTAAGCGAATACATAAAATAAGAATCCATTTTATTTCCTTAACGGACAATCCTATTATACCGGGCACCTAAGTCCAAGACAAATTATTACTGTTTTATCTTCAGCCATTTTTTTTTCCGCAAAACGAAAACATTCTATGGTCATTGTACACAATTGTCGAGGTTATACGCGATGTGCCATATTTCGACCTTATTGCTAGAGCGATAAGGTTCAAAAATCATAAACTGCGGGTGTATTCGACTGTACGTTAAACAAAACAACTTTGACAAGATGATGGATTAAGCGTCTCCATGTTTCAGTTATTACAAACGGGCTCATGTTTTTTTATGAGTTTTGTCTAATGAAGAATACCTCACCTACCTTCCTAATAGGATTTTAATTAGGTAAGTAGGTCAGTACCTAACTTATTATTTAGTACAAATTTTAAAAAGAATGAACGAGGATAAATGTAATCGGTTTTCAATGAGACAAGCTCAAATTTCTCAAAGACCAAACCTAATAAAATAATACAAATCAGCAAGGTAGGGTGGTATTCTAGGTAGGTAGGGTGTATTATGCGAGTGCGAGGTTTTTATTTCAAATTTTATAATGTAGCCAACAGTGGTGAAGGCTTTTACTAGCTTTTGCGCGCGGCTCCGCCCGCGTAAATACATTATCCCGCGGGAACACTACTTTTTCGGGATAAAAAATATCCTATATCCTTTTGCGGGACCCAAAGTATGTCTATACCAAATTTAATAAAAATCGGTTCAGCGGATAAAGCGTGAAGAGGTAACAGACAGACAAACAGACACACTTTGGCATTTACTATAATTTAGTATAGAATATTAGTATGGATTCCCATCCTGTATAAGAGGTAGGTATTTGGATGAAGGTAAGTGGTAAGTGAAACCGATAGGAATGGAATTATAGGAACCCTGCGCCACTGGTACGTATAATATGGAACAAATGCAATTCAACTGAGACATCAAAAAAGGACATCCGGTTAGTCATGTATTCGTAATTAACAGCTTTAACGCCTTATAAAATTAATTAACTACCCCTTAACCACTAAACGAGTCGCCTACCCCGTATAAACAAGAGTAGCAAGTTAATTCAAAACAACGTTATAACTAATACATGTTTACGAACTCTACCTAAAAGTTAGGCTGTTTGCGTGTAGGAGTTAATCCTCGAACTTGTCGCTAAGCCGGTGTTCTATCAATATTTAGTAGCAGCTAAGCCCACAAATTTTTCATATGCCCCCATATAAAAGTGGAAATCATTTGATATATATGTCACCGTAAAATTGTAAAAACCTTTAGATTGTAATATTACTAGAGATATTATAAAAAGTCGACAGATTGTCAAATAAACATTTCTCCTTACTTATTCTGTACGCATTATTTTTCGTTATAATTATTATTATGAAAAAGCAAACAAATATGGCGGCGCGGGGCACTTGCCGTTTAACCAATCGGCATGGTAAATATTACAATAACGAAAAATAACGCGTACAATTATAAGGAGAATGTTTATTTGACAATCTGTCGACTTTTTATAATATCTCTAGTAATATTGCAATCTAACGGTTTTTGCTATTTTACGGTGACATATACAAACATGAGCAAAGATTTTAAAATAATTGTTTTCTCTTCTCGAAGTATTTTCAGATTTTCAATGACAAATATTATACTATATAGTAGTACTAATTCAAAATACCTTACCTCCGCATTGTCAAGCAATAAACGAGCTGATGATGATGAATTATAGCTGAGATACTATCGATCATGGCAGCTTCTAACCAAAAATTCTGGATCAAAATCGGTTCATCCATTTGGGAGCTACGATGCCACCAACAGACAAATCGACACAGACAGACACGTCAAACTTATAACAACCCTCTATTTTCGTCAAGGGTTAAAATAGAGTGTTACAATTATAGAGGCATAAAATCAGGTGTTTATTTTATTTTCCCAATTAGTTTTAGAGACTTTTAAGAGACTACAGATATTGTTCAAGTCCAACAAACTTAGTTTCGAGCGAAATTTTGACACCATTTTCGAGTGTACTCCGTATTTCAAGATCACTCAAGAATTGCTTTCAGTGGAAACTTTGAGTCACTAACGACGTAATGCATTGCTTCGCACCGTCGCTGTAAACATTCACCAGAAAAATCTTACACGGATTATTTCACAAAATCGTAGAATGGTTATTTTACTGCAAATTATTGGTGGGGTAATACACGGAACAGGAAATATGTGGAAGTGTTATATTATGACACAGTATCGAAGACGTTGTCGCAAAACTCACACAAGTAAACCGTTAATCATCGACACACGAAGAATTTGTTTGATTGGCCGTTTATATTTTATCATTTCTTGCCTAAAGAATTACGCGTAAAGATCTGTGAATCTTTGGTCCTTTCTAAATTAAATTATGCGGATGTTGTGACTGGGCCATGTCTTCTGTCTAGATCTAAAAAACTAATTCAAAAAGTTCAAAATGCATGCGCCAGATATTGTTTGACCATCCCCCCTAGAACTCATGTTTCTCCGTACATAAATAACGAGCGATGGCTCACCATGGATTATCGCCGACAGCTACATTTTGCTGCGCTTCTTTTTGGGGTCATAAAGCTTCAAACACCTCCCTACCTTTACGGTAAACTGCAGTGGGCTGGAGACAAAAAACTGTCCATGACTACTAGGGGCTCGAGCTATCTGCTAATCACTCAACCTCACCACTCCGCCGCGTTTAGAGGAAGTTTTAGACATGTTGCTAGCAAGGTTTGGAACAATCTTTCACCGCCGCTACGAGCTTTAAGGTCTATTACCAACTTTAAGCTCAAATATAAGCATTACTTGTTACAGATGCAAATATAAACATTACTATAATTAAATTATTGAGCATTCCTTGACATATATTAAATAGTTTACTGCTAGCTGTTCCCGACAGAGGTTGTTCTATTAAGATAGAACAAAAATGGGGGTTAACAAAAAATGGGGGTTGATGTTGGAAGGGTCAAAATTTTAGGCGCCATACTCATACTTATACATAATTATGAACTACATCTATCATAACAGTAATGATCAGTAGAATTTTTTATTCTTATTTTTCTTTGTTAAGCTGTTTACTGTCTTATTTTGTATATTTTGTACCTTTTTTTTTTTTTAACATAAGATGGGGGCAGGGGATCACGGAAGACCAGGGATAGCGGCGACTGTTGCTGTCATAACCTGAGTGATCCCCTTTTCCTTATTTTGAGTCATTGCACTGCCATAATAATTGATATTTATTAGAGTTTAATTTAGTTTAATTCATTCTTTTTTGTTATTTTTTTTTTCTCTCTCTTTTCTTTTTCTTAATTAAAATGTAATGGTAGTGTATGAATTAAAATGGGAATAAAGTATTTATTTATTTATTTATTTATTTAAATGAAATCAAAGCAAAATAGTTTTATTTCCATATGGGTTACAAAGTAACGCTTAAAGAATGGTCCCTTCTTGATACCTACCACTTTTAGTAAAAACAAGACGTCCCGATCGCCGCGCGCACCACCCGCATCGTCTAGCCACGCACACATAGCTGCGAACTGTCATTCGTGTGAGTCTATTGAATGAATGTTCTTGACGTTAGTAATATTATACATTCTTTGACAATGGAAAGTAAATAAGTGACATTATATTGATAGCATTATATTTTGTATAATTGTTAACTTTGTTAACGTTTAGATTAAATTACACCTAAACGAAGTATTCTGTAAAATGCTTGATTACTCTCACTTGTAATGTAATGAGTCAGCAGAAATGCCGAGTCATTTGCCACGAAATTTCGTAAAAGCAACAAGTGTGTCGCTTAAGCATTCAGTTCACACCGTAAAGAAACGATACGCGACGTAGCGCTATATGTATTAGATAGTGATTCAAATTTGTACCTTATTCACTACGCAATAAGATACAAGTTGCAAGAGTTCAAATGTCAAACAAGACCGTACGGCAGAAGACGACGCGGCTCTTGCAATGAAACGTGAATCTTATTGTGTTCTAAATAAAGTTCAATTTTGATTCACTACTTTAAAAAAACAGCGCTGCATCACGTATCGTCTCGTTTCGGCGTGAGCTGACCCTAAGTCCTGACTCCTGACAGATTTATGCTCAGCTCACGCGTAAGATAATAACGTAATCAGCTTTAGAAACTGAATTTTTTTAAGGATATTTTGTTCACTCTTTAAATTGCGGACAATACTATTCGTTTCTTTTATTATTCTACTCAAAGTTTCTAGATATTTAGAGGTCTCCCGGTGATACATTTGCCCATAGTCTACACTAATATTATAAAGAGGAAAACTTTGTTTGTATGTTTGTTTGTTTGTTTGTTTGTAATGAATAGGCTCAAAAAGTACCGGACCGATTTCAAAAATTCTTTCACCATTCGAAAGCTACATTATCCACGAGTAACATAGGCTATATTTTATTTTGGAAAAAAATAGGGTTCCGTAAAATATTTGGGTTTTTCGGACACAAGGTGTAAAAAATCAACCAGAAAAGTTACTTATTTTGCGTACGCTGCCTAAACTATAAAAGATAGAACCATAAAATGTTCTAATTAATTGTAGATCTTATAAATATCTACAATAAAGTCCGCGACACACTATACCTATCTATGTCCAGTGAGGCACAACAACCATTTTTTTATTTAGAAATCTTGAATTTTTTTTTGGACTACATTTAAACGCGTTTATTTTACTCATGCTATTAATCCTTATCAAAATAAATTAATTCATCACTAAGTACAGTTTATGTAGATAATATTTGGTCTTTGAATGATTGAAATTGGACGTGTGGTTTTGAAGTTATAGCGAAATTAAAATATTACGATTTCTGCTGCACGGCCCGTTGCGAAGTGGGCGTCACCAATGCGGGGGTGCGCGTGCGGGGGGGGAGTTTAGATCTATGGTATTTCATACGATAAAAGTATACCCACCTACTTATTTCATTGAGTTTTAGTAGGTACCTATATTAATCTGTTTCTGTTTGTTTTGACTAGATTTCGCCCGTTTTGTTAGAGGTTCAAAGACATTCTTTAGTATTAGTATCAGTATTGTACCCGTGCGAAGCTGGGGCGGGTCGCTAGTAATTCATAAACTTAGAACAAAGGAATGCTTGATTTCTATTGAAAGTGAGATCCAAATATCATATAGTTATCCGATTATCTTCTAAAGGTGATTTGTTTTTATATCATAAATATCTAAATTAACATTTAATTTGTTGCAAGTAGGTGGCCTTACATCTTTTACTCACGGTTATATATTGAGTATTCTATGGGTACCTGAGTTTAGCAAACAATATAATATTATGTTATGTGTTGGTATAACACTTCCTTGTTTTACTTTTATATGGTTATTTATTAAATAAAATTTTAAATATTTTCTTTCCGTGGATCGATGCTTATGGTGTCATGGTGTCTACAGACACACGAATACGCTCCGTACCAAATCCGAGTGTGTGTAGGGCAGTCCGGCGAATATAAGAAGAAGGCGAAGTTTGCCGCTGTCCGCATCGGATTTGGTCCGCTCCGTACCAAATCCGTGCATGTGTAGCGACACCGGATTCGGTCCGCGGATATGGTCCGCTGTACGCTCCGTAACAAATTCGTGTGTCTGTAGATGCCATTAAATAGCTCGATTGACATCTGTCAACTCCCTCAATTGCCAATACACCACTGCATATCATCCAATCGGCATATACACACTAAATTATGTCTAGGCTCCGAAACTACTGGACTAATTTTGATGAAATTTGGTACAGATATAGAGTAGACCACGGAAAAGGACGTAGTCTGCTTTTTATCGCGGAAAAATATACGGTTCCACCGGGATTACCTTTTGCGCGTACAAAATAGTGGGCAAGATTAAACGTAGTCAATAAACGTAATTCACTGTATTTGGGTCTAACCTTCGCCCTCATAATCCAGCGGGACGTCCGGTTCGGTCCGCGTTATGGCCGCGAAGAAACATTTGTACTTTTCGCAACTTATTTATTACGTACTAACAGATTTCCTTGGTCGTTTATTCAGTGGTGGGTGATTTACTTTTAAATGTTTGCTGCGATTTTATGGATAGACTTAGAGAAAATGACTGTGTTCCGTGGAAAATAGCGCTTGTTAGCGCTTGCTAGCGCTAAAGAAAATAAGAAACAGATTATCGGCCAGGACACGTTTGCTTATTTCGATACTGCTAACATAATCTGCCATTTTGCTTATTTAATGCCAGCGGTCGCCATTTTGCTTACGTTTTTTTGTTAGCGCTATTTTCCGCGGAACAGCCATTAGGTACATTTTTAACATTTAACTTTGATTGTATTACAATTTACAAGTGAAGCGACTTGTTGTCATAAACTGATTTTGTGAAGTTTAGACCAATCAGAACGCGTTTGACACTGGTTTAATGTTTACGAGAATACCGGTTTAGCAGTTTTAGCGCATTGTAATTGTATTATTGCAGGTTTTTAGGGTTCCGTAATACTTAAGGAACCCTTATAGTTTCGCTCTGTCCGTCCGTCTGTCTGTCTGTCTGTCTGTCTGTCTGTCCGCGCCTCTAGCTCCTGTAATTATGAATATAAATTGATGAAATTTGGTGCAGTTATAGATTGTGTATAGATCACGGTTTCGGGATCATAACAAAAAATATATATATTTTAGGGGTGGCTCTCCATACATGTGAAGTGGGGATGAAAAATATTTTTTCACTCTACCCCATCGTGTGGGGTATCGTAGAATAGGTCTTTTAAAATAAAGGCAAGGTTGCATACGTTACTTTTTTATAAAGTTGACCATTTTCGAGTAATCGGCCTCCAAAGTAGTTCGTAAGTTGGTCCCCCCCCCTAGCATTTTTAAACTATAGGAGATAGAAACTTCAAAATTTCCATGCCGATAGATCATGCTAAAAACTCTTTAAGAAAATTATTGTGAACCAAATCGGACAGTAACTTTTGGAGTAATTAAAAAAAAAGCATATTACGCGTTTATAGTTACGGAACCCTCCTTAGACATGTCCTGACATGCTCTTGGTTAGGTTATATTTAGCAGGATTGACGCTCAGGATTAAAACAGGGTACATTTGTATTCCGAAAATGTACAGAAAGTCAGTGGGGTAATCGATACTATATTATTAGTATTATCTTTATTGAGTAAACTAGCTGGTGCTCGTAATTTTGCTTGCATAGAACTTAACAGAAACGGAACCCTATTTTTTAAACGACAAAAGTAGCCTAAGTTACATCTTATATCCTCAGCTATCTGATAGTGAAAGTCCTACTACTTACATTAGGAAAGGAAAGGTACTTACTACTTACATTAGGAAAGAAAAAATGATTTCCTAATGTAAGTAGTAAGTACCTACCGTACATCATTTCATATTAATATGCATTTAGTTATTTAGTGAAAAGCTGTTAATTTCGGTACATAATTACATATGCATTTTGTGAAAAAGCATTTAAAATTACAAACAGACACTTAAATTTTACTTAGGTATTTGTATAGGTAGATAATTTCAATTCACTAGAATTCAAGTCTTCAATGAATACGAATAAATGAAAGTAAACTACCCCACCCCCTCCCTCCTCAGTTAAATTAAAAATTAATTGAAAGTACATTAAATAGATTTAACAGCGCAGCAATCCGTCCCACAATAAACGTGGACGAAGTTTGTGTGAAGTCGGAACTGAATCCTCTATGACGAAGTTATACTCACTCGGAAGTCCAGGTCCAATTAGTTTCTCGAATTAGTGTCCCGGTAGTTGGACAATCTTGTATGACAGTTGCTACAATAGGATTTCGGTTCGTGTGGGAAGACTATAGTTAATACGATATGATGGGTAACTACTAACTAGTATACACCCGACTACGGTTAAGCCAAGAGGAAGGGTAATGATTTTAGCACTCTATGTATATATAATATGTTTTTTCCATCGTAGCGCCTAAACTACTCATCCTAAATTAGTGAACGAGGTCCCGATAGATTCGTAACAATGGCCTAATAGAAGTTATCCTACTAATATTATAAATGTGAAAGTTTATGAGGCGGGATGGATGTATGTATGGATGAATGGATGTTTGTTACTCTTTCACAAAACTACTGAACGGATTTTGATGAAGTTTGATATGGTCGTAGTTTAGGCTCTGGATTAAAACAGGCTACTTTTTATCCCCGATAAGTATGGTGTTCCCGCGGGATACCCGATAGTATATTTACGTGAGCGGAGCCGCGGGAAACATCTAGTGTCACTATATGGTTTACGTAATCGGGTTATAGTTTTAAACTTTTGATTATTATTTTAAGGGATTTAAAAGTTCCAGAATTTTTTACTAATCCTTGTGATAGATTAAGGAGTTAGTTCGATGGTGATTTTAGATAATAATAATACAATAATAAATTACCTTTTGCATCGGGGGTTAACTTTTACACATAAAAGTCTTCAGAGAAAATGTCTTGAGAGTTAACACGTCTTAAAAGTTCGATTCCGTTGTATTGAACGTGATATTAATTTCATGTTTCAAGAGTTTATTACAACTCAGAAGTCAGCGTCTGCTTTGTTAAAGACTTTAATGACGAAAGTTAAATATATTCTCATAATATGAGACGACCTCTGAGACTCAGTAGTTAGCGCGTTGGGGCTCAAGCCGGAGGTCGCAGGTTCAAATCCCGTCAAGGGAACAAAAAGTTTTCTGTATTCCTGGGTCATGGATGTGTAGTAAATAATATGACTATGTATAGTTAAAGTTTTAGATAGTGTTCGACACTTGTGTGTTCAATTTTCAGTTCTATTGAAATTAGCACAGAGATATGTTTTTAATGCTCCGAATTTCCTCTGTCTACCGGATTCCGGACCGGTCTTCTTTCGCTTTATCCATACTGTATGCATAATGCATATTATGTCACCGTAAAATTGTAAAAACCGTCAGCTTGTAATATACTTAACTAGTGAAATTGTAAAATGTTGATAGACTTCAGACGGAATATGCTGCCTGTAATTTAACACATTATTTTTCGTTAGATTATAAATATAATATATAGTTATGAATCTTCCGGCATATTTTTACAATCTCGTTAGTTATTTTACAATCTAACGGTTTTTACAATTTTACGGTGACACATATACGCTATATATCCACAAACGTTATGTAATATAAAAAAAAACAAAGGCTCAGTTCACTTTGATATCAACTGGTCACATCTATTGCGGTAATGTTCAGCTCGGTATTAGAAAAGCCATTGTAGCCATTCAGACGTTTGATGCGGCCGCCAGTGAACGAAATAATGAACGCCGCATTGTTCAACGTACAGCCAATCTCAACTTAACTGCACCGCGAAGATATAACGCATTATAGATATAACAATGGCGTTGGAGCTGGTACACGTTGGAGTTGAAACGCGTGTTAGTCACGAGCGTTTTGAGAACCAGAAGTTCTATGAAAACATACATATGTGCGCATTTTGCTTTTGTGTTAAAACGTGCGTCAGCAAAGCGCGACCCAATGCTCTTTACATGTAAAATTCGGACCGCGGGAAACAGCACCCGCGCCGCACTGTAAAATTGTAAAAACTTTAGATTTTAATATTACTAGAGATATTATAATATGCTGACAGATAGTCAAATACAAATTTCTCCATACAATTGTACGCATTAATTTTCGTTATATTGTAATATTTACCGTGCCGATTGGTTAAACGGCATGTACCCCGCGCCGCCATATTTGTTTGCTTTTTCATAATAATAATTATAACGAAAAATAATGCGTACAATTGTATGGAGAAATTTGAATTTGACAATCTGTCAGCATATGGGCAATTTCGTAAAAATATGTCCACATTGTGTTATGGCCTGTCCTATCAGTTCTCACTTATTTTTCATAGAAACGGAAGACTTTGTACATTAAGATATTCACTTTATTTGATTACTATGTTCAAATTATATTGAAAGCATATACAAATAACTCAATTATTATAAAATATATTGAAATATTTACTAAAATTTGGTTATGTACCCCCTTATTTTCACGTGTCCTATAGTGACCAGTTACATTTTGTATTCGGTTTATTTATGTACCTATATTATTCAGTGCGGAGCTAAAGAGAGTTTAAGGATATTAAAATATGTTAGAACTATCATAATAAAACGAGAAATGTGGGTCCTGCTATAATATTTTTCATAAATTTTATAATTTATATTGTGTCCTACGATTTCAGCCATGTGCGGAAATTCCACTTTCTAACCCGTCTATAATAAAAGTTTGAAAAAGAAACTACTAAGTTTATCACTCGTTTCATTCCTGGCAACATTACTATTTTGATACTGCCATTTTGAAGAGATTATCATTAAATACTAAAAAGTTAAATACATTTTGGGTATTCAAAGCGTTACTGTGCAAAATTTTTGTTCCGATTTGTAACTGTGATTTTGCTGGTAAATTTGTGTATTTTTATTTATCAAGTGATTTAAATTGAAAGAATAAATAATAGGAAAAATTAAGAAACTATGTTTTTGGTAATTTAATAATAATAATAACTCCCCCCCACACCGATCTCGGTGACGGTGGCCGGTTTCATTGAAACCAGGCCAGTTACGCAGGAGTAATTTTATAGTGCCCAAGTGTGTGCGCAGTACACAAGAGCACTCTCTCTTCCTTTTACTCTCGTAACCCAGTGGGACGGATGACCGACACGACTGGCGAGAGATCAGGCGCAGGACCGACTTTTTACATGCCCATCCGACGCATGGATCATCTTTCTTGTCAGACAATCAGGTGATCAGCCTGCATTGTCCTAACCAAACTGGGAAACAACATTTTTTTTGTTGTTCCCATGTGGGAATCGAACCCACGACCTCCGAGTCGAGAGCCAATGCTCGAACCACTTGACCACGGAGGCTGTAAATAATTTAATAATTACATATACAATAATATACAATAATATTAATTTAATAACAGCAAAGTTAAATTACATGCAATTGTATCATAATATTCAGTAATCCGTTACTTCCATTTTGTTTGGTTACATACATGGGGAACATTGAAGTTACAAAATGGAAACATAAGGTCAAGTTCTCATACGTAATAGGCAATCGGACAAAATTTTTTTTATTGCATAAATGAATAGTACTCTTAAATATGAGTAACTTCTCAGAAGAAACCGTATATCAAAAGTCAATATTTTCAAAGGTACAGCGATTTGTATAAAAAATTTCGCGAGCCTCCTAAAAACGCTCCATACTAAAGTCGACCTAAAAATGACGTCACTTGTATATGAAGTAGTATGAAGTAGTATATGAAGTATATGGCCGCAGGAATATATTTGTAAATATCTCCGATATTTGTGCGTTTAAGTTCATACTTACCATAATGAATGTTTTTGTATATGATGTGAGTAAACCAATGATGTAGGTTTTGTTTACCAATTTCACAAAAAAAAAAAATTTTTTTTTGGTATAAAGACTCACGAAATTTTGTATACAAATCGCTGTACCTTTGAAAATATTGACTTTTGATATACGGTTTCTTCTGAGAAGTTACTCATATTTAAGAGTACTATTCATTTATGCAATAAAAAAAAATCTGTCCGCTTGCCTATTGTATACATTTTTTAAAGATGAATTTTAATGCTACTTATGAATTTCAATAAAATCTTTTGACATTTAAATTTGAATAAATATTATATAGCTAGGGTTTTCGGCGATTGAGAGGCATTTTTATAGATTATTACTTACTTAATACTTATTTGTTTACTTTTTAACAGATATCTGCATTTTTCAATATTGAGCCACCTTATATTCTGATTATAAAATAAATTTTACTGAAGTCGGAAGCCAATTTTTTTAGAAAATATTTAATTTAAACAAATTTTGTTTTTAAGTAAATCCATTGTGCATCTTATGAAAAAAAGTAACAACATTATAGAAAAAAAATCAAAAATAATCTGGAAAAAGAAGAAGAAATATGTAAAAATAAAAAAAAAGACAATAAGTTTTCAAGATATTATGACGAAAGAAGAAATAATTAAAAAATTAAATTTTTTGTAGCTTTAGTTAAGCTTATTAATACAAAGAAAGTGTTACAGGTTATAGTATAAAACAGTCCTTTTTAAGTTCATTTTATAAAACAAAAACATTTTTTTAGTTTCGAAAGCATAATCATAATTTAAAAAAGTTCTAAATACATAAAACAAATTCAAAGAAGTTACCTTAAGTTACCTTAGTAGGTGCAGACTTGTGAACTAAGCTTTATACTTTCCAACGCGTTACTGCGTCTTTCCAATTTGTTACTGTCTCATGTTTTTTATGTTTAAAATATAAAATATTTCGAGTGTTTTATAAGACAATATATTATATTCTTTTGATTTTTGGTAAAACAGATTATAAGTTGTTATTTCATACTATTGTCAGTTATAAAACTGTTATTACAGTTATCACAATAAAAAATAATGAGACTACTTTACCTAAAAGTTACAAAGTGGATATAATTTTAAGATTTAATGTTTGATAGATAAGTATTAGAAAAAAAAACTTTGTTAAAACATAAATACTATGTTGTACATTTCGTAATAAAGAAGTTAATTAATAAAAAACTCTGCGTTGTTAAGTAGTATTCGTTTCAAAAAGTTACAAAATGGAACCCAGAACCCCCATCATGTACCAAAAATTCATACTTTCTGAAAAAAGTTAAGGTTTTTGGGTAATATTGTTATGAAAATAATATATTTAAAGAAAAAACGAAGCAATCGGCATCCTGAATATAGTTGTTCTAAACTTTATTTTTTATTGTACTCCATTTTGTAAACGGGACATGTTTTTACGAAATTGCCCATATTATAATATCTCTAGTAATATTACAATCTAATAGTTTTTACAATTTTACGATGACATATACATATATGGCGCCGGCACTCTAAATCGTGTACGCATCTGTCGCACCTATTAGCACGACAGTTCGATCCGCAGTCCACACAGATTTATCCGCGGTTTGGAACTAAATCCAAACTTAACGTGTGTAAGGCGCTTATGTGTATCGGCTATGAGACATATTATATCGGCGCACAGTGTTCTATTTGACTAAAAAAATTTCCCTATGCTGTTTATTGTATACATCGATGAAGAAATTCATTTTAAATGCAAGAGTAAAACACCCACGTGTCTATTTCAAATACTTTTTTTTATAAAAAATAATTTATGTTTCGTGACCTCGACGTAAAAAAAACACTTAATAAATTCTGTAAGCGTGTCTGATCAATATATATTTTTTTGATTAATATAGTATGATGAAGGACCTTTAGGCGCATATTTTCCATGTTTTATTTTTTGAAGATCACTTCTGGCTACCTAGTTTTTAATTTTTATTCAGATTTTGGTTTTTATTTTTTTTCTCCCAAAAAACTCAAAAGTGCGACTTGTGACTGGCACTGAAAGATTTACCTTTAATGCGTCTATCATTGATAAAAAAATCAAGTTGCACTATGGAAGCGTTTACGAGTAATCGAATTTCTAAATATTGTGTTAAGGGTGTCACTCAACTTGACCTTTCATTTTTGTTCAAATTAATGCAATTTTGTCTTTAACTACAAAATAGTATATGATTTACAATTATTATGGTTATAGTAATGAATCTTTTGACATATTTTTACAATCTCGCGAGTTATTTTACAATTTTACGGTGACATATACAAATCGCTGTACATTTGAAAATATTGACTTTTGATATATGATACTATTTCTTCTGAGAAATTACTCATATTTAAGAGTACTATTCGTTTATACAATTTAAAAAAAGTCAGATCACCTATTGTTTGACCTTTAGTAATAACCCTAAAATGTACCATTTGACCTTTATTCTAACTCCCAAACGCTTCCATAGTGCATCTTGATTTTTTTATCAGTGATAGACACATTTACGATGAATCTTTGAGTGTCAGTCACAAGTCGCACTTTTGAGTTTTTTGGGAGAAAAAAAATAAAAACCAAAATCTGAATAAAAATTAATAACTCGGTAGCCAGAAGTGATCTTCAAAAAATTAAACATGGAAAATATACGCCTAAAGGTTCTTCATCAAACCATATTAATCAAAAAAATATATATTGATCAGACACGCTTACAGAATTTATTAAGTGTTTTTTTTACGTCGAGGTCACGAAACATAAATTATTTTTTATAAAAAAAAGTATTTGAAATAGACACGCGGGTGTTTTACTCTTGCATTTAAAATGCATTTCTTCATCGATTTATGCAATAAACAGCATAGGGAAATTTTTTGAGTCAAATAGAACACTGTGCGGCGCTCAAAACCAGTGCATCATAGGTGGCCACGGTAGATCAGGCGCGTCGGCACTGCCGTCGTCGATGCCTGAGTGGATTCCCTTTGAACTTGTGGTGTGGGGATTTGTTTCTGTTATTTTGTTTTGTTTCTTTTCTTTTTTAGCTATATTATTGTCCTATAAGTGTTCAATAAAGCTTTTTTTAAAGGCGCATTAACAAAGCACGCATTTGAAACTCCTAATGTGAATAGTGCTTTTAAAGGGCATTCTGATGGAATGGTCACGTTTTCTATAACAAGTTATTGGAATTTGGTCTCTACTGTATTTACATAAAACGAAAATCGCGTAAGCATCAAGATGCTCGATTGGCCAGCAATAGCTTAGAGGTGATTATAAAATGATCATAGACCTTCCCATATATTAGGTCATTACATATGAAATTGGCGTTTTGTAAACGAGGAACATAAAGTCGATTTTTTTAAACATTATATATTTATTTAATCAAAGTATATATGGGTAAAGTCGTAAAAAATTGTACTATAACGCACTGGAACGCATAACGCACAATAACACAATAACGCACTGGAACATTGTAAAGGTGCATGTAAGCTGGGTGTAAAAAAAATTAGCCTACATTATTTTAATATATTTATTTGTACTGAAACGTAATTCAAATCTACTAATAAACTATGAATGCCACGTATGTAGCATTAACAACAAAAGCTAAAACAACACTCTTCAATAATGCGTTTAGAATCACTACTCCCTGTACTTTCGTAACATTGTTTTAAAGAATCTACTAAAACATTATGTTCTATAAGTCGTTTTTTAACGTTTTTCTTTTCTTTCTTCTTAGGTAAATTTAGGTTAATGAAAGCTGTTGTTTTTGTATAAGGAGTCATTTCGCTATTTTCTTCATATGTATTATGTGTCACATTATTTTTATTTTTGAATTCTTTAATATATTCCTTCCTTTCTTCCTTCCTTATTTTTCCGCTGCATTCTGTAGTCTCTTTCTTAACTTTTTAATTTTTTTATTCATTGATATTACTTTTTCTTTTAGTTCTAGGTTTTCCTTCTTAAATTATTTTATTAATTCTCTTCTGTTGTTCTTGCTTTTATCTTCAATATCAGTGGAATTTTTTTCTTTTGTTTTCTTTTTATCCTCTCTCCATTTTTTTCGCATTTCATCTTTGTTTTTATCTTGCTCTGTACAATTTTTGCCTTTCGGCCGGAGTAGGCATCTGTAATAAAATTAAAAGAAATAATACAATCTTAACCCTGTTTTTCCACTCCGACCAACTAAACGGATCAACTAGTTGTTCCGATCGGAACTTAGTACGTGCAATTCTTCCCACCGATCCAACTTCTCAAAATTAAATCATAATTGCACGTACTGACATCCATAAAACGAAAGATAAATTTTATGTTAAATTATATTACTAATTTGTACAACTGGTGACAGCGAATCTATAAATTCCCAACTGTCAATAGGCATGTTGCCGAAAAAAATTTTTTTCGTCTATTCGATGTTATACAACATGTTAATAAACAATCCAGAACCCATTTTTGTATATCTGAAAAAATAACGTAGATACAAACCATTGAAATTTACAATATGAAAGAGAGCGATATATCGGCCTGTGACGTCACAACCTGCTACCGCCATACATTTGTCATTACAAAATGTATGGCGGTAGCAGGTTGTGACGTCACGAATCGTTTTGCGAGAAAGGTATGGACAATATTTTTTATTTGCTTATATTTTTAATCGCATCACTCTAAATACCTATGTCTTTCAGAATTATGTATCTTTAATCAACTATTTTAAAATTTAATTTGTAAAATTTAACTTGTAAAATATTCAAGGCAACATTAGGCACAAGCTACGAGGCAACATTAGGGATATAACATCCCTAAATGTTGCCTTGTGTGGAATATCACAGTTGCGAAAGTGAGATTATATATTTGTGTGTGCATTTGTAACCCTTTCACGCCTATCTACTGAACCGATCATCATGAAATTTTGTAAACACTGTGCACATATGTTATGGAGAAGGGCATGGAGGATGTAGAATGTAGATAAACTCGCACGAAGACGCGGGTAAAAGCTAGTCGTAAATGTTTTTTTAAGTATAAAATGCTAATTGATTAAATAATTAGTTAAGTAAGCATATAATAAGCCTACATTTAAAACTCTAGTCTCAACAAACTTTAAATTAATGGTACCTAGGTGCACAAAATAGACATACATATATAATTAAACTACTTCAGAGAATGTGACATTTCACCATACGTGGGATTAACATTTTTCCACAGTCGGTTAACCTAATATGCAAACACCTTTACAAAATTCCAGTGTGTGACATAGCACACCACTATAACACACATAACGAACTGGAACAAACACACGCGAAAATTCTATCCTCAATAATTAATACTGTCCATAAATTTAGTCTGATTTCAATTTCAAAACACGTAGCACTATATTAATTGATTGTACTTTAATTGCTACAAACCTAATTAGCAAAATGTGTATACTTACCGTGAAAAAATCACTCAATAAATGCCGAAAATATGCGCAACAAAGATAATAAATTCACAAGCAAGGATGTTTCGACCACAATATGGCAGGAATGAAAATGAAATGAAATGAAAATGAAAATATACTTTATTGTGCACAATCAGTAGTTACACATACACATAAATATACACAATACAAATAACACTACGATAGTACACAAAGGCGGCCTTATTACTAGATAGCAATTTCTTCCAGACAACCTTTGAAAGAAAGGAACAAATTAATGGAGAGGGGTATTGCGCTAAAAGTATACAGCTTCATACAATTATCATATAATATATACGAAATAAATAAATAAATAAATACATACATACACAATAATACATATACAATAACTATATATATATATTATACATAACAATTAACGTGATAATAATAATATCTATAACACTATTTGCATATTATTACATCTGACACAGGCTGAGGTAGTGCTCTCTTAGAGAGGATTTAAAAATATTCAAAGTTTTGGATTGTCTTATTCGGGTAGGGAGCGAGTTCCAGAGTAGGACTGATTGTACGAGGTATGAAGAATGTAAATATTTAGTATGGTGGATTGGGATATCAAGAAGGAGGTTTGTAGAGGACCGTAGCTCTTGCCTGTCGGAGCACCGAAAGCTGTAGGTTTCCTTTAGATATTGTGGGCTGTCTGGATCAAATAGGATGGAGTAAAGGAGGGAAAGTACGCGAGCATTACGACGAAAACGAATTGGTAACCACTTGAGCTTGTTACGAAACTCAGATACGCGGTCAAATTTGCGCAAGCCAAAGATAAACCTCAGAGACAGATTCTGGAGTCGCTCAAGTTTGTTTAGTTGGTCTTCGGTCAAGTTAATGAAGCTAGCATCCGCGTAATCCAGAAGGGACAGAAATAACGATTCCGCTAAGGCTACCTTAGTAGGCACCGGCAGAACATATCGAAGTCGTTTAAGGGAGTGCCACGTTGCGTAAACCTTTCTGCTAATCTCTTTCAGCTGCTGAGACCAAGATAGATGCTCATCAAAGTACACACCAAGATTCTTTACAACCTTACTATATGGTATTGTTATACCGTTGATGGACACTGTACGTAAAGTATTCCAGTCAATTCTGGAGACAAGCCCCGGACTGCCAAGTATTATCAACTGAGACTTAACGGGGTTAATTAGAAGACCATGTTCCTTGCTCCAGTCACATATAGCCGATAAGTCCCTGTTCATAATACCCACCGCCGCAGGCAATGCATCCAAAGTTGACTGCGTATAAATTTGCAAGTCGTCTGCATATAAATGAAAAGAAGCAGAAATAAATAGAGTGATGAAATTTATAAACAAGGCAAAGAGTAATGGGGACAAAACACCGCCTTGAGGAACGCCGGCAGTAGTATTGTTCCAGTCAGAAAAAGATTCAGAAACTTTAACTCTCTGCCGACGACCCCCGATGTAGCTCCGAAGTAGTTGAATCACAGAAGGTGAGAGGTTAAAAGACGCCAGCAGGCTAATAAGGATGTCATGGTCAATAGAATTGAATGCGTTGCTGAAGTCAAGTAAAGTTAGAATGGTGAGCTTTCTATTGTCCATGCCAGACCGAATATCGTCTGCCACCTTGACTAAGGCTGTAGTGGTACTGTGACCTGTGCGAAAACCGGATTGATACGTACTGAGGATATTGTTGCGCGTAATATATCCATTAAGTTGATGATGCAAGAGACGCTCCAAAACTTTAGATAGGAAAGGAAGAATAGATATTGGGCGGAAATCAGAAAAAGATTTAGGACGAGAGGATTTAGGCAAGGGGATTATATGAGCAGATTTCCAGGTATCAGGAAAGGAGCAAGTTGATACGCAGAAATTAAAGATATGTAAAAGGATAGGTGCAATTATGTCAAGAATTGGGAGAATCATTCTGCGACTAATGTTATCATCACCAACAGAATTAGATGATATCGTCATAATGTGTCTTTTAACCTCACACTCAGTAAATAGAGCAAAAGAGAAAGGCTCGGTGTTTGAAGTTGGCATCAGTGAAATTTTATATAGGGTTTGTAATTTAATGGCCGGGTCTAAGTTAGGGGTACATGTAAAATATTTATTTAATAAGTTAGTGTCAATATTGCAGGATTCATTTAGATTAGAGTTTTTGCCAATACCGAGAGATTTTAGAAATTTCCACGTTTTCGCAGGATCGCCATTCTCGACCGCTGAATGAATATGACGCCGTTGAGCATCACGACACATGGTATTGCAGCGGTTTCTTAACTTGATATATTTATCGCGATACTCATTCGTGTTATATTTTTTGTATTTGGCTTTGGCTGCATGCTTGGCATTAATAAGTGATTTAATAGTATCTGACAGCCATGGAGCCGGAAGATGTTTAATTCTAACTGGCTTGACAGGAGCATGCTTATCGTATAGAGATTTAAGTAGACTATTAAACATCTCTACCTTTGCATCAGCCGATTCCATTGTGTACAGTGCTGACCAGTCTGTGTTGCGTGCGTCTTCCCTCAGGCTATCTACGTCCATGGATGAGAAATTGCGCTGAAGAAGTGTTTTACGTTTAGGTTTAGGTATGCGAACATTAAAAGCAACATATATAAGGTCGTGGTAAGATAACATTTCTGCTGAAATCTGGCCGTGCTTGGTTACAGAATTTGGCGATGATACGATGATGAGATCCAGCAGGGAAGGACGGCAGCCTGGAGAGCAGTGTGTTGGGTTTAGTGGCAGTAAACTCATATTATAGGAGTCCAAGATAGACTTAAGGGTCTTTGATCTACCATCATCTTTGGCCATACAAGTATTGAAGTCGCCCATGATAATTAAATTCGTGTAGTAAGGCTTGTATGTTTCAAGCAAATGTTCAAAGGATGAAAAGTAGTTATGGTGCAATGATGGGCAGTAGAACACGCCCAAAAGTATTTTAGAACTGAAAGCTACTTCAATCTCAATGATCAAATACTCCAGTGCGTCGGATGGCGGAGGCTGTGCTGACGAACTGATAACAGTGAAAGAAATGTCAGAACGCAAATAGATCGCAACACCGCCACCGCCCCGTCCAGTGCGATCGTTGCGAATTAATTTATAGCCTGGTAGACCATAACAAGTTGATGGTAGGCAGGGTTTAAGCCACGTCTCCGACACCAAGATGGCGTCAACATTAACTTGATCGAAGGAAGTCAGCATGTCAGGATAGTGAGCCGGAATGCTCTGCGCATTTACATGGACGGCCTTAAAACAATTTTTAACTGATGAAAAGTTATCTAAAATAGTATCCCTTAGGGGGGTAAATGAAGCACTTAAAAAACTCTCATCACTACATTCAGAAGAAGCAGAAAAAAAGTCAACAGATGAAGTGTCAGAACTGTTATTCATAATAATGATTAAAAAATAATATTATGAAAACAATGCAAAAATAGTGTAAATATAAAAATATAAATATATTTATTTGATTTAATATAATATAATAATAAATAAATACTAAGTATACTTTATAATAATATTATAATTACCCTATAACTAACTAAGTATGCTACTTAAAACACCTCATGCCTATAGTGTCATGTGATATGATTGAATGTATATAAATATGCACTAATAAGCGCTAATTACACAAAAAAAAAAATCAGTTACCAGTCAAAACAGAACAACAAAAGAAAAGAAAAAAAAAACAATTAAGCAGGCATCTAAAATAATGCAGCGTAAAACGGAATACACTCGACTGACATCCGTCATAGGTACTTTGAGTTTGACATATCAGCAATGCAGGTGACAACTGTCAAGTGTCAAAGTCATACGGAAAATTAGAGGAATTAATAAAAATTGTTTTAAACTTTTATCAAACTACAAAGCGGTATACAAGTAATTGATTATTATGTGGGTGAAATTACCCACATTTACAATCAATAATGTAAAATCAAGTTAAATTACAGGAATAATAATATAGTGAGAAAACAATGAACATGATGTAAATAGATACCCAACCTAGAAAATTTGACTGTAACTAAAACTACTTATAAGCAAAAGATCAGATAATTAATACATGTATAAGGAAGCAGATTTAACACACAGGTAACAACAAATCAGCATAGATAAAACAAAAAAGAAGTAAATAAAAATTTGTTACTTTTTTGCTGACTTCTTTGTCTTCGTTCCAGCTGTGTTTTTACTTCTGGTCACGGGAATGGATCGCTCAGTCGACTCGGATGGCATATCTGAAGAATAGCTACCTGGTATGGCATCCAGGTCAGCTATGCTGTGGACACGGACTTTGGAGCCATCAGAAGCAATTACAAGCACCGAGCCATTTTGTGTCCAGCATTTTGAGACTCCAAAACGCTGCCTGGCTGCCAGGAACACAACATGTCTCTTCTTAATAAGAAACTCAGACAAGGTGTTGCCAGAGTTTTTCAACTTAGTCTTAGCCGCCCATATCTTGTTTCGGACATTGACATTGTGGAACTTTATTAAGATTGGTCGCGGCTTAGATTCATTAATTCTACCCAGGCGATGACAGTATTTTACAGACGTTATATCAACTTCTGGAACTTGTAACTGTGTTGAAAATAATGATGCAACAACTTCAAGCTCATCCTGTTTTGCTTCGGAAACTCCATGGAGTAACAGTATTTTCTTTCTTCGCCTCATCTCATTTTGGTCTTGTGCATCTACCAAGTTTTCGATCTGCAACTGTAATGATTTAAGTGCCTCCAAGACAAAGGATTTGAAGGCACTAAATTCCGATGCCAGGGCTGATGAGGCGCTCGATGGTTGAGAAGAATGCAGCTCCTGCTGGAACTCCGACATCTTGTTGTTAAACAATTCATTCATTTGCTGGATGGACTGCTGTAGGGACTCCATATTTTAATATAAATGAATGTTTAAGTGTGAGAATAATAATGTGCTTCTTACAAAGTGCTGATGGTGAAATAAATGTTTAAATACTTGCTGTTTATTATTGCAAACAAAGGAAATAGCGACACTGATAGGCACAGGTAATATCTTTTACATAATTTAATTTATAATACTATTATTTATTAATTCGATTAAGGAGCAGTTAAAACTACGTATTGACTTTTTGCACGCCTACCCGCAAAAAAAAGAATGTGTCAAGTGTAACTTTGACAGTTGTCTAAAAGTGTTGCCACATCAAAATTTGTAGAATAGTGTTCCCTACTGTAGTAAACAAAAAATCTACAGGTATGTATAACAAATAAGAATAACGCACTAGAACTTTTTGGGAGACACATACTAAATAATGTTTTTTTGGTGAATGCGTTGTTAAATTGCAATCATTGAAGCATTGTTACATACTTTATTTTATCACTTAATAGATAAACTAAGCATCCGGAGTGATAATCTAATATTTTTTTTTTAATTTAAATATTTTTACCACGGTGTAGTTAGGAGACAAGTCATTTATGTACTAGTTGTTATTTTGCTGATTTATAAATATATGTGTATTTTATTAAATTGCAGCCATAAGTAAATCATGGCTGTTTCTTTGTTATTCCAAACGTATTATTACTTCATTATAATTGATAGAAAAAAGTTTAAGGGAAAAATAAACATTTTAATTTGCAAGAAAACATGGGCCCACTTTAAATTTCCAAAAAGTACACTTTTTTATGACCTTACCCATATACTATTGATATCTATGCACTTTTGCCATATTATAGGTAGTGCATTAGATCCCTTTACTAAAAAAATAATTATGACAGGTCGAATCAATAAAATCTTTGAAGGCGCTTTGGACAGCCCCATCGGAGTTGAATTTTTTCCCTTGCAAGAAGTTATCATCAAAAAAATTGTAATCTGTTGGAGCAAAGTCCGGGGAGTACGGTGGATGTCTCATACATTTCAATTGAAGCTCCTCTAATTTGGTAGCCGTATGTTGTGCAGTGTGTGGTCTAGCGTTGTCCTGAAGCAGCAGTGGCCTAGAGCGAATAACCAACCTCAGTTGATTAGCAGCTAGCTTTTCAATCATGATTTGCAGTTGCTGGCAATAGACATCTGCCGTAATCGTCTGGCCAGATTTGGCCAGATTTAAGAAAGCTGTAGTTAACGACACCGGTCCACCAAATGCTCACAAGTAACTTTTTTTCTATGTACTTATGTATCTAATATCTTGTTACGCGACGAAAGAAAATATATAAATATAACTTTGAAGTTTCCAAGGGATAAGACCTAAATTGATTGTTCTCCCCCACAACTTCCTACATACTAAATTTCATTGAAATGCAGCCGTCTCCGAGATTCCGATTGCATAATATTGTATACAAGATTTGCTGGTTTAAAGTATAAGTCTACACTTATTTGATAATGTGTAAAAGTAAAAAAAAAAGTTTGTGAAAAATTAATGCATAATAACGGAAGGATAATTAGCGCAAAATGATTAAAATTCAATTAAAATACAATTCAATTAACGAGCAACATGTGATGAAGAGACTGGAAAAGACTGCGCGGAAAATTCAACAGCACAAATTTCACATCAGCAAAGTGTCACATTATGAACGGTGTGAAGTCAAATTGACACGAAACACATTAACCGGTAAATACTTTTGGAGTGTTTTTTAGTGTTTGAAGAAAAAAAGTGTTTTTTTTTTTCGTGTTTTACTGTAATCGTGTTCACACACTCTATACAAGTAGCTTTACAACCACGGATCAAGATTGGGGAGGCTGGGGTGAAAAAGAATTTGCGTGCTTGCCAAGTTGCTTGCCTATAAAATGTAAATCTAACAAGGAATAATTTCAATAGATTTAATTATAATTCTAACTTAATTAATATATTCAAATGTAAAAAAACGAAGATAACTATATAGCCTATGCTACCCGTGGCATTATTAGTTAAAATCGGATCAGTAGTTGAGACGCTACGGTCGAACAAACAAACATACATACATAGACAGATTTAAGACAAGCGGCACAGCAAGAAAGCCGAGTCCAATGTCTACAAAGCTCAATTATTTAAGTATGGTGGTATATTTTTTAACTTGAATTAGTCCTTGAATACGGGCTTGCTCGTCAGTACTCGAAGTTGGAGCTTCTTTGGGGTCTAATTTACATATTGATCTTTGGTCTAATGATACCATGATTACCGGAGACATATTATAGGAAGCCTATACTGCCGTCCTAACGAAGAGTGCAGTAAGTCGAGTTTTTGGGCAAATTGAATTAAGACCGTTTTTTACGTGGTAGAGCCATGCTTCGGCACGAATGGGCCGGCTCGACCGGAGAAATACCACGGGCTCACAGAAAACCGGCGTGAAACAGCGTTTCCGCTGTGTTTCGCCGAGTGAGTGAGTTTACCGGAGGCCCAATCCCCTACCCTATTCCCTTCCCTACCCTCCCCTATTATCCTATTCCCTCTTAAAAGGCCGGCAACGCACTTGCAGCTCTTCTGATGCTGCGAGTGTCCATGGGCGACGGAAGTTGCTTTCCGTCAGGTGCCCCTTTTGCTCGTTTGCCCCCATATTTCATAAAAAAAGACCTTATATTATGGTATAATGTGCTCTTAAATCAATTTGCCCGAAAACTCGACTTACTGCACTCTTCGTTAGGACGGCAGTATAATAATCTTAATCTGACGCGCTCGGGCTACCTCAATGATCCGCTCTTGGGCTTCCTTTTTATAGTTTTTTGCTGCTTTACGTCTATGAAAGCCTCAACAGTCAACACACTATAAATCTCTGTACGTCGTACATACTTATATTAATTTCTTATCCGCTTATATGGTAACCGAATTACACTCCCTGGGTCACTGCCAACTCCATATGCATGTGGCACGCTGTGAGTAACGACGTCGGCCACGAAAAAATATTTTCTGCGAGATAATATGGGAAAACGGTGAGCTAGCTGGCTAGCTAGGATTACTATTAATCCTATACAACAACAGAATGTAGTTACAATGATTGATGAAATAAAATCGTTAAATATATTAAAGAAAGTCGTGTTAGTTACAGTTAGTTATAGTTTTATATCAAGAACGGCTGAACCGATTCGGTTGAAAATTGGTGGGCTTAGAACCAGGAGAAGGACATAAGATACTTTTTATCTTGTTCCCGAGGGACGTGATTTTTCCAATTTTGGTATTGGAATAATTAGATTAAAAAAAGAGGACGTAGATTGCATTGTACGTGTAGTTATTTATACTATTAATTATTCGATGACGACGTCTGTGGCTCAGTGGTTCAGCCGTTGGTCGCAGGTTGGAATCCCGCCGAAGGATCAACAGGTTTTTCTGTGTTCCTGGGTCATGGATGTGTATTAAATATGTGTATAATATACTAAAAATCTTAAATATATCATGTATAGTATACACATATTAAATATACTTCCCGTTTACTGGTATCTGTAACACAAGTTCTTCGGATACTTAGCACGGGGCCAGATTGACGTGGTGTAAAGCGTCCATAGATGTTATTATTATATTCATTCCAGTTCATATTTAAGACAGCACAACGTGTGTCGGAACAGTTAGTTAGTAAAATCAGACGGTACTTTGCAGAATTCCATAGCTTACAATTTAATTCAAAATCCACTCACACATTTGCTTGCAGATTGCTAGATTTAATATTATAATTAAGTTGTATAGACGAATTTAAGGTAAATAGGTAAACTTTAGTAATGCTGGTGAAATAACATCAGCATTGGCATTTAGAGAATCATCATCTTTTTTCTTTAAATGAGAAATTATTGTGTACATATAAATATATAAGTATACCAGAATCTTGGAAACGGCTTCCATGCAATTGCCATACCCCCTTACTAATAAACGCTGCATAAGCTTTGAATAGTTATACAGTGTTTTGTTCCCGTCACACAAGTGACATTTTTAATTCGAGTGAAGAAGACAAAACACTGTATAACTATTCAAAGCTTATACAGCGTTTATTAGTAAGGGGGGTAAAGTTTAAGGGGTTTTTGTAGGTAAAAGATCGATCTCCAGCTCGATTGATTCTGCCAGGTTTTTTTTTAATGTATAATTTTTCTTTAGTTGGGTCATAATGGTCATAACTTACGAGTTATTTCGCTTTTAAATTGTCAAAGCGCGTGTCTCAGCTGTATACGCGTAATTATTACTTTCAAAAAGCCGCCAAGTCTAGCTTTTAACACCGAGTAATTGACCGAAAAAAGGATTTTTATAAAAATCCGTGCCAACTCTCTGTTTTCTTATAATGGCCACACTTGAAACTTGGAACTAATGATTTAAGGCCTGTAAAAACTCAAGCAATTCACGTCTTAATAATTTCAAAAGAAATGTTAAAGCAATTTTACTGTAAAACTTAATTTACACTTTTTAATGGTGCCTTTTAGTAGTTTGCTTTCATAACTATCAACCTTTTACATGTTCCGTTTCAGTGTTTACATACGAGTACATGTTTTATAATAATATGCACAAGAAATAAGAAATCAGGGAATGAATAAACATTATAAAATTATAAATTCTTAATGAATGTAATTATCTTTATGTAGCATGAATAATATATTTGGGCGCTTTTATTTTGGAATGTATTTAATGGAGTGTAAAAATACATTAAATTTTTTATTTTTGTTTCAGGTAATTACGAGAACGCAATAAAGATGTTGCAAAGTTAAAATGAATATTCGTAAGTAGCTGAAATATTAATATCAATTTCCAAAAATTATCCCGCATGAACCGTATATTTGCCACGATAATGTGTGGCTCCAGTACTTTCAGAGTAATCAATACAAACAAACAAATAATTACTCGCAAAGAGTTAAATACCAACTTGAAACTAAAAGTTTCCAATATTATCATATTATTATCTAAGTTTGAAGAAGATGACTATACAATAATAATAATTTATTTTATCAACAGTTTTACAATACATGACAATGCAAGGGTTGACCTTTCCTATTAAGTGCAAGAGCACCTGTGCCAGAAAAGGCCACTCTTCCTCAACACACTCTTACATTAGACAAAGATGAAATATATTACACAACTAATGTAAAGCTTACAACTAAGAAAAAAAAATGATATAACAGATGAAACATTTTTTTGATATTTTTTTATGAAGATGAAACAATGATACAACAGATGAAACATTTTTTTCATACTTAATTATATTTTTGTTTAAACCTGACCAAAAAATGTATGTTTCCGTATTCAGTGACTTCGTATTAGTGTAAAAGTTTAGCATTCAATAAAAAGGCATGCAGAAATCATTTTTGTAGAACAGTGTTACTAATATCCACGCCATCTGTTGAATTCTTCCTGAACCTTATTATAAAAGCGACATCTATGTAACTCTTACAACTTACTACCGCCATCTACGGCGAGCGTGTAAACTGCATTACAGCCTACAGCTGCACCCCGTACAGAGTTACTACGTTTCTACGGTAGAGGGAGGCTCTGTCGACGTAAAATAAAAATTAGAAAAATATACAATCACCTGGTTACTGGTTAGTACTACGAAATGTACTCGACTCAGTGTCGGAGGGAAAAATATTATGTACGCGAACGAAATTCTTGTCCTTAAACTATAAAATGCATGAAATACTTATACTTATTAATACCTGCTATTCACGTTTTCGCATTTCATGTAAGCAAGTAATAAAACTTGTGAATTATTATGCGGGATTTACACGGGCGTCTAAAGCCGTACGGCGAATACCGTCTAAGTGGCAATTTAGTCACTTGCTAGTTGCGACTTGCGACCTAGCTGAATTGCCACTTACGTGGTCGATTTTAGCCGTGCGTCAAATGTCTGTGCGGCTTTAGTCATTCGTGTAAATTGCGTATAATAAATCACAAGTTTCATCACTTTCTTAAATGAAATGCGGAAACGTGAATAGTAGGTGAATAAGTATTTCTGAATGCATTTTACTTGTACGATATCGTATTTAATCGTAACGGTACCGATATCTGATCGGATAATGTGAAATCGTTCTTAGTTAAAGTGATAGTTTTAGCTTTTCCATATAGCACAAAATATAAAGGGATATCTCGGTGTATGTTCGGTGTCATATCTAAGCGGATGTGAAGATACTGAGGCTCGAATTAGGCTGTTAAGATTGGAAACGCTTTAGGGCCTACTTTATAGGTCTTTTATGTTCTTTGAGGATTGGGGATTATGGTCGGAAGTTAAGTTCCTTTATTTAACTTGATATTGCGATATCAAGATTTCGGTTTAATATATAGGTCGTATAAAGCGCTTATAAATATGTGTTTGTAATTTTTTTCTCCATGCAAGTCGGACATGAGCCTAATTTTACAGAAATGTGAGACATTGTGTTCATGAATATAAGTATATCAACACATTTATTGCAGTGAAACTTTTTTAGCGGCGTTGAGAGTGAAATTTCAACATCACGTCATGCATCATACACGATGCTGCTTGAATACTTCTTACATTATAATAACTTAACTTTTATAAACTAAGACTCAATACACCGATGTCGCTAGGTGTATTTTTTTATTGTAACAAATAACAATGTACTTTAGACACTATTTAGTACTAAGAATTTTTATATTTAAAAATGACAAATGTAGTTTAATTTCTGCCACATGGCGTAACGTCATGTTTTTTTTAATTAGATACTATTAAGGACATCCAATGTACAAGTTTAAAATAACACGAATAAATAGGTAAGTGGATTTTAATTTAACTCTTGAATTTATATTTGACTCTAACCCTGTACAGAAGTGTAACTTTCAATGCAATGCAGTATTGTATTTTCTAAACGAATATTTATCTTTGCTCTAACGAAGTTCAACCGAGCCGGGTGTATTTATTTATTACAAGCACCACGCTGCATACTGATTATATTCGCTTGAAAACTGTTGGAACTTGAACGCATATTCGGTGGAGCTTGCTACTGTTGTCTACGTCAATCTTCCAAATGGAAATCCACTGATTGACATTGTTGTCAATGGCTGTGTTCAGCGGCAAATAGCGCTAGCAAAAAACGTAAGCAAAATGGCGACCGCTGGCGTTAAATAAGCAAAATGTTAGCAGTATTGAAGTTAGCAAACGTGTCCTAGACGATAATATATGTTTTTTCTTTAGCGCTAGCAAGCGCTAACACGCGTTATTTTCCGCGGAACACTAGGCTGTGTTCCGCGGAAAGTTAGAAACTAAATCCTTAGTTTCTAACTTTTGAAATAATAGGCTGTGACGTTAATTTGACAGAAATAATCTTCATACAAGAAAAAGTTACGTCATCCTAATTTCGGAAGGTTTTGTCAATAATATTCGGACAATGTCAAATCTCAACTGCCCCAAACAACCCCAAAAGTAGGGCACTAGGCAATATAAGTGTTAACTTTAAAAATTTAAATGTTTACAGATTAGTAAACGTAAACGTGTAAAAAAAATGTATATTATGACATTTCAAACACACGATAATTTTAATAATAATAATCTGAGGTAGTGTGTGTTGAATGTTGATGTTATTTTTTATTATTTTATATATTCCTATACATTATTTTAAAAAAATAACTTTCGGCTTACCTTCTATATAAAAATTGACTAATACATTTTAAATACTCTCCTGGTATTCTCGTAAGAATTTACTAAAAGCTATTGCTTCACGTACTAATATAGATATGATGATGATAACATTCACCATACAAAATAATGTCATGGTCAAAGATTTACATGTCAGAGCATCGATTATGCTGACTAAGTGACGACAAGATCTTGAGACACAATGTCAAGAACGTGATTACAGGCTGGAGATATCGAGAGCTTTATGAGAAGTGTATCTCGATAATACTGGCACCATAAGGTACTAACGAAAAATACCGGCAATTATCGCAACAATTGCGGATACTATTTATATATGTCACAGTAAAATTGTGACAACCGTTAGATTGTAATAAAACTAGGGAAATTGTAAAATGTTGATATATTCTCGACGCGAATATGCTGCCTATAATTTAACACATCATTTTTCGTTAGATTATAAATATATAGTTACTAGCTGACCCGGCAAACGTTGTTTTTCCTTATAAATTAGGTATGGAAAATAGATAGTAGCCGATTCTCAGACCTACTGAATACGCATATAAAATTTGGTAAAAATCGGTAAAGCCGTTTCGGAGGAGTACGGTAACTAACATTGTGACATGGAAATTTTATATATTAGATGAATCTTTCAGCATATTTTAACAATCTCGTTAGTTATTTTACAATCTAACGGTTTTTACAATTTTACGGTGACATATATAAGACAGTCCCAATTTCAATTGCGTGCGTTTAAAAAAACATAATATTTAGTAAAAAACATTTTTAGATAGAACAAAGTTTTAAAAATTTATTTTTAACGCCGGCTTTTGTTAAAATTACAAATACTTTTTTACGATTTGATTATCGCACAAAGTGTGATTAGAGTTTTTGTTATCTTATGAAACTTTTTAGATTTGTCACTTTTATTAAATACATAAAATTTTATTTTCACCCCCGTTTTATCGGTGTTCTTCGAGGAAGTTTCATTTATTTTGCAGGCGAATCGTAAAATATTGCCATCACTTTTATTCTTGTCTAAGACCAGCGGGGAATCGTCCATCGGTGAAATGACCTGTCTAAATTACCGAGACTATGAACATCAAACGTAATAGCTTATATTGGGGGCAGTTAGACTAGGGTTACACGGTCAGTCTGGCATCAGTTCAGTCCATCAGTCTCAGACTGGCGCCAGAAAAATGGCCGGAAAGTACATAATAAAAAAAATATCAGTCCGTCAATCACACGGTTACACGGCCATTCTTTCGTCAGTCTGGATCAGGCTGATGGACTGAACTGGTGCCAGACTGACCGTGTAACTCTAGTCTTACAATTCTTACAAGCGACACAGTGTCGACGACACGACTACGATATTTTCGAAATTTCGACGAAATTATGACGGTATCGACACTCGTTTACAGTCAGCTCACACCACAAAAAACAATTTCAAAATTGAACCTTATTTACTACACTAGATACTCGTTTCATTGCAAGAGTGGCGCTGCCGTACGCAGCTCGGTGCAGCTCAACAATAGAACTCTTGTAATGAAACGTGTATCTTATTGTGTAGTGAATAAAGATCAATTTTAATCGCTATAAAAAAAATGCAGCGCCGCGTCGCGTCTCTGTGTGAACTCACGCTAAGTAGACCATGAACCAGTAGTCAAAAAGACGATTAAATTAACGATATACTGTGTTTCTAAACTTGAAACAAAATTAGCTATTTTCTAACGTAACAAAATTAAAGTATTTGAACTGTTATCAGAGTAATTAGCTAACTATAATTTGAACACATTCCGGCGCACGCGCTCAGCGTACGGACGTGTGTCCGTGTATTGTGTGTGGATAGTTGTATTAATCTCGAAAAATAACCTAAACCAATAATAAATAAAAATGGTGCAGTGTAAGAAATGTAAACTGTTCGTGTCCTTGAGCAAAGATGACATAGTGAAGTGCAAAGGTGGTTGTGAGGGCATATTTCATAAAAAATGTGTACGTAATTATAAACAATTCGCAATGAAGGAAAAGTGTGAAGAATGTAGTAATACCTGTTCTACTTCCCAAATAAACCTAAACCCAAGTGAGGAGACGGGTGAGAGAATATTAGCGGAGGTGAACAGAAAATTAGAAATAATTTACAACATGGAAAAAAAACTAGTGGAGCTCACGGAAACCGTAGATTTTTATGCTGAAATGTACCAGGGCATGACAGAGTTTAAAGAAGCGGCCGAGAAAAAGATTAAAGCTTTAGAACAGAAAAATATATACTTGGAAAAATGCAACAGAGCGCTGGAAGAAAGAGTGGAGGAATTGGAAATTAAGGAGAAGGAAAAATATATTGAAATAAGCGGTTTAGAAAAAAAAGCCAATGAAAACACGGTACAATTGGTGAAAGAAGTTGCTAAAATACTAAAGCTCAATGCAGAGGACGTGGAAGAAGCTGAGAGAATAGGTAAAGAAAAAGAGGATGAGTCAAGGCCACGAATAATTCAAGTAAAACTACGTAGTAAAAATGATCGAGCCAAGTGGATGGCGGCGAGAAAAGAATTTTCGAAAGGTAAAGACAAAATCACTAACAACTTAATATACAACAATGGCAACAACAACCAAATATTCATTAACGAATCACTACCTAAGTTTAAACGACAGCTATTATGGATGACGAGAAGTATGCTGAAACCAAAAGGCTACCAATATATATGGGTTCAAAACGGCAATATACTTATTAAAAAGAACAATGAAGAAAAAAGAATCTATAACATTAAATGCGAAAAAGTACTTAATGACCTTGAAGCGTCTCAAAGCTTAGAGTAATGCAAATAGCGCGCCGTGTACACACTACGTGATTTTTATACTTAAAATTCGATAATTTACAAGATTTATTTAACGACATTGAATACAAAAGATTAAACGATATAAAGAAATTAAATAAAGAATTAACACAGAGAGACGGGCATATTCATGTAATGCACTTAAATATAAGGTCCCTTCGTAAAAATTATAACGAAATACTTTTACTAATGGAAGAGAACAAATACTTAATTGACATATTAATATTAAGCGAAATAAATATTAAGAGTGAAGAATTGCCATATTACAAAATAAATGGATATAATAGCTATATATTAAGTAGAGAACAAAGGAGAGGAGGAGGTCTATTAATATATGCAAAAAAAGAACTAACTTATCAAACCCAGGGAAAAATTACAGGATCTTCAGAAACTATACATGGACAGCTGATAGAAGAAAGGAGTAAAATACACATTATTGCTATATATAGACCGCCCCAGAAAAATAAATTAACGTTTATACAAGAAATAGAAACAGTAATAAAAAATATCCCAAAATCAGAAACTATTATTTTAATTGGAGACATGAATATAAACATATTAAATGGCGTTGAAAATTTTACAACAAAAAAATACAAAGACACCTTATGTGAACTCGGACTGCAATGCGCTATACCGAGTACGGAAGTAACGCGCGAAGCGATCGTCGACGGGAAGAGCGAGAGATCGTGCCTGGATCATGTGTGGGTGCGAGCGAAATGCCACGAGCGCCGAGCGCTGTCGTTTGTCCTTGAAGTGCATGCATCCGATCATTATGCGGTGGGATTGTCTTTAAAATCTAATAATTATATTAAGTGCAGCATAAATACAAAAAATGATATTATCGTCAAAAATGTTGTCAATGAAAAATTATTAATGAAAAAAGTTGATGATTACAACTGGATGAAATTGTACGAAAAAACATGCCCACTTAAATTGTATGATGATTTGTGTAAAGTTTTTGTTGAGTTTTATAAGGCCAGTATGATCAATGTCACTGTAAAGCACAACAAAAGAAGACGCCAGCCATGGATAGATCAGGAATTGTTTAACTTACTATCTCGTAGGGATTATTTATTTAAAGTATGGAAAGCGGAGCCCAGAAATATGTCTAAAAGGTTAGAATATACAAGGTTTAGAAATAAAGTAAATAAAATAATAAATATAGCCAAGAACAAATATAGACAGTCTGAAATATTGAATTGTAAGGGGGATTTTAGAAAAATTTGGGGGAATATAAATTCGTGGTTAGGTTTAGAAAAAAATAGTTTAGATAGTATTATTTTAAAGCATTTAGGAAAAAATGATAGTACAAATAATATATGTAACAACTTTACACAAACATTTACCAAAGAAATACAAAATATTAAACATATATGTAACACGCAATTTTTAAATAGAAAAGAATATATAAGTCCGTGTAATGTGAGCTTTAGGTTTATGAAAATAAGTCCATCATCGGTAGAAAAAATAATAAATATGTTATCAAGTAGGAAGTCCGCGGGTGTAGATGGTATACGTGTTCAAGACATTAAGTATCTAAAAAAACAAATTAGTCCCATTTTAGCAAACTTTATTAACATGTGTTTACAGCAAAGTGTATACCCCGACCAGTTGAAATGTGCTATAATACGACCGATTTACAAGTCCGGTAGCCACTTAGAATATGCTAACTATCAGCCAATAGCAATTTTGCCTGTAATCGATAAAATAGTTGAAAAAGTAGTTGTGGGTCAAGTTAGTACATTCCTAGAAAGAAACAACGTGCTCACTGAAACTCAACATGGTTTTAGGAGGGGCAGGAGCACGACTACGGCCATGTTGAGTTTCACGGATTATGTAAACGAAGCTTTAGATTCTGGGAAACAGCTGATAGCGCTTTTTATCGATTACAAAAAGGCATTCGACACGCTCGATCATAATATTCTGCTACAGGCGATGGATGAATGTGGTATACGTGGGCCGACTAGTATGTGGTTTAGAAATTATTTAACTGATAGAAAAATACGAACGGTGATAGATGGTGTGGCTGGAGATGACGCGGATGTGAGTCTGGGTGTACCGACCGGGTCAGTTTATGGCCCGGTCGGGTACATTATGCATGTGAATGGTGTGTCAAATGTGATCAGGAAGTGTAAGGTATTTATGTATGCGGACGATATGTGTGTGGTATATGCCTCAAAAGATATATCACAGGTACGGGAATATGTGCAGGACGATTTTGAGAATATTACGAAGTGGGCACACGATAATGGAATTATTTTAAACCTTAAAAAAACGCAATGTATGCATCTGCACTCGCCACACAATCATACAGCAAAAACAGTGAATGTAAATGATATTAAAATAACCGGTCACACGTATGAATGTCTGCACATGAACCAATCTAACTGTAGTTGTTCTACGCTCTGCTATGTAGATAACTTTAAATATCTTGGACTTAAAATTGACAAAAACTTTAACTGGGCTTTACATATAACAGAGCTTTGCAATAAATTGAGATCAGTTCTAGGTAAGTTTTATCAGCTAAAGAGTATACTAAATGTTGATACATTAAAAATGGTGTATTTTGCACTAGCAGACTCTCTGATAAACTATGGGCTAATTGTGTATGGGCGAACATTTATAACATATTTACATAGTGTCAAAAATCTACAAATTAGACTGTTGAAATATTTAGTTAGTAAGAAAGTTAAGTATGAATGTAATACAGAATATGAGAAATTATTTAAAGTGTGCAATATTCTGCCAATAGATAAAAAAGTGGAGTACTTAATAGGATTACAGTATTACTATAGTAACGAATATAAAGTGATAGTAGATAATAAATATAATACTAGAAGAGTAAGAGAGAAAAGACTGAGTAAACCTAAAATAAAAAACTATTACGGAGAGAGGACAAATAAATATATGGTACCTAAAATATTTAATAGATGGGATATTTTAAGATATGAAGAAAAATGTTCAATAGGATTAATAAAGAGGAGGTTAAGGGCTGAATTGTTAAATTGAATAATTAAATAGGTTATTTTGTCTTGTCTTGTAAACTTTGAACTTTGTAGCTCAAAGTTCAAAGTTTACAATTTTTGGTTTGGTTTGTTTTGTTAAGACTTTAATGTTTTGTAAAGAAACTATTCATAATAATGTTAAGTTAAAATATTATAAAAGATGAGCGCATCTCGCCGTCAAACAATAGTTTGGCGAGATACAAACATGTAACTGATTTGTTTAGTATAAATAAATAATAATAATAAAAAAAAAAAAAAAAAAAAAATACTTTCTAAAATTAGTAACTTGTTATAGCTATCAAAATGGGTATGAGTAAAGTAAATACTATTATCTAAGGGTCAATACACACTGAAACGAAATACGCGACATGGGGCAGCATTTATAAGATAGCTATTCAAAATTGAACTTTATTCGTTACACAAGAAGATAGATGTTTCTTTGTAAAAGTTCGAATGTCGGGTTGCACCGCGCAGCACAGAGCATGTGTATTGGGCAGTGTATGACTGATGTCATATTATTTGACGACCTCTGTGGCTCAGTTGGTTGAGCGTGTTGGTGCTCAAGCCGGAGGTCGCGGGTTCAAATCCCGCCGAAGGAACAAAAAGTTTTTCTGTGTTCCTGGGTCATGGATGTGTAATGTGTATTAAATATGTGTATAGTATAAAAGTATTAAATATATTTCCGTTGTCTGGTACCCGTAACACAAGTTCTTCGAGAACTAACCACGGGATCAGATTGACGTGGTGTGAAGCGTCCATAGATATTATTATTATTATTATGAAACGTGTATCTTTTTGTGTATTGAATAAAGTTCAGTTTTGAAAAGCTGTCTTTAAAATGCATCGTCGCGTATCGTCGCTGTGTGAACTGACCCTAAGTGATAAAATTTTCTCCATTCGTCTTTATTACTCTACAAACTAACGGATAATATACAAAGGCTACTTTCTTCAAGTAAAGCTATAAAACGCAATGCAAACGATTGAAGTATTGAAAACATAATAAATTATTACTTTGACCTAATTTATTTAAATAGTAAGCTATTTGCTTAGTTACGTAACTTCTGTGAAACTTTTAAAATTACTCTTTAGCTTTGTTATTTCATATATTTTGCTTCAAATATTAAATAATACGATCGTAGGGATTTAGGGAGGCCTATAACAAAAGTCTGTCTTGTATAAGTTTTTTGTGAAAGTTTTTTTAATTTTATTGTTTTAGTAGTCCAAACGGCAGGTCTATAATTAAAAAAAAACGGCCAAGTGCGAGTGGGACTCGCGCACCTTTTATTACAGCTTTATGTATTAGATCTGAGTATTTGATATGAATTTCGATTTAATACCTCTACGCGTTCATAAGGAAAGAGGTAGTGTGTTTGAAATTTTAATAAATATTTTTTTATATTATGATGTAACTAAAAATTTATGGTTTTCGTAATTTTTCCTTTATCTGTGCTCATATAAGGTTGCTCAAGCCAAATTTCAAAATTCTGTAGTACCCTGTAGGTTTTGAGTTTGCGAGTGTCGAAAATTTGCGGAAATTTGCAGCATTAACGGTTGTATCTTTTGATTGCGTTGGCTTAGAAGTTTGATTTTTTCACAGCTCTAAGGGACAGTTATAGACCTGAGTATTTGATATAAATTCCAGTTTATTACCTTCACGCGTTCCTGAGAAAAAGGGTCTTGACAGACATTCGGACGGACAACAAAGTGATCCTATATGGGTTTCGTTTTTTCCTTTCGAGGTACGGAAAACTAAAAAACCAAAAAGTAAAAAATAATCTTTCTACTACATATTATAAAATATGTGAAAGTTTGTGAGGATGACTGGATGTTTGTGACTCTAGCGCAAAAACTACTAAACGGATGCAATTTAGTACGGTAAACGTGATAGTTAAATTAGCTTTGGATTAAAACATAGGCTATATTTTATCTCAAAAAGTAGTGTTCCTGTGAGACAGTTAAGTCTCACAGGAACACTACTTTTTGACTAGACTGTGAGAGGGCAAAAACTAGTAACATATAATTTAAAGTGCCTCTAACTATTCCCTGAGCTCAAATTGTCCATCATCAAATGGAAACTGGCAAAAACAATTTGAAAGTGCAAAATAACTGGTCGTACCCCGCGGACTGAGAATGGGAACAGTGACGTTATTTCACGCCGACGCTTATTATTTACATAAAGTTTACATTATGCTGAATCTAGACCAGAGATAGAGTGAGTTTAGATATGTCCTCAAGGAAAATTGGGGGTTGATTGGCTATTTTGAGAATTATGCACACGATTGTTAAATCACCAAACAAACAATACACATACGCATATTGCATACCAAAATACATTGTAATTTAACGGTTACAATTTAATATTGCCCAGTTGCAATGAAACGATATTTTCTTCCAGCAAATCCACGATCAAATCAAACAACAACTTTACAGCAAGAGTTCCATTTGAAGCGGCAATTTTCGCAATGATTTTCTTCTGTAGATTTTTCTGTTCATTTGTGAAAGTGTTAAACTCGATCATAAGGCCATTGTACTAAGGTATCCTACTACTATTATAAATGTGAATGTTTGTGAGGATGGATCGATGTTTGTGAATGTTTCGCAAAAACTACTGAACGGATTTTGGTGAAATTTAGTAAGGTAGTAGTTAAGGTTCTAGTATAAAACAAACTACAAAAATTACAGTGTTCCAGCGGGATACTGTATTTTGTGGGCGGGGACGGAGGCAAATGCTAGTTATGTACATAAAATAAAGCCGCAAAACACCTAAATCCTAAATTCTGTTATGGTTATAAAGAAAATCTCACGGCTTATATTGAATAGCGTCAGTCGAACCCCAAGGGATTCTAGCTTTTGTGAAAGTCGAGAGCTTAAAAGGAAACCTTTCTCTTAGGCAATGTTTGCCATATCTCTAAATGCAGGATCAAGAAAGTAGGTTGTAGATTCCTGTAAATTCATTTTTTCAATTCAATTCATCAACTTTTATTGAAAGTTAAGTACATAAGGTGTAAGGTAAGGTATATAAAAAAAAATAACCACTTTGCGTTTTGTACTTGTTTTTAAAATATATCTACTTTTTATACCTTGTAATTATTTCTTTAAGTTTTAAGTTGATACTAACACAAGTCCAGAATAAATATACATTAGTCGTATAGACGCCACAACGCTGCATAACAATGACGCATCGCCAAAAACGACGTTCCGTTGCAACACAATTTCCAAGAATTGCACGACGTTATTTGTACGATGCACAGAATTACAGAAAAAACACAGAATTACAGAATACAGATTTTTCTGTATTCTGAGGTACGCTGCCTCGTCACAGTTTTATTCAAAACTAGCATTAATTGCCCGCGGCTTTAAAACTTTCATACCCTATTTGACCCACCTAGGGGCTGAAACCGCTGAATTTTAGAAAACGCTAAATACGTAACTCACTATTTTTTCCGTACTCAATTCATGTAAATAAGTATGTCTCAGGAATAAAAAGTTTCATACAAACTGAAATCTCCTATTTTGAGCCCTTGGCGGTTAAAACATATTTTAAAAAAATCCTTCCTTAGTGGATGCCTACCATATTATGAGGAATACGTGTGCAAAATTTTAAATTTCTAGCCTTAAGGGTTTGGCCTGTGCGTTGATACATCAATCAATCAGCTTTGTCTTTTTTATTATATACAGATAGAAAATAGAAAGAAAATAAGGTTTTTTAATCAGCTTTGCCTTTGAAATAATCAAAATAAGGTCTGTCAAAAATGATTTCAGACAAAATTGCCCTAACAACAAAATTAATTCGCCTCCCGAAGTTTCAAGAAATGTAGGTGGTAGTGCACACGTCTTGGTAACCCCATTCGGAATTACCAACACAAAAGGCATCCTGCTCACCTAGTCTAGTGTACCATATTGTTCGTAGCGACAAAGATTTCAATCAAGTGCGCCCCGAATACGCCACGTGTGCATATTCGTGCATCAAGCTACAAACAAACCATAGACATATTACTAGGATAGAGCTGGCATGACGGATTTGGTACACTTGTTATTGTAATAGATGATGCATAATGCATTACAGATTTGTTTCTGGATGCTGATAATTATTTATTTGATTAGTCTTATTTATCATTTCATTCTATAAAAATGCATATAACTATATTATTTTAAACGACGCATGTCGAGGCAAGTGTCCACACTTGAACTGCCCTACTTTTGGGGTTGTTTGGGCAGTCGAAGTTCGACATATCGTTGGCTCACTATTACAAGGTTCTATGAAAAAAAAATGTACTTATTAGTAAACCGTATTCGGTTATAAATGTAACAAAGTTCTATGCGTCACTACCTAACGCGTAATAGACTTGTAGAGTTATATACTCCTAGTAATAGAATACTCACTTCATCAAAATCATTCTTATCAGACACAAATTCAAGCTAAGTTACAAATATTCTTGATTTAGTTTGACTATAATTGACTTGTTTAATTTTAAATATAACATCATAAGTAAAATTGAATATTTTCTGACATATAAGGGCCATAGTGAGCCTCCACCTTGGCAATCCAAGGCCGCGGCCTTGAAGAGGACTTGCAGGCAAAAATTATAAATAATTGAAACTTTTCACACTAATGACGGCCATTAGGTGCTGTGAGTTGGCCCATTAATGAATCTGCTTCTTATAGGTGGCTAGTGGATTTTCAAGTTTCGTTGCAACGCCAAAAGTTTTAAAACATTTCTGTATTATTCTCATTTTTACAACCAGGATAACCGTTTTATATCGCGTAAGACGGTATAATATGTATATCATTACACACGTTTATAGCTAAAACGATTGTCGTCGCGAGTAATAAAAAACAATCGCTTTTGGCTCGGCTTAGAAGATGCAACCTCGTTTATAACTTGCTGACGATGTTAAAACGAAACTATCAAGCTATTTTTAGTATAATGTATTCATAATTTTAGCTAACGTTACAGTTATGGTAATAATGCTTAAATTTTAAGGCATTTTTGATAAACATTTTGTATTCATTGCTATTTCCATTCTTCTATGAGTTTGTAGAAAATGTTATGACTGGCGAAATCAAAAATATTAGTTAGTTCTTCAAATATTTTTCATTTATGAAATGAACCAGGAAATGAGCAGACGGATCGCCTGATATTAAGCGATTACCACCGCCCATGGACACTCGCAACCCCTGGACCCGAGGAGTTATGCTTGTAACTCTTCTGTTGTGACTTGCGTTTTTGATCCTTAAAATCCCCAATTGGGCCTGTAACCTCACTTTCACGCCGGTTTTTTGTGAGGTCGTGGTATTTATACGGTCGAGCCTGTCCATTCGTGCCAAAATGTGACTCTACCACAGTTAAATAAATAATAGTTTTCAGATAAATTTGACGCCTTCCAAGCTGAATTGCAGTCCAGTAACTCGCGAAATTCTATTATTTTAAAGTTCTTATCTCCGGAAACTTTGAAATTGTATTTTAAGAACTACCCAGATCGTGCCGCCGCTTACCTAACGACAGTTAAAAATGATCTTAGGAAACTTTTAATGCCTTCACATCTTACTGCGTATTATGGATTAGTTTCTGCCGTGGGTTTCTGTTAGCATTTTAAATCTTTATAATATTATTAGGGGTTTTAATTAAGTAAATATACTTTAAAATAAAGCCACAATGCTTATGAATATGGATGCCCTGCATGCGCGTAACTATGGCACCCGCCTGCGCGTACCGCCCGCGCCGCTCGACGCTGCCAAAGAATATATATATATTACTAACGTAACGCTGCCGTTTGATGCAGTTGCCTAAAGACGTATACCTAGCAGTCTTGCCACCAGCGAGAGCTTAAGTCGAGGACCTTGCCCAGACCAGCAATGAAAATAATCTCATCAAGAAGCTTCGACGAGAATGTGGTCAGTGTCTTGCCTGTTACTTGCTCTCGCGCAGCGACTTCTCGCTGTGAGATTTCAATAGGCAAATGGCTTCCCCACGTCCACCGCGACATAACCTACTACAGATCACTGACGTTTTGTTGTGTTCATGCAAAGTTATTCAAAGGATGACTGATGTCAGACCGTGTCGGGTCCCAACTCCCAACCGAGTGTCGGACCGTAGCACGGTCAACTCATATTACTCGTGTCGTAACTCGGTTGCCGCTCGGTACAGCGTGAGCACAATATGAATAATGTACAGTTGACCATGCCCAAATCGGCGCACGCACACATACGTGTCATTTAGACGGCCGCTAACGAAACTTCAAATACCAGAAGTACTTATGCAGTGTCATGCCGTCAATACTTGTCGCTGCATTGAAGGACTACGGGTTTTAGTTGTGTCGCGACGCTAGCGCACTGTCAACTCCTTATTTGTAGACGTCCTAAAGTCCCACCTCGGCTCAGTCACGCTTAATCGTAGGTAAAAATTTCAAGGACATGGCCGAGTTCCGCTACTGTACATTTTTATATTGTAGCGTGTATGAGCCATTTGATTACTAATTTAATTGCTGGAGCAACCTAAACCCAACAACTCAATTAGTAATCAGCACGGGCGCTCATTTTATTTCGCAACTATAATTTACATCGCAAGATTTATTATGCCTTCACAGCCCCGCTCTTCACAATTCAGTTTCATTAGTGAGCGTTTGTCGCTTGTTTTGATTTCCTCGGTATGAATAATTGACACTGGCTGTTTCTGTATACGATTGTATTTGTGTCTGTATGCCAAGCGACACTTTCGGTACTAAAATTATATAAATCTTCTACACTAGATATTGCACGCGACTTCGTGCGCACAAAAGGAAATTCCGCGGTAACCGTGCACTTTGCCGCGATAAAAAGTAGCCTATGTCCTTCCCCGTGGTCTAATCTATATCTGTACCAAATTTCATCAAAATCGGTCCAGTAGTTTCAGAGCCTATTCAATCCAAACAAACAAGCTGTTGCACGTTTGCATACGGCATGTTATAATAATCGTTTAGAAACAAAGGCTCGGCGGAAATCGGAATTGAACACGGCGTAATGCATAGGGAATATTCCATTATGATATTATTAGTTTCTGTGCGTGTAGTGGCGCCGTAATGGATTCGTATTAGTTTACATACATTCAGATCGAGAGAAGCGCAGATGGTATAGGTGATGTGAATACGCCTTTAAAATTGCTTTCATAGGGAGCAACAAAACGAATAATTGCAAAATGAAGTTACAACTATATCTTTATTATCTCGATTCAAAATTTATATTATACCAATAAGGCCCAGACTAAAGAAAGAGGAACAGATAAATAGATATATAGTTAGCTTTTGATTTGATTTCGCTACTACAAACATACGGTGTGTCCCCGACTGTGTGAAAAATTGTGAGCCGTTGACGGGGATATCAAAATTTTCAAATTTGGATCGATTTCGATTTTGACCGTTCAGTGAAAACTGTTTCTCTGTATACAAGTATATAAGGTTCGGTATAATCAATTACGGATATTTTGGGCATAATATGATCTACTGCTGTAGGCAGAAAAACAATTGTCATACTCGAAAAGAATATTTCTTTACCTCCGCTAAACGCAAACTCGTCCATGAGTTTGCGTTTAGCAGAGAATCATCCATACATTAGATGATTTTTTACTTCGAGTATGACGTATTTTTTCTGCCTAAACGTCTTTACATAAGCAGTGAAGCATGTGCCCGAACTATCCGTAACTGATTTTCGAAGACGTTATCTTATATATAAAAATGAATTGCTGTTCGTTAGTCTCGCTAAAACTCGAGAACGCCTGGACCGAGTTGGCTAATTTTGATCTTAAAATAATCGTATCAGTTCAGGGTAGGTTTAAACGGTGAGAAATTTCAGTTCATAATTAAGGCAGAATAACGTTTGTCGGGACAGCTACTCTTATATAAAAGTAAATTGCTGTTCGTTAGTCCCGCTAAAACAGAGAACTCGCTGGAGCGATTTGGCTACCTTTGATCTTAAAATAATCGTATGATTTCAGGGAAGGTTTAATCGGTGAGAAATTTCGGTTCATAGTTAAGGCAAAACAACGTTTGTCGGGACAGCTAGTCTTATATATAAAAATGAGTTACTGTTCGTTAGTCTCGCTAAAACTCGAGAACGGCTGCCCCGTTTTGGCTAATTTTGATCCTAAAATAATCGTATCAGTTCAGGGAAGGTTCAAACGGTGAGAAATTTCGGTTCATAGTTCAGGCAGAACAGCAGAACAGGCAGACAGTTTGTCGGGACAGCTAGTATATAATATTTTTTACTCTGTGCTACTGCTATGGGTTATCGATAACTCAAGTTTTTTGTTAAAGTTCATATTCGTAGAGACTTTAATCATAGGTAGTACTGTGAAAATCAGCAGCGTTAACTTTTATCGAAATATATCCCACCAAAAACATTTTCATGTAAAAAAATTATGCCAAGACGATACCATATGACTAGCACTGTCAAAAAGTTATGAAATCTCATGTAAAACCAAGCTTCTTACCCTACACGCCTTAACTCTGCAAGCGTAACTTCACAAACTCTACACCTTAGTCATTTTATGTGGCCTGGCCATTTCGCTACATTCACTTGGCCGTAAGGAGAAAAATTTATAATCGACTGTTTTTCTATTATACTCTCTTATAATAACGAAATGGCCAAGCCACATAAAATGACTAAGGTGTAGAGTTTGTGAAGTTACGCTTGCAGAGTTAAGGCGTGTAGGGTAAGAAGCTTGGTTTTACATGAGATTTCATAACTTTTTGACAGTGCTAGTCATATGGTATCGTCTTGGCATAATTTTTTTACATGAAAATGTTTTTGGTGGGATTTCACTTCTTTTTGTAAGTTGTTATAACAGAATTGTTATTTTCTTTTTTTTTCTTTTTGGGTGTATTTCTTTCACAACAGAGACGCTTTTTTTCTGCCCACACTCCCTTTGCCTTTTTTAGGGTTCCGTAGTACTTAAGGAACCCTTATAGTTTCGCTCTGTCCATCTGTCTGTCTGTGTCTGTCTGTCCGCGCCTCTAGCTCCTGTAATTATGAATATAAATTAATGAAATTTGGTGCAGTTATAGATTGTGTGTAGATCACAGTTTTGGGATCATAAAAAAATAATAATTTTTTTATGATCCCAAAACTGTGATGTGATGAAACTTGCTAAAAACTCTTTAGGAAAATTATTGTGAACCAAATCGGACAGCTACTTTTGGAGTAATAAAAAAAAAAAAATTACGCGTTTATAGTTACGGAACCCTCCTTAGACATGTCCTGACATGCTCTTGGTTTGGTTTTTCTTTGTTGGCTTACTATTTACAATAAGTGGCAGATTAGGACGATACTTGGCTCTTAGTCGATTATATTCGACTACAGCTGACTCTTGTGTTTTAATACAACTGAAGTCAATATTTAACTAGGTGAACGCCTTGCGAATTGGTCACTAGAGAATGCTACATAAGCCTGCTCACAAGAGTACGTATAGTACGTACATACGAGAGTACAAGACGTATTCTTGGGCAACAGTAGTCGCTTTTCATCAGGCGTATCACGTTTGCTCCCTTTTATCATATTAAACAATAATATCACGGTATTTCCGTAATATTACACTGGAACAATCTATCTATCTTCTAATATATAAAATTTCCAAGTCTCAATGTTAGTACTCCTCCGAAACGGCTTTACCGATTTTTACCAAATTTAATATGCATATTCAGTAGGTCTGAGAATCGGCTACTATCTATTTTCCATACCCCTAAGTGATAAGGGTTGTTCACCCTCAATTTTTTTTTTAATTTTTGGACGAAATCTTTTGTATTTATTTTTTTATAATGTGGTAATTAAAAATACATACAATCCTAAATTTTTACTTTTTTATCACCATTTTTATTTTTTTTATAGCCATTTTAGTAATTTAATCATTTTCATTCCGCTCGATAACTGATCAATTATAGTGTTTTTAACTTTTAATAAGGCAACAACGTTTGCCGGGTCAGCTAGTAATAATATAACTTTAATATATTGCAACGTAGGTACGTAATACAAATTACAATACAAATTTTCATTATCTGATAGTACTTCAAACAAGCAAATCTTGTAAATATGAATTAAGATTCTCGGAAACGGCTTTCAGTATTTCAGCTACTAGGCGACAGACTTTTGCGTTAATGGCAAATTGATCGCGGGTTCGAATCCCAGTCAGACGATTTTTTTTAATTCTATATTATTCTATGTAATAGGGTTTCGTAATACTCGAGGAAACCTTATAAATTTACTGTGTCCGTCCGTCCGTCTCCGTCTGTCTGTCTGTCCATTGTTTCAGCTCCTGTTATCCTACTAATATTACAAATGTGAATGTTTGTGAGAATGGATGGATGTTTGTAACTCTTTCACGAAAAACTACTGAACGGATTTCGATGAAATTTGATACGGTATTAGTTTAGGCTCAGGATTAGAACATAGGCAATTTTTTATTCAGAAAAAGTGGGATACGCTATTTACGCGAGCGGAACCGCGGGCAACAGCTAGTTATGAATATAAATTGATGAAATTTGGAACAGTTATGTAATATGTAACTTAAACGTCACTTTTGGCATCATAAAATACTTATTTTATATTTCAGGGGCTTCATACATGTGTAGTGGGGATGAAAAATATTTTTTCATTGTTAGCCATTAATGTGAGGGGTATCGTTGAATACGTCTTTTAAAATAAAGGCAAGGTTTCATACATTACTTTTTTACAATGTCAACAATTTGGAGTAACTGGCACCCCCCCCCCCCCCCCAAGGCCTCCCCACCCTTTGCATCATACTAAATAATAAGACTTTTTTGTTCCCTGGCGGGATTCGAACCCGCGACCTCCGGCTTGAGTACAAACGCGCTCACCACTGCGCCACAGTGGTCGTTACTTATTCTTTCGGAAAAATATTTGAACTAATCGGACAATAACGTTTGAAGTAATTTAAATAAATACCTATTGGCTATTACGCGTTTATAGTTACGGAACCCTCCTTAGACATGTCCTGACATGCTCTTGGTTAGGTTATTCCTTTTATAATTTTTCTTCTTCCGTACTATTGTTTAAACTCCGAGCAAAGCTCGATCTCCCGGGTCACTCCTGAGCATGACTCACGTCTCCCAGGTACTAGTTACTACAAATAAGTAGCCGAATCTTTCAGGGTAAAAAAATTATACTCACGTTCTTTGACTTATGTAATAAATTTAGTCGAAGCACTGACATCTGTCGGTAGCAGTAAGTACCACTTGAATGCCCATTTATAATTGATTATTGTTTATAAGCTATGCTAGGTGGCGCTTTTACTACATTTTATTTATTGTAAGTTACTCGGATACTGTAAATATTTTGATGATACTAAAAAGTATGTAACTGTAATTTGATACATAGTTTTTTTATTATTTCATTCCCTTCAGTTAATTATTATTATTCGTTTTAATGATAACTCATAATATTTTTATAGTCTTGTGTAAAAGTGACATCTATCTCGTACATTATGAATTATGTTACTTATGAGTTCGTCGCTTGAATTAGAATCTAATTGACGTAATATTAAAATAGGTACCTAATTATTTCCCGAGTATTCTTTAGTAATTTAAACGGAAAATACATACGGGTAAAATTAACAAGTGCAATAAAATATATCGATAAAGATTAAAAAAAAAATTGTGTTTTTTGTTGTTAATAAAGGGATAATTTTATTGTTATTATCGGATCCCTAATAACAACAACAATTTTCAGGCCTCTAGCTAAATTTGTGGTAATATTATAAAAATTTCCATCCTGTAGTTTAAGGGGTTGAAGGATAAAAGTTTATATTTGAGACTTCTTACCTTAATAATTCTTAACTTAATTAAATAAATGTTGCATATATGTTAAATTTTCCGTTCAAATTCAGAATATTCGGGAAATAATTATTTCAATCAATATTAGTCAATTAGTTTACAAGCCTAGCGATGAACGACGACATAACTAATATAGTTCACAATAACGCGATAGATGGCGCTTTCACAGATAATTAAATTTAACTCCCTTGTTTAAGGGGTTGGAAGATGAAAGTTCCAATTTTGAGAATTTTTATGTTGGTTGTGTATTAATACAATCTTACGTAACAAATTTCAGCTTTCGAGAACATCCGGAAGTACGATATAATTTTGTTGATCATCAGTGAGTCAGTGACGGAATCAGGGGTTTTTAGATATCAATAAAATCTAAAGTATAAGACGTAGGTAATCGAAACTTTACATGTTTAATGAAACCGCTGATGGGAACAAATCCTGAAAGTTTCATTTATCTGGTACAATCCAAACTCAAGTTATGAGGGTTCAAAAAATCGACGAAACGCTTCGAGAAAAGGTGGTTTGGTAGTGCCCTTGCGCTTCGCTTGGCGTCTTGGCATGGGGGCACTACCGTGCCCCCAGATCATCCCCGAAGCTTTTACGCATCTATCTAAATCAAATAATTGAATTGTCAGAATGAGGCCAGTTACAATTGAAAATTTTGAACTCTTGCTATGCGATTTTGGTCACTATATCTTTTAAATTTCTAGATTTCTGTCGCAAATTTCGTAAACATTTATTCTTTTCTCACTCAGAATTGCTAAAATTATACGCGTTTTGCGTCAGTGTGTTTTTGTTTAGTAAATTAGAGCAGCTTTATGCTGAGAGTGTTACTTTAATTACCAAATCTTTATCAGTAGATTGTGAACCTGTTTCACAATCTACTGATTAATTTATTTGTTAATTTAAAGAACCCTTCATATTATTATATTTATTTTTTATTAGTCAATACTACAAAAATAGAACTTTAAATATTTGTTCTGCTTTGTCTTTACCTCCTAAACACTATAAACACAGAATATGTCAAAGAAATAAAGCTTTCTTATATATACTAGTCAAAACAAAATAAGGGCCACTGCGTTTTTTTGGTATTTTAAAAATGTTATGAGGTTTCAGGGTTAAAAAACGATTGGATTTAATAAATTGATTATTTTTTAATGTAAATACGTAAAAGAAATGATTGAAATAAAAAACAAACGCCAGTAATTTTGTTTTTAATAAAATAAGCATTTATTCTTAAAACTAAAAAAAAAAGTAAAAAGTGATTTCTTAAAAAAATATTAAACATCTTTAGGACTTTTTTATTTTTATTGGTATGGTGTATGGCCTCCCCTCTTTTGTATGCATTTTTGAAGTCTGGTAGGCATACTCTCTACCAGGTGTCGTACTGTCTCTTGAGGGATTTGTTCCCAGCTTGTTTTAAGCACATTTATGAGTTGTGCTTCGTTGTGCACGGGTAGATTTGTGTTGCGAACACTTCTTTTTAACAAATCCCACATATGCTCAATCGGATTGAGGTCCGGACTGTTAGCGGGCCACGGCAACACCTCTATACCAGCTTCTTGTAGAGCTTGTTTAGTGGCTCTAGCTGTATGAGCACGGGCATTGTCGTGCATCAACTTGAAACTTGCACCAATTCTCTGTGCATATGGCACCACATGGGGTCTTATGACCTGTTCGATATATCGTTGAGCAGTTACCGTGCCTTGAGGATTACCAGCTCAGTTCTACCTAATAGAGAAATTCCTCTCCACACCATAACATTGGGACCCCCAAATCTGTCACTTTGGTGGATACACGCATCCGAAAATCGCTCACCTTCGCGTCTCCATACTCTAATACGACGATCATCACTGAAAATTTTTACTTTGGACTCATCCGTGAACAAAACGCTGCTCCAGTTACTCGCATCCCAGTCCTGGTACTGCCTTGCGAATGTTAATCGGTTTGCACGATGTGCACCTGTCAATGGAATCCGTACTACACGTCTCCTAGAGAATTGTTGATCTTCATGCAACCGATTTCTAATCGTCTGGTCACTAACGCTCGTACCTGTCGCCTGCCGCAAGCTGTCTTGCAAGGAAGAAACGGTAACAAATCGCTCCCTGCGCGCAGTCAGGCGTATGTAGCGATCTTCCTGTGATGTGGTTGCTCGATTCCTGCCTAAGCCTCGTCTCCTGGTGGCACTCCCAGTCTCTTGAAACCGATTCCAAGCGTTTTGGATCGCCCGCCGTGAAAAACCCAATTGTAAAGCTACAGAACGTTGCGATCGACCCTCCTGAATCAATGTCATGGCTGTAGTTGTGGTCTGTACGTCCATATGTCTTCGTATCCTCGGCATTGTGTTTTTAAAATGTTTATTCACGCTTCAAATCAACAAAATTTAACCGATCACTAAGAAATTCACAAATGGAATGAGTTAAAAGTTAGTGTAAAAATGGGGTAAAATAAAGTGGTTGAAAAAAAATCTACCCACTTCAAAAAATACGCAAGTGGTATGCTCCCATTAGTTTGTTAACAGTTAGGGAATTACCACAAAAACGATTTAGCCACTTAGGGTTGCTTAAAAAATTAATAAATTTGGTCAGACTTCAAAATTATCAAGTGGCCCTTATTTTCTTTTGACTAGTATATAAGGTAGTAATTTTGGGCATATTATGATCTACTGGCTACATAAAGACATTTTGTTAGAAAAATAATTTAAAATTACTTTGCGCTTTCTAAAGCGATGAGGTCATTAACCTCACAGAAACAGGTGATTAAAAACAGGAAGCAAAGTAACGTCAATACATCTGTGTTATGTCAATGACCTTAACAGTGCCGTAAAGAGCGTAATGCTATTTTATTCAGTGTATTTTTTTTATAATTTTTTCTTTCTCCTATACGTCTTAACTTAAGCAGTAAGTAGATCATAATTATGTCCAACGTAATTTTCAACAACCATATATAATACATGGTTGTTGAAAATTAATTAATATTTATAAAGAATTAAAATTATTATTAAAAAATACTGTTTACATGGTCATTGGTCAGGCTTTTAAACCGCTCTTCGGATGTCGCCATCGCTTCCAGGTCCATAGTCTATGCTTGTTTATGTCACATGGAACAGTTTCGGGCAGACCGCCAACGGATACTCACTGCTCTTCTTTTGTAACCTAACTCAATACCTGACCGATAATAATAGCTGTTGGAGATCTTCAATTTATCGTATTGGTTCAAAGACCTTTAGACACTTTCTGACTAATAAAAACAGTACGTACTCATTGAATGGCGTCACTACATCGCGGGAAAATGTAATTTGGCACATAAATAGAGTAGACCAGGGGGGAAGGATATAGGCTATTTTTTACCGCGGCTAAAGGAACAGTTCTCACGGGATTTCAGTTTGCGCGCACGAAGTCGTGGGCAACGTCTAGAAATTTCTAAATTTATTCTTTCCTCTTAAATTGTTAATTAAATTATTTTGTGATTTGGATAGGTACGAAAAAATATTTCTGCTTCGCCTATAATATACTCGTAGCTTATAGAGCAATTTTAATTGAGCATGTTATATCTCAAAAGTTTATTTTTGCCTCGTAAATTGTACAAATCCTCCTTAGAATCGCAAGCAATTAGCTAATAATTGAAGTTCTAATCGAGCAGAAACTTCACGCATAACAAGCATTAACACACAAACAGAGTGTTTGTTCAGTCAGTGACCAAACTTTCAGGAGTGAATATACTCTTGAATTTAAGCAACTTTTACTATAGTATGAACTTTCCTACTTGAAAAAAATCTGCTTGTTCATACAAAGGGATAGATACTTTTGTAGGAAACAGCTGATTTTTTTTTTCAAGTAGGAAAGTAGAAACTACAAGTAAAAGTTGCTCATATTCAAGAGTATATTCACTCCTGAAAGTTTGGTCGGTGTCTGAAAAAACACCCTGTATACGTGTATAATAATTATTGATGAACGTAATGGCCGTAAATAGTTAATTAGCATAACCGGATGAAACGCCCGGGCAATCGTGTCGGCTCTAAGTCCTTTATGCATTAATATTCCTCTCAGATCATCCCACATCAACCCAGATGAATTAAGACGGGCGTCATAATTTGAGTGATGAATTTTGGAGGGTTTTTACAAGCACGCTCAAAATTACGTTTGTTCTTACAATATGACGGCACAGATAAGGGTCAGTTGACACCGAAACGATACGCGATGCGGAGATCATTCAATTTTTACAAGAGATCCAAGTCAACGATTTTAGAGAGTTTCTAACTCTCACATAATATAAAAGTGACATAGATGCCTCTTATCAGGTAAGCGTGAATGTATCCTTTCGATTCAGTGTGAATTTCGCAACGCAACGCTAGTTTTCTACGAGTTTTGCATTGACTAGAGACTTCCGTTTAGTACGACCCTGTCACACTTATGTTGCTTCATTCGCGTTGATTTCTTTCATTCACGCTCACCTATTATGAGGCATGAGTGAAGTAAGGCTTGTAGAGTTAAGGCGTGTAGAGTAAGAAGTTTGGTAGAGTCAGAAACTTGGTTTTACATGAGGTATCATAACTTTTTGACAGTGTGACTCATATATCGTCTTGGCATCACTTACATGAAAATGTTTTTGGTGGATTTCTTTCTTCTGCGAGCATTACGTCACCGATTCTCACTATTTACCTTGCTAAAATTACTCAAAGGTTGTTGAATAATAATTAAATATTGCTGAGTGTTAATCAGTGCCTATCTGCCTGATGATAATGAATTCACCCTCCAATAAACAAATTGTATGAAGCACGTCCCCGTTGGCCGCAGCTAATTTTCGCACCGGAGCAAATATTTACTGTGGCGAATGACTGACGACGGCCCACTGTGGCCTTGATTCTGTTAGTACATTAACGTACCATTTTTAGGGATGTCCAGATAGACCAGTAAGATTACTATGATACGATTCGAAATGCAAAAGCTTTATGACACTGCATGGACTATTTGTTACCCTTCACGCAATAATTTCTGAACGGAATTTAATAAAAATGAGGGCACAGATAGATTATAAATATAGATTACTAGTTGTTTCCCGCGGCTCCATCCGCGTAAATATACTATTATGTTTTAACAACTACTGCCATACCGAATTTCATCCAAATCTGTTCAGTAGTTTTTGCATGTGAAAGAGTAACAAACATCCAACCAACCATACGGCCCATCCATCCTCACAAACTTTCACATTTATTATATAAGTAGGATTCGTATACCTAAATATAATTATTATAGTGGCGGTGTTACATAATAAAGGCTATTTTTTATCTCGGCAAACGTACAATTTCTTGCTTAAAGAAGTCAACAGTATATATAGGTTGGCCTAAAAAACTATATTTTCGGTCTGTTCGAATCAACTTCGTTGTGATTCTTAAAGCTGTCGTTTCCCGTGTTACACGGGCCGTGTACTATATTCCGCTGTAACGTATAGTGAGGTCCTTATATTGTACGTCAATGGTTTCGTCACAAAACATTTCGAGTATGGCGTCCCTGAGGAATATTTTTTTATTTCACTTGTGAACAAGTTTTACGTGGTATTGTGTAGCTCAAGCTTGGTCTCATGTGATGTGTTGCTAAGCGCGTGTCAGCGTTCCAGTTTTTTCTGGAAAACGGAAACTTCAGGCTTTTTAGAACTGAGAGCTAAGTCAAACTAGAAAGGCCAAAGGTCATCAACCAAAAATATTTCCGATTAACAAAACAAAGTTTTCAATTGCCAACGTGCGAAAAAAATGCAAGGTTTTTCTTTCCAAGTGTGAGCCTTTTAAAGACTCATGGGATAACGTGAGTTCTACAAGAACTATTTTATTTTACCCGAAATAGCTTCTTAAAAGTAATTTATTACTGACTTAAAAATAGGGATGGACTGGCAAAGTTAGACTCTGTCCAGAAAGTGCGTAAGCCTGCGTAAACCTACGCACGTAGAGATTCTTATCTTATCATTTCTTTTTTACGAAATTTTGTACGATACGCGCATAGCTAAAATAATACGCACGAAGCTTCTGGACGCAATGTATGGGGCCCTAGTACCTCGACTACGTGCGTAGACCTTACGTGCGTAAGAATACGCAGTTTCTGGACATAGTCTTACTGTCAATTGAAATGAAACTCAATAAAATTGTAATCTTTTATTTAATTTAATTCCAGATTCTAGCCCACACTTTAGTGCCTGAATAAAGTGTAGGCGTTTAGTAATTCAACGCCCATTGCCGGATAATGTAAAATGGATTTTCCCTTGAAAATTAGTTAATTCCGTTTTGTATTTAAATGTTAAATAGTTTTATAACAAAAAATATTTATTGAACCTAAAATTCAGATGATCTTACAAATTATAAAAATATAAATAAATCATAGATAGAATTTTTATTCCACATTAACATTTAAATATATTTATTGAAAGTTAATCATAAATTTGGGATAGTTAAATATTAATATACTGAAGAAGAGTGCACTAATAGTTTTAAATCTTAAAATTTACAGAAGTATGTACAATTTTGTCACGCGTTTGTCAATCTTTCACATTAAATAGACAAACATTTAAATTTTTTCGCACGAAAGCAGGGGGGTGTCACTACGCCGTTCCGCCGCCGAGCTACAAGTACACTACGGCCGCTGTATCTTGACGGGTCTGAACATAGGCTCTGCGAACTTTAGCGCGTGTACAACTCCTGAAGAAAACTGTTATTGTATTATTTTTATATACCTATGTACTAATAAAATTCCCTAATACAGTTGACCAATTATTACAAATAAAATAAATACGAAAACACTTAGAAACAGATATTGCGCAACCTTCTGCGCGAAGTTCAGACTCGCCAAGATACATCGGCCGTATTGTACATACCGAGACTCCCCAACGTTGGGGCGATTCAATGGTTGCCACTTGCCACGCACTGACCGGCCGTGGAGCACGCGCGCGCTTCTTACGCAGTACGACTCACTTTACGTCGCAAACGCGTGTCATATTTTAATTGGCAAAAATATATATCCAAAAAATACTGCATTGCAGCCGATTGTCGGAACAATGAAAAAGATAGCAATTGTCCATTTTTCTCGGTTCCGGCAAGTGATAAAGAAAGCGAAAGGTACATTATTACCTACTCATTTATATCTACTGTCATGGTACCTAAATCTATAACAATAATTCTTAAATATACACACAAAAGTTTTATATTATATGCTTATTTAAAATAGGTGGTAGGTAGCTGCATATACATACATATAATCCATACCTACATCAAAAGAAAATCACGAATCAATATGTTCGGTATTCATTTACCTAATAGGTAGATATAACAGATTCCGCATGTATACCTTGCGTGGTATTTATGTTCGGTCGGTATGTTGTATGTTATCTACATAATATAATATGTATTATATCATTATTATATATATCGTCGTCTAGTACCCATAGTACAAGCTTTGCTTAGTTTGGGCACTGAATGTGTTAAATCTGATAGTATAATCAAAGATATTTAATTAAAGTATTGACAAGTGACAACCTTATTTTCGGAATATCTGACAAGGTGTGGAATAATGTCGACCTTCGCGCGGCGCCAGAGAGCTCAATTTCGGCTGCTCGCGTGCGGTCCGTTTGTTAATAATAATTATATAGGCACATAAAAAGGCGGCATTTGTGAAGATCAAAACAGAGAGAATTCTGTACTTTGTACTATTATTTATTCTGTGACGAAAGTGACAAAAGAAACCATGTAAAATTCAAACTCAATAAAAATTATATGAATTATGCGTAAATTTCCTCTTTTTCAATTTGGGCGACCACTAGGAAATATTATGTTTTACATAGCTTGTAACTGTATTTTTACACACACCCTCACTATAAACATTTCTTGCGTTCAACGAACCACAGTGTTCTATTTGACTCAAAAAATTTCCCTATGCTGTTTATTGCATAAATCGATGAAGAAATGCATTTTACATGCAAGAGTAAAACACCCACGTGTCTATTTCAAATACTTTTTTTTATAAAAAATAATTTATGTTTCGTGACCTCGACGTAAAAAAAAGACTTAATAAATTCTGTAAGCGTGTCTGATCAATATATATTTTTTTGATTAATATGGTTTAATGAAGGACCTTTAGGCGCATATTTTCCATGTTTTATTTTTTGAAGATCACTTCTGGTTACCGAGTTATTAATTTTTGTTCAGTTTTTTGTTTTTATTTTTTTTCTCCCAAATAACTCAAAAGTGCGACTTGTGACTGACACTGAAAGATTGACCTTTAATGCGTCTATCACTGATAAAAAAATCAAGTTGCACTATGGAAGCGTTTGGGAGTTAGAATAAAGGTCAAATGGTACATTTTAGGGTTATCACTAAGGTCAAAAAGTAGGCGATCTGACTTTTTTTTAATTGTATAAACGTATAGTACTCTTAAATATGAGTAATTTCTCAGAAGAAATAGTATATCAAAAGTCAATATTTTGAAAGGTTTGTATATTATGTCACCGTAAAATTGTAAAATAACTCAAGAGATTGTAAAAAATATGTCTAAAGATTTATTACCATAGTCATAATTGTAAATCATATACAATTTTGTAGTTAAAGAAAAAATTTCATTAATTTGAGCAAAAATGAAAGGTCAAGTTGAATGACACCCCTAACACAATATTTTGAAATTCGATTACTCGTAAACGCTTCCATAGTGCAATTTGATTTTTTTATCAATGATAGACGCATTAAAGGTCAATCTTTCAGTATCAGTCACAAGTCGCACTTTTGAGTTTTTTGGGAGAAAAAAAATAAAAACAAAAAACTGAATAAAAATTAATAACTCGGTAACCAGAAGTGATCTTCAAAAAATAAAACATGGAAAATATGCGCCTAAAGGTCCTTTATTAAACCATATTAATCAAAAAAATATATATTGATCAGACACGCTTACAGAATTTATTAAGTCTTTTTTTTACGTCGAGGTCACGAAACATAAATAATTTTTTATAAAAAAAAGTATTTGAAATAGACACGTGGGTGTTTTACTCTTGCATTTCAAATGCATTTCTTCATCGATTTATGCAATAAAGCTGTTTATTGCATAAATCGATGAAGAAATGCATTTGAAATGCAAGAGTAAAACACCCACCATAGGGAAATTTTTTGAGTCAAATAGAACACTGTGCGAACGTATAAGTGCTACGAACTTTGGAAGTCGTAGATGTATAGCTACGCGCGCTACGAAGCCCTACGAACATGCTACGAAATAACGCCAACAGTTGTAACTACGAGTATATATCAAAATTCGATAAAGGTATCTAACTTTTTCTTCTTATGTTTGACTTTTTTTATATATATTTTGAGCTAGGAAACTGCTGTATAAATCTATCTGTATAATATGTAAAAGGCAAAGGTGATTGACTGATGTATCAACGCACACGCCAAACCCTTAAGGCTAATAATATGACGTAGGCATCCACTACGGAAGTATATTTCAAAGTTCAACTCCCAAGGGGGTAATATAGGGGATGAAAGTTTAAAATCGCGGGCACTTAATTATAGTAATATTAATATATTTTAAGGTTATAGGTTTAGAAATATACAGTTAAATAGTTGTAGGATCAAACAATTCATTACGTATCGCAGGCTTCGTTTAGCTGTTTTGAATATTCTCGTATCATGGCGCTTTCTAGTTACTACTACATTTCTTATTATTTTCGTTTGGATTTTATGACTTTAATAACCCCCATCTCGATCAGATGAATACAAACTATGCTCTTGAATATTAATACACGTTTTGCATCCGAGGCGGCTTATGTTTTGTATTATTTTGCATGGAAGATATGAAACCGCAAACATGTTTTATGTTCCTGCAAACAGTTAGGTACATCTAAGAAAACTATGGCGTGTTCATTTGCGAATTAATAATTTTCATTTACCAAAGTTTTGAAGCGCTGTCAAATAAAATATTGTAAGGGTACATTACGGTACATTTTACCGAAATAAGAAGTAGCCTATGTGGTCTACTGGTCTACTGTATATCTATGCCAAATTTCATCAAAATCGGAACAATAGTTTCGTAGTCTATTCGATGCAAACAAACACACTTTCCTCTTTATCATATTAGTATAGAAATATAGATTAGTGAAGATAGTAATGAGTATAATATAAGTAAAGATATAGTATATGATTAAGTAATAAAGACATGCCATAGTGACGTCATTGAATTATGAGTTGTGTAGGAATAAATAATGAGTAACAATGTTTCGGACGAGTTTGTTAATTGAATTGTGAAGAATCTTGCTGGAGATGAACCGACAAGATTTAGACCCTTTTACCTTGACTTTAATTGCCCTTGAAAGTTATATATAGAAATAAATAAAATTAAAGTGTATGTATCTAGTTTTAAATTAACAGCTTTTCACATAATGTATTTGAAAGTTTATACGGTACTTATATTTTTTTTTGTCTGTCCGTTTGTTCTGGCTCATATCTGAAACGGCTGAATCGATTTTCCCGAGACATTCACTAGCTTTTTTTATCTTAGGGTTCCGTTTCCGTTAGTTCTACGCAAACGAAGTTGCGCGGGCACCAGCTAGTTTAAAAATATAAATATGTAACTTATTCAAGAGATTTTCAAAAATAACATTACACTCAATCATATTAATAAATATAAAGGTTGTCAGGATTCAAAGTAGGTAAAAATTTACTCTTCTTATATCTTATTCTCCTAGTAATATTATAAATGTGAAAGTTTGTGAGGATGGATGGAACTCTTTCACATAAAAACTACTAAACGGATTTCGATGAAATTTGGTATGGTAGCGTATGTTTTAATCTAGAGCCTAAACTAGGCTCTAGATTAAAACATACGCTACTTTTTATTCCGAAAAAATACAGTGTTTCCGAGGGATACTATATTTACGTGAGCGGGAGCCACGGGCAACAGCTACTATTCATATAATATTTTAAACGCGAAAGTTTGTAAGGATGTATTATTGTTAGGTTTTCACGAAAAACTCATTGAACACATTTTAAAGAAAAATTGGTAAATACATATTGATTAACACATAGAGTATTTTTTCATCCTAGAAAAGTGCCCGGTACCCGCGGGATCGACACGCAGTCGTACGTATAAGTAGTACCTACGTATAATTAAAAAATAAAACACCGGGTTGAGCATAAAATATATCTCTGTTATTTTATAACATGTTATACGATTGATTCTAGCTCTAGAAACTTCTTACGTGCCACGAAACGGGCGTCGAACGCTACGTAAATACACCAAATTAGATTTATGTCTTTGTTTTTATACCTACGACAAAGGTAAGAACATATTAATCGTATCTTTAAACGAGTAAATGTTGTATATTATATAATCGGAAACTCGGAAACGACGGCAAGTATTTTCATGAAATTTTGTTTGCAGGGTGCATACTAAATTTCATGAAAATAAATGCCGTCGTTTCCGAGTTTCCGATTTGGTTTGGGGGAGAAAAATCAATCTAGCTAGGTATTATACCTGGAAAAATGCGCATTTCTAAGTTATTTATTATTTTTCTTTTGTCGCCTAATAAGATACGAGTGAAATCGATTTCTAAATGTCAAATCCGCTTGGCGGCTTCGTTGGTATCGGAATTTTCGCGTTGTAGGCAAATTGGTGTCTCGAGTTCAAATACCGAATAAGTTAATAAAAATAATCACGAAAATGGCTTATTTTTGTGATTCTTTTTATTTCTTTTTCTTTTATAATGTTTTATTTATTTTACAGTCTACTAAAACTCCGAGCAAAGCTTGGTCTCCTAGGCACTATCTAACAGAACCTTATATATCTCGATATATACCTTTGGGCTACATTTATATGTCGTGAAATTATACATTCAGCTAAATCCCCGCTAAGGTTCATTGTTGAAGGTGAATTTGTCATGTAAGCATATGTACGCTTAATCGCGTTTAATAGTGTGTATTGAAAAATAATCTCAAAGCAGTGTTATTATTATTAATGGAAACTCAAAGTCCTATATAAACTTAATGTCCTTTATCAAGATAAAATAAAACACATCGATTTTGAAAAAAAAAAAACACCATTTGCTGGTGTCACTAATGTATAATCTTTTTACTGTAGGTCAAACGCAATTTATTACAACCTATACAAGGGAAACAAACATACCTGGCTGACCCTTAAGGACCTTGCGGTTCACTCACAGCCACAAGACCGTCTTAATCCGCACAGAGATGATATATCGTGTACGCACCTAAGTCCTCAAGACATGTTATGTGACCTCAAAACCGCCAGTAAATGTATAATACTATAGGTTATCCTATAGTATTATACATTTACAGTAATAAACAGCCTCCGTGGTCTAGTGGTTCGAGCATTGGCTCTCGACTCGGAGGTCGTGGGTTCGATTCCCACAAGGGAACAACAAAAAATGTTGTTTCCAAGTTTGGTTAGGACAATTCAGGCTGATCACCTGATTGTCTGACAAGAAAGATGATCCATGCGTCGGATGGGCATGTAAAAAGTCGGTCCTGCGCCTGATCTCTTGGTAGTCGTGTCGGACGTCGGTTATCCGTCCTACTGGGTCACGAGAGTAAAAGGAAGAGAGAGTGCTCTTGTGTACTGCGCACACACTTGGGCACTATAAAATCACTCCTGCGTAACTGGCCTGGTTTCAATGAAACCGGCCACCGTCACCGAGATCGGTGTGGGAGTTATTTATATAGGTTATCCTTTATATCTGTATATTTTACTAGCTGTTACCTGCGGCTCCGCCCACGTACATATAGTATCCCAGGGGAATACTGTACTTTTTTGGGATAAAAAGTATCCTGTTTTAATCCAAAGCTTAAACTACTAACCATAATAAATTTCATCGAAAATATTCAGTTCTTTTGAGTGAAAGAGTAGCAAATATCCATCCATCCATATAGCCTACTCACAAATTAAGTAGCCTTCTATATATAAAAATTCAAAATTGGCTTAGTTAATCCAGAGATTATTACCCCCTACAACCTCACAAACATTACCTCTTTTTAAATACGTATAGTTATCATTCATACTTTGAAAAAATCCTTGTAGAAATTAATAACAGCACTGAATAATAAATCAATATAACTAGTCAACAATGGTTTTGGTGCCTAGCAGTTGAATGTTACTTTTGATTTAGGGCCCTTTAGTGAATACATAGCTCAAAGTTTGATTACCTACTTATAGTTTTCTATTAGTATTAAAAAAAAATACAAAAGTGTATCAACATTGTAAAAACATCACTTTATTAAATACAGTAAAAACTTTATTTTTCGCGTATTTCGTGAGTGAAGTGTAGTGGACAATTACGGTGCATCTTCTAGCAGTAATCAGCCATCATTTTCTGATCACAGCTATATTGGTTTTATTGCAATTGTTATGTAAAAGGATACAATTAAGGCTTTGACTGTTTAAAGCTGTCTGCAAAAAGATGCTTGTAATTTAGCTGATATTATGAATGACCCATGCCCATGTCGAGATTATAAGTGCACATTCGCACAAAAAAAATATTATCATATTTTTTATGTAAATGCTCAGATTAAAAAAAAATATACAGCGGAACGTAGAACCGCCTCCTATTTTGGAAGTCGGTTAAAATAAAAAATCGCGTATACGAAGTTATCTACAAATAGCAATTCATATTCTAAACTCAGGGTAGATCCAAAACCACATTCGAGGAAAGGAAAAAAAACATGTGAGTACTTACCAATTTTTTAAATTAATTTACACATGTAATAATTAAAATTAATGATTTTGTAATTTTAAAGAGCGCACTAAAATTATTGTTCGCGTAGTTAAAATTTGATAAGCAACATTATTAAGTAATACAAGTGTGTAAAGTAAAACAAAGTATAATATGGATTCGTGTATACTAATTTCAATAATGGAGCTTTACTCGCCGGAGCTTTCGTCTCTACGTAAAGCTCCGGGCGGCGGGCGAAAGTTCGCTCAGTAGCTTTGTAAAGCACGCCCGACGTGGCCGCGTTCGCTCGTACGTCGTACGCGCGAACAGCGGAAAAGTTTAAAAAGTTGTTTATTGAAAACTTAGTTTTTGGCGTTTCATTTTATTGGCGTGTGTGTATTAATATAATTAATATTTATTTATATTCGGATACTTTGAACTGCTTTATATTTTCTTTGAACTTTTCTTATTTGATTGAGTCAATGGTACAATTAACAAACTCACTTGTAAGTCATTTTAGTAAATAAAATGTGACTAAAAATGTTGTGAGTGAAAAACTTTGCAAGTGTGCGTTCTAGTTAAGTGAAGATTGTATGACTAAAATGGATTATACTTCAATATATTATATTTGAATCGAAATGCTTTGTTATGTAAGTATCCAAAAATATATATTTTTTTAATCAATTTACTTTGTTATTTTGTACGAAAGGTTTTATGATTGTTATTATGGATTGAGTTGGAACTTGGAATGCCCGCCGCCTGCCCTTATATTAATTATTCTTACTGATAAAATGTAAATCATATTGTAGTATTAGTGTGTACAACGAACGTATGCATACCCGCTAGTTTGTGCCGTGAGCAAATTCACATCCCAAAGTACAGGGCTCTAAACGTACAAAAAATTTACTCACTTTTCTTACAGCCTTTGAAATAATTCTAACGTACCTATGGTATAGTAGAATAGTGACAATTACATATTATATATTGAAATTAACACCGATTACTTATTTTTATCTATATGTCACCGTAAAATTGTAAAAACCGTTAGATTGCAAAATAACTAACGAGATTGTAAAAATATGTTGAAAGATTCATAACTATATTATACATATTAATAATAATCTGACGAAAAATAATGTGTTAAATATTAGGCAGCATATTCGCGTCGGAAGTCTATCAACATTTTACAATTTCACTAGTTTTATTACAATCTAAAGGTTTTACAATTTTACTGTGACATCTATACTAATATTATAAAGCTGAAGAGTTTGTTTGTTTGTTTGTTTGTTTGTTTGTTTGAACGCGCTAATCTCAGGAACTACTGGTTCGAATTGAAAAATTCTTTTTGTGTTGGATAGTCCATTTATCGAGGAAGGCTTTAGGCTATATAGCATCATGCTAAGCTCAATACGAGCGGAGCACCAATCAAGAATGTTTCAAAATCGGGGGATTTTTTTTCCTTTTGAGAGCTTTCGCTGCGTACGCTGCGAAAACGGTTGAAGTTTCGCTAAAATTATGTATGACACAATTGTTACCCTTTAAAAGTTCTAAAAAAAAGTCCGCGACGGTATATGTCTATCTTTTAAGGTTGGCTCACAATAACCTTTTTATGCTAACCAAATTTGTTCTAAAATTAAGCATTATTTGTGAGGGCGTTTTCATAAAGATGATATTAATCCTTATCCAAATTAATACGTTATTCATTACAAGCATTTAATTTAGAAGAAATTTGCCGTTTACATCATTTGATTACAATGAGTATTTTAGAAGATATCGCAGTAATAAAATAATCAGCGCGCAATAATGATGTGCGGCGCGCTGCGGACAGTCGTGAGGGGGAAGCGCTCCTCCTTCTACGTAAATGAAGTCGGGGGTAAATTTTAGCGATATCCCAAAGTAATTGTTCCACGCGGACGAAGTCGCGGGCAAAAGCTAGTATATTATAAGGGTAGTCAGGCGGGCCTGGGATCTCAGTCTATTACCTATATCGTCTTATAATATGGAACTTACTAGCCTGGATTATCTTATAGGCTATTTTATCCGACAAATATACAGATTAGGTTCAATCGTAGGATAAGCAAAACCTTTTTACTTTCGGTCTCCTTGATAAGCTTTATTACATCCGTAAATCGTCCAGCCTATTTAGATTAGATACGAAAGGTGTTGCCGACTTAACAACTATGGCAGGTACAATAGGTACAGGTTGTCAATCTTATATTATAAAAATGTTATGTTAGTTTGTGTACGCTTCAAAACATCAAAAAGTTCTGCACCGATCGAGCTGAAATTTTAACCTGTGTTTTTATCTATTTTTTTGCATCAGTCATGTATATCCGCGACCGACAAAAAACTATATTTACGCGGTCGGAGCCGCGGGCAACAGCTAGTGTATCTATATTAGTGCACGCGACTGTACAAAGGTAAGAGAATATCCTCAAGGTTAACAGATTAGTTAGCTTTTTAAAGAGACTTTGGAAGTCACTCAATAAGTGTATAAAAATACCAACATTGAATAAAAAATTTTTGACTTTGACTAAGAGATAACAATAATCATTATTTGTTATTGTTATTTACGTTATTTTTATAACATTGACGACCTCTGTGGTTCAGTGGTACTACTTTGGCCCTCTACCCAGAGGTCGCGGATTCAAATCCCGCCAGGGTTTTTTGTATTTTCTGTGTTCCTGGGTCATGGATGTATATTAAATGTGTGTATAATATAGCAAAAATCTTAAATATAAGTATAGTATAAAAAGTGTTAAGTATATTTTCGTTGATTGGTACTCGTAACACAAGTTCTTCTAGAACTTACCACGGGACTAGATCGATGTGGTGAGAAAGCGTCCATAGCTATAATAATTAGTTATAATTATTATATTATAGCCAAGTGTAATTATCGCCTTCAAAGTAAATGTTAGAGTCGTTACTAAGATTGTGTTATATCAAGGCGAGTCGTCGTGCATAGATGAAACCTATAAGGGCCTTCCCACACGTACCACAACCACACCATATCGACGAAATGTTGTCAAGCTGAATCCCACATCGTAACCACAACACCACCACTAACGATACCGAGTATTTCGTTACAAACATGGACATTTTGTCGGTATCACAACGCGGCGACCAGAAGCCACAGCTTGACCACATTTTGTGGCATCGGTCAGAATCCATAGACATAGACGCGACATGTTAAAACAAAAAGGGTCACAGTTAAATGGCCCCACTTTTGAGATTTTTGGGGCCATTTTGACATTTGAAGTATGGTGGAAACCAAGATGGCGTAACTTTTTATTGTATTCTGTCAAATGTACGTCATAGCCTATCTTAAGTTTTGAAATCTTTGTCAGAACTTCAATTCTCGTGTTTAACGTAGAGTTTCACTTTATTTTGATTGTATCATAAGTAAAATTGTTATCATAAACTGATTTTGTGAAGTTTGGAATCAAAACGCGTTTGACGCTGGTTGAACATTTACGAAAATACCGGTTTGGCAGTTTTGGAGTATCGGGACTTGATTGTAATTGCAGGTGTATTATTGCAGGTTTATTTATCAGAATTGACCCTCTGGTGTGGTAGGTATGTATGGGAAGGCCCTTAGTTATAATTACACCTGTCGATAGGGTTATATGGAGTATGATTGCCCGAATACCTGCCAAGTGCCAAACATTGGCATACTCCGTTGCCAAAATCTTATAATACAGTCTATACTCCTTATTATAGTAGGTTCTAGATACAAATAATAATATCTTATAGGTAACTATATTATTTATAATAAAATATATTGTTAAAGTTTAACTAGTAATGTATAATAATATTAGGTCCTTACAAATGAAATTAGCGTTTTGTCGTACTGGCCACTTTGATGTCAAATATATTATCTTCTTTGGTTAGGAATTCCAATTTCAAATTTATACCGCTATTTACTCATGCATTTGTGTTTTGAAAACCGTAATTCATTTGTTTTTTCCTCTTTTGGTTTTTTCTTTGCGCCACTCTGTTTACAAAATGGAAAACTTAAAATATCGTATTATTTTCGAGTACCAGTTCCACCGTAGCACCAGTGCTGCAGAAACGGCTCGAACGATTAATGATGTGTATGGTGGCGGTGTCCCAAAAGAAAACACAGTGCGTTTCTGGTTCCAACGTTTTTGTTCTGGAAATTTCCATCTGTAGAACAAGCCCCGTAGACAGCCGGAGACCAAAGTTGATAATGAAGAATTGAAGGCTATTGCGGATTCATCCATAAACCACGTCCGAGTTAGCTGCAGGCTGTGGTATTAGTGATAATACTGTTTTAATCCACTTAAAGCAAATTGAAAAGGTGAAAAAGCTTGAAAGGTGAATACCTCATGAATTGAGTACAGCCAACCGACAAACGCGCGTCGACTGCTGTGGTACATTACTCAACCGGCACAATATTGAATGGATTTTAAATCAAATCATTACCTGTGGTAGAAAGTGGATCCCGTATTATAATCGGAAACGCTCATCGCATTGGCTGAACCCTGGCGCAACCAGCCAAAGCCTGCCCCAAGCGAAAATTGACTCAAAAAAGTTACTCGTAAGCTATTGGTGGACTAGTGCCGGTGTCGTTCACTACAGCTTTCTTAAATCTAGGCAGATAATTACGACAGATGTCTATTATCAGCAGCTGCAAATCGTGATGGAAAAGCTAGCTGCTAAACAACAAAAGCTAGCTAGCTGCTAAAAGACATTCCCCGTACTCGCCGGACCTTGCTCTAACAGATTACCATTTTTTTCGAAATTTGGATAACTTCTTGTAAGGGAAAAAATTCAACTCCGATGGGACAGTCCAAAGCGCCTTCAAAGATTTTATTGATTCCTGATCCAATGGTTTTTTAGTAAAGGAATCAATGAATGAATTACCTATGAGATGGCTCAAGTGCATAGGTAGCAATGGTTTATACGAGTACTTTGATTAAATGAAATAATTTTGTTTTAAAAAAATCGACTTTATGTTCCTCCTTTACAAAACGCCAATTTCGTATTATGTAATGACTTAATATTATACTAATACGTGAAGCAAAAACTTACAGTACAGATTTGCAAACAGAGGAGTATGATATTTGTCACAGTTAAAGTTTATATGAACGAAGGTGTGCAGAAAGATAATAATTTTTAAAACACTTTTCCAAACACTTAAACTTTCTCCAAACGCTCTCGAATAATTTTCTAATCTATTTCTAAAGTAGGTGGTGTAAGAGCAGGTGTGGTTTATTATTTTCGCGTTACTTATATCCTGGCATTAAGCTAGGTCGGCGTATTATATTACATTTTCTACTCACAGTATTCGTGGGGCCGATTAAAGAGCTTTATCTAACTACTAAATGTTGCCCGCGACTTCGTGCGTGGAAAAATTAATTTCGCAGAAACCGTACATTTTTCCGCTATATAAAGTAGCCTATGTCCTTTCCCGTGGTCTACTCTACATCTGTGCCAAATTCATCATGTCATCAAAATCGGTCTAGTAGTTTCGGAGCCTATTCCATGCAAATAAACAAATAAACTTTTCCTCTTTATTATATTAGTATAGATATAGATAAATAACTATATAGATGTTTCTGTGCAAAAATATGCAAAAATATGTCCCGCGGGAACTGTAACGTCTGCGGCAGCTTTAACTGAGTTTGAAAATCTTTTCAATAGCGATTGTATTCAGGCTAGCTTTGACGCTAGAATTGTTGGCATAACCGTTACAGTGGCAAGATAGCCGTTTATACAGCGTTTGTATAATGTATAGCCTCAATATATTTGTGTATAATGCTGTGTTTTGTTTAGATTAAAGTACACAGAATGCAGGCTTTGCCAAACAAATGGCTGGACATTGCAACAAAGGAATATTCGCCAGATGTTTTTGTGGAGATGTTTTGTGTTGAGGGAATTTGGCCACACATCTATCTGTTTTGGACAGTTTTGTACTTTTTTTTTCCTTAATTGTAATAAAAATAATTAGTATTATTACTTTAATACACACGTTTAATTGTGATCAACATTAAATTATATGCGTAATCCAGAGCTCAACCTACAACCATACCAAATTTCATCAAAATCCATTTTGCGTGAATGAGTAACAAACATCCACCCATCTATCCATCCTTTCAAACTTTCACATTTAATACTTATTAAGTAGAATGTTTTCTTAAATACATTCACCTTTTGTTAATCATGCAATCGAATAAAAGACGACCCGACGTTAGAACTAATTAAACCGGTAAAACTATTCGTAGAATTAGCGCGCCGTTTGAAATACTAGTGATTTGCGAGTTCAATAGTCTGTCTTTAATCGCACCAACTTTGTTATATCCCGCGAGTTATACTAATTTAACGTAAATCACACTCGAATTTCACAAAAAAAAATCATTAAAAAGCTCCACACCGTACATCAATTCGCTTCAGCATTTTTGATATTCTGCCAAAACTCCCGTTTTTCAAGAATGTTTTAACGAAATGAATGAAAAGCCCGAAAAAAAGGAAAAGTATTAAAACGTTAGAGAAATCTTTAAATTCGAATTATGCGCGTGTTTTTCCGTATAAAAAATGTTTATTTCTTTCTCCGGACAATTTAAATATGCAATAAATTAACGCATAATGTTTGCAAATGTTCACAATAGACGCTTTTAACAACTGGCTTATTTTTAACAGAAAAATATTTTGAAACCCCCCAGTAGAAGTTTTTTTATTTTTGATGAGAATAGCCGATTCCGACCTTTTATGAGCAACGTGATTAGAGAGATGACTTATATCATCGCTTAATGGAATGTACCTGGGCCTCTAGTCAAGACGCATTCGATAATTTCGACGGCGAACTTCAAAATCAAAAATGGGGTTTGACATAAGTCATCGCTAAGTAACACGGCGCTTGCGATGCCTTACGTCAAATCCCATACATTTTGTTATCGAACTTCGCCGTCGAAATTATCGAATGCATCTTGACTAGAGGCCCAGGAACAGTGACAAAAGAAATCGACTATTTAACGTAGGTGGCTCTACACAGTATACTAGCCGAACCAGACACTGATGCGGCTAGTATACTGGTAGCCTACGATGTTACTTGATAGCTTTTTATATGATTCATTGTAAATAAAATATAGGTCTTATTTGTTACGTTCTTTTTTGTAGTTTTTTTATCGACAAAAAAGTATACCTGAATAATTATTTTCTTTATACCTCGAATAATAAGGAACTTAGTTCCTATCTGGTGTCCACCACACGATTTTTTTGAACATGTTTTGTGTTAACTGGTTAGAGTATAATAGAATTGGCATAGTCATTTCATGTACTAAAATCCTACAAAAAAAATTAAAAAAAAAACACACAAGTACGGTGTTGAATCTTTTAAACGAACCTTCTGGATCACAAGCTGCTGACTAGTGAACTCATAAACTGAAGCGATGCTCTCAGCTTTTTCGACTCTGATTTTTGAGTGCTGTGAGCATTGATGATTTCAGGTACCCAGGCATCCACTTTCCATGTAGGTACGCCGTACGATATTTTCAATGCGTATTCGTGTCTTTGAAACAAACATTCATCGCGATTTTAGTGTTATGGTATCGTATACTTTTTAATTGCGTGCCAGCAAATGGCAACAGAGATTTTATTACGTACTAGCTTTTGCCAGCGACTTCGCGTGGAGTTCGGTTTCCATACAAAATATTAACCCCTCTTTCACCCCCGTAGGGGGCGAATGTTCAAAAATCCTTTCTTAGTGGATGCCTACGTGATTACAACTATCTGTATGCGAAATTTCAACGAAATCCGTTCAGTAGTTTCGGCTGTGCGTTAATAGATGAGTCAGTCAGGTTTTCCTTTTATATATTTAGATTTAACGTAAAAAAATCGTGTGGTTACCTGTGTCTAATGTATATATAGACTATATATCTATAAGGTTTGGTAAAATCAATTACGGAAACTTTGGGTACGTCATATACTGCTTGTGTAAAGACGTTTAGGCAAAAAAATATATTTGAAACTCGTGTAATTTTTTTTATACAAAATTAAATCATGTTGCAGGAAATTACATCTTATTGCATTATATCGACCACGCGCGAACAGCTGTTCAGGTATGAACTCGAATGACCTTTCCTGGTGTATGCAATATGTATCGCTGTCTCTATCGTGCTTTATCTGCTGTCCTTGTCGCGCGCGGATGCTTTATGCAAAATATTTAATTTCTTGCAACATTTTAATTTAATAATTTTAGTTTGTATTTTTTTTACACGGGTTTAAATTTTTTTTTTGCCTAAACGTCTTTACACAAGCAGTAGATCACGTGCCCGAAGTATTCGTATTGAATTTTACCAATGAGGTTTATATGAAATGGTAATACGTAAATACCATTTTACCTAAAGTTCCCGGTTCTTTTTTCTTATTACAACGACATTTAATTCTGACTGGATTCATCCTAGTTTGGTTCTCGCTGGCTGGTATACGAGCGTGAAAGTGACGTACGGAAACGTCAAATTCGACTCAAATTTGACAGTTTGTTTTTTTAAGGCATGCTCTCAGTAGGCACAGAGTTAATAAATAACGGAAAACTTGTACTGTCGGTATTATTATTATTTATTAAAATAATATTATTTAAAATAATGCGATATTTAGATGATGTATTTAATGCGATATGGACCAAATTTCATCAAAATCCGTTCAGTAGTTTTTGCGTGAAAGAGTTACAAACATCCATCCATCCATCCATCCATCCTCACAAACTTTCACATTTATAATATTAGTAGGATGGTGAATTGCTTGGTGATTTTGGTTCTTCTCGTGTGAGGCATTATTTCTAGAAATTCAAATACATATTTGTAACTCGCTGCTGTGCTCGTCAGTCGTCACACATGATTATTTTCTATGAACATATGAATAAAACCTATATCTTAAACATAAACAAATATTCGCAATTATTTTAGCGATATTTTACGTTACTAAAATACCCGAAATAATGTTAAAAGAAAACACTATAAAATAAACCAGTCAGTATAAGTTAATATTTTGTGGCGTAAACTGAACGGCTTTGTTTGACGTAAAGACAAGCCAGCTAATGTCAGATATACTGTCGTAATACGAAAATACCATTCAAGTTTCAATGCAGAAGTAAGTAAAGTGTCACGTGACTGCTGAGTGGCTGGCAATAGGTGGTCATAATACGAAAATGCAAGCCAGTTTGTTTTATTGCGTAAACTGGCTGGAATTAAGAGCTTGTAATACGCCAAGTTATAAAAAGGATGATAATATGAAAGATAATATTATGAAATCACCAACTCTATGGTCTATGATTAAAGATACTTTTTTTTTTAAACAAAAACGCTTAATCAAAATCGTTGATAGTTACGGAACCCTCCTTACACATGTCCTGACATGCTCTTGGTTAGGTTATTTTTATTTATAAAATATGTGACCACATTTTGCAAGTACCCAGAGGAAAATTTAGGTACCGTTACATAATATATTTTAGAAAGTTTATAATATACCGTCAGGCTGTCATACCTCGGAATCATTTGTCTTTTAAATACTTTAACTTTGCCTTAGAAAACCTGGTATTTTAAAAGCAAATCAGTATTTGGATAATATCTAAGTGATTACATGGAGCAAAATAAAAACAAATAAGACTATGGGCCTGTTTTGTCTTTACTCTTTGTTGCTCGATATAAAGTAACTACAATCAAAGTTCAGAAAATATTTAACTTTAAATTTGCAAATTGTTACTTTAGAACTTAATTATTTGTGCACCCATTCGTTGGTAGAAAGGTTTATTTTTAAATTAATTGGATGAGACATATGTCGTCTCTTCGTTTCTAAGCCCTAAGGCACTCAATTTACCGTGATTTTTGACCTTGCTACAACAAAACTTGAAGTTAAATCAGATTTAGAATTCATATGCACGTAATAAGATACTTTTTCCCTTGGCTGTATTTTGATCTCGGATTTAATAGATCCCGCCAATTGCTGAGGGCTATTCGTGGTTTATAGTTTGTAGTGATTGAGTGATAAATTATATTATGGTCCATCTCGCCATTATGTATACCCTGTTTAGACCCAAACAATATAATGCTACCAAATTATATGTGACTTGTATAATAGCTTCTCACACCGATTTCGGTGACGGTGGTCGGTTTCATTGAAACCAGGCCAGCGACGCGGAAGTTATTTTGATGGTGACCAAGTATGTGCGCAGTACACAAGAGCACTCTCTCTTCTTTTACTCACGTAACCCAGTGGGACGGATGACCGATACGACTGGCGAGAGATCTACTTTTAACATGCCCATCCGACGCATGTATCATCTTTCATGTCAGACAATCAGGTGATCAGCCTGCATTGTCCTAACCAAACTTGGAAACAACTATTTTGTTGTTCGAACGCGCGAATCGAACCCACGACCTCCGAGTCGAGAGCCAAGCTCTAAACCACTGGACCACGGAGGTTATGTCTTATATAATAAGACTGCAATAAAGAGAATGGAATCAATATTTGGTCGAATTTAACATTTTTGTTTTCAAAAAGACAGTTTTGACTTTAAATGAATAAGACGCATGCATTTATTGGTTTAGATCGACGTAGACGAGCTACGGATAATGGAATTAATGGATTGGCTTTACCGGTGAGATACCACGATTTCACAGAAAACCGACGTGAAATAATGCTTGCATTATATTTCTCTATTTTAATCCTGGGTTATTTTAATCTTGCCTTCTCTTTCATAAATATGAAGAATGAGAGAGATAACATGATATAAATCCAGGGTTAACTTTAACCAAGATCTCCACGAGGCCTAAGTGAGAGTATCGGGTTGTGATTAGTCCACACTCCAAAAATCGGTTTATGATGTCAATACGATTCATTTATAATGCATTGAAAGTAAATTGAACCTCTAAGTTAAATACGAGAATGGTTCTGGTGTCGCTTACTATCAGGAGATTTATTTGTTCGACTCATCCTTTGTTGGTCATAATTCTATAAAAAAATCCACCTCGCAATAAATTTCAATACACGTAAAGGCATTACGTTATTTAGGGTGTATCAAATTTATGCAAATGTCGTCACATTCACGCCTCCAGATGTAGTAAGTAGGTACTTTGATTTCATTCGTGTATCGTTATATCCTTTTATGTGGTAATTGTCTATACTGATATATGACAACTGAATTTCTAACGATCTTTTTGTCGAGGAGATATCGCTTTTTCGTATATAAACTATATCCCTCAAAGAAATACTGCTAAATTAGATTTCCTAATTCTACTTATACCCATTCTTTAATTGTTTGTTTGTTTTAAATGAGAATCAATATTTTTCCCTGCAACCAATTTTACTAGCTTAAAAGTATATGACATAACATAACAAGAAGAGCTCCGTGGCCTAGTGGGTAGACCGTTTGGTTTGCACTCGAGAGAGAGTGCAGGTTCGAATCCCAGATTGTGGCTTGTTCCAATGAGACTTTTTCAGATATCAAGTACATACGGATCATACGGACGCTCTAACGGTGAAGGTGAGGAAACCCGCACATGGTTGGCCGCAGACGTATTGACCAGTCATTCCTCTGGACGAGGCTGACTATGTTGTGAAAATGCCGTATATGCTTGGGCAACCATACGACATTTAAAAACCAACTGACCCAGACACTACAGTATTTCAAGAGTGGTTACTTCGCTCGGAGAAAACTCTATATAAATCATCTATTAAAAGTCACATATTAATTTCCCCAGAGTTAACTGACGATTGAAAAATCAGGCCTTAGAAAGATAAGGATCATATTATTCACCCTTTGAATATTTAAATTTCTGTGATGTCAACAGCCTGTGATCTCTGTGTTACAATCATAGACGTATATTATAGACGAGGCATGTTGAGGCAAAAAGTGTCTCCAGTAAAATGGCCCCAATTTTTTAATTTTTAGGGCAATTTGAAATTCGAAGTATGGAGAAAACTAGATGGCTGACATTTGAGTTATGGTGAAAACCAAGATGGCGTAACTTTTTCTTGTATGAATTTTTTTTCTGCTAAATGTACGTGATAGCCTATCTTGAGTTGAAATCTTTGGTTACAATAATATAATCTCTGATCATAACCGTTACTTGTTAAGTTTAGCCTTTAATTATGTTTGTAAGTTTCCACTTGCCCGTAATGTTTTGACAAATGTCAGCCTTAATTACGAACTCTGCCATTCCAAAGTTTTCTCCTGACGTATATACTCCATATATATATGGATTCGGTAAATTATATAATAAACAAACTATGATTAAGGGTCAGCTTACACTGAGACTTGACGCAGCGCGCACTCTTTAAGATTGGTATTCAAATTGAACTTTACTTGTTAGTAGCTGTATACATTTCATTGCAATATTATTTTATTACAAAAAATAATGAAGCATTTTCAGGGAAAACTTTTAAAAATAAAATATAAAAACTTGAGAGGTGTCAAGGGACACCCGGATGGAACGAAGTTCCGGATGATAATATATATAAATAAATAATAATACAATATCCGAACCGATATTATCCATACATATATTACATACATACATACATACATACATACATACATACATACACACATACATACATACATACATCAATATAATAAATGTATACGCGTAAATATTTAATTTTTATAAAAAATAAAATTATCTTTTGTAATTAAAAAAGTGTCGTGACAACTTTTCGTAAGAATTTTTTCCGTCTAGCCCCGTTTCACAACGCGCGATAAGGAACTTCGTTCCAATACGCTTGAATTATTCCCTGTACCATATTCATCCCTTTTTGTTAGTCAAAATGTTCACTCTCGTTACCTACATAATATTACTCGCGTAATAATATTAGTCTCGGACGGAGTAAGTATAAGATGATAACAAGCTTAAGCTTCTTTGAACCATCACAAATTTAATCACTGATTAGACGCGGGAGTCAGAGATTTGCATGGTGATAAGCTCTTAAACAATTTACTTACAACTTTGTCTTACATCCCGGTCGCGAGTTGAGACGATCGTAGTTCCTTGCGAAGCAAAAAATCTACTTCTCAGCACAAACTTCCTGCTCGGCCAGTTTCTAAACATTTTATTTTGCACTAGGACGCCTCAAAATAAAGTGACCGCAACGACTGCAGACGTGGTTGAACTACGCATATACATGTGAATAACTGTGCGTGCGCACGATACAAAGGCGCTGTTAAGCGATTCTTATCCTATGCCTTGTCAGTCGAGCGATAACTTGTTCGATAGTAGGTCCGTATGGGAAGACCCAGACCTATCTCGCGCCTAACAAATCTATTAGTTTGAACGACTTTGTTTTATTTTAAAAAATCGATATACTATTCAGTTGAAACTTTATTTATATATTTTATTTATTTATTCAAAACGCATACAGTCTTTTCTTAAATATTATATGTACAACCATTTAGTTAATAATATACCTACAGGTTCATACCTAAGTTAATAAGATAATTATATATTTAGTTTTATTCCAATTTGGTGTATGGTGTTTAGTGTTACCCCTTACTACCGCACATAGGTGTATAGTAAGGGGTGTGTAATATGTGACTCTGTTTAGAACTCCTAGCGCTACGACTAAAAACGTTAACATCTATTTCTTATTATAATATTTCATTGCTTGCAATTGCCATTCTGTAATAAAGTATTCATTTTTTTTCTGCTGATTTATTCATCGAATTCAATCACGAATAAGCTTTTATTTACTTGTTAAAATAATGTGAAAAGTTTGATACTTACTGTGAAATTTTCTTTTCGTTTCACGCATTATCAGGAATATGAAATCCCTTGTTTCATAAAGAGACAAATATTTTTACAAAATGAACTCTGTGAGAAAATTTTACTCAATTATTTTACGCAGAAATGGCACGCCATAATACCTACCTATAACACCTGGGAGAATTGAAGTTTTTATATTCATTAACCGACATTCAGAAGGAGAGTTACATTCTACCATTATCAGTATGTACAGTAGAGTGGAAGTGTCCATGGATCAAAATTTTATCACTGGAGTTAGTTATGGGTATTGTATTTGAACGAATAGCGTAAATAAAAATATTTCACAACTGATGCCCGCGGCTCCGCTCGCGTAAGTACACCCACGGGAATTTCCTCGCGATAAAACAATAGCCTATGTCCTTTCTCAGGCTCTAGACTATCTGTGTACCAAATTTCATTTAAATCGGTTCAGTAGTTTCGGCGTGAAAGACTGACAAACAGACAGACACACACTTTCCTATTAATAATATTAGTATGGATGTTAGCGTCTAAGTGCAAGCGGACTGCCCCAACTTCTCATAGGTGCAAAGTGCAATGTATTTTATACACCTACTGAATATGCAAGAACAATTCATAAGAATCGGAAAAAGTTTCGGAGGAGTGTGTCCTGCGAGAATTTGATTATATATTAGATAAACCTTCCTCTTCAATCACTCTATCTATTGCTGGAAACTGCATTACAATCCGTTGAATTGTTTTCGAATCCGGACAGGAAAGGAAGAGATTTCATTTTATACTATTTATAATGTAAGGATAATACATACCTACTTATGTCCTATACAAAAAATCCTTATTAAAATATTCTAAAAGTTTTATGGCAAAAGCGCATTATAAAAATGCGAAAAATTAAATGCTTTAAGAGCGTTCATAACTGTCTCATAATAGCCAAGATGTTGCACGGAGACTTGCGGAATAAAATAAGGGGTTAGTTTTGACACCCCATTCTTATTATAATGAGGCCGTCCTCAAATCTTGTTACTGTTACATTTTGTATTGTTAAGCGAGTCAAAAGAATTTTTAATTTCACCTTGTACTTATTTTTCTGTGACTTACCGTCTGAGAAAACATTGCTACGGTATCTTGTTGTGTAGTGAATAAAGTTGAATTTTGAATAGCTATCTTCAAAATGCAAAGCCGCGTAACGTCAAGTATCGTCGCGGTATGAACTGATCCTTACTTATAAAATTAGTGAACACTCTCCATTTGATATAATCCTACAAAATATTATAACCAGTGGGCCTAGCTGGTACGTTTGACGCACAGAATACAGAAATCTTTACGTGGTAGAGCCATGCTTCGGCACGAATGGGCCGGCTCGACCGGAGAAATACCACGGGCTCACAGAAAACCGGCGTGAAACAGCGTATGTGCTGTGTTTCGCCGAGTGAGTGAGTTTACCGGAGGCCCAATCCCCTACCCTATTCCCTTCCCTACCCTCCCCTATTACCCTATTCCCTCTTAAAAAGCCGGCAACGCACTTGCAGCTGTTCTGATGCTGCGAGTGTCCATGGGCGACGGAAGTTGCTTTCCATCAGGTGACCCGTTTGCTCGTTTGCCCCCTTATTTCATTAAAAAAAAAAATCATCCAGAAGCCGTTAACACGCTTGAAAGCGAGGCCGTCACAACCACTCCAAATTGGAATGGTTATCCACACATAATATGTTGCCACAAAATAACGGAATATTTTACCCAACTTTTTTTCAATTAATTTTTATTGAATACCTAACTGTCGTAACATAACAACGCGATTTGTTTTGTAAGTGTAAAGAGTAAAAATCAAAAAGAACGTGCGGGGCGGTATTTCGCCATAGTTATGGACACAGTGCGCTGCATATAAATGTGATCGAACACTCATTCTGCATGCTTTTGTATTCTGTGGTTTGACGTTATCGAATGTGACTTGTATGAAAATCTGTCAAAAGTCATGACAGCGGCCAAAGACATTTCATTCTTAACGAATGTAATGTCTTTTGGTCGTTACGTTTACGCCCGCTGCCAAATGGGCCCCCAGGTTGAACAACGAACCCGTGTCTACCACCGTGTCATATCTTCTATGCTACTTATAGCATTACAAAAACAAGTAGATACCCAAAAGCCGTTGTCCTATCTCCGTTATTTCCAAGCGACAGGATGACTTTGTAGTTGTGCAAATGAGAAACGTGATAGGACCTGTAAAGTTTATCGCATTATTCGCTTACGAATTAGCTATTCCCTTCTCGTAAGTGTCAAAGGATATTAACGTCTGACATTCAGACTCGCTTATTCCTGTTTATTCCATCCCCTTAAATTATTGTTATGTTTCGTTTTGTTTGTTTTATAGCTTTCGCGCTTGTTTTGTTTAGTGGGTGATGTCATAAACGATAATGGCGATGTTAATGGGAGTTATGAGATATATTATATTCTGTATTGGCTTTGTTTATTAGAATTAATTTTATTATTATCATGTTTTATTGTGAACTAGCTGGAGCCCGCAACTTTCTTTGCGTAGAACTAGCGGAAATGAAATCCCACTTTTTTTAAAACGGAACCCAAGCAATAAAAGTAGCCCAATAAAAGTACCCCAAGTTTCTGCTTATAACATCAGCTATCTGTCAGTGAAAGTCTCGTGAAAATAGGTTCCGCCGTTTCAGAAATTAGCTAAAACAGAAGTCAAACAGACGGACAAACAAAAATTTTAAAATATTGAAATTTATTATAAAAATGAAAAGATGTTAATTTAAAATTACAAACAGACACGTCTTTAATTTAATTTATTTGGTTACATGCGATTTGGTTTATGTTTAATATACAGGATTATTTTTTCACCAGTACAATAAATCAACATACGTAATAGTTATCAAAAATAAAAAATACTAGCGATTTTAATTACTGTCCCTTTGGAACAAAAAAACAAAATTATCAATCCCCGAACTTATCCGCTAAACTAATACAAAATGTGGATGCATTACGCATCTATCGATGCTTTGTTGCCAACTCGTGCGCCGCCCGGCCGATCGCTTACACCACCCCGCCGCCCCCTACCTCATACCGCACCCGTTGACGCCTTGTAGTTAGTGCGCCCATGCGGTGTTAGATTGGTTATAGGATAAAATAATTGAAATGAAAAAAAAAAAATTTTTTTTTTTTATTTGTGAAATGTACTCTATTATCGATATCAATGACGTGGTAAAATTTATTGTACCGATGAAAAAGTATTCCTGTATAATTTTTTGTAAAGTTATAACAATCAAAGTTGACAAATAAAATCACTTATACTATAACCCCCTTACTAATAAACGCTGTATAAGCTTTGAGTAACTTTTTAATTCGATAGAAGGAGACAAAACACTGTTTAACTATTCACAGCTTATACAGCGATTATTAGTAAGGGGGTACGTGTTTTACTTTGAATGAATTCAAATAAAATCCCTGAATGAAAGTGCCCCATTTTTATTGTAAACTCGAAACACGGCTTATTTGTCACTTGTCGCATTACGTATACTACGGGCGTCCGGATGGAGCGGTTTGTAAATAAGGGATGCGGTTTCGGATACAAAACCCGTTAAAGCCCTTTCGACACTCTGATATTGATTATCCGAACAATTTTGATCACTGAATACAATCTTGACATTAATTGCTGCCGGTTCTTAGACGGGGTTAGTCACAGGGGTTAGTTCTGTTATTTGAATCCGATCAAAAACATAAATGTTAAATAAGAGACAAGTTTGATATTACGATACGTACTATAAGTGAAGTCATAATTTCTTGTGCAAAATGATTAGTAAGTTTGGTATTAATCTAATAAAATTATGAAATAGATCCTAATAATGCTTATCAATATGACCATTTGCTACCATGTTAATTTGCGCCGGAGTGGTCTGAATAAAAAAGTAAAAGTCCGAGGATAATAAAAATTAAGGTTGGTATCCCACTCTTTATATTATATTCACGCGAATATCTTAAAATCCACATAAAGGCCGGACGTCATCCATTTTGATTGCTGATTCATACATTACAGGCACTATAGATATCTAAGTAAATTAATTAATTGAAAAATTATAATAAAATGATAAAAAATTACTACTTTCAGATTTTAGCCTTTTTATTCAACCAACCACCTATCTCGATGCCAAATTTGAACTTTATAGGTCAACTGGAACTGGGTTAGAGTTTTTAATCTAAAGTCAGTCAGTGATAAAAATGATGATTATCGGACTTTAACACAAAAAACCGTATACGGTGTGTTTAAGAAATGAGGGTTTTTGAATTTTTTTCTGCCGTTAGGAGGCAGACTCAACTCACACAAAGCGTCATCTAGTGGCGTAAGTTGTATCAAAAACGGTCAATAAGAATTTTCGATTCTTTTTCTGTCACCAGGCGGCGCTTTGTAGCACGACGATCCTTGCCGTATCAAAAAGCTGTCAGATGCAGGACCGCGCCGACCCCCGGTAGCGCCTGTGTGCGAAACCCATGAAGCGCCTCTTATTTTTACGAATCTTCATGTTTTAACTTTTCGGTGGCGGCCCGCGGCGCCCTCATCGTCTTGGCGCCTGTGTGCGCCGCACACATCGCACACAGGGGAGGCACGGCTCTGGTCAGATGTCATGAATTTAAAAACCCTCTATCTCGCAAGTCTCAATATTAAGAGCCAAAGACATGGTTATGTGAATTAGCTTTTGAGTTTTAAGGACGTTTGAGGACGTTAAAAGTAGCTCCAAATGGTACGTGTAATATTATTATTTATTACACACGGTGCTCACTCGCCATTCATTACACTAACAATATTACACTCGCCAGTTGTGTTAGCTCAAACTAAACTTGGCTTGCCACGCTACCGTGTGTCTGGATAGGGACCCACATTCTAGTACTGAATTGACTACACTACCGGGGTAATGACGAAGACTCCGTCATTACCCCGGTAGTGTCAGGTACAAAAGCGTTAATGAGAATCATGAGTGTTGCCATCGTATGCGTTAATTATTATGAAACATAAAAAATATAAAATAATCTAATAATTAAAAAATAACGTGTGTGCCCACGAGTAGGTATATAAGTAGGTATAGGTAATAGCTTTTGCCCTCGGCTGCGCTCGCGTAAATGAAGTATCCCACGGGAACACTGTACTTTTTTTTAATGTAAGCTTTTAATTAATGTAGATTAAGATCGTCAATTATTATAAGACTAAATTTTTTCCCCGCGATAAAAAGTAACCTTTGTCCTTACCCGTGGTCTACTCCTATATATGTGCCAAATTTCATCAAATAAACAAGCCTTTCCTCAATATTATATTAGTATAGAATATAGATGATCTTAGTTACCAGCTAGGCTGTCTCAAGCAATATACCCAATCCTACCGAGTACATTAGGTGAAATTTGTAAGCCTTAATAAGGTGTCATGTATTTCAAACATCTAGTCATGTACTCGATAAAATATTCCGTTTGTATTTGGACTTGGTGATATAATATTTACAGTTGGAAGGGGTAATTACGTAAACTCCACCCACCCGCGGGGAATTAAAAATGTTTTATGAAATTATTTCATGAAATAAAAGGTTTTTACTGTTGCCGTAAGACTACGATATTATCATTTCAAGTCGAAATCATTGAATTACATTTCTACGGTCATAATAATCCAAACCACATTGAAAATGATGCGATTTTTGCTCTTATCGCAATTTGGAATTATGCTTACAACCTATGGCAATACGCATTATCGTATGCTAATTGGAATGTTTCTAGAAGTTTTAACAAACATTACATCCATTTCATGCTCAATTTAATTTGTAGCTGAAAGAGAAATGAAAAGAGAGGAGTGATATAAGTTCGACGTGGCTGTGTGTGTGTGTGTGTTTGTCCATTCCATCTTAGGATTTTTTTTAAAGCTGAAATGATTGATAGTGCTCTTCGTCATTATCAGCTCGCTCAGTGTTTGACAATTTGGGGGTTAAATTTAATTTTGTTTATGATTATAAGCTTATATTCGATTTTAGATAATCGAGTAGAACGTTTAATTATAAAATTTTATACGTTTTAAAAGTATTGGATTTTGGCCGTTACTCGAATGTCGACTAAGCATATCGGATGATATAAAAATAATTGTATGTAATATCCCAGGAGATAGCCGAATATCGAAGCTATTAATTTTTTATTGCGCCCATTTAATGGCAAGCTGTGAAAGGTACCCTCTTGATTGGATATCTGATAATTGCGTTTACAACTCATTTCGCAGCCATCTTGTTTTTGATTTTATTCGCAATGATTTCAAAACTAATAATGGTCTACGGCGTACATTTGACGGAAAAAATCTTCAAATTACTATTGAACAGATTTTGATGAAATTTGGTATGGAGGCTTTGGATTAAAACATACAAAACGTTGTCCCAAAAATTTATATTGTTCCCGTGTGTGGGAACGCGAGTGGAGCCGCGTGAAAGCCAGTTGTCTATATACATCTATACACACAAATAAATAAAATTTAAGTGTCTTTTTGTTATCTCCGAAACGGCTGGACCGATTACACGGACTTTCAGTTGCGAGTAACAGCAGAGGTATTGATCTTAGTGTTCCGTTTAAAAACAAGGCTCCGTTTCCATTTACAGTTCCAAAGAAGTTGCGGCTAGTTGTCGAATACAAAAAGCCCATTCAGACTCGCCGAGAAGCTCCGAGAAACGTGAAAGTCTCGCCTTCTTCTCACTCTCGCGCATTCTTCTCACGAGAGAAACGAGTTATCGCGGGACTTCGAGGCAATCTTGGTGCCAAGAAAAGATTTGCACAAAAGGAAATAACAGAGCAACCGTACATTTTGGCCCTACAAAAAATAGTTTATGTCCTTTCCCGTGGTGTAGGTAATCTATATAATATGTGCTAAATTTCATCAAAATCGGTACAATCGTTTCGTAGCCCATAATATTAGTATAGATTGCTCATCAATCATCATAAAAAATAAAATCACAAAAGAAAAATTAATTTTCATTGCCATAGAGACAAGCTGATTGCCCCTTTTCCCGTACAAATAGTGGAAATATATCAGAATTATGTCACATGACTCACATCCGATTCTTTAATTTATTCTACACAAAAAAATAATTCAATACACATTCATCTCTGCAATCCCTTGATATATCATGTTTACATTACGATGAAAAATTACACCCTTGTCCGTTGTACAATTGTATACAATCGGAACCATTCGATAAATCAAACGCGAGATAATTATTTCACATTCACCTGTCATCGCTAGCCTTCAACGCGTGTAAATGTCATCAGCAGACTGAAAATGGAGTATATAATTCAGTCCCTTGTTTGTCCAGTCCCGAATGAATCTAATTTCGATGGACTTGCAGCCTTAGGATCAGTACACACAGCCTCAACAACTACCATACCAAGTTTAATCGAAATCCGTTCAGAACTATTTACCCGACTGCGCGACGCAAAGGAGTGGTAATGTGTTTATCAGCCTATGTATGTATGTATGTATGTATGTATGTATGTATGTATGTATGTATGTATGTATGTATGTATGTATGTTCCTTTGAAGCACTATACAGACCAAACGCCTGGGCCGATTTTTATGATTCACACGTCAATCGATTCCTCTTAGTCCGGCGAGTGTCACTAAAGACATGCCGTTAGTGAAAATTCAATATGGCGACTACTGGACGCCATATTGTGAAAATGAAAAAAATGAAAGTCAACAATCGTCGTTGAATAGGTATTTAAAAATCATTGTTAGTTTTCTCTCAACATTTTTCGATTCGACTGACCGTTTAGGATCTATATCGATTTAAAGTTGCGTAACAACCATTCTCACATCCCAGTGATGTAGTAATGATGCTGATAGGAAATCCAGTCTGGTAAATAGCTAGCTAGGTACTCATAACTAAAAAGTATAAAATAAAAAATTATAATTTAAAAAATTTAAAAACCCGACTGCGTAAAAAGTGAACCAAACTAAGTAGGTACATAATTAAAACTGAAAAGAAAAAAACAAGCACTTAGATATCCGGTGGTCTAGAATTCTATAATATATTATTGAATTAATACTATTGGAACTAGGGTATGGAACCGGGAAATCCCGGTCCCGAAATTCCCGGGAATTCCCGAAATTTTGAAGCGCTCTGAGAACCGGGAATCAAAAATTGAGAACCGGGAATTTCGGTACTTTCGGTACCGAACAAATTGTATTAAAATTTACAAGTATTTAAGTAAGTAAACTATCATCGGTAATTGTAAATATTAACTAAAAAATAAATTTTAATTATTTCCGAAAGCAAATTAAAGCCAAAAATAATAAATATTACACGATAAAAGGATAGAATGAGTAGTTCATATTAGATAATAGATTCTGTGCATAAAAGTTAACTGTGAGCGGTGCGAGGAAATAATAACCATAATATTATGCCGTATTTAATATTAATATATAAGGTTTGATAAAATCAATTACGGATACTTCGGGCATGTGATCTGCTGCTTAAGTAAAGACATTTAAGAAGAAAAATAATTGTCATACTCGAAAAATTGTTTTTATAAGGGCGAGTTTGCGTTTTGCGGAGAGTCGCTCATACATTAGATGATTATTTTAGTTTGAGTATGACAATTATTTCTCTGCCTTTCTTAAGCAGTGGATCACGTGCCTGAAGTATCCGTAATTGATTTTTGGAGACCTTGTATAGTATGATAGCACCACACATCGACCGACATAGTAGCCAATACTGGAGCCAATGGTATTTTACGATTAAATAGAACATCTTGGGACTTGGCCTACAAGGTCTGTGTGTCGTCTGTTTCATTTTTCGATAAATATATACGTATATATTTGTATATCTACTAATATGCATACTGGTTGCTTTTGGGGTTGGTGAGCAGTTTAGATGGATATTACTTATTGTCCTTTAAATATTCTTTATTGTCCTTATAAACATAGTTACGCATTATGTTAATTACAAATTTTAACTTCAAATTGGAGCATCTTTAAGATTCTCTGAACACCCCCTTTGAACTTTTGACATTCGAGTAAATAATATATATATTTTTTTATTTTACCCCTCCCCATATTTCACGTAAATCTCCAGATTAATATATACTTCATATCAGATACTTATTTGCGCATGAACAACACTAATTATAATCTGACGCGTTCAGCATATCCATGTCATGATCTTTTTTACAACTTTGTAACCATGCAGAACGACGACTGTTAAAAGCTAACACACTATTCCTATAGTTTGTCAGCTTTTGTCAGTGTGTGTCTGGTTATTTAGTCTTTTTAATTATCTAATCTGCCACTTCTAATAGAATACCTAGACTAGACGTTCGAGCACGTGCACTATTAGCATTCTGGGCACCCCAACTATTTGATGTTTTGCAAAAATCAAATAACTTGAAATAACATATTTAAAAACCATCAATAAATGCTAATAAACTAAAATGACCTACGGCTCTTTACTATCGCCAGTAAAATTGTCATTAATATGGCGGTGACATGTTGGCTGATGTGTCGAGTTGCCATTAAAACCTTATTTAATATGTAATTGTACTCTAAAATGTTATTCTTATATTTTTAATTACTTTTTAGACAGCAATTACACTTGTATTTCATGCCTTAACACCAGTCCCGAAATTCCCAAATTTCCCGGGAAATCCCGGTTCCGAAATTGCCTAGTCCCGAAATTCCCGGTTCTCAAAATCAGACCGGTTCTTCCATTCCCTAATTGGAACATAACAACTGAACAGTCGGGATCCATTATTCGACAGCCAATCTAATTTTTCAATGGATCCTGACTGTTTAGTTGTTATGTTCCAATAGTATTAATTCAATAATATATTAGGTTGGGGAAAAAGTTTCTTCGCATTTTATATAAAAATTCAAAAGGTTTTTTTATAAAGTTTATTTACAAGTGACTAAAGTATATAGGCGCCATTTTGTTCGATAACTTTTTGCCATCTTGTTGGTAGGTACATGATCCCATTGCTATAAAATTTTTGGGGCTTCTGATGAAAAAACTGCGACAAGTGGTTTTGGCAGTCCTCTTGTGATGTCAACCTGACACTGCCTAAGGAATTCTGCAGCGACCGAAACAGGTGGAAATCTGAAGGTGCAAGGTCAGGACTATACGGCGGATGCATTAACACCTTCCAGCCAAACTCCCGTAATTTTTTCTGAGTGGCTAAAGATGTGTGAGGTCTAGCGTTATCATGGTGAAAAACCACACCCCTTCTGTTGATTAATTCCGGCCGCTTTCTCTCAACTTCTTGCTTTAATCTCATCAGTTGTTCGCAGTACAGTTCAGAATTGATGGTCCTGCCTGGCGGTAACAGCTCATAATGAATAATGCCCTTCCAATCCCACCACACACACAGCATCACCTTGTTGCGAGTTAACCCGGGTTTCGCCACAGTCTGTGAAGCCTGACCGGCCTTTGACCACGATCTTTTTCGCACGTTCTTGTCGTACGTGATCCACTTTTCATCACCAGTTATCAGCTTCTTCAAAAATGGTTCGGTTTCATTACGTCGTAATAAAGAATCACAAATGAGTACACGGTTCATTAGGTTTCTTTCAGTGAGCTCATGAGGCACCCAAATATCGAGCTTTTTTGTGTACCCAGCTTTTTTCAAATGCGCCAAAACCGTTTTGTGGTCAATCCCCAGTTCTTCAGCTACATCGTAACTACTAATATGCCGATCTTGCTCCACTTTTTCAAAAATGGCAACAGTTTTGTCCGTAACAGGGCGACCAGAACGACGTGCATCTTTGATATCAAAATTTCCGGATTGAAAACGCTTAAACCAAATTTGCGCTACTCTCACAGATACTGCATTAGGTCCATAAACATCACAAATTTTTTTCGCGGCTTGTGTTGCATTTTTACCTTTTTTGTAATAAAATTTTAAAATGTATCGAAATTCTTCATAAGAATCACTCATTTTAACAATAAGAAAAACAAATGAAAATCTCAAATTTACCTAATTTGAATTTGGAATTGTCTTCTGTAAAATTAAAACTTTTTAATGATACCAAAATCAGCCAGATACAATTGGTATAGCCCAAGATATTTTATGACAAGTTCATACATACTATAATGCGAAAAGACTTTTTCCCCAACCTATTATTATAGAATTCTAGACCACCGGATATCTAAGTGCTTGTTTTTTTCTTTTCAGTTTTAATTATGTACCTACTTAGTTTGGTTCACTTTTTACGCAGTCGGGTTTTTAAATTTTTTAAATTATAATTGCGTGAAGGAGTGACAAACATCCGTCCATCCATACATCCATCCTCACGAACTTTCACATTTATAATATTAGTAGGACAGCTATTCAAAAATAACTACACTACACTATACGAAAAGATACACGTTTCATATGACATCAAGCACTGCTTTGCAGCTCGGTGCAACATTACATTAGAACTCTTGTAATGAAACGTGTATGTCTCGTGTAATACATAAAGTTCAATTTTGAATAGCTATCTTAAAAATACAGCGCCATTATCAATAATGCCGCTGTATTTTTACCCTAAGTCCCCTACCTTACCCTACGTAGTACGTACCCTGAGTCATTAAATAAATACCAGTTTTTTTTTCAACCCACATCATGTAATCGTGTATGCTCCTTAACATCAGATTGATGTTTTATATCAATGTCAAGTTAAGTTTAAATGACCTTTATAAAATGTGATAGGTATGCACAGTATAGCAGTGCGCGCACTGGCAACAAAATTATTTCCTCCCTCCACTACTTGCATTTCTATTATCGACTCTAGCGCACCCGAAATAGAGTCATGTTTTCCGAAAAAAAAAAATATGAGCGTATAGGAAAACAATCATGTTTTGCGGAAAAGTTAATTCTATTTTGCGTGCGGTAAAGTTCATTATCGGAATGCAAATGGTGGGCTACAGAGACAATTTTATTGTTAAGGCGCTGTGAGTAGTCAACTATGAAGTATTCGAGGGGTGAAGGAGATGAGTGGGGGACGTGCCGCCCCCGTTACTGCGGGGGACTTCATGCGAAATACGTCAAAGTGATGTGTCTATAATGTACAAAAGCGTAATTTCGATAAAACCGTAATGTGCTTCATAGCCTAGCGGTATTTTGCCCGCCTAAAGCAAAGCGTAGCGTCTAGGTTCAAATCTCATTACAATTTCAAAATGTCTATTTTCTGTCTAGGTCAATTATAATAAGTCTAATTCCTAATTTTGTGCCAAATTTAGCCATTGCGATTTGAGAAAGTTAAGCTTTTTAGTAAGTAGTTAAAGGGTAAAAAAAATCTAAAAAAAAGCTCAATTTAGTCACTGAACTCCTAAACGGCTGGACCGATTTTAATAAAAAAAATTATGTGTCTTCAGGTTGATTCGAGAATGGTTTAAATTTGCAATTGGACCTGGTAGGTGGCGCTGCTGTCAGTAGTCACTACGTCAACAAATTTAATTCTAAGGCGGTACGAAGACTACGAAGTTTCCCGGGATAGTTAGTACTATTATAATATGCGGTCGAAGTACTGCGGAATACGCACTACAACATGTAACACATTACACAATCTGAGGGCACGGCAGTGCCCCCGCCAAGTCGAGCGCGAAGCAAACACTGCCGTACCATCCTTTACTGGAACCATTTCGCCGCATTTTCAGGCCCCTATTTGAGAACCTCTGGATAAGACCAGAACGCAGAAATTTTCGTCATCCAGTAAGCTATAATCACATACTTAAAATCCAAAATTTCAAGTCTGTAGGTCATTTAGTTCCGAAGTTAAGCGGAAGAAAAGTTTCGCATTTATGAAACTCACTCACTCACTCACTCACTCATGATCATCAAAATAGAACTAGTACTTCCCATAGACTCAGAGACCTGAAATTTGGTACAGAGTTAGGGTTTAATGGTCACATAAAGGGAAAACTATAAAAACTAGGATAATCGATCTGGGGGCACGGCAGTGCCCCCGCCAAGTCGAGCGCGAAGCAAACACTGCCGTACCATTCTTTACTGGAACCATTTCGCCGCATTTTCAGGCCCCTATTTGAGAACCTCTGGATAAGACCAGAACGTCGATCTGGGGGCACGGCAGTGCCCCCGCCAAGTCGAGCGCGAAGCAAACACTGCCGTACCATTCTTTACTGGAACCATTTCGCCGCATTTTCAGGCCTCTATTTGAGAACCTCTGGATAAGACCAGAACGCAAAAATTTTTTCATCCAGTAAACTATAATCACATACTTAAAATCCAAAATTTAGCTCCAAAGTTAAGCGAAGGCAAAGTTTCGCATTTATGACACTCACTCACTCAGTCACTCACTCATGATCATCAGAATAGAACTAGTACTTCCCATAAACTCAGAGAGCTGAAATTTGGTACAGAGTTAGGGTTTAATGGCCACATTAAGGGAAAACTATAAAAACTAGGATAATCGAAGATCTAGAGTACCTGGTGACCTTGATTAGAAAACACAAGATCCCAACCAAACTATTAGAGATCGACATACCGCCTTTACAAAAAATATTCAACTTGGTGGGCCGCTTCATTTGATGTCAAAAATCGAAGGTCAGAAGTATCTGATGAAGAACCCTCAGCTGGTCTCAACTGATTTAGAGTTATTATGGTAATTCCCCCCTTCTACTATTGGTACATAAAAAATCAACTGTCATTGCAAAAATCCAGCGAAGTGGGACACATCTTCTAATTTAATCTAGCCCGTAGCGCCCCACTACTGGGCGAATGCCTCCCCTTCTGCTTTTAATACGCATATAAATAAAATTAAAGGAAAACTCTGGATAAGACTAGACTGTCTTTTATACTTATACAAGTTTACAAGAAGAAAATATAGTCGAACGATTAACTTTATTCTACTCGAACATTAAATAAACAAATTACACTAAAATCTAGTAACATAAATCAATAAGCCCACGTTTCTACAAAAAGAAGTGAAATCCCACCAAAAACATTCTGTAAAAAACTAGCCAAGTCTCGATGGAGCTGCTTGTTTATCTCTAAAAAGTAATGAAATCTAGACAAAGTCGTGCCAAGTCTAAGGTTCCTTACTGCGATTTCTTTCGACCTATGCGTAGAACAAAGTCCGATTTGAAAAATTGCTACTTTTCAGTAGAGGCAAAACAAGTTTTGCGAATTGAAAAACTTGAATAACTTATAAACGGTGAGACTTTTATTTTTGAAATTTTGGTATGTTATTATGACATCCTAGTCTAGTTAACCACTTTATACTGTTTATTACTAATTATTATATTTACTCAGATAACGAGTTCTATATCAAGCTAGGACGTTTTACAGCGGAGAAGCGAGAGTTCGTAGTGATCATATTACGTTGTTTTACGGAGACATTTGAATGAAACGCGGTTCTTTATTCATATGATTCGTTTTTTGTTGGAGTTATACGACATTTTTAAGTCCTATGTGAATAATCATAATCTATTATTTTGATATAGCACTATCCACACTACGTATAAATGAATTATAATACATAATTATTTTTAAAAATCGTTTATTTACATTAAAAAAATCTCAAAAAGGTGGTGTTTTGAACTATAATTAATCCATAGTCAGTACTAGGGACTTACTTAAAATTAAATTAAAATACTAGTTACCATAGTCTAAAACCTACAAAAAAATTAAAATCTCTAAGATATGCCCATAAAAATAAATATTGTTTGGAAAAATACATCAAGCCCAAAACAAAATTTAAACTTATAAACAGTTAAAACTTTTTTTTTTTATTAAACTAGGGGGCAAATTAGTAAACGGATCACCTGATGGAAAGCGATTACCGTAGTGCTTACGGTACCGTACCGTTACCATAAGTAATAACATCAGAGAAGTTGCAAGTGCGTTGCCGGTCTTTTAGGAGGGAATATGCTCCCTTCTTGAAGGTTTGCAGGTCGTAATGGTCTGGATACTGCTGGCGATAGTTCATTCCAGAGTTTTACAGTGCGCGGCAGAAAGCTTCGGGTGATCAATCATCAAGGTGATGAAGATGATAAATATTTTGTCGCTTGGAACGGTGGCGAAAAGTTGCAGCAGGTATAAGTCCGAACAATTCCTTGGAGCACTCCCCGTAATATAACCGATAGAGGATGCAGAGTGATGCTACATAGTCAAGTCTGTTTGAAATACTATGGCAGTCGACAATTCGAGCGGCTCTACGTTGGATACGATCTAGAGGGAGAAGCTGGTACTTTGGCGCCCCTGCCCAAAGATGAGAACAGTATTCCATGTGAGGCCGAACCTGCGCCTTATAGAGTTGGCGTTGGACCGGACTGAAATACTGCTTTGACCTGTTCAGAACACCAAGCTTCTTGGAGGCTAACTTGGCCTTGCCCTCCAGATGATATCGGAACTGACCTCGCTCGATATGTTAACACCTAACCCTTTCTAAAACGTAGTTATAAATTAAACTGCTTTGGTACTGTATCTAAGCTTTCTAGCTATGTTGTATAATGTAATTAGATAGGTACAAGTTCAGTTTAACCTACATGGGGGGGAGGTATCTGCACGTTTATCCAAAATAATGAAAAATAACCATAATATTGTAATGGCCATAATCCCGTTATAATAAGCATGTCGCATTCAGGAGAAATAATACATACAAAATCAATTTTGTCATAATAAGGTTCGGATTGATTTAAAGTATCAATCAAGTGTCTATAAAATCGATTATCCTGAATGTGGTAGTGTATATCTATGTATACATTATCATATTTTCTGTAACACCTTATAGGAATGGCCTCAGGTACTTACACTATAGTGATTTAACATATCTAAAAGGTGTTTAGCAGTATGTGATTTATCACGATAACCATTTTTATAAGACGCGATGTATTCTTTGTACCGAGTCTTAAATTTACGTCCAGTTTGAGTCAAACTTTGTACCCCGTTTCAGAGTTACATATGATCACATTTTGCAAAACACCTTTTAGATAGTGGTCAAAGGCTTTTGACCGAGCGTGCTGGAATAATTATTAGAAATAATTAAATAAAAGAGCAACAATAGACTTGCATTATGCATGGTAAAAAGGAAAACTCACACATTTGCTAGCAGGTTTTGGATATTTTTCTAGATTATACTTTCGAGATATTGCTAGATATAATATTAATTAAATTGTATACTACTATCTACTTAATTGGACCTGAAAACGCTGTCATAGGTGGAATGACTATCAGCAGGAGACTGCATAGGAGTTAGTACCGACATTTCTTGATCAACTGATGATCAGAACCTATGGTCAGAATTTTCTAAGTCTTTAAGTTGTATTAAAGGTGATTTTTCGAAACTAGGAGTAGCTTTTAAAGAAAGTATTGATGGTCGAAGGCCATAAATTCTCTCATTATTCATCTACTAATGAGAGAATCCATCGATTAGGAGGTGCGTCGCTATTAGAAAAAGTTTGAATATACAAGGTTTAATGAACATCGCAGTACAGAACTAAAAACTGTCGATCATAATGTTATATGATTCGCCGAATTTGTAGGGTACAAATGTGTATATATTGTAAGGTAACGCAGCTTTAAACTATTTTTATTTATTTAATATGAAATATATTTATATTTAACGATATTTTTAATAGAACAACGTCCTAACTGATGTCATTATTCAGGCTATAACGTCCCATCTGCATATCGAACTGACAAATTGTATTGTAACTATTCTGTGATTCCGTAAAAAAACGTCCTATAGTTACATGAAACTTTTAGAAATTCTAAAGTATTAGTCTTACATAGTTCTAATATTACTTATAATCTCAACTATTTGGTACGTCAACTTTTATTGATAACACGACAAATATTTACCTAATAAATAAACATGAAACTAATCATACTTTTCGAACTAAAGTGTATTTTTCTAACTTTCCGTCAAAAAATGTCTTATATGAATATAGATTTCCCGTTTCTATTTATGAGCTTAAAAAGCGAAATAGTAAAAAACTATAATTTCAAAGCATGATAATACTAAATTTGAAGAATAATTTGAGTAAAAAAATCAGCTTACCCGGATATACACCGTTCTTCATGAAAATATATTGCTTATTTGAAAAATAAGGACTACGTTCAGGCTCTTTTTCTTCTCTTCTTAAAGCATATCCAGCATTATCCGTAAGCATGACATCTCAGAAATACTTTTAGTACGCAATAATTAGTAAAATTATAATTTTCGTCAAACCGAAAAAAAATCACACACATGACGCAAAAAACCCTTCTTTCCGCTCGACAACGCCTGAAGTGAAGTCGTGCGAGGCGCCCGCGGCGTGCGCGCCTCAATTTCTCCGTCCTATGAACACTACGTGCATTTTATCATGGAGCTTACATCAAATAAGACGTTGTACGATTCTGTATTTCCGAAAATAAGCCAGATAAAAAAAAAATTAAAATGTCAGTCTGTAGAGCTTTGATTCCTTATTTCAATTATCCAAAAAACGCACTTTTGCTCTATGATCACATCAGACTTTGTTCTACGCATAGGTCGCTTTATTATTATAGTTAATGTTGTGTGACTTGGCCGTTGAAGGGTACAAAAGGGGCTCCATGACACCATTGCTCCAATACATGTGTTGTACAATCAACAACAGCCTAAAACGAGACACTAGCGTCCAATTACCAATACCAGTATGGGCTATTATCTCGCATAACAAACATAGGTAGTTACAATAGATATAACAGATATAACGTGTAAACAAAATTGACTTGTACCCACTAACGTATAAATAATGTTCAACGGCCAAGTCACACAATATTAACTATAATAATAAAGAAATCGCAGTAAGGAACCTTAGACTTGGCACGACTTTGTCTAGATTTCATTACTTTTTAGAGATAAACAAGCAGCTCCATCGAGACTTGGCTAGTTTTTTACAGAATGTTTTTGGTGGGATACACATTATGACATTACACACATTGACGTTTCTTCCTAGAACGACATTTCAAAATTTTATTTAATTCGCATTTTTCAGCGGTTACTAAATCTAAACTTGCTATTGCCCGCAACTTTGTTCGCGTAGCACAAAGCTAAATTTTGTCGACTGATTTTATACAATACATAAATACACAATAAAATTCAATATCAAATATTCCCCTTCTACATAGGTACATGAAACTTGCACTGACAGCAAAAAAAAATACAATTTCAAATACCTAGTTTCTGACATTTGTGGTTTAACCAAATAGTCTCTTCGGCTTCATCATATTAATTGTAAATATTGTTTTATTTAATCTATTACTAATATAATACAGAGAGAAGGTTTATTTGTTTGTATGATTGTTTGTTTGCATTGAATAGGCTCCGAAACTACTGGAATGATTTTGATGAAATTTAGGACAGATATAGAATAGACAACGGGGAAGCACATAGGCATACTTTTTATTGCCGAAAAATGTACGGTTCCATCGAGATTTCCTTATGCGCGCATGAAGTCGCGGGCAACACCTAGTCTAAATATATAAAAGGCAAACCTGACTGACTGACTCATCTATCAAAGCACAACCGAAACTACTGAACAGATGTTGCTATAATTTGGCATACAGATAGTTGTAATGACGTAGGCATCCGCTAAGAAAGGATTTTTGAAAATTCGCCCCCTACGGGTGTAACAAAGGAGTTAAAATTTTGTATGGAAACCGAACTTTACGCGGACGAAGTCGCGGGCAAAAGCTAGTAAAAAATAAACGTAGATTACTGAATAAGTACATGTTCCTAATATCTGCTCATGGTGATTAGAATTAGAATTGATTGTAATAATTGATATAATTATATGTATAAACTTTACAAACCAACAGAATAATAATATTTAGGTATATATATTATATTTACTTATTCTGTTGTCAATCAATGTTGTCAATTATGAATATACCTATGTTTTTTCTTTCGTCGTGTAATAAATTATATCAATAATTTCGGTTGTTTTACGTCAGTCTGACTGGCAGCTCGGTTTGCGTACCGTTTGATTTTTGGTGGTGAGTTCAAATCCCGGTAAGATAAATAATATTATTTTTGTGATTCTTTAATATTTTTTTATTTATTTTTTATTAATTTTTATCGTTGTACTAAAACTACGACCAAAGCTCGGTCTCCCTAGTACCTACTTATAAAGAGTTTTTGTACCTCCATCTTAAAACTTTGAATGAAAAATTTGGACATTCATCGAATACAATCTTTTCATATTTTATATAATATAATCTACACTAATATTAACAACAACTTAAAGTTACTTATAATAAATAAGTACATAATTAACCATATACTTCTATTACTGGGAAAACAAGCATCGCTCGGAGTTTTATAGTGCGACAAAAAAAAAGAAAAAAAAATCGTCTGACCGGGATTCGAACCCGAGACCAATTGGTCGCAACAACGCAAAAAGCCAAAGGGCTACCAAGCGTCTTACGTCAGATAGCGAAATTACGTATATATCATAAGTATTACACGACGAAAGAAAAACTAATATTTACCCCCGACTTGACCTTTATGCAGACGACATAAAGGTCCATTCGGGGGTAAAATAAATTTGAACGGACTTTCTACAATAAATTCGAATAATTTTTGAGCAGAAAAGAGGGGAAAATTTTGACATACGTCTCATTAGCAAGAGGCCTAAGCCGGTACTGTCTTATTCAATAGATATGAAAGAGAAGGAATGACAGGTCGCCATTTCGCGATGTTTCATTCGACTCGTACGAATTATTAATGATTGAAATAAATTAATACTAACAAATATCACATTCTATACGAAAAATCAAAACAACAATTCCCTTCCTTTTATTACGTTTTACGAAACTGCAAATAATTTTCTCATTTCTGTTCACAAATAATACAGTTACAACTCCAAGAATTTCTATTTTAATGGTTACTTTATGATTTTTTTTTATCGAGAAATTTTTCAGATAACGTGTTTTGAAAATGAAGGTCCCCTAGCAAATATGATCAAAATTAACATATATTTTTTTGCTGCACTAAAATGTATCCATTCGTCTCAAAAAATTTTTGAAAGAAGCGTATTTCTAGGGTAAGAGCGCCTTAAGGCCTGCCCACACGTACCACAACCTCACCACACCGACACGACAAAATGTGGTCAAGCTGTGGTTACGTTGTGGTTGCTATCAGCTATGTCGTACCCAAAAAATTTTGATGTTAGTTATGAATTACCATATAAATTTTGAAATGAAAATCATATAAATTTGAAATGATGTTTTTAATATAATTAAGTTTTTAATAAAATGATGTTTATAATAAATTTGAAATGAAAATTTTGATGTTAGTTATGAATTACCATATACCCTTTGTGGTTGTGATACGTGTGGGCAGGCCCTTAGTGCCCGCATGTTCTTCAACCATGTTGCTATTGGTCTTGGGCCTTGGGCAATATTTTATTTTTCTACAGACGATGTATGAAAAATGTCGACAGCTGCCGAAAAACATCGAGGACGTGGTGTTACTAACTGTACGTTAACTTATAAAAGCATCTTTCGTAAATGCGCTAGTTTAACATTGATATTTGATTGCAAATACCAAGTCGGTATTTAGACCGAAATTTTATTCAGTTCATAAAGGTGGTTTCTGAGAATATAATATTCTGATCTAAAATACTGTCCCATTAGGAAGCGTCACGTGATGCAGTATGTTTAATTAAGTGCCCTCCATTATGACTATCATCAATCATAGCTGGAGACAAAGAGCTGTTACGAGGTGAATTTTGCTGGCCAAATAGTCGTTAGTGGCTCTAGTATGAAAATACTTAAAGTGCTAACACACGTATAGATTCGGTCCGAAGCTAACCACCGATTTAGTTTGCTCCAGAGTCCGGATCTAATTCGGCCGTGTGTAGAGCAGTCTGCCGAACATAATAATTATTATTTAGTATGCCGCGGTCCGCGTCAGATTTGGTTTGCTCTGTACACAGAACACTATTACTCGCGGAGAAGAAGGTCGACTTCATACAAAAAAATTGGGACCAAATAGCGCCTCTAGTGAGCTGCCCCCTCAAACTTTTAACCGCCTTCCAACAAAGGAGGACTAAATATTTGATTATATGAATATGGTGGGAAATTGAAGATACGTAATTAAAGTTTAAGTTAACGTTAAATTTCTCTTTAGAGTTAAATTTTGCATTCCAACAAAACCAAGCAACCACCTCCACGCACAAATCACAACTAAACATCACAAATGTTCGTGAGCCCTTAAATACATACGTCTAGTGTTTTCGATAGCGCAATCTAGAAGCGGCATAGTGTCTGTTGCGCGCCATCTGTTGTGGTTTTTAAGTAACTTTTATGTAATATTAACCATGTAAGACAGAGAGCGATATATTGAAATATAACCATTCTTGTCGCACCGAACTGCCCCCTTTTTGGTCCAAGGTCATTCATACAAAGTCGACCACCCCTGGCTCCGTACCAAATCTGAACGTGTGTACTTGTGTAGAGTAGTCGGGTGATTGGGCCGGACAACGATCTCAGTGCTGCCAACTTAGGCATTTTCTCTAAAAAAAAAATTCTACAGGGTGTTTTTAAGAGGGGAAACATTTTTGGAGTCTACTCATATGTTCAAAAAGTTGGTATAGAAATGTATAGGGAGTAAAAACAGATTATCGCGTAAGTTTTTATGACATTTTGACATGACATGACATGACAAAGTTAGTTTACCAGCAATAAAAACTATTGAATTATTAGTTGTATTGTTGTTATAAAAGAATGGCATAAAATTAAATAACTGACCACGATTTAGTGGAAAAATTAACGGTCGTTGAAGGGGACGTCAAAATTTTCAAATTTGGGTCGCTCTGTGAAAGCTGTCTCTGTACTTTTATACAATATAGGAGTATAAGGTTTGATAAAATCAACTTCAGATATTTTTCGTATAATATGATCTACTGCTCATATAAAGGCGTTTAGGCAAAAAATGTATTGTCATACTAATAAAGTAAAAAAATCATCTTATAGTGGGTGAATACATTCGATGCACTCAACGCAAACTCTCCCATATAAAATATATCTTTTTTTTTTCGAGTAAAAGAATTATTTTTCTGCCTAAACGTCTATACATAAGCAGTAGATTCTATGCCTTAAATATCCGTCATTGATTTTTATATATACTCGATCCATATATTATGTCACCGTAAGAGTGTTAGATTGTAATAAAACTAGTTAAATTGTAAAATGTTGATAGACTGACCGACGCGAATAATTTAACACAATAATTTAATACAATAATTTATTTTACAAGCTACATTATAAATATATATTACAATCTCGTTAGTTATTTTACAATCTAACGGTTTTTACAATTTTACGGTGACATATATTATATACTTATATATATTTTCTACTTTGTGATCATAACACTAGTATGTACATAGTCAGAAAGCCCTCCCTGATATTAATACTGTATGTCCTGTGTGTAGACAGTAATAAATAATGTTTTCTTCGCCACAAGTGAGTGGTAAAGCTCTTATTGGAATAGATTGTGCCACATTTGGGATTTTATCAATACGGATAACATTACATTGGAGTGAGTAGGTACTAGAATTTATTGTAGTGTTTTTGAGAAATAGTTTGCCAAGTATAGCCGCATTATCTCCGCTTTAATAAATAAATCGGAAAATGACTGCTTGTAGTTTTTAGCCAATCTGTATTATTTTAGCCAAAAGGAAGAGTAATGATTTTTGTGCCCCGTGTATGTATTAGTTTGTTCCGTGTTAGTGCCTAAACTAATGTACATATTAAAATTGAAATTATTCGTAATATAATAACCCTGGTAACATAGGCTATATAATAATTTACTTAGTCGGGTTATAAATTTTATAAACAAATGTAGTTTTATAAATTTGTTTTATTAAAGTGAATATTAAAAGTTGTTTATTTATTGAGATTTTGCATTATGATTGCAGACATCTTCAATTAATGTTAGATACATTTATTACTAACTAGATGTTGCTCGCACTTTCGTGCGCGCAAAAGCAATTTTTGCAGAAACCGCAAATTTTTCCGCGATAAAAAGTAGCCTATGTCCTTCCCCATGATTTACTCTACATCTGTGCCAATCATTTTTCATTTTCATTTCATTTCATCAAAATCGGTCCAGTAGTTTTGGAGCCTATTCAATGTAAACAAACAAACTTTTCCTCTTTATTATATTAGTATAGATGAGTTACCATAACTCATAGGTCTATGTTCAGTAACAGCCTACCCTTAACCTAACTGCCTCTATCGGGCATTCTGGTAGACCATTTTAAGAACGACAAGAATATATCTCCGATATAAAGTTAGTTATTTTAGGCGGATAATCTGAGGCGGGTGCCGTGAAATGGGCACGTCCCGTAGCGGACAGATTCGGGGTATCTTCGATCTCGTAATACAATTTTATCTCGGCCTAGAGTTAAGCCGTGTGTGTCCAAGACACGCGGTAAACTGTCCAGCCTTTGATAATATTTTGAACTAAAATAGGTGCCTATTAATTGTTTTTAAGGCTTAAAATAAAATAAAAAACTTTGAGGACCCTTAATATTGCAACATTTATTTTCTAAAGTAGTTTCTAAGTTACTTATTTAGTAGTAAGAATTAAATTTAATATTATTCTATTCCATGAGTTGAAGCTTAGGCATTAATTATTATTATTAGTGGTAGTAATTAATTGTTATTATTGTTTATATTCAAATCTATGGAAATTAATTTGATATCATTCTGCTATTGCAGTAAGTTTAGAATCAATTCTATAACGACCTTGATTTACCTTAGAACAGTGTTCTTACTCTTAATGAAAGTAACGCTATCTCATATAATATTTCATAGATGACTGACGTCTATATATACGAGCTGATATATATAGCGTGATGAAGTAATATTTAGTCTAACCGACGTGAACAAATGAGGGTACATTTGTAAACGCTTCGTTTCGGGCGGGCAGTGTGACGTGTCACAGATATTTATCTCACGTCTCCCACTCGATATCCTAGATCTTTACGTTCCGATGCCAAAGTAAATTGAATTGTTACCTAAATATTTGTAAATTATGTAATTATTATTATTATCAATGCTCATTACTTTTATCAAACCTAGAAAAATAGGCGGCTTTGATTGTTTTAGAAATATTTTATCTAGTTTAACCTATTAATCGTAAAAAAATGTTTTGATATAAAACTATGTAGAAGAAAAAATATACTTTAGTTTTTATATAAGTCAATATATATATTAAAAGTATATTATAAGTAAGATGTCTGTCTAAAGGAAAAGGGGTCAAATTTCTATTAGAAAGTTGTCCCCACGCAAAACCGTGAGTTTCGCACGCACCTGGCGAGGTTAAGCCCCAACTAAATGTCCTGGCTTATTTATTTTCCAATTCTTTAAACATTAAACATTAAACCGGCGTGAAACAGCGTTTGCGCTGTGTTTCGCCGAGTGAGTGAGTTTACCGGAGGCCCAATCCCCTACCCTATTCCCTTCCCTACCCTCTCCTATTACCCTATTCCCTCTAAAAAGGCCGGCAACGCACTTGCAGCTCTTCTGATGCTGCGAGTGTCCATGGGCGACGGAAGTTGCTTTCCATCAGGTGACCCGTTTGCTCGTTTGCCCCCATATTTCATAAAAAAAAAAATCATATAAAAATTTCAAATTGCATCAAATAGATTTTTGGCAAATAATAATCACTTGTTAAAATTTACGGCTTAGGTAGCCATGTCTGCCGTTCCGTGTTGACTGTTTGGGCATAATAGGAGAGGTATCGGACAAGTTGGCAGGATGCCTCAATTACCTGTTCCAAAATTTCTAGTAGCTCTCGGGCTTTTAAGGGCACCCTAATATTTTCTTACGTTATTTACCTACATGACACATCTATAGAACTTATTATGTCTGTTTCTTCCAGTTTTCCTTGAAATCAAATTAAGTAATAAATCCTACTAATATTATAAATGTGAAAGTTTGTGAGGATGTATGGATGGATGGATGTATGGATGGATGGATGTATGGATGGATGTTTGTTCTTTTTTGACACAAAAACTACTGAACGATGAAAATTGGTATCGTAGTAGTTTGGACTCTGGATTAAAAACATAGGCTACTTTTTATCCCGAAAAAGTACAGTGTTCCCGAGGAATACAGTATTTACGCGGGCGGAGCCGCGGGCAACAGCTAGTGTTTTATAAAAATATATAAAATAATTAACAACTCGTAAGTAATTTCGTGATGAAAACTTAAATTAAGTCTGGCAAGTGCAGTTTGAGTAAGAGGCTTGAGTGTATGCGGAGATTTCGAGAGCAAAGTTCCAGCTTCGGGCCGCTTTGTCGAAACTCACGAGGATTCGGCGTTAATGACGAGAATTTTTCTCGAATATTCGATGAAAATTCAGTAAAATATTTGATACTAAATGTAGGCTATGACTTCGTTTAAGCTTAAAATATAATCACACAGGAACCGAACATCGCCGCGATAAAAAGTAGTGTATGTTCTGTACCGTGGTCTACTCTATATTTGTGCCAAATTTCATCAAAATCGGTCCAGTAGTTCCGGACTTCGGAGCCTACTAGAAATCCAATCCATTGAGTACGATGCTATAATAATTCATTAACCTAACCTCTTGGTTAGGTTAGGTTAGGACATTTCAGGACATGTCATGTCAGGACATTTCTGGACATTTTTCCGTAAAGCCTATTAACGCGGATTTTTTTTTTAAATTCAAAATTTACTGACCGATATCACTCAAATGATCTACCAATATGAAAAGTACAAGCGGACAGACGGATGTACAGAGCGTAACTATCAGGGTTCCTTTAGTACTACGGAATGCTAAAAGTCTGGTTTAAATATTTATTTTTATTTTATTCATGTAAAAAATATATGAAATAGTAAACTGTATGGAATAGAATACAAAAAAAAAGGAAAACTAAATATCTCTACTCGTATCTAGTACAGCCATTTTGCGTCTGCCTACATTCTTTTCGTTTTGGCCTCGAGGGAGCAAGTTGAAAAAATAGTTCCACTACATTCGTTCCCCAACCATGACTCATGTAAATGTTCCTCCACGAGTATATTGGACTTGTTAGTTTTCTTTCATCCTTTTTACCACTTTCCTTCATCTCCTTCTATTGCCTATTATATTTTAAGTAGCATTAGTTATTAGGTATCCATTGTACTCGTATTAGTATGTGGAATCTGTTTGCAAAATTTATTGCATCGTTCTTTTTGACGAGACGTCTTTAAATTTGTGTGAGGCATACCTGGTAACAAAATTAGGGAATATATATTTTTTTTCAAAGTTGTTACTTCATCCAAAACCCATAAAAGGCAACATTTGGCAAAAGAAAGGAAAACATGATTGTAAATTCTATTTTAAACGACCACACGGATAAAACTGCGTTGCCGGCTAGCCGTTTTATTTTTCCTTTCTGTTTATTTTCTTACTTTTTTTTTCACTTTTTATCTCACGCGACTCGCTTGCAATCGAAATTTGTATCATAGCGCTGCCGCTGCGAGGACTAAAAACTAACAAAGGATTGCACATTGTAAAGAAAAGTTTTCTGAATAAATTTCTCTTGAATATATTAGAGGTAGGAAAATAAAATCACTAATGGCTTTACGAGTCTCGTCTGTTTGCTTTGTTGAAAATATACAAATTATAATACTTTTAAGCTTTTTGAGAGTGTTTGTTTTTGAACGCTCTGAATTAAATGCCTGAAATCTGAAACCTCAATAAAAATAGCCGTTACAAAGAAAAAGTAGGTACCTGGGTACTTTTAAATTTTCCGGCAAATTAACTAGATTCCGAATTTTCGAACAAAGCAAAATTATACATACGAAAACCAAGCTGCCAATTGAACTGAAAAAATAGAGTCGAAATTATCGGATATAATTATTGTCGCACGACGGAAAAAATATATAGCTTAAAAATTCGCTGTTTACCAGGGATAAAACCTAGGCTAGATCGATTATTCTTCCCCAAAACTCAAAAGTAAGCCTGCAGCCGTTTTCGAAAAACCGATTATATATTATATTATATACAAGATTGTCTCGTTTTAAATACAAGATTATCATCTGACCTGACCTTGTGATCTCCAAATAAAAGTTCAGGGTAACCTACTTATAATATAAAGAATCTGGAACGAAAACGATAATCCGTTAAACTCTGTGAAGCTAAATTCATGCATGAATTTGTATGAGTGTAGTTCATCTTTATCATGGTAATGTGCGGCGGCCGGCGAGCGTATGTTAAAATCGTTAGGTACATTCAATTTTAAGGGGATGCCTTTAAAATTGATTGTAACCAGCGCGCGTACGTAGCATCACTACCGTAGAAATGGTTTCTTTCCACGGAAGAATAGACAAAATGACAGATTGATGATGAAAAACTGTCATATTGTTAATACAATCACTCAGTATTTCTACTATTGCGTAAACAAAACGCGTTTATACGGTAGTCATATATATATAATAATAATATTATCTATGGACCCTTCACGCCACGTCAATCTGGCCCCGTGCTAAGTATCCGAAGAACTGACTCAATGTTACATAATATTCATATTTAATACACATCCTTGACCCAGGAACACAAAACTTTTTATTCCCTTGGCGGGATTAGAACCCGCGGAATACGCGTTGAGCGCCAACGCATTAACCACTGGGCCACACATGATACGTGTGCATTATATTAGCTTATTTTTCTGTAACTAATGAGAGTAAATTAATATTGCACGCACAAGTAGATATGCACTTTTTTCTATATTTATAACTAGATGTTGCTCGCGACTTCGTGCGCGTAAAAAGGTATCCCGCAGAAACCGTATATTTTGCCGCAATAAAAAGAATGAAAATGAACGAAGCGAAACGAGTATGTAAGGATCGTTGCAAGTGGCAAAAAGTGGTCTCTGCCTACCCCTTTACGGGAAGAAGGCGTGATTATATGTATGTATGTATGTAATAAAAAGTAGCCTACGTCCTTCCCCGTGGTCTACTCTATATCTGTGCCAAATTTCTTCAAAATCGGTCCAGTAGTTTCGGAGCCTATTTGATGCAAACAAACAAACCTTTCCTCTTTATTATATTAGTATAGACTACCTGACTCTTCTTAAGCAAAATATAGTTTTTTAAAGCAAAATATAGTCTTGAGACAACCCAAATTTAAGGACTGATAAAGTTAAGAAGTATACTGCCAAGCATTACATTTGCAACCAACAAATGATTTTTACTTATTTTCGGGTAGGGTTTAAGCTTTAAGGGTATCCAATAACAAAACATCAATACAATTTTATTTTCTACGAATACAAATGGCTAAATTCGCATCGTTTTAAATAGTTTCGAATTTGTCCGTATTTGCACCTTATTGTGAAAGTGATAAGAATCAAAATTGTTTACACGGAGATAATAACGGTAGCAAGCCTATGGGATGTTTATTAAGGGATAACAAATTCGAGTCCAACAAAATAGGACCATGAGCTTTTTATACAAATTCGCACGTTTCCAGCATGTGAGAAGTTGGATTCATTAAATGAAACTTGTTTGCGTATTGCTTTATTAGTATATACTTTATGTATAACCCACTGATAATCTAAGTAGTATTCATAGCCAATAGTGCTGTACCTATCTCCTACTAGATGATTAGGTTAGGCATCAATTTTGTATTTGTAAATTTAATTTCGTCCTGCCGCTACAAAATGTGTACAAGACTATCATTTCCTTTTGTTTGGACATTATAAGAACTGCCTCATATAAACGTCGTGATTATTATGCCGGCTAGAAGTATAATAGTTTGGGCCTTATTTCCTTTGAAGACCAAAAGATTGTGTTCGGTAAGTCCACTTAAGCGGCTTAGCATTCTGGGCCTGGTCCATCTTCCGGCGGTAATAGGGACGTGACTGGATCTCCCGATCCTAATACAACACACAATCAATCTCACACCGACCCCAAATAGTTTCCGTGTTGTTTTACATTTGATTTGGTGTTTGAATTTATTTGGTCTGGGTCAAAAGCGAAGTAAATTATCTTTGTGATGAGCTATTTGCTTGTGAGAATCTTTTAGCTATATAATACTCGTATGCTGTGAGTATGGTGATTACTCCACTGACAAGAGCCCAGCTCCTATGATTTGAATGAAAATGAAATGTCAAATGCTGGTATGCCCGCTACAGACCACAACGATATAAAGCGGTTTTCAGACTACGCTGAAATATAATATAGCACATAGCAAAACAATATCGCGCACCATACATTGTTATGGACACGGTCACACTGTACTGTATTATAAATGGCTTACTTACGCTATAAAATTGTGCGATACGCTGAGATCATGCTGTGTTATATCGCAGGCCGCCCTCTTCCTTCTCCCTCACCTCTCCGAGTCATCGGTCAACCGATCTTACTATATATTATACGTGCTTGCAGTAATATTGCATAATGTTAACGCCATGCTATATCGTATAGTATTAAGTCCTTCTTTGCTATACTATTTAGCACTAGTAAAGCATAGTCTGAAATGAGCTTAACTGCATGGTTCAGTCACAGTAGACATATTTAGTATGTGTGCGTGCGCCGATTCGGGCGGTCTAGTATGAAGATATAGTACTGTATACGTCTACTGTGACCGAACTGTGCAGTTTATCGTTTTGGTGTGTAGCGAGCACTAGGCAAAACTATCAAATAAATTATTATTATTTATTATCAAGCCCAACAAGACATCGTCCTAGGCATATTGCGAGCTGCAAACAAATGTCTAAAGTCTCATTCATACCTACAATTTTCTTTACTTAGACTAAGTATTAAAGGTAATATAAAAAGTAATAAGAATTTAACGTTCCTAGTATTGCAAACTGCGTTTTCCTATCGATAAATCTGGTTATCCTGTCGTCTCTACATAGACGGAGTACGCCAATGCATTACGTCAATATAGACAAACAACGGTCGTATTTTACAGTGTCTCCTCAAGATTACCTTTATATTTCATTAGCTCTCTTGTATTTATTGCACTCGCGTGTTATTTAGGTGTCTCGTGTATTCGAGGGTTATTTTTTTTTGTATTGGCATCAATATTTTCAACGATAGCTCCGTCTATTTGAGACTTTAATCAGCATTCAGAAAATCATTTTCCTTACTACGGTTATTAGGTGACCCGAAAACAGTCAGAGTTTGTCAATTTAAAATAAGTTTGAAATCACATCAAGTCTATTGAAAACAGTAATAGACGGGTCGCGCTAGGCGTATTCGAGGTGGTAAGTGGAAAAAATTCTAAAGTCGCTGAATTTTTGTGTGTTGATAAAGTAGTCCCTGGGGAGCTTATCATTAAGTTTTGTGCCATTTCTGCCCACTGCGTTTTCAGCAATTCCATTATTTGTGGTTGTTTTTTTTATATGGCTATAAAAGTGGCAATATTGATTTAAAGTTTAAAATATTAATGGTATCTTAACTGGGACAGCTTCCAGAGTATGGAGACTTAATTTGCGTCGTTTTCGTCCAGTAAAAAATGACTTAGGGTCATTTTTTGAAAACAGTACCGGCGAGTACTTTATATTATTAGTACTTTATTGGCGAGTCATAATATTATGGTCTCGTCTTGGCATCATTAAACATGAAATAAATTTAAAATTGAAATTATAAATTTCGCATTTAGAACATTATTACTTCTCAAGTTGTCACATAAATTGTCATTTCATTTTGACGAAACTTGGGCCCCTCCCCGCGTGGCGAGAGGCCCGCGCCCCGTATTCGCCATTGGTACATGATAAAAGTTGTTTTTTTACATTCTAATAAAAAATCCCGCGGATAAATACGGTTAAACTTATGGAAAGTGTTTTGTAACACCATAATCATCATATAGATATGAACTCTATTAACTAAAAGTTTCATTAGTAGTTTTTATAGCGAGTTTAAGGAAAAAAATGGAATATCTTTATACGAAATTGCCGAATGTGGCACATCTTTCTTACAGACTCAGATATTAACACTCTGAACAGTTTTTTTAAGATTTTTCAGACATTAGAATAGTTGTGGGCCTGGTGGGACCATGTTTTATATAGTAGCCGAATACCAGGAAACCCCTGGTTGGATACGACTCAAACTGCATATGTGCATCGGTTACTCTTTCCTTAATATCGTGAAAGTAAAATTTTTAGCTATAATTTACTTCTGGGCCAATATCCATGAAAGACACAAAAACCTAAATTGCTACAAACGCAGCCATCCAAAATGGCACAAAATCAAATTTTAGACTTAGAAGACGGTCCGGAAACTATATGCAAAAAATAAAAGACTTTAGAATTTTTGCACCCTCAAAACTTATCCAGATCCGTCTATAACGAATTTTGTAGAAAATGAAAGTTATAAATCCGTTTTGAATGTTATCCTATTTTATGACGAGAAAATCAATTTTATTCTCAAATTGTGTCGATTACGGAGATGGAGTTGAGTCTCCAAATTTAATTATGTCCTTTTCAATTACTAAGTGTTCTTTATTTTTGCTTTTTGTGCGCTTTTATTTGTTACTCTTTTTAGAATTTCGTAATACTCTATAGTTTCGCTTTGTTTGTCCGCCCGTCTGTCTGTCTGTATGTATGTCCGCACTTCTAGCTTCTGTATTTATGAATATGTAATATGGATGGGTATAGTTAAAAACTGTATAGATCTCAGTTTTGAAATCCTAAAATACAAATAATTTTATTTTTTAGGGATGGCTCTCGATACATATGAAGTGGGGAAGAAAAATATTCTTTCATTCTAACCCATCGCGTGGAGTATCGATGAGTAGGTCTTTTAAAATAAAGGTAATAATTATACATGACTTTTTACTAAGTCAACCATTTTCGAGTAATCGGCCTCCGAATTGGTTGATAAGTTGGTCCCCCCCCCCCCCCTGACATTTCTAAACTATAGGAGATAGAAACTTGTAAGTTTCTATGCTGATAGATCATGCTAAAAACTCTTCAGGAAAATTATTTTGAGCGAAATAGGACTATAACTTTTGAAGTAATTCAAAGAAAACCTATTGAACCTATTGTTGATAGTTATGGAACCCTCCTTAGAGATGTCTTGACATGCTCTTGGTTAGGTTTTTTATTTGTTATTTGATTCATCATTCTCAGCTCCATTTAAAAACTATTGTTATTGAAAACTTAACTTCAAAAGATTGAATGTAGTTTGCATATAATAAAAAAAAATTTGTAAAAAACACATTGGCTGTGTTCCGCGGAAAAAGGTAAGCGCTTGTAAGCAAAATGGCAATTGCTAAGCGGTAAGCGCTGTCAATGCTAAATGCTATTTTCCTCTAGGACACGTTATCCTTTAAAAACACGACTGATTTCAAAATAAATAAGCAAAATGGCGGATTATGTCAGCGCTACTAAAGTTAGTAAACGTGTCCAGGGAGTCTAAAAAGGCCACATTAGGTGTTTGATATTATGTTTCATATATTTTGACAGTTAAAACATAAACTTTAACAGTTTTCAATAGAAATGCGTAAGATGGCGCACATAATATGAATTCCATATGTTTCATCTAATGTTCACCTAAAGTGGCCTTTTTAGACCCCCTGGCCAACAACTGTCATTTTCTTTTTAGCGCTAGTAAGGGCAGCGCCATTTTCCGTGGAAATGTGTTAGAGTGAAGTCAATGGTTGTGCCATTGACTTCACTCTAACTTGTTTACAATTTTCTTTATGTTTTACAATATGTCAGCATTTCTGACTATCACCACAAGTTTATCCTTGATTCTATTAATAGTGTATGGTTCATAAGTTGTTATTTCATGTTGGCTACTATCCAAAGTACTAATACCGTTAAGCGAAGCTTTCTTAACTTTGTTTATCTGTGTTAACACATGAACGAATTTGAAATAGTTATAGTGAACAAGATTTTGGATCTGGTCTAGTTACACAGATCTTCAATACTGCTTTAAACTAATAGGTTCATATACGATGATGACATAAAAGGAAATAACGATGAATATTGCAACGAAAAATAACTCATAGAAAAAGTAATAAACCTTCTCTGTAACAAGTGACGAATCTAAACGCAGCCGGCTGTGAAAAATCCAGAAACGGGATGACTTTGTTAAAATTTTAAATATTTTCAGCTTGAATTTACATGACAAGCGTTTCGAATTTCGGACGTGCAAAAATGTTTCAATTATTTTCATAACACCAGAATATCGAAAGTTTCATACCAAATGGTCGTTTTTAAACAGTAACAGGGATTGAATTTTCCTTTTTCATATTGGCTACTTTTATAAATGTTTTAGCTCAGTTTTTGTTGTTATGTATTACATAAACTTCCCGGGACTTTCAGATTTTTCAGAGTCATTAATGTATTTCCTGTGTACAGTCGTTGCTGTCACTTTCTTTATATTTAAATATTTTGAGGCGACCTATAGAGGAAAGGGAAAATGTTTAGAAACTGGTCGAGTATGAACTTTGTCGATATTGTACATACGTAAATTTGAATATTCCTTATAATAATCTACTGAAGTTAATTCCTTGTAAGTTCATTACAACATTGATAGTATCAAACACCATCGCATTTCAATCAATTAAAAATAAAACCGTCATTACTCCAATCAGCAAGATAACATCGTATTACATTGAAACAGTGGAAACGCCAAAGCCAGGATTATATTAATGACTATTAGTAAATTAATACTGTTACGTTCATGTGTTTGATTTAGTGCTAAAACATGATTTATTTGTTACATTTAATGTGTGAATCGCGTTAGTCGTTTTTACATGATGATGGTGACTTATAAAAAATCTTATACTTTATACGAGCAAATCTTGTCAATATACAATAGATTCCTATTGTATATAGCTCGAAAACGGCTGTAAGTATTTCTATAAAATTTAGAATACAGGAAGTTTTAGGGGAAGAAAAATCGATCTAGGCAGACAAATACGCATTTTTAAGTTGAATATTATGTTTTTTCTTTTGTCGCGTAATAAATATGAGTGATTTCAGCATCGGACACCTGTCGGAAAATTGCTGTCTCGGGTTCGAATCCAGAACCTCAATGCTCGTATTTAAAGTACAACTTCTTCAACTTTGATTGTATTATAATTTATTATAATACAATCAAAGTTGATTGTATTAAGTGATGCGACATGTTATCATAAACTGATTTTATGAAGTTTCGACCGACCAAAACGCGTTTCACGTTGGCTTTACGTTTACGAGAATACCGTTTGACAGTTTTAGCGTATCGGGACTTGATTGTAACTGTATCAGTGCAGGTTTTATTTAGCAGAATTGACCCTCAGGTCTGACGAATATTTTTGTGCTCCTTTTTATTTCTTTTTCTCTTATATATTTTTTAATTGTTTTTAATTATTTTATTTTTTTACCCAAACTTCGAGTAAAGTTTTGTAGTGTAAATCATTCCAAATTTTAAATTATGCAAAAATAATGCGAACTCCACGCGGACGATGTCGCGGGCAAAAGCTAGTATTTTATATTTGAAATGGAGTAAGCAAAGTATGGTCGTTTCTAACGCATTAGGCTACGCATAAGCTTAATGCCTTCCGTGTAACTTTTTCAATTTTCAATAACACTTCAGATGTGAGCAATATTATCTCATACCTCTGGTTTCCTGGGCTTGGGTCGTGTCTTGAAGTTTATTTTTTCGTTTACAAAGTTGAATATTCTAGGTAAATGAAACAGGTATTTCGGACAGCAAAGTGTTTTAAAGGAAGATCATTTTAGAATTCGAAGTCATCTCAGGATTTCAATTAAACACCTGTTGGGAATTCAAGCCATGATTGTATTTCAATGGCGAACAAATACAAGAAGATATATTTTATTAATGTGTACTAAGAATTCACTTGATTCTATAAATTGTTTTTACAACTTTTTTGCTAAAAGTTTTGGTCTTGTTGTATATAATATAATATATAAAAAATAACAAAATTCGATTCCTGATCTCACTTTTAATATAAGTAACCTTTGTCTGAATCATACAAAATCACGAATTCAAACGATCCTCCCTTATACAGCCAAGCTATAATCGTTAGCTGAAAGTAACGTTTTAAACCTGCGAGGAGTCTCCAAAAACTATAAAATGCAGCCATCTGTGGCTGTTGATATCCCATGTTATGACATCGTGAAATGAGTTATAAATTTTCGGAACGAAGGATCCAAAATTGTAATTTTGTACATTGTTTTGAACAAAAAGCAGGTAAGGCAATTTCGAAGATAAATGGATGTAGAAGTGATGGTGACACTACCCAGCGCTGTACGATGTGTAAATTCTCATTATTCCGTTTCATGTGGTGCTGTTTTCGAATTGTTTTCGCATTTTTTTACAATTTTGTATAGTACTGCAAATTAAAATTGATTATAAAAAACTGTACTTGTCGTTGTCGTTGTTTAGATATTCATAGTAGTGGGTATCTGCCTATTAATTTTGGATCATACTCGAATCAAGTATTTCCATTAGTCGAGTAAAGTCGGATCGTTTCGTTGAAAGTTATTCTCCAATAGTAGAAATTACTAGCTATCCAGAACTCCTTTTAGGCGAGAAATAGTGAAAAATGTTTACTGTGTAAATGTGTAGAGGAGTCCTTTGAGTGAGCGACGAAGTAAACAAATGTAGAGAACCCACTTTATATATTATCTACTTATATCGAGTGAATATTTTTCCTTCATCTGCTAACGACTCTGCTTCAGAAATATACTTCATTAGGAATTTTGTTTATAGAAGAAAAATTTTATAAACACGTTCCTAATAAAGTATGTATCTGAATATTACGTTCTTGCAATCAATAGACTCCAATAGATGTAAGTAACCTCCTTCTGATTGATTTCGTGTAAGCAAACATCATCACTACAAGTCCTGTTGCAGAAGTGGAAATTTTTAAATATGAAATTCACATATAGTAACTTGATTGAGGATAAAAAATTTGATGTAAAAGGATTTCAAATCAAATCAAATAGCCTTTATTTACTGGTACAATTTACAAGACATGCAGTATAAAGATAATACATTATAATTATTAATACAAAAGTCCCATTTTAGATTACATTTATTTAAATTAACATCATATTTGGCAAACAATAGTTAATAATATTAATCTATAATTCTATTTATATTTTATTATTATTTTTATTTATAGTGCATAAGGTTAAATTTACTTTTATTCTAGACATCAGTATCCGCTTGCCCTTTGGCATAGGCCTCCCCTAATAAAATAAAAAGTAAAAGGATTTATTGTTTATTAAATACGATCCAATAGTAACTTGATTCACAGACAGAGGATAAAAAAGAAGACGTAAAAGGATTAATTGTTTATTAAATACGATTTAACCGTCTATTTCTTCTCAGCAGGAAATATCTTGCGAACTCGTCTCTAGAGCGTCTGTTAAACATTAAAACCACAGTTTGCACCACTACTCTCATGTGTAACAGTATTTCATCTGTCGACTCTAGTATAAAATCATTGTAATCATTGTATAAGAATTGCATTTGGCCAATCAAAAAGCAGACAATGAAGAACACTCCATACAACAGATCAGAGAGTATCGTGACACCGATGAGGCCAGCCAGACGCCTGCCTCGTGCGTGCTCGTTGCGGCAAGATATTACTGCATGTGCAATGTTCACATACAGCAATAGGTTCAGAGTTGTCACTACAGCGATACTTATCATCTTCGGTGCGAACTGTACATGATATTCAAAAAATTGATTTAATATAGAAGAGTATTGATACAGATACGGTATTAGACCATCAGTGATGGAAATCAACACTGCGAGCAATCCGTAGCTGAAGAGCAGTGCCATTCGCCTGTCCTGTACCATGTCGTCCAGACCAGAGAAAGAAAGGACTAGACGGGCGTACGCGTGCAGCTGACCGCACAAAGTCCAACACATCATTAGTAGAAACAAATAGTCGTCAAATTTTATGTAGTAAAAATATAACCTTTTTGGTAAATATTCCACTATGTCTTCGAAACACAGTTCCAAAGTTCCGATGCCAATCTGGTGAATACTTATGTAATTATGAAGATTGCGCCATCTTGGAATTGCGAACCAAGTTATCAATAACGATATTAAGCACAATACTGAAATAATCGTCATAAATAAATTATATAACTTAAAATAATTAAATTCCATAGTTCGTACTTGGATAGAAAACCAGCGGTTGAGGATCAAAAGTATACTGGCGCAAAACGCCAATTAACCGATAAACAAAGTTCGATTAATACGATAGCTGCTAATTAAAATAATAATGAAATTAATGTGATATCAAAATCTATTTAACGAACCTACAATGACTGTTTTTAACTGACTTACAAAAAGGAAGGTTATGAAATCATCGGGTCTAATTTTTTTAAAGTATTTTACTTGATATTCAAAGGCGCCTTGAGTCTGACCTGGTTTCAAGAAAAAGTTTTTTCGTTTGAAAATATATACTTCCAAGTCGGTCCCATGATCATTAAATCGGGATCTGGTGATGGAATCCGTCATGATCTAGTCCATGGAATCCTTCCAAATTTATAGGAACATTATAGTGATAGTAAGCATCTTTGAATGTGGAGCTGCGGCTCTTTAGTACTGTAATACGCAAATATTGTTTATTTTAATATAAAAAAAAGTTTGAAATTCGTTCTGAATCAATGAACGAAGATAAGGCACCATTTATATCTCAGCCACATCGGCAGGCTGGTTGCGGAGAAAATCGCTATTCCCCGCAGCCAGAGGCGGGGTTGAGCGTGAGCGATGCGACATAGACCTCCACCTGCGGCCTCGTGCCTCAGTTACGAAATACTCGGAATTCAGATGCAATAAATTGCCTCGCTCGCTCCGCTCGCTCGCAAAGTAAATAAAAATCTATGTAGGTTTTAATGCGCTTCCAACGTAAGACAGTTCAGCGTCTTCACCAGTTCTTATGAACATTTAGATTAGTTTTTTTTTATAAAAAAATACTTAGTTTACAGCTAGAATTCATTTATTTATTCTTGGCAAAAAATGGCTCTTCAAAAACTTAGAAATATTGTAAATTGTAATTTTTGACTCTTCCGACTCAAAAGGTCTCTGACATCCAAAAACATGGACAACAGCTACATTTTGATAATGTCAATCAAAGATTTCAAAACTCAAGATTCAATACGAGCGGAGCACCAATCAAAAATGTTAGAAAATCGTTTTTTTTCCTTTTGTGAGCTTTCGCTTCGTACGCTGCGGAAACGGTTGAAGTTTCGCTAAAATGATGTATCACAGAATTGTTCCACTTTAAAAGTTCTACAAAAAAGTCCGCAACAGTATATGGTCTATCTTTTAAGGTTGGCTAGCTGTAACCTTTTTATGGTAATCAAATTTGTTCTAAAAGTAAGCATTATTTATGAAGGTGTTTTCATAAAGATGATATATCCTTCTCTAAGTAAATATGTTATTCATTACAAGCATTTAATCTAAAAGAAATTTGCCGTTTATATCATTTGATTTCAATGAGTATTTTAGAAGATATAGCAGTAATAAAATAATAATGTACGGCGCACGGCGTTGTTATTCCTAGGTCCATGCGCACGACTGCCCGTGAGGTGGGAGCGCTTCTCCTTCTACGTAAATGAGGTCGCGGGTAAATTTAAGCGATATCCCGACTGTTCCACGCGGACGAAGTCGCGGGCAAAAGCTAGTAGATTATAATAATATTTAAAGGTAGGAAAGGCAATTTTTTTAGTAGAAGAAAAAAACATTAAGGACTTGTAAAGATATCTTGAGGCAAAAAAAACTTTAGGTGTTTTTCGCTTGACAATAGGGAATATGCATAAAATATAAAAATAGCTTAAAATATAATAATATGATACTAGACTGAAAAATAAAGGAAATGGCGAAAAAAATTTCAATATCTGTTGATAAATGAGCAAGATATGAGCGGTCAAAGTTTGTAATCTATCTCTTTCTAGCAAAACGAAATTTAGTATGAACTTTCTATGAAAGTCGTGTTATGTGACGTCACGATACACGTCGGATCTCTCTGTCTAATAGACCACTTTAAACGTTCATATCTTCGTTATTTTTAATGATATCAAAAAACTGATTTTACCATACGGTTTACCAAACAAGATAGATTTATTAAAATAAATAAAAAAAATACGTGCATATTCCCTATTAGCGTAAGAAATATTTTGCAAACAATGTATCATGCAAAAAGGCTTACAATTCCAAATAAATTCAGTTAGAAAGAAGACAGTTAATGTAATGTAGAACTCACATCCGCATGTATATGTAAATCAATTAGGAAAATGAGTCTGCAATTGGATAAATCCTAATGGACTTCCTTTTCCTCTTTCAAACGTTATCCCAACAAACTTTTACTGTGTAGCTGAACTTACGACTTTGTACGATCTTTAGTTTTATCCCTTTTGCTCATATTCAGGACAACCTAATGGCTCCTAATTCAAAACTCACAAAGTGTGTAAACCGAAGGACCAGAATCCGATTATTTAAGTCTGTGACAATCACAAAAAAAATATGTAAACAAAAATTAGATTAGACATAATGATACTTAGAGAAGAAGATGCTAATCCACGAAAACGCTAGTAAGAAAGCTAACGGTACATTTCGTAATTGCAATCGTCATAAAAATATAGTGGCTGTCTGTGGCAAATTAAAATTAAAAATTGATCATCAGAAGGCAATTCGGTATAAATTATTTTGATTAAAGTTTTATAATTTCCGCCATGTCGAGCTCCGGGTGTAAATTATTTATTTTGACTTTAATTCGCTGGAGGGTGGGGGGGAGGTAATAATATTTGAATATAATAAAGAGGAAAAGTTTGTTTGTTTGTTTGCATTGAATAGGCTCCGAAACTACTAGACCGATTTTGATGAAATTTGGTACAGATATAGATTAGACCATGGGGAAGGACATAAGCTATTTTTATCATAATGTACAATTACCGCGGGATTTCATTTTGCGCGCACGAAGTCGCGTGAAACATCTAGTATTCTAGTATAATAAAGGGGAAGTTTGTTTGTTTGTTTGTTCGCATTGAATAGGCTCCGAAATTACTGGACCGATTTTGACGAAATTTGGCACAGATGTAGAGTAGACCACGGGGAAGGACATAGGCTACATTTTTAACGCGGAAAAATGTACGGTTTCTATTAATTTAACTTTTGCGCGCACGAATTTGCGGGCAACATCTAGTATCAAATAAATGGAAAAAGCTCAGTTTTATAGACCGTACTGTTTTTTGGATTTAAGTCGATTCATAAATGGATTTTTGGTTTTGAAAATACATAATAGGTATACGTATTGTATGATGAAATGAAAGATTTTTGTTTTGTTTTGATGTAGATGAGTAATGTTTTATTTTAAAAGCTTTTATTTAACTAACAATATACGTATGGATGCTAGTTGGGTGGAATCTTGTTACTCAATTTTGAAGCAGATATCTTCAACCGATTGAGCTGAAATTTTGTACACACGTTTTGTTTGGACCATAATTATAGTATAGGCATTAAATGAAAGGATTCGCTGAGAATAAAAATGCAGATTAAAATAACAAAAAAGTAAAAATTAATTAAAAAAAAAAAGCCTTTTATAAAAATGTTCTAAAAAGAAGAAAATCAAATTTTCCTTTAAAATGTTAACCCTCAATATAACGTCTTTACACAATTTATATGATAAAAACTTGTCGAGAATGGCCGGGGTACGGGGTATAGTCGCGTACACTATGTTGAAGAGATGGTAAATAGACGCAGCATCTACCTACTAAAACATAGTGGTACTAAGGGCCAGGCCACACGGTGCGGTACGACTGTGGCGCGGCGCCTGAGCGGTACGTATAATTACGTGATACTGATACATATTATACAAAAAAATAATTTTTCATTGTTTATTGGAGACTGTCGTCAACAGGGCAAGCCATTAGCCAAGTCAACCCTGTTGCGGTGCCGCAGCGGTGCCGTAAGAACATTGCGGTGCCGCAGCGACGCCGTAAGTACATTGCGACGCCGCATCGCTCGTGTGGCCGCCAGTGCGGTGCGGAGTATTGCGGTGCGGTGCGGCGCCACGCCGTGTGGCCCGGCCGGTCAGTACCGCTGTTGACAGAGTCACGGGAACGATTGAAAGTTCCGGGACTTCGTCGAAGGGCGCATTGGTGGATTATTATTTGGGGCAGTTATTGTCCGCTCAGGCCAAACAGCCCTATTGGGGCTTATAAAATGTAACATATACTTAATACATTATTCCATTCGTTGCTATTCAAATTATTTTTATAATATCATCTTTATTTTATTATTTATAGAAATTACCAAAGCTTATATTGCTAATTAAAGCTTACTTCAGTAAAGTAAATAATACAACTATATACATTTTAATAACGTATTTATTTTATTCTTGTCTGATTATTATTTAACCTCTCGAGCGTCCGGCCGCAAATAAGCAAATGGCGCAAGCGTCCGGGGTATGTCACGTGTCCCCGCGCGTGAGCGCGTGAAAATGCCCGCCTTTTATTTTTTATGGATTATATTGATAAATTGTTGCTAAAACCTATGCATGTTATATATATTTAGAAACTAGAGTAAATTCTCTATAAGATCATGTAACTGGAATTAAAAAGAAACTGAAGGAATAAAAGCAATCTCGATGTGAACACAAAATACTTGTATGTAATTTTTGGAGGTTGTAAAGCAAAATTATGACGAAAATCTAACACACACACCAAATTTATTATTTAATAAGTTAAATATATGTTTTAATAACGATTTATATAAAAAGTTTCGAGATCTGTATATAAAATATCACTTGCCGCCTTATACTAATTCAGTATAGTGTAAAGAAGCCGGTCTTACTACAGATTTATTTTCTTTTAATATCCCCGAGAGGTAATTTTGTTGAATACTTATTACAGAACATGAATAAAAGGCCCTGAAATAAATCTTCTTTTAACACATTAACAATTTACCGAAAAAGTTGTTCATTTTAGTGAATTTTAATTCATCTCTCTGTTAAGTTGTTTTAATAAAAGCGGTTATTTCCATTAAACGTTCACCGTACTAATCCGATCATTTTTATTTGTGTCTACTCTAAAGCACTCGAAGACCATTAAGAGATCTTTTCTCGTCTTTTTCCAGCACTGTCGTCCCGTTCGCTGAGGAAATTGAAGGAAAAAAGCTCACCGTAAATCCCCGTCTATCTATATTGTCCTATTGGACAGTTATTCTTAATAGCTGAGCTAATCTATTTAAATAGTCGCCTTGGTATTTATTTAAAACCTAAATTATTTGGGGACATATTTTGACTTAACCTATTAGTCACTATTAGGTTATACGTTTTTTCGTAAGTTACGTTACTAGAACTCCGAGCAGTATATTAATGATAACAATACCTACTTGTAAAGATATGGCCAAAACCCTCGTTACAAAAAATAACTTTGTGTACCGTCTTGTTACATGTCCTTATCTTATATATAAAATTCTCGTGTCACAATGTTCGTTCCCGTACTCCTCCGAAACGGCTTGACCGATTCTCATGAAATTTTGTGAGCATATTGAGTAGGTCTGAGAATCGTCCAACATCTATTTTTCATACCCCTAAGTAATAAGGGTTGTTCACCCTTAATTTTTTTTTTTAATTTTTTGACGAAATTTTTTGTTTTTATTTTTTTATAATGTGGCATTAAAAATACATACAACCCTAAATTTTTACTTTTTTATCACCAACCCCTATTTTTTTATAGCCATTTTAGTAATTTAATCATTGTGCATCCCTGGTCGATAACTGATCAATTATAGTGTTTTTAACTTTTTATAAGGCAAAACAACGTTTGCTGGGTCAGCTAGTAGTCTATAATTACCCACCGATAGCTGAAATCTAATTGATGCGTGAAGCTAAATTTTGCTTTTGTCACGTTCGGTAAACACACAAATATATATTACTCTTATCTGTGTCAGCATTTGTTATTTTTTCCGCTAAAATATACTTCTTGAAGTATTCATTAATTCATGAATACAAATAAAAGTATCACGTATTCTGTTTTTTTTTGTGTTTGTGATATTTTCGCTGTATATAAAACAGTTATATCTATCATTAGTCCATGTCAGTCTTCGATGGTCTGAAAATTTAGCTTCTATGTTTGTTTCTTAGCAACATTGTTTATTATTTCTCTTACTAGATTAGTTATATCATTTGCTGTAATGAAAGCACTAGATCAGGCAATTTAATTTTATCTTCATTAATATTATCGTGATCAATCTCGTACCTAAACAATAAAAGGAAAAATGTATATACTGTTATTTTCGCTCCATTGCTCCGAAGTACCAATAATTTCATTCTGTCTTCCGTACCCTCGCTAAGTCACTTCTTTTCACATAACTTGTTGAGCTTTTAGCGCTTTACGAGTGTACTACTATGTTGACGTTTCAAAGTTACGAGATTCATGAACGTTAAACTAGTTGGTTTCCTTTATATATCAAAACAGGGAACACTAAAATTGTAGTTAAGGATGATGGAGATATTTTCCCGGTGTTAAAAGGTTTGTATTATTAAAGCAACCCAATGTAAAAGAAGACTGGGTAATGGTTATATGCGATTTTACTACTTTTTTTTATATCATTAATTTTCTTTAAACAATATGTAGTACATTTTTTAAACGGGCAATTGGCTCACCACACACACACACACACATCACACCCACCTCTACAACTACTGTGTAGCCAGGATCTACAATGGTACCCAACAACAAAACCCTTTGATATGATCTCAGGGGTACCCAAGGGACATGCTAAATTTCTTTTGGGACCCGCAACGAAATTAATCAGAAGAATGTAGGAGGAGTAGGAAATGTTCCAGTTTCCCTTCTGAAGCAAAGCCGGAGACAGGAAAATAGTAATCGTAAAAGATTCAGAACTAAAAGGAGAATCACCACGGAAATAATAAAAAAAAATATATGATGACAAAACTAAACGACATCATCTTGATCGTGTAGAAGATACTTAGTTTAAATAAGTGTCGAAAATTGAAGGCTCGTTCAGCCTCGGCTTGCTACTATTACAAATTTACTTTTCTTAACAAGAACCGCTCTTTTTCATCACCCACACCGCAGGGAACAATGATATTAACCCGTCACATGGGGGAACTTCACTCAAGACCGCGATTAATTTCCCACATAAAATAATATTTCATTATCAGTCTCAAAACTTCATTATAACGTATTAGCGAGCGACTGTACCTATATTTATTAAGTTTACCAAGTATTCTCAGTTTAGTAAGCGACTAGAGTGTGTTTCTAAGATATTCTTACGTATATTACCTGGCGGGTATAATTTCGTGCGTGCTTTAATTTTCTTGAGTAGGTTTATAATTTTTGAATTATTCATCAAGTTTCAACATGATGTTTCGCAATATTGGGAGTCACAAACAAGTTGTTCATTTTAATGTTGAGAATTAATATAATTTCCCGTAAAAAGATTTTAAGCAAATGTGCAAAGATGAAAAATGAATGAAAAACAAGTCGTTAGAGAAAGAAAAGCAAAAGAGTGGCAGCGTTATATTATTTTTCAAAAATATGTTAACTACAAGTACTATCGAGATATCTAATTTCATAAGCAAGTAGTGTTCTCATAATTTATTTGTATTATAATTACTGTATGCAGTCACAATATCAATTGATATCAAAATAATAATTATTATGACAACGATCAACCTGCTTAAGAATTACATTCCTTGAAAGTACATTGTCTATAATATTTTATGTTAACGCCCAACTTGCGTCGTAGTTTTATCTAACTAACAGCCTAGAAGTAGTTTGAGCTTATGCGAGTTCGTGACAACCCTTACCTTGATAATAAGTAGTTACTCAAGCGAATGTTACCCTTGTTGCTGCTAACGTTGAGATCATAATCCCACGATGTTCTCACTGACAGTGTCCATCATACACCCTAATAAAGTAACAAAATTACTATATCAGTGTGGAGTTTCCCCTTCATTTTCGTGACGGCCAAAAATTAAATTTTCTTTCGGCTTCGCCATCTGATGTACACCTTCATAAAAGGTTATGGAAACTTTACTCGCATCCTTTTGCATGTTACATTATGAAAAATAATTGGTGAATAAATAGCATGTTTTTGACCGTTGCCAATCATAACACATAAAGGCACTTACATACGAAACTACCACCCATCACATACATACATATAATCACGCCTTTTTCCCGTAGGGGTAGGCAGGACTGCCTCTTTCCCGTAGGGGTAGGCAGAGACCACTTCTTTCCACTTACTACGATCCTTGCATACTTCTTTCGTTTCATCCACTTTCATTCTTACCATTCATTCCTCCTCTTACATTCAACGTAGCCAAGCGTCTCTGCATGGTCCGCTTTTCGCCTCCGCGAGAAACGAGACGTGATGGGTGGCGAACCACATCGTCGCCATTTTGGATAATTAAATTATTTTTGGTTATCCATTGCGTTTTTTCGGATTGGTGGAGAGGGTAGGAATAGGGAAAGGGAAGGATAGGTGGTGTGGAAAGGAAGATTGGTAAGTTAGAGTGGGAAGTAGGGAATGTAGGATATTACCGCCCAGGAGGGCAAGGGATAGGACAGTAATAGCTAGGGAAGCCGGGGTCGCATACCCGTATACTACACCACAACTACCGGACAGGTAAGTTGGGAAGAGTATCCCATGACATTCACATCACAATATACAAAAATATGTTTTGTACATGTCGTAGGATATTACTTGATTCTGATTCTTGATTGGCTGTTGCAAAGAGTACCTTTATTCAGATTGGTCAAAATCAGCATGATCCTAATTTGCGAATTATCCTACTACATCCTACTTAATATAATAAATGTGAAAGTTTGTGAGGATATATGGATGGATGTTTGTTCCTCTTTCACGCAAAAACTACCGAACGAATTTCGATAAAATTTGGTTTGATAGTAGTAGTTTAGGCTCTGGATTAAAACATAGGCTACTTTTTATCCCGAAAAAGTACAGTGTTCCCGAGGGATACTACACTTACGCGGGTGGAGCCACGGGCAACGGCTAGTACTTAAATATTTAATAACTTAATAAATAGTTAAGAGCTAGTCTTACGGAGTTTTTAAATAATCATATCTAATAGATTAAAGCAAATTGTAAAAATTAAAGTGTTAGCGTGGGAGTGTGTTGAGAGGTGATATATAGATCTAGGGTACGCGGTATGGTAGTGTCATAGACCAGGGTCGGATGAACTACGCACCCCCTAAATCTAGTGCTTAGAATGGCGCACTGAATACTCCGTCTCCCTGTGTAGAAACGGACTCTCGAATAGGCAAGGGGATGAAGAAGGGAAATAATTATAGGAAATGTATAAATGTCCTGGGCATATCCGGCTAAATAGGATATGGGCATTAAGCCTGTAGTCTGTTTATATTGAAAAAAAAATTAAGTTTATTTAATGTAATTTCAATTCTGATTTCATGTATATATTATGCTTAGCTTTTGACCGATTATTCTTTGATAATATTGTAAGTTTAAACACTGTACCTAACCGATGTTTAAGTGGTTCGCGTGTCTTATCTTTGATCTTTAAAGGCGTTGTTAATATTCCATGTGGGTCGATGGAATGTCAATATGCTGTTGCTTAAACGTATATTGCCTCTATGAATATTCTTGTTTTATTGTCTTTGTTTTAAAATACCTACTTATTTTGCATCCAATCGATTACATCTAACGGTGCATAGGAATTCGCTTGAGTCAACATGAGTAGCTTTAAGGTAGAGCATTGGCATTTTCACCTGGAGCATTCGCGTGTAATGTAACATTACATATTCGAGCATTACTCAGTGTAGGAGGATAACAAAACATTACAATAGCACCTTGTAATGATGATAGTGTGTATTATCTTGATACTACTTGAAACATCAATGGATCTCCTGTCCGCTCGGCGCTCAAAGTCGAATCTATAATAACTCCAAGTGATGGAATACCTTTACATTCGAAATGGTTTCCCATGTTTTGGTCAACACTTTTGACAAAACTTGCGAGGGTCCTTTGCCTTTTAGATACGCAATTAAAATATGTAAATGTTGTTCGGAACGTAATGGATAATCATAAAAATAATTTAATTATCAAAAATGGCGGCGATGTGGTTCGCCACCCATCATGTCTCGTTTTCGCGGAGGCGAAAAGGGCCCATGGAGAGCCGCTTTGCTACGTTGATGTAAGAGGAGGAATTGATGGTAAGTAGGTGGACGAAGCGAAACATGTATGTAAGGATCATAGCAAGTTGAAAGAAGTGGTCTCTGCCTACCCCTACGGGAAAGAGGCGTGATTATTGTATGTAAATATTGTCTATGGATTGTGGAAGAATGATCGACATTTGTGTCGAACCTGCTGTTATTTACAAACGCATGAAAGTGTGAAGGAGTTAGTGGTTGGTTAGTGTGTGTTACAGTGGCGTGGGGTTCCTATCGGATTCACTTATCTTTTGAAGACCCTCATCGAAATTCCTACCTATTATAGGTACAAGTTAGGCTTTCCCTATAAAGGAGAACCAGCATTCACCACTGGTGTGTTGTTGCTATTTTTATTAATTTTATGTATTTCTAAGCATTTTTTATAAGATTATCTTTCTCCACACCTTCCTCTATATAAACATCAACTTTGCCTTTTTATACTCTTCCGTTCGCATAATTCTCGTAAAAATGCACTGAAAGTTTTTGATTCACATATTAATTTACTAGCTGTTTCCCGCAGCTCCGCCTGCGTAAATATAGTATCACAAACGAACACTGTACTTTTTTGGGATAAAAAGTAGCCTATATTTTAATCCAGAGCCTAAACTACTACCATAAAAAATTTCATCCATCCATACATTCACATTTATAATATTAGTAGGATATGACGATGATGATATTATCTTAGCAAATATTTTTGAGTTACATATAGGTTACTAAAACGCTTTGCCTTTGCTGCTCGTTATTTAATTCATTTTACCTTCAAGTTTAGCTCAAAATTAATGTTCCATTCAACGCTATAAACACTTCACGTAATGAAACCACAGTTTCGAAACAAATTCTAGATTAAACCTTATTATAACGTTTGTGTTCACTTGAATCTTAAAGGATTATTTGAAATTATGCTTAAGATATCAGATTCAACGTTTCGCTTACCCTTAGATTCACGTCTGTCTAATAAGCAACTACTGCTTTGTGCAAACTGTTTAGATTGCTTGCTTGATCTTTGTTAGGGTTCCGTAGTTCACATCTCGGTTAGATTATAATAAAACTAGTGAAATTGTAAAGTGTTGATAGACTTCCGACGCGAATATGCTGCCTATAATTTAACACATTATTTTTCGTTAGATTATAAATATATCGTTAATATCGGCATATTTTTTACAATCTCGTCAGTTATTTTACAATTTAACGGTTTTTACAAATTTACGGTGACATAGTCATGTCAAACACTTAGTTCTAGAAAGGTGAAACTTTGGATGGATATAATTATGATAGATGGTAAACCATTGATATAATTATTGTCTTTGCCACGCCGACAAAGTGCTACAACTAAGTGGGAATTTTTTTTTCTTGCGCTTACCTCATATCATTAAATAGTTTTTTTTTTAATTATTGAGAGGTTGCTGTGACGATTTTTTAAATTTAGGTATCCCTTTGCGAGATGTTCAATTATACAGCGCAATTTTCAGTTAAAATAACTTTAAACCAAGAGGCTGGCTAGAAAAATCCGAAAATTAGTAAACATGTAAAATATTGGTATAATGGTACGGAACACTTTGTGGGTAATCCCGACTCGCACTTGATCTGGTTTTTTTATGAGATTTCATTTTTTTTACATTTAATTAATGTTTGACGTAAAGTTAGGTCTGCATATATAAAATAACATAGACAATTCAAAATGCGTAGAGAAATATAAATAAATAAAATTTGCAAAACGTGAAATCTCTAGAAAGCTCAGAAAAATTTCAATTTCAAGCAAAGTTATTACAGAACTCTACAATGTCTCACACACGTAGCTGAGGTAAATCTCAATTTTCTTGAGAATTCAAGGTATTTTAGAGACTTCAAAACTTATTAACTTCGTTTGGTAGAATAATAAGAAGCTAGCATTTGCCCGCAGCTTCCTTCACGTTAATATAATATACAAAATGTTCAGAAGCTAACACTAAGTTTATTTATTTTAAAACCACCCCCTCACTACAACAATATTTACACAATGGATACAACGTTAAAATCTCGTAGAATTGTTTGATACGTTGGAAAAGTCACTCTTTGAACCCCCACCCCCCCATGTCACGCTTTTTAGTATCCCTGTACCTGTATTCAACATGTACTGTCACACTTTGTACCCCCCCCTCCGACATCAGGTGTGACGTAATATGTGGATGGACCCTAAGGGGGCTAGTATTTAATAAATTAACCAAGAGTATATCAGGGCCTCTAGTCAAGTTGCGTTCGATAATTTCGACGGCGAACTTCGAAATCAAAAATGTATGGGATTTGATTTGTCATCGCAAACGACATGTCACTTATCGATGACTTATGTCAAATCCCATACATTTTTGATTTCGAAGTTCGCCGCCGAAATTATCGAACGCAACTTGACTAGAGGCACAGGACATGTCTATGGAGAGTTCCGTAACTTTAAACGCGTCATAGGTTTTTTCAAAGTAATTCAATAGTTACTATCCGATTTCGTTTCGAAAATAATTTTCCTAAAACTCTTTAGGAAAATTATTTTGAACGAAACCGGACAGTAACTTTTAAATGCTCATTTAGCATGAACTATTATGGTAGAAAATTGCAAGTTTCTAAGTCTCGTAGTTTAGAAATGCCTGGGGACCAACTTACAAACCACTTTGGAGGCCGATTACTCGAAAGTGGTTGACTTTGTAAAAAAGTCATGCAGGAAACCTCGCATTTATTTTAAAAGACCTATACAATGATACCCCACACGATGGGGTAGAATGTAAAAAAAAAAATTCATTCCCACTTCACATGTATAGAGAGCCACCCCTAAAATATAAAATTATTATTATTTTATGATATTGTCAAAACGGAGATATATATATGTTACAGTTAAACTAGTTTCTAGATAGAACGCGTTTTCTCTAGTTAGAACTTGTTTTTACTAAACACCTTTGTTAAAACTAGAATCAACTAATGCTCAAAATTTAATATCAGTTAAAACTAGTTCTTACTAGTCAAAACGCGTTTTTCTAAAGACTCGCAGTTAAAACTGTTCCAACCGAGGTCAAAGTTCATCGGATGATCGTATACTGATTGGCGCGAGACGTCACAAGGTTCTCTAGTCAAGATGCAATTGATAATTTCGACGGCGAACTTCGAAATCAAAAATGTATTGAATTTGACACAAGTCATCGTTAAATGACACGTCGCTTGTGATGCCTCATGTCAAATCCCATGGAAATTATCGAATGCATCTTGACAAAAGGCTCTGGGTCTCTACTCAAGATGCATTTGATAATTTCGACGACGAAGTTCGACAGTAAAATGTATAGGATTTGACCTAAGGAATCGCTAAATTTTATGATATATATCTGTGCCAAATTTTATGATAATCAGTTTAGTTGTTTTTACGTAAAACTGTAAATAAAGTATCCCACGGGAACCGTAAATTTCCCAGCGATAAGAAGTAGCTAAGCTATGTCCTTTCTCAAAAAAATTATTTTCATAAATTTCATTTAAATCGGTTCAGTAGTTTTAGCGTTAAAGACAGATAAACAGACACACACTTTCCCATTTATAATAAATATTAATGTGGATTGTCACCTAAGCGACTACTAGTTGATGTTCCCTAAACTGTTTCTTTTGTGTAGATGTAAATCTCATAATAAATATTTTTAAAACTATATCTAGCTTTAAAATCCCAAATTAGTTTCCCTAGTGCTCGCTTTAACTAAAAGTCAGAGTTACAACTAGTTTTACCTGAAAATATAAATTCAAATATATAATATAAAATCAAATATACATACATACATACATATTATAATCACGCCTCTTTCCCGTAGGGGTAGGCAAAGAACGCCTCTTTCCCGTAGGGGTAGGCAGAGACCACTTCTTTCCACTTGCTACGATCCTTACATACTTGTTTCACTGCGTCCACTTTCATTCTTACCATCCATTCCTCCTCTTACATTCAACGTAGCGAAGCGGCTCTCCATGGGCCACTTTTCGCCTCCGCGAGAACGAGACGTGATGGGTGGCGAACCACATCGCTGCCATTTTGGATAATTAAATTATTTTTATGAATTATCCATTGCGTTGCGAAAATCAAATATATTAGTAGTAAATTTTAGTTTTGACTAGGTATTTCTAGTTTCAACAAAGGCATTTAGTAAAACCTAGTTTTAACTAGAGAAAACGAGTTATAACGAAAAACGGGTTTTAACTGTAACATATACAGTCTTTAACTGTACCAAATTCATCTATTTATATTCATAATTACATAAGCTAGAGGCGCGAACAGACGGACTGACAAACCGAAACTATAAGTTTAGTAACCCTGGAGTATTACGGAATCCTAAAAAATGTAGGTATGCATCGAATGCTAAAAGAGTAGGTAATTTTTCTTCGTGAGCATCGCAGAGCTAGGGTAGAACCTTAAAAATTTAAAAACACTAGAGAATTCATCCATGATTCAAACTTTAAAAGTCTAGGCTTTTAAAGTTTGAATCATGGATGAATTCCGCGGTTTGAAATCTTTAAAGAGATAAAAGTTTTAAAGTTATTATGATTGATTTCGTTATATTCCCCAACTGTTCGTTGTTAAGGATACTGTCACCATTTTTATCATATTATTTAAATTTTACTCCTTGATTTTCTTTATGCGCTAATTTTTATTTCATTAGGATTTTTTCAGTTCATTTAAACTTATCCAAATTTTCATAAATTTTAGCTTTTATTTCTATTGGCCCGACATTTAAGATTATGAGGGGTTTCGTGTATATGAAGAACAAAATAAAAGTAACTATCTATCTTGCTAAAAGATTTGTTTAGCTATACTGAACTTACTCAAACAGCGGTCTGCGGGCCGCAATTGACCCACAGGAACTTTGTTATTGGTCCATATAGTAGTTAAACATTTTGTAAACCATTTTCACTATGAATTGAAATTATGAATTTTTTAAATGTTGATAAAGTGTCAAAAATGTCAAAAATCGCATTAAAACATATATTTGAACATGACGTGTTTGAACAACATGTTTTTAAAACTTTAGTTTTTTGGAACGAAGTTCCTTATCGCGCGTTGTGAAAGGGGGCTAGACGGAAAAAATTCTTACGAAAAGTTGTCACGACTCTTTTTTAATTACAAAAGATAATTTTATTTTTTATAAAAATTAAATATTTACGCGTATACATTTATTATATTGATGTATGTATGTATGTATGTGTGTATGTATGTATGTATGTATGTATGTATGTATGTATGTATGTATGTATGTATGTATGTATGTATGTATGTATGTATGTATGTATGTATGTATGTATGTATGTATGTATGTATGTATGTATGTATGTATGTATGTATGTATGTATGTATGTATGTATGTATGTATGTATGTATGTATGTATGTATGTATGTATGTATGTATGTATGTATGTATGTATTTATGTATGTATGTATGTATGTATGTAATGTATGTATGGATAATATCGGTTCGGATATTGTATTATTATTTATTTTATATATACATGTACAATTGTCTGTCTGTATGTCTTTTTTTTTTGCTACAGTAAGCTACTGTAAGCTGTGCGGCGTCGCATCTTTCTCTGTCTGTCTCTCTCTCTCTCTCTTATAGAAAGCAAGCCAGATATTTTCATCCGGAACTTCGTTCCATCCGGGTGTCCCTTGACACCTCTCAAGTTTTTTTTTTGTTAATGCAGTATCGTTAACTTGCGTTAAAATTAAAATCTAAATAGTTTTTGCTTGCGGCCCTCGAAACAATGACTGAAAAGTGTGTAACTTACGGGGGATTTTCACGTTCCACTAAAGCCGTACGGCGACAATTGACTGAAAATCGACCGTCGTCTAAATGGTAACTTTTTTTTACATATTTTCCCTGTCTTCCTAACGCGAGTAGACTATAGCGTGGTATCTCGTGTCCTAAAAGAAGTCATTAGTAAGTGGGTAGTATTTAGTAAAATTCTGCTTCCTAATAGATTAAAAAGGTAACAATGTAAATGAATTCTCTATAAAGTTGCAGCTGCGAGCTGTCTTCCTGTCGGCCGTCGGCTCGGCCGGCTTTGTCGACAACTTCTCGACGTTGAAATATCCACGTTTTATTTAAATATTATGTTTGTTAATTGTGTTGTGGTGCGGCGCGAATAGTATTTATGTCTGAGGTTCTGTAGTTTAAGCTATGAAGTTCAAATAAATTTATAAGCTATGAAGCTCAAATAAAATTATAATCTGAGTTATGAAGCCTGTAAGTTAAGTAAGGTGTACCTGTATTAATGTAATAATACGAATAACCTAACATTAATAGTGAATACTGTATTTACGCGGGCGGAGCCGCAGGCAATAGCTAGTAGGTGTATAAACTTTTCGCTACACTCACTGAACCCCAAAAAGCTAAACCGCAGGCAATAGCTAGTAAGTGTATAAACTTTTCGGTACACTCACTGAACCCCGAAAAGCTGAATGCGCGCTTCTGAATGGCCGGGGTTGTTTCATTCCATTATCAAGTTAGATTATGTTGTCACATCGCGAACAATGTAATGTAGCTCTAGCTGCCTGCTGCCGTGTTACCGGCAATTCGATTCACAACAGAAAAATGTTCCCTTGTGTTCTGATAAAGGGGCGTATTTTTTTTTAAATTCCTCCGTATAATGTGCTCACTTAAAGAAAGTGTTTTTATTGTGGATCTATATATTTTACTAGCTGTTGCCCGCGGCTTCGCCCGCGTAAATATAATATCCTTCGGGAAAACTGTACTTTTTCGGAATAAAAAGTAGCCTATGTTTTAATCCAGAGCCTAAACTATACCATACCAAATTTCATCGCAATCCGTTCAGTAGTTTTTGCGTGAAAGAGGAACAAACATCCATCCATCCATCCTCATATACCTACTTTCACATTTATAATAATATTAGTAGGATGAATCTTGTAAGTTATTAGTTTGTAAGGACTTGAATCTACTTAACGCTTATGGGTGTGTGTGCTAAGTGGTTTCTCACTATACGCTAGGCGAAAACAAGTTGGTTAAAAGTTTTATTTAAACTTGAATTACATAAAATGTGCATTTATAAATAAATTTGTATGAAACAAATTAATAAATGCTCATTTTATGTAAAACTACCTTTCGCCCGCGGCTCCGCCCGCGTAAATACAGTTACAGGAACACTGTACTTTTTTGACATAAACAGTAGCCTATGTGTTAACTGTTAATCCGTAACTTAAAATACTAATTACTACCATAACAAATATCATCAAAATCCGTTCAGTCGTTTTTGCGTGAAAGAGTAACAAACATCCATCCATCCATTCATCATTTCAAACTTTCAGAATTTAGATTTATAATAACAGTAGGATTTTACTTTTCCATTCCATTCGGAATGTTTTGAGTTATTATGTTAAACATTTTATAACACAGCAAACTTTACTACAATGTCTACACCCGTGAAACGAAACAAAATGTGATTAAATACCATTAACGTAGTAAAACTTGCGCAATGCAATATAAAAGGCCCAGTCCCCTATCCTATTCCCTTCCCTACCCTCCCTCATTACCCTATTCCCTCTTAAAAGGCCGGCAACGCACTTGCAGCTCTTCTGATGCTGCGAGTGTCCATGGGCGACGGAAGTTGCTTTCCATCAGGTGACCCGTTTGCTCGTTTGCCCCCTTATTTCATAAAAAAAAAAAAAAAAAAAAAAAAAAAATTCTTGAAATAATAAATACATTTCGCAACCAAAACGTTCACATTCAACTGTGTCAAATTAAATTGTCCGTCGCTTGTTCCGTACGAGTGAGCAATATATTTCAATCTGCATATGCAGCGATGTATTACACATAGGAATTTACGATGTTGTTGTCGGTTGTTTCGTAATAATCCGCCGAGGGAGAGAGATGGAGCTATGCGTTCGGAGGGCAAATTAGAATTCCGAGAGAGATAGAGATAGTTATAGAGCAAACTACCCTACCGATATTAGTGTTTATTGAAGACTTGTTCGAATCCGAATAGTAAAATTGCGTTTATTGATTCTAAACGCATGTTTATTGGCGAACTTTATATTTTGTTTATATCCAAAGTTAAACAGCCTTATATAATTCAATTGAGACTTGAGAGTCCTTTTTCTTTAGTTTAGATTACTTGGAGCAAAAGGGATATATACTTACTTTAGTTTTCTTTCTTGGTCAAGACATTTATTTACTTTTTGTCTGTTAGACCACTTGCAATACAACGGACAAGGATCTTTTATGAGTCGGCATCGTAATATAGAACTACATTAATATAAAGAAAGGACATGGATTTTACTAAGGAACAATTAGCCACGGCGCGGCGCGGCGACGAGACACAAAATATGGTTAGATGTAAGCGTAGTTGCACCTGGCTGCATTACAATTTACAACTACATAGGTCGCATCATATCTGTAGGAGTTAGGGTAAATATTGTGACAATTTTAATTCATTTCAACGAATGTTTGTATAAAAAGAGATGTTTGATTTTGGGCCAACTCTATGTACCTACACTACATAGGTAAATAGGAAAAAAATGGGAATTTCATAAAAATACAAAAATGTTTATTTGAAGAGTTTTTTATTGCGAGAACCCTATTTTTAGGGCGGCCATGACACGCCTTATACATGTTTTCTAGAACATCTCTTTTGAGTAACAATTTATGGATCATCTTTAGTTCTCCATGGAGCTGAATTAAATAATTACGCGAAATGAAATACAAATGAAAATGTGCAATTTTATATCTGAGTTACGTTTTGTGGGCGCCACTTTTTAAACGGCGGATCGAGAACGCCCAACGTCTTAAAAAAGATGTGATTCCGGCCAGGATCGAACTGGCGGCCTTCTGCGTGTAAAGCAGATGTGATAACCACTACACCACGGAACCAGATGACGCAGTACAGAAAATTAAACATTTTATATTTTTATATTCGATTTGATCATTAATAATAATTTATTATTATTTTAATTAGCTGTTTCAATTTATAATTAAATTATATCAATCAAAAGAGACTGTAGGGCAATTATTTATGTGTATTAGGTTAACCTAAGGCAATAACATATTTTATCAGAAAACATATTTGCTAAATATCCTCAATGAGGCAAAGGAATATATGAAGGTCTTAGATTTATTGAAGTAAAAGAAGTCAGCGATTATAATATAACAATAATGATTTATGATTGTTACATGATCAACAGAAATTGCAATGCCACAATTTATTTACTAGTCTCATTTAGGAAAGTAATACGCGGGAGACGGTGCTATGCTCGGAGTTTTAGTAGAATGACAAAAAGAAAAGAAATAAAAAAAGTCACATAAATATTCCTCTGACTGGGATTCGAACCCGAGACACCAATTTGCCAACAACTAGCCGCCAACTCGAAGTCATTTCTTAATACGCGACGAAAGAAAATACAACAACTTAAAAATGCGCAGTTTCCGGGGATAAGACCAAGCTAGATTGTATGTGCGTTTGCGCTGGTTTGGCTGCGTGTTTCTTATTTATTATTTGAGGAGTGAAGATAAACAGATGATAGACTGATATTGCGTATATTCTTCCAAATCTAAACCTAATTTTACAATGATTTCTAATTTTAGTTATAAGAATGATGCGTATAATATAACATGGCGTTGCGATCTATAGTGCTAACTGTTCGTGTGAACCCCTAGTTAATAGAAAAAATATCACGTCATCGGCGGCCAATCGTAGCGAGTTATGACTTATGACGCGATATTTAACCAATCCGATTCTTTACATATCCTGCTGCGTATGCATCTATCCTGCGTTAACATAGATCGATTTTTCTTCCCCAAAAACTGCTACTAAATGATCAAAATCTCATGGAAATACTTTTGCAGCCGTTTTCAAGATTAAATTATATGTTTACAAGATTTTCTCGTTTAAAGTATAAAATTGGCGGTTTAGCGCTAGCTTTCTGTCATGGCAATTGTTCTTGCCGTCCAATAACCATGTTATATTCAACTCTAATGAGCACATAGTTATTATTGGACTGCTAATATTTATTGAAGTGACAAATCAACATTCCCGTTTGGAGCCCGCCTGCGTTTGATTCCATTAAACATTGCAGTGTGTCATCAGTGTATGCAAATCGCTGGCATACATTAACAGACATTAGTCCGCATGATTACACCAAATTACTAATAAATGTTATCAAACGGAGCGCGTTTGTGTATCGGACGGTATTCCAGGCATAGGTAATTGACGATATCTGTGCCTCAATGTTGAGAGCGTTGGTGCTCAAGGGGTTCGCGGGTTCGAATCCTGCCGAAGGAGCAATAAGTTTTTCTGTGTTTATGGTTCGTGGATGTTGTATTGAATATGTGTATAGTACGAGTAATATAATAAAAATCTTAAATGTATCAATATGTATAATATAAATTAAAAGTATTAAATATACTGCCCGTGGTATGGTCCCCTTAATAAAAGTTATTCGAGTACCTATTATAGCTCGGGGCCCGATGGACGTGCTGTGATTGATGATGATGAAGCGTCCATAGATACTAAAGATGTTAAGATTTTATTAAAAATTCCATTAGTTGGAAGTTAGTAGGAAAATGAGGGAAATTCAATAATAAAGGAAAATTAAATTATATTAAGAGAGTAATTTAAAACAAAATTGCTATAAAGTAATATAATGGAATTAAATAAAGACCTTACCGTAATTTAAAAAAAACACCATGATCTTACAGCTACTGTAATATCAGGGTGTTTTCTATGATGCTTAAGCCGCTACACACCTAACGTTTTATCGTAACGATTTAACTGTGTAAGCCGAACTGTGCAGTAGGATAGGCGCGAACAATTATTATTGACAGTTACGTACCTATAGGTACGTAACTGTCAATACTATACGTAACATATATATAATGAGAATTGTATAAATTATGACGGCGGCGCACAGTGGTCCCGATTTTGACGCTCCATACTCATAGAACTCGATTCTTAAAAATTTTTTTGCTCAGGAACGTTTCGGGGCATTGTTTAAGTATAAATGTTAAGATATAAAACTATTAGGTTTATTTGTGTGCTAAAAATGAACGTTTCAATTTTTTTTTCTATGGACGAAATCATTCAAATTCATTTTATTCGAAACTGATTGAAACTGACATCTTGGGTTTCACAGGGATTGTTGTCCTACACGAGACGAATCCTACAAGCTATAATACATGTACTCATTTATGCCCGTTTGAACGTGGAATAAATGGGAAATTTTTCTATGGACGAAATAATTCAAATTCATTTTATTCGATACTGATTGAAACTGACATCTTGGTTTTCACAGCGATTGTTGTCCTACACGAGACGAATCCTACAAGCTACAATACATGTACCCGTTTTTGCCCGTTTGGACGTGGGAATATAAATTAGTAATTTTTCTATGGACGAAATCATTCAAATTCATTTTATTCGATACTGATAGAAACTGACACCTTGGTTTTCACAGAGATTATTGTCCTTTACGAGACAAATCCTACAAGTTATAATACATGTACCCGTTTTTGCCCGTTTGGACGTGGGAACATAAAGCGGTAATTTTTTATGGAAAAAATCATTCAAATTCATTTTATTCCAAACTGATTGAAACTGACATCTTAGTTTACACAGCGATTATTCTCCTACACGAGAGGAATCCTACAAGCTATAATACATGTACCTGTTTTTGCCCGTTTGGATGTGGGAATTTTTCTATGGACGAAATCATTCAAATTCATTTTATTCGAAACTGATAGAAACTGACATCTTGGTTTTCACAGAGATTGTTGTCCTATAAGAGATGAATCCTACAAGTTATAATACATGTACCCGTTTTTGCCCGTTTGGAAAAAAAAACGACTCAAGAGTGATTTCATCTATAGAATTTTTTTCCATTTATGTTCCCACGTTCAAACGGGCAAAAACGGGTACATGTATTATAGCTTGTAGGATTCGTCTCGTATAGGAAAACAATCCCTTTGAAAACCAAGATGTCAGTTTGTTTCAGTTTCGAATAAAATAAATTTGAATGATTTCATCTATAGAATTTTTTTCCATTTATGTTCCCACGTCCAAACGGGCAAAAACGGGTACATGTATTATAACTTGTAGGATTCGTCTCGTATAGGACAACAATCCCTGTGAAAACCAAGGTGTCAGTTACATTCAGTTTCGAATAAAATGAATTTGAATGATTTCGTCCATAGCAAAATTACCCATTTATGTTCCCACGCCCAAACGGGCAAAACAGATACATGTATTATAATTTGTAGGATTCATCTCATATAGGACAACGATCCCTGTGAAAACTGAGATGTCAGTTTCTATCAGTTTCGAATAAAATGAATTTGAGTGATTTCGTCCATAGAAAAAATAACCATTTATGTTCCCACGTCCAAACGGGCAAAAACTGGTACATGTTACTGTAGCTTGTAGGATTCGACTCGTGTAGGACAACAATCGCTGTGAAAACCAAGACGTCAGTTTCAATTAGTTTCGAATAAAATGAATTTGAATGATTTCGTCCATAGAAAAATTTCCCGTTTATTCCACGTCCAAACGGGCAAAAACTAGTACATGTATTATAATAGCTTGTAAGATTCGTCTCGTGTAGGACAACAATCCCTAAGAAAACCAAGGTGTCAGTTTCAATCAGTTTCGAATAAAATAAATTTGAATGTTTTCGTCCATAGAAAAAAAAATTGAAACGTTAATTTTACGCACACAAATAAACCTAAGAGTTTTATATCTTAATATTTATATTTAAACAATGCCCCGAAACGTTCCTGAGCGAAAAAAAACAACGAATTTTATGAATCGAGTTCTATGAGTATGGAGCGTCAAAATCGGGACCACTGTGCGGCGGCGCCTGTACAAATTTCACTCGATAAGGTAACGAATTCGTTTTTGACAATAATTGTTCGTGCTTACCCCACGGCTCACTGTTTTATCGATTGTGTGTAAAGCAAATCGTAACAATTTTCCATACACAAGTTCGTTAAATCGTTGCGATAAAACGCTAGGTGTGCAGTAGCGAGCTCTATATTATTTAAGTCACATAAAGGCTCGTCAAGTGCGGAGCCTAGTTATATAAATTAAAACCGAAGCAATATTATGAAACATATGACGCATATGAAGTATATGACGTAGCAGAGCTCTGCATGAGCTGAGCGCTAGTAGCAACGGGTTAACCTGTCTATTAACCCTCCGGAACGCCTGCAATGAATTCGATATGAAGAACAGCGTCATTCCGCACACTCCTGCTTCCCAAACCGGTGAGAATTGCTCTGAATTTAATGTAATGAGAATGCAATATGAGGTACACTTGAGACTATATTCAGTCTTGAAGTAAGAAAGTGTTATTGCTTCGTAGTCTTGGATTACACTCCTGAGCTATACGGTAGATCCAACTTAGCTTACTAAAACAGCGTCTGCTTTTCTAACAATTACTTTAATTAGGAATTAGGTATTTACAAAAAAAAATAGACAAAAGCTTACAAAATCCGGTAAATATTACAAAAGTTTTTGTGTTGGATTTGGCTTACTGCAATGTAAATGTGATAAACGCATTACCTGAATAAATTATAATACATTTAATTCGTTTTGTAATTTGTAACACATTACTGGCCGATTAATTGAAAGGTGCAACAAATTAGTGGCAATTTTAATGGCTCCAAAATAGAGAGCTGAAAGCAATTCAGTACATAGCAGATTAACGGATACCCGCAATATTGGCAGGCCGGGAGAATGTGCGGGATTATATGCCAAATCGTTGGCGCAATGTGAACGGTGCATTTACAAATACACATCTGAAATGAAACGTCTAACCGTCTAACATTAGAGAATATATCTGAAAAGTTTCAATATTTATATCGGAAAGATATTGCTACTTGGGTACTTACTACCTACTGTAGTGATTGTATTAAGGGTGAAATTAATTTGATCTGGGATTCTATGAGGGGTCTCAATAGCTGCATTTTCACGGTGTGTTTAGCGTCGAGAATTACATACCATTTGATTTGGTCACATTTGTCCATAAAAAGTTTACAGCGATATTTTTGGGGATTACCTACTTCGTTTGCTAAAATGTAGTCGTAATGCTAGCAAGGTGGCAGCGATGTCTAGACATCGCTGCCGCCTTGCGACCTTTCACATGATCAACAAATAACTCATTAACACACTCCAACAGACTCTAAAGCGAAAAGTTACTTATTTCGATTAAATGTGTCATGTTTATTAACCAATATCGTTTTTTGTTCCAGGCATTGCTGCAAGCGCACGACGTGGTCGCGCGCGAGGTGTACGGGGAGGAGTCACTTCGCGCGTCCCCGCCGCCGGTCAACGGGCGCACGTCGCAGCTGCCCGACGAGGACGAGGATACCGAGCCCGAGTTCGAGAACGTGACCAGGGTGCGCCTCGTACAATTCCAGAAGAATACCGATGAGCCCATGGTGAGTAATGAGTATGGTCGACAAGACGTCCCTTTTTATTTTTTTTCCGTAGGATCATGCCTAAAATGGGTGTTGTCATACACAATATCATTTTTTTTTTTCGTTAAAGGTAAATGTTTAACAGTGGCGTGAGGTCCCTATAACTCCATTCTATCGGCTTCACTTACCACTTACCTTTTGAAGACCCTTATCCAAATCCCTACCTATTATACAGGCTAGGGCTTCCCTATGAAGGAAAGCCTTCGCCACTGTACAATGGGGTAGCTCGTTGATGCGCCATCATGGAAAATCAAAATTAAGGCTTGTAAGTGTGAGTATAATTGGATAAGCTCATAATTGAAACTTCAAAATGCTCGCTTATAACTTCTCTGAAGTTTCAAAGCTATACTCCGACACGTCTGATCGTTCAAAACATAAAAATATCAAGTGTTCGTTTCCACCCACGTAGAGTTAGTATAATATTAAATAAGTCTCAACCTGCTACGAAAAATTTAAGTATACTCTGTTCACTATACCCAGCTTATCCTAAAATGTCAAAGAAACGGCACAATATTCTTACTAGAAAAGGCTTTTAAGGTCAAGATCAGTATTTTTGTGTTGATTTATGCTCGGCATAAAATATGTACGACGTACTAAGTGAGGTCCGTATAATGAAGCTTTTACGTCTGCTAAAAGTACAGGAGGGTCAAACAAGGCCATTCTCGCTGCACTTAGAAATGAGGAAGAACATTTCTTTGAAGCTATTCACTAACGTGTCGGATGTCATTTACTTTATGACACGACTCTGATTTATAAAGAGCGACACCTTTTCGACTTGTGAATCACGGAGACATTGTGCTGATTACGAATACTGTTTTTAAAATTCATGTATTTTATACACTTCAATTGAATTTCATGTTTCTAGGGCATAACATTGAAGCTGGCAGACGACGGGCGATGTATCGTGGCCCGCATTATGCACGGTGGTATGATCCATCGGCAGGCAACCCTCCACGTCGGTGATGAAATCAAAGAAATCAACGGCACTCCCGTTGCAAACCAGTCCGTTGCACAACTTCAAAGAATGCTGGTATGGAATTGACCCTTTTGCTTCAAAATTATTTCCTTTTTAAACTCTTTTACCGTCCCATTTAACGCAAAATATCCATCTACCCGCCACTTTGTGAGAGTATCATCTGATAAGCCTCGACTCTTCAACCGACAATTACTCCGTTAAAAATGTTACGACCTATTTTTGACCTGTTTTACGTCAGCTTCTTGTTGTGTTTGCAGTCGTCTTTTGTATTCATTGTTATTACATTTCTCTGTCAGATTTAAATGAATAATACACATAAGATAGTAGTAACTTGAATTATAATTATTTTACGAAATGCTTCTAGGGGGCGACAATCAATTTCCAGATAATCAGATCATCAGGATATTACTGGAAAAGTATTTTCATTAAACACTTTCGCCAAAGCTGTTTTTAACTAGGTATATCTTCTGATTATAATGTTTTGTGAATTGAACAATTTTCAGCGGGAAGCCCGTGGATCCGTGACCTTCAAGATAGTTCCATCTTACCGCTCAGCACCACCGCCCTGCGAGGTATACTCCCTTTTGTTTTATACCTAGAGTTAGATTAGACTGTTGTTGGCAACCTTAAAGCTCTATGTTCTAGGAATGCTGTGCATTTTGCTAACACTTTTTTTTAAATAAAGGCAAGTGTGATCAAACATAGATACTAAAGTGCGTTTGGTTTGTGGTTAAATAACGTTTTATTTGATTAGTTGTGTTTGCACTAACTTGTGAGTTAAATTAAAATTAATATAGTAGTAATCAAATTCCGACAAGCGCACAAAAATTTGTTCTAATTGCTTGTCCTGTAAGCAACTTACTGTAGAATAAATGACACTAAAATGTATATTTTTTATTTTAACTAGCTATTCCGGATTAAGCCTTCGCCCGTGCTAGTAAGTAGCGACTACTAGAGCCCCTGCTACTTCATTTTGTGTTTGTTGTTCACTGTGTTGTTGTTTGTATTTTGTTTTGTCTGTCATTCGGGCATGGCTGCGCGTGTGTGTACCCTTCGTTTCTGTGCGCTTGTTGTTCTTACATGTTTCACTCAAGAGTTTCATAACTTCAAACATTTAAATTGGATCATCAAAATTGTTATATTGTTTCTAGTCCTGATTTCTCTGTCGTCTGTGAATAATATGTTTAGATGTTGTACCCACAGCTCGTCAATATTTAAATATTTGTTATCAAAATTCATTATGTAAATAAACGCGATCATTTTTATTTTTTAATATAAAGAAAGTCATATCCGATGACAATTTTATAAATTTTAATGTTTTTCTTTTTTTAATTCATTTGTTTTAGGATTTTCTTGCTAAATTCCTCGTCAATCCCTTTTCAGATATTCGTGCGGGCGCAATTCGACTATGATCCTTTGGAAGATGAATTAATACCTTGCGCCCAAGCGGGCATTGCTTTCAATACTGGCGATATTCTGCAGGTTAGTATGCTATGTTCGTGTATTTAATAAATAGCATACGTATGTGACGCCGTATTGTTCACGTAGTAACTAATTTATTAATCTGTGGTATTGTCCTAATTTTTACATTAAGTGTAAGTACTCTGTTTTGTAATCCAATGTACCCAATCTGTATTTGCCAAATCATTTTATAGAGAATCTGAAAACATTTTTGTCAGACTCACTCACTTTTGACAAAAAGATGGTAAACAATTCATCCTTATGGATAACATACAAATAGAATGGTAACCTAACGCAAGAAGACTTTCTCAAATCAAATCCTCTTGTAAATTTCTAGATCATAAGTAAGGACGACTCCCACTGGTGGCAAGCTCGCAAGGATGCCTCCGGCGGTTCAGCAGGTCTCATACCAAGTCCGGAACTACAGGAATGGCGTGCGGCCTGCGCGGCTGCTGAAAAATCTAACACCGATCAAGGTTATTGCTGATATTTATCTAAATGTGTGTTTTGCGGAATTCACACACACCGCTAATTTCATTCACAATCGAATATATCATAAGCATCAGACTTCGCGATATATGGCCTCCATGGGATGTGATCTTGCTTTCTTATTAATCTAGGGTCGTTAAAGAAGAGAGAAAGTCCAAGTTTCATCTGCAATCCAATTGAAAATATAAAGTTGTTGGAATTTTACGGTCTTGAAGAGAAAAGCTGTCTGACCATTTGCGGATCATCTCTTCAAATGTTAACGAAAATCTGAAAGTAGTAATGACTATTTTGACTTTAATTTTCAGATTAATTAAAAAGGTTATATTTTCCAGAATTTACTTTTTCTGTAAAAATAATAATCATGAAATTAGTTCTCGTTTATCGTTGTTGCGATTATTCTCGCTATTTGAGCCAGATGTGTTTCACCGTTAGAAATTATTAGAATCATAAATTCATCGGTCGCTACTCGCTACGTATTATGTGTTTAAGGATAATATTGTTTTAGGCCCTTGTTCTCCTTGTAAATGAAATCCTAAATTCATTTTGTTTTATCCTATTTTTTATTTGAAATATAATTTTTCGATATTTAATACCTTTATCATTTTTTTACACAAGTGATCAGTTTCTTCTTTTATATGAAACTATTTTAATATTATATCTATTTTCATATTTACATTTGGAATTCTGCAGTCGGTATGTACATTTTAATTTCTTCTGTGTTTAAGTAATGAAATTTCCATTAATCCATTGGCTATGACTCTTGACCGTAAAGTAACTTCCCTGTGTGTGCATGGTGAAATAAGTAAATGTCTAACCAATGTACCTATCTCTTATGATGGGGGTCTTCCATAAATTGCGTCACGCGTTAAAAGGGAGGGGAGAAATTCAGCGAAATAGGACTTCGTGAGACAATATAAAAGAGGGGTCATGTTTTGTGACTTCACATAACATAAATATAAAATGTGACGTCACAAATGGGGGAAATATTTTCAAAAATTATAAAAGCATCCATATAAATGGATTGATATATTAAAAATGTGATAACCGATAAGGCAGGATCAAAGAATCGTAGTGTGGCGTAGTTAATGGATGGTCCCAGTTGGCAAATAAAATTTGCTCGACTTCATAGCCAATTATTGTTGAGTTTACCATTACCAAAAGGTCCCTTATTATTATACCACGGTACAGATATAGTATAAGTTATTGAAGGAAATGCTTATTCACTTTTTAGTCTTTAAACTAAACTAAATCAACTAATATCTCATTAATATCAGGGAGCACGGTAGTGCCCCCGCCGTATTATCTTTACATTTGTTCAATATTACGGCTATATATAACGTTGCAGTTATTGGAATACTAGCTATTGCCCGCTTCTCCGCTTACGTAAATTCAGTATCCCACTCAAACACTGTACTTTGCAGGATGTAATGTAACCTATGTTTTAATCCAGAGCCAAAACCATACCAAATTTCATCAAAATCCGTTTAGTGGTTTTTGCGTGAAAGAATCACGAGTGTTTCTGGAAAATATTTAGTTTTAATATAATATAACGTGTTAGTTACAGTACTATTTATAACTCAAGAACGGCTGAACCGATTTCGTTGAAAATCGGTGTGGAGGTAGCTTAGGACTTAGGAGTTAGAACCAGGAGACGGACATAGAATATATTTTAATCCCGTCCCCGAGGGACTCAAACTCGAGAATGGCTGGACCGATTTGATTAATTTTGGTCTTGAAATAATTGTTGAAGTTCACGGAAGTAGAAAAGTGAGAAATATTGGAAAAGGTGGAGGTTGTAGGAGTAGGTGTAGGTTTAGAACAAGGCCATATGTTCCATTGTAGGTGTAGCCATTTATTAATTTCCATTCATATTTAAGACAGAACAACGTACACTAATACTAGCTATCCGTAAGAAATTCATAACACAGCTGTTGCCCTATATAATAATTGTTCAGTGCAAGAAATTCCAATTATTGGTTCAATTCCTTCACCATTATTGTTCTCAAAGAGGATTATTATAAAATATTTAAAGAAAGTTGATTTCGATTTCCTGTTCTATGTTAGCCATTTTAATATCTCAAGTTTTCAATTTTAATGCTAAATTCAAATTCGTTAGAAATAATAATGCTATTAGCATTTACCTGAAAGATTTTTAAGTAGATAAGTAGGGTAGATTTTGATGTACCTATGTTGTTTGTATATTAACTCCTTCACACCGATTTCGGTAACAGTGGCCGGTTTCATTGAAACCAGGCCAGCTACGCAGGAGTAATTTTATAGTGCCGTAGTATAGAAAACAGTTTGTAAATATGATGAACCAACAGTTAAGAAACAGCCTCAAACCATTGCCTTGTGATTAACTTTTAAGTAGGTACCGTTAACTGAAATATACTGCGAAACAGCTTCAGTGGTCTACTTGGTTAGAGCTTGGCTCTCGGCTCGGAAGTCGTGGGTTCGATTTCCGCATTGGAAAAAAATGTTGTTTCCAAGTTTAGTTATGACAATGCAGGCTGATTGTCTGACAAGAAAGTTGATCCATGCGTCGGATGGGCATGTAAAAAGTCGGACCTGCGCCTAATCTCTCGTCAGTCGTGTCGGTTATCCGTCCCACTGGGTTATGAGAGTTAAGAAAGAGAGAGTGCTCTTGTGTACCTACTATAAAACTACTCCTGCATAACTGGCCTGGTTCTAATGAAACCGGCCACCGTCATCAAAATCGGTGTTGGGCGTTACTTATTACTGCGATAAGAACTCCCAGCGGCCAGAAGTAACCTTTCGTCACCAATACCTGAATCTCAAACCATTTCTCGCTGTGTACCCGTCCATCTGTTTCAATCATTTGGATATCTAGTGTTGTACTCGCGTTGTGCTATCCGTATTTGAGTATAATTTACCGAATAGAATACCCATCCAGAGTGTGTAAGCATTTCCCCGTAGAACCATACCGACTGTGAGTTTGCATGACCGTGTTGTAATGTTGTGCGGCTAGGAGCGGAGGGCTGCGTGTCGCATACGGACGGCTGCGAGAACACAGGTAAATATGGGTGTAGCACTTGGATAGTGGGTGTGTGACTTTTATAGTAAAACTTCTTTACGCACGCTCGACTTGGACAGTAAGCTGGTTAATGCGTGACGAGATAGTTACGAAAAGTGTGATCGGGCGAGGCGAATTGAAGTTGAGAGGGAGGTATAAGTTAGTGAAAATGAATTGTAATCGGCTAAATTATTTTACATAAGTCCAAGTGGTATACCTGAAAGTGTTTTGTTCCTATAATAATTTTAGCTAAGTAGGTACTCAGTAGCTTGTGCTAATGTCTCTAAAAAGTGTAGGTAATTTTATTTTATTGTGACCTTGTATTACTCTTATAGCTTGTGATTTAATAAACTTATGGCCGGTTTCTAAGGATTTGTGTCAGTAGTTTATACTGTTCAAAAGCGCTTTAGATTAGAATATGACGCGTGACACCCTTAGGCCCACTTGCGCCAATCCGGATTAAAGTTAACCCCGGGTTAAAAATCATGTTATCTCTCTCGTTCTTTGTATTAGTGAAAGAGAAAGCATAATATTTTAACCCAAGGTTAACTTTAACCCGGATTGGCGCAAGTGGGCCTAATAGTGTCTCTCCAAGGCAAATGCGTCATACAATCAAAAGTGCTATTAAATAGATAAATTACAGATAAACAAGCTTAGAATCCGGCCATTACTGTTTTAAAATTACAAACATTAATTCATTTATAATAGCACCGAGCAGTGTCTAAAATTCATCGACTAAATATACTTCTTGCAATAATATAATACGCTTTTTATAGTTTTTGTTTATTTTATTAATAATACATAGATATTTATGAAAATAGACTTTTTAATAATTATTGTTTTGTTTCAATATCACAATCAAATTAATTACTCTGTAAAACAAGCAAAACTATAGAACAGGAATTATAATGTTATGTGGAAAATTAGGAGCATGTCTTGATCATTATAATGTTGATCGTAGAATGTAGTGTATGTAAGTGTCCATAGTTTTATTTAAAACAACTATAAGTAACAAACTAAACCTCTATCTAAACGTTACTTTTATAAAGATATAAGCTTTTAAACTGCTTTTTTACTATGTATTACTAATTTAATCTAAAGTAATTTGTATTGATATTTGTTACAGTCAACTGTTCTATATTCGGGCGCAAGAAGAAGCAGTCCAAGGACAAGTACCTGGCCAAACACAACGCCGTGTTCGACCAGCTGGACGTGGTCACTTACGAGGAGGTCGTGAAGCTACCGTGTAAGTAGGGTTGCCAACATTTTTTCTATCGAATATAGTATTTTCGAAGCTGTCACCTTTAAAAATATTGTAGATGGCAAAATACTGGATAAAAAATATACTTAGTATGTGGTTAAAATATGTACTTTATTTTTTAAATGCATATTTTTACCGCTCTGTGCCTTGATAATTAAATTATTTTTATGAAAGGATTCATACGCTATATTGCAGTCCAAATTTAAGTTAAAAAACACCTGGCCCTGTTACGCTCATCTCTCCATTTCGTCTTCATGACAGAAAATATGCGTTCTGTGAATTACATTGTTTATGAGAATACCATTTTGTAGTTTAAACATAATATCGGGACTATATATTGCAAGATTTAATTAGCAGAATCGACTTTTTCATATATGAATACTTCATAATTCCAGCATTCCAGCGTAAGACCGTCGTGCTCCTGGGCGCGCACGGCGTGGGCCGGCGTCACATCAAGAACACGCTCATATCGCGACACCCCGACCAGTACGCGTACCCCGTGCCGCGTGAGTATACCTCATACACACAGCTCAAACGACTGAACGTGGTGCCGCTGGGGCCGGCGTCACATCAAGAACACGCTCATATCGCGACATCCCGACCAGTACGCGTACCCCGTACCGCGTGAGTACACCTCATACACGCAGCTCAAACCACTGAACGTGGTGCCGCTGGGGCCGGCGCCACATCAGGAACACGCTCATATCGCGACACCCCGACCAGCGGGACAATCGCGCTATCGTACGAAACGTGAAAGTTACTCGACTTTTTGAATGACTGGGTATCGCGCTAACGTTTTGGCGTGTTAAATTGTTGAGATTATGAGGTAAAAATGAATCGTAAAATAAAAGTAAAATTGAGTTACGATTGGAAAGATAGTGCGATAATTAAATTTGTTCAGCAGCACCGGAATCGAACCGAAACTGAATCATAACCAAACAGAGTCGAACCTGAATTTAAAACGATAAACAATAGTGCGATTGGCCTGCAGTACGCGTACAGACAGAACTTCCGGTTAAGCTATTCGTCACTTATTGGTCTATTATAGACTATACATAGACCTGCAATTCACTAATAAACTATACATTTCAGATACGACCCGTGCGCCGCGCGCGGACGAGGAGAACGGCCGCCATTACTACTTCGTGTCGCATGACGACATGATGGCCGACATCGCCGCCAACGAGTACCTGGAATACGGTGAGAATGCTGACCGCTTATACTTACAACCCGTGCGACTTTACTAGACACTTCACGCTGTGACGTCATAGTGATAGTATGCTATCGGTTACTACGTCACGAAGGGGAGTGCGGAGTGCCGCGGGGCATGCGGGGCATTCCAGCGGAGTGTCTAGAAGGGCGGGATGTTATGTTATGTTGAAATAATGCACAAGCACGTTGCTGGGCCGTAAATTCATATCCGGAAATACCGTCGCCAGGCGCCGCTCCGTTGCGTTTTTAGTTTTCGTTTGACGTTTGGCACTGAGAATATTCGAGTAGAAATGTAGCTGAAGGAAGTTATTTTAACTCCTCTTTACACGGGAAGTTACACGCGAAGTACATACACTTGCGTGGTCTAGTCAATAGATGTCTGTGGAAAATACTATGTAAAAGCCCAGACCCAAAGATGCGATAGTTTCTCCGTAAAGTGTACCACAAAAGTGCATAGGTTGTGCACTAGGAAATACTGAACTGATAATGTCCAAATACCTTTTGTAAGTTACATTACAAAAAAAATACATTAATTACGATTAAGAATATGTATTGTTATGTATGAACTAATTAAGAAGTAAGTAGGTAGTTAGATTTGCTCTTTTTTTATATTATGTTTGTCTATCAGTGAAAACCTATTATTGGCTTTTTGTAATCTTATACTGACTCTATTTATACTTTATGTAAGCTGTTGGTTTTCCAAAATAAATAAATAAAAATACCTATTGAATATCCGATCTGTTAGGCACGCACGAGGACGCGATGTACGGCACCAAGCTGGAGACGATCCGGCGCATCCACGCGGAGCGACGCGTCGCCATACTGGACGTGGAGCCGCAGGCGCTGAAGATCCTGCGCAGCGCCGAGTTCGCGCCCTACGTCGTGTTCATCGCCGCGCCGCCGCTCAACAACGTCGCCGACGTGAGTACTTGTGACGTCATAGCGATGCGCTGCCATTTTGTAGTCACTTTTCTGCGTATCAACGTTTCGATTTACTATAATATTTTTTGATTAACATACGTCAATGTAATCGCTATAAACACACGGCCGTGTCGATGACAACTTTGTGCGACTTCATAAATACTTAATACGCGCTTCTTAACCATGATTCTATTCTCAAATTTAGCGTGTATGGAAATCCTACTTACTTAATATAAATGTGTAAGTTTGCGAGGATGGATGGATGTTTGTTACTCTTTCACGCAAAAACTACTGAATGGATTTAATGAAATTTTGTATGGTAATAGTTCAGGCTCATGATTAAAACATAATAATTATGCTACTTTTTATCCCGAAAAAGTACAGTGTTCCTGTGGAATACCCGATACTATATTTACGCGGCCGGAGTCACTTGAAAAAGCTAGTACATAATCCTACTGGATAGTAGGATTACTAATATTATAAATGTGAAAGTTTGTGAGCATGAAAGTTTGTATGGTCGTAGTTTAGGCTCCGGATTAAAACAAATGCTACTTTTTATCCCCAAAAAGTATAGTTTTCATGTGGGATACCCGATACTATATTTACGCGGGAGGAGTTGCTTGAAAAAGTTAGTACAAGCCGGTGGCGAAGGCTGGTTCTCCTTCATAGGGAAGCCCTAACCAGTATAATATGTAGCGATTTGGAAGAAAGGGTCTTCAAAAGGTAAGTGGTAAGTGAAGCCGATAGGAATGTAATTATAGGAACCCCAGGCTAGTACAAAAAGCTAGTACCTACATAATATTTAATTAATTCATATTTCTCAATTCCAGTACGACGGCTCGCTGGAGGTGCTGGTCCGCGAGTCGGAACAGCTGCGCCGCACGTACGGCCACTACTTCGACCTGACGATCGTCAACAACGACATCGACGACACGCTCCAGCAGTTGGAGGCGGCGCTCGCCCGCCTGCGGTCCACCCCGCAGTGGGTGCCCGTCTCCTGGGTATATTGACCTACTGATTGCTACCTGTAAGCCTCCCCCAGATTATCTCAACTGTGACTAAGTCAAAGACTAGAGAGGATTAAGAGCTGTGAGCCTCCAGTGTATGGTTTAGTCAAAGACTAAAGACGATTAAAGTGGGTGCTCGTGTTCTGGGTGTATGTCACCTACCTACCTAAGTCCAAAACTAGAGATGATTAAAGTGACACTTCCGTTAACTTAGTCTGTATGTCTTCTATAATCTATGGCTTGACACCTGTCAAAAACTTAATGAAAGTGACACTTCCGATAACTGTCTTCTATAATCTATGGCTTAAAACCTGTCAAAAACTTGAAACAACAGACGCGATTACAACAATTAGGTTTGGAACTATATGATCCGGAATCCGGTAGGCCGGGGAAAATTCAGAGCATTGAAAATAAAACTCTGCGCTAATTACAATAGAGTTGAAAATTCGAAGTGTCTCGACACTTTTGTGTTCCATTTTCAGTTCTATTGTAACTAACGCAGCGTGCTATTTTCAATGCTCTGAATTTTCTGACTCCGGCTTTTCTGATTCCGGACAACATTAGTCACATCCTAATACACACTGTTTACATATTTTTCTAACTATCTATGTAGCGTTACATTGGGGAATTCATAAATACGATATAAATATAAAGCCTTTTTAGTCTATGGTTAGTCAAAGATTACAGAATGCACCAACCAAAAGATGGCGTTCGTTATCTCAAAAGTTGTGTGAAGACAGTATAAATTGATCTATGACAAATTAATTCTTGTCTTGATACTGGAATTTCTTGATACAGTCTGACAAGGATCTTTTGGCACGTGGACAAAATCAGAACTAACATCGCCGTCTTGTAAAATGTCACTTTTAGTATTATGTATTGTTTTGTAGTTGCGACACTTACCTTTAGGCCTTCTTTAGGCACGTGGATAAAATCAGTACTAACATCGCCGTCTTGAAAAATTTCACTTTTAGTATTATGTATTGTTTTGTAGTTGCGACACTTACCTTTTGGCACCTGGATAAAATCAGTACTAACATCGCCGTCTTGTGAAATTTCACTTTTAGTAATAAATATTGTTCTTATTTGCGACACTCACGCCCCCATCCAAGTGCCAAAAGATTCTTGTCCGACTGTACTTGATTGTCTTGACTGGAAATCCTCTTTAGTCTTTGATTTGCGTCACGTACTTAGGATGGAGTCTGGACTGAGTAACAACAACAGAACAGTAATGTGACCGATTTCTGTCTCTTTTTTATGAAATACGATATAAAGAGGCAACGAGTTAATTCACAGTCTTTGTGTTTGGCCGTTAATAAGTACTAGTCATGTACTTCAAATTGTTATGTTATTAAAATTTTATATGTACTTCGATATATCTGATTAAGCAATATGCGCATTATGCGTAAAATATTATGTTTGATGTTACCATTACAAAAATAATTTGAAATCACAAACGATTATTGTAATATTTGTAACTGCGTTATTTTGAAACTTTTAAATGTATTTTGAATGAATTTATTTCATATTATGAATATTAATAATGTCATATTATAAATAATGAATCTGAACAATGATAATTAAGGGATTGCATTAGTTTCTTTGGTACAACAGCTCAAAACAACTGTGCCAAAAAAATGACTCGTCGTGCGATTTCACTTAAGATTTTAGATCGATGTACATAACTTTACATTAATAGGTAATTTACAAATTAAAGTCTCTTAGAAACTAACCGTAGCTAAAAATGTTTACTTCAAAATTTAAACCTAAGATCTATCCTATCATGAGTAGACGTTACGTAAGTATAACGAACTGAGAAACGTAACTAAACGTAAGTTTGATATCTGCAATAGATTAATAAAAACTTTTTTTTATTTATTTATTTAACTTTTTTATAATAGAATTGAAAATTGGGGTGTGAAATCAAAAACAAAATCTTTTTTCAACATGAAAAGTCATTTATTTGCTTTATATTCATTTGTATGATGGTAAAATGTATTCAAGTCAATTAGAAAAAAAGAGAGCTTTCGAAGTGAAAGTACCAAACTTGTTTTAGCGTTGTTACGTTTCTCAGTTTCAAAAATATGTAATATTCACACATATTTTAGAAATTACAGGGTTACAAGAAACATTTTAAGTATTCTTTGTACATAACTGTATATTTGGTTTTAAATATTCTATTTTCTTGTTTCTATTTTCTTTTAACTTCTTAGAGGCGTAGCATGCTGTTCTTAAAAGTATCATTACTATTACACTATCGAGATTACTCGCTCGCATGAATTATAAAAAAAATACTTCATTTTAACCGTTCAGGGTTTAAATAAAAAAAGTCACTGATTATAATGTTTATTTGTAATTTAGGCCATATGCTATTTCATTGAAAGTCCAAGTTATAAACGTATGAGGTGTTGGCTACTGCGTAATCGAGCAGAAAAATAAACGCGCTTTTAAATCATTTTTTAAAGTCAAACTTCTTTACGCACGCTCGACTCGGGCAGTAAGCTGGTGAATTCGTGACGAGAGCGTTACGAAAAATGTGATCGGACGAAGCGAACGGAATTTGAGAGTGAGATATAAGTTTGTGAATATGACAGAGAGTTACGTATCGTACATTACTGTAAAGAAGAGAGAACAGTGCGCGCGCACATTTTCTTTCTCTCTTTCTCTCATAGCCAGTGCAAGAAATGTCATATCTCAGTCGGTAGTTCGTTTGCGAGTTTTACTTCAGTCGTTTTATTTCCTACATACTAACGCCCAAAGTCTCAAATGCTTCATTAAGTTAAAATGCTCTCAAGTCACAATGCTGTTCATGTCATTCTGCCGAGAGGACTGATAGCTGTGATTTAAGTAGCCCCTTAATGAATCGTTTGTGATTCGACGGTCTGATTCCCGGTTTCTAAGTTAATTTTGGAATAGCTTATCTATTCATTAGCGCTATTGGTTCGTATAACTTGTTTATGAACGAAAAGATGACAATATATAAACTAAGTTTAACGTTTTACGTAACTGACCAATGATATCCGTTTATCGAATCCATAACTCGTAATTGACATAGCTACTGATAGATAAACGCTGACACAGAAATAAATTTAAAAACTTTACAGGGAAGTATATTAATATTTCCCTGTAAAGTTTTTAAATCCTTTGTTTAAATAGCTTATAAATACATTTCACATTTTCTGAGTTTGGGAAAATAAGAAATGTTTTTCATAAAACTAGTTAAATTGCCGTATTATAGCAAAACAAACTTATTTCATACTCAAAAAAAGATTCATCTTATGACCACTAGATGACACTTTTGGGATTCGGATACCCTGCGCCTGTTAAACTTAGTTTATCTAGTGTTTATGTAAAACTTAAAGAAACCGGGTAATACCAAATCTCTATTTATGCATGCTTAAATCATTTGACACGCCTCATTTTGCTTGGTAGTCTCACCTCTGCACTAACATGTATATACTATTTACTAGATCTTTACTGTCACAATTTCACTATTACTACTATAAGATGTTATAGTACTAAGTCATAGTATAAGGTGTAACTGGCTGCAAGTATTCAAACTTATTGCTCATTTATTAATATGCAGTAATAAGTTTTCTTCTGCAAAATAATTTTACTGTTTTAAATACTTGCAGTTAAGTTTTTTCCGTTGTCATTCTCATTGGTAATTTGGTACACTTGGAAATGTATATGTATAGGTATACTTGATTTCAATTCAGATAAACATTAAACCCCTTACTAATAAACGCTGTATAAGCTTTGAATAGTTATGCAGTGTTTTGTTCCCGTCACACAAGTGACATTTTTAATTCGATAGAAGGAGACAAAATACTGTTTAACTATTCAAAGCTTATATAGTGATTATTAGTAAGGGGGTATGTATTTATATTTATCACCATCTCAATTTAATATTGTTTAAAATATTTTGATGTAAAATTGTGATTAGAAACGAGTAGATATACAGTTCATAATATAAATTAAATATAATATTAAGTAATAAGTGGAAAACTATGGGGAAATTGTAAGAGGGTAGCACTGCTTTGCCTAGTGTTGCTATTATGAAAAATGTGTTTTTTATCAAATTATTTATTAGACAATACATTCCTTTTCGGTTTTATTAATTGTTGAAACGTTGTATTATTAGCAAATAAAGACATTATAAAATTATTTAACGAAATGTAAAATATATTCGAATATGTTTATCGATTGCTTCAATCCTGTTGTTTCAGCGACTTTGTTTTCAGTCAGAGACTAAATATTGTTTCATTGTAGATTATAATATTATATTTAATAGTTAGTGCTACTCATAATGAGGGATGTGAGAGTTTATCTTAGTTGATAATTTAACGAATAAGATGTATTTTCGATGTTATCAAACATCTTAATCAATACCTAAACTAAAACATTCCATTTCCGTGTCGTTTGTTATGTGTATGATATTTACTTTTTATACATACACAATAAATTCAACATCTTAGGCTGGGACTATCCGGATCCGGATATAGATCCGGAATCCGGAACGCCAGAGAAAGTTCAGCGCACCAAAAATAGAACTCTGCACTAATACCATAGAGTTGACAATCGAACTGTCGAGTGTCGAGCTGTCTATATGACATTGACATCTGACTCGAGCCTTCTGTTTGATTTTCAACCCTATTATACTAACGCAGAGTTCTATTTTCAATGCTCTAAATATTTCCGGGACCGCCGGGTTCCGGATCATATTATAGTCCCAGCATTAACGCGTATTTAATGCTGGGACTAAAATAAACTTTACTGTATACTAAAATGTTATGTGTGAAAAGTAAATACTTTTGTTTAATTTTATTAGCGATTAATACAAGATTATTATATTCGATTTTACGTGCTATATAAATATATTAAGTTTGTTATTTTATACAATATGTACAGCCAGCGTTTAAGCAACAAAGTTCAAATTGACCGTCAATTTGAACTTTGTTGCTAAAATTCAGTGTCAACTGTAGGTACATACATTTATTTACTAAGTTTTATGTCATTGTTATCCCTATCCAAAGACATTTAACACGTAGGAAAATAAGAAATCCCTATTTATCGAAAGTAATGGTGTAACCTACATAAAAGTTTAAAGGAGTAAAGTTTGTGAGGGGGTCAAATACTTTGTGAATGTGGATGGGATTACTGTCAGATATTTTGTCAGCCGTCGTTATAATTGAATTACTAGTATAAAATGAAATAAATATATCATCTATACAAATAAATATAATTGAAATGTCTGTTTGTAATGTCAAATTAACAGCTTATCACTTGATGCATATGAAAGTATATTCGATACTAACAACAAAATATCAATTTTTAAAATTTTTGTCTGTCCGTCTGTCTGTCTGTCTGTCTGTTTGTTCCGGCTAATCTCTGAAACGGCTGGACCGATTTTCACGGGACTTTCACTGGCAGATAGCTAATGTTATAAGGTCTAACATAGGCTACTTTTATTTTAGGGTTCCGTATAAAAAATAGGGATCCGTTTTCGTTAGTTGCGGGTAACGAAGTTATGCAAACGAAGTTGCGGGCATCAGCTAGTTGCAGAATATGTCAAAGACAAAAAATATTAATTAATTGCAATTATGCTAAAAACAGAATCCTAAAAAATTATGTTAGGTTCCTATCTTATAAACAAGTAATTTTTGTATACCTAGGTATATAAGTATGATCATAATCTCGGAAACAGCTGCAATTATTTCCATAAAATGGTGTATTCGGTTGGTCTTATCCCTGGAGAACCGCGCTTTTAAATAAGTTTTTTCTATCGGCGAAAAATATCAATATTTTGTAATCTATTTATGTCAGTCCAAAAGGTATTTTGGTATGCGTATATATAATTTTTTGTGTTGTTGACATATTGGTGTCTCGTTATTTCCTAGTTAGACCAATGTTTTCGTGATTCTTTTTATTTTTTCTAATCTACTGCAACTTCCAAGTTTCAGGTATCTACTTTAATATCAATCTAGTATTTCTTATGCTAGTAATTCAAAATACATGCTGATGGTTTCGACAATGCGCAAAATGAACATTGCTATATATTTATTTGTTTGACCGTACCCACTGGTGGTAAAAAATCTTAATAATTGTATGTTAAAAATATTACGAAAGTGATTAAATTGAAATAGTTATATAGTGTGGGTATGAAATTTATTGATGGTTATTAGAAATGGAATATGTCTGCAAAATATGTTGTAGTACAGCTACAAGTACCTACCTTTCTGGGTAATTTCTGCAATGTAAAGGTATATGTCTATCAGGTTATGTCAAGTTGTTTAAATTGTATGGAAAGTGATTGAATTATAATATTATTAGTAACAGTAAAAACAGATAGAAGGTTATCAATACCAACTAAACATGACTGAAATAAAATCTTAATATAACTGTTAAAATTGAATAAACCGCACAAAATATTTGTTGTTTTATTTTATTCCCGTTCATATCCAATATCATCTAACGCAATAAGGCTGGGACAATTATACGCTCCGGGATCCGGAAGGCCGTAGAAAATTCTAATCATTGGTAAATAGAACTCTGTGCTTAAATAATAAAGTTGAAAATGGAAGTTTCGAGTGTCATATATGGCATTGATATTTGACTCGATAGTCATGTGTTCGATTTTCAACTCTATTGTATTAGCGCAGAGTTCTAATTTCAATGCTCTTAATTTTCACCGGCCTTCCCGATTCCGGATCATAATAAACCATGGCCTAGGAAGTAGGAACACAGAAGATTTTTTGTGCCCTCCAGCTTGAGCGGAAACGCGCTTAGTCACCACTGAGCCACAGAGGTCATTTAAATTTCAGTACCTATTTGATGTTTCATAGTAGGTATAATGCGGCCTTTTTCTATCAAATATCACTGAAAAGTGCGATTTTCAGAAAAACTTATATGCATACCCCCTTACTAATAAACGCTGTATAAGCTTTGAATAGTTATACAGTGTTTGGTTCCCGTCACACAAGTGACATTTTTAATTCGATAGAAAGAGACAAAACACCGTATAACTATTCAAAGCTTATACAGCGTTTATTAGTAAGGGGGTTAAGGTATAAATAATAATAGTCTTGCATCGAATTTAAATAAAAACGTTTAATAGTAATAAATTATCTTAACATAAATTTAACTATCTTATCAGTCTAAATTCTAAACAATATGGCGCCGACTCGATCCTATTCTCATTTGAATCGTATTGTACGATTCATATAATGTGGCCATTTTAAACCCGCATATTAGCATAATATTTAGTATTTTAACCTGTAGGGATCTCCTACATCTTATTTTTACATTTTATATTCACATATTATTTTACACACAATTTTATTTCTACACCTATATACAAACTTAAAAATTAAACATATTTACTTTGTTTAAAACAATAAAAATATTACATTATTATTCTATGACTAAAAACTATTATAACTCTGACAAGGCAGCTCATTTAAAATATTACCTACAGTTAAATAGATCCCACCAAAAACATAAATGTAAAAAAGGAGAGCCAAGTTCAATATAAATATTATGCTTGGCTGTGGGCTTCGCCGCAAAAAGAATGGAGATCTAAATGAGTGCCAAGTTCTATGCAAAATCGAAATAGTATAATTAAAGGAACAAAATAACATTATAAACAAGTAAGTAGGTATGTATTAAACTCTATTTCTTTGCTTTATTGGATACCTTAAATAATGCTGTTAATTAAAAATGTGAGATCGAGAAGCGCTTCTTCTTCTACGTAAAATATGAAGTCGCGGGTAAATTTTAGCGATATCCCAAAGTAACTGTTCCATGCGGACGAAGTCGCGGGCAAAAGCTAGTTTTAATAATAAAAAGGCTTATGGCAACGTAGTTTTTAAGAAAAACGAAAAATACCATTTTTAGGGTTCTATAATAGGTACTCAAGGAACGACTTACAGTTTCGCTTTGTCCGTCTCTCTATCTATCTGTCTGTCCACGCTTCTAGCTAGCTAGCTAGTAATAATTACGAATCTGTTAAGGACAGCGGCCTCGCCTGTGTTTTAAAGTGAATTTAAAGACAATGAACGCTTATCAGTGCTTTAAAACGTTTCTAAAAACTGTGAGTAAATAGTACATAAACTCTTAAGAGTGAAAATAGTGAATATAAGTGTTGTACATACAGGCCCGCCGCTAGCTGTTTCGTCGCCCGCGTGCAATAGCGATTATGCCGCCCTACGATTACTTAATTACTCTGAGTTTTGTCAAAAAGAGAAAAGAATAAGGTACTAAGGAAAAAGAAAAACAACTTAACGAAGATAACACATTTATTTTATCTGAGCGTAGCCAGATTTTAGTACCGGGGGGGGGGGGGGGGGGAATAAAACTACTACAAGTACTTATTATTGTTTCGTTTTTACCTGCTTAAGCTTTAAACCCTGAAAGACTGTGTAATTCGGAAAAATACAAATATTTATAGTCTAAAACTAAACGTTGGTACTAAATTTTATAATATGTTCTTTAAGCCAAAAACGAGCGAGCGAATCCATCGAGCAAATTTTTTTCCTATTTTACACGTTGCACGCAAATCTGTTCAAATGTAAACACTGAATAACGGTGAACTTCGGAAAAATATCATAAAACCAACCGGCTCAAACTGAACATCGCTACTAAATAATATAAAATGTTCTTTATGTTAAACGCGAGCGAGCGAAGCGAGCGAGCAAAATTTTTTTCCTATTTAATAGGTTAAATCTGTTCAAATTTGAAGCCCTAAAAGACTGTGAAAAAAAAGATAATTTTGTAATTTAAATTAAAGTAAAATTAGTGTATTTTTTTTTAACTTTTTTAATTTTTTTTAAGGTTTTGTCATATACCTATTTCACACTTTTTTTTGTAGTATAATAATTACAAATTTTGTGATCAGTGACGTGCCCAAAATATTGCGTCGCATGCTATAGGTTCGAGGATTCGATAGCACGCGTACTATATGATAGGTTCGCGATCCCTGTTTTAGGCTATTGATTTTATTGTTTTTTTCTTAAGTACAATATTCTTTCAGGACTTAGAGTATAAAAAGATTTTAACAGGCAAAAGCGTAAAAAACATTTGCTCGCTTTCTCAGTTTGAACGCATTTAACATAAACACATACATAGACATACTATAAGGAACAAGTTAGTATCAAAGTTCTATTTTAAACTGATGATTTTTTTCGAGTTTCTTACACCAGTTCTTCTCGGCGGGTTAGAATTGAACCGATGGTAGCTTTTTCTTTTGACTTTCCGAAAATAGGTTGTTAAGTTTAATTTAGAAATAAAAAAAATTCATTTCATTTTAATTTCATTTCATTTCTTAAGTAACTTAAAAAATCATCTTTCAGATAGGGTTAATGGGGCGGCAAAATATGTTAATTGGCCTGGGGCGCAAAATTTCAAAATACGCCTCTGTATATGGGTCATCCACATGGACCAGCCGGCCCCACCGCCACAAATATGTGACATTTTAATAATTAAACTACTACGTCTCATGCGTTGAACCAATTATTATATTAATTACTAGCGACCCGCCCCGGCTTCGCACGGGTACAATACTGATACTAATACTACAGAATGTCTTTAAACCTCTACCAAACGGGCGAAATTTAGTCAAAAGTTCAAAACAAACAGAAACAAATTAATATAGGTACCTACTAAAACTCAATGAAATAAGTAGGTGGGTATACTTTTATCGTATGAAATACCTATACTCTACAGGACTAACAATACAACAAACACTAAATAAATAGGTATTCAAGTAACTATCCATCATAGTTACAACGAACACAAAACTAAAAAATCACCCAATAATCTAAACTCCGCACGCGCACCCGCCTTGGTGACGCCCACTTCTCAACGGGCCATGCAGCAGAAATCGTAATATTTTAATTTCGCCATAACTTCAAAACCAAACATCCAATTTTAATCATTCAAAGACCAAATATTATCTACATAAACTGTACTTAGTGATGAAATAATTTATTTTGATAAGGATTAATAGCATAAGTAAAATAAATATAGTTTAAGCGTTTAAATATAGTCCAAAAAAAATTCAAGATTTCTAAATAAAAAAATGGTTGTTGTGCTTCACTCGACATAGATAGGTATAGTGTGTCGCGGACTTTTTTGTAGATATTTATAAGATCTACACTTAATTAGAACATTTTATGGTTCTATCTTTTATAGTTTAGGCAGCGTACGCAAAATAAGTAACTTTTCTTATTGATTTTTTACACCTTGTGTCCGAAAACCCCAAATATATTACGGAACCCTATTTTTTTCCAAAATATAATTTAGCCTATGTTACTCGTGGATAATGTAGCTTTCGAATGGTGAAAGAATTTTTGAAATCGGTCCAGTACTTTTTGAGCCTATTCATTACAAACAAACAAACAAACATACAAACAAAGTTTTCCTCTTTATAATATTAGTGTAGAAGTGTAGATTATTAACTATTGAACAAGATGTGGTGCCATAGACATTGATGGTGCAATAATATACTTTTCTAATTTCTCTTAAAAAAGTAGACGTATTTTTTTATTAAAGACGAAAGTTCGGTTTTACTTATTAGCAACTTACTTATATATTTTTTAAATAAAGTTCTAGTGTTCATTAAAATTAATTTGTTGAAGTTTTATTTAAATGGTTGAAGTAAATAAAACTTAGATATTTTTTTATATATAAAATCTAACCTGTATAATGCAAAATAACAATGACTGTTCGTGGCGAAAAGTTATCTAGAATAATTGTATGTAGGTAATGCATTGTATACAAAATCCATCCTGTTTTTCATAGGATTACTATATATGGCGGTGTTTTTCAAAGAATGACACACAGCGTTTGGTATTGCATCTCAGTTTTAACGGATGCCAATAGATGGCGGTGTTAACGTCATTCAGTAGGATTTTTTCCAAACTATGATTGTATGTACCTATTTTCTTAGGCGGGGTAGGTATTATGACAATGACTTGAATTAGGTAGTACGTGATGAGTCGCTCGATTTGCCGCCCCCTGGGCGTGCCGCCCTTGTGCGGTGCACGCTCTGCACGCCCGCTTACGGCGGCCCTGTGTACATAAGTGTTAAGTTCATTAGAATAGCGGTAAATAATTGTTTTAAAGTCACGAGTTTATTTTCTTTATAATTTCTTAACCGTAGCTTATTTCACTTGGAAAATTAGTGTTGTACATAGGAAAAATTAGTGGCTAAAGTAAATAACGTTTAGGTAAATTGAAATGTAAATGGTTTAGAGAAAATTAGATTATAATGGTGAAAAATATATGGTTTTTCTTATACTTGTAATTTTGCTTATGTGTTACTAAGTATCTATGTAAACTGTGTGATTATGTATTGTTTTATGGTAAATAAAGAATTTCACGTTATGCGTTTCACTTATCCTGGCTCAGGGGAAATAAAGGGAAATTAGGGAAAATTACGGAAAAATAGCCGTATAGAGAAATAAGAGAGAGATAGCTTATATGAAAGTTAGAAGAGTACATTTGTGCTCCCTATACGGCATTGCCCTGAGCCAGGTAAGCTAACGGCTTATCGTGCAAAATGTTCTCCTCAAATCAGTGTTATTTTTTATACGCCCCCGCTCTGCCCGAATCGGTGTAACCTTGCTATCTTCGAGTCTGATCAGAGCCGGCGGTGAAAACCTAGTGGAAAAATACAGTCCCATACAGTAGTGCGTGGTCCTTCGAGCCGGATTGCAAGTTAGTGAGTTAGTCGTGTGTGATCCGAGATACAAGATTGAAGAAATTTTCGAAGTCCAATACCAGTTGAAAACAATCAAGACGACACTTAGAAGAATTTATTGATGACGGAACATAGAAAAATTTACTGAACATCGGACATAGAAAAATTTTACTGAGCCAAGGAGATAGAAAAATTTATTGAAGACCGGACTTAGAAAAATTTACTGAACACTGGACATAGAATAATTTCATCGAGCCAAGGACATAGAAAATTTTTTGAAGAAAATTTATCAAGCCGAACATAGAATTTTGGAAGAAAGGAATTCAACACCGGGGATCGACGGACTCAGATTAGAAGATTGGACTCGAAGATACAAGACAACACCAACGAAGAGGGAAGCAAGGATTCGCAGATTTTTCGCCTGAAAAACCTACCGAAGATTCTTGAAGAGTCGTGAAGACTCTGAAGATATTTGGAGTTTGAAGACGAATATTTGAAGATTAATTTTTGATTTGAGGATTTAACTTAACGTAACATTTAACTTAAACTATGGTCATCACAAGGAGTCAGAGCGGGGCCGAGGAGAACCAACCACAACAACAACAACCGCGAAGATTTCCAGATCCGCCACGATCGCCGTCTGCTGCCGCCACGAGCCAGCCGCCGCCGACCGAGGGAAGGGCAGATCTGCTTCAAACAATTTTAAAACCGAGACCAGGTACTAGCAAGGCACCTGTGGCTCCGGAAGTGCAAACATTAGCCAGGAAGAAGGCTATTTCAATTAGGTCGCGTCGATCGACAGCGAGTGTCGTCGCACGCATACAATATGAGGCGGAAGAGAAGCTGGCCGCTCTCCGTAAAAAGGAACTGCAAATAGAAGCAGAACTTATCAAGAAGAAACTCGTCGCCGACGTCGCCGCTGCAGAGGATGGAAGCAGCCCCGATGACGACGAGCCGTCTGAACAGGTGGAGCAACGTGTACGAGCCTGGCTAAGCGAACAAGGACCCGACCATGAAGAGGCTAGACAAGAGCCGGTCGTGTTAGAGGAGAGAGAGACGCCGAAGCCAGAAGACATGCCACCAACGGGAGGAAGACGCGAAGGCCAAAGGACGAGATTTGAGTGGCCGGAACAGCGCCGCCCACGCTCACCCACACCACCCACGTCTAGGGCCAACGGAGTGGAACATCTCGCTGAAACGTTAGACAAGCTGCTGAATCAACGCCAGACGCGCCACACAACGGAGCTGCCTACATTCTCAGGGGCTCCCACCGAATGGTTGTCCTTCAAAGCAGCCATGGAAGACACCACTGCATTCTACAAGCTGAAACCGATCGAGAACTTAGCTCGGCTGAGGAACTGCTTGCGGGGAGAAGCCAGGGAAGCCGTGGCACCACTGCTGAGCGTCGCTACGCCACCCGAACAAATCATGAAGACTCTAGAACAATGCTTCGGACGTCCAGAAGTTATGGTGGACCGCATGATGGAAGACCTGAAGAGGCTACCGAGGCTCGGAGGTTCGGCGGCAGAACTCAACCAATTCGCCGTGAAGATTCAGAACATGGTGGCTATCCTGAAGAGGCTGAGGCACGGGTACCTTTTCAACCCGTTGCTCACGAGAGACATTCTAGAGAAGCTCAGTCCCTACGAGAAAAGCAAGTGGTACGACTACGCAGAAGAGACGTCGCGCTTCAGGAACGAGCCCGATGTCGTCCTTCTCTCTGAATTCTTAATGAGGGAAGCGGACAGGGCACTGCGCTACGGATTCAGCACGACATCGAAGAGAGAAACACCGCGTCAACCTCCGAACAAGAGTGAAACCAGAGCAAGAAGGCCAGTCTTCGCGGTGACAGATGAGGGCAGGGGTTCGCCGAGCCACAGCCAACCCAAGAAGGTACGCGAGGAAGCAATGAAGTGCCCGGTATGTGCCAATGATCACGCTCTGCCTCGCTGCGCCACCTTCAAGAAAATGAGCGTACCAAAGAGATGGGACACAGTCAGGAAAGAGGGGCTGTGTTTCCTGTGCATATCGAGTCGACACAGAAGATTCAACTGTAAGGCGAAACGATGCGGCGCACAGGGTTGTAAGCGGCTGCACCACACGTTGCTGCACGAGGAGAGGTCCGGCGGCGCTCCACAGGCTGAGGACGCCGTTATTACCGCATCGGTCACGTCCGACCGTGCGGTAAAACTCAAGATGAGAAGGGTTCAAGTCGTAGGTCCACGGGGCGAAGCGGACATCTTCGCGCTGTTCGACGAGGGCTCGACAGTGACTCTGCTGGATGAAGACGTCGCGAAGGCTATCGGCGCAGACGGTCCGTCGAAAGTGCTGCGGATGCACGGGATCAATGCCGAGAGAAATGAGGAAAAAAGCCGACTCGTACAACTGGGCGTACGGGGTCACGACGGTACCAGGCATGACATCACTGCGAGAACGGTGGGCGGATTGAACTTGCTCACTCAATCCGTTCCGGAATCATTGCTGCAACTCGCTCACCTGCACGATCTCAGGGATGAAGAGATGTGTTAATAATAATAATAATAATAATAATATCGTTTATTTCCGAGAAATTGGTGTACAGTGTTCTTAAGTCTAATTAGTTTCACAATTTCTACCTCTTTAGAGGTGTGGAAATATTATATAATAATTATAGATTAATGTCTTTCAAATTATACATAAATTATTTATATCATTTAAAGGTTACATATAAGAATTCAGAGTAATATTGATAATAATAGGCATATAAAGGTCACATCAAGATAAATAATAATTATAAAACAATAAAGCACAATTATTATAGTAATGTCAACTGTCAATACAATTCAATTATTCAATATATTAAACCTACTACATATACATTTTTTATAATTTTTTTATAATTTATAATTATTTAATGTCAAATTTTTTTGCATTATTTAAATATTCAAAATATTCCTTATTAGTATAAAAGCATTTGTCCAGCAACCAATTTAATAGTATTCTTTTAAACTTAAATAATACAGAAATATCTCTAATGTCTTTTGGCAACATGTTGAAAATTTTTATTGACATACAATAGCTGTTATCGCTGTATACTTGTTTTTTCTGACGAGGCACACAAAGCTTTTTGCTATCCCTACTTGCATACCTAGTTGTAGTCATATGGGTCTCAAACAGATGGCTATGTTTTTTCACAAATATACATGTCTCAAATATATATTGACACGCTAATGGAAGGATGTGAAATTTCTTAAATAGCGGCTTACAGGGAGCTAGGTATTCCGCATTTGCTAACGCCCGTATACATTTTTTTTGTGTGAGAAAAGCATTGTTTATATCTGGTGAGTTCCCCCATAGAACAAGTCCGTATCTAAGGATAGACGATACATATCCGTGGTATGCTGTAAGAGCTGCATCTTGTGATACAGTATTTCTTATTCTCCTTAGGGCAAAGACGTAACTGTTTAATTTACTACATACTTTTGTGATATGGTCTTTCCATTTTAACTTTTTGTCCAGTATAATACCCAAGAACGATGCTGAGGTCACGCTTTTAATTGTGTTTTTATCGTTAATTAAGTTTATGTCATCAGTATTAGTCAAATTGTCAAATTTAATTATATTAGTTTTATTAATATTTATATGTAAATAATTTAGATTAAGCCATTTTGTAATATTGTCAACTTCAAATTGTATTTCAGCGTCAATTTTATTTTTATTAGATTTAATTAACAAGGTTGTATCGTCAGCAAACATATAGCAGTCGTGTTTAGTGGCATCTGGCAAATCATTTATGTACAGAAGGAAAAGTGTTGGACCTAGAATACTGCCTTGAGGGACGCCATTTTTAATAATTTTATAACTAGATCGATGTCTGATTGCGTAATGTTTGACGACATTCGTGACTTCTGTACATTGTGACCTATTTTCCAGATATGACTGAAACCAGTTAAACGCGTTGCCCCTAATTCCGTAATCCTGTAATTTTTTTAAGAGTAGATCATGGTTGACAAGATCAAAGGCTTTGCTCATATCTAGGAAGACGGCTGCTATATTTTCATTTTTGTTAAGTGCTTCTGTTACTTGCTTCACAAGGGAAAAGCACGCCAGGGCTGTTGAACTACCTTTGGTAAAACCGAATTGTTGTTTACTTAATATATTATTATGATTTAAATACGATGCTAATTTAATATGCATAGCCCTCTCAAAGATTTTAGAAATCACAGGTATCAGCGTAATGGGTCGATAGTTTGACATGTCTGTTATATCTCCTTTTTTATAAATCGGTTTTACAATTGACTGTTTCATTTGACTTGGGAAATATCCTTGTTCAAAGGACAGGTTTATAATGTGAGATATTGGTGCACTTATATATCTTGCAGACAGTTTTAAACTTTTTGTATTAATGTCATCATATCCGCTTGCTTGAGTATTATTTAGGGAATTTATTATTTTGTAAATGTCATTAGGTACTAGTGGAGATAGATATATTGTGTTAAGTTGGTCATTTTTAGGAACGTCATTATTATATTTAGGATGTTTATAGTTTACATTATTTAAATTATCATTATTTTCTTTTATTCGATTTTTAATGTCAATGTAATAGTTATTAAATAATTCCACAATGTCCAAAGTTTTTGTATATAACGTATTTTTATGTTTTATTAATTCAATGTTTCTTTTATTAACTTTACTGTCAAAATTTCTATTAATTATTGCCCATGTTGCCTTGCATTTATTTTTTGATCTATTTATGTACTGACTATTATATTTCTTTTGTGCTGTATTTATACATTGTTTTAAAATTTTAGTGTAGTTTAGGTATTTTTTCCTCATGTGATTTTTATGAAGGGCTTCGTGGGTATATTTAAGATAGAGGTTTCTTTTTACAACACACGATTTTTTTATACCTTTTGTTAGCCAGCGCTTTTGTGCTGAACTATTAGTAATTTTTACATTTATTTCCGGAAAACATAATTTGTAAAACAAGTCGTATAATTCGTAAAATGATCTAAATGCCTCTTCACATTTCGTATGATTATAAACTTCTGTAAAAGTTAAGGAATGTAGACATTTTAAAAATGTGCGAATATTTTCCTTGCTGAAGTCCCGTTTTTTTATGAAGTAGAAGTTAATCTTATTTACTTGTGCGTTTATATTGTCATCAACTGTAAACGCTATTGATTGGCCCGTCTCATGATCAGAGAGAGCTAGATGATGTAAATCCGTTTTGTACCTGGTAATGTTACTAGCTATTTGGTCTATAGCAGATAGGCCTCGTGTAGGTAAGTTTATATTTATTTCCATATTATGGTTGAGAAGAGTATTTTTTAAATCTTTTGTATCATTTGATTCCTTTAGTACATTAATATTCCAATCACCGCAGATAATAATTTTTTTGTTATTTTTATTATTTAAATGTGTTAGTAATCTTTCTAGAGAGTTAATAAATACCTTAACGTTTGAGTTTGGCGTTCTATAAATACAAGTGATTATAACGTTGTAATCAAGTAATTCAATACCGCAACATTCGAATTCACGTTCTTTAGCCAATTTTTTAGTTATATCGAGTACATTATATTTTAAACCTTTTTTTAGTAAAATACAAGATCCACCTCGTTTTTGCGCACCACGTGAAAAGTAAGCAGCTAGTTTGTAGTTAAATATTTTTAGGTTACCTTCGCAGCCTTTTTTCATGAACGTTTCTGTTAGACATATTATTTGCACATCACCAAGATTTGGCCTTAGTACAGTATCTAGAACTACTTGAAAAATGTCCATTTTATTTAAAATTCCCGCTATGTTCTGATGAAACAAGGTTACATTATGACATTTATTATTAGTTATAAAAAAGTATTCTTATTTAATAAAGTATTATTTTTTCTTGATGTATTTCCGTCAATAATATCTTTGAAATAGTATGTGATTTTATTTTTATTAATATTTATGTTTTCAGTGTTTGTTATATTAATTGGTATGCTGTATTTAGAATTATTTCCTTTTTTAGATGTCCTTTTAAAATAATAAGTTATTTTGTTTCTGTTACTCTCAATATTATTTCCTATGTTATGTGAATTATTTTTGTCTTTTATTTTAAAATAATATGGTATTGTACCTTTAACATTATGTTTGATAGTTTTAGTATTCAGTAATTTATATGGTTTCTGTTTTTTACCGCATATATAAGTTTTCTCATAATCCATCGTGTCAATTTCGAGATTAATTACTTTACTAATTTCTTGAAGAACTGATTTTGAGGAATTGTAATTATTTATATTAAAACTAAGTATCTTAACTCCAGAATATTTGCTTACGGCTAATTTCATTTTATTATTGAGTTGTATTACATTAAGATATTTGTTTTGCATGACAGGGAGTAAGATCACATTTGTATTACTGAGTTTTTTAAGCGTTAAATTAAGATTATATTTTAATGAGTAGTAGTTAGTTTCATTAGCTCCAACTCCTATGACTACATAGTCTGATTTTGTTAAGCTGTTTACTATATGTTCATTTATTGCGAGGGTCTGTGATACTAGTGCATGTGGTTTTATAAATCCTGTTACTTCATAAATATCATTCCATTTCTGAGATCTGTTTATTCTAATTATGCTACTCAGGCCTGTCAGTTGTTGATCTCCGTATATGAGTATTTTATGTTTAAATTTATTATTTTTTGTCACCCGAAATTGTGTACTTGAAATTGCAGGAACGCTTCGTTTTTCTTTCTTCATGGTGGGGTATATCCGTTTGCTATGTATGTCTGCTTTATCTTCTATGCAAATTGTTTGAATTTCAGGAAATATATTCTTTTTTACAAAAAAATTATCGTTGTTGTACTTGAGAAGGCATCGTGGTACTGTAATTTTATTTTTATGTTTACTTCCCATATTTGTGGTTAACGGGGTTCCAAATCTTGTAGAAATGGGAGACATAGTATTTATGGATTTTTCTAGTGTAAGTTGATTTTCTTTTATCAAGGCTTTGTACACTGTTAGTTGTTTAGTGGCTTTGTCTAATTGTTGTTTTAAATCATTATTTTCTAATATTTTGTTCTCTATTTCTGTGTGTGCTGATTGTAATTGTATTTCTAAGTCTAATATTTGTCGTTTGAAATCATCAGCATATGAACAGTCCTTCATTGTAGTGTTAGGCGCGCTTATTCCACTAAGATCCATAATGCTTGTAGATATTTCGTCGTCATTTATTTCGCTACAAATGTTTTGTAAGGAGTTACATCTTCGTTTTTGTCTTTGGGTTATATAACAGAAGCTATTGTCCATATTTTATTTAAGTTTATATTGATCAATAATAATTTGTAATCTGATAATATAATAGTAGGTTCACATCGGCTTATGTTCACTTCTTACACTCTTCTCAAAATAAAAAAGTATAATATATTGTCTATGAATGTTCTCAAACGTCACTCGTGACTCGTCAGCTGTCACTTGTCACTTTCATGTAAACAATTCAAGTCTGTGTCAATTTGGTTTCAAAATTCGTTTTTTATTTAAATTTAATCAAATATTACCTTCTTTATGCGGTATATTTTACGTATAAAGGAATAATCAATATATTAATTGATGAATTTCAAATAATAAAGTGATGTTGTAGCGATGTATGATAATTGTTCAGGTTTGCTTCTTATAATGGTTTGTTTCTAAGTATATTTATTTGTTTTTTACACTTTCTTGGTACCAAAATTTATTTTTTGTGCTAGTAGTTCATGTTATTCTTGTACTTACAGTTATTTAGTCTTCCAATAATTATTTCTTGCAGAAAACAATGTATGATACTTATTAGTTTATCAGCACTTTTCTATACAAAATTTAGAGTTTTTATTACAGTTTTAATATTTTTAATTGAATTATTCTAGGAGGACTTATTTTTTGTGTACTTGACAGTTGACAGTTGACAGTATAATATTAGTAGTTATGAGAACGAGAAACCCCAACTTCTCATCGGTACGGACAACTGGCAGCTCATCGTGTCAAGAGAACTGAGAATCGGGAAAAGGAACCAGCTTGCGGCCTCAAAGACCAAACTCGGCTGGGTGATTCACGGCGGCATCCCGAGACGCTTGAGGACGAAACAGGATGACGAGAATATCCTGCACATATGGACCGTCGACTACCCGGACGAACGAACGGGCGAGAGTCTAGACGGGACGAGACTCCAGTGGCGCAAAGGGGGCGTCACATTACCCCGGAGTAACAACGGGGGGAGTCGGACAAACTGCAGTATGGGACCGGGACTCCAGTGGCACGCGAGAGGTGTCATAACCCCAAGGATCGACGGGGGGAGTCGTGCGGGCTGCAGTTTGAAGCGAGAAGATGGGGATGTCCGAGTCGTGTTGGCCGCCGCCAAGGCCAAGGTGTCGCCGCTGAAGGCGCAGTCAAGATCGAAATTGGAGCTGCAGGCTGCCCCGGTGAGATGGAGCTTGGGAAATGACGACGCAGCAATAAGTGGAAAGGCAGTAGAGAAGCTGCTAAAACTGAACGAGATGATTGAAAAGAGGGACCCAATCATCCTGGACGGAAGACATCCGTTCACGAAGCTACTGGTGGCACGGGAGCATGCCAGGGCAGGACACGGGAGCCGTGAGAGGGTCGTGAACGACCTCAGGCAAAGGTTTTGGATCCTGAAGCTGCGGCCGACGGTGCGCAGCATAACAAGTAAGTGTGCGTTTTGTCGGCTACGGCGGGCGCACCCGAGAACACCACAAACTGGAGACCTGCCGGCGGAGCGTCTGGGGGCGTTCCAAAGACCATTTTCGTACTGTGGTCTCGACTGTTTCGGCCCGATGACGATCACCATCGGCCGACGTCACGAGAAGAGATGGGGAGCGCTCTTCACCTGTCTGACGACGCGGGCCGTGCACCTGGAGTTGGTGGCCTCGCTGTCGACAGACTCAGCAATAATGGCCATGAGAAGGATGGCTGCGCGGCGAGGATGGCCGTCAGTCATGTACAGCGACAACGGGACGAACTTCAGAGGCGCGGACGTCGAGCTGCGGCAAGCGTACGCTGAGTGGGCACCGGCTATGGCTCGGCTGGGCCTCACGCACCGCATGCAATGGAAATTCACCCCGCCGGGGGCGCCGAGTCAAGGAGGTGCCTGGGAACGGATGGTGAGGTCAGTGAAAACAGCCTTACTCGCTACGCTGAACGAGAAGTCGCCGAGAGAAGAGGTACTCCAGACCCTAATGGCCGAGGCGGAGTATTCCGTGAACGCACGACCGCTAGTTCACGTTTCCGTGGACCCCAGCGACCCGGAGGCAATCACACCGAACCATTTCCTCCTCGGGTCGTCCACCGGACTGCCGTACGTCGGACCGTGTGTGCCGGCGGACAAGAAGACTTGGAGAGTCGCGCAAGCCCTTGCCGACGAATTCTGGAGGCGCTGGGTGAGGGAATACCCCCCCACGCTCACGCCACGCTACGGGGCGCCGCAGAGCAGCCGTGCCCTGGTTCCGGGCGACCTGGTCGTGGTCGTAGATCCGGCGCTGCCGCGTAATACGTGGCCGCGCGGGGTCGTGCACCGGGTCTACCCTGGCCCGGACGGACAGGTGCGTTGTGCGGACGTTCGCACGCGCAGTGGTGTGTTCCGCAGGCCCACATCAAAACTGGCAGTGCTGGAGGAGGCGCCGCAGTCGCAACCGCGACCGCTGGCGGAGCAGCCGGAGCCGGGGGCGGTGCCGGGCGCGGAACGAGCGCCGGAGCGAGCTACAGACAGCTCGCAGTCGCCGGAGCGAGCTACAGACAGTTCGCAGTCGCCTGGGCGAGCCGCAGACAGCTCGCAGTCGCCTGAGCGAGCTACAGACAGCTCGCAGTCGCCGGGGCGAGCTACAGACAGCTCGCAGTCGCCTGAGCGAGCCACATTCGGCTCGCAGTCACCATCACGAGCTGTAGCGAGCACAGACAGCTCGCGGTCGCAGCCAGTTGCAGCGGGCACGGTCAGCCCGCAGTCACCGGAGCAGTTTGCGGCGGACACAGACAGCTGGCAGTCACCGGAGCAGTTTGCGGCGGACACAGACAGCTGGCAGTCAGCGGAGCAGTCCACGGCGGGTCCAGCGAGCCCGCGGTCACCAGAGGAGGCTGCGTAGAACCTGGCTACTGCGCCGGGGGGAGGATGTTAAGGACAGCGGCCTCGCCTGTGTTTTAAAGTGAATTTAAAGACAATGAACGCTTATCAGTGCTTTAAAACGTTTCTAAAAACTGTGAGTAAATAGTACATAAACTCTTAAGAGTGAAAATAGTGAATATAAGTGTTGTACATAAGTGTTAAGTTCATTAGAATAGCGGTAAATAATTGTTTTAAAGTCACGAGTTTATTTTCTTTATAATTTCTTAACCGTAGCTTATTTCACTTGGAAAATTAGTGTTGTACATAGGAAAAATTAGTGGCTAAAGTAAATAACGTTTAGGTAAATTGAAATGTAAATGGTTTAGAGAAAATTAGATTATAATGGTGAAAAATATATGGTTTTTCTTATACTTGTAATTTTGCTTATGTGTTACTAAGTATCTATGTAAACTGTGTGATTATGTATTGTTTTATGGTAAATAAAGAATTTCACGTTATGCGTTTCACTTATCCTGGCTCAGGGGAAATAAAGGGAAATTAGGGAAAATTACGGAAAAATAGCCGTATAGAGAAATAAGAGAGAGATAGCTTATATGAAAGTTAGAAGAGTACATTTGTGCTCCCTATACGGCATTGCCCTGAGCCAGGTAAGCTAACGGCTTATCGTGCAAAATGTTCTCCTCAAATCAGTGTTATTTTTTATACGCCCCCGCTCTGCCCGAATCGGTGTAACCTTGCTATCTTCGAGTCTGATCAGAGCCGGCGGTGAAAACCTAGTGGAAAAATACAGTCCCATACAGAATCATTGAATATAAATTCATGAATTAATTTAGAACAGTAACTATATAGATCTCGGATTTGGCATCATAAAATAAGTAATAATAATTTTAAATTTTAGGGGTGGCTCTCCATACATGTGAAGTGGGCATGAAACATTTTTTTTCATTCTACCCCATGTTGTGGGGTATTGCCGATTATTTTTTAAAAATGTAGAACATTTTCGAGTCGATTACCTTCAAAATGGTTTACAAGTTGTCCCCCTCCCCCTGGCTTTTCTAAACTATGATACTTGCAAACTAGGAATAATTTTCCATGCTGATAGATCATACTAAATATACTCTTTAGGAAAATTACATATTAGGTAGGTACATAAAAGGTATCGGATAACTAGAAGTAATTTGAAAAACCTATTACAAGTTCAGCGTTGATAGTTAGATACGGAACCCTCCTAAGACAATATGTCCTGACATGATGCTCTCGGTTTGCTCTCGGTTAGATTTTTATTAATTATTATTTATTTTAAAAATCGGCGCGTAATCTCATACTCAACTCACAATAATTATTAATATTGACAAACTATTGGCCGAAGCGAAAACTTCAAAATCCGATTTCTTTAATATTTTGTATCGACTAATACTAAATACTAATTAATCAGTCGTCGGTTTGTCGGTCTTTCCAAAACTTAATAGAGAGTTTTACCTTACAATAAAACTTACCTATTATTTTTCCTGAGATATCCGGAATCCATCTCGAGTCAAGCACCCGTCTTTCTGTCGATTTCCGGCTACTTACCTCCTTCCACGTACGGCAGATGGCGCTAGTGTCGCGGATTTGAGACGGTTGCGCGCCTAACTGACTTTCTTCATTATGAAGCTCGAGATGTACCAGGTAGGGATTACCTGGATTCCGGATATCTCAGGAAAAATAATAGGTAAGTTTTATTGTAAGGTAAAACTCTCTATTATTTGTTCCGTCTTCGATATCCGGAATCCATCTTGAGTGATGTGTTTGTTATCTCCTGGTATACATACTGCAAATTTAAAGAATTTGAAAATGATGCCATAATGTGTTATTTGAATACATCATTTAATATTAATTAGACTTAATTACATCAATTCAAAATTTTTATTTAGGTCCAAAATAATTAAAAATAAGAAAGAAAAAGCCTTTCTCACATTGATCAATATTGGATTACATCAATCCACCCGAGATCAGCCAGGCCTCCAGGTTGATTGATTCTACTGCAGGAGGGCGCTTGCCTGTGACCGTGTCGATCAGTACATTGCGTAGATTTGGGATTGAGTGTGGTATCTGTAACGCTCGACGTTGTAAGTCGCCTCGCCAAAAAACTTTGTTCCACTTGGGTACTATGAGAATGTATCGACCAATTTGCGTGTTCAAGTGAGCTAATACTTGCGGAATTAGGTTTGGTGGTGGAAACAGCCACGCTAGATCGAACCTCCACTGGCGACTCAAGGCATTGTAGAACTGTGCTCGGGGGTCCCGTAGATCTAGTGTCGCATAGCTCGGAACTACGTGGGCTGTCGCGGACGCAAAGAGATCGATTTGTGGCATCCCCCACATATGAAAGAGCATCGAAGTCGCTGCTTCTGTCAAATGCCATTCTGGGCATTTCTTCCCTCGAGACACCGCGTCTACGTCTCCGTTAAATCTTCCCGGGAAGTACTGTGCTGTCAAAGATACATTAAACTCGTCCAGTAGCGAAAGAAGTTGTTGTGTCAGTTGCAGTAACTTTTTGGATTTCGTACCACCTTCCTTGTTAATGTAGGCAACTACAGTGCAATAGGGTATTATCCTATGATGAAAATATACATCAGATTGTTGATATTTTATCGCTAAACATTAATTTAAACCACTTTAACCAACTTTTTACATAAAAATATGTATGATTTTTATAAAATATCAAAAATAAAATTATGAATTTTTCACGTTTGACCACGTGACTAAAAACGCACGAGATTGGAATGTGACGTCATATTCTTGTACTTCTTCTTTTTTTTTTTTTTTTTTAATGGCTTCCCGATTTCCATATAGAATGGCCAGCATCAGAATCATTAACGTCATGCGTCAGCGAGTAATAGCCACTTTTTCCCATTTCAGTGTTCTTTGGTATGGTTACAGAGATTTTCCCCGGTGTTTTAATAGACGTATTAGTGCACTTTGGCACTGCGCACCATTTATAAGGCATTTTTTAAAGGGCTTAAAACATTTATTTACAACGTAAACAGTAGGTATTTGGCATTTTCAGTGTAATTTGACACTTGACAGTTACAATGTTACAAGAATGTGACGTCATGACACAGTAATAAAGCGTTTTCGCGCCTATAATATTAATTTAAACTTTTAGGCTAATTTGCAAGGAAAAGAAAGAAATTCACGAAGAATGGTTCAAAATGCCAATGTATTTTAGTATTAGGAACGATTTGACATACCTTTTAAAAACTTGGAAAATACCCTATTGTCCGTCTGTAATAATACCTGTGCATTCTGTAGTTGATGGCTCTCCTGGGCGACCGCTGCGTGAACGGCGTACAGCTCTTTCAGGTTTACGTGCCAATCTTTTTGTTCCTGCTTCCACCTTCCTGCCATCTTCTTTTCTCCAAGCTGCGCACCCCAACCGATGTTGGACGCGTCGGTCGTTAGGAAGTGAGTTATCGGGTTCGGGTGTATCGGTAATGTCCCGTCTGCTTCCTTTATCCACCAAACCATCTCCTGTAGCGCAGGGTCAGGTATAGAAGATTTTCGGTATGGATGTTTGTTGGACAGATGTCGACTGTAGTACTGCAGTGTTCGACAGTGTAGACAACCTCGGCGAACGACGAATGTGGCGAAGTTGAGTCTTCCCATTAGGGACTGGGCCTGTCTAAGAGACCAACTGCCAACCGAAATTTGGTGCTGAAGTGCCCTGCGTAGCGTTAGGCACTTGGGCTCCGACAAGGACCTCGTGTTGTGAGTGGTGTCCCAGGTGACGCCCAGAAATTCTAGGCGTTGCGTCGGAGCCAGCACACTTTTCTCCCAGTTCACCATCCAACCGAGTAGCTTCATCGTGGCGATGGTAAAAGCTACTTGCTCGGTCAAATGGTCGACGGACTGATGGGCTAGGAGGAAGTCGTCCAGATAGACCACACACCTGATGCCGTGAGACCTGAGGTATTCGGCGACCCAATTGGTTAAGATAGCAAACGTTCGTGGTGCTGACGCCAGACCAAAGGGTAGGCAGGTCATTTGGAGCAGTTCGCCTTCGTAGCTCATCCTCAGGAACCGACGGTGCTTCTCGGAAATGCTCAGATGAAAGTACGCTTGGCTTAGGTCTAGCTTCGCCATCCAGTCTCCTTTCTGCAAGTAACTCGGTACTCTAAAGTGGTTGAAAAGTTGAAAGGGCTTTATTTCCAGAAATTGGTTGAGCGTCTTCAGATTGAAAATCGGCCGAAAGCTGTTGTCCGGTTTAGGCACTAGAAAGAAGGTCGAGATATAGCTGGGAGTGACCTCGGCCCTCTCTAAGATTCCTTGTTTCAGCATGCTCTGAATTTGTTGTGACATATCGAAGCTCTTTTTGGTCTCGTATGCTTTCAAAACCGTCTTTCCCGGATAAATTAAAGGTGGTTTTCGAATGAACGGTATTAAAACCCCTTTCAAAAGTTGACAAATGTGATCCGGTGCTCCTAACCTTTTCCAAACACGCTGATATTTCACGAGACAGCCTCCTCCTTCGGCCAGTCATTAGTGATATCGGTTACTTGGTGAACTTGCTTTTGTTCGCGGTTTATTTCTGCTATCGCGCTTGTTTTTATAGTTTGATGCATATATAGCTCGTTTATTAGATGGTTGTTCCGATTTTCGATTGTTTGGTTTTGATTTGTTGTACGATCGAAAAAACGTGTCGGACTGCTTATGATTAGCAGAGCTAGTAGCAGAATAATGGGCAGGTGCAGCGCGTCCCGTGTAACGGTTTTGTGTGGACGGACCTGCCATGGGAGCGAGCTTATCGGCCCCCCCAATTTTTTGGAGGTACGACGATAAAATGTCTTTATCGAATAAAAATTTGTCCATCTGGAGGAATTTTTTGTAACGCACTGCTGTGATATTCTTCAGGTGTTGTCTCAACACTGCTTCTCTACGCGCGTTAATATCATCGGCCCGTCGGCCGCATACAATTTGTAAAATATCTTCCGAAACTTTTGTGTAACCGGATTCCTTATTAAACAATTGTTCAATTTTATCAAACAAAGATGTAGGAGTTACATTTTTATCATTATCCGTAGCCCAATTTATCAACGACTGTAAATTACTACGTAACTCGTCCTTTTGCTTTAAAATAGCATTTGAAATCGAAGCAAAACTACGTTCGGTTAAATAGAGGCGCAATGACCTTTCGTCCGTAGCCGATGGGGCGAAACGCCTAAGTTCGTCGTTAACGTTCATCTCGATAAAGCCCGGAACAGTAGCATATTTCTTTTGAGCGTCCGAAAAACGAATACAATTCCAGTCGCTACTCTTAAATTTTTGTACATCAAAAATTCTCTTATAATGTTCGTCATTCGATTTTGGAAACAAAGGATCTTTCACTGTAGTGGATAGACAAATTTTAAAATACCTAAGCGCAGTCTTGCGGTCAACATTCAATTAAATGACTAACTAGTGATTTCACTTCTGGGTTCTGAGTTAATGATGAAAGGTCAATTGTGTATTTAGATCATATTTTAAGTAATTCAGGGTCAAAATACTGCAAGACCAACACTTGCGCAGGCTTTTGCGGCGGCTGCAACTCGAGAGTATTGTTCGAAACCGCGGCGGGAATATTTATCGAACTACCGCCCGTAACTTTATGTCCGACGCATGCACTCGCGTATCACTATAACTACACGCGATTAAGTTAGTCAAATACGAAACTTGTTGCGATAAATGTTCAAATTGTTCATTACTCACATGGCGGGAACGTTTACTTACGGTGCGGAAACATTTGTTTCCGCGTGGGTCCGAATCGACCCCATGCTCCAAAGACGACGATGACGATGAATTGTCCGTAGATTCTCTCGAACGGGAAGACTTCCTCTTACGCGGAGTGGAATCCTTTGACTCGCTCATGATTTCGTCTTCCAGTGGAAGGAGATGCTACATTTATCGCGAAGTAAAATTACGAACACGTGTTCGGCAAAGAAAATCTTTAATCGCGAAAATTTATTGTTAAATACTAAATATGATTTCACTTTTTATTATTTAACATTACTTTCAAATTAAATGATATTAAATTGTAGCAATTAGCAAAATTTACGTAACAAAAATTTTTTGCCGATATTCACGACATGAAAAACGACGCCATAATGAAGAAAGTCAGTTAGGCGCGCAACCGTCTCAAATCCGCGACACTAGCGCCATCTGCCGCACGTGGAAGGAGGTAAGTAGCCGGAAATCGACAGAAAGACGGGTGCTTGACTCGAGATGGATTCCGGATATCGAAGACGGAACAAATAATAGGAAGTTCTAAGAAGAGGCGTCTACCGCTTTACAATCGGCTGCAGTTCTGCACTGACTTAATTGGACTTTGGTTAGAGCTGTTTAGAGAAACGTTGTTGAAATTTGAAAAGCTTAAGAGTCAAACCAATACAAGTACAAAATGCGTGCTAAATTGCGTTTCCCGCCATAACTCCCTAGTAAGTTTCAGTAAAGCTTTCACTTATCTGAATCGACTGACTTAACATTGACTACCCCGACTATTTATTTGGACTTTGACTAGACTTTGGACTTGACAATTTAGAAATACGGTGATGAAATTTGAACGAATATTTTTTTTCCCGCCTTTTTTACTTGACACTGGCATATAGTTGTAAGCCGACGCCATAAATAAATAAAAAATACTTTATGTCAAATGTCAAATTGACAATTGTGTATTGATATTGACATTGCTATTTACAAATTACAAGCAGCGTTGCCGATTTGTGGGGAATTCCCCAAACTGCGGGGAATTTCAAGTCGATTGGGGATTTATTGGGGATTGGCACTATGTGGGGAAAATGTGGGGATTTTAACATTTCGACATCTTATTCTCATCGGTAAATATTTCATCATTCATTATCGACACGATATCGACCTTTTTTAAAATCATTATGTATGGCATGGGCATGGCACATCTCTAGTTTCAAACTACTAGTAGATTGACATTTGTTTATGATCAGGGGATTCCCTTTTTCCCTTTCTTTAACAGATACTGTTGTATCATTTATGGCTGTAAGAGAAGGAATAAAAAACCGGGCGGCAGCGTCAAGTTCTACCCTTCAAACAAAATGCTTTCCACAAAAATATGGAAAAGAATATGAAAGATATCAATATTATTTAAATTATAATCTATATATACCTATATAAAAATGAATCCCCATCTCCATTGGTCACGGCATCACGTGTGAACGGCTTGACCAATTTCCCTAATTCTTTTTTTTTTTTATTGTGTTTGTTTCAGGAGAAGGTTCTTATGCAAGAAAATCTAAGAAAGTAGCGTGGAACGATAGAATTAAAGAAAACTTATTGATCATATTAACTGTTTTTTTGACTCTTTATTTTTATTAATTACTTATACTAATGCGAATTATACTCAGCTAGTAGAATATTGTTTCATTTTTTAAAAAACCTATGTGGGGAATTTGTGGGGAATCAGCGGATTTTTGTCCCCAAATTGGGGAATTCGATCCCGATTTTTGGGGAAATACATAAATTAGCATTGGCAACCCTGATTACAAGCGTTGTGTGCTGCTGCCTCACAGAACACTATTACTCGCGGAGTGCTGCCTGCTGCATGCAAAGACTGCTGCATGCTTCGAATGACTTTATTTCTGTTTTTATTTATTTTCTTAACTAATATCTAAAAGAGGTTTATCTTAAATTGTAAATATCTTTTATATTTATAAGAATAATGGCGAAAAGGGAGCGGCGATCGAATGCCGGCAATCGCATGGCAAAGTTATTGGACGAAGAAGAGGAGGATGAATTTTATAAAACAACTTACGGCGGTTTTAACGAAGTCGAGGAAGATAATGACTATCAGTAAGTATTATTCTATTATATTTACTATTTTAGAAACATAACTTTACATGTCAGAACTCAGAGTGTATATTAGTTTATTGCATGTAATCAGTAGAATAACAAGTAGGTAATTAGTTATTCTACTGTTAGTGGCAGTTATTACCATAGGTTCTGTACCCCATTAGCACTAGATATCCAAATCTTTCCCAAACATAGAAAATAATAATATGATTAGGAGCCCTAAAAAATTACTTATTGTACCACCTATAATTTGGTACTAAACAGTCAAAATTCCAATTTTTTAATTAAAAAGTACTGTAAAAACCTTTTATAACAACATCATTTATAACACTGAACCAGATATTATGAGGTTATTTTAAAATCAGTCTAGGCTATGAACATTTTAATATTGCTTTTTTTTATTTTTCATAATTCAATGTCCTATATAAGCTATTCTGTATATTCAGTCAAGAAAAGGAAGTAGAAGATGTAGTTGATTCTGACTTCGACATTGATGAAAACGATGAAGTTGTCTCAGACCAAGAGGATGGAGAAGGTAAAGAAAAAAGAAAATCTAATGCCAAAGCCTACAAGGTAAATAGAAAGTTTTAAATTAAAACTTATTTGATGGCCTGTTTCATAATCTTCTAAAACAGTTTTGAGTTTCAGTAATAAATGTAAAATCCATACTAATATTATAAATGGGATGTGTGTGTCTGTTTGTCCATCTTTAAGCCAAAACTACTGAACCAAATTAAATGGAATTTGGTATTCAATTCTTCTTTATTCACACACACACAAAAAATATATACAAACATTATTAATACATAATTAAATAATATATATCACGTCGATCTAATCCCGTGCTAAGTAGAACTTGTGTTACGGGTATCAGACAACGGATATAATTATATTTTATACAAATACAATACACGCATAATTAATTTATACTAATAACAATATAGATACAAAATAGTAATATTATACATAACTATATTAATATATACACCACGGTATGGTAATGGTTTGGACATACGCTACTTTTTACTGTGGGACATATACCGTTCCTGTGGGTTACTGTATGGAGCCGAGGGCATCAGCTAGTAAATAATATTTTTAAATTACAACATAATTTTGAGGTCCCTCATGTTAAAATACAAACATTTTAGTATCAATTTTAACAACCATCTGCTATTATGACCACAATTTATTCCCCTTCCACAATTGCAATATGATAAATTTTTAAAAACTACTTTCAGGACCCCAACAGAAAAAAGAAGTCTGCGACACAACCAAAAAAACCTGTTGTAAAAAAACCAAAAGAACCTAAAATAAAAGATGAATCTTCACCAGCTGATAAAGTGGACAAATCGATCATAGATACATCTATAGGTGTGTATTCCAATCATCTATATAGCCTATATCAGTGTTTTTCGACCTGTGGATCCCCTGGGGGGTCGCGAGCTTCTGTAGGGGGGTCGCCGGAGGTCGAGAGGTAAGAGGATTTTAACAAAAGGATATACCTACTCATAAATCGATTATCGATGTATGTAATTGTAAAATAATGTGTTTAATGTACTATATTATGTACTTATATCTGAATCCTAATTATGGAGACGCATAAAAACGTCATATGGAATGAAAATTTGTAACACTGTAACATACATGATAAAAAAGCGAAGGGTCGGGGGGTCGCGAAATATTTTTCATACAAGGGGGGTCGCATCATGAAAAAGGTTGAAAAACACTGGCCTATATTATATTATCTATACTAATCATTAATATATTAATTATTATATCAATATGTATGAGCTCCGTGGCCTAGTGGGTAGACCATTTGGTTCACACTCGAGAGAGTACAGGTTCGAATTCCAGGTTGTGGCGTGTACCAATGAGACTTTTACAGATCTCATGTACATTATACGGACGCTCTAACGGTGAAGGAAAACATTGTGATGAAACCCTCACATGGTTGGCCCCAGACGTATTGATCAGTCATTCCTCTTGACTAGGCTGACTGTGTTGTGAGAATGCCGTATGTGCTTGGGCAACCATACGACATTTAAAAACCAACTGTCCCAGGCACTACAGTAGGTATTTCAAGAGTGGTTACTTCGCTCGGAGAATACTGTATAAATCATCCATTTATGGATGGAAAGGCTATTATTAAGATGTGAAGCAAACCTTTGAGCACAGTTTTACGAGAATTGTGCGAACGGAGGAGTATGAAATTTGGTACAGTTAAAGTTTATGTGGAAGAAAGTGTGCAGAGAGCTAATTTTTTTTTATAATGCTTAGAAATATATAATTATAGAATATATATAATTATATATAATTATAGATCGATTTGAAAAGTCATTTGTTGACAAAAGTACATAGAGTAATATTAAGGTGGCGTGATTCAACATCTTTGAGTAATATCTGTATATCGTAGAAACACCGAAGAATCGACAAAATGAGAGATTGAAAAAACATTAATACTATTCGGAACAAAATAGGTCTTAGGGGCCGTCCATTAATCACATGATGTTTTTAACAACTTTTTAGACCCCTCCCCTCCCCCTGATGATACTTGGTGAGGTTTTATAATACCCCCCCCTCCCCCACCTAAGATCACGTGTATTTTTTTTACATAGTAAGCAGGTGTTGTTTGAAGAAAAATTTTAACTTAAAAAACAATTTCATCGAATAATTTAAGCAATTTAAAACTATACGAGTCATTTGTCTTGTAAGTATTTAAACAACACTATGAATCTACAACCGATAATAATTTCGGTATGCATAGACTAGATTCGAAAATTAATACACGTGATGTCTCCTTATACCCCCTCCTCCCCTTGGTGATACTTGGTGATTTTTTTTCGGACCCCCCCTCCCCCTTTAGGCATCACGTGATTAATGGACGACCCCTTATTGTAAAACAGCAACGTAAATACATTGTCGTCATGAGAAACAATCTTTCTTTTCTTCTCGAGCATGAGCTCCTAAAATGGCCTCTTTTGACTACTAAAGTGGAAACTTTTTCCTAATTCAATGTCAAAAAGTGTTACAATAATGTCAAAAACTCCACATGGCGCTCCTAGATAAATAGTTTCTTTACGACTGAACGTAAAGAAACTATTCACTTGAATAATTGTTTGTCTTTGACAAAAGATTTCCCGGCATCTATTTTAAAAATATGTCTGTTTAGAAATATTGACTTCTATTTACGATCTTGTTGCCATGGGTTAAGAACTATTTTGCAACGAACTATTTGGATAGAATATTTATTCTTTAAATTTATTTCTTCGGATCGCCATGCTAGCCGCATGCATCGACCGTAAGCCTGTCTCACTTCCCGTGAAGGTTTCGAAAACGTAAGTAGGTATGCGCGAATTTATTAGAAAAAGAACTAAGTATAACACCTACCCTTTTATTATAAGAATAAAATTACAATACGAATTTATTAGAGTTAAAGTATAATAATAGTAGGTACCTACCTACTATTAACACCTACCTTAGGTTTATTTGGAAAGTAATTTGTTCACTAAAGTACAGTAGGTAGGTACTAGAAAAAAAGTTGTAATTAAATAAATTATTTTTTAAACGGAGACAACCCTGATTTCGTCACAATTATACGATATGAATAAGAGTTATGCGATAGAAAGAGACGCAATTTGTAGGTAAATATAATCGTAGGCGATCACGCGCTGCGCGAGGTGAATTGAACTTAATCGTATCGTAGTAAGAGTCCATATTTCTTCTAATGACTCTTCGAAGTGGGACTTCTGTTGTTAGACTAATATTTATTCTGTGCCCGTGCACGAACACGCATATCATCCCACCGCAAACGCCACCGCTCCGCTACCGCAAAATTCGAGCCAGTGGCCTTAAATTTAACATTCTTTAAACTGCACAGGACTTAACATAATATGCTATTATGATTACAGAGAGAAAGTCAATTCGTCAGAGTACAGCAGTGAAGTCGGCGGAAACAATGCAGAGAATCAAAATAAGATCGGAACTACAAAAGAAAAAACCAAAGAAGGTTGAGGAAAGAATTCTGACACAAGAGGAATTGTTGGAAGAGGCCATGATCACTGAAAAAGAAAACTTAAAGAGCTTAGGTATACTATTTTTGAAATTTAAGGCTGTACAAAATCAACCACGAATATTTTGGGCATATAATGCTTATTCTTATGTAAAAATGTTTAGGCACAAAAAAGATGGCACCAACCATCCCGATCTTGGGCAGCCCTCATCCACCTTTTTCAAATTATCGATCCATCGTGCCGCAAGACGTCTTACACTATGTTTGCCTGAGCATGGTCTCCTCTATAATACTTGTCTGCTCCATCGACTGTCTGTCTGTAGACATGGCCAGCCTTCTTCCACTTCAGCATACTAATTCGTTGAGCAATGTCGGTGAATTTAGTTCTCTGGCGAATGTCGTTACGTATTTTATTCACCAGAGATACCCTCTAAAGGCGGGGGGTGCTAAAAATATATGCTGAACAAAATTACATTGCATTATCTCAGGTGATGAGGTCATTAACCTCACAAAGCAACTGAATTAAAGGGAAAGTAAAGACTTCAATACCATCAGATGTGTGATTTCAATGACCTTAACAGTGCTGTAAAGAGCGAATTTAGATTTTATTTAGTATATTTTCGAAAAATTTTGTCATTTTTCTGCCTAAACATCTTTACGTAATCAGTATTATCCCAAAATATCCGTAATTGATTTTGAAATACCTTACAAAATCTGTAGAGTATGGTATTAAAGTACCAAAATGCTTTGTGAATTAAATACAATATGTTTTGGCAATATTGTATTTTCAACTGCAGTTATTTTCAAAACAGTTTTTTTACAATTACATATTTGAACTGCACATTTTTCTGTACAGTTGTTTTAAATATATTTAATTTTTATTTTTAAAACGTTGCAGTCAAAAAATGTACTGTTTTCTGTACAATACAATTAGTTTTATTGTTTTTACTTTAAAATAAACAATCTTTAAAATTACTTTGTATGTAATATTATGACTTTGAACACCATATAGGTAGGCACTGCTTTTTGTGTGGCGTTCAAAGTGCTAATTTTGTAACAATTAGTGGGAATAGTTGGGGCAAGTATTATTTTTATGTATGATTGTTATAATTTCAGAGAAATTTGAACAAAGTGAATTGGAGAGGAAAAAAGTGCGGCCAATTAAGAAGACAATCACTGGTCCTGTTATCAGGTAATAAGTTGGGTAAATGAGAAATTTATTTATAGATACATATTATTATTTTTAAGTTTCGTTAAAAAACCAGCAAATGTTGTTATGCAATATAGTATATCAACCAGGGGTATAAAAATAGTTTAGTGTGCATAAAGCCATCCACTATGTACTCACAAAGGTGCATTCTGAAAAACTTTTTTTTCACCATGTGCCACCAATGCACCATATTATGTTTACCTAAAGTAGCCAGTAGGTACAATGTGTACTGTGGCTACTTTAGGTATAGTGCGGTTCAAATGAGAATAGAATCGAGTCGGCGCCATATTGTTTCGAATTTAGACTGTTACAATAGTTAAATTTATGTTTAGATAATCGATTACTATTTACATTCTTATTTAAATTCGATGCAAGACTATTCATATTTATATGCACATATGACATATGTTTTTCTGAAAATCACACTTTTCAAGTGATATTTGACAGATAAAGGTCATTGACGTTCCTATTCTCATTTGAAACGCGTTATACGCCCATGTTGGCCCAATGTACGCCATCACCATTGTGTACAGGGAGTAATTGTGCATATTGGCGGGCAATTACCCATTGTGGTGCGTATTCCGCAAGTCGGATTTTTTGCACACATCAAAGGAATCGTGGCATAGAATTTTTTATATAAGATAAAGATATTAGAACAGTAATAATTATAGCTACTATGTATTTTATTTAATTTTCAGATATCACTCATTTGCTGTGCCAATCTCGGAGACAACCAGGGAAACTAGCTCATTACCATCCGCCGAAGTGCCCTTAGGAGATATTTCCCTCGGGGATATTATAAAAAGCGAAGATGGTAAGTCCAATATAAAGTTGAAATAGTTTTAAAATCTGATTTTTAATAACGTAAATATCAGTAACGCACGCAGCGTACGAATGGATCCATACAAAACTGCAAAGAAACATGTTTGTTGGCTTTAAATATTTATTTTATTGTTGTTAGTATTTGTTGTTATAGCCTAACAGAAATCCACAATTTTTGAAAATTTCAACTATCTAGCTATCACGGTTAAGGAGACAGCCCGGTGACAGACAAACGGACAGACAGACTCCAAAGTCTCACTATTAAGGTCCCGTTTTTAACCTTTCGGTACGGAACCCTAAAAATATCTTAAATAACTTAATTTCTTTATTGTCTTATAAAAGCGTGTGTTTCAGATTTACTATCTCCCGGTGATTTGAACTACGAGAACATAAACCCAATCCCATTCACGGAACCCAAACCAGACGGTGAACATACACCGGTCAGTTTGGAGCCAGAGAAACCGGAGATGGATGTTGTAGGACCTGATGACGAGATTCTTGTCGAAGATATCATGTATGTATTACTAGCTTCTCGCGGCTCCGTCCGCGTAAATACTGTATCCCACGGGAATACTGTACTTTTTCGAGATAAAAAGTAGCCTAAATGTTAATCCAGAACCTAAACTACTACCTTACCAAACGACCATGCAAAAAACTGTATGGACAGTGTCCCCACCCACAACAGATTTCAAACCTATTTCTGTTAATAGCTCTTGCAACGCTGATAATTATTTAGTATGGCCACATTCACCTCAGGAGTGGGGTTTTGACAGAAATTGAAAACCAATTTTTATTGTTTTGTATAGCGACCCACTCCAGCTTCGCACAGGTAAATACATAAAATTTTCCTTTTGAGTCACACCATTGCTGAAAATGGCCTTAAAATCCGTTGTAAAAACATAAATATTGACCGAAAAATGCAAAAAAGTATAGTAATTAGTGCTAAATTAAAAAGTTACAGGATTGAAAAAACGACGATTTTTTTTGCTTTGATCGTAAAACGAAAATCCTTATGTTATTTGTGTCATTTTTTGTTATCACAATGATATACATAAACGCAGTATTTAAATACTGCATGAAGATAAATACAAATTTGGAAAGGTTTTACATCTCAATAACCAATTTTTTTAATTATTATGTTTCATGCTACAAATACTGACTATTATAATTAAAAATGTCATGTATCTTTATTTTTTCAGAAAGGACGAAAAGAAGAAACCCAAGGCTAATATTCAATATTTCGAAAGAACCCTACTGTCCTTTGAGAATGACATAAAGAACAAGGCGTTCAAATCCTGTTTCCCGCGGTCCAAACCCAAACGAAAGAGGGAAATGTTGTGTGCAGTCACTAAGTAAGTAGACGCTTAGTTAAATCATTTGTATATCGAAATAAACATTTTAACTACTAGATCACAATATAAATAACTAGCTTTTGCCCGCGGCTCCGCCCGCGTAAATACATTATACTGCGGGAACACTACCTTTTCGGGATAAAAAGTATCCTATGTCCTTTCCCGGGACCCAAAGTATGTCTATGTCACCGTAAAATTCTAAAAATCATTACATTGTAAAACAACTAACGTGATTGTAAAAATATGTTTAATGATTCACAACCATATATTTATAATCTAACGAAAAATAAATATATTAAATTATAGGCAGGATATTCGCGTCGGAAGTCTTTAAACATTTTACAATTATACTAGTTATATTACAATCTAACGGTTTTTACAATTTTACGGTGACATCTATACCAAATTTTGTAAAAATCGGTTCAGGGGTTAAAGCGTGAAGAGGTAACAGATAGACAGACACACTTTCGCATTTATAATATTAGTATAGTAAGTATAAATTAATAGAGTGAAAAAAAATCACTTGTAGGTTTACACCTATTATTATTATATTACTATAATAATAATATAATATTTTCAATTTAATATTTTTACCTCACAGTCCGGATGCTGTAATAAAATTATAGTAGCATTATTATATATATTTTTTCCAGACGGCCAGCTCGCTATATAGACCCAGTTACGAAACTACCGTATCGTAGTGTTGACGCGTTCCGGATCATTCGAGAAGCGTACTACCAACAGTTGGAAGCGAGAGGGGACAGAAAAGACCCGCGAGTGGCCGCGTGGTTAACCGCCCGCCGTCGAAACGCCGCCGCGCACTCTTCATACGTGCAGATACACATCAAGTAGAAAGAGAGAGAGGGAGCTATCTCCCTCTCTCGAGTCAGAGGGAAAGAGAGGTAGCCCATTGCAGCCTACATACGTTGAGTAGGTATTCCACTAGGCGATGCACGAGCATAAACTTTTATACCGAAATATGTCCAATGTCTATACTTAACTGTTAATTTCGTTGTCCGATGCGAGATTTGTGTAAAATAATCTGTATGCTGTTGATATTATTACTTATACATTATTATTACTCGTACATGAAATATATTATGACAAATATTTCAATTCCTGCCTCGGCTTTTGTACCAACATTCAGATTATTGATATAGTTACTAAAGTAAAAAAGTTAATTCGCTCTTATTCTATCCACGCCTCGCCTTGCATGAGTAAAACCACCATTATTTTAATGCATCTCTCTGATTATATTACAATGATTTTATGTTTGTCACAAAATGTATTATTTTAAATATGAAATTGTCATTTCTGCAGTGTTATTGTGTCCTAAATGTATTTTATTTATTTTATTGAAAGTTTGCGACCTGCAGACATTCGAAAGACTTATAGAATTTTAATTGCGACACTTTGATTGATAAATAAATTTCTAAGCAAGCAAATAGCAATGTAAATAAACTAGAATAATTTTGTATATAAAGCTAGTAAAACTTATTAATAGGAGAAAATAAATGAACTTTTTGAACCGATTTTTTTATTTCTTATAATTAGTGTTATTAAATAAATAATAATTACTATTACATACTTGTCACAATTAACAAAAGATTCAATGTCTGTACAAACTGTACAATTACTTACTATATTATAATAATTATAATACAAGAATTATTTTTATTGTTATACATTACTATATAATATTCTATTTAATAATTACAGTATAAACAAAAGGTACTGGTTGTTAATGTCTAATGTATACTAAAGGTTTTCTGTAAATATAGGATTTATACTACCATTAGGTACACTATTTCTTCTATATGTCTTATTATGTTTTAATTCTTTCAGTTCCTTAAAAGTAATGAGACCCGATGCGCTAGCATCTAGCCTAGAATGAAATTTCGATGGATCTGTAGTAGGTAAATAAGGGTACTCGCTAAGGTATGTCTGAGCATGTCTTGTTCTGTTTACTTTCTCAAAATCTCCGGGTTGTGACGTTGCAAACTCGTACGAGTTGAAATTTTGTGTCATATTCTCCATAGATCTAAACGTTTCAAGGACAGCTTTCTTATTAGGAATACCTCGTAAACTACCTTGTCTACTCAATCTTCCCTCCATTACATCCTCGTAAAGATCCTCAACATTAAATTTCTCTGAGATTTTCATTAATCTTTTGGGACTAAGTGTGTTCTCTTGCATTTGATTCCATATTTTGGATAATTCCGACGATGGCATGGTGTGGGACTTTTTTATATTACTTTTCTTTACTTTTTCCTTTTCATCTTTTTTATCGACAGATTCTTCAGCTATATCAGTTATTGCCATAACATTTTCCTTAACCTCATTTGGCTTTTTATCTATCCTCAACTCTTCTAACGATTTGAAAAATTGCGTAGCCTTTTTAAAGCGATTTTTATAATCTACATAATCTTCTGGCACTGATTTGTCAGTATCAGTCGTATTTTCTGGACTTTCAATAATTTCAATATCTATATCTGACAAACTTAAGTTACATGTATGATTGTTTTCTATTGAAATTACTTCGTAATCTGACCCAGTCGTGTTGTCGCTTTCGAACCTGTTATCGTTTAATAATGTTTTCGTTTTCTTTCTATGCTCGACCTCTTTCCGCACTTGTGTTTCAGATTGTGGTTCCCTAGCAGTTCCTACAAAAATAAAGTGAGAACGCCTGTTAGCATTATGACGAGAAGATGCTTAAGAGAATGACGTACAAGAGAGATGCGCAACAATGAAAACTTCACGGATGGAAATGTCTTAAGGAAACACTACTGATGTTACGACGAATTTATGAGCGATAGCACCTCCAAGTGGATGGATGAAACATTTGAATAAGATAACGAGTGAAGACGTAAAGAAGAATGGAGTCATTAGCAAACTTTCTCTTTTACTAGTGAAGCAGAACTTATTCAGCAGAAGAAGTCGCAATGAATATTATTCAAAGGATATAATGAAATATATTTTCGTACCTCCTGTTGAACTCTCATTTCGAATATTTCCAAGAATCTTTCGATTTTTCTTACAGCTTTCGATTAAGTTTGTTTGGTCTGAAGATTTTGAAACGTCTTCGTAGAGTGATATGAACTTTTTCACTGAATTTTTTGGTAGTTCTTCAAATGATTTATGTATATCTAGGTCTATATCTACTGTTTTTGATGTTTTACTAAAGATATCCATTTCTGATTTACTGAAGGAATTAAGGTTATTTCTTAGTAAACTACCTTTTCTATTATTCTTTTTATAATCGTCAGTATCCAGAATTTCGCTACTTTGGTCAAAATTATTTTGATCGGTTTCTACATGGTCATTCCTTTTAGCTGCATTTTCATTGAGGTTGTGGTTTTCATTATCTTGAACTATATCTACAGGCGTGTCGAATACAATATTGTCATTCTTCATATTTTCGTTGCCTTCCAGCTTTTTGACCTGAAAGCTGACTATAGGTTCCTTTATTAAATTTGAATTTTTGTCAAATTTATCTACGTTGCCAATTTGTGAACTAGTCGACTCATTATTATCAGTATCTAGAAAATTTTGGTGCTCGTGTGAATTATAATTTTTGTTATGCATGCTTACTTTTTCTGTGCAAATATTGTTAAGACTCTTATGTTTTCTAAATGGCGTAGGCGCGGACTCAGTTTCAGCTATGTTGTGGAACAAAGATATTCGACTAGATACTAGTCCACTGTCATGGCTTATTTCGCTATTGACACTCTTGATCTCATCTTCTTGCTCAGATTTTCCTAAGTATGTGTCTATTTTGTTTAAAATTTGCTGTCTAGAAGTACCGAAGAAACGCTTTGGACTAGTTTCAAATGCTTCAAAAACTTTTTCTGGCAAGTCTTGTTTATCTAAATCATGACCTTTACATTCTGATACCGCTTTTTCAGTATTAACATGTGGTACCTCTTTTGTGTATTCTATAACTTTTTCGGATTTTTTTCCAAAGCAGGAATCCATTGCTTGTACTTTACTATCCCAATAATTTCGTAAGCTGTCTTTGAGTTTTGCTTTATTATGTGATGTTTCATGAGAAGAATCATCGTAAGTAGGTTCTAAATTTGTATTCCAATTATCGTTTTCGGTTTCTTTTTCTGCTGAATTTAGAAAATTTTTGACTATCTTTTTTCCTCTTTTCTTTGTTAGGGAATCGTTGCGGCGTAAATACTTTGAAGATATACGTCGTTTAAGAGACTTAAGTTCTTGTTCTTTAGCTTGAATTTGTCTTATCTTTTCGTCCCAGTATAGTTTTTTCTCAATTACTATATTATTGTAGATTTTGTCACCAAATTGGATTTCACCACTACGTCTACGATTACTATTTTCTTCAATGGCCATTTCCATAGGAAGGATTTGACTTGCTGAAACTGACTCAGTGACATTTGCCTGAATCTCAGAAGTCTTTCCCTCTGAAGTTGTCGTTTGTCTTTTCACATCTGATACCTTTTCAGACGCAGAATCGACAAGTGTGTCACATTCCTTAGCATGGTTTATACTAATGGATAAAGTTTGCAAATTTTTATCCGTGTTATCTACTTCTTTCGAAAAGTAATCATCGTAAATATCGTCAAGTTCAGCAAATGCTTCTGTCACCGAATCAGTTTCACTCTTCGTCATTAGATCTGATTTTGTTGAAACATGTATTTCGTATTTGTCGTTTTCTTCGTGAATTGGCGAAAAAGCAGATTTTTTCGATTCATAGATTTTTTTCTTGCTATTTTCGTTATCATTAAAATTAGAACGTTCTCTTATGTCATGTAATAATCTTTCTCGCAAGGATTCCGTGGTGGGAGTTTTATCAGCAATTAAAACTTGTTTCAGCTTATAAGATGTTTCTTCGACACATTCACTCGCTGTTACTTCTGAACTGTTATTGTCATCGATGCTTACATAAGCTGAATCCCACATATCTTTATTTGGTGACATAGTGGTGAAATTTGAATTATTTAAATTCTTTTCATCTAATAATTGCGTACTGTTTTGTGTAATATTATTATTTTTTTCCGATTTATCGCAAGATGCAGTATCTGACGAGGTGTTACTGGCAACTGTATTTATAGAATCTATGGAAGTAGTCACTAGATTTGGCGGCAAGGATACTGGCGCTCCAATGATAAACTCTGTTTGGTTTTCTGGTGTATAGAAATCTTCATATTTTGTATCATCAAAAGGATTATGAGATTTTTTAACATTTGAGTTACAATCGGACTTAGAAAAGTCTAATTTTTTAATTTCGGTAAAGGGATTTGTAGTTTGATCACCATCACTCTCCTTATTTACTAAAGTGACTGATTGATTCTGCAGCTCTTCGCTGTGTGAATTATTAGCTTCGTACTCAGTAGTGATAAAAGAACCTAACTTCTTTTCTGTTGTATAGCTTTGAACAAACGTGTCCTCAGTAAATGGATTATTTGATGAATTTTGTGTATCATCGTCGAAGATATTTTCATAAAGCGGGCCATAACTATCCATGTCAACTTTTTTACCCTCAGGTTCGTTTTCTAACGATTCGTTAAGTTTTTCTGTTTTCAACGACACTGATATCGTTTCAGGGATTATGTATCTGTCACTTACTGTTGGCACAAAACCTGTATTTATATGGTAATCATTAAGTGTTGAGTTGACTACGTCTGGAATGTCTTGGTTTCGAAGTCTACCCTCAGTCATTTTATCTGTTTTAAAAATTCCTTTGTAATCCCAAAAACATTTGCTAACTCGGAGCATTATAATTATTTTTCTAGATGCTACGTAAAATAACTTTAAAGCCTTTTTACTTCTGATATCAGTGTTTGCCGTAAGTATCACTTGTTCCTTGTCGTTATCGATGATTGAATTTTCTTTATTGCAAGCCTCCATTAACTGTTTTGCTTCGTCGATGCTAATCTTTTGTAAGCATCCATCTTCTTTTAATAACATTTTTTCAGTTACGAAATCCACAATTCTAATAACAGCCTTTTTATCTGTACTAACATCAACTATGTCTATTTCTTCACCATCTTCTAAGGTAAAGTTATCATTTTCTAATGTTTCCACAATATCTTTAGACGCTACCATCGAAAACGGTGACCCAGCTATACTTAAATTTTTACTTGTAATTGAAATTTCGTATTTTCCTTCATATTCCACAGTGTAGCCAATTTTAACGTGATCGTCATTCGTCTCTGAATCTATATCGATATTACTTTTTAACTTGGGTATAAAGTAAGTTTTGCTCATGTCATTATTTCCAAAGTTTCGTAGATAGCTGGCACCTTGGGTTAGTGGTAAAATATTTTCAGTGTAATTGGTGGTCGCTTTTCTTCCGAGTAAACTTTGTCTTATTACCTGTGCTTTACCTAGTACAGCTGGTAAAGTAAAAGTACCATGTGACTTATTTGGCCCTTTTATTTCTATATTTATAACTCCTGGATTCAAAGACTGCTGGGCTGTGGGGTAAATTTTGAAAAATGCTTTGTTTTTAATTTGAGCAGCTACCAAGCCTGAACCTTTAGCTATGTAATCGAAGGTATGGTGAGTGGATTCCGCCGCAAATCTTATAGGGCTTGGCTTCGGTGGAGGCGTTATTTTGATCAGTGCTTCTCTTATGTTGTCCAAAAACGTGATCAGCTTCCATTCCTGATGCTTTCCTAGCGTGTCGATTGATTCCAGTTCTTGGGTTGTGAAGACCTGAAAATAAAATGAAAATAGAAATTAATAACGTTATTATTTTAACTTGTGGAAGAGCATTTCTTTCCATGATTGAAACAACTGGAACTAAGCTCAAAATAGTCGGTCTATTGGCTAACCAAACTTAGCCTAACTACAAAGAAGAAGGGGTATTTTTGTATAGAGCCCGTCCCCACTAGTGTAGCACTACAAGACATATATCAAATGAAAGGGCTTAAAAAGTTAAACAAAACAATACTAAAGAAGTTTAGTGTTATACACTTTAAAGGGCGTCATAAAAAATATAGTATCTTCGTCCGTGACGCCCTTAACACATAGAATCTGCAAATAAAAACTGTACTCACAGGTTCAACCCCAAGATACTCCTCAGCAATCGACTGAGCGTGTTTCAGAGACAACTTGGTTGGTGGATGTCCGGCACACGTCCCTGGTATGGCTATGTCCAGCACGCCACAGACTATCCAGCCGTGCCGCCATACCGTCTCTAGCTTATCCACCCTGACGGTGCCGGCCGTCTCCAGCCATTGTAGGACCGTCTGTTTCTGTTCGTCGCACGAGTAGACCACTGGAATGTGATGGTGAAAAATTAATTGGTGGTAAATACAAACTAATTAAGTAACTTTTTTGTTCGATTGTTGATCTTTAATCTATAATCTATATGTTTCTAAAATGACTTCATTGGGCAGTGCGCACACTTGTAACAAATTTGTCTTCTTCCTCCACCATTTGCATTCTGATTGTCGACTTAATTAGCGCATATACCCCGTAAAATAAACATATTTTTTGATGGTTGATATTTGATAATCCGTGACTGCTTAATGGGCGGCAAAATATGTAATTGGCCCGGGCGCCAAATTTTTACATACGCTTCCAAATCACAAAGAAAATTTAAATGAAAAATTTGATGGCACGTCCATGACCTCATGAACTTTATGAATTTAAAGGTTCGCTATCCTTAGATTTTTATTTATCTGTTTTATTTTAACCCCCAAAATTCTGCATCAGTGGATACTAGCTTAGACCCTAAATTTTCAAATACAAAACTGGCATTGATCAACTATTTCGATTCTTAAATTAAAAAATAAGATGTCTTTTATTATGAAGAATAAAAACTATACTAACCTAACTTTTTAGTAACAAAGTCTAATAATAGCTCATGGCTCATACTTAATTAAAACGAAGTTCTACGAAATCACTTGATCTATTTGAAAAAGGTCATCTCATTACTAATTACTAGTTTAGATAGCTAACAATAGGTTTGCGTCAGTTATTTTTTTAATTGGTAAAATATCGAATTAAGATATTCAGATGAAATGATTCCTTTTTTAACTTCCGTGTTTAGACAATATATAAGTAAGTAAAAGAAACTATAGATCAAACCTGAGTGAAGATGGCGAAAATGTATGATTTGGTTTTGTTAACAGTTAAATTTTTTCGGCGCTTCAACTATAATACTTATATTTCGATGTAATTTGCAGGTCCCTCTACCCAAATGGTAAAAACGGGACTCTATTACTAAGACTTTATTGTCCGGTCGTGATCCGTTCGTCCGTCTGTCTGTGTCTGTTTCCAGGGTGTAATCTGTATCTCCTTAACCGTGGTTCGTGACAGCTAGACTCAGTGGCGTAGCTTAGTAGGGGTGGGGATGGGGGGGGGGGGGGGGGGGGGTGGCGCCCCGGTCGGCACTTTTAAGGGGGCGGCAAAACCTAAATAAGGGAGCGGCAAAACCTAAGTAAGAGGGCGGCAAAACCCAAGTAAGGGGGCGGCAAAATTGACGTCCGCCCCGGGCGGCAGACACCCAGTCTAGCCAGTGGCGTAGCGGCCACTGGCTAGATTGTTAAAATTTTCACAGATATGAAAATTCCTGTTGCCGCTATAACAACAGAATATAATAAAAACAATAAAATAAATATTAAAGTGAGATTCCTATACAATAAATTTTATTTTAACATTACCAACATTATATATCAGATTTGCGCTGAAATGAAACTGTGATAAATATTTAATGACTATTATCGATTCTGATTAAAACATCATTAAAATTTTGCACAAATGAGTTTCAGAATATAGCTAATTATTGATAACATTTATTATTTATTTCATTACAAATAGGTTTAACTGATTCGCTTTACTAAAATATATTTTAAGTCGGCAAGTATGTATGTACTCGTAATTATTTAATACATTGAATGTTTATCAAACAAATTTGATTAATTCAAGTTAGATATTTTAATTTCCTACTTTTTCTACGTTCTTTAAAAATTGATATAATTATGTATGGCCTTTTGTAGTTTTGTATAATAGGTAAGTTTCGTAACCTAACCCATTACACCCATTATAAAAATATGATAGAAAGTCATAATATACATTATTTAACCGCGCAATACGATTTAATTGTTATTATGGTTTAATTGTTTAATATCTGTAATGTATTTTTAAATTATCAATATCCATAATAGGCTAATAGGCTTGATCCTCAATCGCCTAATAAATATCGAATTATTCGGCAGTTTTGTCGCTGTTTACTTTAGATCAAGCGACAGAGAAAAATAAATGCTATCTGAGACTTATTAGAAGACTGTGAAACAGGCCAAATAATAGACTGCTATCAAGGGTAGGCAGGGCTCTAGCTATAGTCGAATTTGAGGTAGGCCAGCATTACAGGTAGGGCAGAAGTAAAAAATTTATCATAATTGATCTGTCCTCAAAGCACAGGCTCATAAATCAATCAACATGTACATCACAGACCTCTAGAGTTCTATTTTCAATACTCAGAATTTTCTACCGCATTCCGGATTCCGGAGCATATAGTCTCAGCCTAAGTCTTAGTTTTTGGTATTTTTAAGGTAGGGCATTGTGATTTCAAGGTAGGGCATTGGCCCACAATGCCCCCCCCCCCCCCCCTAGCTACGGCCATGATCGTAGGTAGATTAGAAACTATTTTTGAACTTCATGTAGGTGGGGCTTATTATAACTAAAACTAAAGGTCTGCTATTTTTGTAATTTCACTAAGTACCTACACAATCTAACATTACTTATATAAAATTGTCGTGTCTCGGTGTTTGTCGCAGAAATCCACCGAAACGGCTTGGCCGATTTTTATAACCTTTGGGTGACATAACACATGACATGGATGGCTGGATAAGATTAGGTCTAAGTTCAACAGTGAACGGCTATAGACTGGTGATGACGATAACTACTACCTAAAGTGCGGTCGCGTAGCACGTATAATTACATTGACTCGCGAGCGAAAGAGACAAGTAGCGATGAGTCAATGTACGATGCTCCGCGTCCGCACTTTACCCACTAGTATTTCTTAACATTGACTATTACCCTAAGATTACATAGGTACGTAAAACGAGGTCAATGAACTCAATTAGCCTCCCAAATAATATCTTATCAGGAGTATGCAGGTTGCCACAGATTACAAGTTTTTAATTCTGTTTGAGACAAGATAAATATTTAAATATAGTAACAATTAGGTCAAAATTAGAAAAGCAGATTTGTAAGTTATTCCTTAAAATATTGTTCAGTTTCGATAGTAAGTCTTTATTTATATCTATACATTTGCAATATTATATCATCCAAATATAGGAGGCGTCGGTCATTTCATGATTTTTATACAATTTTCATTCGATGATACGAATACTTTTCGCAAATTGTTCGAGCTTGGGCTACTGTATGGGTAACCGCCTCCGTGGTTTAGTGGTTAGAGCATTGGCTCTCGACTAGGAGGTCGTGGGTTCGATCCCCGCATTGGAACAACAAAAAATGTTGTTTCTAAGTTTGGTTAGGACAATGCTGCTGATCACCTGATTGTCTGACAAGAAAGATGATCCATGCGTCGGATGGGCATGTAAAAAGTCGGACCTGCGCTTGATCTCTTGTCAGTCGTGTCGGTTATCCGTCCCACTGGGTTATGAGAGTAAAGGAAGAGAAAGAGTGCTCTTGTGTACTGCGCTACACTTGGGGCACTATAAAATAACTCCTGCGTAACTGGCTTGGTTTCAATGAAACCGGCCACCGTCACCGAGATCGGTGTGGGGAGTTACTGTATGGGTAAATTGGTATGGCTCTTACCAGATCTAAACGCCGAGTCGATGTACTTCAGCAGCTTGTACAGCAAGCTGTTCTGCCCCCACAGCAGCGTGAGTAAAGTCGCGGGCGCGAGGTAGCGGAGTGACGTCAGCACCACGTCCACCACCGTGGACCACATGCCGGGATCCTCGGGGACCTCCGGGATCGTGAATAGACCTGCCATAGATGGAATTTTATCAGCAAAGTTGCACACAATTGGGCGTTTTCGGAAGGTTTTATTTATTCACTAGTACATTCACGTTGTTCTGTCTTAAATTTAAACTGGAATGAATAAATGACTACACCTACGCCTACACCTGCTCCTACTCCTACACCTTTTCCAATATTTAAAAAAGAAAACCTCGTCTACAAACGACACAAACTCTATGGTGACTCGCGACCCAGCAGTTGGGAATATAGATCAGCAGATAAAACATTTTTTTAATTATTAATAAATGTGCATTATTTTAGCTTCCCATTAGCTTGGGTTTAAAATTATAAGTGGTCCACGAAAGGACAGTAAAACTTACCGGGCCATGGCAGAACAATGTTTGGGAAACTCTGCTCTATATTCAAAATAAGGGCACAATTAAGGGAAAGCTAAACGACCTATTGTTTAAAAACCTTCCCAGCCCTGAGTGAGCACAGGGCTTAAGGGCTAAAGCATCTCGGAAATTTCAGCTGTACAGCTCACTGACCCAACAATAAGATTTTATTGTTTTGTCACAGCCGAGGAAGACAATGTCTTGTTTTGACTTTCATTAGGTAAGTCTGTGGTAAACGCTGTTCAGTATTTAATATAAACGTAAACAAAAGGATGGAATTCGACAAAATTAGTGTGCCATTGTATTTCTTTATTGCACGGTGAATAGGTGACATTTAAATTAGTAGTACGTTACAGTTTACGTTCAGGCTGGGATATATGCTCCGAAATCCGGTATAGTAGGCCATAGAAAATTCTAAGCATTGAAAATAGAACTCTGCGTTAATACAATAGAGTTGGAAATCGAATACATGAGTGTCGACTGGTCGAGTCAAATGTCGATGACTCACAGCTCACACACTTCTATTTTGAACTCTATTCTATTAGAGCAGAGTTTTTTTCAGTGTTCTTAATTTTCACCGGCGTTACGGATTCCGGATTCCTAGTCCCAGCCTTAGATCTGATCGGAGGATAATAAAAGGTTGTTCAAAATCCCCTACGAATATTTTGGGCATATGATCTACTGCTTATGGCAAGATGTTTACGCTGAAAAATAATTGATTAAAAATGTCTAGGGGTGAAAAGTAACGAAAAAGCGTACCTACCCGTATGTATTCATTACTATAACACTATGTTATAGTAAGGAATACATACGGGTACGCTTTTTTTCGTACTCGTTACTATAATATCGTTACGTTAATATATATAGATTAAGTAACAACATTGTAAAATATTTTTTGAAAAGAACAATTTTCCTATCTTTTTGCTAAAAGGTGGCCCCGTGCGAGTTTCTTACGCCGGTTCTTCTCGCCGGGTTAGTTTCCGAACCGGTGGTAGGCATCATGTAGGACAATTCCGTAAGCGTTATATTATAACCTACATGGAAATAAAATTTTGAGTTTGAGTTTGAGTTACTCGTTACTTCTGATTCAACCGACTTTCAAAACACAGGAGGAGGTTCTCAATTCGTGTGTATGTTTTTTTTTTTTGTATGTATGTTACGCGATTACTCCGCCGTTTGTGGACCGATTTTCGAAATTCTTTTTTTATTTCGAAGGGTTGACTCCCGGATTGGTCCCATTGTCACCAAATGGTAGACCTGGTGATGGGATCCATGAGGAATCGAGAGAAGACCTCAAAATTTATAGGGACACCTATAGTGATTTTGACTTTTTTTTACATAACTTGAGCATATGCTACCAAAAAGTGAAATGTTGTGCTAAGGTATACCCTGGATCCAAAAGCATTGAACGGTACTCCTCAGTCTTTAAAGATACACGTTTGGAAATTTCAGGATTATTTATAAAACTGCAAGCATATGTCACTTTTAAATAATCATCACCACCACTACCACCACCACCACCATCATCACACCATACATTGTATGTTAATATAGGTATTTCTAATTGTCTTTTACACCGGCATCGATTTCTTTGAACATTAAAAGTTACGAAAAAGTGAAATTTTGTATCAAGGTGTTCCCTGGATCCCAAAGGACTGAACAGAACTCCTCAGTCTTTAAAGACACGCGTTTGGAAATTTCAGCATTGTTTAAAAAACTGCAAGCATATGTTGCAATTAAATAATCATCATCATCACCACCATACATCATGATATTTTGATACAGGCATTTCTCATAGTATTTTACATCGATATAATTTTTTTGAACATTCACAGCTACCAAAAAGTGAAATGTTGTGCCATGGTATACCATGGATCCAAAAGGACTGAACAGAACTCCTCAGTATATATAGACACACGTTTCTAAATTTCGGCATTGTTTTAGGAACTGCAAGCATATTGTTTTGTTACTATTAAACAATCATCATCACCACCACCATCATTACACCATACATAGGTAATCATAATAATTTGATGAAATAAGTGTCTCTTAGTATTTTATTCGATTTCTTTGTACATTTGCTAGTCCCGTCATCATCATCAATATCATATATTGTGTGTCAACTGTTACATCATTTCCGCCGACAACTTAACTTTTAGGTATTTTAAGCATTATAGGTATGGTACCAAAAAGTAGTGACATTATGTCAAGGTATAATCCTGGTTCCAAAAGCACTTAATGGAACTCTTTAACGATACCTACACGTTTGTAAATTTTGGAATTGTTTAAAGAACTGTTGCAAAGATGTATGCAAAATATCTGCAATGTCAGACGTTTTCTTCCAAAGCTAGGTCTTATCACTGATAAATCACACATTTTTAAGTTTTTATGTTTTTCTTTCGTTGCACAACAATACTTTATTCAATAATTTCGACACTATTAATGACAGCTGGATTATAAATAAGTAAATTGTGCGTTGTTTACGCATTGGTCTCGGGTTCGAATCCCGGTCAGATAAATATTTTAGTGATTCTTTTTTCATCCTTTCTTTCCTATTTTTAAATATTTTATCGTCGTACTTAATCGCTAAGCAAAGCTAGATCTTCCACTAAAAAGAAAGAAATAAATTAATATTTAAAAAAATATATAAACCGACTTCCAACATAAAGCAATGACATTCTTATAAATCACTTAAAAGTATAAAATAATTCTTATTTTCGTATAGTTCCCCTTAAAATTCTGCTTAACTATTTCTCTACTCAATTTTCTTAATTTTGAAGTCGGTACCAGCCCAAACAATTGTCTATACCCTTTAATCGAAAAATTATCAATTTTAACACAACTAGGTACGTCCAAATACATACAAACAATATTTTAAAGAACTTCCATTCAAACTGGCTGGTACCGAGTTCAAAAATAAGAAAATTGAGTAGAGAAATAGTTAAGCAGAATTTTAAGGGGAACTATACGAAAATAAGAATTATTTTATACTTTTAAGTGATTTATAAGAATGTCATTGCTTTATGTTGGAAGTCGGTTTATATATTTTTTTAAATATTAATTTATGAATTATAACAATAATACGAAAATGCGAGTAACGAAATAGATTCGCGTATAACGTTTCGTTACTCGGTAGTCGGTACTAGATCGCGCGCCAATTACTCAGTAAGTCAGTAGTCAGTACCAAATACATCTGGTTTGCTAAAATTTGTTTTATTTAAAAGTTTTATTAAAATAACACCTATCACTCTTTTAAAATAAAGCGCTCTCGTTTATTAGGCGATTAGATTATTTCCGATCGTTGTTTCATCGAAATTAAGGGTAATTAAAATCTGCCTATAGCCCTATACCCATTATAAGAGGTACATACTAGATAGGTGGGTAAGCATATAACACAGGCTTTACAACCTATGGTCATATGGTATGTGGCATATAACTTCGGTAATTGCAAATTACAATAATATTATATTTAAACAGGTGAAGTTCTTTAGACGTTTACTTCGGTTATCGGTAATATTATATCCGGTAATGGACCATAATTACTTTGATAATGAAACGTTCTGTAGTTGAAAGTCAGTTTCATCAATAAAATTTATATATTTTCAAGTACTTACATAAGGGCGTACTTACATAACACATTTTGATAATATTTTTAAACCAATTTCCTATAATGAAGAAGAAGACAATATTTCAGATAGTTGTTAGTTTATAGGATTGGTTTAATCTGGTCGCAAAAGGTACCCGAAAAACAGCCAATTATGTCAAACTAGCTGTTTCCCGCGGCTCCACGGTATTCCACGGGAATACTGTACTTTTCCGGGATGAAAAGTAGCCTATGTCCAGAGCCTAAACTACTACCATACCAAATTTCATAAAAATCCGTTCAGTAGTTTTTGCGTGAAAGAGTAACAAACATCCATCCATCCATCCATCCTCACAAACTTTCACATGTATAATATTATTACTTATTACTTATTAGTATGATTTGTAAACGTGCCCTTATGTCTTATGCTAAGTCATGTTACTTTCGAAAACAGTTCGTAGAGATAAAACATTTTTAAGTAATAAATAATAAAAAGTTCTTGAAAGCTTTTAGGTTACGTCGTCCTTATTCCATCCTAGGATTCCTAATTATAGTTTTTAAAGAATCCTCCTACCACAATAATTATAAATGAAGTGAAAAGATTAAAAATTAAGAATTTGCACGAGTACGTATTTCCATTTTTAACCGAAATTTTCGATGTGTCCACGGTACAAATTGCTTACATGTCTTTAACACGTTTAAAAAATTTCTACAAGTGGCCAAGGTACATCATGCTTATGTACTTACCTTGGCCAGTTGCACGTTGCATTGTACCGTACAATGCAACGTGCAACTGGCCAAGGTAAGTACATAGGCATGATGTACCTTGGCCACTTGTAGAAATTTTTTAAACGTGTTAAAGACATGTAAGCATGTAACGTACCAGTTCTCATATTTTGGTGAAGTACACCCAAAAACCGACCTTCCAAAATATGCACATGACTTATATAGGTATATTATAGGTACAGTAGGTCAAATTGGAATAAATAACCAATAATAAACTGAAAATATGGCAGAGGTATAACAGGCTCCCCTATGTAACTAATAGTTGCGAAGGCTGGTCCACAGGGAAGCCCTAGCCTGTATAATAGGTACGAATTTGGATAAGGGTCTTCAAAAGGTAAGTGGTAAGTGAACCCGATAGGAATGGAGTTATAGGAACGAGTTGCCACTGGTAACTAAATTATAAATACTAACCGATCCTTCTTCTGTGATCCTTCGATACATTTCTTCTATAAGCTTTCGACAACTCTTCGATGCTGTCAGACATTTTATTTTCTCTATTTTCTCATTTTTTCAAATTATAACAACTACTCTAAAAATACAAATTAGTGCTTTACGTTCTGGCTAAAATATCGATATTTATATGTATTAATATTATTAACTTATTTATTTCAGGTTACTTTTAACATCAACGATCATATTTAGCGATTACGTATTTTATATTGTTCAGTTTAAAATTTTAGTTGGCGTGTTTTCAGTTTTTTCATTATTGTTATTTTGTGTTTTTCGTTATTTTGTTGTTATTTATTTAATAACAGTAGGTAGGTATGTACAATATATTATGCCTTGAGTAAGTTCAATTGGGTTTTATGTTTGACACACAAAATATTTTTTTAGGATGAGAATAATTTCACCGTGGTTTATGATTTGTTTTATTGTTTGTTTTTAGGGTTCCGAATTCCGAGTTTGTAAAAGTTTGTAATGTATTACACTAAAACTTTCACAAACTGATTAAGATCCATGCACAAAGTCAGTTAGTCTGTCTGTCTGTTACCAGGCTGTATCTCATGATTTATAATAATAATAATCTTAATTATACTACTTCGGTCCACAAGTTAGTTACAGTGATGTTCAGTACGAGTGTTAGTACTCGTATACATTTTGAAATTGCAAAAAAATTAAGAATTTAATTAAACTTTTGAACAGATAATGAGTTCCTGTTGCCGCTATAACAACAAAATATATAAATAAATAAATAAATAAGAATTTATTTCGGATAATTATTATAAAATCCATAGTGTTAGTAAATATTATGTAACTAGCTTTTGCCCGCGACTTCGTCGGCGTGTAGTTCGGTTTCCATACAAAAGTGTTCGGTTTCCATACAAAATTTTAACCTCTTTTTCACCCACTTAGGGGGCGATTTTCAGAAATCCTTTCTTAGCAGATGCCTACGTCATTACAACTATCTGTATACCAAATTTCAGCAAAATCTGTTCAGTAGTTTCGGCTGTGCGTTGATAGATGAGTTAGTCAGGTTTGCCTTTTATATATTTAGATAAAAACACATTAAAATAAATGTTTAAGTGGGTCCCGTGATTTTTTGCCGTTTGGTACGGAACCCAATCTTACTTAGCCAGTTTTTTGTTGTTATTTCATATATATATATATATTATAGTAAGTAAGTAAAAACTTAATACGCTAATAAAATAAATTCTCAGCAGACAATTTCTCTTTTCTCAGGATCATAAACGTATAATCAAATACATAAAAAATATATATAGCCGAACATATTATGACCTCCTCCTTTTTAGGGTTCCGTAATACTTAAGGAACCCTTATAGTTTCGCTCTGTCCGTCTGTCTGTCTGTCTGTCCGCGCCTCTAGCTCCTGTAATTATGAATATAAATTGATGAAATTTGGTGCAGTTATAGATAGTGTATAGATCACGGTTTCGGGATCATAAAAAAATAATAATTTTATATTTTAGGGGTGGCTCTCCATACATGTGAAGAGGGGATGAAAAATATTTTTTCACTCTACCCCATCGTGTGGGGTATCGTAGAATAGGTCTTTTAAAATAAAGGTAAGGTTTCATACGTTACTTTTTTATAAAGTTGACCGTTTTCGAGTAATCGGCCTCCAAAGTAGTTTGTAAGTTGGTCCCCCCCCCTAGCATTTTTAAACTATAGGAGATAGAAACTTGCAAATTTCCATGCTGATAGATCATGCTAAAAACTCTTTAGGAAAATTATTTTGAACCAAATCGGACAGTAACTTTTGGAGTAAATAAAAAAAAGCATATTACGCGTTTATAGTTACGGAACCCTCCTTAGACATGTCCTGACATGCTCTTGGTTAGGTTTTGGAAGAGGATTAAAAATATTACAGTAAGATTTCACCCAACTCTAATTTCTCATGAAAATTATTATCAGCAAAGAGTTACGTTTAAATTACTTTAATTTAAAATAGGTATGTCATAAGACTTTTTTTTTATTTGTCGTTTTCGTAAAGTTTTCGGTAACATAGATATTATGTTACCGAAAATAGTAGGTAGGTACTAATGTTATGTTAGGTTAGGTTGCCTACCTACCTATCTCTAATTCATCGTTTCTCGACCGGTGGGTCGCGAACCTTGGGGGGGTCGAGTTTGTTTTTAAACGGAGTCACAGTCTGTTGAAAAATAATAAATACAAACTATATATAGGTACAAAACATCTTTTGTACCAAACTTTAGTATCGAACGTCGAAAAAATCGTGACGGGTACGCAAGACTTTTTACTTAACTTTTTGGTTTTTTTGTGGGTCGCGACATAAAAAAAAAACGATGCTCCAATCTAACCTATCTTGTTACAGCTACGTTATTTAAAAAAATCTTTTGAAAATACGATATACCTTAAATTATATTACTCACGTATTAAAACTATGGACCAAGCCACTAACATCTATGATATCACCACTAGGCGACTGTCCGATTTCCTAACCGACAACCTAATCTTATCAAAGTGCATTTTTCCATTGAGAAACACCGTCAAAGCGTATTAGACTTAAGCCCCGTTTATTAAAAACGTTATTCGTGTGACAAAGTTAAAGTCGAAAGTGGTTAATTTGCCATCCGTACTTGTAGATTAACTGATAACGATAATTTTATGAATCAGAAAAGGCGCGATGTTTGGAAATAGAGAACGTGTCATTCATGATGTTATTATACATTATGTTGTTGTAAATAATTTATAAAAATATAAACAAACGAATTTACCTAGAGTACCCACTACTAGGTACTAAAATGAATAGGTTATGATTACTAGCGACCCGCCCCAGCTTCGCACGGGTACAATACTGATACTAATACTACAGAATGTCTTTAAACCGCTAACAAAACATGCGAAATCAAGCCAAAACAAACAGAAACAAATTAATATAGGTACCTACTAAAACTCAATGAAATAAGTAGGTGTGTATACTTGTATCGTATGAAATACCATAGATCTAAACTCCCCCCCGCACGCGCACCCCCCGCCTTGGTGACGCCCACTTCGCAACGGGCCGTGCAGCAGAAATCGTAATATTTTAATTTCGCCTTTAAACTTCAAAACCAAACGTCCAATTTCATTCATTCAAAGACTAAATATTATCTACATAATCTGTAATTAGTGATGAAATAATAATTTAAGGATTAATAGCATGAGTAAAATAAACGCGTTTAAATGTAGTCCAAAAAAATTCAAGATTTCTAAATAAAAAAATGGTTGTTGTGCCTCACTCGACATAGATAGGTATAGTGTGTCGCGGACTTTTTTGTTGATATTTATAAGATCTACAATTAATTAGAACATTTTATGGTTCTATCTTTTATAGTTTAGGCAGCGTACGCAAAATAAGTAACTTTTCTGGTTGATTTTTTACACCTTGTGTCCGAAAAACCCAAATATTTTTCGGAACCCTATTTTTTCCAAAATAAAATTTAGCCTGTGTTACTCGTACTCGGATAATGTAGCTTTCGAATGGTGAAAGAATTTTTGAAATCGGTCCAGTACTTTTTGAGCCTATTCATTACAAACAAACAAACAAACATACAAACAAAGTTTTCCTCTTTATAATATTAGTGTAGATTATATAAGCACAAAATATTTTGTACTCGTCATAATTTAACTAAAAAACCGGCCCAGTGCGAGTTGGACTCTCGCACGAAGGGTTCCGTACAAACGGCAATAAATCACGTTTATTGTATGGGAGCCCCCTACAATTTAAATATTTATTTTATTTTTAGTATTTTTTGTTATAGCGGCAACAGAAAATCACGGTTATTAGGAGATACAGCCTGGTGAGTGGTGACAGACGGATGGACTAACAGACAGATAGACAGCTCAGTAATATGGGTCCCGTTTTTACCTTTTGCGTACGGAACAGTAAAACACATTTTGTTTATACAGTACAAATTTTCGGCATTCTAATTGCTAATTATTATTATAATCTTGTATTTTGATGTACCTACCTATATATATGCCTATTATAATTTTGTTCTTTTTGCTTGGTTGTCATGAATTCATTAAAATACTATAATATCAAGTATTGTGAGTTCTTTTTTATACAATAATCGTGTAATTTTAATTAGTTATTTTATAAATACACTAAAAGTAATAATAACCTTTGTATAATTATTTGCTTATGCTATATTTGTATCTAGGCTATAATTTGGGCTTGGACAAGGTCAAAAGATACATATTTTTGATAAAAACAATAGTTTACGTGAGATAAATCCCGACCTTTCTCGAATTCTTCACACAATTACCAAATCTCCGAATCGGGTTTTCTGAGATTTTTCACATGACTCTGAGATATAGATAATTTATAATGTATTCTGTATAACGTGGTAATATTTTTTTTCATTGTACATAATGTTTTGAATAAGAAAACTATTATGTATTGTTACGTGTTTCTGAAAAAAGATGTAGTGACAAAAATTGAGAAAGGTATGCTGAGATGATTTGGCCATGTTGAGAGAATGAATGAAGAACGATTGACGAAAAAAGTGTATAATGCGAGTGTGAATGGAAGTGTTGGAAGGGGTAGACCTAGGCGGACGTTCCAAGACCAAATCGGGGACGTCTTGAAAAAAGGCCAGGTCAAGAGTACCCTAAACCGAAGAGCATGTATGAAGCGAATAATGAAAGTGGATCGTAGCAAGTGGAAAGAAGTGGTCTCTGCCTACCCCTACGGGAAAGAGGCGTGATTATATGTATGTATGTACCTATGTATGTATGTATTGTTACGTTTTGAAACCAATAAAATGATGCTGGACTTAATGTTGTAGTTAGTTTCTACTTTCTATTTAAAGTGAAGATTATTCTAATTTAATTAACAAGTAGATGTTGCTCGCGACTTCGTGTGCTCAAAAGTTAATTTCGCAAAAACCGTATTTTTCTGCGATAAAAAGTAGCCTATATCCTTCCCCGTAGTCTACTCTACATCTGTGCCAAATTCCATTAAAATCGGTCCAGTTGTTTCGGAGCCTATTCAATGCAAAGTGCAAACAAACAATCAAACAATTTTCCTCTTTATTATTCTTTATTAAGTATATTGTATAGATTAACCACGACGACGACGAATCACGACCTCGATGTCTTTCGGCAATCGTCCATTTTCAAGCCTCATTTTTACCCTTTAGGTAAGTACGGAATCTTAAAAAAGAATTTGCTGCCCCTATAGCTTTATCCGACTACGGCAAATCCAAAAATAAGGGTAATGAGGGTGTTTAATATTTTTTCTGTCGTTAGAGGGCACACCTAACGCACACAAAGCGTCATCTGGTAGCGTAAGTGGTGTCAATAACGGTCAATAAGAATTTTCGATTATTCTGTCACTAGGCGGCGCTTGGTAGGCCGACGGTCCTTGTCGTGTCAAAAAGCTGTCAGATCTCACAAATTTAAAAACCCTCATTTGGCAGTCTATGTATCAATGTTTGAGCCTAAACTACTGATCCAATTTTAATAAATTAGGTGTCAATCTTAGAGCATTAAACCAAGAAACGTGTAGATAGATTCGTAATAATAGCCCGTAATAATAGTATTATAATTTATGTAGTGTAGTCGGGTTATAAATAAAGAAGGAAAAAAAAAGGTTATTTACAATAGTTTTTAGGAAGAACATACGTAGGTATATTGAAAAAGAAAACTCAGACGTTATATCAATAATGCGTCGAGTAAAAAAAAATCACTCATCTTCGACGCTATCTCATCTACAGATCTTAAGTACTTAGAACTAGTTAAACCGAAAAGCAACTCTATTTTTATATCGCAAAACACAAATTGCAGTGTCTGGGAAAAGAAGTATCAAATATCAATTTGACCTCGAAAATATTGACCAAGATAAATAATGTGAATGAGATAAAACCGTCCCTTATTCTATTACACAAAATATTGTGAAACTTCTAAAAGTATAGTTTATCCTCGTAGAAGGAAAAAAAAACATATAAAATGTTCTAAAGCCATGATGAAAAAACTATCTTAAAAGTTATGTAAAAAAAAGAAAAAATAATAAATGAAAAAAATACGATAAATAATTTATTTCTTTACGTAAATACGATATATTTTTGTTAAGTCATGATTTTACTGTTATTGTCTAATGTCTTATGAGTACCTATAAGAGCGACTTTGTATTAAAAAAATTAAAAAAGTCTTTGTATTATAAATAATTTAAAAAATTTATTAATAATTAAAAAAGTGTCCTAATTTAGTTAATTTTGGACACTTTTTCTTGGTTAGGTTTTTATCCTAAAGTCTTATACTCAGAGTTTAATATTAAGGTTTTAAGTCGTGTTTTTATTTTGTTAACCTTTTTCCAATTTACTTTTAAATTGGTCTGGCAAGGTTAAAGTTCCAACTAATTTACCTGGCTTCTTTTTCCCCAACTCCTTAAACATTATACTAATACTATATCATAATTTCATGTTGCTTCAAACATGTTTTTTGGGCATTAAAAAAAATCATTTTTCAAAAACTTGCATTTTGGCAAAATTTCGCTTCTGACCAGCCAGACTTACATTCTCGTGTTGAGGTAAATAGGAGAAGTACAGGGCAAGGTTTCACCTTGCCTCAAACACCTGCTCTAAATTTCCTAGTAGCTCTCCATCTAATGAAATCGGCGTTTTAATTTCTCGTTAGGTACATTTTAAATTTTAATCCGGTGGGAGCGTGTCGGGGTGTGTCGTACCCCTTATGTCTATTTTTGGACATTTTTTAAAAGATAAGTAAGACTTCTCGGACATGCTGGTTTTCCCATTATGAATTTCTTCACTGTTTGAGCATCCGTATTCCATACAAACAACTTGAAAAAAGTCTTATTATTGGAAAACGGCTACAAGTCGGTAGCAATTCTGCACATTTTTTCACATCTCAAATGCAGACGAAGCGATCGATCAATAAGCTTCTGATAATTTTCATATTATTAAAAAGTGTAGCAATTATTATTATGTAATATGGTATAATGTCTTAAATTACATAATAAATAACCTATACATTATACACGTGTGTATCACTAATTAAGAATCAATTTACTAACAAACCAATCTATTTTTATCATCAATATTGTTGTTATCAATATGATTCTATTACCACATACCGAACAGACAAGCCAATCAATTAGAAACTGATAAGATTAATGAGTTGTAATAAATACTTGTATTGTTTGAACAATATTACTTTTGTTATTATTAGATATAAAAAATTAATAATACGTAAGTGTAGCAAAAACCGCCGGTTGCTATTTAAATTATAATTAAGTAACCCTCGTATTCATATCTACTTATTTTATTAACCCTAAGTAGAATGTCACTCACGAAAACTAACAAATGAAACTAATTGCGGGGTTAATTATGAACCTAGTTATGAATAAGGAAATAACTCTTTAAAATCACTGACACTTTTGTTTGGCTTATTAATAACTTACCTAACACTTTTTATAAACTGTTATTAACAAAAAATCTCGTTTTCTAAAAATAAATGAGCCATTTGCATAAATAATTTAGTTTTGTTTAGGTTTTTTTATGTTAAAAGATGCTTTAGAAATTATCATAAATGCAAATTGACTATTATGTAATGAAAGCAGTATATTATAGTATATTTTAATAAAATAAATCTTTTTTAGTTTGTTTATATTGTAAAAATTATGACTTTGAAATACCAAAAAAAAATTTTTTTTTCCTAAAATAAACCATAACTTTTTAAAACTTTCATTACTATTTTTTTGTATATCTTATTATTTTATTAATTTTAAATAAATTATTCATTTGGTATTTACGATTTTTGATCCAAAAACACGCACTTTTCAATTTTTAATTTTAACTAATTTTGGATATTTTTTGCACTTATTGGTAATTTTAGGTATTTTTTTTTTATTTTTATCACTTCACTGACACCGTCTTACACAGTCATGTCTCACAGGTGGAAATGGACTGTAGATTTGTGATAGTTGTTATCACTGGTTTTATATAACTTGTCACATTTCCTATCTTATTTATAATTAAATACACTCCGAAATGAACTCAATCCACCCAACATAAGGTTCAAAATCGTAATGCCTTGGTGGTGAATGAATAATGTTTAAAAATATGCAACTTTTACGCATTAACATAAATTTTCTACGAGTTTTAATGCAGGTCCCACGTTCTCATGGTGGGTTGAACATGTCGTTTCGCCAAATATGGCGTGGGAGAAAGAATTGGTAGGAAGTAATTCTTAGTACCCACTTAGGTTAGATAAGTTACGATAATATACTGTAGACATAAGAGTAATTAATCTATACTTATATTATTAAAAGGAAAGGTTTGTTTGTTTGTATATAGGCTCCGAAACTACTGGACAGATTTTGATGGAATTTGGCACTGATTTGATGGGTCTACTCTATGACCGTCCACGGGGTAGGACATATATGCTAAAGAAGTAAGAAATTAAAGAAGTAACTAGTTCACTGGTCAGCTTTATTATGCCCCGAATTAGAGGTGGGCGCCGCGCCGGCGCGGCGCCGCCGCGCCGCCATGCATGCGCCGCCGCCGCCGCCGAGTATCCAAAAATTCGCGCCGATCGATGTCGACTCAAAAAAAAAACAAGCCCGCGCCGGGCGCTAGGCGCCGGGAGCGGGCGGGCAGGGCACGGGGTGCTGTGTAGTAATGGAAATTAATGCTATTTTTCATTAATTTCATTAGCATGCTAATTTTCATCTTAGCATGCTACGTGCTATTGCTATGCTATTTGCTAAAATCGATTTTTAATGATCATAAATAGCTGTGTTTTGTGAAATGATAATGTTTTTTCATTACGTCGCGTCGCTCATTAAGTATTAACATACAATACGAAAATATTAATAACTAGCGACCCGCCCCGGCTTCGCACGGGTACAATACCTATACTAATACTACAGAATGTATTTAAACCTCTAATAAAACGGGCGAAATTTAGTCAAAACAAACAGAAACTAATTAATATAGGTAAATACTAAAACTCAATGAAATAAGTAGGTGGGTATACTTTTATCGTATGAAATACCTATACTCTTTAGGACTAACAATAAAACAAACACTAAATAAATAGGTATTCAAGTATCTATCCATCATAGTTACAACGAACACAAAACAAAAAATTTACTCATAGATCTAAACTTCCTCCCGCACGCGCACCTCCACCTTGGTGACGCCCATTTCGCAACGGGCCGTGCAGCAGAAATCGTAATATTTTAATTTCGCCATAACTTCAAAACCAAACATCCAATTTTAATCATTCAAAGACCAAATATTATCTACATAGACTGTACTTAGTGATTAAATAATTTATTTTGATAAGGATTAATAGCATGAGTAAAATAAACGCGTTTAAATGTAGTCCAAAAAAGATTCAAGACTTCTAAATAAAAAAAATGGTTGTTGTGCCTCACTCGACATAGATAGGTATAGTGTGTCGCGGACTTTTTTGTAGATCTTTATAAGATCTACAATTAATTAGAACATTTTATGGTTCTATTTTTTATAGTTTAGGCAGCGTACGCAAAATAAGTAACTTTTCTGGTTGATTTTTACACCTTGTGTCCGAAAAACCCAAATATCTTACGGAACCCTATTTTTTTCCAAAATAAATTTAAGCCTATGTTACTCGTGGATAATGTAACTTTCGAATAGTGAAAGAATTTTTGAAATTGGTCCAGTACTTTTTGAGCCTATTCATTACAAACAAACAAACAAACATATAAAGTTTTCCTCTTTATAATATTAGTGTAGAAAAACAACTATTGAATAATGGAACATAAACGTATGCAGAAATTTGACTGAATTTGAATGTATTTTCTCTTCTCACTCGCTCGTATTAATTCTTGGAACATCGCGGCATCGTGAACTCTTGGGTCGCGTCGCGCGTCGAGTCAAAATTATTTTGCATCGGATTTTAGCATTAGCAACTAGCAATAGCACGATAGCCAGTTAGCACTTTGCGCCGCGGTGCGAACCAGCGCGAAAAATTGCGTTTTTTTTACAAAAAAACAGCTACGCCGCGGCGCGGCGCCGCCACGCCGACCAATTTCCCCCGGCGCGCCGCCGCCGGCAAATTTTAGGTCGGCGCCCACCTCTACCCCGAATACATGAGTGATTACAACTTATATACTAAGACAAACATATTAGTTACTATTTATGTATTACTACACTACACTTTATATCGCGGAAAAATTTACGGTTTGTGAGAAATTAACATTTGCGCGCATGAAGTCGCAGGCAACATCTAGTGTTAAACACTCTTGAGGAAAATATTTTTTGCGAAATCCATAAATTTTCAAGCAAATTTAAAAAAAATCTCTGCATGTACAATATACCTTACTTATAAGCTTTTTGAAGAGTCATCAATAGTAATAATCATTTTATAAAGCCAAAAATAAAATCTATACCAACGATGAAATTTGATACAATCAGCTGGTAATAATCAAAATTATATGGCACATGACCGTTAACGGGATTCGACATTTTTGAGAAGTTCGAAGACATGGAATGCATGTAAAATGCTGAAACAATAGAAAATAAAAATGGGACGAATTGACGAAAAAATCACAATTATTAAATTTGTCTTTTCGTCCCACTAGGACGAAACTTTATGGGACGAACAGACGAACGACTCAAAATAAATACTGGGTTTTTATATGAAACAAAAACTAGTGTATCTGCATGATATAAAAGTTTCGTGATTTTACATAGTATGAAGTAACATTCCTAATTTTTAATTATTTCTATTCAGGAACTAATTAAGATTCAATCTTTCACTTTAAAAACTTGCATACAAAATCTATTTTAAAATATAATATACAGTTTGCTTAAATCCACCTTTGCGATTAGAATTGGACTAAAGTCTGATAATGCTAAACCTAAAATTAATATCTATCAAACGACCTACTTTACGTTTATCTACTTACTCCACGAGTAATATTTATTAGGTAGTTTTACCTAATAAACCTAGGTAAAACTACCTAATAAATATTACTCGTAAATTATAGTTATCCTAAGTTAACTTTGAATTATAGTTATGCTACACCAAAAATATCTCTGCATTTTCTCTCTGTTGCTCAGCCACGAACCACAAGTAAAGTATACTACTAACGTGAAGAACCTTCATTCAACGATTTACACGAATCGTCGTCTCGTCGTCGCGTGACGTGGTGTTTTTCAAACCAAGACTTTTGTGCTTTTGTTGTTCACGGTGCTTTGACATAATTGACACTAATTTCTCGATATTTATGATAGACTAGCTGTTGCCCGCGACTTCGTCCGCGTCAACTGATAGCGCAATAATGCATTAACCTCGACTAGGGTTGCCATCCGTCCGGGTTTCCCCGGATTTGTCCTAGTTTAAAGGGCGTCCGGGGAGCGTCCGGGCCGGATTTTATTTGCTATCCGGATTTTTATAGGCAGAATTAGGAAGGCCTAAGTTTTTTTTTATTTGCAGCAATAATAAATCTTCCTTTCTTTTTGACATTGCCGTAGTCGGGTAAAAACTGTTCAATGTCCGGGTTTCGTACTCCAAAATCCGGTATTTTCATGCGTCTTGTCCGGGGAGTCATATGTAAGAGATGGCAACCCTAACCTCGACCAAATTTGATTACCATAAAAAGGTTATAGTGAGTCAATCTTATAAGATAAACATAAAGATACTGTCGGGGACATTTTTTTAGATCATCGAAAGAGGAATAATTCTTTCATGTATATTTTTGGGTAACTTAAACCGTTTACGTAGCGCACGCAACTGAAGCTCTAAAATAAGAATAATTTTCCCGTTTTTACAACATTTTTCACTGATTCTTCGCTCCTATTGGTCGCAGCTTAATGTTATATAGCTAAAAATCTTCCTCAACATATGGACTATCCAACACGAAAAAAATTTTTCAATTCGATTTAGCAGTTCCTGCGATCTCGTTCAAACAAACAACGGAAAAGATGTTTAATTTCCCTCCTTTTTTCCACATTTTCCACTGATTCTTCGCTCCTATTAGTGATGTGTAATGTTATATAGCCTAAAGCCTTCCTCGATAGGTAAATGAACTATCCAACACAAAAATATTTTTTCAATTCGAACCACCAGTTCTTGAGATTAGCGCGTTCAAACAAACAAACTCTTCAGCTTTATAATATTAGTATAAATTTGTCTGACGCGAATATTTGTCACACTGTCACACACGTGTTAAACACTAACCCCCTTACTAATAAACGCTGTATAAGCTTTGAATAGTTATAAAGTGTTTTATCTTCTTCAATCGAATTAAAAATGTCACTTGTGTGACGAGACAAAACACTGTATAACTATTCAAAGCTTATACAGCGTTTATTAGTAAGGGGGTAAGTATATTTATTAGAACATTCAGCATGAATGGGCCGAACAGAAATAATACCACGCCTCGGCCTCATAGAAAACCAGCGTGAAATAACGCTTGCGTTGTGTTTCGCCGAGCATGTGAGGTTACCCGAGGGCCAAGGGGAATAAAATCCAGGACCGGGAACACACTTGTAATTCCTGGTTAATTTATTTACCATCAGGCGATCCATCAGCTCGTTTCCTGGTCGTGGTCCGTCTGCGCCATAAACGTTCTCGAATTAACATAATATTAGACAATTTACGAACGACGTAAACTCTAATGGTTGTTACGAAATTGTTGAGTTAAATCATCCACTTCCGCCATTTTGTGGCATAATCATTGTAAAGTATACTGGCTGATCCGTGGCCAGCTTCAACACTTAATACCTATACAACGTTTTGCAAAATCAATTAGGTACAGAAACTTTGGGGGAAATAATTTACTGCCTATGTAAAGAAGCTCCCAAATAAAATTAACTTGTAAATACTATGGATACGCTGAAACTATAATTGAATGTTCATTGAATTATAGTTTCAGCGTCTCCATAGTATTTACAAGTAAACATTATTTGGGACATACACCAATAGATAGGCAATTTCATAAGCTAGATATTCGCCGTTTAATTTTTTTTTGGTCAATTTTGAACTAAGTTATGTGAAAAATGTTCAACTGAGTTATGCGGCTGACCGCCTCAAGGTCTTTTGCTCGGGGGAGGGCCTTAAGCTTCATTGTTCTAGTATATTGTTTTTTGTTTCTGTATAATGATTTATATGTTAAAATTAAAAAATATATATTATAGGTGTTCGCGCCAAAACGCGACGCTAATAAGCTGGTCACACAGACCGCTTAAATCAGCCAATCACGCACGAGTATTGGCTGTCAGTCCAGAAGCCGCTGTTCCAGAGAGTGACAAAGACTTGCTCCTGAGTTTTGCCGGGAAAGTCAATCAGCAATGTTGTGTTTCTGTATTATTTTTCTAAATTCGTGTTAATTCGGTTTTTAATGTGTTATAGTGGTGGAATATTAACCATTAATTATTCGTTGAGGTGCATTAGTGTGGAAAAGTGATACATTCTACAAAATGCGTGCTAAATTGGGTTTCCCGCCAAAACTCCCTAGGAAGTTTCAGTAAAGCGTCTACCACTTTACTGAATCGACTGACTTGACTGATTGACTACCGTGACTATTTATTTGGACTTTGACTAGACTTTGGACTTGACGATTTAGAAATACAGTACCTACGTTGATGAAAATAATATACTTGACATTGGCAAATGGTGATAAGCCGACGCCAAAAAAAAAAAAAAAAAAAAAAAAAAAAAGACTTGCTCCTGAGATTTCGCCCGCGTCGGAAGCATCCCGAATTATAAGTACTCGTGACGCGTCAGCACATATTGTGCATTCGAATATACAAAACTCAGCTCGCTAGCGACACGCGATAAAACTACCGAAAACCCCGCTCCCCCGCTGTGTAGTGCCTGCAGGAGAAGAATCCGCCCATTTCTGGAACCACAGCTTCAGCCAGCTCACCATCAAAGGTTAGTGATCTAGTATTCTCCAAATAATCCTAAAATCTCAGCCCAAAACTCCCATTCTCCGCGTTTACCTATACCTACTTTCAGCTCATAGTCGTGTGCGCACACACTTGCGCATACATCTTTCTGGTCCTTCGTCGCCTTCAGGGTCCTCCTGGCCTTATTTAGGGCTAGGCCCCTCTAGAATCAGTACCTACACGTCCATTCCGCTCAATTCTGAACAAAAAATCAGCTCGATTCGTTATATTTTGACCGTTTCATTCTGCCCAGGCGACGTGCCTACGTCGCATTTTTTGAATTTTCTGCAATTATTTTGCCATATTTAACGTTAAACCCCTATTCTGCACATTAATATCAACATATATTTCAAGTAATTGAATTATTTTGTGTTTAATTCGGCCCGTAAACTCATAGGAAAAAACCCAAGATTTTTATTTTTTAATAAGTGGGTAGATATCTTCGGGTCATAATCGAACAAGTAACGAACATTCCAGAACTTCCCTAGGTACCTAATACATAATTTGTGCCAATATCACAGAATTTCCTCAGCTCATAATTAATTACGAAATTTTTTAATCTTTGAATTGCATATAAATTAACTTGTTTATATTGTGAATTACGTTCGGCTCACAACTTAATAGTAAATCGCCTTAGTATTACTAAATAACGTTTAAATACTCATAATCTCGGTTTTTAAAACACAATATTAATTAACTTAGCATTACTCTAAAAGTTACAAGTTGTATTCCAAAGCATTTCAAGTACCTATAAATACGTCATCGGCTCACTACACTTCGAGTTCGACCGATCGCACAGCTGATAACAGGGCGAAACACAACGCAGGCATTAATTCACGCCAGTTTTCTGTAAGGCTGTGGTATTAGTAGTATCCCGGTACCCTTATTTAACATGTACTGTCACATTTAGTATGACACCCCCCCCCCCCCCTCCCCCATCCGCTGTGACGTAATTTGTTGATGGACCCTTGCGCGGTCGAGCCGGACCATTAATGCCGGAGCGTGGCTCCACCACATTTACAGTTCCCCAATAACACGAAAAAAAACGCGGATCGAAAGTAAAAAAGTACAAACGCGACCTTTGCGCGTGGCGAATGCTACACGGTCACGTAGCTATCATCAATTCATCATTGTTTTTGTTACTACCGCATGCTACCGCGCATTGGATAATACCGTCCATCGTTTTTTAGGGTTCCGTACCTCAAAAGGAAAAAACGGAACCCGATGTTTTCCACCGCCACCGTCAACGGGACGTCAACGGGAACGAGGTTATTTCTGGTCGAGATTAGATGGACGTGACGGGCGTGCGGTGGACAGACGGCTATAGTAAGTGAATATATCGCTACTTCGGTGCCGCTGCGTCATGCTTTTCTCGGTGACGTCCAGTTGTCAGTGGGGGTGGACAAATAGCGTTATAGTGGGTAGACCGTTTGATTCGCACTAGAGAGAGTGCAGGTTCGAATCCCAAGCTGTTGTGGCACACGCCACAACTTGGGCAACACACAAAGTCTCATTGGTACACACCAATGGGACTTTTTCAGATCTCATTATATATTATTGACCAGTCATTCCTTTGGACTAGGCTGACTGTGTTGTGAGAATGCCGTATGTGCTTGGGCAACCATACTACATTTAAAAACCGACTGTCCCAGGCACTATAGTATTTTGAGCGGTTACTTCGCTCGGAGAATAATACTGTATAAATCGTCTAATAATTGGATGAAAAGGCCTAAGTATTAATAATGTTCTTAATTTGTACGGAACTCTCGGTGGGCGAGTCTGACTCGCTCTTATCCAGTTTTATGTGGAAGCAAAACCACATGCAAACCAGTAGATATTAAACCTCTCAAGTCACTCCAAGCCAAGCTTTCACTTTAACTCGGCGAAATGTGGCGGTTTTCTGAAGGGCCGTGGTAGCTATCCGGTTGAGCCTACCTATGAGCGCCAAATTATGTTGATTTCAGAGAAAATGTATTTGTAATAATAGCCCATATTGGTTACAAACGCCGTCAATTTCCGATAGCGTTAATTAACGTCTAACTACAACAATGTTTGACATTAAGGCATACATAATTTAAGGTTCTGGGGTATAAAAACGAATCGACCTCAAATATTCTCATTCATCCAGATGACAATGGCTACCTACATCGATTTTGGCGACGGTTTTCGGTTTCATTGAAACCAGACGCAGGTTTTTTTATAGGTACGCAGTTAGTGACCAAATGTATGCGCTCCACTCAATTACCTCACTTCTTTTACTCCAGTGCGACGGATGAGTGACACGGCTGGCGAGAGATCAGTTGCAGGACCGACTTTTTACATGCCCACCAGACGCATGGATGATCTTTCTCGTCAAACAATCAGGGATTAGCCAGCATTGTCCTAACTAGACAACAAATATATTTGTTGATCCAACGCGGGGATCGAACTCGTGATCTCCAGAGTCGAAAACTCTAAACCACTGGATCAAGAAGTCGTTCATATAGATAAATAATAGAGCTATCGACAGTGAAACGGCGACAGTAGTCATTTCCTCCGTCAAATCTACCCCATTCTAAGTCCATGGTATTATCAACAATATTGTACATTGTGCCATGTCATTGCTTTGTGTAGCTCTATGTGTGTTCGCCTCTACACCGCATAACAGAAGGATTGCTAAAGCGCCGACTACATGGAGTCTTATTCAGCCGTACTAAAGCAATTTCTTGTTTCACAGATTTGTAACAACCTGGGGTTTTACACTCAGTGCATATTAATAAAATACACTAGAATAACTAACGGTATTCTTTATACCGATAAACTGGCATGACCAAGCCTATTTTCCCACTTTCAAAAAACTAAAGCGTAAGAGCCTTTTTCCATGGTAATTGGCAAGGTATGCCTGCCTATACCTGTGCAAGGTAAAATTTTAAAAGGACCCTAGAGCTTGAACAACGTACAATATTGAAACGATAGCGCAGTTAGAATAAATTGTATGGCATAAATTAGTACGTCGTGATTTAACGACAAAGTAAAAAGGGATTAAAATGCGATAATCTCAATTGTTTTCTTATATCGTTAACATTTTTATTAAATACTTTAGCTAAAGTTCCTGGATATAATCATCATAATATTTTAAAATATCTTCCATTTATATATAAATGAATGTATGTATGTCATTTATAGAATCGTAAACTATGTATTTGATTATGTGACGATCTTTGGCAAAGTGGTTGTACATGAGCCAAAGAAGGTTTCTGAGGTCTTAGGGCACGTGTCGTCGCATCGGTTTCTATGCGGTCCGACGCCGGCCCGGCCAGTGTATGAAGCACCAAGGGCACGTATACACGGTTTGACTCGAAGCCGGTTTCATACCGGAGCCGGAGCGTCGATACGCGCCCTAAGATTTATAATTGGACCCGGTAGGTGTAACTGCTTTTAGTGCGTCAACAAATTTAATTCTAACTTCTAAGGCGGTACGAAGTTTGCCAGGACAGCTAGTTACTATATAAATCTTAATTATTACTGTACCTACTAGATGCGTTTTTGGTCGGCCTATAATATCATTAAGTAAAGAGCAGAATATAACAGACTTTTAAATTATTTTAATTCATTAATTAACAATTATAATAATATTAATAGCTATAGCCAACTACTTAAAATATTTACAAACTATAAAAGTACTAAAAAGAAAATAAATACTAGAAAAACTTAAAACGTTACAGTAATAATCTAATATTATAGTAAATATTTAAGACATGAAGCAAATACTTAGTACCCCTTTTTTATGAAAATTATGGAAACGGAGGAATATGGGTACATTAATATAGGGATTGGGGAATCAACAGTTCAATACAGTCACGTAAACCACTTCTATTCAGATTTAAACTACCCACAGCGGATATTAAATCCTTCATCATGCAGACAAGTGCAATCGACGCTTCACCGCTTTGTAATACTGCACTTGACACATCAATTAAAGCCCTGACGCCGCAGAACGATACCAATATACGTCACGTTTGTTTAGTACTTTAGACTGGTAGAGTTCTAGATCAGTACTAGCTCATCTAATGCCTAGGATCAAAATAGATAGATAAAAACTTTATCTCTCACATGAATGCTGTCATTCACTACCTACTTCTTTGATTAAATGTTTGGATAGGTGCTTAAATTGGTTCTCGGTATTAGTGGCGAAGGCTGGTTCTCTTTTATAGGGAAGCCCTAGCCTATATAGTTAATAGGTTTTTTGGATGAGGGTATTCAAAAGCTAAGTAGTAAGTGAAGCCGATATGGAATGGAGTTATAGGAACCCCTCGTTGCCACTGTTTGGTGGCACACCCACATGCCAGATCAACTGGTGCTTATCTTATTTTGTTTAGGTTTGTTTGTTAGGTTTGTTTAGGTGCTGTAATTGTACTCGATACTAGAGCTCATCTATGTAGTAGGTACTAGAGGTCACTTAATGGTTGAAATTCAACCAATTTTTAAGTTTGAACTAGAAATGTTGACTTCTATGGACGACCTTGTTATCGTGGATTAAGAACTATTTTGCAACAAACTGTTTTGGATAGAATATGTCTTCATTAAAATTATTTCTATGGATCGCCATGCTAAGCCTGCTGGAATGTGAAAGAAAGGTTAACAATTATGTCAAATTAAACAAATTGTCAATAATTAGGATCGTTGCGATAATCTTTGCAAAGAGCCGAATTATTTGATTCTGAGATAATTAATAATAATTTTCAAGATTATCGCAAAAATAACTTTCCAATTAGCCTTCAATATAATAAGTACATTTAATTATTGAGTGTATTTGACAAAAACGAATTCGTTATAATTAACAGAGTCACGCACTGGTAACTGATGATCATTAGCGTTAACTTTTTGTGATGACTTGTCAGGGCTGTGTACTGACGAATGGAAAAATTCGATTCATCATTGTCAGTAATATTTTTTAAAGGATCCATCATTTTCTATGATACAGTCCATGTGTGTTGGACTAACAGAAACGTCGACTGTTATTATAATCATATTATGTATTGTAATGAAGGTATCACATGTATTGATTTCTCGCGGTTAAATAAAAATATCTAGTAGATAATCAATAAGTAGGTATAGAAGGCAAAAGGAACTACTCTTTTATCGCGCAAGCCATCTGTACCCATTACACCGTAATCCTGTAATGCGATTGTATTTTTAATGTGTTATTGATCAGTTACATAATTATTATTTTATACTAGCTGGCCCGGAAAATGTTGTTTTGCCGTTTATATAAAAAATCATTTTTAAATAATTTTTTTTCATACAAATCTTTTTCGGACTATAACGAACACATAAATTAATAAATTTATCCAATTTGGTGCAGTCGTTTGGAAGTTATGTGCGTACAAACATTTCGGTAATTAATTTTTAATTTATATAAGTAGATAGATTTCGGTCAAATAGGGCTGCAAGATGGTGTATGGGTAAAGCCTAGCTATGACGCATGCGTGGTCCACTGGTTTAGAGCTTGGCTCTCAACTTCGGAAGTCGTGGATTCCCCGCGTTGGAACAATCAAAAATATTGTTTTCAAGTCTGGTTAGGACAATGCAGGCTGATCACCTGATTGTCTGATAAGAAAGATAATAATCCATGCGTCGGATGGGCATGTAAAAAGTCGGACCTGCGTCTGATCTCTCGTCAGTCGTGTCGGTTATCCGTCCCGCTGAATTATGAGAGCACAGTTCATAGATTATATCTAGGGGATCGAAGACCGGTCATATTAAAAAAAACCGGGTTTTTCGGTCCCAGCTATCTTCAAAACCGGGTACCCGGGTTTTTTCGGGTATTTCGGGTTTTTTGTTGATTTTGTAGAATTTTGTTAGGAATGTCCTAAAATTAACTTTTATCAGCTGCTTTCTGTTGTAACAACGTAATACTGGTAAAATGTGATCCCACCATAAACATTTTCATGTAAAGTAATTAATAATTTCACAAACTTTACACCTTAGTCAAAATACGTTGCCTGACGAAATGGCCATGCCACATAATTTGACTAAAGTGTAGAGTTTGTAAAGGTAGGCTTGTAGAGTTAAGGCGTGTAGAAACAGAAGTGCCTTGCCGGCCTTTTAGGAGGGAATATGCTGCCTTCTTGAAGGTGTGCAGGTCGTAATGGTCCGGAAATACTGTTGGCGACAGTTGGTGATGAGGATGATAAATATTTTGTCCCTTCGAACGATAGCGAAAAATTGCAGCAGGTATAAGTCCGAACAATTCCTCGGAGCACTCCCCGTAATATAACCGATATATGATGCAGAGCGATACTCATCTCTAAGTAGCTCTAAGGAGTAAAGCCTGTTTGAAATACTATGGCAGTCGACAATTCGAGCGGCCCTTCGTTGGATACGATCCAGAGGGAGAAGCTGGTACTTTGGCGCTCCTGCCCAGAGATGAGAACAATATTCTATGTGAGGCCGAACCTGCGCCTTATAGAGTTGTAGGCGTTGGACCGGACTGAAATACTGCTTTGACCTGTTCAGAACACCAAGCTTCTTGGAGGCTAACTTGGCATTGCCCTCCAGATGATATCGGAACTAGACCTCGCTCGATATGCTAACACCAAGTATTCCGATGTTGGAGGAGACAGTTATGGGTATGCTTTCAAAACGAGGACATACGACCATCGGTAACTTATTAGCGATGAACACGCAAACTTGTGTCTTAGAGGTGTTGAATTGGACTAAGTTAAGTCTACCCCATTTAGAGATCTTCTCCAATGAATTCTTAATTTAAGAGACAATTTCGTTTCGACTCTCAATGACGTTTTGCCGAGAGATGTTTGGGCGACCTGTATATAAGGCATCACCCGTACTGTCGTCATCAAATAATATTATCATTGATATGCAGTATGAACAGGGCAGGCGATAGCACACCAAAGCTGTCTACCAAGATGCCAGGACTGTGCCATAAGAGCAGTTGAGCCGAAAAAGATGCGTTAAGACCGGTGCCAACTCTGGAGCACACATTTTTAACACAATGGGACGGATTCCGTTAGGCCCACTCGATTTTTGGGTATCATGGGAATGGAGAGCAATTCGCAGTTCGCACTGAGCGCTGATGGAACCGAATAATAAATTATTATACCAAGTTATGAAGGTCCAAAAAATCGACGAATCGCTTCGAGAAAAGGTAGTCTGGTCCCTTGCGCTTCGCTCACTCGTTCTGGCGGGGCGAGTACATACAAAAGTACTACATACAACATGAAAACATTATAACTATTGTTCTAAAATTCTACATTGACAATCACAAGCCACTATAACGTTCGGTTTGTCTATAACTGTTATAAACTCTTGTAGAATTTCATAATGAAAAAAAAAGCTCGAAAAAACCGAAAACCGGTTTTCAATATTTTGAAAACCGGGTTTTGTTGTAGGCCGAAACCGAAAACCCGGGAAAACCCGGGTTTTCGGTTTCGGGTAAAACCGGTCTCGATGCCCTAATTATATCAAAAAGAGAGAATACGTGACGCGGCGCTGCAATTTTAACATAGCGATTCAAAATTGAACTTTATTTAGTATTTAAGTACACAAGAATATATACGTCTTTTTTATTTAAATTAATTACAAGAGTTCGAATATCAAACTGCACCTGCATAGCCCGACGACGCTATTGCAAATTACTACTGAATAAAGTTCAATTTTTATTCACTATTTTAAAAAGCAGTGCCTCGTCACGTATTGCCTCGTTTCGGTGTGAGCTGACCCTAAAGGAAGAGGAGAAATGCTCGTGTGTTGTGCGCACACACTTGGGCACTATATATTAACTCTTGCGTAACTAATCTGGGGGGCAATTCTGCTAAATAAAACCTGCATTAATACAATTACAATCAAGTCTCGACATGCTTACACTCTCAAAAGGTGTTTTTATGAACGTTAAACCAACGTGAAACGCGCTCTGATTGGTCGAAGCGGCATAAAATCTGTTCACGGTAACATGACGCTACACTTTCAATCTAAACAAAGTGAAGTTGACTGTTTAAATTGTTTACTTTAAATACGAGAATTGAGGTTCAGGTTTCAATGAACCGAAACCGGCCTCCATCACCCACGCCGTTAAATGAATCAGTTGTTTCAATATTTTTAAGTTTTTTATCTTTTATCTTACCTATATTATTTCATGTACGAGTAGATTTATACAGTTGCTTCCCAGTAAATAGGTTAACGCAATAATTTCACACATAAAAAGTTTAGCACTAGCCGTAAAACGCAGTATATTATATTACTTCAGTTAACACAACGGTTATCTTTAACTGGAATCGTATTTAGGTCTTGAACTGGGTTAATGAAAGAAAGTTGAGGATATGAATGCACAGATTAAAAAAATTCACAAAAACTTATTTATGAAAAGTGGTTTTGAATCGTGCCGTTACGTACATAATATAGTACTTTAAGGCGAAATCAGTACCTCAATCTCCAACACGACCCCGACTAAATGGCATAGCTTTTTTTCCCAACTTCTACAATATATCAACATTTCAAATTGCATCAAACAGATTTTTTAAGAAAAAAAAAAACACTTTAAAAAAAATATGTTGACTTACGGCCGAATATTGAAACGATGTGAATTGAATAGGAGGGCTCTTAATTTTGATTAGTGTTTCAGAACTTTCAGTATTAGTTAGCACCGTTTCTGACCAGCTAGTTGCAGTCTCGTGTAGACTCGTGGTACAATAGGAGAACAAGTACCTCAACTCTCGTATTTAAAGTAGACTTCATTTTACTTTGTTTGGATTGAAAGTGTAGCGACATGTTACCATGAACGTATTTTATGACGTTTCGACCAATCAGAGCGCGTTTTACGTTGGTTTAACATTGATAACAACACCGTTTGAGAGTTTTAGCGTATCGGGACTTAATTGTAATTGTAATAATGCAGGTTTTATTTAACAGAATGTTTCAGCTTGCCTCAAACACCTGCTCTAAATTTGCTAGTAGCTCTTGGGCTATTAATTTTATGTTTTAGATGAAATAATAATCGATTATTTCATCAAATCATTGCTGCGTGTAATTAGCAGTAATCTGCGATTATATCGAACACCGGTCACAACTCACATACCTGTTACACAATAATTATTGTATCTACATATGTAATTACCAATTAGTAATTACTTCATCTGAAAGTAATTGTAATTCTTAAAATAATTGTTTCAGTCACGAGGTTTGGACTATAATGTATAGACTATTGTTTGTATTGTACTCATTGTTGTGGGTAAGTACTAAGCATTCGTTTTTAAGAGGTTTTGTACATAGAGTTTTGTTTTTCATCGACGTCATTCGAATGTATGATTGTTTGTCTGTACTAATTACTAATATATTAAAGAGAAAAAGTTTGTTTGTTTGCATTGAATAGGCTTCGAAACTACTGGACCGGTTTTGATGAAATTTGGCACAGATGTAGAGTAGACCACGGGGAAGGACATATACTTTTTTTGCGTAAAAATGTGAGGTTTCTGCGAAATTAACTTTTGCGCGCACGAAGTCGCGGAAAATATGTAGTGAGTAAATAAGTATGTTAATAGCGAACTGTGAAGTTCTTTAACAGATGACTTAAGGTGAACGCGCATTTATACGCGCCGCAGGAGCCGCACGCGCCGAAGTCATCGAATTTTATAAATCTTTGTATGAAATCGTATGCAACGCTGCGCACCCATCCGCGCCGCAGGAATCGATTCCTTCGTCGCGTGCGGCTCGTGCGGCGCGTATAGGTGCGCGTTCACCTTAAGGCCCTCCCCCGAGCAAAAGACCTTGAGGCGGCCAGCCGCATTACTCAGTTCAAAATTTTTCACATAACTTAGTTCAAAATTTACCAAAAAAAAAATGTAAACGGCGAATATCTAGCTTATGAAATTGCCTATCTACTGGTGTGTGTCCCAAATAAAATTAACTTGTAAATACTATGGAGACGCTGAAACTATAATTCAATGTTACATTCAATTATAGTTTCAGCGTCTTCCTATGAAGACTACTAATACTATTATTTACAAGATAATTTTATTTGGGACACACACCAGTAGATAGGCAATTTCATAAGCTAGATATTCGCCGTTTACATTTTTTTTTGGTCAATTTTGAACTAAGTTATGTGAAAAATTTTGAACTGAGTAATGCGGCTGACCGCCTCAAGGTCTTTTGCTCGGGGGAGGGCCTTAAAGGTAGTCTTCCGATACACGCGACGCGCTACGATAGACCGCGAACAGAGACCCAAATAGAGCCACAGCTTAGTATGAATTTATATGGAGCACTAAAGAACTTTACGTCTTCAAAGAGCTATTATCATAATAGATAGTACATATTTCTTCGAGGTGTTTACCATCACTCTTTCAGTATTCGCAAAAAAATAAAAATATTAACATAAAAATTGTAGAGAGAGTAAGTTTGCATGCACTGGGACTATAATATTGTCCGGAATCCGAAAGAACGGAGAATATTCAGAGAACTGAAAATATAATTCTGCGCTGATACAATAGAGATGAAAATCAAACACGCAAGTGTCGACTCAAATGTCAATGCCATTGACAACTTGACACTCAACCTTTCATTTTCATCTCTATCCGCCGGATTTCGAATGATATAGTCCCAGGCCCAGCCTTAGAGAGATTTAACTTTAAATGTTATGTATTTATATTGTTATAAAGATTCGAACCCGCAACAACTTCCAAACAACTCACTGGATTCTAGACCATAGTGATTAACTCACTAACAAAAGAAATCGAGGTCAGGATATGAAGGTCACATTGTAATGCCCGATTGAGTATTGACGGAGACCGACTTTCTTCTAACTTTTCCTTTTAAAAGTTATTTTGACCGAGCGCTAACCCGTTTTGTTTTTAACTATATGAGCATTACAGCAGAGGACATTCGAGGTATACTTTTGTCCTTATTGCGGCCATAGTAATAAGGTCGAAATGTTTACTAGAATTTTTCAAGTATACTGTTATTATATAATGTAAAACTCGTTTATATAAAAACAGGGACTCAAACAACTGACGACGATATACGAATTATGATTGATAACACATTTAATTGACTTACAAAGCATTTGTTCAGCTTTTTTTATCTTACTAAGAAAGCTTTTAAATGTTTTTATTAATAAAAAAAAAAATCTAGAAAGAAAACTAACTTTAAGTAGAGACTTTGTTTGTAAATTAATTATTTCACAAGAATTCTGAGATTGGAGGGATTATATTCTGTTTTAGCATTACAGTATTATAAATAATACAGCTAAGTACCTAATAAAGAGGAAAAATTATTTGTTTACATTGAATAGGCTCCGAAACTACTGGACCGATTTTAATAAAATTTTGCACAGATGTAAAGTGAACCACGGGGAAGGACATAGACTTTTTATCGCGGAAAAATTTACGGTTTCTGTGAAATTAACTTTTGCGCCCACGAAGGCAACATCTAGTATATTATATTTCTTTGGCTCGCTCTTGAGCCTAAACGGTTTGTCGCTTTTGAGCTTGAGAGGTATAATTACATTCATCTCAGTCGGGTTTTTTAAATAACTGTATAGGTAATTAACATAGCTGACCCTTAAAGAATAGCTATTTTTTTATAATTCACTTTTAACGCGATTGCATGATCGTTCTGCTAATCTATGTAAACTCATTGAATATTATGTGATATTATGTAAAATTGTAATACGATACAGCAAAAAATAAATATTATACATTAAATTATATCCACATATGGATAAGTTATTTAAAGTGAGTGAACGTTTAGAGTACATTATATTATTATAGTAATGCACAAAAAATGCTTTCAATTTCTTTCCTCGCGTGTGTAATGTGTGAATTGGTTAATGTCGTTAATTTTATTGTTATCGCTCTTATTATCGTATTTATACTCTTTTAATATCGAATTTAAAATAAACATCAACAATAAGTGTCAGTTCCCACCGTGATGAGACACGACGCGACGCGGCGCTGCGTTTTTTAACAGCTATTCAAAATTGAACTTTATTTACTACATAAGAAGAAACACGTTTCAACTGACATGTCCCAGACGTGCGGGGCTGACGGTCCGATCTGGCATGTTGATAATTGATACGAACCCATTTTCAACAGGTTTTATCCGCCTAAACATAATATGACAACGGCAGTCCAACCGTGTCATTTCATAAATAAAAAACATACAATTAATTACATTTAGTCTTGGTAGTCATAAAAAAACATTATTCCCGTGGTGATTCCCTTTCAATTCTGACTGTTTTGTCTTTACAATTTCGTTGTCTTTGCTTGGGGAGGGAAACTGGGATCTTCCTACTCCTCCTACAATCTTCTGATTAATTTCGTTGCGGGTCCCAAGACAGATTTAGCATGTCCCTCGGGCACCCCTGAGATCATATCAAAGGGTTTTTTGTGGTTGGTTACCACTGTCCATCCTGGCTACACAAGAGTTGCAGTGGTGGGTAAGTGGGGTGGGCCAATTGCCCGTTAAAAAAAAACCCGTGGATGCGTCTTTATTTTTTAATCGTAATTAGCACGACGGTTCGATCCGCAGTCCAAACCGCACATCCCTTCGCGATTTGGAACAGTCTGATGCGCGGTCGGAACTTCAAACGAACGTGTATACTGTGTAACTGTACAAAGCGCCATTTTTTATTTTAACTGTAATTCTGCTATTCCAGACGTATTATAACAAATCATCCTACTACTCGTAATCCGATACTTCTGTACTAACTACTAATCTACACTAATATTATAAAGAGGAAAACTTTGTTTGTATGTTTGTTTGTTTGTTTGTTTGTTTGTTTGTTTGTTTGTTTGTAATGAATAGGCTCAAAAAGTACTGGACCGATTTCAAAAATTCTTTCACCATTCGAAAGCTACATTACCTACGAGTAACATAGGCTATATTTTATTTTGAAAAAAAATTGGGTTCCGTAAGATATTTGGGTTTTTCGGACACAAGGTGTAAAAAAACAACCAGAAAAGTTACTTATTTTGCGTACGCTGCCTAAACTATAAAAGATAGAACCATATAATGTTCTAATTAATTGTAGATCTTATAAAAATCTACAAAAAAGTCCGCGACACACTATACCTATCTATGTCGTGTGAGGCACAACAACCATTTACTTATTTAGAAATCTTGAATTTTTTTTGGACTACATTTAAACGCGTTTATTTTACTCATGCTATTAATCCTTATCAAAATAAATTATTTCATCACTAAGTACAGTTTATGTAGATAATATTTGGTCTTTGAATGATTAAAATTGGACGTTTGGTTTTGAAGTTATAGCGAAATTAAAATATTACGATTTCTGCTGCACGGCCCGTTGCGAAGTGGGCGACATTCTGTAGTATTAGTATCAGTATTGTACCCGTGCGAAGCCGGGGCGGGTCGCTAGTACATAATATAATAAAGAAGAAAGGTTTGTTTGTTTCTTTGCATTGAATAAGCTCGGAAACTACTAGACCGATATTGATGAAATTTGGAACAAATATAGAATAGATCACGTGGAAGGACATAGGCTCCTTTTTATTGCGGAAAAGTGTACGGTTCCCTCGAGATTTAGTTTTGCGCGCACGAAGTCGCGGGCAACATCTAGTAATATTATAAATGTGAAAGTTTGTGAGGATGGATGCATGGATATATGGATGGATGTATGGATGTTTGTCTCTTTCACGCAAGAAATACTAAATGGATTTTGATGAAATTTGGTATGGTAGTAGACTCTGGATTAAAACAGAGGCTAGGTACTTTATATCCCGGAAAAGTACAGTATTCCCGTGGGATACCTGATAGTATATTTATACAGGCGGAGCCGCGTGAAATAGCTACTAGATCATTAATGTAATTAACGGGTTAGTTATAACTAACCATGTTTTAATTATCAGGTCCATTGTTAGTCATCTAGGTCTTGTGCTCGAAAGCTGAACTAACTTTCTTAGATTAGCACCTTTTAACATGTGTTTTCTAGGTGACCAGGCGAAGAGTTCATGGTGTTCAGTCGCCGACATACCCGGTAGGTCTTTCGTCCTTATTATGATAGCAATAAGGTTCCAAAATGGACATCCGCGACTACTTTTCGTGACTACCGCATACTGTGATTTGGAATTGGCTGATATTGAAATATGAATATAAAAACGTTACATATTGGCCAAGATTTCACTTTAATATTAATTTGTTTCACTATCTACATTTATATTAGGTACTCTCGATTACGTCAGCTGTCAAACAAAAATACCACATCTAAATCGGACACTTCATTTAAGAGCTACGATGCCACGGAGAGACACACAGACAGACAGAAACATCAAATTCATAACACACCATATTTTGCGTTAAAAAAGAACATAATAGGAGATAACAGTCCAACTAAACCAATGATGGGCGCATCAACAAACAAAATATAAGATTACGTCGAGAGGCCAATTTTCTTTATGTGTGGCATTTGTTTTGCCATTTTAGTAAAATCACCAAATTCTTTTACAATTTTTAACATAATATCTGTTGCTTTTCGACAGTGTCAACATGGGGGAATCTTAAAATAACTAATAACTAGCTGAGTGTTGAGTGCGAATTATATCACTACTCGCTGTGAAGAAGTTAACTAAAATTTGTATGGTATGGAAACAGAGCCCCTAGTTGTAAACAATGGTAACTAATTTGAGTAGTGACAAAAATTCGCACACAGCACACTGATGCTTGAACCTAGGCTTAGGATCCCACTACGCCATAAACCTATGCGTCAGAATTTTAGTCAATAAAATAGAAAATTTATTTAAAAAATAATATGATGCGTGTCTGAGAATTAAAAGAAAATAATATGCCGAAAAATCCCAAATTTCTGCTAAAATATATCAAGATATGAGCGGTCAAAATTGTCTCTTTTTTGCAACCGAAATTTATCATGAACTTCCTATGAAAGTCGTGTTATATGACGTCCGTCATCACGTCACCATACACATGTGAGTTGTGACACAATGTCTCTGTCTAATTGACTACTTTAAACGTTTATAATTATCATTTTTATTTTCAATGATATCCAAAAACTGATTCTACTACATAATTTTCCAATTACAGCTTCGGGCCTTCTGACTTTTTCTAGTGACTAATTTTATAACAAAAATGTGTCGATGCCCTTAGAACTTACCTTATGCTTATTTGTCACTAACTCTAATGAGATAAGCAAAATAGCAATCGCAAAATTTTCTATTGAAATATATTAAAAATTAAATTAACATCTTTAGAGAGAAAGCCATTTTTCCGCTCCATTACCTTAATGCAATTAAGAGTTATAACGTGCGAAAGCGACAATCATAATGATTAGTTAAAACATGTAACGAGTATACAAAATTAACTAAACTTGAGACGTAATTAATAATAACTTTATAGTTACAGCTTACAGCTTACTTAAAATATGATCTCTTGTCTTTCAGGTGATCAGCCTGCATGGTCCTAACCAAACTTGGAAGCAGCATTTTTTGTCGTTCCAATACGGGAATCGAACTCACGACCTCCGAGTCGAAAGCCAAGCTATAAACCACTAGACCACGGAGGTTGTTGGTCCACATGTATCAGTTATTCAGTACGTATGTTCCGTTGATGGTTGATCGTAATCACTAAGTAATCACTGTCTATGGTCATACAAGTGTACTTTTTTGTTTTCTCACATATTCTGTCCGTGGGAAGGAGGCTGGACCGTTACAAGTGAGAATTTTCAGTCAGTAAAAATATAATTGTTACGTGGTAGAGCCATGCTTCGGCACGAATGGGCCGGCTCGACCGGAGAAATACCACGGGCTCACAGAAAACCGGCGTGAAACAGCGTTTGCGCTGTGTTTCGCCGAGTGAGTGAGTTTACCGGAGGCCCAATCCTCTACCCTATTCCCTTCCCTACCCTCCCCTATTACTCTATTCCCTCTTAAAAGGCTGGCAACGCACTTGCAGCTCTTCTGATGCTGCGAGTGTCCATGGGCGACGGAAGTTGCTTTCCATCAGGTGACCCGTTTGCTCGTTTGCCCCCTTATTTCATAAAAAAAAAAAAAATAATAATAATAATAATAATAATATAGTAGATTTTATTACTACAAAGCGAATTTCGAGGGAACCGTACTTTTTTACGTAATAATAAAAACGCATAAAAATAATCCTATGTCCTTCGGCCTTCCCCGTAGTCCACTCTATATTTGTGCCAAAATTTCATGAAAATCGGTTTACTAGTTTCGGAGCCTGATCATTGCAAATAAAAAACATACAAACAGACTAATCTATCCTCTTTGTAATATTAAAACACGCGATGCGCACTTTTTAAAATAGAGATTCAAAATTGTACTTTATATAGGTGCTACATAAGATAACTATCCAAAATTTAACTTTAATCACTACATAGGTTTTATAAAACATCAGCCATACACTGCACATGCGCTGGGCAGTGCGGTGCAACCTGACCAGGGGTGGTCGACTTTGTATGAATGACCTTGGACCAAAAAGGGGGCAGTTCGGTGCGACAAGAATGGTTATATTTCAATATATCGCTCTCTGTCTTACATGGTTAATATTACATAAAAGTTACTTAAAAACCACAACAGATGACAATATCCCGCTTCTAGATAGCGCTATGGAAAACACTAGACGTATGTATATAAGGGCTCACGAACATTTTATGACGTTTAACTTAAACTTTAATTACGTATCTTCAATTTCCCGCCATATTCATATAATCAAATATATAGTCCTCCTTTGTTGGAAGGCGGTTAAAAGTTTGAGGGGGCAGCTCACTAGAGGCGCTATTTGGTCCCAATTTTTTTGTATGAAGTCGACCTTCTTCTCCGTGAGTAATAGTGTTCTGTGAACCTGACGTTCGGACTTTTACAATGAAACGTGTATCTTCTTGTGTAATGTATTAAGTTCAATTTTATATAGCTATCTTAAACATGCAGCGCCGCATCACGTATCGTTTCGGTGTGAATTGATCCTAAGACTGCCTTCATAGAAGTGGCAACAGTGTTGCGATCAGCATATTATTTTTGTGTACGTCCGGGAAACGAGTAGACCTATAACTACTAGGTAGGTAGGTACTAAATCGGGATCTGTAAAGCACCAACGTCTAGGGCCTAAATATGGTTTTTATTGAGTTTCAAAACTAAGAATTGGGAAAAAAAAGTTCACATCAAGATTGCTTTTATTCATCTAGTTTTTTTTTTAAGTTCTCGTTACATCATCATATAGAACATTTATTCTAGTTTCTAAATATATTATGTAATGGTTTTAGAATCAATTTATTAATATAATCTTGAAAAACCGGAACCGGAGGAACCGCGCGAACGCCTTCAGTGCCGGATGCCGGATCCGTCGACGCCGAACGGCTTTTAAATTTCGAGAGTCCGACGCCCGAGCCCTTCATAAGAAAGTGAGCCTTGTACTAGTGCCGTGTATGTACCGTTATTTTATTTTCAAGGCCAAGAACCACTGACACTGAACTGGTCGAGTGTACGGAACGAGATTCTTTTAGAGTTCCATGTACTCTGTGACAAAAACTCGCACACACAGAATCTCGAAAGGAGTAGGAAATCTTTGAACATCACTCCTGATCTATTTTTTGTCTATGTCTCGGAGCAGAACTCTATAACGACTATCGAAAGTTGTTATTGTAGCAATCGGAATAAATTTAGAAGATTTAAAATACGTCTTGCCTTTGAAGATTTAAAATACGTCTTTGTATTAATTTATTATATATTAATAATCTAGCCCTGAAAGCAACCAAGTAGATGCAAAAATGTTTCTTATACATAAGAAACATTTTTGCATCTGTTTTAGAAATACATTTCTGTAACATAGTATAATAGGAATAAGATATGAGGTTTATAGGAAAATCTTAACTCTCACGGAACCCACTTCACGCGACACCAACTTGCGATTGACTTTTTAAATGCACCACAGATAGTTAAATAAAAAAGATAACCCACTTTCACGGTCAACGTCCAAATCGATTCCGACTCGTTCCCCACGTGCGCTCCAATCGATTATAAAATCGATAAGTTTTATTTTAGATTGGTTTGTTTACATTATTTATTTATTTATTAATACTGTCCGCGACTTTGCATACTAGTTCTTTTAGCATCATCTATGAATTTTCGCATCTATGTAGCGGCAAACGTACATTATGCTTATAAAAGAAGCCTATGTTCCTCTTTTTGGAAGTATCCGACTTCCAAAAAGAGGAACGTAGGCTTTTTGTCAACGTCCAAAGCGATTATGACTTATATCCCGCATGTGACTCCAGCTTAATAGATACGTTTTGTTTTCAATTGTCTTGTATAATTACATTTTTTATTTCTTTCCGTGACACTGCATATCTTTGCAGCGGGAACTGTATGAAGCTTATATTTTTTTTTAAAACAAGCATTTATTAATGGGAAGTAAAAAGAACTAAAAAGTTCAAAAAACTATCAAAGTACTCATCAATACGAATCAAATGATCCCAAACGACGTTATGTGGTTTTATTACGAAGTTCCGCCACCTCCCAGCTCCATCATTAGATCAGCTCCACGTCATCATAATATTGCATTGTCACGCGATTTCATATTCGTGAAAAATTTCAGCTCGATCGGAAGCGGAAGTGTGGAAACCAAACCGGAAATTGGGGCAAATTTAACTCACAATATTCCATTACAGACAACGGGACAGTAGTAATAAAAGCTTGTAATAAAAGTAGCCTATGCCTTTTATGTAACCTTTTGGAGGTTGGTTAAACGCTAACCCACTTTCACGGTCAACGTGAAAATCAATTCCGACTCACGTGCGAACTCTCCGGTTGATCATATTTTTTATTTCATTGTTTATTAAATAAAATGTACGGTTACCGCGGGATTACCTTTTGTCGCGCACGAAGTCGCGCGTAACATCTAGTAATATACTCGTAATAAAGAGAAAAAGTTTGTTTGTTTGTTTGCTTGCATCGAATAGGCTCCGAAACTACTGGACCGATTTGGATGAAATTTGGCACAGATATGGAGTAGACCACGGGAAAGGACATAGGCTACTTTTTATTCCGTTCCGTACACAATAGTGTACAGTTTATCTAGTGAAATTCGATTCGTTGTTTAATTGATTGAAAATAACCATATTTTATTACGAGTGGCATTAAAATGTAGAACTTAGGTACTACCTTAAACCCGACATGCCAAAGTCCAAACATTTGCGTAATATCAAAATATTACAAGATGTTGCCAGCGACTTCGTGCGGGCTTCAATAAATTTCGAGGGAAGCGTACATTTTAACGGAATAAAAAGTAGCCTATGTCCTTCCTCGTGGTCTACTCTACATCTGTGCCAAATTTCATTAATATCCGTCCAGTAGTTTCGGAGCCTATTCGATGCAAGCAAACAAACAAACTTTTCCTCTTTATTATATTACTAGCGACCCGCCCCGGCTTCGCACGGGTACAATACTGATACTAATACTACAGAATGTCACCCACTTCGCAACGGGCCGTATAGCAGAAATCGTAATATTTTAATTTCGCCATAATTTCAAAACCAAACGTCCAATTTTCATCATTCAAAGACCAAATATTATCTACATAAACTGTACTTAGTAATGAAATAATTTATTTTGATAAGGATTAATAGTATGAGTAAAATAAACGCGTTTAAATGTAGTCCAAAAAAAATTCAAGATTTCTAAATAAAAAAATGGTTGTTGTGCCTCACTCGATATAGATAGGTATAGTGTGTCGCGGACTTTTTTGTAGATATTTATAAGATCTACAATTAATTAGAACATTATATGGTTCTATCTTTTATAGTTTAGGCAGCGTACGCAAAATAAGTAACTTTTCTGGTTGATTTTTTACACCTTGTGTCCGAAAAACCCAAATATCTTACGGAACCCTATTTTTTTCCAAAATAAAATTTAGCCTATGTTACTCGTGGATAATGTAGCTTTCGAATGGTGAAAGAATTTTTGAAATCGGTCCAGTACTTTTTGAGCCTATTCATTACAAACAAACAAACAAACAAACAAACAAACAAACAAACAAACAAACAAACATACAAACAAAGTTTTCCTCTTTATAATATTAGTATAGAAGTATAGATTATTAGTATAGAAATAGATAATTAATAGTTACAAATGTTATGTAATTTTAACATTAATGTACATTAATTTAAGGGTCAATTCATAGCACGATTACACGCGAGTCGCGACTACTAGCAAGAGCGGCGCCGTCAACGCTGTCTTTGATTTTCATTCGAACTCTTGCAATGAAACGTGTACCTTCTCGTGTACTAAATAAAGTTACATTTTGAATAGATATGAGCCGCCAGGGGTCGCTAGAAGCCATCGGAGGCCGTGAGCGGCGGCGGTTGTCTCAAGCCAAACTGTGTATTATAATAATGTAGATAAAGTTTAAAATTGCATGTAAGTTATGTTGCTGGTCGCTCCGCTGCGGTCTCGGTGTGAATCGGCCCTATCTTAAAAATGCAGCGCAGCGTCGTGACGTGTCCCGGTGTGAACTGACCCTTATAAAAATGATTGACAGCCTCAAATTAAACATTTAATCAAGATTCTCTAATCAAGGTTACAAATACAAAAAACTTCTTTACATCATATTCTGAGGCCAACGTACTCTGTCCTAGAAAATTCTATTTGCAGTGATAAAAAACCCTAACGACCCCACAGCTGGGTTCCTCCTCATTCCTCTGTGAGGAGTAGGCTGTCCACCACGCAGGTCGGTGGACTTTGCTGGCCTCTGAAGATTGTTATTATAGTAAAAACTACGGAACAAATAATTTTTGTTTTACGAATTGTCAAAATGAAAATAATTTTAATTTCAATTATTATTAAGCCAATTATGCATATAGGTAATTTGAAAAAAAAAATAACAATTTCATTTGGTTGGATCGGATTTGTCATTGGACTGTGCTCATTTCAAGTTCATTGCAAGTTCGCAATTTAACAAATCTGTTTTCATAATTTAACCAAACGGAGCACAACACTGAATGTTTGTGGATATTTTTTTTTTCTTCTGGTGGTCTCGACTAAAGGCCTCTTAGACATGCAGGTTTCCTCATGATGTTTTCCTTCCCCGTTTTGAGCGTATAATAAACTAATACTTGAGGTTGGCCTGTGGCCGAAATTAGCTAACAATAATTCATATTATTGAATTATATTTATTATGCTTCATGTATTTAAGGTTAGGTTAGGACTAAGGAGCTCCGTGGCCTAGTGGGTAGACCGTTTGGTTCGCACTCGAGAGAGTGCAGGTTCGAATCCCAGGTTGTGGCGTGTACCAATAAGAATTGCAGATCTCAAGTACATTATACGGACGCTGTAACGGCGAGGGAAACATCGTGAGGAAATCCGCACATGGTTGGCCCCAGACGTAACGTATTGACCAGTCGTTCCTCTGGACTAGGCCACAGAACACTATGGACTAGGCTGACTATGTTTTGAGAATGCCGTATGTGCTTGGGCAACCATACGACATTTAAAAACTAACTATCCCAGGTACTATAGTATTTCATGAGTGGTTACTTCTCTCGGAGAATACTGTTTAAATCATCCATTAACGGATGAACAGGCCTAAGTTTTTATGATGGAATAATGATACTAATACGTAATTAATACCTTTCTCCATTAAAATAGTATCAAATAGCAAGAAAGTGAAATGATATTTTGTTACGGACTTAAAGTAACATTAAACACCGTGACGATGTTATCGGAGATGATGGAATTATTCAGAATGAATGTATAATTTCGAACAAATTATTCTATGTCCGACATGTGAAGGTAATGTTTTAAAATTTAATACTATTCGAGAGCTATAATTATTAAAGAGTGATGTTTCTAATTATAATGGAATTTTACTATAGTTTTTTTTTACAATTAACGTATATTTTGTAGCTGCCCTGAAAAAAGGGGTGTTGATATTGAGTATAAGAATAAAAATGATATAAATAAAATATAGAGCAATGTAGAGTTTTCCTTGGTGCATTCTGAATATGTTTATTAGGGTTCCGTAGTAGTACAAGAAACCCTTATAGTTTCACTCTGTTCGTCCGTCTGTCTGTCTGTGCCGTGTACATCCTTCTAACTTCTGTAACTATCAATATAAATGGATGAATTTTACTATAGTTATAGATTGTGTATAAATTTCGGTCTAAGCATCATAAAATAATAATAATTTTATTTTTAAGGGTGGCTCTCCATACATGTGAAGTGGGGATGTAAATATTTTTTCATTCTACCCCATCATGTGGGGTATCGACGAATTAGTGTTTTTAAATAAAGGCAAGGTTTTATACAATTTTTACAAAGTCCTGTAACACGTATTAGATAGTGTGAAAAACTCTTTATGAAAATTACTTTAAGCGAAATCGGTTATCGGACAAAAACTTTTAAAGTAATTTAAAGAGAACCTATTGCGAATTGATAGTTACGGAACTCTCCGACATATCCTGACATGCTCTTGGTTAGGTTATTTAATGTTATTTAAATTGCTTCACATTCTCACATTCTCACAACCAGAACAATCGATAATTAAGTATATTATTATTTACTGATTACACTTGCATATTAATATTATATACCTAAGTATAATAAGCATTGTATAATATTATAAGGTGTAGAGTACACTTTCATGAAAAAATAAAAACATGCAGAAGTAAGTTTAATGCCAAATTAACTTACTTAGGGGCCATCCACATATTACGTAACGCAAAATTTCGACTTTTTGAACCCCTACCCATGTCACGCTTTTTAGTATCCCTGCACCTGTATTTTACATGTACTGTCACACTTAGTATGACCCCCCCTCCCCCATCAGGTGTGACGTAATAAGTGGATGGACCCTTACGGCCGGGCCACACGGCGCGGCACCGCACCGCACCGCAATACTCCGCACCGCACTGGCGGCCACACGAGCAATGCGGCGTCGCAATGTTCTTACGGCGTCGCTGCGGCACCGCAATGTTCTTACGGCGCCGCTGCGGCACCGCAACAGGGTTGACTTGGCTAATGGCTTGCCCTGTTGACGACAGTCACAATAATTTTTTATAATAATTGTTTTTAAAATTCTCATGAGACTTGTCCCACAGTATTTCCCGTTCTAAAATTAACGAAATGAGGTAGTCCACGTCTATTGATTCCATACTTGTACTCATTTTTTTTTTGTATAGGTAATATAAATATAAATGTAATATAAATATAATAGGTATCACGTAATTAATCGTTGACCCTAACAAGCGTACACTTCCGCTTACGCCGTACATACAACTGAGCGGTGCCGCCGCGGCACCGCACTGCTTGCACCCCTCCCCGCCTCGTCTGCCTCGCGCCGCTGTCCGGTGCGCCTGCGGTGCGGCGCCGGAGCGGCGCCGGACGCTCCGTGTAGCATACCATACATTTTTATATGTAAAAGACCCGTTGCGATACCGCTCAGGCGCCGCGCCGCAGCCGTACCGCACCGTGTGGCCTGGCCCTTAGGGCCTGTTACTTCGTTTACTGATTATATGTCAGTTAGCTTGTTTGTATGTTCTGTCTCTATCGCTCGATTTATAGTAAACAGAGACAAAAATATTGAAAAAAGTATACACCTATCTTACTATCTTACTAATATTATAAATGTGAAAGTTTGTGAGGATGTATGGATGGATGGATATATGGATGGATGTTAATTGTTACTTTTTCACGCAAAAACTACCGAACGGATTTCGATGAAATTTAGTATGGTAGTAGTTTAGGCTCTGGATTAAAACATAGGCTACTTTTTATCTCGGAAAATTACATTCCTGCGCGATACCCGATTCTATATTTACGCGGGCGGAGCCGCGGGAAACAGCAAGTTTATAATACTTAAGCCCTCGTAAATTTTTCAGCTAAAGCAATAGAGTTAACAATTGAAGTGTCAAATGTCATATTTGACAACTCTACACGATTTTCAGCTCTAAGGCCCACTTGCGCCAATCCGGGTTAAAGTTAAACCTGGGTTAAAAATTATGTTATCTCTCTCGTTCTTCATATTTGTGAAAGAGAAAGCATGATATTTTAACCCAAGGTTAACTTTAACCTGGATTGGCGCAAGTGGGCCTAAGTGTATTAAAGTACATTTCTATTTACAGTGCAGTTTTTCTTGTCGTGAACTAGCGACTGAAAACGTTCTACATTTAATCTATACTAAGTAATATAATCAAGAGGAAAAGTTTTTTTGCTTGTTTGTTTGTTTGCATTGAATAGGCTCCGAAACTACTGGACCGATTTTCAAGAAAGGCACAGATGTAGAGTAGACCACGGGGAAGGCATATGCTACTTTTTATCGCGCAAAAATGTACGATTTCTGCGAAATCAACTTTTGCGCGTATATAGTATTTAATACTTTTACTCTACCTAAAATTATTTTTAACATTTTTATAATAATTTACACATATTTAATATACATCTATGGGTCATTTAAGGAACATAGGAAACTATTTTGTTTTTTTGGTGGAATTCAAAACCGCAACCTCCGGCGCTTGCGCACCGACGCACTCAACCACTGAGCCACTGAGGTCGTCACTGCGTGATACTTACACTGATATTGTTACTTGTGAGCTGGTCCTCTATGTACCTGCGGCAGCCTGCTCTGTTCCTCATGGCAGAGCAGGCTGCCGTAAACCGACCGGCGTAATAAACCCGCACGAGTCCACCTTGGACCACGACCAAAAAATGGGACAATTATTCTATACATTACATGTTTTATAATAATAATAATAAAAAAAACGGTTTTTTTTTTCGTGTGTCGTGCTAATTGTTTAGGTACACAGTACACTCAGTACCGGAAATAAAATATGGTTATAAAATACAAATAATTTTCACAAAAATATTTTTTTCAAAGGCAACAAAAATTTTAATAATAATTGATTACTTATCTGTCGCAAATCGCAATTAGTATTGTGCTAAAGTACCTACCTACTACATTACTTATCTATATTATTATTTTCGAGCTTAAAACTTTCAACATATAAAATCGGAAAAACTTACAAAAAAATATATAATAAAATATATCGACTGCAAATAAGATATATTTTATATACCGCAAAAGCCAATTAAATTACGAGTTAACTACAATGTTTACACAACATTTACCTAACATAATTAGATAAACAAACCTTTCTAAGTCCAGCCTTAACTTTCTAGCACAACACAAACATCTTACACCATTGCGATAAAATCTTATTTCTAACACAAAACAAAATTTACGCGGGAACTGTTCGGCGCGACCGGAGCGCCGCCATGATAGTTTACAAATGGCGCTAGAATACTCTGTGACGTCATATTATGTAAAATATTGAGTATCGAAGATGTAGACACAAAGCGCGGAGAAAGTTTGAAAGTGCAAGTCAATTGAACTATTGTTGAGATTTTGAGGTAAATTTTTTCGGCTGTCATTTTTTTATTTGAATACTTACTTAATTGTTACCTATCCAACAATTTAGGATTAAATTATGCTAGCGGATCAAGAGTAGGCTAAAAATGTAAACTAACGCCCAAAAAAATCGACCACATAAAGAGAAATGTTTGAAAAAAACCTGGGAAAAAAATCCAATACAAGGATCAAATTGAAAAAGTTTTAATTTTTGTTAGTAATGTTAGTAATCTCAGTAACGTTCACTAAGTAATGTCTAATAGTAAGTAGCTTAGTTCGCAAGTAGTACGCTAGTAGATAACTACCAGCATAACCTATTTCAAATAAAACTAAAACTGAAAAAAATCCAAGAAATTAAAAAAAAATCTTTAGATCCAGTAATAAGCGCGACGCAACACAATAGGCTCTTGTAATCTTGTTGGCCTTTTACTAATTTAAATGTAGGTTGATGAATCTATAATCTAAGCTACATTTTTGTAACAAAGCTATTATATCGGCATAATAATGTTACGTAATTATTAATAGTTCCTTTATCCTCATTCAATAAAAAACTTTCGAAATCCATTTTCTAATATAATATCACTTAAAACATTTGTAAAAAATATTTAAATTAAGTATTAATTATACAGTTCGCTCTGTTTATTACCCTACTAAAATCCAAATTAATAAATAATAATATTTTTATGTAAACACTAACTAAACTACAAAAAAAAAAACATTTGAATGCGACAGACCTACATGTTAAATGTGCATAACTTCCTAAATGAACAATTTTTGCATAAACTTTAATGACGTAATTGTAAATTAAACTCGCCGTGAATTTAAGTCCGGTGAGTGTAACGTTAGATAACTTGTGTGATAATAATAAAATGTCCGAAGTTATTAATCTAAGTGTCCATTTTAATTCACTCATTTGATATTTAACCTCCATTGCAAACAAAGGGTGATGTTATAATGTTATGACGTGTCTGTATAATTGTGTATATTATGAACTGACACATTTTAACCGACTTCTTATTGTGTTTTGGTTAAGGTCAAGAATCAAGATCCGAAAATACCATACGCGCGACGGTTTCATTCGTAGCTCTAATTTAAAAAAAACACGTCTTATTAGGTTGGGGAAAGTCTTTTCGCATTATAGTATGTATGAACTTGTCATAAAATATCTTGGGCTATACCAATTGTATCTGGCTGATTTTGGTATCATTAAAAAGTTTTAATTTTACAGAAGACAATTCCAAATTCAAATTAGGTAAATTAGAGATTTTCATTTGTTTTTCTTATTGTTAAAATGAGTGATTGTTATGAAGAATTTCGATACATTTTAAAATTTTATTACAAAAAAGGTAAAAATGCAACACAAGCCGCGAAAAAAAATTCAGTTTATGGACCTAATGCAGTATCTGGGTTTAAGCGTTTTTGATATCAAAATTTTGATACCGGAAATTTTGATATCAAAGATGCACGTCGCTCTGGTCGCCCTGTTACGGACAAAACTGTTGCCATTTTTGAAAAAGTGGAGCAAGATCGGCATATTAGTAGTTACGATGTAGCTGAAGAACTGGGGATTGACCACAAAACAGTTTTGGCGCATTTGAAAAAAGCTGGGTACACAAAAAAACTCGATATTTGGGTGCCTCATGAGCTCACTGAAAGAAACCTAATGAACCGTGTACTCATTTGTGATTCTTTATTACGACGTAATGAAACCGAACCATTTTTGAAGAAGCTGATAACTGGTGATGAAAAGTGGATCACGTACGACAAGAACGTGCGAAAAAGATCGTGGTCAAAGGCCGGTCAGGCTTCACAGACGGTGGCGAAACCCGGGTTAACTTGCAACAAGGTGATGCTGTGTGTGTGGTGGGATTGGAAGGGCATTATTCATTATGAGCTGTTACCGCCAGGCAGGACCATCAATTCTGAACTGTACTGCGAACAACTGATGAGATTAAAGCAAGAAGTTGAGAGAAAGCGGCCGGAATTAATCAACAGAAGGGGTGTGGTTTTTCACCATGATAACGCTAGACCTCACACATCTTTAGCCACTCAGAAAAAATTACGGGAGTTTGGCTGGGAGGTGTTAATGCATCCGCCGTATAGTCCTGACCTTGCATCTTCAGATTTCCACCTGTTTCGGTCGCTGCAGAATTCCTTAGGCAGTGTCAGGTTGACATCACAAGAGGACTGCCAAAACCACTTGTCGCAGTTTTTTCATCAGAAGTCCCAAAAATTTTATAGCAATGGGATCATGTACCTACCAACAAGATGGCAAAAAGTTATCGAACAAAATGGCACCTATATATACTTTAGTCACTTGTAAATAAACTTTATAAAAAAACCTTTTGAATTTTTATATAAAATGCGAAGAAACTTTTTCCCCAACCTAATATTTATCAAACATAATGGTTATGGTTAATTATGTCTGTCTGAAAGTTGTAACGTGTAGCTCCCAAACGGATTTTGATCTAGTTTGTTTTGTTAAAAGGTTACATATAAAAGTGTTCTTAGCTGTAATTCATCACTATTAGCCCGTTTCATGCTTGTCAATTTCGGGGTCCGGGGTATACTTAATTTTTTTTGCTTTGTATCTGTTTTATAGTATACAAGGTGTAACAAAAATAAGTGATAATACTTTAGGGTGTGTACGTGTTCCTTATAGAGAGTTCACTGTGAAAGTAGCAGCGCTGAATGAGTATTTTTTTTTCACTTTTGTATGGGGAAACTCGTGACGTTGGTACGCTTTCCCATACAAATCGCAAAAAAAAATTGCTCTTTCAGCGCTGCTACTTTCACAGTGAACTCTCTATAAGGAACACAAACACACCCTTAAGTATTATCACTTATTTTTGTTACACCTTGTAAAGATTGGTAAAATCAATTACGGATATTTTGGGCATATGATCTATTACTTATGTAAAGACGTTTAAGCAGAAAAATAATTGTCATACTAGAAAAAAAATGGGCAAGTTTGCGTTTTGCGGAGAGTCACATTTCAGAGATAGAGTCATCTCATTATACATGAGATGATTTTTTACTATGAGTATGACAATATTTTTTTTGCCTAAACGTCTTTACATACGCAGCGGATCATGTGCCCGAAGTATCCGTAATTATTATTGATTTTCGAAGATATTATAATTTATAATATATTATAGGATTATGTTTAAAATCTGGTGAATCAATCATGCCTAAATAACCAGCAAGATCAGAATCCTTGGTAGCTAGATAGAAGTGGTTTGCAAACGCCGGCGCACAGTGTATTTTTTGTCCAAAAAATTGGCCATGCCGTTTTTATTACTTAATTTTATAGGATTTGTGATTATAAATGCAGGACGAGAACACCCGACTGCCCATTTCATATAGAAGAATGTAAATTAATACTTGAAAAAAAAAATTCTATGGTTTCCAGAAAAAACATAGAAACAGTTATAGCTCAAAAGTTTGATATTCTTTTAAGATTTTATTAATTGGTCTAAATAGTGTCTTAAAAGCCCTACGATAGCGAAAAACATCCAGGCTTTATTAGTTCATGATAACGTATTTATGACTGATTTTGTAAATTTATGTTTTAATTTTTTTAACGCCATGCCGTTTCATATTTGGATTTGAAACTAAAACTGAAATATTCTTTTTATTGATACTTATAACCAAAAAAAAAAATGGGATCCAAATGAGGCGGGGCATCGGAGTTATTCAATTTTATATTATTTTGGATAGGGTTATCACCGCATAGTTGAATAATATTTGAAGTAGGTTTTTATATGCTCATTTTTCTAATGAAGTTCGTAACTTCAACAAAACAAATAGTAATAGTCTTTTTTACTTACTAGCTGCTGCCCGCGACTCCGCCCGCGTGGAAATTCATTATGTTATCCACAGTTTACATTTTTTTCGTGTTATATCTTTGCTCCCCTTTGCTTCACTGCTGTTCCACTCTTATATTGAGTTTTGAAGTCAGTGAGATACTGAGAAGCTCAAGGTCACTATTTGGTTTGCACCTGTTTTTGGTTATTTATGTTTATTATACTGCATATTATATGATGTACCTCCGCCGTGTTTCATATTTGTTAGTAGTATCGATCTAAATATTTAAGTGTTCAGATTTATTTCAGCATAAAATATTAGATATTGTGTAGATTAATTTTGAAATTTAAAAATGGCTGATATTTATTTTTCGTAAAATTGATATGGGTATCGTTTATCAGGTTTTTGGGAGTGCTGGATTACGAAAATGACATTCGTTTTGAAATTCCAATATGGCGGACATACTTAATTTTATAAAAATAATATGGCTATCCTTTTATTGGTTTCTGGGGGTGCTGATAACAAAAAAGTCATCCATTTTAAATTTCCTTAGTAACCCCGCAACCTCATATTTTCTTCATGATGGGAGAAAAAGAAATTTGAAAATCCTGAATTTTCCAACATTTCTATAGCTTTATACATTCCTAGTATCTCAATGTGCAGCATTTACATTTTTTTTTATAAAATTGATTCTATCTCGGAAACGGTGCATCCTAGTGAAAAAATAATGAAAATTTCGCCCCCCTTAGGAACCCCGCAACATCATATTTTCCTCATGATGGGCGAAAAAAAAATTCGAAAATCCGAAATTTTCCAACATTACTATAGATATAATACATCTCTCGTATCTCAATGTACAGCATTAACTTTTTTTTTTATAAGATTGATTCTATCTCGGAAACTGTGCATCCTAGTGAAAAAATAATGAAAATTTCGTCCCCCTTAGGAACCCCGCAACATCATATTTTCCTCATGATGGGTGAAAAAATAATCGAAAATCCTGAATTTTCCAACATTTCTATAGATATAATATATCTCTCGTATCTCAATGTAGAGCATTTACATTTTTTTTTGTAAATTGATTCTATCTCGGAAACGGTGCATCCTATTGAAAAAATAATGAAAATTTCGTCCCCCTTAGTAACCTCGCAACATCATATTTTCCTCATGATGGGAGAAAAAAAAATCGAAAATCCGAAATTTTCCAACATTTCTATAGATTTATACATCTCTCGTATCTCAATGTACAGCATTAACATTTTTTTTATAAAATTGATTCTATCTCGGAAACGGTGCATCCTATTGAAAAAATAATGAAAATTTCGTCCCCTTAGAAACTCCGCAACATCATATTTTCTTAATGATGGGAGAAAAAAAATTCGGAAATCCTGAATTTTCCAACATTTCTATAGATTTATACATCCCTCGTATCTCAGTACAGCATTGCCATTTTTTTTTCTATAATCGCTTCTATCTCAGAAACGGTGCATCCTACTGGAAAAATAATAAAAATTTCCTCCCCCTTATAAACCTGGAAATTGCATATTTTCTTCATGAATAGCAGAAAAAATCGTGAAACCTGAATTTTGAAAAATTTCTATACATAGCTGTTACTTTGAACTACATAACATACTGTAATAATAATCATCAATCCTAATCAGAATCCCCAAGATCTTTTAATTTAGTATTTATATTCATTTTACGAAGATTGAATATTCTGCATTTTGGAAAATGAAATTGGAAGACAATTTTGTAATCAGAACCTCCAGAAACCTGGAAAAGGACATCCTTATTAATTTTAATAACAAAAATGTACGCCATTGTGGAATTACAAAACAGATTTTATTTTCATATTATTCTGCACCCCCAGACACCTAGAAAATGACACCCATGCCAAAGAAAAACATACTCCAACAGTATCCAAAAGTAGGATTTTCCGTAGCCTGCAAATTGAATTTTTAGCAGCCATTAATTTATAAACCAAATCTGGTTTTATAGCTGCTAATATGGTATAATGGTCACCAACTCGGAAATTAAGTCACCAACTTATAAATGTCGGTGCTAATTTTCATTAAATTTCGCCTCTTTTTATCTGCCGACTTTTGAATTTTTTGTCACCTGAGTGATTTCGCCAGTTTAGTAATTTAGTCGCCAACATATTAATTTGCTGCCAAATTCAGTAATACAGTATGCTCACGTGCAGCCGCCAACTTATTTTTTGTTCGCTAGATTAATTATATCCCTTTTTTTAATACTAAAGATTTATTTTAAGTTCAATGAGAGTCTGATAATTTTTAATATTTTCTATACAAATTATTATCCGGCATTGTAAATACCTAATATTTTTACAACAAATATGCTGATAATTCGGTCTGCCAGTGAAAGTCACGGTTAAAAATTCATGCAACCATTTCAGAGATTAGTCAAAAGCAAAACAAACAGACAGACGGGCATTCTTTTTAAAATCCAATGAAAGGTAATATGTGGTGCAGGGAAGGGTTCCGCCCTCGTTAGGCTACAGCTAAAACCAGGTAATAAAATCCGAAACCGGACCCGGTGTGCACCGGCTACCTATTAAACAATAGATTTCCGGTTATAGTTAAACCTATACGAGTCCATTTTATACCGAAAATATATAAAAGATTTTAAATGTGTCACCATGTGTACATTAGAGAAGTATTAATTTGTTAAAAAAATTCCAAGTCAGTAAATCTTTAAAAACTTATTTATTGTAGGATTGACAGGTCAAATTAATATGAAAACTGCAAATTTGCTTTTGTAATAGCATATTGCTTTACTTATATTAAAAACTAAAATAAAAAGTAATCGTTTATTTGTTTCTGCTCAAAAATATTTCACGGCATTAATTAAATATTTTCTCGATTTATCGAGTCACTTTAGTGACTCAATGCAGTTTCTCTACTGTTCTGTTTAAGTATTAGTCAGGAATAAAAAAAACAAAGTTCAAATGAATAAAAAAATTTGGTATAGAAATATTGACAACCCTAAAGCCATAGTTACCACAGAAAACTTTAGAAGCCTCTAACTTCGGTGCCCTTTATTATTTGGACCTAATTTTTTTTACACGAATTCTAGTACATTTAAGTAACAATTCTGTATAAAAATAAAATCCAAATAATTAGAAATACGTTCATAAAAAATTAAAGAAAAAAAAACTTAAATCGTAAATAAATCTTTAAAAACTTATTTAAGAAATATGTAAATCAGGTTAAATTGTGTGTTTTTTGATTATTGTCGATCAGAATAATCAAGAAGATAATTAAGTAAATATTTAAAAAGTTATGGCAATTTTTAATTTTATTGAAAAAAAAATAATAAGTGTTTTTTTATTGTTCATAATAAGAAATTAACGTATGTAAATACTAATAAATTATTTACATAACATTTCTGTATGAGATTTCCAAAAAAAAAGGCATGGCCACTTTTTTGGACAAAAAATACACTGTGCGGCGGTAAACGCAGCACCGCTGGTTCTGAACCTCAATTCTCGTATTTAAACTTTAAAGTAGACTTTTATTTTACTTTGATTGGATTGACAGTGAAGCGACATGTTACCGTGAATAGATTTTATGACGTTTCAACCAATCAGAGCGCGTTTCACGTTGGTTTAACTTTTATAAAAGCACCGTTTGACATTTTTAGCGTGTCGGGACTTGATTGTAATTGTATTATTGCAGGTTTTATTTAGCAGAATTGCCCCTCAGGTCAATATCTAGTCATGTTCAAACTAAGGGTCAGCTCACATAGTGACGAGACGATACGCGACGCCACGCTGTATTTTTAAAATAGTTGTTCAAAAATGAACTTTATTCAGTACTTGTGCACAAGAACTACTCTTGCAATTAAACGTGAGGGTATCTTCTTGTGTAGTGAATAAAGTACCTACAATTTTGAATAGCTATCTTTAAAATGCAACGCCTCGTCGTCTATCGTCCCGTTCGGTTGAACTGACGCTAAAATAATGTCTACATACGAGTAAGTTATTTATTTATTTTATCAAAATCTTACACAAGTACACGATTAACTCGGTATCACAAAAACCGAAGGGTTTGTCCGTACACCGGTGGATCTATCATCAAATGCTCAATATATTTAAATAGCTACTTACATAATTAACTTTAAACACAGTATTTCTATTTAATCACATTAATAAATTATGTTATACGTTTTATAAATAATATTAAGATGCTATAGAATTATATATTATTGCGAATAAAATAAATATATTGAAAATTATCAATCCATTTTATGTAAATAAATAATATTGGCAGTAAGGTATTTGATAGAATACCACTTAGCGTTATGTGTAGCCTAGATTTTATAAAAGTACTAAGTATTCTATGGCTTCCGTTACATAATGTTACGTGTTCCACTTCTAAGAATACTTGTCTATATACAAATAGAGCAGATGTTAATGCATTTCACTTGTACTATTAATTAATCCATAAATTGGTACAATATATTCTACTTTATAAAAATTTGAAAGCTTTGGTTGAATAAAACTATTTGACGAAAGCTCTATCAGCACTGACTTACCCACAATATATGGGGTAAAATAAAAAAAACTCCCCACTTCACATGTTTTTTTCATCTATTTATATTCATAATTATAGAAGTTAGAAGAGCTGACAAACGGACGAACGGAAAGAGCGAATCTATAAAGTTTCCTTGTAGTACTACGTAATCCCAATAAAAAAATGGCAAACATACCTTAAATCTGGCAGGTAAAGTTCTATTTTCTGTGTCACTTGTAAGAGCACTGTTTATATCTTCATTAGTGTAGTTGCTAAAAACCTTTATTTATTATTGTTTTTTTTTGTTTAAGGAAAAAACCAACCACAACAGAAAAAAATAGCCACAACACAATCACTCCAACACCAATGTTGTAATGCAACAAAACTCATGTAGGTAAACTGTAACAATTTTCACTTTTTATGTATACTACTAAATGTAACGAAATTAATTGCTTGTTATGCTCATAATCTTGGATAATAATAGAGCCTATAAAAATTAATTTGTTTCCCCCTCTACAAGTTTAGCTGTTGGCTCGAAAAATCTAAAAAAAATCCTGATGGTAGTCCATGTGATAAACCTTGAAGAACATAATATTTTGTAACTTAGGCCTTTTCATCCGTTAATGCATGATTTATGCAGTATTCTCCGAATGTAAGTAAGTAATAAGTAATAACGTAAGAAATTACCACTCTTGGTAGTAACCACTCTTGAAATACTGTAGTGCCTGGGAAAGTTGGTTTTTAAATATCGTATGGTTGCCCAAGCACATACGGCATTCTCACAACATAGTCAGCCTAATCCAGAGAAATGAACTGGTCAATACGTCTGGGGCCAACTATGTGCGGGTTTCCTCACGATGTTTTCCTTCACCGTTAGAGCGTCCGTATAATGTACTTGAGATCTGAAAAAGTCTCATTGGTACACGCCACAACCTGGGATTCGAACCTGCACTCTCTCGAGTACAAACCAAAAGGTCCACCCACTAAGCCACAGAGCTCTTATTTTTGTAACGGCTTATATAACTTTGTTAGTTCAGGAGTTATAGATGCCTAATTTGTATAATGTACAAACTTGGAAAACTTCGTACAAAAATAACGAAACAATAAGTAAACATGTCAAATATTGGTATAATGGTACAGAACCCTACGTGCGCGAGTCCTACTCGCACTTGGCCGGTTTTTTCTTACTAGTCTTGCGAGTTGCGGAGTAGATATAATTATTTTAGGATAGACTACTCCGTGGTCTAGTGGTTAGAGCTTGGCTTGGCTCTGGACGCGGAAGTCGTGGGTTCGATTTCCGCGTTGGAACAATAAAAAATGTTGTTTCCATGTTTCATGAGGTAGTCCGGTCCTTCTCGTAGAACCGGCCAGTCGCGAGGTTATCCTGTGCTTGACAGATCCGGGGTAACCTCATTATGCGGCCGATGGCAACCGTAGGTGGTTTAGTGCGGTATTCTGGTGACTAGCTCGCCGGTGAGAGGCTGATCCCTTGACATCGCGTCGGATGGGCATGTAAAAAGTCGGTCTTGCATCTGATCTCTCGGCAGTCGTATCGGTTATCCATCCTACTGGGTTATGAGAGTAAAGAGAGAGTGCTCTTGTGTACTGCGCACACACTTGGCTACTATAAAAATACTCTTGCGTAACTGGTCTGGTTTCAATGAAACCGGCCACCGTCACCGAAATCGGTGTGGGGGTAGTTGTTAATATTATGTTATCTCGATGCATTGTTCATAGAGATCTCAATAGTTTAAGCTTAAAGGATGTTAGGGTCGCTGATGATGATGATGATATACGCTGGTTTAAATCATACAAAGTATACAATATGGTTAGTACTGCGGAAATGCTTAATTAATCGTCAAACGGTTTATAATGTATGCTTTGGGAAGCCATTATCTCCCGCATATCAATGTGGGATCCATTTCACAATATGTAACAGTATAGTTAACTGACGTATTTTTACTTTTTATGTTTCCTACACACTTGACTTGCTACTTAAAAAGACGTATGGACGCTCTTTAGCTCGTTTATATATAATATTTTGTCACTGTAAAAGCCGTTAGATTGTAATATAACTAGTGAAATTGTAAAATGACGAAAGACTGCGGACCGAATACTCTGATTATAATTTAAAACATTATTTTACGTTAGATTATAAATATAAAATAGCAAAGAATCTTTCGACAGATTTTTACAATCTCGCTAGATAAATTACAATCTAACATCTAACGGTTTTTACAATTTTACCGTGACATGTCACGTAATAAACAAGGAAATATTTTATGTATATTGCATATTATTATTAATTATTATAGAGCCTCTGTGGCCTAAAAGTAGCTTACGTAGCAATCGAAATGGTGTAAGTTCGAGTCCCAATGCTCAAACTCTTTTTAAAGTAAGAGGCTCTCAAGCAACATGCTGGCCTTGTCATGTGAGAGACAGTAACAGTAACATAAGCAACCCTTAACTTTAATAAGTGCTTACGAATTCAGTTGTCACTCGTTAATCAATACAAAATGTAATTTTATTTAAAATAAGTTAGGAAAATAAGCTCAATTTAAGAACATTTCCATCGTAGGTATTTTTCTAAATATAGATGATAATAATTTATGTTTCTCCAGCACAAGTAATTTCGGTTTTGGCGGGGAGCCCATTAACTTTGTTAAAAGACTTTCTTTTATTATTCTACGTATTTATTATGGTTTTATCTTAAGCACGAATTAGGTACTTTCCATACGTGACTGAAAGAACGCGCGGAAAAATGAGCCATTTGCAACATCAAATTAATTTTTAGCTCGTTTTTCCGCGCAGTAGGTATAAAATTGGTACCTATGTTGCCTATGAATATTGACCGAATGATTTTACTACCTAATAACCCATTATTGTTATGTACCAATTCATTTCTATGAAAAATCTTTCCGATATAAACAAGAGATGGAAATAATATGTATTTCATGCAGGTGAAGCCGCGACCAAATACTAGTTAGAATATAAAACTCAAAAAGTAACTTTTACTTTTCATCTCATATCCGAAAGTAATTGTTTCCTAAATTGAAGATCTTTTCTAGAGGGCGATCCGCTGATGACACATGACAAGTAGGCAAATGCCTACCTTGTCATGTGTCATGTACTTTAGGCATTTGCCTACTTGTCTACACAAAAAAACAGGAGATACTAATACTAATCGCGGACACACCGGCAACGCACTTCTAACTGCTCCAGCGCCTTATATAGGCGAACGTAATCAGTAATCTTTAGAGGTGTAAAAGTAACGAAAAAAGCGTACCCGTAATATTCGTTGCTATAACAATTAGTGCTCGTTAATACAGTATCATTATTTTACTCGTTACTTCTGGCACTTCATAACAAGCAACGAACCAAGTTAGTACGCATTAGTTTTAGTACGCATAGTATAATTTCACAGTGCGATACCGTCATTTGTTGAAAGCATACTTATACTAATGCATAAGCTTGGTAATCCAAGCTGCGTTGGTGCATTTTTTCACTTTTCCGTTTTTTTACCCGTACTATGAAAAATTCGAGTAACGAAATGTATTCGTGTGTGATCTCGGCGCATCCGTTACTCGTACCGAATACACCCGGTTTGCTACAGCTCTAGTAATATTCAGTAAAAACGCAGACCGCAATCAGTATGAACGTCCCGCGGCCGCAGTGGCACTGGACGATGTTATTCGCCTCATTACATCCGATAATCTCTGAGCATAATTTCTGTGAGATTCACTGAGATCTCGCCAAGGACTTGTATTATTATTATTATCTCGTGTAATGTCGGCGATAATGTGGCATCTTCAGAACAAATGATTTTGTCTGTCCGTCTGTCTGTGTGTTTGTTCCGGCTAATCTCTTAAACGGTTGAACCGATTTTCACAGGACTTTCACTGGCAGATGATGTTATAAGGAGTTACTTAGGACACATTTTATCCTCATCAAAAAATGTTTAATGTCCAACGAAGTGGGCACGGGTCAGCAAGTTTCATAATAAGAAAATATAATACACTAGATGTAGCGTGCGACTTCATGCGCGACAAAAGGAAATCTCTTGAAACCATACATTTTGCCGCAAAAAAAGTAGCCTATGTTCTTCCCCGTGGTCTATTCTATATATGTGCCAAATTACATCAAAATCGGTCTAGTAGTTTCGGAGCCTATTCGCTGCAAACAAACAAACAAACTAACTTTTCCTCTTTATTATATTAGTATAGACTATAGATATAGTATAAAAGCCGTCTGTGGACTGTGATAGTTCATGCTAACTGTAAAGCAAGCGAGATCATAAAATATGTTGCCCTCTAAAGTCATGTGATTGGAAATTAGGAAGTTAAATTGCAGGAGAATAGGACAGCAAGGGTAACGAAAGACGAGCCTTTATACAAAAGGTCTACGATAGGGGATCGGACAACATCTAAAATATTTAGTTTCATTAGTATATTCAGAAATATTGAGGCATTTAGTTGGTGAATGTAAAAAAATATATTATTTTATGTGTAGTTTACTAATTAAATACATTTAAAAAGTACCAAAAAAATATTTTTTTGCTAAATCGGTAAACAAAACCTACATCATTAGTTTATTTACATCAGTGTTTTTCAACCTGTGGGTCGCGACCCCCTGGGGGGTCGCGAAGCTTCTGTACGGGGGTCGCCGGAGGTCCGAATCCTTATTATGGAGACGCATAAAAACGTCGTATGGAATGAATATTTGTATCACTGTAACATACAAATACATACATGATAAAAAAGCGAAGGGTCGGGGGGTCGCGAAATATTTTTTCATACAAGGGGGGTCGCATCATGAAAAAGGTTGAAAAACACTGATTTACATCATATACAAAAACATTCATTATGGTAAGTATGAACTTAAACGAACAAATATCGGAGATATTTACAAATATGTTCCTGCGGCCGTATACTTCATACATCATAACCTACAAGTGACGTCACTTGTAGGTTAAGTTTAGTATGGAGCATGTTTACGAGACTCGCGAATTTTTTTTACAAATCGCTGTACCTTTGAAAATATTGACTTTTGATATACGGTCTCTTCTGAGAAGTTACTCATATTTAATAGTAGGTACTATTCATTTATGCAATAAAAAAAAAAATTATCTATCCGCTCGTTTACCAGACTTATTCCATTAAAAGTATTTTGCAACACCCAATCAGCACCATAAAATATTATTCGATTGTCCGTAATTGTCGCGAATCGATTACTAGTGTTGTGACACGCGATGTGGTATGTAAAGTAGTGTCGTGATTCGATGTAATCGAGTAATTGCCGATACCGATATGTTGAAATTGAAATTGAAATTGGGACTCTTTTGCAATAGTGTTGACCACACGAGATAGGTAATAATATAGTTTCTAGTAATGGTTAAACGATCCAATGGAGCATGCCTCACTTATTAGAATATTATTTCTGTTCAATTCGGTTCCAGTATCGCGCATGCTGTCTCACTCCCACGCATCAAATCGACTGAGAACTGGAACGATAGCATGCTCTGACACTGGAACCCAACTGCGAATTAAGAAAAAATTACGTAAATTGCCACTTCCGATTTGATCCGGATTACAAATGCTAATGATACCTATAATTGGCTATTTTTGTTTTGTTTGTTATTTTAATAAATAAGGTTCGGTAAAATCAATGATATTTTGGGCATATGATCTATTGCGTAAAGACGTTTATACAGAAAAATAAGTGTCATACTAAAAAAAAAACCTTTTCTCTATAATATGTGCGAGTTGCGTTTTGCGGAGAGTCACCCATACATTAGATGATTTTCTTACTTTGAGTATGACAATTATATTTTTGCCTAAACGTCTTTACAAAAACAGTGGATCATGTGCCCGAAGTATCCGTAATTGATTTTTGCAGACATTATACGAGTATATATATATACGGATTACGGATGCTCGGTCGAAAACCGGCGCGGCGTGTTATGTCTTGAAAGAATATTCCAAAACACGTGAATTCTGCTAACCCAGAACCTCAATTCTCGTATTTTAAGTAGACTTAATTTTACTTTGTTTGGATTGAAAGTGTAGCGACATATTACCATGAACGGATTTTATGACGTTTCGACCAATCAGAGCGCGTTTCACGTTGGTTTAACGTTCATAAAAACACCGTTTGGGAGTATAAGCGTATCGGGACTTGATTGTAATTGTATTAATGCAGGTTTTATTTAGCAGAATTGCCCCTCTGAGTAGATGTATAGGGTGTCTAGTGTCTACCAGCCGCCGTAGCCTATGATGGTGGTGGATACAATCATACAAGACCCGGAGGTCGATAGCCCAAAACATTAGAATAGGGATAGCAATCCCACTTTGTGGGATCCCGCATTACCGAAGTCATTCATTCATTTCGGAGGTTTTTATATAGCAATATCATTAAATTTAAACCAACAATTTCTGGTTTATTTTAAGAGTAAATGCATAGCAACCTTTATAAGGTGAACAATATATTTAATTACTATTGTTTACTTCTTAAAAGCTTTTTTATTGCATTATTGCACTTTTGTATAAATAAATTAAAAGGTCAAAGAATAAGCTTTGTACGTGGAGTATAGAGATGCAGGACCTCTTATGATTATCATTTCTGATGATAGTCTGATGATAATGATTATCATTTTGATATGCACTTAGTGAATGCTGTCAGTGGCGAAGGCTGATTCTCCTTTATAGGGAAGCCCTAGCCTGTAAGTATAATAGGTTGGGATTTGGATGAGGGTCTTATAAAGGTAAGTGGTAAGTGAACCCGATAGGAATGGCGTTATAAGAACCCCACGCCACTAGAAACTGTTTATTTAAAATTACAAACAGACAAGTTAATTTTATTTATTTGTACAGATAAGGAAAGACTTGATTGTTTCTTTACCTTAAATATGCTCCGAAACTAATGGACCGATTTTAATGACATTTGGCACATATATAGAGTAAATCACGGGAAAACCATAGCTACTTTTAACGCGACAAAATATTGTACCTAATAAGTAGGTAATACCTAATTATGATGCTAATGATTTCAATAAAAAACTTAGTCACAAGTCTTACATCAAGATGGACATGAATAAGAAACAGTCACTAAATGCAATCAAAAGATGCTTATCATTCAAAAATGAATGTATACGAAATTGGAAATTCATTACGTAACTATAGAGATCTATTATGATTTTGCAAATCATTTCCTATTACTGCCTGTTATTAGCGTACAATGTATGTATGTGTATTATATATTTTATGTATGTATGTATATGACCTATGTATGATATATAATGTGTGATTACTTCAATGCACGTACTTTCCATACTCAGTGTTGACAAATCAAAAATTAAAAATTTTGGGTCAGACACACCGCTACGATAAGCGACGCGTCGCTGAATTTTAAGTTATTCGATATTGAACTTTATTCACTACACAAAAAGATACAACTCATATGATATCAGTCATACACAGCAGCGTGGTGCAACTTGACATTCGAACTCTTACAATGAAACTTGTATTTACTTGTGTAATGATTAATGTATATAACTCCCTACATTGATATCGGTGACGGTGGCCGGTTTCATTGAAATCAGACCAGTTACGCAGGAGTAATTTTATAGTGCCCAAGTGTGTGCGCAGTACACAAGAGCACTCTCTCTTCCTTTACTCTCATAATCTAGTGGGACGCATAACCAGCACGACTGACGAGAGATCAGGCGCAGGTCCAACTTTTTACATGCACATCCGACGCATGGATCATCTTTCTTGTCAGACAATCAGGTGATCAGCCTACAATGTCCTAACCAAACTTGGAAACAACATTTTTTGTTGTTACAATGAGCTATTCAAAATTGAACTTTATTTATTACAAACGAAGATACACGTTTCATTGTAAGAATTCGACTGTAAAGTAATAGCTCGCTGCACAGCGGATGTGCAGTGTATGACTGATGTCATATGAAACTTGTGTCTTTTTGAATAGTGTATAAAGTTCAATTTTGAACATCTATTTTAAATATGCAGCTCTGCGTGCGTTGCTTATCGTCGCGGTGTGAACGGAGTACTCACCCTTATGTGACTACATGACAAAACATCATGTTTGTTTGCCAACTCAATTAAATATTATGCCAGTACAGCCTACAGAGTGCTCGATGAGATTAGTTTAAATAAAGTCGAGTATTGAAGGGAGAAAGTGCAAGTTTCTCTTTTGTTTGCCTAATCATAAACCTTTTGGATGTTAATTACTCTTGAAAGTAGTACATAGCGCATAAGGGTCAGCTCACACAGAAATGAAAGAATACGCGACGCGGCGGTAAAAAACGGGTTTACCCGACTGCACCTGCAGGCTTAGCATGCGCATAGAAGAAACAACGAAGAAAAGAAAATATGACAGATTGAAGAAACATTAATACCATTCGGAGCAAAATAGGTCTTATTATAAGGTAGCAAGGTCGATGTATCATCGTTATGAAAAATAACATTTCTTTTCTTCCCGAGCATGAGCGCACAAAATGGCCTGTTTTGACAGCTAAAGTAGAAACGTTTTCTTAATTTAATGTCAAAAAGTCCCACAGTAATGTCAACCACTCCACATCATGGCGGACCTAGACAAAAAGTTTCTTTACGTTGAGTCATATACTTGAGTATTTGTTCGTTTTTGACAGAAGATTTCCCGGCAACCATTTTAAAAATATGGCTGTTTAGAAATGGCGACTTCTAATGACGACCTTGTTATCATGGATTAAGAACTATTTTGCAATGAATTGTTTTGGATAGAATATTTCTACTTTAAATGTATTTCTATGGATCGCCATGCTAAGCCTGCAGAAGGAGAGTTATGTTTTTCGAGAGTATGTACAATTGTTTCGCACGCTCTACAGCCTGAACGGCTTGATGGATTTTAGTTTGTGAGGTGTCGTTACACACACACTGGGTACTCAAAATTATTTGACGCAATCGGGTTTTTTTTTTAAATTATTAAAATAGTTATTCAAAATTGAACTTAATTCAGTACACGAGAAAGTTTCATTGCAGGGCGGTGCAATTTGACATGTACTTTCTTGTGTAGTATTTCGGTGTGACTAGCTGATCCTTAGTAATTCTCTTCGCCCATGCCCACAGACATAAATATATACACAAAAGTATTGTAGCGTTCTAAACTTTCTTACTTGAACATGATTAAATATAGTATAATTAGTACTGTTTTACTCCATATTTGTTTTAATAACTCTACAGCAATGATGCAAAGTCCCGTTCTCCGTTAAATCACAGCTGACATTATTCAGCAGAATTTCTCCTATTCGAAATCGGTAAAAAGGTAAACGCTCTTGACATGCAGATAATGCTATTACCGTAATCCTCACTCGGAAACCTCTCAATGTAGTTGCATCACCACACAAGAGAAAACTAGTCATGGAGACCAGACAACGTCGGAAAAAACCTGTTAAAAATAGATTTTTTCATAGGGAGACCAGACAAAGTCGGGATAAACCTATTATTTTATTCTGCTACTCTAAAATGTCATGTTTGCGAGAATGATGATAGTTATTCTGTCATAGGAAGACTAACTGTACCCAACAGGAACGGACTATGAACTGGGATAAATAAACATCTACCCACAACTACACCTACATGCTACATTTAATCCTACACCCTACAGGCGGTGTGTGAAAGGGTTGGTATTAGAATCGTGTAACTGTATCGTGTATTTTTTATGCTAAATCATAAAATAATAAAATTATACAAACAGGTCAAAAAATAAAAAAAATGGGATGGGGTATAAATAATAATTGACAAACTAATCTCATACCAACCAAGGCTATCACTTAGGGATATAAATTATAATTGACATACTAATTTCATACCAACCAAAAACACGACTAATCATAGTTTGTACCAGTCTCTTTTTTCCCTTTCATCTCGCTTTTTTCTCGCATTCTCTGAACTTATAAAATTATTTCAAGACTTATCCAAATCGGTCCAGCTGTTCTTGTGTTTTAGTGAGACACATAATATAAGATATTATATAAGAGAAGATTATAAATATCTAACGATAAGGTATTATTAAAAACAATATATTGACGGTGCTCCTTGAAATATTTAATTATAAAACGAATCAACAAGACGTTCGTTAATTAAAAGTTTTCTGACGAACAAACTTTTATTCTCAAGTTTCACAATGATTTATTTATGTTTTGGAATACTTTATGTATTGTTGTTTATGTATAATATCGATTTTCTTCCAGCTTTTGTTTGTTATTTGAATTTTGGAAATTTATTTTAAGACGCTGGTACTACTACTTCGTTTCGAAACGGAAACCTATTTTTTACACCTTATAACATCTACCAGTGAAAGTCTGGTCCAAATCGGTCCGGTCTTTTCAGAGATTACCCTGAACAAGTACACAAAAATTTAAAAAATAGATTTTTATTGTGTGTCGTATATCTATATATTAAATAAATATAACTTACACCAAAAACATATTTTTTAATTTTTTGTGTATATAATATATTATAATATTATATAGAGGTGTGTGTTCCTATGTTTCACCTTGCAGTTTGTACGTCGCAATAGGTACAAGGCTCCCATCGTGCACTACGGTGGTTGCAATTTGATACCTATAAGGGTGTAGCCTCAGCCACTTACGATTTGCTGACGATATAATACTGTTCTCAGAATCGAGCTTACAACTAGAACAAATGATACAACATCTTCAGGTTGAGAGCACAAAAGTTGGTCTAGAAATGAACCTGCAGAAGACGAAACTAATGACAAATTCTCACACAACCCCAATAAAGATAAACAATCGAAATCTAGATTATGTTGATCATTATATTTATCTTGGGAAACAAGTATCCTTTTACCAAAATAACAATGTAGAAGAAATAACAAGAAGAATTAATATATCGTGGCAGAAATACTGGGCACAAAAAGAAATCATGAAAAGCGATATGCCACTCTCATTAAAAAAGAAAGTGATGGACAGCTCTATTCTCCCATGCTTAATATATGGTTCACAAACGTGGATATATACAAAAAACGTAAAAGAAAAAAATAGAAAATGTCAAGCAGCTATGGAAAGATCTATTTTGGGAATTCGAAAGAGAGACAAAGTACGACACACAAAAATAAGAAAGAAAACAAAACTAATTGATTTTCGCACACACGCTATGAAATTAAAGTGGAAATGAGCAGGTCACCTTGCCCGCTTAGAAGACTCGAGATGGTCAACCCGTACACTTGATTGGAATGGACCCAAGGGATACAGGAAACGAGGAAGGCCAACTAGAAAATGGGCTGACGACTTAAAAGATGTAGTAGGAAAAAACTGACGAGAGAAAGCAAAAGACAGGAAAAAATGGTCAAATATGGAGGAGGCCTTTACCCTTGAGGGGGGTTCTCATTAGAATAATTTGATATAATTGGATATAATATACTGGATATTAATGAAATTGTAAATTGTTCTATCAGAAAGAAAAAAAAAATAATAAAATCAAATATAATATAGAAATTTTATAATTATATCTTAAATGTAATGATAACAATAATAATATATAATCAAATGTATTTAAAAATAAATAAATAATTATAATGTGTAGCATTTGTAATACTAATAATAACAAATATAATAATTGTGATGAAATGAGAATTAAATAAAAGGCTTTTTTTATTTTATTTATTTAAGGGTGTAGAAGATATACGGGGGTTGAAAAGAGTTAAGTAAGACATCGCTAGCGACATGTCACTTAGCGAGGACTTAATGACTTAAGTCAAATCCCATACATTATTGATTTCGAACTTCGCCGTCGAAATTATCGAATGCACCCTAGTCCTAGTAATATTATAAATTTGAAATTTTGTGAGGTTGGATGGATGGATGGATGGATCGATGGATGTTTGTTACTCTTTCACGCAAAAACTGAAGGGATTTCGATGAAATTTGGTATGGTAGAATTTTAAGCTCTGGACAGGCTACTTTTTTTCCTATACATTCATACATTCCGATACCATATTTACGCGGGCGGAGACGCGGGCAATAGCTAGTCCTGGTAGTTAGTCGGATTTAATCATTTACACCACGTGGAGTGCTGCCATCATAAATAGCGTGGTTTATTTATTTATTGTGTATCCGTTTTTAACCCCCGACGCAAAAGAGGGGTGTTATAAGTTTGACGTGTCTGTCGGTCTGTCTGTCTGTCTGTCTGTGGCATCATAGCTCCCGAACCGATTAAGCGATTTCAATATAGTTTTTTTTAATTAAAGGTGACTTATCTGCAAGTGTTCTTAGACATGTTTGATGAAAATCGGTTGAGCCGTTTAAAAGTTATGGGGGGGGGGGGGGGGTGAAAGTGGGGAAGAATAACTGAATGTCTGCAAATATACTCAAGTGGGGTCTCAAATGAAAGCGCACTATAAGAGAACATTGATGACTTAATCGAGAGTGTTCTTAGCTTCGTTTGATGACAAAGTTGGTGGTTGGTAAGATCAGCCATTTGAAGATCATCAGCTCTTTTATAGTTGGTGAGGGGATCTGACTAACTTTCTTATGTCCGATCGATTCGAAATTTGGTACCGTGTTACTTCAACGATATTTAAAGAACATGCTAAGATAACCATGACCTGATTAGCCGTTTGAAGATTATCAGTTCTTTAATAGTTGATTAGGGGATCTGACTATCTTCCATATGTTCTATCGATTCGAAATTCGGTGCCGTGTTACTTCAATGATATTGAAAGTATATGGTAAGGTTAACTTTAAAACGGACAAAATAAAAGTAAAATTAAAAATTTTAAAAACCCCCCGACACAAAAAATAAACTTTAAAGACTAATTAATAAGTTTTTGAACCTAATATAATTACTTATTATCGTCACATATAATATTATGTAAGTTGAAATATTTTTATTTTTCAATCGTCGTCTCGTCGGGGAACGCTATGTGAGAAAAAGAGGTGTAGTCGCAGATTGCAACAAAAGAATTTACTCCGGGACAAAATTCGCTCGTACCTAAATGTAATTCGTAATAATTAGTTAGGTACATAGCTGTTGTTGGAAAAACACTTTATAAACTTTAGCGGTACCCCGACGAGGCGATGATTGGAAAATAAAAATATTTCAACTTACATAATATTATATGTGACGATAATAAGTAATTATATTAGGTTAAAAAACTTATTTATTAGTTTTTAAAGTTTATTTTTTGTGTCGGGGGGTTTTTAAAAATTTTAATTTTACTTTTTCTCACATAGCGGTCCCCCCGACGAGACGACAATTGGAAAATAAAAATATTTCAACTTACATAATATTATATGTGACGATAATAATTATAATATGTTTAAAATATTATTTATTACTAGCTTTTGCCCGCGACTTCGTCCGCGTGGAATAGTGACTTCCGGCAGAAAAGTATAGATAGCTGAGAATAAGTTAATGTAATATTGTATGAAGTTCGCACGCGGGCCTTTTTATACCTCCCGCCGCGAAGCGCGTCGAGCGCGGCAACTGATACACAAAAATAATCCTTATTGCATGATTCTGTATTCACGCGCGATGACTTATTAGTGTATTTCATGTATAACTTTGGTGTTTCTACACCGATTTACATGATTCTTTTTTTATTGAATAAGTAATAATGTTAACTTTTTTTAATTAGGGATGAGTGAGAGTGTTGTAAACGTAAGATTAGACCAATATAATCAGAAAGCTCCGAATTGCTAAGCTACCGGAAGTTTCACGTGCTATTGTGAGTCAACCATAAAAGATAGACATTATGCTGTCAAGAAATATTTTTATATAATATTAAGGAAAATATTTCCGTCATACGTGATTTCTATGCAGCTCTAACCATTAAGGCTGCACACGCGGTGGAAGCTTAAAAAATGGAGTAACTTCTCCCGTCTTCCCAATATATCCCTTCACTGCTCTGCGCCTATTGATCGTAGCGTAATGAAAAGTATACTATAACCTGCCCAGGAGTATGAAGAATAATTGTGCTAAATTTCATTAAAATCCGTCGAGTAGTTTTTGTTTCTATAACGAACATACAGACAGACAGACAGACAGACAGACAGACAGACAAAAATTTTACTGATTGCATTTTTGACATCAATAGCGATCCCTAATCACCCCCTGATAGTTATTTTTTAAAAATATTTCATGTACAGAATTGACCTCTCTACAGATTTATTATAATATAGATTTTTTGAGTTTATTTTTTGTATCGGGGGGTTTTTAAAATTTTATATTTTTTGCAACCAACAACGGTTATATTTAACACTAGCTTTTTCCGCGGCTTCACCCGCATGAATATAGTATCCTACGTACTTGTAAGTACTATTATGTATTCTGTGCCAACAGGAATAATGTACTTTTTGAGGATAAAAAATAGCCTATGTTTTTATCCAGAGACAAAACTACTGCCATACAGAATATCAAAGAAATACGTTCAATAGTTTTTGCGTTAAATAGTAACAAACATCCATCCATACATAGATATATCCACAAACTTTCACATTTATAATAGTAATAGGATTAGGTATAGGTACCTATAATATGGCCCCTGTATAAGAAAATTGGTAAATGCGACCTAACGAACTCTACAAATTACATTAATACTCGTATAGGCATAGAAAATATAGGTATTAAAAATTAAGCTTTTCTAATTTCTATTCCAGAGCATAACGCTAATCTTAATTTTATCTTAAAAGAACATTAGATATTTAATTTAGATATTTGGAATTAAAAGTCGTCAGAAAATTCCCGTGATGTTATCGTTGAATTATCTGCCATGATTAACTGACTGACATGACTGGATGGTGGTTTATTTTATTTAAACTAATTAAAATGTACTTTTTAATGAGTAGATAATTCTATAAACTTAATTAGAATTATTGTAAGTCTGTTTTTTTTGAAGGCATACTATTTTTTGTACGCAAAAAAGCTATAGGTAGAACAGATTTAAAAGCAGTTTTCATGACTTTACTGTAGTCTTCTAGACTCTAGAGGCTCAGTGGTTAGCGCATCAACACGGAAGCCGGAGGTCGCGGGTTCGAATTCCATCAGAGGAACACAAAAATTCAGGTGTCTGGTGCCTATAACTGTTGCACAAAATCCTCAATCATAACTAATTATTAGGACCAGATATTTTTATGTGCACGCTTAGAATAACCACCGTAAAAAATATTTCTACGGAAGATTAGACAAAATGAGAGATTGACAAAGGAAAGTTGTCATTTTGTTCATATTATCTGTCAGTATGTCTATAATTCTTGTGTTGACATAACGTACTATTTCTATGGTGGTCATGCTAATTTGGTGTGAATGCGACCATAGAATATAACGCAGAGGAAGCTCTCAAGTAAAATCTGACACAAGTTTCATCTCTATACTCTATTATATAGTCAATACAAGTCTAGAATTCTATAGTATATTCGCGTTAAGAAGTTAGTGAATCGTGCGTACATATGTCAAAATGGCTTATTTAATTCGTTAATTAATATGAACACAGCTTAAGCGTCACTGTTCGACAGTTTTGACATTCGCTGCCTTTTTAGCGCGAATATACTATAGTTATAGTAGCAGTGGTACTTGTACTATTATTTATTCTGTGCCAGTGCCAAAGGCTGGTTTTCCTTCCTAGAGAAGCCCTCGCCTGTATAATAGGTAGGGATTTGGATGGTGAAACCGTTAGGAATGGGGTACTATAGGAAACCTTCGCCACTGATAGACAGTAGTCGCGTTTTGTTTTAAAAACTACCCACTTATAATTTCCAACAATACCACAATTTACCTGCTTCGAAAAGTAGTTTAATATATTTTAGCAATTATAATACGACTTGAATAAAATGAAAAATAATTTTCATATGAAACGAATCCCAGGGGCGGTAGAGCCGCGATTATTAAAAGACAAAAACCAATGTCCCTCATTTGTGATTCCGCTCGTCTGTATACAAAATAAACTAGAGAGCGTTGGGTGAGGCCATTAAATACGCTGAAACTATTTTATACTTTAAGCAAGATAATCTTATATTATATATAATACTAGATGTTGCCCGCGACTTCGGGCGCGCAAAACGGGATCTCGCGGAAACCGTACATTTTCCCGCAATAAAAAGTAGCCTATGTCGTTCCCCGTGGTCTACTCTATATCTGTGTCAAATTTCATTAAATCGGTCCAGTAGTTTCGGAGCCTATTCGATGCAAGCAAACAAACAGACCTTTCCTCTTTATTATATTATTAGTATAGATGTAGATTAATCGATTTCTAGAAACCGGCTGCAACTTTAACCATAAAATTTAGTATTTAGGGAGAAAAATCTATCTAGTTGGGTTTTATCCACAAGAAACTGTTTAATGTTTTTTCATTAATCGTGTAACAATATATTACTAATTTCGATTCTAATATTATGTCAGTCGGATTGACAGTTTGGCATGCGTATGTATAAGTTTTGCGTTGTTCAGAAATACGGTATGTGGTGGGTTCGAATTCCGGTCCGATCAACATTTTTGTGATTCTGTTATTTTTTCAATCTACTACTTAGCACTCCGAGCAAAGCACGGTTACCCAGGTACTGTCCAGAGACCATGCAGAGTGCTCAAGCGTGGGCTACGCTGGATTTGCACCGGGATGTTATGGATGTGGCATTTCATTTGTGGATAGGATTCTAAGTTCAAAAATTTCAAAACTCAAGATAAGCTATGACGTACCTACATTTGAGAGAACAAATCTTCATATAGTAAAAAGTTATTACGCCATCTTACTTCAAATATTAGCCATCTGGGGGCACGGTAGTGCCCCCATGCCAAGACGTCAAGGGCACTACCAAACCACCTTTTCTCGAAGCGTTTCGTCGATTTTTTGAACCCTCATAACTTGAGTTTGGATTTTACCAGATAAATGAAACTTTCAGGATTTGTTCCCATCAGCGGTCTCATTAAACATGTAAAGTTTCGATTACCTACGTCTTATACTTTAGATTTTATTGATATCTAAAAACCCCAGATTCCGTCACTGACTCACTGATGATCAACAAAATTATATCGTACTTCCGGATGTTCTCGAAAGCTGAAATTTGTTACGTAAGATTGTATTAATACACAACCAACATAAAAATTCTCAAAATTGGAACTTTCATCTTCCAACCCCTTAAACAAGGGAGTTAAATTAAATTATCTGTGAAAGCGCCATCTATCGCGTTATTGTGAACTATATAAGTTATGTCGTCGTTCATCGCTAGGCTTGTAAACTAATTGACTTATATTGATTGAAATAATTATTTCCCGAATATTCTTAATTTGAACGGAAAATTTAACATATATGGAACATTTATTTAATTAAGTTAAGAATTATTAAGGTAAGAAGTCTCATATAAACTTTTATCCTTCAACCCCTTAAACTACAGGATGGAAGTTTCTATAATATTACCACAAATTTAGCTAGAGGCCTGAAAATTGTTGTTGTTATTAGGGATCCGATAATAACAATAAAATTTAATAAAATAACCATGTATCCCTTTATTAACAACAAAAAACACAATATTTTTTTAAATCTTTATCGATATATTTTATTGCACTTGTTAATTTTACCCGTATGTATTTTCCGTTTAAATTACTAAAGAATACTCGGGAAATAATTAGGTACCTATTTAAATATTACGTCAATTAGATTCCAATTCAAGCGACGAACTCATAACTAACATAATTCATAATGTACGAGATAGATGTCACTTTTACACAAGGCTATAAAAATATTATGAGTTATCATTAAAACGAATAATAATAATTAACTGAAGGGAATGAAATAATAAAAAAAACTATGTATCAAATTACAGTTACATACTTTTTAGTATCATCAAAATATTTACAGTATCCGAGTAACTTACAATAAATAAAATGTAGTAAAAGCGCCACCTAGCATAGCTTATAAACAATAATCAATTATAAATGGGCATTCAAGTAGTACTTACTGCTACCGACAGATGTCAGTGCTTCGACTAAATTTATTACATAAGTCATAGAACGTGAGTATAATTTTTTTACCCTGAAAGATTCGGCTACTTGTTTGTAGTAACTAGTACCTGGGAGACGTGAGTCATGCTCAGGAGCAGGGGGGTGAAACTCTCATACATGCACAAATTAACAGAGAACAGAGACATCTAAAAATGAATATCCGGTACTAACAGTTTGAAAGTTTTCGGATAGTCACAACAGATGCCACTAAGCGACTTCTACATCGCGCTATCGCTAACACAAGGCGTATGTATAAGGGCTCGCGAACATTTTACTATGCAGCAACCATATCCCACTATTAAGAGGAACTTGGTCGTTGTTGTGTCTAAGACTTTCGATAAAACTTAATTTATGTCCATAATTCAGTTCAATAAAAATTATCAGGCGGTACTACTTCCATCTAGCGGGTTCGATAGTAACTAAAACGGTACAACGCCATCTAAAAACGACATTCCGAAACTTTTGCAAGACCCAGGGGTGGTCGACTTTGTATGAATGACCTCGGACCAAAAAAGGGGCAGTTCGGTGCGACAAGAATGGTTATTTTTCAATTTTCAATATATCGCTCTCTGTCTTACATGGTTAATATTACATAAAAGTAACTTAAAAACCACAACAGATGGCGCACAACAGACACTATGCCGCTTCTATATCGCGCTATCGAAAACACTAGACGTATGTATTTAAGGGCTCACAAACATTTTGTGACCAAAGAGAATATAATCACTACGTTTTTTCGTGACGTATAGTTACGATTTGAGCGTGGAGGTGGTCGCTCGGTTTTGTTGGAATGCAAAATTGAGCTCTAAAGAGAAATTTAACGTTAACTTAAACTTAATTACGTATCTTCAATTTCCCGCCATATTCATATAATGAAATATTTAGTCCTCCTTTGTTGGAAGGCGGTTAAAAGTTTGAGGGGGCAGCTCACTAGAGGCGCTATTTGGTCCCAATTTTTTTGTATGAAGTCAACCTTCTTCTCCGCGAGTAATAGTGTTCTGACTTCTGTGTGCAAGACTCAGTTTCAATTTTAGAGTTGCGCATCTATACTAATATATATCTGTATTATCTATGCTCAGGAGTGACCCGGGAAATCGAGCTTTGCTCGGAGTTTAAACAATAGTACGGAAGAAGAAAAATTATAAAAGGAATAACCTAACCAAGAGCATGTCAGGACATGTCTAAGGAGGGTTTCGTAACTATAAACGTGTAATAGCCAATAGGTATTTATTTAAATTACTTTAAAAGTTATTGTCTGATTAGTTAAAATATTTTTCCGAAAGAATAAGTAACGACCACTGTGGCGCAGTGGTGAGCGCGTTTGTACTCAAGCCGGAGGTCGCGGGTTCGAATCCCGCCAGGGAACAAAAAAGTCTTATTATTTAGTATGATGCAAAGGGTGGGGAGGGCTTGGGGGGGGGGGGGACTTGTAAACCACTTTGGATGCCAGTTACTCCAAATTGTTGACTTTGTAAAAAAGTAATGTATGAAACCTTGCCCTTATTTTAAAAGACGTATTCAACGATACCACTCACATTAATGGCTAACAATAAAAAAATATTTTTCATCCCCACTTCACATGTATGAAGCCCCTGAAATATAAAATAAGTATTTTATGATGCCAAAAGTGACATTTAAGTTACATATTACATAACTGTTCCAAATTTCATCAATTTATATTCATAACTAGCTGTTGCCCGCGGTTCCGCTCGCGTAAATAGCGTATCCCACTTTTTCAGAATAAAAAATTGCCTATGTTCTAATCCAGAGCCTAAACTACTACCGTATCAAATTTCATCGAAATCCATTCAGTAGTTTTTCGTGAAAGAGTTACAAACATCCATCCATTCTCACAAACATTCACATTTGTAATATTAGTAGGATAACAGAAGCTGAAACAATGGACAGACAGACAGACGGAGACGGACGGACGGACACAGTAAATTTATAAGGTTTCCTCGAGTATTACGAAACCCTATTACATAGAATAATATAGAATAAAAAAAAATCGTCTGACTGGGATTCGAACCCGCGATCAATTTGCCATTAACGCAAAAGTCTGTCGCCTAGTAGCTGAAATACTGAAAGCCGTTTCCGAGAATCTCAATTCATATTTACAAGATTTGCTTGTTTGAAGTACTATCAGATAATGAAAATTTGTATTGTAATTTGTATTACGTACCTACGTTGCAATATATTAAAGTTATATTATTACTAGCTGACCCGGCAAACGTTGTTGCCTTATTAAAAGTTAAAAACACTATAATTGATCAGTTATCGAGCGGGATGAAAAAATGATTAAATTACTAAAATGGCTAAAAAAAAAATGGTGATAAAAAAGTAAAAAATTAGGATTGTATGTATTTTTAATTACCACATTATAAAAAAATAAAAACAAAATATTTCGTCCAAAAATTTAAAAAAAAATTAAGGGTGAACAACCCTTATCACTTAGGGGTATGGAAAATAGATAGTAGCCGATTCTCAGACCTACTGAATACGCATATTAAATTTGGTAAAAATCGGTAAAGTCGTTTCGGAGGAGTACTAACATTGAGACTTGGAAATTTTATATAATAATAAGATAGATAGATTGTTCCAGTGTAATATTACGGAAATACCGTGATATTATTGTTTAATATGATAAAAGGGAGCAAACGTGATACGCCTGATGAAAAGCGACTACTGTTGCCCAAGAATACGTCTTGTACTCTCGTATGTACGTACTATACGTACTCTTGTGAGCAGGCTTATGTAGCATTCTCTAGTGACCAATTCGCAAGGCGTTCACCTAGTTAAATATTCAGTTGTATTAAAACACAAAAGTCAGCTGTAGTCGAATATAATCGACTAAGAGCCAAGTATCGCCCTAATCTGCCACTTATTGTAAATAGTAAGCCAACAAAGAAAAACCAAACCAAGAGCATGTCAGGACATATCTAAGGAGGGTTCCGTAACTATAAACGCGTAATATCCTTTTTTTTAATTACTCCAAAAGTAACTGTCCGATTTGGTTCACAATAATTTTCCTAAAGAGTTTATAGCAAGTTTCTATCTTATATAGTTTAAAAATACTAGGGGGGGGGACCACCTTACAAACTACTTTGGAGGCCGATTACTCGAAAATGGTAAATTTTATAAAAAAGTAACGTATGAAACCTTGCCTTTATTCTTTATTTTAAAAGACCTATTTTACGATACCCCACACGATGGGGTAGAGTGAAAAAATATTTTTCATCCCCACTTCACATGTATGGAGAGCCACCCTTAAAATATAAAATTATTATTTTTTTATGATCCCAAAACCGTGATCTATACACAATCTATAACTGCACCAAATTTCATTAATTTATATTCATAATTACAGGAGCTAGAGGCGCGGACAGACAGACAGATGGACAGAGCGAAACTATAAGGGTTCCTTAAGTACTACGGAACCCTAAAAAAGGCAAAGGGAGAGTGGGCAGAAAAAAAGCGTCTCTGTTGTGAAAGAAATACACCCAAAAAAAAAAGAAAAAGAAAATAACAATTCTGTTATAACAACTTACAAAAAGAAGTGAAATCCCACCAAAAACATTTTCATGTAAAAAAATTATGCCAAGACGATACCATATGACTAGCACTGTCAAAAAGTTATGAAATCTCATGTAAAACCAAGCTTCTTACCCTACACGCCTTAACTCTGCAAGCGTAACTTCACAAACTCTACACCTTAGTCATTTTATGTGGCTTGGCCATTTCGTTATTATAAGAGAGTATAATAGAAAAACAGTTCATTATAAATTTTTCTCCTTACGGCCAAGTGAATGTAGCGAATATCATTATCAATATCATCATATGGTATCGTCTTGGCATAATTTTTTTACATGAAAATGTTTTTGATGGGATCTTGTTTTCACCATACTTTAAATGTCAAAATGATCCCAAAAAGTGGGGCCATTTAACTGGAGACACCTTTTACCACGACATGCCTCGTCTATAATATATGTCTATGGCTGTTTGCACTAGATATAATATTATGGATATGGCATTTCACTTCTGGCAAACTTCTGGATAATAGGCAAGGGGACTGATTTTTTTTTACTGCATAAATGAATAGTACTCTTATTGTATATGAGTAACTTCTCAGAAGAAACCGTATAATATCAAAAGTCAATATTTTTAAAGGTACAGCGATTTGTGTACAAAATTTCGCAAGTCTCGTAAAAACGCTCCATACTAAAGTCGACCTACAAATGACGTCACTTGTAGGTTATGGTGTATGAAGTATACGGCTGCAGGAACATATTTGTAAATATCTCAGATATTTGTGCGTTTAAGTTCATACTTATCATAATGAATGTTTTTGTATATGATGTAAGTAAACTAATGATACTTATAGGTTTTGTTTACAAATTTCGCAAAAAAATAATAATTTTTTTGGTACTTTTTAAATGTATTTAATTAGTAAACTACACATAATAATATATTTTTTTTACATTTACCAAGTAGTAATGCCTCAATATTTCTCAATATATTAATCTATACTAATATTATAAAGCTGAAGAGTTTGTTTGTTTGTTTGTTTGAACGCGCTAATCTCAGGAACTACTGGTACGAATTGAAAAATTCTTTTTGTGTTGGATAGTCCACTTATCGAGGAAGGCTTTAGGCTATATAGCATCATGCTAAACTCAATACGAGCGGAGTACCAATCAAGAATGTTACAAAATCGGGGGACTTTTTTTTCCTTTTGAGAGCTTTCGCTACGTACGCTGCGGAAACGGTTAAAGTTTCGCTAAAATGATGTATGGCAGAATTGTTCCCCTTTAAAAGTTCTAAAAAAAAGTCCGCGACAGTATATGTCTATCTTTTAAGGTTGGCTCACTATAACCTTTTTATACTTACCAAATTTGTTCTAAAAGTAAGCATTATTTGTGAAGGTGTTTTCATAAAGATTATATTAATCCTTATCCAAGTAAATACGTTATTCATTACAAGCATTTAATCTAGAAGAAATTTGCCGTTTACATCATTTGATTTCAATGAGTATTTTAGAAGATATCGCAGTAATAAAATAATCATGCGCGCTATAGTAAGGCGCGCGGAGCGGGCGGGCAGTCGTGAGGTGGAAGCGCTTCTTCTACGTAAATGAAGTCGCGGGTAAATTTTAGCGATATCCCAAAGTAACTATTCCACGCGGACGAAGTCGCGGGGAAAAGCTAGTGAAACTATATATTTCAAATGTAGTCCGATCCTCCTATCCGTATCTAGTCATAGAATTATAACGCCTATCTAGTATTTTGAAACGGATTTTCCGTAGTATCTTGAAACGGATACTGCCTTTTAGTGGCCCCGCAACGTAGTTCCAACGGAACCCGCCTTGGGAAATATATTTTGTTGGAATTAAACGCTCTTACTCGCTCACAACTTTATGACTTGCGTGAAACGGACAAAGAAATTTAAATGCGAATATCTTGATTGTGCTCCGAAGGAAGTAAAATCGGGAGCTTTGTTCAAACAATTCACCTTTGACCTTTTTCAGATAAGATACTTAATAACAGTAATTATTGTGGGAAAAGAAATTAAAATGTTAATAAAATAAAAGGAAAATCCTGACCATGTGATATTCGTACACATTTTCAGACTCTTTAGATCACAATTTGGTAGTTGACATATTTTATTTGTATTTTTGTAATTATTAAGTGTTACAAATTTATTTTATAGGATTTTCTACATAATTAGTGTAAATAACCTACAAAAGTAGTCTGCTTACGAGAAATACAAAACATTCATTATGGTAATCTATACTTAATAATATAATAAAGAGGAAAAGTTCGTGTGTTTGTTTGCATTGAATAGGCTCCGAAACTACTGGACCGATTTTGATGAATTTTGGCACAGATGTAGAGTAGACCACGGGGAAGGACATAGGCTACTTTTTATTGCAGAAAAATGTACGGTTTCTGCGAATTTAACTCTTGCGCGTACGAAGTCGCAGGCAACATCTAGTTATAAATAAACGCATTAATTTCAGATATATTAATAAAATATGTGTTATTGCGACCTATATATTTCATACAACTGCAGGAACGCGTAACGTCAGACTTTTGTATGGAGCGTTATCATGAGACTTCGAAATTCTGTATTACAAATTGCTGTATCTTTGAAAATATTGTTTTTTAATATACTGTACTGTTTCTTCTACGAATTTACTCATATTATTTAAAAGTATTCATATAATAAGCAATAAAAAAAAATTGCCAACTAGCCTATTCACCTCGATCAGCGCGAGAGAGTGACACACTTCACACAACGTCCCACTTTGATGCACTCTTGCCGTGATAGATTTTGACAAGAGCGGGCCACAAGCACAGAATAAAGAAAGACGAAGAGATAAACAGTTACATATATATTATATATGTAGCTTTTGATTGATTGCACTACTGCAAGCATACGATGTTGTGTCCACGATTGTGTGGAAAAATTGTGGACCGTTATAGGGGACGTCAAAATTTACAAATTTGGATCGATTTGGATCGTTCTATGAAAGTAAAATATTATACTCATTATTATCATTATTTACTCAATACCGGCTATATTTGGTTCCAATAATTGTATATTCTTTTATTTGGTAATCAATAAGAAACAAATATTGTTACAAGCTTAAATTAACTTAAATCTATTTAAAATATTTACAAACTATAATATAATACTATAATAATAATACTTACTATAAATACATATTCAAATTATACTGTATACTGGTCAATGGTTTAAACATATCTGCAACTTTATTCAAAATTATTTCTTACAGCGCACAAACTAGTTACGAAAATTACGTGGTAAAATTTTGTCATATGCAGATGATTGGGATTTCAAACGAATTTAGTCTCTATACAACATGAGATTAAGTCCATGTTTGAATTTGTAGCTTCGGTCCACACCGCAAACCGCAGACAGCGGGACCCACGATATATATTATTCGTAGAAATTTGTCTTTTCATTTAATTGTACACAGTATTTGGAGAAAAGCTTATAAGCTTTTAAATGCTAATAATATAAGCGCTGGTATGGAATACTAAGTACGAGGGCGGCACTGAAAATTTCGGGAATCAAGGAAGTGACACAACATTACTATTTAAAAATGTATTTATTGCTTTTCGAAGCATTCTCCGCGAAATTTGACACATTTTTCCAAACGATGGAACCAATCATTGAAGCAACCATTCCATTCGGAAGTTGGGGTCTCCAAAATGGCCGTTTCGTAGGCGTCCACAGCTTCTTCAGGTGATGAAAATCTCTGACCACGCAATTTATTCTTTATTTTAGGGAAAGTATAGAAATCATTAGGGCTTAGGTCGGGGCTGTACGGCGGATGGTCTAATAATTCTATGATTTCTTGCTCTAAAAACTCTTTTGTTCCGTGCGCGGTGTGAGAACTCGCATTGTCGTGATGGAGGATGATGCGGCGGTTGCAGTTCTCTTTACGGAGTTCAGAAACGACCTGTGGCAAACAAATGTTAGCATACCATTCTGCATTAACCGTTCTTTGTCCCTCAAGAGGAATAGTCACAACATGGCCGGTTTGGAGACAAGCGTGGCCATCATTTTTTTTGCAACACTCCGTGAACGAACAATTTTTGTTGGCTTTAACTCATTTTCGAATACCCAAACTCGTGACTGGTTTTTTGTTTCGGGTTCGTACGCGTACATCCAGGATTCGTCACCTGATACGATGTTGTATACAGCATTTGAGGATCCTGCGTGGAATCTTTCGAGAGTTCTGACGCACCAAGTAACGCGAGCCGCTTTTTGCTCTTCACAGAGCAAATGCGGTATCCATCGAGAAAACAACTTTTTTACTCCTAATTGTTCATGCAATATTATTTGTATTTGACTCATGCCAATGTCTAAAGTTGCCTGAATTTCGCGGTATGTCACATGTCGATCTTCCTCAATCAGCTTACGCACAGCATCAACGTTTTCTTGGGTGACTGCAGTTTTTGGACGACCTTGACGGGGATCATCACTGAGCTTGACACGTCCACGTTGAAATTCAGCAAACCAGTGATAAATTGTCGTTTTGGATGGGGCTTCATCACCAAATGCAGAAATCATCCGGTCAACACACTGTTTTGTGTTAAACCACTTCGAAAGTCATAATAAATCATCGCTCAAGAATTTTCTCGAGTCAATTCCACTTTCTCAACGACTAAACAAGTTTGACAAGACCTTGTGACAAGACCGAGATTTTTTTTTTAAATAAATAAACGGTATTCGATTATTAAAACCAAGGAGTTTTAAATTAAAAAGATTTTAATATGACAGGAACAGTGGAAATGTTTCATTCCCGATACTTTTAGTGCAGTCTATGTAAAAACCTCTTACCTCTTGTGCTGATACAGTAATAAATTTAGCGTAGCAACTATCTATACCTATAAATATTATAACTATAACTTTAAATAAATAATTTATTTTCTATACGAAATATTTTTTAAAAACAATCCTGTCAAATGAAATTCTTCTATAAAACAAGCCTGTCAAAACATTTTATAGAAAGTTAAAATATACTTTGCTATTTTATTATTTTAGGCACATAACAAAAATAGTGCGAGAAAATAGGTCGAGTTACATTACGAAATAGGAATACGAGTTTAAAATCTAAAAGGATTTTAGCCAGCAAAAAAGTTATCTATTTTGTATTTATGTTAAAATTTAAAAGCTACAACTAACATTTTCAAGCAAATTTTATTGTAATTAAATATGTAACGAAAATCTATCGGTCTAAAAAGGAAATTAAGTTTTTCTTCCTTTATAGTTCGATACCCCATCCAGGGTAAAAATGGTTTGTTTTGTTTGTTCTATAATCCTTTTCCGATATTGTTTTTTCGTTTGGCTCGAGTCCAACAAGAAATTGGGATTTTTTTATTGCTGGAATATTTTAGGATTTTTGTCGTTAATTAAAATTACACAACGGGGTCTGTCAATTATTCTGATTTATGTAAAATTACCCATGAACTATTGACCAGATTTTAGCCTTCTGTACCAAGTTACAAGTTAGTGAAAAAAGCTGATTTCTAGTAAGATACTAATAGTCCAATAGTAGTAATAAACTAGTAGTAATAACCTAACCAAGAGCATGTCAGGACATATCTAAGGAGGGTTCCGTAAATGTTGAATGTTGATTAATAATCAAAATATATTATATAAGTGAATAGTAACCAGATCGACCTATGCGTAGAACAAAGTCCGATTTGAAAAATTGCTACTTTTCAGTAGAGGCAAAACAAGTTTTGCGAATTGAAAAACTTGAATAACTTATAAACGGTGAGACTTTTATTTTTGAAATTTTGGTATGTTATTATGACATCCTAGTCTAGTTAACCACTTTATATTGTTTATTAATAATTATTATATTTACTGAGATAACGAGTTCTATATCAACCTAGGACGTTTTACAGCGGAGAAGCGAGAGTTCATAGTGATCATATTACGTTGTTTTACGGAGACATTTGAATAAAACGCCGTTCTATATTCATATGACTCGTTTTTTGTTGGAGTTATCCGACATTTTTAAGTCCTATGTGAATAATCATAATCTATTATTTTGATATAGCACTATCCACACTACGTATAAATGAATTATAATACATAATTATTTTTTAAAATCGTTTATTTACATTAAAAAATCTCAAAATAGGTGGTGTTTTGAACTATAATAATCGGTACTAGGAACTTACTTAAAATTAAAGACTAGTTACCATAGTCTAAAACCTACAAAAAAAATAAAATCTCTAAGATATGCCCATAAAAATAAATATTGTTTGAAAAAATACATCAAGCTCAAAACAAAATTTAAACTTATAATAAATATAAATATAAACAATTAAAACTTTTTTTATTAAACTAGGGGGCAAATTAGCAAACGGATCACCTGATGGAAAGCGATTACCGTAGTGCTTACGGTACCGTACCGTTACCGTAAGCGATAACATCAAAGAAGTTCCAAGTGCGTTGCCGGCCTTTTAGGAGGGAATACGCTCCCTTCTTAAAGGTTTGCAGGTCGTAATGGTCCGAATACTACTGGCGACAGTTCTTTCCAGAGTTTTACAGTGCGCGGCAGAAAGCTTCGGGTAAAGCACATGGTGGAGGACTGCCACTCATCAAGGTGATGAAGATGATAAATATTTTGTCGCTTGGGACGGTGGCGAAAAGTTGCAGCAGGTATAAGTCCGAACAATGCCTCGGAGCACTACATAGAGCGATGCTACGTAGTCAAGTCTGTTTGAAATACTATGGCAGTCGACAATTCGAGCGGCTCTACGTTGGATACGATCTAGAGGGAGAAGCTGGTACTTTGGCGCCCCTGCCCAAAGATGATAATAGTATTCCCTGTGAGGCGGAACCTGTGCCTTATAGAGTTGTAGGCGTTGGACCGGACTGAAATACTGCTTTTACCTGTTCAGAACACCAAGCTTCTTGGAGGCTAACTTGGCCTTGCCCTCCAGATGATATCGGAACTGACCTCGCTCGATATGTTTAACACCTAACCCTTTCTAAAACGTAGTTATAAATTAAACTGATTTGGTACTGTATCTAAGCTTTCTAGCTATGTTGTATAATGTAATTAGATAGGTACAAGTTCAGTTTAACCTACATGGGGGGAGGTATCTGCACGTTTATCCAAAATAATGAAAAATAACCATAATATTGTTATGGCCATAATCCCGTTATAATAAGCATGTCGCAAGCAGGAGAAATAATACATAAAAAATCAATTTTGTCATAATAAGGTTCGGATTGATTTAAAGTATCAATCAAGTGTCTATAAAATCGATTATCCTGAATGTGATAGTGTATATCTACGTATACACTATCATATTTTCTGTAACACCTTATAGGAATGGCCATCAGGTACTTACACTTTAATGATTTAACATATCTAAAAGGTATTTAGCAGTATGTGATTTATCACGATAACCATTTCTATAAGACGCGATGTATTCTTTGTACGGAGTCTCAAATTTACGTCCAGTTTGAGTCAAACTTTGTACCCCGTTTCAGAGTTACATATGATCACATTTTGCAAAACACCTTTATATAGTGGTCAAAGCCTTTCACCGAGCGTGCTGGAATAATTATTAGAAATAATTAAATAAAAGAGCAACAATAGACTTGCATTACTCATGGTTAAACGTACACTCCCACATTTGCTTGCAGGTTTTGGGTATTTTTCTAGATTATACTTTCGAGATATTGCTAGATATAATATTAATTAAATTGTATACTACTATCTACATAATTGGACCTGAAAACACTGTCATAGGTGGAAAGACTATCAGCAGGAGACTGCATAGGAGTTAGCACCGACATTTCTTGATCAACTGATGGACAGAATTTTTTAAGTCTTTAAGTTGTATTAATGGTGATTTTTCGAAACTAGGAGTCACTTTTAAAGAAAGTATTGATGGCCGAAGGCCATAAATTCTCTCATTAGTAGATGGATTAGGAGGTGCGGCATCAATTTTATTTCAAACATCATCTAGTGGCTGACTTATTTCTTCTGCACCTTATTGTAAACAACTGAAATGTTAAAAATTGTATTACTACACTGCACCATAATATATTAAAAATAATATTTTGTATGATATATATAACTTGAAAACATTTTAATAAAAATTAATAACATTTGTACAAAGCTATTAAAAAAAGTTTGAATATACAAGGTTTATTGAACATCGCAGTACAGAACTAAACTGTCGATCATAATGTTATATGATTCGCCGAAGACCCTACAAATGTGTATATATTGTAAGGTAACGCAGCTTTAAACTATTTTTATTTATTTAATATGAAATATGTTTATATTTAACGATATTTTTAAAAGAACAACGTCCTAACTGATGTCATTATTCAGGCGATAACGTCCCATCTGCATATCGAACTGACAAAATGTATTATAACTATTCTGTGATTCCGTAAAAAAACGTCCCATAGTTACATGAAACTCTTAGAAATTCTAAAGTATTAGTCTTACATAGTTCTAATATTACTTATAATCTCAACTATTTGGTACGTCAACTTTATTGATAACACGACAAATATTTACCTAATAAATAAACATGAAACTAATCATACTTTTCGAACTAAAATGTATTTTTCTAACTCTCCGTCAAAAAATGTCTTATATGAATATAGATTTCCCGTTTCTATTTATGAGCTTAAAAAGCGAAATAGTAAAAAACTATAATTTCAAAGCATGATAATATTAAATTTGAAGAATAATTTAAGTAAAAATGTCAGCTTACACGGATCTACACCGTTCTTCATAAAAATATATTGCTTATTTGAAAAATAAGGACCACGTTCAGGCTCTTTTTCTCCTCTTCTTAAAGCATATCCAGCATTATCCGTAAGCATGACATCTCAGAAATACTTTTAGTACGCAATAATTAGTAAAATTATAATTTTCGTCAAACCGAAAAAAATATCACACACATGACGCAAAAAACCCTTCTTCCCGCTCGACAACGCCTGAAGTGAAGATCGCGCGAGGCGCCCGCGCCGTGCGCGCTCCAATTTCTCCGTCCTATGAACACTTGGTGCATTTTATCATGGAGCTTACATCAAATAAGACGTTGTACGATTCTGTATTTCCGAAAATAAGCCAGATACAAAAATTCTGAAAATGTCAGTCTGTAGAGCTTTGATTCCTTATTTCATTTATCCAAAAAACGCGCTTTTGCTCTATGATCAAATCAGACTTTGTTCTACGCATAGGTCGAGATGTTCTTTAAGAATAATTTTTATTCGATTTTGATGATATTTTATAGAGTTTTTATTAAATTTAATATTCGCTAATCGTAATCACGTAACATTTGAGCATATTATTAATCTATTACGATATCGCCTATCACAATCAAAGAAAATATTTACTCTAGCGAGACCTCATAGCTGGTACGAAGAATACAACCAGATACTTATATCAGCGAAGTTTTCGATAGCGTGATACAGAATTTAAATCCAATAACACAGCGACATCTAGTATTAATTTTCAAAAACAATCAACGATTTAAACAGGAGACTAGCGCCATATACCTAGTTTTCGTAAAGTTACTAGCAAATTGAAGCTTTTAATGTTTTAGAGGTACTTACGCATTAAATTATAATAAAAAACAATAATACTATGGTAATTAATAACATACATTAATGTGTTTTCAGTGTTATTAAATTATTGTAATAATTGGTAAAAGAAGCACATATTCGTAAAATTAATTATTAATTAAAATTTTACGTGTTTCGAAACTTAGCTCTAATTCTGGTAAAGAATCATAAATTCGCAATAATTAATGTAATTATTGTAGCTTAGTTAATCACATTGTTTGTCCTAGGGTGTAGGTTCAAACCCGACAGCGCGTTTCATTTATTATTATTTTAAGTTCTTTTTATTAATTGTTAATTTCAGTTTTTTTTTAAATTTGCAACCAATTTTGAAACATTATTTTAAATAATCATTTCACATTATGTATAATTATTCAGATTTTCTTTATGTTAATTTGTTTTTCTATAATTGCTCTAGAAATAGAAATTATGATGCGATTTCCTTCAAAATAGTTTTCCTAAAGAGTTTTTAGCATGATCTATCAGCATGAAAATTTGCAAGTTTCTATCTCCTATAGTTTAAAAATGCTAGGGGGGACCAACTTGCAAACTACTTTGGAGGCCGATTACTCGAAAATGGTCAACTTTATAAAAAAGTAACGTATGGAACCTTGCCTTTATTTTAAAAGACCTATTCTACGATACCCCACACGATGGGGTAGAATGAAAAAATATTTTTCATCCCCACTTCACAAATCACATGTATGGAGAGCCACCCCTAAAATATAAAATTATTATTTTTTTTATCCCAAAACCGTGATCTATACACAATCTATAACTGCACCAAATTTCATCAATTTATATTCATAATTACAGGAGCTAGAGGCGCGGACAGACAGACAGACAGACAGACAGACAGACGGACAGAGCGAAACTATAAGGGTTCCTTAAGTATTACGGAACCCTTAAAATGGGACCCTATTACTGAATACTGAAATTGTTTGTATTTCTGTTGCCGCTATAACAACAAAGCTATTTTTGCTGTTGTTTGCTCGATGTTAACAGTTAACACTAGTGCTCGATATTAGGTAGTACTAATAGGTACTTATTTGCCTGTGCGAAACCTTTCGTATTCGAGTTCAACTTGCACTTGGCTGGTTTTTCTTCTCTTACTAGTCAATTATTCATCAATAATACCTACTTATATTATAAAGAGGAAGAGTTTTTTGTTTGCATTGAATAGGCTCTGAGACTATTGGACCGATTTTGATAAAATTTGGTACAGATATAGAGTAGACCACGAGAAAGGACTATTTTTTATTGCGCTAAAAATGTTTTCAAACAGGATTTTCTGTTGCGCACACCAAGTCGCGTGCAACATCTACTTATCTTATATATTAATATTATTATTATAATCCAATTTCTACAATTTAATGTAGGTAAAAATTTCATAAGTGAACAATCAATTTTTATTTTGTTGATTTTGAATTATGTTTTTGTACGTTTTTTACACATTTAGTTTTGAGTCTATGGCCAAGTGGGAATGACTAGTAAAACTAGTATTAGTTTTAGTGTATTTTTAAAACGCTTCTGACTTGGTAGGCACAACAATAATAAGTTTCTTGTGCCATTAATAAGAGGAGAGGACAATGATTTATGTAATACCCACCAAGATTTTATTGCGGCCAGGAATTTTGTGGGCCTCATAATGTAGCCAGAGAATAAAGGAGCAACAGATACGTCGGGTACGTGACACAAAGGTAATACCTATGTAATAATAAAAATATGATTTACAAGATATTCAAGTAATCGATATACCTACTTATATTTTCCTACCCTGCGTTGTAAAAATCTGCTTTACAATTAAAAGTTTTACATACATCATTGCAAAGTTCAATTTTGCGATATCGATATAAAATGCACAGAATAGGTTATTTGCCTGTATTTTTTTTATTACATAAATTAATAGTGCTCTGAAAAATAAGAAAGTTTATAAAGTAAAAGGATACTAATAAAACTCCGTATTTTTGAAGAAATTACTAATACTTAATTGTTAGGCGCACTTATGTGAGTCTTGTGAAAACGCCGCATTCAAAAATACTGGCATTGGACGTTACAAGTTGCAACGATATAATTATTGTATGGAAAAATGTACTAAATTATAGAATAAAAATAATTCCGATATACATTTTTTCTTAATGACTCTCGTTACGTAACAAACGTAACTACTTTCTCGTTACGTAAATACTAATAAATGTACGTAGTTTTTGTCTACATAATATTATTCAATATTCAATAATAAAAATATATATATTATAATATAAACAAAATATTACAATTACCTTGCCCCTTTTATTTCAATTTTCATCCAATACGTGATAGGTTGGTACGCTGCCGCTGCATAGGAATATTATGAGAACGAATTTTCCTTCTGTGGAAATAAAACAACGCCTGAAGGCGGGAGGAAGGCAATTTGCTATAAATCCACAGTAGATGGAAATCGTTTGAAGGCGTTTTTGGGTGTGCCATTGTTTCCAAAAAAAATGGGCCATACGAAGGTAGCAATTGGGAATATTTATTAAGTGGAATGAAATTTAAAAAATATTTTTTTTATATCTAAAGTATCGCAAAGTTTTACTATAGGTATTCATAGATAATCTTGTAGATAGGTCATCTACTTAAGACAAATTAAATACAATAATTATGTATTCTGTTTACTCGTTTGTCGGTCCTATTCCATAAAAAGCCCTAGCCTGTGCGCTGCCAGCAAGGTTGGAACTATGTTATCCGAAATCCTGAAGGTCAGGGAAATTCAGAGCATTGAAAATAGAACTGTACTAATACAACAGAGCTGATAAATCGAACACACGATTTGACAATTATAACATTTGACAATGACATTCGACTCGACACTCGTATGTTAAGTTTTCAGCTGTAATGAATTAGTCCAGAATTCTAATTTCATTGCTCTGAATTTTCTGCTTTTTGGATACAAAGCCCAGGTTATTAGGTATATATGTCACCGTAAAAATTTAAAAACCGTTAGATTGTAATATAACTAGTGAAATTGTAAAATGTTATTAGACTTCGGACGCAAATATTCTGCCTATAATTTAACATATTATTTTTCGTTAGATTATAAATAGGTCATAAGTTATGAATCTTTCAACATATTTTTACAATCTCGTTAGTTATTTTACAATCTAACGGTTTTTACAATTTTACAGCGACATATATAATATTCCAAACTGGCAATGCAACAATACTCGTAGCTTGGTGAATCACAAGGAGTATTAAGTCAATAACCTCATCAACCACCATCGCGTGCTTTGTGGTTATAACTTAGTTAATGATCACTTGTGTTTGGGTAAGAAGTTTTGTCTAATGAATTAAAAAAGTATCAAGATATTGATGCTACTTCAGTTGAAAATGTTATTAAGCAAATGTATTTTTTTTTACTTACGCTGGGACTAGGTACATGATCCGGAATCCGGAACGGCAGTGTAAATTCAGACCGGTAAAATTAAAACTCTGTGCTAATAATAGAGTTAAAAATGGAAGTTTCGAGCAAAGGTTTCGAGTATCGAGTTTGTCATATTATATGACATTGATATTTGACTCGAAACTCAGGTGTTCGATTTTAAACTCTATCGTAATAACGCAGAGTTCTATTTTCACCGGTGTTCCTAGAGCATAAAGTCCTAGCCAATAGAGAAGGCTCCTCTTAATGGGAAGCTACAAAACTTTTTAATTTTGGCATAACGACTAACGAGCATACTAAAATTGGGACTTCCAAATCCATAAACACACTCAAAACTCACTTCATTAACAGTATTAATAAAGTTTATTTTCAAATCAACATGAATAGCATACGGCACATACATTTGGCATTGTTTTAATACCACGAACCCGTAACCCACGTCCGATGGACATTTAATTAAGATTAACTTGGAGTTAAATTATTGTACATTCCCTCTGTTCTGTTAACGAGAATTCTCGTAAGTTATGGTACCCGATGACCAAATATTCTATTGGAACATGGGGTCAATACCTGTCTTAGTTCCTGGACATTCATGATATGCCTTACTAATATTAGGTATTGTCACATATTAATAAATACTACGTAAGTATAGTGTTCTACAGTCCACTTATTATTATTTATTCAAGCTATGCTGATGATATAGGTAAACTTATAAAGGCTAAATTTTATGAGGAAAATCTTTCAAGCATACATAATATATTAATTTCTATGAATCTGGTCTTGTAGTAAGTTCTCGAAGAACTCGTGTTACGGGTACCAGAAAACGGAAATAAATTTGATAATTAAATTATACACATATTTAATAGGTGCTGTTTTTTATACTATTAAATATGTGTATAAATTCTACTAATATTATAAATGTGAAAGTTTGTGAGGATGGATGGATGTTTGTTCCTCTTTCACGCAAAAACTAGCTAGTATGTGTATAATTTAAGTTATTCCATGACCACAGAAAACTTTTTGTATCTATGGATGTACGAATGTACGAATCGAATGTGGATTTGAACCCGCGACCTACGGCTTGAGCACTGACGCGCTCAACCACTGAGCCACAGAGGTCGTCAAAATATTTAATAGATAAAAAATATCAAAAAACTCATTTCTTTTCAGAGTTTAGGTATTTTTTTTAAATGGAGTGTCATTAATTATTTTTCAGGCAAAGATCTTGAAAATTCATCAAAGTAGGTATTCGTACGCGTGTTTTGTACCTATAAAATGTTCTAGCTATAACACGTTACACGGTACACCATGATTTCAAATGTACCCCGGCTAAGAGGGAAAGTCATTATCCACATTGTCATACCATATAGGTACCGCACAATACAGATCAAAATCTCAAAATGATTTTGAGTTAAGAGTAAATGAGTCTATTCATAGTCTTAACAATACCCGACACCTTGATATTGTACAAGGTTTTTCCTGAAAAGGCTATTTCGATAACATCTTTCGAAGGACCAAGCCGCCACAAATGTCATACGTCCTCCATTGACGGTTTTATATGTGCTACGCAGATACTATGCAGCGTCTTCGTAGAGGAAAACGGCAATATCATACAGGTTGTGACTAAACGTAGTATTGGATAAGGATATCCTTCATACGTTGAAATATATATCGTGGGATTAGAAAGGGTGCATATTTGGTAACTTTAGAAGAATATGGCAACTCATGGACTTTTGAGAGAAATTGTGACAATCATCAAGTAGACTGATATTAACCTGTTCTGAAAATACCTATACCTTTATTTTTAGTTGGAACACTTACACCTAAATGGATGACTTAATATTCATTTGAAGAAGAATTTGTCAATTGATTTATATAGCTCACCATAAATAAAGATTGGGATTTCTCTTAAAATCGCAGATTTTCCAAATATTTCAATTAGGTGCCACTTTTAGAACCGCTCGTTATAACGTGCCTTTTAACCACAACTCAGGCGAAATATTATATCAGCACTCAGCAAAGCATTCCTCAATTCGTGCATCGCAATACATGATAATATATGGAGGTTGTCCAAAATTCTCTAATACGATTAACGTATAGCCAAGGAGCCAAGATCGATCGGCAGATTACGTCCTTAGCGGCGTACTTCTTGGCTGCCGGCCATAATTGAAGAGGTTCTGTATAATGGAGTTCATGTACCTACAGGCTACAGGATGAGCTTTTTACGTGTTTTGCATCCTAGTTTCATAGTTTGTCGAAGGCTCTTAGACCTATGATGACACTTGAATTTTTTTTTCGCATAAGATGTAGTAGAAGAAGCCACGACTATGTCCATGGACGCTCACGAAAATTTTGTTACATAATATTATGACCTCTGATTATGTTTCTAAACCCTGACGAAACCTGAGAAGTGTTCTGAACTTGACGTGGCTGTCTGGCTGTGAGTCTGTTCGTGGTATCGTAGCTGCCAAACAGATGAACTGATTTTGATGCAATTTTCTTTGTTTCAAAGCTGACATGATCGGAGGTGTTCTTACCTATAATTCACCACTATCAGCTCACTCACATGAGTTAATTATATAATTTCAATAACAGCCTCCGTGGTCTAGTGGCTAGAGCATTGGCTCGCAACTTGGATGTCGTGGGTTCGATTCCCGCATTGGAACAACAACAAAAAAATGTTGTTTCCAAGTTTGGTTAGGACAGTGCAGGCTGATTACCTGATTGCTGACAATAAAGATAATTCATGCGTCGGATGGGCATGTAAAAAGTCGGACCTGCGCCTGATCTCTAGCCAGTCGTGTGGGTTATCCGTCCCACTGGATTATAAGAGTAAAGGAAGAGAGAGTGCTCTTGTGTACTGCGCATACACTTGGGCACTATAAAATTACTCCTGCGTAATTGGCCTGGTTTTAATGAAACCAACAACCATCACCGAAATCGGTGTGGGGAGTTATTTTTTTTTATTTTTATTTTGTTTTGATTTGAAACAGCCCTCTCTTCTTCCTCTAGAAAATAAATTGTAAATGATTCTATTGTAAAATAGAATTGGGGATTAATGGCCGATCACCGAAACGCTAATCAAAATTAAGAGCCCACCTATTCACAGGCTGTCGCTGTCTCTACTAGCCGAAATGACAAGGACAGCATGTGACTTGAGCTTCACTTAATTTAACTATCGTTTCATACGTAAGTGTATGAATACAATAGACATGTTCTCTATTCATGTTCCAAAAGTTATGAGTGATTTCAATGATGAATAGTTCATATTTCGAAAAACCTCAAAAACATAAAAAAGATTACATACAACATGAATGATGCATATTGCGTAACATAAAGGAGTAAAACTTTTAAAACTAGTCAATTATAATGTTACCTAGTGAAAATATTATCAGTTAAGTTAAGAACACTATAATAATAATAATGTAATTATATTTGTGTTTAAATTGAATGTTTACAAAAATCATTAGGTATCAGTACTTGCATTCTAGGTTATCCTTAGGGTTATCATAATTTCGTCTACTTCAATGTCATTGCCAATAACATTGACTGTTATGATAAGTACCTGTATTGCCATGCAAATGCCGTCATCATCATCATCATCATGAAGAGTTTAAAAGGGATACCAGACTTTCAAAGATTTTGGACTTTTAAACCATCTCACTCGACAAAACAAAATATTGAAGGTGCTGTTTTGTGCGTCTTCTCTAAGGCGTGTTATTCTTTCTCCGGGTACAATAAAGGTCAATTCATACTGCGCGGCGCGTCGCGTCATGTATCGACGTGACGCGACGCGCCGCTGTATTTTTAAGATAATTATATATTTATTTAAAATTGAACTTTATATATTATACACGGTTCAATAAAATTTACCAAGATTGGGGACCAACTTGTCAACCACTTTTAAGATCTATTAATCGAAAATTTTTTGCATTATAAAAAAGTCATTTACTAAATATCGCCATTTTTTATAATGACCTGTTCGATGGTAGAATGTTTTTTTTTCACCTTCACTTCACATGTATGAGGAGTCACACTAAAATACAAAATTATATTTTTTTGTAACGGCAAAAATAAAGTCTATAATATGCAATCTGTAAACTATACAAATTTCGTCTATTTATATTTATAATTACAGACAGGACAGACAGATCGAAACTATATGGGTTTCTTGTAGTTAATACGGAACCCATAAACAAGTTAGCACTACTTTTTCCACTTTAGCATTTTGTGTTGTGTTGAAGTTCACCACACGGCGTTTCTAATTAGGTGTTTGTTGTTGTGAACGGTCGCAACTGGACCTCAAGGGCCCACAGTTACCGAGAGTTACGGAGCATAAGTGGGGTGTTAGTTACAGCGAGCTGGGGCTAAGACCCCATAAATGTAGTAAGCGACAACGTCTAATAGAAGTATACCTCTAACATTACTTTTGAATTTTATAAACAAACATGATCTCTATTTAAAAAAATATATTTTAAATTTGCGCAAACCCTAAAAGTAATGTTAAAGTAATACTGCTATAAGACCTAATGGCATAGATACCAGCTTGTAACAAAATATATTTTAAAAGTATTTTTAAGGTTGTTTACATTGAAAAGGCTCCCAAACTATTGAACCGATTTTGATGAAATTTGGCACAGATATAGAGAAGACCACGCAACTTCGTACGTGAAAAAGAAAATCCCGCCCCGGGAACCGTTTATATTCCCACAATAAAAATAGCCCATGTCCTTCCCCGTAGCGTAGTTTACTATATATCTAATATACAAAACATAATATTATAACAAACAAACAAATCTTTTCTGTTTATATTAATTGACGTAGAAGTAAAGATATTTCCTCAATTTTGCCGTAGAACCTAACCTAACCTCACTAATAACCTAATCTCAGAAATTAGTACAATATTGGATACAAAAAAAAAAGAACAATCATACTACTATTATAAATGAGAATGTTTGTGAGGATAGATAGATGTTTGTTACTCTTTCATGCAAAAACTATAGAACGGATTTTGATGAAATTTGGTATTGTAGTAGTTTGAGTTCTGGATTAATTAATTTACTTTTTATCCCGAAAAAGTACAGTGTTCCCGTAGAATACTGTATTTACGCGGGTGGTAAAAAGTAGTATAAAACAAAAGTTACTTCTGAAATAATATCGCTAGCACTGGCACCACACCTGCGGCAGTAGCGAGCGGTAATTTACCGCCTACACTTTATTGCTGCGGAACTGCCAAACATCTCCCACCTGTAATAACTTCTAAACGGTTTCAGAATGACCACTGCAGGTGTTTTTTTTATGGAACAAGATCGGTAAACGAGCGGACGGTTCGCTTGAACACTAATTCTCGTAATTAACTTGTACTTTCATTTAACTTTTATTGAATTACTATGTTTCCCGCGACTTCGTGCACTAAAAGAAAATTTTACCGCAATACAAAGTAGGTATCTTATGTCCTTCCCCGTGGTCTAATCTATATCTGTGTAAAATTTCATCAAAAAATATCCAGTAGTTTCGGAGCCTATTCAATGCAAACAAACATACAAACAAACCTTTCGACTTTATTATATTATTACAGATAATTGGAATAAGATAATTTCGAGGGAACCGCCTCGAAATTTCCTTTTGCGAA